>CM060932.1:951114585-953777085 GCA_030765085.1 Allium cepa
TGCTGCTTAAATGTTTTAAATTGGAGTTGTTTGCAAAACTAGGTTTGGTTTTAAAATTCAAAGAGTAATTTGATATGCAAATGAATTCTGTATATATGATTGATTTCAAAAATGATTTTGAGAGATTGAGTAATTTTTTTAAAAGGCTTTGGAATCTTATTGAAATACTATGGAATATAAATAAATTAGAAAAGTAAGTCAATTAAATGAAGTAAATTAAAAGATTAGTGAATGAAATGAAAATAATTTGGAAACTTATATAAGTTTAAAATTTGAATTTAATTGGAAGGTAATTGAATCTAGTTAATTAAAAGTGAACTTGAGGAAAATTCTAAGTAGACCTAATGGAATGGTTATTGAAATAAAAATTTATTAGTTGGAAATAAATTTGTGAATTAACAAATTTATTTAGTGTAACTAAATGGGAATTGTAATTGAACATTTGAATAATGTTTAAATTTGAATTATGTCAAAATAAATGAGTAAAATAAACCAAATAAGTGAAATAGGTAAGTAAACAGAATTGAAACCGAAGGATTAGAATTCATTTTGAATTAGGTTAAGTAAAGTTGAAGAATTAATTTGAAATGGACTAAAATAATAATGGTTTGGAAATAAAAAGTGGTTGAGATATGAAAAAATTAGTAAGTGGAACCAATTAAAGAAAGGGTTAGTTAAATATGGTTTGGGATAACGTGAATAGAATTCAATATTTAAAATTGGAGGGTAAATTAAATTCAAATGGAATTGAAAATGCAAAGTAAAATGGAAATGGATATATTTCAGTAGCGAAGTGATTTATATTAAACATGAGATATGGATGGTAAATTCTTAAGTAAATTCGGAATTAAAAATATACCAACTAAAAATGTGAATAAAGATTTAATAGGGGTGTGTGAAATGATAATTGTGAATAAATGAATAGAAATCAAAGTAATTGTGAATAAAAAAAGAATTGATATAGCTAATAATCAATTGACATAAATACGTAGGATGTACGTATATTATTTTATTCGCATGGCAATTTGATGTAGATTCAAGCACATAATTTCGAGGTAGTTATACCGATCCGAGTTGAAATTTTTCACTCAATTTTCGACGGCGAACCCTGGATATGGATTTTTGATGGATTCTGGAAATTCAATATCATAGTGTAGGGCTATGCAAGGAAATGATGGTTTCTGATCAAGAAACCTAATCTGAGTCCGCACTAGGGAGTCGGGTGGACGATACTAGTTCCGAAGTGAAATTGTGTGATCGAGTGAGCGATCGGATTGGATATTGCGTACGAATGATATGTGTACATCATACAGACTTGAATGAAATAAATATTAAATATTTTGTAAAGAAGTAAATAAAATGATTTTGAATTCTGTGATTGGATGTTATTGCTAAGTAGGATATACAGGTGTTTTAAAAGCAAAAGGAAAATAGGTGTTTTGATTTCAGAAGATAAAATTAAATTGCCCGATAAAAAGGTATGTATTTAAATTGTCGTATGAAATTTGATGATTTTCTGATCTAGCCACTTGGCATTTCATTTTCTTTTGAAATTTGGGAGCCCATAGCGGCATTTTGTAGTTGTACCAATCTAGCCACGCAATGGAGACGATGGTGAAATTTTTCGAAAATTTATGGAGTTAGAAAAAATTTGTGGAGTTAGAAAAATTTTGAGAAAATTTTGATAATTTAAAATTTGAACTGGTTGAGCCAATAATATTGTTTAGAAGTTATGGATGAGTTTTGAAAGTTAGTAAGAATAATGGTGTGTCTTTAATAAAAGGATTGTTGTGGGAAGTTGTTAAAAAATGTATGGTTTTGGGAAAATAGAAAACGGGTTGGAGCATTCTTCTTAACTATTAATTTCGGGGACGAAATTCTTTTAAGGAGGGCGGAATGTGACGACTTGGAATTTTTGAATATTTGAAATTGAAACATTTAATTGATTTTAAATATCTAAAAGTTAAATTCTTACTTGAATTTCAAATATCATTGTTTATTGGATAATTTAAATATTGAATTTAATAATTGGAAATTGGGTAACATTGGGAATCTGGATTTTGAAGCTTGATAAAAATATTTTAAAGGCTTTTAAAATTTATATTGATCATAATGAATATAATAAAAATGATAAAGTTGAACTTAAAGGTGATTTGTTTAGTTTTGAAATATATAGTTTAAATTGATATTTAAAAATAGCCTTCTGAGGCACGGTCTCGGAATTCGACGAAACCAGTTCCATTGAATCCATAATAGTGAACTATTATCGGATTTCAATGTTCGTATTGTTTGGAGTTGCCATGTGATCGTACGATATATAAACGCACTGAAATTTATATCGAAAATTCAATATAATAACTGGGTTAAAAAAGCTATCTTCTCCATACGAGAAAATTAGGACTCGAAAAATTTTCCATTGCATTCGAAATAGGGGTATACCATTATGAATGTCTGGCGGCACGCTTCAATAAGGGTTTGAAATTTTAAGTTGCATTTATCAAGACAATTTAAAGTGAATTTGAATTTGAATTAAAATATATTGTATATTTCAGTCAACCATCAATGTAGCTCTCTTTCCACGCACCTCCTCTTATTAGAACGTGTTGCCTACCTTTTTCAAATCGCTCCAGATGTCCACTTCGAACAAAAAAAATAGAAAATAGCCGAGCATATTAAAAACAATCAAATCCCCTTCTTCCTTTTAGAATTCATTCACGAAAGAAATCGAATGAAAACATGGCAGAGTCGTATTCAAATTGAATTCGATAAAAATAAAATAAAAATAAGAACGAAATAGAATTGCAATTTCATCCCTATCTTCCTCGAATGATTACTATTTGAATCGAATAGAAGACATGTGCAAACCTGGGGAACTCATTCGTAAGAAATTGGAGGCCACGACTTTGGCAGAGGCGACGTCGAGCGGCAAATATGGCAGTGCAGGAGGTCGCGCTTATACTTGGCCACGTGGAATCGAGCAGCAGGCCTCGCGAGTAGAGAGGACGGAGATGATCGACGCAATGTGGCATCGCGATTCGAAGTGGTGGCCGAAGCTTTGGCAAGTGGTTCGGTGATAGCTCCATCGAGCAGATGGTGCTCGGCGTCTGTGAGGTATCGTTTTTTCTACTTTATTATCAATTTTATTAAATTAATGAATGTTACTTATACAGATGAAAAAAATATATGTCACAGTATGAAAAAAAGCCATTCTGTTTTAAATTTAATATATGTATATAAAAGACTTTGGGAAAATATAGGAATTTGTAAAATGTTGAAGAGTTTATATAAAAATTAGATTTTTAAAATCTATATAGATTATTTTAATTATATGTGAAGTTTTGATAGAATAAATATACGTATACATATTTTAACGTACCATTTAATTTTAAAATAATTGATTTAGGGTGATTTACTGGTTTAATTAGCTTGTTAATTATTTTAGTTGCTAAAAGATTTTCAAAGGAAAATTAGTAGTTAAATTAAATTATTAGTTAATTGGATTAATTTAATGGTAATTGATTTTTCGATTAATAAAACGTATAATGTTTGTACAAGGTCCCAAATCGTGAAGGAAATAGTCGAGATGGATCAGATTGCAAATCAAAATCAAAGGTGAGTTAATCTCACTCATTAGGATTACTATTTAAATTTATATAGTTAAATTTAAATTATTGGTTGAATTATTGAATTGACTAGATGTGATATTATATATAATAGTATACGTATATATATTGGAGTGAATCATTCCCGCATTATATAGCGGATGAGACCTTATGCGCCCCGCATAATAGCGGATGACCATATATACCGCGATATCCCCCTCGAAGTGGGATTGGTATTTTTATATTGTGCTAACATTTATGGATGAGGAATAAAACAGGTTGGAGGGATCCAACTGTATTCCTTAAAAAATTGAATTTGTTTTCATAATCTGAAATATGATTCATTGATTATCTGTGATAGATTATTGATTATATTGGGAATTGAAATTATTGGATGCTATGGTTTGATTGAATATATTTTGGTATATTGAGTTATCAAAAATATATAGATTGGATTTTTGAAGGGAAATAAAGAGAGAATTTTTAAGTAAAATAATTATAGAGAATTTGGATAAATTAAAGAATGAATTGGAAAAGGATAAAAGTTGATTTTTAAATTCTAATAAATAAATTCCGTGTATGGGAAAGGAGATTTGAATAAATGGGAATAAATAAAAAAAATTAAACTTAAGTGCTATTATTTAAAGGAATAAAGGATTTATTTTTAAATTTAAGATTTAAAATAGTTTGGGAGAGATAAAGAAGAATTTTGGGAAAAGGTATAAAAATAGTATTTTCAGTTTAAATAATATTTTAAATCATAATAAATGATAAATCTGAAATTAATGGGTTTTGAAATAAAATTGAGTAAGTAAAGGAATTCATTTTAAAATGGAGTAAATTTTGGAAATCGATTTAAAAATTGATTAAGTGTTTGAAACTGTGATTTAAAAGGAGGATGAGACTATGGAATTTATAAACTGGGTTTGAAAAGTGACATAAGATATCAGTGGATATTTGGAAGTATAAATGCACAGTGAGAATTTATAAAGGAATGGGTAATTTGTTTTAAAAAATAAATAGTAGTTTTATTTTTAAAGGTGTGGGAAAGAAATTTAAGGGTTTGAGACGTAAATTAAATTGGGGTAAATCGAGAAGGATTTATAACTGATTAAATGGACTATTTAGAATGGTAAGTGTATTTTCCTGAAAAGCCAAGTATGTTTTCAAAGCAGATTTTAAGTATAAGCTAGAGGTTTTAAAGTCGTTTTAAAAGATTGTTTTTGGTAGAAATAATTATTTGGTGGTTTTAAAAACTTTAAGAGTAAATATTATCAAGTAAATTATAAGTAAATTATTTTAAAGGTTTAATTAGTATTATGATTTAAAAGATAATTATTCAATATTTATACCTTATAGAATAACTTTCATACATGATAAATTATTATAAAATTTCATAACTAGTATTTTAATAAAGTGTTTTAAGTATTTTTTATTTTAAGTGTTTTAAAGTATATATGGTTTTGGATAAAGTGATTTAAATTATTTAAAAACCTAAAGTACTAAGGCTTGGTGATTTTCAGTGGAAATAAAACAATTGGGTGGAAATTTATTCCGTGAGAGAAAAAGTGATTTGAAAACTATTTTCAAAGGGGTGAAGTGTATCAAAATATCTTGCGAAGATATTTTGAATTAAATAATTTGGGAAATTATTAAGGCCTAACAGTTGTTTGTGGATGTTATATGATAGCTAAATAACTGACTATCAATTGGCCAATGCGCTGATCGTTTCGAAGAGACCGGGATCGGGATTAATTTTTCGCAAACCACTTTGATCCGGTTTGAACGTTTTCATGAGGAAGACAAGTGCTTGAAGTTGAAGATGGAGCACTGAAGTGCAAGGGCTAATTGTTACTAATCCTGAGAGTGATTCCGAAATGGATGTAGTAGGAGTAGTGCCTTCGGTTCCGTTCGGATCGGGAACGGACTTGTATGGACGAATGCTATCAGAACATTGTCAGGGGGACGACGAGCATTCTGAGTGAATGTGTGCTAAAAAGGTAACGCATAGCCTCATGCCTCATTAACCGGGAATGGCTAAAACTTAGGAGGTGCGGCAAGGCTATGTGGCTAGCAACCAATTAGGGTAAGGTCATTCATGTCTAGATGTCCCTTTTATTTGGCTGTGTGGGCGGTTGCTTGATCCCAACTGCGGGGTGATCTTATTCGGACTATCCAGTGAAGGGTAGCTCCGGTCTTGTGTTGCAGGAGATTAGAGGGGATTCTCGGTACTCTGGTCTAGACCAGGTACTGTGACGGGCGGTACCGCAGTAGCCCTGCCATTGTATGGAATTCAATCTCCAATAAGCGCCTGTACGGTTTTGATTATGCCCAACTATTGCTAGAATGTTAGATTCAAGCATTTCAGCTAGATTCTATTTTACTTTCAATATGCTTTATTATGATATCAAACGGATTTGATGAAAAGTGTTTTGGTTATCGTAAGGTAAAAACTGGACATGTTTATTTGTGGCGTGGTCTTACGAGATACCTTTGATTTCAAAGAATTTTGAAAAATTTAATAATCCAATTGAGTATGTTATCTCACGCTGGTTTTTCAGACTAACTCAGGTGTTATTTCACTATAATGCTGGGGTCAAACCGAGTATTATAGGATACAAGATAAGATGCTATGAAGCTCAAGAGACGAGCTGGATGGCGAGACGTATAACACCTATTTGATGTATTATCCGCTGTGTATGGTTTGCTGCATAATAAGTTTATGAAAGGACAAGTTATGATGACCGTCCAGTTGTGTGCGATGGATTGTGTTGTACTCTGATGACTGTAAGTAATATACAGTCACAAATTCTTTGGTATAAAAATCTATTGTTATATATTATATGTTGTTCCGCTGCGTTTGTGAGATTCTGATGTTGTTTTCTGTATTTCTTCTTCTACCTTCTTCTTCTTAACCCTAATGGTTCGTATTTCCGTTCAATTTGAGTTGTTATGATGGAGAATAGTGTCGACTCAAGGGGCACGGATTTGCGGGTCACTACATTAAATAACTAAATTCACAAATTAGTTATTTTCTTCCTTAGACAATTCATAGTAAATTCAATAAATCCAAAAACTATGAAATTTAAAACCTATTTGTGGAATATTTTTTCAAACATCATATCAAAAATTTATACTACTTGGAGATCAAAAGCATGGTTTTTCTTACCAAAATCCTTTAGGAAATTTCCAATTTTCTATATAATAACCATTCAATCATATGCATGATTGATTCATTAAACATGCATTATAAACATATTATATAAATTTGCATTCAACTCCAAACCCGAATCAAATATATAAACAAGATGAGATGGAAATATTATTCACCTTTTAATCTCAATGAAATGACAGAATTTGCCTTAGCTTTCTCCCTTAGCTTATCTTCTTTCCTTAGTTGAATTTGCACAGTGGTGACCGATCTTATCTTCTTCTTTTTTTCTTCAGAATAAGATGAAAATGAATAAAGGAGAGTGGAGAGTATAGTATAATATTATCTCTTCCTCTTCCATCCTTCTAAATTTAGGTTTATCAGTTCTTATCTCTTTATACCATTCCTTGTGTTATATTTATTAATGCCAACTCACGTTACTTAATTAGTTTCAGCAATTCCCACAATTCCAACTTCCAATTTAATTATCACACAATTAAACATTTAGATAATAGGTAATGAAAATTAGGTATGTTACATGGTCTATGGAGAAAGGGGAAATGAGCCTTCAAGTTGTCGATGGATCTACAGTAGATGCAACTGCATTTGAATATTTTCATTTGTGTTTGCCTAATGGACATGTTGTTATTTTTAATAAATTTTACTATGTACAAATTTTATTTTGCTGAATAACTTTTGTGTTTAGATTTATTAAGATTGGATATAGTTTTCACTATAATAATGATGCTATGAACATTGTGTTGGATTGAAATAATATTTGCAATCGTGCCATAGATAATGGCTTTTATGTTCTTAATTTTAAATGTATTTGCTATCAATAATATTTTTACTAATGATGTTACAAATATTTATTTATGGCACTTCAAGCTATTTTATAGCGATAAAAGACCGCAAATATTGAAAATTGAAGGATTTTTTTACATCATTTGATTTTACTCATTTGACGTTAATGAGTCATGTCATAAATTAAAAATGACCTAGTGCCCCTTCGGTAGGAGCAAAGAAAAGTTACAAACTCTTGGGTCTCGTACATACTGATGTATATAACCTAATAGCTATAGCGACTAAAGATAGTTACTCTACCAAAGGTTTCTCTAGACTATGATATGCATAACTTATGAAGAATAAATCTGAAGTTTATAAGAAATTTAATGTGTATAAAAACAACTTTGAAAATCACACGCACTATAAAATTAAAATAATTCGATTTGGTCGAGGTAGTGAGTATGTGGATAAGAAGTCCAATAGTACTTTAAAGTTTACAGGATTATCTCTTAGATCATTGCACCATATACTCCATAGCATAATGGTCTTTTAGAGAGAACAGATTGAAAAATACTGTATATGGTTCGATCTATGATAAGTGGGGCTAATTTACCTCTTTCTTTTTAGGTGTGACAACCCACATTTCATAGGTTTTAAATCGACAATAATCCAAACATGTACAACTCAAACAATCTGAAACACAGATAATCGGTTTGCTTAATTAAGAAAAATAATAAAAGAAGAAAACAAATGTAGAATCTCGTAGCAGAATGACAAAATATAGTAATCAAATAAATAGTTCATGAAGTTGTTTATACTACACATTTGATTAATATTTTACAACGTTTATCAGAGTTATATATACAACAGAATAATAGAATAATGCAGCAAAACACATAATGTGGGGAACAATACTATAACAATAATATATCAAATCTTCATCTTCGTCCTTCAGAATAATAATCTTCAATG
This sequence comes from Allium cepa, assembly GCA_030765085.1. NCBI lineage: Eukaryota > Viridiplantae > Streptophyta > Magnoliopsida > Asparagales > Amaryllidaceae > Allium > Allium cepa. Next base: position 951,123,097 of record CM060932.1, read on the forward strand.
CGTTGAAAACTCAGGGATAACTTGAGCATAAAGTAAAACTATACAATCGAGTTAGGACTAAAATATCCTTATGTGACTCAAATCAATATTGCATATAACAGGAATGTAATGGCGTTAGAGATGTTTATGAGGTTTTACATCTCTTATCCAGTGTAAAACGTACGTGCAATAACTCAAGAGATGTTATGGGATTTTCCGTCTTTTAAGGATCCATCAAATATCTAGAATACACCACATATGTAATGTCTAATCGGTAAAATAAATATTTTTCTTAGCGTTAAGGCTTTACATTAATCTCCCTTAACACATTTTAAGCATTGTCGTACAGCTTGCATATAACACCCTAGTAGCACGTCGGGGGATAGGGATGCGCCGTGATACGACAACACTAAACCAAACTCGTAGTGGTCTCTTATAAGGATAAGAGTATGAAAAGGCACGTGAGGCAATGTCCAAGGTAGGATACTACGAATTCGGGTCGCACGGCTAGTGGTAATGCATCGTAGCCACGACCGCCCACCGTATCCATCCATCCCATATCGAGTGAAAGGGAGGCCATTCAAAATCAAGGTGCACCAATCGAAACCAACATCAAAAGTAATAGTGTGGATCAAGTCTAAGAAGAAAATCGAAGAACGGATGTCCGCTATGGGTAGCTAGCCCACTTGCCTTGCCAAGTCATTCTGTTTTAGTCATTTCAAAATGGCAAAAGTGTCGGGGTTTATCCATCATCATTCTCTTTCTTCGAATCCAAAAAACGTACACCAAATCCAACCACTTCGTTGAAGGGAGTCTCCTCCGCATACATAGTTGTTAAAGTGGTTTCAATATTGATAGAGAGTATGCCAATAAGAGACTTTGGTCTCTTTAACAACCAAACATCGTTTTACACACCAATTGGTTCTTTTATATTTGAAAATGATTCATACTTAATAATCAATTTCATTTCAAAATTACCATATTCACTTTGAAATCAATTTCATTTCTCCAAAATTTATTTCGAATTTCGACTTAGGTTATAACTACATTTAAAACCATGTTCATATTTAAATCAACGATTTAAATATTAACAGTTCCCACCTTGACCGGTTTGAATCTTTAGAAAATAGTTTGAACAGTTTTAAGTAGTTAAAAATTAAAGTAGCTTAAATAGTTCAGATATTAAAAATATATTATATATTAATTATTTGAAAATTTAAATAATTTGGAAATTTAAAAAGATGATTTTTTAAACAGTTTATATGAAAATAGTTTATAGTGAAAATAATTTCAAATCCAAAACCGTTTCTTCCCATTTCCAGTAAATCTGGATTCAGGTCCCAAATTTAAATCAAGCCGATTTAATTTCAAATCTTCCAATTCAAATCACCTTAAATCTTAAATCAATTCAAATCGACTCTATTTTGATTTCAATTTAAATCAATTCCAATTTCAGTTTCATGTTAAATTAATTTCAATTCAAATCAACGATTCGATTCGATTCCTATGTTTAAACCATTCCAATTTATATCAATTTCGAGTTTGATTTCGAAATACCGATTTAGATCACTTAAATCAATTTAAACTTCAATATTCAATTTAAGTTCAATCTTTTAAAAATTCCGAGCTCAAATTTGAAATATACATTTAAATTACTTTTACTTGGCAATATTTCAAAGTTCGAACAAAACTTCAAATCATTTAAAACAAATTAATTTCCATCATCCAAATGATTTCTTAATTTTCACCTCAAAATTTCAAATTCGATTCTTTAAACAATACTTGTTAACAAATTTCAATTTCAACATTTTGAACACAAGTTCGAAAATAATTCAATTTCCATAAATTAATTGTTTATTCCTTAAAAAGATATCATTTAAATAATCCAAAACCAAGAATTTTAAAACCATTTAATTTAACCAATCCATTGTCCATATATAGTTTGTTATCATATGGCCAAGTGATCAGTTATTTCGATTTTAATTTCAGCGGTGGATATATATCATTTCAATTCAAATCAAAGTGTCATGGGTATACATCATTTTAACATTTTCTTAAATTATTCAAATAATTCAAATAACAGTTTATATGCTGTCAAGAGCATACAGGGTGATAACAAGATATTTATAAAATAAATAAACATCCAATTATCCAAAATATCAACTAATAGGCATCCATCACAATCAACGTCCAAATCAGTCAATATATCACAACATTTAATTAGTTGTTAATAATCGGGAATTTAACTAGTAGTTTAATTCCAATTTCAATTTACTGCCTATTCAAAATTTCTAACATGTAAATCTCCATGTCGATTTCTAGGTCAGTTAAATTACCAAACAAACAATCAATAAAATCAAATCACTTCATGATTTCAATTTAACTAACATAAAAATATTTCAATACTTCGTGAGCGTTTAAAACACTCACCTTTATTTGAAACCAAAAATTTTTAGCTTCAAATAAATTTCAATTTGATTCCATGTCGTAGCCTTCATCGATACAATCGTAATGCGACCCGTTTCTTTTCGAATCGGACCTTATATGAAAAGGTTATACGATAATTAGCATTTAAAATAATTGAAACTAAAATTGGCATAATTAACAAAAAATTAAAAACAATAACCTTTCCACTAATCACGCATGCGTTTCTTTCCTCCTCAGGCCGAACGAAATCGCGACTTCGTTGTTTATTATTACTACTATTTTTTATCGATCGATCACTAGCGCCCATCATCGACGAACCCTAGACTACACCCTCCACCTCTTCCATCGTCGCGCCTTCTGGCCTCTGTCACGCATGAATCGAAGCACAAAAAACCCTACAGTAGAATGCGAGCAAAAATCGCCCACCGCGTGATGAACTAGCTCGATCCAACCGTCTATCTTGTAGAGCTCGCCGTGCCCTACATTTTTTTCTTTTAGTGACATTTGATTTCATTGAGGGGATTGAGAGAAATCAAGGGAAGAAGAGCGATGATTATAGGCCATTAAAACGTGAGAGAAGCGGCTACGTTTCTTTTAGGGTTTGGATTGCAGAAATGAAAAGAGAACGTGGCCTTATATATAAATTCCGACCTGATTCATCCGTGAAAATTCCGAACTTCAAACGAAGCATGCTGTCTGGCGTTCTATATGTCATACTCTCATTCCGAACAAAATAGAATATATATCGGGAGATAATTGGATCATATTCAAACGATAGCTTTTCGAAATCAAATTATTTTAATTAAAACTCTAAAAATAATCACTACGCGTTTCAAGCTCGCAAGGCTAAATGATAAGTCCGGCCGCTACGAAACTTAAAATCCTATAATAACTCACTATTACGGATCCGATGAAACTAGTTCCGTTGAAATACAAGAGAGTTTCTAAAACGATTGTTTTTGCACGTTAATTAAAACAAGCTATTTTCCAAATTAATTTAATCACTTTAAAATATTTAAAAGTTAACAATTTTCATTCTTGTTAAAATAAAATAAAATAAACTTTCGACATCATTTTCATTCATATTAATTCAGGGTTCAATTATTTAATAATTTCCAATATTAAATTTAAATAATTTAATTATCCAATATATCGCTATAATTAAAATACAAGTTATTTAACTTATAAAGTTTACTTATAAAACGAATTCCAATAATAAAACAACTACTTCCCTTTTATAGTAATTCAATATTTATTATTCAATTCCAACTATTGATTATAAACACATTCAATACATAAAATTTCATTTCAATACTTGTTGTTGGCTAAATCTTCGAAATTGTTTATTTCAAAATTTTATTCAAGTTCATATTAAATAAATTACATATATAAAACATAAATTTTTTATTTCCAACCATTTTTATTCAATAACCATATTAAATTTAATAGTTTAAAATAGTTAAAAACACGGGTCGTTACATTAGGGATATGCTTTATAATCTTAGCGCGTAAGTTATATTTGATGCCATCTAACTCTATGCCTAATGTGCCATATGAGATGTGTTATGGGAAGAAACCCCACTTTAAGTATCTTTAGATGTAAGGTTATCCTGCCTACACTAAGAACGTTGGCCCCAATAACGTAAAGACAAGGTCAATTCTGCGTAAGTTTATAGGATATCCCAAATTTTTTGTGGGATATATTTTCTATAACATGAAGGCACAAAAAGTTATTATTTCTTGACATTCTGTCTTTCTGCAAAAGGAATTTCTGTTAAGAGAAATTAACAACGAAGTTGTAAACTTGAATGACATTCAAAAATTAGCACAAAGACTAAACGTGTGGAAGAATCAAATTCATCAGTATACAATAATATGTAACCAATTAGAAGGTCTGATAGGGAATCATGCACACCAAAGTAATAATGTAGTTTTCTTGTGGATAGCGAGAAAGAGGATTGTGTAACGACCCGCCATTCATCCATAGAATGACGCATCGTTAATAAGAAAGAAAGGGATATAGAAGAAAAGATAGAGAAGAAAGATGAATCAACATCAGAATCTCAACAGCGGAACGAATAAATTATATTAATAACATATGTATTACATAGTATACAACCATTATCAAAGTTACACAGATTATACATCACATACTAGACAATTATAAACACTTGTCTAGTTATTACAACTCAATACACTTCAGAGATACCAATCACAGCGGAACACTAAAAATATCTACAACGCTGAAGCCTCCTGCTCCATTGCTCCTTCACAATTCGACAAAGCTAACCCGAATCCTTGGCTACTCGTAAAAATTTGAGTACCCAAGAGTTTAACAAAATAGAAAAAAAAAACTCCAGGTCAGACAGGGGTCTGGTGTGAGTAACAGGTTAAAGTTGCTTAACTTTCAAAAAACCTTTGAAAACAAAAGTACCATGTAAGACTTCCCACATATAAACATGGGTAAGTTTTTACCTTACGCTAACCAAAACATTTGATAGGAAATCCAGTGATATTATAATAGGGTCTAGGGTTTCCAAGTAAATAGAAAATAGCCGAAATAGTCACATTCATTAAATTCCAGCTAATAGCCACAAAAGTGGGTAATACAATCAAAACCGTAAGGGCACGTAGGTAGAATGGGTTACAATCAATGACAGGGCTACTGGGGTACCGCCCGTCACAGTACGGGGCCTAGATCACCATACTGAGGATCCACCCTAAATCCCCTACAACACAAGGCCGGAACCATCCCTTACTGGATAGTCCTGAACAAGAAAACCCCGTAGTTGGCGCGCGTTCCAACTGCCCACACAGCTGAATAAAAAGGGACTTCTAGACAAGGGAAAATCTTGTCCTTCTTGGGTGCTACCCACTTAACCTTGCTGCACCTCCCCTGTTTTAGCCATTCCCCGTTGATGAGGCTTGAGGCTACGATTACCTTTATAGAGCACATCTATATTAGAATGCTCATCGTCCACCTGACGATGTGCTGAAAGCGATCAATCCATACAAGTTCGTTCCGTGTTTGAACGAAACCGAAAGCATTATCTCGTTACACTCATTTTGGAATCACCCTCGAAGTTAACGACGATAACCCTTGCACTCTGAATCTTTATCTTTACTTCAGATTCACAATCTATCGTTAATTTGGATCGATATGGTTTTCGGATATCCAAATCTGGAAACCCGATCCCGGTCTCATCGAAATCCAAAACGCCATCTTTTAGGTCCAAGTTGTTTTAAGGTTAAAACAATTCAATTTCATTATCTATGTACACACATATAGATAATTCACATATCACAATAGATAATCCATATTATCATCACAAACTGATAATTCACATTATCATCATAAACAGATAATCCACATTATCATCACACTTCAACCAAAGCATCAATATCACACAACATCACTCATGTCCAATCAGAGATCTCAAACCAATCAAGGTAATTAATATTATCCATCCATACATAAGCAAGGATTATTTAATCACACTACAATTAATTTAAAGTGAATTAAATTAGTTACTAAAAAATCTTGCTTACATAACCATTAATTAATTACAAATCATTAATTAATTAACCTCTAATTATCCACCTTAATTCATCATTCTTGATTAATTATACTTTAATTACATCCAGGTAATTATCCTTTAATTAACTCATAAATTAATTATTATTAACCAAATACAGTAACTAATCCTTTAATTACTTCATTAATTAATTAACTATAATTAATTACATAATTTAATTAATTACATTAATTAATTACTCTTCAATCACTTATCGTTGATTAATTAATCTTAATTAATCAACTCTTAATTACATCATTAATTATATTAATTAATGATCCTAATTACTTCTTCAATTAATTATTAATCATATTTAATAATTAATCTTTAATTAATTATTCATTAATCAGCCTTGATTAATCACATTAGTAATTAATTACCCTTAATTAATTACATCACTTAATTATCTTTAAATAACTTTATTAATTTATTCTTAAATTAATTACACTAAGTAATTAATTATTAATTACTTCACTAAGTTATTACCCTTCTTTATTAATTACACAGGGTAATTAAACCCAATTTATTTCCATTAAAAATTACCATTCCAATTTAATTACATCCAGTAATTACCCATTAATTCCTTTACTAAGTAATTACACTTTTCCAATTACATCCAGTAATTATACTTAACAAACCATCATGTGACTATCTTAAATTAATTAAACCAATTAATTAACTTGACTAATCATATTACTTTAATTAATTACATTGAGCAATTAATCCCTTAATTACCATCATTATGTAATTATACTTAAACAATTCCAAAATTGGTTATCTTTAACTAATTAATCTAATTAATCATCTTAAATTAATTACAATAATTAACCATTGATAATCCTCAGTTAATGATTTATCATTAACTATTAACAATTCTTTAATTATTTTTCTAGGTAATTGAACTTTAATTAATCATCTCTTAATTCAAATTAATTAATTCTTATTAACCAATTAATTAATCTCTAATTACTTAATTAGTTAAGTGCTTAACTATAACTTAATAATTTTTTTAATTACTTGATAGATAAAAATTTTAATCATTAATTAATAATATATTCTTATCTTAATTAATGATCCTTAATTACAAATTAATTAATCTTTAATTAATTAACTTAAACCATTAATTACATAAATAAATTAATTCTTAATTAATTAACTAACAGTCCATAATTACTAATTAATTAATACAAAATCATTAATTAATTAATTAAATTAATCATTAATCATTGAAAATGTAAATTATCTTTAGGATAAATCATTCTTTTATTAATGACTTTAATCATCATTAACATATGCATTTAAAAACATTCACTTTGAATTTTTACTTTTAAATATCAAATTAAAAATTAAAAATGATTAACAAACTTAAACCTTAACAAAATTTAAATCTATTTTATAAAACTTCTAAATCAAATTTTAAAGGAACTTTTATATAAAAAATTATATAAATAAGTTTTAAACATTTTATTTAAAAACCATTTCATTTTAAAACACACTTTAACATTTAAACCTGTTTAAACAATTTAATTTTTTTAAACTTGAATTATTGTAAAACTAGGATTCAAAAGCAAATTTGAATTCATACCTTAAAATTTGATTTTAAACTTAATCTAAAATCTTGCTTCCAATTTTAAAATTCATTTTAAAATTTTTAAACAGACGGGTTTAAACCATTCATGTGACTTGAGACTACCCTCAAAAGACTTCGAGTCAAAACCCAACATGCTTCGGGCAACACACACAAATTACTCGAGAAAATCTCGAGTGCCCTTCCTCTTTCATTCCAGGCTTAACAAGGAAACAAAATGCACCGTGCATATGCACGTTTGCTCCGACCATCTCTAGTCGACAACGATGACTTCCTCACACCGGCGATCACTCTCCCATCCAAAGCCGACCATCAGATCATCGTTTCAAAATCGAAATTTAATTCGAGCCTTCAAGACCAAATCTGAAACCACAAACCAACCTGGAAATCACTCGAATGCCCAATGCCGACCGCTAGAGAATCAGCGTCTCCGGTCATGACCTCTCCAATACCCCCACAACCATTTCCCAAAGATAGGGAACGCTCGATCCACTAGAGACACCGTGGTGGATCGTTTACAGACCATCACTAAAATTAGGGTTAAGAGCATAAAATGATCACCGCTGCCACCACAAATCCCTGATCACCACTCCGACATTTTTGCAGACCTCTCCAATTGCTCCCCTACCTCCAGCGAGAATTCCGACCATGCCGAGCCACTATATCACCAGAGCAACCCAAAACTCCCAATTTGATCAAACAGGAACTTGTCTTTCATTTCTTAACTAATAATCATAATTTCATTCTTAAAAATCATGTTTAAGGTTAGATTTAGTTTATGTTCCTGAATTGATGAATTAAAATGTTTGAATTTTTACTTACATCAAACTTGCTCTGTTGTTCTTGTTCCTAGAGCCATTTCAAATTTGTTTTGACTTAAGTAAAAAATTTAAACTATAATTTGTGATGAAACAATCAGATTTTGTTTAATCTTAACTCCAAACCAAGTCTAAATCAAGAGATAATGGTTTTTAAAATCAACAGGAGCTTGAAAACAAAGAAACAGAAATGTCACAGAAACAAGCATGCACACACATCTTATACATCCATACAAACAGACAATTGACTCATAAATGATCACACAGAACATACTTATTTTCCAGATATTAACATGTAACAGATACAGGTACTTTTACTTTTTTTAAATGATGTTACACACCTGATCAAAATGAACAGAGCCTCGGAACCAAATTTGAAACAGCCTTAAACTTTAAAACTTGAGTGTTGAAACTGGAATATGCTTTGCTTCTTTGATTTGAAACTTGAATTGCTAGTCTTTATGGAACTGAAATGCTAGCAAACAGAGATGATTGCTTTGATTCCAGGCTTGTTTTAAAAACAAAGATGATTGCTTTGAATATGCTTGATAAATTCTTGGGTTTGCAAAGAACAAGCTTTAAAAATTCATGCAGGCTTTGAATTTATTTTGATTTGAAAAGAATGACAGTTTTAGGCAAATGGTTTGATTTCGAAGTTGAGTAACAGGTTAAAGAAATTTGATTTTCTGGTTTGAAGAGAGGCCGATCGCTGATTGGGATGAATTTTCTGGCTTTTTAAATGATACAGGTTGATGATTTGAAAAGCATGGTTTGTAGGCTTTGATATAATCCTTGAAAATGTATAGGCTTGAACATAGATTTGTTTTCTGGTTTATGAAAGTTTTTACAACAGATTTGTTTTGAGTACGAGCTTTAAAAAAATCTCAACTTTTGATTTTGAAAAGAAAACGAAATTGAAGAGAAGAGGCATTGTTTATATAAGATGAAAATATGATTTAAATAAAAATAAAAGAAAAATACAAATTCAAGATGGCACATGTTTTAAAATTTAACATTTGTCCATTTCCTTAGTTTAATAAGTAACATGTGTTATAATGTGTCTTAATATTCTTCCACTTGTCCTTAAAGAATATTTTATTTAATATTAAATGTTAATAAAGGTTTTTTTTACACTTACTTTATTATTTAAAAATGCTTATCTTTATATGTATATGAATTTCCTTAAAGAAATTAAAATAAAATAAAACAAATTACACACATATTTTAAAATCCAAAATATTTTTAAATGTATAACTTTTGAATTTAAATTTAAATCCAAATTCAAATTCAAATTAAATTCTAAAACCCAATTTAAAATCAACAACATATTAAATTTGAAAATAACAATTCAATTTTCTTTAAAATCTATTTATAAAAATAACACATATTTATTATTGTTTGAAAATAACAAATAGCTAATTTTAAACAATTTATAAAAGAAGTTATTTCTTTATTTATAGTTTACTTATTTTACTAAATGAATTAATGATCATATGTAAATTGTATTTTAAACTTATATATGTATTTTTAAGTCACATTTATCAAGTAATATTTAAAATGGAAATAAAACAAACCTTTTTATTACTCTTATTTAAATTTAAACTTAATCTTAATATATTTCAAAAAATTAAACATTTACCTTAAGTATTTTAAAACTATGTAATTATTTATTTAAAAGATTTGAAAAAAATGTTATATTAAATTTAATTAAAATTTCGAAATTGCCAAATATATTTTATAATTTGAAATCAAGACTTTGTTTATTAAATTCCAAACCAAAGCTTCTCTATTTACAATATACACAAATAAATTATAAATAGAAACATTTTATTAATTTTTAAAAAGATAAAATTAACCAATTAAAATATATATTAGCTTTTAAAAGAATAAATTGCCAATTTAAATTAAAATCATAAAAGATAATTATCAAATCAATTTAATTTTTAATATAGATTATTAAATTTATATTGCCCAAAATTCCAGGTCATCACATTCCTTCCCCCTTAAAAGAATTTCGTCCTCGAAATTTAAAAGCAAAGGTAATTTAATAGTCCATCTAAGATTTTAATTTTATACCACAAGCATATATTAACAACGATATGCTAACAACCATAGCATCCAATTCACTTAAACAAACAAATCTAACTATCCAGACAAAATTCAAGATAGAACTTCCTAGAGTTTCCTAGGTATAAATACTGGGATACTCGCTCTACTGTATCCAAACAATCTACCCTACTAACCTATAGATCTCCTACTCATCTAGATCTACAAAACTGAACAGGATATTAGACTACAGACAAGTCTGACTTAACAACCAAAACCCTAAAACTGCTGGTTCCAAAACCAGAGATAGATCATACATGTACTCCCTCAGAGATACATGAAACACATTGACTGCCAGTCTTCCAAACTTATAGCTCCTTTGATCGGAGAAAACTTATCGAAAAATTAAATCTCCGACTCTGAAATCCAAATTCCTCCATCCTCTTATCCACAAAATTTTCTGACGATCCTAGGCTGCCTACATCCTTCCTGATCAGCTCAACCTTCATTGATGCCTCTAGAAACAAACTGGACTAATACAACCCATCAAAATGATCCTCTCAAGATCTACCAAAATCAAGAACACAAACTCTACTCCTCAAACATCAGAAGACTGAACTTACTTCCCCTATCCGAAAAAGACAAAACAAAAGCACTCCTAAACTGCTTCCGCTGCACAACTCAGATCTGGAGTAGATGAGAATGCTGATAAACATGATCACAGACTAGATATCACATCCCAGAAATCTGGTTCAACAGATCCGAAAGAGAAAACTCAGAAATTCCACCAAATCCTAAGCTACTTCACCAAACTCTCTCTCTAGAAGCCCTCCTTCTACTAAGTTGAACCACCGGTATCACTCCGGAATCCTAGTCGATACGAAAACTCAATTTCCAAATGCGGACAAATCTCTGACTTCCCTGGAGACATCGGAAAAATCTCTGATAACTCCAAGAGAACACAAACTATCGCAAGTCACCTTTGCGATCAAACCAGCCTAATTCCAAAGAAAACTGTTCTCCCTTTACCAACCAGAATAGTTTATGCTAGACTAACCAATCCATCGTAGAAAATGGATCCACTTTGCTGCTTCTAAACTCCACCTCTAGAAAACTGCTCAGCCAGATAACCTCCTTACCAGCACATAGAATACTCCGAGCTGCACTGCTGACACAGATGCCAAAGAATTCCTAATCCCAAGCTCTTCGAGAAACTCGAACTTCAAACCAAACACAACATCCTACTGAACTCAGCCACAATATCGAAGCAGACACACTTTCTTAAACTTGTTCCAAAGAAACATCTTCCGAAACATTCATAGTCACTGCATCTCATCACGCAGCTACTACTTCCTGAGGTTGCCAAGATACCATCACTTGCTTCTGCTTAACGACAGATCCAAACCCTACTCATCCAACTTTGCACTTTAAAGATAGACTCCGAACCTTTAAAGGTTTCTTTCAGAGATCGATGAAATCCCTACACCAAGCTGCAAAGCTCACTTGAGACGGTATTAGGTCTACAGTCTCGACAAATACACTTCCAATCTCAAACATTCAAACTCCAACCATTGGTAGTCGTGCTACACACACCACTACCGTATCTACCTCTAGAACTTATATTGGAAAACCCGAACAGGTATTCCAACGAATAGGTAGAAATAAATATATATAAAAATACAAGTATGATCTCTCAAGAAAGAAATTACTCCAAAGCCTAGGTATTCACTCAACCTAGTGCTCTGATCCACTGTAACGACCCGCCATTCATCCCACAGAATGACACATCATTAATAAGAAAGAAAGGGATGGAGAAGAGAAAAGATAGAGAAGAAAGATGAATCAACATCAGAATCTCAACACGGAACGAATAAATTATATTAATAACATAAGTATTACATAGTATACAACCATTATCAGAGTTACACAGATTATACATCACATACTAGACAGTTATAAACACCTATCTAGTTATTACAACTCAATACACTTCAGAGATACCTATCACAGCGGAACACTAAAAATATCTACAACGCTGAAGCCTCCTGCTCCATTGGTCCTCCACAATTCGTCAAAGCTAACCTGAATCCCTTGGCTACTCGTAAAAATTTAAGTACCCAAGAGTTTAAGAAAACAGAAATAAACTCCGGGTCAGAAATGGGACTGGTGTGAGTAATAGGTTAAAGTTGCTTAACTTTCAAAAAACCTTTGAAAACAAAAGTATCGCGTAAGACTTCCCACACATAAACAGGGATAAGTTTTTAACTTACGCTAACCAAAACAATTGATAAGAAATCCAGTGATATTATAATAGGATCTAGGGTTTTCAAGTAAAAAGAAAATAGCCGAAATTGTTACATTCATTAAATTCCAGCTACTAGCCACAAAAGTGGGTAATACAATCAAAACCGTCAAGGCACGTAGGAAGAATGGGTTTCCATCAATGGCAGGGCTACTGGGGTACCGCCCGTCACAATACGGGGCCTAGATCACCGTACCGAGGATCCACCCTAAATCCCATGCAACACAAGGCCGGAACCATCCTTTACTGGATAGTCCCGAACAAGACAACCCCGCGGTTGGCGCGCGTTCCAACTGCCCACACAGCCGAATAAAAAGGGACTTTTAGACAGGGGAAAATCTTGTCCTACTTGGGTGCTACCAACTTAACCTTGTTGCGCCTCCCCTGTTTTAGCCATTCCCAGTTGATGAGGCTTGAGGCTACGGTTACCTTTATAGAACACATCTATCTTAGAATGCTCATTGTCCACCTGATGATGTGCTGAAAGCATTCAATTCATAAAAGTTCGTTCCGGGTTCGAACGAAACCGAAGGCACTATCTCGCTGCACTCATTTTGGAATCACCCTAAGAGCTAACAACGATAACCCTTGCACTCTGAATCTTTATATTCACTTCAGATTCACGACCTATCGTTAGTTTGGATCGATATGGTTTTCGGATATCCAAATCTAGAAACCCGATCCCGGTCTCATCGAAATCCAAAACGCTATCTTTTAGGTCCAAGTTGTTTTAAGGTTAAAACAATTCAATTTCATTATCCGTGTACACACAGATAGATAATTCACATATCACAATAGATAATCCACATTATCATCATAAACAGATAATCCACATTACCATCACACTTCAACCAAAGCATCAATATCACACAGCATCACTCATCTCATATCTGAGATGTCAAACCAACCAAGGCAATTAATATCATCCATCCATACATAAGCAAGGATTATTTAATCACACTATAATTAATTTAAAATGAATTAAATTAATTACTTCATCTCTAATTAATTTAAAGTGAATTAAATTAATTACTTAAAAATCTTGCTTACATAACCATTAATTAATTACAAATCAATTAATTAATTAATCTCTAATTATCCACCTTAATTAATCATTCTTGATTAATTATACTTTAATTACATTCAGGTAATTATCCTTTAATTAACTCACAAATTAATTATTCTTAACCAAATACAGTAATTAATCCTTTAATTACTTCATTAATTAATTAACTATAATTAATTACATAAATCCTTAATTAATTACATTAACTAATTACTCGTCAATCACTTATCGTTGATTAATTAATCTTAATTAATCAACTCTTAATTACATCATTAATTATATTAATTAATTCAATTAATTATTAATCATATTAATAATTAATCTTCATTTAATCATTCATTAACCAGCCTTGATTAATCACATTAGTAATTAATTACCCTTAATTAATTACATCACTTAGTTATCTTTAAATAACTTTATTAATTTATTCTTAAATTAATTACACTAAGTAATTAATTATTAATTACTTCACTAAGTAATTACCCTTCTTTATTAATTACACAGGGTAATTAAACCCAAATTATTTCCATTAAAAATTACCGTTCTTATTTAATTACATCCAGTAATTATCCATTAATTACTTTACTAAGTAATTACACTTTTCCAATTACATCCCGTAATTATACTTAACAAACCATCATGTGACTGTCTTAAATTAATTAAACCAATTAATTAACTTGACTAATTACATTACTTTAATTAATTACATTGAGTACTTTCATTATGTAATTATACTTAAACAATTCCAAAATTGATTGTCTTTAATTGATTAATCTAATTAATCATCTTAAATTAATTACATTAATTAACCATTGATAATCCTTAGTTAATGATTTTTAATTAACTATTAACAATTCTTTAATTACTTTTCTGAGTAATTAAACTTTAATTAATCATCTCTTAATTCAAAGCAATAATTCTTATTAACCAATTAATTAATCTCTAACTACTCAATTAGTTAAGTGCTTAATTATAACTTGATTAATTTTTTAATTACTTGATAAATAAATTTTTTAATCATTAATTAATAATCTATTCTTATCTTAATTAATGATCCTTAATTACAAATTAATTACTCTTTAATTAATTAACTTAACACTTAATTACATAAATAAATTAATTCTTAATTAATTAACTAACAATCCATAATTACTAATTAATTAATACAAAATCATTAATTAATTAATTAAATTAATCATTAATCATTGAAAATTTAAATTATCTATAGGATAAATCATTCTTCTATTAATGACTTTAACCATCATTAACATATGCATTTAAAAACATTTCACTTTGAATTTTTACTTTTAAATTTCAAATTTAAAATTTAAAATGATTAACAAACTTAAACCTTAACCAGATTTAAATCAATTTTATAAACCTTCTAAATCAAATGTTAAAGGAACTTTTATAAAAAAAAAATATAAATAAGTTTTAAACATTTTATTTAAAACCATTTCATTTTAAAACATACTTTAAACATTTAAACTTGTTTAAACAATTTAATTTTTTTTAAACTTGATTTATTTTAAAACTAGGATTCAAAAGTAAATTTGAATTCATACCTTTAAATTGATTTTAAACTTAATTTAAAATCTTGCTTCCAATTTAAAAATTCATTTTAAAATTTTTAAACAGATAGGCTTAAACCATTCATATGACTTGTGACTACCCTCAAAAGACTTCGAGTCAAAATCCAACATGCTTCGGGCAACACACATAAATTACTCGAGAAAATCTTGAGTCCCCCTCCTCTTTCATTCCAGGCTTTACCAGGAAACAAACTGCACCGTGCATATGCACGGTGGCTCCGACCATCTCTAGTCGACAACGACGACTTCCTTACACCAGCGATCACTCTTGCATCTAAAGCCGACCATCAGATCATCGTTTCAAAATCGAAATTGAATTCGAGCCTTCAAGACCAAATCTAAAACCACAAACCAACCGAGAAATCACTCGAATGCCCAATGCCGACCGCTAGAGAATCAGCATCTCCGATCACAACCTCTCCAATACCCCCATAACCATTTCCCAAAGACAGGGAACGCTTGATCCACCAGAGACACCGTGGTGGATCATTTACAGACCATCACTAAAATTAGGGTTAAGAGCATAAAATGATCACCGTTGCCACCACAAATCCCTGATCACCACTCCGACATTTTTGCAGACCTCTCCAATTGCTCCCCTACCTCCAGCGAGAATTCCGACCATGCCGAGCCACAATATCATCAGAGGCAACCCAAAACTCCCAATTTGATCAAACAGGAACTGCTCTTTCATCTCTTAACTAAAAATCATAATTTCATTCTTAAAAATCATGTTTAGGGTTAAGTATTTAGTTTATGTTCCTGAATTGATGAATTAAATTGTTTGAATTTTTACTTACATCAAACTTGCTCTGTTGTTCTTGTTCCTAGAGCCATTTCAAATTTGTTTGACTTAAGTAAAAAAAATTAAAATATAATTTGTGATGAAACAATTAGATTTTTTTTAAGTCTTAACTCCAAACCAAGTCTAAATCAAGAGATAATGGTTTCTAAATTCAACAGGAGCTCGAAAACAAAGAAACAGTAATGTCACAGAAACAAGCATGCACACACATCTTATACATCTATATAAACCGACAATTCACTCATAAATGATCACACAGAACATACTTATTTTTTAGATATTAACAAGCAACAGATACAGGTACTTTTACTTTTTTTTTAAAAATGGTGTTACTCACCTGATTCAAAATGAATAGAGCCTCAGAACCAAATTTGAAACAGCCTTAAACTTTAAAACTTGAGTGTTGAAACTGGAATATGCTTTGCTTCTTTGATTTAAAACTTGAATTGCTAGTCTTTATGGAATTGAAATGCTTGCAAACAGAGATGATTGCTTTGATTCCAGGCTTGTTTTAAAAACAAAGATGATTTCTTTGAATATGCTTGATAAATTCTCAGGTTTTCAAAGAACAAGCTTTAAAAATGCATGCAGGCTTTGAATTTGTTTTGATTTGAAAAGAATGACAGTTTTAGGCAAATGGTTTGATTTTGAAGTTGAGTAACAGGTTAAAGAAATTTGATTTTCTGGTTTGAAGAGAGACTGATCACTGATTGGGATGAATTTTCTGGCTTTTGAAAAGATACAGTTTGATGATTTGAAAAGTATGGTTTGTAGGCTTTGATATAATCCTTGAAAATGTACAGGCTTGAACATAGATTTGTTTTCTGGTTTATGAAAGTGTTTACAACAGATTTTTTTTTAGTACAAGCTTTAATTTTTTTCTCAACTTTTGATTCTGAATAGAAAACGAAATTGAAGAGAAGAGGCATTGTTTATATAAGATGAAAGTATGATTTAAATAAAAATACAAATTCAAGATGGCACATGTTTTAAAATTTACATTTGTCCATTTCCTTAGTTTATTAAGTAACATGTGTTATAATATGTCTTAATATTCTTCCACTTGTCCTTAAAGAATATTTTGTTTAATTTTAAATGTTAATAAAAGGTTTTTTATACTTACTTTATTATTTAAAAATGCTTATCTTTATATGTAAATGAATTTCCTTAAAGAAATTAAAATAAAATAAAACAAATTACATACATATTTTAAAATCCATTTTTTTTAAATGTATAACTTTTGAATTTAAATTTTGAATGCAATTTCAAATTAAATTCAAAAACCCAATTTAAAATCAACAACATATTAAATTTGAAAATAACAATTCAATTTGCTTTAAAATCTATTTATAAAAATAACACATATTTATTATTGTTTGAAAATAACAAATAGCTAATTTTAAACAATTTATAAAAGAAATTATTTCTTTATTTATAATTTACTTGTTTTACTAAATGAATTAATGATCATATGTAAATTGTATTTTAAACTTATGTATGTATTTTTAAATCACATTTATCAAGTAATATTTAAAATGAAAATAAAACTAACCTTTTTATTACTCTTATTTAAATTTAAACTTAAGCTTAATATATATCAAAAAATTAAACATTTATCTTAAGTATTTTAAAACTATGCAATTATTTATTTAAATAACTTTGAAAAAAATGTTATATTAAATTTAATTAAAATTTCCAAATTGCCAAATATATTTTAGAATTTGAAATCAAGACTTTATTTATTAAATTCCAAACCAAAGCTTTTCTATTTACAATATATACAAATAAATTATAAATAGAAACATTTTATTAATTTTTAAAAAGATAAAATTCACCAATTAAAATATTTATTAGCTTTTAAAAGAATATATTGCCAATTTAAATTAAAATCATAAAAGATAATTATCAAATCAATTTAATTTTTAATATGGATTATTAAATTTATACTGCCCAAAATTCCGGGTCATCACAGATTGTGTCTTAGAAGATGAATCTCCACTCATATTCCAATAAGCTCCATAGAGTAAAGACTCTGCATTGTGGCTGAAGCTATGAAATCTGAGATGGATTCCATGTACACAAAAAAAGTACAGACATTACATAATGTACTCGATGGCTTAAAACCCATTAGACATAAATGGATATTTAAGAAGAAACTAAATGCATATATGGAAAAGTAGACATCTATAAAGCAAGATTAACCATGAAATTTTTCCATCGAGTTCAAGGTGTTGACTCTGACGAAAGTTTTTTACTTGTAGTCATGTTAAAGTCCACTCAAATATTACTTACTATTGCAGTGGTCTACTACTACGAAATATTGCAGATGGATGTGAATATAGCATGTCTAAATGGTGATTTAGAAGAGATGGTTTATATGTTGCAGCCTAAGGGTTTCAAGGTTAATGAAAGTGAGGGAAAGGCTTGTAAATTGGTAAGATCAATATATGGTCTAAAAAAGCATCATGGAGTTGGAACAAGTGTTTTGATAAAGTGACCTGTAATGCCCTATTCTGGTTATAAGTTATCAAATAGTGAAATCACTATCTGATAGCCAGATCAAACGACTCGATAGGAGCAATCTCTAATATACACTAATTTGGGACCACATGGACTTGTTATAATACCTAAACGGATCTAAAATAATACAATCTTGTCTCAACATCAAGCAACGTACAATAGTTCAAGAATTTTTATAGATGACATATCAGGAACACATAAATCAAGGTCTTATGTCACAAGAAAGATACACACATATCAAAATTTATAAAACATATGGACATCGATCAAAGCACAACATATATAATCAACATCATCTACCTAGTAGACTATATACCTAAAAAAATGTCCAAAACAGTGACGTCTGTCTACTACAATAAGTCTAACTATATGTTATAACACAAACATGCTAGCATTATTCTACAGACTCCATAGAGTTCTCACAGATGTGCTCCCTCTAGAAAACCCTCACGGTTCCTCGAGCAACAGTCCCATGACACATCCTTGATGTTCCAGGTCTACTATAACTATAAATTTATAAACACTATTCCAAACACCATCCATCTCGATTTCGTATGACATAACCACAAAAAGAAGAAACATGATCATCTTGAGGACAAATCCTCAGTCTGACCCGATGAGATGTTGCAAACAAAACCCTGAGTTAGGCTAGAAATATAGTTGTGAGTAAAGTCATATAATAAAGACAAGTAAGAGTGTTGCATCGGGTTTTATCTATCATAACAGTTATTCACAGGGTCACTCACACCATGCAAATCATGTCCACAAGCCATTTCAACAAAATGTTTCTAACATATATATCATGACTTGTTCATAATAACATATGTAGTCGTTACCCTAATCAACTAGAATATCATATCCTATCCATATTTAAAAATGAGTTACATTGTGTTGTATAAATTCAAATCATTCATTTTTCGAGGTCGACATTTTCTACGTTTTCTTATGAGAGTGCTATATCATACTCTCTTCTATGAATCCCGACAAGATTATATGTTGGTAGACCTCTTTTCTGGATTTACCCACTATTATAAATTCTACCTCCATAAGTCATATGGTGTGTTTCGCCTATTGCTTTCGACCAGCTGTGAGTGCACTTCACATGACCCTTTAGTTTCACCTGCTATATTGGCATTTGAAAGCATGATATATCTTACTCGTGTTATGGACCATTTCAAGTTTCCATCCAGTGGTGTGATTTCTCTTCATTTGCACTACACTTTATAAAATCTTCAATCTCTTCATATGTTTCTACAAAATATCATTTGGACATAGTAACGAGAGATAAGGTCATCATGATTCGAGTTGCAACCTTCGAATAAATCTGCTAGGATGGATATTAACATTTAGTGGTCACAATCTTATGTCATCATCGTCAAATGTAAAAAAAGTTATTTAAAAATATTTGACTTTTCTAATGTCAATTATTCATAAATGACGTTATATCCCCTTTTCATTGAATAAGTGTCGTGTACATGAATTGTTATACTATAACATCAACGCATGAATTAGATTTTTATAAAAAAAACTACATGTGGAAATTCATTTTATAGTATTATATGGGATATTTAAAGATAGCATAACGCATAATCAAATTCAAACAAGCATCTATTTCACAACAAGCTTCATTCATATAATTACTACTTTAAATCATTAATCAAGTAGGGTTTAAATTTAATTTCAATTTAAACACCTTTGTTCCTTTCATTTGAAAGTAATTAAAACTCAACTTAAACTTAGGTATTAAAAATATTCAGATATCTAAGATTCACCCAAATGTCTAAATTATCTTTCAAATGTTTGACCTGAATATTCAGACATCTGATTGGGAACTCAAACATTTGTTTGGGGACTCAAACGTTTGTTTGGGGTTATTAGACGTTTGATTCCCTACAGCTACTCCATTTTGATTTCTTCTTTTAATTTAAAATTAAATTCAAATTTAGTCAGAATAATTTTCAAAATGATTTCATATCATCACCAACATTTGTTCCAAAAGATCACACTTAATGCAAAGAAGAAAACAACCGAAAATGGGATCGAACGGCGCATCAGCCTATTGCCAAGGGTTTACTGCCCCTAATAGTAGTGGCTCAGACGTATAAAACATCATGTCGAACATATGACCAACTATTCTAGGGGTAATAAATCACCTGGTATAACAAGACCACAACATCCATCGATGCTAGCCCTTTTTGGATTCTACATGTCTATCTTGGGGGTACTCTAGGTGCTTCAATTTGGACTGTTTTAGGCCCTGTATTACTTCATTTTCATTCACTTTTGAATATCAGCCATACAATACTTCATTTTCCTTCTCTATTCCATATTGAAAATAAATTAAATTAGTTTCAAAGTAATTTCAAATTAATAACACAATTTTTTTCATGAAATCCTAACACAAAACAAAGAAGCAAAACACGTGAAGGTGGATTAAAGTGGGCTTATTTGGCTACTGCTAGAGATTCACTGCCCCTGACAGTAGCCGTTCATACATTTGGTCCATAAAGACTAGAAGTTTGACTTGCTATTCTTAAGGAAGTTTAACTGTGGCAGCAAGGCGATTCGACTATGTCGCCTTAGGGACCTTTCCTTGCAACTTCTGGTATTGGCTTGGGATGTTTTTGGTAGTGGTACACTAACTTGTTTTAGATCAAACATTACTTTATCAAAGTTTGGATTTTTATTCATGGTTCCATAGGCTTATAGTTGCAAATTTTAAGTTCAAATCCTTTGACTTCATTTTGATTTACCTATACTCCTTCGCACGTTCATTCTTAAATGTAATCATATTTGAAACCACCTTAACATAAATCATATCCATTTATAAATTCAAATCATAGGTCTTATATAAATCTAGCATCACCTAAACATAAATTCTTTTCCCATATTATTATTTTTTACCAATCCATCTACCCATGTATACAATATCTATAATTAGTTTCATGCATATACTTGATCAAACAGCATTTATAAAGTAGATAATCCACTAATGAAACAAAAACTGCACATTCCAAGCAAAGCATATGCACCCTAAAGCTTTTAACCATTCAATACACCTTCTATGATCATAAAATAACCAAAATATCTTTATTTAAATCTCTATCTAGAAATTCAATATATATTAGAATCAAAATAATTATACGTAGAAGGTAGCTTAGAGGTGTAGGAACGTATATTCACTGTTTTTGCATGAATTACCATTATTTGGAGGAACTAGTGTGAAATCCTAGTTGCTTCAATGAAGGTGGATTGTTATGTTAAATTGAATTTTAATTTTATATTTTAGTCCACCTACGAAAATGGGACGAGGCTAAGATACTAATAGCTTTGCATGTTGAAGCATTAGGGGTTAAGAGATATAGACAGGTTAAAATAGAAATGAGTTAAAATAGAACAATTATGTTTGGGATAAATTCTAAAGGAAGGTTAACTTTTTGATTCTATTCTTTTTTCAATTTAAAACTACTGCCCCTAACCATTGTTAAATGTAACCACCTTTAAATCAACGTTCTACAACCATATAAAATCCAATTTGATGCCACTTTATCAATAAAATTATTCCGTCTTTGTAATAATTTTTCTTTTATTAAAATACCTCCTTTTAAGTTTTAACTTTTGTTTGAAATAATTGTTTTATTTCTCAAATAATTGCAAAATATCACAATCAATTGTTCTTTTTACCAACATTAATTTTCAGAACACTTTTGGATTTTGAAATTACAATTCAAAATTGAAAAATCAAAATTCTTAAATAATTCTAATAATCAATTTATTGAATTAAATTCAATAGAATATTCAAATTAAGTTTTATAATTTCATACAGGGGTGTTACATGATCAAATAGTTTGCCTTTATCAAAACATAGATGAAGCGTGCGTATACTGAAAACAACAAGGCAGTTTTATAGTATTCATCGTTCTATATGTTGACGATGTACTTCTGATTAACAACAACATACCATTATTTCAATTAATGAAAGCTTGATTGTCCAAGAACATCTCAATGATGGACTAGGAGAAGTAACCTATATACTAGGTACTAGGATCTATTGAGATGGGATTATTTCCAATCCCATAACAAACCTCTATGAAAATGGGCATCATTTTCGACCCAATAAAAGCCCATCGAACCTTAGGTCCATTCCGAAGCTAGTTTTTGGTTAGTACATTTAATTTAATAAAACAATATGCAAAGCTATCTATTTATGCCTTTTAGAGTTTCGCAGCAAGAAGAATAAAATATAATAATAAAATAAAATAAAGTGCCCATACCATAAAACCAAATAATAGAAGTACAATTTTTAGTAGTGCGTAAAACATGTCTAATACATAGTCTGGATAGATCATAACAACATAACTAGACAACTATAATAGATAACTACCCGTCAAGTTTCCACCATCTTATCCACACTCATCATTGTACTAACATGTAGGTTGTAATGACGAGGGAGTCGGAACAACAATATCTGGTGGATGAAATCCTCAAGTTTTACAATTACATTATATGGGTAGTGAGTAATTGAACAAGTAGTATGTTTTATGTATTTATTGTACTTTCCTACGTATATCTCTAATTATAGGATAATGACGCCGCATGCTTAACTCCATGAATATAAATGTGGATGCAATGAAACTATGCAGTATATTGGTTTCAAAAACCTATCTCCCGTCCAATTATATTCTAAATCCTTCATCCAATCATATTCTAATGATATGAGAGAAAGTACCTACATCACTTAAGAATTTTTAAGTAAGGAATAAGCAAACTCTTCAGCCATTTGATACCTAGACCAAAGGTGAACCCTTCCTGGTAATTCCCAACTGACATCATATAAATCTCTTAAGGCCACATAATACTTCTTAGATAGGGAAGAGGCAAACACTACGACCATTTAATACCTTAACCCGAAAGAGGACCCCTCAGAAGAGATTTCCACCAACACAACAAAATGATCATTCTGACCATTTAATACTCCTTAAATAGAGAAGAGGTAGACCCTAATAGCCAATTAATACCTCAACCCTGAAGTAGGCCCATTCTAGAATAAGTACATGACAAAAAGGAAACCTCGACCATTTAATACTTCTTAAATATGGAAGAGCAGACTCAACAGTCATTCAATATGACAGCCCTGAAGCAGGTATGTCCTGGGATTACCCAACGTTATTTATGAGAAATTCCGTAAGTCATTAAATACCTCTTAATAGGGAGAAGGCATACCCTAAACCAACCATTTAATAACTAAACCTCGAAGTAGACTCCTTTTGAAATTTTCTCATCCTTATGGCCCGTAATCCTACTGTGACATCTCACATTAGTCAAACTTTTTGTAGGTGTTAGCAGCTAGATCAGCTGGGCAGACTTACCCCATTAAAATTAGGACTTACCTCACATCTACCGTGGATATTTATACAGGCAATGTCCCACATCAGCTATTAAAGTCACATTACTGGTCACCAGATGAGCTAGACATACTTATGTGTACTTTCAACTAAACTTGCATCCTTATAACTTAGCCATGTTTTCGCTTCCTAAAATTTAATGTTGAACTATGCCAATACATAGACAAATACACATACACATGTATGCATGCATACATACATACATACATATATATATAGACAAAAACCTCACTTGTGTTTATGTATCTAAAGGCCTTATAAGAGAAGATGCTAATTTTTCCTTTTGTTTATGGATTAAATTCCATAATTATCTTTAACTCATTTTAGTAGATTTACTGTTGATTCTTAAATTATCATTTATTTGTCAGTTGTTATTAAATGCCTTATTTATTATATATGTTATGACTTTGTTAATTTGGTTGGTTGATTTCAAAATTTAAATGAGTATGTTTTTATTACATTTATTAAATTATGGTTAATTTGTTTCTAAATTTATTCAAGTAATTTATCTGTTTCTTATTCAGGGCGATATGTTATTTTAATATATCAACAACTACAATTTCTATACAAGTCCTAATGCAATATAACAAATTACATAATAGCTAACATCATCAATAAATTAGACCACTAAATAGACCTATACATATTCAAATTGGAATCCAAAACATATGATTCATTTTACGTTAATATAGTAGAACCATAACCTCTTTTTCCAAAGAAGCAAATTTACAATTCCAAACTTATAAATCCATTCAACTTTTTAAGTGTATATCATTGAAATGACAAAGAAAGCATATTTATTTTAATTGTTAAAATAGGCGGTGAAAACTACGGATAAGAGGAAAAAATCCCTTTTTCCCTACTATATACATCCATTTCTGTTTGTCATGTTTTGAAATCTTTGTCATTATAATCAAAATTTAAGAGGTGAAATCAAATGGAATGCAAAATATTCATACTAATGGTATCAAATCCAATTCCATTATATTAAAATAAAAAAGTTGAATTCCAACAAATTTCATAATTTACATTTTATCGAGGAATTTCAGAGTTTTTGAATTAATAAGTTTTCTTATTCAAAATTTTCCAAGGCACAGTACAAATCCAAAAATAAACCACACAAATTACTTCATGGAAAAATGAAATTTCCACTCGTAGATAATCCCTACTGAAATCTTCTTAGATTTGCTTCCGTTAATTTCCTATCTCTTCCTATGATTTATCTCCTTTGTATTGTATATTATATAATAAGTTATTGGTGTATTAGGTTTAGGGAATTGGGGATAGTACTTCAACTATTCCTATCATCTTTAAATGTACATACATTTTAGTTTTGCTTTTGAGGTTTAGAAAAAAATTTCGATGAAGAAAATTAGGCAGAATCCTGTTACTAAGTTTAGATTTGTATGAAGAAAAATGATAGGACTAGCCTCTTGTTTATAGTTTCTCAGATGAGTAAAGATAGTTGGATTCAAAACTCTTTAATATTGTCAAATCCAGACCATTTGGCTAAAACCAACCCTAGCAATCACACACTAACTGGTCAACCAGTTGCTATGAATGGTCGGCAGCTAGCGATCGACTGACCCATAGATACGGTACACCTGTGGGCCCCAGTCGATTTTTTCATTTGAAATATTTTTGATCTGAAATCATCAAATGTCGATATATTCTTTATTTTTACTCCAATGACAAAGCTTTACACATGAAAGTTGCTTAGAAGATCGATATGAAAACAATGTTGCAAGTTTCATGGCCAAATTATGATATTTGCTCAAATTTCATTTTTAGCTTTTTCCTGTTCTTTTTACGAGGTATTACATTCTCCCCCTTAAAAGAATTTCATTTATGAAATTCCTAAGGGATAGATAGAACAACACGCACTCCGTATCCACGTTGTACGACCAAGTTATCTACACAACCGTTTACTCAACCATAAAGTGTAATGTGATTGTGCATACAACATATCCATAGTGAGCTCAATCCTAGTGTGAATGCAAGTTCGTGAAATATAAGAATGTATGTCGGCAATCTAAATGTGCATGAAGTTCTACATGAGTGCAAAAACAATAGAAAAAGGTGCATTTCCTACCATCCAATCTAGCAACCATGATGCAACCAATACCTATATAATACTAAATCTAGAGAGAAATTTTACCATAGAAAAGCTCTAGATAAGAAGCTTTCAACTTATTTTTTGTTTCATAGGTGTTTTCCACTAGATTATCTCCTTATTGTACTCGGACCAGCTTAATTTCTCTGTTGTGAAGCTTCCTAACTCCGTGTTTCACTACATGTGCAGTGGCATGGGGTGCTATTAGCTACGTTTCTATATCTGTTAACTGATCAGGCTCTATAGTAGTGGTTGAATCATCAGGTATTTGTATTAACTTCATTTTACCTTAGGATTTTCTCTTTTTCCACTAATTGGTTATCAACTTTTCCAAGTACAATTCGCATAAGAAGGTTTATTTTTAAATTTAAAGATAGAATTATTTTTAAATTTAAAAATTAAGCAGTTTTATTTATATTGAAAAGGTATGGGAATAGAAATTTCAAAGCTAAAATAGATTTTGCCCATGTTATTGTTTATGTGTTGTATATCGTCACATTTACTGAAAAGTAAGATATATATTTGTGAAAGCATGTATCCTACCTTTGCTAAGCATGTGGCCTTTTAAAATTAGAGATTTTCTCATTTTCCATTCCCTGTTTCAATTAAATTTGTAAAATAGTTTGAAAATTTGAAAATTTGAAAACTCTCCTTTTTTAACACAATTTTTCGAAAGCATTTGCCTTTACACCCTTAAAATAAAATAAGCCGCATCTTAACGTAATAAGGTTTCAGTCAATGAGTTAAAGCATATGATTGACCCAAGTATATTATACGATTAATATAAAATTTTGAAAATCTTTTCATTTCTTTCAGAACAACAAATACATACAAATATATTTATAAATTTTGCTCTTAAGGCACAAGAATAGTGATCGATGAGTTTCACAACAACCCTTCCATTTCCTTCGCTTACTAAAGTTTTTTTTTTCAAAATTCTAATGTTTTTGGGATTTAAGCATTCTTTATTTTTAGTTGCTAATTTAATTAATTTCCTACTTTATTTTATAAACCTCCAGCCTTACTTTATACTCATCGCTAGTTAAGTGTCTTTATGAGATTTTCCTTACTTGTATTGGTTTCCAATATAAGTAGCAGTCAAGCTCATTCAAAAAATCAATACAGTAATAAAATATGAACATATCTCATATCCTATCTTATGCATTTCCAATACCCAAAAAGAGATAACTAATGATTACAACCTAAATAGTCTAAAAGAAACAATACTGAAAGCCATCTCTCAACATCGACTGGTATTAATGATGTTATGGCTATATCACTTCTTACTCAAATAAAATGGACACTTTTATTGTTTCATTCTACTATAACCTATATGTCTTAACTTATCTTTTTGGCTTCTAATAAATAAGTTCCATCCATTACTTTAATTATTACAACTAATTATTGGATAAATTATGGATTTCCACACCGCAATGGGTAAGAAGTATAAACTATGCACATATAGAATAACTCATCAAAAAAATTGTTTGGTGGAATAACTTTCCAACCACCTATCTTACCTTCTTTAATCCTAGGTCAACTAACGTCCTCTATGTGTGCTTGAAGTCTCATTACCCTCTTCTCCAATTATATTACCATATTCTTTTAATCCAAATCTCATGATAGTATTCTCAAACTTCAGTGTTTATTTTCTTTATTTTTACTTGCATGCGGGTACACTCAAGAACTCTTAGAAGTGTATTTTGATACCCTTCCCCATTACTTTGTGGGTTCTTCTTATGGATTTCACAAATGTCTAATAAAACATTTGAGGTTTATACCAATATTCCTTATTCCTTGTTGCTATTCTACGAGCATTTGTAACTATTTATTCATAGCCGTAACCATTACTCCATCTTACTTAGGCACTCATCCTTATCTACACCATATCAAAGTTGTTTTGGGTTTCACAACTCTTTACAAAACTACTAAATTTCATAGTCATGAAGTAATCAACCCAAACTTTTATCTTTGAAAATATAAGCTTAGAAACTTTTTTTTTAATTCAATAATTACTTAAATTTCCAAAAGGAGCCATGAAAAACTCCTCAGTTTAACCAACTTTGACTCTATGCGTCATAACTTTTAAAACTATAATTTAGGATTTATGAAGTAAGTTTATTTATTAAGTTCAAATGTCATTGTTAATAATTTAATTTAAAAAATATCATTTATTTTAAACAATACATTATTTCCTTCTTTTCAGATAGTAAGAGTCAAATTTTTATTGCATGAATAGTCATCAAATCAATTCTCCCTTTAAGGCCTTTTTTACAGCAGTGATTTACTTCTTGAATATGTAGGATTTTTTACTCAAATCATTTATTAAGTTTTGCATCCAAAAACTTAATTATTATACCAAACCATTTATCAAAATATGCATGTTACAGTGTTTCCACAACATCTTTATAACGTTAAATGATAAAAACTAGAGTAGACAAGGACAACTTTCATTTTTATTACTTTCTTATTACTCATGCTATTTCCACTTTCAACCATAGCGGAGACTCTAATAGCATATGAGGAAGACTTTTAAAAGATATATGCAATTATTGCATACATTTATGGAAGTTATCCTTTTTTTTCTTTGTTTTGTTTTCTATGTTGTTTCTAATTAGATTATTTTGATATATATTCATAACATCGCTTCTGTTTAAATATCTTTATGTTACTGCTATTTAAATTCCTTATATATGAATTGCTCTTAGTTAAATTTCTTTTCCTTAAATAACTTTTTGCTTTTTTATTTGATCATTTTTTTCAATAGATCATCACAGTACATTCGCCTACTACTTTAGCCAATGGGCTTTTCTCAATTAACATGAAACTATTTACTTTTCATGTATAAATCAATTTTAGTTGTTTTTCCAAGTATTTTTCTTATACAAGACTATTTTTTCTCTTCATTATTGAACATTTTTACCCTCACATTCTCTTTATCCCATTTAAATTAAGTACCATTTTTATTTATCCACCTCATGAAAGGATTTTAAAACTTTTAAATTCAACAAAAATAAAAAAATCATTGATACAAACATACACCTTGCTTTCCATGTATTTCAAAAATAATATTTCTTGGATTTCCTATAAATTTTATAGCTTTTCAAGAATATATTCCTATAAGGTAATCTATGTGGCGAAAAATTTAGCATTTACTTACTTTTCAAAAACAACAACTTTATAGTGATAATTTTCTAAAGCCATTCTAAATGTCTCAATAAATTTTAAAATCTTTTATTAAATTCTTTCACATAGGGTTGAACTCATAAATAGATTTTAGTTCGTCCTTTCTTTCGGACTTTTCTTCTTTTCCAACTATTCTGAACCTATCTTCATTAAGAACATATTAAAATCTGGCAACCATCGTGTGGTGTTGAATGTGCACCTTCTTGCAGGAACCTTCTCGTTCCTATTTATGCCTTGCCTTCTAATATTTGTAACATATAGGTTCTTATTTCCCATCCGTCTGGATGAAATGTACATCATCAATTGATAAACCAACGAAATCCACAATCATAGGGCAATCTAGGCCCAGCAAAGAACTCAAGAACCATCCAGCTTTAGTGAACCTTTTATTTGTCGTGCTCTTTTTAAGTGAACATTTTATGGCATGGCCTACATTCCATAGGGAAATCGAAGTAGGTGCATGAATTTAACTAAACACATAGTTGTCTTATCCATCTTTTTTTGAATATGGTTGCAACTACTTCTATAGTTAGAATTTGTAGAGTTTGGCATGTAATATATATAAGTATATATGTATATATATTTCTAGGTAAAATTAAAAATACGTTTACTCAACGTATCCTAATTCTTATGATTGACTAAACTAAGCTCTGATACCAAATATAACAACCCTTTATGAAAGGGGCCTAAGTTTCGGCCCAATAAAGGTCTATCGAACATTAGGTCCATTTCGGAGCTAGCTACTGGTTGGTATAATTGATATAATAAAACAACATGTAGAGATATCTATTTATGCTTTTCAGAGTCTCATGATTGAAAGAATATAATATAGTAATAAAATAAACTATACATCTCATAAATCATAATCATATAAGTACAATGTCTCAATAGTACATAAACTGTAATAACTCAAACTTTTGTGTATAACATAAAAAATAATTATAATTAATAATAAATAAATTTGAATTTTATTGAAGGGTATTTTGGTAAATTTTAGTCGAAGGACAAAATGGTAATATTTTGCAGATAGCTGAATTGGCTAACGAGAGCCACACTATTTCATAGCTCTGGTTTTTTGGTCAAGATAGAGCATTTAATTTTCTAAATCGGACACCATATGCATGAAATATCAAGGTTTTATTTAAGTGGGTTGGGTTTGTGCATGAACAACAGGCCTAATTGGGTTGAGATGAGCCAAGCCCATACTTTGAATTCAAAAATGAGATGATGATTTAGTTTTCCCTCTCGAATCATTTTTAAAAACTACGCATATTTTGTTTCTCGTCTCATTTCCCATTTTGTAAAAACACCCGACAACTCATTTTCCTCCTACCCTCATCCAAATGCCAAATCATTAGTTCTTAACGAAATTTAATGAGACAATATGCATTAATCCATGGTGGCGTTTTATATCATCTGGGGCGAGAATTGTAGGCTAATTAAAAGGATTTAATTTTTGGAAATTCGAGATTCTTTGGTTTGAAATTGGTAAGCGTGGCTTCTTCGATCCTTATATAATACATAAAAATGTTGTAAGTTATTTTAAGGCTATCCTAGGATTTAAAGAATAAATAAAATGACCTAAATGATGAATCTAAAAACTATGAAATGAAAATTCATACTTTATCTATAAGAAATCGATGAAACCTATTTTCAACATCAGTTCGGATCAAATTCTTATAGAAACCATAATTTGATGATATGAGTAGGTTTGGTCCCTAGAAACATAGTAGATACGTACATATATGATGTAAAATCATCAAAACAAATAATGAAAAAAATAAATTAAAATCTGGAACAAAGGAAACAAAGTAAATTGGAAAAACTTGTAATTGGATCGTTCGCCAATGTAGTGGTGAGTGCACACCAATCCACTAGTGAACAACCCAGTTTTAAGTAAATTTGGTTTTTGAATCCTCGATTCGATCCATGTTGTTTTCGATGTTTTGCATGGTGCTTCCTAGTGATTCTATGATGATATTTCGATGCGTATGACTACTATATAGACGCATGATTAGATGATAATAATGATGCACAGATGTAGTACATGAAGACTTTTGTGATGACCCATATTTTGGAAGGTTTAAATCGACAATAATCCATACATGTCAGACTTAAACAATCCGGAACGTAGATAATCAATGGGGTTAAACAAGAAAAATAAGAAGAGAAGAAGAAAACAAAACACTGAATCTCACAGCGGAAACAATAAGATATAATAATCAAATAACTAATTCATAAAGCTGTTTACTATATATTTGATTATAATCTATATACATTTATCCGAATTATAAATAAACAGCAGGGAGAAATAATCAATACAGTAGAATAGCATGATATAGGGTATAACAATAATGGTAATATACCAAATCTCGTCTTCGTCCTCCAAAAAATAATCTTCAATATGCTGAAAACTCAGGACCGACCCGAGCGTAATGAAAATACAAAACATTCAAGTCAGGACTACAATACTCTTATGCAAGTCAAATCAATATCATAAAATATGATTACAATAACTTAAGAGATGTTACGGGTTTTCCATCTCCTAAGGATCCGTTAAACGATTTATATATAATAGCATACGCTATAATAGGTAATGTCTATCAGTAAAAATAATATCAAAATAGCTTCAAGGTTTTACATTGAACTACCTTAACACATTTTTACAATTTTAAACCAAAGTCGTAATGGGCTCATATAACGGTAAGTATGATAAGGCATGTAAGGCAATGCCCAAGGTAGGATTCTACCAATTTACCCTTTCTGGCTGGTCGTAACCCATCCGTGGCCGACCGCAATAATCAATCCAAATGAAAAAGGTGCACCCATCGAATACAAAATCACAATAGCAATACGAGTGATCAACGTCGCTAGAGATAGCTAACCTCGTTGGCTAGACATAGGCTCTTGTTTTAGTCATTTTAATTATGACACAATTATCAAAGCTATCCATCATCGTTCTCTTACTTCATTCCAGTAAACGTTGCCAATTCAACCACTACATTCTGGATACCATCCACCGTATACACAGTTGTCAAAGTGGTTCCAATATTGATAGAGAGTATGCTAATAAGAGGCTGCGGTCTCTTTGACAACCGATTATCATTTTACACACCGATTGGTTCTTTTATATTCGAAACAATTTGTATTTGATATCAAAATATTATATTCGCTTCAAAATCAAATCCATTTCAAAATTTACCATATTCATTTCAAAAAAAATCATATTTTACTACAAATATTAATTCAATTCGATATATCGATCCACTTCGAAATTTGATTCGAATTACAATTTAGGTTATGACTTCACTTTAATCCAAATTCATATTTATATCCAAGATATAAATATAAATATACCACTCTTTTTACCAGTTTGAATTTTAGAAAATATTTTAAATAGTTTAATAGTTAAATGGTTAAATAGAAAATAATTTAAGTAATAAAAATGGTTTATAAAGTGAAATAGTTTGGAAAATCAAAATAGTTTGAATATTTAAAGAAAATAGATTTGAAATAGTTTAAACCAAAAAAAATATTTAAAAATAGTTTCAAAGTCAAACCGATTCAATTCTAAATTTCTCAATTCAAATCAGTTCCAATTTCCATTTCAATATAATCGATTCAATTCCGATTTCAAATCGATATTTACTTCAATTCCAAATCAATTTCAATTTCAATTCCAAAAATTTATTTAAAATTTCGATTCCAAACTAATTTAAATTCCAATCACAAATTAAATTAGATTTTCTTTCCATATCCAATTTAAAATCCGAATCTACAAATATAATTAAATTCTGAGCCCAATTTTGGAATATCATTTTGTATCATCTTTTACTTAGAAATATTAAAAGTTCGAATAAAAGTCAAATCCTTTAAAAAAAAATCAATTTCTAAATTTCAAATCATATTTTGATTATAACTTTGAAATCTCACTTCAATTATTTAAAACAATTCCTATTATCAAGTTTAAATTTCAACGTTTCGAGTTCAAGTTCGAAAATAATTCGATTTCCATAAATTCAATTTTATTTTTAAAAATCAAAATCAATTAAGTAATTTTAAAAAATATTTTAAAAATCATTTAATTTAACCAATCCGGTGTCCGTATATAATTCTCTATCATATGACCAAGTGAATCAATTATTTGAATTTAATTCAGGGATGGATATATATCCTTTCAATCCAAAAATAAATGTCATAGGTATGTATTTCAATCTATTTCTTAATTTATTCGAAATAATTCAATTTATAGTTTTATATGCTGAAAATAATATAGAGAATGATAACATGATATATAAAAATAAATAAACATCCAATTTATCAACGAATCGCATCCATCACAACCAATCATCCAAACAGTCAATGAAATTCGCAACAATTTCATAATTATCAATATTGTGTATTTTACTGACAGTTAAATTCTAATTTTTATTTAACTTTTAATTCAAATTCTACCAGGTAATTTAGATGTCAATTTAAATGTTAATTAAATTTATCAACCAAGCATCAATCAATTTGAATCATTTCAGAATTTCAATTCATTTATTATAAAAATATTTTATTCAATCGTGAGCATATAAAACACTCAACCTTTTATTTTAAACTAAAAATAATTTCAGCTCTAAATAAACTACAACTCGATCCCAAATCGTAAACGACGTCGATAAGAATACACTGCAACTCGTTTCATCCATAACATACCTTGTACGAAATATTTAAAATTTTATTACTTTCAATTAATTAAAATGCTAGTTGGCAGAAATAAAAAAAAACCTAAACACTCTCGCCTGATTCCATCTTCCTATGCGCTACTCTGATCCTCTACTCCTATTTTTTTTTCTAAACATTGCTTCCAGAAATACGTCGTCGACCCCCAGGCTGTCGTCTCCTCCTTACGCGCGCACGAATCGAGTCTCCAAACCCTAGCAATGATCAAATGCCCTCTACATCTCGCACCGCCTCTTCCAATGCCCCAATCAAAGAAATGGTCGTTCGTCAATGCCCCATGTGCCTCGCTTGCGCTCAATCGCCATTGTTCAATCTCGATTTTTTTTATATGGATAGACCGCCTCTTATTTTTTTATGTTCTTCAATTCAAATAAAAAGGAGAAGGGGAAAAGAAGGGATACAGATAGGAATGTCGGCTTGGGCTTGAATGGGATAAAGGAAGTTTGAACTTTTTTTATAGTATATAAATAAGAAAATATGTCGCCCATTTGGCCCACTAAAATCCGAATTCCAAACGAAGTTTGCCGCCTGGCGTTTATAATATTTTACCCCCATTCCAAACACAATGGAACTAGTTCCGAGACTTAATTTGATCGTTTGCAGAAGATAGCTTTTCGAATCGAATTATTTATTTAACTTCTGAATTTTAAGTTCTTCGTGTTTCAAGCTCGCACGGCAAAAGACAAGTCTGATCGCTACGAAACTTGAAATCCTACGATAATTCACTATTACGTATCCGATAAAATTGATTTCGTCGAAATCCGAGATAATGGTCAACATGGCTATTTTTACTTGTCACTTAAAACAAATAATTCTTTGAAATTAATTCAATCACTTTAAATTTGATTTTTTTTAGTTTAACAATCTTCGTTGTTGTTTAAATAAAATCTTAATCAACTTCCTACACCATTTTCATTCACATTAACTTCCAAATCCGATTATTAAATAGTTTTTAAATTAAATTTAAATAATTTAATTGTGCAATAAATCAATATAATTAAATCATTAAATTCCAAATAAATTTATTCAAGTTCATATCCAATAACTTACATTCAAAACCATTAAATTTTTATTTTAACCATTTTTATTCAATAATCGCATTAAATTTATAAATTTAAGATAGTTGAAGATACGGGTCGTTACATACTCCTCCACTCAAAACTTTTCGTCCACGAAAAGACGTTAAGTAAAGAATTTAACATACAATATATTTTCTCAAAATAATTAACGTATAAAACATAACCATTTTATTTGTGAAACTATTACTATGCTTCTACTATGACATTCCGATATCGATTTTATAGAAAATATAATTTATATAGAGAAAAAAATTATAAAAATTTTAAAGTATCAAAAAATTTCTAACTCTTAGATTTACAGAAAATTTCGCAGAGTCTCCTTTGCGCCGCTCGATCAAAATTTTTTACAATATCAATATATGTCACAAATATACCAAAAAGGATATCAAATATACATCTCATCTAAATGATGATGCATTCCGAAGGGTAAAAATATAAAATTGCAATATGTAATCCGAGATACATACCATATTATTATTAATACGAGCGAGTTCGCTCGTGTTAAGTAAGAAAAGTATATAATAATCTACGTATACGTCCAACGGTCTTCGTATATACCTATCTCGACTCAATTTGGAATGTTAGTCACTTATAACAAGATATAGAACATGGATAAGTTCCAATAAGTATAAAATATGTATTCTGAATTCAAATCTCAAGCACGACCACAGATATGCAACCATATAACCATCATATGCACTCAAAACAATTAAACAGGGATTTACAATAAAAAAATCATCTAATAAATCAATATTCATTCAATCCAATTCATAACTATCACAATTTACATTTCAATGTCAATATTTAATTTATACACTCTCATTCTTATTAACATTAAATTTTTATTAACATATTGCTCATTTTCCATTTATTCATAACATCGAATCGACTTATATTCAATCTCATTTGTTTTCGAAAAAATTCATTCATTTAAATATTATTAAGCTCAAATCCACTTATTTCAATCGTTTATATAATTTATTACACTTAAGTAACTTAATTCCATACCACATCCCATATATTTGAAATTGATACACATTCACTTATTACTATTCATTTCGTTAATCATACAATGGATTTATAATCAATTCGTTTGCTTTTAATTGATTTACATTCAACTAATTTGGTTTCAATTTATTCTTTCTTTCAATTAATATTTATTGCATCACATTTGAATTATTTCAATTCAATATACTTACATTCAAACGTTTTGTTCCAATTATTTACATCTGTTTTTCTGCTTATCCAAATGCTTAACCACATTCATAATTTGGTTTTCTTTCAATTTATTCAAATTAATTTCATTTACATTCAATTTATTCAATTCAATCTGTGAAATTCTAGTTGTTTCACTTTTTTGTTTAACCTATTTCATAAAAATTCATTTGTGAATCATTTACAAAAATTATTCCAGTTAACCATGCTTAAGTTAAATCTATTTTATTTCCACCTAGTATATACTCCTTTTTCTTTTTATACTAGCATCATTTATAAATTATCTAAATTCAATATAAATATTTTATACAACACAATCACGTTTATTATAATTACTTCATGTTTTAAGTTATTGTTAACTTATAGATTTACTTCATTTATTCAAATTCATATTATTAATTTACTAAAGTAATTTTATTTTATAACTCGATTCATATTAATAAATATATAATTTCCTTCCACGATCAATTCATTTAACCTCTTTTAAGTTAAATTTAATTTATAATTTATTCCATTAACTTATTCCACATTATATTAGTTAACATTAAAAAATTTATTAAAACTACTCGGCTTGCAATTTAAATTTCCCTTTATCCAATTTAATTTCATATTAATTTTTTTCTTCACACTTAAATTGCATTTTATTTAAAAATTATAGTTCATATTCATTTGATTAATTCATTTTATAGCTTAAATGAATTTAATTCACTTTACTAATTTATCTAGTTTCACCTAATATAAAATTCAATTTTATTTAATATTAAGTTAAACTTCATTTTTATTTTAATCCATTACTCATTTTATTTAATCTTATTCAAGTTAAATTTTCTTATCATTTACATTCAGCAAATTTAAATTTGTTTTTAGCTTACTATTCACAAATATATAAATTATACAATTTATTCATTTTATTCATTTTATTAATTTTATCCACTTCATTTCAATAACATTTCATTTATTTAAGCTTCTTGAGTTAAATGTATTTTATTTACTTCATTCCACTAACTCCATTTAATTTAACAATGCTAAGCGAATTATTTTATTTGTATCTCAAACTCAAAAAAAATTCTTTGTTTGTTAAACCAAAATTTAACCATTTTAAATTTGGTTTAATTTCCTATTCAAATTAATAAGTTATAACTTATTTCTTTTCTACACTATTTTAAATTTCAAGTTCAAAACTATTTCCGCATATTTATCAAATCATACTCTAAATATATATTTCTTTCACAATCGAAACTAGTTTTAATCTGAAAAAAATTCTTTTGGTAGCAAATTTTTACTCAGAAACCAGAAAATGAATATTGGCGATGCTGTAGTCAGCCTTAGAATTTATTTTCCAGCGACCAAAGCGAGTTTAATGTTTTTATTTTCTTCAAAAATATTTTCAAAATATTTTTTTAGTCAAAACTCTTGCAAATAATATTAACAATAAATTCAAAGTCTTCGAAAACAATTTTGAAAGCAAAGGATTTTGAATTCTAAAATTCTTAATATTAAAAAATCATTTCTATATATAAGCTATATTATAAACATACATAAACAAATTTACTTAACAAACTTACCAAAATATTTAATTAATTTACAACTTGGTCATTTTAAGCGCTTCTTATTTAATTGATTTCAATCCAATTCAATTGTCAAATGCTTTATAAAATAAAATTCATTAAGTATTCATTTTATTTTAATTCAAATAATAATCGATGATAACTAAAAATTATCATCGTCTAACAACTAACATCCATTTAAATTTATCATTTTATATATATATACAATATAATTTAGGTAAAATTATTTCATTTACCCTATTTTAGAACGGTATTATGTCGACTTTCCTCGTTTAAGTGTTTAGAAACCCCTATCGATGACACGACGTCCCGCACATCGACCGGAATTCATATATGTAACACCCGGCCTTTTTGTATGTTTTAAATCGACGATAAACCACACACGTCAAACTTAAACCATACAGAAGGGCGGATTGTTATGGGGTAAATAAGAAAAAGTAGAGGAAGAAAAAGAACAAATAGAATCTTGTAGCGGAACGGTACAATAAAATAATCAAATATACAGTTCATGAAGCTGTTTTACAAAATATTTGATTTTACTTATACAATACATATCAGAGTTGACCATAGAAAAATAATTTATGCAGTGGAAACAGTACGAATGTGGTGAAATACTATAATAAGTAATAATAAATCCTCGTCTTCGTCCTCCAGAGATAAAGGCTTCAAATCCTGAAATGCTCAGACTGACCCGAGCGAATTGAAAAGACAAAACACTCGAGTCAGAACTAAAAGGTCTTATGTAAGTTAAATCAACAATTAACGATATGAGTGGCATGGCGTCAGAGATGTTTACGGGATTTGACATCTCCTATCCAGTGTCTAATGTGAGTGTAGTAACTCAAGAGATGCTCGGGATTCACATCTCTTAAGGATCTGTTAAACTATTTACTATGTAGTAATATTTCGCTATTATAATAATGTCTATTAGTAAAATAAACTTACTTTTAAATAGCGTTAAGGCTTTACATTTTCCACCTTAACATGTAATAGTGCCAATAGTCTATACAATATCGTAATACCTCTTGATCGGGAGGCTACCAGAGGATACTCCATAGGTACGACACAAATAGAAACTCGTAGAAGGCGCGCTAGGGTAGGTGACACGGCACAAATAGGCAATTCCATGGTAGATATACAAATTACGCTTCCGGGCCGGTGGTAACGCGTAGCGCGCAGCTACCGCCCACCTCGAGCCACACCCCCAAATAAAGAAAATCAAAAGTGGCCACCGAATAAATCCAAAAGTCAGAGTATAATATCGAAGGGATGTGTCCGATCAAAGGAGCTACCTCATTAGCCCGTCAATCGCTCCTGTTTTAGCTACCTTATGCCAACTCACGGGAGTCAGATCCACGTATTTACCTCAAAGGAAACGATGTCACCATCCTACTTCATTCTGGAATTTCCACCACGTACACGGTTGTTAAAGTGGTTTTCGAAGTTGGCAGAGAGTATGACAACTTCCGATCCCGACATCTTTAACAACCCAACGTTATTGTAACACCACGTTCTTTCAAAATAATTTGTACTTTTAAAACCAGAATATAATATCAATTTCAAAACCATATAAACATGATTTCATCTCCATTTTTAAAACCAAATCAATATGATATCCATTTCAAACATATCCCTTTCTAAAACCATAACGATTTCAAAGT
This sequence comes from Allium cepa, assembly GCA_030765085.1. Lineage (NCBI taxonomy): Eukaryota > Viridiplantae > Streptophyta > Magnoliopsida > Asparagales > Amaryllidaceae > Allium > Allium cepa. Next base: position 951,162,770 of record CM060932.1, read on the forward strand.
TAAATTATTTCTAAACCCGACGCTTGAATATAGCCTTTCAAAAACATAAAACTTTGAATTTCATTACTTTGAAATGTAACCCCACCACTTAAATGGGTTAAATATAAATTACTTAATATAATAAAATAGTTTTTTCACCTTCACAAATCAATTCCAATTATAGATTTAAATTCCCAAATAAACCATTTCAATTTTCATATATTTCAAAACTTTAAATATTCCACCATTTCAAAACTTATTCTTTGATAATTTCATATATATCAATTTCAACTACTATTATTTAGATTTGAAATGTTTACTTAATAAATCAAATATCATTTTAGTAAAACCTTCAGACTTCAAATAACTGGATATTCTTTCAATTACATTAACCTGATAATTTTCATTTAAATCAATTTGATATTCATTTAAATCCTCTAAACAAAAATCAAGTTATAAAATCATACCTTTTAAATCTCAATTTATTTATATTTCAAATCACTTTTTCGAGGATAATTCTTAATCTTAAATTCAAATCAAATTCACATTTATCTTCCAACCTTAATTTTATTTGAGTCATTATAAACTCTGTATACAATAGAACTTAAATAGATACTTAACCATATTATATAAAAGAAATTCAAGCTTTATTATTTAGCTTATTTTATAATTCAAAACAAATTTATACATAGCTAAATCAATAATAAAATAGCATTTATATAACATCTAAAATCAATATCTGTATAGCCCATATATTTCTTTACAAAACCATAAAAATCATTTCAAAAATAATTTTATGTATATACCGCGGTGCATGTATATAATTTTCTATCCTATGGTCAAGTGATACAGATATTTATCATTTCAATCCGCAATTTAAAAATAAAAATGCGGTTGTATATCATTTCAAACCGCAATCCCGAATCAAAATAAATGCATAACAACTTGCAGATTATGATGATATAAATAAAACATCCATTCATCCATCATAAAATCATACATCCATCACAATCATCATATAAAACAATCAATCAATATCAATATATAACTGATAATATATAACAGGTAATTAACTGGCAGTTATATTCAATAATAAATTAAATAATGATTTAATTTAAATAAATGCAATTAACTGAGATGATGATTAAAATATACAAAATGGTCATAAATATCTTCAGAATCACAGCATAAATTAAATTTAATGAACATAAAAAAATTTAGAAGTTGTGAGTAGGTTAAAACACTCACCTTTTGGATTAAAATTGGATTTAAATCCAATTTAAACTCAAAATTTCGACACCCTCAGAAATCATCCAAACCAGCGCCAAAATGTCCGGAATTTCATTACGATCTCAGCGGAGAAAACCGCACGTGAATCTGAGTCCGTATGCAAAAGCTATGAAATTTAGAACACGACATCAAAATTGAATTATAAATTAAATAGAAAAACACAACGTACACGTCATCATCTTTGCATCGGCTCCTCTCCCTTTTGTACGCACGAGAACCCTACCGGCCGTCACAATTTCATGAATTTTCACCGCCAATGCACGCGCTTGCGTCAAGATCTGGCACCACCTATGTAGTTATGCCCCGCTACAACCCCGCTATATCTCATAGCAGATTTCTACCGCTACGATTTTTCCATATAGCCCTAGTATATAGCCTTTCCGCTTTAATCCCCGCTATTTCCGCTATATCCCGTTATTTCCGCTATATTCCACTATTCCCGCTATATCTTTTTTAATAAAATGAATTGAAAAATTGCATTTATGCATTATAAAATTATGAAACTAATTTATTTGATTTGATTTTTAATATATTTTCAGAAATGAAAATACTCTAATATTCTACCAAATTCAGTTATGTTATATAACAGTTTTTTGTTTATTTAAAAGTATATTCGCACATGTTTTTATTTAAAATTATTTATGTATTATTTATAATTCAATTGAATGATAATTTTTCATTTAATTACCATTTATATATTTGTAAAAACATTAAGTACGAGTTTTATATGCTATTTAGAGCCATCCACTATATCCCGCTATATCATCGCTGTATCCCCGCTATGACTTTTTGCACCTCCACCGCTTTGAAACTACCGAGCGCATTAACTGCACAGGGCACCACAGACGTGAAGCCCACATCTAGGCGACCTCCCCCCTACGCCACGGCCCACTACGGCTCGACCATAACTAACGGCCGCCACCAACTTGGTCTGGAATTTCTGGTGAATGCCCTCCACTTTGAGACGAACGAACCGCATGGATGGAATCCCCCTGTTACCCTCTACACGACTATGCCCTTCGATCTCCATGAAATTGGCAATCCACCGTCGATTCAAAACCGAGGTCAATGGATGGCCGAGGTTCAACATAAAATTCAGGGCAAACGATGCGTGGATTCGAAAAACGAATTGACGATTTAGGTTGCGCTCGTCGAGAGCTACGATATATAATTTTTTTGAATTTTATGAGGAGTTTGAAATTTGGCTTTTGATTTTGAATTGTGTTTGGGTCTAGAATTTGTTTGTCTGCCATTGAGGAAGAGGGGGAATAGAATGACTTGTACGTACAGACAAATGAGAAATAGAGAGGCTAGGGTTTACAACAAGGTATTTATAGATAATGTTGAAAATAGAATAGATGGACTTGATTTATAAACGTGTTGAACGATAAATGGCCCGAAAAGCCCGTTCTGACTCCAGAACGAAATTGGTTCAACCCATATATCAAAATAGATGTTTTAAAATAATTTAAACGCGATGGAACAGGTTTCAAGTCCAAATTCCATCGTATGAAAAAGTTATGCTAAAATGAATTTATTTCAAATTGATTTCAACTGATTCCAATTTCATTGTTTTCAAGGCGCTTCGAGTCTGTACGATCAAACGACAAGTCTGATCGCTACAAACTTGAAATCGTACAATAATTCACCGCCATGGATCCGATGAAACCGGTTTCGTCGAAATCTGAGTCAGTGCCAAAATGGCTATTTTTATATTAATTAAATAAATTAAAATAAATTAATTAAATTACTTTTCAATTGCAACTCTATAATTAATAAATTCTATCATCCTATATACTTTAGAAGTTTAAAATCCTTTATAACAAATTCCCATATCAATTTAAAGTTAATCAATTTACCAATTATAGTATTAAATTCCAATTCCAATATATTCATAAATCATTGATTGAAATTCCAAATGAAATCTATTTATTTAATTTATAGATTTTTTTTATTGAATCAATTATCATTTTCTGGGAAGGATTATTATTGGCTTACTTTTTATTTCATTAATAATTCACATTCCTCCTAGTTTCAATTAATATAGACTTTAATTCCAATTACTTGCCATTAAATTCATTAATTATTGATTACCTTCCAATTAAATAAAAATTGGTTCCCAAATTAATTTGATTTGATTGCCACATTTACTGGGTCCATTATTACATAATTACCAATTTACAATATTATAATTTCTTACTAAACATTACTTTTATTCAATCCCCCTTTATTGCGTATTATTACATCAATTTATATAACTTTACAATATGTTTCAATTAATAGGGTGTGCACTAATTTAGTTATTGCATTAATTTTTATTAATATAGCATTAAGGTTCCTTTACTCTAATTGATTTCCAATTTTATTATTAGACGAAATAAACAGGTAACTTATAACAAGTGTTACCATGCCTATAATTACACTCATGAATTCCCTATTATCAAGCAACCGTTACAGTTCTTAAATACTTCTGCTTTTATTTAATTACCATTAACTATATTATTGTTATTCCATTAGCTAATTAGGTATTTACATTCGTTTCTTTCATTTCAATCTCATACCCAATTATAAAAAAATTCAATACCTCACTTGACCTTTCATTTCAATTTATCCATTTATTAAGTTTTACATTAATAAATCTTTATTTCCAAATATACTCCAATTTAACAACTTCTAAACATTGTATTACTACCCACATTAATGTAACTTTTGTTTATATTTATTTAAATTTGATTTTCTCATTTCAAATAATAGACTAAATAAATGGGCAACACATAATTATTGCCTTCGTTTACTTTTACTACATTTAAGTTATTGTTTACGGACCCAAGTTACAACATTTACATAATTTCAATTTATCGTAATCTCATTCAATCTATCAAATTTTAGCTTAGATTACATCCTTACCATTCATTTTAATTATTACATCCTTATTAAATAAAAATTCCTATTTCTTTAAATATTGGATTGCAAAATCTGATAAAATCAACTATCTTCTATTTTATACCCAAAAGCAACAATTAACGCTATTTCTTTATTGGGGTTTTACTTCTATTGTCAAAAATAAATGTTAATTTCCAAGGCTACACTTGTTTCCTTATATTCAATCCAAAGACTAGTATAACATTTTACACATTTTAATTTATTGCAATTTCATTCAGTTTATCAATAATTAGCTTTAATCATCATTGTTATGTTTGATTTTACTTCTTTTTTTCATTAATAAGTCACAAATTTTTATTACTCCAAATATTAAATCACAAAGTCTTATTCAATTAACCATTTATATTATCGAAAAATTTCGGGTCGTTACACTCTCCCCCACTCAAAATTTTTCGTCCCCGAAAGGGAAAAAAGAAGGAAAAAGAAGAATTAAAAAATCAATATATCTTACTTAAAATATTAGATTTATACACAAATAAATTTAAAGAAATTAATAATTTAAATAAAATATGAATTTATAACTATTAAATCCCTTTATACTCAAATTAGTAAAGTTTGGAAACATTTTCAAAAAAAATTCTAAGTCCAAAATTTACGGAAAATTTCGGAAGAGTCACCTTTGTACGGAGAGGCTTAGAAGAAAATATAATATCAATATAACAATATACAACATATATTTTCCAAAATAATATATATCCCAACACGGGAAAACAATATAATAACCTTATAAACCGTAATCCGAAAACGTACCTATTGGTCGGGCAATTAACGCTTATTTATGGAACCAAAAGCAGTGGCAGTTACTTCCATAACCTGTATTTCACTTGTATAATCCAAAAGGGTTAACAATTATATAAAATGAAATATTTAAAGCTGTTTCAAATAATCAACAAACAATCAACATACCTATCATCATTTGCAACAAGCAAACAACAATCACATAAATCAACACACATCAATTATCCATCCATATCAAACAAAACAAATAGTTGTTCGGGTTCAAAACTTTAAATTGTACAGAATGAAAATAAACTTCTAAGTGTACCCTTCACTCAACAATCTTAGGTGAAACTAAATAGATTATTCATTCATCCAAACAATATTAAAGTATCCTTACCAAACAACCATAAACCAAAACAAACAACAACAATTTCAACAATAGATTTAGTTTATCCTTATTAATTCCGTTCATACATTTGTTGTTTGATTTCTCTTTTCATTCATATAATTTTTTATCCTTTTATTTTAAATTTATTTTCTTATAATTTTCATTTATTTATAGTATCCATGTTTAATTCAACTTCTTTGCATATTAATTCATTTACTTAAGTGTATAATCTTATGCTTACAATACTTACTTCCTATTTCCTTAAGTCTGTTACTTGTATAATATCCATTACAATTTCTTTTAACATTTTAACTTTTTATAATTCATAAGTTATATATATGCCTTTAAGGATGCAATTGAAAGTTATACAAGTCTTTCTCATTTCTTTAAAATAATTTGATGTTCACTGACCGTATCCTTTGCTTTATAGGTTACGAATTCCAAATTTCTTTTAATTTCATTTATAACCTTGCATTTAATCTCTTATTTTAATTAAAGGTTCTAATTATTAGTTAACTTCCCTTTTACTACACTAATTGAAACTATTAAATAACGGAAACTTAAGAATTTAAATACCTGGTTTTATTTAAAAATCGTTTTAAAATAATAGATAAATGTATATACTTACACTTTATATATCCAATTATATTTAGAACAATTTAAAATTTATATTCCTTTATCAAAGATGAACTGCAGTAAAAGTGCTACAGTGGCCTTCCCTCTTCGAGACTCGAAAATGAATGTCGATGATGCGGCCGCCATCACCGAAATTATTTTCCAACGATAGAGAGGGGAGTATAGAACTTATTTCTTTTCAAAGTTTCTTTAAACAATTCTTTCAAATTATACTGAAATATTTATATCAGAAAATACTTCTAATACTATTATTACTTTATTCCAAAATCATTTGAAAGAAATTTTCAAAACCCTGAAACTTAAGTTCTAAAATTTCCATATTTTATTTATTTTATTCTCAATCTTATTTCAACTATTATTTATAAATTTCATTACCTAACAACCAATGTATTACGACCAAAAATATATCATTTATAAAAAAATTATTTATATATAGAAAATATAATAGGCAAAATTAATTCATTCACCCATATTCAAAACAAATATTGTGTCGGTCTCTCCTATTAAGTGTTTAGAAATCCCTATTGATGTCATAACGTCTCATGCACCAACCAGAATTTATAAATACAAAACGAAACAAATTAACACAATATTAAAACCTTTTTATAATACTAACAAATACGCTCTCTCATATATATACACTCAGCGACTCATCATAGGGTATTACCACCCTATTAATAAAGAGTCAGACTCCCACAAAGCAAATGTTTATCGCTAAACCAAAGCTCTGATACTAGATGTAATGCCCCGCATTTTTGTATGTTTTAAATCGATGATAAACCACACACGTCGGGCTTAAACCATACAGAAGGGCGGATTGTTATGGGGTAAATAAGAAAAAGTAGAGGAAGAAAACGAATAAACAGAATCTTGCAGCGAAACGATAAAATATAATAATCAAATATACAGTTCATGAAGCTGTTTTACAAAATATTTGATTTTACTTATACAATACATATCAGAGTTACACATACCATAGAATAATAATTTATGTAGCGGAAACAGTATGAATGTGGTGGAATACTATAATAAGTAATAATAAATCTTCGTCTTCGTCCTTCAGAGATAAAGGCTTCAAATCCTGAAATGCTCAGACTGACCCGAGTGAATTGAAAAGACAAAACACTCAAGTCAGAACTAAAAGATCTTATGTAAGTTAAATCAACAATCAACAATGTGAGTGGCACGGCGTCAGAGATGTTTACGGGATTTGACATCTCCTATCCAGTGTCTAACGTGAGTGCAGTAACTCAAGAGATGCTCGGGATTCACATCTCCTAAGGATCCGTTAAACTACTTACTATGTAGTAATATTTCGCTATTATAATAATGTCTATTGGTAAAGTAAACTTACTTTTAAACAGCGTTAAGGCTTTACATTTTCCACCTTAACACATAATAGTGCCAATAGTCCATACAGTACCGTAATACCTCCTGATCGAGAGGCTACTATAGGCTACTCCATAGGTACGATAGAAATAGAAAATCGTAGAAGGCGCGCTAGGGTAGGTGACACGGCAAAACTAGGCAATGCCAGGGTAGATATACTAATTACGCTTCTGGGCCGGTGGTAACGCGTAGCACGCAGCTACCGTCCGCCACGAGCCACACCCCCAAATAAAAAAAAATCAAAAGTGGCCGTCGAATAAATCCAAAAGTCAGAGTATAATATCGAAGGGATGTGTCCGATCAAAGGAGATACCTCATTAGCCCGTCAATCGCTCCTGTTTTAGCTACCTTATGCCAACTCACGGGAGTCGAGTCCACGTATTTACCTCAAAAGAAATGCCGCTACCATCCTACTTTATTCTGGTCCACCGCGTACACGGTTGTTAAAGTGGTTTTCGGAGTTGGCAGAGAGTATGACAACTTCCGATCCCAATCTCTTTAACAATCCAACGTTATTATAACACCGTGGTCTTTCAAAATAATTTATACTTTTAAAACCAGAATATAATATCAATTTCAAAACCATATAAACACGATATCATCTCCATTTTTAAAACCAAATCAATATGATATCCATTTCAAATATATCCCTTTCTAAAACCATAACAATTTCAAAGTTATAATATTTCTAAACCCAACGCTTGAATATAGCCTTTCAAAAACATAAAACTTTGAATTTCGTAACTTTGAAATGTAACCCCACCACTTAAATGGGTTAAATATAAATTACTTAATATAATAAAATGGTTTCTTCACCTTCACAAATCAATTCCAATTATAGATTTAAATTCCCAAATAAACCATTTCAATTTCCATATATTCAAAGCTTTAAATATTCCACCATTTCAAAACTTATTCTTTGATAATTTCATATATATCAATTTCAACTACTATTATTTAGATTTGAAATGTTTACTTAATAAATCAAATATCATTTTAGTAAAACCTTTATACTTCAAATAACTGGATATTCTTTCAATTACATTAACTTGATAATATTAAATCAATTTGATATTCATTCAAATCCTATAAACAAAAATCAAGTTATAAAATCATTCCTTTTAAATCTTAATTTATTTATATTTCAAATCAAAGGATAATCGTTAAATTTTAAATTCATATCAAATTCACATTTGTCTTCCAACCTTAATTTTATTTGAGTCATTATAAACTCTATATACAATAGAATTTAAATAGATACTTAACCATATTATATAAAAGAAATTCAATCTTTATTATTTAGCTTATTTTATAATTCAAAACAAAATTTATACATATCTAAATCAATAATAAAATAGCATTTATATAACATCTAAAATCAATATCTGTATAGCCCATATATTTCTTTACAAAACCATAAAAATCATTTCAAAAATAATTTTATATATATACCGCGGTGCCTGTATATAATTTTCTATCCTATGGTCAAGTGATACGGATATTTATCATTTCAATCCGCAATTAAAAAATAAAAATGCGGTTGTATATCATTTCAAAACGCAATCCCGAATCAAAATAAATGCATAACAACTTACAAATTATGATAATATAAATAAAACATCCATTCATCCATCATAAAATCATACATCAATCACAATCATCATACAAAACAATCAATCAATATCAATATATAACTGATAATATATAATAGGTAATTAACTAGCAGTTATATTCAATAATAAATTAAACAATGATTTAATTTAAATTAATGCAATTATCTGAGATGATGATTAAAATATACAAAACGGTCATAAATAACTTCCGAATCATGACATAAATTAAATTTAACGAATATAAGAAATTTTAGAAGTTGTGAGTGGGTTAAAACACTCACCTCTTGGATTTAAATTGAATTTAAATCCAATTTAAACCCAAAACTTCAACCGCCACATAAATTATCCAATCCAGCGCCAAAATGTCCGAAATTTTATTACGATCCCAACGGAGAAAACCGCGCGTGGATCTGAGTCCGTATGCAAAAGTTATGGAATTTAGAACACGACATCAAAATTAAAATTAAACAGAAAAACATAACATACACGTCATCATCTCTACATCGGCTCCTCCCCCTTTTGTACACACGAAAACCCTGCCGGCGGCCATAATTTTGTGAATTTTCGTCGCCAACGCACGCGCTTGCGTCAAGATCTGACACCACAGACGTGAAGCCCACGTCCAGGCGACCTCACCCTACGCCACGGCCCACTCCGGCTCGACCATGACTAACGGCCGCCACCAACTAGGTCTGGAATTTCTAGCGAATCCCGTCTACTTCGAGACGAACGAACCGCATGGATGGAATCCCTCTGCTCCCCTCTACTCGACTATGCCCTTCGATCGCTATGAAATTGGCGATCCACCGTCGATTCAAAACCGAGGTCAATGGATGGCCGAGGTTCAACATGAAATTCATATCAAACGATGCGAGGAATCGAAAAACGAATTGAAGATTTAGGTTGCGCTCTCGAGACCCACAATATTTATTTTTTTCTGAATTTTTATGAGGAGTTTGAAATTTGGCTTTTGATTTTGAATTGTTTTTGGATCTAGAATTTGTTTGTCTGCCATTGAGGAGGGAGAATAGATGACTTATACGTATAGAAAAATGAGAAATAGAGAGGCTAGGGTTTACAATAGGGTATTTAAAGAAAATGTTGAAAATAGAATAGATGGACCTGATTTATAAATGTGCTGAACGATAAATGGCCCGAAAAGCCCGTTCTGACTCCAGAACGAAATTGGGTCAACCCATATATCAAAATAGATGTTTTAAAATAATCTAAACGCGATGGAACAGGTTTCAAGTCCAAATTCCATCGTATGACAAAGTTATGCTAAATGAATTTATTTCAAATTGATTTCAATTGATTTCAATTGATTTCGATTTCATTGTTTTCAAGGCGTTTCGAGTCCGTACGATCAAACGACAAGTCTGATCGCTACGAAACTTGAAATCCTACAATAATTCACCGTTACGGATCCGATGAAACTTGTTTCGTCGAAATCCGAGTCAGTGGCCAAAATGGCTATTTTTATATTAATTAAATAAATTAAATTAAATTAATTAAATCACTTTTCAATTTCAACTCTATAATTAATAAATTCTATCATCCTATATACTTTAGAAGTTTAAAATCTTTTATAACAAATTCCCATATCAATTTAAAGTTAATCAATTTACCAATTATAGTATTAAATTCCAATTTCAATATATTCATAAATCATTGATTGAAATTCCAAATGAAATCTATTTATTTGATTTATAGATTATTTTTTTATTGAGTCAATTATCATTTTCTGGGAAGGATTATTATTGGCTTGCTTTTTATTTCATTAATAATTCATATTCCTCCTAGTTTCAATTAATATAGACTTTAATTCCAGTTACCATTAAATTCGTTAATTATTGATTACCTTCCAATTAAATAAAAACTAATTTCCAAATTGATTTGCTTTGATTGCCACCTATACTAGGTCCATTATTACTTAATTACCAATTTATAATATTATAATTTCTTACTAAACATTGATTTTTATTCAATCCCCCTTTATTACGTATTATTACATCAATTTATATAACTTAACAATATGCTTCAATTAATAGCGTGTGCACTAATTTAGTTATTGCATTAATTCTTATTAATATAGCATTAAGGTTCCTTTACTCTAATTGACTTCCAATTTTATTATTAGATGAAATAAACAGGTAACTTATAACAAGTGTTACCATGCCTATAATTACACTCATGAATTCTCTATTATCAAGCAACCGTTACAGTTCTTAAATACTTCTGCTTTTATTTAATTACCATTAACTAATTATTATTATTTCATTAGCTAATTAGGTATTTACATTCGTTTCTTTCATTTCAATCTCATACCCAATTATAACAAATTTAAATACCTCACCTGACCTTTCATTTCAATTTATCCATTTATTAAGTTTTACATTAATAAATCTTTATTTCCAAATATACTCCAATTTAACAACTTCTAAACATTGTATTACTACCCACATTAATGTAACTTTTGTTTATATTTATTCAAATTTGATTTTCTCATTTCAATTAATAGACTAAATAAACGGGTAACACATAATTATTGCCTTCGTTTACTTTTACTACATTTAAGTTTATTGTTTACGGACCCAAGTTACAACATTTACATAATTTCAGTTTATCGTAATCTCATTCAATCTATCAAATTTTAGCTTAGATTACATCCTTACAATTCGTTTTAATTATTACATCCTTATTAAATAACAAATTCCTATTTCTCTAAATATTGGATTGCAAAATCTGATTAAATCAACTATCTTCTATTTTATACTCAAGGGCAACAATTAACACTATTTCTTTATTGGGGTTTTACTTCTATTGTCAAAAATAAACGTTAATTTCCAAGGCTACACTTGTTTCCTTATATTCAATCCAAAGACTAGTATAACATTTTACACATTTTAATTTATTGTAATTTCATTCAGTTTATCAATAATTAGCTTTAATCATATTGTTACGTTTGATTTTACTTCTTTTTTTCATTAATAAGTCATAAAATTTTATTACTCCAAATATTAAATCACAAAATCTTATTCAATTAACCATTTATATTATCAAAAAAATTCGGGTCGTTACAATATACAGCTCAACTGATAAGTGAACACAATATAAAACATTTTATTACACTAAGAAATATGCTCTCTAATACACACACATACACATACACCCAAACAGACTCATTATAGGGTATTTCCACCCTATCTCTATTGAGTCGAATCCCACAAAGCCAAGGTTATCGCTAAACCTCACTCTGATATCAACTGTGACAACCCACATTTCAGAAGGTTTAAATCGACAATAATCCACACTTGTCCAACTTAAAAAATTTAGAACGTAGATAATCAATGAGGTTGAATAAGAAAATAGGAAGAAAATAAGAAAATAAAACACCGAATCTCACAACGGAGATGATAAGATATAATAATCCAATAACCAATTCATAAAGCTGTTTACTACATAATTGACTGTAATCTATATACATTTATCAGAGCTATAAATATGCAGCAAGGAGAAATAATCAATACAGTAGAATAGCATGATACATGGTATAATAATAATAGTAATATACCAAATCTTCGTCTTCGTCCTCTAGAGAATAATCTTCAGTATGCTGAAAAACTCAGGACTGAGCCGAGCATAATGAAAAGACAAAACCCTCGAGTCAGGACTAAAATACTCGTACGTAAGTCAAATCAATATCATAAAATATGACTACAATAACTTAAGAGATGTTACGGGTTTTTCCATCTCCTATGGTTTCGTTAAACTATTTATATATAATAGTATATGCTATAATAGGTAATGTCTATCTATAAAATAAATATCAAAATAGCGTTAAGGCTTTACATTGATCCATTTTAACATATTTTTACAGTTTAAACCAAAGTCGTAATGGGCTCGTATAGGGGTAAGTATAACAAGGCACGTGAGGCAACGCCTAAGGTAGTATTCTACCAGTTTACCCTTTCTGGCTGGTCGTAACCCATCCGTGGCCAACCACGATGATCAATCCAAACGAAAAAGGCGCACCCATAGAATACAAAATCACAATAGTAATAGGAGGGATCAATGTCGCTAGAGATAGCTAACCTCATTGGCTAGACATAGGCTCCTGTTTTAGTCATTTAATTATGATACGATTGTCAAAGCTATCCATCATCGTTCTCTTACTTCATTCCAGTAAACATCGCCAATTCAACCACTACATTCTAGATACCATCCATCGTGTACACAATTGTCAAAATGGTTCCAATATTGATAGAGAGTATGCCAATAAGAGGCCCTGATCTCTTTAATAACTGATTATCATTTTACGCACCGGTTTGTTCGAAACAATTCGTATTTGATATCAAAATATCATATTCGCTTCAAAATCAAATCCATTTCAAAATTTAGCATATTCACTTCAAAATAAATCATATTTTACTACAAAATGTCAATTCAGTTCGATATATCGATTCCACTTCGAAATTTGGTTCGAATTACAATTTAGGTTATGACTTCAGTTTAATCCAAATTCGTATTTAAACCCAAGATTTAAATATAAACATGCCACTCTTTTTACCGGTTTGACTTTTAGAAAATAGTTTAAATAGATTTAAAATAGCTTAATAGTTAAAATAGTTTAATAGAAAATAATTTAAGTAATAAAAATGGTTTATATGGTGAAATAGTTTGAAAAATCAAAATACTTTGAATATTTAAAGAAAATAGATTTGAAATAGTTTATACTAAACAAATTTATTTAAAAATAGTCAAAGTTAAACCGATTCTAAATTTCTCAATTCAAATCAATTCCAATTTCCATTTTGATATAATCGATTCAATTATGATTTTCCAATTCCAAAATTTTATTTAAAATTACGATTCCAAACTAATTTAAATTCCAATCACAAATTAAATTAGATTTTCCTTCCATATCTAATTTAAAATCCGAATATACAAATATAAATAAATTCCGAGCCCAATTTCGAAACATCATTTTATATCATCTATTACTTAGAAATATTAAAAGTTCGAACAAAAGTCTAACCTTTAAAAGAAATCAATTTCTAAATTTCAAATCATATTTCGATTATAACTTCGTAATCTCACTTCAATTATTTAAAATAATTCCTGTTATCAAATTTAAATTTCAACGTTTCGAGTTCAAGTTCGAAAATAATTCGATTTCCATAAATTTGATTTTATTTTTAACAATCAAAATCAATTAAATAATTTTAAAATAAGATTTTAGAAATCATTTAATTTAACCAATCCGGTGTCCGTATATAATTCTCTATCCTATGGCCAAGTGAATCAAATATTTCAATTTAATTCAAGGATGATATATATCATTTCAATCCAAAAATAAATGTCATAAGTATATATTTCAATCTATTTCTTAATTTATTTGAAATAATTCAATTACAGTTTTATATACTGTAAATAATATATAGAATGGTAACATGATATATAAAAATAAATAAACATCCAAATTATCGACAAATCGCATCCATCACAACCAATCATCCGAAAAGTCAATGAAATTCCCAAAAATTTCATAATTATCAATATCGGGTATTTTACTAGCAGTTAAATTCTAACTTTTATTTAACTATCAATTCAAATTCTATCAGGTAATTTAGATGTCAATTTAACTGTTAATTAAATTTATCAACCAAACATCTATCAATTCTAATCATTTCAGAATTTCAATTCAACTATTATAAAAATATTTTATTCAATTGTGTGCATATAAAACACTCACCTTTTTATTTGGAACTGAAAATAATTTCAGCTCTAAATAAACTCCAACTCGATCCCAAATCGTCGACGGCGTTGATAAGAATGCACTGCAACTTGTTCCATCCGTAACAGGCCTCGTAAGAAATTTTTGAAATTTTATTACTATCGATTAATTAATATACTAATTGACAGAAATTAAAAAACAAACCTAAACACTCACGCCTGATTCCTTCTTCCTCTGCGCGACTCCGATCCTCTGCTCCTATTTTTTTTTCAAATGTTGCTTCCCAAAATACGTTAACGAGCCCCAGGATGTCGTCTCCTCTTTATACGTGCACGAATCAACTCGCCAAACCCTAACAATGATGGAACACCCTCTCCATCTCGCGCTGCCTCTTCCGACGCCTCAGTCGAAGCCATGGCCATTCGTCAGTCCCCCATGCCCCTCGCTTGCGCTCAATCGCCATTGTTCGATCACGATGTTTTTTTATATAGATCGGCCGCCTCTTTTTTTATGTTCATCAATTCGAAAAAAAAGAAGGGGAAAAGAAGGGATACGGCTAGGAATGTGGGTATTTGCTTGAATTAGATAAAGGAAGTTTGAACTTTTTATTTATATCATAAAAATAAGAAAATATGTTGCCCATTTGGCCCGCTAAAACCCGAATTCCAAACTAAGTTTGCCGCCTGGCGTTTGTAATATTTTACATCCATTCCGAACATAACAGAACTAGTTCCGAAACTTAATTCGATCGTATGTAGAAGATAGCTTTTCAAATCGAATTATTTATTTAACTTCTGAATTTTAATTTCTACACGTTTCAAGCTCGCATGACCAAATGACAAGTCTGATCGCTACAAACTTGAAATCCTACAATGATTCACTATTATGGATCCGATGAAACTGATTTCGTCGAAATCCGAGACAGTACCCAACATGGCTATTTTTACCCATCAATTAAAACAAAAAATTCTCTGAAATTAATTCAATCACTTTAAATTTGATTTTTTTAAGTTTAACAATCTCATTGTTGTTTAAATAAAATCTTAATCAACTTTCTACACCATTTTCATTCACATTAAATTCCAAATTCAATTATTTAAATAGTTTCTCATATTAAATTTAAACAATTTAATTGTCTAATAAATCAACATATTTAAATCATTAAATTCCAAATAAATTTGTTCAAGTTCATATCCAGTAACTTACATTCAAAATCATTAAAATTTGATTTTCAACCATTTTTATTCAATAATCACATTAAATTTATAAATTTAAAATAGCTGAAGATACAGGTCATTACTGCTATGGAATGTTAAGCAAGTACAGACGTGTAGTTCGAGGACGACGATGTATGAAGGGAATGTACGAAATTCTAGATAAATATAGTACTACGTGGGACTTGGCAAAAATGGAGAAAAATGATTTTGGTATATCTGGCTTTGCATGGTATAGTTAATGATGATACACACACACACACACATATAGTTTTGGAACAATGAAAGAAGACCTGAATCTTATAGCGCATGTGACGGGCCCTTGGTTCATGGTATTGACGTGGGGTTCTCTTATAAGGCATTGAGGCTGGTCCGGGTGAATTTTAACATGGACAATAGTCGACTTGTAGCACATTTGATGAGACCAGGTGTGAGTCTAGTACCTAACTATCTTTTACTGCAGATGAGGAGTTTAGATTTCATATAAGGGATCCTTTACCGTAGGTATTCAGGATTGGATCAACTTTGATAGCATGATATCATTCTATAGTGCGACGCAGGCGAGTCCATAAGGTATTATACTTAGGCATAAACCATGTTATATCACTATCACGATAGTATATAAATTTTAGCTAGGCTTCACTTACTCAGACATATGTATGACACGCTCCTATATTCTTTTTATCGATATTGTTCGGGTTGATGGACCCTGGAGATGTGATGGACGGGGATACGAGATAGGTATATATTGTAAATATTGTGCATAGGTTTTATAAATAATCTATAACAAGAGGACATGGTGTTACAGTTTGTGAATTTGATTTAGTTTAGATTGTACAAACTTATGATAGGTATCAAACATTACTTCAACATATATTTATGTAACATGATATTTTCTGTGACCATCTGCTATGACCTCCGAAAGTAAATAGTTGTATAGTTTTTGTCTTATGCTCTCTTTGTATACCAATATATATATTCTTCCAATGATTCTTCATTTTGGGACTTCATTGCATAGTCATGGGGTTTGGAAATGGCAGGTTGTTATATTTGGTATCAGAGCATAGGTTATAGGATTAGGGACATACTGAGAGTGCATACTTGAATATTTTATAAAATATATAATATATAAGATATAATTTTAATATTTGTAAATATGTCGTACTCTATTTCAATCTTTGATTATCTAGCTATCTATTGAGGAGTTGCTAATTAATCTCATTTATAGATAACTGAAGCATGAATAATTCAGAGGAAACTGGAATGAGGATTAATGTCGGTGGAATTAATACCAAAGAGGATGTGCATGAGATTGCTGGGATGGACATGCCCATTTGGTTCCGTAGGTATCTCTAAGTAATTGCTCAAACTAGTGCCACTACCACCTCTACCGAACTAATTGCTGTAATTGAAGCACGATTGTTGTTCCACCATTAAAGTTGACTTCTCGAAACTCTATAAAGATTTTTCCAACTTTGGTGGAAAGGTATAACAAGGACATAATCATATGCAATGACTAAGACATGGCTCAAGAATTGTGAGAAGATATTTGGCTTACTGGGATTGAGTGATGGAATTAAGAGGTAGTTGGCAGTTTGGCATATATAGGAAGAGGCAGCAAATTGGTAGGAGATTATTATAGTAGAAATGAAGGAGAATGCCATTATTTACTAAGTTTTCAAAAGGAAGTTTGAAGTGAAAATCTTTTCTAAGGCCCAAAGGGGAATGTTATTGGAGGTGTTTATTCAACTTAAGCAGGGATACATGACTATTAAGGAGTATGTGAATAAATTTAATGAGTTAGAGAAGTTCGGATTTGAATCGATCAATTGTAACGCCCAATTTTTTGACCCTCGAATGTTGACACAAAATACATCCACGATATTCGTATGTTGAACATCTAAGTGCTGGAAAGACAGAAAGTTAGGGTAAAATAAAAAAATAGCAAAGAACAAGAAAGAGAGAACATAACATCCGAATCTCATAATGGAACGATAATATATAATATCAAAGGAAAGGTAAAAAAGAGTTATTTCGAATAAAGAAATTTTAGAGTTTCCAAACCTATGTGTTATCATTAGCGTGAACAGTTGTAACTGCTTGTTCTTACAATGTTGATAGATATAATACAATAATGCAGCAGAAATAATAATACTATGGTAGGTAATCATCCAGCTTCTCTCCATAAGCTTCAAAGCATCCAAAGCTAAATCTAGAAATATACATGGCTAACCGGAGCATTATAAGAAAATAAAACCCGATTCAGTCTGGTAAACCAACATGAGATACTTAAAAAATATGTAACAAGTAACAGTAACCATTGAAACTGTATGAGTTACCACAATGGTTTTCCCCTCAAACGAAACCAACCATCTGATGAGTGAATATATTGGTATAATAGATAATGTCCAGGATGTAGGATATGTATTATAAAATAGCTGTTGTGCGTATAACACAACAATAATAGGTATACGATCAATAAAGCTAAGGTACGTTCGCATAATAGATTTTTCTACAGAAATGCTTCTAGTAAACTGAAACGGATCCCTATGACAAGGACCAAAAAGTATCTTTCGAGCGCCATATATCTTTAGACAAAATACACCGTAAGGCAAACACAATTAGCCCATCACCAAAATATAGTATGAAGTATGAACTATGTGGAACTAAGTACCAACAATTCCTGCTAGCATCATCAATAAGAATCTCTAGATAATGAGTTTATATACCCTCATGGATTAGCTAAATCCAAGATTGTTCATCCATTTTCATGTTCAGTTATTCCTACGATGCAGTCGCGTTCGACATCTCTCACACGAGTCTTCATCACTTGAACATAACACGAATCCCTAAATGGATTCCATCATCTCGAATAGATCATGAATGGTTACCTAGATTCGAGCATCATGAAAAGATCTCGAATCTCTACATAGACTCCCGCATAAGTCTTTTAACGAATGCTAATGCTGTACTCTCTCTTGGAATACTCATTAAGATAGATAGTCTCATACGATAGCATTGTTCGAAATGTTAATGCTGACCTTTCCCATGGACTTAACCATAGGATAGATAATTCAACTCTATAATATTTCACTTCATAACCGCTTACAGAACATGGATTGTATATATGGATTTGAAGTGGCTACGGGTTCGAGTCATCTCATACAAATACACTTTTTTGGCTTACTAGACCCTCTATAACAAATCGATGAATTTCTGGTTAACTCAATTTTGGTTCTCTCAGAAGTAAGAAAAAACTAGGGAAATTTCATACCAATGCTGTAACGACCCAGAATTTTTATTAATTAAAATTTGAATATTTAATTAATTTTAAATATTAATAAGTGAATTTATAAGTCGAATAAATTTTATTTCGAATAATTGGATTTAATTGGATAATTAAATCGATAATTTAATATGTTAAATTACGGAAATAATTGAAAATTGAGTTAAATATGATTGAAAATGATTTGTAAAATTTTATTATATCATATTGGAGTCAGAATGATGTTATAGGACTTTTAAAATTGAATTTAAAGTTAATTTGTGAAAATTGAATATTTTAATATTTAATCGACTAGTGAAATTAGCCAATTTTTGAACAGTCTCAGAATTGGACGAAACTAGTTCCATTGGATTCGTAATAGTTTGTTATTACCGATTTCAATTTTCGTAGCAATCAGAGTTATCGCTTGATCGTGGCAGCTCGAAACGCATTGAAATTGTTTTAATATTAATTTGGCGAGTTAAAATAGCCATTTTTCAAACAGTGTCGGATTTCAACGAAACTAGTTTCATCGGATCCGTAATGTGATATTATTGTATGGTTTCAAATTTCGTGTCAATCGGATTTATCGTTTGTCCGGTGCAAGCTAAAACGCCTAGAAAATCGTTTAATCGGTTTAATTTTAAATCGAACGTTTATTGCCATAACTCGCACAGATGACCGAATTAGCTTCCGAAACATGTTCCATTGTGTCCGAAACGCGGGGTAAACCCTAGAAACGCTGGTCACCGCGCGTAAATCGGAGTTTGGAATTTCCGGAATGAATAGTGTCGTTCAAACTTCTATAAATAGGGCCTTATTCACAAAAAAATAAAGAAAATAAAAACCCTAACCCTAAACCCTTTCAGCCGCCACCTCCTTTATCAATGGCCGAAACACCATTATCTTCCCCTCCAAATTTCTTCAAATCCAAGCCTCGTTTCAAGAAATTATCAACTACAAAAGTGTAGAGCACTCCAAGATCTCCAGATCCAACGGCTGTGATCGTATTTAGGCGAGTGGATTTATGGGAATCGTGCCACAAAGGCCATGCGTTCGGCCTCGATTTTTGAGCTACAGAGACAACCGAGCTCGATGCTACTTGGGGCGTGGGTGAGGGCGACGTAGAGCTACGAATTGGTGGTACTTGATCGTGGTATGATGGAGTTTAGTCGAGTGTGGAGGTGGTGGCTAGGAACCCTAGTTTAGATGGAGAAGAAGCAATGACGGTCATGATGCAGGGGATGGAGATCTAAGGGCTATGATTCATTTAGGTTTATTATAAAAATCGTGTAACTTCAAATATGCATATCTTTTTCATACGAAGTCGAAAACGCACGTAACCAGTTGCGTTGGAATCGTATGGACGAACACTACGCTATGGAATTGGATTGGAGTCGTTTGGAGTTAGTGAGAATTTCGGGTAAAATTAAACGCGCGTTTAATTTTATTCGAAATAAATCGCTAAATCGAAATTGAAATCAAGGTGAGAACTTCTCACTCAATCGAATCAGTTTCGATTTATATTTTAAATAGTTAGATTTAAAATACCTAAATGCATGTTTGAATGATGATTGTTATCTATTGATTGTTAAAATAGACATTATGCGCCGTTAGTAAGCGGATGTTATTTATTAAAAACATATACAGCGAATATTTCATAAATAGTGAAATTGGTATTATATATAATAGCAATATATATATATATATTGGCATATGTATATATTGCAGTTATTGATTTCCCGCATTGTATAGCGGATGAGACCCTATTGCGCCGTCTATTAAGCGGATAATATTTTAAATCCCATATACCGCGATAATTTCGTACTGGAACGGAATTGGTATTGTGCTAACATCTTTGGATGCAGGAAAACAGGTTGGAGGGATCCAACTGGATTCCTCAATAGTATTTATTTGATTTCAGATATTTTGATATTTGATGGACTATCATATCGATATATGATGTCGTTGTAGTCGTGATTGACTATTTGGTGTGTAGCATCATTGGACCAAGTTTTGGAATTTTAAAATGATTTTTAAAGTGATTTTTGAAAATATACTATATTTTTGGAATTGATTCATTTTAAATAAATTAACGTTATAGTTTTTATGTTATAAAAATTATGATTTTTGAGAAATATAGTTAAAAGTTGATTTTTGAAAATATGGGGTTAATGATTTTATAAAATAGTTAAATTGGGATTTTTGAATTTATTATAAAAAGTTTAATATATAGGATTTACGAAATTTGATTATTTTATAAATCAAAATGGTGAAATTATAAAGGACTTTAAAGATGTTTTAAAATAATAGTATAAATTGATTTATATAAGGGATTTATAAATTGATATTTATAAATTAAAATATTTGAATTATAAAACGAGTTTTATAAGTGTTAGAATGAATTGTGAATGAATTTCATAAACGAATGAAATTTATAGAATTATAAACGGTGAAGTATAAATGGAATTTTATAAGCAGTAGGTTTATAAAATTTGTAAAGTTATAAAAAAAAGATTTTTGGGTAAATAAATGAATCTTATAAGTTATAAGATTTATAATTTGGGAAGTTTAAAGGAACGATTTTTGCAAACAAATAAACTATAAGTGTTTAACTTATAATATGAACCTTTGGTTTATAATTGAGTTATAAATTGAAATAGCTTAATAAAGGAGATTTATAAAAAAGGAAGTTGTTATAAAATAAATAGAAATGGAATTTATAAACATTGTTTTTATAAATCCGCAAAACGATTTATTTTAATAAGTAAATTGCTATAGCATATTAAAGGATTTATATTCACGTTTTTGAATAGTGAATAATCCTTTAAGATAAAATGTATAGAAGTGATGAAATTGGTTAACGTAGTATATTCACGTTTTTGAAAAGTGAATAATATGTTAAAGAAAATGTTTTGGATGTGATGTTTTAAATAGAATTAAAACGATCTAACGATGTTTTAATTGGGTTAAGATTCGAAACCATAGATTTCAACATTTATTGTTGAAATAGACGTTTTCGAGAAATAAAAGGAAATGGTGGACTATAACACTGTTGTTATAGTAAATGATTTCCGAAAGGAAATGTTTTGTATAGTATTGGGATTTATATATCTATTTTAATTTCGAATCCCTATACTCGTGATTTTGGGTTGTCGTAACGATGTTTTACGCAACATTCGTTTTAGCCCAAATAAATATGTCTAAGGGAATGATTTCCTTAAAGAATGAAATATATACTTAATTTCGATTTAAGTATATTGAATATTTTCCAAGTGTTGAAAATAAAAAGATTTGTGAATTACTTATTAAATAAGTATAGAAATGTTTTCCAATATAAAGTGAATATTTTGAGAATTTATCTTTTTGAAGATAAATTGAAATGAATAATTGAAATCGTATATTCATAGATATTTTGGAATATAAATTCACTATGGAATTTATAAAAGAAAGTGGAATTCGTTTAAAAATAAATATTGATTTATTTTTGAAGTGTGAAAATTATTTATCTTGTAAAGATATTTTTGGGAAATAAATAATTTGGAAAATTATTTGGAATCTGGTGATGTCGTGCATATCCATTGATAGTTCAATAACCGACTATCAATATTTACCTTTGAATAGGTATTTGTTGTGATTTGCTGAATTTGAATGCCACACTTATTTTTAAATTATTGCGCTCGTTATTCGGATTACCCATTCCGAATAGTGATACGACATAATGGATAGCATTGATGACCGGTGTTGAAGACCGGATATTTTTGAAAGCGAAAGGACAACTCGTCGATTGTCTTTGCACCGAGTAGCTACGGTATAGAGACTCCCTATGTGATGGGAAGTTCGGACGTGATTAGAGATTATCTGGATTGCAAGGACTTCTTTGTAAGTGCCTTCGGTTCTGTTCGAGCCCGGAACATACTTGTATGGATTGTATGTCTGACATTACAAATTGAGATATAAAGCAGATTTCTTTCAAATATATTTCTGTTGGTGGCGGAGAATTTATTCTTTTAGCTTAACACCCTTCTCTGAGACGTACGAGCTCAGAGGTTATGTAGTTGATGGTTATCAGCGATATATTCCCAATTTGGTAATGTGACAAGCTGAGTGTTGCTGTGAAATGATCATTGTGTTGATCATTTGCGATAAGATCATTTGTTTGATCGTTTATCTTTGTGATCATTTCTATTATCATTTGTTGACACAAAGCACAGCTTTTTTATAAAGCGTGGCTTTGTGGACGAGACTTCGTCGAGCCTCACACCCCAGAATGGTCAAAACAGGAAAGATGCAGCAAGGTTATGAGGGGTAGCTTCCTTTAGGATATGTGCATTTCCTTCTGGAAAAGGGTGGTATCATGGTATGGAGCCCAGATACTTACTCATGTTGAACACTTTATTTATTATGGTGTGATGTTGATTAGAGAGCTCTCGGATAAAGGTCCCAAAGGACCGGGGGATGGCATACTCGTGTCAGTAGTTACCCAGTTAGGGGTAACCCGGCCTTGTGTTGGCAGAGATCCGGTTTGGTTCTCGGGAACGTCCTTCCAGAGGCGTTCTCATGTGGCAATGGGAAGTTCCTTGGCCTGACCATTCGTTGGAAATCCAAAGAAACAGTACGATCCTTGTACGGTTTTAGTTGTAGAACCTGCTATGGAATGTGGCGGTAACCTGCTATTGAACATAGTATCTATAGTAGACATACGATAATGGTCGTATGTTGGCTAAGATTTATATCTTTATTTTCGAAATGATTTTCTCTACACTATGCACTAGTGATAATATCAAATGTTCTTTTTAATGCGTATCAAGCATCTTTGACTGTCATAAGGAGAAATCTCCCCCGATTCTGCGTTTGCATTGTGTGTGTGTGCGAGAGGCCTTATGATAGTCTCATTTTTAAAAGCATTGCGAATTGATTTTAAAAATATTCCGCTTTTTGATTTTAAAGATAAATAAACTGTTTTGAGTTCTCACACCAGTCACATGACTGGCTCGGAGTTTATTGTTTTCCTTCCTAAACTCTGGGTGCCCACCAATTTCCACACGGGCAGTCAAGAGTTAAGGTTTATTAGGATATTCTAGAATTCAGGAGTTGCTGGAGGCAAGATGGATGGCATGGCATATTACTAGTATATAGTATTTCTTTTCCGCTGTTTGTTGTTGTTTGTTGTTGTACACTCTGATGTAATGAAATGAAATGTAATGTAATAACTGATATAGTTCTTTTTTTAAAGATTATTCATTTATCTATTATATGTTGTTCCGCTGCGATTGTGAGATTCTGATATTGTTGTGCTGTTTTCTTTCCGTTCTATTTTCTTTTCTCTCTATTTTCTATCTTTTTCTCTCTTCTTCTATCTTTTTCTTTTTCTTAAACATTGAGAATTCGTATTTCTGTTCATCTTGAGTTAATCTATGGAGATTAGTGTATATTCAAGGAGTACAGATTTGCGGGTCCTCACAGGTGGTATCAGAGCATATGGTTAAGTGACAACCATGGTTCTGTTGGGTATTACTCATTAGAGATAGAGTCAGTAGTACTCTAGAATGAGTTTGAGTGTAATAATAGCTATGAGAGCGTATTTGTTAGTGAATATATAAAATTGTTTTATATTGTGATGATTGGTTTATTGAGTGGCATATGAACCTTCGTCAGCACGGTCTCGACAACTATGCCGAAGGGGTTATAAACATTTGAATAGAACAATTCGACATAATATTGTTTTAAATTGGGTAAATGAAATAATTTTACCTTGATTATATTTTATATGTAAAGGAATAATTTTTCAGAATTATTAAAGTGTATATAAGTTGATTGTTTAGTTGTTTGAATAATCTAAATTAAAGAATAATTGTATAAGCAAAAGAATTATAAGAATGAAATTATAATTAAAGTGATTTACAATGGTGAAATGAACTTATATATAAGAAGTGAAACTATATGAATATATTTATGAATATGAGTTGTAAATAAAAATGAATTTAAAGTTAAATGGAAATTTACTTTAGAATTGGAATCTGAATTTATTTATAAGTGGGAATTTAAGTTAAGTAAAACCAAATGATGTTTATTAAATGGATTATAACTTAAGAGATGTTAAATGAAGTTGATATTGGTATCAAAGTAAATTAATAAAGTTAAGTGATAGATATGAACTTAAGTAATATAAATGAAATTCAACTTTTGTAATTGAATTGAATGAATGAATTGAATGTTAATCAATTGAATGTAAATTAAGTTGATATGAAGTAATGAATGTAAGTGTTAATTCATTAAAATCTAATGTTATTGGAAGTTGAATAATTGAATGAAAATCAATTTATTAAACCAATTGAAAGTGATGGTGTTAAACCAAATTAAATGAATATAAGCAAAGGAATTTGGTTGAAATTAATATACATTGGTTGATATATGATTGTTAGTTGATTGTATATAATTCATTAAGTATTAATGAAATTGGAAGCTAAAGTAATTGGAATTCAATCGGAAGTTGAGTGAATCTTAAATAGAAGTGAATTTGATTGGAAGTGAACCAACTTGAATATGAATTAGTAAATATAAACTAATTGAGAATGAATGTTAGTAAAAACATCCACTGTTAATAAATCAAATGTGATAAAAATTGAAAACCATTTCATTGAATATTAATGAGAATATGAATGAATATTTATTGGTTATGGATGCTTGTTGGATGATAGTTGGTTGATGGTTGAATATATTGCTTTTGTTTCATTTGCTATGTTGGCATATATAGTTATTATGTTGCTGTATGTTGTATATCGATACTATTGTCTATATACATGATTCTCATGTTGTTTGTTGAGTGTTTAGTAGGTGCGGATCGCGTTTGCTTCGCATTTGGAGCTCGCTTTCGCGCTATATTAGCCGTATATGCTCGCTAATAAAAAATATAAGGTACATATCTCGGATTAAATACCGTACTTTTACACTTTTTTCCCTGCGGGATGCCTCATTACTTGATGAGATGTATATTTGTGATATATATACTGTCATTTTTTTTTCGGATCGAGCCGCGCAAAGGAGACTCTGGCGAATTTTTCCGAAAATTTAAGGCGTTAGAAAAAATTTGAGAAAACTGGAAAATTTTGAAAACTTTAACTTTGATTTGGAATTGAAAGTTAAACAATAGTAATTGTTTTTGAAAGGATAACTAAGTATGATTTGAAAACTTAATAAAGTTATTATAAGAAGTTTAACCATGGATTTTGGAAAGTTAATAGATTCTGTAACTTTTCTTACTTGATAATTTCGAGGACGAAATTCTTTTAAGGGGGGAAGTATGTAACGACCCAGAATTTTTATTAATTAAAATTTGAATATTTAATTAATTTTAAATATTAATAAGTGAATTTATAAGTCGAATAAATTTTATTTCGAATAATTGGATTTAATTGGATAATTAAATCGATAATTTAATATGTTAAATTATGGAAATAATTGAAAATTGAGTTAAATATGATTGAAAATGATTTGTAAAATTTTATTATATCATATTGGAGTTAGAATGATGTTATAGGACTTTTAACATTGAATTTAAAGTTAATTTGTGAAAATTGAATATTTTAATATTTAATCGACTAGTGAAATTAGCCAATTTTTGAACAGTCTCAGAATTGGACGAAACTAGTTCCATTGGATCCGTAATAGTTTGTTAGTACCGGATTTCAATTTTCGTAGCAATCGGAGTTATCGTTTGATCGTGGCAGCTCGAAACGCATTGAAATTGTTTTAATATTAATTTGGCGAGTTAAAATATCCATTTTTCAAACAGTGTCGGATTTTGACGAAACCAGTTTCATCGGATCCGTAATGTGATATTATTGTATGGTTTCAAATTTCGTGTCAATCGGATTTATCGTTTGTCCGGTGCAAGCTAAAACGCCTAGAAAATCGTTTAATCGGTTTAATTTTAAATTGAACGTTTATTGCCATAACTCGCACAGATGACCGAATTTTCTTTCGAAACCTATTCTATTGTGTCCGGAACGCGGGGTAAACCCTAGAAACGCTGGTCACCGCGCGTAAATCGGAGTTTGGAATTTCCGGAATGAATAGTGTCGTTCAAACTTCTATAAATAGGGCCTTATTCACAAAAAAATAAAGAAAATAAAAACCCTAACCCTAAACCCTTTCAGCCGCCACCTCCTTCATCAATGGCTGAAACACCATTATCTTCCCCTCCAAATTTCTTCAAATCCAAGCCTCGTTTCAAGAAATTATCAACTACAAAAGTGTAGAGCACTCCAAGATCTCCAGATCCAACGGCTGTGATCGTATTTAGGCGAGTGGATTTATGGGAATCGTGCCACAAAGGCCATGCGTTCGGCCTCGATTTTCGAGCTACAGAGACAACCGAGCTCGATGCTACTTGGGGCGTGGGTGAGGGCGACGTAGAGCTACGAATTGGTGGTACTTGATCGTGGTATAATGGAGTTTAGTCGAGTGTGGAGGTGGTGGCTAGGAACCCTAGTTTAGAGCTAATGGGTTGTTGCGTGTTTTGTTTACTGGGAGCAAACGTGTGTTGGAGAAGAAGCAATGACGGTCATGATGCAGGGGATGGAGATCTAAGGGCTATGATTCATTTAGGTTAATTATAAAAATCGTGTAACTTCAAATATGCATATCTTTTTCATACCAGGTCGAAAACGCGCGAAACCAGTTGCGTTGGAATCGTATGGACGAGCACTATGCTATGGAATTGGATTGGAGTCGTTTGGAGTTAGTGAGAATTTCGGGTAAAATTAAACGCGCATTTAATTTTATTCGAAATAAATCGCTAAATCGAAATTGAAATCAAGGTGAGAACTTCTCACTTAATCGAATCAGTTTCGATTTATATTTTAAATAGTTAGATTTAAAATACCTAAATGCATGTTTGAATGATGATTGTTATCTATTGATTGTTAAAATAGACATTATGCGCCGTTAGTAAGCGGATGTTATTTATTAAAAACATATATCGCGAATATTTCATAAACAGTGAAATTGGTATTATATATAATAGCAATATATATATATATATATATATTGGCATACGTATATATTGCAGTTATTGATTTCCCGCATTGTATAGCGGATGAGACCCTATTGCGCCGTCTATTAAGCGGATAATATTTTAAATCCCATATACCACGATAATTTCGTACTGGAACGGAATTGGTATTGTGTTAACATCTTTGGATGCAGGAAAACAGGTTGGAGGGATCCAACTGGATTCCTCAACAGTATTTATTCGATTTCAGATATTTTGATATTTGATGGACTATCATATCGATATATGATGTCGTTGTAGTCGTGATTGACTATTTGGTGTGTAGCATCATTGGACCAAGTTTTGGAATTTTAAAATGATTTTTAAAGTGATTTTTGAAAATATACTATATTTTTGGAATTGATTCATTTTAAATAAATTAACGTTATAATTTTTATGTTATAAAAATATGATTTTTGAGAAATATAGTTAAAAGTTGATTTTTGAAAATATGGGGTTAATGATTTTATAAAATAGTTAAATTGGGATTTTTGAATTTATTATAAAAAGTTTAATATATAGGATTTACGAATTTGATTATTTTATAAATCAAAATGGTGAAATTATAAAGGACTTTAAAGATGTTTTAAAATAATAGTATAAATTGATTTATATAAGGGATTTATAAATTGATATTTATAAATTAAAATATTTGAATTATAAAACGAGTTTTATAAGTGTTAGAATGAATTTCATAAACGAATGAAATTTATAGAATTATAAACGGTGAAGTATAAATGGAATTTTATAAGCAGTAGGTTTATAAAATTTGTAAAGTTATAAAAAAAAAAAAAGATTTTTGGGTAAATAAATGAATCTTATAAGTTATAAGATTTATAATTTAGGAAGTTTAGAGGAATGATTTTTGCAAACAAATAAATTATAAGTGTTTAACTTATAATACGAACCTTTGGTTTATAATTGAGTTATAAATTGAAATAGTTTAATAAAGGAGATTTATAAAAAAGGAAGTTGTTATAAAATAAATAGAAATGGAATTTATAAATGTTGTTTTTATAAATTCGCAAAACGACTTATGTTAATAAGTAAATTGCTATAGCATATTAAAGGAGTTATATTCACGTTTTTGAATAGTGAATAATCCTTTAACATAAAATGTATAGAAGTGATGAAATTGGTTAACGTAGTATATTCACGTTTTTGAAAAGTGAATAATATGTTAAAGAAAATGTTTTGGATGTGATGTTTTAATAGAATTAAAACGATCTAACGATGTTTTAATTGGGTTAAGATTCGAAACCATAGATTTTAACATTTATTGTTGAAATAGACGTTTGGGAGAAATAAAAGGAAATGGTGGACTATAACACTGTTGTTATAGTAAATGATTTCCGAAAGGAAATGTTTTGTATAGTATTGGGATTTATATATCTATTTTAATTTCGAATCCCTATACTAGTGATTTTGGGTTGTCGTAACGATGTTTTACGCAACATTCGTTTTAGCCCAAATAAATATGTCTAAGAGAATGATTTCCTTAAAGAATGAAATATATACTTAATTTCGATTTAAGTATATTGAATATTTTCCAAGTGTTGAAAATAAAAGGATTTGTGAATTACTTATTAAATAAGTATAGAAATGTTTTCCAATATAAAGTGAATATTTTGAGAATTTATCTTTTTGAAGATAAATTGAAATAAATAATTGAAATCGTATATTCATAGATATTTTGGAATATAAATTCACTACGGAATTTATAAAAGAAAGTGGAATTAGTTTAAAAATAAATATTGATTTATTTTTGAAGTGTGAAAATTATTTATCTTGTAAAGATATTTTTGGAAAATAAATAATTTGGAAAATTATATGGAATCTGGTGATGTCGTGCATATCCATTGATAGTTCAATAACCGACTATCAATATTTACCTTTGAATAGGTATTTGTTGTGATTTGCTGAATTTGAATGCCACACTTATTTTTAAATTATTGCGCTCGTTATTCGGATTACCCATTCCGAATAGTGATACGACGTAATGGATAGCATTGATGACCGGTGTTGAAGACCGGATATTTTTGAAAGCGAAAGGACAACTCGTCGATTGTCTTTGCACCGAGTAGCTACGGTATAGAGACTCCCTATGTGATGGGAAGTCCGGACGTGATTAGAGATTATCCGGATTGCAAGGACTTCTTTGTAAGTGCCTTCGGTTCTTTTCGAGCCCGGAACAGACTTGTATGGATTGTATGTCTGACATTACAAATTGAGATATAAAGCAGATTTCTTTCAAATATATTTCTGTTGGTG
Organism: Allium cepa; assembly: GCA_030765085.1. Classification (NCBI taxonomy): domain Eukaryota; kingdom Viridiplantae; phylum Streptophyta; class Magnoliopsida; order Asparagales; family Amaryllidaceae; genus Allium; species Allium cepa. Next base: position 951,193,270 of record CM060932.1, read on the forward strand.
GCGGAGAATTTATTCTTTTAGCTTAACACCCTTCTCTAAGATGTACGAGCTCAGAGGTTATGTAGTTGATGGTTATCAGCGATATATTCCCAATTTGGTAATGTGACATGCTGAGTGTTGCTGTGAAATGATCATTGTGTTGATCATTTGTGATAAGATCATTTGTTTGATCGTTTATCTTTGTGATCATTTGTTGACCCAAAGCACAGCTTTTGTATAAAGCGTGGCTTTGTGGACGAGACTTCGTCGAGCCTCACATCCCAGAATGGTCAAAACAGGAAAGATGCAGCAAGGTTATGAGGGGTAGCTCCCTTTAGGGTATGTGCATTTCCTTCTGGAAAAGGGTGGTATCATGGTATGGAGCCCAGATACTTACTCATGTTGAACACTTTATTTATTATGGTGTGATGTTGATTAGAGAGCTCTCGGATAAAGGTCTCAAAGGACCGGGGGATGGCATACTCGTGTCAGTAGTTACCCAGTTAGGGGTAACCCAGCCTTGTGTTGGCAGAGATCCGGTTTGGTTCTCGGGAACGTCCTTCCAGAGGCGTTCTCATGTGGCAATGGGAAGTTCCTTGGCCTGACCATTCGTTGGAAATCCGAAGAAACAATACGATCCTTGTACGGTTTTAGTTGTAGAACCTACTATGGAATGTGGCGGTAACCAGGTATTGAACATAGTAGCTATAGTAGGCATACGATAATGGTCGTATGTTGGCTAAGATTTATATCTTTATTTTCGAAATGATTTTCTCTACACTATGCTCTAGTAATAATATCAAATGTTCTTTTTAATGCGTATCAAGCATCTTTGACTATCATAAGGAGAAATCTCCTCCGATTCTACGTTTGCATTGTGTGTGTGTGTGCGGGAGGCCTTATGGTAGTCTCATTTTTAAAAGCATTGCGAATTGATTTTAAAAATATTCCTCTATTTTGATTTTAAAGATAAATAAACTGTTTTGAGTTCTCACATCAGTCACATGACTGACTCGGAGTTTATTGTTTTCCTTCCTAAACTCTGGGTGCCCACCAATTTCCACACGGGCAGTCAAGAGTTAAGGTTTATCAGGATATTCTGGAATTCAGGAGTTGCTGGAAGCAAGATGGATGGCATGGCGTATTACTAGTATATAGTATTTCTTTTCTGCTGTTTGTTGTTGTTTGTTGTTGTACACTCTGATGTAATGAAATGAAATGTAATGTAATAACTGATATAGTTCTTTGTTTAAAGATTATTCATTTATCTATTATATGTTGTTCCGCTGCGATTGTGAGATTCTGATATTGTTGTGCTGTTTTCTTTCCGTTCTGGAGGCCTTATGGTAGTCTCATTTTTAAAAGCATTGCGAATTGATTTTAAAAATATTCCTCTATTTTGATTTTAAAGATAAATAAACTGTTTTGAGTTCTCACATCAGTCACATGACTGACTCGGAGTTTATTGTTTTCCTTCCTAAACTCTGGGTGCCCACCAATTTCCACACGGGCAGTCAAGAGTTAAGGTTTATCAGGATATTCTGGAATTCAGGAGTTGCTGGAAGCAAGATGGATGGCATGGCGTATTACTAGTATATAGTATTTCTTTTCCGCTGTTTGTTGTTGTTTGTTGTTGTACACTCTGATGTAATGAAATGAAATGTAATGTAATAACTGATATAGTTCTTTGTTTAAAGATTATTCATTTATCTATTATATGTTGTTCCGCTGCGATTGTGAGATTCTGATATTGTTGTGCTGTTTTCTTTCCGTTCTATTTTCTTTTCTCTCTATTTTCTATCTTTTTCTCTCTTCTTCTATCTTTTTCTTTTTCTTAAACATTGAGAATTCGTATTTCTGTTCATCTTGAGTTAATCTATGGAGATTAGTGTATATTCAAGGAGTACGGATTTGCGGGTCCTCACAAATGCTCCTTCCTAGGGGTTCTCGTTGTTATGAAATTGTAAAGCTTTTAGATACTTCCAAAGTTAATATCACGTTAAGTTCGATAGTCGACTAATCGACTATATAGTAAAAAGTAATGGCTTATACAAATCAATATTCACATATTTAACCCGTTTTCGACATTCGAACTTAACTACTCCTCACCTAAGAGTGAAGCCATGTAAGTTAGAGCACTGGTTGCATCACAACCTTGCCTAGGCATTTCATTCTTGAATCTCACAAATAGATAAGTCCACCTCGTCGGCTTTTAGTGTTCTGCATAACATTATGATTTCCATAAGCACATAAGAAATCAACACGGTTAACGCATTTTTTATATTTTTTGACTTATTATTCCTCGATCAATAGGGAAGCCGGTGGGTTAGATCTCTAATGCTCCATCCCTACTTGAACATCAATCTTAACTCACAAATAGATAAGCCTATTTTATTGGCTTTTAGTGTTAAGCATAGTTAATTATTTCTCAAATAAGTAATCAAACAATTAATCATTATTATTTAAGCAATTCAAACCCCATTCTACACCTTTTGTTTTTAGTTTTAAAACCCTTTAATGATATATATATATATACATATAATATATATAGTAATTATTTACCAAAATTTGATAAGTTAATAAACAAGTCAAATGGCATTTTATTACATAAGATATAACATGGTCAACATATTTTCTAAAAACTATATATACTTAAAAATGCTTTATAATAATTAATAGGTTTCAGAAATTTATTCAAAATATTACTTGAAAATAACAACTTTATAATTTTCTTAAAAACTTGGAAAAACAAGTTTTTATTGTAAAATCATCTTCTTTGAAAATTCATAACTTATTCACAAAATTTCATAAATATCTCACATCACTTTTGAAATAATCTAATATAGTAAACTTTCAAACAAAATGAAACAAAATTCTTAAATTTAAATATCTTTTCATACCTTTAAAGTCCAAAAATCAAGGCTAAACAGGGAAGTTTTGCACAAGCGAAGTTTTGGCCACCTTTCAAGATGTTAATTAACCTTTTACAATCCAAACTTTTTATGGCAACAAGCATACATATAAAACATTATAAATATGGTGAGAGCCTAAGGATCTCTCTACAAAGTTCCATAGAAATTACCAAAAACAAGGCAAGTAATAAGTGCTTCCATAGTGACTATCGCTATAAGTGCACTTTCAAATCCGATTCCAGTCTAAAACAAAATCCATCTATAACCTATGTGCTCTATTTTAAGGTCTTGTCACAATTCATACAAGTCCATTGAAGTTTGTTTCAAGTCCATAGAAATGGACCACATATGCATCTTTTTTTTAGAACAAGAATCAAACCAACTGAAAACAACGTCAAAAACAATTCAACAACATGAACACAATCAAAACACAACATATATATGTTATATTTTCCATTCAATGAGGTGTTTTAACTCACCTTTAACCCAATAACAAATAGGATCCAAGCATCCAAGTCAAACCTCCACCTTGCAACACCTTTTCTTCCCTTTCTTTCCTTGTTTTCACTTGCCACTAATCCAAAGTGGACCTTAAAGCTTACGACCTTCTAGGATTGGGGGAGTATGGCTTTGTTTCTTTAACTTCTAACTAGGTGGAAGGTGTTATTATATTTCTCCAGTTTCACTCTAAATTTGAGTTTATTTGGATTTGATTTGCAAGTATCTTACTTTAGGAATTTAGAGAGGAAGAAAAAGAAGGCATGGATTTACGATAACTTGTTTTATGAATTTGTGAATAATATACAAGGGTGTGCCTATCCTTATATAGGCTAATGAATGGTCCTCTCTAAGCTTGCCTTCACCCCTACCATGTCGTGAAAGACCCACCTCCCATCATTTCTCCTTTACACTAATTACACTTATACCCTTAACATGACAATATCTCTTATCCAAATGGAAGCTTCTAAAAATTTTCATGCTTTATGGAGAGATGTGTGTGTTAATTAGTTACTAATGTGTTCATTTGATTGTTAGACAAGTGCACAAGAGTTTAAATAACTTATGTCGATTGAAAAACTGTTTATTAATAAACCAATTTTCAATCACATTATCGATATTTTTTGAAGAATATATTTTTGTAAACAATTTTCAAAAAAAATTCTTATCATTATTCATTATCAAACGATGTTTAACAAGGTTATAAAATTGTATTTATAACATTTAACTATACTTCAAAATGTTTTGATATTCGAAGATGAAGTGTTCAAATTTCAGAGTCGCTGCATTCTTCTCCATTTAGAACATTTCATCCTTGAAATTCAAATAAGAACGATAAATAAAGGAGACAGAAGAAACAAAATACATAGATAGAGTTCTATTCAAACTATATACAAGCTAAACTTCAAGCGAAAATGCATACTAAGTGACTCTACCTCAAGCGGTGAGTACATAATAAAAGATATACGATACTAAGATAAGAAGGAACCACCAGTCTATAAGTAACCCTGGATGGATCTCCTTCAAACATTCCTCCATCTTCTTTGTACCATCCTGAGCATCCTTGCTCCATGTTACTTCTAACCTTAAAAAAAGAACAAGCACACAAATACTTAAATAGCATTCACACCCACTAGTAAAACAATGCTCATGAATTGTTCAGGTTCAAAAATTCTCCCATCGCCCAAGGGCGATAAACAATCCACTAATCATACCTTATGCTCAATAGCCTTAAGTTATTAATTAGACGATTATTCATGCTATTTCATAACAAATCGAAGAATCATTTCCCAAACTCTTCATAAGTCATCGTAAGACATCATAAATATGTACTAAAGCTCGTATGATGCATATGGACCATCCATATACAATATCCGATATGGTCACTTGCTCAATCACATAGATTTCACTTCCAAACTAGTATAGATCACCTAACCACCGTCATGCAGACTCCGGCTTGGTTCCTTGATTAGAAACCTTCATTCTCCTTATATAGCCATATACTATGATAGAAAACATCTGGATCGTATCACAACCCATACCAAGTGTTCGTCCTCAATAATTGAGTGAAAAATCCTTGTTCGGACCGGTGTAAACCACCTCGGAAACATATACTCGAATACTGGATCAACAGCAATTATGCGAATAAAACAATCTATGTACAACTAACATATTTATCATATTGGTTTTTTTAACTACACCATTCCTTTTAATCACATTCAGTTATACAAAGAGTACGCCATTCAATACTAAATCATTTATGCATCATTTCATAAATCATAACTTCAAGTTTATAATCATTTTATAACTTAAGTTCATATTGGTATAATATTCCACTATATCCTAAGAGTATATATCAAAACATTAATTTTTTTCCTTAACAAGTATGTTTAACCATTTAACACAAGTCTTAACTTACTATCATCAAAATTCAAGTATTATATAAACTCATCTTTATATTTTCATAAAAACACTTAGCTTAAAGTTCTATAATAATTCGAAAGTTCTCAACTATCCAAAATTGTCGAAAATTCTATTTCATTTTTAACAAATGAAAATTATCAACCTAGATATCATACATGATGCACCAATCAAAATATCCTAATGCATATAATATATATGTCCATAAAATAATTTAATAAGAAAACTATAGAATTAAATACCGGTTTTCATTTCAAGCAATTTAGAAATGATATATACATATAACTTTTGTATATCAAATCATAATTTTGGGATTTAAATCAAAATCTATTTTACTAAAGCAATTTTGTAGCATCCCCCGCTTAGAAACCCAAAATATGAACATAGATGATGTTGACGTCATCACCGAAATTATTTTCATGTGACAAAAGTGAATTCATACATCCAAATCATACTTTTGGTACTTGACCAAAAATCATTTCAAAGCGGTATCAAATACTTCGTATAATAATACTAAGTATTTGATCTAAACTAAATTCCAAATATTTACTTTCAAAAATACTAATATTATTTTCTCCAAATCTTGAAAAACGTTTTTAAAGATACCGGGATTTAAGTTCTTAAATCCTATATTTAAACCCTTTATGTTTATAAACCATATTTTATAAACTATACTTATATAAAATCATCTTCTTATATAAATCTTTTCACAGATATGTTTTTCCAAAATATTATATCTTTCCTTTTAATTATTGTAAACATCCTTTTACTAAATTTTACCTTCTAACCCAACATTATCACTGAAACAGTTCATAGTGAAACTGTGAAACTTAATTCACAAGGTGTTCCTTTTAAAGTAACCACGATTATTGTCTACCCAACCCATGATGTAGAAAGGTAAAACTTCTTATAAACTGATTGAGCATCAATTAATATCAACCAACGCTCCTAAACTGACCGAGCATAATTTAAACAATCATTAAGTTATATGATATGCAACTATGAGAAGAACTAGATTCAAACAAACATAAATAGGAAAGCCACAAGTAGATAGTATACCCTTAAGAATATGCTTCCCCTTCTCAGCTGCAAAAATAGCAAAAACCATAGGCTGCTCCTCTTTCTGAGCATGGGACAATTTCTAACAAATGGCTAGACTGATAACAACTATAACACTCCCTTGGCGCCTTAACCATCTAGCCTCCTCTTCCCAATCTACATTTATTAGAAAAGCGACCCTCTTCCCACACTTGTTGCAAATAAGGTTAGACCTATCCGGCCAAAACTTGCACTTCTTATCCCCAACCGTGTAGAAACAATAGGCCTTGATGCCAACCTCTCAAAACTCAAATCCATATTCACCAAATTCACAAAAGACCCCGTAAGGTGATTAGTCATGTCTCTTTGAAACTCGGGATGCATACTTGCCACAAATATCTCATTCTTCTTAAGTGGCATGCCAACAAACCCTGACCCAAACCGAGACAATGCAATGAACCGGTTCTCATACTCTGCCGCAGTCATGGCCCCTACTTCAGATCTAAGAACTCATAAATAACAAAGTCTTTTCGGCTTTCGAAATAAACTTCATCACAAACTCATCTTTATATTGGGCCCAAGAGAATTCATTCTCTTAGAGATCATCTATAATAGAACTCCACCAATCTATGGTTGCATCTGTCAGATGTTGTAACGACAACCTACGCTTCATTGCATCATCTATCTCCATATTGTTGGGAGTTGGAAAATTTATGAAAATTGTTGGAAAATTTTAGTTAATGACAAATCAATTTCGAAATTTGCAAATTGAAATGAATTAGTGAATGAAACTAATTTAAAGTAGTAGTATGAATTAGTAAATAAAAGTTAATCGATAGAATTCAATATTTCGAATTGAGAAATGGATTCGAATGAAATTTAAATTGTGAATTGAATTCAAATAGAATTGAAATTGTGAATTGAATTCAAATGAAATTGAAATGTAAAATTGAATGAAAATGAATATGTAACTTCAATAGTGAAGTAAAAATGTATAAGAAACATATGTTGAAAATTTTGTAATTGAATTGGCAAAATGGTTTGAATGTTGGAATTGGATATTATGGCTAGCAGGATATACATGTGTATTAAAAGAAATGGAATTGAGATTTTGATTTCGAAGATAAAATTTAATTGCTCGACAAAAAGGTACGTATTTCAATTTCAGTATGAAATTTGGTGATTTTCTTGTCCAGCCACTTGGCTTTCTCTTTTCTTTTTTGATTCTGAGGGGCCGTGGTGCCATTTTGTAGTCGTACCGAGCTAGCCGCGCAAAGGAGACGTTGGCGAAATTTTTCGAAAATTTCGAATGTTAGAAAATTTTTGAGAAAATTTTGAAAGTTTGAAATTTGAATTTAAATCTAGATTTGAATTGGGGAGAAACAATATTGTTTGGAACTTAAAATTGAAGTTGGAAAGCTAGTTGAAATGATAATGGATCTTTAAAAAAAAAAGATTTGTTTTAGAAAGTTGATAAAACTATTTGGATTGAAAAAAAAAATGATAGACGGGATAAGGGCATTCTTCTTAACTTCTAATTTCGGGACAAAGTTCTTTTAAGGGGGGAAGATTGTAACGACCCTAAATTTTGAATTATTTAAATCTAAAATATTTAATTAATTTTAAATATTTGAATGATGGTTTAGCTTGAATTCCTAATATAACTATGAATATGGCGATTAAATTATAGAGTTTAATCTATTGGAAGTTGAATAAAAATTTGAATCTTCAATTTTAAGCTGATTTAAAATATTTCAAAGGCTTGTAAATTCATATTGATAATACTGAAGATAATAGAAGCTTCAGAATTGAAATTCAAATTGAATTGTTCAGTTTTGAAATTAAATCGTTTGAATCGATATTGAAAAATAGTCATTTTTTACACAGTCTTGGAATTCGACAAAACCAGTTCCATTGGGTCCGTAATATTGAATTATTACTGGATTTCAAATTTCGTTTTTTTCAGAGTTGATATGTGAGCATACAGTAAGTAAACGCGTTGAAATTTAAATCAAACTCAATTTGAATTAAAAAATTTATTTAGTCAAATATCAGCATGTTATCTCCCTAACATCTCTCGTAAAATCACGGCAAGGATCACGGCTAAATCAGGCAAACACGTTCTCCTTCCTTTCAGCCTCAATTCACGTTCTATCTGCTTAATCACGTTACCTTGTCCCCTGCTGCTCCTTTTAAAATAACACGAGTAAAAGCATCTCGTTCAAATCAAGCAATGGCCGAAGAGGGAAAAAAACGAAAAAAAATAAGCAATTGCCGAACTTAAACCCCTGTATCTCCAGTACGCTTCGCCCCTTTCCTCTTTCATTTTAAAAGTCCCTCATCCAATGCAAAAAAAAAAAAAATCAAATAAGAAAAAAAATGGGGACAGTGGCGATTCGAATCATAGAGGGAGCTCGGCATCGTCTAACTCGAGCGCGGCGCCGTGGGTGGTTCGAATCGCGGTATGCGGTGGCGCACGATGCGAGTGGGGCCATGTCGCGAGGGGATGTTGATGGCGATGAGAGGACAGGGCTGTTCTAGGGTTTTGGCTCGGTTTCGAGCTTTCGCAAGGAGGTTGAGTTCGAATGCTCGGAGGATCGCGGCAAGGTGGGTTCGAACGGCTCGTAGTGGCATAGCGAACGATAGTTCTGTCGAGGCTTTAGAAGCATGTGAGGTAGATTATTTTATTTTATTCAATTTTAAATTTATATATATGTACGTGTGAATATATACAGTGATTTTTTATTTTTTACAGTGAAGAAAAAAAATTATTGCTGTTATTTACCAGGAAATGTTAGTTTTGAATTTAATTTTTGGTTAAATCAGTTTATTGAAAAGGTATTGGGTAAAAAAAATGATATTAACAAACAGGAAAGTAAAACCATTTTTTTAAGTTCATTTCTGTTATTAATTTAAATCTGTGCAAACATAAAGATTTGTATAATAAGAATTATTACAGTAAAGGAAATTTGTTTAAAATTTAATTTTTTGTTGAAAACTAAATTATTTGTTGAATAAAATTTTTTGTTTCAAATGGAAAATATTTTGTAAAAGAAAATTTGTTAGAGACTTAATTTATTAGATAAAATGACTTATCAAAAGAAATATTATTTATTTTTAGAATAATGGGTTAAGAATAATTTATTAAGGTGTTTAATTAACTTAGTTAATTCTTTCGGTTACTAAAGAAAATTATTAAAAAGAACTATCAGCTAATCAAAAACTATTAAACAGAAATTAATTGTTCAGTTGATTCGAATATTAACAAATTGTATAAATTGTTATACAAGGTCTATAAATGGAGAAAAACAAATTGGAATGGAAAATGGACTGCGAAATAAAAATCAAGGTGAGAACTTCTCACTCAAAAAATTTAAAGTTGGATTTGCAGTTATTTATTGATTGTTGTTTGGTTGTGATATTAGATATAGTAGGATATATCTATATATATAGCAACATATATATATTGGCATATGTATATATTGGAACTGATTTCCCGCATTGTATAGCGGATGAGACCCTATTGCGCCGCCTATTAAGCGGATAATATTTTATAAATCCCATATACCGCGATATCCCGTCTTGAAACGGGATTGGTATTGTGCTAATGTCTGTGGATGCAGGGAAACAGGTTGGAGGGAAATAACTGGATTCCTTAACCGTATTTATGTATTTACATATAGTGTGATATTTGTTGATTATCATATGATGATATATGATGTTTGGATGCCGTGATTGATTATTTGGTGTGTTGCATCATCGGATCCATTTTTGAAGTTTAAAGTTGACGGTTTTGATTTTTAAGAAATTTTTAAAGTGATTTTTGAAATTATACGTTTTATTAAATTTTCGAATTGATTTATTTTAAAACGTTATAATTTTAATGTTATAAAAATTATGATTTTTGAAAAATACTGTTAAAAGTTGATTTTTGAAAATATGAGATTAATGATTTTATAAAATAGTTTAAATTGGGATTTCTGAATTTATTATAAAAAGTTTAAAAATAGGATTTATGAAATTTGATTATTTTATAAATCAAAATGATGAAATTATAAAGGAGTTTAAAGACGTTTTAAAAGAATAATATAAATTGATCCATATAAAAGATTTATAAATTGATATTTATAAATTAAAAATATTGGAATTGTAAAACGAGCTTTTATAAGTGTTAGAATGAATTGTGAATGAATTTCGTAAATGAATGAAATTTATAGAATTATAAACGGTGAAGTTATAAATGGAATTTTATAAGCAGTAGGTTTATAAAATTTGTAGAGTTATTAAAAGAATAGATTTGGATAAATAAATGAATCTTATAAGTTATAAGATTTATAATTACGAAGTTTAAAAGAACGTTTTTGTAAACAAATAAATTATAAGTATTTAACTTATAATATGAACTTTTAGTATATCATTGAGATATGAAATTGAATAGATTAATAAAGGAGATTTATAAAAGGAAGTTGTTATAAAATAAATAGAAATGAAATTTATAAACATTGTTTTATAAATCCGCAACGACTTATTTTGATAAGTAAATTGTTGTAACTTATTAATGGAGTTATATTCACGTTTTAGACAGTGAATAATCCTTTAAAATAAAATGTATAGAAATGATGAAATTGGTTAACGAAGTATATTCACGTTTTTGAATAGTGAATAATATGTTAAAGAAATTGTTTTGGGAAAAACGATATTTTAAATAGAATTAAAACGATTAAAGATGTTTTAAATGTATTAAGTATTGAAAACATAGATTTCAACATTCATTGTTGAAATAGACGTTTTCGAGAAATAGAAGGAAATAGTGGACTATAACACTGTTGTTATTTGTATAGTATTGGGATTTATATATCTATTTTAATTTCGAATCTCTATACTAGTGATTTTGGGTTGTCGTAACGATGTTTTACGCAACATTCGTTTTGTCTCAAATAAATATGTTTAAGAGAATGATTTCCTTAAAGAATGAAATATATACTTAATTTGATTTAAGTATATTGAGTATTTTCCAAGTATAGAAAATAAAAAGTTATTGTGAATTACTTATAAATAAATAAGTATGGAAATGTTTTTCCAATATGAAATGAAAAGTTTAGAGAATTTATCCTTTTGAAGATAAATTGGAAATGAATAATTGAAAACGTATATTCATAGATATTTTAGAATATAAATTCACTATGGAATTTATAAAAGGAAAGAGGGAATTTGTTTAAAAATAAATATTGATTTATTTTTGAGATATTGAAAATATATATCTTGTAGAGTTATTTTTGGAAATAAATAATTTAGAAAATTATTTGGAATCTGGTGATGTTGTGCATACCTATTGATAGTTAAATAACCGACTATCAATATTTACCTTTAAATAGGTATTTGTTGTGATTGCTTGAATTTGAATGCCACACTTATTTTTATTTTTTTTAAATAAGCGCTTACTATAGGGTTAACCGGGAAAGGATCTTGGGGTCGTATAACCCATTCCAAATATGTGATACGTCGTAATAGATTGCATTTGAAGACCGGTGTTGAGGATCGGATATTTTCGAAAACGAAAGGGTTTCTTGTCGATTGTCTCTGCACTGGCTGATCCCCGGTATAGAGATCTCCATATGTGATGGGAAATCCGGACGTGATTAGAGATTATCCGGATTGCAAGGACTTCTTTGTAAGTGCCTTCGGTTATGTTCGATCCCGGAACAGACTTGTATGGATTGTATGTCTGACATTACAAATTGAGATATAAAGCCGATTTTTTTCAAATATATTTCTATTGGTGGGGGAGAATTTATTCTCTTAGCTTAACACCCTTCTCTGAGATGCACGAGCTCAGAGGTTATGTAGTTGAACGTTATCAGCGATATATTCCCAATTTGGTAATGTGACATGCTGAGTGTTGCTGTGAAATGATCATTGTTTGATCATTTGTGATATGATCATTTATCTTTATGATCATTTCTATGATCATTTGTTGACCCAAAGCACAACTTTTGTATAAAGCGTGGCTTTGTGGAAGAGACTTCGTCGAGCCTCACACCCCGGAATGGTCGAAACAGGAAAGATGCGGCAAGGTTATGAGAGGTAGCTCCCTTTAGGGTATGTGTATTTCCTTCTGGAAAAGGGTGGTATCATGGTATGGAACCCAGATACTTACTCATGTTGAACACTTTATTTATTATGGTGTGATGTTGGTTAGAGAGCTCTCGGATAAAGGTCCCAAAGGACCGGGGGATGGCATACTCGTGTCAGTAGTTACCCAGTTAGGGGTAACCCGGCCTTGTGTTGGCAGAGATCCGGTTAGGTTCTCGGGACGTCCTTCCAGAGGCGTTTCCATGTGGCAATGGGAAGTTCCTTGGCCTGACCATTTGTTGGAAATCCAAAGAAACAATACGATTTTGTACGGTTTTAGTTGTAGAACCTGCTTCCTCAGGTGGTAGCTATAGTAGGCATAATATAATGGTACCTATGCTGGCTAAGATTTATATTCTACTTTCGAAATGATTTGTTCTACACTATGCACTAATAAATATTTTCAAAAATGATTTGATTTTGCGTAGCAAGCATCTTTGACTAACATAAGAAGAAATCTCCTCCAAGTCTGCGTTTGCATTGTGTGTGTGGTGGGAGGTCTTATGATAGTTACATTTTCAAAAACATTGCGAATTGACTTTAAAAATATTCCTCTATTTGATTTTAAAGAAAAAATAAACTGTTTGGAGTTCTCACACCAGTCACATGACTGACTCGGAGTTTATTGTTTTCCTTCCTAAACTCTGGGTGCCCACCAATTTCCACACGGGCAGTCAAGAGTTAGGTTTATCAGGATATTCAGGAGTTGCTGGAGGCAAGCTGGATGGCATGGCGTATTACTAGTATATAGTATTTCTTTTCCGCTGTTTGTTGTTATTTGTTGTTGTATACTCTGATGATGTAATATAATGTAACAACTGATATAGTTCTTTATTTAAAGATTTTTCATTTATCTATTGTATGTTATTCCACTGCGAATTGTGAGATTCTGATGTGTTCTGTTATTTCTCTCTGTTCTGTTCTATCTTTTCTCTCTTCTTCTACCTCTTTCTTCTTCTTTAACCATAACTGTACGGTTTTTCGTCCCTTGATTGCTCGACAGTTGATACAGTGGACGTATTGATGTCGGCGTTCGTGGATGAAAAAATCCCTATCGTTACATGAATTCTATTTTATGTTGAGTTGAACTTAACTTGATCTTTTGCCTGATGTTGAACATCTCTTTGAAATTTGATTTCCTTTTGATTTTAGTTTCAGGTTTTGTTTAAATCTTGAAAAGATGAAGAGGAAAAGAGTTGAGAAGATTTTGAATAAAGAAATAAACAATTTATTTCTCTAAAACATTAGTTATATAATTAAAAATTTTAAAGAAACGCAATTGCCATTTGTTCATTTTGCATGTTACTAATGCTTACACATGTTAATTAATCTTACAAATGTCAAAAGTAAGAATTAATTGTTTTACAAATGTTTAAAACTCTCTTTTTATTTAATTACTTAAGTTTATATATATTTATGTATTATGTTTATATGCATATTATGTTTATTTTTTTAATAAGCTTTTAAATCCTTATATATGTACAAACTTTCTTTATTCAAATAAAATTTTAAAAGAAAACAAAATAAAACTTTTATTAAATCCTATTTAAGCTACCACATTTTAAAATAAATGTTTATCTTATGTATCGAAAATATATGATTAAATTTTAAATAGATTTTGAAAGGTATTGTATTAAATTCAAACATAATCTTCCAAATCACTATATATATATATATATTATAATTTAAAAACATATTTTTAGTAAATTCAAATCAAAGACTTCCTATTCACAATGTATACACACACACACACATATATATATATACATTATAAATAGAATACACTTTTATTAGCTTTAAGAAGATAAATTTGTTTTTGAAAATATAAATTTGCCAATTTTAAAATAATTATAAAAGAAGATAATTAATCCAATATTACCAATTTTTAAATGATTATTGATAAAGATTATCAAATTGCTATTGTCCAAAAATTCCAGGTCATCACATTTCTCACCACTTAAAAGAGTTCCGTCCCTGAAATTTAAAAGCAAAGATAATTTAATAATTCATCAAAACTTTTATTTTCAAACAGCGAAGCATAACTATCAGGCAGATACTAACAACCATAGCAACCAATTTATTCTAAACAAACCCATCTAACTATCCAGACACAATTCATGATAGGCCTTCCTAACATTATCTAGAGTTTCCCAGGTACAAATCACTGGGATACTCGCTATACTGAATCTTAACTAGCTACACTACTCTGATCCTAAGCTCCTTCTCATCGAGATCTACAATCTGAACAAGATGTCTGAGCACAGTCAGGTTTGACTCAACTTTCAATTCTTCCTAAACTGCTGGTTCCACAACCAGTGATGGATCATACATGTACTCTCTCAAACGAGATACATGAAATACATTGAATCCCAGCCATCCAAACTGGCAATTCAATCCTGTAGGCCAAAATCCTTTCGAAAACATAGAAAGATCCAATACACCTCTGAGCTAGCTTTCTAGTCTTACCAAATCTTATTGCTTCTTTGATCGAAGAAAACCTTATCCAAAATCCAAATATCCAACTTCGAATTTCAAATTCCTTCATCTCTTATTTGCGTAACTCTTCTGACGATCCTGGGCTACTTCAACCTTTCCTGAACAACTCAACCTATGCAGATGCCTCTCGAATCAAATTTGGACCAAGAACAAGACGATCTTCGGATCCTACCTAACAAGATGGTCCTTCCAAGATCTGCCGATGTAACGATCCCGGTTTAAAGACGAATTTAAATTTGTAACTAAATTAATTTTTTGGGTTAAATTGTGGATTTATTGGAGTTTTCAAATTTAATAAGATATATATACTTATTTATTTTAAAAATTTGGATTTGAAACTCAAAATAAATATTTTAAATTGAATTGGATTATAAATAAAATTTTGATTTGGAAATTCAAAATGAATTGGATTTAAAGGTTATACTTTGGAAAATAATATATATGTGTATTTTGGAGGAAATCTATTTTTTCTTCAATTTAATTAAAGGCTCTACAGTATTAATATTTGATATAGTATGTGCAAATGAATGTAATATAGATACTAATGTTTAAAATAAAATTTATTCTATCAATATTAAATATAAGTGTAAAATATAAGTACAAAATATATGTTATAAATTTAATGTTTGAAAATCAAACTATAAATAGAAAATAAGACTAAAAATTTATGTTAATAATAAATTATATGGTTATATGGCAACATAAGGTAAATATATACTACAACAATTTTTATAGTAAGCACAAAGGCAAAGGAAAAAAAACAAGTATGTTGCTATGAATTTTATATAGGCAATGCAAAAGAAACAAAAAAAATATCTATATACAAAATCTAATAGAATAAGTATGTAACCTTGAAAAGAAACACATGCATTTAATACCATATCATCTCAGCACAACACAGGGTCATTCGAAATGTTGAAATCATTTCAATTTTTAGTAAACCAAATCTAGTTTAGTCAACAAAGGAAAAAAATCTGATCAAATAGAGTAAAAGCTTGTACCAGTTGTGGCCTACATTGTATAAAACTATTCCTATATATGTATCTTCTTATTTTAGCTCGTTCACAACTTAGCAAACCTGAGAAAAAAAATAGACATCATTATTTTTACAAACTCAACTTCATTCAACAACAAAGCAGAAAGATTTACAGGGAACTCAAAACTACAAGTTTTCAAAACATAGAATTGCTCTCTGTTTCAAGTTTTTTCAAGGTGAGCAAACACTCAAACTTATACATTCATCTTTTGGGTTTGCATCTGATGATCTGTGAATGAATGATATAAAGAATGCTTGCATGAATATGAACTTTTGTATAGATGTATATGCTTGTGCCTGTCTGTACACAAGTAAATGTCTCTGTTCTAAAGTATCACAGGGTTCAATCCTGTTTGAAAATCGAGAACTCACCCTCTGGTCAACTATTGGTCTTAATGTTCAAAGGAAATTTGTTAAAATTGTCAAAATCTCTTTCCTAAAATTATTTGGAGGCACTAAAGATAAATAGTTTTTCTGGAACATGTCAAAATACAGTGGAATCTCATTTTTTGTGAAAATGTAATTGATAAAAATTTAAGTTTTGAATGTATGATCTTGTTCACCTCTACGAATCATGATTTTTAAAATAAAAATCCAGATTTTTAGTGCGATTTTGGATGAGAAATCGCAAGATGAATGGATTTGTTTAGTTGGGCAAACTACGGTGGTTGGCGACTTTGTTCGTCTCGTGATTGGAGCTGTAACTAGCCGAGAGGTCGTAGAGTCTAGGAAAAATACTAGCTAAATTTTCAGATCACCTAGTGGGTGATCAGAGTAGAATTAGGGGTTAAGCCCAATGATTGTCAAGATCAGGAAACCTCGTCAGTACCACCTCGTTAATGCATCGGAATCCATTGGACCGGGGGGAAGTGCTTCGGGGATCTTTGGGGTAGCTGTGGTTGTAGTGGTGTGACCTCTAGCGTCGTCACACGACGGAGTGGATCGAGTTTTGTGATCAAGTTGGGCTTCAGGAAAGAAAAATTAGACTCGAATTCGCTCGATTTTGATTTAGGCAAAATTATGTATATTGGGTTGTTCGAATTGATTTGGGTGATCACCGATGAGCTTGGGTGGCTACGACGTTGACTGGAGTTGGTCGTGAAGTTCGTGCACGTGTATATGTACGTATCTGGGTTGAAGTGTTGGGGAAGAAGAAGGTACAGGAGCTCGAGTTAAAGCACGTGTGATTAGGGGATAGACTCGAAGCATTCGAGTAATCGTCTCAGGGAAAAGAAATTTTGGGCATGAATGGATCGCGAGTAGCACGAGAGAGGCTCAGGAATTTTGTGTGATTATATAGGCATTTTAAAATACAAGAAGCTTTAAAGTTATAATGTAAATTTTGTTCAGTTTTAAAGGCAATGGAAAGTGTACAAAGTTTCAAGCAAATTTTATTTAAAGTTTTAAAGTATAAGAAATCAAATAAATTACCAAATTAGAATTATTAAATAAGATTTTAAAACAAGTTTCAAGGGTTAAATGTTAAGGCTAGATGTTTTAAATTGGTTTGAAAAATAAATTGATTTTGAAATGATATGATGATAATGAATAAATTTCTAAGTATTTTCAAACGGGGTTTAATAATGTTTGAATTAAGAAGGTGATTATGGTAAGCGTATTGAACTTTAATTAATCAATATTTTGGTATAAAATAATTTCGAGCATTTAATTTGGATGATGAAATTAAGCAATGAATTAAGATAAAATCGTTTATCTTTAATTAATTAAGGTGGATAATTAAAGGAATAATTAATTGATTAATTAATTAAGGTAATTAATTTAAGGTTACTTACTTAATTACTTAAAGAATAATTTGTTAATGTGATCAGTTGATGGTAAATTTATTAATGTAATTGATTTGAAAGATAATTACTTTGTGTAATTAAATTAAGGGCATTTAATCATTTAAAGGTAAGTACTTAATAAAATAATTAAGGATAGTTAATTTATGATTAGAGGTTGATTAATCAAATGATTAAACAATAATTAATTTAAGGATAATTAATTAAGGTGATTAATTAAATCAAGGTAAGTAATTAAGAATTTTTTTAATAATTAATGGTTAATTAATAAATGATTTAAAATTAATCAAAAGGATTTGTAATTTATTAATGTTAATTAACCAGGATTAGTAATTCATAAGTAATTAATATGATTTAAATTAATCAGACAACTAACTGATCTTACTTATGAATGTTGGATTATATTGGATGATTGAATTGTTTGATATCCCTGACTGTGATGCTCTGTTTGATTTGAGCTGTGTTTAATGTAATTTAGTATCTGTGATATATATTTGTGATCTGTGAATGAAAGATGAGCGTCATAGTTTATACCGCTTGTCAAATATATGGCTGTATTTGAATATGTACTGATTGATGATGTTGCACTTTTATTGTGTAAAACCCCTGGACCACACTTATACACACACAAATATGAATTGCACGTGGAAATCAATTAAGTCACAGATACTTAAACAGTTTTAAAAGTTGAATTTTAAATCCAAACGGTTTTGGAAATAGAATCGTGTTGAATATGAAAAGTTTATGAAATGGGATTTTGAGTATAAAAGTTATTTTGAATAACTTGATAAAGTTTTAAAATTTAAATAATTTGATTTAAATTTTGAATTCAAAATTTGAAATTGAATTCTATGTTTGGAAACTATGGTTTAAAGATGTTATACAAGTTATATATGGTTTAAACCATTTTAAAGGCACTGTCTTGAGAATTTAAATTTAACTCAAGGGCTTTAACTTGTATAAATGTAATTAGATTTTTCCGAAACGAAAACTATTTGTTTTAATAACTTTCATATAAGGAAAGGATTTCAAATTTGTGTTAAAAGATTTCAAGTATGAAATGGAGTTGAAATAGTTTTGAAAGCTAGGGATTAATCTTTATGGAAGATAGTTGAACCTTATTTGAAATTAATGGGGTATCTCTTATCTAAAAGATTTGAAAAGAAATTGTTTCGAAACCTATAAAAGAATCTTCGTGAAATATTTGTGAAACATTGTTTTCAAACAAAAGAGGATCTCAAAGACAGATCTTTTGTTTAAATATTGTTAATAAATTTTGGTAAAAGATTAGTGAACTTTGTGAAGTGAATCTTTTTGTTTAAAGGATTAAAATGGTAATTTGTTTAACCATTTAAAAGAAAGGTTTTGGGTAATAAGTTGTGACTTAGCTGAAATCCCATATCCATATGTTTTTAAATATTACACTCACTATTCGGTTTAGCCGGGAGAGGACTTTGTGTCATATAACCCATTCCGAATAATGATACGACGTATATGGATAGCATTTGAAGACTGGTGTTGAAGACCGGGTATTTGCGAGAACGATAGGATAACCTATCAATTGTCTCTACACCGAGTAGCTACGGTATAGAGATTCCCTAAGTGATAGGAAGTCCAATCGGGATTGTGGATACCCGGATTGCAATGGCTTCTTTAGAAGTGCCTTCAGTTCTGTTCAAACCCGGAACAGACTTGTATGGTTGTATGTCTGACACTACACTTTTAGATATTAAACTGATCTCTATCAAATACATTTCTGCTTGGTGGCAGAGAATTTATTCTCTTAGCTTAACACCATTCTCTGAGACGTACGAGCTCAAAGGTTATGTAGTTGATAGTTATCAGTGATATACTCCCAATTTGGTAGTGTGGCATGCTGAGTGCTGTTGTGTATCATTTGTTGATCAAAGCATGACTTTTGTATAAAGCGTAGCTTTGTGGACGAGACTGCGTCAGGACCTCACACCCTGGAAATGGTCGAAACAGAAAAGATGCGGCAAGGTTATGAGGGTCGTGCCCTTTAGGGTTTGTCATTCCCTTATGAAAAAGGGTGGTATCATGGTATGGAGCCCAGATACTTCACTCATGTGGATACTGCAGATCCATTACTTTGTGATTGCTTTGTGGTTGTTGGATTAGAGGTACCTTGGATAAAGGTCTCAAAGGACCGGGGGATGGCACACCCGTGTAGTGGTTATCTAGTTATAGAGGTAACTAGGCCTTATGCTGACAGAGAGCTGGTTAAGCTCTCGGGATGTCCCACCAGAGGCATACCCATGTGGCAATAGGAAGTCCCTTAGCATGACTATTTGTTGGAAATCCACCCTTGAATACGCGTCTTGTACAGTTTTAGTTGTAGAACCTGCCATTTACTTATGGTGGTCACCACTGTTTAGATGGTAGTTATAGTAGGCATAATTCGGAATGTCTATGCTGGCCAGGATTAATATTATACTTTCGAAATGGTTTTCTGCACTAGTAATAATATCAAAGGATTTTGCGTAACAAGCATTTTTGATTCTCATAAGGTGAAATCTTCTCCAATTCTGCGTTTGCATTGTGTGTGTGGCGGGAGGCCTTATGGTAGTTTCATTTTCTAAAAAGCATTGCGGATTTTAATTTTAAAGTCCTTGGTTGTTCGTTTTAAAAGATAAACTGTTTTTGTTTGCTCATACCGGTCCCACGACTGACCTGGAGTTTATTGTTCCCTTCCTAAACTCTAGGTGCCCACAATTTTCCCACACAGGCAGTGTAGGGTTGGTTTTTTTCCAGATAATCAATAGTAGGTGTAGATTCGATAGCTTTCAGCCTTAGGATTTGGAAAACGCATTTGGATCGAGTTACTTCACTTCATCTTGATTGGGAGTTCGAGCTACTTCGGGATTGGTGCCTTGGAGATGGAAATTACTGATACTGGAATTTTCATTTAAAGACCATCTTGGAGATATTGTTCCACTGCTGGTGTTATCCTTTCATTCTGCTGCAATTGTCTTATCTCTGATGTATATTGATATTCATTGTATCATTCAGTTGTATCAAATGTTGTACATGATATATATATTATTCATTTCTTCCGCTGTGTTGTACTTAATGTGTTATAAGCTCCGGCGAACCAGATTCGATGTTTGGATCTGCGGCATTTGAATATGAGTGTCGTATTCGGTGCCGATTTTCGAAGGTCGAGTCAGAGCCGTTACAATTGGTATTAGAGCTGAAGGTTAAAACTTTAGCTCAGGAGTATAACACATTAAGTAACTCATTAGAGATAGGGTGAAGTATACCCTAGAATGAGTATATCCCTAAGATATCCGTCTGTATGCCTCTGTAAATTCTCTTACTATCCACTGATAGTGAGTATGAGTGTAAGAAGAAGACGAGATATGGGACATGGGAGTACCACCACAAATGGTCAATACACTGCGACAGTGGAAACAATTTTCTCTATCAATCTCCTTCGATTCGATTTCGAATTCTTTGATATCTTCATGACAGCTCCAGAAAGAAGCTTCGGTGTGATGGTGCCCTACGAATCGTTGTAGAAAATCCTTACTTCGTATCTTCATCGGTTTCTTATCAGCTTTTCGTCTTAAAACCTTGATGAATTTGAAATTGAAAATTCTAAATAAATTGGAAACCTTAAATTGAGTAAAATTGGTTAACAAATATGAAGCTAAATTTGAATTGTATCAATAAAACGATATCGGTTAAAACCAAATTTGAAATTCTGTTTCATGTGTGGATCCAAGTCCGAAGAGGGACAAGTTGGTATATACCTTGGGGTATTCCAACCTGAGTTTGGAATCCATATCTAGTGTTTGAGAAATTGTAGAAGATTGAATCTATCTATCTATTCTCTGGGGATCCGATATGTTATACGAACGATTAGTTATCCTTTCGAACTAACCAGTGCCCCTGCATATTCGTAGATCTGGTGACCCGAGTTTCTTGTGAAATAATTGTATGAGTTTGTTCTCATATTGTTGATATTCTGATTTGGTAAGCCAAATGCAGAATTGATATCCAGTTTGATTTGGAAAGATATTTCTCTATCTTTCATCTATCTTTGTTATCTCCCTGGCAAATTTCGGGACGAAATTTCTTAAAGAGGGAATCTGTAACGATCCCGGTTTAAAGACGAATTTAAATTTCTAATTAAATTAAATTTTTGGGTTAAATTGTGGATTTATTTGAGTTTTCAAATTTAATAAGATATATATACTTATTTATTTTAAAAATTTGGATTTGAAACTGAAAATAAATATTTTAAATTGAATTGGATTATAAATAAAATTTTGATTTGGAAATTCAAAAGGAATTGGATTTAAAAGTTATACTTTGGAAAATAATATATATGTGTATTTTGGAAGAAATCTATTTTTTTTTCAATTTAATTAAAGGCTCTACGTTATGAATATTTGATATAGTATATGCAAATGAATGTAATACACATACTAATGTTTAAAATAAAATTTGATATAGTATGTGCACTAGACACCTAGCCTTCAGATCCCGAATGAACTTCCTGTAGAAACCCTCTAATCCAGGAAAACTGCGTACTTTCGAGGAATCTGAGGTTGCTTCCACTCTTGAACAGTTGCTACCTTACTTCCGCTGCGCAACTCTGATTTTGGAGTAGAAGAGAATGCCATTGATGAACATGAGCAAACATTTGATCAACATATCCCAGAAATCACGGTTCATCCATCCATAAAATAAGCTGGAGTGTTGGTTAATCTAAAGCATAACCAACCACTCAAAGAACAGATGGGTTCTCTGAATGTAGTCAAGGGTATACTGACTTCAACTACCCTTAGCTGGAGAAAACTCGAAACTAGATTCAATAGAGAAAACACAGAAGTACCAATTCCTTTCTCTAGGAGCCATCCTTCTACTAGGCCGAACCACCGGTATTGCTCCTAGAACGAAGTCGATAAGAAAACTCAATCTCCTGGTGCAAAGGCAAATCTTGACTTCTTCAAAGACATTCTCGAAAAATCTTTGGCAACTTCAATAGTTCTTGCCCTAAAAAAATGCCCCAATCCCATGCAAAAGAATTACCCAAGAGAACACTCAAACTATCGCAAGTCACTTTTGCGATCCTACCCTGTTTAGTTTCTAAAAATATTGTTTCCTCTTCACAAACTAGAACAGTTTTATGCTTAACTAATCCATTTCCAAAGTAAGTCAAATCTTTCAAGAACACCTTTGTCTAACATAAGAAGCTGACGGTCCACCTTCAAATGCAAACACCTTGTTCTGCTGAGCTTCCTGAAGAAGTGGGCAAGCCTCCACCATATGTCAGGGCTGCTGATAGTTGAAACACAAATCTTCTGAACCATCGAAGAGATGGATCCACTTTGCTGCTTTCGAACCTCACCTCTAGGAAACTGCTTAGCCAAAGACCTTCCCGTTGGCACTAACAACTCCAAGCTACACTGCTGCCACAGATGTCAAAGACTTCTTATCCAAAACTCTTTGAACCTCAAAGCCAAATCAACCAATTCCACAAAAGAGCTTTCGAGATAGCAGTCATCCTCTCAAGAAACTCAGGCCTCAAACCAAGCACAAACACCTCGCTGAACTTAGTCTCAACACCGATACAGAAAAACTCCCTTGCTTGAGATCCAAAAAAAATTCCTTATACAACCAAGTCTTCCCTACGATAGGTAAAACTGCTCCTCAAATACTTCCTTAAACTTGCTCCAAAAGAAAACATCTTTGGGAACATACATGGTCACTCCATCCCATCACGCAGCTGCTCCTTCCTGAAGTTGTCAAGATGCCATCACTCACTTCTGCACATCCGACAGATCCAAACACTTGAAATTCGCTCACCGAAGCGCAACAAAGCTTACATTCCAAAGATGGGCTCCATACCTTTAAAAGGCTTTCCTCCGAGATTTATGAAATCCTTGCACAAAGCTTCAAAGCTTACTCGAGGCGGTATTGGGTCTACAGCCTCGGTAGATACTATTCCATCTCAACACTCGGACTTCTTCCACTAGTGGTAGTTGTGCTACACACACCACTACCCTCAACCAAAGTACTCATGTTGGCAAACCTGAAGAGGTAACCCAAGAAAATAGGTATGTATATGTATATATGTGTGTACATATATATATATGTATATATATGTGTGTGTATATATATAGTATGCTCTCTCAAGATAGAGAACACTCCAAAGCCTAGGTATTCTCTCAACCTAGCGCTCTGATACCAACTGTGACGACCCATCTTTCATTCCACAGAAAGACGCATCATCATTAAGAAAGAAAGGGATAGAAAAGAGAAAAGATAGAAAAGAAAGAATTAACCAATATCAGATTCTCACAGCGGAACAAATAATATATATTAATCACATAGTTATTACATAATATACAACATCTATCAGAGTTACACAGCCTTACATCACAACACATTAGACAGTTACGAAAACCTGTCTATCATACAACTCAAGATACAACACAGAGATTAACACAGCGAAACCATAATATCTATATACGATGAAGCCTCCTGCTCCATACCTCCTCCAGAATTCGTCAATAACCTGAATCCCTTGGCTAATCGTAAAAATTTGAGTACCCAAGAGTTTAAGAAAATAGAAAATAAACTCTGGGTCAAACATGGGTCTGGTGTGAGCAAACGGGTTAAAGTTGTTTAACTTTGAAAATCATTTGAAATCAAAGGTATCTCGTAAGACCACGCTACAAATAAACATGTCGGGTTTTTACCTTACGATAACCAAAACATATGATAGGAAATCCAGGGGTATTATAATAGTGTCTAGGGTTCTCAAGTAAAATACAGAAATAGCTGAAATGTTTACATCTCACGTTCCGACATAATTAGGCACAATCAAAACGTACGTCACTTATTGGAGATTGGATTCCATACAATGGCAGTGCTACTGAGTATCGCCCGTCACAGTACATGGTCTAGATCACCATACCGAGGATCCACCCTGATCCCCTACAACACAAGACCGGAACTACCATTTACTGGATAATCTCTAATAAGACAACCCTAGAAGTTGTCGCGACCAACTGTCCACACAGCCGAATAAAAAGGGACCTCTAGACAAGGAAAATCTTATCCTACTTGGGTGCTACCCACTTAGCCTTGCCGTACCTCCTCTGATTTAGCCATTCTCGATTGATGGGGCTTGAGGCTACGATTACTTTTTAGAACACATATCTTAGAATGCTCATCGTCCTCCAATGACGATGTTCTGAAAGCATTCAATCCATACAAGTCCATTCCGGGTTTGAATGAAACCGAAGGCACTATCTCGTTACACTCATTTTGGAATCACCCTCAGAGTTAACGACAATAGCTCTTGCACTCTGGATCTTCATCTCGAACTTCACTTGAGATTTCATGACCCATCGTTTAATTTGGATCGATGTGTTTTTCGGATACCAAATTTTAGAATCCGATCCCGGTCTCACCGAAATCCAAAACGCCGTTTTAATGTCCAAGTTGTTTAAGTTTAAACAATTTAATCTATCATTTAGGTTAATATATTCACATAGATAGATAATTCACATTATCATAGATAGATAATCCATATTATCACAATTCAACCAAAGTATCTCATATCACAAAGCAGCACATATCACATATCAGAGATATCACATAATCCAAGGCATTCAGTATCATTCAATCATCCATAAGCAAGATTGATTAATTCCCAATTAATTCAGTTAATCTCTTAATTAAATTAATTACTAACTTTAATTACTTAGATTACCTTTAATCCTACTTAACATTAATTAATTACAAACTAATTAATTAATCATCCTTTAATTATCCATCTTAATTAATCATCCTTGATTAATTATTCTTTAATTACATTATGTAATTGGCCTTTAATTAATTACATAAATTAATTAACCATTCACACTAATTAATCTTCAATTACTCTCATTAATTTCATCAATTAATGATCCTCTAATTACTATCATTAATTAATTATTCTTTTAATTAATTACATTTAATAATTAATCTTTAATTAATCACATTCATTAATCAACCTTAATTAATCACATTCAGTAATTAACTATCCTTTAATTACTTACATTAATTACTTAACTCCTTAATTAATTATATTAATTAATCCTTTAATTAATTAAACTAAGTAATTGATCCTTAATTACTTCCACTAAGTAATTACCCTTTAATTACTTACACTAAGTAATTTCTCTTTTATTAATTACATTCAGTAATTATCCATCAATTACTTACACCAAGTAATTACACTTTAATAATCACATTAACTGATTATTCTTAATCGATTTCATAAGTGATTATCCTTAATTAATTATCTTAAATTAATCGTATTAATTAATTTAATTAATTACGTTGGGAAATTAATCACTTTAATTACTTTCATTTATTAATCACTCTTAATAACTCTTTTTAATTTTTAAGTAATTAATCTCTGATTACATCCATTAAATAATTTTCTTTAATTAATTGACCTTTAATTACTTAGATTAATTAACCCTTAATTAATTTAAGTAATTAACTATCCTTAGTTAATTAAACCAATTAATTATCTTAATTAAATTACATTAGTTAATCATCTTAGATAATTAAGTAATTATACTTTAGTTACTTGTATTAATAAGACCCAAATTAATTAAGATAGACCATTTACCTTAATTAAACTCTTACTTGTCATTTAAATTAAATGAAATTAAATTAAATGCTTGAAATTAATTTATACAAACATCACTTAGAGAATTTTTTGTTTAATTAAAGTTAAACACGCTTACTTTAATCACATCTTAATTCAAAACATCATCTTCTTACTTTTTTTGAAAAACACTTAGAAATTTAATTATATAATTACTTTAAAATAAAACAAAATTTAAATCACTTAACTTTTACATTGAAACTTGAAACATGATAAAACTTACTTTGGAAAACTTTCATTTTATTAGCCTTAAAAAAACTTAATCATTCTCCTTTGCTTATTAAAAATTGATTAAACATTTATATTGATTAAAACTTGTTAATACTTGAAAACTGGATTCATTTTACATACTTAAACTCGATCTTCCATTTTAAAACCCGATTATTACTTTTGTTTTGAAATCTGGATTCTGTTTCACTTAAATTTTAAAAACTATACATGTTTTTTTTTAAAACCAGGTTATACAATAAACAACCCGAGCCAACTTCGACTCCCCCCGAGTAAACCCCCGAGTTCACTCGCGTTCACACTCGTCTTCGAGCCAAACTACGGAAATCTTTGAGCCCATACCCGAGCATCGCCCTTCTTCCCAAAACTTCAACACCACCTGATACAACGTGCACCAGTGCACGTACACCGTCACACCAACCCTCTCCGACCCTTCCTTCGATCCTCGACCAGTCGACGAAATCCCCGATGTCCCTCACGACTACCCAGATCGCCGATATCGTCTGCAGAACGAAATCGAGCTATCGAACAAACAGGAACCCAAAGACTCGATCATTAAAAACTCTCACTGACGATGAACTCCACCACCGAAACTTATGCCGCCTCGTCCAAAGTATCATCACGTCACCATGCTTCAATCCCACCTCTCGCGATCGAGTCCGGTCTTCCCACGGTGCTGCCATCGCCACAAATATCTCGACGACATAGACTGTCGTCAAACCCTACATCACCGTCCCCTGGTCGCTCCGACCATCTAGAAATCTCCTAACTATTTTTCCCTCGACCACCGTTCCTCCAACTACTCTCAGCCTCAGTCGCGACACATCCCTCGCCGACGATCGTCAGCAATCGACAAAATACCCAAAATCGATTAACTCAGTTTATCTCAATAATTACAATACTAAAAATCAGGATTTCTATCTCTAAATTCATTATTTACAGTAACAAATCTGATCATGGATTCAATTCATGAAATTAAAATGTTTGATTTTTCTGATTAAAAAGGTTTTCACTGTAAAATATCATTTTTGAAATAAATACCCAACCATTATACTTGAAATCATTTTTATAAATGATGCTACCTTGTTTCAAATGTTTGCTCTTTAGAAATCAAAGTCTAATATGTTTTTGATTGGACGATATGAATTTTTGTTTGAAGTTTTGAGCTGTGTTCATAACATGGACAAAATTATATACACACAAACATGCTTACAGTATATATATCAATTCAAAACTATATTCAAATTGAAACATTCATGCAAACAAATCATTGTTTCATAGATTATCACATGCATCAAGCAATTCAAGATGTTAGTTTTGGAAAAAAATTGTTTACTCACCTGAAATAAGAAACAGAGAACAGATTTCGTGTTCCAGGAACTTTATATTTGATTGGATCTTGAATTTGTTTGTTGTTGAGTTGACTTTTATTTTATGTTGAGTTGAACATAACTTGATCTTCTTCTTGATGTTGAACATCTCTTTGAAATGTGATTTCCTTTTGATTTTAGTTTTAGGTTTTGTTTAAACTTTGAAAAGATGAAGAGGAAAAGAGTTGAGAAGATTTTGAACTGAAAGAAATAAACAGGTTATTTCTTTATAACATTAGTTATATAATTAAATTTTTTAAAGAAACACAATTGCCATTTGTTCATTTTGCATGTTACTAATGCTTACACATGTTAATTAATCTTACAAATGTCAAAAGTAAGAATTAATTGTTTTACAAATGTTCAAAACTCTCTTTTTATTTAATTACTTATGTTTATATATATTTATGTATTATGTTTTTATGCATATTATGTTTATTTTTTTAAAATAAGCTTTTAGATCCTTATATATATACAAACTTTCTTTATTCAAATAAAATTTTAAAAGAAAGCAAAATAAAACTTTTATTAAATCCTTTTTAAGCTACCACATTTTAAAATAAATATTTGTCTTATGTATTGAAAATATAGAATTAAATTTTAAATAGCTTTTGAAAGGTATTGTATGAAATTCAAACATAATCTTCCAAATCACAATATATATATATATATATATATATTATAATTTGAAAACATATTTTATTAAATTCAAACTAAAGACTTCCTATTCACAATGTATACACATATATATACATTATAAGTAGAATACACTTTTATTAGCTTTAAGATGATAAATTTGTTTTTGAAAATATAAATTTGCCAATTTTAAAATAATTATAAAAGAAGATAATTATCCCAATATTACCAATTTTTAAATGATTATTGATAAAGATTATCAAATCGCTATTTCCTAAAAATTCCGGGTCATCACATAAACGATAGGCCTTACTTGCCCTGGTAGGGTACACGACGAGTAATGCTAGATCGGATGCGTATTGTCCTTTTACTTGTTTATTCGAGAGATGTTAAATACCTTGAAATAACTCCCACTCAACTTTATTCAAATAGTTACTCCTTTATACATGGAACCTTCTTGTTACTTATGAGCGTTCTGTTTCATCCGCGAACTCCCGAAGACATAATATTCACTTACAACTTCAATGGGCGGTCGGGAAGCCCCTTTTATGTCTTTCTTGAGCCTTTGTCAAGCTGTCAAGTCTTGACTGGCACTTGAACAAATTTTCTTTATTCAAGCATGAGTGGTTCTATGTTCGATGTCCACTCGGCTTCGCAAGGAGATGGTTAGAAGGACGTGAGTGTTACTTTCATCTCATTATTAAGTCTACTAATCCAAGTCATAACTTTTCCTTTGAATCTGCTAATATTTGGGGTTCTTTTAGGTGTTCTCCCATGTCCTGAAAATGCCAATTTTTCAAGAGCTGTCATTGCCATTCACGCTACCCCTATCGAAGACATGGACATCAAACTTCTTATAACTGATGAATTATTATCTTTATTCGGGCTGTTGAAGGAAGGCCGTAGCATCGGGCTCCTCAAAAGCGTAGCATTGTCGGGAAACATTACAAAGCAAAAAAGAGACGTCATCGATCATGTCATGCCTCCTGCCGAGAGAACTCAAGATGACATTGAAGAAGGTGAGATTAGGTGTTTTCAGGCTACTGAACCCGAAGACGCTGATGTGGGACTAGGCAAGGTGCCTATGGTCGAATCATCGCAAGGCATGCAATCTCAAACACCCACCAAGAGAAAGAAAAGGCTAGCATACAGACTTCATAGAAGAAAGACCACCGTGGATCCAGAATTTGGTATTACTTCTATCGAAGAGGAATCGTCTTCTCAACACTTGGAAAGTTCACCAAATAGATTTTCAAATCTCCAAATTTCAAATGATATTATGATCTACAACTTTCCAAATATCAACATCTAAGGGCCTAATTCTCTTACTAGGAGTGGTGAAGGCATTCATCCTTCTGATAAAGGAGGAAGAACAACCATGAGCAAGGCTATAATCAGGGGGAACACCAGGACACTCATGACCACGTGCATTTCACTACACACTCTTCATTAATCTTTCGTACAATAATTACTCACATGTTCTCATTTGGTCTTTGTAGCGGCAATGACTCTGTCCTAGGCCTTCGATCGCTTAAGTGATTCTTCAATATATCATCGATCTAGCCGTGACTTGGAGTCTAGCCGGTGTAGTGAGAAAGATGACCGACGAGATAAAGGCTATCATTCAAGGGAATCCTTCTGTTCTAAGTGCAAGTTCCAGTCCCATACATCACGATAAGGAGAACAATTCAATTTTCCTGCTTACAACGAAGACCAGTCTCCTTACTCTGGCCCTTAAATCGCTGCACCACACGAGCAACATTCTGGATTATCGAACTCTAGATGTCTTGCGAATGTAGATCAAGTAAACATCCAATTTCCGCTTTTGATCCATCTTCGCCGGCTGCTGCTCCAGATGTTTCTACAGCAAAGAAATTGGCCAAGCTCAAGGCCACTTTCTCAAAAATTTGCTTCAACGAGCTTAAATTCCTTCCTACAATACATACGATTCCCGGGCATGGCAAAGCGAGTTCTCTTGCATGTGTCAATGATGTGTTCGTGCATCACGATTCGTTTCAACATTTGGTGTAAAAAAATCTCCGAAGTGTCCATTGAGCGATAGTATGAAATAGACCGCCTCAAGTTAGAAGCGATACATTATAAAGGCATAATCAAACATTAAGATGTCGAATTGTTAGAATTGAAAACACAACTTGCTGAAGCTGAGAAAAATGCCAAGGAAACGGCAGAGGTGGTGAGCCGCTTGGAAACTTCTCATAAAAAGGAACTCGACGTCACCCACAATCGCAGCGAGGCACTTGCTCAAGAAAAGATTCCTTGCAAAAGGAAAAAGACGTATTGTCCCGCTACGTCGAGGAACTCGAAGAACTTCTCAAAAAAGAAAAGGAGGAGAAATTTGAAGCCTAGGAAGAATCACAGAAGTACTGCGAAGAGGCTGTCGAGGCGAGAAGTCTAAAAATTAAACTTCACAACACCAAATGGCTCATTTTGTAACACTTTTCCGCTTTCAATTTGTAACGATAATAACCGTTATAAATTTCTAACGGTTGTTTCCGTTACGACCATTTATCACGGTTATAACCGTTACTAAATCTGGTAATTTGGTAAATAATTAAGAGCAACATGGATAGGATTGTAAATTTATCTTCTGTTACTGCTTTATCCCATTTCTCACGAAGAATGTTTCATCCTTTCACGTTCTTCTTCTTTCGTTCATTCTAGGGTTATCGCACCTTGTTGTGCCACCATCTCTGCCGTCTGCCACCATCGTTTTCCACCGCTTTGCCCTTTTTTCTACCAACCCGACGAAGATGAAGATTTAGGCAACGTTCTATTTCGGCAATCGACTAAAAACTAATTTTCAAATTTAAATCAGGTAATTACTTCAACCTTAATTTATTTTCGAAATTGGGTATTTTGTGCATTTACCTATGCTTATTAAAGATAATAGTGATTCATTGCTGTTTGGAATTGAAAATTTGGTCACTGATGAGGGTTATGCTGATATTGTGAAGTTGGATCTGGTTCTTAGGAACAAATAGTAAACTTCACTTGCAGAAAAAATATATTAATTTCTTGTTAAAGCTAATATGCTTCCCCGTACCCTGATCACTTCATTTAATAACATTCCTGAGATATACCCTTTCCATCCGAGAGAAGTTTGAACACCTTGCACCTCTTTCGTTACCATGACATTGATATAAAGTGCAGATCTAGAGTTTGGGAGAGAATTCAGTAACTACTCTATCGCTTCCACCGTGATGTTTCGTGTTGCTTGCTATTCTAATTCCCACACTGGCTGATGAAGTTGGCTCGCCAGAACTTTCAACTTCAATCATTATTTTGCACTATATCGCTCCAAAATTGAGGAATGTATGCTCTTTCCCCTTAATGTCCTATTTCTGAATGTTCATTTGTTGTATTAATTGTTTACTACTAGCTACCAATAGTTTCAAATGCACAGTTGTAGGGGTTTCGATGCCTCGAAACTCCCTTTCATTACGCTTTATCCGTATGTGCCAAATGAGAATAGTGAACACTATGTTTTTGGCCTTCTGAAATGTTTTATTAGTACTTTGAAAGCTAAAAAAACTCAGTCGAATACATTGTCTATGTCATTATTTTGATCTTTTAGTAGTTGTAGTATGGTTAAAACAATATGAAGAAGGGATCGGGAATACTGGCAGTGAAAAACAATTGATTTTTTGTTTCAGTTTCTTGCTTACACAATTTGCATCTAGTGTCAATATCAGTTTACCACTTTGCAATTTTTTCTTTGGCATTTAATTTATTCACTGTTTCCCATAGTGCATAGATCGACAGTTTACGTGAGCAAACACTTCTCCAAATGTGTTTCCACTACAATTAAGTATGAAAATTCAAAATTAAAAATTAAAAATATTATTAGAATCAATGCAATGTAATTAATTCTTTTCTATCTTTTACTTAATTGAAACCAAACATCCCCCATAAATACAAACTAAAAACTAGGTATTTGCCTTTAGATTCACTATAACATACCTTATTATTTATGCACCATCGTTTTTAATACACAATATGGAATATATTTTTATAGAAAGGTCAAAATTGTATTTTTTTTCGCATCAAATCATAAATTTATGCTTTATTTGACAAGATCCATATATCATATATAATAATTA
This sequence comes from Allium cepa, assembly GCA_030765085.1. NCBI lineage: Eukaryota > Viridiplantae > Streptophyta > Magnoliopsida > Asparagales > Amaryllidaceae > Allium > Allium cepa. Next base: position 951,226,136 of record CM060932.1, read on the forward strand.
CTCAAAATGCAGATAATTGTAAATATTTAAATTTCCACTTTCTTGGTTTAGTGAACCATCATACTATGAGTTGGGTTTCTGGCACAAACTTTTTTATCAGTGCATATCTGGTTTCACTGCTCGATGGAAGTACTATTTTATTTGGTCAATTTCAAAAGCAGCAATCATTATATCTGGTTTTAGCTTTATTGGTTGGTCTGATTCTTTTAAACCACAATGGGACCGTGCAAAAAATGTTGATGTACTTGTGTTGAGCTTGCAGCCAGTGTAGTTCAGCTGCCGCTTGTTTGGAATATACAAGTCAGCACTTGGTTAAGATATTGTAAGTTTCTTTGCACTTCTAGTATTTTTTTTACATACTTGGGAGTTGTTTGACACTAGCTGGAATAAATTTTAAACCTACTACACAAATCAAGACTTAGTTGTTGTATCAATATAGTTTTGATACTTGAATGCCATTTGGCCACGCTTTAGAAATTTTGTTTGTCAGTAAATAGATTATAACCTTTAAATGTTATGCAGTAACCAATAAAATGACAAGTGCTTAATGGAAAGTAAAAGCACATCTTGTTTACATAGATTTTTATTTATATCTTTCAGCTATCTACTTGTTTATTGATTTCAAACATGGGGCCTTATGTTTTAATAATCAGTTAGCTGAAGGGATTTGAGCCAATTATGATGTTAAGATAGGCACAGCTTCACCAATTCCAACTTTTGATTAAACTTGTTTTAGTCATTTACCTTTGTTAACACAATATTTGATTTAAAATGTATTGATCATTTAGACCTGTAATGTTCTTCAGATGTATATGAAAGACACATTCAGAATGGAAAGAAACCGGGATTCCTTCAGTTATTGGGTACACAGACAGCCAGTGCTATTTGGCATGTGAGTATATTGACCTTTTCTGTATCATGCTATCATATATTTTTATCTTTAATGCAAATTACAAGATATGGTTGTTCTTTTTTTCTTCTTTTTTTTCGAAGCATTTTATTGTATATGATAAAAAGATATTATTTCAAGGTGGATATATCATTTTTGGCTTACATCTTTTTCTTTCATAATAGTTCATATAGTCGTGAATGCTATGTTGCTTGCCTTTTTATTCCTTACTGAAAAATCATTAGCCTTAGAGGGTGTTTATCTTGGTTCTTCTAATGTTCCTTTGACCTTTTTTTATGAAAATTTTAAATACCTCGAAAGTAAGCCATTTCTCCCCTTAAAAAGCATTGCCAAAATGACCATCTTTTTTCATGTTTTTAATAATTTTCATCCTTGTTCACAATCATGTGACCAACTTTTTCTTCGACCACACACACATAACATCGACCACGGTGATCAACATAAAAAAATCTACCATACAACCTAGCATTTCTCCGCTAAATTATCATCGATGATAAGTTATTGGTTGAGTTTTGTGTTGACGTCAGATTGGTTTAGATCTGAGTATCCATCTTTCGTCCACGAGTTCCTGGTAGGCTATGTCGCTTCCTTTGCTTCAATTATCAAACCTGTCAGAATCCTAGAAAACACCATAGAAGCCTCATGTACTCCGACCTTGGGATTCCCGATTGAAGACCAAATATTCATTTGTCTTTTTCGATCTGATTCAAAGCAACCAAAACCTTTGTCTCATATTTTCACCAACTTTAGAGTAGCATGGAGATACCCAGTTGCTTTGAGAACTATCATATTGCAATACTTCATTTTCCTTTGCCGTGAATATATTATAATAAGTGTGGCACCCTAAATCTTCACTCATGTCCCAAAATATATGAACGATAACAGATAATGGACATATGCAGATTTTGATAGCATAACAAAATGGCATTTCTCACATGTCATAACTTATGTACAGAAACTGAGAAGTGTAAAATGTGAGCAAGTACTCCTATACAAAATTAATGTTAAAACACTAGTACAATGTAACTCTATATATCAATGTTGTATAATCATTATGTGAATCAAAAGAATGACATCGTTTAAGCACAGTATACCCTGTTAAAAGACTTTAATAGCACTATGTAGATTTTCAATTTGCGCATCTCCATCTTGAGGTGTGTATGCAGCTGAGGTGGTGACCCTAGTGGCACCAGTCGTTTCCATCTTTGCCTTGAAAAACCATTACCAAACCCACAGTCAATCTGCATATTGTATTTGATGTAAATTAATGTTTAGTTAACTGAATAATGATATATATTATCATAACATAACTCTACAAATTGTCTAAAAATATCATAAATATGTTACTCCAAACATAAAATATACTTCTAATAGCATCTCCTATAGCGAGTACCAATATGTAAAAATACGCTATTTTAGTTGAAAACTGCCTTCTAAAAGATGATTATAACTTATGATCTTATAAAAAATTCAACACCACCGTTACAGATTTATAGGCTTATAGCCGTAGCTGAACAACTGTTTAACATACCTCAAGATGCTTGTTTAACATGCTTTTAAATGTTGGAAGCCTATTAAACAAGCTCCTAATTCAGCTTTTGTTTGGGGAAATTGAACGGTTCAACTTGTAATATTATAACTTGCAATTTTCATCCTTTTAGGGATGTAGGAGATGCTCTAAATGTAAAATAACTGGTAGAAACCAATAAAAATGGGCAAACTTATTTTTCTTAAAAAGGAAAAGGAGAAAAAAATTGAGAGGCTAAAGAGATTACCCTGCTATAAGTGCCAGAAAGACTCTTAACATCTATAAGGATATATCATATACACCATGCCATATTTATTTCTCTCTCATATATTTATGTATTTATTTATAGCAGCCTACTGTTATTGCTATTGGTGGTGGCAGCCTCTAGATGTTGTTGGTGGCAACAGGTAATTTTAATTTTTAATTTTTTTAGATGTAAACTTGCAAAGGTTAACATTAGCTTGTACAATGATTGGACAACAGGAAATTGCCATGGTTTTGCATGAGTCCCTCTGTGAAATTCCCACTATCTAACTAACTAGAGTTGGCAAGTTAGTGTATTTATTATGTGTCAACTGGTTTTGTTCTTAGACAATTGAATTGGGAATTAAAAGTGAGATGACAATTTACAACTTATTATTATTAGTAATAGTAGTTACCATGATCATAAAAGAAAAACAGTGAAGCTTTTAAATGCTGCCATGACCACCATGCTACTCTTCTTTTAGACATATGTTCATAAAGCATATGTATAGTACATGGTAGCTTTTAAAAGCCAGTTAGATATTTTATTAAAAAAACCCAGTCAAAGTTTTCGTTGATTTGAATTTCGGAGTTTGATTTTTGCGTCTTTTATAAAGTATCCTTTTTCTTGTAAAGTCCAACCAGTTAATAAAAATGTCTATTTGCAGATTACTAGACAAAGGATACAATAATATTGAAAATATATAAACCTAAACTATAAAACACGTTAAATTTACTATCTTCTAGCCTGCCAATCCGTGAAAGCTAAATAGAACTATCTTTTTTTTAAAATCTCCATACTCTAGGTTATTTTTAATAGAGACCTATCATTCTTTAGTTAACACAATTGAAAAGGCTAAGATGGTTATATCAAATTATGTTGTACTTTCATATTCATTATAAATTGTGATGCACTTTTAGTGTTTAATTTTGTCATCATCCAAATCCATGCTCTTCAAATTTTAATTTTAATGCCTAATTAGTTCACTTGATTGAACTTCCGTATTTCGTTTATTGATCATTCTCGTCTGTTACCATTACAAATGTCAATCATTTTTTTGTTTATTTTTTTGTGTGTTTGAAATATGTAAGTGTAATGCATGTCTTCTCCTGTTATATGCCTGTAGGATGTGTTTATAAAATCGGGTTTCATGGCATCAAATGTTGAGAAATATCCAGTTGGAGAAATCATTGCAGCCATTAAGAAGGCATTTGGCGCTACACCTGAAATTATTTGTAAGAGTTACAAGAGGAACTACGTTTAAAGAAAATGAATCCAAATACAGATTTGGTGTTGCTAAAATCTTGTTATGTCAAAGGTTGTATTACTTATATTTCGCTCACCTAGAAACTAGCTTGTTTTTGTTTTCGAGTGCCTGCTGTTGTGGCTGTATGCATGTCATTGTTCATACTGTTTTTACCCATAACTTGCATTATCTTAGAATGGATATAACTGTTGTTTGGTGTTTTTCTAATTATTGATCGTATGTTCTCTTAATGTTGATACTATATTTTTTGTATAGATTGTTTGTGGCTGTAATAAAATATTGGTGCTATATAGTTTGTTTGATATTGTTTTAGTTATCACGGTTATAAGTGTTAGAAAATAACCTTTCGTAATGGTTATAACCGTGATATAATTTGCATTTGTCACGGTTATAAGTGTTAGAGTTTCCTTTTTGATAATGGTTATAAATGTTAGAAACTATTGTTCTGTCACGGTTAAAAGTGTGATACTATCTAAATTTTCCACGGTTATAAGCGTTAGTAATAATTATTTTATCACGATTATAACGGTAAATACTGTTCTCTCACGGTTAAAAGTTTAATAATATCTAAATTCATAATCCTTATAAGCGTGAGAAATTACCATTTTTATCACGGTTATAACCGTGAGCAAAAGTGTGACTGAATTTTCCCATGGTACCTATTTTCACGGTTATAACCGTAACAAATTAGTTTTGTAACGCTTATAATCGTGAGGAAATTGCCTTTCTGGTGTTGTGCTTGATGAGAAGTTTGCTAAAATTGAAGCTCTTAAAGAGGAGGCTCGAGAAGAAGGCTGCAAAGAGATGGTTGAATGGATTGAATCCCAAGTTGAAGCCGCTAAAGAGTCCGGTAGGGATGAAATCAAGGACTTGTTCGATTCATTAATCATCGAGTATAATGCCAAAGTTTCCACCTACCATGACTTAAAATTTTTGGCGAGGGTTATCTTGAATCACTTGCCGAGGCTTGGGAGCATATTATTGAGATGAAGAAGAGAGAATTAGGTAGAGTCGAGCTCAATAAAGAAGAATTAGCTTGGAAGATTATTCGTGAAAAAGAACCCTTGGATTTGGCTGCCATGAAACTCTGATACTTCAATGTTTCTTCACCTATCGAGAAAAGGGAACATATTGCTGGATCTTCAGGGGCTGATCCTATGGTTCCCTCTTCTTCCCAAGTAGCCAGAGCATCGGCCTCCTTTGACTCGGAGCAGGACTTGGGCTATGACCCAGATAAGCCCGGCTATCAACCCAAGGTGTTAACCCCTATTTTAGGAGGAGGTACCCCATCAATCACTGAGAGCCCATTGGATAAGGGTATTGTACTTTACTCTCCAGTTTATGAAAAGTTTTGTTCTTCGCGTCGATTTAAGCTCATCTCCCTGTTTTACAAATTATGCAGGCCTTCCGGGTCCCATTCAAACTCCCAAGAGTGATGTTGTTGTAGAGCAACAGGAGAAACCGGTTGAGGCCCCAACAGCTGCCGATGTACTGGGGCCCGATGCTTAAGTCATCGGAGCTCTTGATTACGATAAGGTCGAAGATTCGCTCTTAGTGGATGATTCTAATGATGTAATGATCACTGATGCCTCCAAACACACCATACAAGATTAGCCTGAAAGAGCGGATTGAAAAGGATGAGCTATTGAAAAGAAAAGCTAAAACTGTGCCCGTCGAGATGAACATTGACGATCCTTATCTTGTGCCACTGCAAGTTATCCCTCTTGGCGGGTCGATTCCCAGTGAACTTCCTCCTACTTCTGTAAGCTCTCCTGCTATAGGCAGCAAGGGATCCAGAAAAAGAATCACAAGTGGCACTACTCCCGAAAAATCCAAAAAAGGGAGAAAGTCAAAGAAGTAGCCGTTACTTTGGCTCAGTGCGTATATAGTTTGTGCAGTTGTTTCTTTTATTAGCTCTGGTTGTATGGATGTGAGCCTCAACTTTTTGAAATAACTCATACTGCAATCTTAAAACCTGTTATGTGAATAAAAGTTTTTGTTTTCTGTTGAGCTTTCGTGTGAATTGCTATTTAAGTAGTTGAACTATTAATTTCCATTCGATGTACTTGCGATTCGTTGTTCATGAATTCTGGTAACAATCCACCAACTCTATCTAAGGCCTCCAAATGGTCGTGGCCTCGAGTCATATTAAACAATAGGCTCGGGACTTAGTGTTACGCTATTAAATTCAGCGGTTTTGAGAAACTATACTCCTGCCCATGGTTTTAAGTTTGCGGTGTTAGATGTCGGAAGATCGATTTCCATCCTTAGCGGGTTTATACTCCTCCCGTCGGTCTCAGGTCAGAGTTCATGGAATAGCGAATGATCGAACTCTACCCATCTGTTCATTCATGTTCATATCCGCAATCTGGGGATAAGATTTAGTCGTTGGGTAGTCGAATCGCGCACTGTCTATATTTATACTCTAGTCCGCACTCTGAGTTATTCTATGAGCGGTCGATTCACGCCCGATTTATGTTTTTACTCCAATCCACCCTCTGAGGACTTAGAGTTGTACCGTGGATGGTCGATTCGCACCAAATTGGATTCATGTGCAATGGGGTTGGAAAACCCCGCTTCAGGACAAGATCGCCAATTTCAAAGGTTCTAAGTCGGATTTTAATGTTGTAATACCGGGCAACTCGGTGTCGATGTGCAACTACCCTCAGATCGGCTTCCTCGCACTTCTCATGTATAAAGTCAAGAGATTCCAAGAGAAGATCTATATTCATTTTGGGATCGTAGTAAGTTACTCGATGAGAAAGAACTTCGAGCTCAACAGAAATAACAACTTCGAAATCGTAAGTAAGAACGAATGGAGTATGGTCAGTCGCGGACTTGTGGATGGTTTTAAAGCCTACAATTTTGTACAAAGTTCATCTATCCATCTACCTCTAGCCTTCTCCAAAGCTTCTTCAAAATGGACTATATGATTTTATTTACAGCTTCAACCTGTCCATTTTCCTGAGGGTGAGAGATAGCTGCAAATCCCTTTTCAAACGATACCTTCAACAAAAATCTTTGAACTCAACACTGTCGAATTGAGTCCCATTATCTGTTACAGTAGTTCACAGAAGACTGAAGCGACATCTGATGTTTCGAACAATAAAGTTGATTACTTTCTTGGTTATGATCGTGGCTAAAGGTTCTATTTCGTCCCATTTGCTGCTGTAATTAACTGCAACGATAGCATACTTTGCACCACCTTTAGGGATTGGTAAGAAACTGATAATGTCTATACCCCACATGGTGAAGGGCCATGGGATGACCATTTGCGTGATTTCCGTTGGCTGGGCTCTAGGAACTTTTGCATATATCTGGCATTTACCACATTATCTTACAGTCAGCGGCATCTTGATTCACAATTTGCCAATAATACCCATAATAGAGTATATTCTTTGCCAGAGTTTGTCCCCTTGTGTGGTTGCTGCATTCCCCTTCATGAACTTCTTTTTTAACATGTCTTGTCTCATCATGAGCAACACACCAGAGTAGAGGGACCGAGGAACCTTTTATGTACATAATTCCTTCTTGCATAATATACTGTGAAGCTTTGCGAAGGACTTGTTGCTTTTCATTTCTTTTATCCGGCAGGACTCCATGCAGTAAATACTCTTTGATTGGAGTTATCCACGATTCCCTTTCAGGCTCCGCTTTTAGTGTCTAGTCGATTTCTATCATGTTTATACTTAGGGTATTTAATACTTCGACCGGAACCAAGCCCATCTGTTGTGCATCGCTAGTACTAACAAACTTTGCCAATAGTTCAGCCCCTCTGTTTTGATCTTGTGGAATATGTCATAGTAATCAAATTCCTTCAACAACTCTTGGATTTGGGTAAGGTATGGGACAAGCCGTTGGCCCTTAGCCTGATAATCTCACCTAACTTGATACACCACCAACTGTGAATCACAAAAGATTTCAAGAAATTTTATTTCAAGTTCTCTAGCGTGTTTAAGTCCAGCTATCAGAGCTTCATATTCAGCTTCTTTTTTTGTTGCTAGAAAATCAAGCTTTAATGCATAATAGATGAACCAATTTTCAAGAGTTACAAGCACAATCCCAGCTTTGGAACAATGATCGTTAGATGCTCCATCAGTATACAATTTCCATTATACATTATAGATTTCGCTGCCTTTGGAGAATCATCCTGCACTGTAAACTCTGCTATAAAGTCTACCAAACCCTGACCTTGGATTGCCCTCCGAGGGAGATAGGTGATGTTGAATTGACTAAGTTCAATATTCCACTTGAATAACCTTCTAGACGCTCAGGTCATTGCAGGACCTATTATAACAGCTGGTCGATGTAGACATTGATCGGATGCACCTGAAAGTACAGACGGAGCTTTCGTTATGTAATTAGTAAGCAGTATGCCAATTTCTCTATCCTCGGATAGTTCATTTCAGCTCCTGTTAATCGTTTTTTAACGTAATACACCAGCCTCTGGATCCGATTCTCCTCATGAAGCAATGCGGCACTCGTAGTGTGCGCAAATACAGCCAAATAAATGTACAATTCCTCATGATCCATCGACTTTGATAAGATATGGGGTCTCTCCAAATGATCCACCAAAGCTTGAATCGCGTCTTCAAAATCCTTCGTCCATTCAAAGTTTTCTTCCTTTTCTAATCAAATCAAAGACAGGAATGCATTTCTCGGTAGCTTTGGAGATGAATCGACTTAAGGGAGCGACTTTCCCATTTAGACTCTACACTTGTTTAATTGTTTTTGGCACTTGGATATCACATATAGCCTGAATCATCTCGGAATTAACTTCTATTCCACGAGCGTTAACAGTAAAGTCCAAGAATTTTCCTGATGCAACACCAAAGGAACACTTCAAAGGATTGATTTTCATCTTGTAATGTCAAAGGATATATATGAAAAACTTGGAGTAGCATCAATTGAAGAGAAGCTAATTCAACATCGCTTAAGATGGTTTGGACATCTCCAACGAAGGCCACTCGAGGCACCTATGCATGTTGGAATTATAGGCCCTGTCGTATGCTCAAAGGGAGGTAGATGTCGACCAAGGTTGACATGGAAGGAAGTAGTAAAAAGGGATTTGAAGGATTGGAATATATCCGAAGAGTTGGTAACGGATAAGAGTGCGCGGAAATTAGAAAACCATGTACCAGAATCATAAGGTATGAGTTTTGTAAGTTTTAGATTATAGGATTAGAGAAAAGGAGCTTAAGACGTTATGTTTGGTCTTTGATCAATATTACTTGATATGCACGTAATTGTGCATATATTTACATCCATATTTTATCTTTTTTTAAATAATCATCATATTTGGGCATTTTAACATGTTTAAAACCAAAATTCAATTATTTCCAACCATCATATTTTCATCTTCCTTCAGGGGCAAAATGGTCATTTTGTGCATGTGTCAATATAAGAATTTTTACTTGGACATTTTTTGATAATTTTTATAGGAATTTGGATGCATATGGAAGAGGCTTATATGAAGATATATGCATGCACAAATGAATACAAAGGAAAGAAAGGGAAATAATTCAAGCCATGAACATGGAGGACCCCACCCACTTACCTAAAAGTACAATTTGGAGCTAATGGACAACTAAGTGGGGGTTAAAGCTTCATGCAAAACAAATGATGGATTAATTAGTGATTATTGGTTACTTGTTGGCCACACTTCCTAAAGGGCATTTTAGGTAGCACCCTAAAAATAGAATTAGGGTTTTATGCATGTATATATAGCCCTCTTATGTATATGAAACTATCATCTACTCTTTCATTTTACTTAGGAAATTAAGAAATCAAAGTGTAAGCTCAATGTTCTATGAAATAATAATGGCTTACATGCCTCTTTCTTCTCTCTTTTCTACATGCTCTTCTTTATTTTATTGTTAATGTTTATTTATATGCTCTCTTTCTCCTTATGTTCATAGCTTAGATTTACATTTATGCAAGTAGTTAGTAGCTAATCTCTTTTGCTTTCTTTGCTTATTTTCTATTTTCTTTTCTTTAATGTTGAAACTTACTTGTGTTGCTTCAATGCCACAAATGAGTAGCTAAACTCCTTCAATTTAGGGGTGATGAAGCTCTCAAATTTTATGTAATTTCAACATTTTATGATTTATGATCTCATTTGGTTTATGCTTCATGAAGTGGATTTTGATGCAAGTTTATACAAGTGAGTTTGATAGCTTATATTGCTTATGCAAATGAGCTATTCTTATTCAACATAAACACAAGTTGCATCATAATTTGCTAATACATTTTTGATTGTGAAATTAAAGTAAAAATGAAATTTGATGATCTATATTACTAGATACAATAGTAAATAGATCATGTTTAAAATAGCTTTCGTTTTTGCTTCATTTTCATGAGAATTATAAGTGGGTATTTGTTGCATTATAGTTTGATGGTTTGAGTTATGTTAATTGATAGCATAAACAAACCATGCTTATGATAAATACAACAATATTTCACTTAAATCAAAGTTAGAGATCATAAATTGTTTGTTGTTGATTTACAAAAATATGAGAGTGGATTTGCCTCTAAATTGTTCTCTAGTTCAATAGTTTACTAATCACATTTCAATTCTAGTTTAGCTTTATTGTAGTTCTATCCAATAATTTCACTCGACTTTGGTTTAATTTGATTGAATAGAAGTTTAAAATCATCAATTCCCTGTGGAACGACCCGTATTCGCCACGTGCTACATTCGTACACCGTGCGCTTGCGGTTATAAATTTTATTTCAAAATTCGTTCGACGGTTTTCTAAACTGATAGAATTTTCGTCGATGAACAAGTTTTTGGCGCCGTTGCCGGGGATTTGTTTTGAATTTGATTTTCTATTCTTCGGATTATTTTTGTGTGATTTTATTTGTGTGTTTGTTTGCATATTATAAAAAAAAACTTGTGTGTTTGTTTTGTGAATTTTGCTTCCATTTTGCTTTGTTAGCTTGTAGCCTTTTCTATTTTTTGTGCATTTGAGTTGTGTGAGCGTAGTTGTTCCATTTGTTTTCCTTCTTGCATTTGCAATTTTCATTTCTATTCTAAAAAAAAATACACAACTTCAACTGCAAAAAAAAAGAAAAAAAATTCCATTCCAATTCAATTACATTTACAGTTTTTAAGGGACAATTTACAATTTCAAAAACTGCCTGACCACTGTTCACTGTTTTCTTATTCACTGTATAGTGTACAGTTCCTCTGTTTCATTCAACAGGTTTGCCTATAGTCTTCAACAATCAACATACCATTTCACATCCACCATCATTCAAACTACTCCTCTTCATCAACAGTGCCTCACCATCCCAAACCACATACTAACCACTGCATATCCACTCGAACACCACTAGAGCCTTCTACCAACACTATCCTTGCTGCTGCCTTCCGCCATATCACTGCACACTGTGCATATCTTCCCTAACTGCTACAACAGTCACATCCAAACTCTATCTCATCTCCATTGAACAACCTTCCCAACCCAACCTGAAAACCATCCACGATATCATTCACAGCCCCAAACTTCAGTGCCATTTTAAGGCAACATTCACCAACCCCTGTCAGTCAACAGCCATAACTCCAACAACTCCACTTTTTCGCTCAGTCAACTTCCCATACTCCATACAACAATTTCTAGCATCATCGGCCACTTCAACATCCACTTGCTTCGAGCAGCAAACCTATCACCTCCCAGCAAACTCCTTGACTTACTTCATCACATAAAACAAAGCTTCCACTGTCTTACAAAACAAAACAAAAAAACAAAAAAAAAGACTGTTGTTGAAACCCATAAACCGCCTGCCTTCGACCAGAACTTCATCACAAACTTCTTGCATTCAACCACCATTAACTTCTCTGACCATCAGGCTGCCGCACTTCATCTCCATACCACCAGACGTGCACAACATCACTTCCTTACCACCCTACTGCCTTGACTCGCGACACTCAACCACCTACCCAAACTGCCGCGATTTAAACTTCAACTCCTTCCCTCACCACCACACGAATTTGCAACAACAACCTCATCCACCTCGAATCGCGAACCACCACAACAAATCACGAATACCCACCAAAGCAATCGCAACTTCCCAGAACAGCAACCACTCCCCCCCAAATCGCCAACCAGACGCAAAACAACCCTGCTTCCTCCTACATCGCCCAATCTCCAATAACCCCAATCGCGCTTCGATACAACCATCACCTGAAATCGAACGCGTGACCCTGTCACCTGAATTGGGTGTTCTCTGATAAACGAAGTCAGTTGAACGAATTTAAAACCATTTGGGAAATTCGAATTTATGAATTTGGGAAAGGGAGAACGAATTGGAAGAGAATCGATTTTGGTTTCTAAATTTTAATCTAGTTCGATGATTTTGTGAAGATTCACGTGCGAGGAGAGGAGTTGAACGGTTGCCAAAGCAGAAATTCAAAAGGGAAAAGTGTTTGCCAATAAATAAACTGCTTTGCTTTGCTAAGAAAAATCGCCGCTAAAAAAAAATATTGCTAAATAATCTACACGCTCTGGTATCGTGCACATTTCTCCTTGTTTTTTTATTGCATTGTTGGTTGCTTGCATTTGTATATATATAAAAAAAATTCAAAATCCAAAAAAAAAACAAACTTCATTTTAGTTGCATTGTTAATACACATTTAATTTCTTGTTTTGCATTCATCTCATCTTATTTTCTTTTCTAAGGGCAATACCCCAATTCATATAAGGTGAGGGATTTCATCACCCTTTCCTTAGCCCACAAAAGCATTTCATCGTAGAATTTGACTAATAATAAAGGTTAGACGTTGGACCTAAGGGTGTCACGAGCTCACTTAGGACTTAATTGTATCTTCACAATTGTTTTATTTGAATGATTTTATTTCTTGGTGTCTAGGCTATGGCAGAGTAATAACCAGTCATAAAAATTACGGTGATATGTAAATATTATACCGGTTGTTCCTCTGAAGGTACTTAAATCTTCGGTTGCATTGCTACGGTGAATCGTGGTGCATCGATAACTCCTGTCCGTTACCTGGTTGAGAAATATTTTTGTTGATTTAAGACAAAGTGTGATTGTACAATTTTGGGTTAGGAGCTACTAAGGACAACAAATTGTAGTTAAGTCTTTTGCATTCATTTAGTTGCATTAGTTCATGCATATTTAAAAAAAAAACAAAAAATCAAAAATCCAAAAAAAAAATATAAAATCTTTTAAGAAAAAGAAAAAAAAAATTCAAAAACAAAAAAATCAATTTCCATTTTCTAAAAACAAAAAAAATCCTTTTGGTAAATATTTAAAAATTCAAAAAAAATATACAAAACCAAAAACATAAAAAATATTTGAAAAAAAAATCAAACTTTTCTTTTGAAAATAAATCTTACTTGTTAAATAGTTGTCTCTCTTGTAAAAAAAAAGACAAAAAACAAAAACACGTTTTCAAATCTTCTTTCATCCCCTAAACTCAATTCTAACTCCTTTCTCTTCTCGACTTTCACTTGTGCATGAGTACTTGGACTCGTGACACAACAACGAATCGTTGGACTCGCGACCCTTCCACAAACCGTTTAACTCGAACAGACGATCCTCTTGAAATGGCGAACGAAAACGCCCCTCGAACTCTTATGGATAGAATCTTTCCTGATAGAGTTTCTATTCCATCTTGCATCACGTTACCCGCCCCTACGGGTAACCATTTCGAAATCCATTCGAACCATATTGCCACGCTTCCAAAATTTGGCAATTTCGAGCACGATGATCCATACATCTTTTTGAATAAATTCGAACAAGTTTGTGCAACCATTAAACTCCAACAACTTTCTGATGACGGAATCAAACTTCGATTAATCCCATTTGCTCTTACGGATTACGCTGAAAAATGGTTGTATAACTTACCTTCGAACTCAATTAAAACGTGGGAAGAATTTGTAAAAGCTTTCTTAAAAAAGTTCTACCCCTTGAAAAAAACAAGTAGAATTCGAAACGAAATTGTAAATTTCATCAATTCAAGGTTGAACCATTTGGAAAATATTTTGAAAGATTCAAAGAGTTTCTGATAGAATGCCCACACCATAACTTTGAAAAATGGACGATTTGCCAAATCTTATACGATGGACTCGAAAACAGTTCACGAACGATGCTCGAATCAATGTGCCAAGGCAATTTTCTTGCCCAACATCATGATGATGCTTGGCAATTTCTTGAAAACCTCGCTGAAAAGTCATCCCAATGGGAACGCTCAAATGAAAAATCAATCTACTCACGATCGAGTGCACACTCGATGGGATCTTCTGTTGCTTTGGAAGCTAAGATCGACGCAATGATTAAAAAATTCGATAACGTTTTCTCATCGAATCAAATGAGCCAAGCTTCCCAACCGATGTGTTATAAATGCAATGGTCCAAATCATATAGCCGATCAGTGTCCTAATTCCGTCGAACAAATCAATGCTTTCAATAAAACCAAAAACGACCCGTATTCTTCAACGTACAACCCTGGTTGGAGAAATCATCCGAATTTTGCGTGGAGCCAAAACCATCCCAACACGAATACGATTCGTCCCAATTTTCAAGCATTTTCGAATAATGCTTCGAATCCTCCCTTTCAGCCCAATAATTTTCAACCAAACTTTACGGGCCCGCCTCATAATCAACCGCAACAACCAAATTTTCCACCAAATTCTGCTCATCCTCCACAAGACGATAAACGTTTAGCTTCGCTTGAGAAAACTCTTGAAACGTTGGCTAAGGCAACTACTCAAAGCCTTCAATGAAACAGCAATTTGCAAAATTTATTGACTTCATATATGCAAAACACAAACCAATCGATTGCAAAACTCGAAATGCAAATGAGTCAATTAGCCACGTCTGTAAGTGAACGTGAACGAGGAACATTCCCAAGCCAGCCCCTTCAAAATCACAGAAATCAAAACGCAAATTTAAATCAAGCACATGTTGTTCAAGATAGCAACGTCACCCAGTTGAATGCTATCACAACTCTCCGCTCTGGTAAACAAATCAATAATCAAGTCGTTAATCCAAATGATTTACCGAAAACTTTTCTCGACGCTTCTAAAACAATGAACGACTCAGAACAGAACGTGGAGCCAAATGTCGAATCGAGCGACAATCAAAATTCTTCTTCTTCTACTCGAGTAGACCCGCCTACCGAGTATCGTGTTCCATTTCCACATCGTCTTCGACCAAAGAAACACTCGGACCAAATGGAAAAGATGTTGGAAATTTTTAAACAAGTAAAAGTGAACATCCTGCTTCTTGACATCGTTCAGCAAGTCCCCACTTACGCAAAATTTCTCAAGGACTTGTGCACCCAAAAGCGACACACTCAAGTACCCAAAAAAGTATTCTTAGCCGCTAGTTTGAGTGAAGTCTTGTCCTAATCCATGCCCGTTAAATACAAAGATCCTGGTTGCCCTACGATATCGTGTACAATTGGAGACAAGACGATTAACAAATGTTTGATAGACTTAGGCGCGAGTGTCAACTTGATTCCATACTCTGTGTACGAACAATTAGGATTAGGTGAGCTCAAATCCACGAAAGTTAAGCTTCAATTTGCCGATCGTTCCATTAAGAAGCCCGTGGGATAAATAGAAGACGTGCTCATTAGAGTAGGGCAATTTATATTCCCCGTTGACTTTATCGTTCTCGAAACACAACCCGTGACGAATCCCTCAATTCAAATTCCGTTGATTTTAGGCCGACCATTCTTAGCCACCTCAAATGCCTTAATCAATTGTCGTAACGGATCAATGAAAATATCTTTTGGAAATATGACTTTGGATCTTAATATTTTCAATCTTGAAAGCCAATCGAATGAACCTTGTGACCAAACGTTGGAAGTTAGTGCCATTCATGAAGATGTTGAAAACGAAACACTTGATCTTAACGATGAACGAGAGGCCGAGTATGAAAAATTGTTTCACAAAATTCCCAACGATATTGAATACACTCTTCCTTTTGAATCGCTTCTAGTTGAGTCCGAATCTCAACCCAATTATTCGATCGAAAAAATTCCAAAGTTGGATCTCAAACCGCTTCCCGACCACCTTAAGTACGCATACTTAGGTGAAAATGAAACTTGTCCTGTCATCATTTCTAAAAATCTTTCTCTTGACCAAGAAGCTTCTCTTTACTCTATCCTTTCGAAAATAAGGAAGCAATGGGATGGTCGATTTTCGATATAAAAGGAATTAGTCACGCTCTGGTTCAACATCGCATCCATTTAATCGATGATGCCAAGCCTGTTCGTGACGCGCAATGAAGGCTTAATCCAAAAATGAAAGATGCGGTGCGTGATGAAATTCTTAAACTTCTCGACAACGGAATCATTTACCCAATCTCCGATAGTTCATGGGTTAGCCCAATTCACGTTGTACCGAAAAAGTCCGGGATAACCGTTGTCAAAAACGATTCAAACGAGCTTATTCCAACTCGTACTCAAACGGGTTGGCGTGTTTGCATTGACTATCAAAAACTAAATGCCGCAACACGTAAAGATCACTTTCCTCTTCCTTTCATTGACCAAATGCTCGAACGTTTAGCCGGCCATGAATTTTACTGCTTCCTTGATGGTTATTCTGGCTATAACCAAATTCCAATCGCTCCCGAAGATCAAGAGAAAACGACTTTCACATGTCCATTTGGTACTTTTGCTTATCGACGTATGCCATTCGGACTATGTAACGCCCCTGCGACTTTCCAACGATGCACGGTTGGCATCTTTTCCGACATGATTGAATGCTTTCTAGAAGTTTTTATGGACGATTTCTCTATCTTTGGTGATTCTTTTTCCCAATGTCTACATCACCTCGAGTTGGTTCTGAATCGATGTAAAGAAAAACATTTGACTTTGAATTGTGAAAAATGCCACTTTATAGTCAAACAAGGCATAGTCCTTGGACATATCATCTCAAATAAAGGCATTGAGGTAGACAAAGCGAAAATCGATGTCATTGCAAATCTACCCATTCCCAAATTTGTTAAGGACATTCGATCATTTCTAGGACACGCTGTCTTTTACCGTCGTTTTGTGAAAGACTTTAGCAAAATCGCCCATCTTTTGACGACCCTTCTTGGAAAAGACGTTCCTTTCGATTTTAACTCTGATTGTATCTCTTCTTTTGAACGTGTTAAGAGCGAACTCATTTCTGCCCCAATCATTTGCGCACCCAATTGGGATCTTCCTTTCGAAATAATGTGTGATGCTTCAAACTTTGCCGTTGGTGCTGTCTTGGGACAACGCATCAACAAGATCCTTCATGTCATTTACTACGCGAGTATGACCTTGAACGACGCTCAACTCAACTACACAACAACCGAAAAAGAGCTTCTAGCTGTCGTTTTTACGCTTGAAAAGTTTCGACCTTACTTGATAGGTTCACACATTACAGTCTACACTGACCATTCTGCGCTTCGATATCTCTTCGCTAAAAAGGATGCTAAATCCCGTTTGATTCGTTGGATCCTTTTACTTCAAGAATTTGACATTACAATCAAAGACAAAAAAGGATCCGATAATGTCATAGTTGATCACTTATCTCGTCTTTCGAACGCACCATCTTCTTTGTCAATCAATGAAAACTTCCCCGATGAACAACTTCTTTCAATTTCGATCGATCCATGGTACGCTGATATAGTGAACTACTTAGTCACTAAACAAACTCCCTCATCTTGGTCCAAACAGGAAAAAGGCAAATTTATGTCCCAGGTGAAATACTTCTATTGGGACGATCCATACTTGTTCAAATATTGTCCTGACCAAATCATCCGACGTTGCATTCTGGATAATGAAATAAGGAGTGTTCTTTCGTTTTGCCATGATCAAGCGTGCGGTGGACATTTCGGTCCTCGAAAAACTGTGGAAAAGGTGCTTCAGTGTGGTTTCTATTGGCCTTCTCTTTTCAAAGACTCATTCGAATTTTGTAAAACTTGTGATCGATGTCAAATGCTTGGACGAATTTCTCGACGAGATATGGTGCCTCTAAACCCCATTCTTACGATCAAAATCTTTGATGTTTGGGGTATTGACTTTATGGGACCTTTTCCAAATTCTTGTGGAAACTTGTATATCCTTCTCGCTGTCGATTACGTTTCAAAATGGGTCGAAGCCATTCCTTGCAAAACCAATGACCATAGAATTGTTGTGAAATTTCTCAAAGAGAACATCTTTTCGAGGTTCGGAACACCTCGCACAATAATTAGTGAAAACGGAACCCATTTTTGCAACCGTTCTTTTGAAACTTTAATGAAAAAATACTCGATAACCCACAAGCTATCCACTCCGTATCATCCTCAGACTTGTGGCCAAGTTGAAGTTTCAAATCGACAAATAAAACAAATCTTGGAGAAAACTGTCAATAAAAATCGAAAAGATTGGTCTCAGAAATTGACCGACGCGCTTTGGGCTTACCGTACTGCTTTTAAAATTAACCTTGGGATGTCCCCATTTCGTTTAGTTTACGGTAAAGCTTGCCATTTACCCGTTGAAATTGAACACAAAGCGTTGTGGGCAATAAAAAACTTAAACTTGGATCATGAAAAAGCTGGCGAAAATCAAAAACTACAACTCAACGAACTAGAAGAACCAAAATTTTTCATGACAAGTCAATCCTAAGGAAAAAGTTTTCGCCTAACCAGAAAGTTCTTTTATATGACTCGAGACTTCATTTATTCCCTGGGAAACTTAAATCAAGATGGACCGGACCATTTGTTGTACAAACTGTTTTTCCACATGGTGCCATAGAAATAGAAAACCCAAAGGATGGATCGATTTTCAAAGTCAACGGTCATCGGTTAAAACCCTTCTTGGAAATTCCCGGTAACCAAGAGGAGTAGCTCATGATCCTTCATGAGCCAAGCTATGTCTAGTAAGAATGTTAACCCCATTTTGTAAATATGTACATAATTTTCCCCGTTACACTCATTATATCATGCATCGACTATGGGGACACAGTCAAAATTAAGTGTGGGGGGGGGGGGTTTCATTTTCATTTTCTTTAGTTTTTCATGGCATTTTTGAATTTTCATTTTCTTCAAAAAAAAAATCTCAAAACTCCTAAATCTCAAAAACATTTTCTTTTTACCATTTTGATTTATTTTTGAAGAAACACTATGGGATAAGTATAAGTTTTGGTTAATAAATTGAAATTTTTGAAAATTTATTTGCCTTAACAAAAATAAAAATGAAGTTTGATTACAAATAACAATGATTTTACTAGTATATAGGAAGGTTCATCTATGTTAATTATGAAGTATGTTCTAATTGAAAAATCTTTGTTTAAAAAGTGGTAAATTTAAAGTAAGGATATAACATTTTTGTCTTCTAAGTTAAATGGTGCTAAGATGGTTTTGCAAAACTCTCTCTCTCTTAAAAAAATATATAAAAAAATACAAAATAATAACATCTAATGTATTCACTCTCATTTAAAAGTCCTCACGGTTATGCATGGGTGAATTACTTGGAATCTTTGATTATGTGCTTTCATACTCATTTAAAAGTTC
The DNA here is from genome assembly GCA_030765085.1 of Allium cepa. Classification (NCBI taxonomy): domain Eukaryota; kingdom Viridiplantae; phylum Streptophyta; class Magnoliopsida; order Asparagales; family Amaryllidaceae; genus Allium; species Allium cepa. Next base: position 951,245,582 of record CM060932.1, read on the forward strand.
TCACGTTTATGTATGTATGGAACACATACACAAAAAAACTGACTTAATAAAAACCACCTACGGTCGATAGGTGTATGCACGAAAGTGTGTGCACTCGCCATGCTCTGTACTTCCTTCACATAAGCCCGAAAGGTAGTGCATGGGTGGTATATCTGGCCTCAGTTTACTTGAGCTAGGTGTGTAATTTTTCTTGCAAATAATGAGAGAGCAAGCAATTGAAATCCTAGCACTATTTTAACTTGTTTGATTTAACTTGTTATTGAAAAGAAATGAAAATACCACTTTAATAAACTTTGATAATCAACTAAGGATCCATTTCATAATTACATTGTGTTATCAACCGAAACAACTAGTCAAACTATGGTCTATCTGTTATGAATTTTGACGAGTAAAATTTTCAAGACAATGACCAAAACTTGTATTTAACTTATTCGTAAATAAATCCTTCATTTATAAATATTTTCAAAAACTTGCATTCATCTCTTTGTAAATAAATCTTGCATTTTGTAAATATTTTCATCCTGCATTTGGATTTTGTTGGTAGTATCCGCTGAAAACCCTCACGAGACAACACTCGTCCTATTGGGCACACCCAGAGGTTTAACGGCTTGTTGCATACGCTCAATGCAATCGTGCTCCCTACGAAAATGGATTTATCTTAGTTTTCCTTTATTCGTGGACGAATAAAAAGATAAGTGTGGGGGTATTTGATATGCACGTAATTGTGCATATATTTACATCCATATTTATCTTTTTTTTAAATAATCATCATATTTGGGCATTTTAACATGTTTAAAACCAAAATTCAATTATTTCCAACCATCATATTTTCATCTCCTTCAGTGGCAAAACGGTCATTTTGTGCATGTGTCAATATAAGAATTTTTACTTGGACATTTTTTGATAATTTTTATAGGAATTTGGATGCATATGGAAGAGTCTTATATGAAGATATATGCATGCACAAATGAATACAAAGGAAAGAAGAGGGAAATAATTCAAGCCATGAACATGGAGGACCCCACCCACTTACCTAAAGTACAATTTGGAGCTAATGGACAACTAAGTGGAGGTTAAAGCTTCATGCAAAACAAATGATGGATTAATTAGTGGTTAATGGTTACTTGTTGGCCACACTTCCTAAAGGGCATTTTAGATAGCCCCCTAAAAATAGAATTAGGGTTTTATGCATGTATATATAGCCCTCTTATGTATATGAAACTATCATCTACTCTTTCATTTTATTTACGAAATTAAGAAATCAAAGTGTACGCTCAATGTTCTATGAAATAATAATGGCTTCCAAGCCTCTTTGTTCTCTCTTTTCTACATGGTCTTCTTTGTTTTATTGTTAATGCTTATTTATATGCTCTCTTTCTTCTTATGTTCATAGCTTAGATTTACATTTATGCAAGTAGTTAGTAGCTAATCTCTTTTGCTTTCTTTGCTTATTTTCTATTTTCTTTTCTTTAATGTTGAAACTTACTTGTGTTGCTTCAATGCCACAAATGAGTAGCTAAACTCCTTCAATTTAGGGGTGATGAAGCTCTCAAATTTTATGTAATTTCAACATTTTATGATTTATGATCTCATTTGGTTTATGCTTCATGAAGTGGATTTTGATGCAAGTTTATACAAGTGAGTTTGATAGCTTATATTGCTTATGCAAATGAGCTATTCTTATTCAACATAAACACAAGTTGCATCATAATTTGCTAATCCATTTTTGATTGTGAAATTAAAGTAAAAATGAAATTTGATGATCTATATTACTAGATACAATAGTAAATAGATCATGCTTAAAATAGCTTTTGCTTTTGCTTCATTTTCATGAGAATTATAAGTGGGTATTTGTTGCATTATAGTTTGATGGTTTGAGTTATGTTAATTAATCACATAAACAAACCATGCTTATGATAAATACAACAATATTTCACTTAAATCAAAGTTAGAGATTATAAATTGTTTGTTGTTGATTTACAAAAATACGAGAGTGGATTTGCCTCTAAATTGTTATCTAGTTCAATAGTTTACTAATCACATTTCAATTCTAGTTTAGCTTCATTGTAGTTCTATCCAACAATTTCACTCGACTTTGGTTTAATTTGATTGAATAGAAGTTTAAAATCATCAATTCCCTGTGGAACGACCTGTATTCGCCACGTGCTACATTCGTACACCGTGCGCTTGCGGTTATTTTTTAATTTCAATTCGTTCGACGGTTTTCTAAACCGATAGAATTTCCGTCGACGAACATTACTATCAACGCCATTATTATTTGTACTATTATCATCATTTATTTATTTGTTATACATATATATGTATTTTTATCTTTATTTTTATTTTAGTTAGTTACTACTATTATTCATTTACTTATTTGGCTTCATTTTATTATTGTTTTTGTTGTTATTATTATAACCTTTAAATTAGCTTTGTCATTTAGTTTTGGTTCCATCTTTAGCCGACCCTAAATTGTTTGAGAATAATGGCTTTGTTGTTGTTGTCGTAATGTCGGAGGAAGTCAAACATTTCTGCCAAGTCTCCAATGTGGTTGTTTGATTGTCGTGACTTCACGAGCATATCATCCACATACACCTCTATTGTTTTTCCAATCTAATATTTAAACATCTTATTAAATTAGTACTAGTAAGTTACTTCTACATTCTTTAATCCAAACTTCATTACTACATAGCAGTTCAATCCAACTTCGGTAATAAAACTGGTGTGCTCCTAATCGGGAATATGCATTGAAATTTGATTATAGCCCGAGTATCCATCCATGAAAGATAGCAATTCGTGTCATGTGCTTGAATCCACCAGCTGGTCATTTCTCGGAAGGGGAAAATGTCTTTCGAACATGCCTTGTTCAAATCTGAATAATCAATGAATGTTCTCCATTTCACATTCGCTTTCTTTGCAAGTACACGATTAGATACCCATTTAAGGTTTTGGGCATCGCAGATAAACCCTTTGTCTTTTGGTTTATCCACCCACTTTTTGAGGGTGGCAGATCTCTCTGGATCCATGTCGCGTCTTTTTTGTTCCATCGGGATATACCACAGGTCGATATTTAATGCATGGCTTGCAATGGCAGGCAAGATTCCACACATGTCAGAGTGAGTCCAAGTAAACACGTCTAGATTCGCTTGGATAAAACCCATAAGTTCTTTCATCATCGGGAGGCTGAGATGTGACCAATCTTTAGGACTCGTGATGGGTCATCGTGGTTGATCGTGAATCAATCGTCAGCTCAGCCGGTGCAGCCTTGGTCTCTTTAGGCTCCTCTTTGTCATCTCTTGAATCTATATCTCTATAAAACCGATTGTGGTGCTCGAGCCATGTCTCAGGCGCTATTTGTCAGTCTTCGGTAGCTTGGATGAAAACGGTCTTGTCCACACCCTTACCTTTTTTACGCTAAGCTTCCCTCAACTCAGCTACATAACATGCACGCCCAATCGCCTTATTGCCATGAACAACTCCTACACCATTATCCATAGAAAACTTCAATATCGTACACTGTGGGGCAAGAGATGTCCGGAATTCAGCTAGGGACGGTCGACCTAGAAAACATTGTATGGAGAGTCAACATTAAATGGAAAGATCCGCACTCTCCTTCGTTCTCCTTCTCACAACTCAAGATGTAATTCCACATAACCAACAGCTTTGGTTGCAACACCGTTAAAACCGTGTATACGAGCTTTAGACGGTTTTAAATCTTTATCTTCCATCATCATCTAATCATAAGCTTTTTTGAAGATTATATTTACCAAACTTCCATAATCAATCAAAATCCTTCTCACCAATGTAGGACCAATCATGGCTGAAATAACCATTGGGTCGATCGTTAGAGCCTCCACCTTATCTACATCTCTTTTTCTAAACATAATATCATCCGTCGTGTTTTTTTAGAGCTCCATCTTTTGAATTCGAGCAACATTCAAAGTTCATATGCCTAATTGCGCTAGCGTAGCACTCCATCTCTTGAAAACTCATATCCGTCAGTTGCGGTCCTCCAACTATCGGTTTTATCACAAGTGTTCCACTAGTTCGCACAGACTCCTTAGCCCTAAGCGGGACTTATCCTCGATTGGGGTCAGATGTCCCATGCCCGTCATCTTGTGGGATTTTCACAAAATTGTTGCAATTTCTTTTCTCGAATTCGTTTTCTATAACATCCTGGAGATGCCTGCATTCATTCGTATTGTGCCCATAACACTCGTGAAACTGACAATATTTCTCGGTCTGCTTCTACTTCTCTATTGATTCTTTCAGAGGCGGCTTCCTATACTGCATGGTAATGCAAGTAGACAAATAGATATTCTCCAGGGACGTATTCAATGGCATATGATTATCATACATTAGAATCTTAGGCTTCAACCTTCTAGGATCCCTCCTTCGTTCTCGGTTTCTATCTCCGCCTCTCTTTTGCTGATTTTATTTATTCTAAACATTCAGTTGGACTTTCCTAGAACTTCCATTAGACCACTTGATTGCAATGTTACTCTGTACTTCTTCTCCACTCGGTCTAACGATACTCTTTTTTCTAGAGGACTTAGCTTCCTCCTTTCTCAAAAACTGAGCTGGCTTTGCGTAAAAGTGCTCCAACGTTGTGGGGGGATTACCGACTAACCAATCACCAAACTCGTACTCTGGATCAATCCCTCTTGTCATGGTCATGAGTATCACATGGTCGTTTGGATTACTAACCTTTGTAATAGCTGTATGAAATCTCTCCAAATAATCTTTCAGCGACTCCTAGAGCCTGAATCATGCTGGAAAGGGACATCACATCTTTAGGGCGGTCGCACGCACCTAGAATTGCTCCACAAACTTGGTTTCCAAATCATCGAACCTAGAAATTGAACGCAGGGGTAGTTTCATGAACCACATCGTCGCTATTTCGAAAAGAGTTATGGGAAAGCATCTACACTTGGTTGCATCATTAGTTCGCGTGAAATCTATCAACCATTCATATCTCATGATGTGCTCCCTGGGGTCGGTTTTTCCCTCGTAGGCAGGAATTGACAGCATGTTAAACTTCCTTGGAAAATGTGCATGTAATACACTATCAACAAATGGGATATGACTTCTTGAGATTCCTCAGTCATCATTGGTTAAGCCTTGGCTCTCCCTCACTAACTATCTGACCATTGCCGATAATTCGATATTTTGATGGATGGTGCCAAGAGGTGGTCGCGCCCCACCTCACATGAATGATCCAGTCGATGTTTGTGCGTTGTTTCATGCCTTCTTGGTTCACCATCTTCCCAACACGCATCTTTTACATTCATTCCGTCATCATTCCGGTGAGGTAATCGATCAGCATTCAATCGAACTCTGTCACATAAACCTTTAGAAATAGTACCAGGGCGATTCCCCAAGTGTATGGAGGGATTCCCTCCTCTGGAGGACGGATTGGTACTGATCCTTAAGGAGGGACCGACACTAAACGATCCTGGCAGATCACGATGGTCTGCTAGGCGATGCTCTGAAGCTTCCGCGCGATTTTTTCCAATCATGCAAGCCTATGCCTATGATGTTCATCCGATGAGCTAGAACTTTCCGATGCCGAGTAAGGAGTGGGTTTCCTCTTAGTTTTCCCCTAATGCTGCCGAGTAATTTGATTCATCAAGTTGATATTACTATGAATTTGCTGATTTAGTTGTCGATGACTTTCCATCAACTCTCTCATTAAATTATGAAATTCAGCTCTGGTAATAGAACCAATGGGATTCTGAACATCAACCGGATCAGCATTCACATTTGTTGGTTGTTTGCTTGGATCTCCTTACTGAATGCTAGCAGTCTCATTTCCATTCACGTTTTGAGAAGTAGTTTTAGTATGTCTCACCATTATCAATCTCCTTACCTAGATTTCAACAAATCTAAGTACTATAAGCAACTTTATGAAGATAACTACGAATCTCTTTTGGGGGATTTATCCAATCCATTAGCAATAAAGGGATCCTAGCTGGCTGAACTCCAGGTTCTCAGTGGAAGCACCGAAATGTTTGTAATCAAATTGGTCACAAACACCCAAGAATAAATTTTTGTAGAGAAGTAAGTGAAGAAAATAAAATTAAACTAAGAAAAAGACTTAGCTAACAACAAATAAAAAGCAATAATCAAAAACACATATTATAATGGTTCGGCATTGTATTCCTACATCCACTTTGAAGATTATCTTTATTGATCACTTATAATTCTAATTACAGTAGTTGGGAATAGAGAACATGATGTGCACATAAATGTGCATATTTTTACCAACATATTTAATCTATTTAAATTAAATAAATGATCATGTTGGGTATTTTAACTTATTTTAATCAAAATCCATATTAATTCTAAATTGTCACATATCCATCTTCATATAAGGGCAAAACGGTCATTTGTGTGCATATATTTCTTTGAGAAAAATTGATTGGAAATTTATATATATTTTTGTAGGAAAATAGTCTCAAATAGGAGTGGTTTCATGAAGGAATATGCATGCACAAAGAATATAAAGGAATGAAGATGGAAATAATTCAAAGTGAAGATCATGGAGGACCCCACCTACCCACCTACCTTAATGTACAAATTAAAGGCTAATGCACATGCTTATGGAGTTAATGGTTTCATGTACACTTAACGGGGGATTAAGACATGTTAATGGTTACTTGACCTCCACACTTCCTAAAGGGCATTTTGAGCATTCTCCAAAAAGTGAATTAGGGTTTCATACATGTATAAATACCCATATGTTTCATGTATCCTATCTCTCTTCTCTTAGTCTCTCTTAGGCCTCCTTCTCTTTAGTTTAGTTTAGTTTAGAAAATAAATCAAAGCTCTCTTTCTTTCCATGGCTACTTAGCCATTTTATTTCATGTTCTTATCTTTTATGCAATGTTAATTCTCTTTTATTTACATGCTTCTTCTCTTCTTATGTAATAGTGTAGATTTACCTTTATGCAATTAGATTAGTTGTCTTTTCCATTAGCTTTAATTTTCCTTTCTTTTTGCTTACATGTTCTTTCTACATTTGTTGATTTGATAACAGATATGAGAGCTTAATCCCTACAATTTAGGGGTAATGAAGCTCTCTAGTATGTAGATGCAACATTTTGATGTTTATACTCTCTTTTTGTGCTTTAATGGAAACACTTGAAGTGGTTTAATGATGTTGTTTGGCTTTGAATTTGATAGTCTATGTTGTTCATAACAAATAGGCTATGCTTAAACAAACATAACACAAATTGCCTCTTCATCTAAATATGATTATGGCAAAGAAGTGAATGTTGAAATTGAAATTTGATAGCCTATATTTCTAAACAATAGTTAATAGGCTATGCTTAAAATAGATTTCATTTTCATTTTCTTTGTCAAGTTTCATGAAAGTTAGTAAGTGTTTTAAGGGGTGTGTTATAGTTTGATGGCTTATGTTGGCTAATCAATAGCTCAAATATGCCAAACTTATGATAAACACATCAATTAAAACACTAATGTCCATAAAAGAGAGATCATAACTTCATTTTATTGATTTATATGATCTAGAGAGTGGATTTATCTCTAACTTGTTCTTTTAACTCTCATATTTTTATCATTTTCTTTTGCTAGTTTTTGTTAGTTTCTTACATTTCTAACTATTCACTCTCGACTTCGGTATAATTTGATTGAATAGAATTTTGAAATCATCAATTCCCTATGGATCGACCCATATTTGCCACGTGCTACATTCGTACACCGTGCGCTTGCGGTTATTTTTAAATTTAAATTCACTTAATTACAATAAAGACTAAACTAACAAGCAGCGTAATGATCCCTAGAATGACCCCTTAAGCCAATATTTATAGGTGAAGATGAAATTCAATCTCTCTGAAACTTCGGCTAAAAGACATTTTAATCTATATGAGCCCACTAAAGAGGTCGTCGGGCCTAATTTCCAATGAAGAGGGATTGCTACCGATCCCTTCATTGGTTGATTTTTGGGAAGCAATCCCTATGGTGGCTTCTGCATGCTTAATTATGTTGACCCTTCAATTCTCATGTAATTTAGGCCACTAAAGCTCAAGTTATTGATTGATATTTGATTTAACTCCACTTGTAAACTGATTTCTGCCAAACCCTCTAAAATGTTGTATATCGATCCCTCTAGCTTTGCCTATTTGATGTGCGGTCCCTAGGGTAAGTTCCCAGGGTCCATATACCTTGCTGTCTAAATTTCATTTGCTTTGGACTTGTAGATCTCAAGATATTGATCTTTGAATGCAAGAATGTATTCGGTCTTTGATGTAAGCCCGCCCCTATTTAGTGAAGCTTGTCGACCCATTTTTTCCAATGAAGCATGAAAATCCCTCTAAATTGAACATGTTGACCCCTCTTTGGTAGAAGTAAGTATGTTGATCCATCTCCTTTTATAAGATATGCCGGTCCATCTCAATCAACTATGCCGATCCCTATTCTATGAGCTGAAGTATGCTGATCCATCTCAATCAACTATGTCGATCTTTCTTCTATGAGCTGAAGTATGCCGACCTATCTCAAGGAGACAAGCCATACCAATCTCTTCCATTAACTAAGCTATATTCCATACTTTAAGCTCTTTATATTGTTCATCTACAAGTTTCGTTTAATTCCGACTTCATATAACCATCTACACTTGACTTTTGGGTTCCACATTCATTGCTTCGAAATCATCGACCTTGACTGTAGTTGGATTTAACTCATGCAATCAATTCAATATAGCCAGGCTACAATGTCGGATAACAACAACAATCTTTTCGTAAAAAGCAATACTTGATAATTTCGTATAAATGTTAATGATTTCTATTGAATATTTTCATATCACTGTTTATAATTATGTTATTAATAGAACTTAATGTATAATGTAATTGGAAATGACATAAATATGTTTGTTATATTCATCATGGATTCAGTTGTTTGTAAACCTTATCGGTAGAAAAATCATATGAGGAGTGGTGTCATTTAGCTTGAGTGTGTGTAAGCTGATTCTTATAGCTAAGCATAATACAAAGAACAATAATATTCAGTTCTTCTATGAAGGGTTCACTTATAATTTTATATACGGGTAATGTATATGAAATATCGATAATATTTATCCTTTGGTTGCGTATTGCATTCTGCATTATTATGAAGACCCTAACTCAGTGACCAAACTTCATCATCACTTCAGCCTTAACTCAAATGATTGAGGTCGGCTATATAAGCATAAATGTAAATTCGTGCTAGATTAAAATTTTAACTTAAATATGCATTCTTTGCTATTTTGATAAGGAAAAACAGATTTATATTTGGAATAAATTCAATAGTGTATTCACAAGTTGTAAATGGGTTTATATTTTGGTTCATTTAGTCATCTATATTGAGTCGTTCCATTTTGATAAACTAAATGAACCAAAACATATCTGATAGTTCAGTGTGTTCTTCCATAAGCCTATATTAGTTCTCGTTGTTGATTATTATACTTGCCCACATGTACATAAGCTTTTATTAAAAATGATCAATTGCAGCAATGAATTGGTACCTGCCTATAATTATCATCTATGTTATAACAATATTTAGCCCTAGTTATTAAACTTCTTTGTGTATGGTTATGGATTTTATGTTAACTTGGTTGCCGTGAAACTACTGCATCTACACGGTTATGGATTTCATGTGAATGTGGTTATTTTATTTAAAATATTTTGTATCAAATTGTTTATATATCATATTTCATTATGCGATTAATGTTTTTTTAGGTTGTTTGAACGTGATTATTATATGATTGATTGTTGGTTTCCTACTGAAATATGTTAATCATTACTAGATAATATATATGTTGTCAACAAAATGCATTTGAAATTGAATGAGCTACCAAAACGAAGGAAATATGTACAAAAAATCAATAGTTTTCAATAGCATTTAATAAATACCGCAAATTAATATGGTGGCACTTATAAAATGCAACGGTATGTTTTGGGTTTTCGCCTCATCTTCTATAACACGTATACGAAAATGCTTTAAAATATTTTGTAGTAGGATCAACGTTACTTTTCATTGGTGTTTGTACAGCGCTATGATAAAAAAATTTGGTTGCATTTGTAGAACGCTATAATGTTGTAACGACCCGTTTTAAGCCAAATTAAATTTTGTAATTAATATAAATTTTTGGGTTTATTTGTGAATTAATTTGAAAATTTCCAAAAAATAAAATAAGTTTTTGTTTTGTATAATAAATAGATTGTAAATAGAAATTGAATTTGAAATTCAAAAATAAATATCTTATAAATAAATTGGATATAAAAACTCTATATTTTAAAAACTAATAAAAATTTGTTTTCTAATTGTAGTATATATATATATATATTGAGACTTGGAAGAATAATAGTTTTCAAAGACGTTTTAAAATTAATAAAAAAAATTCTATTATATGTGTGTGTGTATGTGTATATATATTGTAATCGGAAAGTTATGTTTGAAATTTAATATAATAAATTTTCAAAAGCTATTTAAAGGTTAAATTCTAATATATATATTTACATGTTTATTTAGTAATGTATAATCAAATTTTAAAAATCATTTTCTTTAAGGTTATATAAATATAAAAAGGAAATGCATTAATTAAAATTTGAAAATATAATATAAGATTATATAAAATCATATTTAAAACCTTTAATACATGCAAATTACAAGTGTATGCTTATAAAGATATAAATTAAACAAGTGTAATCATCTTAGCATGGGATTTAACATGTGTAAATTAATTATACATGTAATTGAACAAATGTATGATAAATACATCATGAAATAAACAAGTGTCACTTATTTTATTTGAATTTTTAACTATTAATAAAGTGAAAAACAATGTTATATATACATACAACTATACTCCTACACTTTCCCTTCTTTCATATATATCAAAACAAAAATCAGAAAAGAAAACGAACCTGAGACAAACTACAGAAATGAAAAACCAATAAAACAAAAGCAAACATATAAATTCAAAAACAAATTAAAGCAAGCAAAGATCAAAGCAAACCATCTCTTCAAATTCAAAACCTGGAAGCTATAAACCTGAAATAAGGCATGATCACCTTCCAATTTGCAAGTTCAAGTAGATCAAAGTCCAAGATCATCTCAAACATCAACAAATTCATAGCATTTCCAGTTCAAACTTTTTCCAGTTTTTAAGGATCAAGCATTTCCAGCTTTTTAAAGTTTTAAAGTTCTCTGTTCAACATCAAAAGATGAGTAAACTACCCTTTTAAATCTTAAACTTGTTATATTTTCTTCGTATGAGACAAATATTTGAAAATATTTGTGAAAAAGTTTGTATAAAAGTAAAAATATGCTTGAATGCCTGTATATTTTGGGTGCACAGGCAAATATATCTCTGTTCTTACTTTAACAAGTTTTAAAACCTGATCAAAATTCCAAAATCTAATCTCCTAATCCATCTTAGGCTTTGATGTTCGAATAAAATGTGTTCGAATAAACACAACCTTAATTTAGAAAGATTATTAAGTGTTATCAACATATAGGATTGCTAGAAGTAAGAAATGTCAGAGAAAAATCAATTCAAGTCAAAAAGTCGAGTGTTAAATAACCAAGCTTTGATTATATAATCAAATTTGTATTCAAAAATGATGAATTTTAATAATAATATTGTGATTTTAAGTGGGTGGTTGTTGTGAATTTTTAAGTTCAACGGGATTGGGTATTTCGTCGATTTCTGGTGATCGCGAAGTCGTATAGTCTCGGGGTTGTGGTTGGTGATGGCTAGCTGATCAACGGTTATGAGAAAAATGCTTGGTGAATTTCCAGATCACCGTGGTGGCGAAACGGTGATGATTTAGGGTTTAACAATCTGGTTTGTTCGATGTTGTTATCAGAGCAAATTCGTCGTTGTTGGAGTATCAGACTGGCTCTGGGGTGGTGGGATCGAAATGTCGTGTCATGACGCATCTCTGGTTGGGTCGACGATGTTCCAGGTGACCGAAGTTAGGCGATGCGAGGTGGATTAGTGACTGGGTTCCAGGTGGTGTTCATCATTGCTCGATTTTGATTTCTTATATGTATCAATGATCTGGGTATTCGTGATGAATGAGGGTGCGGTCGTCGACGTGTTGATGGTCGCGGCAGTGGTCAGTGGTGATCGGAATGGCGTGCACGTGCACGTGTGCACGGTGATGCCTGGATTAGTTTGAGCTTGGGGAAGAAGGTGTGGACTCGAAGATTTACTTGGGGACTTGGGTTTTTGGCTCAGGAAAGGTTACGGGTGATTCGAATGGGTTTTGTAACCGGTTTTTAAATTTGAAAATAAAACAAAGTTAGAAAAAAAAGAGAAAGGTGGCTCGGGGGTTTACTCGGGTGAAAATGCAAATGACTCGGGTTGATATCCGAAGTGGTCTCGAGTTCATAATATAACAGTTTTGAAATTTAAAGTAAAAACAAGTTTTAAAATTATATTCTTAAACAATTTCATTTATATAATAAAAGTTTATTTGTTGATAAAAGTTGTATAGTTTATTTTAACTTAAAATTAATTAAGTTTTTTTTCTTAAGTTTATTTTGAAATGAAATTTTATAACTTAATTAAGAAGCTGATTAAAAAGATAAATGGTTTATCTTAAATAATGTTTTTGATTAGTAATTAACTTAGAGGTATTAAGTTAATTTGTATGTTAATTTACTTTCAATGTTTATTAAATAAAGATGCAAATGATAATCAAGAAATAAATTAAGGTAATGATTTATCTTTAATTTTCTAAGGTCTTGCGTAATTAATGGATAGTTAATTACTTAATGTCATTAAATTAAGGTGATTAATTAATGGATAGTTACTTAATGTAATTAAATTAAAGGATGATTAATTAATGGGAGTAATTAAAGGATAATTACTCAATGAGATTAATTAAAAGTTAATTAATTATTTAAGGTTAATTAATTTATGTAAGTAATTAAAGGATAATAAATTACTTAAAGATTAATTACTTAATGTAAGTAATTAAAAGACAATTACTGATTTAAGGTTAATTAATTAATAATTAAAGGACAATTACTTAAGTAATTAAAGGATGATTGATTAATAATTAAAGAGTGATTAGTCAAGTGATTAAGGATAATAATTTAGTATAGTTAATTAAAGATAATCACTTATTGTAATTGATTAAGGACAATCAATTAATATAATTAATTAAAGGTTAATTAACGATAATTGCTTAAAGGTTAATGACTTAATATAAATTAATTAAGGATAATTATTTAATTAAATGATAATTAATTAAGGGTTAATTTGTTAATGTAACTAATTAAAGGTTAATTAATTAATGTGATTAATTCTAAGGTTAATTAATTTATGTGATTAATTATGGGATAATCAATTAATCAAAGGCTAATAAATTAATATTAATTATGCAGTGTTAAGTAATTAATTTATTTTGAATTAATTAAATTAATTATAATCATACGACTAATTAATCTTGATTATGTATGATTGGATAATGTTGAATGCCTTGAATTGTTTGATATCTCTGATATGTAATGTTCTGTGATATGAATTGTTTTGATTTGAGATGTGAACTGTGATCTATTTATCTGTGATGAATTTACTTGTCTATCTGTGAATGAAAGATAAGCGTTATAGGATTATACCGCTTATTGATATTGTTGTGCTTGGATTTATGATAGTTGTCTTACACACAACACACAAATATGGATTTCACGGGAAATTGGTTAAGTCACGGGTATTTTGAATTTAATATTACCTTATTCAAAATGGTAAAAGATTTAAAAGTTGAATTTTGAATCCAAAAATGGTTTGGAAATGTAATTGGGTTAAATATGAATTTTTTTGGAAAGGAAGTTTTGTAATTATTTTGCATATTTATTTTTAATTTGAAATTTTGGAAACTATGATTTAAAAAGGTTATATAGATTATATAATATATATAGATTTTAAACCATTTTAAGGTATTTTAAATGAATTATTTGGGAATTTAAATTTAACTCAAATAAGGGCTCGCCGAGAGTACGATAATTCGCTGATTTTCCAGTTTATACTTTAAAAGGCTATAACTTGAGCAAATTTAATCGGATTTTCTCGAAACAAAAGACCTTTGTTTTCAAATGACAACAACTTTCGTATTAAGAAAGAATTTCCAGTTTTGTTGAAAGGATTTCTAGTTATGGGTAAATCAAATGGAAATAGTTTTGAAAGCTATGAATGAATCTTTGTTAAAGATTTGGGTAAACCTTGTTTTAAATTGAAGAGGATCTTAAAGATGGATCTTTTGTTTAAAGATTTAAAAAGGAAATTTGTTTACCATTCAAAAGGAAAGGTTTTGGGAAATAAGTTATGACTTAACTAAGATTCCAATATATCCGTATGTCTTTTTTTCAAAATAAGCGCTCATTATTCGGTTAAGCTGGGAGATGACATTAAGTCATAAAACCCATTTCGAATAATGATACAATTAAATGGATTGTATTTGAAGATGGTGGTTGAAGACCGGGTATTTTGAAAATAAAAGGATGACTTGTTGATTTTCTCTGCCACTGAGTTGCTCCGGTATAGAGATTACCCTAAGTGATGGAGAGTCCGGACGTGATTAGTGAATATCCGGATTTGCAAGGGCTTCTTTCCTTGATTGGATGAAGTGCCTTCGGTTCCATTCAGACCCAGGATGGACTTGTATGGACGTATATCTAACGTTACACTATGAGATGTTAAGTTGGTTTCTATCAAATACATTTCTATTTGGTGGTGGAGAATTTATTCTCTTAGCTTAACAACCTTCACTGAGACGTACGAGCTCAGAGGTTATGTAGTTGATATTTACTAGTGATATATTCCCAATTTGGTAATGTGGCATGCTAAGTGCCGATCATTGGTTGATCGAAGCATGACTTTTGTGAAAAGCGTAACTTTGTGGGACGAGACTTCATCAAACCTCGCACCTTGGAAATGGTCGAAACAGGAAGGATGCGGCAAGATTACGGGGGTCACGCCCCTTAGGGTATGTGCATTTCCTTTTGGATAAAAAGTGGTATCATGGTATGGACCCCAGATATTTAACTTATGTGCTCGTTGGAATTTGTTGGTGAATCTCGGGATAAAGGTCGGTTACGACAGGGGGCTGGCATACTCGTGACAGTTAGTTACCTAGTTATAGAGGTAACCCGACCATGTGTTGGCAGAGATCTGGTTATGTTCTCAGGGCGTCCCTCCAGAGGCGTAACCATTCGGAAAGGAAGTTCCTTAGCCTTGACCATTTGTTGGAAATCCAATCACCCAATACGAACCCTGTACGGTTTTAGTTGCAGAACCTACCATTTAACATGGTAGCTATAGTAGGTATACTATAATGGTAGTATGCTGGCTAAGATTAATATTATACTTTCGAAATGTTTTCCACACTATACACAAATAATAATATCAAAAAGGATTTTCGCGTATCAAGCATATTTAACTATCATAAGGAGAAACCTTCCTCAAGCGTGCAATTGCATTGTATGTGTAGCGGGAGGCCGTATGGTAGTTTCATTTTCCAAAAAGGATTGTGGATTTCTTTTTATTGCTTCTGTTTATCTCTTTTGTTCAAAATAACTGTTTTTGTGTGCTCACGCCAGTCCCATGACTGACCTGGAGTTTATTATTCCCTTTCTAAACTCTAGGTGCCCATAATTTTTCATATGGGCAGCCTAGAGTCAGGTTATCAGAAAGTCAACCAGTAGGTGTAGCTTTTGGCAGCCTTTGAAGTCTGTGGATTGGAGATCGCATTTACTTCACTACCGCATGATAGGGGGTTCGAGTTTTTGGTTTGGAGCTTTGGAAATGAAGATGTTATCTATCCACTGCTGTTGTTGTTATTTTCCGTTGCTGTGTTTTTCTGCTATTGTTTATATCACTAATGATGTTGATCACTTCATATTATATCATTGTTGTAGTCAATTGTAGTGTATCAATAAAATGATTCTTTTCTGTTTCCACCGTGTCGTTTTCACCTAATGTGTTATAAGCTCCGGCGGATCGGATTCCAACATTTGAATCTGCGGCATTCGAATACGGTTGATGTATGGATGTCGATTTTCGGACGTTCGAATTCGGGTCGTCACATTTGGTATCAAATCCAAAGGTTGAGTAAGAACTTTAGCTTTGGAGTATAACACATTAGGTGACTCATTATAGATAGGGCTCGCAACACCCTATAATGAGTATATTCTCTAAGATATGTTGTCCATATGCCTAAGTCAATTTAGTGCAAGAAGAGGACATGGTAGGGGACAAGGGAGTACCACTACAAATGGTCGATACCCTGTAATAACAAGGAACAATCTTTTTCCATCAACTTTCGTTTTATCATCATCCAATTTCAATTCTTTGGTTGCTTCCTGGCAGCTACAAGAAGAAGCTTTGGTGTGGTGGTGACCCTGCGAATCTTTGTTTACGTTATAGAAAAGTTCCTATTTTGTATTCTCATCGTTAGTTTCTTGTCAACTTTTCGTTCTTAACTTTAATAAATTTGAAATATTATTTGAAATGAATTGGTTAATAAAATATGAAGCTAAATTAAATTGTATCAATAAAACGATTAAAACTAAACTTGGAAATTATGTGTACGATTTTGTGATCTTAATAAGTTAATTTTCAAACATAAATTTCTTTTGTCCCGAATCGAGACCATACATTCAATTCTTTTCCATGATGGATTTAGCCCAAGGATTCCATCAGCTGAGAATTGTGGAAAATTGTACCCATTGGTCTGTTTTTATGGGTCTTGATACATTCTAGGAATTGTTAGTTATTCCTTCGGATTAAACAATACCCCTGCATATTTCGTAGACCTGATGACCCGATTATTTTTTAAGTGTTGAATAAGTTCGTTCTCGTATTTATAGATGATATTCTGATTTGGTAAGCCAAATATAGAACATATATTCAGTTTGATCAAATAAACCATTTCTCTATCTTTTATGTGTCCATCTGTTCTTTGTCTGTCTCCCTGTCTATTAAATTTCGGGGGAGAAATTTTCTTAAAGGGGAATCTGTAACGATCCCCTTTTTAAGCCAAATTAAATTTAGTAATTAGTACAAATTTTTGGGTTTATTTGTGAATTAATTTGAAAATTTTCAAAAATAAAATAAGCATTTGTTTTGTATAATAAATAGATTGTAAATAGAATTTGAATTTGAAATTCAAAATAATATCTTATAAATAAACTGGATATAAAAACTCTATATTTCAAAAACTAATAAAAAATTGTTTTCTAATTGTAGTATATATATATTGAGATTTGGAAGAACAATAGTTTTCAAAAGGCATTTTAAAATTAATAATTTTTTTCTATTATATATGTGTGTTTATATTGTAATTGGAAAGTTATGTTTGAAATTTAATATAATAAATTTTCAACAGCTATTTAAAGGTTAAATTCTAATATATATATATATATACATATATATACATGTTTATTTATTGATGTATGATTAAATTTTAAAAATCATTTTCTTTAAGGTTATGTAAATATAAAAAGGAAATACATTCAAAATCATAATTAAGTTGAAATGAAAAATCATCTTTTATCAATAATGGCGACTTAGTATGGCGACTTTCTCCTGCTCCTGCTCCGGTTCTTTTTTCTTCTACCTCTCCTGATATCATCTTTTCTTCGCCGCCCTCCTCCCCTCTGCTGCCCCTCTTGTATGCCTGCTTCTCCTTCCCATCTCCCCCTCCAATTCGCCCCGTCCCCCTCACGCTCAACCACCAGATCTGGGCGTTGCTTCAGTATGCCGTCTCCGTCGCTGTGTCCTGCGTCTCTTCTCCTCTTAGATGCAAATTTTCCTGCTCTGCCCGATCCATAAACATCTCCCATTGCTCCTACCGCTTCCCCTCTTTTAAGCCCTATTCCTTCAAAATGTGCGTCTGATGCATCCCTTTCTGTGGTTGGTGCATCTCCTACGTGTGTGCTTGGTGAGTCTCTCGAAGTGAGTCGTGTTGTGAAGGGACCATCTGGTAGTTCGAGTAAGGTTGTGGGAATTAACCTGTAACATCCCGTATTTTTAAGCCATTGAATTTGAACATTTAATTCGTTTTAAATGTTTAATGTGGGTTCTTAGTTGATTTTGAAATGAATGGATTCGGGTTCAATCAATGAAATAAGCTATAATTTTTAATTATAGAAATTCCGGTTGAATTTGAATAATGGGAAAATAATAATTTAAATATTCGGATTTGAAATAAAAGTAAATCTGGATGTAAATAGTGATAAAAATGGTTTTAAAAATTTATTTCGAGTTATTTGAGTGTAAATAGCGTGGTGGGAATTTTAGAATAATTTTAAAGTTGATAAATTGATATTTGGGATTTTATATTAATTTAAAAATGAATTTAATATTATTGAAACGCAATTAATCAGATTTGGGTCCGGAGTGAGCCAAAATGATTTCTAATGTGATTATAAATTCTATATGGATTATAATTAAGTTAATAAAATTGTAAGAGTGGAATTTTTAGCGAATTCGACGATTTTGAGAAATCGCTCGATTTAATCGACGAGTTAAAATAGCTTTCCGGGGCACAGTCTCAGAATTCGACGAAACCAGTTCCATTGGATCCGTAATAGTTAGTTATTATTGGATTTCAATTTTCGTAGCAATCCGGGTTGTCCTTTGACCGTGGCAGCTCGAAACGCATCAAAATCGTTTTAATCGGTTTAAATTAAAATTAATCGTTTAATTTCGTAACTCGCACATACGATCAAATTAGCTTCCGGAACTTGTTCCATTATGTCCGGAATGCGGAAAAACCCTATGGATGCCTATCGGCACGTGTGTTTTGGAGTTCGTTTGCAAATGTTCATTAAAATTGATTTTAATATTCAAATAATGTTAACAAATGAATATATATATTCACTTTTTAGCCCTAATCCTAATCTATTTCTCAAGCCGCCGTTTCTAAGCGTTCAATGGTCGAAAACGATTCTTCTTCTTCCTCCACAATCTCCTTATCCATACTTTAATTCAAATAATTATCTAAATGGAAGTTGTAGATCATAAAGGGATCTACACATCCAATGGTGGGAATTGATTCTCGTGTGGCGTGGTGGTCGAAGTCGTGCGATGAAGGGCAGCCGTTCGTCCTCGTTTTACTCGCCGTGGTGTTGACCGAGCCTGGCCGTGCTCTGGCCAGAGGTGGAGCTCGCGACGCACGTCACCGTGGTGGGTGTTGATCGAGTCATTGATGCATCTGGTGGAGTGCGAGTTGATCAAGGCGGTCGTAGTTTGGGTTCGTGATGGCCTATTGTTCGTGCGCGAGAAGAAGATGGGGTTACGGCCTGATTTTAGTCTCTGGGTTAGGCGGCTGTGATTTGGTATTATACATATATAAAAAAAAAATTTGTTTATAAATTATAATTCAAACTTTAACAATTCGTATCTAACGCATATGTTGTCGAAATTCGACAAAACAGGAAGCGTTGGAATCGCAGCGACGGGAAGCACGCTGTGGCACAGATATGAATTCGATTCAAGCAAGTATAAATTTGAGTTAAATCGAACGTCGTTCGGTTTAATTTAAATTTCGAACGCTCGCCGGAACTCAAGGTGACTTAATCTCACTCACATCTGGAATGTTAGCTGATTTATGTAGTTGATATTTAGATAATTGTGTGATTGGTTGAAATGTTTATTTATATCAGTTTGGATTGATATATATATATATATATTGTTGTGCTAATATTTGTGGATGCAGGGAAAACAGGTTGGAGGGATCCAACTGGATTACTCACAATGTAGTAAATATATTTTATAATTGATAATGATGCTTGTTTATATATTGTGATTGATAAATTTGGAATTTAATTATATTATGATGTTGTTGGATAAACTATAAACTCAGAATGTTAATTATAAAGAAAATAAATTGGATTTTAAAAAGAAATCAAGAAATTGATAAATAAAGCATTTAAGGGAATAAATTTGGAATCTGGGTTGGGTGAAGACTGAAAATTTGGAAATTTGGGAAATATAAAAATAAGTGGGATATTTATTAGTTGATAAATGTGAAGGTATGGAATTTTGGTGATAAACTTGGATTAAAAGTTATAAATGGTAAAAATAATGAAGGAGATATTTGATAATAATGTTCCCCGGAATTTAATGTGATTTCAAAAGAAACCCTTTAAATTAAACTAGCAATAAACTGCATATTAGAATGTTCAGAAATACTATTTATAACCATTGAAATGTAAGTAGGTATTTATTAAGCAATTCCTTAAGTATGGTTTTCATTAAATAAATTCATAATAGAATTATTTCAAAAAAAAAGAGATTCTTGAAAGTGAAATTCGGGAACGGAAATATAGTTAAGCTTCGTAAGAAGTTATTTTAACGCGGAAAATAAATTTATAATAATAAAACTTAAATCTGAATTGAGATAAAATCGACAAAATTTCTAAGAAGGATTTTCTGAGATGCTTAAGTGGAAATGAGTTCCCTAGGAAAACCAAGTTCGAGTTTTAAACAGATTTTATTAAAATGAAGTCTAAAATTCAAACTCGTTTAAAAGGGTGTTTTGGAACTTATTGTTTTAAGGTAATTATTACTAAATTAGCGATAGTAAATATTTATAAATACCTTAGTAATTATTTTTACAAATGGATTTGTTATGGAATTAGTATTAATCTCTTTTAAACTCTACTTTTTAAATTTAGCTTAACCAATACCTTATTTTAAATCAAGTTATATCTTCTAAAATAATTTTACTTTAAATATTTTGAAATTATATTTTGAGTAAATAACTAGTAGTAAATTTACATATTTTAAAGTATATTTTAGAATAAAGTGTTTTAACTGTTTTAAATCTAAATTGTTTTTGAACTTGGTTATTTCCAATGGGAATAAATGGTAAAGGATTTACCGGGTAAAGGAAGAACTTTGGGAAATTGTTTTCAAACGAGTTTTGAAAATTTGAAAATATATCTTGTAAAGATATTTGAGGCAAATAAATAATGTGGGAAATTATTTATTGTGTGATGGATGTTTGTGAATATAAATTGATAGTTAAATCACCGACTATCAATATTGGACAAATGCATTGATCGTTTCGAAGACCGGGATCGAGATTAATTTCTCGAAAACCACTTCGATCCGGTTTGTACTTTTCGTTAGAAAAACGTGTTCGGAGTCGAAGACGGAGTAGTGAAGCGCAAGGGCTAATCGCTACTAACCCTGAGGATATTTCCAAAATGGATGTAGTAGGAATAGTGCCTTCGGTTCCGTTCGAACCCGGAACGGACTTGTATGGACGAATGCTTTCGGAACATCGTCAGGTGGGCGATGGGCATTCTAAGTGAAACGTTCTAAAAGGTAACGCTTAGCCCCAAGCCTCATCAAATGGGAATGACTGAAAATCTGGGGATATGCAGCAAGGCTTCGTGGGTAGCCCCCACTGGAGAGTAAGGTCATCCCTGTCTAGATGTCCCTTTTTATTTCGGCTTAGTGGGCGGTTGCGGATCCCAACCGCAGGGTAATCTTATTCGGATCTATCCAGTAAGGGATGGGTCCGGCCTTGTGTTGCAGGGGATCGGGAGTTGTCCTCGGTACGGTGATCTAGGCCCCGTACTGTGACAGGTGGTACCCTAGTGCCTAGTCATTGTTGGAAATCCATTCTCCCTACGAACCTTGTACGAGTTTTGTTTGTATTACCCACTTTTGTGGCTAGTAGCTAGAATTTAATAGATGTAACAATTTCGGCTATTTTATAAGTATTTGTAAATAGACCCTATTATAATATCAGAGGATTTCTATATAAAGTGTTTTAGCTATCGTTAGGTAAAAACCCGACATGTTTATTTGTGGCTGGTCTTACGAGATGCTTTTGTTTTCAAAAAGGATTTTTGAAACTTTAATAATCAATTTGGATGCATTATTATCAGCTGGTATTCCAGACCGACTCGGGTGTTATTTCATTATAATGCTCGGGTTAGACTGAGTATTATATGTTCATGACAGGATGTTATGGAGCATGAGAGGAGCTGGAGCCCGAGACGAATTATCTATATATATACATTCCACTGCTATGATTGTATGGTATGTCTGATTTGTAATTGATGATGTATGAGATACTCTAATGATGTGATGTATAAAACTGGTATCGATTTTATTTTGTGTAAAGATCTATATTTACTATTATATCTTATTCCGCGGCGACTGTGAGATTCTGATATTGTTTAGCTTCTTCTTCTTCTATCTCTTCTTCTTTAACTCTAATGGTTCATAATTCTGTGCCACTTGAGTCAATAGAGGTAGAATAGTGTTGATTCAAGGGGTACGGATTTGCGGGCTGTTACACTTGGTATCAGAGCTTAGGTTGGCGACAACCTAGGCTTTGGTAGGGGGCAACTACTCATTGGATATAGAGTCAAATAGTACTCTATAATGAGTTGAGCGTATTAATAAATATGAGAGCGTACTTGTTAGTGGATATAAAATTTGTTTTTATACTGTGTTGACTTATCGATCGAGTGTTTATGAATTCTGGTCGGTACGGGAAGTACAACCGTATCGATAGGGGTTTCTAAACTCTTAAACAAGATAAACCGACATAGTATTGTTTTAAAGTGGGCAAATGAAATAATTTTACCCAAAATTGTATTTTGATATAAAAGAAATAATTTTCTGAAATTATTATATATATTTGGATGATTGGTTGTTAATGTTTAAATCAAATAAGAATCTAAAATTTAATTTGGAATTTGAAATAGTTATAATGAAAATAAAATTCTACAAATATAAATTATATAAAAGGAAGAATAACTAAATTGAATTGAACCAGAATTTACATCCCGGAAGCTTTGGAAAGGATTTTAAATGTAATGAAACTAAAGGTTTGGGAAATTTAAAATCTTGGAAATGTTTGGTAATATTTTCCCACGTGTTTAACGACAATAATGGAATGTTGATTTGGGAAGTATTTTTGAATGGAAACCATTTTGGAATGAATTTGGGAAGTAAGAAAGCACTGAACTCACTTCAGTCGCTGGAAAATAATCCTGATGATGCTGGCCACATCATTAGAATTCATTTTCGAGTTTCTAAAGTGATAGATTGCTACCAAAGTGGTTGGTTATGATATTGTTTGGACTTGTTGGGCATACTAGTTGTTTTGGAATTTCCAAAGGAGAAAAATTGTTTTGGTACAAGCACATCGTTTTGGAATGTGGAGATTGGGTTTGATATGCCAAGAGAGAATATGTTGATATTATTTCAAAATGGTTTTGAAATAAAATCGGGCAATTGAATTCTGGGAAATTCTGTTTAAATAATGTGTAAAGTAAAATGAATCAACTAATAAGTTATTACGTCAAGTTGATGCTAATAAGAAGGAAATGATAATTTTAATCTTGAAATTAAAATTTAACTTGAGTACAATGGAAGTGAATAGGAAATTGGAATTTAACTTGGGATAAGTTAAATAAATTGGGCTTAGAATTAAATTGACTTGGATTAAATTGAAATGTAAAATGACCTTGTAATTGTGGGTCATTGAGAAATAAATTGTACCCATGAGCTATTAAGTGTTATGCTTAAAATTTGAAATCGTGAATTTACAGTTGTGCAAGGAATTAAATTGAAAGAAGTTTGTATCTTTACGAATTTAGTGATACACACACACACATATAATTTGGAATTGTGATTATAAGATGTAGATGGATTAAAAATGAGCAATATGAGCTTTTAAGTAAATAAGTTGATGAACTATGAATAGGAAATGAAATTATAATCACAATTGGGAAATAGTTGGATGGTATGGTGAATTCAAAATTAATCTGAAAAGAAATGTGAATTGAGATAAGGTAAAGTGAGAGATAAAAGATGTAAATGAACTTAAGTTAGTAAATAAGTTTTGAACTTGTATATGGAGAATTAAAATTAGATTGAATTGGATTTAACTTCGGTTAATGGAATTGAGTTGAATTTAGAATAAATTAAAATTAAAATTCATTTGAGTTATAAATAATTATGAATAGAATTAAATTCTTATTTAAGGTAGTAAAGTAAATGAAATGAATTCAAGATGGCTAAATAAATTTTGTTGAACTTGAATTTGAATTGGAAAAGAATTAATTTGGGAAAGAATTGAATTGAAAGAAATTTAATTCTGTTGAAAGGATATTGTGTGAATAAAAGTTTAACCCAACTATATTCACAGGAATTGTTTGGGAAAGAACTTAGTATAAGCTGAATTAAATAAAAGAAGTTTGAAGATGAATTTAGTATAAACTAAATTTAATGAAATTGGTCTTGGCCTGGGTGGAATTTTGGTGGTTTGATAAGTAAAGTTTGGAAAAAAATAATGAAAAACCCAGTTCTAGTATGGGTTTTAGTTTTGGAAAATAAAAGTTGAGAGTGTGAATGAAAATGATCATATTATAAATGAATTCAGAGTGAATTGAGGAAGTGAATTAAAACCTAATATAGATTAGGTTAGAGACTAAATTGAATTACAATTAAATGGAATGTGTATGGTAATGAATGGAATTTTGATAATTTGATCAAAATTTGGAAAGTAAATAGAAATCCAATTGTGGCATGGGATTCAAATTTGTGATAACAAATAATGAAGTGTGAATGAAAAATGGAATTGGATTATAATAGCGATGGTTGGAATTGTAAATAAATTGAAGTGTGTGAAATGATTTGAAGTGACCTTATTATCACTAAAAGATTTAAATTATTGGATATAAACTAGAATTGGATGAATATACTAATCAAGTTTAATGGAATTGGAATTTGATTGAATGAGAATCAAATGAAAAAATAAAATAAAATTGATATAAGAAGATAATGGAAATATTGTATGATTTAAACAACATAAGAAAATTGAAAACAATAATGATGGATGAGCTTTATTAAGTAATCTTGAGTGCAATCTGTTAGATAATTAAAACTGAATTACAAGTGAAATGGTATTAATTAATTATTGTGATAAAGAAAGGATGTGTGGGTTGTAAATAATCCAGGATGGAATGATGTTAATATAAACTTAAGTAAAATGATGAATTTGGAGTGAGAATAAGAATGTGATTTAAAAATTGAAATGGATGATTCAGAATGGAATAAAATTAATATAAATTTAAACTAGAATTAATTTTAATGGTTATGAGTTTAAGTGGTGATTTTTTTTTTGCTTGAATGACATGAATATTTGCATGTATTCAGAATTGAGTTATTTAAACAACAACTGAATTGGTTTTGAATAAATTGGAATGGATTGAAATGTTATTAAGTAATTTTTGCGTAAGAATGAAAATGAATCATAAAAGAAATGAAAATGCTTCAAAATTGAAAATAAAATTGGTTTGTAAATCAATTTGGAATTGAATTGGAATAGGTTGATGTTAGTGAAGCATATGTTAATCATATTGAAATAGAAATGAATTGGTTGTAATTAATATAAATGGTATATAATGAACTTGAATGTAAATCATTTAAGTGAAATAAAATGAAGTTGGTTTGGATGGAAGTAGAATGGGCTAAAATCTCAATAAAGGGATTTGAGTATAAATGTAAGTGAATCATAATAGAAATGAAAACGTAGCAAATTGAAGTAAAACTTGCTTGGTGAATCAATGGGTAAAGTATGAATTGGAATGGAGAAACTTGTTTGTAAATCTTTTGTGTGAAATAAAATGGAATTTGGTATTAGAAAAGAAACTTGTGCATGTTATAAAATATGGTTTACTTATGGAATCATGCAAATTGTTGATTGGATTATGAAATGGATATGTTTGGCTTACATCTATATTGGAAATGTTGTTAAAATATTCATATCTTTAAAAACTAATGAGTTTGTTGAGTAAGTACAGGTATGGGAGGCGTTCGAGAGGGTTGGAGCGCGTATATGCGTTATATTAGCTGCTTGCTATTAAAATTTGCTAAAAAGGTACGCCTACGTAAATATAATTGGGAAATGATATATTTGTTGTGATATATTTTGGTTTCCGACCGTGTGGGTCGATGTATATATATTTATCTGTATCACGATATCGCGAAAGCTCCTCCGTGTAGGGGAGACTCTGCCAAAAATTTTCGGAATTTTTGGGAGTTAAAATTTTTGGGATTTTGGGAAAATTTTATTAACTTGGAAAGTTATTTTTGAAAGCAAATGTTAAAATACAGGCTTTAGAGTGGATAAAACAAATGGTTTTGAAATGGAGCTGAAACTTTTTGGGAAAGTAAATATAAGCTTTTAAATAAGCAAATAGGGTAAGTAAATGGGTTGGAGAGTATTTTCTACACTAGCAAATTTCGGGGACGAAATTTTTATAAGGGGGGAGGAATGTAACATCCCGTATTTTTAAGCCATTGAATTTGAACATTTAATTCATTTTAAATGTTTAATGTGGGTTCTTAATTGATTTTGAAATGAATGGATTCAGGTTCAATCAATGAAATAAGCTATAATTTTTAATTATAGAAATTCCGGTTGAATTTGAATAATGGGAAAATAATAATTTAAATATTCGGATTTGAAATAAAAGTAAATCTGGATGTAAATAGTGATAAAAATGGTTTTAAAAATTTATTTCGAGTTATTTGAGTGTAAATAGCATGGTGGGAATTTTAGAACAATTTTAAAGTTGATAAATTGATATTTGGGATTTTATATTAATTTAAAAATGAATTTAATAATATTGAAATGCAATTAATCAGATTTTGGGTCCGGAGTGAGCCAAAATGATTTCTAATGTGATTATAAATTCTATATGGATTATATTTAAGTTAATAAAATTCTAAGAGTGGAATTTTTAGCGAATTCAACGATTTTGAGAAATCGCTCGATTTAGTCGACGAGTTAAAATAGCTTTCCGGGGCACAGTCTCCGAATTCGACGAAACCAGTTCCATTGGATCCGTAATAGTTAGTTGTTATTGGATTTCAATTTTCGTAGCAATCGGTGTTGTCGTTTGACCGTGGCAGCTCGAAACGCATCGAAATCGTTTTAATCGGTTTAAATTAAAATCGATTGTTTAATTTTGCAACTCGCACATACGATCAAATTAGCTTCCGGAACTTGTTCCATTGTGTCCGGAATGCGGAAAAACCCTACGGATGCCTGTCGGCACGTGTGTTTTGGAGTTCGTTTGCAAATGTTCATTAAAATTGATTTTAATATTCAAATAATGTCAACAAATGAATATAATATTCACTTTTTAGCCCTAACCCTAATCTATTTCTCAAGCCGCCGTTTCTAAGCGTTCAATGGCCGAAAATGATTCTTCTTCTTCCTCCACAATCTCCTTATCCATACTTTAATTCAAAGAATTATCTAAATGGAAGTTGTAGATCATAAAGGGATCTACACATCGAATGGTGGGAATTGATTCTCGTGTGGCGTGGTGGTCGAAGTCGTGCGATGAAGGGCAGCCGTTCGTCCTCGTTTTACTCGCCGTGGTGTTGACCGAGCCCGGCCGTGATCTGGCCAGAGGTGGAGCTCACGACGCGCGTCACCGTGGTGGGTGTTGATCGAGTCATTGATGCATCTGGTGGAGTGCGAGTTGATCAAGGCGGTCGTAGTTTGGGTTCGTGATGGCCTGTTGTTCGTGCGCGAGAAGAAGATGGGGTTACGGCCTGATTTTAGTCTCTGGGTTATGCGGCTGTGATTTGGTATTTTATATATATATATATATATATATATAAATAAATAAAATATTTGTTTATAAATTATAATTCAAACTTTAACAATTCGTATCTAACGCATACGTTGTCGAAATTCGACGAAACAGGAAGCGTGGGAATCGCAGCGACGAGAAGCACGCTGTGGCACAGATATGAATTCGATTCAAGCAAGTAGAAATTTGAGTTAAATCGAACGTCGTTCAGTTTAATTTAAATTTCAAACGCTCGCCGGAACTCAAGGTGAGTTAATCTCACTCACATCTGGAATGTTAGCTGATTTAAATAGTTGATATTTAAATAATTGTGTGATTGATTGAAATGTTTATTTATATCAGTCTGGATTGATATATATATTGTTGTGCTAATATTTGTGGATGCAGGGAAAACAGGTTGGAGGGATCCAACTGGATTACTCACAATGTAGTAAATATATTTTATAATTGATAATGATGCTTGTTTATATATTGTGATTGATAAATTTGGAATTTAATTATATTATGATGTTGTTGGATAAACTATAAACTCAGAATGTTAATTATAAAGAAAATAAATTGGATTTTAAAAAGAAATCAAGAAATTGATAAATAAAGCATTTAAGGGAATAAATTTGGAATCTGGGTTGGGTGAAGACTGAAAATTTGGAAATTTGGGAAATATAAAAATAAGTGGGATATTTATTAGTTGATAAATGTGAAGGTATGGAATTTTGGTGATAAACTTGGATTAAAAGTTATAAATGGTAAAAATAATGAAGGAGATATTTGATAATAATGTTCCCCGGAATTTAATGTGATTTCAAAAGAAACCCTTTAAATTAAATTAGCAATAAACTGCATATTAGAATGTTCAGAAATACTATTTATAACCATTGAAATGTAAGTAGGTATTTATTAAGCAATTCCTTAAGTATGGTTTTCATTAAATAAATTCATAATAGAATTATTTCAAAAAAAAAGAGATTCTTGAAAGTGAAATTCGGGAACGGAAATATAGTTAAGCTTCGTAAGAAGTTATTTTAACGCGGAAAATAAATTTATAATAATAAAACTTAAATCTGAATTGAGATAAAATCGACAAAATTTCTAAGAAGGATTTTCTGAGATGCTTAAGTGGAAATGTGTTCCCTGGGAAAACCAAGTTCGAGTTTTAAACGGATTTTATTAAAAGGAAGTCTAAAATTCTAACTCGTTTGAAAGGGTGTTTTGGAACTTATTGTTTTAAGGTAATTATTAATAAATTAGCGATAGTAATATTTATAAATACCTTAGTAATTATTTTTACAAATGGATTTGTTTAAAAACCTAGTTTTGACCTAAGTTATGGAATTAGTATTAATCTCTTTTAAACTCTACTTTTTAAATTTAGCTTAACCAACACCTTATTTTAAATCAAGTTATATCTTATAAAGTAATTTTACTTTAAATATTTTGAAATTATATTTTGAGTAAATAACTAGTAGTAAATTTACATATTTTAAAGTATATTTTAGAATAAAGTGTTTTAACTGTTTTAAATCTAAATTGTTTTTGAACTTGGTTATTTCCAATGGGAATAAATGGTAAAGGATTTACCGGGTAAAGGAAGAACTTTGGGAAATTGTTTTCAAACGAGTTTTGAAAATTTGAAAATATATCTTGTAAAGATATTTGAGGCAAATAAATAATGTGGGAAATTATTTATTGTGTGATGGATGTTTGTGAATATAAATTGATAGTTAAATCACCGACTATCAATATTGGACAAATGCGTTGATCGTTTCGAAGAGACCGGGATCGAGATTAATTTCTCGAAAACCACTTCGATCCGGTTTGTACGTTTCGCTAGAAAAACGTGTTCGGAGTCGAAGATGGAGTAGTGAAGTGCAAGGGCTAATCGCTACTAATCCTGAGGATATTTCCAAAATGGATGTAGTAGGAATAGTGCCTTCGGTTCCGTTCGAACCCGGAACCACTACAAGAAAACTGATTTTTTGTAGCGCCCAAAAACCGCCACTAAGTATTTTTAGTGGCGTTTCGATAACCGTTACGAAAAACATGCCACTAAAAATCCTCGAGTATTAGTTGCACATTTCTAAACGCTACCATTTTTTTTTGATAGCGTTTTTATAACGCCATAGAATTCCTTTTTTGTAGCGCCAATTTGCCGCCACCGAAAAGGTTTTCTCCTCCATGATACTTTTTTATGGCGTTATCTAAATTTTTTGTAGCGCCTGTTTAACGCCACCGAAAGGGTTTTCTCCTCTACGTTACCTTTCCAAGGCGTTATATACATTTTTTGTAGCGCTTAATAAATGCTAGCATAAGTGTGTTTGAGTTTTTAATCACTATTTTGTAGCGCTTAATAAACGCCAGCATAAGTGGACTTGAGTTTTTAATCACTCTTTTGTAGCGACATTTTAACGCTGCCAAAATAAATAATATCCAGTAGCGTTTTTTTCCCTCCACCTGCTCCTCCAGATTTACCATTGATCTAGCATGCAATTATATAATAACAGAATACGCAAGCACATACACTTTTGAACACAATATATTAAACAACTACAAAATACGTATACATATTGAAGATCCACAAGATATATAGACATTCATACATCCACATACATAGGTGTCGACAAAAAGCTACCCGTACACATACACAACCAAACTACCATAAGTGTTATAACCAAACTACCATAAGTGTCATAACCGTACATATACATCTGAAATAAACGTCTGAAATAACCAAAGTACCGAGCAAAACCTGAACCACCATAAAAACCTAAACTACTTGTCATTGCTGATGTCTTCAAAACCTTAACTACCTGTAAACAAAGAACAGAACAAAAGAGTGAGAAAACAAAACCTAAACTTAAAACTGCATCACTAACGTTCCACCACAATCCATACATAACTCCTCACCATCAATTATACTAAAGTAATATCTGAATAAATATACAGACATATGTATTTTAAAAATATAAATAACTAAAACTTGCATAGATAAATAGGGATGTACCTACGCATAAAAGAAATGAAATCAATTCTACAAAATGGACAAGATATGATATAGTAAGAGTATTGTAACAGTGTAACGGTCAATTAAACAAGTCTAAAACACCAAAAAGCACAACAATACACCCCATGCACGTGAGATACACAACAACAAAACTGAAACTCAAATATATGAAGACAACACACAAACACACACAACATCCATTCAATATAAACACAACATTCTTACAATACATAACACTATATATATAGACACACAGACACAAATGCACTCACGCATAAACATATAGCATTTGAATGCACACACACAACACAATGCAGAACACACATTGCTTAATCATGGTTACATGGCCTTAAATGATAGTTAACCGCTTAAGACAAGGTTTATATATATAAAAAATTAATTAGTGAATAATATGGCACATCCAAAACTTCTAGTTATAACTAGGAATTACTTGCTATAAGTTTCTCGCTACTTTATGCTAATGTACCGTAATAAAATTATTCGTGCTAGATACTGTGTTAAAATTATCATCTGTTTACTCAGTAGTATGATATTGAGTAAACAGATGATAATTTTAACACAATCACACTCACACACACACAGTTGGGTAAGCACACATCCTCATAAACACACTAGCGCATATATACAAAATCGCGCACGCACCTACAGGTTACACACATACAAATTAATCAACACACACGCTCATATGTACACACAAAAACACAGATCGTACGTAAGAACACATATACTCCAGGCAACACACACCTATATGCACACCAATACAAAACACTAAAACACACACACACACTCTCTTCATGCACATAGAAATTCAAGGCAGTAGCAACACATATACCTAGCAGGCTAGCATGCACGCACTCTCAAACACCATCGTACTTGGGAAAACACAAAACAAAAGCAGCTTGCTCGAATATGCTCGAATATCAGAATTTATAATAATTTCTTGGATTTTATTTTTAATTTAGAAAATGACAATAATAGGTTTTAATTAATTTCAGAAGAAGAATGAGTGAATCCTGTTAAAGTGAATATGCGTGAGATATTTTATATGATAGAGAAAGTTCTTAAGTAGATATGATATTGCATCACTAACATTGCACCACAATCCATACATAACTCCTTACCAATCACAATCATTCAATCACAATTCCAATATAACACCCCTACTTATGTACTTTTATCAGTTTACCAAAAATATATCTGCACTTTAGCTGCTAGCATTCCTAATGTATATATAAAATAAATTATATACCTTTCATTTTGACTTAATAATGATTTTTTCCATTGGCCAAGCTATGGGAACGCCAAAGCAATCATCCATGCACGTCAGACCCGATGTTGGTCTCCATATCTCTGCATCTAGAACTATCACCAGTTCAATCCAAACTTTTACAGCATTACGTCCCAGTGGACGACAATGGACCATCGTTATCGGATCAGTTGATGCAATACTTCCTTCCGCCACTACATCTGCTCCACCCAAATCGATCAACTGGCATTTGGCATCCTTTTGCATGGTTGCAATTGGCTGAAAGAAAAGAGATTATTATGCACAATGTATACATGCACATTAAATAAACTTTCATACACAGTTAACTTCTTCAAATTTGAAAATTAATACTTACATTTTGCGATTTATTTATGACCATATGTGCGGATTTCATGAGAGAATTCACAACATTTTCAGTATCATCACGACTCTCATCTAGTTTTTCTTGATCAGCTTCTACTTTTGATCTTGGCCATGCTATTTTCATACCAACTGCATCTCCAATGCACGACATATCAGATGTGGGTCGCCACAAATAAGCATCTTTATTTACTACTTTGTCCACCCAAATCACAACAGCAGGCGGACCGAGTGGAATACCATTAACAGTATATTTTGGATCAGTGGCATGGATTCTTCCTTCGGCAATTACACCTTCACCCTCAGTCCAACCGTAAATCTTGCAAGTGTCTTTGATGATGCTGGTACTCTAAAAATGAGAAGTGAAATTCAAGACTTTAGTATGCTATACAAAAACAATGAATATGTGTTAAATTTTTATTCAGATGGGGGGTGTGCTCGCTGCATTTTAGACATCAATAAGCTCGCAGCATATTACACTAATATAATTAACGTGAAAAAAATTACCATACTGGCTGCACTACAGTTCAACCATGTTCGCAGCGGGACCTTGATGCAAACTGATGGCCAAGCAACTACCTTATTCTTAGCGTTTGCTAAGACTGCCATTTCAGGTGTAGGCCTCCATAAATAAGTATTTGCTTTATCCAATGAATCTATAACAACGCTCCCGGCATTTGGTCCCAGACGAATGCCATTGACGTCATCTGGGTCCATGGACAACAGCCTCCCATGGGCAATAACTCCAGAGGTTCCATCCCAATTCAACAGCAAACATACTTCGTCGTCGCTCTACAATTAATCAACCGAAAATTAAATCAATTACTGGATTAAAAAATTAAAATATAAATTTCATTTATTGAGTAATATAAATATTATTTTTACCGAATCAGGTGAGTTCCTTCTCGAACTTTCTTACCTGTAGCGAAGCACGAATATAAATTAATATTTTACGAATATAAATTAATTTCCAAAAATTTACCTTCTGGTCCATCAGAGTCTGTATCATTCCCTTCAATTCTGCTATTTCCTCTCGACACCGAGACACTTGTTTATCTTTGGACTGGGCCAAAGCTAGCTTGGTTAAAGTGCAACCCCTACCCAATACCCTTAACCCTCCCGGTTTATCTTGTCCCAGTACATGTACAAGAGCATCTTTTCCAATATCAGTCTGTGACGAGCCGGATTGGGATAGGCTACCATATTTTTTGATCTCCTCCTATATAAATAAATACACATAGATAATGTACAATGGTAAAAATATCATAGTTTCAAAAAAAAATATACCAATAAAATTAAAAAAAAAATTACAATAGTATTCCTAGCTTCCATGTTCACTGGTTTCACCAGTTTTTTTAATGTGAGATCTAATCCACACATCAGCTCTACTTATGGACGATGGATCTACACTTTCTTTTTTCTAAAAATAGAATAACATTAAATTAATAAACTGACAGGTATAAATAATGTTAAATAATGCTATATTTAATTAACTTACCATGTCTTCTGTCTTTCTAGCCATTCCCCTACGACCGGTTGTATGCGGAATTTGTGTGTACCTAAGGGCTGAATATTTCTCACTTTTTTGCTGAAAATGTTGAAAGATGCTAGAATTTAACAACCAAAATCATAAAAAAGAACTATCTAATATTTATAATGCAGGGTAAATATGTATGGTGAGGATTGCAATTTATTTGAAAATCAATTCATCATGGTCATATACTTATTTGGTATTATTAATGCTGGATAACTCAGTGACATATACAGCATTCCATATCTACTAATAATATTTATAGATTGAACTAACTTGCAAAGTGTTTTTTTTACTTCATTTAAAATGTTTCTGTGCTTGTCATAACGCATTTGTATTTTGTACTATCATAGGTTCCTGCAGCTGATACCTAAACAGGAACCCTCAGCATCCACCAACACTTGGACTTCACTTCTAAAGAAATTTATCGGTTGCTAACTATGTAGATGGATTTGCAGAAACATGCCAGACAAGTTCAGTAGGAATGATTTACCTTAAACTCCGGACTTGTTTTCGCCTTCACAAACTTCCTCCAATCGGTTATTCTTTTTATGTTCGTAGGTTTCATTTAAGTCTTTCCTCATCGTTCTCCGCTTTTTGCAAATTTCGAACCAATTTGCTTTTTGACGATCTCCAAAGTACTCCCATTTGTTGAAATATAGCTTTTCTTTGCCATTCCTCTTCCAATTTAAATCTAATCTGCAACAATACATCAAAACGTGATATTAGTAAAATTTATTTAATTTAAATACGACAGATTTAATTAAATCTGAAAGGTTTTCTGAAGTTATTAGAGGGCAATTTCAATTTATAATTGGCAAGAACTATTTTTCAATTTATCCATAAGTTATTAGATGGCAATTTAATTGGAAAGACCATGCAATATTAGAAGTCATTTTCAAAACATATTAGAGTCAGAATGTTAAATAATAGATGCCTGCTTCATACCAGAACCGACTGCCACAAAACTTCTTTTAAGTCATCACTAATATTCCTCCAATCATCAATGGTGTATGGAACCTGCTTCCGCACAAGCGGTCCAAGAAAAGAGGATAAATATACCGACCCTTGCCCTACCGGTATACCTAGATCATTGAACTCAACTTCAATTCGATCCTGACTGCATGACGGGAGTCTTTTTGCTTTTGCTAGACCTCTACCGCCTCTTTTCTGAGATGTACTTCCGATTTCAGCTTCACTTTGTTTTCCAATTTCCAGCTCGGCATCAGCAGTTTGTTCAGGATGGGTTTCATTTTCTGAGCGGAGTCCTTCATTTGGGTCAGAGGGGATATCATCTAGTGGTTGTTCGTCTTCTTCATTGTGAACAGTGGCTTGCTTCTTAGCATTGTCTGGTTGTTCTTCTATTTCATTTATACTATCTGGAACTTTACATTTTCGCTTTGACTGTTTGTTCTTACCTTTGACTGCTTGTTCTTCAGCCTTTCTCTGCAAGCGGGTACGTACAGATGTTGTAGACATATCTTTCTACAAGTGACAGAAAACACAATATAAACCAATAAGCACATGTAAACAATAAGCAGCGATAAATATTAACAAACAACACTTAAATATCATCAACATGTAGTTGAAAAGAGATGTGGCAGTTTGCAAACCAAACAAGCAGGCCTAAAAGCCTTGAGATGATGAACAGATTTGTAATTTTATGAGAAAATGTACATGTAATGCAAACAGAATTGATAAGAACACTACTCATTATCAAGCAATATATGCAAACAGAATTGATAAGAACATATAATGCTTTGTCTCTGGAAGTATACAAAGATCAAAACACAAAGAACAAAAATTGAATGGTACATGCATTTGCAATGGATTAGAAAATTAAATGGTACAATCACTAAAGAAAATCAATACAAGTTCAATGAAATTTCCAAATAGCCCGGATTTAATATATAAGTTCAACATCACTAAAGAAAATGAACAACTATGCTCAAGTAGAACATATAATCTACTCAATTATGCCCTCGCAATCCTCTCTAACATAGCAAACATCTTCATCATCCGCTTCAGTTATTTCATCTTCCACCACTTGAATATCTTCCTCGATGCAATCGTGCTCCTCTATATCATTAAAACTTCTTGATGGTGCTTTCATTACGACGTACCAATTAGAAACATCGTTCTCTCTTGAATAAAGTACTTGTTTTGCTTGAGATGCAAGTATGTATGGGTCTCGTGAAAATGATGCTTGATGTAAATTAACAAGAGTGAACCCATCATCATCAACTTTTACTCCATTTCCTTTATACGTCCAACGACGCTTAAAAACTGGAATATAAATAAATGATAATCTAATAAAATTATATCTGTCAATATTCCATAATAAGTGACCACATCAACTACTTGGGACATATCTTTAGCACTTGCTCTACACATAGTAGTTGCATCAAAAGTCACCCCACAATTCTGAGTTTCTCTACCTAAATCTTTTACAAGAAAATGTTGCTCGTTGATGATATATCCTTTGAAAGACATGGCATCATCCTTCGGACCATAAGCAATCCATTTTAACATATCATTATGATCCTTGGAGGTAATAGGTATCTACAACAAATTTCATTTAGCATGTAAATTTATATAGTAATATTGATAGTTGAATGTGAATATATTTGAAATCTAACTAACCTTCCTTTTAATCCAATCGACAAAACTTTTTGTATGTGTTTCCCAAAGTAAGGTCGCATTTTTTGTCATGCGTTGGTCTGAATTTTCTAATTCCTCCAAATGCAAACTAGTATTGAACAATTGATTATAAGTTATATATATCATTGCGAACACATCAAAATATTTAAAACAATATAACATAAACTTACTTTATAAACGGTTCCACCACGGCCATATTCATTAACACAGCTAAATGAGCACTTTCTTTCTCATTAACTGGCAATTTAATTGTCTTCGATACTGAAATTGGACGTCCCTCTAATATTATACTACTTTCATAATCTTCATTTCGAGCTCCTTTCTCCTCTATATGTCCTGATTTCTTCAAAAATTCATTGAAAAACAACATGCATTCTGTTGCAAGATACGATTCTGCAATACATCCCTTTGGTCGTGCATAGTTTCTGACATAATCTTTGAGTGTCTTCATATATCTTTCGAATGGGTACATCCATCGAAAATGAATAGGTCCACACATTTGTGCTTCTTTTCCAAGATGAATGGATAAGTGTATCATTATATCAAAGAAAGATGGTGGAAAAAAACTTCAAGCTCACATAAAACGTCAATAATTTCAACATTGATTTGTTCTACCTTCTCTCTATCAAGAACACGTTGACATAATTTGTTGAAAAAAGAACATAAGTGAATTATCGCTTTTCTTGCCTTCTTTGCCATGACCCTCTCGATGCTACTGGCAATAAATGTTGCATTAATACATGGTAATCATGTGACTTCAATCCACTAATTTTGCAATCCGACAACGAAATCCGATTTTTTAAATTTGAACAGTAGCCATCCGGTCCTTTGAAATCATACAGTCTTTTGCAAAATATTTTTCTCTCGGATTTTGACAACATATATGGAGCCGGTGGAAGATATGTTTTATTCCCACGAGGTTGTGTATGAAGCTCACTTCGAATTCCCCAATCCTCTAAATCCTTTCTACAGTTGGTTCCATCTTTGGATTTATTTCCATGCAACATTGTGCCCAATAGGCTTTCACCAATGTTCTTCTCCACATGCATCACATCTAAATTGTGACGTAATGGAAGTTCCTATGAAAACCAAAACAATAATGCATTATTGGGTATTCTTGTATTAAAACAATGAAAAATAAATAAATTAACCACTAACCTCCCAATAAGGCAAATCAAAGAAAATTGATCGTTTTTCCACCTTGATAGCTCTACTTCTGTAGAACTGTTAGTAGCATCATATTCATCTTCTTTATCATAGACATGCTTTCTCTTCTTACTTTTCTCCTCTATTCCTTTTCCAAAATCATTTGGATAATCCTTCAATAATGCATAGATGTTTCTCCCAGAAAGCATTCTAGGAGCACCATCTGTCTCTATGGTATTATCGAACAATGCCTTTTGTTTCCTCCGTGAATCTGAAGGAGGTAGAAATCTTCTATGACCCATGTAGGCGAACTTTCGACTATGTTTCAACCAACGAGAATGGGTATTGACACCACATAATGGGCAAGCTTTTTGCCCTTTCACACGACATCCAGCAAGATTTCCATAAGCCGGAAAATCATTAATCGTCCATAACAAAATTGCATTCAGTTTAAATAAAGTTTTACTACATGCATCATAAGCAGTAACTCCATTAGACCACAAGTGATGCAAGTCTTCCACCAAAGGAGCCAAATATACATCAATATCATTCCCGGGTTGCTTCGGGCCTGGAATAAGTAAAGTTAACATAATATTTTCTTTCTTCATACACAACATAGGCGAGAGATTGTATGTCACAAGCATTACCGGCCAGCAACTATATTTCGAACTCAACATGGAAAATGGATTGAATCCATCTGTAGCAAGACCAAGCCTAAGATTGCGTGGATCAGATGAAAAAGATTTATAGTTTTCATCCACCATTTTCCATGTCATAGAATCCACGGGATGACGCATTTTTCCATCGTTACTTTTATTATTAAAATGCCATCTTAATTCTTCAGCCATCTTTTGAGATCTATACATTCGTCTAAACCTCGGAATAATTGGGAATATCTCAATACTTTAACTGGAACACCTTGTATAACCTCTTCAATATCTTGATTTTTCTTCCATCTCGAGGAACCACATTTTGGACAACTTTCTAAATTTTTGTATTCTTTTCTGAAAAGGCAACAATCATTCTCACAAGCATGTATCTTTTCAAAACCCATGTCGAATGCTTTAAGAAATTTCTTGACTTCATATAAGGTTTTGGGAAGCACGTTATCCTTCGGCAGAAATAGATGTTGCACAGCTAAAAGCTTATCAAAACCACTATCGGACAAGCCAGTCTCGCATTTAAGATTATACAAGACGGTGATGGCAGACAATTTTGTGTGATCTGTGCAACCAGGATATAATGGAGTTTCTGCATCTTCCAAGTTCTTGACTAATTCATCCTCTTTTCTTCGAGAATCAACATCGTCTTTATCACCATCAAAAAAATCTTGATTCAAAAAATCTTCATCTTCATAGTGAATCATCTTGAATAGTTCATATACGTCAAACGTATTTGTTTTATTCTCTACATTTATCTCTTCACCATGGTTAAACCATACACCGTCAATGTATTTAGGATCCATTCCTTTTATAATTAAATGTTCAACGATGATTTGGTCATCATGACGACTAAGATTCCGACAATCCTTGCAAGGGCATAAAAAATTTTCTACACTTCTTACATTCCTCTTTGCAGCATGCACGAAATTCATTGCTCCTTGTCGGTATTCTATACTAGTTCTATGAAAAAAGTAAAAAAAAATTGAGCTTTAGTATTAGATTATATGTTCTAATTCTCAAAATACATATTAAGTTAATCATGGTTTTATCACCTGTTTAAAAAAACCCAGCCTTTTTCCATTATCGACATTTGAAGGCAAATAAGTTTCCAATCTTTGACGTATAAATTGGTTATCTATTGTAATCAAGAAAATAACTAGACGTTGAAGTACAAATACTTGTAGCACTACTGCATATAACCATGGTGGTTTAGTAGACAAAGGCAAAGAATACTTTTCCAAAAATATATATTTTACACTTATATTTTGCATTTAACCTCAGATTTACATTTATTTATAATTAATCCATGCATAACACCACACTCCTACCCACACATAACTGACCAAGTCACAACCCTCCAAACTGCTGCATAACAGTTACAGCTATCTGCCCCTCCTTTGTCAATCCATCCACAAACGCTCCACTTCAACAAACAACATTCCTGTCACTCCACTTCAACAAAACTTTTGCAAATCTCTACACTTCACCATTACACACAGACCACTGACCAAACTTCCTCCAACCTATCACCAACAAACGCCGGTGTATTTCCGCTGCCACACATTGCTGCAACTTTCAAAAAATGCAGCAACCTCTCATCACCATACTACTCAATCCTCCTATTTTACCACTTCTCACAACATTGTTTAATTCAACCACTTCCATAAATATACTTCAACACTGCAATCACTTCCCCACTCCACTGTCAAACAATTCATTCACTCCTCACAACAACACAGTTTCATACCAGCCTATAACAATACCCACTTTCATCTCATACACACCACATCCATTCATATCACCAAAGACAATATCCACTTGCCTACATTCCTGTAGCCTGCTTCAATAACCATTCTACAACCTACTGACTACTGCACTGATACAACCTCAACCTCCTCTCAGCAAGCAACCATTGATTCACTGAACCACTTCAACAGAACATTCATATACTCAAAGAAATCAAAGCAGATATCCCAACAGATCATTGCAATTAGGGTTAAATCAACCATTTCAGTAATATTTTAGGAAAAAATACGAAAATAAGATGCATTCAAATTCATATAAAAACCAAATAGAATCACAAAGTCGATTTAACAGATTCATACCTAAATATACCTAATCGATTTAAAAGATTCATACCTAATTATACCTAGATCTGTTGGCTGCCGCGACTCGATGTTGAGTAAGGGGGAAACGACAGAGTTGACGATGGTACTTGAGTGCGATGAAAATTTAACACGATTAAAAGGGGAATTTTTTTTCTGAAGAAGAAAGCAAATTAGGGACGAGAATATTGTTAAGTACGAAAGTAAAATGATAGGTTACGTTTATTTAGTTCGCGCGAACCCTTTTTTTAGAAGCGGGAAACGTGAATTATTTTTTGCCACGTTTATATTATTTGGTAATCTATTTTTTGTTGCATTTACAATAAAACGCCACCGATTTTTGCAACTATAAATGGTTTTTCTTGTAGTGAACGGACTTGTATGGACGAATGCTTTCGGAACATCGTCAGGTGGGCGATGGGCATTCTAAGTGAAACGTTCTAAAAGGTAACGCTTAGCCTCAAGCCTCATCAAATGGGAATGACTGAAAATCAGGGGATATACAGCAAGGCTTCGTGGGTATCCCCCACTGGAGAGTAAGGTCATCCCTGTCTAGATGTCCCTTTTTATTTCGGCTTAGTGGGCGGTTGCTGATCCCAACCGCGGGGTGATCTTATTCGAAACTGTCCAGTAAGGGATGGGTCCGGCCTTGTGTTGCAGGGGATTGGGAGTGGTCCCCGGTACAGTGATCTAGGCCCCGTACTGTGACAGGTGGTACCCCAGTGCCTAGTCATTGTTGGAAATCCATTCTCCCTACGAGCCTAGTACGAGTTTTGTTTGTATTACCCACTTTTGTGGCTAGTAGCTGGAATTTAATAGATGTTACAATTTCGGCTATTTTATAAGTATTTGTAAATAGACCCTATTATAATATCAGAGGATTTCTATAAAAAGTGTTTTAACTATCGTAAGGTAAAAACCCGACATGTTTATTTGTGGCGTGGTCTTACGAGATGCTTTTGTTTTCAAAAAGGATTTTTGAAACTTTAATAATCAATTTGGATGCATTATTATCAGCTAGTATTCCAGACTGACTCGGGTGTTATTTCATTATAATGCTCGGGTCAGACCGAGTATTATATGTTCATGATAGGATGCTATGGAGCATGAGAGGAGCTGGAGCCAGAGACGTATTATCTATATATATATATACACACACACATTCCACTGCTATGATTATATGGTATGTCTGATTTGTAATTGATGATGTATGAGATACTCTGATGATGTGATGTATAAAACTGGTATAGATTTTATTTTGTGTAAAGATCTATATTTACTATTATATATTATTCCGCTGCGACTGTGAGATTCTGATATTGTTTAGCTTCTTCTTCTTCTATCTCTTCTTCTTTAACTCTAAAGGTTCGTAATTCTGTACCACTTGAGTTAATAGAGGTAGAATAGTGTTGATTCAAGGGGTACGGATTTGCGGGCTGTTACATAACCTGGATTCTGTAACAAAATCTAATGACATGGGTGAAGTGGAAGGGGTCTCTGATGCTATTGGTTTGATTGTTGGTATGCAGGGCCGAGAATTGCGTGGTGATTCTAATGATTCTTCTTGTGTTGTGCGAAGCACTCATTGTGCTTGTGTTAATGCCAGTGTGATTGTCTGTGCTAAAAAGTGTTTCGATCGTTTGGACAGAATTTCTCCTGAAGTTTTGGCCCATGATGCCGTTCACCTTTCTAATCCCCTTCTCAGTAAATCTAGTTCCAGATGCTCGCCATGTTTGGATAATGTTGGACTGGAGACGGTGAATCTTGGCTCTGCTCCTCCTGCCTCTCCCCATGTTGGCAACAAATCCTGGTCCTCTCTTTTCACCTCTCTTCCCCGTAATGCTGGTGACTACAAGCCGATTGAGTTTGAAATTGTTGAAGAAAATGGAGTGATGATCGCTCCTCCCATAGCGCTACAAGCCGGTTTGGACTTTTGGTCAGATTATTTAATTGGTTTCTTTTTGGACCCTAACCATCACCCCCACGATATGGCTACTGTTTGTCGTAGGACCTGGAAGCTTCGTGGTAATTTTCGTGTTAAGCTGGTTGACTCCTTGTATTTTCTTAAGTTTTCCTCCCTCGAGGAACGTAGTTTTGTGCTTGAGGCCGAGCCGTCCTTTTTTGATGGGCAACCCTTCATTATTACTCCTTGGTCCCCTACTGTGGCTAGCGCACGTGAACAAGTTCTTTCTATTCCTGTTTGGGCCTATTTTTCGCAAATTCCCTCTGCACTTCAACCTTTGCTTGGATTGAACTGGTTAGCTTGTAACGTAGGTAAGCTGAGATGTTTTGATTCAAATACAGTCGCGTGCGATAAGCTTATGTATGCTAAGGCCCTATAGAGATTTCCCCTGATAAGCCGCTTCCATCTTCTATTCCTGTTCAGCTTGCTATTGGGCATGTTGTCGAGGTCCGTGTTCGCTACGGTTGGGTTCCAGATATCTGTTACTCCTGTCACTCTTTTGGCCACCTGGCTATTGCCTGCATGCATTCTGTTGGTTCTGCCATTGCACCTAAGATCCCGCTGTCTCGCCCCCCGATCGGAAACTGGGTTCCCAAGGCATCATCCACTGTATTCCCTATTGTCCCTCCTCAAGCAGTTCCTGTGCCTGGCTTGGGCCAGCCTCAGGGTTCTACTCCATGCCCTGCCTCCTTATCTGCTATTTTGGACTCTAGTGATGTTTCCGTGATTCCTGTTGAGGCCCCTGATCCTGGACCCCCTTGTCCTTCTATTGTCTGGGATGATGCTGAGCGGTGTTGGTTTGATTTCACTTCTGATATGAGATTTAACCCCTTGGCCGATCCCTTCTTTAGATTTTTTTCTGATGATCAGCTTGACCTTAGATGCCTTTATTATCGACCTTCTGGTGACTCTTTGGTTCTTGATTCGGACGGTCATTTTGCGCATAAGAATTCTGTCTTGCTTGCTGATTCTTCCTGGGACCGATCTTTTGTGTACTCATCTGATTCTGTGGTGTATGATCCTTGTCTTGCTCCTCATTTCCGCCCTTTAGCTAGTTTGTTAGGAAATGTCCCTTTGGAGTCTTCCCTGGTTGCTGTGGATGATGGTGATTCTTCTTCCTTGGAGGGGTAGTTTGTTTTCCTATTCATTTGTAGTTGTGATATTTCTGTCACACTCCTGTGCTGTATTGTTTTTCTTTTTCATAGTAGTTAAGGTGCTTCTACCTTACTCATGTACTTAATCTTTTATTACGTTCGTAATAAAAAGTGGACGGTCCACTATAAAACCGGCTGGCCTTGCCAAAAAAAAGGAAATGCATTAATTAAAATTTGAAAATATAATATAAGATTATATAAAATCATATTAAAAACCTTTAATACATGAAAATTACAAGGGTATGCTTATAAAGATATAAATTAAACAAGTGTAATCATCTTAGCATGGGATTTAACAAGTGTAAATTAATTATACATGTAATCTTACAATATAAGATAAATACACCATGAAATAAACAAGTGTCACTTATTTTCTTTGAAATTTTAATTATTAATAAAGTGAAAAACAATGTTATATATACATACAACTATACTCCTACGCTTTCCCTTCTTTCATATATATCAAAACAAAAATCAAAAAAGAAAACAAACCTGAGACAAACTAAAGAAATTAAAAACGAGTAAAACAAAAGCAAACAAATAAATGCAAAAAAAATTAAAGCAAGTAAAGATCAAAGCAAACCATCTCTTCAAATTCAAAACCTGGAAGCTATAAACCTGAAACAAGGCAAGATCACCTTCCAGTTTGCAAGTTGAAGTATATCAAAGTCTAAGATCATCTTAAACATCAACGAATTCATATCATTTCTAGTTCAAACATTTTCCAGTTTTTAAGGATCAAGCATTTCCAGCCTTTTCAAGTTTTAAAGTTCTCTGTTCAACATCAAAAGATGAGTAAACTACCCTTTTAAATCTTAAACTTGTTATTTTTTGTTTGTATGAGATAAATATTTGAAAATATGTGTGAAAAAGTTTGTATGAAAGTAAAAATATGCTTGAATGCTTGTATATTTTGGGTGCACAGGCAAATTATCTCTGTTCTTACTTTAACGGGTTTTAAAACCTGATCAA
Organism: Allium cepa; assembly: GCA_030765085.1. Taxonomy (NCBI): domain Eukaryota; kingdom Viridiplantae; phylum Streptophyta; class Magnoliopsida; order Asparagales; family Amaryllidaceae; genus Allium; species Allium cepa. Next base: position 951,290,079 of record CM060932.1, read on the forward strand.
AATTCAAAAATCTAATCCCCTAATCCCTCTTAGGCTTTGATGTTCGAATAAAATGTGTTTGAATAAACACAGCCTTAATTTTAGAAACCATTATTAAGTGTTATCAACATATAGGATTGCTAGAAATAAGAAATGTCAGAGAAAAATCAATTCAAGTCAAAAAGTCGAGTGTTAAATAACCAAGCTTTGATTATATAATCAAATTTGTATTCAAAAATGATGAATTTTAATAATAATATTGTGATTTTTAAGTGGGTGGTTGTTGTGAATTTTTAAGTTGAACGGGATTGGGTATTTCATCGATTTCCGGTGATCGCGAAGTCGTATAGTCTCAGGGTTGCGGTTGGTGATGGCTAGCTGATCAGCGGTCATGGGAAAATGCTTGGTTAATTTCCAGATCACTGTCGTGGCGAAACGGTGATGATTTAGGGTTTAACAGTCTGGTTTGGTCGATGTTGTTGTCAGAGAAAATTCGTCGTTGTTGGAGTATCAGATTGGCTCAGGGGTAGTGGGATCGAAGTGTCGTGTCATGACGCATCTCTGGTTGGGTCGACGATGTTCCAGGTGACCGAAGTTAGGCGATGCGAGGTGGATTGGTGACTGTTTTTGTTTCAGTTGGTGTTCATCTTTGCTCGATTTCGATTTCCTATATGTATCGATGATCTGGGTGTTAGTGATGAATGAGGGTGTGGTAGCCGACGTGTTGATGGTCGTGCAGTGGTCAGTGGTGATCGGAATGCTGTGCACGTGTGCAGGTGATGCCTGGAATAGTTTGAGCTTAGGGAAGACGGTGTGGACTCGAAGATTTACTCGGGGACTTGGGTTTTTGGCTCGGGAAAGTTTACGGGTGATTCGAATGGGTTCTTAACCAGTTTTTAAATTTGAAAATAAAACAAAGTTAGAAAAAAAAGGTGGCTCGGGGGTTTGCTCGGGTAAAAATGCAAATGACCCTGGTTGATATCCGAAGTGGTCCCCGGTTCATAATATAACAGTTTTGAAATTTAAAGTAAAAACAAGTTTTAAAATTATATTCTTAAACAATTTCTTTTATATAATAAAAGTTTTATAGTTTATTTTAGCTTAAAATTAATTAAGTTTTTTTCTTAAGTTTATTTTGAAACAAAATTTTATTACTTAATTAAGAAGCTAATTAAAAAGATAAATGGTTTATCTTAAATAATGTTTTTGATTAGTAATTAACTTAAAGTTATTAAGTTAATTTATATGTTAATTTATTTTCAAGGTTTATTAAATAAAGATTTAAATGGTAATCAAGAAATAAATTAAGGTAATGATTTATCTTTGATTTTTTAAGGTCTTGCGTAATTAAAGGATAGATAATTACTTAATGTCATTAAATTAAGGTGATTAATTAATGGATAATTAATTAATGTAATTAAATTAAAGGATGATTAATTAATAGGAGTAATTAAAGGATGATTACTCAATGAGATTAATTAAAAGTTAATTAATTATTTAAGGTTAATTAATTTATGTAAGTAATTAAAGGATAATTAATTACTTAAAGATTAATTACTTAATGTAAGTAATTAAAAGATAATTAGTGATTAAAGGTTAATTAATTAATAATTAAAGGATAATTAATTAAGTAATTGAAGGATGATTGATTAATAATTAAAGAGTAATTAATCAAGCGATTAAGGATAATTACTTAGTATGATTAATTAAAGATAATCACTTAATGTAATTGATTAAGGATAATAAATTAATATATTTAATTAAAGGTTAATTAACGATAATTACTTAAAGGTTAATGACTTAACATAAATTAATTAAGGAAAATTAATTAATTAAATGATAATTAATTAATGGTTAATTTGTTAGTGTAACTAGTTAAGGGTTAATTAATTAATGTGATTAATTCTAAGGTTAAGTAAATTATGTGATTAATTATAGGATAATTAATTAATCAAAGGCTAATAAATTAATATTAATTAAGCAGGTTAAGTAATTAATTTATTTTGAATTAATTAAATTAATTATAATCATACGACTAATTAATCTTGCTTATGGATGATTGGATTATATTGAATGCCTTGAATTGTTTGATATCTCTGATATGTAATATTATGTGATATGACTTGCTTTGAATTGAGATGTGAACTATGATCTATTTATCTGTGATGAATTTACTTGTTTATCTGTGAATGGAAGATAAGCGTTATAGGATTATACTGCTTATTGATATTGTTATGCTTGGATTTATGATGGTTGTTTTACACACAACACACACAAAAATATGGATTTCATGGGAAATAAGTTAAGTCACGGGAATTTTGAGTTTAATATTATCTTATTCAAAATGGTGAAAGATTTAAAAGTTGAATTCTGAATCCAAAAATGGTTTGGAAATGTAATTGGGTTAAATATGAAATTTTTCTGAAAAGGAAATTTTGAAATTATTTTGTATATTTATTTTTAATTTGAAATATTGAAATTTTGTATATAGGATTGCTGGAAATAAGAAATGTCAGAGAAAAATCAACTAAAGTCAAAAAGTCGAGTGTTAAATTAACATGCTTTGATTATATAATCAAATTTGTGTTCAAAAATGATGAATTTAAATAATAATATTGTGATTTTTTTGTGGGTGGTTGTTGTGAACTTTTAAGTTGAACGGGATTGGGTATTTCGTCGATTTCCGATGATCGAGAAGTCGTATAGTCTTAGGGTTATGGTTGGTGATGGCTAGCTGATCGGCGATCATTGGAAAAATGCTTGGTGAATTTCCAGATCGCTGTAGTGGCAAAAAGTGATGATTTAGGGTTTAACAGTCTAGTTTGGTCGATGTTGTTCTCAGAGTAAATTCATCGTTGTTGGCGTATCATACTCGCTTATTGGTGGTGGGATCGAAGTGACGTGTCGTGACGCATCTCTGGTTGGGTCGACGAGGTTCTAGGTGACCGGAGTTAGGCGATGCGAGGTGGATTGGTGATTGGGTTTTGTTCCAGGTGGCGTTCATCCTTGCTCGATTTTGATTTCGATTTCCTATATATATCGATGATCTGGGTGTTCGTGATGAATGAGGGTGTGGTCACCGATGTGTTGATGGTCGCGGAAGTGGTCAGTGATGACCGGAATGGCATGCACGTGCACGTGTGCACGGTGATGTCTGGATTAATTTGAGCTTAGGGAAGAAGGTGTGGACTCGAAGATTTACTCGAGGACTTGGGTTATTGGCTTGGGAAAGGTTACGGGTGATTCGAATGGGTTTTGTAACCGGTTTTTAAATTTGAAAATAAAACAAAGTTAGAAAAAAGAAGAGAAAGGTGGCTCGGGGGTTTACTAGGGTAAAAATGCAAATGACTCGGGTTTACCCGAAGTGGTCTCGGGTTCATAATATAATAGTTTTGAAATTTAAAATAAAAACAAGTTTTAAAATTATATTCTTAAATAATTTCTTTTATATAATAAAAGTTTATTTGTTTTTTTATTGATAAAAGTTGTATAGTTTATTTTGACTTAAAATTAATTAAGTTTTGTTTTCTTAAGTTTATTTTGAAATAAAATTTAATAGCTTAATTAAAAAGCTGATTAAAAAGATAAATGGTTATCTTAAATAATGTTTTTGACTAGTAATTAACTTAAAGGTATTAAGTTAATTTATATGTTAATTTATTTTCAAGGTTTATTAAATAAAGATTTAAATGATAATGAAGAAATAAATTAAGGTAATGATTTATCTTTGATTTATTACGGTCTTGAGTAATTAAAGGATAGTTTATTACTTAATGTCATTAAATTAAGGTGATTAATTAATGGATAATTACTCAATTTAATTAAATTAAAGGATAATGACTTAATGGGATTAACTAAAGGATAATTAATTATTTATGGTTAATTAATTTATGTAAGTAATTAAAGGATAATTAATCACTTAAAGATTAATTACTTAATGTAAGTAATTAAAAGATAATTAGTGATTAAAGGTTAATTAATTAATAATTAAATGATAATTAATTAATTAATTAAAGATTGATTGATTAATAATTAAAGAGTAATTAATCAAGTGATTAAGGATAATTATTTAATATGATTAATTAAAGATAATCACTTATTGTAATTGATTAAGGATAATCAATTAATATATTTAATTAAAGGTTAATTAACGATAGTTACTTAAAGGTTAATGACTTAATATAAATTAATTAAGGATAATAAATTAATTAAATGATAATTAATTAAGGGTTAATTTGTTAATGTAACTAATTAAGGGTTAGTTAATTAATGTGATTAATTCTAAGGTTAATTAATTTATATGATTCATTATGGGATAATTAATTAATCAAAGGCCAATTAATTAATACTAATTAAGCAGGGTTAATAATTAATTTATTTTGAATTAATTAAATTAATTATAATCATATGACTAATTAATCTTGTTTATGGATGATTGGATTATATTAAATGCCTTGAATTGTTTGATATCTCTAATATGTAATGTTCTGTGATATGAATTGCTTTGAATTGAGCTGTGAACTATGATCTATTTATCTGTAATGAATTTACTTGTTTATCTGTGAATGAAAGATAAGCGTTATAGGATTATGCCGCTTATTGATATTGTTGTGCTTGGATTTATGATGGTTGTTTTACACACAACACACAAACAAATATGGATTTCACAGGAAATTCGGTAAGTCACAGGTATTTTGAATTTAATATTATCTTATTCAAATTGGTGAATGATTTAAAAGTTGATTTTGAATCCAAATATGGTTTGGAAACGTAATTGGTTAAATATGAAAAACTTTTGAAAAGGAAATTTTGATATTATTTTGTATATTTATTTTTAATTTGAAATTTTGGAAACTATGATTTAAAAAGGGTTATACAGGTTATATAATATATGTATAGATTTTAAAAAATTTAAAGTATTTTAAATGAATTATTTTGAGAATTTAAATTTAACTCAAATAAGAACTTGCCGAGAGTACGGCAGTTCGCTGATTTTCCAATTTAAACTTTAAAAGGCTACAACTTGAGCAAATTTAATCGGATTTTCCCAAGACGAAAGACCTTTGTTTTCAAATGATAACAGCTTTCATATTGAGAAAGAATTTCCAATTTTGTTGAAAAGATTTCGAGTTATGGGTAAATCAAATGGAACTAGTTTTAAAAGCTATGAATCTTTGTTAATGATTTGGGTAAACCTTGTTTCAAATTGAAGAGTATCTTAAAGATGGATCTTTTATTTAAAAGATTTAAAAATGGAAATTTGTTTAAACCATTCAAAAGGAAAGGTTTTGGGAAATAAGTTATGACTTAACTAAGATCCTAATATATTCATATGTTTTTTTAAAAATAAGCGCTCATTATTCTGTTAAGCTGGGAGAGGACATTAAGTCAATGATACGACACAATGGATTGCATTTGAAAATGGTGGTTGTAGACCAGGTATTTTAAAAAACGAAAGGATGAACTGTTGATTGTCTCTGCGCCGAGTTACTCCGTTATAGAGATTACCCTAAGTGATGGGGAGTCCGGACGTGATTAGTGAATATCCAGATTTACAAGGCCTTCTTTCCTTAATTGGAGGATGTGCCTTCGGTTCCATTCAGACCCAGGATATACTTGTATGGATGTATGTCTGATGTTATACTTTGAGGTGTAAAGCTGGTTTCTATCAAATACTTTTCTGTTTGGTAGCGGAGAATTTATTCTCTTAGCTTAACACCATTCTCAGAGGCATACGAGCTCAGATGTTATGTAGTTGATATTTACTAGTGATATATTCCTAATTTGGTAGTGTGGAATGCTAAGTGCTGATCATTGGTTGATCGAAGCATGGCTTTTCTAAAAAGCGTAGATTTGTGGGACGAGACTTCATCGAACCTCACACCCCTGAAATGGTCGAAATAGAAAGGATGCGACAAGGTTACGAGGGTCGTGTCTCTTAGGATATGTGCGTATCCTTCTGTATAAAAAGTGGTATCATGGTATGGAGCCCAGATATTTAACTTATGTGGTTGTTGGTGAATCCCGGGATAAAGGTCTACTCATGACAGTTAGTTACCTAGTTACAGAGGTAACTCGACTTTGTGCTGGCAGAGATGCGGTTAGGTTCTCGGGGCATCCCTCTAGAGGCGTACCCATTCGGAAAGGAAGTTCCTTAGCCTTGACCATTTTTTGAAAATCCAATCACCCAATATGAGCCCTGCACAGTTTTAGTTGTAGAACCTACCATTTAACATGGTACCTATAGTAGGTATACTATAATGGTAGTATGATGGCTAAGGTTAATATTATACTTTCGAAATGTTTTCCAAACTATGCACTAATATTAATAGCAAAAAGGATTTTCGCGTATCAAGCATGTTTGACTATCATAAGGAGAAATCCCCTTCAAGTGTGCGATTGCATTGTTTGTGTGGCGGGAGGCCTTATGGTAGTTTCATTTTCCAAAAAGCATAGCGGATTTCTTTTTATTTCTTTTGTATATTTCTTTTTTTCAAAACTACTATTTTTGTTTGCTCACACCAGTCCCATGACTGATCTCGACTTTATTGTTTCCTTTCTAAACTCTGGGTGCCCATAATTTTCCACACGGGCAGCCTAGAGTTGGGTTATCAGATAGTCAGCCAGTAGATATACCTTTTGGGAGTCCTTGAAGTCTGTGGATTGAGGGTCACATTTGCTTCACTACAGCATGATAGTGGTTCGAGCTTTTTGGTTTGGAGCTTTGGAAATGAAGATGTTATATTTCCGCTGCTGTTGCTGTTGTTTTCCGCTGTTGTGTTTTTCCGCTGTTGTATATATCTTTGATGATGTTGATCACTTCATATTGTATCATTGTTGTACTCAATTATTGTGTATCAATAAAATCATTCTTCACTGCTTCCGCTGCGTTGTTTTCACCTAAGGTGTTATAAGCTCCGGTGGATCAGATTTCAACGTTTGAATCTGCGGCATTTGAACACGTGTGATGTATGGATATTGATTTTTGGGCATTCGAATCTGGGTCATCACAAATATGTTACTTTTCTCTAGTGTTTATTAGAACGCAACAGAAAGTCCTGGACTTTTAGTTGCATGTCATATAATGGTGTTCTCTATAACACTATTATAAGTTGTGGTATAGCATTTTGGGCGATACTAAATCTATTTTTTATTATAGTGATGGCTCCGAAGGAAAGGAGGGAATTGGATAAACAAGTTTCATAATTTTTGTAGAAAGGATTTATTAGGAGAAGTATTTCAGAATGGGGAGTGCCTGTGGTATTTACTACTAAGGTTGACGGTTTTGAGATTGTGTGTCGATTATCGGAAAAACCGTTATCCATTGTCTCGTATTTTGGACCTCTTCGATCAACTTGTCAATGAAAAGGTTTTCTAGTAGCTTGACCTTGCTATAAGATTTCACTAGCTGGGAGTTACCAAGGAAAGCATTCCAATGACCGCTTTTTGTATTCCGGATCGGTTGTTTGAATGGGTTGTGATACCATTTGGACTAACTTATGCTCCATCTTGTTTTCTTGATTTGATAAACAGGTTCTTTTGGAAGTAGCTAAATGTGCTGAGGATTAATCAGTCAAGAGCAAAAATTTTGAAGTGCCATTTTTGGAGGAGTACGGTTCGATATTTAGGACATGTTGTATCTAGAAATGGGTTGTCAGTAGACCCAGGAAATGTGGCAGTTGTTAAGCATTGGAATGTTCCAAAGAATTCAGAAGTACGTAGTTTCTTGAGATTAGTCATTTCTTGTCGAATGTTTATATAGAGGACTTTGCAAAGATACTTACACCATTGACAAATCTTATGAAAAAGAATCCGGTTTATCTTTCGAATGCGGACATGAAGAAGTTTTGTCAGGTTGAATGAGATGTTGATGAATGCATATGCTTTGGTTGTCCCTAATGGTACCAAACCATTTACCGTCTACACTGATACTTGCAGCACCGGTCTTGGTGCAATCTTGATGTAAGAGGGTAGGGTTGAAGCATATCGAGTCAGTAGTTGAAGGCACACGAGAAGAACTACCCTACACATGGTTTGGAATTAGCTACAATTGTATTTGTTTTGAAGTTATGAAGGTATTATTTACTTGGAGAGAGATTTGAATTATATACTGACCATAAGTCATTGAAATACTTATTTTCGTAGAAGGCCTTAAACTTGAGATAACAGAGATGGATGAAATTCTTAGCACCTTATGATTTTGATATTACTTATACTCCTAGAAAGGCTAATGTTATGGCGAACAAATTGAGTAGGAAGCATGCTACGTTGAGTGTTATGATGTTAGAGATGAAGTAGCTTAAATATATTTTTGGACTTGATTTTCGACCGTCAACAGATATTACACCTAGATTATTGGCAACCTTGGAAATAAGACCTACACAAGAGGACAGGATTGGCATGAATCAAAAGAATGGTGCAGAGTTGGTTGAGATTATGGATTGGCTTGAGAAAGGTGAAAAGTCAAGTCATATGGAGTGACATACAAAAGAATGTAAAGAACACTTAAGGAGGGAAGGAATGCCGTGTGTGCCGAAATTGAAGGAACAAATCAATGAGGTGTCAATATCATTCAAGGACGACCATTCATCCTAGTAGCAAAAAAATATTTACGTATAGAATATAATAGTTTATGATTTTTGTTTGATGATAATAAACACACACATATACACAAATATATTTTATTAAATTGTTTACTATTGTACTATTGTAATACCACAGAATGAAATAAACAAATCAATTTCATTTAAATAAATATTTTATTTCATTACAATTTCAAATAGTACACATTTACAACATAGCTTCCATTATATTTTACACTCTCATGTACAACACTATTTTACATGCATGTACAACATTATTTTCCACTCTCATATACAACTCACTTTCTCACACACACTCGAATTTGATTTTCTATCTTTTTGCTCCAATTGCTCTTAAATCCGATCAACTGCTTTACCAGTCAAATAACAACACAGTAAAAAGAAAAAAGAAACAAACCAAAACTGAAAAAATAAAAATCGAATATGATATTGCCTTAGGTTATGGTTTTTTTTCATATTTTATACACAAACCAAAAATAAATGTGCACTAGTAACCTATGATATGTATAGTGTATCAATGTGAATGTCATAAAGTCGAGCATCGATTAAATTGCAGGGACAAACGTACAAGCCCAATAAATTTCAAGCTTAACTCAAGCAGCAAGTCATGGACACCAAAACAAAAGGAAGAAATATATAAGTGCACATGAACAAGTACCGTGCATATACAAGTGAACATAAATAAGTGTAGTTCGAATGCAAGTGCCAGCATATACAAATGTGACCAGAAACAAGGTTAATTTCATCAAAACTAGCAAGTGAATATGCACATTCACGCAAACAAGTGCAAGTGTAGGAGCAAGGGAAAAAGTACAGAGTGCACACAAGTATGCGTTACAACATCAAATGACGAGACCGAGCAAATAGAACACACACAAATGGAACATAGTACATGCACATAGAGAAACACATGCACACTGGGTAGAGTACAAGTATACAAGTGAAACCAGGTGTAGTAATGGTACAAATAGATCTACTCATGTACAAGGCAAGGAAGTGTATCAGACTTAACAAAATCGATCAACGCTCAAGCATTTCATACACATGCGGGCATGGAAGATAATACACAAGTATACATGTTAGCAAATTTCACACATACACACATATGTATGTATGTGTGCATGTATACACATAGAAATGAGTGCATCTTAGTTCATCAAATTCGTGCTTCTCAATCAAACACGTATTTATATTTCATTAATGAACAAATCAAGCAGTCAAGGATTATTTCAAAAATAAGTTATGACTGTAAGAAAATGAATATGCACAAAGGGTCACAAAAATAGCAAATAGGCAGAAGCACAAGGGAACAACAACAAGAGAAACTGCAGAGAACTAATCCACTTAGACTTTCAAACCAGAAGTCGATACAAATTTTGAAATATATAAGTAAGGAGCAAAACAATTCAACACAACTTGATCAAAACAAATCAACAGTGAACTTGAAATATTAATGGCCAAAATTATAAATTCAACCAAGGTCGAAATATTTTCAAATATGTATCAACGAAGAAAAAGTCATTAATCACATAATCGTACGATCAGAAATCAACAGCAAAAAATTAAAAAACAAAGTCAAGTTTGAATATTTCAGATCGAAAATAGCGGATTCGATTTTCAAAATCGATCCCTATATAAACCTACTATCATCACCGGCATAAAGGATGAGTCGAGAATGAAACATAAAATGGCAAAATTATACCGAACAATTATTATTAGGAATTCTCGATGGTAAAAGCAACCACAATAATCAATCACTACTAATCGAAGAACGTAATCATTAGAGAAGGAGTGCGATTCGAACCATTATCTCCTATATTGACTTCAATTTAGGGAACCCTAATTTCATATTGCAAGTGATAAAGAATATCGACATGGACAAGCTAATACATGCTAAAATAAAAAGGGGAGAACTCTCTTATATAATTTAAATTAGGTCGTAATCTATATTTGTAATAGGGATTTTTATATTTTAATTTACCTTTTCATAAAACTCTAATTTTTAACTAGGTACGAACTACGAGTCATAGTTTGAGGCAACTTAGGATTTAAGTTGTGGTAGGATTTTTAGCATAGGGTTAGAACAATCGGGTTAGCGAGGGTCATAAGTTTATAGGGTCTATGAGTGTTCGATCGTTTTAATTCTAGTACAAATCTTGAGGCAGCAGTAGGCAGGTTTTGCCAAAGCTAGGTAAAATTGTGTGTCACTTTTATTTCCACATTTACTTTATTATTATCCATGATACAATTTTATTATTATGTGAATTATTATAAACCCTATTCACCCCCTGTAGGTTTAGTTCAATCCTACAATAAGGATATGAAGCGTGTTTACTATTGGCCAGGTTGTAACAACCCGATATTTTCGTCAATTTTCAAATTGAAGTTTTTTAAATTTTAAATTACAAATGGTTATAAAGTTTGAGGGGCTTTGATTTTTAAATAGTGGTTCATTTGTTTTTGGGCCGTGAAAATTTTAAAAACCCAATACCCTTTCCTTTTTCTTCGACTTAAACCCGATCCCCTCTTTCTGATTTTCTATTATTCGTTCGAAACCTAAAACCACCGAGAGAACAAAAATGGTGGCGGCCTCGTGCTCCATCGATCGTCATCACCAATTAGGGCTTCGGGAGGATCAGCTTCGTCAGTTCGAGTTCAACTTCGTCCTGGCTGCTCGATGGGGCTCGTCTTCATTCATTCTCCTTCGTTCGAGAATTAGGCGGCCTCTTGCTCCATCGATCGTCATCATCAATTAGGGCTTCGGGAGGATCGGCTTCGTCAGTTCGAGTTCAACTTCGTCCTGGCTGCTCGATGGGGCTCGTCTTCATTCGTTCTCCTTCGTTCGAGAATTAGGGCTTCATCAATTAATGGCTGCTCGCCCTCACGCTCGTTCATCTTCGCTTCCGTTCGTGGAAAAGGTGAGTGCTTTACCACTCACATCTAATTCACCCTAATAATATGCTTGCGTTTGACTTGGTTTCGTTTTTTTTGATAATTTCTCTGATGTCGTTGTTCATGATTTCTCTGATTTTATTAAATTCGTGTATTTGCTCTGAATTTCCTTGTGGAGCATCTCAATTGATTTCGAACTTGTCACAAAGTTTATTCTCGGTCTTTAATTTTGAGCTTAGTCTTTGGCCATCTTTGTGCCATTTATTATGCATCATTTTGTACTTGTTTGTAGCTGCTGCACTTGTCGATGCCACTGTCTGGTTGCATTCATTTCATGTAGCTTTTTGGTATTGCTTGATTTTTGGGGATATCTGTTTCTTTTTTTGTGGATTTTTGCTCGACCTTGATGTTGTCCAGTTACCTGACCCTTGTTGCCTCTGATTCACCGAGTTGCACATGTTTCACTGGCACATATGTTTTCATTTGAAGCTTCAATGTTCTCGATTGCTGGCATGTATATATATATGCATTCTTGTATGTATAAATATGGGTTGGCATCTTGCCTGGTGGAGCTCAGTATGGTTGTGGCTATTCATTTGTTCATCACCATATATGTAAATATATTTATGCATTTTATTGTTAACGAGCCACTGGGTCATTTTAAATGTTTCATCACTGGCTGCTCGGTTGTATATGCGGCATTTAGTTGCTGTGCCATTGTTTATGTAAATGTGATGCTTTGATTTTGTATCACTTGATGTACAGTGCATTGTTGCTTATGTACACTTGTGTTGTATCCTTGTTTGTAGCCATTTCATTGTTAAGGCCGTATCACTGATGTTGGCTTGTATTATTCATTTCTCAATTGCTTTTGTATACTTGGTTTATGTGTTTATGCACTTGAACTACTTCTAGACTTCAGTTTGCTGCCTTCTTGAATTTGCAGTGTCGTTGTACCTGTTTGCATACTTGTTGTGTTGCCATCTTCTTGGTATTTGCAGTTCTCTACTGCCCTTTTAACTTGCTTATGCTCCCTGGAGACGTGGCATTCATTCTTTACTCCTTTGATTTGTCCCAGTCGTTGTACTGCATATATTGGGGACTGTCCAATTGAGTTAGTTCACTGATGCATTCATTTGCATATCACTCGATTGCCCCTTTTTATTACATGTTCTTCAAGACAGATTGCATACCGTTGCATTGTTGGTCTTGTAATTATGTCTCAGTGGTGCATTGTATTTGTTGTCGGTTCTTTTCTTTTTGAACCTGTCTTTGAGATGTACTGTGACTATCTATTTTATATGTTGCAGTCTTGAGTTTCTTGTAATGGCCATTGTGTCTGCTGCACTACATAGTAGCCATGTTGGTGCATTTTATCGTGTTGGGCCACCATGGCAGTGCTTTATTAACCTGGTTAGCATGCAGTTCCATGTTGCCATTTCTATATCCATTTTGTTAAGGTGCTGTTCGTTATGTACATTCAATTGTGTACATATTTTTCTTTCATTTGGTGGAAGTTTTAACTGTTGCCATCGTGTACAGTCTGTTGTACATTGCTCTTCATATTAGTGCATTGGGTCCTTGTTCCTTTTAGTTCATACTGTATATCTTTCTGTGCTAGTTGCCATGCACATTCTCCATGTCTGCCTTCTTGACCACTGAGGCCGTGGTATTTGATATTTGAATGTTCATTGATTTCGGTTCGTTGATCATTGGGTACATCGTCACTGTTGTGACAAGGCAGTGCACGCAAGCGTGAACTGCAGCCACACGGTATTGGTTTTGGTGTTGTCTCTTTTGCTTTTGATTTATGGATCTATTTCGTATTCCAGATGTTGTAGTGGCGAGGCAGTATACGCGTGCGTATACTGCAGCCCTACTCGTGTTGACCTTTTAATTGATGTTCCAATTGTTTTGAATTAGTTCGCGTTATATTTACTGTTATCCGATTTCTTATTTAAGAATCGGATAGGTAAATTTATTTCTGTGACTGTCGTCTAATTATTATTTGATTATTACTGCCTCTATGCACTAATAACTGAGTTTGAATTAGACTGACCCGGGCATTATTTTCTTTTGAATTTAATACTCGGGTCAGACCGAGCATTTACAGGTTGTAGATATCTTGATTCAGGTTGCTGCTAGAGCTATGAAGTCCTTTCATACCTTTTGGAGTAGTCGACATCATTTATAGAAGTCTGTAATTGTATTGGAAGATATGTATTCATGTATATTATATATGTTAATGTACTTTATACGTAACTTCCAGAGTCGACAGTTGTTGTTGTTGTATCATATGTATTGTACCACGTGTATTGTAACTGACATCAGTTGTTGTATATATATATATATATATATATATATGAGATTCTGTGATCTATTCTTTTGTGTTATTGTGGATCTTGTTAGACCACTACTCTGATAAACACTTTTAAGTGTGGTATATTCATATCTATTTCCGCCTTTGTGATATGAATTATCTGTGACTGATTTATGTTATGCTTATTTCTATATTCGTTTCCGAAGATTATATATAGCCACTGCGTGATAGCTTTGAGTTTGCATCGGTATGTCGGATTTCCTCCTTAAATGAAATGCATGCTATACTATCTGACATATCGGTGCTCGCGCAAAGAAGTTACACGGATGGTCGCTCCTCAACAGCCTTATTCTCCGTGCTAGTCGACAGCATTACACCGTAGTGTTCTTGGCAAGCGTGGGTATAGAGGTGGGGCGTCACACAGGTCCTCGAACCAAAATGGCACAAACACTCAATAGAGAATATAAGAGAATAAAAAGTGAAGAAAATAAATTAAAACGAATAAAAAATGAATACATAGAGTTCAATAGTGGTTCGAAAAACTCCGACCTACGTCCGTTTAATGATTTTATTGCTTAACTTTTGACTTAGGGAAATAAGTTTTTAGGGGTCGGTACAACTCCAACACTTAAATTTTTAGAATAACAAGAGCCTAAAATCTCATCCAAAATATCTTCGGGCCGTTACTCAAGATTTAGACCAATTCTTCATGAAAATTAGGTGCCACATCTTCAGGCTGCTAGGGGTCGATAACAATCCCTAAAATAGCCAAATTGGATGTCTTGAGCTCTTAACTCGTCTTGTGGTTAGCTACATGATTATATATTTATTTGCATCAATAATAGCTTGTTTTGGAGTGCAAATGATGGAGTTGTAGAAGAGCAAAGTTGCTGATTTGAAAGTTTGTGCGGAACTATAGAGGACTTTATTGAATCAACAAAGCAACACTAGAAATGGGTTCCAGACACGAAGGAACATCCATAGGATGAAGATGGGCCCCTTTAAGGGAGTTTCTATGGGTAGCTACTGACCTACTGACCCCTTGGGGTGGGTCAGTACTGACCCAACACTTGGAAGTTTATTTTTTCGGCATTGGTATGGTGGTTTGGTATTTGTATGGTGATCTTGTTTGTACTTTGGTTTTAGACTTCATGGTCATCTCTCCAAGCATCTTTCGTTGATAACTTTGAAGTCTGGTTTGTTGGGTTTGTCTGTATACTGCCTGGTCAAAAGGTGGGATAACACTTTGCCCCTCAAACTATGCTTTGTGAATAGAAGGCGTGCATTGTTCAAGAACAAATATGATGTCAATCTTTGATAGTTGAGCTCTTTGGCTACTTTTATCTTAGTAAATTGTCCAGTTCCTTTAGATATTCTAATTAATTACGTGTCGTTCCAGACCTGTCATAGCATAGGACTCTAGACTTTGCCTAGGTGTTATCTATACATTACCACAGTTCCGATTGCATTCGAAGTCATTACAGCACATGGAAAAACCATCTCGTGTTCATCCGGTATTTACATCATTATCATTTTGAATTTCAGAGTTACAACATATTAAATCCATCACGTGTTCTTCCAAGATCTTTCAATTCTATTCCAATTATAAGGTGTTCGAATCCATTTTATCAAAATCAAATTTGTTTTCATTCTCAGGTTCAATCTCTCCAGATCATTTTATATTTAGTTTAATGTGTGATCTCTCAAGATCGGTGATCAAATTCATGACCGTTCAGGGGCAATAGTTAAGTCAATAGCCGTTTGAGCCAATAATCAAATTTATGGTCATTTAGGACCAATAATCAAATCCTTGGTCAATCGAGACCAATGATCAAATTCGTGGTCATTCAAGACCGATGGCCTTCAAGGCTAATGGTCGTTCGGGGCTAATAATCAAAATCATTGTCGTTCGAGACTGATGGTTATTCGGGGTTGATGATCAAATCCATAGCCATCCAGGGTTGATGATAGTTCGGGGTCGATGATCAAACCCATGGTCTCTTCGAACCTTTGCTGACCCCAATCCACTTGCTCTCTTTCGAGGGGACACAACGACAAGCAAATCTGCTCACTCTCTTATGAGGGGAATTAGTCCTTGCACTATGGTCTCATCCTTTCAGATAGACTTAAAGCGATCAATATCTTTTTTCACATTGTAGTGGGTTTTAATAGTCAAATTCAGACATTCAAGAAACAAAATAAACTCTAACATCAAGATGGCTACCTCACCGGGCGCTACAATCTAGCATCTAGCTTAGAGCGTACCTAAGGACCATTCGAGATTCCATACATAGTAAGTGGCTAAAATATATTATTGCCCTATTTATTGAAAAGAGGGAAATATAGTGCGAAAGTCGAGCCTGATCCTTACCATCCTGATCAAGAGATAACTATTCTTGACCTTGATCCAGGGCCATTTCCATGCGCTGCGGTTGATGCTTCTCTTGTTTTACCATCGTAGCTCGATTCCTCGCATACTACTGTAATCATTTGTCTCTGACCTATTCATCGATCAAATCTCGCAGGTGTCTACAGTCATTCGTGTTATGCCCTTCCAGCACATGGAATAGATAGTAGTTTCCCGACTTCTTCTCGTTGTCAGTGGGCTCTCTTCTTGTTGGTTTTCTGTGGGTGATTTAACCCCTAGTATCTAGGTAAATCCACTCCGATGTCTTATTTAAATCAATTTATGAAGCAAATCTCGAATCTCTCCTTTGTCGCTTCAACCCTTTAAAGCAGTCATCCATCTTTCTCTTTCCTTTGCCTTTGCTGGATCCTTCTACGGGCGGTCCTCCGTCATCCACAATGTTGATTTCTTCCTCATCGACTTCAGCGTCCTCCTAGCGTAGAAACCTTTCAGCATCGAGATAGAATTCTATGAGATCCCTAGAAGGATCCTGTTCCAACGCAATCTTGAAATTCATAAGATCAGCTACTATTGGACTTCTTTCCTTGGCGAGAAGGGTTAGCTTTTCCTGAAACTACCGCAATCAAAACCATCGAAGGGTCTGGCTTATCAACAATAGCTGTCGCTGCATTGAATCTTGTTAGAAAACTCTTGGGGTTCTCTTTGACCTTCTGCTTCATGCTTGCCAACATCATTATATTCTTGCATCGTGAGGTATGGACACGAAACTTTCACAAATCTATTCAGTAACTCGGCCCACGTGCTAATGAAATTGCTCTCCAACTATCTAAACCACTCTACTACCAAATCTTTTAAATGTAAAGGGAAATACCATCCCATTAACTCTTCAGTCGCATCCAAAACTTCCATATGCCGGATATACCTCATCAAATGAATTGTTGGATCCGTCTTCCTATCGTACATTTATAATGTTGTAACTTGAAATCAAGCGGATTCCTAGCATATCAGATATTCGAAGTGAATGACCTCTTATTCATGTCTTCCATGTTCTAAATAGGAAATCCACCCCTCTTCCTATCGTACATTTATAATGTTGGTACCGACACGTAGAATTGGCTTAGGGTTTGTCCTAGGTCATTCTACCCCACTTCCAGTTTGCTGCCCTCCAGCTCCAAGTCTTTAATTCTAATTTTCTTCAACTTCAGATGTTCCCATCTATCCCATCCTTCTGAAGAAGTTCTCTTTCATCTCTTCCTAGCGAGCCATCATCCCCTCCTATAGCACATTCATCATAATTTCCATCTCATCCCTGGTTATATAGATTGATGCGGGTGAGATTCTAAGGACGCCTCTTGGCTACCCCTTGTTGATTTCCAGCAGTAGCAGTCCTCCTAATTGATTGTCTAGCCATTTAGAATTCTTTTCAAATCTTTGATCAGCGAGTTCAAGTGTTTGCACAGTGAAAGAACCAAAAATGTTTAAACCAAAAATGACATAAATACCGAATAGAGAATAGAAGAGAATAAAAAGTGAAGAAAATACATTAAAACAAATAAGAAATGAACACATAGAGTTTTATAGTGTTTCGGCAATCTCTGACCTATGTCCACTTAATGATTTTACCGCTCAACTTCTGACTTGGGCGTAGAAGGTCTTAGGGATCAGTACAACTCCACACTTATATTTTCAGAATTACAAGAATATAGAGTAGAGTAGAGTTTGAGCCAAAATATACTGAAAAATGAGCCCTGCTCCTCTATTGGTAGAGGTAGGAAGCCTAAAATCTCAACCAAAATATCTTCAGGCCGTTACTCATGATTTAGACCAATTCTCTATGAAAATTGGGTGCTACATCATCAGGTTACTAGGGGTCGGTACGATTCCAAGGTTAGGGCTCTATGTCGATCCCTAAACTAGCCAAATTGGATATCTTGAGCTTTTTGTTTCGGCTCGTCTTATGGTTAGCTTCATGATTCTATAGTTGTTTGCATCAATAATAGCTTATTTTGGAGTCCAAATGATGGAGTTGTAAAAGAATAAAATTGCTAATTTTGTAGTTTATGGGAATCGGTATAGGACTTTATTGAATCAACAAAGCAACACTGGAAATGGGGTCCTGACACCAAGAAGCATCCATAGGAGGAAGATGGGCCCCTTGTAGGAAGTTTTATAGGTTTGTACCGACCCCACACTTGAGTTTTGGTTTTCGGCACTTGTGTTGTGGTTTGGTATTTGTATGGTGATCTTGTTTGTACTATGGTTTTGGGCTTCATGGTCACCTCTCTTGGCGTCTTGCCTTAATAACTTTGAAGTCTGGTTCATCGGATTTGTTTGTATATTGCCTGGTCAAAAGGCAAGATAACATCAGGGATGAAGGGAGATGTAGTAAAGTATCTGGCAAGATGTCTCACTTGCCAAATATTTAAGGCGAAGCAGAGAAAACCGAGTGGATTGCTATTGCCTTTAGAAGTTCCACAGTGGAAGTAGGTAAATGTGTCAATGGATTTTATAGATGATTAGCAAGGAGTAGGAGAGGTAATTAGAGTATTTGGGTTGTGGTGGATCGACTGATGAAGAGTGCACATTTCATTCTTGTGAAAAGTACGTAGATGGAACCATCTTTAGCAATGTTATATATTGAGGAAGTGGTGAGATTGCATGGTATACTGGCGAATATTCTGAGTGAACAAGACCCTCTTTTCATGAGTGAATTCTATAGGAATCAAAAGGATAGCTTGGATATAAAACTAATTTAAGAACAGCATATCACCCACATATGGATGAATAGACTGAAAAGGTGAATGGACTGTTAGAAGATTTGTTAAGGGCATGAATTCTGGATTTTGCAGGTGCTTAGGGAGATCATTTACCACTAGTGGAATTCACATATAATAATAATTATCAGACAAGTATTAGGATGGCGTCGTTCGAAATATTATATGGAAGGCTGTGTAAATCACCTTCATGTTGGTGGGAGTCGATGGGCAAAGTAATATTTGGACCATAGATGATAAGGGATACACCAGAGAAAGTAGATTGAATAAGGAAAAGAATGAAGGTGGCACATTAATGGTAGAATTCGTATGCTAATAAAAGGCAAAAGAAGTTGGAATTCAAAGTTGGTGATCTTTTATTCTTGAAGGATATACTTCTTAAGCTTGTAATGAGGTTTCGAAGTTATGGATAGTTAGCACCATGGTTCGTTGGACCATTTAAGGTATTGGAACATATTAGAGGATTGGCGTGTGGGGTGAAACTACTGGAGAGAATGGCTGGAGTCAACAATGTGTTCCATGTGTAACATTTGTGGAAGTGCATACATAACTTAGCTACAGTGGTGGAACTTAGTCAGTTAGAAGATATGGAAATAGAAACTGAAGCGAGTTCATCTAAAGGACCTATACCATTATATCCCGAAATTACAAGGAATTTATAATGTGATAATCTCTTACTTAATTATTTAAAATTGGTATAGTTATAAATAGATTTTTAAATGGAATAATAATTTACAAATTTAAATTGTGATATTTTATAAATTTGATTTTAAATAGACTTATTATTTTCAAATTTAATAAGTGTGCTTATATATGTGTGTGTATTTAAGTTATTTTTAAATAGAATAATTATTTACAAATTTAATAATGTGCTTGTTAAAATTTGATATTTATTTGAATTGATTTTAAATTGAAATTGAAATTGAATTTGAATTTATAATTAAATTTAAAAGATATATATTTTAAAATCATTTTTGATATAAAATATGGATCAAGTTTTTATTTAAAATAAGATTGTTCTCTATGATTTTCTTTGAAGAAATTTATTTACATAATTTGGAAAAGTATCTATTTAATAGGAACAAATACAAAAGTTTTTAATTTAGCACTTAAAAATGGATTAAATAATTTTATATGATTTTATTTAGAATCTAATAGGTTTTATTCTATTTTCCTTTACAAGTTTAATTTATATATAATTAAGTGAAGCATTTTTAAATTTATAAAAGCACTTATTTATTAGAAAAATTAATTTAAAAAGCTTTTAAAATCCTTTTAAAAATAAATAAAAATGACGTAAATACAAGTGTTAAGTTATAAACCCTTTAAATAACAAGTGTTAAATAATTAAGTGTGGTATTGGATAAGTGTCACATTTATTTCAATTTATTTTATTTTATTTTATAAAATCTAAATTTACTTATAAAAACTTCTATCTTTCCCCTTTATTTTCTTTTTTCTATCTCAGTTCAAAATCAAAGAAAAACTGAATTCATTCCTAAAACCAGAAATTTTCATGCAATCCAAAACTCTTCAAGCTAGAAATGCAAGAATCAAAACCCTGTAATCCTCTTTTATCAATCCTGAAACCTCTTTTATCAAAGCCTGAAAATTCATTTCCTCGAACCAAAATCATAATCTTGTAAACTGCTTTATACTCAAGCCCTGTAACATTTCTCAAACCTCAGATCAAAACTAATATCTGTAATCTTTTCAAACCTGTAATTCATTCCTCAAAACAATTCAAACCATGTAATCATTTTCTCAAGCCTGAACACATCTTCTCATAAACAAATGCAATCCAGAAATGAACTAAAAGCATGTAACCTCCTCAACTACTTTGTCTTCAATCCTATAACCATTATGCTCAATCCTGCAACATCATGTTTTCAAAAGTTCAAGCAAGAAAACCAAATACTTCCAGTTTTAAAAGAAATCAAGGCATTTACTTCTGCAAATCCAAGTTTTCAAGTGATCTGGTTGCAAGCTTTCCTGTTTTTAAAATATAAACTATATGCATTTTCTAAGGTGAATAAACTTTTAAAATTAAAACTTAAATTGCTAATTATCTGTTGCATGTGAGTTCTATGAAGATATCTGTTTTATATGTATGTATATAAGTATGCCTATGTGTATATATGAATGTGTACATATCTGTTGGATTTAACTCCCCTGTTCTTAGTTCAGAGTTTACGATTTTGACTAAAATTCAAGATCTTTGCTTGTGTTCTCTGTTAGACTTTGAAATTTAAATCAAATAGTCTAGTTTAAACATTATCTAGGATTTAAAAATATATTCAAGTATATTAATGTTGAAACTATGCTAAATTTGGAAATTACAATAGGAATCTTAATTATATGATAAAATCAAGCATCGAAATTTATTGATTCAAGTTTATATCTTGAATCATCCTTGAAAGATAGGATTTTTAAAATCAAAATCACAATTTTAAATGAAGTATTGAATGTGAATTTTTGGGATGTCTAGAAATTGGTTATGGTGAAATTTCTGGCGATCTTCGGGTAACGAGGCATCGAGGTTTCGTATGAAGCAAGGCTGGAGATCAAGGATGTTGGGAAAAATGTCAGGTGGGGTCCCTGATCACTGTGGTGTCAGTGCGGTGGCGATTTAGGTTCTATACCTAGTTTTGGATCAAGCTGGAATTTGGGTCAGTTCTTCTCCTCCGGTTGATCGACTATCGTGAAACTCGGGGAAATGGTGGCGTGGATGGTCGGCAGTGTGTGGACAGAGTCTCTCAACCTCTGGTGGTTGCTAGCGTAGTTGCGCGGTAGATTTGCTGGTGAGGTTCTGATTCCAGTTTCAACTGGAATGCTCGATTTTGATTCGAGGCTGGCAATGGTGTTTTGACGATCAGGGAATGTTGCAGTGATGATGGTCGGCGTGCCAGAGGGTTCATCAGTGGTCGGAGTTGGCTCCAATGTTGGTGCATGTGCGCAAGGAAGGTTCTGGTGTCAGTGGTTTTGAGTGTGGATTTTGTTGTGGTTTGCTCGAAGGAGGTGCCGTGTATTTGAGTGGGGGACTCGAGTTAAGATTCGATGTATATGGTGATGTTTTAAACCTGTAACAGTTTTGTTGTTCCAGGTTTTTAAAATTAAATTTAAACTAAGCTTTTGAATTTAAGGAAAAGAGATGAAACTTGGAATGGCTTGAGTGATTCTCATGTTTAAACTGAAGTAGTTTTATTTAAAAGAAATTTTCAAAAGTTTTTTTTAAGGTTTTATAAAACAAGTTTTAAATTTAAATAAAGAAGTTTAAACTTTAAAATGAATCTTGTTTTTGATTTCTATTCTTTCTAAATATAAATGTTTTCTTTAACATTTCATTAAGAAGTTTGAAATTTGTTTAATTTAATTTTTTAAAATAAAGTTAAAGTCATTTTTAAACTTTAGTAAAATGGAATTTTAAAGACATGTTTTTAAAATCTAAATTAAACTTAGTTTAAACCATCTTTTGATAAATGTTTATGGTTATGGAAGTTGTGTTTTGTTAACTTTAACATATCAAGAAATGATTATTTTATTTTAAAACTTAATTATTGATTTAATTAAGTATGGTTAATTATAAAGATATAATGGTTTAAAAGTGTAAATGTTAATAAAGGCATTAATAAGATAATGTTTTATCTTAAGGTTAATTAAGGTTTTTAATATCTTGAAATTAATTAAGTTAATTAAAGGAAATTAGATATGATTAATTAATTTAATTAATAATGATTAAATATTAATTAATAATTAATTCAGAGTAATTAATTGATTTAATTAATTGATTTAAAATTAATAATTAAGGGTTATAAATTAATTAATTGGAAGTTAATTAATTTATAATTAAGAATTATTAATTTGATAATTTGAGATTATTAATTAATGATTAAAGATTAATTAATTAAGTAATTAAGGTTGATTAATTAGTAATTAGAAATTAATTAACTTGTAATTAAAAAGTACGTAATTTGTAATTAAGTTTTATTAATTAATAATTAAGCTTTATTAATTAAACATTAAGAAATTATTAATCTATAATTAAAGTTAATTAAGGATTAATTAACTAATATTTAGGGTTAATCAATTGTAATTAAGGATTGATTAATTAATTAATTAAGGATTAATAAATTGGTTATTAAGTTTTATTAATTGGTAGTTAAGGTTTATATAGTAATAAATAAATAATAATTAACCTAAATTAAAGGATAATTAATTTATTAAAAGGGTAATTAAGGGAATGAATTACCCAATTTTAATTAATCAAATGAATGTGATTAATTAATTGATTGATTAATTATAGATAATCTTGATGACTGATTAAGTATGAATACTTAATGAGATTAAATAGTGTAATTACTTAGTGTAGTAATTAATGTATAATTACTGGGATGTAATTAATTAAAGAGAATTACTTAATGGAAAGTAACTAAAGGATAATTACTTAGTAGAGTAGGAGTAATTAAGGGTTAATTACTTGGTGTAATTAATCAAAGGATTAATATAATTAATTAAGGAGTTAATTACTTAAGGTAAGTAACTACAGGATGGTAATAATTGTTTATGATTAAATAAAGTTAATTAATGGAAGTAATTAATTAAGGATCACTAATTAATGTAATTAATAAGAGTAATTAAGGATTGATTAATTTAGATTAATTAATCAATAGCAAGTAATTATAAGGTAATTAATTAATTGTAATTAATTAAGGATTAACGTAATTAATTATAGTTAATGAAGTAATTAAGGTTAATTACTTTAATGGTTTGTAGATAATTGATTTGTGTAATTAATTAAGGGTTAATTACTTAATGTAATTAAAGATAATTAATCAAGGGTGATTAATTAGAGGATGATTAATTAATTGGTTTGTAATTAATTAATGGATAAGTAAGCAAGATTTTAGTGATGAAAGTAATTAATTTAATTTATTTTAAATTAATTAGAGATTAATTAGTTAATTAAGTTCATTTTAAATTAATTATAAATGTGTGATTAATAAATCATTGCTTATGGATGGCTGATTGATATTGAATGCCTTGATTTGTTTGGTATCTTTGATGAGATATGTGATACATGTGATATGAGATGATTTGGTTGAATTGTGTTGGATTATCTGTTTGTGTATATGTGAATTATATATCTGTGTGTATATAGAGATTTGGATATACGAAAACTACATCGATCCAAATTAACGATAGGTCATGAATCTTAAGTGAAGATGAAGATTCAGAGTGCAAGGATTATTGTCGTTAACTTTGAGGGTGATTCCAAAATGAGTGTAATGAGACAATGCCTTCGGTTTCATTCGAACCCGGAACGAACTTGTATAGATTGAATGCTTTCAGAAAATTTTCAGGTGGACGATGAGCATTCTAAGGGATGTGTTCTCTAAAGGTAGTCGTAGCCTCAAGCTTCATCAACGGGGAATGGCTAAAACATGGGAGGTGCAACAAGGCTAAGTGGGTCATGCCCAAGTAGGACGAGATTTATCCCTGTCTAGATGTCCCTTTTTATTCGGCTGTGTGGGCGGTTGCTAGCTACAACCGCGGAGTTGTCCTGTTCGAAACTATTCAGTAAGGAATGGTTCTAGTTTTGTGTTGCAAGAGATTGGGAGCAATCCTCAATACAGTGATCTAGGCCCCTTACTGTGACGGGCGGTACCCCTATAGCCCTGCCATTGATGGAAACCCATTCTTCCTACGTGCACTTACGGTTTTGATTGTATTACCCACTTTTGTGGCTAGTAGCTAGAATTTAATGAATGTAACAATTTCGGCTATTTTCTATTTATTTGAAAACCCTAGACCCTATTATAATACCACTAGATTTCCTGCCAAATGTTTTGGTTAGCGTAAGGTAAAAACTTACCCATGTTTATTTGTGGGGAGTCTTACGTGATACCTTTTCTTTCAAAAGGTTTTTAAAGTTAAGCAACTTTAACCCGTTTACTCGCACCAGACCCATGTCTGATCCGGAGTTTATCTTTTGTTTTCTTAAACTCTTGGGTACTCAAATTTTTACGAGTAACCAAGGAGTTCAGGTTAGGTTTGACGAATTCTGGAGGAGAAATGGAGCAGGAGGCTTCAGCGTTTATAGACATATAGGTGGTTCCGCTGTGTTGTTCTCTGAGTCGTTGTCTGTATTGTATATTGAGTTGTATGACTAGACATGTGTTTATAACTGTCTAGTATGTGTTGTATAAGCTGTGTAACTCTGATGTATACGATACTATGTAATATCTATGTGAATAATATAATTTATTCGTTCCATGGTTAAGATTCTAATGTTGTCTCTTTCTTTCTTCTCTATCTTTTCTCTTTTCTATCCATTTCTTTCTTAAAAATGATGCTTCTTTTAATGTAGAGAAAGGCGGGTCGTTTCATACACGGATAGTAGAGCATGGAGTTCGAAGGCTGTAGAATAAAGTAATAAAGTTGGTGAAAGTGCAGTGGGGAGACAATAAGGCAAAGAGTATGCGGCAGCCTAAGGGGAAGATACATGCATCTTTTATCTCGTACTTTTATCGGTACGTTCTTTTAGTTAATACTATTTATAAGGAATTAGAAATGGTTACATAGATTGGATGTTAGAAATTGGATGCTATAATTACTGAATGCTATATTATATGCTCTTTCTTATGTACTAAAGTTGCATTCATATAGAAATGCCGGTTATTATACTAGGATTGGTATGCATCATGCCCACTATGCCATATCTTTGCATTCCTATAGGGTGCATTTGTCCCATTTATTAGATTTTACTTGATTCATATCAGTTATCATGCTCATGTTCATCCTATACCTTGTTTGGATGTTATTGTATGTATAAATATATACATAATTTTTTAAATATGATGGTTGCTTTAATATAGATGATATTTTTGTATGATTAGTTGTATGAATGCATGAATGATACGGGCGAGTAAATGAAAGAGTGAGCGTCAATTACATTTTCCGTTCCTTTGGAATTTCAAAGATGAAATTCGTTTAAGGGGGAAGAAACTAATACTCCAAAATTTTATGTATAAGTTAAATAATGATTATAATTAATAATAAATAAATTTTGAATTTCATTGGAGGGTATATTGGTAAATTTTAGCAAGAGGGCAAAATGGTACATTTTGACGGACAGTTAATTTACTGATGGGAGCTATACCATTTCATAGCTCTCGTTTTTCTAGTCAAGATGGAGTAATTAATTGTTTGAATCGGACGTCGTATGAATGAGATTATAACGATCCAAAAATTTTATCGCTTTGATTTATGAATATTTAGTCAGTGTTCAATATTCAATTATTGGTTTTTAATGGTCATATAACCATTTTTTAATAAATAAATAACGATGGTGGATTATTTTTAAAATTGGTTTATAAAAATATACACTTTGGAGAAAAAGTGGAAATGTGAACGAAAAATGTTCTATCGAAAATCAACTTTTATTCATTAAAAGTTGTAACATTACTTTGTAAATGAACACGTATAATAAAAATTCAAAGTATAAAAAATAGATTAATTAAAGTAAAAATTAATTAGGAAGTTCTAGAGTTTGATTAAGTAATTAAATAAAGGAGAAGACTTTTCAAAGTGGATTTAAAAAGATCATATGTCACATGATTTGATGTGCACATAGATTTAGGTAAGCATATAGGTTATTATGATTTTTCAATCTCCTTTCATATCATTATTTCATTATTTTCGTTTTTCAAAATGTAAAAAGTGAGCTTTAGAAAAAGATCAAAAATGCCTTATTTTGTTCTTCCATTTTCTTCACAAGTTCAAAACAATATCTAGAAAGCACTCCTACTTCTTTCAACCATATCTTTCAAATTAATCATCCAAATCAAGTGATTCATTTTTTGTTGGAAATCTATCTCGATGAGGAAGAATTTTTAATTTGACCATATTGTAATATTCAGAGAGTAGGATTATCTGAAATCAATTGGAAATGAAGTTATTTTCTGGCCAAAATTTTTATTTCCAGATATATGTACCTTCAGTTTTTAATCCATAACTTTTGTTCCTGTTATCCAAATTCATTAATTTGTTTTTTTCGAAAAGATATTTCAAAAAGAATAACTTTCATTTTGTATCAAGTTTTGAAATTTGAAAGTTATCCTTGTAAAAACTGGATTGCAAGAAAGATCATTTTTTGACCAATGTTTTGAAACCAGTATATATACTTCAACTTCCAAAAATCGTCTCAAATCCAAAATTGTTCAATCGACCTCAAATTTTCACCAAAATCACCCTTGTTTAACCATATATCAATGACCAACAAGTTCTATGGCACTTCCTTATAATAATTTGTGGGAAAGGAGGCAAGAAGGATTATAACCTTGAGCATGAGAGCGAATGGTTGAGCTTATCTTGATTGCTTTGTTTTTGGTGATGATAGGAGGTGATTGTTGGTTTCTAGTGGCTTTGGTTCGTTTTAGCAAGGTTTTAAAGTGAGATTTCTTACTCTGAAAATCCTCTTTTTACAGCGTATAATTTTGACATAAAAATGATATTTTGTGTTGTGGTTATTTTATATAATTTTTGTTTGAAATTATACTGTGATGTGAATAATGATTCTTACTTTAGAAAGTAATACGGTTGTGTATGTTATAATGCTTTGGAAACCACATTAAATTTGTTAGTTTAAATAACATATATGATGAACTTGAAAATATGACTTACATTTTAAAAACATATGTAAATCCGTCGGAATATGATTTGACTTGAACTTGTTTTTGAACGTATGTAATGGCACATAAGGATTAGTAAGGGACTTGGCCTTGAATGGAAGTGTCTGTATAGAAATAGTTGTTATAGGAGCACTTTGATAACATATATTTTATTCATGTTTCAATATTTTCTTTCTATGTATATAACGTTGTACATATGATCTCTATACTTTTTGATGATGTGATGTAAAGTTAAAATTATTATATTACTTGAAAATTGAATTCCTTTGAAACTAAAATTTAATAGTGGTTTTGTTTAAAAGTTGTAATAGTCGCTAAGCCTCTTTTCAAATTTCAAAAGTTATACATTTCGGTTTTATTTGACTTCAACTTTTATGTTATGTTGAAGTGAAATTTTTTATATATTTATAATAGTATAAAATATAGAAAGAAGCTGTGTTTAAAAGCTATTTGATTAATAAAACCGAGATTTAAAAGTCATGGTATGTGCAGCAATAGTCACTATGGATATTGTTCTAGAAATGTATGATTTTGATAATATATAGTAGATTATCTATTTTAGATATTAGTAAATTCTTTTCAAATATGGTTTATAAAGGTCATATAAGTATTTTAAAAAGAGATTTGTGATATAAAAGATATATTTTGAAATATTTAAACAAGCGGTTTATTTAAAGGAAATTTGTTTACTTCAAAGTCAATTTTTTTAAAGATGATGGTTTTAAGTCATGATTGAGTGAAGTATTAAACTTTGTTTAAACGTATTTTAAATAAGATTAAAACTGATACATTTGATTCAATTAATTATTTGATATAATAAAGTAACTGTTTACTTGTATATAAAGGAAAAGGTCAATCCTTTCAAATCAAATATAGATTAAACAAAGATTTACAAGGGAGTTTTAATATGTAAATTTTAAAGAGTATTTAAGAGAATTTTTAAGTGAAGCTTTAAAGGGACCATAATATTCTAATTATAGTAAAAGATTTTGGAAAATGGAAAAAGAGTTTGGTTTATGACGCTTTGTTTTAAATGAATAATATACAAAATTAAGGAGTTTTATACTTGATGTTAGGCTTCGAGGTAGGTAGACTTCTACCTATCTTAAAGGTAAGAATGTTATCTAGTCAAGATTTGAGAGATAATTGTACCCTAACTTGAACAACGTCATTATTATCCAATGGATAATATTTAGTTTGAAATCGAAGACTTATGTTAAGTATTTGAAGTCTTATTTCCTTATGCAAATTGGTTTATTTATGGAAATTTAATAGTCCCAATATTTGGTTGTAAAAGCCGATGGATATATTGATCCTCTATCTATGATATCTAGAATTGAGGCGCCTAGGTAGTGATCTAACTTACCTGGCTTCGTTCTAGTCGAGGGATAGGGTAAGTCAAAATATCAGAAATGTGTCAAGTGTAGGAGATTTATGAAAGAAGTTTTAAAAATAGATTTTCAAAGGAGATTCATAAAGAAAATTTTGAATATATTTTTAAAGGAGATTTATAAAGAAGTTTCATGAATAGATTTTTAAAGGAGATTTATAAAAGGAATTGTATAAAATGAAAGAGATTTGATTTCCATAAATGATCTTTATAAATCGTATGGA
The DNA here is from genome assembly GCA_030765085.1 of Allium cepa. NCBI lineage: Eukaryota > Viridiplantae > Streptophyta > Magnoliopsida > Asparagales > Amaryllidaceae > Allium > Allium cepa. The sequence continues at coordinate 951,319,319 of CM060932.1, forward strand.
AAGTATTCTTCTCATGCATAACACCAAATTCCATGGCATGGAAAATCATCTCTATCTTGAGAAGTAAGATACCCCCATGATATATATCGATATACCCTTAGGATGTATGTTGACATACCCCCAGGATATGTCATATTGACTTACATGCCAGAATTTTGATGTTTCTTTTCAAATTCAAAATTTGAATCTCCCGCTCTTTTGCATTCATTTCAAAAACAGAAAGAGCATCTTTTCGTGACTGAAATTCCAGTTCTCTCTCTATTAATTCACTCTATCTTTATTTATTCAATCACTTACTTTATTTCAAAATTCAAAACAACTCTTCATTATCTTATCTCCTCAAAAACTCAAAATTGACCTTCTCATGTCAAACTCCTAAGAACATATGGCTCTCTAAGAGAACCAAAGACTTTCTCTTCAATGAAAAAGAAGCCAATGAAACCTATATGGAGTATGCTACTTTCAGAAAAGTTATCCCTAGAAGAATCGCTAAATTGGAAGATTTTTCCTCTTATGGTTTACAAGACCTTTTTTTAAATGAAAATTTTATTTTAATTAACTCTTCCCAAAATGATTTAGTTTGTTATTTGAATTTGGTCAAAATGTTATGCGAATTTAAATGGAAAAAAATTTCATGGAAAAGAGGGAAAATTCGGAGTAGTGTAAATGACACTTCAGTTGTTTTAAATTACGAGCTTATGGGTCATATGCTTGGTTGCAAATACAGTGGAATTGACCTCTCCACTTTTCAAATTGGTGAATAAAATCAATAATTTTTTCACGACATTATCAAAAATGTTGAAGAATTTGATTTTAAACATAAGAATCATTGACCAAAATCGAGGCTTATGAGTCTCATTTTACAATAAAGAATCACTCCATGGATGGGTAATTATAATAACCATACTAAAAAAGTTTTTAAAACCCTTTTTGCCATTTATGAAAACTATAACATCAATTGGGCACAAGTCATTTTAGATCATTGTGTTCAAAAGAACATTTCTAGACATGAGAATACACTGTACCATGGTGTGTATCTTACTAAAATTTTCATATATTTGAGGTTGATTTAAGAGGAGAACAAATTCTTCCTTAAAAAGTTTTCGATAAGGCCAGCATCTGTCTCATGACATTCCACCATTTTTCGAACCATATGAGACACTTCCCGAAAAGGAACATAGATTAGCATATGAAGTGTAACCAGAAATTTAACAACAACAAGAGGAAGGCGATGAGATGGATGTGGAAGAAAAAGAGGAGGAGGAGGAAGAAATAGGCACTTCTTTGGAAAGTTTTGATAAACCATCTCACCCTTCCAATGAAGAGATCCTAAGGAACCAAGAAAAGCCTCTTAAAAACCAAAAGAAACTTAAGCATTCATTTAGTAAAAAGTTCACTTCTCTTTCCAACCAAGTGGACAAATACTTTGAAAGATCATTCGCAAGCTTGGTGGAAATTCATCATCATCTACATCTTACTAAGCCTACCTAGTTATTTTGTTATGATTTCTGGCCTTGTATTCCTTTATGTGCTTTTAATTTAAGTTCATGTCATTTTCATATATTTTTTCTTTGAAATCCATGTACCTTTCAATTCTAAATAATGAAATATATTTCTTACTATCCCATATTGTTTATTAGTCTCCAGAAGTTATAAATATATAATGGTATGAGATAAAAACGAAAGTTATAACAAATGCACTAGTTTTTGAAATTTCAGATATGTATTTCGACATTTTGGGGACTTTTACATGGCTGCTTGCTTTACATTCTTTTGTAACTAAGATTTTCATCTGATCCCTATTGTATTCAGATTAAAAAGTGATATGCAACAATTTATTCAAAATGGACATAGGCAAACAACGCCGAACCACTATAAACGATTCCACGCATATTATTCTTTCAATTTACTGCCGTTTATTTGTTATTATCCTCTATTTCATTTTATATTTTTCAATTGTCGCTCTTCAATACTTCTACAAATGTTTGTGCCAAATTTTGGTGCTTTCACTGAGAATCTTGATTCTCAGCTTATTTGGATCCCTTTGTTGCTATTGGATTGCATAAATCCCCCGAAGGAGATCCATAATTGTCCTCAAGAAGTCTGCTCGTTCTTTTCAGATCTGCAAAAATCTAAGCAAAGCTATCAACAATGGTGAGGAACAGTAGATCTACTTCTCAAAACGTGGAAGGAAACGAGAACACTAGTATCTAGAAGGGAGGCCCAAGCAATCAACCAATGGATGTAAATGCTAAACCAGTTGAAGTCCAGAATCCAATTGATTCTACTACAAGAGCTGAATCAAGAAACTAATGAGAAAGCTTATGGATAGCCGTCGACAATTACATCAGCGGATTCAGACCAATATCATTCTAATGAACCAACTTAGTCAGCAACAATGAGGAAAAGCTAGGAGGGACCTTACCCCTTACTCGACATTAGAGAGTTCTAGTGCATCAAAAGAGTATCAAAGGCATAAGCATTGCAGAATAGACAGATATCATGCAGAAACTTTGGGGCATCAACAGATAGACCATCGTGGTCTGCCAAGATCGATCGGTGTTGATCCCTCCATAGGGATCGGTACTGATCCCTCCTCAAGAGGAGGGAACTTTCCTATGCACACTGTGATTCAAGTTGGAGCTACCGCAGCTGATTTGGATTATGGACTTCAGTTAAATGTTGACCATATGCTTCCTCATAATGAAGATAAAGTGAATTTACGAGATAGGCATCGGGAAGATGTTGAACCAAGAAGGCATAGAACGCCCGTAGGCATTGACCAGACCATTCACATGCGATGTAACACGACCATCGCTTGGCACCAACTATCTAGACACCGGACTTGTCGGTTATGGTTAGACAGTTAGTAAGAGAGCAATGGCTTGACCCATGATGACTGAGGAATCTTGAGAAGCCATACCCAATTCACTAATAATGTCCTACGTGCAGAGTATCCAAGAAGGTTCAATATGTCATCAATGCCTACTACGAGGGAAAAACCGACCCCAAGCAGCGCATAATGAGATATGAATGGCTAATGAATTCGGCATAAGCAAATGATGTAACCAAGTGTAGATGTTTTTCCATAACTCTCTCTGGAATAACAATGATGTGGTTTACAAGGTTACCCCCACGGTCGATCTCTAGATTTGATGATTTGGGAACAAGGTTTGTTGAGCAGTTTTGAATGCATGCAACTCGCCCCAAAGATATAATGTCCATATCCAGCATGATCCAAGCACTGAGAGAATCGTTGAAAGATCATTTAGAGAGATTCCATATAGCTGTTGTAGAAATCAGTAATCCGAATGACCATGCAATATTGATGGCCATAATAAGAGAGATTGATCCAGATTCTGATTTTAGTGATCGGTTAGCTGGCAAGCCACCCGCAACATTGGAGCACTTTTATACAAAGGTGACTTAGTATTTGAGGAAGGAGGAAGCCAGATGCTCAAGGAAAAAGAATGTTGCGAGGCCAAGTGGAGAGGGAGTACAAAGTACTATTGCAGTAAAGTAGTATGATGATAGCTCTGGAAAAGTTCAAGTGAATGTCCAAAACAAATTGAATCAACAAAAGAAAGGTGGAATAGGAGCTGAGAACGAAAGAGGGATTCCGGGAGAGGGAAGCCTAGGATTTCGATGCACAGTACTTACACGCCACTGAATGCATCACTGGAGAATATCTATTTGTCTACCTGCAATATCATGCAGTACAGGAAGCCGCCTCTAAAAGAATCAATAGAGAAGCAGAAACAAACCAAAAAGTATTATCGCTTTCTCGAATGATATGGGCACAACACGAATGGCTGTAGACATATTTGGGATGTTATCGAAAAGCTGATTCGAAAAAGTAAGTTACAGCAGTTTGTAAAAACCCCATAGGATGACGGACAAGGGACATCCGACCCTAACTAGGGACAAGCACCCCATAGAGTTGAGAAGCTTGAGCAGACTGCCGAAAGAATGGTAATCAATACAATAGTCGAAGAACCTCATCCAGCTGATAAGAGGTAGCATGAGATGGAGCACTACGCTAACGCAATTAAGCATGTGAATTTTGAATTTTGTTCGAGTATGAAAGATGGAGCTCTGGAAAAACAGCAAGGTGCAATGGCAGATGACATTGTGTTTAGAAATAGAGATGCAGAAAAGGTGGAGACTCCAACGATCGACCTAATGGTCATTCCGGCTATGATCGGTGCTGCTTTATTGAGGAGGATATTGGTTAACTGTGGAAATTCTAAAAATATAATTTTCACAAAACTATGATCATATGAGGATGGAAGCCAAGGACTTGAAACCGTTTGAAGGCCACATTCATGGCTTTAACAGTGCTGCAATTGAAGGTGTTGGCTATGTTGAATTACCTATAGAGCTTGGTGAAGATGACCGTAAGAGAGTGCCGATTCTGCCTTTTGTTGTTTTGGATATTAATTCTCCATACAACGCTTTTCTACGTCGACCGGCTCTAGTTGAGTTCCGTGCAGCTCTTACCCAATGGTGTTCCTTTGAAGTTCCCGATAGATAATGGTGTTGGAGTTGTCAATGGTGATTGGATGATTGGACGTGCCTGTTATGCAGCTGAGTTGAGGGATGCTCAACAGAAGGAGAAAGGTAAGGGTGTGGACAAGCCAGTCTGCATCCAAGCCACTGAAGATTGACAACAAGCACCTGAGCCTTGGCTTGGGTGCCGCGGTCGGTTCTATAGAGATATAGATCTGAGAGATGACGAGGAGGAGCTCGAGGACACCAAGGCTGCACTGGCTGAGCCGACGATTAACATCGCGGTCAAAAACAACGACCCGTCACGGGTCCTAAAGATTGGACGCAACTCAGCCCCTTAATGATAAAAGAACTCATTGGATTTCTCTCCAAGGGAATCTCGACGTGTTTTCTTGGACTCACTCTATCATGTGTGGGATCTCACCTGCTATTGCAAGCCATGCATTGAATATCGATTCAAGGTATGTCCTGGTAAAACGAAAAAGACATGTCATGAATCCGGAGAGACCTGCCGCTCTTAAAGAGGAGGTGGATAGACTCAAATATAATGTGTTTCTTCACTACACCCTCTACCATTAGTGGGTATCTAACCTATATTTGTGAGAAAGGCGAATGAAAAATGACGAACATGCATTGATTAATCAGACTTGAATAAGGCATTCCCAAAAGAAAGCTTTCCTCTTCCGAGGACGATTAGCTGGTAGATTCGACCGTGGGTCACGAATTGCTATCTTCCATGGATGCATACTCAGGATATAACCAAATCCCAATGCACATTTCCAATCAAAAGCACACCAGTTTCATTATTGATATTGGATTATATTGCTATGTGGTGATGCCGTTTAGACGAAAGAATGCAGGAGCGACCTATTAGCGCCTAGTTAACAGAATATTTAAAAATTAGACCGGAAAAATGATGGAGGTATATATGGATGGTATGCTCATGAAATCACGACCGTCTAGCGACCACATTAGAGACTTGGTAGAAATGTTCGACATCCTCCGATATTACAAGATGAATATTAATCCACTAAAGTGTTCTTTGGCATTGCATCAGGAAAGTACTTGGGTATCATCGTTAACACCCGTGGAATCAAAGAAAATCCTATGAGGATCCAAGCTATTTGCAATATTCAAGCGCCAAAGACCATCAAACAAGTACATAGCCTGAATAGGAAGGTCGCTTCCTTAAGTCGATTCATTTCCAAAGCTACTGATAAATGCATTCCTTTCTTTGACTTGATTAGGATAGGAAAAAGGAATTTCGAATAAACAAAGGATTATGAAGACACATTTCAAGCTTTTGTGAACCACTTAGGGAGACCTTCCATCTTATCAAAGCCTGTGGATAATGAAGATTTACATATTTACTTAGCCATGTCGATACACGCTATAAGTACCGCATTGCTTCGCGAAGAGAATCAAATCCAGAGATTGGTTTATTATATTAGCAAGTGATTGATAGAAGCTGAAAGGAACTACCCGAAGATAAAAAAATTAGCATAATGTTTGCTGATTGCATCAGGAAAGCTCTGCCCTTACTTCTAGGCACACCCTATCAATGTTTACACTGGCCAGCTGTTACGACGGGTTCTACAACGACTTGAGACATCTGGAAGGTTACTCAAGTGTAATATCTAGCTTATCCAATTCGACATCATTTATCTTCGTCGGAGGGCTATTAGGATGATTTCCCAGAGATTAGTGAAACCCTTACCGTACGATGAAAGTTATATACAGATGGAGCGTCTATTGATCATTATTCTAGAGCTGGGATCATGGTTATAACTCTCATTGGTCGGTCAATTTGCTATGCTTTAAAGTTTGATTTCCTAGAAAAAAATGAAGTCAAGTATGAGGCTTTGGTTTATGCACTTAAACTCGTAAGAGAATTAGGAAATTGGTAGTATACCAAGTCAGGGGAGATTATCAAGCTAAAGGACAACGACTTGCTCAATACCGTACTAAGTCCAAGATTTGTTGACTAACTTTGAGTACTATGACATTACGCATATTCCTTCGGATCAAAACAAAGAAGCTGATACATTGGCAAAGTTTGCTAGCACTAGGGATGCAGAACAAATGGGCTAAGTTCCAGTTGAAGTATTAGGTGCCCCGAGCTTGAACCAGATGGGAATCGATCGGGTACTAGAGACGGAGCTTGAGAAGGAACCATGGATGACTTTGATTAAAAACTATTTGCTATGGAATGTTCTTCCTAAACAAAGGAACGAAAAGCGACAAGTCCTTTGTAAAGCTTCATGATATATCATACAGGAAGGAGTTATGTACAGAAAGGGTTTTCCCATTCCCCTGCTTCGGTGTACCACTCATGATGAAATAAAACGATTTCTAAAAGAAGTTCATGAAGGAGAATGTGGCGGTCACATTGAGGGAAAACTCTAGCAAAGAAAGCACTCTATTACGGGCATTATTGGCCGACCGTTAATCGAGATGCTGTTGATTATGTAAGGTGATGCGACAAGTGCCAGAGATATGCAAAAGTTCCAAGAGCTATGCCGATGGAAATTACACAAATGGTCAGTCCATGGCTATTTTTCATATAGGGCATATATATTACTAATTCTTTATCGATCTCTAAAGTTGGAGCGAAGATTCCATCGTCGCAGTTGATTACCTCACCAAATAGGCCGAAGCAAAACCATTAGCTATGATCACAATGAAGAAAGTGATCAACTTCATTGTCCAGAATAACATATGTCATTTTGGTCTTCCATGAAATATTGTAACAGATAACGGGACTTAATTCGACAGTGTCGAATTCAAAGACTTTTGTCGTCGACTTCGTATTGAAAAGAGATTTGCAGCAGTCACTTACCCTCAAGCAAATGGGTAAGTTAAAGCTGTGAAAAAAAATCATAAAATACATTCTGAAGAAGTGTTTGGAAAAGAATAAAGGCAAGTGGGTGGATGAACTTTCGACAACACTATGGGGTTATAGGACCATCCATAAGTCCACGACTAGCCATATTCCATTCGCCCTAGCTTACGGTTGTAAAGTCGTTGTTCCTGTTGAGCTCGAAGTTCCTTCTCATCAATTGATTGATTATGATCCCAAAATGAATAAAGATTTCCCCTTGGAATCTCTAGATTTTATAGATGAGAAGCATGAAGAAGCCGATTTAAGGGCAGTTGCGTACTGGTACCGAGTTGCCTGATACAACAACACCAAAGTCCGACCTAGAACCTTTGAAATCGGCGATCTAATCATGAAACGGGTTTTTCAGGCCCAGTTGCATATGAATTGAAACAACCCAAAAATTAAGCTATAATAATTAATTAGTGAATTAATTAAATAATAAAATAAGTTTGTGAAATTATCAGAATTGAACCACGGAAGTTGCACCATTGCGTCCGTGTTAATTCTAGTCAATTTCCATATATATTTTGTCAAAATCCAAGCTAAAACGAAGAAGATACAAATTAAACAAGAAATAACAAAACAAAAGGGATATATATACGTGTGTGTGTGTATATATATATATGTGTGTGTGTGTGTGTGTGTGTGTGTGTGTGTATAGGCCAGGTCGACCTTAGCGTCAACCCTTAATGTGCATAGGTCGACCTTCTACATGTATGGGTTGACCCGCCCTTGTATTTAAACGATGTTTCGTCACCGATAACGTGTTTTGAAAATTTAGTTCAATCCTGTGCGTTCATGCTTCCATCCGACGGTTCCTAGTGGGCCAATGACGTGTTGCAGCAGATTTAATCTTCAAAGCCAACAGCCTGAGATCCCTAAGTGACACTACAAATAAGACCTTAGACCTAGCTATTGTTCTCATTTAGATTTTCTCCCAGTTGGGTTTATTGCCTGAGGCTGGACCCTAAAAAGAAATATTTTCTTGGGAGGAGATCTTTTTCATTAAAATATTTTACACCTTAGATGTGGATCATGGAAGGTCAAGGAAGAGAACTAAGGACCACATGTGAGTGTTTAGTAATTATTTTAGATTTTTAAGTAATGTAAAATAGTAGGGTTTTCAATAGTTGTAGTTTTTCTGTAATTTTGAGACAGTTTTTATATAAGTTATTTACAGTTAATTTTTAAAGTTCTTTTCAGTCTCTTTTATTCAGCTATTTTTATTTAACTATTTTATTCAGTTATTTACATTTATTTGCACTTTATTTACATCTGTTTTAAATTAGAATTTAGCCTATAAATGTTAGTTTCTTTTTATCCCTTTCTACACGAATAAAACTTTAAAAAGAGAAGAATTCGCTAATAGATTATATAGAAATAAACACTAAATTTACAGAAATTAGATGTAAAATAAGAAAAACTATAATAAAAAGAAGATAGGATGCAATAGGCAAATTTGAGACATTTGCAAGCATTAGTATAACAAGTGGTTATAACTAAAAAGATAGAACAAAAGAGTAATAATTATAACGTAGGTCATAGTTAAACAAAAAGAACAGAAAGACTTATTTTAAAACTTTGACTAAGTTAATTAGCAAATTATAACATAGGTTATAAGTAGAAATAACAGAAAAGACTTATTTGACTTAGATTAAGATAATAAGCAAACAAAGAAGAAATAATAGAAGAGGCTTATTTTCAAAATTTACACTAAGTTAATAAGCAAGAATAGAAATAGGGTCCGTACTAACAGCATTCCCTTGCAGACTAGGACCGATGGTCTCACAACAGGTTAGGTGAGGCTGGGCAGGACCCTTTCATACTAGGACCGATGGTCTCACAATAGTTAGGTGAGGCTGGGACATAGGGTAAATAAGTGGCCAATAGATAAAAGCTCAAATCGAGGGATTTGGGCAAGGGGCGCAAACTAGATTTTGTTTGTTAGGACCTGTACCACAGCATTCCCTTTCAGACTAGGACTGATGGTCTCAAAAAATACTTAGGTGAGGCTAGACAGGACCTTTTCAGACTAGGGCTGATGGTCTCACAATAGATTAGGTGAGGCTAGGCACACTTATGCTGATTATAGTAAGTGAGAGGTCACAAGAGGGGGGTACAACTAGTGTGTGCCGGCGATGACCGATCATGCGACATCAATAAGTCACTACAGTGTTCCAAGCGCTAAACATGTGTCTTTTGCTATGGGACCAACCGGATTGGACTAGCTCACAGTAGCACAACAGAGATAGAAGACAGATCAATGGGTAGAATTAGGATTTCAACCTAATTAAAATAGGATTAGGGTTTCGGCTTAATTAAAGCGGTAATCTAAGGCAGGTGCAAACAATCACAATCAAAGCAAACTGTCAAACAGAATCGGTACTTTATCCCAGTTTTTCCTTTTCTGTATTTTCCTTTTATACTAGAACTGTTGCTTAGTCTATTATCCTTATCTTGCTTATAAATGCTTGTAATTACTTTCACTCACCAGAGTTTTAGTCTGACCCACTCCTCTATTTCCCTTTTCGCTCATAGGCCAGCAAAGTTGAGTAGATTCAGGTTGCTTGGAGATCTATTCCCGAAGTTTTCTCATTTTAGATGTATTCTTCTTATCTTCATCCTTTTCATTTGGCCTATGATGGTCTTGCACTTGTGAGAGGGATTACTACTATTATTATTACTTTTATACTATGATTTTATGAGACTGAGATGTATTTTCATGAGACTGAGATATATTTTCATGAGACAAGAGATATTTTGAGTTTCTGAGACATGTTATGTATTTATTGATAAGGTTTAAATTTTGAATGATGAGTTATTATTTAAATGTTTTCGTTGTTTTTACTCATTTGTCTTGTGAATCTTAGTCTCCATGATGCTTTAGTTATACCTATAATGCAACATACCCTTTAATGTGCCCTTTTTGCGTATACTAAGGGGTGTGGAGTGTTTCACTTGGTATCAGAGCCAAAGGTTACAGGATTCTTAAAAATTTGTATGAAAGTAAAGTATTTTTCAAAGATAACATGTTTTAAAAGTAATTTATTCACATAGGAACTCTTAGAAATAGTTTTCAAGTATAAAAGAGTTTTTATAAAAAAATCACCTCAAAGTCTAGTTCAACCTTCTTTCGGTTCTTTCGAGCCTAAATTTTCTTTTCCTTGCGTAGAATGACTGACTGGTCTCATAGAACAACGATACCGGAGGTGCAAGGGCAAGCGCCCAATGCAGCACCGACGGGTGGAGATCCTATTAATCCACCTGTAGCAACCAATTGTTCTAAGCTATGCAAGGATTTCGCTAATCTTGGAGGCATAACGTTTTCTGGCACAGAGGATTTTGTAGAGGCACGAGCTTGGTCGAGGGATACAGAGCGGATATTTGGGATGTTAGGATTGAAGGACCGATAGAGAGTTCAGCTTGCATCTTGGCAGCTGAAGGGAGAGCTTAAAGAGGTTCCTAAATATAAAAACTCTAAGAAGCAATGGTGGAAGAATAAGAAGGATAAGGATAAGAGGAAAGAAGGAGGACCTCAAATGCACATTAGATAAGGCGAAAAATGTCATAATTGTGGATTGGTTGGACATTTCACAAAGGACTGTAAGAAGGACATGATGAAGAGGAGGTGTTACAAGTGTGGGCAGCCTGGTCATCTTAATACAACTTGTCCTCAGAAGACGGAGTAGAGAGCTGGCGCACCTACATCGCAAGTACAAGCTTTGGATGTAGCATCTTCTAGTAGTGGACCAGATCGAGGTAGGAAAGTCTCTGTAGAAGGTTTGATCTCAATTTCGAATTTTCCTATTCGGACTCTTTTTGACTCCCGAGCATTGCATTCTTTCATTTCCAGTTCCTTAGTTGATTGTTTGCATTTAGATAATTCTCTAGTAGTAGATCCTATAGTTGTTTGAAACCCTATAGGAGGATCGGCACATTTATCCATGATTTGTAGGGGTTTGAAATTTTTATACTAGGCATAGAGTTTGATTGTGACGTCTGTGTATTGGGATTTTCGGGATATGGGATGATTTTGGGGATGGACTGGTTATCCACTTATGGAGCAATATTGGGCTATGAGAGGAGAGTCGTCTGATTGGAGACAAGCAGCAGGCGGACTCTCGAGGTTTCTTGTGACCTACAGGGGTCAGTCATGTTTGAGCTTCCTTTATTCCCTTGATTTATCACTAGGAGAGTTACATTTTATTTCAGTCGTTAGAGATTTTCCAAACGTTTTTGAGGAGATTAGGGGACTACCCCATAAAAGAGAGACCGACTTTAGGATCTATCTTAATGACAATGTTAAGCCAATGGAATTGCCCTTAAGACATATGGCTCCTAGCAAAAGGAAAGAGTTAAGCAAGCAGACTGGTGAACTATTGAAGAAAGGCTTCATCAGATGGAGCATATCAGAGTGGGGAGTGCCAGTCGTCTTCGATACAAAGGTGGATGGTTCCTTTCGACTTTACGTAGACTATAGAGAGTTGAGTAAGCTCATAAAGAAGAATCGTTATCCACTTCCTAGGACAGACGATCTTTTCGATCGTTTGATAGGCTCTTCAGTATTTTCTCAGCTCGACTTAGCTACTGGATTTCATCAGCTTAGGGTCGCTGAAGATAGCATCGATAATACAACATTTAGTACACCCGACGGATTCTTTGAGCGGTTAGTTATGCCATTTGGGCTAACCAATGCCTCAGCCTACTTTGTAGATTTGATGAGCCATGTTTTTCAAGATGTCCTAAATAAGTTTATTATAGTATTTATGGACGACATTATGGTGTTTTTCAAGAGTGTGGAAGGGCATGTTACTCATCTTGAGGAGGTTCTTCGCACTTCGTGCTTATCAGTTGAAGGCAAAGTTCTTAAAGTGTCATTTTTGGCGTGAGGAGGTGTGTTTCTTGGGGCATGTAGTCTTAAGAAATGGTTTAGCAGTTGATCCTGCTAAGGTAGTAGCAGTACAAGATTGGAAGGCCCCCAAGCACATTACCGAAGTTAGGAGCTTCCTAGGTTTAGCTGGTTACTATAGGAAGTTTATCATACATTTCGCTAAGATTTCAGCACCGCTTACTCGCATCACTAAGAAGAATGCAACATTCATTTGGGACGTAGATTGTGAGGATTCCTTTGCAATGCTAAAGTGGGCCCTTACTAGTGCACCAATGTTAGTTTTACCCGATGGAGCTAAGCCTTTTACAGCATACACTAACACATATGGGACGGGTCTTCAAGCAGTATTGATGCAAGAAGGGAGGGTAGTATCTCTGGAAGTAGACAGTTGAGAACTCATGAGAAGAACTACCCTACCCATGATTTGGAGTTAGCTGTTATTGTTTTCGCACTCAAGTCTTGGAGACATTACCTGCTAGGAGAGAGGTTTGAGCTTTTCACTAACCATAAATCACTGAAGTACCTATTCTCACAAAAAGATTCAAACTTGAGGCAGCAGTGTTGGATGGAGTTTCTAGCATCATATGTCTTTGAGATAGCCTATACCCTAGGTAAAGGGAATGTGGTTGTAGATACATTAAGTAGAAAGAGAGCAATCGTTAGTCCAATGTTCGTAGAGTGGAAAATCCTAGAGCTTATTTCCACCTTTGATTTTAAGCCCTCTACTGACATTACCTCTAGATTATTTGCAGCACTTGAGGTTAGCCTACCCTCATAGATCAGATTGGCTCAAGGCAGCGAGAGGATTCAGAGCTTATGGATATTCTAGAGAGGATTAGCAGAGGAGAGGTCTCTAGACATCTCCAACGTAATTCCATAGATAGTAAAGGGTGGCTAAGGAGAGATGGAAGACTTTGTGTCCCTCGCGCCAGTGATTTGATGAGAGCAGTTCTAGCAGCAGCACACCATTCTCGAATGACTATTTATCTGGGTGGTGATAAGTTGTATAGGGACATGAAGAGAGTGCTTTATTGGAGTGGAATTAAGAAGGATGTGGCAGAGTTTGTAACCAAGTGTCTTGTTTGCCCAAGAGTTAAGGCGGAGCAACATAAGCCTGGTGGATTGCTTCAATCATTGAATGTACCCGAATAGAAGTGGGATAGTGTTTCGATGGACTTCATAAATGGTTTACCCCGATCTAGGAAGGGGAATACTAGTATTTGGATGATTGTAGATCGTTTGACTAAGAGTGCCCACTTCATTCCGGTCAAGAGGAATAGGACAGAACCTTATTCGGCATCCTTATACGTTCATGAGATAGTCCGACTTCATGGAGTTCCCTTTAGTATAGTGAACGATAGAGACACTATCTTTACTAGCGAGTTTTGGATAAGCTTGCAAGAGGCTTTAGGAACACAGCTTAGATTGAGTACGGCCTATCACCCTTAGGCGGACAACCAAACAGAGAGAGTTAATAGAGTTCTTGAGGATTTGTTGAGGATGTGCATTCTTGATTTTGGAGGAACTTGGGAGGAGCATTTTCATTTAGTGAAGTTAGCATATAATAATAGTTTTCAAGCTAGCATTGGGATGACACTTTTCGAAGCTCTTTATGGAAGACCTTGTAAGTCGCCTTCGTGTTGGTTGGAGTCTACAGAAGATTGCTACTTGGTCCCGTCATGGTTAGAGTGACATCAGAAAAGATTGATTTGATTAGAAGGAGAATGGAGACGGCCTAAGATAGACAGAAATCCTTTGCAGATAAGCGGGGAAGGGATATTGAGTTTGAGGTAGGAGATTTGGTTTTTATTAAGGTATCTCAGCTAAGAAAGATAGTAAGATTTGGATCAAGTGGGAAACTTGCTCCTAGATTCGTGGGACCTTTTCCCATTGTGGAAAGGGTAGGGAAGATGGCGTATCGAATAAAGCTATTGGAGAGGCTCGTGGGAGTTCATGATGTTTTTCATGTTTCGCACTTGAAAAAGTGCTTACATGATTCAACAAAGGTGTGGAACCTAGTCAACTTGAGGAAGTTGAAGTGGAGAGAGAAGCATTGGTTCATCACATTCCTACCAAGATCGTTGGATGAAATATCAAGAAGCTCGGGAATAAGGAAGTACCTTTGGTTAAGGTGCAATGAGGAGATAGCATTGAAGACACTACGTTGGAGGCTGAAGAGAAAATACGTACATGTTATCCATTTCTTTTCGAGGGTGCATTTTGAATTTCCTATTTCCATGTTTAGTTTTGAATATGTTCTTTTCTTTAGCATCCTTTAGAAGTGTAGATCTTAGGACTTAACCTATGGATGGTAGGACTGAACGTAAACATGTTACAAGAACATGTTATGTATGATGGATGCTAGTGGTTGCAAGTGTTTGCTAATGGACGCTAATGGACGCATATATATACACTAGGCACTATTATATCTTAGGGATCGGCCTAACTAGGTCACTAAAGCATATGCGTAAGGATGTGTGAGCATTGGCATATTTTTATTTTATTTGCATACATATACCATCGCTCGTTAAGTCAAACCCCCGAACTTAAAGGCAAATTAATCAATTAAGAAAGTACGATTCATATTTCGAAATAACTCTAAGTCCCTAGGGCATGGACTAGAGTATAAACACAAGCCAGGTGCAATTCGACCACCCACTAACTAACTTTTTTCCCCACGGTGCGGATACAAGTATAAATAGATAAATGAGTGCGATACAACCATTCATTATTCCATGAACTCAAGTCTGAAACTGACAGGAGGAGTATAAACTCCCTAAGGATGGAGTTGGACCATCTATGGTCTAACTCCGCTAACCCAATACTAGGGACAGGAGCATAATCACACAAGCCGCTGAATCCGACAGTGCATCACTAGGGTATGATTCCCATGTTTGGTTCGACTCAAGTCCACAACCACGTGGAGGCCTTAGGGTAGAATGAATTGATTGTTCTCCGAGTTAACGAGCAACAAATTACAAGTACTTTGAATGGAATGTAATAACTCAACTACTTAAGTAACCATTCACATGAGATATCAACGGGAAATGAAAAAGCTTTTATTTGCATAATAAGCTTCAAAATTATAATACGATTTTATTCGAATAACGGGGCTCGGTCCCAAACAATCACGGCCAACAAGAGGAAAAAAATTACACAAGTTATGTACAAATAGAGCCATAGCGGTGGATATTTCTTTTTTCTTCTTCTCTATTTTAGATTTTTCGAGAGCGGCGTCACCTAAGCTTCCGCCAGTTTGTTTCCTCGATCCTTTACCGCCATTGGCGAGAGAGCCTTCAAGAGTAGGAGAGAGCTTTTCGAAAATCGACTCACAAAGTGGGATGACTGTAATGGGTTGAGATTTGGACTGTTGATATCCACATCAATGGGTTCAATCTTGGCCTATTTCTTCAATAGCTCTTCCCTCTCGATCTGCTCCTTTAAGCGGAACTCATCGGTGTGTTTAATGGCGCTGGTGATCACAACATCATCAGATCATCCAGCGACACCGGATCTTCAGCATTATGATCATTGAGTTTTCCAATGACTTGAGCATCGGGCCCTGGAGCATCATGGTTGCTAGAATCTCAGTTGAGTCGACTGTTGCTCCACGATGGTATCGCTTTTAGGACTTTGGCTGGGACCCAACAGACCTATGGTTGTGAAAATAAGAGGATAAGTTCATCACTATTGGGAGTGGAGGATGAAACCTCTAAAAATGGAGAGTAAAGCGTTATATCCATGTCTAATTGACTCTCGATTGTCGTCGGAGTACTCCCTTTCAGAATAGGGGTTAGCACTTTAGATTAATAACTAGTTTTGTTTGGATCGTAGCTCTAATCACATCCCGAGCCGAAAGAAACTGTTGCAGCCACTGCTTGAAAAAAGGAGGGTCCCTTGGGATCAAACTTCGAAGACTTGGCGATATTTTTCCCTTTTTCGAAAGATGTTATGTTCGTCGACGAAAATTCTATCGGTTTAGAAAACCGTCGAACGAATTTAAATTAAAAATAACCGCAAGCGCACGGTGTACGAATGTAGCACGCGGCGAATACGGGTCGATCCGCAGGGAATTGATGATTTTAAAATTCTATTCAATCAAATTATACCAAAGTCGAGAGTGTGTTTAAGCTAGAAAATGAGAAATGAACTAACTAACAAAAAGAAAAGAAAATGCAAATATGAGAGTTAAATGACAATTTAGAGAATAGATCCACTCTCTAAATCATGTAGTTCAACACATGAAATCATGATCTCTCTTTTATGATCACTAGTGTTTTAATTGATGTGTTTATTTTAATTGTGGCATATTTGAGCTATTAATTAGCCAACATAAGCCATCAAAATATAACACACCCCTTAAAACACTTACTAACTTTCATGAAAATTGATAAAGAAAATGAGAATGAAATCTATTTTAAGTATGGCCTATTAACTATTGATTAGAAACATAGACCATCAAATTTTAATTTCAAATCACTTTCTTATGCCATAATCGTATATTGATGAAGAGGCATTTGTGTTAGTGATTGTTTAAGCATAGCCTATTTGGTGTCAACAATATAGACTATCAAATTCAAAGCAAAAACAACAAATAAAACCACTTCTATCATCATCATTAAGCACAAAAAGAGGAGCTTCATTAACAAAATGTAGCTTCATTACCCCTAAATTAACAAAATGTTGAAGCTACATTAGTTAGAGAGCTTCATTACCCCTAAATTAAAGGGGTTTAACTTCTCATATTTGTCATTTTATTAACAAATGTAGTTAGCAACATGAAAGGAAAATGAAGAGGAAAAAGAGAGCAAAATGAAAGGAAAAATTATTCTACTTGCATAAAAGAGA
Organism: Allium cepa; assembly: GCA_030765085.1. Classification (NCBI taxonomy): domain Eukaryota; kingdom Viridiplantae; phylum Streptophyta; class Magnoliopsida; order Asparagales; family Amaryllidaceae; genus Allium; species Allium cepa. The sequence continues at coordinate 951,336,448 of CM060932.1, forward strand.
AGAGATCTACACTACAACATGAAAGTAAATGAACATGAAAAGGAAAGAGCATGTATTAAATTGCATAAAATAAAAAAGATTACATAAATAAAAATGGCTAAGTAGCCATGAAAAGAGAAAGAGGAGCTTTCATTTTATTTTTGATCTAAACTAAACTAAAGAGAAGGAGGCCTAAGAGAGACTAAGAGAAGAGGTAGCTACATGAAACATAAGGGGTATTTATACAAGTTAGAAACCCTAATGCACATTTTTTGGGGAGTACCCAAAATGCCCTTGGAGGAAGTGTGGTGGCCAAGTTATCATTAGCATGTCATAATCTCCATTTAAGTGTACATGAAGCCATTAATTCCATAAGCATGTGCATTGGCCTTTAATTTGTACATTAAGGTGGTTGGTAGGTGGGGTCCTCCATGTTCTTCACTTTGAATTATTTACATTTTCATTCTTTTGTTTCTTCTTTGTGCATGCATATTCCTTCATGAAACCACTTCTATTTGAGACCAAATTCCTATAAAAATATATATAAATTTCCAATTAATTTTTCTCAAAGAAATATATGCACACAAATGACCGTTTTGCCCTTGGATGAAGATGAATATGTGGTAATTTGGAATTAATATGAATTTTGGTTAAAACAAGTTAAAATACCCGCTATGGTCATTTATTTAATTTAAATAGAATAAATATGGTGGTAAAAATATGCACATTTACATGCACATCATGTTAGAAGGTCAAAATATCAGAATCTTGTAGTGGCAAGGTCCATGGGTTCATCCCCATGAAGGATCTCCCGCACTAGTTTCCCTACGTCCAAATCAGCTTCGCCGAGGGTTTTCTTTTTCATTTCAACAATATATTCCTAGGCCTTGTCAAGCGACTCAAGATAACCCTCACCAAGAAAGCTTAGATCGCGGTGGAGATAGACTTTAGCATTGTATTCAATGATCAAATGATCAAACATGTCATTGATTTCATTCCGACTGGCTTCCTTGGCATATTGGACCTCGAGCTGTTCACTGTCTCATTGCGGCTCGCTTCCTTCGCCTCTTTTTTGAGGACTTCAACTGAGCAAGTTGCTCATCAAGTTTAATCTTCGAAGTTTGGGACTCAACAGCTTCTTCGCAATATATTTATGATTCTTCTTGAGCTTCGGTTGTCTCTTCCCACGCTTCTTTAAGAAGTTCTTCGAGCTCCTCAACCCAGAGGGCCAAATTATTTCTCTCCTTTTGTAAAGTATATTTCTCCAAGGCAAGTGCACCGCCGTGGTTGAGAGCAGCATCAAGTTCCTTTTTGTGGGCAGCCTCTAGACGTCTCATAGCCTTAGATGTTTCCATGGCATTTTTTCCTGCCTCAGCCAATTTTTTGTCAAATCCAAAATCTCAATGTCTTGGTGTTTGATTATATCTTTGTCATGGATGCCCCTAGCTTTTGGCAATCAATTTCATGTTGTTGCTCAATAGACACCTCAAATATTTTATCTGCTAAGTGTTGGAACTATTTAAGTTGAACAAAAACGTCTTTGAAGCATGCGAGAGAGCTTGCCTTAACATTACTTGGGATTGTATGAATGGTGGGGAGGAACTTAAGCCCAACAAAACAAATTTTTGGGAAAATGAGCTTAAATTTGGCCAATTTCTCTACCGTGCAAGCTTAAGGAACAATGGTTGGCGAAGGTGGATCAGAAGCAATGACTAGATGTTTTCTCGACCTGCAGTCACGAAATTGCTTGAACCTGGATGGACAAGAATATTGCTCAAGCGGTATGGCGGTTGGAGGACCGTGGAAAGAGGTCTGATCGCCACTATACACAGAAATATTAGGTTGCACTTCCTGATGGGAGGATCAAGATTTAGATTTTTGTTTTGAAGATGAAGATTCCCTCGAGCGATGACATCTCTCTATGTCGCTATCCCTCTCTCTACGCCCACCCGATTTTGAATCACATTTGGTTCCATATAGCATAAAGGATCCCCTCAAGTGATCGAAAGCTTGGAATTCAGACATCAAACCTGCAAAAAAAAAATATCATAGTGTAAGTGACCATTGTACAAAAGATAGGTAGAAATAATGTGGCGAAGTGCACATGGTTGTGAGTGTTCAAGTGTCCTCCCAACGGATCGGTTGCTACACCCTTGCTCATAGGAGTTTTCTCTCCTTTGCCGATATGAAGAATGCCGTCGCCACTTCTAGTGGGAAATTGAGCCCATCGATGTTGATGTTAGGGAAGTCATAAGTCATTATGTCATCAGGGATTCAGAGATTTGAAAACCCTTTTATCGAACTTTCTAAAAGTTGAGAAGATGACTCATCAACGACAAAAGTAATAATGAACTCCGGATCCTTAGTAATTTTTCTCCTGCAAAGCATATATGCAAGTTTATTTCTTCTCTTAATCGACGTGTGAGGTTGCGTGCCTAATAATGGTCCGACCACAAGCACCTTGCCTGGGCCTGCATCATCGTCACTGAGCTCGTTGGTCTAGGCACCCCTAATTTTGCCTTCTTCGACATCATCTTGAGTCCCCTCAACTGGGGGCATGACAGGGTTAGTGATATCCCTTGTTTTTCTATAATAGTTCTTGTTAATTAAGCGCTTCCGAGAAGCACGATGCTATGGCCTTCTTCTAATAGCCCAAGTAGAGACAACCACTATTAGTTACGAGGAGTCTAATGTCCCTATTTTCGACCGGGGTGGCATGAACTGCAGAAATTACTCTTGAAAAATTATCACCCTATAGACATAGGCGGATACCTGTAAATATTCAGAATGTTAGTTGATTCAGAATATGACTTAGATTAAGGAATTTGAGAATAAAGAGAATATGACACCTACGTGCTTCCAACCATCGCTTTGCAAAGCTAGGAGGACACCGAACGTAGAACCACTCGTGTTTAAAGAAGTTAGTTTTTTCCAAGCACCCATCAAGACTTGATAGTTGGGTGAAGGCTCGAGGAAAATATAAGAAGGACTTCCCGTCCATTGTTTAAAATTGTAAATAAACCTTATGTCCTTAAGAGTTGGTAGGTGGAATAGAATGCTTATAAATAATAAGAAAGTGCCATGGAGAGAGGCATAACTATTCGGATGAAGCTGAGTGGGGCCTATTCCAAGGTATTTAAGCATCTTCTAGATGAAAGAATTAAAGGGGGGCATGAATCCAACCCAGCATATTAATTTTTTGCATCTTGTGTACCTCTATGAAGCTAAGTGGGCACTGTCATTTATCGAAGGAGCTAGGACGTCTTTAAATGGAATTTCGTGTCTGGAACATAGTCTGTGAAGGGCAGCTTCAAAAATTTTGGAGGCTTGAGAATTTGTCGAGTTGTCTATAAGTATAGCGCCTTCCACAACATCGGGGGCATAACATATATCTTCCGCCGGGAGGATGGGAACATCAAAGAAAAGGTCGATCGATAGGCCAAAAACTTTTGGTTGTCCGGTTTGAAGACTAGGGTAGAGCTTTCTAGATATAGTTGCGAAACTTGACTCGGCTACAGGGTTATTATGTTGTGAAGTTGGTCCGATAGACGTTGCAGTTAAACGCTCTGAACGTCTGAAGTCCATGTTAAATATACTTAATAGATAATCGAGATTAGAAAAGTTTACATGTCCCCTCATGCTAAGTATAAGCTAGTGTGGTGCAGTGTAGTGTAATGCAGAAATAAACTGCTTAAAATAAGAAAGCGAAGTTAAATGACTAGACTTTGGATTCCAGCTAGAGTGACCGTCATCACTGACCATCTCAACTGGTAAGGAGATTGATCGGTAATGTAAGCTTGGGATTGCTTATCGGCATATCAAGGGTGAAATTCATTATTCAAGTCCATGTGTTAAGTTTTAGTCAGTATTCTAAGTCCCAAAGATTTGATTGTCCAATCTCAAGTTCGAAAGTGGATACGCAAGTCCCATTGTTCATAATTGTTATATGTTTAAGTTCATTGAGATGGAAGTGTTTTTGTTTGCTCAAAGTTTTCAAGTTCAATTCAAAATCTAAGAATTAGCCAAGTTGTTGATCCTTATATACCGACCTCACTATGTCGATCCTTACCCAGAGCATTATGACCGATCCCCCTCTCCAAACAAAAGATGTCGATCCCTTTCCATCAACAAATATGATGATCCCACCATGCTAACCCATTCCAACCGATCTCTCCTTCATCCAACAACTAGTGAGTGGCTCGTGCTATGCACATAGGCACTAGTCAAATTTATATGACCGTATGGGTGTTAATTTTGTTCAATGATGTGCTATTGTTGAATTATATGTTATTTATTCTTCAATTTACAACGCATACGGAGTACATTTGTGTTTGATATTCTTTGCTATAACTTCTATTTTCTGCTACTTAAAAAGAATGAGCCTGAGAAGATTCTGAAATACTTTCAATTGATGATGAATTTAAGCATCTAGATGGATGTAAAATGAAAACCGGGTTCAGAGTAAATGGCTTGGAAATATTTGGAATGACGACAGTAAACATAATTTTACTTATTTTTTTAGGATTGTATACAATATGAGTAAAATCTTTCGAATATTTCTCCTATTTCTAAGTATAAGACATGTGAGAATTATTAAAAATATAAAGCGAGGTGAGTACCTCTTGGTTAACATTCCAAAATCAATACTACAACATATGAGAGTACTAAGAAACTATCAAACTTGGTGTCAATACTACACTTCAGTTAACGTATGTGGAAATTTAAAACATGCATCATCAAAAAATCCATCACAGATGATATAAATTTAACCTGTTTAACTTTAGTACCGAAAACTCACAATTTTAATACAAATTCACATCTCCTACTCACTAAGCTTGCTATACAACATTCTTAGTGATTATTTTGTTCAACGATGGTGTTCTATATGTAGGATCGATTTCACCCTAGAGGGGGGTGAATAGGGTGATGGTATAAATTATAAAAATTAATCGCGGAAGCTTATTAATTAATTTCAATTCAGATCACAGAATAGCAGCACAGATATCGCAGAATATAAATAACAGAAAAAACAGAACAACACAGAATTTACCCAGCTTCGGCAAAACCCTGCCTAAGTGCTGCCCCCAAGGTTTCTACTAGAAATTAGATAGTCCCTCGCTTACACACGTAAACTCGCTATACCCGCTATTGACTAATCTAACTCTATGCTCAAAACCCTGCCACAACTCAACTACCGAGTTGCGAATTCTCAAGCTACGCCACGTAGCTTGTCCCCTAGTCACACGACTAGAATTTGAAACGGTTTAAAAAATAAAAATACAAATTTAAAAACAATGTAAATAAAAACAGCCCTAAAAAAAATAGCCCTAAAAAAAACTAAAGCCTTTTAAAATAAAAAGGCCGGCCCAAACTAAAACAGTTCATCCCCTTTTTTTATTATTTCACTATGCCGGCCCTTTTTCTTTTATCTCGTATGTGATAATGTCGGCTTGTTCTTCCTTCTGAGATTAGGGCTTCGGCTCTTGTTTGTTCCTCTTCCTTCAATAAATTAGGGCTGGAATCGAAGATGCCGATATTATATTAATCGATCGAATTTGTGATTTTCATCCTTCTGCCCTGTCGATCGACTGCCTCCTTGTACCTTTCTTCGGCTACTTCGATTGATCGAGTTCGATTATAATTTTGGTGAGTACTTTTATTCCTTTTGTTTTCTGATTGAATGGTTGAACTCGATGATTATTTTGCCAATGATGATTGGGCTTATATAGGATTCGAAATCCTATTTTTGCGTTCGTATATTCGTGTTTGAATTTGTCTACTGATTTGCTTTGGCCATTCGATTATACTTGGATGATTGAGATAAAATCTGACTAATTCATATGCGTATATTCTTGATACTAGCTTCCCACGGCTTGGTTGACACGGTTTTGATTATTGACTCGTTCAATATTGACTTCGGCCATTTTTTGATTGAATTTAATGATGTAGCATACTTGACCTGTTTTGTTCTTTGTGCTTCGACTCTGGCCATTTGTGTTGGGCATTTCCATATGATGTTTGTCACTGTTGTATTATTGATTCTGTTTGCTTGGTTACTGATGCATATAAAGTTGGATTTGATTCATTTGAAATTCTGTTGCATACATTACTTTTCCATTGTTGTAGCCTTGGTTACTGATCGAGTTCATTTGAACTACTCACTTGTTAATGCCTGATGCATATTACCTGACCATTGTTGCTGCATTGCTTACTGTCACTACTGTGTCCTATACTTGGCGAGTCTTCGAGCATTGTTGTGAGTAGTTTGAATCACTGTCATTTGTTTCTTCGCTTGTGCATATTGCACTCGATACTGTTGCATTGTTCCATGTACACTTTGAGTTCCTGCAGTTGATTTGGTTGTTCTGTTGCTTCATCATGTATATCATGTGTCACTGCATTGCCACTGTTGCACTTTCACCTGTTTACTGCACTGACTCATGTATGCATTGTATATTACGGCTCTGACCATCTTTTTCTTTGATCTTTTGTTCATACTGTTGCACTTGGTGTTTGTTCTCGGCTTGCTTTGAGTTTGTCTGCATTTTGTGGTTGCCACTGTGTATTCTGGTTCGTGTATTCATTTAAATGTTCATGTTGCATATATTAGTGGTCTTCATTGAGCTCATGATGGTTGCTGTGCACTTTTGTGCTTTGAGTCAGTTGTAATGTGTTAGCTTATAGTCATTGACTTGTTCATGCTGTACTTGGATATTTGCAGTTCCACTACTTTGTGCTCGAGCTTGCATTGTCATCATGTTGTAGCTGGTCTTTCCCTGTGACATGTTCACTTGTGACTGTAATGCATTGTCGTCTTGTGGCAGTTGCTTTGTCTCCATGTATTTCATGTAGTATGGTCATTTGGTTGTTGTGCTTGTTGTTGGGTTGCTGCACATATGAACTTGCATTCATTCGAGTTCAGTTTGCACTTGTTCATCATGTAGCTTGTTGTCTTCATGTATAGTTGCTGTCTACATTCATGTTTGGTTGCTACTGAATTTTGAAGTTTTTGCCATTCACTTGTGCTGTGCAGTTTTGTGCTTTGAGTTAGTTTCATTGTTGCTTCTGAACTTGGTTCACATCATGTTGATTTTTGAAATTTCACTTGAGTTGAATCCAGTTTCAAAACTCGGGTTTGACCTTGTGCTCGTGTCGTGATTTTCAATGTTATTGCACGTGAGTTGAACCCGGTTTTTCATTTGGGTTTGACCTGTGCTCGCCTGTCCCTGTAAATCAATCAAGTGTATATATATCGACGTGCACGGCCTTGTGGCATATACAGTAATACACTGTGTATATCACAAGTTGTTCGTGTATGATGAATTCAAATATAAATGATGACGAACAACCCAAATAACTGAGGCAAAAATTATTTTCAAAAACATATTTTATTTTATATTGCAAAAATATTTCTTCTTCAATTTTACTGCGTTAGTGAATATTTTTGCAGATTGCTCAGTTGCTGGATTCAAACTGGAATGAAGTTGAAGATGAAATACGAGTGTGAGTGATATGTAGTGAGGTGATGATATGTAAAATAGTGATGTAATTGAATTTGTATCAAAGTTGTATAGTGAATAGTGAGAGCTTGAATTTGTATACTATTCAAAATTGTAATAAATATTTGTTTGAATAAAATATTCGTTTGAATTCAAATTCCGTATTATTTATTTTATTCAGCAAATATTTATTTAATTTGTAAAGAATAAAATAGTATATTATCAAATACATTTAAACGAATGTATATATGTTTATTATCATCAAACAAAAATCATATAAGCGCATATTCAACACTATACACTACATAAAGTGAATGTCAAATGTCTTACAACTGTAGCTAGCTTTTGAGCTTTTTGTGCTGCAATTTTGCACAACATCAATTCTTTCTTCTCTTTTTAGCTAATCTTGTTTCTTGTTTCATAGTAGCCTATGCATGAGACAACATAATAATATTTATTATAATTCTATAATTGGTGTCTGTGCATATGCATTACAAAATTCTAGATAATACACCAACAATAGCTACAAAATTGTAAACAAAAATAAATATAAGAATGGTTATAAAACTCAAATTTGTCACTGTCTGACTTATTATCCTAGATTTAATGCATTATCTTCTTTTAAAGTTATAATTAGCATAATATAGTTTAAAAATATTAGAAATGTATGTGTTAGCCTAATGCCTTTGAATATTACTTATTCTCTTTCTATGCCGCCTTTGACTCTGAGTTTTGTTTTCTATATTTCAATATTCAAGTTGCATTTTACTACTTCCACTTCCTCAATTGATTTTCCAGTGTTCTAATTATTACCGAAATTAATAGAATACTGTGGTCCATGTAATCGACATTAGATGCAGAATACTTCATGCTTCCTATGGTAAATTTTTAGATCTTTAGGGAATTTGAAATCACTCATATAGCCTAAAGCATGTCAACAAATCAAATCATGTGATCAATTTGTCATTAATATGAGAATATCATATGTAGTTATCTCAATTCAACTAAAATATTTTTATATATTAACATTATTAGCGAACTTATTAAATTGATATATAACACAGTAAAAATTATTCTTCCATCAACTACGATATTATAAAAGTTGCATGAATAAGCTTATCGATTTTGTATTATTAATTACGATCATATAATGAAAATATTATTTTAATTGCAATAATAAGCATAAACAAATAGTACCTCTTTCCAAAGGACAACAATGACAATGTAGTTAATAAAAAGCTTATGAAGGCCAACATAGAAGTTTCGGCTTACAAAGACACATACCACAAACACAGTCTAATATGTTAGTTGCGTCGTCATCCCTCATGCCTACAAAAATAATGTTGTATTTCTGAAATATGTTAGTGGTTATAACATCATTTTTCTTAATTTGTGCTAGTGAAAAATAACACCTTGCGAGCGCTAAGTACATCTATTGTTTTATATCCTTTTCGAATTCTTCCATAATCTATCGAGCAACAGCAAAACACTTGAAACAAAATATTATTTCCCAAAGTTTAGAATAAAGATAAATTACATCATAGACTACTGATGCCTGTTAAATGATGCCTGTTTCAGTTGCCTATGTATCATCATCTTCAACTAATGTCTATTTACTTCCCTTATCTCAAGTTCCGGTACTGTCAATAAAGTCCTATTTGTTGCTAACACGATTGTTCATTTGCGATTAGATGCTTGATTTGCTTGCAATGATTGCTCGTTGGATATACACAGATCACTGTTAGCATTACTGGACAATTTTGGTTCTATTGTTCTATCATTTCAATACTATCTTTGCCTATTGCTCCTGGCCTTTGCTGCCTACTATTCTCTGGTCGATCATGTTCGCTACCTTCTAGAATCTGATTCCATCCATGTGTTTCAATTCTAATCAGTCAAACATCAACTTTAATAGTGTCCTCATATTTTGATGCCCATCCTGGGAGAAATTGCACTCCTTTTATAAATTACATGATTTCATTCATCGATATAGCAGCTTCAGCAATAGTCAGCTCGTCCATGCTTCTCTCTGTTTCCCACATTCATTCATGTACTCTGTCATCATTCCCATATATGCATTCTTTCTAATGCTACCTTCTTTTCATATCAGCCCTTAGATGTGTCTGCCTTGACACAAAACAGTACTTACTTCATATTTTAGGACCCTAACTTCAGATGCCTACTCGTTAGTTTTGACACAGTTGCCTGGCTATGTACTTTAGAGCATAATTTAGCCATACTACATTTTTAACAGCAGTTTTTTGGTAATTCTTAGGATTAGTTGATTAATAATAGTTACTCAAGTTGTTAGCTTTACTATATTTGGATGAATCATCAATCAGATGTTCACTTTGTTATCTGTCTCGTAGTTATGCAAGTTTGATATATGACATATAATTGCATGTGTATCGTCAACACCAGGCTTGTTGCTAGTCCATTTTATTTTATAGTATTAAATATTTATGACAGATGTTTCATCAAAAAATTATAAATTTTATTTGTTTCCCTTAACCCAGGGGTTGCGACAGCCCGATTATTTGGTAGGGTTCCCAAAGTTGGCCTTGCTTATAAATCCTTAATGTATAAATTATTTGTTAATTATTATGTTTTGGTTACAATTAATCAAAGAATTATTTTCTATACAATTTCATGTTCTACAGTAGACACTTACACTTTCTAGGCAGTTTATTATGACATATCAAACGATATGGTAATAATGATATTCACTATCTCTACATTTGATGTTTAAATAAATCAAACATGGTTATAGATTTTTGAAACACATAAATACCCAAAAAGTTACATAGATAGCATGATATAACCAATCTTAAAATTTTCTATAATGTCACTGAAGATAAACACTCGGCAGGCATCACTGTCATAAGTAGCTTCCCTAATAAGTATATTAATGACTCAATACCAAAGATTTTACGCATGTTAGACTATTTCATTATGAAATTGACTTCACCTATTAGTTTCAAAAAATGTCGATACCTAAAAATGTTTTCTTTTGAAAAGGGAAGAAAAAAAGGAGGGATCATCTATGAGCACATATACAAACAAACATAGGCATGAAAATTATTCAAAGTATATATGTTCAAAATGCAATGAAATTGCATCTTACTTAATGAAAATTGGCGACGACTCGTAGGTATACAAATGCATATGGGAGCCAATGAAAAGTACGTGTATCTGAACGTGCATGCGTATGGTTTAAAACTTCAATTTTTGAAATCGACAGAAATTGAATTCAAACCTGGTACCTTCAAGTTCGAGGCTGCAACGGATAACCAAAGCTTATCAGTCTTATGGAACCAGACTTATATATCAACTGACGGGATAAATAACCCTGGATTCTTTCTATCGGAGATCGACCAAGCGTCACCACGAACAAAGAGGGATACAACACTTTAGGAAATTAATTCGATAGTGGCTAATTGAAAAATTAGACGGATTTTCTATCTGACAAAACTAACTTGCCTCGGTTTAAAATACATCATGTTAAGCACAAGAAGTACTTTAGAGGGCAAGTGTTATCTGGCATTTGAATCGGCTATATTCAACTGGTGCACAGGTTAGATTCAACTGCTATCAAGGCCAATGAGTTCAAAGTGATGGTTATGGGGCCCAGAAGTCAAGTACCGGTGATGGTATGAAGTTGAATTTGAATGGAATTGATAGGCGTGAAAGGAAGAATGTTCGAAGTATAAAATATGGTTCAACATGTAGGAGGGATCGACATAAATTAGCTCCAATTATAGGGATCGTCATGTTTCAAGGTCTGAGAGCAATCCTATAGAAAACAATCAATATCTCAAGATTTACAAGTCAAATGCATATGATATTTAGTGAGAAGGATATGGGGACCCTTGGGAGCTTACCCTAGGGATTGCACCTCAAAAGGAAAAAGTTGGAGGGATTGGCAGTCTTCCTTTTGTAGGGATCGGTAGGAATCAGCAAGCAATCCATGTTGAAGCAAAGTCAAGGAATAACTCAAGTTCTATTGATCCAATTGGCATGAAATTTGGAGGCTAAACATATTTTAGCATAAGGAAGCTGCGTTAAGGATCGTACCCCAAAACTTGGCCAAATTATGGATTGGTACCGATCCCCCTTCTTGGAAATTGGGCCATGCGATCCCTCTAGTGGGCCTATATGGTTTCAAAGGTACTTCTGCCGAGTTCTTAGAGAGATATTTGGTCATCTTCATCTATAAATGCAAGTTTGAATATTCTTATCGAGGACTTTACATGGCTAGTTGCTTTATATTCTTTTGTAACTATGGATTTTCATCCGATCCCTATTGTATTCAGATTAAAAAGTGGCTAATAAAGAAATATATTCAAAGTGGATGTTGGCAAATAACGTTGAACCACTATAAATTGTTGTATGCATGTTATTCTTACAATTTACTGTTGTTTATATGTTATTATCCTCTGTTTTCATTTTATGTTTTTCAATTTTTTCTCTCAAAACTTTGATTGAGTGTTTGTGCCAAATTTTGGTGCTAACATTTTACAAATGAACGAATCTTGCAATATGAGTTTCTCTATTTAGATAGTCTAATTTTTTAGGTTGGTTTCGAATATAAACTATTCGAATCGGAGTTAGGATGGGAGAGATACAGACATTTTAGAAGGTAGGTTTTGAATAATTTACATAGGTATAGCCCAATTATTTGAACATATATTTAAGAACTTTATATAAATGGGTCAATTTTAAATTTAAATTCATTTGAAAAACTCATACGTTCTTTTCTTCTTCATCCTCTTTCTCTCTCTCATGAACCCACTTCGTAAACAAATTTAAATCAACAAGTCTCACTCAAACCTTAACCGAATTTAAAAAATAATATATCAAAACGATGAGTGCAAAGAGGGCTACATATTGATACTAATTTTGATTAGAATAAAGGAGTTTTGGAGCATGCATAATTCCTAACAATGGAGGATGGAGGCCTATTCAACATTATTTGGGATTTGGATCGATTATTAGTGAATAGAACCTCTCTTTTTTGTTATATACTTTATTCTACACATTTAATACTGTTAATGGACATTGATTAGGGGTAAACTTCAAAATAAATCAGTGTTAACTTATAAAAATTATTAATGATGATTAAATGTGATTTATAATGATTTAAATATGGACTTAGATCCCTATAATGGAGTATAAGTTGATACATACATTGGTTGGGTTTAAAGTGAATATTTTGATGTATGTGTGTATGTTGACTTGAATTATGCACAAAATTAAGATTAAAACTTATAAAACTCATTTATGGGATAAACGGATAATATGTCAGAGTCCTAAACAAATTTATACATATTTATGAAAAGAGACTGTGTAGATCATAAAAAAATGCCCACAAACTATGTTTATTCATTATATCAATGATAAATGGTTATAAATCATAATAAGTGATGTTAAAAAAGGGAAGGAATATAATTTCACATAAAAATGACATTTTATTTCAAGTTTATAAATATTTTCAATAATTTATATTGATTTATGAAGTAAAGGGATGATAAAAAACGTTAAATTAAACTATATATAACTATGGTTTATGGACAAAACTTGTTGGGGTGAAAGTTGGGTAAGTTATGGAATCAGGACAAGTGGAGATGACCAAGGGCTATGTTTGTAATGGAATTCACAATGGCATACTTTGATATATTCGACATGAAGGTCGTTCAACATAACAATGTCCAAATCAAATATCCAATGAGGTGATAATACAATTTATGTCAAGCAAGAGCCTTTACTGCAAAATTCCCAATTGCAATTTGCCCTAATGACCATGGATCCCTAATTCAAAGCTTTCTTTGCAAAGTGGAAAAATTTATGAAAATAGTGGAGAAGGAGAATTTGACAAATTCGATCCATTCTTTACGAATCAGGCTTTTAGATATTTAACAAGTGGTAATCCATTAGAAATTGATGATCCTGATCAATTCATGCAGTAGATAGTCCAAATGACATGTGACACACCTGTTTGAAATACTTCACGATAGCTTCTTACAGTGCATGATGGCACTTGTGAGAATGCTTCACAATGACTTTTGTCTGTGCGCGATGATGCTTGTGAAAATGGTTTATGATAGCCTTAATTTGTTGCCCTAAACCAATAAGTGATGATCTAGAACTCTTCACATCGGTTCAAATTACTCCATAGTCGTTCACATAACTTACGTACTCCATAGTCGTTCACATAACTTACGATTGTTCTTTGGATCCTCTCACGAAAGCTTCAGTGCATCACTTGTGATGGTATCATCAAACTTTCCACGATAGCTTTGATCTGTCATCGAAAATTCCATGTGATAGCGTGATGAAACTTCACATGATGGCTTGATTTATCACTTGGAGCATGGTATGTGAATGCTTCACGGAACACCTCACCATGGCTTAGTGATATTTCCCATAACTCTTTAGATGTTCCATCATGATAGCATATGTTTTCTAGATATACATGATAGCCTTATAATATCCATCATAATGGCTCCACATCATTTTTTTAATGGCTTCATTGATCATCTCGTGATGATTTTAGGATTATCACAGGATGGCCTCATAACATAACACAATGGCTATACTTATCCTTCTTTAATAGCTTTGGTAAATATTTCACAATGACATTCACGATCATCTCACGGCGGCTAAGCTTCCTCATAACTTAGCACACGATAAGTTTATTGACTCAATACACGATAGTCTTATTGGGTTATTTTCGAAAATCATTCATAACATCTCATGAACCCATGATGACTATGAAGATCATTACACGATAGATTCTTTATTTCTATTCACAATAATCACTGGAATCTCTTCAAGATATCTCTTATACATAATCCTATGAAAGCTCTTATTGCTACCATATAATGGTTCCTAGGAATCAACCCATGAAAGATCCCTCTTTTGTAATGCTTCTTCTTCAATGACCTACGATGGCTAATATATTGGGGGTGTAACTCTTACCCCATCTATTATAATTTTTGTTATACTAGAGTAAAAATAACGTTTCGTATTCAAATATATTCATCCTTGCCATTGATATTCCTTTTCCTTTGATCTAATGGTTACCTTACTTTCCCCTTCCTTCCTATAAATAGCGCCCTTCTTCCTCTTCTCAATTTTGCTTGCTTTATTGATAATTTTCTATTCTTATTATCTTCCCAAAATCAAAGCCTTCTTTTCGCGATTTCTATCTACCAGGTAATCTTCTGATTAAGTTATTTCGAAAAATTTGATTCGAATTAGTCACGTCTGACTTTAAAGTTAATCAAGGTTTAGCTGTTATAATTTTAGTGTTAATGGTTTTTCTCAAAAAATTAAAATCATTGTTTCGATTTGAATTTATTAACTTAAGCCGTAGTTTTTTGTTTATGGGTTTCGAGTCTTATTGCTTTAGATATTCACTTCCAATTAACTGGACCTATAGTCATGCGATAAATTATTATTTAAGGGCTTAATATACGAAAGCCACGCTTCTAAAATTGACACATAAAAATCTATGCTTAGGCTTTACGCTTAAAAACTTATATTTTCAACTCTTCATGCTAGAACCATATTTGGGCTTAACTTGTGAAGGCTCTGCTTTAAAATTTGCACACGAAGGTTACGCACCAATTTATCTCACAAAAGACCTATTTTCAAATTTTCCTCACGAAGTTATGTTTAGGCTTATCATATGAAAGCCCCGTTTTACTCACGAAATCCACGTTTTAGGTTTATGTACGAAAGCTCTATTTAAATCACTACACATGAAAACAAACCCTTCACACAAAAGTCATGGCTATTCTTAGTGTATAAGGTATCTGTGTATTATTGATGTGGCCTATAATGTCTAACTTTCAATAAGTTAACATTCTTATTGTAGTTTTTTCCTTGATGACTTTAGATTTGAAAGTCAATATTATATATGGTACAGTATCACTCGAGAGCAATCCATTTATTTAAATTTTTCACAATTACATTCACCTATCATAGCTTAACGTTTACTTTTATAATGATTTGATACAAAAATTTATCCCATATATAACAAGAAAATTATAGAGGTTTTTTCTAATAAGTTAGTAAATCCTTATCGGTGTATGTGTGTAGTTTACGGATTATTCCTTATTATATGGAAAGTACCTTGATAAATGTATACGTGGTCTCTTATATATTTATGTGTTTATTGTAAGTTTATTTATTGGTTGTTTTGCTCTTCATTTTTAACTTAAGAAGGTTTCTTCCCTTTGATGCTGAAGTTTTATTTAAACAGCTGAAATCATTCTATCATAGACTTGATAGCCAAATTCAAGAAACCGGCCTCCAAAAGAGCACCAAAATCTCCCATGTCTCAAACTTATGAGTTCTTTCGAGGAAAAGATTTGCACTTCTCATCAATCCTACTTCGGAAAGCAAGAAGATATCGACTTTTTCCTCCACCTTTTTGGTATTTTAGGGATTGAAACGAGGATTTAGGCCCAAATGATCAGATCAACGCTTCTCCTAAAGGGTTCTTCACTTTCACTCCTCTTCCTATTTATCACTCATGTTACCTGCTCTTCAACTCTATTATCCATAATGTCTTATCCTTCCTAAAGATTGCTCTCATTCAATTAAATCCTAACTCTTAAAGTTACATCAATTCTTATTCTATTCAAGGAACTCAAGCTGGAAGAGCTGACTCCCTCTATTCTTTGCTCCCTATTTTCTTTTTGAAAGATAAAGAATCAGCCCGATGGTTCTATCTATTACCTCAGTTTTATCAATAGTAGAATAGTTATTGACTTTATTAACAGGCCTCGGGATTGGAGCAACCAGTTTTTCTGCATGAGCTTCTATATATTACTGGAAAGTTCTCGCTCCCCCGTATGCATTCTTGCTAGATTTGTTTTTATCGATATATGTTTTTTATGACGAATGATAGCTTCTGAATCAAAGAACGTTGGTCCCCAGGTTTTGGCTAGGATAACTAGCTTAGGGGACACTATAGCATTCTCGAGAAGCCGGTTGAGGCTTCTTACTAAAGAGAAATTAAGAAAGCACTTTCCAATTTTTCCAAACATCGAGTCTTGGGTGAACCGCCCATGCTGAAAAAGAAAAGGAATAATCTGCTAACACTCGCTTCCGATAGGCTAGATATGTTTTGGATAAGTATTCTAGTGCAACACGCAACGACTGAAAGCCTCGGATACTCTCCAGATTTTGGTTCTTGTTCTACGTTTTCTTTTAGTATAGTGAAATAAACTTCTTTAACACTTTCCCCTTTATTGAACAGACCCTTACAAAGTGCACCTCGTGAGCATAGGGTGCACTATTGCCTAAAAGTGTGCTTTTGAAATACTTATTTCATTTAAGGAGACTATTGGGTGACATCTTCAAAAACTATTTCATTATCTATTGTTTCTACAGCCGAAGATGTTCTTGTGAAGGCCAGGAAGATACTAAGATTTCCATCATGACTACTCTCCTAGCACAAGATTCTACTGTGGACGTTTGTGGTCCTTCTCTCCAAGAATCTATGGCTTCCCAACATCGAACTTTAAGGCTTGATAATTCTCTTGAAGACATCCCTCCCCCTCTGCTTGGATCAAGATCTTCTCTTCTGCTAGCTTATAGAATTGTTCATGAAGGTCTTTCATTCTTCTACATTCACTTCGTCGAGCCCTTCTAATAATCCTCCTTCTTTTTTGGCGAAACCTTTGGAAAGTCTTTTACAACATCTTATTTAGGTGAAGTTCCCTTGCCTCACCATAACATAAATACTAGTTTTTTTTCCTTAGCTTTTAATTTTGTATTTTTTTCGGAGTGGTCGTTATTTATTTGATTTTCAACATGCACGCGCATCTTCTTCCTAGGATGTATCCTGGTTACAATGACTGAATCACTTATTATCCAAAAAAGTTTCTCCCCTTGAGACTCAGCTTAGTTCCATACTACCAACAAGTCACTGCCTTTTGAGGAAAAGGCAGCCATAGCCTCATTCGAACTAGAAAAGGAAAGGTCTTAAAAAATGGAATAAGAGGCAAAGTCATTAGAATAGAAACACACAAACATCATGAGTTGGAGGAGAAAGCAAAATGTTTAGAGGATGAACTTTCTAGAGTACAATCAAAGAATTCCGTTAGTAGAGCATCCTTAGCAAAGGTTCTTGACTTAGAGAAGGATTTGGATCAAAAGAACCTTACCATTGGCAAGCTTAGTCATCTCTTCATGCCATGAAATCTAAGGTCTGCTCTATTCAAAGTGACTCCCTTCCTAATTAGAAAGAACAATGTGCTGAAGCGGTTCTATTCACCATCTATAAGGATAACGTTGACCAATTCCCAGACAAGGATTTTACCTCGTTTGATAAGTTAGGGGTAGACTACAAGAGAAGATTTGATATTTTATTAGTGCGTATTTGTGGTGACTACTCTGAGGTTGTGGGAGAAGACATCATTGATCCTGCTAAGTTCTTGGCTTCTAATGATACACCAATAGGTGCCGATGATGAGGGACTGGGGTATGAAGGAGATAATATAGCAAATGAGGATGGTGATGACAACGATGAAGATGATGATAGAAATGATGGTAGTGATGTTCCTTTTGGGAAGGATTTTCCAAGAGGGGATAGGAATAGTGACCCAAGTCAAGGCAGGTCTGGAGCCCTTGAAGATTCTGCTCATACATCAGACTTCCCTTCTTTAGAAGCTACTAAAAATCCTATCCTTTTGGACCTTTCTCTACTAAGTCAACGCCTTTCAAATTTGGCGAGATAGGTCAAACTCTTCCTGAGGGTTACCTCCTGTTAAAGCTCAAACTCCATTTAATGCTCCCTCTATTCGATCCTTCAAACATAGTGCCACTGTTTCTCCTCCATAGGTAATTTTCTCGTTTTACTTGTTATTTATTTTCTACATGCAGAGTCATAGATCATTAGTGTTATTTAACTATCAAAATGGGAAAAGAACATAAATTACATAGAGATTGTTCTAGATTAGAAAAAGGTAAATTTTAAGACTTAGCCAAGAAGGAGAAAGACTGTGCAAAGATTTGAACGAATCGAACGAGAAATATATAAGAATTTCAAAACGCCTCAAGTATCTTGAGGATTTCAAAAGTAAAAAAGTTTGTGCCTCTCCTTCGAAAATCACGCTTTCATCAGGATAATTTTCGCAAGGAAAATAAAGAACTGACCCTGCTCTTTTTGATGCTGATTAAGGATAGGGCTAAACTTACGGAATGCATATATCTTTTACATATTCAATTTTCCATGATCGGCTTTCTTTCCTGAGTGAAGGTTGCGGACGACCGATTAGACATCTTCATAGGAGATATTTAGATCTACACTGATCTGACCCTCACCTTAAGGAGTGTTGCAACTTGCATAGAGTTGTCACCGTGCCTATGACTATCAATTTTCTTCCTCCTGATAAGGCTAAATTTAACAAGGATAGGTGCGTTACCAAGTATTGCAAAGAATTTGTTCTTTATGACCCTCTTTGATGTTGTAAACTAATTATCTTTTGTTGTTAAGTCGAATTTATGGTTTTATGGGCTTTGTGTTTTAATATATTCATTATCAGTGTGCATAATTATATATATATATATATACACACACACACACACTTGTTTGTTAGTACCTTAGGCATTGGTTTTGATGACAGCAATCATATGACATTATATAAAATATAGATAAAATTATATAAAATATAGATACTAATGTTTTTATCAAGTTATATATAGTATATAGTGCAAGATATTAGATAGGTATTAATTAAGAAGACTTTATGATATTAAGTGAAGATTCAAGAGGCTGATATAGAGATTCAAGAGTTATAGGTTGAAGACTCATGAGTATTGATGAAATCAAGATTTCCAAAATAAATTATAGAGTCACTCTCTCTCTCTCTATTTTTCCCTTTCAAATGATTTTCAATTTCAAAAATCTTAAAATTCAGAAATAGTTCTTAAATGAATTCTTGTTTCCTAAATAATCTTTCAAAATAGCCTTTAAATTATTTCTACTTTTGAATTTGTTATACCTTGAGAAATTAAGCTTCTAAAGCATTTCAAAATATACTTTGAACATTATATTTGTTATAATTTTAATTTTAATGCTTTACAAATATTTGTAAGTATATTATAATATTTGTTATAAAGTTGATTTTATTTAGTTTTACTTTATTATTTATATTTAAAATCCTTTATATACTTAAAATATTTTAAAAATAACTTTATAAAGTTTTCTTAGTTTTTATATAATTAAAATATGTATAAAGCATGTTTAATTGATTCTACAAAGTATCAAAATATTTCACAAACCTTGTTATTTTCAAATAATTTTTCTAAAGTGTTTTTTCAAAATTACAAATGGTATGTCGACATATCCCCATAGAGTACGTCGACATATGGACCAAAATTTACAAAATTCAAATTTTGAACGGAAGTATCTTTTCATCGTATCTCTTCACGAATGGAAATGACTGTTGTTTTCATATAAATAGGAGGTAAACCAGTGAAATTTGGTTTACCACTTTCTTATATTTTCTCTCTACTTTCACTCGCTTGTATTCCCAAAAAAATTCTTCTCAAATTCAATCATAATCAAATTCAACTCCACTGATTTGACCTCTATTGACTACTCTCTGATCTCTCTCACTCAAATAGGATCAAAGTGCTATTCGAGAGGTTAATCATTTGTATTCAAGATCAACGATTTGTGTGAAACTCTATCAAACCATACTTGTATATTGATGGGTGTGATTGCAGCCAATGTAAATCAATTGGGTGTGCTTGATGACCTAAAAATTCAGTTGGGTTTGCTGGCGGCCCTTGTGAATCAAATGAGTCGACCCAGTGCTTAAAAAATCACGAGGGTGTGTCTCGTTGCCTTGAAATCGAGATTTATTGAGTTTTCTATTTGGTAAAAAAATGTACAAGGAATCATACAAGGCTGGATGTAAGGTAACTTCGAACCAGTATTAATCCTGGTGTGTTCTTTCTTTTTTACTTTTACTGCATTTATATTTACCTATGTTTGAATCTGTGATTGTTAATAGCATTGTTTAAACTATAACCTTAAAAGAATTAAAAAAATTCATAGCAAATAGAAAATACTATTCACCTCCCTCTAGTGTTAAATTAGCCTTAAGATCCATCTTCTGCTAAATAACATTTAGTATCAAAGCATTGGTTTCCATCTGTAAGTTTGCATTTTAACTATAGAGAATATTGCAAGTTACACACAAGGGCACTAGTAAAGTGAAACAGACCAAAATTTCTATGTTAACTAATCAGTTTAAATTATTTAAAATGAGTAGAAATGATTCCATTTCTAATATGTGTAGTAGGTTTCAAGATATAGTTCGTTCACTAATTACACTTGGTAAAAAAAGTTGAGGAGGATTAGGTTAGAAAAATCCTCAATTCACTTATACTTGAATGGGACTAAAAGACTATTGCAATTGAAGAGGCTAATGACATTAGCACTCTAAAAATTGAAGAGTTGATTGGTAATTTAATGTCATTTGAAGCAGAAATGTTGAATAGGGGAGAAAGCAAAGAAATGGAGAAGAAATCCATCGCTTTCAAAGCCACAACAGATGATCTAGATTCAGACAATGATAATGATGAGGAAATTGCCATCAAAACAAGAAATTTTAGAAAAAAATTTTGAAGTACAGAAAGACGAATAATCTCAGGTATATGATATTAAAAATCCAGAAAGTGGAAATGGAAGAGAAAATAGTACTAGATGTTTTATTATGATGAACCTGCCCATATAAAAGAGACTATCCACATTATAAGAAACAAAAAAACACATCAAATAATGATTCATCCAAAAAACAGAGAAGGACTTATGCTACGACACTAGATGATTCAGACACTTCATCCTGTGATAATTAACCAGATACAGAGAATGCTAATATGTGCTTCACAGCAATAATTAATGAGAAATCTAGAGAAACGGAACAAAAATAGGTAAGCATTTAAATAAAAAAAATTGAAAATTTTGTCATTGTTGATTGTTGTTTGATGGCTAGGAATAACCTATAGATTAATAATAATATTGGATGAATTTTTTTTTATATTTTAAATATTATATATTAACAAATACTAAATAAAAATAATATAAAATATTTTTAAAATATTTTTTTTGATTATATAAAGTATACATTAGATAATTCTTATAAGATAATTATAAGTATAGATATGTAGGAATTATTTATTGAATTTTATTTTTTTTGAACTTTTCGATCTATATATCTGCATACCCCACATGTATTTGTCTACAAATGCAGGTAGGAATTTCAAATTCAAAACTTGAATTTTCCTCCATCTTTTCACCAACCCTTATGTTCTGAAAAGATGTTTCTTGACCGTAGAACATTTACTTTGATTCTATTTATTTGCTCCATCTCTATCCATTCATTTCACTTCATTTTCAAATTCAAAAATCATTGACATTCTTATCTCTTCAAACTGTTCTTCAGTGGAATCTTCATGCATTACTCCATCAACCATGAGGCTTCCTAAGAAAACAAAAGGCTTTATTTTTAGTGAAAAAGAAGTTATGCAAGCTTATATAGAGTATATTTCTTTCGAAAAAGTCTCTCTCGAAAGATTTTCTATTTTCGATGATCTTACTTTTGATCTTTTCAATCTTTGTTTGCAAAATAAAATTCTTGGTTTAATAGATACTTCTCAAAATGATTTCATTTGTTATCCAAATTTAGTAAAAATGTTTTATGCAAATTTGAAAGGAAAATTTTATGACGGAAATGAAGGAGAAGTTTAGAATAGTGTTATGGGGACACAAACTGTTTTAAATTGTGAAATTTTGGGTCATATTCTCGGGTGCAAATCTAGTGGAATGGACCATTCAACTTTCCAAATTGATTTTCAAAAGTTGAATTGATTAATGACATTTTCGAAAGTGATGATGAGTTTGAATTCAAAAACTAAAACTTGCGTCCAAAAGCAAGAATTTTAAGCCTACTTTTACAATAATGTATCACTCCTAGAATGGGTAATTATAATAACCTGACTCAAAATGTATTCAAAGCTCTTTTTGCCATTTATGGTCAATACGATATAAATTGGTCTCAAATCATTTTGGATGGTTTTTTTCCTAAAAATCTTTTTAAGCATGAAAAACACACTATTTCATGGTGTATGCGTCACTGTAGTTTTCACTTACTTCGGTATTGACCTTAAAGGAGAGGAAACCGTTTCTCAAAAAAATATTCGACAAGGACATCATCTCATTCATGCACATATCAATCTTTTTCGAGTCTTATGAAATGGTTCCGTAAAAGGTACAAAGACTGGTTTGGGAAGAAGAGCAAGATATAAGGGAAGAGGAGGAGGAGGAGGAAGAAGATGAAATCGAAGTCGAGGAGGATACTTCCTTGGAAAGTATCAATATGTCATCTAATCCATCGAACAAAGATCTTCTCAAAAATCAAGAGAAGATCATTGTAAAGACCCGAAAATTTACCACTTCAATGTTTTTTCAAAATATTAAATATAAAATTTTTAAACATAAATGATAATGGTCTAAACAATAAATAATATGGGAAATATCATTTCGAAAAAACATTTGCTAAAATATATACTCTAGAATAAATATTAATAAAATGACTTAAAATTGTTTTATTGATAAATAACTCTTTGACCATCCAACATCGCAGATGGAGCTGGATACATATACTTATTTATCCATATCAGTGCAAATGTGTAATAAAATAATTTATTTTATTTTGGAAAATTAAATGTATTCATGACACCATTAATGACGTCATCATTTCCAAATAATTGATTTTTGAATTTAAATTAAATTTAAATGATTTAAATTATTTTAATTGTTAAATAAGCCCTTTTATTTAATATGTAATGATAGAAATATTATTGTTAAATTTTGTTTACAAATATATATATATATATATATATATATATGTATATGTATATGTATATGTATATGTATATGTATATGTATATGTATATGTATATGTATATATACACATACATATATATACTAACTTAAAAGTGAAAGTATGATTGGAAATCGGGATCGGAATCGGAATCCGTAACGATTCAATGTAAGAAAGTTGTGCAATGTTGTGGATTATATGTGACATACATATGCACCTATACACGTACAC
The DNA here is from genome assembly GCA_030765085.1 of Allium cepa. Lineage (NCBI taxonomy): Eukaryota > Viridiplantae > Streptophyta > Magnoliopsida > Asparagales > Amaryllidaceae > Allium > Allium cepa. The sequence continues at coordinate 951,360,065 of CM060932.1, forward strand.
ATCCATGAGCATATCCATATGCATATGAACACAAATATATACAAACATATATATACATATACCTAAATATATATTATCAAAAATATCAAAAATATTTTCTCACTTCCTTAATCCTTAAGCATTCCAAAGTCAACATTTACACATCAAGTACATGCACTTGAGTATGCACATGGAGGAGTGATCATTTCGACCAAACCATGATGATGTAAGTGGAGGTGATGGTGGTGATGAAATGTAATGTATATGCACTTAAATATCATGATATTTTTACTTCTTCCTTTGGCTATAAATACAACACTCCGTCTTCACTTTCATTCCACATTTCCTCTTCATTTTGTAAAGCTTCTCCTCTCCCTTTTAGTGGCTGCTTGCGTTAGCAAAATTATGGAAAAACCATTTTAAAAGGAAACTATATATATATATATATATTAAAACACTTCAAAACTACCACAATCCTCCTCCTCCCCGCCTAAATAACCCACGACCGCACCCTTCACCCTCCATAGTTGAGCCTTTCTCCTCCCCTCTAAGCTAGGCCATAACTCATCCAAGCATCCAAGATCAAGGTCTGGCCTTCTAAAGGAAAAATTATGAGTGTTCATGAGCTTTAAATTCAAGTTAGTGAATTTATAGCCATTTTTAAGTTAATTGTTTAATCCGAGGATAGAAAACTCCCCTTATATTTTTACATACATACTTTGGATGATGATATGATATGTTATTTGGTTACTATGATTTAATCATCATATTTGGTTGTGAAATATTGTTCTTTAGATGTGTTAAAAACTCACATTTAAATACACATCGAAATATCACAAAGGAGATCATTTTCATTTTTGTAAATGAAATGGTATATATGAGATGTTAAAACTCCTTGAATTTGGTCTAAAATGTTTCAACAATGTTTTATAAACATTTAAAAGTGTTTCAACAAAGGTTGAAAAAAAATGAAAACGAAGTTGAAATTGGTGCGTCGTGTAACAATAGTTCGTGATTTAGCACCGTAGAAAGTTAAATCCATTTATACGACAGATTCAAAGTCGAAATTCTTTGAAATAAGAGTTTTCTAACCTCTTTTAACTATGGTTTTCAATAAAAGAAAATTTTCAAGATTTCTCTTAGAATATTTTGAAATAAGAGCAAATCAAGTTTTCAAAATAGTCGCGGTTTGGCAGTTCAAAAACCAAAGTGAAATTCCTTATAAATAATATTTTTAATTCTTTAAATATATGGAATAAATTATATAATTTTTTTAAAATGTTTTAAGATATATTTGAGTTAGCAAAATGGATTTCTAAATGATCAAAAAGCTGGTTTTATCAAATAAGCCATAAAAGCACAATTGTAGCAATATTCGCAACACTTTTTGCAGCACTTTTAATAACTTTTGAAATATGGCTTTAAACTTAAGTATTCTTTCCCAAATCTTTTATAAATGTTTTCAAATAAATAATTAAGTATTTCAAAGATGATTTGGAATTTTTATAATTTATTTTAGAAAGTTTAAATAAATAAAGAACAGCTGTTATAATTAGCGATTTAAACTTGGCTCTAAAAGCCGGTGAGTAGACTGGATTTTTTTATTCATGAGATCTGGATGTGAGGTGCTTAAACTAAGGAGAAGTTTAGGAGAAAATAGTGCTCTAGCTCACCTAGCCTCTTTACATCACGAGGAATAGATAAGGTTGAAATTCCGAAAACGAGGCAAGTCCAAATGATTTAGTTTTCAAAATTTAATGCAACTTGTATTATATAGAAATAATCTTCTTACACTTGGTATTTGAAAACCACCTTGAGCCAATTTATGTATTCGAAGTAAAGACATGGAATGATAGTGAATAGAATGTAGAGCTGCATGTCTCTAACCCTCGGGGGAAATTTACCACATCATACATACATACATACATACATACATATGGCAGTAGTATCTTCATTTGATCTTCGATGCAAGGGCTGCTCGCTACTAATTATAGGGGTGATTCTCAATGGGATGTGGTAGGAGAGTTCTTCGGTTTGTCCTGTTTCTAGACAACTTGTATGGATGAAAGCCTGACGTTGCATTTCTAATCACATTGATTGACCTCTATAAACGTATCATTTGTTTGGTGGCGGAGAAGGTAATTTCTCTTAGCATAACACCCTTTCTTGAGACATACGAGCTCAAGGTCGAAATCAGTTATGTGATCGTGGAATGGCAGTGTGGAATTCAAAGTAGGATGTGCTATGTGAAAGGTAATCGTTACCTTGGTCTCATCACCCAAAAGTGGCTTAAATAGGGCATGTTGTAAGCTATGTGGTTCACAACCATTAGGGTACAGTCATTACCTTTCTAGATTACTCTATATATTTCGAGTATGATCTATATGCTATGGAATCCCAGATAGGTCGTTAGCGACCTAGGTGATGCCGTATTCGGTTCTATCCGCCACCAAGTTGGGTCTGCGGGTAGGCCGGTCTTGCCAGATGTTGAGGTTTCAAAAGTTGTTGATCCTTGGTACATCCCTCTAAAGGTGTATTGTACAAAAGGTAGATCCTTACTTGACATTGTATGGATATCCATTCTCCAATAAGTGCCTTCGGATTTGATTGTAGAACCTACTTGTAGCTAGTATGCTGGAATTTAATCAATGTAAAAATTTCGGCTAAGATTCGTAAGTTTATTTGAAAAGTATTTTCAAAAGAATTTCTCCAAAATAATATTCCCCCATTTTTCATAGCAAATGTTTTGGTCGTAAGGTAAATACCAGTTCCGTGTTTATGTGCACTATGATCTTATGAGATACCATTTGTTTTCAAATATCAGTATTTTGAGTTTCTCACACCAGTCTCATGACTGACCCAGAGTTTATTTTCTTTCCTCTTAAACTTTGAGTGCCATATTTTTCCAAGCAGCCAAGTAGTTAGGTTGGATGGAACATTTTAGAAGGGAGCACAGAGCATTTTGAGTTCTTTGTAGAAGTTATCCATCAATTCTGCTATATTTGTATTAAGTATATACCAGCACTTGTGAGGATAGATAGTAATAACTATCCTAGCTAAATTAGTACTTACTAGTACTCCGATGAAGAAATTTGCAGTAACTGCATGTACTACTCATATGTATAATTATGTGTGGAATACGATGTAAGATTTTATCATTGTCTTGTCTTCTAACTTTATTTTCTTTACCCCATGATAATCTACCTCTCCGGCACTTGGATTTTATAGCACATGAATACTAAGGATGTATTAGTGTCGATCTTTGAGGATTGATAAGAAAGGTCGTCACGTTTTGTATCGGAGCTTATGGTTGAGAAAGACCTAAGCCTGGATAGGGAAACTCATTAGGGAATAGGGTTAGTAATGCCCTAGAATGAGTTTAGTCGGAAAGAGCGCATATTTGAAATTTTATCCAAATAAGTATTTTCTAGTTTATACCCATTCCCTAAGAAAATTTCATCAATATTTCTAAAGATGTTTCCTTACTATATGTAGATAGTAGGAGATGTCTAATAAAAGAGGATGAATGGGGGGGGTAGCAACACTACAGCCGCCAATAGTCGATTAAATGTTGCAGTAATTGAGGAAGTGATAATCCCTATGCAGCCTTAAATTAACATTACTACTCAACGCAAAGATTGCACTAGTTTGGGTAGCAAACCATTCAAAGGAACGGAGTTCATTATTGAAGTTCAGGCTTAGATCCGCTCTTGTGAGAGAATTTTTAAGGGATTGAATATCGAAAATGAGTAGAAAAGGTTCTTAGCTTCGTGGTAGTTACAAGAAGAGGCTCTAGCATGGTGGGAGTCCATAACTCTAGATGATCAGAAGATAATTTCTCATGGGAATGGTTCAAGGAATCTTGGAAGAACAATATATGCCAATTTCAGGAAAATCCCACCTTTGTCAAAGTTTTATGGATTTAAAAAAAGTGGAGATGTCGGTAGAGGAGTATTCCAACAAGTTCAGTGAATTGTCTCATTTTGGTCGGGTCTAATAGACACTCCTTTAAATAAGAATGAAATGTTTATCGCTAGGATGAAGGGGAAATGTCAAGATAGGATGACCGGGCATGTTAAGGGAACTTTCACATATTTGGTAGACATTGGGTTCCGCTATAAAACTCTAGACAAAATGAATCTACCCAAAACTCAAAGCAACGACAATAACAAGAAGAAGAGGAAGTTTAACCACTCAAAAAAGAAGCCATGGCAAGGCAAGCCAGAAGGAGGTCTGTAGGAAAATAATTTAAGGATATTACTGTTATAGTTGCCAATAGTAGGGTCATTTTTCCACCATCTATAAGAATCCTAAGGCTCAGGATAGGAATTGCTACAATTGTCACAAACCAGGGCACTAGAAGAAGGATTGCCCACCAATAAAGAAAGGAGAACAAGATAGAGTTTTTGCCATTAAAGATGAACCCTCAACTTCGAAAGGTGCAAAGGGTAAGAGAGTTCATGAAGGAAGTATATATATATATATATATATATATATATATTAATGAAAATCTAGTTAGAGTACTATTTGGTACTGGGGCTACCTATGGTTTTTTCTAAATAATTAGTTAATAAATTAAAATTTACCATAGAGATATTAGATGCCCCTATCTATGTCTCTAAACCCATAGGTGGTAAAACAAATCTTGGTATAGTTGTGAAAAATTACGAGTTGCCTACCTATCCCAAAAAAATTCATGTGACCTAATCGTCCTTAAATTTATTAGGTTTAAGATTATACCTAGTATGGATTGGTTATCTAAATATAAATCTATTCTTGATTGTGTTAAAAGGACATGCATTCGGAAAATAATAGAAGTGAACCTTTTAAAATAACATATGAAGAATCAGGTCGAGTGATGGATAGTTATATGTATGTCCTAAATTCAGCTATTAAGGAATTTTTGAATGTTTCTGAGGAAATTATAAGTTTGCACCTACATAGGGAAATGGAGTTTTGAATCGACTTGATTTCCGATGCGAGGTTTATTTTTCATTCTTCTCGAAGAATTTCCCCTAAGGAAGTAAATGAATTAAGGAATCAAATGGATGAATTATTAAAGAAAGGACTAACTAGACCAAGTCGGTCAAGTTGGAGCTTAGCAGTAGTTTTCGTGGAAAAGTCAGACGGGTCCCTAAGACTTTTTGCAAATTATTAAGACCTAAATAAGCAAAAAATTGAGAAAAAGTGTCCCCTACTCCCTATTATTGACTTATTTGATCAATTTCATGGTGCTCGAATATTCTCCAAAATGGACCTAGCCATGATTCCATCGACTAAGAATAGCAGAAGATTGCATTCCTTTAACCATGTTCAGAAGATCAAATGATTTCTACGAGTGGTTGATTATGCCTTTTGGCTAACCAATTCTACCTCTTATTTTGTGGGCCATATGAATAGAATATTTAGAGATGTGCTTCACGAATTCGTTTTGGTTTTTATTGATGATAATCTTATATATTCAAAGACTGAAGAAGAACATGAAAGACATTTAGAGGTCGTACTAGAAATATTGAGAAGGATTGTTCTCAAGGCTAAGTTTTCAAAATGCCACTCTTGGGAAGAAAAGGTAATGTTCCTTGGACGTGTTGTGTCAAAAGTAGAAATCTCAGTTGGTCCGGGAAAAATTACAGCCGTTATAAATTGAAAGCAACCATAAACTCTAAAGGATATTTGCAGCTTCTTAGGATTGGCAGGATACTACCATAGATTTATACAAGACTTCTCCAAGATTTCTCATCATTTAACAAAGTTGACTATGAAGGATGTTAAATTTAAATAGACGTCGAAATGTGAAGAAGCACTCTAGGAACTTAAGAAAAGGTTAACTACCGCTCCAGTCCTGACTATTTTTGTTGAAAGTGGCGGTTTAACCATTTTCACCGATGCTTGTAGAGAAGGAGTGGGCGCGGTACTGATGCAACATGGGAAGGTTATCACATATGCTAGTAAGCAGTTAAAGATGCATAAGCAAAATTATGCAACACACGACTTAGAACTATTAGTTGTTGTGTTCGCACTAAAGATTTGTAGACATTATTTACTAGGTAAGAATTTCTCACATTGACCTTGGTAAAAATATTCCTTTAAATAGGTGAGAAATTCAAACTCTTCACAAATCATAAATCTTTGAAGTATCTTTCCACTCAAAAGGATTTAAATATGAGATAGTAGCGTTGATTAGAATTCTCGTGCCATATGATCTAGATATTCTACATACACCCAAAAAAGCCAACGTAGTAGCAGATGCATTAAGCAGAAAGCATGTCATTAAAGCTTATTTGGTAGTAACCCTGACTCTTCCAGAAAGAATCGTTGACAACCAAAAAGAAGATCGATTTCTAAAGGAGATTATTAAATATATAAGCAAAGGATAGAGTTCAAACTGTAAAGTCGATAACTATTTGATATTATGGTTATAGGGAAAATTTTGTGTTCTTGATGTTGGCAACTTAAGAAAAGAAGTGTTTACTGACTGCCATCAATCCAAGAAAAGAACTATTTGATACTACTTTCAAAACAGGTTGACATGATCAGAAAGAAGATGAAAGAAGCCCATAGAAGGCAGATAAATTACGCTAATCGAAGATGTAGAAATTTAGAATTCTCGGTTGGAGATTTAGTATTCCTGAAAGTCTCTCCGATGAGAGGAGTGGTAAGATTTGGACGGGCAGGAAAGTTAGCACTAGATTTATTGGATCCTTTTCCATTCTAGAGAAAATTGGCCCATTAACTTATCGTGTGGGATCGCCCGAGAGGTTATCTGGCGTGCGCAATGTCTTTCTCTCGTCTAAGGGAATATGTGCTTAATCCATAGCAAATTATAGAAATTGCTGCCTAAGAAGATTTAGACATTGAACCAAATTTGATAGTTATTAGACCAGTTCAAACTGACAACCACGACAAGAAACGATTGAGAAGGAAAGTTATGAGATTGGTGAAAGTCCAATGGAGTGGTGATGAAGAAGACTGCACTTGGGAAACAGAAGATAGAATGAGTAAAGCTTATCCTGAGTTTATGATTGATGTATAGTTGTATTGTATCGATGAAGTGTACTCACCTTCTGTGGCGTAGTCACTTATCATATCTTGTATATATATCATTTTATCAAATTTATATTCGTTTTCGAGTTATCTACTTCTTATCCTTAATTCGAGGACGAAATTCTGGTAAGGGAGAGGTATGTAACAACCCGAAAATTCACCACTTCTAAAAAATTTCAAAATAATCAAATATAACATTTTTAAACATAAATAATGATGTTTTAAACAATAAATAATATGGGAAATATCTTTTTCAATAAATATTTACAAAAATATATACTTTGGAATAAATATCTATAAAATGACCCAAAATTGTTTTGTCAAAAAACAGCTCTTTGGCCATCTAACATTGTGCATGAAGCTGGATACATACACTCATTTATCCATATGAGTGCAAATGTGTAATAAAATAATTTATTTTCTTTTGGAAAATTAAATGTATTCATGACATCATTGCTGATGTCATCATTTCCAAATAATTAATTTTTGAATTTAAATTGAGTTTAAGTGATTTAATAATTATTTTAATTGTTAAATAAGACAATTTAGTTATTATATATTGATAGAAATATTATTATCAATTTGTTTACAAATATACATATATATACACACACACACAAACATACATACATACATACATACATACATACATACATACATACATATATATATATATATATATATATATATTAACTGAAAAGTGAAAATATAATCGGAAATCGAAATCGGAATCTGTAATGATTCAACATAGAGAAGTTGTGCTATGTTGTGGGTTATAGGTGACATACATATGCACATATACATGTACACATCCATGAACATATCCACGTGCACATGAACACACATATATATACACGTATACTTAAATATATGCAATATATATTATCAAATATATCTAAGATATTTTCTCACTTCCTTAGTAATTAAGCATTCCAAAGTCAACACTTACACATCAAAGTACATACACTTGAGTATGCATATGAAGTGGGGTCATTTCAGCCGTACCATGATGATGTAGGGGAAGGTGATGGTGGTGATGAAAGGTGATGTATATGCACTTAAATATCATGATATTTTCGCTCCTTCCTTTGCTTATAAATACAACACTCCATCTTCACTTTAATTCCATAATTCCTCTTCATTTTCTAAAGCTTCTCCTTTCCATTTTAACGGCCTCTTACCTTAAAAATTATGGCAAAATCTAATTCAAGAAGAAACTAAATTTGTGTATGTATGTATGTGTGTGTGTGTGTGTGTACACCTCAAAAGTACCACAATCCTCCTTTACTCCGCTAAATACCTCAAGGTCGCACCCTCTATAGTAAAGCCTTTCTCCTCCCCTAAGCTAGGCCGTGAGTTATCCAAGCTTCCAAGGTCAAGGCCTAGCCTTCTAAAGGCAAAAGTTCAAGTGTTTGTGAGCTTTAAATTTGAGTTAGCGAAGCTAGAACCATTTTTAAGTTAATCATTTAACCCGAGGTGAGAAAACTCCATTTATATATATATATATACATATATATATATATATGTAATTTGGATGATGATATGATATTTTGTTTTGTTGCTATAATTTGATCATCATGTTTGGTTGTGCAATATTGTCGTTTGGATGTGTAAAACAAGTAACGTTTAAATACATGTCGAAATATCACAGAGGAAACTACTTTCCTTTTTGCAAATGAAATGGTATATATGAGATGTTAAACCTCTTTTAATTTGGTTTAAATTTTTTTATAAATGTTTTATAGACATTTAAAAGTGTTTCTACAAAGTTTGAAAAGAAAAGAAAATGAAATTGAAATTCGCATGTCGCGTAACAGTAGTTTGCGATTTCGTTCCGCATAAGGTTAAATCCATTTATAAGATGGATTCAATTCTTTGAATAAGAATTTTTTTAAATTTAATAAATATGGTTTTCAATCAAATTAAAAAGTTTAATATTTCACTTAATAGATTTGGAAATAAGAGCAAATCAAGTTTTCAAATTAGTCGTAGTTTGGCAGTTCGAAAACCAAAGCGATAAATTCTTTATAAATGATATTTTTATTTCTTTAAAAATATAAAATAAATTATATAAATCTTTTAAAGTTTTTTAAAAGGGATTTTAGTTATAAATATTTATTTTTAAATGATCGAAAAGCTATTTTGATCAAATAAGCCTTAAAAGCACTGTTCGTAACACTATTTATAGTATTTTTGCATCACTTTTAATAACTTTTGAATATGGCTTTAAACTTAAATATTCTTTCCTAAATCTTTTATAAATGTTTTCAAATAAATAATTAAGTATTTTAAATATGATTTGGAGGTTTTATGATTTATTTTGGAAAGTTTAAATAAATGATTTAAAGAAAAGCTGTTATAATTAAATGATTTAATCTTGGCTCTAAAACCTTGAGTAGACTAGATTTTTCTATTCATGATATTAGGATGTAAGGTGCTTAAACTAAGGAGATGTTTAAGAGCAATAGTGCTCTGGCCCACCCAGCCTCTTTCCTGGATGAGGTATAGATAAGGTCGAAACGTCAAAAACGAGACAAGTATAAATGATTTAATTTTTCAAATTTAATACAATTCGGATTGTATAGAAATAATCTTCTTACACATGGTATTAAATTCCAAGGAGGGAACTTGTACTATCTATATGAATTTAAAAGGTGATTTTACCGTTATTCGATGGATGGTAAAGGTTGAATACAACAGTTGATGTTGAGTAGAACTAGTATAATTTCTATTAACCCTTTTTGCTCAATAACGTTCCCAATATGACTTATGAAAATGATTTGGTATGTCCAAAGTTAAAGAGATGTTTAATGATTCTGTATATATTGGAAATAAATATTTTAAAGATATATTTCTTTAGAAGAAATTTTTGATAAAAAGCAAGTAATTAATCAAATGATAAGCACCTATTTACGTAATATCGTTTTATCAATGATTGGTTCGAAGGAACCGAGGTTGGATTTGGGCGATTCTCATCCCAAAACCACTTGGAACCAATTTATGTGTTCTAAGTAAAGACATGGAATGATAGTAAATAAAATGAAGGACTGCTTGTCACTGACCAATGAGGGACTTTCCCATATCATATATATGTGGTAGTAGTATCTTCATTTGATCTTCGATGCATGGGCTGCTCGCTACTAATTCTAAGGGTGATTCCCGACAGGAATGGTAGAAGAGTTCCTTCGAATTGTCCTGTTCCTAGACAACTTGTATGGACGAATGCCTGACGTTGCATTTCTAATCACGTTGATTAAACTCTATAAACATATCATTTGTTTGGTGGCGAAGAAGGCAATTTCTCTTAGCATAACACCCTTTCTTAAGACATACGAGCTCAAAAGTTATATGTCTGTAGAAATCAGTTAAATGGAATGGTAGTGTGGCATTCAAAGTAGGATGTGCTATGTGAAAGCCAATCGCTACCTCAGGCCTCATTAACCAAGAATGGCAAAAACAGGGCATGTCATAAGACTATGTGGTTTGCAACAATTAGGGTATGGTCATCACCTTTCTAGATTACTCTATATATGTTGAGTATGTTGTGTATGCTATGGGATCCTAAATAGAGGTGATATCATATTCAGTTCTATCCACCACCAAGTTGGGTCTACGGGTAGGCCGATCTTGTTAGGTGCAAAGGTTTCAAAAGTTGTAGATTCTCGGTACATTCCTCTAATGGTGTATTACATAGAAGGCAGATCCTTACCTTCCATAGTATGGAAATCCATTCTCCAATAAGTGCCTTTAGATTTGATTGTAGAACTACTTTGTAGATAGTATGCTGGAATTTAATCAATGTAACAATTTTGGCTAAGATTCGTAAGTTTATTTGAAAAGTATTTTCAAAAGAATGTCATTAAAAATAATATTCATACATTTTGCGTAGCAAATTTTTTAGTTATCATAAGGTAAAAACTCCTTCCATTTTATGTGTCGCATGGCATTATGAGAGACAATTTGTTTTCAAATATCAGTATTTTAAGTTTCTCACACCAATCTCATGACCGACCCGGAGTTTATTTTTTTTTTCTCCTTAACCTTTGAGTGTTATATTTTTCCAGCCAGCCAAGAGTTGGATAGCATGGAACATTTTGGAAGGAAGCACGGAGCATTTTGGGTTCTTTCTAGAAGTTATCTATCAATTCCGCTGTATTTTGTATTAAGTATCTACCAGCACTTGTGAGGATATGTAGTTATAATTATCTGAGCTTAGTACTTACTAGTACTCTGATGGAGCAATTTGGAGTAATCGCATATACTACTCATATGTGTAATTATTTGTTGAACACGATGTGAGATTTTATTATTGTCTTATCTTCTATCTTTATTTTCTTTACCCCATGATAATCTGCCTCTCTAGCACTTGGATTTATGGAACGTGAATACCGATGATGTATTAATGTCGATCTTTGAGGGTTCGAGGAGGTGGGCCGTCACAATCATTCACAATCAAAGGAAGCTTAAGAAATCATTTTCAATGAAGTTTACTCCACTTTCCACCAAAATGGATAAATTCTCTGGAAAGTTCAACCCCAAGCTTGGTAGATCTTCTTCATCTCTATCGAAATCTTTCTAGTTGTTAGTTTAAGTTACCTAGTGTTGATGTTATATGTCTTTCTTCTATTGCAAATGTGTTTCATGTGCTCATCTTTATTATCATTGAAATTATATTTCCTGCAGTTATACAATGTTAATCATCTCTAGAAAGTCATACAAGTATAATAGCATAGGCCAAATACAAAAGAATAGTAAAATAAAGTAGTTTTGAAAATTATAGTGCATATGTCAATATATAACGACCACTTTTCAAAAAAATTAAAATAAAATAACTACCAAATACCTATTCATTTCAAAAGACTACTTACTCATATATATACTATACAATTTAGAAAATCTTCATTTTCAATCTCTTTCTTCTCTCTTTCATATATAAACTTGTCTCTTCAATAACGTCTTCTCCACATCAAAAACTATGCAAAAATTTTGAACAACACATGAATCATTCAAGAATATTCTTACCTTCATTATTAGAAATCAAAAACAATTAAAACTAAGTCAAATGCAGATGATTAAAGAGCAATTGAAGCACTTCGACGCCATTCGGTAGATGATTTCTTCTCTTATCGAAGATGAACCAACCAATAATCATAAAATATCTCTCAATAAAGATGGTGATGATTCGAATGCTGTCAAAGTGGATCCAATTTTCAGATCGGATGGATGGGTAGAAGTTCCTAGGGAAGTCTAAAGGTCGATTAGTTTGGATTTAAATAACTATGTATATTAATATATTACAATATTGATTTGTGTGGACTGGATTGACTTTGAGTGTATTAACTAGATATGATTGGTTGAATTATATGATCGATTGGTTTGATTTACTTGTTTTATCTAACTTATCAAATGTACTAATTAATGTGATTAACAAAAGTTATTTATGTTATAACTCTTATATTACTATTATTACTTTTTCTAATTGCTTTTATATCTCAGTATTATACATATTATGTAGTATCTTAGTTAGAGGGAGTTTTTTGGTTAGATTTTTGGTGATGAAAAGGGGGGGAATATATAAAATATAGGCATAGGTTAAGAGGAAGTTTTATAACTCAGGGGGAGTTGTAACGTACTTTAAATACATGGTTGTCATCATCAAAAATGGGGAGGTTGTTAGTACCTTAGGCATTAGTTTTGATGACAAAAATCACATGATATTTTAAAAAATATAGATACTAATGTTTTTATCGAGCAATATATAGTAAGCAAATTAGAATATTCAGTAGGTATTAGTTAAGAAGACTGTACAATATCAAGTGAAGATTCAAAAGGCTGATATAGAGATTTAGAATTTAGAGATTGAAGACTCATAAGTATTGAAGAACTCAAGATTTTCCAGATAAGTTATAGAATCATCGAATTTTTGTTAAAACCCTGATAGCACTTGATCCCTCTCTCTCTCTCTCTCTACTTTTCCTTTTCAAATGATTTTCAATTTCAAATACATTTAAATTCAAAAATAGTTTTTAAAGAGAATTCTTGTTTTCAAAATAACCATTCAAAATATCATTTAAATTGTATCTGCTTTTTTATTTTATTATACCTTGAGAAATTAAGTATTTAAAGTGTTTTAAAATGTACTTTTAAAATTATACTTTATTATAATTTTAGTTTTAAAGCTTTCTAAATATCTATAAGTATATTATAATATTTGCTATAACTTTCATTTTAAAGATATTCACTTATACTTTATTATTTATATTCAAAATCCTTCATATACTTAAAATATTCTAAAATTAATTTTATAAAGTTTTCTTTAGTTTTGATATAATTAACTGTGTACAAACTATGTTTAAATGATTTTACAAAGTATAAAAATATTTCACAAACCTTAATATTTTTAAAATAATTTTTATAATGTGTTTTTTTTCAAAATGACAAAGGGTCTGTCGAAATATCCCCATAGAGTATGTTGGCATATGGATCGAAAATTTCAAATTTCAAATTTTGAATGGAAGTGTTTTTTCATCGTATCTCTTTGCGAATGGACATGGCTGTTATTTCTTTATAAATAGGGGTAAACTGATGAAATTTTGTTGATTACTTTCTCATATTTTCTCTTCTCTTTCACTCTCTTTTTTTATAAAAGAAATTATACCAAATTCTTCTCAAATTCAATTAGAACCAAATTCAACTCCACCGATTTGATGCTCTTTGACTATTCTTTGATCTCTCTCACTCAAACAAGATCGAAATACTATTCAAGAGGTTATAAGTTTATTTGTATTCAAGATCAATGCTCTTGTCTATAAAACTCTATCAAATCATACTCCTATATTAGTGGTTGTGATTGTAGCTCGTGTAAATCAATTGGGTGTGCTTAGTGACCCAGAAATTCAAGCGAGTATGCTTGTGACCCGTGTAAATCAAGTGAGTCTACCCAGAAAATCTGGAGGGTGTGTCTCGTTGCCTTCAAACCAAGATTGTATTGACATTGCTATTTAGAAAGAAATCCATACAAAGAATTGTACAGGTCTGGATGTAAGGTAACTCTGAGCCTGCATAAAATCCTAGCGTGTTCTTTCCTTTTTACTTTTATTGCATTTATTTTTATCTCTACTTGAATCTACGATTGTTAATTGCATTGTTCAAACTATAATCTTAAAATAATTCACAAAAATTTAGAAAACATTATTCACCCCCCTCTAGTATTAAATTAGCCTTAAGATCCATCTTTCGCTAAATAACACTGTTTACTCATCATCTCCCATGTCAAGAGACAATTTAAGTAAACTATTCTAATAAAAAGGACTTTTAGAGAAAATTTGCATTTGTTTAACAAATCTTACTTAATAAAATACTATTTTCTTTGTGACCTACATCAAATTGTACACCCAATTTTCGAACCTAGATTTCATTCTCTTAGTTAGCCATAAGAACCAATTTATCCATGAAATCTAAACTAACTATGCCATGTTCTTATGTAGTGGACTTATCCCTCCTAAAGAATAAGACTATCGTAGGTTTCCTCTGGTCAATACTCCTGCTAGTGTTGATACTCCTTTCAGTGCAACGTTTTCTATTGCACCTTCCTATTTTCAAAAGATTCGGGATGTCTGTTCTAATTCTAAAAATTAATTAATTGTGTTGTAGCTTCTATTATTGTTCTCACTAGAAAAAGGACTTTTCGCAGCGTTTTATAAACACTATTACAGACTTTAACTGCATTACGAAGATCGCTGTCTAACAACATGCTATAATAGGGCCAAGATATATTACAAGATTTTAAAAACGCTGTGACAAAAGCAAGGTGTTACGGCATTTCTATTTTTATAGCATTTTTGTAACCTCTACGATATGTCCTTACCCATTGCTTCTTCCCCTATTAGACAACCTTCATAGAAATACTGCTAAAGTGTTTCACAACATTTTCTAAACGCTGTAGGCTAGATTTTATCTATGTAAAATAAACGCTTTGTATGGCTTTGCATTTTACAGCGTTTTCCCTTTAGCCTAAGTAGTATTTTATTTGCAACTTTTTTCACTTTCACGACTCCTATAAAACGCTATTATATAACAAATTACCATAGCTTTCTTCTTCCTGTCAACAACCATCTGAAATTCAATCTACTCTTTCTGCATTAACAAAAAATTCCCACCAGCCATAAAATTTTATATCTAATAACATTAGTTAATTAAAACAACAGAAATAAATATAATCTTCGCATACTATATTAAACATAACTAAAAGTTGCACCAACTTCATACACAAAATAAGCAATAATTAACATTTCATACATAATGTTGTAAGCAAATATGACAGTAACATGCTTTTACGAAAATAGCATATTAAATGAAACAAAATATGAGTTGTGTAGAGTCCAAGCTAGTTCTCTTCAACAATTCATTGTCCATTGGGTCAGCCAAATTACATGAGCATGCTTACTTTGAATCTGCTAAAATTAAAAAAAACATGTTAATAGTTAGCTCATGCATAAAATACAACATAACTGAACATTTCATTTCTATTCTCTATCTGATTTTCTCATGGGTATGTAATAACTCTGCTCAATTTAGTAAGGTTGCAAGCATTATGCACTGTCAGTAATTCAAACAGATATGCAATCAAATAAACAGATACATAGCAATCAGCCTTTTGTTGATGCTTGCGGTGGAACCCAACAAGCATAGGTAAATACATGAGACATAGTAGCATTGCACGTAAGTGGTTATTGTTGTAATTATCATGTCCTAAAATATAATTTATATTTATATCCTATGGAAATATATAGTTAACATATTAGGGTATACAGTATAGAATCCAGAAACTTCGATAACATAGCCTAAGTCATATTACTTGACCTGTGGTATTTGGTATATATGATGATCTTACTTATATCGTTTTGTTGCACATACTTATTTCTAGTGAATGATTTGATGATTTCTTGGTTTTCTGTGAATGATGTGAATTAACATGATCCATATGTCACCACGTACAGGACTTGGATCTCTATAGACAGAAACTAGATGAAATGGTCTACTGATGGGATAGTCAACATATTAGTTCAAATTTACATTAATAAAAAAAGGTTAGATGCTCACATGTCATTTTGTTTCAGGTCTTTCGAATGCAAAAATGAGTAGATAATTGTCTTGTTATTGTTTATATAATTCTTCAATAGCCTCTAGTGTTCTTACAACAAAAGAAGAGGTAGCTTTTTTGTGTTTGTGTTCAGTTCTTTTCTCCTTTTCAACCCTTTTTGTGTTTCTCATTATTATTGTTATTATTATTATTATAGAGAGAAAGAATAACATGTATTTTTTGTACAGGAATTGAAATACAACTATAGTTTGTGACAAGTTTAATAAAATAAAATAATAACGTAGGTTGTGCTGCAACACTTCAGTTGAAGGCCAGCTTGTACTTCTCTTATTTCAAATACACTCTGTGGGAAGCACAGTGTGTTATTTTCTATATCTTTACTTGTGTCCTTGTTGTCACTTTATGAACATGTAGTAAAATATACATTGTATGCTTTAATCTGAATATAAACTTATTGTGAGTTTTATTCAAATGTTTGGTTTGTTGAGTAATGAAGGCAAAACCGAACACATAGTACATTGAATTGATAGCTAAATTACTATCGACAAACCATACTAGTTTTGGAAGAATATACACACTTAACTAAAATATACTGCTTCTGTTATTTCATCAAAAAGTTTAATTAATATTTCATATTGATACATTTAAATCATTTAATAATTAGCATGTCCACAGTAAATTTAATTTCATATGAATGTTAAGATTACTCATTGCTACAATAACAGTATTTTCAGTAAATAAATAAATTTCACATATTCAATTCAAAAAAATAAGTTGATGTAGATCCCAAAATTCAAAATCTCTCTTGATTCTCCTAAAATCAACAGATGCACACTCCATTCCCTCTTCATTTGTTCAACAGCCTCAACAGATCACTTGCCCATACAATCACCTCCCATTACCCATACAATCCCTATGCTATGCCACAGTCATCTCACCAAACCATCATCTATACATTGCATTTACAGTTTTCATTAAAAAAATTACTGGTGCAAATCACACTACTTTTTACCACCTCTGTTTTCAGTTTACATTGCATTTATTGTTTACTACTTTATGTTACAGTTTTAATGCATTACACTACATTTTATGTTCATTTGAATTTTCATTTCATTTTATTGGTATAGTTAAATTCCACTACAAAAAATGGTTTCGTTTTAGTTTGTAGTTGAGTTGGAATTTCATTCATATAACAATTCCAAACCCCAAACGATTCGCATATTTTGTTTACATTTGATTTTCTATTCACAACCCACTCCTACCACTTCAGTGTATACCTTTTCTTTAATTCCTGAAGTTGTCTCATGCTCCGTCATATTCTCCATTAATCACCAGCTTGCAATACACTTTAAGTTTGTTTTATTTTGAAGTTTCATAAAATCAAGCCATGAAAAATATATTCTTAGTCATAGATATAATCATAATAATTTAAATTGCAAGAGAAAAAAGATAATTCATACTTACTTGAAAATGATCCTGTTATAATATTTGTGGAAGACCAAGCTATAGTAGAACCAAGTGCATCTTCAATAAACTCAATATAAGAAGTAGGTCTCCATAAAGGTGCGTTTGGAACTTTAACAACATTAACCTAAACTTTGACCGCATCTTCTTCTGGTGGAACAAAATGGACCAATGCTTTAAGGTCGGTTGAAGACATGAGCCCTTCGGCAATTACTTGTTTGGCTCCATGAACGCTGATCAACTTGCATTTAGTATCTTTCTTGGAATTTGCGCTCTGCTACGCAACTAATGAAACCGTTTAAATCAGTATTGGAAATAGAAGTGATCCTAAAAATAAAAGATTGCCAATGCATATGTTTGAATAAATCAATACATAAAGTACACACATTACCGTTGGAGATAATACAACATTTGTCATACAAATAGATGTTATAGCGTTAACATTCTCAACAACTACATTTGTTTCTGGCCAAGCCATTTTGCTACCAATAGCTTCTCCAACATATGTCATACCAGATGGTGGTCTCCATAAGAATGCATTTGATTTTTTGGCCTCATCAATCAAAATAAGCACGACTGATGGTCCAAGAAGAATATTATTCAAAAGCATACTTGGATCCCTAGAGTAAAACCTTCCTTTAGCAACTAATTCTTTACTTCCAGTCCAATCATACACCATTTATTTTATATTTGTATTGCTACTAGCACTCTATGAAAACGAATAAGTACATATGAAAAAAAATAAAGTATAATTTAGTATATCAAATCATAAAGATGCCGAATAAATAAATAAATAAATTTACCATAATGTCATCTTTTTCAAAGTAAATCGTCAGGTGCAAAACAACTCTATCAGCTGGCCATGCTACTATCTTATCCTTAGCTTCTCCAATATGTGAGAGCATCCTAGGTGTAGACCTCCATAAAATAACATCCAATTTCTTTAGGATACCTATTAAAATTTTCATGGCTTTCGGTCCAAGAGGAATGTTATGTACAAGCTCTTTCGGGTTAGTTTATAGAATTTTTCCTTCAACAACTATTTCATTATCCCAGTCCAATCCAATAAATCACATTTGGCTGTTGTTTTGTCATACTTGTTCTAAAATTAATCAAAAACAATAACGCTAAGTACTTAACTAAAAATACAAATTCAAATGACATCACACGAATAATAAATAACTTTTACCACTTGAGATGCATTCTGATCTTCGTTCCCTCTTAGTTGATGCATTAGTTGTGTACATTAATTTAAGGAAATAATAAATAAGTACATAATAGTGGAAAGAAAAAAGCACAACAAAGAAGTGGAAGTTGAAAAGCAGGTGCAAAATTAGACCAAGTATCGGATAGGTTTTTGCATTATTGAAGATGAATTCAATGCTCTGAAGTAAGTTTTTTTATTGAGTATGTACCAAACTTAAAATGAACATTCCTTAACATATACTTCCGGTGAATCATAGATCAACAGCAGATATATGGACTAATTATGATGCACCAAATTTATGTCAAACCTCCGATCAAGGCTCCGATCAAGGTTGAAAATATTGAAAACATAAATAGCATGCAAAACGTGTACAGCTAAAAACTAACTGAAAGAGCATAAGTACTTCTATTTAAGCATAAATCCTACATGATTTTGTAGCATTTGAACCATCTTCTCTAAATTGTTAACTTTATTTTAAAGCTGGTTTGTTTGTTTTTGGTTAGCCTATGACATAATAAGCTTGGTGTAGGTCATACTTCTTCTCATTCCTCTTAACCGTCCATGTTTATCTTGTCCCAACATTGCTGAAAGAGCGTCTTCCGTCATGTTAGTTTTGGAGCTGGATTGCGATTCACTCTTAGTTTTTTTAACTTTCTCTTGTAAATGGTAATATGTATTATAATTTCCAAAATTATTACACTCAAAAGTGATTTGGTAATAATCAAACTAAAACGAAAACACACACAATTGTATCTTTAATAGCTAAGCTCACTGGTTCGCCATTTTTTCGAGTGCGAGAGCTAATCCAAACATGAGCACTACAAATGAAGCGGGATTGGAACTCTTTTTTTTTTTGAACTGGTACTTTATATACAACAAATCAATGGAACAACATATCCCATGTCAAATAAATGTTCGAAAGCAAGTTTCGAACTTGTGACATCCTGCATCAAGCCGAATCAATTAACCACTTGGACAATGATGCTTGTCAGGAACTCTCTTTTTTGTACAATAACAAAAAATGAATAGAATGATTGTCTTAACTATAGAAATAGATGACATGACAAGTACAAATATTTAAAGAAAAATTCTCACCATATCTACAGCTAAACGAGCCATTCTCTTACGGCTGCATGTGTGTGGCACTTGCTTCTGCTTGAGAGCTTTGTATATGTCACTTTTTATCTGAAAAGAAAAAAATTAAATCACATTAAATAGTTAATTCGTTCAATAAAAAAGTACCAATTAGATGTAATTTACTTTGAATTTTGAACTAGTTTTCAAGCTGATAAAATCATTACACTCCGTCATACTTTCGATATTATCTGGTTTTAGTTGAAGTCTTTCCTCCTTAGACTTTCGTTTCACTAACTGATTAGCTACTCTACATTTTGAGCACCGAAAGATATATCGCATTTGTTGAATATAGGTACTTTTTGCCATTCCTCATCCAACTTGAATCTAGCCTGTATCAGTTTGGAAACCAAAAAACAAAGTAAGCATGTATATTTATACACACATAAAAAATGTAAGCATGCATATCATATTACAGTGTACATCGGTACATTTGTATTACTACATGTACATTGTACCTATTTATTCCACATGAATATTTCAATGTCAATTTGCAATAATATATCAATGGTTGTATATGAAAAAATAGATACAACGTTAAAGTTTACAATAATATTTCCATCATTTTTCTAGTACTATACTACCGTTATGATTTCAATCTGGTTCATGGTTCATAGCTCATAGAGAGGAATAGACACATTTAAGAAACAGCTGAACAATTACATACACCTTGTTATGAAAGATAATATAATAATTGTCACGTATGCAATCCCATAAGGATTACATTAAAACTGACAAGCAGCTTACTAATGTAGTGGTTCGCACAAATAAATATAAAAGTAATTTACCCCACCTTATATTATTACTACTTTTGTATTTCAGTAGGTCAAAAATAAATTGCTTATAGTATTTACTATATGTGCAATATTTATCTTCATTGACGAAGTTGGGGACAATATCCACCTCAAGTGAGGTGCGGGTTTCTTACATTGTCTATTAAAATCAACAATTTATTACATGATAACTTATTTACTATGTGTGCAATATTTATGCAGACTATGTGGTACTGACTCTTGCACAATACAATAATATAGAGGAGAACTGGACTACCTTGTAGTTGATATGCCTCTTGGGACTGGTGACATTCACTTACATTGTTGCCAGGTTTATTATATATTTTTCTAAAATATAAGAGTAAATATCTTATGTTTTCACTGTTTTCTCGCATAAATTTAATTCGGATATTTTTAGGTTGTCCATTGACAGCTACAGTTATAGTTACCACCCCATAAAAGCTAGCTTTCATTGATATTGCAAAAGGAGTTCATATGTTTTCAAAACTTAAGGAATTTTTTTTGATAAAAAATCCTTAGTTATAGCAATTTCGAAACAATGCATGTTTTACCAGTTTGATTTTGATATTGGTTTTTTATTTTTTTCTGAAGGTTCCTTGTAGTAAAATAATAATAATTAATTAACTATTTCGAAACAAGACTAAGTATTTGTTTGATTTGAATTACCAAACAATGGTTACTGGATATTTTTTAGGTTGCTCCATTGATTATCACAAGAAAGTCTCTGAAAAAATACCTTATGCTCGATTCACCGGTCACTCAATATTTTTGAATACTATATTTTGTTGGAATGTGTAATAATTTAACTATAATATCGAAGACTACCATGTCTCTAACTAATGAAGAGTTTAAGAATGAACCAATATCGTAAAATTGAATCGGTCTTGATTTGCCATAAATATGGTGGTGTTGGGAGAAAAACGAGTCCTTGTACGGAAGTCTACAGGGATCGAGGTCTTTTATACATAAAAAAATTACTTTTATATTAAGTTTTAGTTCTAAATTATCTCTTATTGTTCCATTACCAAACTCAGCAGGGAGTAAATGAAGAAATACAAAAGATGTGCCAAATAAAAGCAATTGGTCAAAAATAAACCACTTATATTATTAAATTCGGACAAGTTATTCTAATTTTAGTAAGTGTGCCTTGATAGCAGTGTCCTATGGGGACGAAGCTATCCATGATAATTTGTACGTCATAGGTAACCGAGCCACCAAAAGGGAAGAAGAATTACTCCACTATCCATTAAAGGAGTTGCACGGTATATTCAAAAGGAATAAATGTATGCCTAACTAACACACATCAATCTTGTACTATTTAGAAATAATCTCGCCTCTTCTAATAATTATGAAGTATACCATCTACAAATCTCAAAGCTGCCCTAGTAAACAACACTACAGATAATCAAACTCTGGCATCACTCCAGATTTCATCATACCAAAATCAATGGCCATACTCTAATGCTCACTATATCAATATTGTTTACTCAATATCAAATCAAAAAAGAATGCATCAAATATAATATTCAACTTACATTTCAAAAATATACCTGAATGCAATCCCATAAAACAGATTTTAAATCATCACCAAGATGTCTCCAATCAGTAAGCGTAACTGAAACATGCTCTCGTACAAGTGGGCCTAGATGAGATGATAAGTGAATTGAACTGTCTCCTATTGGTACACCACTCTCATTAAATTCAACTTCAATTCGATTTGCAAAATTTGATGGAAGTCTCTTCATTTTAGTAGGACCTCTAACAATTCTTTCCCAAACTAGATTTCCCTTACATCTTGAATAGGTCCATCGGTTTCCATCATGTCATCCAAATTTTTTATGTTTTGCATTGTATTGTATTCAAGTGCACAAAGATTGTCATTATTTTGATTATTGTCACCATCAAAATTTTCTTTGGTTTGCATTGAGTTATCTTCAACTGATTGTTGGTTGTCTTCATTTTGAACAATGTTGTCTTCAACATGCTTATTCCGTTTATTAGATTCCTTGAGTGCAATTTCGGCTTCTTTGGCTCTTTTTTGTCTTTGAGCAATCCTCGTCATTTCTATGAATAACAAAATTATTAGTGTTGCCAAAAATTTTGTAATATTTATGTATTTTTATAGCAATCTGATCTTCTACAAGGAGATCAATCAACAATTTTTTTCATGCTATGATGAAAACAAAAGCAAATAGAACAAAAATTTAGAGTTTTTGGATGACTAAGAACAAATGATTTCAAACAAACTTTCAAGTTAAGAAGTGCAGTTGTTTACAAAGTATACAATTCAGAGCATCCTATAATAGTACATTATATTGAAGAGTGCACAGCAGCCAAAAAATAATGGCCTAAATGTAAGCTTCAATAAAAATCACCGGGATCAAATAAAGGAGGAACTATTACATGCAATAAATAAATTATTATTTCACAACAAGGAAATTTAATAAAGAGAAAAACCATACTTTTATCGCTTTAGTACCAAATCACCCACTATGCATAGTATAACCGACATTGGTGCAATCTAAAGAAACTATTGTACTAAAGAGAATTGGCAACTACATTGGTGCAGTTTGAAGAATTTATTGTTGACTCTATTTATTTATTTCCACATCGTTGTTTGGATATATCACTATCATTAGGTAAAAAAAATTCCCAACGGTTCAAGCTTCCACCTGTGATGGTCAAAATGACTTTGATCCTGTATGTAAAAAAATGAGAAATGATAGCCGCACATAACGACTACACTTTTGTCATTTTATAGGCATATATCGACATATTTGAGGTGATCTATACTACCTTAGCACATATGAAGATGAATTCAAATGAAATGTGACAATATATATTAATCCATGATAAATCAATGCAAGTTCTATGATAATTGTGTGACATCATTTTCAGGCATGTTTATTTAGTATTAATTATCTTCTATATTAAGCATGCCAAGTTAGCTACATATATCAGTATTAATGCAATATAAATCAATTCTAGTTATTTTTTTGAATCGGTCATCATTTTCATGTGTCCAAGTAATTTTAATTTCATTACCATACAGTTTCTTGTTTATATCTCAGTTTATTATTGTTTGACAACTTTTACAATTAACAGAAAGATCCAAAGTGAAATCCTGGTTAGATTGCACATGTATTATCTGCTCGCTGAGATTGAGAACATAATCATATAATGGGGTATTGAAAATTTTTATAAACTTTACATTAGAAATGTAAATAAATAGTGCATGAAAATGCAATGCAGGGATTACATTATGATGTTTGTTCAGAGGTAAAGTAGCAAGAGCGCGGTTGCTCGTAGAACATAATATACAATGAATTTCACTGGAACCTAAACTAAGTATACATGAAAACAGAAATATCAAGTGTTCGTGTTGCTCGTAATATTTGAGAAAATGGAAACATCACATGTTCCATATACGCCCTTAGCTGCCATAGAGAACTTGATTTGAATTTTGCATGACCTTTAATAGCAGTTAGTTGACTAATTGTATGCATAATGTATGATCTTTTTTAGTTATATTTATCATCAACTGATTATAAGATGTTTAGCTTGTTCAAGTTTTTTGATATATAATTAAACACTCAAAAGTGTATATATTTGGTTTTATTTTTACAATATTGAAATTCTATTTTCAGTCTTAATTACCTCAATTCATGTTCTAATTGAATTTTCTAAATAATCAAAATTTGGTCCCTGAAATCATTGTACTCAGTTGGATTTCCAACTGTTATGTTTCGGGTTGGTGGTATGACGCTTTCTTCACTGATTCACAGTGTACATTTTAGTTTGATTAAGTTGTTCACCTCATTAATTCACGTTCATTCACTATTATATGTTGTTACGCATTATATATAAACTTGATGTTGTGTAACAAAATGCAAGCATATGATATTGTCCCAATAATTCATGCCACAGATAATCAAATATCACCGGTTGAATAGATACATATTAGTAGGATAATCTCCAACAGATAGTAAAAACGAGTCATTGCATACATATTACCTAACCAAAGATGGTGGATAATAAAATCCAATGCAATTAAACTACTCAAGTATGCCGTCACAATCTTGCCTAACATAACTAACATCCTCAATGAAATCATCAACATCCATGTCAATTTCTTCATAATTCTACATAGCAACGATAACTTCCTCAAGTGATTCATCCATATCTATCTCATGAAAGCTTCTTGATGGTGCCCTCATTGCAACATACCAATTGGAAGAATCATCTTCTCTTAAATAATTTTTTTTGCTTGAGATGCAAGGATATACGGATCTTTCGAAAATGAAGCTTTGTTTTTATGTAAGTTGACAAGGTTGAATCCATCTTCTACCTTCACATCATTTCCTATGTTTGCTCAATGACATTTAAAGACAGGAACATAAAAAACATGATAGTCTAACAAAATTATATCAATCAATATTCCATTATAAGTAACAACATCAACTACTTGAGAAGTATCTTGTGCGCTTGCTTTATACATGGTAGTCGCATCATAAGTGACCCCATTATTTTAAGTTTCTCTCTCAATATCTTTTGTATGAAAACGTTGTCCATTAATGATATATCTTGACGGGATAATGCGCTACTCCTCTGACCACATGCCATCCATTTTAACAGTATGTCATGATCCTTCAAATCAATAGGCATGATCCTTCAAATCAATAGGTATCAAAAAAACTATTTAAAATGAATCTTGATAATAATAAATATGAAGTTAATGAGACAATATTTCAAAATTTCACTCACCTTCTTTTTAATCCAATTAGCAAAGTTATTTGTATGGGTTTTCCAAAGTAAAGTTGCATTTTTTCCATGCTCTTGTTTGACTATTGTTACTCCTCCAAATGCAAACTATTGTAGAACAATAAATACTAAATTGTGTTTGTTGTTACAAATGATTTACAATGGTAATAACAAACTATAATAATTACTTACTCTAAAAATGGTTCCACGACAGTCATATTCATTAACACAGCCAAATGTGCAATTTGTTTCTCATTGGTGGATAATGTAACTATTTTGCAAACTGAAATTTATCATCCTTCGAGGATGGAATATTTTCATAATCTTCATTTTGAGCTTCCTTCTCCTCTATTTATATTGATTTCTTTAAAAAATCACTAAAAAATTTCATGCACTTTTCTGTAAGATAGGATTCTGTAATACAACTCTCGAGGCGTGCATGATTTCTTACATAATGTTTAAGTGTCTTCATATATCTTTCAAAAGGGTACATCCAACGAAAATGAACCGGTCCACACAATCGGGCTTCCCTTTCAAGATGAAAGGTCAAGTGTATCATTATATCAAAGAAAAAAGGTGGAATATATCTTTCAATTTCGCATAAAATTAGAATAATCTCATCATCAAGTTGTTGCAGTTTTTCTCTATCAAGAACACGCTGATATAATTTATTGAAGAATGAACGTAAACGTATTATTGTCCTTCTTGGCTTCTTCGGCAATAATCTTCTTATTGCAACTAGTAATAACTATTGCATTAGGACATGATAGTCATGTGATTTCAAGCCACTAATTTTACAATCCTCCAACGATACAGAACTTTTGAAATTTGGGCAATAACCATCAGATCCCTTGAAATCATCTAACCTTTGGCATATTGTTTTTTCCTTGAAATTGGACAATGTATATGAAGCTGGTGGAAGATATGTTCTTTTTCCATGAGATTGTGCATAAAGGCCATGTCGAATTCCCCAATCTTCCAAATCTTTTCCAGAATTAATTTTGTTTTTTGATTTATTATCATGCAACATCGTCGCTATTATGCTTTCACTAACTTTTTTTCTATATGCGTTACGTCTAAATTATGACGCATTGGAAGTTCCTACAAAAATCAATATGGTTATTTATTAGTATATATATTTTATTCATTTATTGAAAATAATATCACTAACCTTCCAATATGGTAAATCAAAGAAGATTAATCGTTTTTTCTACCTTGATATTTCTATTTTTGTAGGATCATCACCTTCTTCAACGGCTGGATTTTTCCTTTTCCTACTATGGTGCTTCTTAGTTGACTTCTTTTTTTACCCTTTCCTATCTTTCTTTTATTATCTTCATTTGCAATTTCTTTTCCAATTTCCAAAATTTTCAAAATAATAGAGATGTTTCTTCCGGTCAAAATTCTAGGCCTATAACCATTTTCTATAGTGTTATCAAACAGGATTTTTGTTTTCTAAACGATTCTGAAGGTGTTAAAAATCTTCTTGACACATAAAGACATTCTTTCGACTATGCTTCAACCATCGATGATGAGTGTTAACACTGCAAAATGGACAAGGTTTTTTACCCTTCGCACAACATCTAGCCAGATTACCATATGTTGGAAAGTCATTTATCGTCCATAGAAAAATTGTTCTCATATTAAAAAGTGATCTACTAAATTCATCATAAGTCTGAACGCCAGTAATCCACAAATGTTTCAGGTCTTCTACTTATGGCGCCAAATATATATTTATATCATTTCCCGATTGCTTTGGACTAGGAATCAACAATGTTAGCATGATATTTTCTTTTTTCATGCATAACATTGGCAAGAGATTGTATGTCACTAACATCACGGGCCAACAACTATATTTGGAACTCAATGTTAAAAATGGATTAAAATAATCAGTAGCAAGACCAAGCCTTAGATTGCATGGATCAGCTGCAAACGATTCCCATTTCTCATCTACCATATTCCATATTATAGAATCAACAGGATGACGTATTTTCCCCTCATTACTTTTGTTGCTAAAATACCATCTTAAATCTTCTGCCATCTTTTGAGATCTAAACATTCTTCTAAATCATGGAATGATTGGAAAATATCTTAAAATTTTAACTAGAATGCCATGCATGATTCATTTGTACATTCGTTCCTCTTCCATCTCAAAAACCCATATTTTGGACAACTATCCAAAATTTTGTACTCTTTTCTAAAAAGACAACAATCATTTTGACAAGCATGAATTTTCTCAAAATCTATATCGAATACTTCAAGAGATTTTTTTCACCTCATATAAAGTCCTAGGGAGTACGTTATTCTTTGGCAACAATAGTTGTTGCACATTTAGAAGTTTATCAAATCCATGATCGGATAACCCGGTCACACATTTTAGATTATATAAGGCAATAATGGCAGATAATTTCGTTTGATCAGTGCAATCAAGTACAATGGGTTTCTGCATCTTCAAAGTTTTTTTTAATAAATCTTCCTCTCGTTTTTGTGCACTATTTTCATCTTTATCATCATCAGAATATGTATGATCGATGAAATCTTCATCTTCATAATGAACGGATTTGAATAAATCATAAGTGTCATCTGACTTAATATCTTTTCTCATTGTTATTTGTTCGCCATGATTATACCACATACCTTCCTTGTATACTAGATCCATTCCTCTTATAATCAAATCTCAACAACAATCTTTTCATAATGATGACTAAGAATTCGACAATCTGAGCAAGGACATAAATCTTTTCTAGATTTCTTGAATTTCTCAAAGCTGCATGTACAAACTTCCAAGCTCCTTTCTCATACTCATTACTAGTTCTATGAATAAAATGAAATAACTATTAACTTTAACATCAAAATATATGATTTAACTCTCAAAATATGTTTAAGTACTACGTAGTTACTTGTGTAGATGCACCCAATTTTTATCCATCGCCAACCAATACGTAAGGAAGAAAATTTCTAAGTTGAAGTAATAATCAGTTATTGAATGCAAGCAAAATAACAACTAACTATACCGGTAATTTTGAAGAAAGTCATAATTGGAAAAATGAGATATGAATGAATAATGACAACAACTCCTTTAGAAACGAGATTGACTCAAAAAAGTCATAATTGATTTCAAAGATGATTGTCATATTATTTTATTGTGTGCTAATTTGACTAATAGTTGTAATGTTCAAAAAAATACTTGAAATATAAGTGTTGGAGCAAATGAGCACAAATACCAGTGGCAAAATATTGTGTCTGCCTATATGCTTTTACATGTAGAGTAAATGCAAGTTCAATTTGCTAAAACCGAATTTAGATTAAGCGCTGTAATTTTATATTGGGGGAAACTTGCAGTGTGTAACTCCCAGCTAAGATAAACGACTAATGATAATACTGTTTAATATTCTAAACGATTTTAATGTATGACTGACAACTCAGATAGTGTTCTTTGTGTAAAAATGTAGAAGGTGAGAAGTTGAATGAACATTTCTCTATCTTTACAAGTCACATCTCAAGTTTAAAACTAGCTATCAATAAAATAATCTCTTTAATTTATCTTTGTTGCTCTATCTTTGAGCTTTCATGGAAGGATAATCATGTTTTATTAAATGTACACAAATTGGAATGTAACTTTTATATAGTGCCTTAGCTATATTCAGATTTTACTTCGGTTATACAATTTTTTGATTGCTTTTTAGATTCATTTTCAACAGCTTTTAATGTTAATTAGTTAATTTTTTTATTCATGAATGGCGAGAGCATTAATGAGAGATAGAGGATCTGCTTCATACCACGTTCATTTTACATTGTATTACAAATAGCAATGGATCAACATTGTACCGGCTCTAGCACAACTCAAAGTAGTCTTTTATTTGTTATTAATTTGCATATATGGCTATGGATCAACTTTTTTTAATATGGATGCACCAAGTTTTTTAATCCTTTTTAGAGTGATTAAATGATGGTAAAACGGTTAAAAAAAACTGAATAAAGGACAATATGACCTTTAGGTTAAGGGAGAAGCACATGTCATGCATGGATTAATCCAACAACTTAAATAGTTGAATACATACTATAGTACTTCTACTAAGGTTCATTTTCAAGATGACATAAGGGAGCAAAAAGTTGACAATTTTGGACTATTTTCGAAATGTACTATATACATAACTATTGCTTACATCAGTTCCACTAGGGCTGTCAATTTCCTACACGACCCGAAACACGACCCGAAATCCGCACGGAAATTAGCAGGTTAACCCGACCCATTTAATTGGCGGGTCATTTTCGGGTCAACCCGAATTTGACCCGTTTATAAACGGGTGGGTTTCGGGTTGACCCGCCAACCCGAAACTGACCCGTTAACAACCCGTTTATACAGTATATAGGTTAAGCTGACCCGTTTACGACCCGCTCCGACCCGTTTATGACCCGTTTGTACCTTATACGGGTTATACGGGTTGACCCGACCCGTTTACGACTCGTTCCGACCCATTTACGACCCAATTATACCTTATACGGGTTGACCCGACCCGTTTACACCTTATACGGGTTGACCTGACCCATTTACGACCCTACCCGACCCGACCCATTTATAATCGGGTTACACGGGTTGGGTCGGGTCAACCCGTTTATAAACGGGTCGGGTTCGGGTTGAGCGTTTTCGACCCATTTAATAAACGGGTTGACCCGACCCATTTATAATCAACCCGAACCCGACTTGACCCGACCCAAACCCGACCCGACCCGACCCATTGACAGCCCTAAGTTCCACTACCATATCTTCTTTTGCATAGGATCAACTTAAGATAAACGAAGACTCCATAAAAAACAGTAAGATGGTCCTAAATAATGCTAATCTTCCATGATAATAAACTAACATATCTATTAGAACGTTTAACTTTACGTCAAAATAAAAGAAAAGTGTTTGTAAATAGTAGTCGAAATTGAATGAAATCGTGTTTGTTTCAATATCAATAAAGTCGCAAAAAGTGTTGCAAGTAATTATAAACCATTTGCTGTACATGAAACTCATTATTAAAATTTTCTTTTCCTTTCTTCTTTTTAAAAAAAAGAATTTTTGCAAAAAGATATTTGAATTTATCTATTTATCAAAGATGCATAAATTCATAAATTCACGTTTCATGGACATCCCATTGATTTATTACTTCCTTGCCCATTCAATTCTAAAACAAAGTGTTTATGCATACCGCAGCAGCAGCCTGAAAAGTTTGTGATATCTTTTTCTAACGAACCACAGTAGTCATAATGTTGAAAGATTCAATTTCATTGTGCATTTTCTTCCTTTCCTTGTACAATCTCAGTAAATCCATAGCCTAACATTTTAACAAAAGAAACAAAAAAAAGTATGCAGGCATCTCAATTTAGAATAGAAACTCATAACATTCATACTTTTAAACATATAAATTTTATGCTATATGTAACTAGACATCTAATTAAACAAATAAATGGATTACCAAAATACTACAATAAGATATCTTAAAAAGAAAACTAAGATATGAACTCCAGATAAAAATTTTTGCAATAGCAATACACAAGAGAAACTATAAAAAAGTTTACAGAGCATTGGAGTTAATCAATTAAACAACAAATTTAGATGCCATATTTATGATCCAATTTTCATACCATAATTTTCATTTATCTTAAGATAAATTCATGAACCCCAACCCGAATCTAGAGGATATGCATCAAAAGAGCTGCTGTGTTAATAAAACCATAAGTGGGTGAAATGTTCAAAAACAAAAGGAGCCAAATAAATGCTTTAGTAGAATAATACTTGGTGCAAATAAATTGCAGATCAATTTTAGTTTAGCTTCAGTGTCATTCTATATCATCATAGAAATAAATTTCATATCAATCTTCAAATTGTTATCTTTGAACTGCATTTTAACTAAATTGATTCATGGTCTATGAATTATGATAAATCAAATTGATCCTCAACAAAATATATTAACCACTACTCCAACTAAATTGATGATAGTGTATAGTAAGAATAGTTATGCAATGGAGGATTATTTCCAGTCTCAAATTTCTATTTTATGTTCAGTAAATGAATAAAAACAATTTTTACGATGTAGATTCATCAATATGGACGTGGTAGAAAAATATTGTTAATTTATTTTTATTTTAATCAAATTTTAATCAACAAAAATTCCTGTTATCTTGGCTTTAATAATTTGCTGCACCGTTAAGTAAGAAATGGAGTGGTATTCAATGTAAAATAAAATATGCTTTCAGTTACAAGCTAATATTTCGGTTATACTAATTAGGATTTCAGTTACAACCCACCTTAACTGGTACATGATTCATCGCCCAAAACATTATAATAGGTTATAATATGTTATTTAGGATTTTTTTTCTCCAGTTTCCAATCAACTCTTATTTTCTGATCTCTATTTTTCTTATCTCGTTCTTTCTTTTGTCCCGTTTTTCAAATGAATTTGCAAGATGGATTAAATGTAAATATTCTATGTGAACTCATTTTTCATTTTTCTTTCATGAAATAACCATCTGAGTCGTCATCGTTCTGTTTGGAAAGAACTTGTGATTCTTTTCCCTCTAAATTTTCAACCGGTAATTCTTTTTTCTTCCTACATATTTTCATTTGTCAAAAACATGTAGCTTTTTGTATCTACTCAATCAAGCATTTATTGGTCCCTTATTATTTTCTATTTACTTTTTTGAAGTACTGCATCAAATCGATATATCTCATCTTTTTTGGTTGCAGCTTCATGGAAAATCACCTTTAGTTGAAGAAAAATTACTTTATAACCCTAATTGTTTTAGCACAAATACAATAGACATATAGGATATGAGAACTTTACAAGATAATCTACACATGATAAATTCTAATCTACCTAATTTTGGTTTACCTTTTAATACCGGTGGCGAGAAGACAAACAAAGCAGCTGTTTGATGAACGACGATGAACGAGAAGATGATAGCGGCTCATTTCGATGAGCGAGATGATGAACGAGCCTATAAATAGAAAGCGCGAGGTGATTTTGCAGAGGCGAACGGATTTGATTTTGGATGATTTTTTTGGAGGGAAATGAAAAAGAAATAAAAAAAGAGGAACAAAGCTATTTGCAGGAAGAAAATAAGAAGAACGAAAAAGTGGCGACCAAAATTTTTTCTTCCAGCCAAATAAACATTTACGCAGCATTTCACTTTTTATATTTAGTTATAATTACAAATGTAAAATTGAAGGATAATAACCTTCTGAATTAAACGTTGTTATATAGAGTTGCAAAATGACATTTTTCCTGTAGTGTCTCTTCAGGACTTAATAGTTTTTATGAGATATTTATTGTCATTCAAAGAAAACTTTAATGTCTTTCTTTCATTTTTATCAAAATTTCGCTATTATTTATTTTCTAAATTATGTGAAGAATCGCCCTTACCATTGTTGCTCTAATCAACATCTTCAGAATATTTAGGCCAAGCTAGCGATAACACTAAAAGAACAATCCTCTCATTCTGTATTTGGTTTTGCAACCATGGATAGTGACGAAACCAATAAGTGGAATGAGAAATACATTAATATAAAATTTATTCTTAAATCAACTTAGGAAGCAGTGACAGATCTTGAGAAGAAAGTTTTGCGGAAGGATACTAAAATTGCTGAATTGACTAAAAAGTTTGGTTCATGTACCAATTCCCAATGGCAATTGGAGTTCGATACGAAGATTGCCCATTTAAATCAACACATACTTGACTTGGAGGTTAAAGTGATGAAGTACAAGAAAGAATGCTAATCTTGCGGATGGATATTGACTGAAGGTGAAAAGGGTTACCTACACATCTCCTAGTTGAATCTTCTAAAAGGAAATCACCATGCCTTTATTCTTCATCTCAAGGGCATTCAATCCATGGCTATGGTACATCTGATTCTTCTCAAGTAGATAAATCAAGAGAACTTGCAAAGGCTGAGTAGAGCCTTTAGGCTAGAGTGCATTCAAAAAGTCAAGGATCGATATAACAAGAAATTTATTGAAACATTCTCATCACAAAGACTAGAGATTGAAATGCTTGAGCACAAAAAGAATGAGCTAACGATGAAGATCAAGGTTCTTGAAGACAACATTAGTGAGATGAATTGAAGAATTTCTCAACTTAATGGCGCAAATAAAAATTATGAAAAGACCTTATTTGTAACATCCCGCCTTTTCACACGCTTTAGATCGAAACACGTGCTAATTCAGTCATACGGAAGGACGGATTGTTATGGGGTAAGTAAGAAAAATAGAGATGAGAAAAAAACATAATCTCACAGCGGATGGATAAAATATAATAATAAATATATAGTTCATAAAACTGTTTACAAAACATTTGTTTCTTCTTTATATAATAAATATCAGAGTTCACATACCAAAATATCAATGCAGCGGAATTAAATGTTGTAGCGGAATAATATACTAGATAATAGTAATACAAATCTTCGTCTTCGTCCTCCAAAGCTAAATCTTCAAATCCTGAAACGCTCGGACTGACCCGAGCGAATATGAAAGACAAAAACACTCGAGTCAGAACTAAAAGATCTTATGTAAGTTAAATTAACACAAATAAATATGAGTGCAGTAACTCAAGAGATGCTCGGAATTTACATCTCCTAAGGATCCGTTAAACTATTTACTATGTAGTATATTGCGCTATTATAATAGTGTCTATTTATTAAATAAAATTACTTTTAAATAGCGTTAAGGGGTTACCCATATAGCCCTTAACACAAATTATATTCCCATAGTCTATACAGTACCGTAATCTCCCCCGTACTGGGCGTCGTCAGAGGGCACTCCATAGGTATGGTACAAAGCCAAAATCGTATAAGGCGCGCTAGGGTTGGTGACACGGCACAACTAGGCAATGCCAGGGTAGATATACCAATTACGCTTCCAGGTCGGTGGTAACGCATAGCCGCACCTATCGCCCACCTCGAGCCACACCCCCAAATCAAATAAATCAAAAGTGGCCACCGAATCGATCCAAAAGTCAAAGTATAATATCGAAGGGATGTGTCCGATCAAAGGTGCTACCTTATTAACCCATCAATCGCTCCTGTTTTAGCCACCTTATGCCAACTCACGGGAGTCGGGTCCACGTATTTACCTTAAAGGAAACGCCACCACCATCCTACTTCATTCTGGAATCTCCACCGCGTACACGGTTGTTAAAGTGGTTTTCGGGATTGGCAGAGAGTATGACAACTTCCGATCCCGGTCTCTTCAACAACCAAACGTTATTATAACACCACGGTCATTTTAAAAATAATTATACTTTCAAAACCAGAATATAATTATCCATTTTAAAACCCATAAATACGATATCATCTCCTTTAAAACCCAAATAATATTATATCATTTTATTTCAAATATATTTCTTTCCAAAATCATGCCACTTTTAAAATTTATAATATCTCGAAACCAAATATTTGAATTATAGCTTTCAAAACATAATACTTCGAAATTCATAGCTTTAAAACCATAACTTCTAATACTTAAGTGGTTTGGATATTCAACAGTATATAAAATAAAACAGTTGAATTTAAAATTTCTTTAAAAGTAAATAATTTCCACACCTTCACTTTTTTTTATTCACTTTAAATTCAAACTAAACCCATGACTTTTAGATTCACTTTCAGTTTAAATAAAACACTTCGATTTCAATATTTCAAAACTTCGAGAATTTAATGAATTTCAAAACTAAGGTTGGAAGTTTCAAAACAACAATTCATTTTCCTATTATTTAGTTTGAAAGGTTTATATGATAAATCCATAACCATTTATAATAAACTAAATTTATTAACACTAAAATTTCCTTTCATTTATTTATACTAGAATTATTTATTAAATCCAGTTATAATATCATACCTTAAAATTTCCAATTTTAAATAAGTTTACATCAACTTATGGAGTTAAATTTTCAAATAAGCTCAATTCCAATTAAATCTCCAATTTATCTTTCAATCTTAATTTATTTGAATCATTTATAACTCTATATGTATACAAGAACTTAAACTCATACTAAATCGTATAATATAAATTATCAAATGCCATTTTTCAACTTATTCATTTTATTTAGCAGATTTATACATAGCTTAAATTCAACAATTTAACTTTGTATGTATATATATAAAATATACTTGTATCATATCCAAATTTAATATTTGATAAACCGTATCATATCCAAACCATAAAAGTCATTTCAAAATAATTTTTTATATATATATACCGCGGGGCCTGTATATAAATTTTCTATCCTATGGTCAAGTGATACGAATATTTATCATTTCAATCTGCAATTTAAAAATAAATTGCGGTTGTATATCATTTCAAACCGCAATCCCGAATGAAATGAAAATGCATGATAACTTGCAGTTTATATAAGATAGAACACATCATCCATTCACCCAATATCAATCATCAACCAATTTATTTCAGTCATCATTAATTTATTTCTGTCATCATCAATTTAAACAAACATCAATATATAGCATATGCAATATAACAGGAAATAAATGACAGTTATTAACTAACAGTTTATATTCAAAATAAATTTAATAACTGTTTAACTAGCAGTTTTGTGCGAGTATATAAATAAATTTTAACTTTCAAATTTATATGCAATTATAAAATTAATCAACAGTCAAATTAAATAAATGCGATTTAACAGAGATAATGAATAAAACATGCCAAACAGTCATAAATAAATTTCTACTCATATCTAAAATCATTTAACAAACATAAGAAATCTTAGAAGTTGTGAGTGGGTTAAAACACTCACCTTTTGAATTTAAATTGAATTTAAATCCAATTTAAACCCAAAAATTCGAAGGTCTCAGAATCTGTCCAAACCATTGTCAAAATCTCCGGAATTTTATTACGATCCTAACAAAAAAAATTCGTGTGAAACGGAGTTCGTATGAGAAAGTTATTCGATTTAAATTGTTTGAAACAAATTTTTTAAACATAAACAAACCTAAATAAATAATATGCCACGTCATCGCCTAATACGCACGTCATCACCGAAAAACGCGCCTCTTCTTCCAGAACCTTTTTTCACGTTTGAACCCATAATGGCCGAACTTTGACCAAGCATTGCCAACGTCACCGGCCGCCGTTCGTCCCAACTCACCCACCATTGAGCTCGCCCCACCAAGGCGCCCAGCCTCCCCTAGGACCGATCACCCAGATCTCCACCGGCCACCCCTCCAAACTCGAGAGTCTAAACCCTAAAACGCCAAATTCACCCATCCCAGTCACCAATCGAGGCTGCAACATCCACCAACCTGTCCCCCACGTTGATCTCACCAAAACCC
The DNA here is from genome assembly GCA_030765085.1 of Allium cepa. Lineage (NCBI taxonomy): Eukaryota > Viridiplantae > Streptophyta > Magnoliopsida > Asparagales > Amaryllidaceae > Allium > Allium cepa. The sequence goes on from CM060932.1 coordinate 951,396,874, forward strand.
ATATTCCAATTTCAGGGATCGTCGCCAAATCAAAAAGGCCTAAATCGGCAAATTAGGTTTCGCGTTTCAGACCTTTGACTGCGATTTCCCGCTAATTCGAGTAAAATTTTCAAAAACGAACAGTTGTCGCAAAATCGTATTGATGAGATCGACGACATATATTTTTTTGGGATTTTTCTGAAGACTTCGAATTTTTGACTTTTGATTTGATTTTTGAAATTTGAATTTTAGATCTAGGGTTTGCAGCCATTGGGAAGAAGAGGAACTGAGGAAATGACGGACAAACAAATGAGAATAGATGGAGGCTAGAGTTTATATCTGGGTTTATATAGGTAGGTTAGAAACTAGAGTATATGGATCCGATAAACAAACGTGCTGAACGATAATTGGCCCAAAAAGCCCGTTCTGACCTTGGAACAAAATTGGTTAAACCCATATATCGAAATAGGTATTTTAAAATATTATGAATGCGATGGAAAAAGTTTCACGTCCAAATTCCATCGTATGAAGAAGTTATGCTGAAAACAATATTTTCAAATTGATTTCAATTAAATCGATTTCAAGGCGTTTCGCGTTCGTACGATCAAACGATAAGTCCGATCGCTACGAAACTTGAAACCCTACAATAATTCACTGTTCCAGATCCGATGAAACTAGTTTCGTCAAAATCCGAGTCTTTGACCAAAATGGCTATTTTTATATAAATTAAATAAATTAAAAATTTAGTCAATTAAATCAAATTTCCCATTCCACTTTGATAATTGACGATTCTTATTATTATAAAATTTTCAATCATCTATACTAATTTAAACAAAATTTAACTCGTCGAATTAAATTTTGAAATTCCCAAATTTCATTTATTACACCAAATTATAAATTTAATTTCCAAAAATTAAATTAAATTTTCTTTCCATTTATTATTGTCAAATAGATGGATTTATCATTTGATTCATATTTCATTACGTAAATATCTCCAATTTCACCTAAATTTATATTTACATAATATCTGAATATTAAATTTCAAGTATTACTTCAATTAACGTTAAAGTAATAATTATTTATTATTTATTGTAGTTGATTATCAGTTATAATTAAATATACCAAGTAGATGGTTAATCTTAAATACTTGTTATCATCACGTTTTATTTCCACTTACAAATGAATGCAATTATTACCTATTTCTTCCTTAGATAATAACCTTCCTATTTCCATTCATTATAACTTATCAAATTATATCCTTTAATTATGATTAACTATTCTAAATAAATTGGTTCACTTGGTTTCACGCCCTTAAATGCATGTTTCATATAATTTCCATTATTAACAAAATCACATTAACCAACCAATGATTAGATTTAGTTTTATCACAATTTCCCATATTAAATTAACAGGCTAGATAAATAGATACCCTAAAATATTTGTTACCGTTTATCTTGAATCACGCTAATGCGTTATTATTCCCAAACCACAAAATACTACTTAACTAAATTTATGCTTTTATCAATTTACCTTTACACTTCCGTTACTATAATAAAAATCATTTATGTAACGTTTATTATTAATAACAACATTGTAATCACCTACATTTTAAATGAACTTTATTTACAATAAATTCATTGACCAAATTTATTAGGTAATTTATAATAGTTGTTATCCTTAAATTTTATTTCATAAAGCAACCCACTTCATCTAAATCCTTATCTATGCAATATACCAACACTTAATTTCATTAAATACCAATTACCCTAATTATATACTAAGCCTTATCATTTAGAAATAATTTATCAAATTGAAATGTTCATCCAAGTTTATATATTATTACTCGCATTGACATAATTCCTTAATTTATTCCAATTTCCGTTTCAATGTTTTTATTACAAAATCAATTAAATACTTTCCTTTCTCGTATTAAATTATACACCTGTATAATCCTTTCTACTACTCATTATTTAGAATTCTATTAAAATTTCAATCTTTTGCAATAACTCATTTATTATACTTTTGCATATAAATAAACAAGGTTCCAAATAAATTGGGTTTATTAATCTTTAAAATTTAGTCTATTACAACCAATGTAATACTTCATAGGTTAATTATTATTACATTTACTTCGTTACCAATTATAAAAATTATATTTCTTTATAATTTAATTCCAAAATCATATAAATATGACAAATCTAATTAACGAAATTTACGGGTCGTTACAATCTCCCCCACTCAAAACTTTTCGTCCCGGAAAAGGAGAAGAAGGGAAAAGAAGAAAAATAAATCAGTATATCTTTGTTAAATATTAAATTTATAAACAAATAAGTTTACAAAATAAAATAATTTAAAATAAAATATACCAATTTATGCCCATTTAAATCTTTTATACATAAATTATTAAAGTTTGTAAAACATTTTCAAAATTTTTCTAAGTCCAAAATTTACGGAAAATTTTGGCAGAGTCTCCTTTGTACGGAGAGGCTCAGGAGAAAATATGATATCAAAATATAGCAATATACAACATATATTTTACAATATAATATATATCCCAACTCGGGAAAATATTTAAATAGCGCTATAAGCCGTAATCCGAAGCGTACCTATTTGTCGGGAAATTTACGCTTAAATTATGGAACCAAAGCAGTAGCAATTGCTTCCATAACCTGCATTTCACTTATAAAATCCAAAGGGTTAACAATATATACAAAGTGAAATATTTAAATGGTTTCAATTACTAACAACAAATCAATACAAAAACAATCAATTCGACAAATAGCATACACAACAATTTCAAGCAACCATCCAACCAAACAAACAAATAGTTGTTCGGGTTCAAAACCTTTAAATTGTACGGAATGAAGAAATAATTACTAGCGCATCATTTACTCAACAGTCTTAGATGGAACTAAATAGATTATTCATTCTCCCGAACACAATTTTTAAAGTATCTTACCCAAACAACCATAACCAAACAACAACCAATTTGAACAACAAATTTTTGTTTATCCTTATTAATTTCATTCATACATTTGTTGTTTAATTCCTCTTTTTATTCATACCACATAAATTTTCCTTTTATAATTTACATTTATTTCAAACATACTTTATATTTCATTTACTCATTCAATGTTTGTTTCATTTAATTTCACTTAATTCTTACAATTATTCGTTTCCATTAACTCAGGTCATGCCGGTTCTTTTTATTTCATTATAATTATTCATTTATTTATTGCATGCCCTCATTTATTTACATTTGTTTATCAATAGTATTCATATCCCATTTAATTTCTTAGCATTTCCATTTTATTTACTTAAGTTGAAAATCATCTATTTGAATTACTTACCTTTTATTATATTCACTTATAGTAAAATTTCAATTTTAACTTAAGTTTATAACATTAAGTTCTCATTTAATAGCGATTTCATTGAATCCTTTCATCATTTCAAATTTCTACTTGTATAATATCTATTACAATCTCTTATTAAACATTTCAACTTTTAATATTTGGTAAGTTATATATATGTTATTTAAGGGTGTAATTCGAAAGTTATACAAGTTTTCCCATTTCTTTTAATTAATTCATTATTCAATAATTTTTTTACCATTTCCTTATAGGTTACAATTTAAACTTCCTTTTTATTTCCTTTATAACTTAGCCTTAAATCTCTTACCTAAATTAGAGGTTTCAATTATTAATTACTTACCTTTCATCTCACTACAATAATTGAAACAATTAATTAACGAAAATTTAAGAATTTGATACCGGGTTAAATTTCAATTTCTTTCAAATAATAGATAAATATATTCTTACAACTTATATATCTCTAATTATATTTAAAACAATTTAAAATTTATATTTGTTTATCAAAATAAATCTGCAGCAAACTACTGCATAGGCCTTCCCACTTCGAAACTCGAAAATGAAAGTCGATGATGCGGTCGCCATCACCGAAATTATTTTCCAGCGACAAAGAGTAAAGTACAAAACTTATTTTCTCAAAAATCCTTTTTAAAACAATTCTTTCGAATTACATTGAAATATTTATATAAGAAAGTCCTTATAAACAATATTATTATATTCCAAAATTTATTTGAAAGAAATTTCGAAACCCCGGATCTTAAGTTCTAAATTTCCAGATTTCATTTATTTTACTTTTCAATCTTATTTCTATTATTATTTATACACTTTATTACCTAATAACCAATCTATCGCAGCCAAATATAAATATCATTTGAAAAAATTTATTTTATATATAGAAAATATAATAGGAAAAAATTATTTCATTCTCTTATATTAAAACAAATATTATGTCGGTCTATCCTATTAAGTGTTTAGAAATTCCTATTGATGTCATAGCGTCACATGCACCAACCAGAATTTATAAATACGAAACGGAACAAATTAACGCAATATTAAAACCTTTTTATAACACTAACAAATACGCTCTCTCATATATACACTCAGTGACTCCTATAGGGTATTACTACCCTATTAATAAAGAGTCAAGCCCCACAAAGCCAAGGTTTATCGCTAAATCAAAGCTCTGATACCAGATGTAACATCCCGCCTTTTCGCACGCTTTAGATCGACACACATGCCAATTCAACCATATGGAAGGGCGGATTGTTATGGGGTAAATAAGAAAAATATAGAAGAGAAAAAAAAACAGAATCTCACAGCGGAAGGATAAAATATAATAATCAATATATAGTTCATAAAACTGTTTACAAAACATTTGCTTCTTCTTTATATAATAAATATCAGAGTTCACATACCAAAATATCAATGCAGCGTAATTAAATGTTGTAGTGGAATAATATACTATATAATAGTAATACAAATCTTCGTCTTCGTCCTCCAGAGCTAAATCTTCAAATCCTGAAACGCTCGGACTGAACCGAGCGAATTTGAAAGACAAAAACACTCGAGTCAGAACTAAAAGATCTTATGTAAGTTAAATTAACACAAATAAATATGAGTGCAGTAACTCAAGAGATGCTCGGAATTTACATCTCCTAAGGATCCGTTAAACTATTTACTATGTAGTATATTGCGCTATTATAATAGTGTCTATTTATAAAATAAACTTACTTTTAAATAACGTTAAGGGGTTACCCATATAGCCCTTAACACAAAATATATTCCCATAGTCTATACAGTACCGTAATCTCCCCCGTACTGGGCGTCGTCAGAGGGCACTCCATAGGTATGGTACAAAGCCAAAATTGTATAAGGCGCGCTAGGGTTGGTGACACGGCACAACTAGGCAATACCAGGGTAAATATACCAATTACGCTTCCAGGTCGGTGGTAACGCATAGCCGCACCTATCGCCCACCTCGAGCCACACCCCCAAATCAAATAAATCAAAAGTGGCCACCGAATCGATCCAAAAGTCAAAGTATAATATCGAAGGGATGTGTCCGATCAAAGGTGCTACCTTATTAACCCGTCAATCGCTCCTGTTTTAGCCACCTTATGCCAACTCACGGGAGTCGGGTCCACGTATTTACCTTAAAGGAAACGCCACCACCATCCTATTTCATTCTGGAATCTCCACCGCGTACACGGTTGTTAAAGTGGTTTTCGGGGTTGGCAGAGAGTATGACAACTTCCGATCCCGGTCTCTTCAACAACCAAACGTTATTATAACACCGCGGTCATTTTAAAGATAATTATAATTTCAAAACCAGAATATAATTATCCATTTTAAAACCCATAAATACGATATCATCTCCTTTAAAACCCAAATAATATGATATCATTTTATTTCAAATATATTTCTTTCCAAAATCATGCCACATTTAAAATTTATAATATCTCGAAACCAAATATTTGAATTATAGCTTTCAAAACATAATACTTCGAAATTCATTGCTTTAAAACCATAATTTCTAATACTTAAGTGGTTTGGATATTCAACGGTATATAAAATAAAACAGTTGAATTTAAAATTTCTTTAAAATTAAATAATTTCCACACCTTCACTTTTTTTTATTCACTTTAAATTCAAACTAAACCCATGACTTTTAGATTCACTTTCAGTTTAAATAAAACACTTCGATTTCAATATTTCAAAACTTCGAGAATTTAATGAATTTCAAAACTAAGGTTGGAAGTTTCAAAACAACAATTCATTTTCCTATTATTTAGTTTGAAAGGTTTATATGATAAATCCATAACCATTTAGAATAAACTAAATTTATTAACACTAAAATTTCCTTTCATTTATTTATACTAGAATTATTTATTAAATCCAGTTATAATATCATACCTTAAAATTTCCAATTTTAAATAAGTTTACATCAACTTATGGAGTTAAATTTTCAAATAAGCTCAATTCCAATTAAATCTCCAATTTATCTTTCAATCTTAATTTATTTGAATCATTTATAACTCTATATATATACAAGAACTTAAACTCATACTAAATCGTATAATATAATTTATCAAATGCATTTTTCAACTTATTCATTTTATTTAGCAGATTTATACATAGCTTAAATTCAACAATTTAACTTTGTATGTATATATACGTCATCACCGAAAAACGCGCCTCTTCTTCCAGAACCTATTTCCACATTCGAACCCATAATGGCCGAACTTTGACCAAGCATTGCCAACGTCACCGGCCGCCGTTCGTCCCAACTCACCCACCATTGAGCTCGCCTCACCAAGGCGCCCAGCCTCCCCTAGGACCGATCGCCCCGATCTCCACCGGCCACCCCTCAAAAACCGAGAGTCCAAACCCTAAAACGCAAAATTCACCCATCCCAGTCAGCAATCGAGGCTGCGACATCCACCAACCTGTCCCCCACGTTGATCTCACCAAAACCCATATTCCAATTTCAGGGATCGTCGCCAAATCAAAAACGCCTAAATCGGCAGATTAGGTTTCGCGTTTCTGACCTTTGTCTGCGATTTCCTGCTGATTCGAGTAAAATTTTCAAAAAGGAACAGCTGTCGCAAAATCGTATTGATGAGATCTACGACATATTTTTTTTGGGATTTTTCTGAAGACTTCGAATTTTTGACTTTTGATTTGATTTTTGAATTTTAGATCTAGGGTTTGCAGCCATTGGGAAGAAGAGGAGCTGAGGAAATAACAGGCAAACAAATGAGAATAGATGGAGGCTAGAGTTTGTATCTAGGTTTATATAGGTAGGTTAGAAACTAGAGTATATGGATCCGATAAACAAACGTGCTGAACGATAATTGGCCCAAAAAGCCCGTTCTGACCCTGGAACAAAATTGGTTAAACCCATATATCGAAATAGGTATTTTAAAATATTATGAATGCGATGAAAAAAGTTTCACGTTCAAATTCCATCGTATGAAGAAGTTATGCTGAAAACAATATTTTCAAATTGATTTCAAATTGATTTCAATTAAATCGATTTCAAGGCGTTTCGCGTTCGTACGATCAAACGACAAGTCCGATCGCTACGAAAGTTGAAACCCTACAATAATTCACTGTTCCGGATCCGATGAAACTAGTTTCGTCGAAATCCGAGTCCGTGACCAAAATGGCTATTTTTATATAAATTAAATAAATTAAAAATTTAGTCAATTAAATCAAATTTCCCATTCCTCTTTGATAATTAACGATTCTTATTATTATAAATTTTTCAATCATCTATACTAATTTAAACAAAATTTAACTTGTCGAATTAAAATTTTGAAATTCCCAAATTTCATTTATTACACCAAATTATAAATCTAATTTCCAAAAATTAAATTAAATTTTCTTTTCATTTATTATTGTCAAATAGATGGATTTATCATTTGATTCATATTTCATTACGTAAATATTTCCAATTTCACCTAAATTTATATTTACATAATATCTGAATATTAAATTTCAAGTATTACTTCAATTAACATTAAAGTAACAATTATTTATTATTTATTGCAGTTGATTCTCAGTTATAATTAAATATACCAAGTAGATGGTTAATCTTAAATACTTGTTATCATCACGTTTTATTTCCACTTACAAATGAATGCAATTATTACCTATTTCTTCCTTGGTTAATAACCTTCCTATTTCCATTCATTATAACTTATCAAATTATATCCTTTAATTATGATCAACTATTCTAAATAAATTGGTTCACTTGGTTTCACGCCCTTAAATGCATGTTTCATATAATTTCCATTATTAACAAAATCACATTAACCAACCAATGATTAGATTTAGTTTTATCGCAATTTCCCATATTAAATTAACAGGCTAGATAAATAGATTACCGTTTATCTTGAATCACACTAATGCGTTATTATTCCCAAACCACAAATTACTACTTAACTAAATTTATGCTTTTATCAATTTACCTTTACACTTCCGTTACTATAATAAAAATCATTTAAGTAACGTTTATTATTAATAACAACATTGTAATCACCTACATTTTAAATGAACTTTATTTACAATAAATTCATTGACCAAATTTATTAGGTAATTTATAATAGTTGTTATCCTTAAATTTTATTTCATAAAGCAACCCACTTCATCTAAATCCTTATCTATGCAATATACCAACACTTAATTTCATTAAATACCAATTACCCTAATTATATACTAAGCCTTATCATTTAGAAATAATTTATCAAATTGAAATGTTCATCCAAGTTTATAGATTATTACTCGCATTGACATAATTCCTTAATTTATTCCAATTTCCGTTTCAATTTTTTTATTACAAAATCAATTAAATACTTTCCTTTCTCGTATTAAATTATACACCATTATAATCCTTTCCACTACTCATTATTTAGAATTCTATTAAAATTTCAATCTCTTGCAATAACTCATTTATTATACTTTTGCATATAAATAAACAAGGTTCCAAATAAATAGGGTTTATTAATCTTTAAAATTTAGTCTATTACAACCAATGTAATACTTCATAGGTTAATTATTATTACATATACTTCGTTACCAATTATAACAATTATATTTCTTTATAATTTAATTCCAAAATCATATAAATATGACAATTCTAGTTAACGAAATTTACGGGTCGTTACATTATTAGTTCAAATTGATTATGTTGATTATCTTAATATTATTCATTGCAAAGAGAGAAAGCTAAAGAAGTACCTCCTAGTTGCCTTACAAAACATCGTTGATCCTCCTTTTATGCTTAATACCGTTATGCATGAGGTAAAAGGAATAAATGATCAATTAGGATTGCAATTTTATTCCACTTGGGCTCCCTATCTTGATTCTCTAGTTGATTACTTAATCAAAGTTATAGTTGCTTTTACTTAAAGATTGATTTCACATTTATAGGGGCAGAAAAAGATAGGGGATTAAGGAGGGCGGTCATTTCTAGCTATCAAATATTTCATCATTTTTCCAAATATGGATGTTTTAAAGCTTTAGAAGAAATTGGGGAGACTACAGTTTCATACAAAGAAGTGGGTTCAACTAGTGAACAACATTCATGCACTTTAGATGTGAAGGGAAAAAGGAAAGAGCTTGTCTATCATCATCACCTAATCCCTCATCCTCTTGAACCATCAATGCCAGGGAAAAAATATATACTTGTTATGAAAGGGATTTGTCATGTCAAAAGTAATTATGTCAGATTTTTATAAATTGTATCGTGCGTAACTCTTGTATGAGATTGTATAGTATAATATGTTGATAAGCGGAATAAACTTTCCTTTTTCATACCTAACTATGGTGGTGTAGATATTTCCTCTATTTTATTGTCACAATTTCCTTGATTTGTGATTGTTATAGACAGATCTTGAGTAGTTGAATGTTGAATTCTATGAGCGGTATTTAGGGATTTGTTGTGTAATCATGCTTTCCCATTCACTTCTTTTGGGTATGTGCTTTAGCCAAGCCCAACTGTAGAACAAAAGGCTTAATTGGCCATCACTCATTGGATGTATGCTTCGACCACGCCCAAAGGCAGGACCGAATGATTTTCGACTATCTCCCTTGGATGAGTGCTTTAGCCAGGCACAATGGTGAAACCAAAGGCTTAATTGACCATCACTCTTTAATTGGGTGCTTCATCAGACCTAAAGGCAGAACCAAAGGTTTTTTGACCATCTCCCTTAGATGTATGCTTTGGCCAAACTGACGGCGGGACTAAAGGCTTAGTTGATCATCACTCTTTGGATGGGTGCGTTGGCCAGCCCCCAAGGTAGGACCAAAGGCTTTTCAACCATCTTACTTGGATAGATGCTTTGGTCAGTCCCAATGGTAGGACTAAAGGCTTAATTGATCATCATTCTTTGGGTGGATGTTTCGGCCAAGCTCGAAAGAGCGCGGGACCAAAAGCTTTTCGACCATCTACCTTAGATGAGTACTGGCAATCATTATCTTTATTTCAAAGGAAAGTTCTTGATTATTGCTTGACTTTACCCATTTTTAATATCTTGAACATTCCAATTAACAAATCCTTAAAGCTCTCATTTTCTTACATAATACTGAATGATTCTTGACAATGCCCTACAATCATTAGTGTGATGTCCCTTTGCTTTATGATAATAATAGTATATCCCTTCATCATATCTATCTACTTTCTTTAGGGCTTTTTTAGAAACTAGTAGTTTAGCATATCCTTAGTAAGGAAGTGTACTTCCTCCTAAGAAATGAGGAGTGGTATGATGATTTTGATCTTTGATTTCCTTGTTGTGGAGCCTCCTCGCTCACCTTTATGTTTCTTGTCATAATTCCACACTTTGGGATCTTTTTTTGTCCTTCGTTTGATTAGAGTTTCTCCCCCTTTCAAGTAGGCTTGATTAATTAGGTTCCTTCATCTTCCAATAAACTCTTCAAAGTCATAGTTTAACTCATTTTCGAAGATGGTTCCTTGCACTTAAATGTGGATGCTTCGCTTAACCTTAGAAAATGGATCACTTCTAAATTTTACACCATCCTTGTATTCCCGATTGGGCCTTTCTTCCTTTAGGTTATTAACCAAGGCATAAAGTGTCTCTTTCCTTACATGAAAAGAGTTTAGACTCCATTTAGTTGGACCGTATTGAGCAACTCTTCTTTTTTCTTCTAGAGTTTGAAAAGCTTAATTCCTCAAGTTCAATTCTTATTCTTCTTCAAATCATCGATTGCTTGGTGGGTAGGCTTAGAGTTTTAGATGTGGTTTGAATGACCCTTGTTAGGACCTACTTTCCATAGTTGAAAATCCAAACGAAGTTAGTTTGTTTTTGAGTAAAGAGCGAGTGATGGTAAACCTTGAGTTCGACTCTTAACGAAAGCACATAAAATGTTAGGGTGAAAGTTTGACTAGGTTATGGAATCAAGACAAGTGGAATGAACTAGGGCAGTAGTCGTAATGGAAATCACAATGGCATATTTTGATATATTCAATGGAAATCAAAATATGCCATTGTGATTATGGAATCAAGACAAGTGATGTTCTGGAACTCTTCACGATAGCTCATATTACTCCAAATTATTCACAATAACCTATGGTTGCTCTTTGGATCTTCTCACAAAAGCGTCAATCCATCACTCATGATGGCATTATTAAATTTTCTATGATAGCTTTGACTTTTCATCGAAAGATTGCATGCGATAGCATGATGAAACTTCTCACGATGGCTTGATTGATCACTTGGAGGATGATATGCGAAGGCTTTATAGAACTCCTCACAATAGCTTAGAGGCCTTGCCCATGACTTACTTAGGTGTTTTATCATGATAGCATATGTAGTCAAATTATATGTGATACCATATAAAATTCATCACGATGGCTTTAATTTGTCACATAACGGCTCCATATCATTTCATTTTGATAGCTTCATTATCTCATGATGGTTTTAGGATAATCACATCCCCATAACATCACACGATGGCTTTACTTTGTCCTTTAATAACTTTGGAAAATATTTTATGATGACATTCATTGATCATCTCATGATGGCAATGCTGTCTCATTCCTTAGAACACAATAACTTTATTAACTTAGAACACGATAGCCTTATCAGGTTATTTTAGAAAATCATTCACGAGAGCTGATTAACCCATGATAACTATGAAGATCATTACACAATAGACTCTTTATTTCCATTCACAATGACCATTGACATCCCTTCACGATATCTCTTGTACATTGTCCTACGAAAGCTCTTATTGCTACCATATGACGGTTTCCAAGAATCAACCCGCGGAAGCTTCCAACTTTGTAATGCTTCTTCTTCAATGACATATGATGGCTAATATATTTGGTGTGTAACAAAACTTAAGGGTAAGAATATAGTTAAACCACGGTACTGAACTCTAAAAGGTATGTAGTAATGAGTCATAGCAAATCAAAGAAAAAATCAAAAGAAGAAGAAGGAAAGAAAATAAAATACACATGAATATGCATAAATGCATACATACATCCATATATATATATATATATGTATGTATGTATGTATGTATGTGTGTGTCTATATATAAACATAGGAATAACATACGGTATTGAACTCTGAAAGGTATGTATTATTAAGCCGTAGAAAATTAAATAAGAAATCAAAAGAAGAAGTAGGAAAGAAAAGAAAACACACATACGCGCACGCACACACACACACACATATATATGCACACACATATACACACACATACACATATACGTGTGTGTGTGTAAACATAGCAATAGCGCTCGACTTGTGAACCACCAACCATGGGTGGTACTTGTTGAACCCAATCTGAACCTGAACTCAATAGTGATATGCCAATAAGGGATGTTGTGTCGAACCAGGATTTTTGCATGACATTTTGAATCTCTTTTGAAGTGATTATGTAGTGCCAATTTGACGTAATGAATATGTATATAAGCAAATGTGTGTGTGTATGGTTGTGTATATGGATGTATGCGATGTTTTGTTGATTGACGCTTTGTTTTGAATGTATCATTGTTGTTATCGTTATTGGTTGTCATAGTGGCACGGTCGCTCAGTTAAGATGAGGTGGATGCGGCTGTATGAAAATGGTTCATAGATAGTATGTGAAAATCAAGTGCATACTTGGGACTAAGCCATGTATTAATATAATAGGGGTAGGCATGGTATCTATATGCCGGTTTGACAATGTCTCGTCCATGCAATGTTCGTTCATTGAGTATAACATGATCCTGTAGTGGCTATGGCAGGTCTAGGAGGTGTATATATATGTGCTAAGTTGGGTATGGCGATGTACGTAGGTTAGACTGTGCCATTGTCCATACAATATTTGTGTTGAGTATTGACCTTAATTGAATTATCAACCATATATAGTGTCATTTCATTAACTCTGGGGTTGAAGTTGATGTACGCTAAGATATAACTATTAGATATATCATAGACACTTATGACGTATGAGTATAGTTTTTTGTGTGTGTGTGAAATAGAGAAGTTTCACTCACTCGGACCGTTGTATGTCTGATCTCTCTCCATATTCCTTTTTATATCACTATTAGGTTAATAGAAGTATGGACTTACCCCATAAATGGCGTTTAAAGGTGAAGATGAAGATGAAGAAGGCATTGCTTATGGGTCATGTATATACATGTTGTATACAAATAGTTATCTGACACTATGGTTTGATTGTGTAGGTTTGGGTTGACTTTTATAGACACGACTATATATTTGACTTGGTTTGAATACAAAGATATTTTATATTATATGTTGTTTTCTTCCGCTATGAGTTCAGAAAGACTAGTTAGAAATATCATTTTTTTTGTTATCATTAACACTGTTTTTGATTTTCGGGGTTTCCACATTTTTGTTGCGTTAAAGCAAAGGATAAAAAATGACGGGTTGTTATACAGATTGTTTTACAAAAGTTAATTAAGTTACGTAACCATTTACATAATTTTTACTATGGTACACTCTTAACTCTATCACCCTGGACTCCAACTCATGTATGGCTAGTACTTGACCGTTCACTTCGACGCTTTGCTCCTTGTCATCGCAATACATCACATGCTTGTTTTTCTACTTAGGCTCAAGCCTTTGTTGTAATTAGGGGGAAAATATTCCATACCAACCGAGACATTTATACTCTTTCTCATCGTTCGTGGAGTGATACTGCATGTTCCAAATTCCGTACTATTAGCTCCAAAATTCCAACATGTGGAAATTTGAAGAAGCGGAAGGAAGCATGGAATTTCATTTTTCTACATGAGATTTTCGAAATGAAGACGGGTACAAAATTGAATGCTGTATAAAATTTATGACAAGGATAATAAGTCAAACGCAGAATATGTACAAAACGAAATGCGCAGTACAAAATAATGTATTAAATTGTATGTTAAGAGAATACATTACTTGAATTCAAAACTAGAATCATAAATCAAGCTAGAATAATAAATCATAAATCAAACAAAATGCACAATACAGAACGCAGAAAAATGAAACTAACAATAGTAAAGTTGACACTGGTGAATAGTTTGTTGTAGCTCCATATCCTATTTCGTAAGAATCAATACCCGTTAAAAATGATTCCGATAGCATTAAGGACGAAGACAATCTACTTGAAAAATAGATTGATTGATCTTCATTTATTGATGAAAATCCAAAATACCTACACGTAACACAAGATTAAAGTAAAAAAATCTAATGCTAATACAAAACTAAAGCATGTTCATATCAAGTACGAAAATTCATATACTGATGCCACTAAATGGATGTACTGATGCTATTTAATGTAACCTGTATAAAAATTCATATCAAATACAAAACTGCAAGTAATCTTCATATACTGATACTAATGAATGTAAATTTTATTTGTCCATTCATATTAAGTACAAAAATTCATGTTAAACTGAAGCTGGCAATATACATATTCACAAACTAAAACATGTACACTTCATTTTTGTATTATTAATTAAGTAGAACACATGTGAAAATTTTCAATTTTTTATTCACGGGAAAAGTCAAAAAAATTGAAGTGGAACCCATTAAAGAAGAGAAAAGTCTTCTAAATTTGGTCAAGAGTTTTCTTCAACAAAAAATCTAGTCAAGAGCTTTCCATTTATTCAGAATGCTATAATGCATTACTTTTACAGCTCATGTATGTTATGCACTGGGCTTCCTGTCTTGGGATTGTAAAACTATAAACACTTTTAAAAATTGCAATGAACTTCTGCCATTCATTTATGTCTATTTTCTTGTGTTAAGTCTTTTGGGAAATGATCATATTCTTTGTGATTGGAATTTCTGCATGTGTGATTGATGTATCTTTAATATTTGTTGACTTGAAAGGCTCCATGCTTGAGAGTTTATATTCTACCGGTTTTGACTAGTTTTAGACGGCTTTGTATTTTAGGTGTTATCGTAATCCTTACTTGTAAGTTTTTTTCACACCGGTTGTCGTTTATTATAAAACCAATAAAAACCGGTGTAGTATAATTTTAATGGCAATTCACAACCCGTTAAATTGGGGTGTTCTGAGTAGTTATAATTTTTTTCCAATTATGCCTCCACTAGTTATATTGTAGAATTAATTTTCACAAAATAAAAGGATGTATGTATGTATATGTATGTATGTAATGTTACTTTAGTAGAAAACTCTCAAAATCGGTGAATGTTAAACTCTCAAGCATGCATTGATGGATTATAATAACATTTCAAGTGAATCAATCAAAACCACTGTGATCATTGATGATCAAAACCGGTACTCTCAA
The DNA here is from genome assembly GCA_030765085.1 of Allium cepa. NCBI lineage: Eukaryota > Viridiplantae > Streptophyta > Magnoliopsida > Asparagales > Amaryllidaceae > Allium > Allium cepa. The sequence continues at coordinate 951,412,492 of CM060932.1, forward strand.
AACCTTTCGTAATCTGTACCACAAAACTCCCAAGCGGAGCGGTAATGTTATGTTGTGACCGAGTCATGATACCATCAAGTAGTTACAAAATAAGTACCAGGCATAAACAGAAGTATTACTAATTTATCTTAGTGCAGTTACTGTTTTACATGAACTGTTCCAAGATGCATTTTTTAGGGCATGAATAGAAGTATTAAGACATTTCATAATAAACCATTTTAAGCATAATACTAGGCAGAGAAGTAGTAAATGTTGAAGTTTAATTCAGACTCACATTATGCACGTGGAAATGAGCTTCAGCTAGCTGTTCCTTAGGAAGAATAAGTCAACATCTAGTTACTGTTTTTAGCTACTTGTTAGGATTGTTTTTGCATTTCTGTTAGATTCAAAATTGATGCCACATTAGTAGGCTTTGTTAGACATGTGGCTAGTGGAGTTAGTTGGTTTGTTTTTTCAAGTCTTATTTAAATCATTGTAATATTCTGGTTCAAAAAAAAAGAAGAATTTTGCATTCTCTCGGTAAAATGTTTTGTTCCATATTTTGTCTTCTTCCTCTGATTTACAACATTTGGTATCAGAGAAAAACAAAAAAAAATTCCGGGTTTCAATCCAGGGAGTGTGTGAGATAAGAGAGAAAACTCAAACACAGGGAAACACAGGTGTGAGTTAAGAAATTGTTCAAGATGATGAACAATGGAACTGGAAACAGTAGCAATCCTCAATTGCCAATCTTCAAATGGGTCAATTACCATTTTTGGAGTCTTAAGATGACCACTTTGTTCAAATCACAAGAGCTGTGGGGATTCGTTGAAGATGGATTTGAGGATTCACAACCTGTAGAACCTGATCAACAGTTGAGAGAGAAAAGGAAGAAAGACTCCAAGGCCTTGTTCCTAATTCAACAAGCTTTGGATGATGAAATATTCCCCAGAATTGCTTCTGCAACCACATTAAAGAAGGCGTGGGATACTCTAAAATAGGAGTATCTTGGAGATAAGAAAGTGCTTGCTGCGAGATTGCAATCACTAAGGAGAGAGTTTGAAACTACTCTTATGAAGGACAAGGAATCAGTGCAGGAGTACTTGTCAAGAATCTCTGGTGTGGTGCAGCAGATGAGATCATATGGAGAAGACATGAAAATGAGCACGTTGTAGCCAAGGTGCTAAGGAGTCTCACCAGTAAATTTGATCATGTTGTTGCAGCCATTGAAGAATCAAAAGATATGGATGTATACACCTTCGATGAACTCATGGGCTCTCTGCAAGCTCATGAAGAAAGGCTCACCAGATCAAGTGAGAAGAAAGAAGAAAAGGCATTTCAAGTTAAGAGAGATTCCTCAAACAAGGAAAGATCAAGACAGTCAAATGGAAGAGGCAGAGGAAGAAGTGGATCAAGAGGAAGGGGGCGTGGAAGAGGACAAAGCAATGAGGGAAAAGAGCAGTCTTCTCAGTCCTATAAAGGCCCCATTAAGTGCTACTATTGCAAGAAGCCAGGCCACAAAGAGGCCAGTTGCTGGAAGAAGCAGGAGGATGAGCAGAAAACTGACCACAAATCAAACTTTGTGGAGCAGGAGCAGAAGCTGTTCTTGGCACAACATGCATCAAGCAATGATGTAGGAGGATTATGGTACGTTGATAGTGGGTGCTCCAACCACATGTCAAGTGCCAAATCCTTATTCAGAGACTTGGACGAATCTATGAAGAGTAAAGTGAGGCTTGGTGATGGCGAGCAGCTTGAAGTCCAAGGAAAAGGTACCATTGCAATTAAGAGTGAGCAAGGTAACATCAAACTCTTGTGTGATGTTCAATATGTTCCAAACTTAGCCCATAACTTGCTAAGTGTGGGACAGTTGTTGAATTCTGGCTATTCAGTCTTATTTAAGAATGAGTCTTGTGTGATTCGTGACATGAAGTCCAAGGAGATTGTGATGAAGATCTCTATGGGACGTAACAGAATGTTTCCACTTAATCTGTCAGATAATGTGTGCAGGGTTTTGATAGTAAAAGGGGATGATGATGCTAAGTTGTGGCATTTAAGGTATGGTCACTTGAATATGCAGGGACTAAGGTTGCTAAATTCCAAGCAAATGGTGCAGGGATTGCCTAAAGTAGGTGAATTGGAGCTTTGTGAAGGCTGTATCTATGGGAAGCAGTCAAGAGGTGCATTCCCATTTGGCAAAGCATAGAGAGAAAGTGAGTGTCTTGAATTGCTCCATGTAGATTTATGTGGGCCAATGCAAACGGAATCACTAGGTGGAAGTAAGTACTTCTTTCTCATCACAGATGACTTTAGCAGAATGAGTTGGGTTTATTTTTTAACAGCCAAGTCTGAGGCAATTGAAAACTTTAAGGGTTTCAAAGCCATGGTTGAGAAACAGTCGGGTTTATCTGTGAAGGCACTAAGAACAGATCGTGGTGGTGAGTTTCTGTCACATGAATTCAGCAAGTTTTGTGATGAGCATGGAATCAAGAGGGAATTGACAACTCCATACACACCATAGCAGAATGGAGTTGCTGAACGTAAAAATAGGACTGTAATTGAGATGGCCAGAAGTATGCTTAAGGCAAGGGGAGTGCCCAACGGTCTCTGGAGTGAAGCAGTAGCAACTGCAGTGTACATTCTCAATGTTTCTCCTACCAAAGCTGTCATGAATATGACACCATTGGAAGCATGGAGAGGAAAGAAGCCCTCTGCAAGTCATTTGAGAAATTTTGGTTGCATATCACATGCCTTAGTCGATTTAAGATCCAAGCTTGATGATAAGTCTGTGAAATGTGTGTTTATTGGCTACGCTCCTCAATCTAAGGCATATAGACTGTATAACCCTCTTACTAGCAAGATAATTGTTAGTAGGAATGTTGTGTTTGATGAAGATGCAAGTTGGAATTGGGAGCAAAGTGAGAACAGTGGTAGCATTCAGCAGAAAGTGGTTAGTGTTGATGATTTAGGGGAGGAACCGAATATGCCAGGAAATGATCATCACTCACCTAGTCCTCCTACAACACCAGCATCTTCAAATCAGGGTTCTTTTTCTCCTTCAAGCTCTTCATCAAGCTCATCTGGTGGATCAACTACAAGAAGATGCAGGTCACTAGCTGATGTGTATGAAAACTGTGACTTTTCATTGTTGTCTGTAGATCCAACTAGTTTTGATGAGGCCCAGGGTGAATCTGAATGGCAATGTACAATGAAGGAGGAGATTAAAGCTATTCAGAAGAACCACAGTTGGAATTTGGTAGAACTTCCTGAAGGGAAGAATGTGATTGGTCTTAAGTGGGTCTTTAGAACAAAGTTCAACACAGATGGGAGCATTCTGAAGCATAAAGCTCCACTAGTTGTCAAGGGATATGCTCAGCAAGAAGGAGTGGACTTTGAAGAGACGTTTTCACCTGTGGCAAGGTTTGAAACTGTGAGAATCATTCTTGCCTTGGCTGCTCAATGGAAACTTGAAGTGTTTCAGTTGGATGTAAAGTCTGTATTTTTAAATGGTGACTTGCAAGAAGAAGTGTTTGTGGAGCAACCTATTGGTTTTGTCAGAGCAGGAGAGGAACATAAGGTGTACAAGCTGCAGAAAGAACTTTATGGGCTAAAACAGGCTCCAAGAACCTGGTATAGCAAGATTGATTCATTCTTCCTTCAAAATGGCTTTGACAGAAGTGAGAATGAACCAACTCTTTATGTGAAGAAGGAAGGTATGTCTGAATTCTTAGTTGTGTGTCTTTACGTCGATGACATAATTTACTTTAGTTCCTCTCAGAAGATGCTTGATGAGTTTAAAGTGGCTATGATGAAGCAATTTGAGATGACAGACTTGGAAACTCTTAAGTATTTCCTGGTTTTGGAAATTCAGCAGGGAAAAAATGGCATTTTTGTGTGCCAAAGGAAGTATGCAGCTGACTTGCTCAAGAAATTTCATGTGGAGAAAGGTGACACTGCTAAAACTCCCATGAATACCAATGAGAAGCTGCATAGGGAGGATGGCACAGAGAAAGCTAATGAAAAGACATTCAGGAGTCTGGTTGGTGGCCTGAATTATCTCACTCACACACGTCCTGACATTTCTCACAGTGTGAGTGTGGTATCCAGATATATGCATTCTCCAACAAAGCAACAACTTGGTGCTACAAAGAGAATATTGAAATATGTTGCAGGATCAATTGGCTTTGGAATTCTGTATGAGCATGTTAGTGAGTTCAAGTTAGTTGGCTAGAAATATGTTGCAGGATCAATTGGCTTTGGAATTCTGTATGAGCATGTTAGTGAGTTCAAGTTAGTTGGCTATACTGACAGTGATTAGGCTGGTTGTTTAGATGACAGGAAGAGTGCATCCGGGTCAGTGTTCAGTCTTGGTTCTGGAGCCATTACTTGGAGCTCAAAGAAACAAGACACTGTGGTACTATCATCATCTGAAGCAGAATATGTGGCTGCTGGTGCAGCAGCAAGACAAGCAATTTGGTTGAGAAAGCTTTTGAAAGATTTGTGTTGTGAGCAAGAAGGTGCAACAGAGATATGGTGTGACAATAGGTCTGCAATTGCCATGACAAGAAACCCAGCATTTCATGCTAGGACCAAGCACATTGAAGTGCAGCATCACTTCATTAGAAAGCTTGTGTCAGAAGAGAAGGTGATTCTGAAATTCTGCAGTACAAATGTCCAAAACGCAGATCTATTTACAAAGTCTCTTGCTCAAGCCAAACATCAGTTCTTTCTTGAGAAGATTGGAGTATGCGAGTATGAATTAAGGGGAGGTGTTGAAGTTTAATTCAGACTCACATTATGCACGTGGAAATGAGCTTCAGCTAGCTATTCTTTAGGAAGAATAAGTCAGCATCTAGTTACTGTTTTTAGCTACTTGTTAGGATTGTTTTTGCATTTCTGTTAGATTCAAAATTGATGCCACATTAGTAGGCTTTGTTAGACGTGTGGCTAGTGGAGTTAGTTGGTTTGTTTTTTCAAGTCTTATTTAAAGCATTGTAATATTCTGATTCAAAAAAATAAGAAGAATTTTGCATTCTCTCAGTAAAACGTTTTGTTCCATATTTTGTCTTCTTCCTCTGATTTACAACAGTAAATGCCTGCTTCACAAAACTATGCCCCCTTACACACCTTTCGATCATATTATGCAATTATGAGTTGTGCATATTTGACAGTGGTTGAAGTATGGTAAATCTCTGTTTCAACTATATCATTCAAGATAGGTCAGATGCACTCATTTAGATGAACACCCCTTTGTAGCTATTGTCTTCATATTTCTGGACGCATTTATCGAATATAATTATTTAAACCTTCAACTCATTTGATATTTAGACATTGATTGGAGCTATGAAGGTAACTCACAATGAACTAACTGGGATAAGTCAACAATTCTTTTGCAAAGAAAGGTTGTGTATGGTCAATATGAAGGTTGTTCTGTGGACATCCAGTAGTGGTCTTTTGAGTTTTGTAGTTTCTACTCGAATCTTCAGTTATGATAATACTCGTGTAGACTGATTACATTTTTAATGTCATATACTTACTATATAAAATATAAAGCAATGCATAATTACAATAGGAATGAGACTTTAGATCTATGGCCTCAAAAAGCACAACAACAGCATTTTCTTCAAGCTTCTTGAATCTTATACCAATCTCAATACTTCTCTTTGCCACGATGCATGGTTAAGCGTAACTTGTACACATATTATACTCACCCAGATACTTTTGATAATGGAAACACACAACAAAAGTTAAACCCTATACTGATCCAGAAATCTCAAATCTTAAATGACAAATAAATGGCTATTCGTTATAATTCGAGCTATAATGATTTGAAGTAAAATGATAGGTACAGCTAGTGGTAAGAGGGAGGAGCTGCAGCAACAGAAAGCAAACAGAGAAAGGTTGGTGGAGAAAGAAGAGGAAATAAAGAAAATAGCAGAAAAGAAATGCAAGAAGAGAGAGATCAATATTATTTCCAACCTCCATAATCCATTTCATTCATTACAATATATAGAAATGCGTACAGCCCTTTGTAACAAACAAGATAGTTGTCACCGTTACAGCCATACATGGTGATATAGTATTACTGGCATTTTGTAATAGAAAGTAAAAGCGAAAATTAATAAAAGCAGTTTGTTATATATTGGTCCCTACTTCATTTTGTAACAAACTATTTGTTGCACCAAAGTAGTACTTTGTGTGCATTAAATTTTATATCATATGTCCAAAAATCTTGCAGATGTCTTGTGTGCATGTCTTGGCCTAGCCGCAGCAGCATGTTGAGGTAGTGTAGCATGCTGATCTTGTCCTCAAGGTCTATAACCGAAGCAGGCAGCTGAGTGGGAGTTACAACATATGGATTAGGGCAGAGTTTGGGGACTGATATGTGAAAACCGTTATGTATACGAGCTTCGGGTGGTAGTGGTAACTTGTACGCGACAGACCCGATTCTTTCCGAAATTTGAAAAGGCACAAAATATTTTTTTGAGAGTTTGCTTGAGTAGCTCGTATGGAATGTTGACGGTACGGTTGGAGTTTCACGAAGACCCAAGAACCCACAGCGAATTCCTTGTCTTGACAATGTTTATCTGCTTAATTTTTACGTGAGTTTGTGGGCGTTGAAGATTGGTCTTGAGTGTTTGCAGCAACTGAGTTCTAGTTAGAGCCCAAGTCTCTACGTCATATACTTGTGTTGGGAAATCTCGGGCTTCCACACTTCGTGAAGTTAAGATGGGCACTTTAAGATTAAAAGTAGTAATGGGAGCACAAGAGTTTATAATTCTCCAATATGAAGATTCTTCCACTATACTAAAGAATAGTAGGATTACAAGAATGTGATTATAAAAGCAACTCACACTTGGTGGCTCATTTAAGCTTAAGGATAGAGACTTCCCAAGCTATCTCTCTTTTTTTCTCAAAGAGACTCTCTTTTATAATTCTTGAATATTTTTTTGATTGATTGATTAAGAATGAAGGCTTCAACCCATATTTATACTACTCAACCTCCACAATGTATATTTGTATCCAAGGGTGGAGATTGATTCTCTAGAATGTTCCACACTCTCTAAGAATCTCTACACTCTTTCATTCCCTTCTACATCCTTCCATACTCTTCCGTAAGCTTCCGGAAGGTTCCACACATTTTTAAAATATTCCAGAGGGTTTCACATTTTTCCACAAGCTTCTAAAGAGTTCTCCGGAACGTTCTACAAAATTCTGTACTTCTCTAGAAAGATCTAGAATTTTCTAGAAGCTCTCCATATAAGGAGGGATCCCAACAAATCTCCCCCTTCCGACTTAATTGGGAGGTAGTAGCAGACCGGCACCTTGATAACAATCTTCAAACTTCTTTGTTGGTATTACCTTAGTCATCATGTCAGACCAGTTCTCATCTGTGTGAACCTTGTCAATATGTATTTGCTTTTCCTCGAGGACTTCTCGGATCCAATGATATCTTGTATCAATGCGATTTATGCGGGAATGAAATGTTAAATTCTTTGCCAAGTAAATTGCACTTTGATTGCCACACTTCAAGACATACTTTTCTTGATCTATTCCCAACTCATGCAATAAGTTCTTTGTCCATAACATCTCCTTGCAAACTTTGGTAGCTGCGATATACTCTGCCTCTATAGTGGATATTGCAACACACTTTTGCAGCTTTGATTGCCATGAAATAGCCCCCTACAAAAGTAGTTAAGTATCCCGATGTTGATTCCCTTGAATGATCAATGTCACCAACTAAGTATGCATTTGTGTATCCTTCTAATACAGGTTTTTCTTTTCCAAAGCATAAAAATCTTTTGGAAGTTCCATGTAGATATCAGAAGATCCATTTGACTGCAACCCAATGTTCATTCTCTAGGTTAGCCTAGAAGCGACTGACAACACCAACTACATACACGATATCTGGTCTTGTGCATATCATTACATACACGAGACTGCCTACTACAGATGAGTATGGTTTCTTCTTCATTTCCTCCTTGTCTTTTTCATTTATCGGACTCTGCTTCGAACTTAGCTTGAAGTGTCCGACAAGTGGAGTGTTAACCGGCTTTGATTTGTACATGTTGAACCTTTCCAACACTTTCTCAATGTACCTTTCTTGGGATAGCCATAACAGTCTTTTTGTTCTATCATGAGTTATTCTCATCCCAGGATTTGTTTAGCCGGCCCCAAACCTTTCATGGCGAAGCTCTTGCTTAGGTCTTTCTTTAAAGCAGCTATTTTTATGCGATCTTGACCAATAATTAACATATCATCAACATAGAGCAGAATTATGAGAAAGTAACCACTTACATAACTATTTGTGAAGACACAATGATCGCTTTCCGTCTTTTTGAAATCATGTTCTTCCATGAATGTGTCAAACTTCTTGTACCATTGCCTTGGTGCTTGCTTAAGCCCATATAGACCCTTCATGAGGTGGCGCACTAAATTTTCTTTGCCTGGAACTTGAATCCTTCAGGCTGCTCCATGTAGATCTCTTCCTCTAGGTCACTATGAAGAAATGTCGTCTTGACATCGAGTTGTTCATTCTCCAAATCTTGCACGTCTGCTAGGCCAAGGAAAACTCGGATGGATGATATCTTTACCATGGGAGAGAATATCTCTTCAAAGCCGGTATCTTTTTCTTATCCGAATCCTTTGACAACTAACCGAGCTTTGTAGTGAGGCTTTGAATTTCGGTCTTGATTCTATACACCCACTTAATCTTTAAAGATCTTCTCCCTTTTGGCAGCTCCACTAGTTCATATGTGTCATTCTCATGCAAGGATTGCATTTCTTCTTGCATGGTTATTCTCCATCCTTCTTTATGAGAATCACTCATTGCTTCTTTATAGCTTTAAGGCTCCCATCATCAGTGAGCATAACATACTCCTCTGTGTTGTATCGAGTAGATGGTCTTCTGTCCCTTGAGGATCGTCTCGGCTCTGGTGCGGTCGGAGTGCTAGATTGTGGTTCTTTCTGAGTTTGTTCATCATGAATTTCATGATCTTTAGCATCACTACTTTCTTGTGTGTTATTACCTTCATGTCGAACTAGAGTAGGTTCGGTGTTCGTACCGCTTCTCAATCTTGGTCTCCCTAAATTCTTGATGTCTTCAATTGTTTGATCTTCGAAGAATACAATGTCTCTACTGCGAACAATCTTCTTGGTAGTTGGATCCCAAAGCTGGTACCCAAATTCATCCTTGAGTGAACGAAGGTAGATACACTCCTTTGTCTTTGCATCAAGCTTAGCTCTCTCATCTTTAGGGATGTGAACAAATTCCCTGCACCCGAACACCTTGAGATGATTGTATGAAACCATCTTTCCCTTCCAAACTTCCTCTAGGATGGCCCCATCCGAAGGAACTGATGGTGTGAGGTTGACAATGTCAACCATGGTCATCATGGCTTCACCTAAAAACGATTTGGGTAACTTAGCATGAGAGAACACACAACCAACTCTTTCTTCAAAGGTATGGTTCATTCTCTCAGCTAGCCCATTCAATTGTGGTGTCTTGGGTGGAGTCTTCTCTAGCCTAATGCCATATTTCTTGCAATATGCTTCAAAAGGACCTCTATACTCACCTCCATTATCTGATCGTACACACTTGATCTTCCATCCAGTCTCACGCTCCACTAGAGCATGGAATTCTATGAAGACATCAAGTATTTGATCCTTTGATTTTAACAAGTGCAACCACACTTTCCTCGAATGATCATTAATGAAAGTGACAAAATGTAAAGCACCACCAACAGATCTCTCAGACATCGAACACACATCAGTGTGCATGAGGTCTAGAATGTTCTTTCTCCTTGTGGGCTGGGAACATCTTTGGAAAGCAACTCTGTGTTGTTTTCCAGCTAAACAATGAGCACAAGGATGAGTGGTTTACCTTTCACGTCAGGGAGGAGTTGTTTCCAAGCGAGTATGTGAAGACCCTTCTCATTGATGTGCCTAAATCGTTTATGCCATGTGTCCATATCATCAGTAGTGAAGTTTACTCTCCTTTGCAGAGCTTAGCTTGCATTATGTACAATGATCCTACCTTCTTTCCTCGAGTCATTATTAAACTTCTTTTTGTGAGCTTCCATTTTCCTTCACTAAAGTAATTCAATAGATCATCATCATCTAGCTTTCCGGTGAAGATAAGATTGAGGCGCATGGCCGGGACATGCCTCACATCTTTCAGAACAAGCTTGCACCTGGTGCTTGTTGTCAGAATGATGTCTCATATCCCAACAATCTTGATCCTATCTTGATTTTCCATTTGCACCGTACCAAAGTCATTGCTTTGGTAGGATGAGAAGAGGCTTTTATGGGGTGTAACATGGAAGGAAGCACCAGAATCAACGATCCAAGAACTCTCATCATAAGCAATGTTTAGAATGTTACCTTCACCAACGAAATATAGCAGATATTCTTTTAATATTATGGCAGTAGTACTCTTCTCTTCTTGCTTCTTCATTGGGCTTATTTGGTTTGGTTTAACATTACCGGCCTTTTGGTCTTTCTTGAAGGATCAACATTCCATTTTCTTGTGACCCATCCTTCCACAGTAATAGCATGCAATCTTCGAGCATGACTTGGACATATCTTGAGATTGATGTGGATCTCGGCTCTTACTACGTCCATGAGTTTCACTCCTATCCTGATTCTCAACAACATTTGCTTTAGGAAAGATAGATTCACCTAGTTCCATTCTCTTTGTTTCTTCACCAAGAAGACTGTCACTGACGGTATCCATGGTTAGCTTTCCTTCCGAAGCTGAGTTACTAAGTGTAACTACGAGTGTGTCCCAGCTTTCCGGCAAGGAACTAAGGAGTAGAAGGGCTTGTAACTCATCATCAATCTTTATGTCACTTTTTTTTAGTTGAATTACGAGCCCCTTGAAATTATTCAAGTGCTCAATCATACTATGACCATCCTTATACTCCAACTTCACGAACCTTCGAACTAAATTAGCCTTGTTACGAGGCGTTTTCTTCTGAATCATGGACTCAAGTTTTGTCCATAATTCATAAGCATTTGTATAAGTAGAAACATGCTCGAAGAGAGTTTTGTCAATGTACTTACTAGTCATAGCAGTAGCCTTTCGGTTCAATAGTTCTCATTGAGCATCACTCTTTTCTTCTACCTTGTCTTTGCAGATGATGGACTCACGCAAATCCTTGCAATACAAGTGGTACTCCATCATCGGCTTCCAATAGGAGTAGTTTTTGGCTATGAGCTTGAACATGTCTCCATCATGAGCGACATTATCCTCCGTCTTGAACTTACACGAGCTTGATTACGGCTATGGATGAACCTCGCTATGATACCGCTATTGAAAAATCTCGGGCTTTCCTGCCTCATGAAGTTAAGATAGGCACTTTTAGATTGAATGTAGTAATGGAAGCACAAGAGTTTATAATCCTCCAATATGGAGATTCCTCCACTATACCAAATAATAGTAGGATTACAATAATATGATTACAAAAGCAATTCACGTCGGTGGCTCACTCAAGCTTGAGGATAGAGACTTCCCAAGCTAACTCTCTTTTTCTCTCAAAGAGGCTCTTTTTTATAATTCTTGGATATCTTTTTTGATTGATTGATTGATAAAGAATGAAGGCTCCTACCCATGTTTATACTACTCAACCTCCACAATGAATGGTGGAGATTACTTCTATCCAAGGGTGAAGATTTATTCTCTAGAATGCACTACACTCTCTAGGAATCTCTACACTCTTTCATTCCCTTCTACATCCTTCCATACTCTTCCATAAGGTTCCACACATCCCCAGAATATTCCAGAGGGTTTCATACTCTTCCATAAGCTTCTAGAGAGTTCTTCGGAATGTTTTAGAAAATTCTATACTTCTCTAGAAAGATCTAGAATTTTTTAGAAACTCTCCAATTAAGGTGGGATCCCAACAACTTGTGATGTACCCAAGATATAGTTGGAAATCACCAGTGGTGGTCGGCCATAGACGTCTTCGAATGGCAACATATTGATGGAAGAATGTTTATTCGTGTTGTACCACCGTCTGCCCATAGAAGATAAAAAGCCCATTTTGAAGGTATATCGCCAAAAACCGCTCGGAGATACGTTTAAAGATAGCAGTTTACCGCTTTTGTTTGGCTATCCATTTGCGGATGGTAGGCACTACTCATCTTAAGTTCCATGCCATGTAAACGAAAAAGTTCTCTCCGAAATTGGCTCATGAATAACCAATCGTAATCAGAGACTATGGATCTGGAAAACCGGTGCAGACGCGTACTCCTTTATGAAATATGAAGCCAACTGGCTGACAGAAATGGAGGTCGGTAGTGCACAAAAGTGGATGTATTCGATAACCGATCGACTACCACCCAAATGGATGTTTTGCCATGTGAAGGAGGAAGATGAGTAATGAAGTCCATCGAGATGTCTTCCTAATTTGATTGGGAATGGGCAGTGGTTGTCGAAGAACTTTCGATGCTGATGTCTCTAATTTGGATTGAAGGCAAATCGGGCACTGTCAGATGAAGTTTTGCACTGCCTGAGCCATTTTGGGCCAGTAGAAGTTTGCTATAAGGCATAAAATTATGCTTTTAATGCCCGAGTGACCACCTATTTTAAAATTCCAAAATGCTGCGATGATATTGTGTTGTAGTTCTTTGTTATCTAGAATGGACAATCGTTTGCCCCGAAATAAAAGATTGTCATGAACATGGAAGGTATTGGTTGTGTTAATATCTAAAGCAAGCTTCTTAATGATGTTTTGGGATATAAAATCGCATGGAAGAGCAGCACGAATTTGATTGGTGAAATCAGATACTAGGCCGGTGTATGCTGCCATGGTGGCTTCTAATGTCCACCTAGAGAGACCATCAACCACTTTATGCTCATAACCTAGTTTGTAGCCAATGTCCAAATTGAAGCCCATTAATTTTGAGAGCCATTTATGCTGCTTCGGAATTTGAATGGTTTGTGTCATCAGTTGGTGGAGGATTTGGTGGTCAGTTGTGATTAAGAATCGATGATCGAGTAAGTAATGTCGCCATTTAGTGACAGCGTCCATGATTACGTACATTTCACAAACGTAGCTAGAAGTATGCTATAGTAGTGTAGGGAGTTTCTTGCTATAGAAAGCGATGTGATGTTGTTTTTGGGAAAGAACGGCGCCAATTTCAAAACCTGAAGCATCAGTTTTGACTTCAAACTTAGTGGAGAAATTAAGTAAGGCAAGTACTGTAGTAGTAGTAATTGCATCTTTAGGGCAAGAGAAAGCTTGTTGGGCTTCAACGGGCCAGCAGAATTGGGTGTCTTTTTTAAGTAGGTTGGTTAGTGACCCTGCCATGTGAGCATAGCTGCAATAATACCCGATAAGGCCTAAAAATCCCCAAACAGCAGTGAGCGAATTAGGCGTTGGCCAATTAATTATTGCTTCAGGGCTGAAATTATATGGCCCAAATATTCCAAATCCATTAATCCAAATGCACATTTTGATCGATTAACAAAGAATTAGTGTTGAGCTAGAATATCGAGGGTGATATGTAAGCGATTGATGTGGGAATCCCATGAGCAACTGTGGATGAGAATGTCGTCGAAAAGTACAAGTATAAACTTTCGTAAATGAGGCTGAAAAATATCGTTCATGGTTGCTTGAAATGTGGAAGGGGCGTTGGTTAAACCAAAAGGCATGACCAAAAATTCATAATGTCATTCGTGTGTCAGAAATGCCATTTTTGAAATGGCGAAAGGATGAACCAAGATTTGGAAAAAGCCACTATGCAAGTCAAGTTGGGAAAAATAAGTGGATCTACGTAACTCGTCGCGTAGTTCTTCGACGGTTGGAATTAGGAATTTATCCTTGATGGTGATAGCATTAAGAGCTCTATAGTCAAAACAAAATCTACGTGAACCATCTTTTTTTACCGAGTAAATGGGTGAGGAGAATGGGCTTGTGGATGGTTGTATGATTTTGGAGTGTAGCATGTTTTGAACTTGGGATTCAATCTCACTTTTCTGAAAACGTGGGTATCGATAGGGTTTCACATTCATGGGATGAGAGTTGGTTTGTAGGTTGATGTGGTGGTCGAGACTACGGTGAGGTAGGAGGCTGGTGGGCTTTTAAATAGGGTAGCATAATGGGTCAAATTTGGTTGTATTTGTGGATGTGTAAGGTCAGTTTAGGGTTCAGTTGTTAGGTTTGGGTTTGTGGTGGTAGTTAGGTGTAAATAGGGCGGCTGAAGCTGTAGAGCGTAATTTTCGTAGTTGGTTATATGATATTTCAGATGGACCCACATTAATTTGTAAGCCTACTAATGTAGTGGGCTTCTCATTATCACTAGAAGATATTGTAAGGTCCTTATGATCAATAGTTGCAGGACCTAGGGTTTGCAGCCAATTAATACCCAAAATAGCAGATGTTCTCGAAATTTCTAAAAGTTGAAAATTTATAATAAAGTTATACCTATTTACTCCAACCAAAACTCGAAGGCAAGTTCCCGGACAGGGAAGCTTGTCTCCATTACCGACTACCACGAAGAAGTTGCGATGGTTTGTAGCCATTAACCAAAAGAATCAAGCTACTCTATGGTACATGTAATTGTGGGTGCTGCGAGAATCCACGAGAATGGCAATAGTTTTGTGTTATTAGCGCTGGAAGGCGGATGGATTAGGGACGAGTTGATCCAATTAGTGCATTCTAAGAGATTGCTGGATCGAACGTTGGCTCCATAGATTCTGGTTTATCTAGGTCTCATCTTCTTCATCATCAGGCAGTAGCCATAAGATTTTTTGAGCTTTGCATTTAGGCTAGAGTTGTATTTCTCTTCGCAATGAAAATAGAGGCTTAGAACTCGCCTCGACTGCATTTCTGTTGCTGATAAATTTTTTTATATAATTTTAGTTCATGGGCTGTTTTGGCGGGGATAGGTGGAAGTGTAGGTGGAGGTGGCATGTTTCGGAGATAAGGAGGTCTGTTGTAAAAGGATTTTATATCCGATAGTTTACTTTAAATCAATTTGGCAAGATCAATAGCATAGGAAATGGTTGTTGGGCGGAGTGGGGAGAGATCATTTTTTATTTATGGTTTGAGGCCGGATAAAAAGCAATTAAGGATGGCATCGGGTGGGAGGTAAGTTATATGGTTGGCAATGGATTCAAATGTGGATTGATAATCTTCTACGGTAGTGGTTTTGGCATAGTTTGAATAGTGTAGTTAGCGGGTTAATGAAGTGGAGGGTCTGAATCATTGCTCGATGGCTTTGGTTAGAGCTTGCCATGATGTGAGTTAGTAATTAAGGTAGATCCATTGGAACCAACTGAGGGCTTGACCGGTCATATGGAAGCTAGTGAGGTCTGTTCGTTGCTCTTTGGGAGTGTTATGGTAGGTAAAGAATCTCTCGACTTGAAAAATCCAATCAAGAGGGTTGGATACATCGAATGTAGTGAGTTCGCATTTAGGGGATCGATTGTAGTTGTTGTTTGGGTTTAGGAGTAATGGTGCATGGCGATTGAGTGGTGTAGTGGTATTTTGGGGCATGAGGGTGGACTATAGTGATGATGGTGGAATTGAGGATATTTTGCATTTAACTCGGTGAGCGTTTTGGTGATTTGTTCAAGGGAAGCACCATGGCCTTGGAGGGTTGTTTGGATCTCAGTTTGGGTAGTACTGAGGTTGTTTATGGCTTGTTAATGGTTATTGAGTTAGGTGGCTAGCTCTGATTTGGCGTGTGATTATGAGGGTTTGTGAAGTCGACGTAAGGAAAGAGAGGTAAGGAGGAAGGTGAAAGCACCAGTTGATAGGTACGGTTAGTGGTGACAGGGAGGAGCTGCAACAACAGAAAGCAAACAGAGAAAGTTTGGTGAAGAAAGAAGAAGAAATGAAGAAAATAGCATAAAAGAAATGCAAGAAGAGAGAGATCGATATTATTTCCAGCCTCTATAATCCACTTCATTCATTCTTATATGCATACAGTCCTTTGTAACAAACAAGACAGTTGTCACCATTACAGCCATACATGGTGGTATAATATTGCTGGCAATATGTAACAGAAAGTAAAAGCAAAAACTAATAAAAGAAGTTTATTATACATTGGTCCCTACTGTATTTTGTAACAGAAACTTTGCTGCACCAGTGGTATTCTATTTATATAATACGTCAAAATATCTTGCAGGTGTCCTACGTGCACGTCTTGGCCTAGTAGCAGCAGCATGTTGAGGTAGTATAGCCAGGTTCATATCCTAAAATGAGTTTCGTTGTACCTCTACAAGTGAATAAAAAATAACTGTAACAACTGCAGGTTGTTACAAATTAGAAACCTCTAGAAATTTTCTTCATTGGTTGCTGGAAAGGGAAGTTCAATGGAATAGTTCGCCAGAGGTGATACAGAGGTGTTAGGAGTTGTCCAGAAGTAGGTCGTGGCTCAGTATGATGGGAAGGAGGGAGTCTTGTAGACAGGATGACTGTATCAGTGTGTGCATGGTGCATACATGCACACGTGCACACTGACATACATGGGCTAATTCTACTGTTAAACAGGCTGATGTGTGTATGTTTGGGTTTGGGTTCGTACTAGGGTTTACTGAATGTGTTGAGGTTGAACTCGAGTCTGGTAAAGGATGTAATACGCTATATATATATATATATATATATATATATATGGGGTTATATGAAATGTAACTACATGCATGAAATAACAGTTTTTCATTTTTAATTTTCTTTGCAAATTTCCTACGTTATCTCTCCTCCCTTCTTGTACGAATTCTTGTTGCGTTTCTCACCATCATTCTCTCCTATCTTCTCTCCTAAACAAACTAAATTCTCTTCCTAATCCCTTCACCATTGTTACTTCCTCCCTGAATCTTTTCAAAACTTGCATGCATTAGCATTTTCCCATCATGACACATACCCGAGCATAAAACAAGATCAAGAGGCCTTCCCATTTCACATCAGAGCAGTTTGATGAGCCAATAACACCTCCTCATCATTGCACTGATCCTGGAACTGGGAATCAAGATGATAGCCATCTTTTCATGCTAGAACTTGAAGATGAAGATCTGTGGCAAAGCAGGATCACATCAATGGTAGAACTAACACCACCTTGGTCCAATTGTAAGAAGCACAACAAGAATTGCATAATTTCCATAAATAACTCCATACTTCCCATCAAGAATTACATCAAAGCCTGGAAGACAAAACAAAAAAGATAAATTACAAGATTTCTGAAACCTAACTTCAATATTACATGGACTCATGAATAACCAGAACCCCTCCCTACATCACACTACAGATCAAACATATTAATCAAGAAGCCAACCTTATGTGCCACCCTTCCAAAGAAATTCTTCAAGAATACCTCTTGAAGTCAATCCAAATCTTGATCAAACCCTATTGTTGCCTACCAGAACATCACCCAACATAATATACACACCTAGACGCTTGTAGCATACCAACATCAAACTGAAATTTCCCACCTATTCAGGAGACAACATACTCATGGAATGATTAGAGTAGATAGAGCAGCTTTTCAAATATCATCAAGCACAAGAAAATGAATGGGCACAAAAAAAGTTCATTTCATCTCAAACAAGATGCGCAGAAATGGTTTAAATGGTTATCAAGAAATGTCAAGAACTATATGCAATGGAAGATTTTCAAGAAAAAAATCATTGTAAGGTTTGCATACCTGAATTGAGGATGCCATTTAGCGCCTTTGCTAACCTAAAATAGCTTACTATAGTTCAAGCATACCTTATCAAATTTGAACAACTTTAGGGACTTCTTGATCACTTGCATCATGATTATGTATTTGATAAGTTTATGGATGAGCTTTAGGAGAAAATCATGTTTGATGTTTGTTATCCAATCTTTTGACTAGGCCATATTCGGAAGGATTGGACGAATCAAACTTGGAGTTATCAAGGCAGAAAGCCCAGATCGATAGCCTAAAAGTCCAGGAACTAGACACAAACAAAGTCACAAGACAAATGCAAGAACAACCCAAGACCGAAGCAACATGGGTCCACCCATACTATGGGTCGGTACCAACCTCTACCCATGTATTTGCAACTAAATTGGTCACAAACACACAAGAAAAGATTTTTGTAGAGAAGTACGTGAAGAAAAATTAAATTAAACCAAGGAAATGATTAAGCTAATAATAGATGAAAAGCAATAATCAGAGACATAGAGAATTATAGTGGTTCGGCATTGTATGCCTATGTCCATTTTGAAGATCATCCTTTATCAATCACTTACAAAGCTAACTACAGTGGTAGGAAATAGCAAACACTTGATTACAATAGAGTTTAGAGTAATAAGCAGTATAAAGATCCTCAGAATGACCCATTAGAACAGTATTCATAGGTGAAGACGATCACCAATCCCTATGAAACTTCGACTGAAGGACCTTCTAATCCACATGGACTTATTAGAGGGATCGCTGGGCCCAATTCCTAATGTGGAAGGATCGATACCGATCCCTTCATTGGTTGATTTTTGGGCAACGATCCCTATGTTTGCTTCTACATGATAATATTTGTTTATCCTTCAATTTTCATGTCATTTGGACCACTGGAACTTGAGTTATTGCTTAATCTTTGATTTGATATGACTTTGTGTGCTACTTGTTGCTAAACCCTCTACCGAGATGTATGTCGATCCCTCCCATTCTATCATTTTGATATACGGTCCCTAGGGTAGGCTCCCTAGGATCCATATAACTTGATATCCAAATTTCATAGGGATTTGACTAGTAGATCTTGTGATATTGATCATTGTATGCAAGAATGCACTTGAACTTTGATGTGTGCCGACCCCTCCTTAATAAATCATGCCGACCCCTCTTGATTAAGTATGTCGGTCCCTCCTAATAAGTGAATCTATGCCAAACCCTTCCATTCGTTAAGCCATATTCCATGCTTTGAGCATCCTACATTGTACATCCATCAGATCCATTCAATTCTGCTTTATATAACCATCTGTACTTGACTTCTGAGTCCTACAATCATTGCTTCGGAATCATTGGCCTTAATAGCAGTCGGATCTAACACATGCAACTTGTTCAATATAGCCAGGCTAGAATGTCGAATAACACTTGCCTCCTCAAAGTACGCCTTAGGATTGACATGATATGCTTTGAATCAAAACAAGTTTTAATGTAACGATCCTAAATTTTGAACAATTTAAATTGTGAATATTTAATTAATTTTAAGTATTTGAATGATAATTTAAATTGAATTCCCAATGCTATATAAAACATTTCTATGATTTGGCGATTAAACTTTAAAATTTAATCTATACAAAGCTGAATAAAAATTTAAACTTGACTTTGGAGTTGAAATTGAATATTAAATTTGTATTATAAATTTAAACTAATGACTTAAGAAAAAAAAACTTGGATATAAGGATTATTTCTTATGTAAATTAATAGTTGAATTAAAATTTGGATTTGAAACTATGAGGCTATTTGAATTTTTCAAGTTAATATGAAGAACATATTTGAATTTAAAAATTTGAGCTTGAAGTTTGTAAATTTATTTAAATTCCCTTCAAAATTTTTGTTAAGGGTTGAGTGGGCTTTGTAGTAATATCGGCCCATGTTTATTTTTGATACCGTTCCCTTGTTAATTCAATCCAAACCCGTTTCATATTTTTCACTCATTCGGAGAAAAAAAAAACCTAAACGAAAATAAAAAGAAAAAGAATGGCGGCTTCAGTTCTCATTTTCGTTCCTCTCCGGAAACTAGGGCTTGCGATCCAATTTGGGGCTTCAATCTTCGTTCGAGGGTGCTAATTCCCACCTCGGCTGTTCGATTCGAGTTATGGTGAGTTCTCTGCTCACGATTAATCTTTTATTCAAGTATTTAGATCTGTTTGAATTGAATGCTTGGTTGCATGCTATGTTTTGGGTGATATTTGCTATCAATTGCTCTGATAAATTCGATTTAAACTGATGAGAACAGATACTATAATTTTGTTTTAAATTGATATGAACAGATGCTATTAAAATTTGCTTTTAAACTGATGAGGACAGATGCTATCAAAAACTTTGCCTATTTTGGTTTTGCTGCATGTGATGGATTTTTAATCTAGATGAGGAAAAATTTGTTGCATGTGCTTGTTTGAGCTTCTGTTCATGTGTGTTGAATGAATGTGTCTGTAAAACCCCTATTTCTGCTTGTGGTGTTCTTTGTTGTTGCTGTGTGTTATGTTGCATGCCAAATGTGAATAATTTCAGTTTAAAGGTCTGAGTAACCCAGTTTTGAACCCCTGTAAAATATTCTACATTTGGAAAATAACAAAATTTACAAGCTTGAAACCATTCTTTGATGGATCTGATGTGCTACTATAACCCTTGAATCCATTGTGTGGTGCTTGAATGTTGTTTAGGTATGGAATTGAAAGTATACATGTGAATATGTGTTTATGCATTTACATGTTATTGTGAGTAAGCTTCTTATCTTTTAAAAACAGTTTTTTTTTTTAGAAATCAAAATCAAACCTAAACTACAGAGCTTATGTTTATTTACAGAAATCAAATGGTTTAAAACAAAACTGTTCTGTTTGTTTTAAATTGAAATGAGTAAACCTTTATTTTAAAAACAGTTTCTTCCTTAAAATAAATGCCTAAGCAAAAATAAGAAAACTAGCGCATACAGTTTTTTTTTTAGGATTCAAAACTGCAGTGCCTTTATTAGTGAATAACTTCACCATTTATAAGCTTTTGTTTCTATGCATGTGTAATGAGTAGAAATATGTATGATTGTGTGATTGATACCTATATTCTGTGTACATATACATAAATATGTATATTTATGTTTGCTATTACAGGTATATTTTTACCTGACTCTGTTTTTAGAAATTAGACTTTTAAATGGAAATAAAAACAAGATTTCTTAAATCAATATTCTGTTGTATCTGTGATGGTTGTATTTGTTATGGAAATGAGGGATGGTTGTTTAGTATAGATTAAATTTATAAATCATAGTTAAGGTTAAATTTGAAATCTGTTTTACTGTAAGGGACAGTTAGCATAGAGATTTCAAAATAAGAATCTTAAACTATTAAAAACAAGTCTATCACAGGAATGTATGTTAAAGAAAACATGAATTGTAAAACAAATATACAGTTTTAAATAATCTGTTAAGGGAAAAGGATTTCTGTTTTAAACAGAAATGGAATTTTTTTTTTTTTTTTTTTTGAAAATCTGCTGTGGATGTCAGGTGTTAGATGTTTATGTTAGGGAAGTATTGAGGTGAAAGGATGGAGGAGGGTTGTTGATGGAGGATCAGAGAGGCTGGTGATATGTTTTGGATGTTTACAGGTTGATTGGGTTGCTGAGTTGAACTCAGTAATATTAACAGTGTGCAGGGTTTCAACTCGAGCCATTCCTCGGGTTTTTATTCTTCTGACTCGAAGCAAAGGTTTTAAAACTCGAAGAAGATATAGGTTGGGCTCGGGTAGGTTTACAGAGTTGAAGCAGAGAGTTTGTAGTTTTGAATTTTAATGGATTTCATATTTTAAGTTGAAACCTGGATTCAAGTATGAATTAGAACTGAATTCAAATGGAGTACTGAGTTCAAAGTTTTTAAAAATGATTTTTTTTTAAATTTAAACAAAGTTTTAAATTCTGTTTAAATCTAGATTTTTTTTTTTACTGTTTCAGGTTTATAACAGAGAGTTTGCAGTTTTAAGAATTTGAATGAATTCAACTTTTAAGGGTGGATTTTGATTCTAGCACAAGTTGTAACTGAATTCATATAGAGTTTGAATTCAAAGTTTTTAAAAATTGAAATATCTTAAATAAGTTTAAAATTTGGTTTAAAAATTAACTAAACCAAGTTCCAATAGGCAACCTCCTTGTACAAGCAGTATTATGTTGTGCTCTTTACTAAGGAATTGTTAACTTGATTTTCTGCACTTGCATTGACCATGGTTTTGCTTGGTGGTGCATTTTGTTGCGGCTTGTACATGGATTACTAGCTCTGGTTCATCTTTATTCTCCACCACAGTTAGTCAAGCACTATGCCTATGCATTAACTTATCTTGTCCTTGTTGCTTTATACCTTGAAATTGAACATATAGCCCAAAGTATGTTACTTTGATTTGCACGTCCCTGTAGTTTGGCTTGGTTGGCTGCCCAGATTTGTTCTTGCTGGTTTGATATAAGTGTACTCCTGTACACCCCTTATGCTCATTTGTGGGAATTTATATTATTTACATCCTCTTTTATTTGGACTAATCCAATTTGTTTCGTCGCTTCTGCTGCCTGTACTGCACCATTAACCCTGTTGTAACTGCAGTTTAGAAACAACATAAATTTTAAAAAAGTATTGTCCCTGTTGTAACCCGGTTTGGTTGAAGTTCTTTGTTTGGGCTTTGTTCTGGCCTTTGTATCACTGCTTCCATTTTGACTTCTTTTTTTTTACTGTCATCTTCACTGTGTTGCACTCTTGTGGACTGTTCACCCATTACTGCATGTGCATTGCTGTTGGTCAATTTGTATCTCTGAATGGAGCTGTGCACACGTGTTGGCGAGGCAGTGCACATGTGTGCAAAGTACATGTGTGTACTGCAGCCACACGGGATTGACAGATTTTAAAAATTAAAGCTGTTAATAATGAAAATCCATAATAGATTTTGAATTGATGCATGTGATCCATTTTATTCAGTTCATTACAAATTTATTTACTTGAATTAAGATTAATCCTGACTCGAGTGTTTTTGTGTTTTGCAATTAACGCTCGGGTCAGACCGAGTATTTCTACAGCTTGAAGCTTTTCTCGCAGCGAAGTTAGAGAGAGGGGGATTTTCGGCATTCACTAAAGTTTTCAGCAAAATTTTTCTTGTACTTTAAAATATAAATTGTTCCGCTGTATAAAATTCAAATGTAATTTATTGTAAACTCTGATATTTGTATATAAAAGAAAAGTTTGTTTATAAAATATATTATTGTTCTGTGATTCTGTAGCTGATTTTGTTTAAATGTTATAAACTAAATAACAATCCGTCATCTTGAACGTTTCTAGTTGGTTTAATTACCGACTAGAGGCGGTTAGGGCGGCGGGTCGTTACAAAGTGGTATCAGAGCTTTGGTTTACACAAAGCTTAGTTTATGGCGTTTAATATGAATAGTTACTAGAATCACTTTAAAGGAAGTGTTTTCAAATCTAAAGAAGTTTAAAATTGTTTTCTTTAAAATAAAAAGGTATTTTGAAAATTAGAATTATTTTTGGAAATTCCCCTCTCTAAATTTAGGTTTGCGACTGTTTCTCTTCGGTGAGGTCTCGTTAGACTTGAGTTTCGATCATTCGGAAACTCATTATCGAATTTTTGAGAGTTATGGAAAATGAAACATGAGTTAAGAGAATTAATGAATTGGTTTAAATTGGCTTAAATCAAATATTTTGAATATCTTCAAAGTAGTAATTGGAAAATAAAATGATATGTCAATTTGATTATAATCAAATGGATTATTGAACTATAACTTGGAAATTTAATTTTGAATTCTTTTGAAAATTGATTTCAAATGTTGTGAAGAACGATTTAGTAAATAAATGGATTATAAGTATTTAACTTATAATATGGATTTTGGGTATATAACTAAGTTATATGAATTGAATTGAATCAAATTAGTAAAGGAGATTATAAAACAAAGTTTATAAATAGAAATGTAATTTCTAAAGATGTTTATAAAATCCGCAAATGACTTATTTTGATAAGTAAATTATTGTAACTTATTAAAGGTGTTATATCTATGGTTTTGGACAATAAATGAGATATAAAAAGAGATATGAATCTAATGAAAATTTATAAGAGATTTAAATTGATGCAATGAAGAATTTGAATTTGAATGGGCATGGAAATAAGTTAAGTGGAAAACTTAATATTGGAAATTTGAAGTTGGTTTAAAACCAATATTTTGAAATGTATGCAGAATTCAAACTATGAATTAAGTTGAAGTTGAAAAACTTAAATGGGAATGTTTTTGGGAAGCAACACTATGAAATGAAGTAAATTCATTTTAAGTTGTTTTGAAATGTGTTTAAAAGAATGATTTCTTTTAAGAATGAAATATATATTTGATTTTGGTTTAAGTATATCGAATATTTTCAAAATTGTTGAAAATAAATGGATTTGTAAATTACTTATTATTGAATAAGTATGGAAATATTTTCCAATATGAAATGAAAGGTTTGAAATTTTATCTTTTCAAGATAAAGTGAAAAGTAAATGTTTTGAGATGTTATCTTTTGAAGATAAATTGAAAAGTGAATATTTGAATTTGTTTCAAATGGTTAAGTGTGAAATTTTTTTATATCTTGTAAAGATATTATTTTTGGGAAATTTGAACACTTAGTTCAACTTGGAAAAATTTCAAAGTGATTGAATTTTGAGTTAAATTGAGTTTAACTTTGACACACAAAAACAATGTAAGTTGAACTTTGAATTTTAAATGGATGATTTGGATTGTATGTCTAACATTGTGAATTGACGACATATCAATTGATCTCTATTAAATATATATCTGCGGTGGCGGAGAATTTATTCTCTTAGCTTAACACCCTTCTCTGAGACGTACGAGCTCAGAGGTTATATATCGATAGACATCAATTATGTGTTGAGGATGGACGATGTAACGTGAAATCCAAATCGAGTGTGAAGTCGATAATAAATTGGATTATGAATGTGAATTTGGTTTGAGATAACCTTAAAAATTTCCAAATCGACTTAGAGGAAAATTTTAAATGGATGATGAAATGGAAAAAAATTTGTGAATCCTCTATTTGTTATGGGTATGAAATATTGTGGTTTTCATAACGTATATGCGTGAATACGATTAATTCGAAAACCAATTAGTTTGGAAAAGTAATTGTTATGGAAAACTTATGTAAGTACATGAGTATGATATGTACAAAAATGTGAAATGAAATATTATATATGTATGTATGATATTATGTTTTCCAAATTGAGGATATGGAAAAGTACCTTCCATTTAAACATTTGTGAAGGTTGTTGGAACTCGAGAAGAGTGTCCATTTGAAAATCGTAGCTACGTTGTATTTCCATTAGTTGAAATGTCCTTTTGGACTGGTATAGTGTGCTAGCGTAATTCGAGGGGCGAGATGCCTACGGTTACAAGCGATTCCACTGGGATAGTGGCGTAACCGCCGTGTATACCGCGATCTAGTTACACTCGGGTGGTAGCGTAATTTGAGGGGCGTGATGCCTACAGTTACAAGCGATTCCACTGGGATAGTGGCGTAACCGCTGTGTAAACTGCAATCTACAAACCAAAGCGTAATTCGAGGGGCGAGATGCCTACGGTCACGAGCGATTCTACTGGGATAGTAGCGTAACCGCCGTGTGAACCGTGATCTTTGGCAACAACCATGGCGAAATTCAAGGGATGAGATATCCACAGTTACAAGCGACTCTACTGGGATAGTAGCGGAACCGCCGAGTAAACTGTGATCCATGGGGGAATGTGCTTTCCATATCCATTTTTAAAAGAATTTTTAAAAAGGTATTTTCACTGGGAATTGAAGCAAGTATATTTAGTACTTGGAGATTGTTAGACTTGCGCCTGGCCAGCGTATGCCTAATGTCTTTAAGAACGACAGTAGACTTGTTAAATTTCGAGTTAGCAAGTATTTTCAAACTTTAAATAGAAAATCAATTATCTGAAATTAAAGTGATATAAATTCCAACCTAATAAATTAAGGAAGAGGATTTTTGGAATGTTTTGAAAGGTCCACAGCTTTGGAAAAGTTATACTATGTAAATTTCTTAAATGAAGAAGTTCAAATTTAAAAATTTGGTTTTGTAAGTTGAAAATTTCAGTAAAGATTTTTTTGTGTCTTGATTGTAGAAAATAATAGACAAATGAGTTAATTAACAAAGCTAGTGAGATAAAACAAATAGAATGAATCCTGCATTCATTTATTTTTAATAAGTTTCAAACTTGATTAATTTGAGTAGGGTATAAATATTGGTGAAATTTTAACAATCATTTTTCCTTACTTGTAATTTCGGGACGAAATTCTTTTAAGGAGGGGAGATTGTAACGATCCTAAATTTTGAACAATTTAAATTGTGAATATTTAATTAATTTTAAGTATTTGAATGATAATTTAAATTGAATTCCCAATGCTATATAAAACATTTCTATGATTTGGCGATTAAACTTTAAAATTTAATCTATACAAAGCTGAATAAAAATTTAAACTTGACTTTGGAGTTGAAATTGAATATTAAATTTGTATTATAAATTTAAACTAATGACTTAAGAAAAAAAAACTTGGATATAAGGATTATTTCTTATGTAAATTAATAGTTGAATTAAAATTTGGATTTGAAACCATGAGGCTATTTGAATTTTTCAAGTTAATATGAAGAACATATTTGAATTTAAAAATTTGAGCTTGAAGTTTGTAAATTTATTTAAATTCCCTTCAAAATTTTTGTTAAGGGTTGAGTGGGCTTTGTAGTAATATCGGCCCATGTTTATTTTTGATACCGTTCCCTTGTTAATTCAATCCAAACCCGTTTCATATTTTTCACTCATTCGGAGAAAAAAAAAACCTAAACGAAAATAAAAAGAAAAAGAATGGCGGCTTCAGTTCTCATTTTCGTTCCTCTCCGGAAACTAGGGCTTGCGATCCAATTTGGGGCTTCAATCTTCGTTCGAGGGTGCTAATTCCCACCTCGGCTGTTCGATTCGAGTTATGGTGAGTTCTCTGCTCATGATTAATCTTCTATTCAAGTATTTAGATCTGTTTGAATTGAATGCTTGGTTGCATGCTATGTTTTGGGTGATATTTGCTATCAATTGCTCTGATAAATTCGATTTAAACTGATGAGAACAGATACTATAATTTTGTTTTAAATTGATATGAACAGATGCTATTAAAATTTGCTTTTAAACTGATGAGGACAGATGCTATCAAAAACTTTGCCTATTTTGGTTTTGCTGCATGTGATGGATTTTTAATCTAGATGAGGAAAAATTTGTTGCATGTGCTTGTTTGAGCTTCTGTTCATGTGTGTTGAATGAATGTGTCTGTAAAACCCCTATTTCTGCTTGTGGTGTTCTTTGTTGTTGCTGTGTGTTATGTTGCATGCCAAATGTGAATAATTTCAGTTTAAAGGTCTGAGTAACCCAGTTTTGAACCCCTGTAAAATATTCTACATTTGGAAAATAACAAAATTTACAAGCTTGAAACTATTCTTTGATGGATCTGATGTGCTACTATAACCCTTGAATCCATTGTGTGGTGCTTGAATGTTGTTTAGGTATGGAATTGAAAGTATACATGTGAATATGTGTTTATGCATTTACATGTTATTGTGAGTAAGCTTCTTATCTTTTAAAAACAGTTTTTTTTTTTTAGAAATCAAAATCAAACCTAAACTACAGAGCTTATGTTTATTTACAGAAATCAAATGGTTTAAAACAAAACTGTTCTGTTTGTTTTAAATTGAAATGAGTAAACCTTTATTTTAAAAACAGTTTCTTCCTTAAAATAAATGCCTAAGCAAAAATAAGAAAACTAGCGCATACAGTTTTTTTTTAGGAATCAAAACTGCAGTGCCTTTATTAGTGAATAACTTCACCATTTATAAGCTTTTGTTTCTATGCATGTGTAATGAGTAGAAATATGTATGATTGTGTGATTGATACCTATATTATGTGTACATATACATAAATATGTATATTTATGTTTGCTATTACAGGTATATTTTTACCTGACTCTGTTTTTAGAAATTAGACTTTTAAATGGAAATAAAAACAAGATTTCTTAAATCAATATTCTGTTGTATCTGTGATGGTTGTATTTGTTATGGAAATGAGGGATGGTTGTTTAGTATAGATTAAATTTATAAATCATGGTTAAGGTTAAATTTGAAATCTGTTTTACTGTAAGGGACAGTTAGCATAGAGATTTCAAAATAAGAATCTTAAACTATTAAAAACAAGTCTATCACAGGAATGTATGTTAAAGAAAACATGAATTGTAAAACAAATATACAGTTTTAAATAATCTGTTAAGGGAAAAGGATTTCTGTTTTAAACAGAAATGGAATTTTTTTTTATTTTTTTTTTGAAAATCTGCTGTGGATGTCAGGTGTTAGATGTTTATGTTAGGGAAGTATTGAGGTGAAAGGATGGAGGAGGGTTGTTGATGGAGGATCAGAGAGGCTGGTGATATGTTTTGGATGTTTACAGGTTGATTGGGTTGCTGAGTTGAACTCAGTAATATTAGCAGTGTGCAGGGTTTCAACTCGAGCCATTCCTCGGGTTTTTATTCTTCTGACTCGAAGCAAAGGTTTTAAAACTCGAAGCAGATATAGGTTGGGCTCGGGTAGGTTTACAGAGTTGAAGCAGAGAGTTTGTAGTTTTGAATTTTAATGGATTTCATATTTTAAGTTGAAACCTGGATTCAAGTATGAATTAGAACTGAATTCAAATGGAGTACTGAGTTCAAAGTTTTTAAAAATGATTTTTTTTTAAATTTAAACAAAGTTTTAAATTCTGTTTAAATCTAGATTTTTTTTTTACTGTTTCAGGTTTATAACAGAGAGTTTGCAGTTTTAAGAATTTGAATGAATTCAACTTTTAAGGGTGGATTTTGATTCTAGCACAAGTTGTAACTGAATTCATATAGAGTTTGAATTCAAAGTTTTTAAAAATTGAAATATCTTAAATAAGTTTAAAATTTGGTTTAAAAATTAACTAAACCAAGTTCCAATAGGCAACCTCCTTGTACAAGCAGTATTATGTTGTGCTCTTTACTAAGGAATTGTTAACTTGATTTTCTGCACTTGCATTGACCATGGTTTTGCTTGGTGGTGCATTTTGTTGCGGCTTGTACATGGATTACTAGCTCTGGTTCATCTTTATTCTCCACCACAGTTAGTCAAGCACTATGCCTATGCATTAACTTATCTTGTCCTTGTTGCTTTATACCTTGAAATTGAACATATAGCCCAAAGTATGTTACTTTGATTTGCACGTCCCTGTAGTTTGGCTTGGTTGGCTGCCCAGATTTGTTCTTGCTGGTTTGATATAAGTGTACTCCTGTACACCCCTTATGCTCATTTGTGGGAATTTATATTATTTACATCCTCTTTTATTTGGACTAATCCAATTTGTTTCGTCGCTTCTGCTGCCTGTACTGCACCATTAACCCTGTTGTAACTGCAGTTTAGAAACAACATAAATTTTAAAAAAGTATTGTCCCTGTTGTAACCCGGTTTGGTTGAAGTTCTTTGTTTGGGCTTTGTTCTGGCCTTTGTATCACTGCTTCCATTTTGACTTCTTTTTTTTTACTGTCATCTTCACTGTGTTGCACTCTTGTGGACTGTTCACCCATTACTGCATGTGCATTGCTGTTGGTCAATTTGTATCTCTGAATGGAGCTGTGCACACGTGTTGGCGAGGCAGTGCACATGTGTGCAAAGTACATGTGTGTACTGCAGCCACACGGGATTGACAGATTTTAAAAATTAAAGCTGTTAATAATGAAAATCCATAATAGATTTTGAATTGATGCATGTGATCCATTTTATTCAGTTCATTACAAATTTATTTACTTGAATTAAGATTAATCCTGACTCGAGTGTTTTTGTGTTTTGCAATTAACGCTCGGGTCAGACCGAGTATTTCTACAGCTTGAAGCTTTTCTCGCAGCGAAGTTAGAGAGAGGGGGATTTTCGGCATTCACTAAAGTTTTCAGCAAAAATTTTCTTGTACTTTAAAATATAAATTGTTCCGCTGTATAAAATTCAAATGTAATTTATTGTAAACTCTGATATTTGTATATAAAAGAAAAGTTTGTTTATAAAATATATTATTGTTCTGTGATTCTGTAGCTGATTTTGTTTAAATGTTATAAACTAAATAACAATCCGTCATCTTGAACGTTTCTAGTTGGTTTAATTACCGACTAGAGGCGGTTAGGGCGGCGGGTCGTTACAAAGTGGTATCAGAGCTTTGGTTTACACAAAGCTTAGTTTATGGCGTTTAATATGAATAGTTACTAGAATCACTTTAAAGGAAGTGTTTTCAAATCTAAAGAAGTTTAAAATTGTTTTCTTTAAAATAAAAAGGTATTTTGAAAATTAGAATTATTTTTGGAAATTCCCCTCTCTAAATTTAGGTTTGCGACTGTTTCTCTTCGGTGAGGTCTCGTTAGACTTGAGTTTCGATCATTCGGAAACTCATTATCGAATTTTTGAGAGTTATGGAAAATGAAACATGAGTTAAGAGAATTAATGAATTGGTTTAAATTGGCTTAAATCAAATATTTTGAATATCTTCAAAGTAGTAATTGGAAAATAAAATGATATGTCAATTTGATTATAATCAAATGGATTATTGAACTATAACTTGGAAATTTAATTTTGAATTCTTTTGAAAATTGATTTCAAATGTTGTGAAGAACGATTTAGTAAATAAATGGATTATAAGTATTTAACTTATAATATGGATTTTGGGTATATAACTAAGTTATATGAATTGAATTGAATCAAATTAGTAAAGGAGATTATAAAACAAAGTTTATAAATAGAAATGTAATTTCTAAAGATGTTTATAAAATCCGCAAATGACTTATTTTGATAAGTAAATTATTGTAACTTATTAAAGGTGTTATATCTATGGTTTTGGACAATAAATGAGATATAAAAAGAGATATGAATCTAATGAAAATTTATAAGAGATTTAAATTGATGCAATGAAGAATTTGAATTTGAATGGGCATGGAAATAAGTTAAGTGGAAAACTTAATATTGGAAATTTGAAGTTGGTTTAAAACCAATATTTTGAAATGTATGCAGAATTCAAACTATGAATTAAGTTGAAGTTGAAAAACTTAAATGGGAATGTTTTTGGGAAGCAACACTATGAAATGAAGTAAATTCATTTTAAGTTGTTTTGAAATGTGTTTAAAAGAATGATTTCTTTTAAGAATGAAATATATATTTGATTTTGGTTTAAGTATATCGAATATTTTCAAAATTGTTGAAAATAAATGGATTTGTAAATTACTTATTATTGAATAAGTATGGAAATATTTTCCAATATGAAATGAAAGGTTTGAAATTTTATCTTTTCAAGATAAAGTGAAAAGTAAATGTTTTGAGATGTTATCTTTTGAAGATAAATTGAAAAGTGAATATTTGAATTTGTTTCAAATGGTTAAGTGTGAAATTTTTTTATATCTTGTAAAGATATTATTTTTGGGAAATTTGAACACTTAGTTCAACTTGGAAAATTTTCAAAGTGATTGAATTTTGAGTCAAATTGAGTTTAACTTTGACACACAAAAACAATGTAAGTTGAACTTTGAATTTTAAATGGATGATTTGGATTGTATGTCTAACATTGTGAATTGACGACATATCAATTGATCTCTATTAAATATATATCTGCGGTGGCGGAGAATTTATTCTCTTAGCTTAACACCCTTCTCTGAGACGTACGAGCTCAGAGGTTATATATCGATAGACATCAATTATGTGTTGAGGATGGACGATGTAACGTGAAATCCAAATCGAGTGTGAAGTCGATAATAAATTGGATTATGAATGTGAATTTGGTTTGAGATAACCTTAAAAATTTCCAAATCGACTTAGAGGAAAATTTTAAATGGATGATGAAATGGAAAAAAATTTGTGAATCCTCTATTTGTTATGGGTATGAAATATTGTGGTTTTCATAACGTATATGCGTGAATACGATTAATTCGAAAACCAATTAGTTTGGAAAAGTAATTGTTATGGAAAACTTATGTAAGTACATGAGTATGATATGTACAAAAATGTGAAATGAAATATTATATATGTATGTATGATATTATGTTTTCCAAATTGAGGATATGGAAAAGTACCTTCCATTTAAACATTTGTGAAGGTTGTTGGAACTCGAGAAGAGTGTCCATTTGAAAATCGTAGCTACGTTGTATTTCCATTAGTTGAAATGTCCTTTTGGACTGGTATAGTGTGCTAGCGTAATTCGAGGGGCGAGATGCCTACGGTTACAAGCGATTCCACTGGGATAGTGGCGTAACCGCCGTGTATACCGCGATCTAGTTACACTCGGGTGGTAGCGTAATTTGAGGGGCGTGATGCCTACAGTTACAAGCGATTCCACTGGGATAGTGGCGTAACCGCTGTGTAAACTGCAATCTACAAACCAAAGCGTAATTCGAGGGGCGAGATGCCTACGGTCACGAGCGATTCTACTGGGATAGTAGCGTAACCGCCGTGTGAACCGTGATCTTTGGCAACAACCATGGCGAAATTCAAGGGATGAGATATCCACAGTTACAAGCGACTCTACTGGGATAGTAGCGGAACCGCCGAGTAAACTGTGATCCATGGGGGAATGTGCTTTCCATATCCATTTTTAAAAGAATTTTTAAAAAGGTATTTTCACTGGGAATTGAAGCAAGTATATTTAGTACTTGGAGATTGTTAGACTTGCGCCTGGCCAGCGTATGCCTAATGTCTTTAAGAACGACAGTAGACTTGTTAAATTTCGAGTTAGCAAGTATTTTCAAACTTTAAATAGAAAATCAATTATCTGAAATTAAAGTGATATAAATTCCAACCTAATAAATTAAGGAAGAGGATTTTTGGAATGTTTTGAAAGGTCCACAGCTTTGGAAAAGTTATACTATGTAAATTTCTTAAATGAAGAAGTTCAAATTTAAAAATTTGGTTTTGTAAGTTGAAAATTTCAGTAAAGATTTTTTTGTGTCTTGATTGTAGAAAATAATAGACAAATGAGTTAATTAACAAAGCTAGTGAGATAAAACAAATAGAATGAATCCTGCATTCATTTATTTTTAATAAGTTTCAAACTTGATTAATTTGAGTAGGGTATAAATATTGGTGAAATTTTAACAATCATTTTTCCTTACTTGTAATTTCGGGACGAAATTCTTTTAAGGAGGGGAGATTGTAACGATCCTAAATTTTGAACAATTTAAATTGTGAATATTTAATTAATTTTAAGTATTTGAATGATAATTTAAATTGAATTCCCAATGCTATATAAAACATTTCTATGATTTGGCGATTAAACTTTAAAATTTAATCTATACAAAGCTGAATAAAAATTTAAACTTGACTTTGGAGTTGAAATTGAATATTAAATTTGTATTATAAATTTAAACTAATGACTTAAGAAAAAAAAACTTGGATATAAGGATTATTTCTTATGTAAATTAATAGTTGAATTAAAATTTGGATTTGAAACCATGAGGCTATTTGAATTTTTCAAGTTAATATGAAGAACATATTTGAATTTAAAAATTTGAGCTTGAAGTTTGTAAATTTATTTAAATTCCCTTCAAAATTTTTGTTAAGGGTTGAGTGGGCTTTGTAGTAATATCGGCCCATGTTTATTTTTGATACCGTTCCCTTGTTAATTCAATCCAAACCCGTTTCATATTTTTCACTCATTCGGAGAAAAAAAAAACCTAAACGAAAATAAAAAGAAAAAGAATGGCGGCTTCAGTTCTCATTTTCGTTCCTCTCCGGAAACTAGGGCTTGCGATCCAATTTGGGGCTTCAATCTTCGTTCGAGGGTGCTAATTCCCACCTCGGCTGTTCGATTCGAGTTATGGTGAGTTCTCTGCTCACGATTAATCTTCTATTCAAGTATTTAGATCTGTTTGAATTGAATGCTTGGTTGCATGCTATGTTTTGGGTGATATTTGCTATCAATTGCTCTGATAAATTCGATTTAAACTGATGAGAACAGATACTATAATTTTGTTTTAAATTGATATGAACAGATGCTATTAAAATTTGCTTTTAAACTGATGAGGACAGATGCTATCAAAAACTTTGCCTATTTTGGTTTTGCTGCATGTGATGGATTTTTAATCTAGATGAGGAAAAATTTGTTGCATGTGCTTGTTTGAGCTTCTGTTCATGTGTGTTGAATGAATGTGTCTGTAAAACCCCTATTTCTGCTTGTGGTGTTCTTTGTTGTTGCTGTGTGTTATGTTGCATGCCAAATGTGAATAATTTCAGTTTAAAGGTCTGAGTAACCCAGTTTTGAACCCCTGTAAAATATTCTACATTTGGAAAATAACAAAATTTACAAGCTTGAAACTATTCTTTGATGGATCTGATGTGCTACTATAACCCTTGAATCCATTGTGTGGTGCTTGAATGTTGTTTAGGTATGGAATTGAAAGTATACATGTGAATATGTGTTTATGCATTTACATGTTATTGTGAGTAAGCTTCTTATCTTTTAAAAACAGTTTTTTTTTAGAAATCAAAATCAAACCTAAACTACAGAGCTTATGTTTATTTACAGAAATCAAATGGTTTAAAACAAAACTGTTCTGTTTGTTTTAAATTGAAATGAGTAAACCTTTATTTTAAAAACAGTTTCTTCCTTAAAATAAATGCCTAAGCAAAAATAAGAAAACTAGCGCATACAGTTTTTTTTTAGGAATCAAAACTGCAGTGCCTTTATTAGTGAATAACTTCACCATTTATAAGCTTTTGTTTCTATGCATGTGTAATGAGTAGAAATATGTATGATTGTGTGATTGATACCTATATTATGTGTACATATACATAAATATGTATATTTATGTTTGCTATTACAGGTATATTTTTACCTGACTCTGTTTTTAGAAATTAGACTTTTAAATGGAAATAAAAACAAGATTTCTTAAATCAATATTCTGTTGTATCTGTGATGGTTGTATTTGTTATGGAAATGAGGGATGGTTGTTTAGTATAGATTAAATTTATAAATCATGGTTAAGGTTAAATTTGAAATCTGTTTTACTGTAAGGGACAGTTAGCATAGAGATTTCAAAATAAGAATCTTAAACTATTAAAAACAAGTCTATCACAGGAATGTATGTTAAAGAAAACATGAATTGTAAAACAAATATACAGTTTTAAATAATCTGTTAAGGGAAAAGGATTTCTGTTTTAAACAGAAATGGAATTTTTTTTTATTTTTTTTTTGAAAATCTGCTGTGGATGTCAGGTGTTAGATGTTTATGTTAGGGAAGTATTGAGGTGAAAGGATGGAGGAGGGTTGTTGATGGAGGATCAGAGAGGCTGGTGATATGTTTTGGATGTTTACAGGTTGATTGGGTTGCTGAGTTGAACTCAGTAATATTAGCAGTGTGCAGGGTTTCAACTCGAGCCATTCCTCGGGTTTTTATTCTTCTGACTCGAAGCAAAGGTTTTAAAACTCGAAGCAGATATAGGTTGGGCTCGGGTAGGTTTACAGAGTTGAAGCAGAGAGTTTGTAGTTTTGAATTTTAATGGATTTCATATTTTAAGTTGAAACCTGGATTCAAGTATGAATTAGAACTGAATTCAAATGGAGTACTGAGTTCAAAGTTTTTAAAAATGATTTTTTTTTTAAATTTAAACAAAGTTTTAAATTCTGTTTAAATCTAGATTTTTTTTTTACTGTTTCAGGTTTATAACAGAGAGTTTGCAGTTTTAAGAATTTGAATGAATTCAACTTTTAAGGGTGGATTTTGATTCTAGCACAAGTTGTAACTGAATTCATATAGAGTTTGAATTCAAAGTTTTTAAAAATTGAAATATCTTAAATAAGTTTAAAATTTGGTTTAAAAATTAACTAAACCAAGTTCCAATAGGCAACCTCCTTGTACAAGCAGTATTATGTTGTGCTCTTTACTAAGGAATTGTTAACTTGATTTTCTGCACTTGCATTGACCATGGTTTTGCTTGGTGGTGCATTTTGTTGCGGCCTGTACATGGATTACTAGCTCTGGTTCATCTTTATTCTCCACCACAGTTAGTCAAGCACTATGCCTATGCGTTAACTTATCTTGTCCTTGTTGCTTTATACCTTGAAATTGAACATATAGCCCAAAGTATGTTACTTTGATTTGCACGTCCCTGTAGTTTGGCTTGGTCGGCTGCCCAGATTTGTTCTTGCTGGTTTGATATAAGTGTACTCCTGTACACCCCTTATGCTCATTTGTGGGAATTTATATTATTTACATCCTCTTTTATTTGGACTAATCCAATTTGTTTCGTCGCTTCTGCTGCCTGTACTGCACCATTAACCCTGTTGTAACTGCAGTTTAGAAACAACATAAATTTTAAAAAAGTATTGTCCCTGTTGTAACCCGGTTTGGTTGAAGTTCTTTGTTTGGGCTTTGTTCTGGCCTTTGTATCACTGCTTCCATTTTGACTTGTTTTTTTTTTACTGTCATCTTCACTGTGTTGCACTCTTGTGGACTGTTCACCCATTACTGCATGTGCATTGCTGTTGGTCAATTTGTATCTCTGAATGGAGCTGTGCACACGTGTTGGCGAGGCAGTGCACATGTGTGCAAAGTACATGTGTGTACTGTAGCCACACGGGATTGACAGATTTTAAAAATTAAAGCTGTTAATAATGAAAATCCATAATAGATTTTGAATTGATGCATGTGATCCATTTTATTCAGTTCATTACAAATTTATTTACTTGAATTAAGATTAATCCTGACTCGAGTGTTTTTGTGTTTTGCAATTAACGCTCGGGTCAGACCGAGTATTTCTACAGCTTGAAGTTTTTCTCGCAGCGAAGTTAGAGAGAGGGGGATTTTCGGCATTCACTAAAGTTTTCAGCAAAATTTTTCTTGTACTTTAAAATATAAATTGTTCCGCTGTATAAAATTCAAATGTAATTTATTGTAAACTCTGAT
Organism: Allium cepa; assembly: GCA_030765085.1. Taxonomy (NCBI): domain Eukaryota; kingdom Viridiplantae; phylum Streptophyta; class Magnoliopsida; order Asparagales; family Amaryllidaceae; genus Allium; species Allium cepa. The sequence continues at coordinate 951,449,156 of CM060932.1, forward strand.
ATTTGTATATAAAAGAAAAGTTTGTTTATAAAATATATTATTGTTCTGTGGTTCTGTAGCTGATTCTGTTTAAATGTTATAAACTAATTAACAATCCGTCATCTTGAACGTTTCTAGTTGGTTTAATTACCGACTAGAGGCGGTTAGGGCGGCGGGTCGTTACATTTAATTATCGAAAAGAGACCCAATTAGCTTCCCGAAGGGTTGCTAATTGTCAAACGTGTTCTCAAGGTGTTGAATGTCTTATTGATCGCCATGACACTTGGTTGATTAACCTCAATATAAATCCAATGCTATGTTCCATCAATTGATATAGATAAGTCCGGTTTTGTGACACTAATAAGCTTTTGTTATTTGGTCCAGCCTCGAACTAGTAGGTTTTAGGTTTTAGCTTCAGTTTATGCCAATTTCAAAAGTTAAACTCTTAGGTCATACACGTGCATGCTCATATACACATTTTTGTTGTTGGCTCCTAGATGTGCTTGCACGTTCACGGGTTGTTGCAACTTCCCTGCATGTTTATAGCCTAACCCTTATAACTAACTTTTTCCTTTTTTTCATTCATCATTCATTTTTTAGGGGTAAACATATGTCTAGCCGATCCCTCTCTCTCTCCCTTTTTTGAAACATTTGTAGGGGTCGGCATGCATTATACCGATCCCTCCTTTCCAATTCTCATTTCTACAGGGGTCGACACACCTCTTGCTGACTCCTCCCTGTCTTTAAATGCAACACATGGGCCAAATCCTCTTTTTTCACATCATACCAAACCCTTTTTCCCTTTCACACACACACACATGCCATCCTTTTACCTTCCTCAATTCATTTATCCAACTTTTATAACTTCTAACCCTACACCAAACCCTCCTTCTTTACTCATGAAACCAAACCTTCTAATCCTCAGCTTGGAATTCATTTGCCATCTTGCCTATCCCACGAACTTATTCCTCCTTTCAGTTTGTACATCCTTGAACACTCGCCCATATTCAAACTAAAATTATCATATAGGTAAGCCTTCTTTTCATCCTAACTTTGGGTTATATAATGAGGCATGGGATTCCAAAGTTTGACCCAATGATAGAGTAGCGGTTGAAATTGTTTGGGAGAGGTGAAATGTTGGTTTTTGGAGGAGTTCGGCAGGGTGAAGGACGAGGAAGAAAGATGAAGATAGAAACATAGGGGTCGGTGTAAATAAATAAGGAGAAGGAAAGAAAAGAGGATAAAGGTGGAAGAAGATAGAATTGAGGAGGGATCGGCGTTGGATGTTTGGTTCTATGCCAATTTCTCGACGTAGAGGCTAGATGAGTTGAGAACGAAATAGAAGGGTCGATATGTTTTAGGTTTGGAAACGCTTACTACAAAAGAAGGATCGGTGGAATATATGGAAGTAAAGGGATTGGTGGGATTAGGTCGAAGAGAGGAATTGGTCGTGAGGCTTTGGGAAAGAGATCGGTATATACATAGGGTTCGGTATGAAATAAAAGGTCGACATTAACATAGGGATCGACATTACTATAGGGATTGACACAAGGAACCTTTTAAACTTACAATATGACAACTTTACTTTCTTGGAAAATCATCATTAATTCACCTTAGCGAACTTGGATATACAATGATGATAAACAATAAAACTTGCATATTCACTATTAAACTCGAGATTGAACAATCAAATCCATGGAAATTTCAGCATACACAAAACAATTGCGTATGGACTTAAACAACAAAAATTACACTTTGACATAACGATAGTCGATCCTAAAGCTTTCGCAACCAACTAATCTTCTTTCCAGTGGCAATGGTCAGCGATGACGGTCACTCTGGTCGAAACCCAAAGTTTCGTCCTTAACTTCATTTTCTGAATTTAAGTTGTCTATTTTAGTCATACACTTCAACACACTGCACTAATAGGAAAATTTTTCTAACCTAATTATATACCGAGTATACGATCATAGACTCTAGAGGTTTAGCTGCTATGTCTTCCGAACGGCCATGCAGCACATTGATCCTGAAGCAAAATTAAATTCTACGACTATATCCGTAGGCTTTCTCCCAGTTATTAAGCAGAACAGATAGAAGTTTTCGACCCGACGGTCGATCTTTTCTCAGATGTTTTGGTCCTCTCGATGGGGGATATAAGTCCTGCTCCTAATGCAGTAGGGGGTGCCATTCTTCTAGAAAACCCAGTAGATTCTCAAGCCTCTCGAATTAGTAAGGCTGCCCTTCGTCGGTTGTGTTCCATATATGGAATTCCAAATTGTTGACGTCTTGGTTCCTTCAATAAATGACAGGCCTCACTTGCCACTGAAGGGATACACTACATGTAATAAATTTATGTGCTGGGGTGATGCGTACTGCCCTTTAATTAGTTTATTCGAGAGATGTTGAGATATTATGGAATAGTTCCCACTCAACTTCATCCAAACAGTTATGCCTTCCTACATGGAACCTTTCTTCTATTTATGAGTGTTCTATTTCGTCCGCCAACAATCGAGGACATAAGATTCATTTACAACTTTAAACGGCGATCAGGAAGTCCTTTTTACATCTTTCTTAAACCTTCGCCTAACTACCAAGTCTTAACATGCGTTTGGAATGAACTCTCTCCGTTCAAGCACAAGTGGTTCTATGTTCGATGTCCGTCTGGCTTCGTGAGGCGATGGTTGGAAGGACTTAAGTATTATTTTCGTTTCATTCTTAAGTTCGTTAATCTAAGTCATATTTTCAAATCTATTAACATCCATAATTCCTATAGGTTTCCGCCAATGTCATAAAGGCATTAGTTTTTCAAGAGTGATCGCTGTTATTCACACTACCCCTGTCGAAGAAAGGGACCTCAAACTTCTTATTACCAATGAGCTACTATCTTTATTCGGGTTGTTGGAACATGGTCATAGAATTGGGCTCTTTCAAAGTGCAACATTGTCGAGAAATGTCACAGAGCGAGAAAAGGATGCCATCAACATTATCATGCCCCTAGCTGAGGTGACTCGAGATGACATTGAAGAAGGTGAGATTAGGGATTCCCAAGCTAATAAACCTGGTGACGGTGGTGTTGGCCCAGGCAAGGTGCCTATGGCCGAACTACCACGAGGCATTCAATCTCAAACACCAACCAAAAGAAAGAAAAAGCTGGCGTATAAACTTCGTAGAAGAAAAACTTCTGCATGTCTAGAATTCGTCATCACTCTTGTTGAAGAAGAGTCATCTTCCCAACACTTGGAAAGTTCACTGAAGGGATTTTTGAATTTCCAAATTCCCAACGATATCATAACGTACGACTTTCCAAATATCAATATAAAAGAGCTCAATTCTCCCACTAGGAGCGGTGAAGGCATTCATCCTACTGATAAAGGAGGGAGAATGCCCATAAGTAAGGCTACAACAATCGATCTGTTGAGGGGAACACTAGGACACTCCGGTCGACGTCCACTTGGATACACACTCTTCATTAATCCTTTGCACAATAGTTACTCACATGTTCTCATTTGGTCTTTGCAGGTGCAATGACTCAGTCCTGGGCATTTGATCACTTAAGAGGTTCTTCGACATATTATCGATCTAGCCATGACTCAGAGTTTGGCAGGCATAGGGAGTAAGACAATGGATGGGAAAGAAGCTATCATTTAAGGGAATCCTTCTCTTCTAAGTGCAATTCCCAGTCTCAGACATCTCACCAGGGAGATGTCTGATTTTCCTATGTATAGCAGAGACCAACCTTCCTATCGGGCTCTCAAATTGCCGCATCACATGAGCAATTCTCTGGTTCTTCAAGCTCTAAGCATTCCGGCGACTGTAGATCGAGCAAGCATCCAATTGCCACTTCCTATCCATCCTTGTTGGCCACTTCTTCTGACACTTATAAAGTGGGAAAATTGGTAGATCTTAAGGCCACTTTTCCTAAAATCTGCTTCGATGGGCTTAAATTCCTTCCCACGATACATATGATCCCAGGGCATGCCAAAGAAAGTTCTCTCATGTGTTAATGACGTGTTCATGCAGCATGAATCATTTCAATACTTGGTGGAAAAAAACATCTGTAAAGTGTCAATCAAGCGATAATATGAACTAGATCATCTCAAGTTAGAGGCGATATATAATAAAGACATAATCAAACACCAAGATAACGATCTCTTAGAATTGACCACAAAACTTGCCGAGGTAGAGAAAAGTGCCTAGGAAACTTCCGAGGCAGTGAGCCATCTAGAAGCTTCCCATAAGAAAGAACTTGATGTTGCCCTCAATTGCAGTGGGGCACTCGCTCTAGAAAATGACTCCTTGCAAAAGGAAAAAGATGTCTTGGCCCACCACGTCAAGGAACTCGAGGAGCTTCTCAAGAAAGAAAGAGAAGAGAAAATTAAAGCCCAGGAGGAATCGCGAAGGTACTGCGAAGAGGCTGTCGAAGCCAGGAGCCTAAATATTAAACTTGATGAGAAATTTGTCAAAATAGAAGCTCTTAAAGAGGAGGCACGAGAGGAAGGCCATAAGGAGATGATGGAACAAATTGAAACCCGAGTAGAAGATGCTAAGTAGTCTGGTCGAAATGAAATTAAGGACCTGTTTGTTCCATTGGTCGTCTAATACAATGCCAAAGTCCTCCTCCAGCATGACTTGAGTTTTCTCGACGAAGATTATCTCGAGTAACTTGCTGAAGCCTTGGAGCATGTCACTGAGATGAAAAGGAGGGAGTTGGGCGAGCTGAGTTTGATGAAGAAACCCACTCCAAGACCCACATTAGCAACTAATACGGAGAATAGAGCTGGATAGAAGTGACCATCTATAGCCTTGTCTTAACTACTTACTGAATACGTCGATAAATGTAGCATAAATTTTTTACGTGGATCGACATATCTAGTAGATATTTAATACAAAACTATAATGGCTATAAGATCTAACAAAACAAAATATAACAATTCAAATGTGAAACACATCACAGAACAGTAGATCATCACGTACATATACACATATATTCAGATACATCATAGAATATACAAAATGATACATGTCAAGTGGTGTAGCAACAACAATTTACATGCGAGTCAAAAGAATATACATATCAGAGTTACAACCAAAAAGTACTGCACAAAAAGCTATAACAAAAGGAGCTAGCAGAATAGTCCATGCGGAAGCAGAATAGGCTAAGTCCAAATGTATCTAACCTGAAACACCTCAGTCTGACCCGAGTATAATATACACGGGTCAGTCTAGCTAAACTATTCAGTTAGATAAGCTAAATGATAATGAACATGCAAGGTCATAAAGTACCACAAATATCTCTAAAAGAAACTCGTTTATCTAACAAAAGATGAATCATAACAAGCCTCATATCATCGGCAACTCAAATAAACAAAGGATATGAATATCCCAAATCAAGCCAAAAAGGCAAACACAAATACCAATAAAGGTAACACAAGTTTCCAGAATGTAATCGCTATATGTCGTGTGGTTCAAAGGACCTACCCTTGAAGGCGATACTCGAGGGAAATATAAATATCAAATAAACAAAGGATGCACGTGCTTAGTACTGTATAAACAAGGATCCAAAAGCCCGAAGGTGATAAACCCAAGTATCTCTCGAGCGGTGATGAAGGACCACCACCAAAAGCGATGCTATAGGGCAACAAACCCGAAGGCACAAATTCGAAGGCCATAATCCCAAAGGCACAAACCCCTCGGATAGGAACCCGCAAAGTGTTAATGTGTGTCTCATACCACACAATCATACTAAACGGTTTACTAATAGCTAGTAAATTCCATACTCAAAGCAGTACAAAGTTTACCTCATCTCATCGGTAAACCAGACCCGAAGGTTAAAATGATCAAACGAATAGATTAGGAATTCTTCAAGAGATAAATGCATGTGTTCATAGCACATGTTTTATCCAATCATTTAATTCTCCTCCCTCTTCGCTTGAAATGCAAAATTGTGTATTTTATATAGAAATTAAGTTGAAGAAAACGAGTTTTAGGAATGCTTCGAAATCACTTTAGAAATTGCCTTTGAAATTCTCTTATTATAGAGTATATAATTTTTATACTAAAAATAATATATAGTAATAATTTCGAAAGCCCATTTATTTGAAAAACATTTTTGAAACACATTACAATACCTGTATATGAAATACAGAAAGAAATATCAAGAAAATATCGAAATAACGGAAATTACACAAGTATTATCCATTTAAAACAAGTTGTGACTCAATATTCAACAGCAGGTTTGAACAAGTTAACAGTGTCAAAATGACTTGAAATCTTGCAGGAATGTAGTCCAACATTTTTTCTTCAATCTAAAAAATAATCATTGAAATCCGATTTGAAACGAAGAGTCTGCGTCGTTTCAAAGTTGGAGCAAAACAAGATTAAATTGCTGAATTCCAACAGGCTGCGAGTCCATGTTCGACAGCAGTTTTGAAATAGCAAACGAATCCAGATTGTCATGAAAATTTGCAGGAATGTAATTCAACACTTCTATTCAATCTGAAAAAAGAATCATTCAAATCCAGTTTGAAATGAATGAGTTATGCTTATCAAACATGGACTCAGACCATGTTTGCAACAGTTCAAAAACCAAAAATGTACAAGCCTGAAACCATCTTGGATTCAACTACCAGTTATTAAAAAGAGAATCAAATGACATCAAATTGAGCTCAAAATTGGTATGCACGTAGCAGAAAACTTTACCTTTCAAACAAAAAAGGAATGATGCAATTTGGATAAAATATGAGAAAGCTATGATGTCTCAAAGTTGAACACAGATAGTGTTTTCACTGTAAAACTCTGGGCAAGAACATGGTCCAGGTCAAAGTTTGGGGGGATCCTCCACATAAATGAACCCTTATATTTTTCTATCGTGAGATTTCGATACTTTGATGTTTCTATGCCTTTTGACAGAGAGGTATATATTGTCAAATCTTCGAAGGTCGATCCTAAGGGGCCCTCTTCTTCCCAAGTGATTAGAGATTCGGTTTCCTTTGGCCTGCTACAGGACTTGGGCTATAATCAAGATAAGCTTGGTTATCAATCAAAAGCGTTGTCCCCTTTTTCGAAAGGAGGCACTCTAGCGACCATTATGAGCTCGCCTGATACGGGTATTCCGCTTTACGCTCCAATTTATGAGGGGAATTGTTCTTCAGGCCCAATAGTTTTAGGCTTATCTCCCTATTTCAACAAATTTTGCAAGTCTTCTAGGTCCTGGTCAAACTCTTAAAAGTGATGCTACTGTGGAGCAATAAAAAAACTAGCAAAGACTCCATGGCCATGGACGTACTGGGGCCTGATGCTCAAGTCATCGGAGCTCTTGACGATGATAAGGTTGAAGATCCACTCCCGGTAGATGAGTCTGATGATGTCGCGATTACCCGTGCTTCCGAGTGCACTGATGAGATTAGCTTGAAAGTGCGTATGGAGAAGGAGAAGTTGCTGAAGAAAAAGGTCAAAGCTGAGCCCATCGAGGTGGACATCGATGATCCACACCTTGTGCCACTATAAATTATTCACTATGCGGGTCGATTCCCTGAGAATTACCTCCTACCTCTGTAAGCTCTCTTGCAAAAGGTGGAAAATGATCCAGGAAGAGAAACAACGAGGGCTCAAGTGGCACCACTCCCAAAAAATCCAAAAAGGAGAGGAGGTAGAAGAAATAGCTGTTACCTTGGGTCGGTGTGTACATAGTTGCGAAGCTATTTGTTCGTCATTTCTTTTATTATTGTGGTTATATGGGTATGGTTACCGTTTTTTGAATTAACTTTCCAAAATTCATAGTTAAACTTCTTATAATACTTTACTAAGTTTTCAAATCATACTTAGTTATCTTTTCTAAAACAATTTCTATTGTTTAACTTTCAATTCAAAAATCAAAGTTAAAATTTTCAAAATTTTCCAATTTTCTCAAAATTTTCCTAACGCCTTAAATTTCCGGAAAAATTCGCCATGTCTCCTTTGCGCGGCTCGATCCGAAAAAAAAAATGACAGTATATATATCACAAATATACATCTCATCAAGTAATGAGGCATCCCGAAGGGAAAAAAGTATAAAAGTGCGATATTTAATCCGAGATATGTACCTTATATTTTATTAGCAAGCATATACGGCTAATATAGCGCTAAAGCGAACTCCAAATGCGAAGCAAACGCGATCCGCACCTACTAAACACTTAACAAACAACATGAGAACATGCACATATGCAAATAATCTCAATATACAACATATAGCAACATAACAACTATATATGCCAACATAGCAAATGCAACAATAGCAATATACATTCAACCATCAACCAACTACATCCAACTAACATCCATAACCAATAATATTCATATTTAATGAATTGGTTTTCACTTTAAATCACATTTGATTTGTTTACATTGGATTTACTAACATTCATTCTCAATTCTAATTAGTTTCAATTTGTTAACATTCACTAATTAAATCCAATTCACATTCAATTCTATTCAAATCTATTTACTTTCAATTTGAATTCAATTTCATAGCTTTCAATTTCATTAACACCTAATGAATTACATACAATTAAACAACATCCATATAGCAACCAAAGTATATTAATTATAACCAAATTTCTTTTACTTATATTCATCTTGGTTTAACACCATCACTTTCAATTGAATTAATTAAATTGATTTTCATTCAATTTTATTTAACTTTCAGTAACATTAGATTTTAAATGAATTTACACTTTCATTTATTATTTCATATCAATTATTCACATTTAATTGATTATTTACTTCGATACCAACATCAATTTAATTCAACAACACTTAAGTTATATTCCATTTAACTTTAAATTCACTTTTATTCACAACTCATATTCATAGATATATTCATATAGTTTCATTTCTTATATATATAAGTTTATTTCACAATTGTACATCACTTTAATTATAACTCAATTCTTATAATTCATTTGCTTATACAATTATTCTTTAATTTAGATTATTCAAACAACCTAACAATCAACTTATATATACTTTAATAATTTTGAAAAATTATTCTTTTATATATAAAATATAATCAAGGTAAAATTATTTCGTTCACCCAATTTAAAAATCAATATTATGTCGAATTGTTCTATTCAAGTGTTTAGAAACCCCTTCGGCAAAGTTGTACATACCGTGCTGAGGAAGGTTCATATGCCACTCAATAAACCAATCATCACAATATAAAACAATTTCATATCACTAACAAATACGCACTCGTATCTATTATTACACTCAAACTCATTCTAGAGTACTACTGACTCTATCTCTAATGAGTAATACCCTACAGAACCATGGTTGTCGCTTAACCATCAGCTCTGATACCAAATGTAACGTCCGCGGATTTTCGTTCTCCGAAAATTCAACATCGATACTCACTTTATCGACTGCCGAATATCGAAGGCCGAAAAACCGAGAAGTTATGGGTTTTAAAAAGAATTTTAAGAAAAGAAAGAAGAGAGAAAAAGAAGAAAGAAAAAGAAAAATAGAGGGAAAAGAAGATAGACAATTTTTAGAAAAACAGAGAATTTGAAAAATAGAAGATAGAAGAATTTTAAAAATAGAACGGAACAGAAAGAAATAACAGAACAACAACAGAATCTCACAATTCGCAGCGGAACAACATATAATAATAAATGAATAATCTTTAAACAAAGGACTATATCAGTTATTACATTACATTTCATTTCATTACATCATATCACCAGAGTATACAACATCAATAACATCAAACAGTGCAGCGGAAAAAGAAATACTATATAAGTAATATGCCATGCCATCCAGCTTGCCTCCAGCAACTCCAGAATATCCAGAATATCCTGATAAACCTAACTCTTGACTGCCCGTGTGGAAATTAGTGGGCACCCAGAGTTTAGGAAGGAAAACAATAAACTCCAAGTCAGTCATGTGACTGGTGTGAGAACTCAAAACAGTTTATTTATCTTTAAAATCAAAATAGAGGAATATTTTTAATTCAATTCGCAATGCTTTTAAAAATGAGACTACCATAAGGCCTCCCGCACACACACACAATGCAAACGCAGAATCGGAGGAGATTTCTCCTTATGATAGTCAAAGATGCTTGATACGCATTTAAAAATAACATTTGATATTATTATTAGTGCATAGTGTATAACAAATTCATTTCAAAAGTAGAATATAAATCTTAGCCAACATACGACCATTATCGTATGCCTACTATAGCTAACTATGTTCAATAGCAGGTTACCGCCACATTCCATAGCAGGTTATACAACTAAAACCGTACAAGTCACGTATTGTTTCTTTGGATTTCCAACAAATGATCAGGCCAAGGAACTTCCCATTGCCACTGAGAATGCCTCTGGAAAGACATCCCCGAGAACCAAACCGGATCTCTGCCAACACAAGGCCGGGTTACCCCTAACTGGGTAACTACTGACACGAGCACGCCATTCCCCGGTCCTTTAGGACCTTTTCAACCGAGCGCTCGATATCCAACATCACACCATAATAAATAGAGTGTTTTCAACATGAGTAAGTATCTGGGCTCCATACCATGATACCACCCCTTTCCAGAAGGAAATGAACATACCCTAAGGGGAGCTACAGCAACCCCTAATAACCTTGCCGCATCTTTCCTGTTTTGACCATTTCCGGGATGTGAGGCTCGACGAAGTCACGTCCACAAAAACACACTTTGTACAAAAAGCCGTGCTTTGGGTCAACAAATGATCAACACAATGATCACTAAGATAGACGATCAAATAAATGATCCTATCACAATAATCAACACAATGATCATTTCAGCATCACTCAGCATGTCACATTACCAAAATGGGATATATCGCTGATAACTTCAACTATATAACCTTTGAGCTCGTACGTCTCAAAGAAGGGTGTTAAGCAAAGAATAAATTCTCCGCCACCAACAGAAATATATTTGAAAGAAATCGGCTTTATATCTCAAATTGTAATGTCAGGCATACAATCCATACAAGTCTGTTCCGGGCTCGAACAAAACCGAAGGCACTTCTTACGAAGCCCTTGCAATCCGGATATTCACAATCCTGATCGGATTCACCATCACATATGGAATCTCTATACCAGGTGCGACCCAGTGCAGAGACAATCGATAGGTCATCCTATCGCTCTCGCAAATACCGGTCTTCAACACCGATCTTCAAATGCAATTCACAACGACGTATCACATATTCGGAATGGGTTATACGACCCCATGGTCCTTTCCCGGTTAACCCGAATAGTGAGCGCTTATTCAAAATAAGTGTGCATTCAATTTCAAACAATTCACATCAAATACCCATTCAAAGGGAAATATTGATAGTCGGTTATTGAACTATCAATTGATATGCATACATCACCAGATTCCAAATAATTTTCCAAATTATTTATTTTCCAAAATGTCTTTATAAGATATATAATTCCAACACTTCAAAAATAAATCAATATTTATTTTCAAACAAATTCCACTTTTCACATATAAATTCTATAATGAATTTATATTTCAAAATATCCATGCATATTCGATTTCAATAATTCATTTCAATTTATCTTCAAAAAGATAAATTCTAATTATTCACTTCATATTGTAAAACATTTCCATACTTATCAAAAATAAGTAATCGACAAATCTTTTTATTTTCAACCTTTGAAAATATTCAATATACTTAAATCGAATTAAGTATATTATTCATTCTTTAAGGGAAATCATTCTCTTAAACATTTTTATTTGGGCCAAAACGAATGTTGCGTAAAACATCGTTACGACAACCCAAAATCACTAGTATAGGGATTCGAATTTAAAATAGATATATAAATCCCAATACTATTCAAAACATTTCCTTTCGGAAATCATTTACTATAACAACAGTGTTGGTATCAGAGCATGTTTATAACAACAGTACATCATCTCCTTTCATTTCTCGAAACATCTATTTCAACAATAAATGTTGAAATCTATGGTTTCGAATCTCAACATGTTTAAAAACATCGTTAGATTGTTTTAATTCTATTTAAAACATCACATTCAAAACAATTCCTTTAACGTGTTATTCACTATTCAAAAATGTGAATAAACTTCGTTAACAAATCTCATCCTTTTATTCATTTTAATTCAAAGGATTATTCACTATTAAAAAAATGTGAATATAACTCCATTTCTAAGTTATAACAATTAACTTATCAAAATAAGTTATTTGCGGATTTATAAAACAACGTTTATAAATTCCATTTCCATTTATTTCATAACAACTTCCTTTATAAATCTTCTTTATTTACCTATTCGATTTATAATCTTAATTATAAACCAAAGGTCCAAATTATAAGCCAAACACTTATAATTTATTTATTTGCAAAAATCGTTCCTTTGAACTTTACGAATTTTATAAACCTATTGTTTATAAAATTCCATTTATAACTTCACCGTTACATAATTCTATAAATTTCATTCATTAATGAATTTCATTTTCACTTCATTCAAACACTTATAAAAACTCGTTTTATAATGTCAATATTTCGATTTATAAATATCCATTTATAAATCTCTTAATATAAATCAATTAATATTATTCTTTAAAACATCTTTTAATTTCCTTTATAATTTCATCATTTCGATTTATAAAATAATCAAATTTTATAAATCTTATATTTAAACTTTTATCATATATTCAAAAATCCAATCTAAATTATTTTATAAAATCATTAGTTCATATTTCTCAAAAATCGACTTTTAATCGTATTTCTAAAAATCAGCTTTTTAACCATATTTCACAAAAACCATAATTTTTATAACTTTAAAAATTATAACGTTATTTATTTATAATGGATCAATTCCAGAAATAAAGTATATTTTCAAAAATCATTTTAAAGATCATTTAAAAATCCCAAAATTTGGGTCCAATGATGCTACACATCAGATAGTCAATCACCACTACAACGATATCATATATCAATATGATAATCAATCAAATATCAAAATATCTGAAATAAAATAAATACTGTTGAGGAAATCCAGTTGGATCCCTCCAACCTGTTTCCTGCATCCAAAAACATTAGCACAATACCAATTTCACTCCAGTACGAAATTATCGCGGTATATGTTCTTAATAAATATTATCCGCTTAATAACGGCGTAATAGGGTCTCATCCGCTAAACAAAAAATGCGGGAAATCAACAACTGCAATATATACATATGCCAATATATATATATTGATATTATATATATAATACCAATTTCACTGTTTATGAAATATTCGCGGTATATGTTTTTAATAAATAACATCCGCTTACTAACGGCGCATAATGTCTATTTTAACAATCAATAATTTACAGTCATCATTCAAACATGCATTCAAATATTTTAAATCTAACTATTTAAAATAAAATCGAAATCTATTCGATTGAGTGAGAAATTCTCACCTTGGTTTTAAATTCCGTTTTCGCTATTATTTCGAATATAATTAAACACGCGTTTAATTATACCCGAAATTTTCGCTAGCTCCAAAAATTCCCAATCCAGCTCCATCGTGAAGAGCGCGATCATACGATTGCAATGCAACTGGTTTCGTCAATTTTCGATCTCGTATGAAAGAGATACAATATTTTTAAAGTTATACGAATTAATAAAACAATTAAATTTATAATTCTAACCCTAATATCATCACCACCGTTTATATTTCATTTGGAAGAATCTGGGCCGCGTATTGTGCGTCTCTCCCAAACGCATAACTCCCCAGCCCTCGTTCGAACAAAGGAACCCACGGCCGCCATGTTCAAGCAAATTTCGCAACCATCATCGAGCATTTCCAGGACGATCGGTAACTTCCAATTCGAAGCCCCACTCGAATGTTAACCACGGCCAGAGGAGCATCAAGCTCGGCCACCCCAGCGACGTGAATATCATCCACGAACGCGCGTGCTTCTCGCTCAGTTTGCCGCCAATCCATCACATAATTTTTAATCTCCACCGTTGGATATAACGTACTCATTGCCCTCTACGAGATTGTAGTTGGAGATTTTTGGTAATTGTTTATGGATTTGATGAAATCAAGGGAAGAAGGTTGGTGGTTTTCGGCCGTTCGTGGCAATGGTGGCGGCTACGTTAGTTTTAGGGTTAGGGTTTTTTTTTTTTTTTTTTTTTTTATTTTTAGAATGGTGTCTATTTATAAGAAAAGCTAGCGTAAACACTATTCATCCCGGGAATTCCGAACTCCGATTTAGACGCCGTAACCAGCGTACCTAGGGTTTATCCCGCGTTCCGGACACAATGGAACAAGTTTCGGAAGCTAATTCGGAAGTATGTGCGAGTTATGGCTGAAAACGTTCAATTTAAATTAAACCGATTTAAATCGATTTCTAGGCGTTTTAATTTGTACCGGACAAACGGTAAATCCAATTGACTTGAAATTTGAAACCTTACAATAATATCACATTACGGATCCGATGAAACTGGTTTCGTCGAAATCCGAGACTTTTTGAAAAATGGCTATTTTGACTCGCCAAATTTAAATTAAAAACGATTCGATGCGTTTCGAGCTGCCACGCTCAAACGATAACTCCGATTGACACGAAAATTGAAATCCGGTAATAACTAACTATTACGGATCCAATGAAACTGGTTTCGTTCAATTCTGAGACTGTTCAAAAATTAACTATTTTACAGTCGATTATTAAATATTAAAATATTCAATTTTCACAAATTAACTTTTAATTCGATTTTAAAAGTTCTAAAATATCTCTATAACTCCAGTATGATTAAATAAAATTTTACAAATCATTTTCAATCATATTTAACTCTATTTTCAATTATTTCCATAATTTAACGTATTAAATTATCGATTAAATTATTCAATTAAATCCAATAATTCAAATAAAAATTTATTTGACTTAAAAATTCACTTATAAATATTTAAAATTAATTAAATATTCAAATTTAAATTATTAAAAATTCTGGGTCGTTACAATCTTTCCCCCTTAAAAGAATTTCGTCCTCGAAATTACAAGTAAGAAAAGTTACAGAATCTATTAACTTTCCAAAATTCATAGTTAAACTTCTTATAATACTTTACTAAGTTTTCAAATCATACTTAGTTATCTTTTCTAAAACAATTTCTATTGTTTAACTTTCAATTCAAAAATCAAAGTTAAAATTTTCAAAATTTTCCAATTTTCTCAAAATTTTCCTAACGCCTTAAATTTCCGGAAAAATTCGCCATGTCTCCTTTGCGCGGCTCGATCCGAAAAAAAAAATGACAGTATATATATCACAAATATACATCTCATCAAGTAATGAGGCATCCCGAAGGGAAAAAAGTATAAAAGTGCGATATTTAATCCGAGATATGTACCTTATATTTTATTAGCAAGCATATACGGCTAATATAGCGCTAAAGCGAACTCCAAATGCGAAGCAAACGCGATCCGCACCTACTAAACACTTAACAAACAACATGAGAACATGCACATATGCAAATAATCTCAATATACAACATATAGCAACATAACAACTATATATGCCAACATAGCAAATGCAACAATAGCAATATACATTCAACCATCAACCAACTACATCCAACTAACATCCATAACCAATAATATTCATATTTAATGAATTGGTTTTCACTTTAAATCACATTTGATTTGTTTACATTGGATTTACTAACATTCATTCTCAATTCTAATTAGTTTCAATTTGTTAACATTCACTAATTAAATCCAATTCACATTCAATTCTATTCAAATCTATTTACTTTCAATTTGAATTCAATTTCATAGCTTTCAATTTCATTAACACCTAATGAATTACATACAATTAAACAACATCCATATAGCAACCAAAGTATATTAATTATAACCAAATTTCTTTTACTTATATTCATCTTGGTTTAACACCATCACTTTCAATTGAATTAATTAAATTGATTTTCATTCAATTTTATTTAACTTTCAGTAACATTAGATTTTAAATGAATTTACACTTTCATTTATTATTTCATATCAATTATTCACATTTAATTGATTATTTACTTCGATACCAACATCAATTTAATTCAACAACACTTAAGTTATATTCCATTTAACTTTAAATTCACTTTTATTCACAACTCATATTCATAGATATATTCATATAGTTTCATTTCTTATATATATAAGTTTATTTCACAATTGTACATCACTTTAATTATAACTCAATTCTTATAATTCATTTGCTTATACAATTATTCTTTAATTTAGATTATTCAAACAACCTAACAATCAACTTATATATACTTTAATAATTTTGAAAAATTATTCTTTTATATATAAAATATAATCAAGGTAAAATTATTTCGTTCACCCAATTTAAAAATCAATATTATGTCGAATTGTTCTATTCAAGTGTTTAGAAACCCCTTCGGCAAAGTTGTACATACCGTGCTGAGGAAGGTTCATATGCCACTCAATAAACCAATCATCACAATATAAAACAATTTCATATCACTAACAAATACGCACTCGTATCTATTATTACACTCAAACTCATTCTAGAGTACTACTGACTCTATCTCTAATGAGTAATACCCTACAGAACCATGGTTGTCGCTTAACCATCAGCTCTGATACCAAATGTAACGTCCGCGGATTTTCGTTCTCCGAAAATTCAACATCGATACTCACTTTATCGACTGCCGAATATCGAAGGCCGAAAAACCGAGAAGTTATGGGTTTTAAAAAGAATTTTAAGAAAAGAAAGAAGAGAGAAAAAGAAGAAAGAAAAAGAAAAATAGAGGGAAAAGAAGATAGACAATTTTTAGAAAAACAGAGAATTTGAAAAATAGAAGATAGAAGAATTTTAAAAATAGAACGGAACAGAAAGAAATAACAGAACAACAACAGAATCTCACAATTCGCAGCGGAACAACATATAATAATAAATGAATAATCTTTAAACAAAGGACTATATCAGTTATTACATTACATTTCATTTCATTACATCATATCACCAGAGTATACAACATCAATAACATCAAACAGTGCAGCGGAAAAAGAAATACTATATAAGTAATATGCCATGCCATCCAGCTTGCCTCCAGCAACTCCAGAATATCCAGAATATCCTGATAAACCTAACTCTTGACTGCCCGTGTGGAAATTAGTGGGCACCCAGAGTTTAGGAAGGAAAACAATAAACTCCAAGTCAGTCATGTGACTGGTGTGAGAACTCAAAACAGTTTATTTATCTTTAAAATCAAAATAGAGGAATATTTTTAATTCAATTCGCAATGCTTTTAAAAATGAGACTACCATAAGGCCTCCCGCACACACACACAATGCAAACGCAGAATCGGAGGAGATTTCTCCTTATGATAGTCAAAGATGCTTGATACGCATTTAAAAATAACATTTGATATTATTATTAGTGCATAGTGTATAACAAATTCATTTCAAAAGTAGAATATAAATCTTAGCCAACATACGACCATTATCGTATGCCTACTATAGCTAACTATGTTCAATAGCAGGTTACCGCCACATTCCATAGCAGGTTATACAACTAAAACCGTACAAGTCACGTATTGTTTCTTTGGATTTCCAACAAATGATCAGGCCAAGGAACTTCCCATTGCCACTGAGAATGCCTCTGGAAAGACATCCCCGAGAACCAAACCGGATCTCTGCCAACACAAGGCCGGGTTACCCCTAACTGGGTAACTACTGACACGAGCACGCCATTCCCCGGTCCTTTAGGACCTTTTCAACCGAGCGCTCGATATCCAACATCACACCATAATAAATAGAGTGTTTTCAACATGAGTAAGTATCTGGGCTCCATACCATGATACCACCCCTTTCCAGAAGGAAATGAACATACCCTAAGGGGAGCTACAGCAACCCCTAATAACCTTGCCGCATCTTTCCTGTTTTGACCATTTCCGGGATGTGAGGCTCGACGAAGTCACGTCCACAAAAACACACTTTGTACAAAAAGCCGTGCTTTGGGTCAACAAATGATCAACACAATGATCACTAAGATAGACGATCAAATAAATGATCCTATCACAATAATCAACACAATGATCATTTCAGCATCACTCAGCATGTCACATTACCAAAATGGGATATATCGCTGATAACTTCAACTATATAACCTTTGAGCTCGTACGTCTCAAAGAAGGGTGTTAAGCAAAGAATAAATTCTCCGCCACCAACAGAAATATATTTGAAAGAAATCGGCTTTATATCTCAAATTGTAATGTCAGGCATACAATCCATACAAGTCTGTTCCGGGCTCGAACAAAACCGAAGGCACTTCTTACGAAGCCCTTGCAATCCGGATATTCACAATCCTGATCGGATTCACCATCACATATGGAATCTCTATACCAGGTGCGACCCAGTGCAGAGACAATCGATAGGTCATCCTATCGCTCTCGCAAATACCGGTCTTCAACACCGATCTTCAAATGCAATTCACAACGACGTATCACATATTCGGAATGGGTTATACGACCCCATGGTCCTTTCCCGGTTAACCCGAATAGTGAGCGCTTATTCAAAATAAGTGTGCATTCAATTTCAAACAATTCACATCAAATACCCATTCAAAGGGAAATATTGATAGTCGGTTATTGAACTATCAATTGATATGCATACATCACCAGATTCCAAATAATTTTCCAAATTATTTATTTTCCAAAATGTCTTTATAAGATATATAATTCCAACACTTCAAAAATAAATCAATATTTATTTTCAAACAAATTCCACTTTTCACATATAAATTCTATAATGAATTTATATTTCAAAATATCCATGCATATTCGATTTCAATAATTCATTTCAATTTATCTTCAAAAAGATAAATTCTAATTATTCACTTCATATTGTAAAACATTTCCATACTTATCAAAAATAAGTAATCGACAAATCTTTTTATTTTCAACCTTTGAAAATATTCAATATACTTAAATCGAATTAAGTATATTATTCATTCTTTAAGGGAAATCATTCTCTTAAACATTTTTATTTGGGCCAAAACGAATGTTGCGTAAAACATCGTTACGACAACCCAAAATCACTAGTATAGGGATTCGAATTTAAAATAGATATATAAATCCCAATACTATTCAAAACATTTCCTTTCGGAAATCATTTACTATAACAACAGTGTTGGTATCAGAGCATGTTTATAACAACAGTACATCATCTCCTTTCATTTCTCGAAACATCTATTTCAACAATAAATGTTGAAATCTATGGTTTCGAATCTCAACATGTTTAAAAACATCGTTAGATTGTTTTAATTCTATTTAAAACATCACATTCAAAACAATTCCTTTAACGTGTTATTCACTATTCAAAAATGTGAATAAACTTCGTTAACAAATCTCATCCTTTTATTCATTTTAATTCAAAGGATTATTCACTATTAAAAAAATGTGAATATAACTCCATTTCTAAGTTATAACAATTAACTTATCAAAATAAGTTATTTGCGGATTTATAAAACAACGTTTATAAATTCCATTTCCATTTATTTCATAACAACTTCCTTTATAAATCTTCTTTATTTACCTATTCGATTTATAATCTTAATTATAAACCAAAGGTCCAAATTATAAGCCAAACACTTATAATTTATTTATTTGCAAAAATCGTTCCTTTGAACTTTACGAATTTTATAAACCTATTGTTTATAAAATTCCATTTATAACTTCACCGTTACATAATTCTATAAATTTCATTCATTAATGAATTTCATTTTCACTTCATTCAAACACTTATAAAAACTCGTTTTATAATGTCAATATTTCAATTTATAAATATCCATTTATAAATCTCTTAATATAAATCAATTAATATTATTCTTTAAAACATCTTTTAATTTCCTTTATAATTTCATCATTTCGATTTATAAAATAATCAAATTTTATAAATCTTATATTTAAACTTTTATCATATATTCAAAAATCCAATCTAAATTATTTTATAAAATCATTAGTTCATATTTCTCAAAAATCGACTTTTAATCGTATTTCTAAAAATCAGCTTTTTAACCATATTTCACAAAAACCATAATTTTTATAACTTTAAAAATTATAACGTTATTTATTTATAATGGATCAATTCCAGAAATAAAGTATATTTTCAAAAATCATTTTAAAGATCATTTAAAAATCCCAAAATTTGGGTCCAATGATGCTACACATCAGATAGTCAATCACCACTACAACGATATCATATATCAATATGATAATCAATCAAATATCAAAATATCTGAAATAAAATAAATACTGTTGAGGAAATCCAGTTGGATCCCTCCAACCTGTTTCCTGCATCCAAAAACATTAGCACAATACCAATTTCACTCCAGTACGAAATTATCGCGGTATATGTTCTTAATAAATATTATCCGCTTAATAACGGCGTAATAGGGTCTCATCCGCTAAACAAAAAATGCGGGAAATCAACAACTGCAATATATACATATGCCAATATATATATATTGATATTATATATATAATACCAATTTCACTGTTTATGAAATATTCGCGGTATATGTTTTTAATAAATAACATCCGCTTACTAACGGCGCATAATGTCTATTTTAACAATCAATAATTTACAGTCATCATTCAAACATGCATTCAAATATTTTAAATCTAACTATTTAAAATAAAATCGAAATCTATTCGATTGAGTGAGAAATTCTCACCTTGGTTTTAAATTCCGTTTTCGCTATTATTTCGAATATAATTAAACACGCGTTTAATTATACCCGAAATTTTCGCTAGCTCCAAAAATTCCCAATCCAGCTCCATCGTGAAGAGCGCGATCATACGATTGCAATGCAACTGGTTTCGTCAATTTTCGATCTCGTATGAAAGAGATACAATATTTTTAAAGTTATACGAATTAATAAAACAATTAAATTTATAATTCTAACCCTAATATCATCACCACCGTTTATATTTCATTTGGAAGAATCTGGGCCGCGTATTGTGCGTCTCTCCCAAACGCATAACTCCCCAGCCCTCGTTCGAACAAAGGAACCCACGGCCGCCATGTTCAAGCAAATTTCGCAACCATCATCGAGCATTTCCAGGACGATCGGTAACTTCCAACTCGAAGCCCCACTCGAATGTTAACCACGGCCAGAGGAGCATCAAGCTCGGCCACCCCAGCGACGTGAATATCATCCACGAACGCGCGTGCTTCTCGCTCAGTTTGCCGCCAATCCATCACATAATTTTTAATCTCCACCGTTGGATATAACGTACTCATTGCCCTCTACGAGATTGTAGTTGGAGATTTTTGGTAATTGTTTATGGATTTGATGAAATCAAGGGAAGAAGGTTGGTGGTTTTCGGCCGTTCGTGGCAATGGTGGCGGCTACGTTAGTTTTAGGGTTAGGGTTTTTCTTTTATTTTATTTTTTTATTTTTAGAATGGTGTCTATTTATAAGAAAAGCTAGCGTAAACACTATTCATCCCGGGAATTCCGAACTCCGATTTAGACGCCGTAACCAGCGTACCTAGGGTTTATCCCGCGTTCCGGACACAATGGAACAGGTTTCGGAAGCTAATTCGGAAGTATGTGCGAGTTATGGCTGAAAACGTTCAATTTAAATTAAACCGATTTAAATCGATTTCTAGGCGTTTTAATTTGTACCGGACAAACGGTAAATCCAATTGACTTGAAATTTGAAACCTTACAATAATATCACATTGCGGATCCGATGAAACTGGTTTCGTTGAAATCCGAGACTTTTTGAAAAATGGCTATTTTGACTCGCCAAATTTAAATTAAAAACGATTCGATGCGTTTCGAGCTGCCACGCTCAAACGATAACTCCGATTGACACGAAAATTGAAATCCGGTAATAACTAACTATTACGGATCCAATGAAACTGGTTTCGTTCAATTCTGAGACTGTTCAAAAATTGACTATTTTACAGTCGATTATTAAATATTAAAATATTCAATTTTCACAAATTAACTTTTAATTCGATTTTAAAAGTTCTAAAATATCTCTATAACTCCAGTATGATTAAATAAAATTTTACAAATCATTTTCAATCATATTTAACTCTATTTTCAATTATCTCCATAATTTAACGTATTAAATTATCGATTAAATTATTCAATTAAATCCAATAATTCAAATAAAAATTTATTTGACTTAAAAATTCACTTATAAATATTTAAAATTAATTAAATATTAAAATTTAAATTATTAAAAATTCTGGGTCGTTACAAATAATGAATGGTCCGGCCTCATTCACCTATCTGTTTATGCTCATATCCACACTCTAGGGATAAGAGTTTGTTGATGGGTGATGGAATCACACCCAGTTATGTATATACTTTAGTCCGCACTCTGGGGACTTAGAGTTATTTCACGGGTGGTCGATTCACACCCAATTTATGTTTATACTCTGTCCCACACTTTAGGGATATAGAGTTATTTCATGAGTGGTCGATTCACACCCGATTTATGTTTACACTTCGGTACACACTCTAGGGACTTAGAGTCATTTCTCGAGTGGTCGATTGTAACGACCCAGAATTTTTATTAATTAAAATTTGAATATTTAATTGATTTTAAATATTAATAAGTGAATATATAAGTCAAATAAATTTTTATTTGAATAATTGGATTTAATTGGATAATTAAATCGATAATTTAATATGTGAAATTATGGAAATAATTGAAAATTGGGTTTCGGCTTTTGGTCTGTAGAACACGTGAGTTTGGGAAGAAGAAGGGGGGGCATTGGATCTGAAATGGACGGTGATGAATAGATTTAGGTTTAAAAATTATATAATTTGTTGTAATTTATATATATAAAAAATCGTGTAACTTCACAAATGCATATCTTTTTCATACGAGGTCGAAAACGCGCGAAACCAGTTGCGTTGGAATCGTTTGGACGAGCACTACGCGATGGAATTAGATTGGAGTCGTTTGGAGTTAGTGAGAATTTCGGGTGAAATTAAACGTCCGTTTAATTTTATTCGAAATAAATCTCTAAAACGAAATTGAAATCAAGGTGAGAACTTCTCACTCAATCGAATCGGTTTCGATTTTATTTTAAATAGTTAGATTTAAAATATTTGAATGCATGTTTGAATGATGATTGTTATCTATTGATTGTTAAAA
The DNA here is from genome assembly GCA_030765085.1 of Allium cepa. NCBI lineage: Eukaryota > Viridiplantae > Streptophyta > Magnoliopsida > Asparagales > Amaryllidaceae > Allium > Allium cepa. The sequence continues at coordinate 951,472,288 of CM060932.1, forward strand.
TAGACATTATGCGCCGTTAGTAAGCGGATGTTATTTATTAAAAACATATACCGCGAATATTTCATAAATAGTGAAATTGGTATTATATATAATAGCAATATATATATATTGGCATATGTATATATTGGAGTTATTGATTTCCCGCATTTGTAAAGCGGATGAGACCCTATTGTGCCGTCTATTAAGCGGATAATATTTTAAATCCCATATACCGCGATAATTTCGTATTGGAGCGAAATTGGTATTGTGCTAATGTTTGTGGATGCAGGAAAACAGGTTGGAGGGATCCAACTGGATTCCTCAACAGTATTTATTTGATTTCAGATATTTTGATATTTGATGGATTATCATATCGATATATGATGTCGTTGTAGTCGTGATTGACTATTTGGTGTGTAGTATCATTGGACCAAATTTTGGGATTTTAAAATGATTTTAAAGTGATTTTTTTGAAAGTATACGTTTATAAAATATTTTTTGAATTGATCCATTTTAAATAGATAAACGTTATAATTTTTAAAGTTATAAAAATTATGATTTTGAGAAATATGGGTTAATGTTTTTATAAGATAATTAAATTGGATTTTTGAATTTATTATAAAAAGTTTAAAAATAGGATTTATAAAATTTGATTATTTTATAAATCAAGAGAATGGTGAAATTATAAAGGAGATTAAAGATGTTTTAAAAGAGTAATATAAATTGATTTATATAAAAGAATTTATAAATTGATAGTTTATAAATTAAATATATTTGAATTATAAAACAAGTTTTTATAAGTGTTAGAATGAATCGTGAATGAATTTCATAAACGAATGAAATTCATAGAATTATAAACGGTGAAGTTATAAATGGAATTTCATAAGCAGTAGGTTTATAAAATTTATAAAGTTATTGAAAGAATAGATTTGGATAAATAATTGAATCTTATAAGTTATAAGATTTATAATTATGAAGTTTAAAAGAACGATTTTGTAAAACAATCGTTGTATAAGCATTTAACTTATAATGTGAACTTTTAGGTTATAATTGAGTTATGAATTGAATATAGGTTAATAAAGGAATTTATAAACGTTGTTTTATAAATCCGCAAACGACTTATTTTGATAAGTAAATTGTTGAAACCTATTAATGGAGTTATATTCACGTTTTTGACTGTGAATAATCCTTTGAAATAAAATGAATAGAAATGATGAAATTTGTTAACAAAGTATATTCACGTTTTTGAATAGTGAATAATATGTTAAAGAAAATGTTTAGAATGTGATATTTTAAATTGAATTAAAATGATCTAACGATGTTTTAAATGTGTTGAGATTCGAAACCATAGTTTTCAACATTTATTGTTGAAATAGATGTTTTCGAGAAATAAAAGGAAATGGTGGACTATAACACTGTTGTTATAGTAAATGATTTCCGAAACGAAATGTTTTGTATAGTATTAGGATTTATATATCTATTTTAATTTCGAATCCCTATACTAGTGATTTTGGGTTGTCGTAACGATGTTTTACGCAACATTCGTTTTGGCCCAAATAAATATGTTTAAGAGAATGATTTCCTTAAAGAATGAAATATATACTTAATCTCGATTTAAGTATATTGAATATTTTCCAAGTGTAGAAAATAAAAAGATTTGTGAATTACTTATTTCAAATACGTATGGAAATGTTTTCCATTATGAAGTGAATATTTTGAGAATTTATCTTTTTGAAGATAAATTGAAAATGAATATTAGAAATCGAATTGAAGTCGTATATTCATGAATATTTTGGAATGTAAATTCACTATGGAATTTATAAAAGAAAGTGGAACTTGTTTAAAAATAAATATTGATTTATTTTTGAAGTATTGAAAATAATATATCTTGTAAAGATATTTTGGAAAATAAATAATTTGGAAAATTATTTGGAAACTGGTGATGTGTGCATATCCATTGATAGTTCAATAACCGACTATCAATATTTCCCTTTGAATGGGTAATTGATGTGATTTTTTTGAATTTGAATGCCACACTTATTTTTGAATAAGCGCTCACTATTCGGGTTAACCGGGAAAGGACCATGGGGTCGTATAACCCATTCCGAATATGTGATACGTCGTTATGAATTGCATTTGAAGACCGGTGTTGAAGACCGGATCTTTTTGAAAGCGAAAGGACAACTCATCGATTGTCTTTGCACCGAGTAGCTACGGTATAGAGACTCCCTATGTGATGGGAAGTCCGGACGTGATTAGAGGTTATCCGGATTGCAAGGACTTCTTTGTAAGTGCCTTCGGTTTTGTTCGATCCCGGAACAGACTTGTATGGATTGTATGTCTGACATTACAAATTGAGATATAAAGCAGATTTCTTTCAAATATATTTCTGTTGGTGGGGGAGAATTTATTCTTTTAGCTTAACACCCTTCTCTGAGACGTATGAGCTCAGAGGTTATGTAGTTGAAGGTTATCAGCGATATATTCCCAATTTGGTAATGTGACATGCTGAGTGTTGCTGTGAAATGATCATTGTGTTGATTATTTGTGAAAGGATCATTTGTTTGATCGTCTATCTTGGTGATCATTTCTATGATCATTTGTTGACCCAAAGCATGGCTTTTGTATAAAGTATGTTTTTGTGGACGTGACTTCGTCGAGCCTCACACCCCGGAATGGTCAAAACAGGAAAGATGCAGCAAGGTTATGAGGGGTAGCGCCCTTTAGGATGTGTGCATTTCCTTCTGGAAAAGGGTGGTATCATGGTATGGAGCCCAGATACTTACTCATGTTGAAAACACTTTATGATTGTGTGAATTGATTGCGAGCGCTCGGTTGAAAGGTCCTAAAGGACCGGGGGATGGCATATTCGGTAAGTTGTTACTCAGTTAGGGGTAACCCGGCCTTGTGTTGGTAGAGATCCGGTTTGGTTCTCGGGGATGTCCATCCAGAGGCATTCTCATGTGGCAATGGGAAGTTCCTTGGCCTGATCATTCGTTGGAAATCCAAAGAAACAATACGAGACTTGTACGGTTTTAGTTGTAGAACCTGCCATTTAATATGGCAGCTATTGTAAGCATACTATAATGGTACCTATGCTGGCTAAGATTTATATTCTACTTTCGAAATTGTTTCCTACACTATGCACTAATAATAATATGAAATGTTCTTTTTAAATGCGTATCAAGCATCTTTGACTAACATAAGAAGAAATCTCCTCCAAGTCTGCGTTTGCATTGTGTGTGTGGCGGGAGGTCTTATGGTAGTCTCATTTTTAAAAGCATTGCGAATTGACTTTAAAAATATTCCTATATTTTGATTTTAAAGATAAATAAACTGTTTTGAGTTCTCACACCAGTCACATGACTGACTCGGAGTTTATTGTTTTCCTTCCTAAACTCTGGGTGCCCACCAATTTCCACACGGGCAGTCAAGAGTAAGGTTTATCAGGATATTCTGGATATTCAGGAGTTGCTGAAGGCAAGCTGGATGGCAAGGCGTATTACTAGTATATAGTATTTCTTTTCCGCTGTTTGTTGTTGTTTGTTGTTGTACACTCTGATGATATGATGTAATGAAATATGATGTAATGTAATAACTAATATAGTTCTTTGTTTAAAGATTATTCATTTATTATTATATGTTGTTCCGCTGCGAATTGTGAGATTCTGATATTGTTCTGTTGTTTTCTGTTCCGTTCTATTTTCTATGTTCTTTTCCCTCTATCTTTTTCCCTCTTATTCTCTCTTCTTCTGTCTCTTTCTTTTTCTTAAAACCCTAAGTGTTCGGTTTTCCATCGTTCGATTGCTCGGCAGTCGATAAAGTGAGTATCGATGTTGAATTTTCGAAAGTCGAAGAATCAGGTCCTTACATCTGGTATCAGAGCATATGGTTAAGTGACAACCATGGTTCTGTTAGGTATTACTCATTAGAGATAGAGTCAGCAGTACTCTAGAATGAGTTTGAGTGTAATAATAGCCATGAGAGCGTATTTGTTAGTGAATATAAAATTGTTTTATATTGTGATGATTGGTTTGTTGAGTGGTATATGGATTCAGGTTAATACGAGTAATTAACGTTGTTGATAGGGATCTCTAAACACTTGTACAGAACAATGCGACACAGTATTGTTTTAAAATTGGGTAAATGAAATAATTTTACCTTGATTATATTTTTTATATGTAAAGGAATAATTTTTCAGAATTATTAAAGTATATAAGATGATTGTTTAGTTGTTTGAATAATCTAAGTAAAAGAATAATTGTATAAGCAAAAGAATTATAAGAATTGAATTATAATTAAAGTAATTTACAATTGTGAAATAAACTTATATATGTAAGAAGTGAAACTATATGGATATATTTATGAATATGAGTTATAAATAAAAAAATGAATTTAAAGCTAAATGGAAATTTACTTTAGAAATGGAGTATAACTTAAGAGATGTTGAATGATGTTGATATTAGTATCAAAGTAAAATAATAAAGTTAAGTGATAAATGTGAATTTAAGTTATATAAATGAAATTCAACTTTTGTAATTGAATTGAATTAATGGATTAAATGTTAATCAATTGAATGTGAATTAAGTTGATATGAAATAATGAATGTAAGTGTTAATTCGTTAAAATCTAATGTTACTAGAAGTTGAATAGTTGAATAAAAATCAATTAATTAAACCAATTGTAAGCAAAGGAATTTGGTTGTAAATTAATATACCTTGGTTATTATATGATTGTTAGTTGATTTTATATAATTCATTAAGTATCAATGAAATTGAGTTAATGAAATTGAAAGCTAAAGTAATTGAAATCCAATTGGAAGTTAAGTGAATCTTGAATAGAATTGAATTTGATTTGGAAGTGAACCAACTTGAATATGAATTAGTAAATATAAACTAATTGAAAATGAATGTTAGTAAAAACATCCACTGTTAATAAATCAAATGTGATTAAATTGAAAACCTATTTCATTGAATATTAATGAGAATATGAATGAATATTTATTGGTTAAGGATGATAGTTGGTTGATGGTTGAATATATTGCTTTTGTTTCAATTGCTATGTTGACATATATAGTTATTATGTTGCTATATGTTGTATATTGATACTATTGTCTATATGCATGATTCTCATGTTGTTTGTTGAGTGTTTAGTAGGTGCGGATCGCGTTTGCTTCGCATTTGGAGCTCGCTTTCGCGCTATATTAGCCGTATACGCTTGCTAATAAAATATAAGGCACATATCTCGGATTACATACCGTACTTTTATACTTTTTTCCCTGCGGGATGCCTCATTACTTGATGAGATGTATATTTGTGATATATATACTGTCATATTTTTTTCGGATCGAGCCGCGCAAAGGAGACTATGGCGAATTTTTCCGGAAATTTAAGGCGTTAGAAAAATTTTGAAAAAAATTGGAAAGTTTTGAAAACTATAAACTTTGATTTGGAATTGAAAGTTAAACAATAGTAGTTGTTTTGAAAAGATAACTAAGTATGATTTGAAAACTTAGTAAAGTATTATAAGAAGTTTAACTAGGAATTTGGGAAAGTTAATAAATTCTGTAACTTTTCTTACTAGATAATTTCGAGGACAAAATTCTTTTAAGGGGGGAAGATTGTAACGACCCAGAATTTTTATTAATTAAAATTTGAATATTTAATTGATTTTAAATATTAATAAGTGAATATATAAGTCAAATAAATTTTTATTTGAATAATTGGATTTAATTGGATAATTAAATCGATAATTTAATATGTGAAATTATGGAAATAATTGAAAATTGGGTTTCGGCTTTTGGTCTGTAGAACGCGTGAGTTTGGGAAGAAGAAGGGGGGCGTTGGATCTGAAATGGACGGTGATGAATAGATTTAGGTTTAAAAATTATATAATTTGTTGTAATTTATATATATAAAAAAATCGTGTAACTTCATAAATGCATATCTTTTTCATACGAGGTCGAAAACGCGCGAAACCATTTGCGTTGGAATCGTATGGACGAGCACTACGCGATGGAATTGGATTGGAGTCGTTTGGAGTTAGTGAGAATTTTGGGTGAAATTAAACGTCCGTTTAATTTTATTCGAAATAAATCGCTAAAACGAAATTGAAATCAAGGTGAGAACTTCTCACTCAATCGAATCGGTTTCGATTTTATTTTAAATAGTTAGATTTAAAATATTTGAATGCATGTTTGAATGATGATTGTTATCTATTGATTGTTAAAATAGACATTATGCGCCGTTAGTAAGCGGATGTTATTTATTAAAAACATATACCGCGAATATTTCATAAACAGTGAAATTGGTATTATGTATAATAGCAATATATATATTGGCATATGTATATATTGGAGTTATTGATTTCCCGCATTTGTATAGCGGATGAGACCCTATTGCGCCGTCTATTAAGCGGATAATATTTTAAATCCCATATACCGCGATAATTTCGTATTGGAGCGAAATTGGTATTGTGCTAATGTTTGTGGATGCAGGAAAACAGGTTGGAGGGATCCAACTGGATTCCTCAACAGTATTTATTTGATTTCAGATATTTTGATATTTGATAGATTATCATATCGATATATGATGTCGTTGTAGTCGTGATTGACTATTTGGTGTGTAGCATCATTAGACCAAATTTTGGGATTTTAAAATGATTTTAAAGTGATTTTTTTGAAAGTATACGTTTATAAAATATTTTTTGAATTGATCCATTTTAAATAAATAAACGTTATAATTTTTAAAGTTATAAAAATTATGATTTTGAGAAATATGGGTTAATGTTTTTATAAGATAATTAAATTGGATTTTTGAATTTATTATAAAAAGTTTAAAAATAGGATTTATAAAATTTGATTATTTTATAAATCAAGAGAATGGTGAAATTTTAAAGGAGATTAAAGATGTTTTAAAAGAGTAATATAAATTGATTTATATAAAAGAATTTATAAATTGATAGTTTATAAATTAAATATATTTGAATTATAAAACGAGTTTTTATAAGTGTTAGAATGAATCGTGAATGAATTTTATAAACGAATGAAATTCATAGAATTATAAACGGTGAAGTTATAAATGGAATTTCATAAGCAGTAGGTTTATAAAATTTATAAAGTTATTGAAAGAATAGATTTGGATAAATAATTGAATCTTATAAGTTATAAGATTTATAATTATGAAGTTTAAAAGAACGATTTTGTAAAACAATCGTTGTATAAGCATTTAACTTATAATGTGAACTTTTAGGTTATAATTGAGTTATGAATTGAATATAGGTTAATAAAGGAATTTATAAACGTTGTTTTATAAATCCGCAAACGACTTATTTTGATAAGTAAATTGTTGAAACCTATTAATGGAGTTATATTCACGTTTTTGACTGTGAATAATCCTTTGAAATAAAATGAATAGAAATGATGAAATTTGTTAACAAAGTATATTCACGTTTTTGAATAGTGAATAATATGTTAAAGAAAATGTTTAGAATGTGATATTTTAAATTGAATTAAAGCGATCTAACGATGTTTTAAATGTGTTGAGATTCGAAACCATAGTTTTCAACATTTATTGTTGAAATAGATGTTTTCGAGAAATAAAAGGAAATGGTGGACTATAACACTGTTGTTATAGTAAATGATTTCCGAAACGAAATGTTTTGTATAGTATTGGGATTTATATATCTATTTTAATTTCGAATCCCTATACTAGTGATTTTGGGTTGTCGTAACGATGTTTTACGCAACGTTCGTTTTGGCCCAAATAAATATGTTTAAGAGAATGATTTCCTTAAAGAATGAAATATATACTTAATCTCGATTTAAGTATATTGAATATTTTCCAAGTGTAGAAAATAAAAAGATTTGTGAATTACTTATTTCAAATACGTATGGAAATGTTTTCCATTATGAAGTGAATATTTTGAGAATTTATCTTTTTGACGATAAATTGAAAATGAATATTAGAAATCGAATTGAAGTCGTATATTCATGAATATTTTGGAATGTAAATTCACTATGGAATTTATAAAAGAAAGTGGAACTTGTTTAAAAATAAATATTGATTTATTTTTGAAGTATTGAAAATAATATATCTTGTAAAGATATTTTGGAAAATAAATAATTTGGAAAATTATTTGGAAACTGGTGATGTGTGCATATCCATTGATAGTTCAATAACCGACTATCAATATTTCCCTTTGAATGGGTAATTGATGTGATTTGTTTGAATTTGAATGCCACACTTATTTTTGAATAAGCGCTCACTATTCGGGTTAACCGGGAAAGGACCATGGGGTCGTATAACCCATTCCGAATATGTGATATGTCGTTATGAATTGCATTTGAAGACCGGTGTTGAAGACGGATCTTTTTGAAAGCGAAAGGACAACTCATCGATTGTCTTTGCACCGAGTAGCTACGGTATAGAGACTCCCTATGTGATGGGAAGTCCGGACGTGATTAGAGATTATCCGGATTACAAGGACTTCTTTGTAAGTGCCTTCGGTTTTGTTCGATCCCGGAACAGACTTGTATGGATTGTATGTCTGACATTACAAATTGAAATATAAAGCAAATTTCTTTCAAATATATTTCTGTTGGTGGCGGAGAATTTATTCTTTTAGCTTAACACCCTTCTCTGAGACGTATGAGCTCAGAGGTTATGTAGTTGAAGGTTATCAGCGATATATTCCCAATTTGGTAATGTGACATGCTGAGTGTTGCTGTGAAATGATCATTGTGTTGATTATTTGTGATAGGATCATTTGTTTGATCGTCTATCTTGGTGATCATTTCTATGATCATTTGTTGACCCAAAGCATGGCTTTTGTATAAAGTATGTTTTTGTGGACGTGACTTCGTCGAGCCTCACACCCCGGAATGGTCAAAACAGGAAAGATGCAGCAAGGTTATGAGGGGTAGCGCCCTTTAGGATGTGTGCATTTCCTTCTGGAAAAGGGTGGTATCATGGTATGGAGCCCAGATACTTACTCATGTTGAAAACACTTTATGATTGTGTGAATTGATTGCGAGCGCTCGGTTGAAAGGTCCAAAAGGACCGGGGGATGGCATATTCGGTAAGTTGTTACTCAGTTAGGGGTAACCCGGCCTTGTGTTGGTAGAGATCCGGTTTGGTTCTCGGGGATGTCCATCCAGAGGCATTCTCATGTGGCAATGGGAAGTTCTTTGGCCTGATCATTCGTTGGAAATCCAAAGAAACAATACGAGACTTGTACGGTTTTAGTTGTAGAACCTGCCATTTAATATGGTAGCTATTGTAAGCATACTATAATGGTACCTATGCTGGCTAAGATTTATATTCTACTTTCGAAATTGTTTCCTACACTATGCACTAATAATAATATGAAATGTTCTTTTTAAATGCGTATCAAGCATCATTGACTAACATAAGAAGAAATCTCCTCCAAGTCTGCGTTTGCATTGTGTGTGTGGCAGGAGGTCTTATGGTAGTCTCATTTTTAAAAGCATTGCGAATTGACTTTAAAAATATTCCTATATTTTGATTTTAAAGATAAATAAACTGTTTTGAGTTCTCACACCAGTCACATGACTGACTCGGAGTTTATTGTTTTCCTTCCTAAACTCTGGGTGCCCACCAATTTCCACACGGGCAGTCAAGAGTAAGGTTTATCAGGATATTCTGGATATTCAGGAGTTGCTGAAGGCAAGCTGGATGGCAAGGCGTATTACTAGTATATAGTATTTCTTTTCCGCTGTTTGTTGTTGTTTGTTGTTGTACACTCTGATGAAATGATGTAATGAAATATGATGTAATGTAATAACTAATATAGTTCTTTGTTTAAAGATTATTCATTTATTATTATATGTTGTTCCGCTGCGAATTGTGAGATTCTGATATTGTTCTGTTGTTTTCTGTTCCGTTCTATTTTCTATGTTCTTTTCCCTCTATCTTTTTCCCTCTTATTCTCTCTTCTTCTGTCTCTTTCTTTTTCTTAAAACCCTAAGTGTTCGGTTTTCCATCGTTCGATTGCTCGGCAGTCGATAAAGTGAGCATCGATGTTGAATTTTCGAAAGTCGAAGAATCAGGTCCTTACATCTGGTATCAGAGCATATGGTTAAGCGACAACCATGGTTCTGTTAGGTATTACTCATTAGAGATAGAGTCAGCAGTACTCTAGAAAGAGTTTGAGTGTAATAATATCTATGAGAGCGTATTTGTTAGTGAATATAAAATTGTTTTATATTGTGATGATTGGTTTGTTGAGTGGTATATGGATTCAGGTTAATACGAGTAATTAACGTTGTTGATAGGGATCTCTAAACACTTGTACAGAACAATTCGACACAGTATTGTTTTAAAATTGGGTAAATGAAATAATTTTACCTTGATTATATTTTTTATATGTAAAGGAATAATTTTTCAGAATTATTAAAGTATATAAGATGATTGTTTAGTTGTTTGAATAATCTAAGTAAAAGAATAATTGTATAAGCAAAAGAATTATAAGAATTGAATTATAATTAAAGTAATTTACAATTGTGAAATAAACTTATATATGTAAGAAGTGAAACTATATGGATATATTTATGAATATGAGTTATAAATAAAAAAATGAATTTAAAGCTAAATGGAAATTTACTTTAGAAATGGAGTATAACTTAAGAGATGTTGAATGATGTTGATATTAGTATCAAAGTAAAATAATAAAGTTAAGTGATAAATGTGAATTTAAGTTATATAAATGAAATTCAACTTTTGTAATTGAATTGAATTAATGGATTAAATGTTAATCAATTGAATGTGAATTAAGTTGATATGAAATAATGAATGTAAGTGTTAATTCGTTAAAATCTAATGTTACTAGAAGTTGAATAGTTGAATAAAAATCAATTAATTAAACCAATTGTAAGCAAAGGAATTTGGTTGTAAATTAATATACCTTGGTTATTATATGATTGTTAGTTGATTTTATATAATTCATTAAGTATCAATGAAATTGAGTTAATGAAATTGAAAGCTAAAGTAATTGAAATCCAATTGGAAGTTAAGTGAATCTTGAATAGAATTGAATTTGATTTGGAAGTGAACCAACTTGAATATGAATTAGTAAATATAAACTAATTGAAAATGAATGTTAGTAAAAACATCCACTGTTAATAAATCAAATGTGATTAAATTGAAAACCTATTTCATTGAATATTAATGAGAATATGAATGAATATTTATTGGTTAAGGATGATAGTTGGTTGATGGTTGAATATATTGCTTTTGTTTCAATTGCTATGTTGACATATATAGTTATTATGTTGCTATATGTTGTATATTGATACTATTGTCTATATGCATGATTCTCATGTTGTTTGTTGAGTGTTTAATAGGTGCGGATCGCGTTTGCTTCGCATTTGGAGCTCGCTTTCGCGCTATATTAGCCGTATACGCTTGCTAATAAAATATAAGGCACATATCTCGGATTACATACCGTACTTTTATACTTTTTTCCCTGCGGGATGCCTCATTACTTGATGAGATGTATATTTGTGATATATATACTGTCATATTTTTTTCGGATCGAGCCGCGCAAAGGAGACTATGGCGAATTTTTTCGGAAATTTAAGGCGTTAGAAAAATTTTGAAAAAAATTGGAAAGTTTTGAAAACTATAAACTTTGATTTGGAATCGAAAGTTAAACAATAGTAGTTGTTTTGAAAAGATAACTAAGTATGATTTGAAAACTTAGTAGAGTATTATAAGAAGTTTAACTATGAATTTGGGAAAGTTAATAAATTCAGTAACTTTTCTTACTAGATAATTTCGAGGACAAAATTCTTTTAAGGGGGGAAGATTGTAACGACCCAGAATTTTTATTAATTAAAATTTGAATATTTAATTGATTTTAAATATTAATAAGTGAATATATAAGTCAAATAAATTTTTATTTGAATAATTGGATTTAATTGGATAATTAAATCGATAATTTAATATGTGAAATTATGGAAATAATTGAAAATTGGGTTTCGGCTTTTGGTCTGTAGAACGCGTGAGTTTGGGAAGAAGAAGGGGGGCGTTGGATCTGAAATGGACGGTGATGAATAGATTTAGGTTTAAAAATTATATAATTTGTTGTAATTTATATATATAAAAAAATCGTGTAACTTCATAAATGCATATCTTTTTCATACGAGGTCGAAAACGCGCGAAACCAGTTGCGTTGGAATCGTGTGGACGAGCACTATGCGATGGAATTAGATTGGAGTCGTTTGGAGTTAGTGAGAATTTCGGGTGAAATTAAACGTCCGTTTAATTTTATTCGAAATAAATCGCTAAAACGAAATTGAAATCAAGGTGAGAACTTCTCACTCAATCGAATCGGTTTCGATTTTATTTTAAATAGTTAGATTTAAAATATTTGAATGCATGTTTGAATGATGATTGTTATCTATTGATTGTTAAAATAGACATTATGCGCCGTTAGTAAGCGGATGTTATTTATTAAAAACATATACCGCGAATATTTCATAAATAGTGAAATTGGTATTATATATAATAGCAATATATATATATTGGCATATGTATATATTGGAGTTATTGATTTCCCGCATTTGTAAAGCGGATGAGACCCTATTGTGCCGTCTATTAAGCGGATAATATTTTAAATCCCATATACCGCGATAATTTCGTATTGGAGCGAAATTGGTATTGTGCTAATGTTTGTGGATGCAGGAAAACAGGTTGGAGGGATCCAACTGGATTCCTCAACAGTATTTATTTGATTTCAGATATTTTGATATTTGATGGATTATCATATCGATATATGATGTCGTTGTAGTCGTGATTGACTATTTGGTGTGTAGCATCATTGGACCAAATTTTGGGATTTTAAAATGATTTTAAAGTGATTTTTTTTGAAAGTATACGTTTATAAAATATTTTTTGAATTGATCCATTTTAAATAGATAAACGTTATAATTTTTAAAGTTATAAAAATTATGATTTTGAGAAATATGGGTTAATGTTTTTATAAGATAATTAAATTGGATTTTTGAATTTATTATAAAAAGTTTAAAAATAGGATTTATAAAATTTGATTATTTTATAAATCAAGAGAATGGTGAAATTATAAAGGAGATTAAAGACGTTTTAAAAGAGTAATATAAATTGATTTATATAAAAGAATTTATAAATTGATAGTTTATAAATTAAATATATTTGAATTATAAAACGAGTTTTTATAAGTGTTAGAATGAATCGTGAATGAATTTCATAAACGAATGAAATTCATAGAATTATAAACGGTGAAGTTATAAATGGAATTTTATAAGCAGTAGGTTTATAAAATTTATAAAGTTATTGAAAGAATAGATTTGGATAAATAATTGAATCTTATAAGTTATAAGATTTATAATTATGAAGTTTAAAAGAACGATTTTGTAAAACAATCGTTGTATAAGCATTTAACTTATAATGTGAACTTTTAGGTTATAATTGAGTTATGAATTGAATATAGGTTAATAAAGGAATTTATAAACATTGTTTTATAAATCCGCAAACGACTTATTTTGATAACTAAATTGTTGAAACCTATTAATGGAGTTATATTCACGTTTTTGACTGTGAATAATCCTTTGAAATAAAATGAATAGAAATGATGAAATTTGTTAACAAAGTATATTCACGTTTTTGAATAGTGAATAATATGTTAAAGAAAATGTTTAGAATGTGATATTTTAAATTGAATTAAAACGATATAACGATGTTTTAAATGTGTTGAGATTCGAAACCATAGTTTTCAACATTTATTGTTGAAATAGATGTTTTCGAGAAATAAAAGGAAATGGTGGACTATAACACTGTTGTTATAGTAAATGATTTCCGAAAGGAAATGTTTTGTATAGTATTGGGATTTATATATCTATTTTAATTTCGAATCCCTATACTAGTGATTTTGGGTTGTCGTAACGATGTTTTACGCAACATTCGTTTTGGCCCAAATAAATATGTTTAAGAAAATGATTTCCTTAAAGAATGAAATATATACTTAATCTCGATTTAAGTATATTGAATATTTTCCAAGTGTAGAAAAAAAAATTTGTGAATTACTTATTTCAAATACGTATGGAAATGTTTTCCATTATGAAGTGAATATTTTGAGAATTTATCTTTTTGAAGATAAATTGAAAATGAATATTAGAAATCGAATTGAAGTCGTATATTCATGAATATTTTGGAATGTAAATTCACTATGGAATTTATAAAAGAAAGAGGAACTTGTTTAAAAATAAATATTGATTTATTTTTGAAGTATTGAAAATAATATATCTTGTAAAGATATTTTGGAAAATAAATAATTTGGAAAATTATTTGGAAACTGGTGATGTGTGCATATCCATTGATAGTTCAATAACCGACTATCAATATTTCCCTTTGAATGGGTAATTGATGTGATTTGTTTGAATTTGAATGCCACACTTATTTTTGAATGAGCGCTCACTATTCGAGTTAACCGGGAAAGGACCATGGGGTCGTATAACCCATTCCGAATATGTGATACGTCGTTATGAATTGCATTTGAAGACCGGTGTTGAAGACCGGATCTTTTTGAAAGCGAAAGGACAACTCGTCGATTGTCTTTGCACCGAGTAGCTACGGTATAGAGACTCCCTATGTGATGGGAAGTCCGGACGTGATTAGAGATTATCCGGATTGCAAGGACTTCTTTGTAAGTGCCTTCGGTTTTGTTCGATCCCGGAACAGACTTGTATGGATTGTATGTCTGACATTACAAATTGAGATATAAAGCAGATTTCTTTCAAATATATTTCTGTTGGTGGCGGAGAATTTATTCTTTTAGCTTAACACCCTTCTCTGAGACGTATGAGCTCAGAGGTTCTGTAGTTGAAGGTTATCGGCGATATATTCCCAATTTGGTAATATGACATGCTGAGTGTTGCTGTGAAATGATCATTGTGTTGATTATTTGTGATAGGATCATTTGTTTGATCGTCTATCTTGGTGATCATTTCTATGATCATTTGTTGACCCAAAGCATGGCTTTTGTATAAAGTATGTTTTTGTGGACGTGACTTCGTCGAGCCTCACACCCCGGAATGGTCAAAACAGGAAAGATGCAGCAAGGTTATGAGGGTTAGCGCCCTTTAGGATGTGTGCATTTCCTTCTGGAAAAGGGTGGTATCATGGTATGGAGCCCAGATACTTACTCATGTTGAAAACACTTTATGATTGTGTGAATTGATTGCGAGCGCTCGGTTGAAAGTTCCCAAAGGACCGAGGGATGGCATATTCGGTCAGTTGTTACTCAGTTAGGGGTAACCCGGCCTTGTGTTGGTAGAGATCCGGTTTGGTTCTCGGGGATGTCCATCCAGAGGCATTCTCATGTGGCAATGGGAAGTTCCTTGGCCTGATCATTCGTTGGAAATCCAAAGAAACAATACGAGACTTGTACGGTTTTAGTTGTAGAACCTGCCATTTAATATGGTAGCTATAGTAAGCATACTATAATGGTACCTATGCTGGCTAAGATTTATATTCTACTTTCGAAATTTTTTCCTACACTATGCACTAATAATAATATGAAATGTTCTTTTTAAATGCGTATCAAGCATCTTTGACTAACATAAGAAGAAATCTCCTCCAAGTCTGCGTTTGCATTGTGTGTGTGGCGGGAGGTCTTATGGTAGTCTCATTTTTAAAAGCATTGCGAATTGACTTTAAAAATATTCCTATATTTTGATTTTAAAGATAAATAAACTGTTTTGAGTTCTCACACCAGTCACATGACTGACTCGGAGTTTATTGTTTTCCTTCCTAAACTCTGGGTGCCCACCAATTTCCACACGGGCAGTCAAGAGTAAGGTTTATCAGGATATTCTGGATATTCAGGAGTTGCTGAAGGCAAGCTGGATGGCAAGGCGTATTACTAGTATATAGTATTTCTTTTCCGCTGTTTGTTGTTGTTTGTTGTTGTACACTCTGATGATATGATGTAATGAAATATGATGTAATGTAATAACTGATATAGTTCTTTGTTTAAAGATTATTCATTTATTATTATATGTTGTTCCGCTGCGAATTGTGAGATTCTGATATTGTTCTGTTGTTTTCTGTTCCGTTCTATTTTCTATGTTCTTTTCCCTCTATCTTTTTCCCTCTTCTTCTCTCTTCTTCTGTCTCTTTCTTTTTCTTAAAACCCTAAGTGTTCGGTTTTCCGTCGTTCGATTGCTCGGCAGTCGATAAAGTGAGTATCGATGTTGAATTTTCGAAAGTCGAAGAATCGGGTCCTTACATCGATTCATACCCGATTAACGTTTATACCGCAATCCGCACTCTGGGGACTTAGAGTCATTTCGTGGGCGGTCGACTCACACCTGATTTATCTTTATACTCTGGTCTGTACTCTGGGGACTTAGAGTTAGTTTGGAGAGCAGTTGGATCATACTCTCCTTAACTGATTGATTTGCCCTTAGGATCTAGGGTTGATTTAGCAGTGATCGACCATTTTATGGTCGCTCTCATTTTACTTCACTTCTATAGTTTGGCAGGATTTATTTGATCATCAGATGGTCGAGCTGCATTTATTCCTCATCGTGTATCCCATCGGTTGGATTATGAATGTTAGTTACCAAATGAAGAAGTGGACCAAGCTCATCTTATTTAGTCCCATCGAGAATTAGCGTAATTGATTAATTTCAAACTCTGGGAACCTATTCGTACATATCTGCATCAATCAGTTTCGTCATGTAACTAATACATAATGCTAAACATAAATTAAAGCAAGTCCATGTTAAATGGAAATGAATAACATAAACTGTCTTATTACACATTTGGAAAATCAAATGCTAGAGTAAATTCTGAAAACAAACACAACTGAAATGAAAAAGAAATAAATTAAGTGAAATAGCGTCATAGATGCTCGCTATTCCATGTCCTTAGAAGTGTAATGTCATCGATAGTCGATAGCTTGAAAGTTCCCTCTCCAAACCTTTATTCAATGACATATGATTATTCCTAGATTGGATTCATGTGCGATGGAGTTGGAAAAACCTGTTTCAGGATGAGATCACCGATTTCTAAGGTTCTAGGTCGGGCTTTTATGTTATAATAATGGGTGACTCGATGTCGATGCGCAGCTGCCCTCAGATCGGCTTCCTTGTGCTTCTCATCTATAAAATCGAGAGATTCCAAGAAGTGGTCTTTCTTTGTTTTGGGATGGTAGTAAGTCACTTGATGAGAAGGAACTTTGAGCTGAACTGGAATGATGGCTTCAAACCGTAAGCTAGGGCGAATGGAGTATGACCAGTCTCGGACTTGAGGATGGTCCTGTAAGCCCATAATGTTGTAAGGAGTTCATCCACCCACTTCCCTCTAGCCTTCTCCAAATGCTTCTTTAGAATGGACTTTATAATTTTGTTTACAGCTTTAACCTATCCATTTGCCTGAGGTGAGCGACCGCTGCAAATCTCTTTTCAATACGATACCTCTAACAGAAGTCTTTGAATTCAACACTGTCGAATTGAGTCCCGTTATTTATTACAATAGTTGGCGAAAGACCGAAATGACATATGATGTTTCAGACGGTAAAGTTGATTACTTTTTTAGTTGTGATCGTGGCTAAAGGTTCTACTTCGGCCCATTTGGTGAAGTAATCAACTACAATGATAGCATACTTAGGCCAACTTAGAGATCAGTAAGGAACTGATAATGCCTATACCTCCACATGGCAAATGGCTATGGGCTGACCATTTGCATGAATTTCGTCAGTAGAGCTCTTGGAACTTTTGCATATATCTGACAACCATCATATTGTCTTACATAGTCAGCGGCGTCTAGGGCTGTATATAGGACAGGATAGTCCGTTGTCTAACTTGGTCCAAGATTGTAAGACGTCTGGTCCGTGTTCGTACGATTTTTATTTAGGACAAGAAAAAATGAACGGAAAAATGTCCGTCCGAAAATGTTCGATGTTTTTCTATTGTTCGAACATTGTCCGTCCGTAGTCCGACTCATACAACAATGTTTGAAGTTAAAGTATGTTCAATCCGTGTCCGTTCCAATCTCTTATAGGACAGGACTAGGACACACCTCCGTCGAGTCCGGTCCGACCCGTTTACACCCCTAGCGGTGTCTCAATTGACAGTCGGCCAATAATACCCGTAAAAGGGTATTTTCTTCACCAGAGTTTTCCCCCCAGTGTGGTCGACATATTCCCCTTCAAGGACTTCTTTTAGGACACGTTTTATCTCGTCATGAGCGATATACCGGAGTAAAGGAACCGACAAACCTTTTATGTGCATAATTCCTTCTTGCATGACGTATCGTGAAGCCATACAGAGGACCTATCGCTTTTCATTTTTTGGATCTGGTAGGACTCCATGTAGAAAATATGGAGTCATCCATGATTTCCTCTCAAGTTTCGATTCCAGTGTCCGATCGATTTCTGTCATGTTTATACTTGGGGCATTTAATAATTCAACCAAAACCAAGCCCATCTGTAGTGTATCACCAGTGCTAGCAAATTTTTCCAATGAATCAGCCTCTTTGTTTCGATCCGTTGAAATATGTGAATGTCATAGTACTCAAATTCTGCCAACAAATATTGCACTTGGATTAGGTATAGGGCAAGCCACTGTCCCTTAGCTTTGTAATCTTCCTTGACTTGGTACACAACCAATTGCAAATCGTAAAATATTTCAAGAGATTTAATTTTGAGTTCTCTAGCAAGTTTAAGTCCAGCAATTAGAGCTTCATACTCAGCTTCGTTGTTTGTTGATGCGAAATCAAGCTTTAAAGCATAACAGATTGACTAACCTTCGAGAGTCACAAGCACAATTCCAGCTCCATAACAATTATCATTAGACGCTCCTCAGTATACAATTTCCACCGTATGGTAGGGGTTTCACTACCTTCCGAAGAATCATCCTTCGTAGTAAACTCTGCTATAAAGTCTGCTGGTGCCTGACCTTAGGTAGCAATCCAACGGAGATAAGTAATATTGAATTGGCTGAGCACAATATTTCATATGAGTAACCGTGCTGACATCTCAGGTCATTGTAGGACCTGTCGTGACGGCTGGTCGGTGTAAATATTGATTGGGTGTGCTTGGAAGTATGGACGAAGCTTTTATGATGCAATAAGCAAGCATAGATGTAGTAAGTTTAAAAAATATAAAATCGAATTTTCAGTGCAATAATAATTTTAGATATAATAAACAATTCAAATAATCAATAGAAGCTAGTTTGAAATATGTATAAAAAAATTATTTTTGAATTTGATAATTCATATTATATATAAATAAGTGCAAGGAAAAATTCTTAGCTGTTTATACATTATAAATATACATATATGTAATTATATGTTTTAAATATACATTAGCCTATATTTAAATTAATATATAAATATACATAAAATAATCAATAATGACAAAATTTAATTTTTATGGAAAATTATTTGTTTACACATAAATTATAACACATAATAATATAACCATGCACAGAACCAAACTAGTTTGTGACAACTACATATACCTACGAAAATCTCAACTAACTAGATATACAACATTAATATATATACAAATTTGCGATTAATCAGTAACAACATAAAATATGATATGATTATCATAATATATAAATAAAATACCAATTGATGATGCCTTTGAGTCCACTTGAATCAATGAATTCCCTTCTCTAGTTATGCTCGATCTGTCATATTGCAAGTCAAGAATCGTTGACCTTTTCTATCAAATAGTGCTTTTACTTAACTTGAATTGATTTGAGATTCTTAGAACTGATATGGGGATCAATTTTAGCTAGAAAACTTGATAATTACGTAGCCAAAAGTTGTTTTTGATTAAGGGTTTAGAGATCCATATGTATAGTCTTGTACAAGAGAGATATTAGGACAATCTCATTACTTATTCTCTCTTAATCTTATCCATCCATCTCTAGGTCTAATCCTAAGTTTTTCCGCCTCCAATAACTTGTCAAAACTGAAATTTGCAGCCCTAATGATAGGCTTTAAACCCATTTAAGCTCAAGCCAAAATGTTATGCAATTAAATCTAGTTTAATTGCTTATCGATATCATATATCGATTGGTACATTTATAACTATTATAAATACATAACAAATTTTATTTCTCAACCATATTCAAATTTTATAATTAATATTTTATAAATATTAATTAATTAATTAATTTATAACAATTATAAACTAATTAAATCATTCGGTCTTATGAGAATTCATTATTTCAGTTGTTTAACTCTTGGATGTAAATTTGGTCAGCAATTAACACTGAACTATTTGAATGTTAACGTTCATACGTCATTTAGCAAGTGGTGTCACAGTATGTCCAAATCTATTACTTATTAATTTTTAGTTAAATCTTATTTAATTTAATAAGCCACTAATTCTCCTTGTCAAAACTGTATCACTTTGGATTTATGGAATTTAGTAATGGTCAAAATTCCAATATTGTCCATATTCAACTCTATAGTCCAAACACAAAATCTATGCTTCAATAGTAACAATTATTATTAACTGTACTATTCTAGATGGAGATTTTGACTTTGGGTTGACTTGAGTTGACCATGAAGCTAACCTCATATAACTAAAGTGATAAATCCTCTCTTGAATAGTGTCTTCCTTCTAATACTTCCACTTGACCCAACTATAATCACTTGATGGATGACGTTCCATTATTTGACTATAATCAAACTAGAGTTTTTCATATTGAAGGTTGACAATATTCTCAAGTAGAATGAATTGTGTAAATTAGTCATTGATATTTTCTATTTGACCTTAGTTATATTAACCAACAGAAAATTATCGAGTGAGTCATTTCATAGTTATCGATATTTTCATATTGAAGGTTGACAGTACACATGAATAATTAATTACAATCAAATAGTTAAAATATAATTATATATATTTTAAAATTGGCATAACAAACATAAAGTAATAATTTTATAATTTTATCATTATTATATATATAATAATTTGTTTTGATCATAATAATTAATAAATATTAGTAATAAATATTAAAAAATCAAATTTTAAAACGTAAAAAAGTTTAGAATCATAATATATTGGTTTTAAAAAAAATTCAGTATTTTTTGAAGTAAAATATTATTTTTAATAAATAAAAGAAATGTTCAACCAAAGTAATTTAATTATTAAAAATATTAAATATTAACAAAAAAATCTAAATATTTTTCCATAGGTTACTTCATAGATGTAGTAAGTTTAAAAAATATAAAATCGAATTTTTAGTACAATAATTATTTTAGATATGATAAAAAATTCAAATAATCAATAAAAGATAATCTAAAATTATTTACATGTATAAAAAAATTATTTTCGGATTTGATAATTCATATTTTGTATAAATAAGTGTAAGGTTAAATTATAGGCTGTTTGTACATTATAAATATACATATATGTAATTATATGTTTAAAATATACATTAGTCTATATTTAAATTAATATATAAATATACATAAAATAATTAATAATGACAAAATTTAATTTTTACAGCAAATTATATTTGTTTAAACATAAATTATAACACATAATAATATAACAATGCACATAACTAAACTAATTTATGACAACTACATATATCTACGAAAATCTCACCTAACTAGATATATAATATTAATATATATATATATATATATATATATATATATATATATATATAAGGGATTAATCAATATTAAATCATAAAGTCTGATATGATTACTATAATATATAAATAAAATACCAACTGATGATGCCTTTGAGTCCACTTGAATCAATGAATTCCCTTCTCTAGTTATGCTCGATTTCTTAAATTGCAAGTTTGGAATCGTCAACCTTTTCTATCAAATAGTGCTTTTACTTAACTTGAATTGATTTGAGATTCTTAGAACTGATATAGAGATTAATTTGGGACAATAAAATTGATAATTATAGCAGCCAAATTTTTTTTCTGATTAAGGATTTAGAGATACATATATATAGCCTTGTATGAGAGAGATATTATGACAATCTCATTACCTATTCTCTCTTAATCTTAGCCATCCATCTCTACGTCTAATCCTAAGTTTTAGCCACCTCCAATAACTTTTCAAAACCAAAATTTGCAGCCCTAATGATGGGTCTTAAACCCATTTAAGCCCAAGCCAAAATGCTATGCAATTAAATCTAATTTAATCACTTATCGATATCGTATATCGATTGGTACATTTATAACTATTATAAAAATATAAAAAATTCTAGTTCTCTAATCATATTCAAATTTTATAATCAATATTCCATAAATATTGATTAATTTAATTATTTATAACAATTATAAACTAATTAAATCATTCAATCTTAAGGAAATTCATCATTTCAGTTATGTAACTCTTGGGCGTGAATTTTATCAGCAATTAACACCGAACTATTCAAATATTAACGATCACATGTCACTTAGCAAGTAGAGTGACATTATGGCCAAATTTATCGATTATTCATTTTCAGTAAAATCTTATTTAATTTAGTAAGTGTTACCCGTTAATGACATTTATATACACCAATTCTCTTTGTCAAAACTGTATCACTTTGGATTTATGGAATTTGGTAATGGACAAAATTCCAATATTATCCATATTTAACTCTATAGTCCAAACAAAAAATCGTTGGTTCAATAATAACAATTATTATTAACCGTACTACTCTGGCCAGAGATTTTGACTTTTGGTTGACTTAAGTTGAATATGATACTAACCTCATATAACTGAAGTGACGAATCCTCTCTTGAATACTATCTTCCTTCCAATACTTCCACTCGATCCAACTATAATCACTTGATGGATGTCGTTCCATGATTTGACTATAATCAAAGTACGGTTTTTCATATTGAAGGTTGACAGTATTCTCAATTCAAAAGAATTGTGTAAATTAGTCACATCGATATTTTCTATTTGACCTTAGTTATATTAACCCACATAAAACTATCGAGTGAGTCATTCCATTGTTATCCAAATAACTATCAGTACGTAACCTCTAGGTGCCCTCCAGCAGTCATGAGTAATAAACTGCCCAACATTTGGAGAGCGTTGCATACTCTAGTCTCAACGGATACATCGGTATCCAGTCTCAATGAATCTTGACTATGAACATTTAAATGGTATATTTGTTTTATTGTGATAAATTACTCACGCTTACAACACTTTGTTACTACTATCACAAAATATGCCATTTATGGATTTTCTATCAAATATAATTTTAATTTAATTAATATAACTACATTATGTCAAGTGTATAATAGAATGAAACACCTTTATTATGAAAAGACTGTTCAACGAGTTAGATATATGTAACAAATTACATAATTGCCCCTAGGGCATACCCCTAACTCTACCATTTTTCACCAGTCTTTCACCAGTCCATGCAGGCTCCTCAGCCTTACGTTGTGCTTGTCCTCGATTGGGGTCAGATGTCCCCTGCCCTCCATCCTGTAGGGCTTTCACAAACTATTGTGATTTCCTTTCTCGAATCAGCTTTTCCATGAAATCCTGGAGATGCTTGCGTTCAGTTGTATTATACCCATAACACTCGTGAAACCGACAATATTTCCCAGTCTTTTTCTGCTTCTCTATTGATTTTTTTGAAGGCGGCTTCATACTGCATGGTATTGCAAGTAGACAGATGGAAATTCTCCAAGGACGTATTTAACGGCGTGTAAGTATCATACATTAGAGTTCTAAGATTCCCTCATCCAAAATCCCTCTTTCGTTCACAGTTCCTATCTTCGCCTCCCTTTCGCTAATTATTCTGGACATTCACTTGGACTTTTCCAGAACTGTCATCAGACTATTTTATTGCAGTGTTACTCTGTACTCCCTCTCCCCTTGGTCTTGCAAAATTCTTTTTTTTGGAGGACCTGGCTTCCTCTTTTCTCAAATACTGATCCACCTTTGCTTAAAATAGCTCCAACGTTGCAGACGGCTTATCTGCTAACCAATCGCCAAACTCAGACTTTGGATCACTCCTTCTCGTCATAACCATGATTATCGCATGGTCATTCGGATTATTGACCTCCGTAACTACTATATGAAATATCTTCAAATAATCTTTCAACAACTCTCCTGGAGCCTAAGTCACGCTGGACAGGGACATCACATCTTTGGGACAAGTCGCGTGCATCTAGAACTGCTCCATAAGCTTGGTTGCCAAATCATTGAATTTAGAATTTGATCGGGGGTAGCCTTGTGAACCACATCGAAGCTATTCCAGAGAGAGTTATGGGAAAGCATCTACACTTAATCGCTTCATCAGCTCGCACAGAATCCATCAACCATTCGTATCTCATGATATGTTGCCTTAGGTCGGTTTGTCCCTCGCAGGCGAGCATCAATGGCATGATGAACCTCCTCGGATATTCCACATGTAAAAGTTATCAATAAACGGGGTATGGCTTCTTGAAATTCCCCAGTCATCGCTAGTCAAACCCTGGTTTTCTCCCACCAATTGTCTTACTATTGCCTATAAGTCCGGCGTTTTGATAGTTGGTGCAAAGCAGTGGTCACGCTCCACCTAATGTGAATGGTTCGATCAATATCCGCCAGCCATTTCTCGCCTTCTTGGTTCACCATATTTCTTAAGAGTATCTTATAAATTCACTTCATTGATATTCTGGGGAAGAGCTTGATCAAGATTCAATTTAACTCCAGCACCCAAACCAACCGTAGCAGCTCTAACTTGATTGCCATAAGGCATGGATGAATTCCCCCTTTTGGTGGAGGGATCGGTACCGATCGCTATGGAGGGGTTGACAAGAATCGATTCTAACAGACTAGGATGGTTTGCCAGTTGATGTCCCAAAGTTTCTATGCGATATTCATCTATTCTACGATGCCTACACCTATGATACTCCTTTGATGAGCTAGAACTCTTCGATACCGAGTAAGGGGTGGGATCCCTCCTAGCTTTCCCCCGTTGATGTTGATTGATTTGTTTCATCAAGTTGATATTAATATGAATTATTTGGCGGTTCTCTCATTAAATTATGAAATTCAGCTCTTGTAATAAAATCGGTGGGATTCTGAACTTCAACTGGATCAGCATTCACAATTGTTGGTTGATTAATTGGGTCTCCTTGCTGAATGCTAGTGTCCTCGTTTCCTTCCATCTTCTAAGAAGTTGACCTAGTATGTCTCACCATTATCAATAGCTTTGCTTAGGTTCCTACAAATCTGAGTAGTATTAGCAACTTCTTAAAGATAACCGCAGATCTCCTTTAGGGGATTTATCCAATCCAATAGCAACAAAGGGATCCTAGCAAGCTGAGAATCAAGGTTTTCAGTGAAAGCACTAAAATATTTACAACTAAATTGATCACAAACACCCTGTAGAAAAGTAAGTGAAGAAAAATTAAATTAAACTGAAGAAATTATTAAGTTAACAACGTATAAAAAAGAAAAAATCAGAGACATAGAGATTTATAGTAGTTCAGCGTTGTATGCCTACATCCACTTTGTAGATTATCCTTTATTAATCACTTATAAATCTGATTATAGTAGTAGGAAATAACAAACACTTGATTACAATAGATCCTAAAGCAATAAGCAGCATAAAAATCCTCAAAATGACCCATTATGCCAGTATTTATAGGTGAAGACGACCACCAATTTCTTCAAACTTAGGTTGAAGGACCTTCTAATCCATATGGGCCCACTAGGGGGATCTCTAGGCCCGAATTCCTACCCATATGGATTAGAAGGTCCTTCAACCTAAGTTCAGAGAAATTGGTGGTCGTCTTCACCTATAAATACTGGCATAATGGGTCATTTTGAGGATTTTTATGCTGCTTATTGCTTTAGGCTCTATTGTAATCAAGTGTTTGTTATTTCCTACTACTATAATCAGATTTATAAGTGATTAATAAAGGATAATATACAAAGTGGATGTAGGTATACAACATTGAACCACTATAAATCTCTGATTTTTGCTTTTTTATATGTTGTTAACTTAATAATTTCTTCAGTTTAATTTAATTTTTCTTCACTTACTTTTCTACAGGGTGTTTGTGATCAATTTAGTTGTAAACATTTTAGTGCTTTCACTGAAAACCTTGATTCTCAGCTTGCTAGGATCCCTTTGTTGCTATTGGATTGGATAAATCCCCCAAAATTGAAGGCTAAACAGATCTTAGCATGGAGAAGTCACCATAGGGATCGCTACCAAAAAATCGACTAATGAAGGGATCGGTATCGATCCCTTCATTAGTCGATTTTTTGGTAGCGATCCCTATGGTGACTTCTCCATGCTAAGATATGTTTAGCCTTCAATTTTCATGTCATTTGGACCACTGGAACTCAAATTATTATTCCCCTTTGATTTCATATGACTTGTGTACCGCTTGCTACCGAACCTTCTAATAAGGATGTAGTCGATCCCTCATATTCTGCCATTTTGATATGCAATCCCTAAGGTAGGTTCCCTAGGGTCCATATACCTTGCTCTCCAAATTTCATAGGAATTTGACTTGTAGATCTCGTGATATTGATCATTGTATGTAAGAATGCACTTGAACTTTGATGCATGACAAACCCTCTTCAATAAAGCCTGCCGACCCCTTTTGATTAAGTATGTCGATCCCTCCTAATAAGCCAATCTATATCCAACCTTTCCATTCGTTGAGCAATATTCCATGCTTTGAGCATGCTACATCGTACATTCATCGAATTATGACTTTATGTAACCATCAATACTTGACTTCCAGGTCCCATAATAATCGCTTCAGAATCATCGGCCTTGATGGCAGTCGAATCTAACTCGTGCAACCAGATCAATATAGTCGGCTAGAATGTCGGATAACACCATGGGTTAGTACCGATCCCTATTTCCTCCACTTGGGGAACCCATCTTCTGCCAACATGTCTTACATGATACTAAGAGCCTATTTTCAATGTTGTTTTGTTGATCCAATGCAATCCTTATCAAGCTTCGCAATTCTATTATTTCATAACTCCATCATTTGGACTCAAAAACGAGCTAATATTGGTGCAAACAAATATGGAATCATGATGCTAACCACAATATTAGCCGACATGAAGAGTTAGAGGCAGCCATATTGGCTATCTTATGGGTCGATACCGAACCCTACCCTTGGAGTTGTATCTGTTAGTCTATATGATGGATCGTGTAGTGTATATATGCAAGCATATGTTACTAACTTATATGATGTAACTAATATAAAATTAATCTAGTAAAATATAAACTAAGCACACCAGAATTTTATACTGGTTCGGACCTTCCATCCTACGTCCAGTCCCGAAGCTCCTTTTCGGAATTCGACTATCAAACACCCATACTTCGCCCAAAGGAATAGGCTTGGTTGCAAAAGCTTGTTCTTGTCAAGCGTGTGTTCTATAACACGAATATTGACTATTATGTACAAATGCTTCCAATATATATATATATATATATATATATATATATATATATATCTACAGGATATTGAAAGAATTATGCATATATGGAAGAGTGGAATACAAATATATGATTGCTAGAGATCAAGAATATATCAGAGTAAAAGAGTAGAGAGCACAAGTAAGTAAGGTGAGATCTTCTCTTGAGTTCTTGATGCTATTTATAATGGTAGAGAGATTCCTTGAGTAGTTGCATCCATTAATAAGTGTTCTATGATCGCTTCTAATGGTGATGAAGAGTTGCAGCGAAGAGAAGCAAAAGTTTCTTTTCAATTGTGGCAGTTGTAATTTAAATATCAATACCTGAGCTCAGTTTCAAACGTTTGGGATAATTCTCAGACATCTGGCTCGATAATTTTTTTTGTATATAGTAGCTTTTCATACGTCTAAGTACATTAACCAGATATCTTATTCTGTCTGATTTATGAACCAGAGGATTCAATCAGACGTTTGGCTAGTGCACTCAGACGTATGATCTTGTGCATGTTGCTTTTCTTGTGTCTGTGTCATTGTTCTTCTGATTCTATCGACTTGTAGCCTTTTGATACGTTCTTTGAGTCTTGTTCTTGTCTTTAGTGATGTTACTTTAGAAATTACATATGAATAGAAATATATATGCATATTCGATTTCCATTGTATAATTGTCGTCATCGAAACCATAGAATTGATTTCCTAACAATCTCCCCCCTTTTGATGATGACAACTATTCAATGTACTTATATATAAATTATAAATCTCCCCCTGAATATGTGCTTATTCTTAATGTTTTATGATCATACTTATATTTCTCCCCTTTTGGCATTATAAAAAAGAATTATAAATAATTTAACCAATCGTCAAAGATAAAAGGAAAATTTCATTAATGATTCGAAAGTGATTGCATACATAGATTTTGTCAATTTTACAACAGTTGAAATCCTAAAAACTAAAATCCATGATTCCTAAAGTCTATGATTCCTTTAGAGAAGCTTTATTTTCATCATCTTCCTTTGTTTCTTCTTTTTCAGAAGTGCTAGCCTTTGTAGGAGATGTCAAATGTTGCTTGAGAGGTTCGTCCTCAGAAAGTTTGGAATGTTTTGCGGGAGAAGAAGGTATTGGGGTTGGCCAATATTCAGAGGGTGGTGTTGGACCGCGAACCCGTTGTAGTACTTTTTTGAGAACCGACAAGACAATCGAAAGAGATTCTTCAACTATGGCTAGGCGTGTAGCAAATGATGTTTCGAAATTGTCAATCTACTTAGCCAAAAGTTTTGATTTTGAGATAATATATGTTGATTTCGAAGGGTGAGATCTCGAACACTTTCATTTGGATTTGTATCCATTCGAGTCTCTATAATCTCATTATGTCTTGGATAATCAAATGGTGCAGGAGGAGGTGGAGTTGCTTCCTTGATGTTGTTCCTCTTCTTGAGATGGTTCGATGTGTGGTTGAGGTGGGGGCTCAACTCGTCTAGATTGACGATTGTGCATCCAATCTTTGAAGGATATAAATTCTAGGGGAATCTTAGGTAGGTGCATAAGTGAGAAAAATTTGGTGGAAGCATATTTTGGTGAGATTTCTTCGAAGGTCGATAGGTAGGATGGGATGTTATGTGTACAAAGAAGTCTCACAATATATGTTGGGTAAATAATCGATGGCCGGGATTGAGTCCAAAAATGTTTGAGCTCATCAAAGATGAAGTTGGCCCAGTTCACCCTTATTCCACTAAATAGTGCATATAGGGCTTTGTGCTCTAACTCGGTTATTTGCTCGTGGCTTTCCATACGTGGAACGATGGTATTGATTATCATTCGAGTAAGGAGTCGAGCTTTTGGATGTAGGTATTTAGAGGCAAACTTTGGCCATTCATCTTCCCAAATTTTGATACGTTATACTATTTCTTGGCTGAAAGCGCATATCGTGAATGGTGTATAAATCTTCGCCCGTATCAAAGCATCCTAGG
Source organism: Allium cepa (assembly GCA_030765085.1). Taxonomy (NCBI): domain Eukaryota; kingdom Viridiplantae; phylum Streptophyta; class Magnoliopsida; order Asparagales; family Amaryllidaceae; genus Allium; species Allium cepa. The sequence goes on from CM060932.1 coordinate 951,501,662, forward strand.
GTTCTACCTATTATGTCAGGAGTTAGTCTAATCATGTTTCCATACATGCTAGACCAGAGCCAGTTATCTTCATCTTCAGTGTTCCACACTGAAGTGCTATCCAAATTCGCATAGAAAATAAATATCGCCAATCGATCGATTTCGATGTCATTAGGAGTGAATGAAATCAAGGTTTCTCACCCGGCATTCTCACACATTTCATCCAAATCATACATTGGAAATTTAAGTAGATTATAGAATGGACTTGTGTGAAGCTTTTTCTTTTGAATATCTTCATTCCTCTTGATTGAATGTAGTGCTCTATTCATCCTTCTTTCAATTTGATCATCCAAGCAAACTCGAGGATTAAAAGATGATGTTGGTTGGTCTTGTTTTCGTTTGGAAATCTTAGGATTCTTAGTTCGAGGAGGCACTGTGATTTGCTTGTGTAAAGAGGAAGTTTTTGAGATAAAAAAAATCGTCACTAGGGGAATCGAAAGTTTGAAAAAATTTGAGATAAAAGAAAAAATGACGTTGTCTAGGCTAATTTAAAGAGTCGATTGAATTTCAAACGTCTTGAATTCAAATCAGACGTCTGGTTTTCCCTAAATTGAGTACAGCAGATAAATTCAGACGTTTGGTTTTTGGGTTAGACGTCTGGTATGATCGAATTTGTAAAATTTGATAGGCATAGAGTTTTACCAGACGTCTGGGTTAAAAACCAGACGTGTGGAATAGGTTAATTTTGTAAAACTTTTTGGTAGAGGACTAATTCAGATGTCTGGGTCTAATTTCAGACGTATGAAATTTTCTGATTTTTATTTCGAGGAGACAGAGCAAATTTTCAGACGTCTAGGGGATATATCAGATGTCTGACATATGCACATTGCATAAAAACTAGACGTATATCAGAGTGTCAGACGTCCGAGGTCCATATCCAGACGTCTGAAATAGGCAGTTTTTCTAAAAATAGCCTAAAAATTGATGGCTTTGCTTATTTTTCGATTATATATAAAAAAAATATTTGTTTGAAGTAACAAATAAACATAGATATATACAATAATAAATATAATTTATTTAAAAGGTGATGAAGTTTTATGATCTCCTGACTTGTTATCCTTCAGTGGTTTAAGTGGAGACCATATATTTCCACGTTCATGAGTTCTCGGGGAGCCAGAAAATTTTCTTGATGAAGGATCCAAAGGAGTACGATACGAAGTCGAGGGATCCAAAGAACTACAAGGTTTTGGAAGTGGTTCATCGACATATTTCTTCCTTGACGTACAAAAGTTCATCGCTACTTGCTCCAAAAAGCTTAGCCTTCGTGCTGTAACTTTCTATTCAAAATATAATTCTCGTTGTAGATCTATCTGTTGTTTCTGATAGTGATGCATTTCATCAATTTCTCCTTTGTGTTAGGAGAAAAAAATAGAGATCTTTTGGTCTTCTTTCTATCGGGGGTAAATCCAGTGTGATATGAGGACCGCTTATACATCGGTTCCTGCTTTGCTGTAGGTGTAGGAAGTCGTTGTGGTGTATCAGCCGAGCTATCCGTCGTAGGTGTCGAGATGGATACATAAGAGCTCTCAAAAGACATGGCTATATTTTGTTTCTTGAACAGAATATGAATTGTATGTATATAGTTTTTCTTGTTATATAACTGTTTATATATAAGTTGAAAAAATTATTTATAGAAAAACTAACTATCTAAAAAATTAAAGGTTCAGAAGTTATTGATTAAAATCTGTGGATAGTAAAATAAATGACTAATCATAGCCTAAATGAAGCAGTGATTATTTAAGGGAGAAGATCATGAAGTGAGCAAATCCCCAAGTTCCGTCGGAGTTTAATAAAAGTTTGTTCATTTAGTGGTTTTGTAAAAACATCTGCTACTTGATTTTCGGTATTTACGTATTCTAATTAAATTGTTCCTTTTTCAACATTGTCTCGTAAAAAATGATGTCATATATCTATATGCTTAGTTCGTGAATGATTAGTAGGGTTTTTTGACAAACTTATAGCACTTGTGTTATCACAATATATTGGAGATTTGTTGATAATTTTGCCAAAATCGGTAAGTGTTTGTTGCATGTATATCACTTGTGCACACGCTAGAGTTGCTGAGATATATTGGGCTTCGCGAGTAGATAAAGAAACACAATTTTTCTTTTTGCTAAACCAAGAAACTAATGATTGTCCGATAAAGTGACATGTTCCACTAGTACTCTTACGATCTGTTCTACATCCACCGAAATCCGCATCGCTATATGAAACTAGTTCAAACGATGATCCTTTAGGGTAAAACAAATCATAATCTCTAGTACTAGATAGATAACGTAAAATCCACTTAATAACTCTTAGATGAGATTCTCTTGGTTTTGCTTGAAATCGAGCACAAAGACATAGACTCATCATAATATCGGGTCGACTAGCCGTCAAATATAGTAAGGAACCAATCGTGCTACGATATAATTTTTCATCAAAATCTTTTCCGTTATCATCCTTTTCAAAGTGAACAGTGGTACTCATCAGTGTTAGTTTGCTCGAAGTTTTATCCATTTCAAAACGACCTAATAGATCGTTACAATATTTTTCTTGATAAATTCCATTTTCAAGTTGTTTTATTTGTAAGCCTAAGAAGAAATTTAATTCTCTCATATGTGACATTTCAAATTCATTTTTTCATAATATTTGAAAATTGATTGCATATATTTTCATTGGTTGAACCAAAAATGATATCATCAACATAAATTTATACTGCTAAAATATCAGTATTTTCTCTTTTAATACATAAAGTTGTATCTATTTTGCCTATTTGGAAACCAGATGTAATTAAATGATTTTTAAGACGGTCGTACCATGCTCAAGGAGCTTGTTTTAATCCATATAATGCTTTGTTTAATTTAGAAACATGATCGGGATATTTTTCATGAACAAATAATGGGGGTTGTCTACATATACATTTTCTTTAATAAAACCGTTTAAAAAGGCATTTTGAACATCCATTTGAAATAGTTTAAAATTGTGATGAGTTGCAAAGGCGAGTAATGTACGAATGACCTCTAATCTAGCTACTGGAGCAAAGGTTTCGTCATAATCGATACCTTCTTCTTGATTATACCCTTGAGCAACTAAAGGTGCTTTATTTCTTACAATATTTCCATTTTCGTCTGCTTTGTTTTTAAATACCCATTTTGTTCCTACAACCGATTGTTCTTCAGGACTTGGTACTAGTTCCCAAACATTACTACGTTCAAATTTATTTAATTCTTCTTACATGGTGATTGTCCAAAAATTATCATTTGAAGCTTCTTTAAAAAAAATTGGCTCAAAATTTTATACGAATGCTATATGGCTTATTTGATTAAGTTGATTTCTAGTTACTCTAGAACTGAGATCTCTAATGATATTATCTTTTGGATGATTCTTAAGAATTATGGGGGATGATATCAAAGTGTTATTTTGCACATTTGTTTCATTATTAATTGAATTTGTTGGTGGAATGATTTCTTCTTCATCATTAGTATGATTATTAAAAAGCTTTTCGTCGAACGAAACATGTAACTTTCTTCAATGGTATTATTTCGTTTATTAAAAATTCTATATGCTTTACTACGATACGAATATCCAACAAAGATACCTTCATCGGCCTTCGAGTCAAATTTTCTAAAGTTATCTTTTGTATTTAATATAAAACATTTTGAACCAAAAGTTTTAAAAAATGATACTTTAGGTTTTCTTCCAAAAAATATTTCAAAACAAGTTCGTTTAGTCATAGGACGTATATTTACTCTATTTAACACATAACATGTTGTAGCAATAGCTTCAGCCCAAAAGTGTTTTGATAGACCGCTACTATTTAATAACGTTCGTGCATATTCTTGTAATGTTCAATTTTTTCTTTCTACGACACCATTTTGTTGAGGTGTGCGAGGAAAAAAAAATTATGACTTATTCCTTATTGCAAACATTAGTAAATAGATCGTTTTCGAATTCTCCTCCATGATCACTTCGAATATTTTTAATTTTCAAGTCCATTTGTGTTTTAATTCTTTTAGCAAATATCTTAAACATACCAAAAGTATCGCTTTTATGTTTTAAAAACAAAGTCCGTGTATATCTCGAAAAATCATCAACTATTACGAAAACATATTTGTTGTGATTTATAGATCGTATTTGTATTGGACCAAATAAATCTAAATGTAATAATTCTAATGGTTGTTTTGTAGAAATATTATTTTTAGATTTAAAAGAGCTTTTCTTTAATTTTCCAATTTGACAATCGTCATATAAATTTTCTACTTTGTAATTTATTTTAGGTTGACCTCTAACTAGCTCATATTTTGCTATTTATTAATATTTTTAAAATTGATATGACAAAATCGTTTATGCCATAACCATGGATCGTCATATTTGGCGGTTAAACGTAAATTTGAATTTTTATTTTTATTTATATTCATGTTGAATACATAAATAATTTTGTTTCTAAAACCTTCAAATACAAGTTGTTTGTTATTATCAAAAATATTACATCTATCTTTTTCGAAATTTATTTGAAAACCTTTATCACGTAATTGACTAATACTTAGTAGGTTGTGTTTTAGATTTTATACTAGTAAAACATTTGAAATAATAGGAGAGTTAGAAATACCAGAGTTGATGACTTCTCCAATGCCCACGACATATCCTTTTGAGTTATCTCCAAAGGTTACCGTTCCACCATCGATGTATGTTATATTTGATAACATTTTTGAATTTCCGGTCATATGCTTGGAACATCCACTATCTAGTATCAATTTCTCCTTATTTTTTATTTTGGGTACCTCATCAGTTTGTGCCATAAAACACACATTAGCTTCTTCTCCGTCACTATCACTATCACTATCATATGATGAAGAATCTAAGTCATCCCATGTTACTTTGAAAGCCTTCTTCCTTTTGAATTTCTCAAATTGGTTTTTCTTCTTATCATTATTGAGTTTGGGGAATTCCTTCTTCATATGTCCATATTGACCACATTCATAGCACTTAATTTGAGATAGGTTTGTTGTGTTGGACTTCCCTTCTTTTTGGAATTTAGTCATTTTTCTAAATTTCTTAAATCTGTTATAACTCTTGGCAATGAAGACTATCTCTTCTTCATCTAAATCAGAGTCATCATTTTTTGTTGCTGTGAATGCTATGTTCTTCTTCTTCTTCGAATTTAGTTCTTTTCTTGCCTGCAAATTAGCTTCATAGGACATTAAATTTCCTATCAACTCTTCAACTTTGAGAGTAGAGAGATCATTAGCTTCTTCAATAGCTAATATGTTCCTTTCCCAATCCGATGTTAAAGAGTTGAGTATTCGAGAAAGTAAATCAAAATTAGTAAACTTAACTCCTAATGCCATTAGGTCATGTTGGATATTTTGAAATCTAGTGTTAACAATGGTTTCATTTTGCTTCATTTTGAATGACGAGAATTGGTTTTGCAAAACTGAAATCTTAGTTTGTTTGAACTTTGTTGTACCTTCGTGTGTAATTTGTAAGATACGCCAAATGTCAAATGCAGTTGTGCATAATGTGACACGTGAGAATTCATTTTTATCCAAAGAGCAAAATAAAACGTTCTTTGCTTTAGCATTGTTTGATGCTAAGGTCTTTTGTGCATCAGCCCATGTGTTCACAGCATTAGTAGGTGCTTCATATTTATCTTGTGTGGCTGACCAAATTTCTAGAACATTAGCTTCCATAAAAATTCTCATATGTGTTGACCAATATGCATAGTTAGATCCATTAAAAAGTGGGGGTCGTGCTGTGGATTGTCCTTCCTGAAAAATACTTGCCATATTAAGGTGATTCAAAAACGTGTTACGATTTTTGATCAAACCTTGCTCTGATACCAATTGTTAGTCTATATGATGGATCGTGTAGTGCATATATGCAAGTATATGTGACTAACTTATATGATGTAACTAATATAAAATTAATCTAGTAAAATATAAACTAAGCACACCAGAATTTTATATTGGTTTGGACTTCTCGTCCTACGTCCAGTTCCGAAGCTCCTCTTCATAATTCGACTATCAAACACCCTCACTTCGCCCGAAGGAATAGGCTTGGTTACAAAAGCTTATTCTTGTCAAGTGTGTGTTCCATAACACGAATATTGACTATTAAGTACAAATGCTTCCAATATATATATATATACATATATATCTACAGGATATTGAAAGAATTATGTATATATGGAAGAGTGGAATACAAATATATAATTGCTAGAGATCAAGAATATATCAGAGTAAAAGAGTAGAGAGCACAAGTAAGTAAGGTCAGATCTTCACTTGGATTCTTGATGCTATTTATAATGGTAGAGAGATTTCTTGAGTAGTTGCATCCATTAATAAGTGTACTATGATCGCTTCTGATGGTGATGAAGAGTTGCAGCGAAGAGAAGCGAAAGTGTCTTTTCAATTGTGGCAGTTGTAATTTAAATATATATATTTTTGTATATAGTACAGGGATAATTCAGTTTCAGACGTCTGGGATAATTCTCATACATCTGGCTCTATATATATTTTTGTGTATAGTAGCATTCAGACGTCTGAGTACATTAACCAGACATCTAATTCTGTCTGATTTGTGAACCAGAGGATTCAATCAGACGTCTGGCTAGTGCACTCAGACGTCTGATCTTGTGCATGTTGCTTTTCTTGTGTCTGTGTCGTTGCTCTTCTGATTCTATTGACTTGTAGGCTTTTGATATGTTCTTTGAGTCTTGTTCTTGTCTCTTAGTGATGTTACTTTAATAATTACCTATGAATAGAAATATATATGCATATTCGATTTCCATTATATAGTTGTCGTTATCGAAACCATAGAATTGATTTCCTAGCAGTATCGACCTATACAAACCGATGATGTGGCACCTACTTTCTTGGGAGAATTGGAATAAATCATAGATAACGGTTTGGAGATATTTTGTATGTGATTTTAGGCTCTTACCTCTATTAAGAGGAAGGTAGGGATCATTTTCAGAGGCTTTTGCTTTTGGCTCTCGTTCTTTTCTATCTTTAATTCTTGTAATTAAGCATCGGAGTCGTATCGACACATAAGAACTTCCGCCTCTAAGTCGGAACATAGGCAATAAAATTATAAAGTAGACGTAGGCCTTAATTTGTCGAACCACTATAAACGACTGTATATTGTTTATTTCTCATTATTTCTTTATATATTATTATCTATATAAACTTCTGGGTGTTTTTGATATTTTTGATTCAAACATTTTGGTGTTTTCACTGAGAATGAAAATCTTAAGCTATTTGGATCCATCATCTACTAATGTATTTCCCATATCCAAGAGATAGATTCAATTTCTCTACCTTTTAATTCTGTAACTCAAGTTTTCAAACATCTACTAGAAGCTTTCTATCATGGCCCCATTAAGGAAAGAACCTGTACCATAACAACCAGAGCAACCCCCATTGATGCTGATAATTAGAATCCTTAGGATGTGGATGAAGTTGTGCAATTGAGACAAACGAAGACCCAAACTCCAACTAACATCGTGACCAGAATGGAGATAGATAGGATGATAAAGTAGATGGAAGATAGATTCTAGACTAGTCAGAATGAGATGAAGAAGATGATGCAGCAGAGCTTGAGACTATTGAATGAGTTAACTCAAAACAGCCGTAGAAGGAGTATAAGGGTTTCTAGTTTTTTATTTAAAATTTCCTCATCATTGCAGCATAGACAAATGACAAGATGCAAAAGAGAATTCAAAATGTTGGTGAAACATCGTACCAGAGAGGAAGATGAGCTCTAGGCTCAAACTTAGTGCTCGGTACCGATCTAAGGTTAGGGGTCGGTACCAACCTCTCCAATGGTGGCCCCAGAGCCTATCTTCTGCTGGGCGACATGGATTTGACTTCTTGATGCGTTGTCAATGATCGGAACCTGGAAAATTATTCCACTGTCGATGATACTATTCATGGGAACTAAATAGGGGGTATCGTTGAACGAATGGATCTCCTAGAGTTTGGAGAACCTAGGTATCGAAAACCTCCCTAAGAGTGTTTGCCGGGCCGAACACTTGGGGTATAATCCGACTATCGTCGTTCAGTCAAACTTGTTGACCCGGACTACTTAGAGGATATGGTCAGGAATATTTTTAGCAAAAATAATTTGAGGATGAATGGGTACCTCTCTCGATCCGAATTCATTTACAGAGAACATTCTAGAGATAGCCTTAGAGATTTGCAATGCTAATTATGCCATTATACAAAGGAACAATAGATCCTATGCAGTACTTGATGAGATATAAATGGCATATGGATTCAGCCAGATTTTCCAATGCCGTGAAATGCCAGTGTTCTTTGATTTTCTTAGAAGGAGTAGCTACGATGTGGTTCACTCGACTTCCACCGAGATCCATATCATCTTTAGCTGAGTTGTGTAAGATGTTTATGGAAAAATTTCGTTAACATACTGCATTTCCGAAACATGTGATGTTTTTGTCAAACCTCTTCCAAGCCGAGGGAGAGTCGCTAAAGGATTTCTTAAATCGATACAACACAGCTATGATAGAAGTTATAGATCCTAAGAATGACATAGCCCTGGTAGGGTTGTGTAGAGGGATTCATCCCAATACAAAGATTGAGGAATGGTTGGAGAGAAAACCCCCACCGACCAAGGAAGATTTTTATAGAAAAGCTATTGAACACTTACACATGGAGGAAGCACATAAGCGTATATGGAGAAATGAGACTGGCAGTTCAGGTGGTGTAGTACAAAGTAATGTAGCTATAAAGTAGTCCGGGGAAGCTTTGGAAATGTAGATGTGAATGTCGATAACCAAAAAAATAACCAAAGCTGGAATGATGACTGGTCAAAGAAGAAGAAGCAAGATAATAGGAATCGTGTCACAGCTATACTGGACTAAACAATTTAATAGATTATATCTATCTGGCAACTAAAAACATTAAGTAGTACAGAAAGCCGACTCTAAGAGAGTTGACTGAGAAGGAGATAAAGTCGAACAAGTTTTAAAGATTCCATTAAACTCACGGTCAAAATACCGACGAGGGCAGGCACTTGCAGGGTATGATTGAGGAGTTGATTTGGAACAAAAATTTGTAGCAATATGCGAAAGCCTCGCAGCATCGAGGGCAAGGAAATTCCAATGCCCCTTGGTTGTCTCCCCAATAGGGGCTAGCTAAGCCTAGTGCTGATGCATTCAAGCGGCTAAAGAAACAGTTGGTAATTAATACAGTTATTGATGGACCACACCCAACCGATAAGAGTCTAGCTAAGATGTACAGAAATGTTGGTGCAATAAAACATGCAAAGAGTGAAAGTTGCTTCACTATTGAAGATGGGACTCAAGAAAAACAATGCAGAATGATGACTGATGATACTGTTTTTCGAAATAGACTTACAGATGGAATAGAAGCTCTAACGATCGACTCCCTCATGATCGCGACCATGATTGATCCTACAATTATTCGAAAGTTGCTAGTTGACTGTGGGAGTTTAGTCAATATCTTGGTTAAGAAAGCTTATGATAAAATGATGTTGGAAGCAAAGTATTTAAAACCTTGTAAATCTCGAATACAAAGGTTCAACGGGATGACAACTTAGCCGATTGGATATGTAGAATTATCGGTGGTACTTGGCAAGGGCGACCGCAAGCGAGTGTAAGTCATGCATTTTTGGTTGTTAGACATTTACTCAGCTTACAATGCATTTTCGGGCGATTGAACTTAGCTGAGTTCATAGCGGCCAAAGCACCTTAGTGTTTGACTTTGAAATTTCCTACAAAGAAAGGCGTAGGGATTATCTAGGGAGATCAAGTAACTTGTCGCGAATGCTTATCACCGAGCTAAAGGAGGCAAGGCGAAAGGAGAAAGGGAAAAAATGTGGAGGGGACCCTCGGCATTAAGGATTTGGATGCATAGCAACTACAGCCAACTCCTTGACTTAAGTAGCCCAGTAGGTTCCACGATGAAATGGACTGACATAAAGAGCCATAGGGTGATAGAGTAGCTCCCGTCGAGTTGAAGATCACTGTACTAATCATCCAGGATGATTTGAATCAGATCCTAAAGGTCGGATCACAGCTTGGTGCATGAGTGATTAAGCTGTTGGTTGGTTTTCTCTAGGAAAACTTAGATGTGTTTGCCACTCAGATATGTGTGGGATCTCATGACGATAGCGAGCTATGCACTAAACATAAATCCCAAGTGAATTATTATGAAAAAGAAATTCCACAGCCTAGGTCCGGAGAGATCTGCTACACTCAAGGAAGAGGTGGATAAGTTAAAGGACAATGGCTTGATTCGCGATGCCTTATACCCAGAATGGGTATCTAATCATGTCTTGGTAAGGAAAGCAAATGGGAAGTGGAGGAGATGCATGACTATTCTAATTTGAATAAGGCATGCCCAAAATATAGCTTCCCACTCTGAGGATCGATCAGTTAGCAAATTCGAAAGTTGGATATGAGCTACTTTTGAGATGCTTACTCTATTTACAACCCAATCCCGATACACATCCCGGATTAGGAACACACCAGCTTCCTAATTGACCTTGAACTATATTACTATCTGGTCATGCCTTTTGGATTAAAGAATGCAGGAGAAACTTAACAAAGGCCCATAAATCATATGTTCATAGATTAGATTAAACGTTCGATGGAAGTCTACGTGGATGACATGCTTGTGAAGTCGTAGCATTTGGCGAACCACATTGGTGATCTGTCAGAGATGTTTAGCATCCTTCGAAAGTACGGGATGAAGCTTAATCCTTTAAAATGCTCTTTTGGCGTTGCGTCAAGAAATTCTTGGGCTTTATTCTGAATTCCTATGGGCTTGAAGCCAATCTTACAAAGATTGAGGCATTAAGATAGATTAAGGCTTTGAAAACGATAAAGGAAGTCCAAAGCTTGATTGGGAAGGTCACCGCCCTGAGTTGATTCATCTCTAGAGCCATGGATAAATGCATTCCTTTCTTTGACGTCCTTAGGAAAGGAACAAGGAATTTTAAATAGAATCGCAAATGTAAAGGTGCATTACATGCTCTGGTGGATCACTTGGAGTGATCCCATCCTCTCAAAGCTGTTGGATGATGAAGACCTGTTTATATACCTAGCAGCGTCGGTGCATGCTTTGAGTGTCCCACTCGTATGAGAGGAATCCCGCATCTAGCGACCGATCTATTATACCAGTTAACAATTAATGACAGGGGAAAGAAATTACCCGAGGTTGGAAATGCTCGCATACTGCCTGCTGATTGCTTCAAGAAAGCTCCACCCTTACTTTCAAGATCATCCGATCAAAGTTCTCACCGACCAGCCTTTGCGACATGACTTGAGACTTCTAGAAGTATGTTGAAATGAAACATTGAATTGAGCCAATACGATATAACCTATCAACCTCAAAAAGCAATCTAGGGTCAAGCTTTGGTGGATTTCATAATTGAATTCACTACGCGAGATGATCCTTCAAAGAGCAGTGGTGAGAAAGATACCAGGTGGAAGATGTGCATGGATGGCGCATCTAATAAAAGATGTTCGAATGCTGGAGTTGTACTTATCACTCCCAAAGAACACCTGATCGGTTATGCTTGAAGAACGACTTTTCGGCAATAAACAATGAAGCTGAGTATGAGGCCTTGATTGTAGGACTCAATATTTCCAAAGAGCTGGGATTAAAGACTTCACGCATTTTCTATGACTCCCAACTGTTGGTTTGCCCAGTTCAGAAAGAGTTTTAAGCAAAAGGAGAGACACTAGCTCCTTATCTAAATTGGGTCCTTGAGTTGCTCAGTTACATTAAATATTACACGATTGCTCATATTTCTAAAGAGGAAAATAAGAAGGTCGAATCATTGGATAAGTTGGCTAGTTCCGGAGATGCACAGCTCATGGGTCTGGTCCCAGTGGAAGTACTATCAACTCTGAGCATCGACCATATGGATGTCAATTGGATCTTGGAGATCAAACTCGAAAAGGAGTCATCGATGACTCCAATAAAGGATCATTTGCAAAAAGGAATCCTTTCGAAGAGAAGGAATAAACGATGAAAGCTCCTTCGATAAGCTTCGAGATATACCATGCAGAAAGGAGTACTTTACAAGAAGGGTTTCTCTGTCCCTATGCTTAGGTTTGTCGCTGACGACGAGCCCAAGTGAGTTCTGAAAGAAGTTTATGAAGAGGTCTATGGCGACCACATCAAGGGAAAACACTAGTGAAGAACATCCTCTGCTATGGTACTTCTGACCAACTGTCAACTGATACGTGGCTGATTGCACTCGAAAGTGTGAAAAGTTCCAAAGATTTGCCAAAATACCGAAAACTCCGTTAAAGGAGACTAATCAAATGGTCAGTCCTTGGCTTTCTGGAGTCTGGGGGATTGATATCATCGATGTGTTGCTAAAATCTAAAGCTAGTGCGAAGTATGCCATCATCGTAGTTGACTACTTCACCAAATGGGCTGATGCTGAGCCATTGGCCATGATCACCACAAAGAAAGCAATAAAATTTTTCGTTCAGAATATCATCTATCATTTTGGACTTCCATAGATAATCATTACCGTTAACGGGACTCAATTCGACTGTACCGAGTTTAAAAAAATTTGTCGTCGACATCGCATAGAGAAGACATTTACTACAGCGGAACATCCCTAGGAGAATGGATAGGTTAAAGTTCTAAATAAGATTATCAAGTAAATTCTTAAAAAGTGGTTGGAAAAGGCCAAGGAAAAGTGAGTCGATGAACTTTCATTAATACTATAGGCTTATCAAACAACTCACAAGTCAACGACCGGCCACTCTCCATTTTCCCTAGCCTACGGATTAGAGGCTAAGATTTCTGTTGAACTAAAAGTACCTTCTCATCGAGTGATTCATTACAATCCATGAACTAATGAGAAACTCCTGCTAGATTCTCTTGATACAATCGATGAGAAGCGCGACGCAGTTTAGTTAAGGGCAGCTACACACCGACATCAAGTCCTATGATATTAAAATACTAAGGTTAGGAAACAGACCTTCAAAATTGGCGATCTAGTTCTCAATCAAATCATCATTGGTCCTGGAAACTTGGACCAGACCTGGGAAGGAATGTACGTAGTAGAGTAGAAGCTTGGTGATGGAACTTTTAGGCCTGTGATGACAGATGGGATTTCACTCCCGAGGGCGCGGAATAGCTAGCACCTACGATGCTTTTTCACTAAGAAATAAATTCATAGATAGCTGGCTAGAGCCACGTAATAAGACATATTCTATCATTCCATTCTTTTGTGGAATAAAACAGCTTTTTGAGTCTAAGACTTTGTCTTTCCATTACTTAAAAGTTGTGATTTGACCGATTCAAATGAATCTACATGTGATAATGCAAATATGAAGGTACTCGAAGTTAGGCGCCAACCAAAACTTCTATGGTTCATGATCTACCCCTCGAAGTTCTTCTCGGTGTTCGAAGATAGATATCAGCCAACTCTTGTCCACGGACTAGGTGCAGAAGTATAAACTAAATGGATGTGACCCGACCATCCATCAGCCAACTCTTGTCCTCGGATTAGGGCAGGAGTATAAATTCAAACCGGATGCGACATTATCGTCTGTACACTAACTCACTCAACTCTTCTCCCTGGATTGGAGGCAAGAGTATAAACAAAAGTGGACATGAGAAGATCGTCCAACCCTTAACACCTTGCCCGAAGTAGGAAAAACGGAGGATCCATGCCTGATGTATGGTAGGACTTAACTATGAGCCTTCGATCGATGCCCGTAGTTAGGCACAATTAGATATAAATATCCTAGATAGGGATGTACGAACTACGATCCTAACTGGTTGACTTAAACTAGTACCTGAAGTTTGGCACGATCAAAAATTATTAACCTGGAAAAGGTACGTAAGTTGCTAATCTTAGGTGACTTAACTCAACCAATGCCTAAAGTTTGGCACTTCAACAATTATTCTGCATTCACAAGAACAACCAAAGGCTAGAAAATTATAAAATGGACTATAGATTTGGTCCGACACTAATAACTAAAATAAATAGATCGCTAGTGCATTGAATGGAAAGCATATTTCTTAAGTACTTATACAAATTCATACAAGGAGTTAACAAAACAAAAACCTTTGCTATTCACATGAAATTTGGAGAACTAAGTACAAGTGTTATTGATACTAAAAACAAAAGGAAAAAGCGGTGGACGAACCGGCACAAAATTGGCCAAAAATCAAAGTAGACTGCAACTGTTATTAAAAAGTAAGTCTATCTAAACCAAACAAACCGGCACTCACTTCTTTGGTTTCATTTTCCCTTGCTTCTTTTTCACATCGGGAGATGCTTTGCCTAAGCTCTCACCCTTTCTCTTTCTTCCTTTTCCTTTACTTCCTTAGCCTTACGAAGGCGAGCTAAATAGAGGGATGATAGATTTGCTTTGAGTGCTCTCGGGCAGAGGAAGAGAAGCCAGAGTGCTTTATGAGGATCCCATAGGAGTACCTTGAACGCTCCCGGGGGAGGAATGTATATAGGAGTATAGATGGTCTAGCCTGGCAATACCATGGACAAAGGAATGAGAAAGGTCTCGACCTTCTCTAACTTGATCTTCGTATTCGAAAAACGTATGCGCTCAATATTACCCAGAGTGCGACCAAATAGAGGTTCTGAGACTCTAATTATAACAACATCCTCATCAGTCTAGGCGCCCTGAGTTCCACCAATCCCCTCATCCAATAAGGCATCATTTGCTCATCAAGACTAGGAGTCTCTTTACCCAGAGTGCTGGGATCGTTGTTGAAGTTGTAACGGTTACTGACTCCATTGTAGATACCAGTAGCCCCAGCTGAGAGTCCTTAGTAGGAAGTGAGATGATTGGAGGCGATCTCAGACTTAGAAGACGTAAAAAGAGAGATTAGCAATGTTAATCGACAACATGTCAACTCTCTAATATAGGAGAAGTGAATGAGATACCGTCATTGGTTTGGTGTTCTGCATACGTCGGAGTACTGCCGGAGTTTCCTTCGCGAATGGGAGAAAGCATGGTAAGCTTGTGTATCTAGGGCCTCTCTGGATCATACCCAAGATCATAAGTGGAACCGAGAGTAGCCTAGATCCAAATGTTTGGCTGGTAGTGGCGGCATCTTATGGCATCAACCCGAAGCCTTAGCCTAAATCTTTTTATGTTGTTGAGGCCAACCCCAAATGGAGAATATGCCAACCATCCTTTTGATTCTTAGGCTCATTTCCTACCAAGACTTTTTTCTTTAAGTCCTCTAAATCCACCTAGCCGCCTTTGAAGAAAGCTTTCTCTTCTTCAACAATCCACTCTCAGGAAAGGGTGAGGATTCTAGGATAATCATCATTGAACTACTCCAAGTTTTGAAATTTGAGCATGCTGGTATTGTATTGGTTCAGCAGTGGTTCAAACTTCTCCATTACATGCTCTTCTGCCTGCTGTTCCGTGGACTCAACCTCTCTTTTGACAAGTGCATCAACATTTCTAACACATTCGAGTGCTTTGTCCCTCTCTTCCTTGGCATCGAGCAACTCATCACAATAATTCTAAGCTTATTGGAGCACTTAATCTTTCTCGTTTGTTTTATGCTCAAGCTTGGTCTTTAGCTCAGCCGCATTTCTATTTGTATTATCTCTCTCGATTAATATATCATAGTTTTGGTGGAAGGCTTTCTGCATCTCATCTCGATGCTTAATTCTCTCCTCCTCAAGCACCCGTTATGGCATCCTCGGCTCTCTTTTCGGCTTCAACTTGAGTTTTCCTCAACTTTTCAACTTCAGCAAAAAGGTGAGCAATAATCCTTTTGTTATCAGCCTCGATGAGCTTTGATTTTCAATCTCTAATGGCCTGCCCCATGAGACATTAGAAATCTTTTCAGCTACCTATTTCCATTCCTTATACTAGTTGTGAAAGTTCATCATGCAATCGACGATCATCTTTTGGATGTCAGCCGAGATTCTTTTCAAGTTAGGCATAAATATAGGACCGTCAAAGAAAAAGTTTGGGAATTCTTCCTTCAGTTTGACCATTAGGGCATTAGCCGCAAGCTGTTCCTCCATAGGGATAGGTGGGGCTGTAATATTTTCTTTCCCGGATCTGTGATGAGAAG
The DNA here is from genome assembly GCA_030765085.1 of Allium cepa. NCBI lineage: Eukaryota > Viridiplantae > Streptophyta > Magnoliopsida > Asparagales > Amaryllidaceae > Allium > Allium cepa. Next base: position 951,517,759 of record CM060932.1, read on the forward strand.
TATCTAAAACACTCTTTTGGTGCATGCAGTCAGAAGATCGACTACGATGGGCTGAGGTCAACTGCTAAGTAGGAACAGAAGTTGGAGGTGGAGTGTAAGAAGCACCGCCTAGCGGGATGTCATCATGACGATTAGAAGGCCTATTTGGCCCTTTAGGAGGAGGTGACCTAGAGCAACGCTTGGAAGCAGAGTCATATAAGTAGCGGACTATATCATAGCTGCTTCTATCTCGATTGTCCCTATCGTGGTTAGACCGATAATTTGATCTAGAATCTTGACCACTCCCCCGATGAAACGAGCTTGAGCGATGCCTTTGGGGTTGGGATACATTTTCTTCCAAAGATCGAAATATGTATTCCCTTTTCACCTTGGATCCTATAAATAAAACAAGGAGAAGTTAGATCCAACAAGCAAGTATACATGTCAAATGCGAGTGTCGTGAAGTGCACATGTGCTTATGTGTCCAAGTGTCCCCCCGGCAAACCGTGAGATGGAGCTTTGCTCGTAGGAGTGATCTCTCCCAATCCTTATCGACATAAGTAGGTGAGTCATGCCCTTAAAACTAATATTATCGACATTGAACGAGTCAAACTCGGTAGGAATCCGCCCTAAGCCGGTAAATGTGCCAGTTGAAGAAAGAGATGGATTTTTTCTGTGACTAACGGAGGCAAGGTAGAAGTCTGTGCCTTGAAAATTTTCATGATTAATCTCTTCTTCGAAGTATGAATATTGTCGTATCCAGTTGTTTAGTCTGAGACTCATGGCCCACATCGATGTCACCTTGGCCAACCTAAACACTTTCAATAATAATTTCACCTTCCTCCGCATCTTCTAGTACTTGTTCAATATTTTCTTCAACTCTAGCCCTAGGACTTGGACTAGGGAAAATCTGGATCAGTCTTACCTCCTTTGTGTGGGTTGTTATCATCATCGTCATCGTCATCGGCAACTGCTTGTACTATGCCAGTACTATGACCCTCTTCCAACAAGCCGTGGGCAAGGAGATTTTCATTTGACAAAAGAGTTTTGATATCTCTATCTTTTGCTAGAACTACTATAAGGGTGTTAACGTCTTCTGAAAGCACCAAGCTACTGGGTCTTGTTGGAACATTTGGATAGTAAAACAAGGATATGAGTTAAATCCGCATACTATAAGGAAAATTCATATAATATAAATGAGATGGAACTTATGTTCAGATACCCATCTTCTGGAAAACCTGGGTGGATAACGAATGTAGAACGACTCACTCTTAAAGGAGCTCAACTTGTTTCATGCCCCAGTAACTACTCTACAACCTCCGATTGGTTCTAAATAAACCAGAGACGAACTTTCTTTTTGACTCCTGAAGCTAAAAATGTACTAGATCTCCTTATCGCTGGGTACTTGGTTAAAGTTCTTGGAGAAGAACATGCATGTATTGAGAAGAAAAGCATAGCTACTCGGGTGTAGCTGTGTCGAAGTAAGTGTATGAAATTCAAAACTCGACGAACAAACTGGTTGAATTGTGGGATGCAACCTGCCAAACACATATATCTATTGCAAGTAGTGTACCCTTCTACTGGATTGTGACCTTTGATGATGGGAAGGAGCTACAACGTCTTTAAAAGTAATCCCATGATTATCACATGTTCTGCAAAGCGAACCTTCATTGATTTTGGAAGCAACAAAATCAATAAGATCTTTCAATATTGCAGCATCCTCAAGGGTGTCGGGTGTTCGGTCTATTCTGGCCCACTTACCGACTCTATTGGATTCTTCAGAACTTGTTGTCCGATCTGGGATTTTCTAGACTTTGTTGTTCAACCCATGGAATCTCTTGGTTGTTCCTACTGAATTGGAGTCAGTTGTGCCTGAGGATTTGTAGTTGAACTTGACTCGGCATCATATTCAACATATCTTGAAGTTGATGTACCTACGGCTTGAGCAGCAAGATGTTTGGAACATCTTTGATCCATTTCTATAAAAAAAACTTGATAGATAATCAATATTGGAAGTTAATCGCAAGTTGTACCTACATACTAAAGTGGATTCTACTGCGATGTCATATAGTAATGTGCAGTTCAAATTTTATATATTATTTAACAGTTCATTTTTAATTCTGAATATCACTCGACGTAACCATTATCGCAGACCGTCCTAACAAGAATGCATCATTGGCCATGCTTTGGAAAGGGTTCAAGACTAAGAAGAGGTTACTGGTTCATATGAAAGCGTTGTCATGAAAACTAAAAGTTTAGAAATTTGCTTCAGTGTTGGGGTTGCGCAATTCCAAAATTTGAAGGGAATTCCTTCCTTCTTCAATTTTCACCGATCCCAATCCATGGCCATCGGCGTCCATGTTCATCCATGGCCATCGGCTTCAAATTACCCATGTCCAAACCCATCACTACATATGTACGAGAAGAGAATGAGTTCAATTAATCAAGTCTAAAGGGGATCGTCTAGGTCTTGGGTCAATAGAGGAACGAATTGGGTCTGGAGGGTGGCTGAAGTTCAATCGCGGTGAGACAAGGTTTGAATGACATGAGGCGGTTATTTGCGCCAAAAATGGTCACAAACACCCAATTGTCGATGAAAGCACCAAATCACAGTAACATATCATAGATAGCAAGTATGTAGAGAACATAAATATCAAGAACACTCAAAATTTAAAAAGAATCACATAGAAACATACAGATTTAGAGTGATTCAGCGTTTTGCCTATGTCCACTATGAAATGGCTGACTTTATTAATGCTTGTTTGCTGATTACTACTGGTTACAGCGGATTACAGCAATGAATTTCGAGTACAACAGTGATTTTTGAGTACAAAAATGGTTTCAGCAGAGTCTGGACGTCGGAGAGCTAAAAGTACTTTCTATTGCCTCCAGGATGCTATTTATAGGCGTAGGCTGCAAATATCTCGCTTAGATCTTGGGAGAACTCTTCTAGCGCATGGGTGGGCCCACGCGATCGATCCTACTAGATTCGCACTCGGTCCGTGATTGATACAAACGAATTTGTATCGATCAAGATTTGGCCCAATCGAGTCGAAATTTAGCATAACGTTTTTTAGGTTGTATGCAAGCTCTTGTGAAAATTTAGTGGAATTTAGACTTGTAGATTGTGAGTTATGATCGATGCAAGTTTGGATTTTTCGATGGCTGTTTACTTTGTATCGCTCTCTTCGTATCGATCGAGCACGTGCCTGCCTGTTGACATGGCGCTAATTTTTTGGATCGTTCCAGGCTTTATGCCGAATCGATCGAGTCTTTCTACGTATGCGCCTCATTCGTATCAACCCAGATTAGCCTTGTTCGTATCGATCATTATTGCCCTATTCGTATTGATCGTTATTCCTCTATTTCATATCGATCAATATTAAGTGCATTTCACACCTGTTCATCTTGTACTATTCGCATCGATCTCTAGCCGATCGATATGAGTGAAGAATGTGTTAACGGATCGATACGAAATAGTGGCTTTTGTATGGCTTCGATGGACACGAAATTGACATTGGTTGACCGATACGAACAAGCAGAGATGATGGATATGGAGCGGTATGAGGAAGGATGGATACGAGTAGGACGATGTCAGGTTGATCGATACGAATATGACGGTGTAAGGTTGGTGGATAAGAAATGAGGCTATCTCCTTTTCTTGCATCAATCATATCTTGAGCATATGAACCCGGATTGATTAGAAATTTAGAACATCGGCTTTCACAGCTTTTCTTGTCATGTCTTGTTAATTGTTGCTCGATCCAGGCTTGGTCAAAATTCACCGACATCCATAGCTGACTATTCATAATTGGCAACCGAGGAGAATTGCCTTTGGTTTCTGTTAATCTTTTAGTGTCACGGCGTTGCCAAAAGACAGGATAACGCTTGCACCCCCCCTCCCCCCCAAACATGTCTTGTGGTAAGAAGGCATATTTTGAATAGCTCCGAATCCGATATCCAAAATCCATATTTCATCCATTGCTAAGCCATCCTATCCAAGTGCCATAGCCATAACCAAGTCTGTGACTGCTCTGAGTCGATGTCCAATTCGAAGTCCTTTCTGGGTTGCTATCGAAATTCGGGACCGCACCGAACCTTTGTCGAATCCAGGACCTCACTGGACCCATTTATCCTAAGCCGAAATTTGAATCCATGACCTCTCCGGGTTAACTTCAAATCCATAGACCTCACTGGGTCACACTATCCTGTTGAACCCTCAGTCAAGGGTTTTTATGTATTCTCTGGCCTCGGCTCTCCTGCCAAGGACTTTTATGTATTCTTCGGCCTCGGCTCTCAGGCCAAGGACTTTTATGTATTCTTCGGCCTCGGCTATCTGGCCAAGGACTTTTATGTATTCTCCGGCCTTGCCTCTTCGGCCAAGGACTTTTATGTATTCTCCGGCACCGGCTCTCCGGCTAAGGACTTTTATGTATTGTCTTCGAGTCCATTCCATCACTCTCCAGCGAAGGGACTCATAACTTGCGATTACTGCCCCGTCTTGTCGGTCAGGATCGTAATCGCAAGACCTGTATTATTTATTACCTTGATCCAAATTTAGTTATTCAAAATAAGAGTTTCTATAGCCAGGAAAAACCAAATAAATGTCTTACAACCAAAGAAAGAACCGAAATTTGTATAATATAGAAGGAAAAAAAGGATTTTATAGGCTTGACCAATACGGTTCATCATCATCTTAGAGCATGCCTAGGGACCGTCCTCAATCCCATACATGTGTTAGCGACTTAGCCATATTACTTCGAGCACTATTACTTATTCAATGCCAAAAATTTATTTAGCTGATAACATGCTGACGTTGCCTAGGTCTAGCGCCATCTTCTTTTGAGGTAGGCGGTGGCTGCTCCTGTCCCACTGCCACAGCTCAATTCCTTACATATTATTGTGGATGACCATTCCTTACATGCTCCTCAACGATATCCTTTAAATGCCTGCAATCGTTTGTGTTGTGCCTATCCAACTTATGGAGTAGGCAATGTCTCCCAGCTGCCCGCTCGTAATCAGAAGATTCCCTTCTTGTCGGCCTTCGATAGTGGAGGCGCCCTCTAGTATCCAAGCAAATCATTTCTAGAGTTTTAGTTAGATCCATGTAAGAAGAAAACTTTGACTCCCTTTGCGGCTTTTTTGAAGTGTTACCGTTGTCATTCATTTTCCTTTATCGTCTTTGACTGGGTCCTCCCTGGGTGGACCTCCACCCCTTACTGCATAAGCTTCATCATGTCTCCCTTCTCTCTCAGCCTGCACATCTTCTTGCCTCGAAAACCTTTCCGCCTTATGGTAGAACATCCGAGATCCCTCGGTGGGTCCGGCTCCAATGATTTCTTGAAATTTGAATTTTCTGCAATTCCCAAAACTGCTGCCATCAAAACCATCGATGGATCAGGTCGATCCACCGAAGCCACTACCGCATTGAATCTGGTCAAGAAATCTCTAAGCGATTCTCCCTTCCATTATTTCATCGATGTCAGGGTCATTAGCTCTTGGGTCGAACTATGTGGACCCAAAACTGCCTCATAAACCTTTCAATTAGCTCTGTTTATATGCCAATAGAGCCACTTTCCAGCCGTCTGAACCATAATGCTACAATATCTATCAAATACAAAGAGAAGCATCATGCCCATAACCTCCTCCGATGCCCCCAGCACCTCCATATGCCTCATGTACCTTGTCAAGTGAACATCGAGATTCGTTCTCCCGTCTTACATCTCCAATGTTGGTAGTATGAAATGTGGCGGGTTCCTTGCTTGCATAATTGTAGGAGAAAAGGGACTCCTATTTACATCCTTTAAGTCTCTATTCACCATTCCACCTCTCATGGCCAGCCTAACCATATCCGCCAATCTTCCACTGTCTCCAAGGTGTAGCCCTTATCCATTGCCTCTAATTTTCCCCTCGAGTTTATGAGGGAGTTCTAGAATCTGCTTCCTTGAATGAGAATCCATTTATCTATCAATGTCGTGTTGCATAGCTCCACTTAGTACTCTACCTAGGGTTGGATCAGCATGCTCCGGGTGAATGCCCCCTAGATCCGGTGCTGCTCCTGATGGTCGTACTCTATTTTGAATTCCGGTTGCTCCATGCTCCTGACCCCTATCTCCAGCATCTCTTGTACTTGCATTCCCTTGACTCTGCATTCCAGTTTGTTCAGCTTGTTGAAGCAGATTCAGCGTCATCTCCTCTTATCTTTTCAGAAGCTCTTTATGCATAGCTTCCATCATTATCTCCATCTCCTCTCTGGTGATGAAGGCTGAAGCCTGATTTCCTCCTAAGGAAGCCTCCTAACTTCATTCATGCTGGCTTCTTTCTACTCTTGGTCTCCTTGCGGATTTCCTTGTCATAGCTTTCCAAATCCAAGTCTTTAAGTCTTCGAATCCAAAGTCCAAGCTGTAGAATCCCTGAATGCTAACTTTCTCAATGAAAGCACCAAAATGTTTACGCCAAAAATGGTCACAAACACTCAATTTCCAATGAAATAACGAAATCACAGTCACAGATCATAGATAGCAAGTATGTAGAGAACACAAATATCAAGAACACTCAAAATTTAAAAAGAAACACACAGAACCATACAGATTTAGAGTGGTTCGGCGTTTTGCCTACGTCCATTATGAAATGGCTAACTTTATTGATGTTTGTTTGCTGATTACAACTGGTTATGGCGGATTACAGTAGTGGATTTCGAGCACAACAGTGATTTTTGAGTACAAAAATGGTTTCGGCAGAGTCTGGATGTCGGAAGCCAAAATTCCCTTTTCTATTGGCTGGAGGATGCTATTTATAGGCGTAGGCTGCAAATATCTAGCTCAGATCTCGGGAGACCTCTTCTGGCACGTGGATAGGCCCACAAGATCGCTCCCACGTGATTTGCACTCGGTCCGTGATCAATATGAATGAATTTCATATCGATTAAGATTTGGCCCAATCGAGTCGAAATTTAGTATGAACATTCTTTGGGTTGTACGCAAGCTCCTATGAAAATTTGGTGGCATTTGGACTTGTAGATTATGAGTTATGATCGACGCAAGTCTGGATTTTTTGATGGCCGTTTAGTTCGTATCGATCACTCTTCATATCGCTCTCTTCGTATAGATCGAGCACGTGCCTGCTAGTTGACATAGTGCTAATTTTTTGGATCGATCACGCTTTATGCCGAATCGACTGAGTCTTTCCTATGTATGTGCCTCGTTCATATCGACCCAGATTAGCCCTGTTTTTATTGATCGTTATTGCCCTATTCGTATCGATCGTTATTCCTCTTTTTCGTATCGATCAATATTTAGTGCATTTCTCAGCGGTTCATCTTGTATTGTTCGCGTCGATCTCTAGCCGATTGATATGAGTGCAAAGTGTGTTAACGGATCGATAACGACTTTTGTATATCTTCGATGGACATGAAGTTGACATTGGTTGATCGATACGAACAAACGGAGATGATGGATATGGAGCGGTACGTGGAAGGATGGATACGAACAGGAGGATGTCAGGTTGATGGATACGAACAGGATGGCACAAGGTTGACGGATACGAAATGAGGCTATCTCCTTTGCTTGCATCGATCATATCTTGAGCATATGAACCCAGATTGATTCAAAATTTGGAACGTTGGCTTTCATAGCTTTGCTTGTCGTGTGTTGTCAATTATAGCTCGATCCGTGCTCGGTTATAATTCACCGACATCCACAGTTGATTGTTCATAACTGACAATCGAGGAGAACTTCTAATGGTTTTTAGTGTCACGGCCTTGCCAAAAGGAGGGATAACAGTGGCAGTAATTATAGGCTCGAGCGAAGGCAGGTTCCAATTGAATACGGAAATCTTTAATTGCATTTTTAAGTTCTTGGTTAAGTAAGCAAAGACAAGTAAGGAAATGAAGTAGGGGAGGATGGGTTATATACCCTAGACCTAAAGTCTTAGCACCAAGTCTTGGGAAATATCCAAAGTCTTAAGTCGATACCGACCCCTAGATAATAGGTCGGCGTACCGAGTCCTAGAGTAATTAAACATATGTATGTGTGTATACACACACACGTATATGGATTTATGCCTAAGCTTATGCATGTGATGGGCCATATAGCTATACCCATTCACACAAGAGCATGCACGTGAATATGTGTACGAATATATATACCCAGTACCCGACGACCAGAGACAAAGGGAATCAAATTCAAACATGAGAGATCCATGGATGGAGTCGTTTAAAATTGTCCAATTTGGAATGACGGGTCATGAGAATATGTTTTAGATTTATAATCCGGGTTGTTGGTAGAGCATTGTGATAGACGACAATGGACATAACTTTTCACCACAACGATTCGCAAGAAGGATGACAACCATTTGTAACACAGAGTGAAGTCCTTCATAGCAACTCTAACGTGTCTCAATTCAAAGCACATCATGGTTGAAACGAGATATACTTTAGGGGAAAAGTGTTATCCAGGCTTTTGATCTAGCCATGTTTGGACAGGTTGGACGAGTCGAACATGGAATTATGAAGGCAGGAAGACCAGAGAGATAGCTCAAAAGTCCAAGAATCAGACTCAAACAAAGTCATAAGGCCAACGTAAGAACAAACCAGGACTGAAGCTACATGGGTCCACCCATATTATGGGTTGGTACCGACCCTTGCCCATGGGTCGGCACCAATCCATATTTCTTCCATTTGGGGGACCCGCCTTCTGCCAATATGTCTTACATGATACCAAGAGCCTATTTCCAATGTTGTTTTGTTGATCCAATGCAATTCTCCATCGATCTCGGCAATTCTATTCTTCCATAATTCCATCATTTGGACTAAGAAACGAGCTAATATTGATGCAAACAACTATGTATAACAAAGCTAACCTTAAGACGATCCTAGATAAAGAGTTGGAGATTGCCATATTAACCATCCTATGGGTTGATACCGACCCCTACCCTTGGAGTTGTACTAGTCCATACAAACTAATGAGGTGGAACCTACTTTCTTAGGAGAATTGGTTTAAATCGTGGATAATGGTCTAAAGATATTTTGTACTAGATTTTAGACCTCTACCTCTATAAATAGGAAGGTAAGGCTTATTTTAAGGAACTTTTGTCTCTTGTTCTTCTCTATCTTTAATTCTTGTAACCAAGCATCGGAGTTTTACAGACACATAAGAACTTCCACCTCCAAGTCAGAATAAAAGCAATAAAATTATAAAGTGGACATAGGCCTTGATTTGCCAAACCACTATAAATGATTGTGCCTTGTTTATTTCTCATTTTTAGTTACATTTCTTCATATTTTATTTTGTATATAAAATTTTGGGTATTTGTGGTAATTTTGGTTCAAACAATATTGAATCTTCAGGGCCAACAAACTTCAAAGAAGCAGCAAAACTAAAAAAATTGAAAATAAATAAAACAGCACCAAGAAGATTACTAAAACTGTATCTTATCCCAATTCCACTTTCTATGCTAAGAATAACCCATAAAGGATTTTCAATTACCAAGAATAACCCTATCTTACCAATAACTGATTAAGAAGAATGCCCTGAATGTGCTTGCCAAAAGCAAAGGGTTAACCCCAAAAGAGATAATAGATCGAAGGAAGAAAAATTTGTGTTATGGCTGCAATGAGAAATAGCACAGTGGGCATGTGTGTAAGACCAAACAAATTTACATAATAGAGGGAGTAATGAATTTTTCCGATCAGGGGATTAAAAATGAATAAGGTGTGGAGGAAGAATCAGGAGAATTCAAAAAATAAGAATCCTACAACCATGAATCTAATAACCTAGAAGAAGCATTTACTCTTTCATTACATCCCTTATGTAGAATCCCTACTTTGCATACAATCAGGTTGAAAGCCACTCATAAGGGAAAACCCTTTTAGTTTTTAATAGATCTAGGATCAACCCACAGTTTCATTAATTCTTCTATGGCAAGAAAAATAGGATTACTGATTGATCAATCTAAAACCTATGATGTGATGATAGCCAATGGAGATAAATTGAAAGGTTTGGGAATTTGTAAACAAGAATGATTGAAATGTCAAGGTTGTGAAATGCCAGTGGACATATTATTATTACCACTAGAAAGTTGGCAAGTGGTTTTAGAGGCTTAATGGATGAAGGAACTAGGGGAAGTAACCTTAAATTTGGATAAGTTGCAAGTCAAATTTTATTATAAGATAAAATCCTATGTACAGCAAGGTATCACCATTGAAGAATATAAACTAGTGGATTGTAAAGCAATTGAAAAATAAAATCAACATTGCCAATTCTCAATAGTTATGCACAATTAGAAAATTAAAATTGTAGAAGCTTCCACTATTAATGAAGACATTCCCAAAGAAATCCAAAATCTCCTGCAGCAATTCCCTAAAGTCATAACCATTAAAAATTCTCTACCACCTACTAGACCTTTTGACCACAAAATTCCCCTTCTTAAAGATACCAAATAGTGTGTCTCGAGCCCTATAGCCATTCCTTCCACATCAAGAATGAATTGGAGAAAATCATCAAGGAAATGTTAAAAACTAGACTCCTACGGCCAAACACAAGTTCATACTCATCAGCAGTAGTAATGGTGAGGAAAAGAGATGGAAGTTGGAGGTTATGCATTGACTATATAAGACTCAACATCCAAACAATCAAAGATAAATTTTCAATACCATTAATTGATGACCTACTTGATGAGTTGTATGGTGCTAAATATTTTACAAAGCTTGATTTAAAATCTGGTTATCATTGGATAAGGATAAATGAAGATGACATCCACAAGACTGCATTCATGACATATGAAGGCATTATGAGTTTGTAGTCAAGCCTTTTAGCCTCTCAAATGCACCCTCTACATTCCGGGCATTGATGAATCATATATTTAAGCCTTACTTGAGGAAGTTCATTTTGGTGTTTTTGATGATAAACTGATTTACTGACAGACTTGGTCTAAGCACATGATGCGCTTGAATCTTGCCCTGTAAGTATTGCAACAATACCAATTGGTTACTAACCTATCCAAATGCACATTTGCTAAAGGCATGGTTGAATATTTGAGGCATATGATTTCCGTACATGGTGTAGCGGTTAATAAAAGCAAGGTGCAGGTTGTTAAAGACCGACCACAACCAAAGACGATCAAGTCATTAAGAGGTTTTTTAGGCCTTACAAGATATTATAGAAAATTTATTAAGAATTATGGAATCATAGCAAAGCCTCTCACTGAATTGTTGAAAAAGGATTCTTTCAAATTGAATGAAGCAGCTACTGTTAACCCGCCTTTTGGCAACGTAATATACAGGCGGATTCAACCCAATCAACTGCACGAGACGTAGCATAGTCAATGAAAAAATAAAGCAATATACTTAAAATATGGTGATAAAAATCGAGTGGCTTCAGGTTGCTTGAAGTTTGATTCGAGTCGTCCCTAGGTTTACTTCGGGTATTCAGGCAGGTTACTTTGGGTCAGAGAGGACTTGCTTCGGGTCTTTGATGGATTGGTGTATTTACTGGTTACTTCAAGTCACCAAACACCATACTTCAAGTCACTGGAGGGTTTTCTTCCGGCCAAGGAAGTGGTCACTTTGAGTCGGATCATGGATCATTCTTATATCCGTTTAAGTTTGTATCCATCTATTTTGAACCCATTCCCTTCGTATCTATGTGCTTCATACCGGTCCATCCCATGTTCACCCACTTCGTATCGATCCATCTCCAACATGTTTCGCATCGATCAGTCAATTAATCGATACGAAGCAATGAGCCATGGTTCGATACGAAGCGACACACCAGGCATTGGTGCGAAGTATCCAAGAATCAATCTAAGTTCGTTTTCTCCATAAACTGCTTGCTTCGTATCGATCCCATCTTTGTGTACTTCATATCGATCAGTCAAACGATCGATATGAACCAATGGCCATGGATCGATACGAAGAGCTAGATGATCGATCAATATGAAGAGCTTGGCGACCGATGGATATGAGGAAGACATGGTCAAGTAAAGGAACAGTCGTGAGGAAAAAAGTGGATCTCCCTTAAGTCATCGCTCCATGTCATCGATACACATTTGATCGGTATGAAAAGGTATCGATACGAACTGGGATCGATATGAAGCTGCCAGCCAACCTATAATACCAATCTTGGATCGATCATAACTTGAGATCTACAAGTTCTAATGCCTTCAAGTATTCATCGTAACTTACATACCACTAAAAGAACACTCATGATCGATCTCGGCCCAAATAGACAACATCTTGATCGATATACGAACGAGATGGGGATCGATCTCAATCGATCCAAATGACCCCTGATTGATCGTGTGGGCCCACCTACGTACGAGAAGGAGTATTCCAATTTCAGAGGCAGATATTTTAGACCTATACCTATGAATAGCAGCCCTATGCCTTCAAAAAAGGGACTTTTGCTCTTCAAAAAAGGAGTATTGCCAATTATGTTGTAAACCAGTTGAGAGTCATCAATTAACAGCAAATTCTTCAAAGTGGACGTTGGCTACAACGCCGAATCACTATAAACCCTGTCTTTTTACTGTTTTCCTTTTAAATTTTGAGTGTTCTTCATATTTATATCTTTTACATTTTTTCTATTTGTGATCTGAGATTATGAATTAGTGCTTTCATCTGCAATTGGGGGTTTATGACCAATTTTGGCGCAAACAGCCACTTAAGCTTTAAAAAATCTAAACCAATGTCTCATCAAACCTCCAGTTCTCTTTATGCTAGATTTTAATAAGGACTTCGTAATGGAGTGTGTTGCTAGTGGTGGTGGAATTGGGGCTGTATTAATATGACGGTAGGCTAATAGCCTATTTGATAAAAGCTTTGCATGGTAGGAATTTGGCTGTATATACTAATGAGAGAGAGCTACTTGCTTTGATACTTGCCACCAAGAAATGGTCTTGGTATTTGCTTAAATGACAATTTGTAATTAGGGCAAATCATCAAAGTTTGAGGCACCTTTTAGCTCATGGATTACACATAGGGATTCAGGGAAAGTGGTTAACCAAGTCCATGGCTTTCATTATAAGGTAAAGTACAGAAGTAGGAAGGAAAATACAGTGGCGGAATCTTTGTCAAGAAAAGAAGATCGAGCTTGCTGCAAATCCAGAAAATCATAACATATCTTTTTCAATAGTGCAAAGTCCTTGGCGAACAAGCCGTAAAGAAACCCTAATTCAACCCTCACATTACCAAAATCTAGACAAAGACATTCTAGAAGGCAAGAAAGGTTCAAATAAATACCAAGTGGTGGATGGCATAATCTTTCATTAGGGCAAGCTTGTTATTGGTAACAAAAACAAAGAATTGGTAACTACTTTACTCTAGGAATTTCATTCTACCCCTTTTGGAGGACATTCGGGTGTTAAAGGAACAATTAAAAGGGTCAAGAAAATATTCTATTGGAAAAATAAAAGAAAAGATAGAGAGAGTTATGGGAAGGAATGTGAAATTTGTAAAAGGAACAAAAGTGAAAATGTCAATATCCCTTGCCTATTGCAACCTTTACCAATGCTATAAAAGGTATGGACAAACATCTCCATGGTTCAGCACTTGCTTGCCTAAGATTCAAAAGTAATCACCTTCATATTTGTAGTAATGGATAGGTTAACCACACTACACCAAAAAAGGCCTTTCGTAGCGTTGTAAAAATGCTCCAAAGCCTTTAGCAGCGTTTCGTTAAATGGTGCGATACGACATGCAACTAAAAGTCTAAAAATTTTTGTAGAGTTATAGAAAACGCTACCAAAATTTGGCATATTGTAGGGTTTTAGAAATGCTATAAAAAGTTTTAGATTTTTAGTTGCATGTCGTATCGTTGCGTTTACAGAAATGCTACTAAAAGTTTTGGTAGCATTTTTTTCAACGCTTTTTGCAGCATGCTTTAAAGGCTACCATTTTCTATTAATGACTTGTATCATTTCCAACCATCACTCGCATAATAGTCTTAATAAAATCAACAATCAATCACATAATCGTCGTCCAACAATCAATCAGTCAATCACATAATCGTCGTCCAAACAACTGAAAAAACACGTTAATCACACAATCAAATATGATATCCAAAACCATTTCGATAGTTGTTTTTCAACAAAATAAGCAAATTCACATAAAATCTGTAACCATTCATAAATAAGTTTAGACAACAAGTACTAACAAAATGTTATAATATATATAACAATTAAAGCCATGTTCATTACTTGATTACTCACAATTCTATGGTGCAACTGGTCTTTGCTCCTGAAAGCTAATTACCTATGGACAAATTTAACAATCAACAAATGATTATGAAACTGTTTTACATATTTAAAGTATATCGAACATCCTTAGTTAAACTTCTATTAGTTAAATTTTTATAAACTTGGTTGATTTTGATAATAAACTTATTTAATTTTAAAAAATTTATTAACTTAGTTAAATTCTAATAAAACTTAATTAATTTATATAAATTTATCTAATTTCTATAAAACTTAATTAATATTTTAAAATTTAGTTAATTTTTATAAAAATTAGTTTAATTTTTACAAAAATGGGTTAACTTATTATCAAACTTAATTAATTTGATCAAAGTTGGTCAATTTTTATAAACTTATTTTTATTTTATCAAATTAGTTAATTTTTATAAATCTTAGTTAGCTTATTTAATTTTTATAAACTTAGTTATTTTTTAATAATATTTATTATTGTAAATTTAGTCAATTTTATCAAACTTAAATATTATTATTATTATTTTATTACCAAATGTTAATTTTTATAAACATTACTTTTTATTATTGTTGTCGTTGTTGGTATACCTTGCTAAACATATCTCAACTTATAAGTAGATTTTGTGGGTTATCGTTCAACATGCAAGTCATTTTCCTTTAAATATGAGGAACAAGTCCCTTTTTTCCAATTGAACATGTAATTATATAGCATCAACAATTATAAAATAAAATTCTTGGAATTGATGATTTACAACATATAACTTATCCCAGAAAGTCAAAACCTGAAATATTGGATATGAAAACAATAAAAAAATAAGATGGGAAAACAAACTTGAAGATCATACATTGAACTACGAAAGGATATGAAGATTAATAAGGAAATAGTAAGCCATCCTTTGTAATGAAGTAGTGTGCTCAAAATAGAATTGCAAGTGAAGTTTGTCCTAAAAGTAATGTCAAAACCATATAGTTGTATTACAGTAAATGAATTAAGGTTTATATAATCCTTTATCGAGAGACTTCGAAAAGTAATTCACTAATAACATAAGCCATATTGAAGTGTTGCCCAACCTAGTTCTATTTAAAATATCATTGTTTCTATACAAGTTATTATCATAATTTTTATCCAGAATGCATACATGAACATTAAATAGCATAAGTCTTCAGCACATAGTCAAAAGAAACAAATCAACAGGGAAACAAACAGTTTCCATAAATTCATGAGTACTACTAAGAAATGAAAGCGTACCTGCTTCTCGACCTCTTTGGCAACTTCTACCCAAACAGAATAAAAATTTCACGTTCTTTATGTCAACCATCATCAAGTATTCTACACCAGGATGTTGAACCTGAACAAAATGGTACACTCGATTGAAATAAATAACTAAGGAAAGGAAAAGCAAAAATACACTTAATCAAAACTCAGCTTGCCTTGATAGTAACAACCATCTTTGTTAATTTTAGCTTTCTTTTAAATCTTTGTCGCCTTATACCAAATCCCTGCCACCATGATGTAATATAGTATCACCAGTAACCTCATTGAACCATGTAAGGTGTATCTCCTTGAATCAAAACCAAGTCATGCATAGGCATATGACTGTAGTTTAAAGCTAGACCACGCATTAATGATTTCCATGTCCATGCTTCAGATATGATATATTTTGTTCATAATCAAACTGATCACCATACACAACCCCATCATATTAAAGACTAACATAGTACTACCCTCAAATCCCACTTCTTATCATTACTAGTAATATCCTTTTTCCAAAATACCATCGTCTTTTCTAGTAACATAGCATTGCGCTGAGTGTTCTCTACTAACATCATTTTTATTGTATCTCCTAAAGCAACTTATTATGCATGGTACTAAATCGTTATTTATATCATATTTATGTGTATCATTTTCTTATGATCACTTTTCCACATTCCTTTTAAACGTACCATTTAGTAGGGCTGTCAATTTCCTACACGACCCGAAACACGACTCGAAACCCGCACGGAAATTAGCAGGTTAACCCGACCCATTTAATTGGCGGGTCATTTTCGGGTCAACCCGAATTTGACCCGTTTATAAACGGGTGGGTTTCGGGTTGACCCGCCAATCCGAAACTGACCCGTTAACAACCTGTTTATACAGTATATAAGTTAAGCTGACCCGTTTACGACCCGTTCCGACCCGTTTATGACCCGTTTGTACCTTATACGGGTTATACGGGTTGACCCGACCCGTTTACGACCCGTTCCGACCCATTTACGACCCAATTATACCTTATACGGGTTGACCCGACCCGTTTACACCTTATACGGGTTGACCTGACCCATTTACGACCCGACCCGACCCGACCCATTTATAATCGGGTTACACGGGTTGGGTCGAGTCAACCCGTTAATAAACGGGTCGGGTTCGGGTTGAGCGTTTTCAACCCGTTTAATAAACGGGTTGACCCGACCCATTTAAAATCAACCCGAACCCGACTTGACCCGACCCAAACCCGACCCGACCCGACCCATTGACAGCCCTACCATTTAGAATTAAATTCATGCATTCAACTTGTTGAATTAATGTATCACCATCTTCAAAATCTACTTTAGTACTTACATATTCACCTGGTTGTGTATGTTAATTTCACCATCTAAAAAACTCGAAACTACAATCAAAACTCAGCTTGCCTTAACAGCAAAAAATCAAATTTCAATGCAAAACAGGTCTTATCAATAATGCAAGAGCTTAAATTACTTTGGTAATATATTGAGAAAAAATAAATATGTAGAAAATTTGAAAATAACAAACTTTAAAACTAATAGAAAATAGGTTGTAGTGTGAGTTTTGTTGGATCATAGGTTTTGATTGCTGACAAGACACAACAATTCACGAATCTACAACTACGATAACATCCAGACTCATCGCCTTAATATATGGTTTGTATAGTGACATATTTTAACAAGAGCCATCAAATGTGTATATAAAGTCTAGTTTAGTGCTTTGTTAAAATCTTTTCTTAAGAATCATCGTTCACATTCAAATAAACTTGCATGCATATTTTAATCAAAATCACGTTTTCAAAAAATGAATGGAGCGGGGCTCGAACCCGGGCCACTGGTTTAGAAAGCAAGTACTCTAACCAAATGAGCTACTATAGTTTTATTTTAACAACAGAATTTAGTCGACTGGATACAGTCGGTTAGTCAACTGAACCTATGCATTTTAACATTCATTGTGCATGTTTTTAAATTCAGTCAACCGATTGACTGTATTCATTCGACTGAATACTGCAACTATCGTTTTTATGAAAAGACACCACTTTTATGAATAGTTGTCTTCCTCCCCAAGGATTGCAACCATTGCTATTCGTAGAGATATCTTCACCAGCAATTGCAACTCCTTAACTACTATATATATGCATGAATTTCAAGATCAAATCACTTCACTTACTTGCTTATACTTAAATCGTATTTTCTGAATAACTACTCTCTTGAATTAATGCATTCATTCTTATGTATTCATTTCCATATTCTTCAAGCGATTTGAAACTTCCTAATCTTCATATACACATCATACTTGAGGAAAAGATTATAGGAAGGGTGTACTACGAGTGACAAATCCGTGTTATTAGAACGCAAAGGTCAAAACAAACTTTTATATTTGTTGAAGTCCTGTTTTGCTGCTCAGGCATGTGAAGTCTTCTTCGACTGCTGAGCAAAATCCTATTCTGCTGCTCAGGTCCCTGTTCGGCTTCTCAAGGTTTGTATAGGTCCGTTCCTTTGGGTTAAGTGAGGGTTGTTGTTTTAGTGAAATCCTAGAAGGAGTCTAGGACTGGATGTAGGACGGAGCTCCGAACTAGTATAAAAATCTCTGGTGTTATTTTTTATTATACTGCTTTTATATTCCGCACTATTTACTGTATTGCTATCATCACTATACTCTATATTATTATATATCCATATTACACGATCCATAGCACACTTTCAAGTTTGCCAGCAATGAACAAAAATTTCTCAAAATTGAATTATAAAGACATACATTTACATGTGTTTAGGGTGTGTTGAAAGTGAAAGTGACTACTGTGTGGATAGTTATCACTTAGGATCGTGTAATATGGAATATATTTAAAACTAAAGCAAAAAACAGATGATAATAGAAAAGTAAATAAAAATTATCACACAATGAATTTTTATACTGATTCGAACTTCCCGTTCTACGTCGAGTCCCAGACTTCCCTCTGAAATTTCTCACAATATCCCCTCACTTAACCTGGAAGAATAGGTATACAACACTTGAACAACCAATCAGGATTTTTCCGCCTCTTACAGCCGAAAGAGGACTTTACCTGCCTGAACAACTGAACAGGACTTCAATAGATTCACTAAAAATTACTTTTACACTTTGTGTTCTTGATAACACTGATTTGTCTTTTATAGTACAACCTTCCTATAATCTTTTCCTCAAGTATATATGTGTTTGTAAAGATTTAGAAAGGAAAATATTGCTTTGAATCAAAGAATAAGATAATTAATTCAAAGATTCAAGCAATATATGTAAGTTGTGATTGCTTTTTAGAATGTAGAGATGGCAGAAAGTATGATCAGAAAGTAATCAGAAAATCGGTGATTTGTGAAGTGAATTTTGTGTGTTTATATAATATATAAAGAGATGCAACCATTTACGAAGAGCTCTGATCAAAGGAAGCATTCATGCCTCTTCATATTAGAACGTAACTCTTGGCAAATGAAAGTGTCCATTTAGAAAAAATAGCTGTTGAAAGAATTCAGTCGACTGACCCAAAACGACCAGTCAACTGAATGTTCTAAGTTGTTCAAAAATAGAGAGGATCTGTGCACCTGTACAGATTCAATCGACTGGCCACATACGGTCAGTCGACTGACCCGACAGTCAAAGCACAGTCTTCACATATTTTAAAAAATTTAAAGTTTTGAAACAACTTAACTACGTAAGGATAGATTTTAACATCTCTAAGACTAAAAATTTCAATAAATTATCATACTATATGCAGTTTTATAGCCTTGTCTCCTTTGTAGTTTGAACAGCATAATTCTCTTCCTTTTTGTCGCTTATCCATATAGTCTAATTTACTGCTTTGTCATGAATCAAAATATATGATTCAACATTCTCTCCCTTTTTGATTGATGACAACTTGTTATATGTGATACTATATTTTTGAGAAATATATAACGGGAGTTATATATATCTCCCCCTGAAGATATGGCGACATTTTTAATCCCTGCATGAAATGGTTAGTCATGCAAATTTCTCCCAAAACTTTGTCATCGACAAAAAGGAAATGAAAATTTAAGCATTAAACTAACACAATAGAATAAAGATACCAGTTACAATCATAGAAACAAAAGATTTCAATTATTACGAATACAAACTTATAGATTGAATGTTTGGAACAAATA
This sequence comes from Allium cepa, assembly GCA_030765085.1. Lineage (NCBI taxonomy): Eukaryota > Viridiplantae > Streptophyta > Magnoliopsida > Asparagales > Amaryllidaceae > Allium > Allium cepa. The sequence continues at coordinate 951,537,358 of CM060932.1, forward strand.
AAAAAAAAAACTTACTTCCACTAAAAGATAACAACTCATTCAGAATCAGATTACGTCTCCTCTTCTTCAAGTTGCATTGGTCCTTTTCCTCTAGAGGAACTTCCCACGGACTGTCTACCACCTCCATTGCCACTCGTGTCAGAACTAGTATGTTATTCTGATGTTGACCAAGTAAAGTGAGGGGTTGGGCGTTTGCCTGGATCCCATTGAGAAGTCTCCGCAGTGGTGGAAGAGGAGCAAGATATTGCGTCCCATAAAATCCCGAAGAAACTCTTGATTTTGTCAAACTTTTTTTCAATTTTCTTATCAAGATTTTTAATACGGGAATCCAAGATGGCTTGATTTCTTACGATTAAATCAATAGATTCCTGAGTGCTTTGGGATGGAGTTGGCATTGGATGTCATCTCTTGACTGTTGTTGTTAAGTAGAAGTTTCTTAGTGAGGTCGAGATTTCCATTCTTGAAAAATCATGAAGTAAGAGGTCTTGGTGGTAGTTTCATAAGGCTTATGGTGCAGCTATTCAAAGTTTTTGGAATAGAGGTATCAAATTCCGTAATAGGAACCTGTAGATTCGTAAGTAGCCGCATAATATATTCTCCAAAATAAATAATATTCATACGACCTTGGTTGAATGACAGAAATTCGTCTAGAATGAGTTTCGGCCAATTTACTTCAACTTCTCCCCAAATAGCATATAATGCTTTGTAGTTGTTTGGATAAACAAGCTCATAAGAGCCAGTACGGCGTAGAATTGTGTGCATTAAAGCTCTATGCATAATTCTGGCCGTAGGTCGTAATGCAATAGACTTGAGTTCTATCATGTCATCTTCTAAAAATCGATGACTTACTTCGTCTCCCTCACCTATGATAGCATTTAATTCTTGTAAATCAATACCACTTGTCAGAGCATGTAGAATATGACCAATTCTATCGAAAAAAAGAAACACTTGTCGGCTACATACTAAACTCCAAATACAATTGTCACGATTGCGTGGGTTTTGATGGCCTAAATTTAAATTAGCATAGAAAAGTTTCACCAAGGTATGATTTATCTTGATATTATTTTAGTTATGATCTAGGAGTGATTCTAGATGGCTTCTCCTTGCTAAATCTTGAATCATATACGATGTAAAATCAGGAAAAATAACAAAAGAACCTTCAAAGAATCGGGCTTCTTTCATCTTATTCCACCTTTGGACAGCAGTTGCATTGTATAGCCATTGAGCAATTTGAGAATCAATTAGCTCAGAGGAAGAAGAAGCATGCCTAGATCTCTTTATTTGACGAGGAGCCATTTGAATTTATCAAAATATTGAAAAAATTTGGAAAAAAAATTGGGAACTAGGGTTTTAGAATTCTGAAGAATGAAGTTAAATGTAAAACGTAAAAGAGGAGGCAAAGGGTTGGAGTGTTAAAAAAGATAGGTAAAAAGGTGAAAAGTAGGCTTTAGATTCGAATTCAGTCGACTGAACGATGATGGTCAGTCGACTGAACCACCTTCCCGAGAGTTCTGCTTCAGATTCAGTCGACTGGGCTAATATGGTCAGTCGACTGAACCACTTTCCCGAGAGTTCTGTTTCAAAATTAGTTGACTGGGCCAGTCAACTGAGTAAGCAACTATGCTCTCTGTTTAGTCATTCAGTCGACTGGTTGCTTTCGATCAGTTGACTGAATAGTGTATGAAAACATACAGTATACAGATTTAGTCGACTGATCGAAATTTTCAGTCGACTGAACAAGTCATGCAGCATATTCAGTCAATTTTGTACACAAACAAATAAAATATATATATATATATATATATATATCATATACTGACACAATGCATATAAAGTATTGATAAAAAATAATTAAAAAGATAGAGAAAACGTAATTATGTGGAAGAAGAGGTTGATGGAGACTTGGAATTTGTCGGTTCATCCTTCGTCTTCTCTATATATGGTTGTAATGGTGACCAACGGTCTCCATGCTCCCATGAGTTTGGAGAGACAGGCGGAGCTTGAGGCGACCTATCCCATGGATTCTGAGATGACAATGGTGTAGGTTGATGAACCATAGAGGAAGATGAACCCAGAACTTCCATTCAATCTGCTCTAGAAAACTCAGATATCTTGAATTCATTTTCTGTTCATAGTACATCTCATGCTGAAGTGCTATCGATTCCCTCTGATAATGATGCAGATCATTAATTTTTTGTTTGGTTTGAGGAGAACCAAAGAACAGAAACCGTCTAGCTTTCTTTTTCTCGGGCATATAACCAGTGCGATAATTTGATAGTCTTGCAGGTTCATGGGTAGGAGTAGGTGTATGTAGGTTTAACGATGCAGATGATGGAGTTTCAAAGTTGATATATGAGTAAGCTGGTCCATCTAATGAATCGTGTGAAGACATTTTGATTTTGAAAAGGAAAGGAGTTTTAGAAGTTTATGTAAAAGAAAAAAAAATTGTTTGAGATACAAATTTCTTTTGATGGAGAAAGGAGAGCTGAGAACTGAAATATATAGGAGGAAATGCGGTAAGAAAATGATGGTTCGACGTGCAAAATGAAAGTGAAAGTGACTACTGTGTGGCTAGCTATCACTTAGGATCGTGTAATATGGAATATATTTAAAACTAAAGCAGAAAACAGATGATAATAGCAAAGTAAATAAAAATGATCACACCAAGAATTTTTATACTGGTTCGAACTTCTCGTTCTACGTCCAGTCCCAGACTTCCCTCTGGAATTTCTCACAATATCCCCTCACTTCATCCGGAGGAATAGGTACAAAACACTTGAACAACCAATTAGGATTTTTCGCCTCTAACAGCCGAAAGAGGACTTTACTCGCCTAAACAACTGAACAGGACTTCAATAGATTCACTAAAAATTGCTTTGACACTTTGTGTTCTTGATAACACTGATTTGTCTTTTATAGCACAACCTTCCTATAATCTTATCCTCAAGTATATATGTGCGTGTAAAGATTTAGAAAGGAAAATATCGCTTTGAATCAATGAATAAGATAGTTCATTCAGAGATTCAAACAATATATGTAAGTTGTGATTGCTTTTCAGAATGCAGAGATAGTAGAAAGTATGATCAGAAAGTAATCAGAAAATCGGTGATTTGTGAAGTGAATTTTGTGTGTTTATATAATATGAGATGCAACCATTTACGAAGAGTTCTGATCAAAGGAAGCATCCATACCTCTTCATATTAGAACGTAACTCTTGGCAAATGGAAGTGTCCATTCAGAAAAAATAGCTGTTAAAAGAATTCAGTCGACTGACCTAAAACGACCAGTCAACTGAATGTTCAAAGTTGTGCAAAAATAGAGGGTTTTGTGCATCTGTGCAGATTCAGTCGACTGGCCATATACGGTCAGTCGACTGACCTGACAGTCAAAGCACAGTCTTCACATATTTTAAAAAATGTAAAGTTTTGAAACAACTTACCTACTTGAGGATAGATTTTAACATCTCTAAGACTAAAATTTTCAATAAATTATCATACTATACGCAGTTTTGTAGCCTTATCTCCTTTGTAGTTTGAACATCATAATTCTCTTCCTTTTTGTCGCTTATCCATATAGTCTAATTTACTGCTTTGTCATGAATCAAAATATATGATTCAACATGTGTTTGTTTTCCAGTTAAAAAATTCTTAATATATGTACAGCGTGGGATTTGTTTTTCATTTTATTTTTATTTTTTTTGCAAGTATTTAAGCACCTTAAATTCAAATCGTCAACAACAATTATCAAGCAACCCCATCAGTTCGCCAACAAACCCAACCAGCACACTTCACCTCACCTAAATAGAATTAACATATTCTGATCGTTATCAACAACCTATCATCTCCTGATCGCCAGCTAAATCTTAAACTTACAAATTTTCAATAAACTTAGTTAATTTATTATTATTATCGTAAATGTAGTTAATCTAAATTATTATTATTATAAACTTATTTAATTTTTGTAAAACTTAGTTAACTTAGTTAAGTTTTATAACTTAGTTATTGCTATTATTGTTATTATTACTACTAATTATAAACATTAGTTGACTTAGTTAATGTAGTGTTATTATTACTACAAGTAGAAACATACATCGAGTATGCCAACAGTTTTCTTCCACAATGTTCGGGCAATGACCTTTGATCGCTGATGTACATAGTCGACTCATCGAGCATGTGATAGCCTCCTTTAAGATAGGCTCTTAGATAACACTATTAGAGAACTTAAGCTCCTTTCACTGCTTGTCTCCTTCCACAGGAGAAAATCCAAATCTTTTCATATTGAACCTGAAGTAGCGAGTTCAAATTATCAGATGAAAATCATCAGATGAAAGATTAATATCGAAAAGAAGCGTTCATGACTACTGGTTATACTGATAATAATGAATGTAACCAATATTTACATTTGAAATTCAACTCTTTTATCAATTACCATTAAGAGTGGACAGGATGATAATCTAGTCTTTATTTGAAGACTGGAAGTGGAAGAACAAAACGTCCTATAATGTCATCTTTGTTATTTCTCACTTTGTCTTCGATAGTAAGAACAAGTTATTCTTCAAAAGGTTCAGCGGCTACAAATACAAGGTCCAAATTCAATAGGGGTTTAGACCTTGTCTTGGGCACACCTTTGATTTTAGAACTTGGTTCCCTACCTAGAAAGTAATTTAATAACTATAATGAAATATTGTAGGAAAATATTTGTTATCTGTATATATGTATGCATGTGCACACACATAAATATACTAATATTTATGTTCAATCAAACTCCCAGGTCATCTGAAGAATAGAAACTTGACTCACATGTCTGTCCAGTTAAACATAGTTATGTTACGTTAAGTATAGTTCTCTATGTAAGTGTTAATTGTTGCATTATAGTATCAAAATCTATTTTAATCAAACTGTTGCACTATAGAAGGTTTAGTTAGGTAGGAGAGGAATACACACTAGTCGATAATCTATCGTACTGATGTCAGATAAAGTTATGAACACAACACTAGTAAGGAATATGTCATATATCCTAATCATGAAACATAACACTGGAACAGACATATAATTAGTATTCATTGCAACCAAAACTTATGAGACATAACTGTGGGTGAATCCTACAGTTTTTTTAATCCATATAGTAGATTAAGAACTTATAGTGGTAAGGAAACGAAATGAAGAATTGCTTATATATCTACATAACAGTTAGCCTATGCATACATAGAGAAAATTATCCATGTTGTATTTCTATCATATATTAGTAAATGGAGATAGCAACTCATACATATATGTTATTGCAAGGCAACACAACTACTACTACCGATATGAACTTTAACAAATGCCTCAGGCACTCATTCATATCGTTAGGCTGAATATCTTGTGCCTCGATCACATTAACTCTGAGATACCAATGCTTAGAGGACACATAGGCCTTGGACTTGATATATAAATGCCTTCTCCTTGCACTGAATTTGCATCTGCATTCCATGCTTCTGGGAATGCTTCATCTGCCTGAGTTCCCATTCAGACAGCAAGCATTATCTTCCCCCTGACCTTCCTGTCTCCACGCCTGTTCTCCAGTCTATACCATTGCGAAGCCAATGAGCTATCTAGTGGGACCCTCATAGGCTATTCGTATAGGTTGAAGGGAACTTTGCCTATGTAGTCATCCCTTGAAACTATTTCTTTGTCTTTTACGCACACTTCTAGGGTTAGCGATTATATTCTGTCTTTTGAGAAGGTGAACACCTTGTTTCATAATTTTTAAGTACTTTTTAGTTAATTTCCTTAATAAATGACAAAATATACATAAAGAAAGGTAAAATTCTATATATAAACCAATTAAAAAAATTAAAACTGTTGCAATCATACAAATTTATTGTAGAAATAGAGCTGGCTTTCTACTGATCTGAAATTGTATTTGAGCACCTACAAATGCGTAGGTTCAATTTTAAAAATTATAATCAAGCATTTTAGATGAAGCGCAAGTTCAATATCAATTTCAAAGATATTAACATTTTTATTTAATCATAAAACAAGTGAATGGATGTGTATTGTAAGTGCAAAGGTTTAGATAGACATAACACCTTTATTTCAAGTTGTTTTGTTGGTTTATCGGCGTCAAATTGGTAGTAAAATTCCGTTGATGGATGGTCAGAAAGGAGATGGTGGTGAAGATTGCAAATAAATGGTGAGATTCCATTGATGGGTGTAGGCATTTTTGAAAGTTCAAAAGACACCATGGAAATCATGTTCATTGAATTTTCTTTATTAATAGTATATTTATAGAACTTAGTTAACTTAGTTAATTTATGATTATTATAAGCTTACTTTTTATCAAACTATAGTTTATTGTTATTACTATTATTATTATAATATAAACTTAGTCAATTTTCATCAAATTTAATTTATTGTTGTTGTTTTTGTTAAAAACGTGTTGATTTTTAAAAAAACTTAGTTAACTAAGATAAAATTTTATAATACTTAGTTAACCTCTACATATTTATTTAATTAATTTTTATAATACTTAGATCGTTTTATTGTTATAATAATTATTATTGTAAATGTAGTTAATTATCATCAAACTATGGGTATTATCAGTTTATAGTTCAAACAAACATTGGACTGATTTTGATTAGAACTACAGGTGATTTATGTTGCTTCCCTATTCTTCAAGTTTCTAAAATATTCTTCATAGCTTCATGAATTATTCTATATATTCCTAGTCTCGCCTTACTGTTACAATTTTACTTTCTAGCCTGCATTAAACTTGGCTCTTACATATACTCTGCGTACATCGACTCTTTATTAAGCTTTATGTAAATCATGCATACATAAGAAAGAAAATCTTAGATCTAACTCCAAATTATTCTCATTTATCCACATTTTACTGTTTAAACCCCTTTAATTAATTAAATATTGACTATAAAATCCCAATTAATCACTTCTCAACTATGGGTTGTTACATCTTAGCTCATTTCATATTATCCTAAATAACTCTCACCCATCCAACACAATAAAAACCAGTAGTACTCAACACATTTCAATCTAACATACAAGTTATTATATTTATCACTTTTCTAAATGTATTGTATCATTAATTATATACTCCAAATACTCATGAGCAAACCTATCATTAATATTCTAATTTTATCTTAAATCAATCGAAAATTCATCATTTGACATTGAACATGAAACATGAGCATAAAAGTGATTATACACTATTGTAAGCTTTTCCTTCTCACCAATTATAAGGAGAAGTCATTAGCTCAAGCCCTAAATCGCCTCTTGAAGCTTTTAACTTAGAAATTCAAAATCCCCAAGTTGTTAACTTGAATGGATTGGTTTGTGGTGAATCTTCTAATTTGAATTTAGAGTATTTACTTAGATTTTTATGTTGAGATTGGTAAAAGTTATGAAGAGAGAAATAGGGAAATATATAATTTTCTCTTTGAAGAGGAAGAAGAAGAATGGATGTGAGAACTATACTTTAGAAATTAAAAAAAAACAATTTTCGGTTCCTTTACCATTATATCCTCTCTTGTATTTTTGTTCCTTTTCATCCCGTTATCCGATTTTAACAAGTTTTATATGTTTTTCATATGTGCATGATATTACGGACATAATGAAATAGGTTGCAGGTGCTAATTATTTTACCTTTAAAATCTAGTTTTTTAAGTCATTAGCTTTAAATGAGACTAATTATCATTGATTAATTAATTAACCAATCTGTTACCCTTATTACTTTGAGTTTATATGCATGTCCATATGGATCTACATCTAATCATTGGGCTATTTGTGTTGGATAATTACATCAAATATCAAGTCTTCTCATTGTTTTACATTTTACATTTTTTATTAATGAGTAAATATTTCTATTCATGGAATACTTATCTATTATGATTTATGGGCTCAAAGAGAGCAGAGGATTATACACTATTTCGTGTGTTGCTAAAAGCACTTATGAATCCTCTTTCTAGTACTATAAATTTTTTAATAAAATTTAATAAGTTGCCTACTTCCTAATAACATGTTGAGTTTTTCACTGATGTCCACATTATCGAAATTTATTCAACTCCATTCCTAAACTCATCTCTATAAATTATTTTTGACCATCAGTTTTTCATCCCTAAACTAAACAGGTTCACATAAAAAATTTAACGCAAATTTTAAACGAAATTTAGCATGAATTAAAAATTAAATCCAACTAAAATTTTTCTTAACGACCATATTAATATCAAACATAGTATTCAAAAAAAATTAAACACAAATAATTTTATTGAGAAATGCTAAATGAAGGAGGGCTGTTGGCAATGTAAGTGGTTGCAATGTATCTTACTGCATAACTATGACAGTGCTCTTCTAGTTAGGTTCAAATGAATTTATCATCTCTTGATTTAGGATTAAAGTTAAGCAATGAAATAAATGAGATACCATAATGGTAGCCTATAGAAGGGATCATGGTATTAATAACTGAAATTGATATTAAGTTGTGGTATTTTTTGGTATTGGTATTAGGAAAAAGGTTTATGTGTATTTTTAGCAATACATTATTTTTATTCTCTCTCATTTCTCTCTTCTTGAAAAAGTATACAAAAATTTAGAGAAAAGGTCATCTTCTTCGTCTTTTTTTTCCATAATTTCCTTTGAAATAAAATCATTTTTTTTTCAAATATACTCAAAACTCTTGGATAGTAACTTCTACAAATCTTCGGATCCTATAAAGTTGAGTACATAGGTTTGAAGGATCGTTGTATTAACCTTGAGGAGCAGACAACAATTATTGATTCCTCATAGCCATGCCGAATTTTGCTCTTAAGGTAGTGGCCTCACATGACACAACTTATATCGCTTGCTTTTTCTATTATTTATACCCATCAACTCTAATAATTTGAATGTGAAATTCGATCCATCTTTCAAATGATTAGGCTATTTAGGTTTCGGAGCAAAGATTGAACTACTATGATGATCAATGCATTTGAAGAAGAAAAGTAAGGACTGAGCAAAGTTGAATTGAATTTGGGATTTTCAAAACATTACAAATAAGATACTTAGTGAATTAACACTAAGGTACATTCCAAATATCCCATAATTTTATTTGAATCATTTTTGAGTTTGACAATAACCTCATTTATTTTGAAAAAGTTTAAGAATGTAAAGTGGTTTAAAAAACTGACTTTGGTAGGTGATATATGTTAGCCATGGTGAAGTAGATTTGACTATGCTATGGTGACAATTTCCCTTTGTTGAAATATAAATTCATGATAAATATAATTGCTTTTTTGTATGATCTCCTTTTGCTTATACAATCTTAAGTAATTAAAAATGATTTTATTATATAATATGATTAGAGACAAATATAGAATTACATGTTCTACAAACTTTGGTGTGTCCCGTTATAGACTTTTCATTTATACAAATGTTGGATAGTAAAATTTTATTAATTTCTATATAAGCTATTGACTTAAGACATAAACATTTAATTAAATTTAATAGAATCAAAAATAAGTTCGATATGCGAAGAAATAAATAAATACTCTCTGAAATAAGTGTATAAGGTACAAAGCATTAGTTGTTGTATTAATATGTTAAGAAGTTTAACCATTAGCAATTATTGTCAGCTATATGAATACTTCTATTTAGAATGATGTGTGTTGCTTATTTTAAAAACCTTTGGCAATCAGAATAAATGATTTAGTCATTGATTATATTTATATAAATAATATAATAAGGAATGGTTGTCAACTCCCTGGAATTGGAAGGTGATGTAAGAAAAGTCCCTCCCGAATAAGTTATGAAATTAGGTTCTGTTATAAAATAAAGAGAATGGAGACCATTAGAGAGAGAACAATTTTATTGAATTGAGATAGATTTTACAATACAATCAAGCTCCATATTTATAGACTCCTTATGTAGTGCGGATTACAATAATGCCCTTTCTTATTTAGCATATTCATCCCTATTATTAATGTATATTACAACACCCTCCCCTTGAATATGCCTATGTAAAGATAATAAGAGTAATTGCCTCATTAAAAACCTTGTTATGAAAAACCCAGTGGGAAAAAATCATAAACAAGGAAAAGAGTACAACATGATTTCATCTTTAAGTAACATATACTTTATAATGTTACTATGAGGATTGATACTTCTGGATCAAGATAATTCCTCATTAAAACCTTACTAATAAAAAACCCAATGGGAAAAAATATTAGTGAAGGAAAAAGAGTACATTATAACGTATTTCATACACTCCCCCTGAATTATAATGCATTATTCAATTAGTTTGTTGATGCAGCCGACGCATACCAATTTTGCATACCATCTTCTGAAATGTTGATTTTGGAAGCGCCTTTGTGAATAAGTCCGCAGGATTTTCTTGGGATCAGATTTGTTTCACTTCTATCTTATTATCCTTTTGTAGCTCATGTGTGAAGAAAAATTTAGGAGAAATATGTTTCGTCCTATCACCCTTAATGTAACCTGCTTGAATTTGAGCTACACAAGCTGCATTGTCTTCATAAATAATGGTTGACCCTTCTGTTACTGATGGAATTGGCAACTTTTTCGAATATGCTCAATTAGTGATCTCAGCCAAATACATTCTTTACTTGCTTCATGTAGTGCTAGTATTTCAGAGTGATTGGATGATGTTGCTACTAATGTTTGTTTTGTAGATCGCATGAAATTGCTGCATTGCTGTTATTAAACACATATCCAGTTTGTGATCTTGCTTTATGTGGGTCAGAAAGATAACCTGCATCAGCATAGCCATTGGATTATTGCCTGAGTTAGAGTAAAACAAACCGAAATTTGTCGTTCCGCGAAGATATCCCATGATATGTTTTATACCATTCCAGTGTCTTTTTATTGGTTCTAAACTGTACCTTGCTACTGAAAATGCAATATCTGGTCTTGTGCATTGGGCCAAATATAATAATGCACCAATGGCACTAAGATATGGCACTTCCAGGCTAAGCACATTCTCATCTTCTTCTTTTGGGCGGTAAGGGTCCTTTATAATATCTAAAGATCTAACAACCATCGGCGTACTAAGTGGATATGCTTTATCCATTTGAAATCACTTTAGAATTTTCTCAATGTAGTTTGATTGATGGATTAATATGCCATTAGTGCTATGCTCAATCTGTAGACCGAGACAGTGCTTAGATTTTCCAAGATCTTTTATTTCAAATTCCTTCTTTAAATAATTTATTGTTTCATCAATCTCTTCTGGAGTCCCAATCAAATTTATGTCATCAACATAAACTGCTAAGATAGCAAATCCCTTTACCGATTTCTTTATAAAGACACATGGACAAATGAGATTGTTTTCGTATCCTTCTTTTACCAAATATTTACTAATACAGTTATACCACATCCTTCCAGATTGTTTCAAGCCATATAGCGATCGTCTTAGTTTTAATGAGTACATGGACTTTGATTTTGCTTCAGGCAATTTATATCCATCTGGGATTTTCATGTAAATATTGGTATCTAATTCACCGTATAGGTAAGCTGTCACAATATCCGTTAATCTTATATCGATTTTTTCAAAAACTACAAGACTTATCAAATATCGGAATGTTATGACATCCATAACAGGGGAGTAAGTTTCCTTAAAGTCAAAACCTGGTCTCTGTAGGAAACCTTGTGCGACAAGTCGTGCTTTGTACCTCACGACTTCATTTTTATCATTTCGTTTTCTAACGAATACCCATTTATAACCTACTGGTTTAACATTTTCTGATGTTTTCTCTATTGGTCCAAATACACCATGTTTTTGAAGTGAATCTAGTTCCACTTGGATAGCATCTTTCCATTTTGGCCAATCATGTCTTTTTCGACATTCATTTATGTTATTTGGTTCATTATCGTCATTCTCATTATTCTCATTACGTTCATGACTTTCAATTATTTCAGTAGCTACTGCGAATGAGAATACATCATCAATTATTATTTTACTTCGATCCCATATTTCTCCATAGTTCGTATAAAATACTGAGATTTCATTATTATTAGGTATCATTTTATCGTTGGAATCTTCTTTTATCTCTTCTGGGACAATATTTCCTTCCATACTTCTAGGAGAATTGGGATTTTCATTTGAGTGATCCTTTTGATCATTTATAACCTCTTCAGGAGGTTCCCTAATTGATGATTTTTCATTAGACTTTCTTTTTCTAGGAGCCAAGTCATTTGAACCAATTGGCCTTCCACGTTTTTGTCTTGCTTTAGATTCATTTGCTGCTATATTTACTTTTGATCCTTCAGGGACATCAATTTTTGCTGGTGCATTTGCTGCTGAAATGTGAGATTTAGTTATTTTTGCAGTGTCACTAAATGCATCTGGCAGTTGATTTGCAATATTTTGAATATGCAAAATTCTTTGTACCTCATATTGGCATTGTTTGGTACGTGGATCCAAATAAGACATAGATGGGTTATTCCATGATATTTCACGCCGTTCTACTGGAACGGTCTTTCCTCCCCCTAACGGCGAGAAGATTGTCTCATCAAATTTACAGTCTGAAAATTTTGCAGTGAAGAAATCACCTATAAGGGGTTCAAGGTAACGAATTATTGATGGAGAATCAAATCCCACATAAATTCCCAACCGTCATTGAGGACCCATTTTAGTACGAAGTGGGGGATTAATAGGCATATGCACATCACAACCAAATTTTCGTAAATGTAAAATATTTGGTTGAGATCCAGTTAAGAGTTGTGATGGTGAAAGCTGATGATAAGCTGTTGGTTTAATTTTAACCAATTTCGATGCATGCAAAATTGCATGCCCCTAAGCTGAAACGGGTAGTTTTGATTGCATAAGCAATGGTTTTGCAATAAGTTGCAAGCGCTTAATTAATGATTCTGATAGACCATTTTGAGTATGAACATGAGCTATTGGATGTTCAATTTCAATTCCCAATGATAGACAATAATCATCAAATACTTGAGAAGTAAATTCTCTAGCATTATCTAGTCGAATTGGTTTAATTTGATGATCAGGGAAGTGTGCTCTCAATTTTATTATTTGAGAAAGTAGCTTGGCGAATGCCAAATTTCTTGTAGAAAGTAAACAGACATGTGACCAACGAGTTGATGCATCAATCAATACCATAAAATATTTGAATGGTCCACATTCAGGGTGGATTGGGCCACATATATCACCTTGAATTCTTTGTAGAAATGTTGGAGATTTAGATGTGATTTTACTATATGAAGGTCGAGTGATTAATTTTCCTTGTACACATGGGGCGCATAAATAATCACTTGGTAAATTCAATTGGTTTGATAAATCATGTCCATTTGAGTTTTTGGCAATTTTACGCATCATGGTTGATCCAGGATGACCCAAGCGATCATGCCAAAGAATCAATATCTTTGTATTTGTGAGCTTCTGGCTCATGTTTGTAGAGTGAGATTCAACTATGCCAATTTTTGTAAAATATAAACCAGTTGAAATTGTACCAAATCTTTCAAGGATAAGCTTCTGGCTTTCAATTCTAGAAATAACACAAAGATATTCTTTGTTGTTTTCATTTATAGTTTCAATATGGTATCCATTCATTCTTATATCTTTGAAACTCAGCAAATTTCTTTTAGAGTTGCTTGAGTATATAATGCATTCTGAATAAAGATATGCGTACCATTTGGTAATATTATATGGGCTCTTCCGGACCCGTCAATTATATTAGTAGATCCAGCTATAGTGGAGACTTTAGGTGAGAAATTTTCAGATAGTTCAGAGAAAACTTCTGGTTTTTTAATTTTGTATGAGTAGTTGCACTATCTAGTAAACATATATCATCACTCAAATGGCGTTCCATACCTTAAGAACTAAAGGCAATAATTAGTCAATCATTAAAAATTTGTATGCATAAACAAATGTAATGTAAACAAACAAAGTAATATGATTAAAGTAGGCTACTGATTAAAAACGACATCCACATTACACATTATTTTTAACTAGTACTGCAAAGGGAAATACAAGTAAACGAACACAAACTTCAAACTGATTTATTGATGCAAGATAATGAAATAAAACTAAATCTACATAACAAACTTCAAGATATTTCTAATTGATCAACTCGGTCATATCATTGATCATTGCACTTAGATTTTCATCATTAATGAAATTTCCATTGTCATCTTCGAAGAAATCATCTAACTTCAGGTTAGTCTTTACAAGTAACTTTTCTGCATTATTTTCCTCAATATTCTTCGAGCGATGATATTCTTCAACTATTTTCATTGATGATCTGCATGTACGTGACCAGTGACCAGATCGTCCACATCTATAACAAACTTCCTCATAGTGCCTTTTATTTTGTGAAGCTGAATCATTGTTTTTTACAGGCTCAATTTTCTTTTGTTGCTTTTTAAAGTTGGTGGTTTTGTTACCTTTAAAACCACCATAACCTCCTCTGCTAGAGTTATATTCACGTCCACGACCATGTCCTCTACCTCGACCTCGACCCCTACCTCTTCCAGAGTGGGCAAAATTAGCATTAACTTCAGGTAATGCAGTCGAACCTGTTGGCCTTGAGGAGTGATTTTTATAAGCAATTCATTATTTTGTTCAGCAATTAGTAAGCATTCTATGAGTTCATAATATTTTGTAAAATGACGCTCTCGATATTGCTGGTGTAGGAGTATATTCGAAGCATGAAATGCTGAGAAAGTATTTTCAAGCATTTGTGCGTCATCCACCTTTTCTCCACATAATTTCAGTTTAGAAGTGATTCTAAACATTGCAGAATTATATTCTCTTACGGACTTAAAGTCCTAAAACCTCAGGTTCAACCACTCTTGCCTATTGTTTGGAAGTATGACCGTCTTCTGGTGGTCATAACGCTCATTCAGGGAGTTCCATAAGTGGAGAGGGTCTTTTTCAGTCAAATATTCTGTTTTTAGATCGTCATGGATATGGCATCTTAAAAATATTAGAGCCTTTGCCTTGTCCTGCTGGGACATAGCATTGCCATTTTTAATAGCATTTTCTAAGCATTGAGATTTCAAATGAATCTCAGCATCCAGTATCTATGATAAGTAGTTGTCTCCAGATATATACAAAGCTTTAAATTCAAGCTTGGCGATGTTTGCCATTTTGTGAACTGTTCATAAAATAAATTGCATAAGGTGAAAATATTCGCCACAACAGCATTCGCTATTTGTTTGTTTCCAGCAAAAAGGTAAAAAAAATGGAAAGTCTTCATTCATGGTATCAAACAACTGTACCCCAAAAAAAGTATCAACAAAACCAAACATTTGGATTTTGCAACTTTCATGTATTTATTATATAAGAAAAGAAAGTTAGCTTTTGCGTATATTCCATTGCAAACTTTTGAATTTTATTTGGCAACAGATCCGCAAAGAAAAAAAGAAATATTGAATTTAGAAGCCAAAGAATTAAAATAAGAGTGATACAAGAAAAGATATGAAAAATATAGAAGCGAACCCCAAACTAGACAACTTTATATAAAAAAACATGATATTGACAATTACCTTTTTGTAGAGAGGAAAAGTAACGAGTTTATAAAGAAATGCAAGAACGATTCCTTTACCTGCTTGTTGTTTTAAAGGAAATAAGAAATAGAACGTATGTAGATATATTATAAAAGACTCATTTGCTCCAATATATAATAGGATTTTGAATATGAATAGCCTTAGAATTGGAATGGTCGGAAGTGGAACAGTCAGAGTAATTAATATATAATTACTTGTTGAGAAGTTGGAAAGTTTGAAGGTGAACAGGTTGAGAACAATAATTGATTCACATTCCTATGTAGAATATTGAGAATGCAGTATGTAGAAAGTTCGTGCTGATAACGTATTACAAAATAAAGAGAATGGAGACCATTAGAGAGAGAACGATTTTATTGAATTGAGATAGATCTTACAATACAATCAATCTCCATATTTATAGACTCCTTATGCAGTGTAGATTACAATAATGCCCTTTCTTATTTAGCATATTCATCCCTATTATTAATGTATATTACAACAGGTTCCTATTTTTAGATTTTGGCTAATTTATACTGCATTTTCTCCTAAAAGGATGCTAAGTCGATTTTCTTGAAAAGGACAATTTGGTAAAAAAAAAGTAACAAAATAGGGACTTAATTTTCATGAGTTTATGAGCAGGGACTTTTTGTGCATGGGCATTGAAAATAAGGACCTTACCGTAAAGAAAAGGAAACTTTTGTAATGAATACACCCTTATTCCCTTTCGAGAAACGGCTGCCAAGTCTCTAGAATTGGAAGATGGTGGAAGAAAAGTCCCTCCCGAAAAATTATGAAAATTTAGTCCCTATTTTTAGTTTTTGACTAATTTATGCTAATTTTGCTTTTGATTTCAATGCTGGGCCGATTTTCTACAAGGGGACAATTTGATCAAAAATAACAAAACAGGGACCAAATTTACATGGGCTTATTAGTAGGGATGTTTTATGCGTGGGCATTCAGAATAGAGACCTTTGGTCCAAAATCCCCTATTCCTTTGGTATGTCATATAAGAAGAAGATAGTATAAAACGTTATATGATGTAGTTTTAAGATTATAATAATTAAGGCTACTTATTTCGTCCTTCCATTTTTATATGGAGTTAAAACAACATTTATAGATCATAAATGTTTGTAAATATAAAGTTGTCAATCTAACAGTTTACCTTCTTCTGCTTGAGCATTTATTGCTTTTTTAACAACATTAAAGTCCCAAAATGAAAAATTTGCAGAGTAATACTTAAATACATTTAAAAGTTGAAAATAAAATAATAACCATTTATTTTTAAATGAAGTTATCAAATAAGGTAGGCATCACCTACAAACATGAATGTGGGTAAACAATTCATAAGCATATAAAGCTTCAAATTTTAATTTGGAGATTTCATTGAATTCAAATACAGCAAAAATACTTATTTGCTTTAAATGTATCTGTTACGAATTTTATGAGCATTAAATCATAAAATTGATTTATGATTTATTTATGGAAGCAAATTTTAAGCATTTAATGATTTATCTAATATTTAAATGGAAAATGAATTTGAATGACAATCATGACAAAATAATTTCAGAACTGACTAATGTGACTTATGGTTATTAATTTATGGAGATGGATTTATTCTTACGTTATCCAAAGAACATAAATCTGTTGATTTCTAAATGTCAAGATTATGTTGTTTTTAGAAAATCAAATTTATCATAAGTCTGTTTTGAGAAATGATTATTTCATGTATTATTGTTAAAGTTAATATGATATTTGTATATAAAATTCTGTAGTTGAATATATATCAAGATTTTATATTTGGTGTAATTTTGATAGTGAGACATGATGCATGTTCCATACATATATTGATTATGAAAAGATTCATCAAAATGGAGGAATAATACTAACATCTTAAAAGGCATGATTACATTTCAGATTTGATTACATTTTAATGTTAAACATATCTATGTTTTCCATGTATGTATGTACTTGACAACATAATTCAAAATAAAAAATATTTTAAAAGGATTTAAAACATTGTCACTTTGCTGTCATGAATAAATTTATTAAAAGTGGATAAATAAAGAAATAACTTATGCATTACAATAGTGATGATATAGTGTACACAAAACTTATATAGTAGCAAATTATGAGATGAATTTGTCTTTGAAATTATATAAAACGATGGATATTGAAAGTAATGAGAAATATATTTATGAAGGATATCTATAAATCAAAGGGAATATTAATTGTTTGAGTATCCCACAAATTTTTTTGAAAAAAGATATTAATACATGTAGACAGACATACTCATATGATCTTGAATATGAAAAATGGTGATTTTGACTGATATGTGAGCCAAAAGAAAACTGCACGTTTCAAAAATATTTATTTGGCTTACCAATATAAGTTGATGGATAAATGTTTATAAACATATGGAAAATATTTAATTTTAAATGCATGTATAAACTAAAATTTAGTTATAAGTATCGAGAATAGAAAATATTTGTGTTAAGTGTGTGTGTGCGCGCGTATGTGTATAAGTGAAGTTTTATGTGTTCTAGATTGATACGATTTTACCTTTTATATGAACATTATTATTTGGCCCTATCTTTGGCATATCATAATGTATAAGTGCATACTTTATGAGTTTATGCATGCATGGTAAAAGAATGATATGATTTGAATTAAGTATTGGATTAATACATGTTGGTATTCTTTGATCATTGTTTTTAGAGATTTTGTGTTGATATTTATTTCTATGTATGAAATATAAAACATGTTAAATTATGATGAATATAACTGATGATATAAAATTGAATATAATAATCTTCATGAGGTAGATTGCATGCGGGGAAACTACGTTGTTAGACTGTTTCATAATCAACATGGTTCCTCATAAAAAAGCAGAAAGAACTATTATTGGATTATGAATAAGGTGCTCTCCAAACCATAATTTTTTAAAGTGTAAGGGTGTTTAGATAAAATTGGTCTACCATATTTTGGAAAAATAAATAATGGACATTAGGTGTTTAATTTCTGAGTTACTTCTTGTCCTTCTAATATGAAACCACTGATTTACAAGAGGCTAGTGTGAGAAAATTGAAAATAATATTTTTTAAGTTCATATCACAACATTGAGAAAATCTTGGAAAGATTTAATCGTTTTGGTATGGCATCTATGCCATCGTTTCATGGTTGTTGCATATATAAATTTTTTTCCAAAGGATGAATGCGGTGAAATTGAAGTAAGCATCATATTGTCTTGAATTATTAAACCTATTATTACTTATGATGTAAGCAGATACATTCATGACCCTATCAAAGAACATTGGAATTTCTATAAAAATGTGTAATGGAAAAAGAAAGCGCGTCTATTTAAACCAAGAGTAGTGGAGAAAGAAGAAAGGAATGATCTCAAAAATACATATAAGATCAGAGATGCACTTGATGGATTTTTCTATGTATATGATTTTAAGTCTCTTTAATTTTGTATAATCCATAACCAACTTTTTGGTGGTGCTTTTAAAATGCACTTGATGGATTTTGCTATTTGATATGATTTTAAGGTTCCTTGCTTTTATATAATACATAACCAATTTTTGATGGTGCTTTTGAGATGCACTTGATGGATTTTTCCGTTTGATTTGATTTTGAGATTCTTTACTTTTACACAATCCATAACATATTTTGGTGGTGCTTTTGAGATACACTAGATGGATTCTACTGTTTGATGTGAATTTGAGCTTCTTTGCATTCATATATGCATAACCAGTTTTAATTTGCATTATTAAGACGCACTTGATGGATTCTTCTATTTAATGTAAGTTTGAATTTCTTTGTTTTTGTACATTCCATAACCAATTTTTGGTGGTGCTTTTGAGTCGCACTTAACGAATTCTGCTATTTTTTATGAGTTTGTGCTTATCTACTTTGTATATTCCATAGCCAGTTTTTGGTGGTGCTTTAGAGATGCACTTGATGGATATACTAATTTATCTTAGTTTGAGCCTATTTGGTCTTTTCAAATCCATAACAAGAATTAGTCGTTCTTTTGAGACGCACCTAAAGGATTTCATTGATTTATTTGCGGCAGTGCCTTATTATTTATATATAATTCATAACCATTATTGGTGGTTCTTTTGAGACGTACTTGATGAATTTTGTTTATTTGTTTATTGAGGTTGATCTTTTTGCTCTTAATGAGTCCACAGCCATAAGTGGTGGTACTAGAGTAGAGCACTTGACGGACTAACCTACTCGGGTTCTCTCTAGAGCACTCATGAGTACCAAGGTAGGCACATTGCCATTAAAAGCGCATATTTATCACGGATTTTATAGAAATTGAAAGTGTAGTACACGTCGTGAGATATCAACCTAAATCTTTGTAGTTTAAGAAGGAATTCACTACTTAGATTAAGTTTTAAACTTATTTCTTTATGTACTAATTCAGTCGAAAGACATTGGTACTTATGTATGAAACTATCTTATTTCCCGGGTTATTTTCATTCATCTTTGTTTATTTTTGTTTAAATTAGTAGGGGTTTGTTGGATAATTACAACAAAAATAAAAGTCCTTTCATTCCTTGACCTTTTGTATTATTTATTAATGAGAAAACATTTCTATTTATTGAATACATATCTATTGTGATTTATGGGCTCGGGGAGAGAAGAGAATTGTACATTTTTTATATTCTCTCTCCTTCTCTTTTCTTAGAAAAAGGATGCACAAAATTTAGAAAAAAAAGGTCAACTTCTTGATCTCTTTTTCTCCATAATTTCCTTTGAAATAAAATCAATTTTCCTGATATACTCGAAACTTTTGGGTATTGACTTCTAAAATCTCCAAATCCTTCAAACTTGAGTGCACAAGTTTGAAGGATCGTCGTTAACCTTAGGGAGTGCATGATAATTATCGATGGCACCGTAGTCATGCGAATTTCACTTTTGAGGTAGTAGCTTCATCCATAACACAACTCATACCACTTTCTTTTTCCATTGTTCCTATCCATCAAGTCCAATAATTTGGACTGATTTGTACATGAGCAATGTGATTAATTAGTCAATTCGTCAAAAAAGTAGAAACTCTCATAATTTTTCATGCCTTTTGTATGAAAATATTTAATTATAACAATAATCTAGTGAATTAACTTTTAACATCTATAGATAGACCAAAGCATATTAAAACGATAAGAAGAAATACTAATGTAACAAATTGCAAAAAAAATTGGTTACTCAATCAATAGTGAAGTAAATGCTTCCAATGAATAATAGTTGGAATGTGTGATATATAACATACATCTAAATCATTACAACATAACAACATATGTCGTATTGTTCAATAAAAAAACAACTCAAAAATTGAACAATGATTACATTGAACCACTCTATTACAAACATGCAATTCACATTAAATTTTTTCCTCTTAATCAATCTTATATTTGAACAACCATTGTGTGAAATATATAGTGGACTGCAAACAAAGAATGCATAAGAAAAATGTACCTTTAGTTTGGACTTTACCTATGTCCAAAAAACATTAAACGGTACATCTATAATTACCTTTTTGCCTTAAAGAATACAGTTAACATCCGACATGCATAACTAATAAAGCAATAAAATGCTTTTATGATCTCTATGCATGCAATGTATCTTATTATTGCATAAAAACACCAAAATCCACCAAGACTACTTATTAAAGTTCAATCACAATCTAGAATAAAATATTTTCACAATAAATGACCAAGATAATGCATAGGTTATAGCTATCAAAGTGAATATTACATATACTAAGGGATATAAGAAGAAATTAGGAGCATGGGGAGGTGAAGCAAACCATAAAGCAATAGACAATTATTGCTGCATCCCTTTCTTTCTTTTCTAAATTGTCCCATATCACCAAAATAATTGTAATTATAGTATGATAAGTACCAAGTTCCACACATCCTTGGAAAAAAAATTTGATGTGCTATGAGGAGAATGAGTACCATTTGGTCTATTCTTCTATCCAAATCACATGGATCATATGTATATAATATGTATTGGATTCAATTCCCGTTTATCAGTCAACACATATATCGTTCTTCATAGGTCTGGTCGCCTTTTGATGAGGTGATTTTGTTTAGGGTTGGATTTTTCTTAATTTTTGGTTTTCCAAACTTTGCCTTCTAAATTTTTCTTGAACTTCATTTTCTATGAATTTTCGAAAAATATTTTCGGAAGGAATTCCTTCCGACGGTTGACAAAAAATTCAAAAAAAATCGTAATTTCTATGGGATTTCCTTTCCTTCCTATTGTATTCCTCTAACTTGTTTGATTGGGCTAGAAATGTCAAATGTATCAAATCGGATCATAAAATGGTTGGATAAAAATTTGACTCAGCCATTTATGATCCATCCATTTGACCCATTTAGTATAAGGATTAATATAACTCAACCACTTAATATATGCTTACTCATATACTCCATTTATTAGATTTAATTAATAATTTTTTTAGAAAATACATATAATAATTAAATTCTTCTTTTTATGTTTTTAGTTTTTGTATTTATTAAACTTTAAATTCTAGTTTTCATTTAAACCAACACTTAGATGTAGATGTGTAACCTGTTATTTGCTAAGTACAAGTGTTACTCATCATTGAGAACTACAACGTACGTTTAATATGAATTATTCGACTATTTTATATAGTCCGTAAAGTAGATGTGAGTTCATTGGTCAAAGGCTCGCCCGATTTCGAGTCGGTATAAAGATATTACTATAGTTTAAATGAAAAAATAACAACTTCTACCAAGGTGTTTGAGTACAAATTTTTAAAGTTTGAATTGCGACGTGTGAATTATTGCACGAGTAACTAGTGATTTGAAAACAAATGGATTATCGTAGTACTTTTCGAGTTAGAATTTTGATATGGGGATGTATCTTGTTATTCGCTAAGTACAACCATTAGTCATTATGAAGACCTACAATGTACATTCAGAATATGGAGTATCCGACTATTTTATATTGATTATAATGTAGATGTGAGTCCACTAATCAAAGCCCCATCTGAATTCAAGTTAAAATGGAGAAGTAACTACAATCTCAATCGAAAATAATAGCAACCGTTGTCTAGTCGTTCGAGGACATATTCTACGTTATCAAATTCACTAATCGAAAAATAGAATTAGGCATTACTTTTTGATTTTTTTGACATCGGTCAACTGGAATCATGGTGTTGAAAGAACAAAATTTGAAATAAATTGCACCATTCTGTCTATGGTCGCAACGAACTAAAAATGGTTCGGATGGTACAAAAATTCTTTGTGTAACACTTCGATCGCAGAAGGATTTTTTAAAATTTTAGAAATATATGATAGATCGTACTAATTGAAATTATATTATTAATAGTGAAAATATGTAGGAAATCTGGACTACACAAACATGTTGGACCTCATACTACGTGCATACCTCTATTTGAGTTAGATATATTTAACCTACAGAAGACTCTTTGTGAATAGTTCTGCAGTTGTTCCAAACAACTGCAAGTACATAATAGCTTGGTGTCCAACGCTCATGAGTAAATCACTATCCATCGTCTAAAGAACATTACATACAGAAATCTTAACAAATGTATTAATATCTTGTTACCAATACATCTTGGCTAGGAACATTTTGACTTCTTTTGAAAGATTTGTAGTACTGTAACATCCCAAAATTTTCGACCCCGAAAATTTGACATTAATACGTTCACTGTAGAAATGTCGAGCAATCAAACACCGAAAATTCCAAATTGTTCGAGTAAAGAAGAAAAGAGGAAGAAGGAGAATCAAAAAAACAACAGCCAAGAATCTCACATTCGCAGCGGATTAAAATATAACATCAAATAATAGCATTTTACAATGAAAAGCTTTGTCAGTTTACATTCAATATATCAGAGTTCATCAATGCACAAATAAACTGGACAGTTGTAGCAACTTGTCCCTGACTGTTATCAATACAATCCCAAATATACAGCGGAAAATACTCCATATGTTCCTGCCATCCAGCTCGCCTCCTGAGCTCCAGAACGTCCCAACTTGAAAATCTGTAATACTCGATCTGACCCGAGCATTAAATTAAAGTAACACCCGAGTCAGGCTGGAAACCAGTGTGAGTAAACCCATATAACTTAAACTACTAATTTATAAAACTTATTTAAAAACCCGGGGTAACTCGTACCTCACTACGAGTTCATAACTTATTATAGTCAATCTCTTATTACAAAATAATGTCCAAGAAATGTTACTCAGTTTAAATGGCCATGTTACCAATCTATTCTAATATAGCCTATTTGATTCTAAAATCCAATCTATAAGGGATTATTGTAGGTTACTAATCGAAGTGGTTTCAGGTATTTGCTGATACCCGACCCCGGTCTCTTCGAATTCAATACCATCCTTAATCAAAGTTGTTTAGGTAAATACAATTCAATTTTAAACACAGTATGTCATACAGCAATTCATCATCGATATATAACCCACATTATCACAGTTCAGCACAAACGTATCATATCATAGAACATCACAAATTATCAGATTAGATATTAATCCAATCATTCAATACAACTCGATCATCCATAAGCAAGGCCAATTTATCATCATTTCTAATTAATTAAATTCAATTACCAATAAATTGAATTAATACTTTAGATCCTTCTTAATTAATATTAATTTATTATAAACCATTAATAAACTTCCTTAATTATTAAAATTAATTAATTAACCTTAATCATTTACATTAATTAATATTCTTAAATTAATTACATTAATTGACCTTTAAATAATTACATTAAGTAATTATACTATAATTAATTACATTAAGTAATTATACTTTATTACTTACACTCATTTATTATCCTTAATTACTAGTTAATGATCCTTTAATTAATCAAGACCTTAATTAAGTAAAGATAAACCCTTTACCTTAATTAATTTACTTAATTACATCATTCAAATCTTATTAAAATAAATGCTTGACATTAATTTATTATTATCATACAAAATTATTCGAGATCTTTTCGATTACTTAAAGTTTAATACACTTACCTAAATCACTTCTTAATTACATCCTTAAATCACATTTGAAAACACTTAGAGATTTAATTAAACAATTAACCTATTATATAATTATTTTAAAACAAAATAATTTTTAAACATTTAATATCTTTGAAAACTTGTTTAAAAACTTGTTTAATAAATTTACTTTGGAAATTTGGTTATCATTCCTTTGAAAACATTAAAAACTTGATCATGTTTTCCATTTAAAAATCCGGTTATTTAAACTCAGACCAAAACCCGAGCTAACTCACCCATCTCTCCTCCGATGAAACTTGCGAACCAACCCGTGCGAAACTCTACACAAACCCGAGTCCTTCCCGAGTCTAGCTTCTCTTCTTCCTCTGCAACGATCCCGAGTTTTAATTTATTTTAAATTGATAATTAAATTAATTTTTGATTTAAAATTGTGAAATTAAATGATAATCGATTGGAGTTTTCCAAATTTAAATGGTTTGTGTTATTTATTAATAAGAAAATGGTTTCTTTTGTAAATTATTTTAAATCAAAAAGGAGTTATTTTTATAACAATAAGTATAATAGCTTTATATTTATATACATGGAGTATAAATTCAAAAAAATAATTAAAATAGAAATTTATTTGCAATACAAAGTAACAAAACAAAAAAAATAAAGTTGCAGCCACCAAATAAAAACAAGTAAGTAAAGCAAAGGAAATAAATATACTTACAAAATGATAAAACAAAGTAAGGCTGAAGTAAAAAAAAAAAATAAAATAAAATATATCTTTGTACAACTATATCAGCTTAAGATGAAACATAAAGTACCCTTTCATTTAATGCTTCCATTTCTTGCAACAAACAAAGTCAATTCGAGTTGTTTCAAAAGCAATTCAGCCACCAAAGTGAGAAAATATCTCTGTCCTATAATTGTACAAGCAAATAATATGCCCTGTAAACTCAGTTTTATGTATATATCAATCTATCCACTTTAGTCTTCGTCCATTCTAGGCTGAAAAAGAAACACTGAAATTAACATCATCTTCAATTTAAACAAAAGCTTTAACTTGAACAACAAATCCAACAATACAAACTCAATTCAAAACTAAGAGGATCAAGGAAGACTCCTGCTTGCCAGTTTTCAAAGCTCGGTTCAAAAGAATGCTCTGTTCATTCTTTAATCACTGTGAGCAAACTTTCCCCCTTTCAGTTTTCAACTCTGTTTATTTTGATTGTGTGATGAATTTCTTGATGCTTATGATTGGAATCATTATTGCATGTTGGTATTGATGCAAAGTATCAGAGCATATATATATGTCTGGTATACAAAAAGGAAGAAAAAAATAAAACAAAAAAAAATAGAACTTGCCTCTCTGTTTTCTTCCTTTTGAACAATGTGAGTAAACATATCTTTGGAAAAGTTTTAAGTTTTATTTAAACAGTTCATACTTCACCCATTAATTGCTTTATTCATGCTTCAGTATGATGATTTTGAAATGATGCTCTGGGTTCTCTGAAATTTTGTTACAAGTTTCATTTTTTTGTTCAAAGTCTCAAACTATGCTTGTTTAAATCATTTTTTGTAAGTTTTGATTCTTAACAAACAAGTTGTTAAATTTAAAAACAAGATTTTGCAAAGTTATTTAAACATGCAGAAAATTTTCTCTTTGTAACTCTACTTTACAGGTTTCCAACCAATATTTGACAAAAATAAATTGTTATAAAATATCAATCCAAGAATATATATTGAATTTACACTGTAAGACATGAATTTTAAAAAAAAATTAAATTTTTAGTTTAGTATACTCAGAGAAATTTATATATGAACAAAAATTTCACTTTTCTAAATTCCTGATTATTGAATCAATTATAAACGCTGAAAATTGTTATATAGCAGGTTTAATCCTTTACGAATCCAGGAAAAATGCCAAAGAAATTTTCTAATGTGTAGATTTTGAATGCGAGTTCAAACTAGGGTTTTGGGTTGAGCTTTTGCACAGGTCAGTTGACATGATGAGTTCATCATCTAGGTACGATCGAGCTGCACGTGCTCGTGGGTGAAGATGGCTTGGGGTGTTGTCGTGCCATGGCCAAAAGCATAGAATTTTCTGGTGGCCGATGACGTGATGGCGAGAAGGTTTTTGGTTGGAGCTTTGTTCAGTTCTTTTCGATTGAGTGACGAGATCTTGATCTGAAATTTTTGACTTCATGTTGAATGTTGCAATCGAGCTTGGAGATGATTCGTGATGTGTCGGAAGGGGCGAGGTTTGCCAGAGCGTCGCCATGATAGCGTGCACGTGCACAGGGGAGACCTCGTGTCAGGGTCTGATCACATTTATTCGAAGCGCCAGAGAGGAAGAAGGAACGAGTGATCGAGTTGATACTCGAGAAATTTGCGTTTGCATCAGAACGAAACTTGCGTACGCGAGTGTACAGGGCTACTTAGTTTAGGTATTTAAATTGAAAAAAAAAGTAAAAGAAGAAGAAAGGAACCAGAGGAAAGAAGAAGAACTGAAGAATACTGGGAAGTGGAAATGCTCGAAAATAAGGACCTGGGTATATGCTCGGGTTAAATTCAAATTTTGTTAGGCCCAAATTGATTAAAAGTTTATAAAAAACCTAAGTAGATGAAGAAAAAAAAGGGCACGGGAAGGAAAAAAATGGGCTCGAGAACCTGTTTCACTCGGGTGTGAATAAAAAGGGGTTAAGCCCAAAATCATTTAAAGTTGACAAGGTTAGATTAAACAATGTTCTTTAACTAAAAAAAAGAAAAAAAAAAAGAAAAAGAAATTAAAAAGGGAATTTGGAACAGTGTTTCAAACATATTGTGAATAATACTTAAATTGTAAATATGATTGAACTTTACTTTAAGTAATGAAGTTAATAATTTCTATTTCATTAACGAATGAATTTTCTATAGTAAATCGATTTATAATTAATAACGGTTAATGTGAGAAATATTCTTTAAAAAGGGAACTAAAGAAACTAAATAGTTAATGAAATCATTAACTAAGATTATCTGAACAATTAATTTATGCGATTTAATTTTTAACCATAAATTAGATTAACTAATTTAATGATAGAAAATATGGAATTGATTTATTTAGCATAATTAATTGAGTTAATTTGATTTATTCAAAAATCTAAATTTCTTAAGTTAATAAATTCAGAATAATCACTTGATAATTTTGAAAATATAATTACTTAGAGAAGTAATTAATAGATAATAAATGAATGTAATTAATTAAATGATGATTTGAAATTTGAGTAAATTATTTGTTAATAAATTTAAAGGATTAATTAATAATGTGATTAATTAAGATTAACTTAATAATTAAAGATAAATTGATTCATTAATTAAGAATGATAGTTAATAATTAGGGGTTAACTAATAAATTGTGAAAGGGAATTTATTTCAAAAAATTTGTAATTAAATTATGATAATTAACCCGGATTAATAATTGATACATCCGATTTAAATTAATTATTTGATTAATAAATTCATTTGTGAATGTTTGGACTTGGCTGAATAATTGTTTTGTTTGATATCCCTGATATGTGATGCTTTCTGTTATATTCTGATTTGTGTTGTGATCTGTGATATAGTTTATTATCTGTGATATATATATATATCTGTGAATCTGTGTATGAAAGATAAGCGTTATAATTTATATCGCTTATCGAATATATTGTTGTATTTGATCTGTGATGATTGAATAATGTTGCACTATTGTGTAAAAGCCCTGGACCACACTTATACACACACAAATATGGATTTCACGAGGAAATCGATTAAGTCGCAGATTTTTGAAATAGTTTTGAATTTGAAGTTTTAAATTCAAATGTTTTCAAAATTGAATCTAAATAAAAGTGAAAAGCTTTTGAAATGGAATTTCAAAGATGAAATTTATTCTTGAATAACTTGATTAAATTTTGGAATTTAAATAATTTGATTTAAATTTAAAATTCAAGATTTGAAATTGAATTCTATGATTTGAAATTAGGGATTAAAGATGTTATACCAGTTATATATAAGTTAAACCATTTTAAATATATTGATTTTGAGAATTAGAATTTAAATTCAAGGGCTTTAACTCGAGCAAATATAATTGGATTTTTCTGAAACGAAAACTGTTTGTTTTCAATTAATAAAAGCTTTCACATAAGTAACGAACTTCCAATTTGTGTTAAAATGATTTCTAGTTTAAAATAAAAATAATTTCCAAGTTATAAAAACGATTTGGAAGCTATAAGTTAAATCTTTGATTTAAAGATTTGATGAGTTAATCTAATTGAATGGAAATTTGTTTGAAATCCATGATTGAATCTTTGTGAAATCGGGTGAACTTTGTGAAGTAAAATCTTTTTAAAGATTTAAATGGTAATTTGTTTAAACCATTTGAAAGATAATTTTGGGTTTTAAGTTGTGGCTTAATTGAAATCCCATACCCATATGTTTTTAAATATTACGCTCACTATTCGGTTTAGCCGGGAGAGGACCTTTGTGTCATATATCCCATTCCGAATATGTGATACGTCGTTATGGATAGCATTTGAAGACCGGTGGTGAAGACTGGATACTTTCGAAAACGAAAGGGTTTCTCGTCGAATGTCTTTGCATCGAC
This sequence comes from Allium cepa, assembly GCA_030765085.1. NCBI lineage: Eukaryota > Viridiplantae > Streptophyta > Magnoliopsida > Asparagales > Amaryllidaceae > Allium > Allium cepa. The sequence goes on from CM060932.1 coordinate 951,566,490, forward strand.
TGGTCCCCGGTATAGAGACTCCATATGTGATGGTAAATCCGGACGTGATTAGGGATTATCCGGATTGCAAGGACTTCTTTGGAAGTGCCTTCGGTTCTGTTCGAACCCGGACCAGACTTGCTCTCTTAGTGAATGTGATAGGGGGTTCTCGCTTCGCAGTTTGGTGGCGAATGGGAGACTCTTACCCCTACATGTCCTCTCTTAGTGAATAGGGGTTGGTTAGGCGTAAGCCGAGGCAGTCGAAAGGCTGGCCGTAAAAGCAAGGTCTGGGTACCATTGTATGCCATGGTGGGTCTGGGATGGTTGCAAAGCCTACCGGTCGCCATTGCCTCGTGTCGTTACACTTGGTATCAGAGCTAAATGTTGAGTAAGAACTTTAGCTACGGAGTGTAACACCTTAGATGGCTCATTAGAGATAGGGTGAAGTATACCCTAGAATGAGTGCAACCAGTGGAATTAAAATCCAAATTTCTTAATCTATTCTTTTTATCTGTTGATATTCTCTAAGATATTTCGTCCGAATGCCTAAATCGGTTTCTTACTATTCACAGATGGTAAGAAATGAGTGGAAGAAGAGGACGAAATAGGAGGCAGGAAAGTACCACTTCAGCTGGTCAAAACCCTGCAACAACAGATATTCCCATTCAATCTCAATCAAATCTGTTTCATTTATATCGAAGTTTTTCTAGACTTGGTGGAAAGCCGTTCACTGGCAAAGAAACTATTATCGAAGCACAAGCCTGGATTCGATCGTGTGAGAAGATTTTCAAAGGAAATGAATTTTATAAGGTAACCTTCTCGTTTACAATTAAATTGTTCGAAATTTGTTCGACATGAGAACTATCCTTAGTCGTATTTCTCAACAATTCGTAAATGAATTGAATCTTGAATCTAAAATCGTAATCGAATCTATTTTTATCTATTTCATTGGGTTTCGATATATTTTACGAACGGTTAGTTATCCCTTCGAACTAACCAATACCCTTGTGTACTTCATAGATCAGAATACCCAATTTTTCATAATTGATTGAATTGTTCTTCTATCTTTCGTCTATCTTCGTTATCTCTCTTTGGCGAATTTCGAGGACGAAATTCTTTTTAAGGGGGGAAGTCTGTAACGATCCCGAGTTTTAATTTATTTTAAATTGATAATTAAATTAATTTTTGATTTAAAATTGTGAAATTAAATGATAATCGATTGGAGTTTTCCAAATTTAAATGGTTCGTGTTATTTATTAATAAGAAAATGGTTTCTTTTGTAAATTATTTTAAATCAAAAAGGAGTTATTTTTATAACAATAAGTATAATAGCTTTATATTTATATACATGGAGTATAAATTCAAACAACATAATTAAAATAGAAATTTATTTGCAATACAAAGTAACAAAGCAAAAAAAATAAAGTTGCAGCCACCAAATAAAAACAAGTAAGTAAAGCAAAGGAAATAAATATACTTACAAAATGATAAAACAAAGTAAGGCTGAAGTAAAAAATAATAATAATAATAAAATATATCTTTGTACAACTATATCAGCTTAAGATGAAACATAAAGTACCCTTTCATTTAATGCTTCCATTTCTTGCAACAAACAAAGTCAATTCGAGTTGTTTCAAAAGCAATTCAGCCACCAAAGTGAGAAAATATCTCTGTCCTATAATTGTACAAGCAAATAATATACCCTGTAAACTCAATTTTATGTATATATCAATCTATCCACTTTAGTCTTCGTCCATTCTAGGCTGAAAAAGAAACACTGAAATTAACATCATCTTCAATTTAAACAAAAGCTTCAACTTGAACAACAAATCCAACAATACAAACTCAATTCAAAACTAAGAGGATCAAGGAAGATTCCTGCTTGCCAGTTTTCAAAGCTCGGTTCAAAAGAATGCTCTATTCATTCTTTAATCACTGTGAGCAAACTTTCCCCCTTTCAGTTTTCAACTCTGTTTATTTTGATTGTGTGATGAATTTCTTGATGCTTATGATTGGAATCATTATTGCATGTTGGTATTGATGCAAAGTATCAGAGCGTATATATATATGTCTGGTATACAAAAAGGAAGAAAAAAATAAAACAAAAAAATAGAACTTGCCTCTCTGTTTTCTTCCTTTTGAACAATGTGAGTAAACATATCTTTGGAAAAGTTTTAAGTTTTATTTAAATAGTTCATACTTCACCCATTAATTGCTTTATTCATGCTTCGGTATGATGATTTTGAAATGATGCTCTGGGTTCTCTGAAATTTTGTTACAAGTTTCATTTTTTTGTTCAAAGTCTCAAACTATGCTTGTTTAAATCATTTTTTGTAAGTTTTGATTCTTAACAAACAAGTTGTTAAATTTAAAAACAAGATTTTGCAAAGTTATTTAAACATGCAGAAAAATTTCTCTTTTTAACTCTACTTTACAGGTTTCCAACCAATATTTGACAAAAATAAATTGTTATAAAATATCAATCCAAGAATATATATTGAATCTACACTGTAAGACATGAATTTTAAAACCAAAATTTAAATTTTTAGTTTAGTATTCTCAGAGAAATTTATATATGAACAAAAATTTCACTTTTCTAAATTCCAGATTATTGAATCAATTATAAACGCTGAAAATTATTATATAGCAGGTTTAATCCTTTACGAATCCAGGAAAAATGCCAAAGAAATTTTCTAATGTGTAGATTTTGAATGCGAGTTCAAACTAGGGTTTTGGGTTGAGCTTTTGCACAGGTCAGTTGACAAGACGAGTTCATCATCTAGGTACGATCGAGTTGCACGTGCTCGTGGGTGAAGATGGCTTGGGGTGTTGTCGTGCCATGGCCAGAAGCATAGATTTTTCTGGTGGCCGATGACGTGATGGCGAGAAGGTTTTTGGTTGGAGCTTTGTTCAGTTCTTTTCCATTGAGTGACGAGATCTTGATCTGAAATTTTTGACTTCATGTTGAATGTTGCAATCGAGCTTGGAGATGATTCGTGATGTGTCGGAAGGGGCGAGGTTTGCCAGAGCGTCGCCGTGATGGCGTGCACGTGTACAGGGGAGACCTCGTGTCAGGGTCTGATCACATTTATTCGAAGCGCCAGAGAGGAAGAAGGAACGAGTGATCGAGTTGATACTCGAGAAATTTGAGTTTACATCAGAACGAAACTTGCGTACGCGAGTGTACAGGGCTACTTAGTTTAGGTATTTAAATTGAAAAAAAAAGTAAAAGAAGAAGAAAGGAACCAGAGGAAAGAAGAAGAACTGAAGAATACTGGGAAGTGGAAATGCTCGAAAATAAGGACCTGGGTATATGCTCGGGTTAAATTCAAATTTGGTTAGGCCCAAATTGATTAAAAGTTTATAAAAAACCTAAGTAGATGAAGAAGAAAAAAGGGGGCACGGGAAGGAAAAAAATGGGCTCGAGAACCTGTTTCACTCGGGTGTGAATAAAAAGGGGTTAAGCCCAAAATCATTTAAAGTTGACAAGGTTAGATTAAACAATGTTCTTTAACTAAAAAAAAAGAAATTAAAAAGGGAATTTGGAACGGTGTTTCAAACATATTGTGCATAATACTTAAATTGTAAATATGATTGAACTTTACTTTAAGTAATGAAGTTAATAATTTCTATTTCATTAACGAATGAATTTTCTATAGTAAATCGATTTATAATTAATAACGGTTAATGTGAGAAATATTCTTTAAAAAGGGAACTAAAGAAACTAAATAGTTAATGAAATCATTAACTAAGATTATCTGAACAATTAATTTATGCGATTTAATTTTTAACCATAAATTAGATTAATTAATTTAATGATAGAAATTATGGAATTGATTTATTTAGCATAATTAATTGAGTTAATTTGATTTATTCAAAAATCTAAATTTCTTAAGTTAATAAATTCAGAATAATCACTTGATAATTTTGAAAATATAATTACTTAGAGAAGTAATTAATAGATAATAAATGAATGTAATTAATTAAATGATGATTTGAAATTTGAGTAAATTATTTGTTAATAAATTTAAAGGATTAATTAATAATGTGATTAATTAAGATTAACTTAATAATTAAAGATAAATTGATTCATTAATTAAGAATGATAGTTAATAATTAGGGGTTAACTAATAAATTGTGAAAGGGAATTGATTTCAAAAAATTTGTAATTAAATTATGATAATTAACCCGGATTAATAATTGATACATCCGATTTAAATTAATTATTTGATTAATAAATTCATTTGTGAATGTTTGGACTTGGCTGAATAATTGTTTTGTTTGATATCCCTGATATGTGATGCTTTCTGTTATATTCTGATTTGTGTTGTGATCTGTGATATACTTTATTATCTGTGATATATATATATATCTGTGAATCTGTGTATGAAAGATAAGCGTTATAATTTATATCGCTTATCGAATATATTGTTGTATTTGATCTATGATGATTGAATAATGTTGCACTATTGTGTAAAAACCCTGGACCACACTTATACACACACAAATATGGATTTCACGAGGAAATCGATTAAGTCGCAGATTTTTGAAATAGTTTTGAATTTGAAGTTTTAAATTCAAATGTTTTCAAAATTGAATCTAAATAAAAGTGAAAAGCTTTTGAAATGGAATTTCAAAGATGAAATTTATTCTTGAATAACTTGATTAAATTTTGGAATTTAAATAATTTGATTTAAATTTAAAATTCAAGATTTGAAATTGAATTCTATGATTTGAAATTAGGGATTAAAGATGTTATACCAGTTATATATAAGTTAAACCATTTTAAATATATTGATTTTGAGAATTAGAATTTAAATTCAAGGGCTTTAACTCGAGCAAATATAATTGGATTTTTCTGAAACGAAAACTGTTTGTTGTCAATTAATAAAAGCTTTCACATAAGTAACGAACTTCCAATTTGTGTTAAAATGATTTCTAGTTTAAAATAAAAATAATTTCCAAGTTATAAAAACGATTTGGAAGCTATAAGTTAAATCTTTGATTTAAAGATTTGATGAGTTAATCTAATTGAATGGAAATTTGTTTGAAATCCATGAATGAATCTTTGTGAAATCGGGTGAACTTTGTGAAGTAAAATCTTTTTAAAGATTTAAAATGGTAATTTGTTTAAACCATTTGAAAGATAATTTTGGGTTTTAAGTTGTGGCTTAATTGAAATCCCATACCCATATGTTTTTAAATATTACGCTCACTATTCGGTTTAGCCGGGAGAGGACCTTTGTGTCATATATCCCATTCCGAATATGTGATACGTCGTTATGGATAGCATTTGAAGACCGGTGGTGAAGACCGGATACTTTCGAAAACGAAAGGGTTTCTCGTCGAATGTCTTTGCATCGACTGGTCCCCGGTATAGAGAGTCCATATGTGATGGGAAATCCGGACGTGATTAGAGATTATCCGGATTGCAAGGACTTCTTTGGAAGTGCATTCGGTTCTGTTCGAACCCGGAACAGACTTGTATGGATTGTATGTCTGACGTTGCATTTTGGAAATATAAAGCTGATTTCTTTCAAATACATTTCTATGGTGGCGGAGAATTTATTCTTTTAGCTTAACACCCTTCTCTGAGACGTACGAGCTCAGAGGTTATGTAGTTGAATGTTATCAGCAATATATTCCCAATTTGGTAATGTGACATGCTAAGTGCTGATGTGTAATGATCATTGTTTGATCATTTGTGATAGGATCATTTGTTTGATCATTTATCTTTGTGATCATTACTTTGATCATTTGTTGACCCAAAGCATAGCTTTGTACCAAAGCGTAGCTTTGTGGATGAAACTTTTTCGAGCCTCACAAATCGGTAATGGTCGAAACAGGAATTGTGCGGCAAGGTTTCAGGGGTAGCTCCCCTAGGGTATGACCATTCCTTCTGGAGAAGGGTAGTATCGTGGTATGGAGCCCAGATACTTGCTCATGTGGACACACTATATTTATTTATGTGTGATGTTGGTTTAGAGGATCCTCGTTTAAAGGTCCCAAAGGACCGGGGGTGGCATATCTGAGGGTTTGTAATATCCCTTGGGAAAAGGGGTTCCCGGCCTTGTTTGGCAGAGAACGGTTTGGTTCTCGGGGCGTCCCGCCAGAGGCGTTCCCATGTGGCAATAGGAAGTTCCTTAGCCTGACCATTTGTTGGAAAAATCCAAAGAAACAATACGCGCCTTGTACGGTTTTAGTTGTATAACCTGCCATGGAATGTGGCGGTAACCTGCTATTGAACATGGTAGCTATAGTAGGCATACGATAATGGTCGTATGTTGGCTAAGATTTATATTCTACTTTCGAAATGTTTTCTGCACTATGCACTAATAATAATAATCAAATGATTTGATTTTGCGTAGTAAGCATGTTTGACTATCATAAGGAGAAATCTCCTCCAATTCTGCGTTTGCATGGTGTGTGTGTGGGGAGGCCTTATGGTAGTCTCATTTTTCAAAAAGCATTGCGATTTTCAAAAGGATAAATCTTTTGATTGTTTTTAAAGACAAACTGTTTTTGTTTGCTCATACCAGTCCCATGACTGACCCGGAGTTTATTGTTCCTTTCCTAAACTCTGGGTGCCCATAATTTTTCCACACGGGCAGTCTAGAGTTCATTTTTCAGATAGTTAGGTTCAGTAGATTATCTGGAGCTGGTTCAGTCTCTGGATCACGCCGCACTTGCTTATCTTGGTGCAATTTTGATGGTGGATCGAGCTAGGAGTTTTGGAGCTCTGTTTTTGGAGCTTTTGGATCAGAGTTGCAGTATTGGATCTTTGAAGACTTATCTCATTTCGTGTTATATTCCGCTGTATTCTATGTTGTATATTCTCTGATGTTGATGATTATCATTGTATCAAATTGATGTATCAGATATTGTATTTATGTTATATTAATGATATCATCTTTTATTTCCGCTGTGTATTTATCATTTAATGGTGTTGCAAGCTCCCGCGATACGAATTTGATGTTGTTTATCGGACATCGATTTCGGGTCGTGACATCCTCCCTCTATTCCATTAGCTACAGCAAACCAAAACCCCACAATGCCCAATGCACCGTGCACGTGCACATGGCGTCGGAGTCACTCTGATCATCGCCGCCGTCACTCCTCAATCGCCGCCGACTTCCTTGACCATCCTCGCAACCCAGAATCACTCACAACCCCCAAAATCAAAAACGAGCAAACAATATACCCGGAAATAAAACTGATCGACTACTTCGTCCACGCTACCCACCTCCGATCACCAGAGGCCTTGTCCTCGAGTTCATACCTTCGCCAAACATCCTCCTTCCCTTTTCCCCTACCCCGGTCTCATTCGATGCCGTTTTGCCTACGAAATCGTGACGCTAACCACGTCAACCATTAAGGGGTCTTAAACAATAAATCTTATCGAATCGCGCTTATCGACGCCCAAAAAAATGCGAGACCATTTTTCACATGGCCGCCGACCCACTACCCTGCTCTGGCCACAACCCCGAGGTTACTGATCCTTGCGGCTTCCAGAATCGATGATATACTCAATTCCGATCATCCCACAATTCCTCTCAAACCACAAGCTTAAAAGTCTTAATTTTATCATTAAAAATCATGGTTTTCATAATCGAAATTGATTTTATAGGTGAATCAAGAAATCATGAAAGTTGATTTTTATGAAATGTTCAATTCTCACTGTATATTTCTTTTTTCCCAGAAAATCTAAAATAATTCCACTTGAAACCATTTTTAAAGAGGATGTTACGTACATACACACATTTCACTTAGAGATCATAACCTATAGGAGATTGGAAAGGAAGAAATCGATTTTTTAACTTATTTTTGGTCTGTTAATATAAAACAGAGATATACATATGTGCATACAGGCACACAAACAGAAATTCAATCTATATGCCCAAACAACATTTACTTCATCCATGCAAATCACATTTAAATTATTATTATCATCAATTGTTGCATGCATAAACTATACAGATGATTAAACTTAAAAAAATCAAAGTTTACTCACTGGTATTGTTAAACAAAGGACATGTTTGAAAAAACTAGACTTGAATGATCTGATCTGGAACCTGGTTAATGATCTGAGACTTGAAATTCTTGAGTTGAATTTGAATTTGCTTGTTTGTTTTCAGGTTAAAACTTTAAAGCAGTTGTTACTGTAAAACCTTCTTGGATTTTGATTTTATTTTAGAAGATAAATGAAAGAATTAAGAAAGGAGAAGTGAAAATGTTTTTGAACTCAAAACCGCCTCCTCAATATTTTGTTATATTTTAATTTAAAAGAAAAACCATTGCCACTGTTTTTATGCATGTTACCTCAAGTTACAAATGTTAAATGCATGTATAAAAAGCTTACAAATGTTTTTATTAGTTTAAATATTATGTTTATATTTATTTATATATTTCCTTTTTCTTTACTAAGGTTACTTAATATGATAAAAACACTTTTATGTTATAGACTTATACTTTTATATTTACTAATTATATTTATCACATGTATATCTTAAAGAAATATATTAAAACCTTTATTTATTCTTATTTAAATTTTATTAAGTTATTACTAATTTAAATAATAACTATATATAAATACTTACCTTAAGTGTTTTAAAATGTAGAATTTTAACTTTAAATAACTTTTGAGGATTATTATATTAAATTCAAACCAACGCTTCTTATTCACAATATATATACACATATATATACATAAGATTGGAAATATCCTATGTGAATTATATATATATATGTATCCACACCTTTATAAATTTCCATATATTCTACTACCCATGGCATATATATTTATATATTTACACGCTTATATATTTGTACATGTATACACTTAAAATTTTCAACATTATAAAATTTACACATATCAATTTATATATATATATATATACACACATACTTTATCTTGAATTAAATAGTGAAATATGTTATTCATTTATCCAAAGATTTATATTTCAACATTTATTATAGTTTCAAATCCATATATATATATATATATATATATATATATATATATATATATCCAAATATTTATTAGAATTTTATTTATTCAACTTATAAATTAGTATTTTAATAAATTTAATCCTGCTAATTACCAGTTAACAAATGGCTAAAAATCCGGGTTATCACATTCCTTCCCATTTTGAATCTTTTCGTCCTCGAGAAGGAATGAAGCAAGAACTTAATTAAAATTCTTATTATCAGTTAAATTGCTCTTTTTATTTAAAATTTTTGAAACACTTTAAAAATCTACGTAATATTATCAGAATAGTTTTATAAAAATACTTTTTATAACTTGATGTCTGTAACGACCCATCCCACAAAAAGGCGCATCATTATTAAGAAAGAAAGGAAAAGAAAAGAGAAAAGACAGGAAAGAAAGAACTAAACAATATTAGAATCTCATAGCGGAACGGAAAAATATATTAATCACATAGTTATTACATAATATACAACATCTATCAAAGTTACACAGCTTTACATCAGAACATATTAGCCAGTCATGAAAACCTATCAATCATACAACTCAAGATACAACACAGAGATTAACACAGCGGAACCACAATATTTGTATATGCTAAAGCTTCCTGCTCCATATCTCCTCTAAAATTCATCAAAGCTAACCTAAATACCTTGGCTACTCATAAAAATTTGAGTATCCAAGAGTTTAAGAAAACACAAAATAAACTCTGGGTCAGACATGAGTCTGGTATGAGTAAATGGGTTAAAGTTGCTTAACTTTGAAAATCATTGAAAACAAAGGGTATCTCGTAAGACCACGCCATAAATAAACATGTCGAGTTTTTACCTTACGATAACCAAAACATTTGATAGGAAATCCAGTGATATTATAATAGTGTCTAGGGTTTTCAAGTAAAATAGAAAATAGCTGGAATGCTTACATCTCACGTTCCAACATAATTAGGCACAATCAAAACGTACGACACTTACTGGAGATTGGATCCATATAATGGTAGAGCTACTGTGGTACCACCCGTCACAGTACCTGGTCTAGATCAGAGTACCGAGGATCCACCCTGATCCCCTACAATACAAGATCGGAACTTTGGATAATCCCGAATAAGACAACCCCACAGTTGTTCGTGACCAACCGCTTAGACAGCCGAATAAAAAGGGATCTCTAGATAGGGGAAATCTTATCCTACTTGGGTGCTACACACTTAGCCTTGCTGCAGCTCCCCTATTTTATCCATTCCCGGTTGATTAGGATTGAGGCTACGATTACCTTTTTAGAACACATATCTTGGAATGCTCATCGTCCTTCAATAACGATGTTCTGAAAGCATTCAATCCATACAAGTTCGTTCCAGGTTCGAACGAAACCGAAGGCACTATCTCGCTACACTCATTTTGGAATCACCCTCAGAGTTAATGACAATAGCCCTTGCACTCTAAAACTTCATCTCGATCCAAATCACTATCCCCGTTAAACTCGTTTTGGAATCACCCCAGAGTTAATTACAATAGATCTTCACTTGAGATTTCATGACCTATCGTTTAATTTAGATCAATGTCGTTTTCGAATATCCAATTTGGAAGTCCGATCCCAGTCTCACCGAAATCCAAAACGCCATTTTAATGTCCAAGTTGTTTTAAGTTTAGACAATTCAATTTATTATATAGCATAACATATTCACCCAGATAGATAATACACATTATCTCAAATAGATAATCCATATTATCACAATTCAACCAGAACATCTCATATCACAGAGCAGCACATATCACATATCAAAGATACCAAAGAATCCAAGGTATTCAATATCATTAAATCACCCATAAGCAAGATTAATTAGTCACACCATTTCTATTTATTTTAAATAAATTAAATTAATTACTTTAATCACTTTTAAATCCTGCTTACTTAACATTAATTAATTACAACCAATTAATTACAACCAATTAATTACTCATCCTTTAATTATCATCTTAATTAATAATCCTTAATTAATTATTCTTTAATTACATTAAGCCTTTAATTAATCACATAGATTAATTATCCTTTAACCATTCATATTATTTAACCTTTAATCACGCTCATTTATTAATTATACTATAATTAATTACATTAGTTAATGATCCTTAATTAATTACATTAATTAATTATTCTATAATCACTACATTGATTAATTATCTTTTAATTAATCACATTCATTAATTAACTAACCCTTTAATTAATTAACTTAATTAATCAATTCTTTAATTAATTACACTAAGTAATTAATCCGTAATTACTCCTATTAAGTAATTTCTCTTTAATTAAATAATCTTCCTTTAATTAAATACACTCGGTAATACTTTATTAATTACATTAAGTAATTATACTTAATCAATTTCATTAAGTGGTTATCCTTAATTAATTAAATTAATTCTTAAATTTATTAATTATCTTAAATTCATTACATTAATTAATTATCTCTTAATCACTAGTTAATGATCCTTAAATTAATTACATTCGCTAACTAACCATTAATTACCTTCATTAAGTAGTTAATCCTTTGATTATTAACATTAATTAATTAAACCTTATTAATTTAATTAAGTGTTTGACCTTTAATTAATTTTACTAATTAATTATCTTCAATTAATCACAACCTTAATTAATTAAAGATAAATTCTTTAACTTAATTAATTACTTAATTTAACTATTAAAATTTATTTTGAAAATCATTTAGGAATTAATTACATAATTAACCTAATATAATTACTTTTAAACAAAACAATTTTAGAGAAAACATTTAACTTTAAAATTACATCTTTGAAACTAGTTTTAAAAACTTGTTTAAAACTTGTTTAATAGATTTACCCTTGAAACTTGGCTTACATTCCTTTGAAAATATATTACTAGCCTTTAAAACTTGTTTAAAATTTCTTTACTTAAAAACTTGGACTAATACATTTATTTGCTTGAAAACAAATTATACAAAACATTTGAAAATATTTTTATTAATTAAAGTTTAATACTCTTACCTTAATCATGTCCTAATTCAAACATCATCTTACTATATTTTAAAACACTTACGAATTTAATTACATAATTAATCTAATATATAATTACTTTTAAACAATTTTAATTATTTTAAATCTTTAAAAACGTATTCATTTTAAAATTTACTTTTAAACTTGGCTAAACATTCTTTTTGGAAACTTGATTAATTATATTTTCTTTTGCTTTTAAAAACCTGTACTTGATTTCCTTTAAAAATTTGAAACTTGGAACAAAAATCGACCCAAGCCCAAGCTTCAAATTTCACAAGTCACCCTCGCAAATTCTCGTGATCAACCCCGAGAAAACACTCACCTTCCCTCATGCTCAGAACAACTCTGACATGAACATGCACGTGTGCACTGTGCATGCTGTTCTGACCACCCTCGATCAACGTCGTGACCATCCCCAAGTTGTCGTCAACCTCGACAATCAACACGACCACCCAATCCCGATGATAACGACGTAAATTGAAATCGAGCAAACTCAATTTCCACTGGAACCCAACCCACCGTCAAAAACTCCTCACCGACAACGATCTCGTCCACCGTAACCCCTACCGCTTTGTCCAGAGTAGCATCACGGCACCCAACGTCGAGTCCCCCACACGCAATATCCTCCAGTCTCCCTACGACGACGCAATCGCCTCGAATACATCGACCACCCAAACCGACGACGAAACCCAACTTCGACATCCCCTGGTCACCACGTCCATCTAAAAATCCTCTCACCATTTTTCCTATAATCGTCAACCTTCAAGCAACCCTCGACAATAATCACAACCTTCGAGTCGCCGCCATTCGTCGGATATTGACAAAAGTGCAAAAAATGATCAACTAAGAAATTCTCGACCATTATAATACTAAAAAACATGACATGATTATTAAAATTCATCATTCACTAATACGAATCTGATTATGTCATCGAATCGTGAAAATAAAATGATTGATTTTTCTAATTTTCAAAGGTTTCACTGTAATATATCATTTTAAAAATAAATACTCAACCAATACACTTGAAATCATTTTTAAAAATGATGTTACCTTGTTTCAACATTTTATCTTCAGAAATCATAGCCTAAAATTGTTTCGTTCGTAAGATATGAATTTTGTTTATTGTTTTTGTGGTTGTGAACATGACAGAGACAAGAATATATATACACACAGACATGCGTACAAATAAACAGAGCAGTTCAAACTATGATCTAGATAAAAACATTCATGCAAACCATATGATAACATTTCCATACATATTTGTCACATAAATCAAGTATAAAAACAGACTTAAAAACTTTTTAAATCAAAGGTTTACTCACTGTTATTTAAAAACAGAGAAGCAGGCTCTAAATCTTTTATCTGGAATTTTGTTTTGATCTGAAGCTTGAATTTGATTTGTACTAGATTTTTGAAACTGATCTATGAAACAGCAAATTGAATTGTTGAGTTTGAAGCTTGATCTTGAAGTAGTTGTTTAGTATAATTTTCTATAGTTTTTGGTTTTGAAGATGAGAGAAAAGAGAAAATTTGAAAAGGAAGACTGTAAAAACTTTGAACTAAAAAGAATGGACAGGCTTCTCTCTAATACATGTTATTAGTATAATTAAATTTTTAAAGAAATAAATGTTGCCACTTGTTATTTCAACTTATCCTTAGCTTACAAATGTATAAAACATCTTATTATTATTACAAATGTCAAAGACAAGTATATATGAATTACAAATGTTTAATCTTTCCTTTTATTAATTGCATATGTTTATATTGATTTATGTATTATGTTTATATATTTATATGTTTTTATTGATAAGCTTTTAAATCTTTATATGTATATAAACGATCTTTATCTCAAATATAACTTTAAAAGAAAGCATTTTAAACATTTTTATTAAATCTTATTTTAAATTTTTAAAAGAAAATGTGTCAAATCTTTATAACAAATCCTGTTAAGTTGAAATATTTTTATTATATATATATACACACACACTATATTAAATGTTTGAAAATATAGAGTTTATCTTTTAAATTGCTTTTTTGAAAATTAATACATTGAGTTTAAAACATATATTCCAAATCACAATACGCACACACACATACACACACACATCTATATAATTAGAAAACATATCTTTATTAGTTTGAAAAGATAAATTTTGCCAAATTAAATGATTGTAAAAGAAATTTTTTAAATCAATATTGCCAAATTCAAATTATTTTAGGAGATTATCAAATTGTTATTGCCTAAAATTCCGAATCATCACATTCCTTTCCGCTTAAAAGAATTTCGTCCCTGAAATTTAAAAGCAAAGATAATTTAATAATCCAGCAAAGGTTTTTATTTCCAAACAACAAAGCCTATATCATTCATAAACTAACAACCATAGTAATCAATTTATTCATACAAACAAATCTAACTATCCTGACACAATTCAGGATAAGACTTCCTAATACTATCTAGAGTTTCCTAGGTACAATCACTAGGATCCTCGCTCCACTGAACCTAACTAGCTATACCATTCTGATCCTGAGCTTCTTCGCAATACGATCTATAAACTGAACAGGATGTCTGACCACAAACAAGTCCGACTCAACTTCCAAATCCTCCTGAAATTATTGTTCCACAACCAGTGATGGGTCATGCACATACTTCCTCAGACAAGATACATGAAATACATTGTGAATCCCAGCTATCCGAACTAGAAATCAATCCTATAGGCCAAAGTACTTATCTTTTCGAGAACACTGAAATGTCCAACATATCTCGAAGCTAGCTTTCCAGTCTTACCAAATCTTATTGCTCCGTTGATCAGAGAAACATTAACAAAAAAAACCAAATCTCTAACTTCTAATTCCAAATTCCTTCGTCTCTTATCTGCATAACTCTTCTGATGATCCTCGGTTGCCTTCATCCTTTTTTAATCAGCTCAACCTTCGCAGATGCCTCTCGAAACAAATTTGGACCAAGAATAAGACGATCTCCGGATTTTACTCAATAAGATGGTCCTCACAAGATCTATCGAAAATCTAGAACACAACTCTACTTCACAAACATCAGTGGACTTCAAACTTATTCTCCAATCAAGAAAAGCAAAAACAGGTGCACTTGCCAACTCTGCCTTCAGATCCCAAATGAACTTCATGTAGAAACCCTCTAATCCAAAACAAATGCGAATTTCCATAGGATTCTACGGTTTCTTCCATTCGAGAACAGCTCCTACCTTGCTTCCGCTGTGCAACTTTGATTTGGAGTAGATGAGAATGTCGTTGATGAACATGAGTACAAACTTGGTCAACACATCTCGGAAGACACGGTTCATCGGATCCATAAAAGAGAAAACACAGAAGTTCCAAGAAGAAGATCAAAAAGATCACCAATACGAGGCAAGGGATACTTATTCCTGATGGTCACCTTATCCAATTTCCGAAGCGGGGCAAACCTTTTGACTTCCTTGAAGAAATCCGATAAATCTCTGATAACTTCGATAGCTCCTACTTCCTCTTGAGATGCCTCAATCTCATGCAAAGATTACCCAAGTGAACTTAAACTATCGCAAGTCACTTTAGCGATTCTATCCAGTTCAGTTTCCAAAGACATTATTCTCTCTTCACAAATCAGAATAGCTTAGTGCTAGTCTAACCAATCCATTGAAGAAATGGGTCCACTCCGCTGCTTCTGAATTCCACCTCTAGGACACTGTTTTGCCAGATGACTTCCCTGCTGGCACACATAACACTTCCGAGCTGCATTGTTGCCTTTGGGTTTCCCTTACCCTACTACTTCCAATTTGGATTGAATTCTCTTTTTTTCGGTTGGAAGAATTCCCATTCGAAGCTACCATTGATGCCAAAAACTTCTTATCCATAAGCTCCTAGAATCCTCAAAGCCATATCAACCAATTCCACAAACAAGCCTTTGAGATGGGCAGACATCTTCTCAAGAAACTCACGCCTCAAACCAACACAAACAGCTCGCTTTCCTTATGGGGGTGTGTCAATAAGACCAGGTCCGTAGAGACAACTCATTGAACTCGGTCTCGTATTCCGATACAGACAAATTCCCTTGCTTGATATCCAGAAAATTCCTATGCAGTCGAGTCTTCCCTGCGGTAGCTCCTCGAAACTCCCATAAACTAGCTCCAAGAGAAAACATCTTCGGGAACATCCACGGTTACTGTGCCCCACCACACAGCTGCTCCTTCCTGAAGTTGTCATGATGCCATCACTCGCTTCTGTACTTCCGACAGATCCAAACTCTAGAAAATCCACTTGCACAAGCGCAACCAAACTTGCACTTTAGTATAAACTCCGAGATTGGTGAATTCCTTACTAAATGTCGCACAGCTCACTCAAGGCGGCATATACTCTTCCAGCCTCGGCATATACTCTTCCAACCTCAACATTCGGAATTCTTCCTTTTGTGGTAGTCCTGCTACACACACCACTACCCCTCCTATCTTTAGACTCGTGTTGGAAAACCCGAACAGGTAACCCAACAAATTAGGCAGGAATATATATATATATATATATATATATATATATATATATATATAAATACAAGTGCGCTCTCTCAAGAAAGATATCACTCTAAAGCCAAGGTATTATCTCAACCTAGAGCTCTGATACCACGTGTGACGACCCGCCTTTTTTCCCATAGAAAGGCATATCATCATTAAGAAAGAAAGGGATAGAAAAGAGAAAAGATAGGAAAGAAAGAACTAAACAATATCAGAATCTCATAGCAGAACGGAAAAATATATTAATCACATAGTTATTACATAATATACAACATCTATCAGAGTTACACAGCTTTACATCACAACACGTTAGACCATGAAAACCTGTCTATCATACAACTCAAGATACAACACAGAGATTAACATAGTGGAATCACAGTATCTATATACGCTGAAGCCTCCAGCTCCATATCTCCTCCAGAATTCGACAAAGCTAACCTGAATCCCTTGGCTAGTCGTAAAAATTTGAGTACCCAAGAGTTTAAGAAAATAGAAAATAAACTCTGGGTCAGACATGGGTCTGGTGTGAGTAAACAAGTTAAAGTTGCTTAACTTTGAAAATCATTGAAAACAAAGAGTATCTCGTAAGACCACGCCACAAATAGACATGTCAGGTTTTTACCTTACGATAACCAAAACATTTGATAGGAAATCCGGTGATATTATAATAGTGTCTAGGGTTTTCAAGTAAAATAGAAAATAGCTGGAATGCTTACATCTCACGTTCTAACATAGTTGGGCATAATCAAAACATACGGCACTTATTGGAGATTGGATTCCATACAATGGCAGGGCTACTGGGGTACCCCCCCGTCACAGTACCTGGTCTAGATCAGAGTACCGAGTATCCACCCTGATCCCCTGCAACATAAGACCGGAACTATCCCTTGCTGGATAATTTGAATAAGACAACCCCTCAATTGTTCGCGACCAACCGCCCACACAACCGAATAAAAAGGGATCTCTAAACAGGGAAAATCTTATCCTACTTGGGTGCTACCCGCTTAGCCTTGCTGCACCTCCCCTGTTTTAGCCATTCCTGGTTAATGAGGCTTGAGGCTACGATTACCTTTTTAGAACACATATCTTGGAATGCTCATCGACCTCCAATGACGATGTTTTGAAAGCATTCAATCCATGCAAGTTCGTTCCGGGTTCGAATGAAACCGAAGGCACTATCTCGCTACACTCATTTTGAAATCACCCTCAAGTTAACGACAATAGCCCTTGCACTCTAAATCTTCATCTCGATCGAAAGCACTATCCCTGTTAAACTTGTGTCGGAATCACCCTCAGAGTTAACGACAACAGACATTCCTCTTTGAATCTTCATCTTGATCTTCACTTGAGATTTCACGACCTATCATTTAATTTGGATCGATATAGTTTTCGGATATCCAGTTTGGAAATCTGATCCCAGTCTCACCGAAATCCAAAACGCCGTTTTAATGTCCAAGTTGTTTTAAGTTTAAACAATTCAATTTATTATATAGAATAACATATTCACCCAGACAGATAATTTACATTATCTCAAATAGATAATCCATATTATCATAATTTAACCAAAACCTCTCATATCACGGAGCAGCACATATCACATATCGGAGATACCAAATAATCCAAGGTATTTAATATCATTAAATCATCCATAAGTAAGATTAATTAGTCACACCATTCCTAATTAATTTAAATAAATTAAATTAGTTA
This sequence comes from Allium cepa, assembly GCA_030765085.1. Taxonomy (NCBI): domain Eukaryota; kingdom Viridiplantae; phylum Streptophyta; class Magnoliopsida; order Asparagales; family Amaryllidaceae; genus Allium; species Allium cepa. Next base: position 951,584,696 of record CM060932.1, read on the forward strand.
CTTTAATCACTTTTAAATCCTTCTTACTTAACACTAATTAATTACAACCAATTAATTAATCATCCTTTAATTATCATCTTAATTAATCATCCTTAATTAATTATTCTTTAATTACATTAAGCCTTTAATTAATCACATAGATTATTTATCCTTTAACCATTCACATTATTTACTGTCATTTATTAATTATACTATAATTAATTACATTAATTAACGATCCTTAATTAATTACATTAATTAATTATTCTATAATCACTACGTTGATTAATTATCTTTTAATTAATCACATTCATTTAGTTAACTAACCCTTTAATTAATTACCTTAATTAATCAATTCTTTAATTATTACACTAAGTAATTAATCCTTAATTACTTCCATTAAGTAATTTCCCTTTAATTAAACAATTTTCCTTTAATTAAATACATTCAATAATTATCCATTAATTACTTACACTAAGTAATTAAAGTAATTATATTTAATCAATTTCATTAAGTGGTTATCCTTAATTAATTAAATTAATTAATTATCTTAAATTAATTACATTAATTAATTATCTCTTAATCACTAGTTAATGATCCAAAAATTAATTACATTCATTAACTAACCATTAATTACCTTTATTAAGTAGTTAATCCTTTGATTATTAACATTAGTTAATTAATCCTTATTAATTTCATTAAGTGATTAACCTTTAATTAATTTTACTAATTAATTATCTTTAATTAATCACAACCTTAACTAATTAAAGATAAATTCTTTAACTTAATTAATTACTTAATTTCATAATTAAATTTTATTTTGAAAATCATTTAGGAATTAATTACATAATCAACCTAATATAATTACTTTTAAACAAAACAATTTCAAAGAAAACATTTAACTTTAAAATTACATCTTTGAAACTAGTTTTAAAAACTTGTTTAAAACTTGTTTAATAGATTTACCCTTGAAACTTGGTTTACATTCCTTTGAAAATATATTACTAGCCTTTAAAACTTGTTTAAAATTTCTTTGCATAAAAAATTGGACTAGTACATTTATTTGCTTGAAAACAAATTATACAAAACATTTGAAAATATTTTTATTAATTTAAAGTTTAATACTCTTATCTTAATCACATCTTAATTCAAACATCATTTAGTATATTTTAAAAACACTTATGGATTCAATTACATAATTAATCTAATATATAATTACTTTTTAAACAAATAATTTTAATCATTTTAAATCTTTGAAAACGTATTCATTTTAAAATATACTTTTAAAGTTGGCTAAACTTTCTTTATGGAAACTTGTTTAATTAAACTTGCTTTTGCTTTTAAAAGCCTATACTTGATTTCCTTTAAAAATTTGAAACCTAGAACAAAAATCGACCCGAGCCCAAGCTTCAAATTTCACGAGTCACCCTCGCAAATTCTCGCAATCAACCCCGAGAAAACCCTCACCTTCCCCGATGCTCAGATCAACTCTGACACGAATGTGCATGTGTGCACTGTGCATGCCGACCACCCTCGATCAACGCCGCGACCATGCCTAAGTTGCCGTCAACCTCGACAATCAACACGACCACCCGGTCTCGATGATAACGATGTAAATCGAAATCGAGCAAATTTGATTTCCACTGGAACCTAACCCATCGTCAAAAACTCCTCACCGATGACGATCTCGTCCACTGAAACCTCTGCCACTTCGTCCAGAGTAGCGTCACCGCACCCATCATCGATTCTCCCACACACGATCGCCTCCGGTCTCCCTACGGCGACGTAATCGCCTCGAATACATAGACCACCTAAACTGACGACGAAACCCTACTTCGACGTCCCCTGGTCACCACGGCCATCTAAAAATCCCCTCACCATTTTTCTTATAACGGTCAACCTTCAAGCAACCCTCGACAACAATCACAACCCTCGATTCGCCGCCGTTCGTCGGATATTGACAAAAGTGCAAAAGCTGATCAACTCAGAAATTCTCGACCATTACAATACTAAAAATCATGATATTATTATTAAAATTTCTCATTCACTAATATGAATCTGATTATGTGATCGAATCATGAAAATAAAATGATTGATTTTTCTAATTTCAAAGGTATCACTGTAACATATCATTTTAGAAATAAATACTCAACCAATACACTTGAAATCATTTTTAAAAATTATGTTACCTTGTTTCACACATTTTATCTTCAGAAATCATAGTCTAAAATTGTTTCGTTTGAAAGATATGAATTTTGTTTATTGTTTTTAAGGCTGTGAACATAACAGAGATAAGAATATATATATACACAGACATGCATACAAATAAACAGAGCAGTTTAAACTATGTTCCAAATAAAAACATTCATGCAAACCATATGACAACATTTCCATACAGATTTATCACATAAATCAAGTATAAAAACAGACTTAAGCTTTTTAAATCAAAGGTTTACTCACTATTATTTAAAAACAGAGAAGCGGGATCTAAATCTTTTATCTAGAATTTTGTTTTCATCTGAAGCTTGAATTTGATTTGTACTAGATTTTTGAAACTGATCTATGAAACTGCAACTTGAATTTTTGAGTTTGAAGCTTGATCTTGAAGTAGGTGTTTAGTATAATTTTCTTTAGTTTTTGGTTTGGAAGATGAGAGAAAAGACAAAAATTGAAAAGGAAGAGTGTAAAAACTTTGAACTGAAAAGAGTGGCCAGGTTTCTCTCTAATACATGTTATTAGTATAGTTAAATTTTTAAAGAAATAAATGTTGCCACTTTTATTTCAAGTTATCATTAGCTTACAAATGTATAAAACATCTTATTATTATTACATATGTCAAGGACAAGTATTATACGAATTACAAATGTTTAATATTTCTTTTTATTATTACTTATATTTAAATAGATTCATGTATTATGTTTATATTTTTATTAATAAGTTTTTAAATATTTATATGTATATAAACTATCTTTATCTCAAATATAATTTTTAAAAGAAAGCATTTCAAACCTTTTTATTAAATCTTGTTTTAAATTTTTAAAAGATAATGTATTAAATCTTTATAACAAATCCTGTCAAGTTAAAATATTTTTATTAAATAAATATGTATATGGATACTATATTAATGTTTGAAAATATAGAGTTTATCTTTTAAATAGATTTTTTGAAAATTAATACATTGAGTTTAAAACATATATTCCAAATCACAATACACACACACACACACACACATATATATATATATAATTAGAAAACGTATCTTTATTAGTTTGAAAAGATAAATTTTGCCAAATTAAATAATTAAAAAAAATTATCAACCAATATTGTCAAATTAAATGATTATAAAAGAAAAATTTTAAACCAATATTGCCAAATTCAAATTATTTTAGGAGATTATCATATTGCTATTGCCCAAAATTCTGGGTCATCACAATGTCTCAACATGTCCATCCTTTTTCCTACAGAAATTAGGTCATATGTTGATCAGATGTAGGACTGAAAATCTATAAGTCCTTAGCAGACCCATTTTCAACACCCAGTGAAAATAATTGGAAAATACTTTTGTGAAAAATATAGAAAACATTTTTGAAAATATAGGAAACATTTTTGGTAAGAATGCTCTGGAAATAATCACCCCCTCCATGGTCGCAGTTAACCCAATGATTACGTCGCCATCCCAGCAAAACCATAGAAGACGTAGGTACTCCGCGCCCCTCGATTACACCATGGAACCTGCCACAGATCGCAGCTACACCCAGGTTTTACGCCGCCATCATGGCAAAAACCCATGTAACTGTAGGCATCAGCATCCTCGAATTTCGTAATGAAACTTCTCCACTCTTACATAGATCGCAGACTACATCAGTCGAGTCCCAATGTAGCCTGTAGGCACTTACTGCTACACGACTTTCGCTATGTCTTCATAGATCGCAGTCTACCAATGTTACGTCGCCCTCCGGACGAAACCAATCGTAGACCATAGGCACTCACTGCCCTCGACTTCCACTATGGCCCGCAGTTGACCGCAGTGACATCGAGTTACACTGTCATCACAGTATAACCCAATTGTCTCTGTAGGCATCAGCGCCCTCGATTTTCGCTACCCACACACAAACTTCAGTTTGTCCGGAATTCCTCCCGGGATCAAATTTAGAACCCCCTTAGGGCTCAAGGCAGAACCACCCCATGGATCTCCTAAAAAGTTCATTTCATGGGAGCGCCTTTCTCCCCAGAGCCAATCTCAAAACATCTTATACTATACACTTATAGTATCTTTCAAATCATAATCTTTATGATTTACATAAATCTGCTTTACACAAAATCGATATCTCAAATCGATAGTTCCAAACTTGGCTTTCCAAATTTCCAATATTGATTTTTTTCCAAAAATCAAAAGCCTTTCAAAATCCATAAGCTCCAAAACCTTTTTCCAAAAATCATTCTCATAAAATCATTTATATATATATATATATATAAGTTCATTCTTTTAACTAGAACAAAATATTTTTCAAAGATCTTTTCTTCTGGCTATAGATTCATCAAGTGGGAGTTTATCATATGTAATAAATATATATAATTTTATTATGCCAAATCAAATATTCAAGTTTGATTTCTTTTAAAAAGTTATTTGCAATATTACTTACTTTTTTAAAAAATGAGTTTCAATCATAGAGATATCCAACTTCCACTTTTATTCATCACATGTTTCTCAAAATATACTTTTCTTTTCAAAATCATTTTTACATTCCTTTCAAATTTTTAATTTCTATTACATTCTAGCACGTACGATGTACATATATCATCTGTGCGCAATATCAAATCTGATCGCTCACTCGATCACACAATTTCACTTCCGAACTAGTATCGTCCATCCGACTTCTTAGTGCAGACTCAGATCTGGTTTCTTGGTCAGAAACCATCATTCTCCTTGCATAGCCATAACTATGATGGAGAACCAATCAAAAATCCATATCCAGGTTAGCCGTCGAAAAACGAGCGAAAAATCCTAACTCGGATCGATATACTATCTCAAAATTCTATGCTCGAATCTGGATCAAATCATTATGCGAATAAAATAATATACGTACATCCTACGTATTTACCTTCGTTGATTATCAGCTAAATCAATTTCCTTTCTATTCACCTTATTTGATTCTATTCACTTGTTCACAATTGCCTCCATTTCCGTTTGGGTTATCACTTCAATTATAAACAATTTGCACTCTGACCACTTGAATTTAGAAAATATCTTAAAAAGTTTAAAATAGATAAGTAGTTGTAAAATAGCTATTAGTTGTAAATAGCAGTAGAATAGTTAAGTAATTATAAAATAGTTGTATAATAGTAAAATAGTTGTAGAATAGTTAGATAGTTGCAAAAATAGTTGTAAAAGAAGTATAAGATAGTTTGGGTTTTAAAAAGAAAGGTTGGATAGTAAATAGCTAGGAAAATAGATTTAAAACAGTTTATATTAAAACAATTTATTTGAAAATAGTTTTCAGAGTCAAACTGGTTCAATTTCCCAATCTCTATTTCCAAACAATTTCCAATCCCATTCCAAATTCAATTCCCAATCTCCACTTCCATTTAAATTGATTCAATTCCATTCAAGTTGAATTAACCTCGATTCCCATTCCAAATTCAAATCAATTCCAATTTGAATTTAAATTTATTTAACTTCAAGCTCACTTCCAAATTATCCAAATCGAATTCAATTTGAACTAATTTCAATTCCAATCTCAACTTTAAACCATCTCGAATTACATAAATTCGAGTTAAATTTTTAATTGTTGATTTAATCCTTTAAATCAAATCAACCTTTATTTTTAATTTAGCAGCCTAAGTCTTTAAATAATTTAATTCTGAGCCCAAATTTTAAATATTCATTTTAAATTTCCTTACTTCTACATAAACTTATTTCTAGGTTCAAATAATAGTTCGAATCCTTTTTAAATAATTTCATCTTTGAAATTTAATTTATTAACAAATTTTAACTTCTAACTTGTTTTGAGATCACACATAACTCCACTCAAACCAACCATTTAACTTCTCTAAGTTAAATCTCAATTTACTTAATCCAGTCAACCATACTTAATTTGAATTCTCCAATGTCAAATGATGATAATACGGTAGCAGTGGCCCGCTGCTGATCCAATATTTACGTAATGGACACAACACTTACCAGAAGATCCTTCTACCTTCCGGATTCCAGAAAATATCGTAGCTAGTTCGTAAACAAGGGACCATCGACCCCTGCTGCAGTGGTACGCTGCTGATTCAATGATTTACGCAATGGATGCACTTCCTTCCCGGAAGATCCATAAACAACGGATTCCAGGATCGAAAGCGCCTCCATTGCGTAAACAAAAGAACCATCTACCCTGAAAAAATCGAGGAACTCATGAGTTTAAGTCCGTACAACCATTCAGTTCGAATCCATTTCTGAATTCACCCAAGTCCATTAGGGTATATCGATCGAATCCATTCCTGGATTCCCCAAGTCCATCTGGGTCGAAGCATATCACTATACTTCTTCCGAAGGGTACTTCCCATACATCTTACATCAAAATGTAATATACCATATATAGTATCCCTTCAAAATCATAGCCTCAAATATCGCACTTATATGAATTCCATTATATATAAGATTTCATTTTCAAATCGAATACTTTCCAAAATCAATAGTATATCAAATCACACTTATATAGACTTAGATTATATAAGATTTTAATTTACAAATTAAGTACCTTTTCAATTCAACATTTTCAAATCAACTTCATACTTATACAAATCCATTTTATATAAGTTCGATAACTCCCAAATCAAGTATTTAGTAAAACAAGGTTCTCAATTTTAATTTGTTTCAATAACATTTCAGTATCAAAATCATATATGATTTCGCCAAATCATTTCTTCCAAATTACATATACTCAGCTTCAAAGTTTCTTGAAATAATAGATTTAGAAAATAATCCAAATTTCCAAATCAACAAAATTTAGGTCAAACAAATTCATTTCTGTTTCAAACATATATTCACTATCAAAAATCGTAATACTTTCAAAGTTGTAAATCTTTCGAAACCAAAATACTTGAAATCATAACACTTTGAAAATCATAACCTTTCGAAATCATACATTTGAAATCATAAAACATTCCTTTAATTTTTTTCATTTCACAAATTTATTCAATTAAACCCAAATCTAAAATTTTCAATTTTAATTCAATTCAAACCATCAGTTTCAGTTCAATTTAGTTTTCCAACAAAACCATTTCGAATATTATCAATTTCAAATAAAGATTTGATCCAAAATAAACTATTTAATCTTTAATATATTTCAAGGCTTAAATATACCATATTTCAAAACTAAATTTTATAATTTCATATATCTCAAATTTTGCTTCATTATTACCTACATATGTCATCATTTCGCAACATTACATTCGATCGCTCGCTTGGTCACACAAGTTCGCTTTCGAACTAGTATTGTCCATTCGACTTCCCTAATGCGGACTTCGATATGGTTTCTCGACTAGAAGCCATCAATCTCCTTGCATAGTCATATACTATGATAGAGAATTCTAGAATCAAGCCCAAAATCCATATGACATATTCGCCATCAAGAATCAAATGAAAAATCCTAACACGAAATGGTGTAATTTGCCTCGAACTTGTGTACTCAAACTTGGATCAATTAATTATGCGAATAAAATAGCATACGTACAACTTATGTATCTATTCCAACTTGTTAAATATATAGTTTCATAAAGATGTTACTAAGTTAAAACATTTAAAACCAAATTTTCTCAAACATTTGAAGACTAATTTTTATCCAAAACATTTCAAAACTAAATTTCATATTAGTATAATTCAAAATAGTCTTATTTATTTACTTAACAAAACAGTTTCAACTTATACAAATCATATTATTTCATACTTGAAACATACAAACTAAATTTATATTCTTTATCAAATACCTTATACCTTTCAAAATTTCTTAGCTTTGAAAAGTTAACCATGATTTGGAAGTGCTCAAACCTTCAAAATAGTCGAAGAAATTACATTTTCAATCAAAGAGTTGGAAATCAACCACAAATCAGTAAATAAAATTTCAAAAGATAGGTCATACCAAACAAATTTGAATCTCGAGGACTGAACACCGGCTTACTTTAAATCATTTCAAATATATATATATATATACATATACATATATCTTTCGAATATCAAACCGTACTTCAAAATCTGAAATCAAAATTTGGTTTCACCAAATTACTCGCATATCAAAGCTACTAGAGTGGCCTCTCCCCCACTTAGAAACTCGAAAATCAATGTCGATGATGCATGCATTCATCACCGAAATTATTTTCCAGCGACATAAGTGAGTTCTAGACGTTATTTTCTTGAAACTTCTTTGAAATCTCTTCGAAATCTTTGGAATTTATTCGAATACATTGGAAACATTTTATTCGGAGAAATATCTTTAAATCATATTATTATATTTTCCAAAATCTAAAAACCGATTTCAAAACACCGGAGTTCGATTCCTCGAAATTCAAATTCAAAATCTTTCAGTTATAAATCATTTTATATAAGTCAAATTCTTATAAATTTTCAAAATTTCAAATCCTTTTAAAGTTTTCAAATTTCCATTTTCTAAAGATATAAAAATCCTTATTGAAAACATTTCACTTTTATATATAATAGGGTCATCCTTATCAAAATAATAATTTTAATGTATGCATAATTTCAAAATACAACCAAACGCAGATTTCCAAAGGATGATTCAAGGATGAATTTCCAACAAACAGATATTCAATTTAGAGGAACTCTAATCAAATAGAATTCTGATTAGAAGATAAGCTCGAACGAAGGCAAGATAATTTAATTACCAAATAGAAGATGGATAAGCCTTTATAATTCACGGGCGACCTTAAACTGTCTACCGAGACTTCAGGAATATAATCAATTCGAAAGTCTAAGGCAAATCATCATTCGATCGCCAAAGATACAATCCGGGTATAGAAGAAGGTAGATAGCATCGTAAACCGAGGATACAGAAATCTCTGGTTAATCAATGCCAATTGCAAAGGAGTTTCACATGTTTTTCCAATCATTCAAAGATTTACGGAACCACCGATCTTTAGAGAGGTCATTCCAAAGTGGAGTTATGAAATGCTCCAAAATAAAAATGAATAAAATAGGGAAGACAAGACTGGATTTCAGAACAAGTGGAAGCGTTCCAAAGTTCAAGGAATCCAAACCGATAAGAATCCTAACCAAGAGATTTCTAACAAGGTGGATTTAGGAGGGATGAAGTTTAGAAAATCTTGGTTTCAAAATAAGAAAAATTTTATACCAAAAATAATCTTTGAAAATACTTTAAAAATCATTTGGAAACCATTTTATACTTCGAAAATACATTCTATCATAAAGAAAGGATTCTGAGATTGATTTCACTCATTCTAGGGTATTTATATCCTATCTCTAATGAGTTTTTGCTCCGTAGGCTAAGGTTTACCTAAAACCAAAGCTCTGATACCAAATGTAACAACCCGATATTTTCAGCCATTCGCATCCGCACATGTCGGACTTGAATTGCTCAAAATACCGCATTGTAAATAAATTTGAAGCAAATGAAACACAATCACAGAATCACAGGCACAGAAATATCAGAATAACTCGCAGCGGAAATTAAAATACCATAGTAGTTCATGAAGCTACTATAACAAACTCTCAAACACAATACATAATATCAGTCTGAAAACATATACAATAGAATCACAAATACATAGAAGTTATAAATATCAGAGCTGAAATAGAACAACAGAAACTGAAAGAAAATAGATAATTAGACAAGCATAATCTCCAGTGATTCCTAGCTTCAGAAAAGAAATACAAAGCTAAGCTATAAATACTCAGGCTGACCCGAGCGTAAAGTAAAACACAAAACACTCGAGTCAGGACAATATATACTTATATAATGTAAACCAACTCAAGTGAACTGTAGTAGAAATGCACAATAACTTAAAGGATGCTTGAGATCGCCCATCCTTTAAGAATCAGTTAAACTATAAATTAAATACATCCCGTGGCTAAAATTTCAAAATGGTATTTTATACTTCGAAATCTAATATCATTTCAAAATTCAATATCATTCAAAAATCCATTTCAAAATATCAAAATATAGTACCTTTCAAACCACATTCATTTATTTAAAATACCATTTCAACACACATTTCAAATAGTTTATATTTCAAAACACATTACTTCATTCTAAATCAAATTTTTTTTATTATATTTAATAATTAAATTATTAAATTTCCAAAATTCTAAACTTTTCAAAGTTCACTCCTTCACTTAATTTTAACAAAACGGTGAAAATTCACCTTTCATATCATTTAGAAAATGCTACGGAAAGTCACATTCAAAATAGTTCAATTTAACAAAGGACAGCATTTTAAAATGCTGCAATAGGGTTACATTAGTTTCAAATAACTTAGTTAAATTCGACTATTATAACATTTACAAAATGCTATAATAGCCTTTGATTAAATTTAGCCATTTAGTTCATTATTATCAACTACAGCATTTACAAATGCTGTATTATCATTTACATTAGAATTAATAGCATTTCAGAAATGCAGTTAATTAACTTCAAATATTCAGTGGAATTTCACAACAATTATATTTTTATTTAAATCATTTTTAACTTATAAAATCATAAAATTACACTTTTATAATCATCATTTAAATACACTTATATTCATGATTTTATAAAGTTAAATTTCCATTCGAAAATCAAGATTTAATAATAATTCACATATTAAATTCCAACCTTAAATTCTTATTTCATTAGATTAAATTTAACTTAACACTTAAGTTTAAAAATTTTCAAATATAACTTAATTTCATTTTTATTTACTTAACTTAAAATTCACTTTCAAGCCAAATTCATAAATTTTCAATTTTAGTTATATTTCGAAATTTCAACTTAAATATTCATTCATTTCACACTTTAACTTTATTCAAAATCATTAATATATTATAAAATCATTTTAAATTCATTTAATTCAAGATATCATAAATTTATCATATTTTAATATTTAATTTAAATTCCATTTATCACTAAATTATAATTTCCAAAATAACTTACATTTCAGATTTCCTAACTTTACCATTTATTTATTTCACTCATAAATTTCCAGAAAATCAATAATGCTTTACAAAAATCATTTTTAATCAAATTTAAACCAAAATATTATAATATTTACATTTCTAAAATATTTTAAAATTTTAGAAAAAAATATTTTAACAACGGGTCTGTATTTCATTTTCTAGCCTAGGTAAAGTGATACGGGTAATATATCATTTCAACCCGTAATTTACAAAGAAAACCCGGTTTTGATCATTTCAAACCCGCAATCCCAAGTAAATGAAAATAATTGAAAATCATTCAGGCCTATCATTTCAGCCCATAATGAATTTCTCCTATTCTAAAGTCCGTTCGGGTATGTATCATTTCAACCCATAGTGATTCTAATCTAAAGGGAACTTGCAGTATGATAAACTGACAAAAATAGTAGAACAGCATAATATAACAGTAATAGATGTTATAACAGGTGTTTAAGCATGGGTGAACATCATATAATCATAATATAGCAGGTGTAACATGATAATGCATTTTACAGATTCAAAATGGTTCAATTTACTAGTTATATATGTACATATTGTCTGGTGAGAATAACTCACCTGTTCAGAGCTGGAGATAGCTACCAAAGCAAAAAAATACAGACTCTATGAAGGCACGACAATACGGAAATGACTTGAGAGTGGAGAGCCAAAGCTATATGTGACGCCCCACCTCTATACCCACGCTAGCCAAGAACATTACGGTGAATGCTGTCAACTAGCACGGAGAATAAGGCTGTTGAGGAGCGACCATCCATGTAATTGCTTTGCGCGAGCATCGATATGTCAGATAGTATAACATGCATTTCTTATCAAGAGGGAAATCCGACACACCGACACAAACTCAAAGCTACTACACAGTAGCTATAATATCTTCAGAAACAAATATAGAAATAAACATAACATAAATCAGTCACAGATAATTCATATCACAAAGACGGAAATAGATATGAATATATATAATTAACACATGGAAGTGTATATCAGAGTAGTGGTCAAAAAGATCCACAATAATACAAAAGAATAGATACAAGTGCAAGACAAAAATATGTATACATCAAGGAGTCTGTATCTTAAATGTATACAACCAAAACTACCAAACTAGAGTAGTTAGCCAAAAGTCAGAAGATGGTTCCAGATAGGAAGCCATGAGGAAGCACCTGTAATATCTCAGTCTGACCCGAATATTATTTAAGAAGAAAATAATAAACGGATCAGTCTAGCTATAAATATCAGATGAAGTGATATATAATAAGAGATATGACATAAACATATAATAATCACAATGCCAAGCTGTGATAAATAAGTAATTGAAAATCAACAAGAGATTAATCAATATCACAATAATCTACTCAAGATAAAAAGGAACGTCATACTCCTAATTTCATTCACCAAGCCACAATAATTAATAAATCAAATCAATAGAAATCATGAAGATAGGTGAAGCATAAATTCCAGAATTCAACACACGAAATCCAGAAATCACAAGAAAAAGGATGGCCAATCCCATAAAAATGAGTCGGAGCTCCTCCAGACAAGGTATAGTCTCCCATTGCGGACATTGAGCCGAAGCTCCTCCTGGTGAGTCAAAAGTCCTCCTGACAGGGTTTAGTCCCCCATTGCGGACATTGAGCCGAAGCTCCTCCTGGTGAGTCTAAACTCCTCCATTGAGCCGAAGCTCCTCCTGGTGAGTCAAAACTCCTCCTGACAGGGTATAGTCCCCCATTGCGGACATTGAGCCGAAGCTCCTCCTGGTGAACCGAAGTTCCTCATGACAGGGTATAGTCCCCCATTGCGGACATTGAGCCAAAGCTCCTCCTGGTGAGTCAAAACTCCTCCTGACAGGGTATAGTCCCCCATTGCGGACATTGAGCCGAAGCTCCTCCAGGTGATACAGGGTATAGTCCCCCATTGCGGACATTGAGCCGAAGCTCCTCCTGGTGAGCCGAAGCTCCTCAAAAATGAAGTATCGTCCTCGACATGGACAAAGAGACATCGCACATTGCTAGTCTAAATCACAAAGATGCTCGTCATGATCAACGAGAAGTGTCGATTACAGTAAGCTAGTAAATATATGAGCTTAGCTTCATGTACTATAACCACTAGCTTAACTTAAATATTTACGAACAAATTGTAGGTCTCCACTAGAAAATTGTCACAAGAGATTCAATCGAACAAGTCCAAGAATTAACCGACAAAGTGAACGCAAGCGTTTCATACCACTTGTTTTACTAAGTCGTTTAATTAGATTTCTCATACGAGTGAGATAAAGGTTTATATATACTAATAGATTGGAAAACGGTTTTATAAACGAATTTGGTATTAAAATAGTATTGAAATCGTTTGAGGAAAGAGTTTTGATATTTACTACTAGTATAGAAAACCTTTATATTTTTAAGTGACAAATCATAAAAGTGATTGTAGAAACAATCAACTCATAAAGATTCACATTCAAAGACGTGAATAAAATCCAAAGAAATCGATACCGAATCCATCAAAATGGATATTCCCATAAATCACGAAGAAAATGTCATCAAAGTCGATAATAAGTGATAATAACAAAAGGGAATCAACACGAATCGATTGAAGTTGGAATTCTCAAGCAAATAGGCAAAACTTGCAAATAGGAGCAGGTCGGTCGACCGGACTCCCTGAGTCGGTTGACCGAACCAAGGGTTGGAAGTGCCTGGGGCACCAGGTCGGTCGACCGGCCCAGGGGCTCGGTCGGCCGAGGCCTGTATTTGGCACTTCCAAACAGAGGCAGGAAGTGCCTGGATAGCAGGTCGGTCGACCGGCCCAGGGGCTCGGTCGGCCGAACCTGTTGCCAGCACTCCCCTGCCCTAATTCAAAGGAGGTGCAAACTCGATCAAATTGCATTCGCTCGAGCAACGGCGCTAAGGGTTTATGCCTATCGACTACCCGGCCCTAAAAGCTCTTCGATGCACAATCAAAAACACATTCAAACATCAAAGTTATGATTTTTAAAGATTTGAACCCAAAACACTAAAAATTGGAATATTCACCAAATCAATCCAAACCAAAGGTAAATGCACACGAATAAGTGTTAGGAATTCATACCTAACAATCGAAGATAAATATAAGCATAGATGTGAGATAAAAATCTCACCTTTAAACCCAAATCAATGAAGGAGAAGCTTTAAGAACAAGCTAAGATCAATTCCTCTTCAATCTCAACACTAGAAGCTTGAATCTAAGCTTAAAAGAAGAACATTCCCTAAATTAAGTTTAGGAAATTTCTGAAATCAAAGAGAGAATGAGTTGGAGAAGAAGAAGAGAAAGCTTACCAATGGGTTCACTTGAGTTTGGAGCAAGAAGATGGATTTGCTAATGGAAACTAGGGCTTAGGAATTTCTATTTCCCATTCTCTTCCACCATTGTTGCTTGAGCTTGAGTGTTAGGAAAATAGAAAAGAAGTGAATGAAGAGGAGAGGGGTTGGGACTGAATACATAAGTGGGCTCAGCCCAAACCAAAACCCTAAGTGAAAAGTAGCAAAATTCAACTTTCTCCAAACATATCGAAGCTTATACTCAAAAAGGTCGCAAACGGCATTTTGAACTCAATGGGGGTGGTCTCAAGTCCTAATTCGGCTGCTTGTAAAAAGAAGCTTTTCGGACCAAAATCCGACGGACGATAAAATATTTAAATAAAATATTTAAATATAAAATCGATAAATATGCGGGTTGTTACAGACTCCCCTCCTTAAAGAAATTGCGTGCTCGCAATACTTAAGAAGAAAATAAGAAGTAACAACCATAGAAGCATATCAACACAAAAGAAAAATTGAAATAGGAAGTTCACCATAAAATGCACGAAAGAGTTAGCAAGAAATCTGGTGAAACTTCAATTTCCACAATATTACCGGGCTCAAGAATGAAAACCGGAATCCCTAAGGCATTTCCGTAGATAAAAGACGTGGGGAACGTCAAGAATAGCAGAAAATTGAGCCGGTGCAACGGCGTAGTACAAAAATGGTACGCCCGAGGAACTAGAAACTCAAATAATTTGGGACATCAGTGTAGTACAAAAACGGTACGCCCGAGGAACTAAAGCAAAGACATTGATGTAGTACAAACGGTACATCCAATGAATCAAAAGCAAAGACATTGATGTAGTACAAACGGTACATCCAATGAATCGAATAGCAAAGACATTGATGTAGTACAAACGGTACATCCAATGAATCGAATAGCAAAGACATTGATGTAGTACAAATGGTACATCCAATGAATCGAATAGCAAAGACATTGATGTAGTACAAACGGTACATTCAATGAATCAAAAGAAAAGACATTGATGTAGTACAAACGGTACATCCAATGAATCAAAAGGGAAGACATTGATGTAGTACAAACGGTACATCCAATGAATCAAAAGCAAAGTCATTGATGTAGTACAAACGGTACATCCAATGAATCAAAAGGAAAGACATTGATGTAGTACAAACGGTACATCTAATGAATCAAAAGCAAAGTCATTGATGTAGTACAAACGGTACATACATCCAATGAATCAAAAGCAAAGACATTGATGTAGTACAAACGGTACATCCAATGAATCAAAAGCAAAGACATTGATGTAGTACAAATGGTACATCCAATGAATCAAAAGCAAAGACATTGATGTAGTACAAACGGTACATCTAATGAATCAAAAGGAAAGACATTGATGTAGTACAAACGGTACATCCAATTAATCAAAAGCAAAGACATTGATGTAGTACAAACGGTACATCCAATGAATCGAATAGCAAAGACATTGATGTAGTACAAACGGTACATCCAATGAATCCAAAAGCAAAGACATTGATGTAGTACAAACGGTACATCCAATGAATCAAATGAGACGGAACATCGATGTAGTATAATAACAGTACATCCGATGATCCGAACACCATAAAGGAACACCGGACACTAGTCCATAAAAGAAATGAGATGAAACTCAATAAAACGAAGTACATCAAAACGTCCGATGAACTTGATAAAAAGATAATTCCATTCAGACAACATCAAAGAATCAACCACTTGTTGCTTACGACAAAGCGCATTGGCAACACGATTTTCCTTCCAGGAATAAAAGAATATTAAGATCATAAGATGCTAGGAACTCGAGTCGACATGGAGTTCCTTATGAGAAAATAATTATTCCAAAGATTTATGATCGAGGTAGAGAACAAATTTCTCCCCCAAAGATGATGATGTCAAACTCTAAAAGCAAAAACAATAGCCGCGAGCACTAGATCATGAGTGGCATACCTAGTCTCGATAAGCTATAATGATTTAGAAGCACAAGTGATAGCACGTTCTCCTTTGTAGGAGAACGGCATACAAACCAATACGACTAGTATCGGTACAAATAGCAAAGTCTTGGTTCCCCTTCAGGAATCACAAGAATAAGAGTTTCGAAAAGAAAGAATTTCATTTAAATAATCTTCTTTCCTGAAAAGTTAAAACTTTCAAAATTATATTTTTGTTTTTATGTAATAATCTTTCTACAAAAATTTTACATTTTTACAAGTCAATATATCGTGTCTAATTGTCTCATCAAAGCGTTTAGGAAATTCCTATCGATAACGTTGATCAAGCGCATCGACCAAAATTCTTAAAACACTAAATGGGCAATACAATCACAAAATCGTATTCTATAGGATAAGTAAGTTTCTCAAAAACTTCTAAGAATATTCTTTGTTCGTTTTAAGAACAAAAATCTGGTTATACTTCTAAATAAATCTTATGAAAAAGATTTTGCAAAATTTTATATTGCTATTTTCATCCAAAAATCAATAAATAAAAGAATGGAGTCATCGAGATATTCATAGAATATTCGATCTATAAAATTGATGAAATAAGCGAGACAAACTGAATGACAAAATAAGTCATTCATAGGAATCATAACAAGTGCGGAATGCGGTAAGTGGAATGCTAACTTCCGCAACTCGTAGCAAATGAAAACCGGTGGCAAGGTCAAACTGAAAAGACCTTAGCACCACACAAAGATTACTTAGGTGATAAATCCTAAAACAAGCTCAAAAATACCGAAAAATTTCTCAAACTACATGAATGAGAGAAATAACACTTTCCTTATAAGTGAGCTTAAGGAATAAAATGATGCCATCAAGTTGAAATCAAAATCATAAAGGAAAAATAGAAATCTGCTTAACAGATTGAAAATGTCAAAGATGAATAGTCCACACGGAAAATAGGATATGAGCTTCACAATGATTAAGCCAATCCTTACAAAAATCAATTCCGAAGCCTAAGTAAAAATATCGGCTCGGAAAGATAAATCACATAAAATAATTTCGACATCAAATAAAAGCGAATTGAGTGTTGTAGATCTACCATCCGGATTCGCAATCCTCAAAGAAGTCATCAAGCACAAAATATTTTCAAAGAAAAAGAATCAACAAGTTCTTCTGATATAAAATAGAGAGATGGAACCCATATCAAAAAGAACTCAAACAAGAAGATCACGAAATAAAATAACGCCATCAAGGATTGAGTGAAAAATACCTTGACCGAAAGAAGAGTTGTTAGGGGCTTGCGGCTTTCCCTCTCTCTTGTTAGGAAGCCTAGGACACGAAGATAAAAGATGACCCGAACCTTTGCAATAGCGACAAAAGAGGGGTTTCAGACACTCCCTTGCATAATGGTCCGTGGAACCACAATTGTAGCATTGACCACGACTAGAGATAGGAGTCCTTGCTACCGAAGCTTCCGACTTCCCTTTCTTGTTAGAATTGGGGCCTTTGAATTTGATAGGCCTCTTCAAGTTATTGTCGAAGTTCTGTTGGGCACGCACAACTTCAACATCACCTTCATTATCGGCCTCTTCAAGGCGAAGAGCGATATCAATAAGCTGATCAAATGAAACCTCAAGTTTCAGAAGTAATGGCTTCTTAAGATTCTTATTCAAGCCATAGACAAATCTCTGATTTTTCTTCAATGGGGTGTTAATGTATTCAACCCCGTATTTGGAAAGAGATTCGAAAGATGCGACATAGTCTGTCACAGAAGATCCACCTTGAACAAGGTCTATGAAACGCCGGGCTAAAGTTACTTTTTCAGCCTCCGGCACAAATTTCGATTCGAATCTTTCCCGAAATTGCTCCCAAGTGAGATCCGCTTCAATGATTTCAGAAATTAGGAGCTCATACCAATCTAACGCTCTTTCTTGGAGCATGCTAGAAGCCACTTGGACTCGATGAAGGTCAATAAGGTTCATGCGAGAAAAGATGCGATCGCATGATTTAAGCCAAGCCTGAATTTCTATAACACTCTCGGATCCCCTGAATGGCCTTCCACCCAAATCGGTATAGTCTCTGCACAAGCGTGCAAAACCGGATCTAGGATGAGTAGGCTCTAGAATGGGTCCGGCTGCTTGAGCGTTCTTTACTAAATCAAGAAGTTGCTGGGCAGACATAAATACTCCATCCTGGGGAGTAGCACTAGATTGACCGGCGCTGGGACGGCCAGGTCTAACCATTTCTCTTCTTTAAGAAAGAAAGAAAGAAGAGGAAAAAGTTATTCTCAAAGTAAATTTCAATCAAACTTGATTGATAAAACAAGGAATCATAAAGAAAATAGGATGAATCGGTACGAAGACTCGAATTAAATCCTAAAGCACGACTCCTAAGAAAGACTTAGGACGATGATCCTTGTTATAATATTCCATATTGTTCCGAAGTTTGGCTCTGATACCAAGCTGTGACGCCCCACCTCTATACCCACGCTAGCCAAGAATATTACGGTGAATGCTGTCAACTAGCACGGAGAATAAGGCTGTTGAGGAGCGACCATCCATGTAATTGCTTTGCGCGAGCATCGATATGTCAGATAGTATAACATGCATTTCTTATCAAGAGGGAAATCCGACACATCGACACAAACTCAAAGCTACTACACAGTGGCTATAATATCTTCAGAAATAAATATAGAAATAAACATAACATAAATCAGTCACAGATAATTCGTATCACAAAGGCGGAAATAGATATGAATATATATAATTAACACATGGAAGTGTATATCAGAGTAGTGGTCAAAAAGATACACAATAATACAAAGGAATAGATACAAGTGCTAGACAAAAATATGTATACATCAAGGAGTCTGTATCTTAAATGTATACAACAAAAACTACCAAACTAGAGTAGTTAGCCAAAAGTCAGAAGATGGTTCCAGATAGGAAGCCATGAGGAAGCATCTGTAATATCTCAGTCTGACCCGATTATTATTTAAGAAGAAAATAATAAACGGATCAGTCTAGCTATAAATATCAGATGAAGTGATATATAATAAGAGATATGACATAAACATATAATAATCACAATGCCAAGCTGTGATAAATAAGTAATTGAAAATCAACAAGAGATTAATTAATATCACAATAATCTACTCAAGATAAAAAGGAATGTCATACTCCTAATTTCATTCACCAAGCCACAATAATCGATAAATCAAATCAATAGAAATCACGAAGATAGGTGAAGCATAAATTCCAGAATTCAACACACGAAATCCAGAAATCACAAGAAAAAGGATGGCCAATCCCATAAAATGAGTCAGAGCTCCTCCAGACAGGGTATAGTCCCCCATTGCGTACATTGAGCCGAAGCTCCTCCTGGTGAGTCAAAACTCCTCCTGACAGGGTATAGTCCCCCATTGCGGACATTGAGCCGAAGCTCCTCCTGGTGAGTCAAAACTCCTCCTGACAGGGTATAGTCCCCCATTGCGGACATTGAGCCGAAGCTCCTCCTGGTGAACCGAAGTTCCTCATGACAGGGTATAGTCCCCCATTGCGGACATTGAGCCGAAGCTCCTCCTGGTGAGTCAAAACTCCTCCTGACAGGGTATAGTCCCCCATTGCGAACATTGAGCCGAAACTCCTCCTGGTGAACCGAAGTTCCTCATGACAGGGTATAGTCCCCCATTGCGGACATTGAGCCGAAGCTCCTCCTGGTGAGCCGAAGCTCCTCAAAAATGAAGTATCGTCCTCGACATGGACAAAGAGACATCGCACATTGCTAGTCTAAATCACAAAAATGATCGTCATGATCAACGAGAAGTGTCGATTACGGTAAGCTAGTAAATATATGAGCTTAGCTTCATGTCCCATAACCACTAGCTTAACTTAAATATTTACGAACAAATTGTAGGTCTCCACTAGAAAATTGTCACAAGAGATTCAATCGAACAAGTCCAAGAATTAACCGACAAAGTGAACGCAAGCGTTTCATACCACTTGTTTTACTAAGTCGTTTAACTAGATTTCTCATACGAGTGAGGTAAAGGTTTATATATACTAATAGATTGGAAAACAGTTTTATAAACGAATTTGGTATTAAAATAGTATTGAAATTGTTTGAGGAAAGAGTTTTGATATTTACTACTAGTATAGAAAACCTTTATATTTTAAGTGACAAATCATAAAAGTGATTGTAGAAACAATCAACTCATAAAGATTCACATTCAAAGACGTGAATAAAATCCAAAGAAATCGATACCGAATCCATCAAAATGGATATTCCCATAAATCACGAAGAAAATGTCATCAAAGTCGATAATAAGTGATAATAACAAAAGGGAATCAACACGAATCGATTGAAGTTGGAATTCTCAAGCAAATAGGCAAAACTTGCAAATAGGAGCAGGTCGGTCGACCGGACTCCCTGAGTCAGTTGACCGAACCAAGGGTTGGAAGTGCCTGGGGCACCAGGTCGGTCGACCGGCCCAGGGGCTCGGTCGGCCGAGGCCTGTATTCGGCACTTCCAAACAGAGGCAGGAAGTGCCTGGATAGCAGGTCGGTCGACCGGCCCAGGGGCTCGGTCGGCCGAACCTGTTGCCAGCACTCCCCTGCCCTAATTCAAAGGAGGTGCAAACTCGATCAAATTGCATTCGCTCGAGCAACGGCGCTAAGGGTTTATGCCTATCGACTACCCGGCCCTAAAAGCTCTTCGATGCACAATCGAAAACACATTCAAACATCAAAGTTAGGATTTTTAAAGATTTGAACCCAAAACACTAAAAATTGGAATATTCACCAAATCAATCCAAACCAAAGGCAAATGCACACGAATAAGTGTTAGGAATTCATACCTAACAATCGAAGATAAATATAAGCATAGATGTGAGATAAAAATCTCACCTTTAAACCCAAATCAATGAAGGAGAAGCTTTAAGAACAAGCTAAGATCAATTCCTCTTCAATCTCAACACTAGAAGCTTGAATCTAAGCTTAAAAGAAGAACATTCCCTAAGTTAGGTTTAGGAAATTTCTAAAATCAAAGAGAGAATGAGTTGGAGAAGAAGAAGAGAAAGCTTACCAATGGGTTCACTTGAGTTTGGAGCAAGAAGATGGATTTGCTAATGGAAACTAGGGCTTAGGAATTTCTATTTTCCATTCTCTTCCACCATTGTTGCTTGAGCTTGAGTGTTAGGAAAATAGAAAAGAAGTGAATGAAGAGGAGAGGGGTTGGGACTGAATACATAAGTGGGCTCAGCCCAAACCAAAACCCTAAGTGAAAAGTAGCAAAATTCAACTTTCTCCAAACATATCGAAACTTATACTCAAAAAGGTCGCAAATGGCATTTTGAACTCAATGGGGGTGGTCTCGAGTCCTAATTCGGCTGTTTGCAAAAAGTAGCTTTTCGGACCAAAATCCGACGAACGATAAAATATTTAAATATAAAATCGATAAATATGCGGGTTGTTACACTATATGCCTTGATAACATATACATGAAACAATACAATAATACATAAGTTACAACACAAATTTATCGTCAAATAACATAAGAAATCTATACCCAAAACAACAACGAATGACTTGCACTTGCTCTCTAGCTCATGTGCTTCAGTTATGCAGGCATTTAGCTCGGCCTAGGGTGCTATAGGTCTGGTTTGGGTGTGCAAGTGGTTGGCCAACATTTGTTTGCAAGGTGGTGAAGTCTAGGTGCATAAACTAGGTGTTCAAGGCTAAACAGTGCAACATAACATCACATCTTTGGCACAAATAGTTTCGGCCAGAGGTCATGGGTCATGGCCAGTGGCTCCTGGAGGTGGTGGGTGGTGTGGAAGAGGGTGAACATCAGGTCAGAGGTGGTGGTGGTGGAGGTAGTGGCGGCTAAAGGTGGTAGAAGGAGGAGATGATAAACTAGGCTAGGCTAGGCTAGTGCAATATGTGGTGGGTTGTGATTGTTTTTGGTGGATTTTGTGTAGATCTTGGCCTTGGGTTGGTTCGGCCTGGGAAGGAGGGTTACTAGGATGGATGATGGTCAGAGGAAGGGGGTGGTGGTGGTCGGCCAAAGCTTGGTTGAGGAGGAGCGGAGCTATGAAGTAGAGAGCATATGCAAAATTTCAATAGAAAAATCATAAAAACAAAGGAAGAAGATGATAATTTTTACCAAACCTTGAACACAATGGAGCCATGATTTTTTTGGAGGAGAAAGAGAAGTATTTGCGTGAAAAAACATGAAAGAGAAGTCGACTGAAAGATAGAGTAAGGTACGGCCAAAAATCATAAAGAAAGGAGGTTGAGAAAATGAAAGGTCGAGAGGTAAATGGACTTTGGAATTTCAAGAGTATAAAACCTTTCAAATATCCAACCATTTCTTTTTAATTTAAATAACTGAAATATATATATATATATATATATATATATATCTAGATAAAAATACGAAAATTTAGTAAATAAACAAAAAAAAATATTAATTATATATAATTTAATTAATAAAAACACCAAAAATTGCAACTAGTCTTGAAAATATGAAAAATAAACAGAATGAATTTTGGAAAATTTATATGGACTTGTAAAAATATTTATAATAAATATAATAACATAAAATAAAAATGCATGCACAAAATAAATATATAAATTTTAATTAAATATAATATAAATGAAGAAAATAGCAGAAAAATAGAATACAGCCTTTAAAAATTGGAAATGAATACAGTAAATTTTGGAAAGTATTTGTTATCACTTTAAAAATATTAGAAGATAAAATATACATAAAATAATATATTAACAAATATTAGAATAAAATATAACAAATAAAATATGATTTATATAATTTAAAATAGACAAAATTGCAAAATAAAACAAATTATACTCAAAATTGAAATGTACATAACTTTCACAATTTAAATCTGTTTTCAACGAAACGAAAAGCAGTATTCAGGTTATTAAATCTATTTTCATAAAAAAAGATAAAATTTAAGAATTTAAATAATTAAATTTGAAATTTAAAAGTCAAGGTTTGACCAGTTTGAACAGAAATTCATCTTTCAGTAAAATATCCAATTTATACCGGTTTGAAATTATAATTCACATAATAATCAACACTTATATCTAAAAATGAAATGTTTGAAATAAAATAAGTTTAAAATAATTTCAAAATAAAATAAAGTCAAATATTAAAATATATAAAAAATCTAGGGTTGTTACATCATATTAAATTTCAACGGTAGCAACTCATTACTTAGAAATCAAAAATGAACACCGGTAATATCGCGATCATCATCGGAATTATTTTCCAGCGACTGTGGTGAGTACAGTGCTAGATCTCTTCCAAAATCCACTTATAAACATTTACTATTTAAAAATATCTTTAAATAATACTCCATTATTGATTCCAAAAATGTTTCCAAAATAACTCCAATCTCATTCCCTAGTCTTTTGAAAATATTTTCTAAACCTTCCAGGGTTTAAATTCCTAGATTCGAGTTCGAATCCATCCTAATTATAATTCATTTGTATAATTCCCACTTATACAATTTCATTTAGTTTTATAAGTATTTCAAATTTTATAATCTTTTTAGATTATAATATTATTAATGAAACACTACAATATACTATAATAATTATTAGAGAATTATTTCTTTTATATCAAAATATGGTTTGGGTAAAATGATTTCATTTACCCACATTTTAAAACAATATTGAGTTGGTTTGCCTAGATTAAGAGTTTAGAAATCCCTATCGATACAGTTGTCTAGACTGTACCGACCAAAATTTATAAACAATCAACCGATAAGTCAACACAATATAAAACAATTTATATTCACTAAAAAATACGTTCTCATATCTATTAATACTCTCAAACTCATTCTAGGGTACTACTGACCCTATCTTTAATGAGTAATCCCCACTAGAGCCAAGGTTCTCGCTTAACCTTCAGCTCTGATACAAAGTGTGATGGCCTGGATTTTCGACCTTCGAAAATCGACATCAGTACGTCCACCGTATTACATGTCGAATAATCGAATGCCGGAAATACCAGATTGTTAAGGAAAAGAAGAAAGAGGTAGAAGAAGAAAATAGAACAATAACACTAAATCTCACAATCATAGCAGAACAATATATAATAGATAACAGCTGGTCTTTATACAAAATGAACTGTATTTGTTATTTATACATTACATTGTCAGAGTACAATAAATCAACAACTCAATTCTGGACAGTTATAATAACTTATCCTTACAAAAGATGAATATACAGCCTACAACATACAGTGGAATATAAACCAGATACGTGGAATACGTCTTCACCATCCAGCTCATCTCCTGAGCTCTATAGCATCCTATCATGTATCTGTAATAATCGGTCTACCCGAGCATTATAATAAAACGAATCAGTCTGGAAAACCAGCGTGAGAAAACACATTCAATTTGAATTATTAAAATTACCAAAATCCTTTGAAAAAAACAAAGGTATCTCGTAAGACCACGCCACAAATAAACACGATGGGTTTTTAACTTACGATAACCAAAACATTTCGTATCAAATCCTCTGATATTACAGTAGTGTCTAAATACAAATACTTATTCAAATAGCTGAAATGCTTGCATCTCACGTTCCAGCATAGTTGGGCACAATCAAAACCGTACGACGCTTATTGGAGAATGGATTCCATACGAACGACTAGGTACTGGGGTATCACCTGTTACAGTACACATCTAGAACAACATACGGAGGACCGCGTCGGGATCCCCTACAACACAAGACCGGTCTACCCCTAACCAGGATAGACTGAGTATGCTATTTCCTCGGGTGTTCCCACCCTTTTTCGAGCTGCTTCCATGAATCGTAGTAGCAATATCCGAGGGTATCTAGAAAGGTGATAAACATACCCTAATTGGGTGCTACCCACTTAGCCTTGCTGCATCTTCTCTGCTTTTCAGTCATTCCCGATTGATAAGGCTAGAGGTTACGATTACCTTTTAACGAATTTTCACTTAGAATGCTTATTTTCCTCCAATGACAATGTACTGATAGCATTCGTCCATACAAGTCCGTTCTGGTCCAAACGGAACCGAACGCACTATTCTTACTACGTCCAATTTGGAATAATCCTCAGGATTAGTAGCGATTTACCCTTGCACTTCATTGCTCCATCTTCAACTCCATGCTATTGGATCAAAGTGGTTTTCGGATAACAAGTCTGATCTAGGTATCTTCGAAAACGAGTTTGATATTTTCCGGTAAACTCAACCCTGGTTCTTTTGGAAATAAACAGACGAAAATAAGATCGGAGATCACCCCCTAACCATTAGTGGATGGATTTTCATATCAACGTCCCAACGTCCTAGAAGAACGAAACAAGTTTATACGCACAGTATAGCACCTCGAAAGGTAAATGTACTATATAAATCCCGTATTTCTCCTAGATATTCCCAAAGTTATATTTTTGGTCCAGATTTGATAGTCGGTTATTTAACTATCAAATAAGTAATCATTTAACCAATTATTCCATTTCCCAGTGAATAACTCCAAATCTCTTTTAAATTTAATTTTAATAAATAAAATCACTTTATCTAAAATATATGCATTTAACTTATCGAATTTAGTAAATTCACCAACTATCCCTTTTCAAAAGAATATTCGAAACCCTTTTTTAAAAAATAATATGGAAAGTACCACTACGGTATCAAGCCATGGATTCACAGCTCAGTGGTTACGTCTCTATCCTAGAGAAATCCAAGACTTAACTGCAGGCACTCACTGCCTCTGATTTCACCATGCGAGTATACCAATACTTCCCAAAACTTTATTTAATAATTTTCAAAATAATACTTATGAAATTTCTATAATAATTTTCCAAGTTAAACTCTAGGAAAACTACTTTTTAAATAAAAGTTATTATATAAAATAGTAATATTGAATAGTTTATCCTTTGAAAATAATGATAATGATTAATTCTTAAATGAATGTTGACTTTAAACAATTTTTAAACAACTAAATAATTAATTTTTAAAACTACGAAATTTGACATCCGATAACTCCAAACACTACGAAATTTGATATCCGATAATTTCAAGCACTACGAAATTTGATATCGATAATAATCCACTATTACGGATCCAATGGAACTAGTTTCATCAAATTCTGAGATTATGCCCCGAAAGGCTATATATAAATGTCAATTTAAACGATATATTTTTAAAACTGAACAAATCACTTTTTAAACTCAATCTAAAAAATTTGTTGCCTTTATTATTATCAATATAAATTTTATAAGCCTTTAAGCTATTTTTAAGCAAAAACCCATATTCAATATTTTTCCTAATTTTCAATCATTAAATTCAATAATTATATTATCAAATAAATAGTTATATTTGAAATTCAAGTTAAAATTTTACTTTTAAATTTATAAAATCAATTAAATATTCCAATTTCAAATAATCAAAATTCTGGATCGTTACATTAAATGAGTTGAGTTGGATATGAATGGAACTTGATGCCTTAGTAAAGTGAATTAATTCCACTTAAGCTATAAAATCAATTAATAGAATGGATACGAACTTGAATTATAAAATGATGAAATGCAATTGGGATGTGAAAGAAATAGAATAAAAATAAATGAGTGTAAGAAAAATTAATATGAGTAATTGAATTTAATTTAAATTGGATGTAAATAAATTGAATACAAATGGAGTGAGTTTTGATAAATTGAATGTTAACTAATTTAATATGGAATAAGTTAACAAAATGAATTATAAAATGAAGTTAACTTAACATGTTATGAATTGATTGTGATAAAAAGAAATTATTAGTATGAATTGAGTTATAAAATAATACTGAAGTAAAATTATTAATATGAATTTGAATTACTGAAATGAACTAATGGAAATGAAAAATGAATGTAGCTATAAATGAATGTAAATTAATAGAATGTGAATTCATTAATGTCAATAAGTGTATATCAATCAATTGAAAGTAAATAAATAGAATGAAAATCAATTGAATGTGAATCAAATTGAATGTAAGTTGGTTGAATACAAATAAATTGAAATGAGCCAATTAAATGATTTCGTTTGTAAAAATAAGATTTAATTTAAACAATGTTAAATGGAATAAATTTATAAAATGGTTCATAAATGAATTTATATGAAATATGCTAAATAAAAAGTGAAACAATTGGAATTTAACAAATTTAATTGAATAAACTGAATGTGAGTAAAATAGATGTAAATAAATTGGAAGTAAACCAATTAAATGTTAATAAAAATTAAATGTTCATAAAAATGAAGTGTATAAATTAGCTATGGATATTGGAAGATGTAAATTAACATGGTTATGAGTTAGTTGGATTTAGTGGATGAATATTAATAATTGAATGGTTTATTTTGTTGTAAATTATCGTTATAACTATTTTGATTGCATATGATTGTTGTATGTTGTGTATTTGTGCTCGTGTTTATGATTTGGATTCAGAATACATGTTTTATGGTTTTATTAAACTTATACATGTTCTATATCTTATTATAAATGACTAATATTCTAAACTGAGCTGAGACAAGTACATACGAAGACCGTTCAAAAGTATACACGGGTTTTTATATGCTTTTGCTTGCTTAATACAAGCGAACTTGCTTGTATTAAAAATAATAAGGTACATATCTCGGATTACATACCGCACTTTTATATTTTTTCCTACGGGATGCTTAATCATTGAGATGAGATGTATATTTGATATATATTTGGGTTATATATTGTATTATAAAAAAATTCCAATCAAGCCACGCAAAGGAGACTCTGTCGAAATTTTCCGTAAATTCAGGTGTTAGAAAAAAAAATTAGGTTTTGAAAATTTTGTAACTTGTTTTGATAACTAACTTTTAATTTCTGTAAGCCGATATCAAAGTGGCATAGTTTAAGCATAGCAAAGGCTTTGTAAATAAGATTTTTAAGTTTTGTAAGTTGATTGTTTTAAATAAAATATATCAAGTGTTAAGTTCTCTACTTTAACCCATTTTCGAGGACAAAAGGGGGAGAATGTAACGACCCGTATTTTTAACTATTTTAAATTATTAAATTTTATATGATTATTAAATTAAAAATGGTTAGAAATAAAATTTTAATGGATTATTAATGTAATCTATTGAATATGAACTTGGAAAAAAATTTGAGTAACAAAATTCAAGGATATAAGAGACTGTAACTTATATTAGGAAGTAATAATATTGAATAATAAGTAATTGCATTAATGCTAAATTATTGTGAAGTGAAGGTAGTTGTTTTATTAATTGAATTCGTTTAAAGGTTAAATTTTATAAGTTAACTAACTTATATTTAAAATAGGAGGATTTATTGGATAATTAAATTGTTTAAATTTAATAATGTAATTATTTAAACAATTGAATCTGGAATTTAATGTAAATGAAAATGACATCGGAAATTGATTTAAATTTTATTTAAATATGAATGAAGATTGTTAATATTTAAAATTGGACTAAAAAGTGAATAATTAGAAATTGAAAATTTAATATTATAATTAATGAGTAAAAATAGTCATTTTGGTCACTTTCTTGGATTTCCACAAAATCAGTTTCATCGGATCCGTAATAGTGAATTATTATAGGATTTCAAGTTTCATAGCATTCGGACTTGTCATTTGACTGTGCGAGCTTGAAAGATGTAGAAATTAATTTAAGGAATTCGATTAAATTAATTGATTTTGAAAAGCTATCTTCTGAATACAATTGAATTAGGCCTCGAAACAAGTTCTATTGCGTTCGAAATTGTGGCAAAATATTATTAATGCCTAGCGGCCCGCTACATTTGGAGTTCGAAAATTTCGCAGGTCAATCGGGTTGGAACATATATAAGGCCATATTCATTTTGTTCTACCTCTAACCTAAAACACATGACCGCTCCCTCTAAACTTTTAATGGCCATTATTCCACCTTCTTCTTCCTTCGGTTTCTTCTAATCCATTCATTGAATTCAAAAACTTCGAACAGTAAAGTTGTAGAGCTCGACCAGCTATACACATCCAACGGCTGGTTCGTATCGAAGCTTCATGAAATCATCGGAATCTAGGATGGAAGTCACGCGCGTTTATCTCGGTTTTCAAGCAAACGGCGGCGGCTGTTGAGGTGAGCTTTCTGGCGTTGGTGGAGGGGCTCGTGGCACGCGCGTCAGCGTTCTCTGATCGAAGTCCGGTCACCTCTGGTTGAACGCGTCTCGAAGCTTGTTGTCGCGTGTGTGGGTTCAGGCTATGGCTGGGAAAAGAGAATGATGGTGAGGGTTGTATTTTTTATGTATTTGTTTTAGTTAATTTTATTTTAAATTATCTCTATGCGAATAAAAATGATAATTACTCCATACGAGGTCTGATGTGACCGTATCGACGACGTCTACAGCATGGAATAGGAGCGGAATTTATTTGAAGCTGAAAATTTTTTATTTTCAAATAAGAGGTGGGTGTTTTATAACATTCACGACGTCTAAATTATTTTGTGTTAGTTTAATTGAAATCCTGAAGTGGTTTAAATTTATTAATTGTTGTTTGGTGAATTAACTGACATGGAAATCGACGTAGGAATTTATATGTTAGAAATTTTGAATTAACAGTTAAATTGAAATTAGAATTAAAATGCTAGTAAAAAAATTCATTAATGATAATTGGTTAATTATTGTGAATGATTGATTGTGATGGATGCTAATTGGTTGAAATATTAGATGTTTGAATGTTTATTTATTTTGCATATATCCTGTATCATCTTGTAAATTAATTGACAACACATAAAACTATTAATTGAATTATTTTAAATAAATTAAGAAATGGGTTGAAATAATATAGACCTATGACATTTATTTTGAATTGAAATGATATATATCCATCCCTGAATTAGTTGAAATAATTGATTCACTTGGTCATATGATAGAAAATTATATACGGACACCGAATTGGTTAAATTAAATAATTTTAAGATTTTTGAATTAAAATTATTTAAATTGATTTTTATTTTAAGAACAAAAAAAATCGAATTTATGGAAACCGAATTATTTTCGAAATTGAGCTCAAATTGTTGGAATCGGAATTTGTTAAATGAACTTGTTTAAAAATGAAATTGAGATTTTGAAGTTAAAATCGAAATATGATTTGAATTCCGAAAATTGATTTGTTTAAAAATATTTGAACTTTTATTCTAACTTTGAAATATTGCTCAGTAAACATAATCTAAAATGACATTTCAAAAAAAAATTGAAGATTTGAATCTTAAATTGAATATTGAAGTCTAATTTTGATTTAAGTGACTTAAATCGATATTTTGAAAATCAAATTAAAATTAATATAAATCGAAATGGTTTAAACTGAGAGTTGAATTGCAATTAATTCAAATTGAGAATTGAATTGAAATTAATTCAAATTGGAATTGAATTGGAATTAAATGGAATTGAAATCGAAATTGAATTAATATGAAATCGAAATTGAAATCGATTTGAATTAAAATTGGAACTGAAGTTAATTCGTATTGAAATTGAATTGAGTCGATTAAAATTGAAGTGGGAATTGAAATCGACTGAATTGGAAGATTGGTATTGAATCAGTTTGACTTTGAAACTATTTTCAAATAAATTATTTAATATAAACTGTTTAAAATCTATCTTTTAAATATTCAAATTATTTTGATTTCTCAAGCTGTTTTATTATATAAACCAATTTCAATACTCAAACTATTTATATTAAACTATTTTTAACCTTCCAAAACTATTTACAATTTTCAAACTATTTTCTAAAAATTCAAACTGGTCAAAGAGTGGAATATTTATATTTAAATCATGGATCTAAATACGAATTGGGTTAAAATGAAGTTATAACATAAATTGAAATTCGAAACAACGTTGGAAGCAAAATCGAGCTATTACGGCGAAAATGATTTTGAAGTGAAATAGCATATTTTGAGTAAATATAATGATTTCAAAATGAACTTGATTTTGAAGCGAATATGATATTTTGATATCAAGTATGAATCATTTCGAAATGTAAAAGTACCAACTGGTGTGTAAAACGACGTTTGGTTGTTAAAGAGACTGGATCCTCTTATTGGCATACTCTCTACCAATATTAGAACCACTTTAGCAATTGTATACGTGAAGGAGACTCCAGAACGTAGTAGTTGGATTTGGCGTCGTTTGTTAGATTTGAAGAAAAAGAAAGATGATGGATAGACCCTGTTACTTGTCCCAATTTGAAATGACTAAAAGAGGATGGCTTGACAGGGACAAGTAGGTCAATTACTCCTAGCGGAGACTCGGTTCATTTTATTACTCTTGTTGTTGGTTTCGATTGGTGCACCTTGATTGTTGGATAGCTTCCCTTAATTCGATATGGGATGGATGGATACGGTGGGCGGTCGTGCCTACGATGCATTTCCACCAGCCCTGCAACCCGAACTGGTAGTATTGTACCTTGGCAATTGCCTCACATGTCTTGTCATACTTTTATCCCTACACAAGAACCCTACGATTTTGCTTTATTGTTGTCGTATCAGGCGCATCACTGGCTATCGACATGCTATTGGTTGTGCTAAATGCAAACTGTACGCCAATGCTTAAAAACACGTTAAGGGAGATTAATGTAAAATCTTAACGCTGAGAAAAATATTTATTTTACCGATTAGACATTATATATGTAGCATATTCTATTGCATATAGATATTTTGACAGATCCTTAACAGATGGAAAATCTCGTAACATCTCTTGTGTTATTGCACGCACGTTATACACTGGATAAGAGATTTGAAATCTCGTAAACATCTCTGACGCTATTACACTCATGTTATGTGATGTCGATTTGACTCATATAAGAAATTTTAGTCATGATTCGAGTATTTTGTCTTTTCATTATGCTCGAGTCAATCCTGAGTTTTTCAACACATTGAAGATCATTCTCTGAAGAATGAAGACGAAGATTTGGTATATTATTACTATTAATATTCCCTGCATCATGTTGTTCTGCTGCATTTTATTTTATTTCTGTTGTATATATAACTCTGATAAATGTTGTATAAATTATAATCAAATGTATAGTAAACAGCTTCATGAACTGGTTATTCGATTATTATATTTTGTCGTTTTGCTGCGAGATTCTGTGCTTGTTTCTTCTTTTTTTCTTTTCTTTCTTAATTATCCCCATTGATTATCTATATTCCGAATTGTTTAAGTTGGACATGTATGTATTGTTGTCGAATTAAACCTTCCAAAATGTGAGTCGTCACAGTTGGTATCAGAGCTTTGGTTTAGCGATAAGCTTAACATTATGGATTTTGACTCATTAGAGATATGGTAGTAATACCGTAGATTGAGTCTGTTGAGTGAATATATATGAGAGCGCGTACTTGTTAGTGTTATAAAATGTTTTATATTGTGTTTACTTATTTGTTGAGTTATTTATAAATTATGGTCGGTGTGTGGGACGACATGCTATCGATAGGGGTTTCTAAACACTTAAACAAGACAAGTCGACATAATATTATTTTAAAATAGGATAAATGAAATAATTTTATCTAAATTATATATATATATATATATATATATATATATATATATATATATAATGATTATTAATGAAGTTGTTATTAGGAGATGATAATATTTAGTTATCATCGATTATTGGTTGAATTCAAATAAAACGAATACTTTAAATTTTATTCTACGAAGCGTTCGGTAATTAAATTGAATTGAAATCAAATTACAATAAGAATTGTTTAAAATAACAAAGTCATAAATTAATGAAATCTTTTGGTGATAAGGTAATGAAATTTGTTTAAGCATATTTGCAATATGCCTTATAAATAGAAATGATTTAAAAGTCGAGAATTTTAGAATTTAAAACTGTTGCTTTCAAAATTATTTTCAAATCCTTCAAAATTAATAATAATATTATTTGAAAGTGTTTTGACTAGAAATATATTTTGAAAAGATTTTTGAAATGAATAGGCATTGAACTCGCTCTAGTCGCTGAAAAATAATTCTGTACACGACTGCAGCATCGCTAGCATTCATTTTCGAGTTTCTGAATGAGAAATGCTAACAAAAGAAATTTATTTTCGGTTAAAAAAGGCTTTGATCGTGAAAAAAATACTATAAGTATGATTTAATAAATGTATGAAAATAGTTTTCAACATATAATTGAAAATAGTACAGATAAAACTATATGATTGAAAAAACTATATTCTAAAGATGCTTTTATTATATATCTGTTGAAATCAATTCAGATCCCTAAGGTAAGGTGAAAACAACGTTTGATGCCGATTGCGATTTGAAGAAATCCGCTCTTTTCCTGATCTTCTTCGACCGATTTGAAGTTTGTGGGTGTAAAATTTTGTAAAGATAAATTAAAAAACATGGGAGCATGCTTTAGTGTTGGGTTCCCTTCCCTCTTAGTCTGTTACAAGCACAATGCTCTCTTTTTTACATGATGCTGAACCAGTCACTAAGAAACATTATCAAATATACGTATCAACCCCAACAAACAAGGAGTTCCACCGCAAGAAATCAGTACTCCTGCAGACAGCTAGCTGTAACGATTAGTAAACTGCCAACATGTTATGACAAATCAAGAAACAAAGGAATTAAACAGAAACCTTCAACCAATTTCCACACATTGATTCTTTACCTCGTCTTTTTATTTATTCATTAAATAATAAACTGTAGCACATTTGATCCTATATTTTTTAAAATACTATACAATATTTAATGATGAATCACTCCTATTTTCTATACAGCATTGTAGATATATAGTTTCACTGCCTACTTCATGTGTATTCATTCCATCTTCAGTCATTTTTTCTGCATTGGTCATCTTTTCTGGAAATTCAATGTTTTGGTACTAAATCCAAATATAAAGCCAAACAAGATGATAATTACGAAGTGAAGACCGACTATGAGTGGGAAATAGTGACTTTCTAAGCCAAGGTAGCCTTCTAGGAACTGTTTTACAGTTTGATCAGGCTGACCAAGAACACTGATTAAATGGTCATTGTCGCCAAGCTGAGAAAACATGATACCGTATACTGTCCATGCTGGAGGACATGCCCAATAGAACCATCTCCACCATACAGGTATCATCTGCATGAATAATTGAACTTAAAACTTATGAAATTCAACAGCTTTAAAATTTTGATGACATAACAATTGAGGTATTGATATTAGAATATAGAAACATTAAAGTTTCAGTGGTAGAGAATAATGAACTAAAATGTATAAAGATCATAAGCTCAAGGGAAAAACTCATAGTATTACATAATTTTTTACTATCATTTTTGGCCAAGTTTTTTCATTTTATTTCCTAAAGTGGGTACTCGCCTACCACATATGGTTCTGCGCCTAATTTATGTGTAAATTAAGCTGAATGCAGGGGTCATTTTAGTATGTACCTTAATTGGAATGACAAAACCTGAGAAGACATTCCACATTATAAAGATGAGGAAGGCTAAACCAGCTGCAATTTCTTGAGTCGGCGTAAGTGCAACTGTCATCATTCCATAAAGCACGAAATATATGAAGCTCAACAGCATGAAGAGCGTGAACCAGAAGAATTTTGCAGCTTGGAGTTGAAATCCTAACATTGGGTACACAATGCCTGAGAATATTATGACTTGGATTATGATGTACGGGATCTCAACTGCCACCTGCATATATGGGAGTAGCATATTATTGATTACCATACATATAAGAATCAATGAAATTTTCAAAGCATATTACCAAAATAATACCATTCCCACTTATAAACAAAGTTCCGGTGGGTCGCTATAATTTGATGAGGGTAAATTATAAAGGGACACATGATTAAGCTATTTTTTGTTAAGGGGACAATACTTCGATTAAAAGCATCTATAAACACTTCACATAGAACAGGTCAAGCTTTATTTCTTGTTTCCTTTCTTGCTCTATAGTGAAATCACCAGACAGCCTTAATTATAAGAAAGAGAACACTACTCCTGTTTTTTGTTTTCCCTCTTCGACTTTTAGTTTCTCTTTCAACACATTTTTTTTATCATCTTAGCCCATATTTCATAACATATAACAAATTTTGGATTGATTTCAAAACATATTACTGATGTAGATATATTTTCGTCATGCTGACTCCAATTCAGCAACTTGCATTGGTGCACTTCGAGAATGCGCCAATCCAATTTCATAAATAAATAATTAATAAAAAAAATAATAAAAAAATACACATCGGGACACTTTGAGAAGAGCCGATGCAATTTCGTAAAAAAAAAAAAAAAAAAAAAGTTGGAGCACTTTAGGAATGCATCGGTGCAAATTGAAAAGAGAAATAGATTGGTGCATACAAGGTTCCAAATTCCGTCTGGCACACCGGAACTCCGGCCGTCCCAGTCCGGTTCCGATATTGACCGGAACGGAACCCCTTAAAAAACCCATTCCGTTTCTGAGTTTGAAAAAAATTACAACAAAACAAAAATCCAAAAAAACAAAACTAAAATCAATTCAAAAGGCAAGAATACCCGAACTTTATTACTTCAATCAATTTTTATTTAACATTTTTCAAAAACTAAATCTTACAAATTCAAAGTTGTTCGATCAAATTTAGTCGTCCACTCTTTGTGCAATCCTGGCTTACTCCATCTCAACTCTAGATTATTAAATAGCCTCATTTACAATGAACTTGAATACGAAAATGTATTTGATTATTTGGAGAATTAGATTATTTTTTATAACTTAGATATTATTTGAAAACTTGGATAGTAAATGCATTTTATAACTTAGACAACTCAGATCCAACAATCTATCAAAACATATATGTAATTTCTTAACTTGGTTAAACAAAAGTTGATATTAATCAATTTATGTTATATAATTTGCATAAATTTAGTTTATCATTTATAATTTTATATGCTAGAAATGACAAATCGTGATATCGTTTGGAATTACCGTACAGCAGTCAGTGTCAATAAAAAAAAATGCTAGCGGTGTCTGATGGAGATGTAACACGAATGAAGTCGGAGTAAAAACTATTTTCTCAAATTGTCAATCAATAACATGGTTCATATACAATCATAAAATGTCAAGTAGCCAAGATGAATCTTCAATATCTGATAATATGATAACGACATTTTTAGATTTAAATCAAATACAACATCATGCTTTTTCAGCATATTATAATCTTTAACACAACGATGACCACAGTTTGCATGATGCTCAAAGAAATAAATTTTGATATTAAATTTATTATGTATATGTTTTATATTTTCTAGGTATTTGAATGATTAACTATAATTTAGTATTACTAGTGCATATTTATGGGTATATTTATATAAAAAAAGTACCAGAATTTGCAAACTGGAATTAAAGCGGAATTACCGAAATTTCCGATACGAAATAGAAATTTTGAACCTTGGATGCATATTAAAAGAGTTACAATGAAAATCGTGCCAACTTGGAAAAAATAGACTTATATTTGTAACATGTTTTGGAATAAGTCTAAATTTGTTAAATGTTTTAAAAGTAGGCAAAACTGTAAAAAAAAATTCTTTTTTTTTACACTTTTCAGTATGATTTTTCATTTCATTCATTTCCGACGATTCATTTCATTCATTTCCGACGATTCATTTCTTCGATTCAACCATCACATATAAAACAAAAAAATTGAGTGCAATGTGCTTTTTTCTTTCAGAAGTTCAATATAAGTTTATATGTGGATGAATTAAAGAAGTTAGTTTTAGGGGAAAAATATTTCCCCTTGACATTTATTAATTAATAAAGGTATTTGACTACTCTTAATAAAATCTTGTTGTTCCTTAATAAAAAAAATTTGGACAAACTTTCAAACTAGGCCATAAAAAATTATTTATTTCGATTTTAGACATCGCGGAAAACTTATTACAAAAATTAGCCTAGTTTTGCGCAAATATGGATTGAGGAATTAATTTAAAGGACAAAAATTTGTGTATTTTTAGCCTTAAGGACACGATTTCAATATTTTAACCACAAAGACAAACATTCTTCTAAAAAATTTTCATAAGGACAAACATTATTTCAAAATTATTCATAAGGACAAACATTCTTCCAAAACTGTTACCGATCTAAAACTAATACCTAAAAACTGCTACCGATAACTACAAACTGATAGCTAAAAACTGCTATCAATAACTAAATACTGATACCTAAACAAAGTTGTCCTTCAGACTAAAATACTGAAGGTCTGTTCTTGAGGATAAAACGCTGAGAAATTTTGTCCTTGACAATAATTTTCTGAATATGGATTGCACAAATATAGATTGCGCAAGTGTATTTAAAAAAAACAAATTTGTACATGCGCAAATTTGGAATGCGCAAATGTTATTCAAACTTTGAAGAAAAAAATTAAGCTAAATGACAACAAGTTTCATTTTTGGACTGAAGGACAAACTTTGAAAAAAAAATTAGGTTGAAAGACAATGCTTATTATAGTTACCATTTTATACATTGTAAAACTAAATATAATGCTAATTATATCTAGCATTTTGTATAGTGTAAAACTGAATATAATGCGTCTTTCAGCCTAATATTTTTATAAAATTTGTCCTTCAGCCAAAAATTGAAACTTGTTGCCAGCCTGATTTTTTTTCCAACGTTTGTCATTGTCCGTAATTTCCTCAAAAAATACTTGTACTTGAGCATTTTTGAAATGCGCAAGTGTTATTTTCGAAAGAAAAAAAATTTGTGTTTGCGCATTTTTAAAATGCACAAGTAAAAATGCTGTATGAAGCAAAACGAGACCTATTTTTGTAATAAGTTTTGGACGAGGTCTAAAATTGAAATAGGTTATTTCTCGAGTCTAATTTGAAAATTCGTCCGTTTTTGTTTTCTTTTTCATTGCACTGTATGTGTATTTAAAAAACAAAAATGGACACGGAGTTATGAGTTTATCAACCATTTGTGTAATGACGTTGTATTAAGTGTAAAATTGTCCTGTTGCAGATTTGAAAATAGTAAATCAACAATCGAATCCATGGCTTTACATCACTAGAAAAAGGTATGTCTGATACTTTGTGAAATTGTCTAGTTGCAGATTTTTTTATTTCCAAAAAAAAAAAAGGAAAAGTGGGACACATCTCTCTTCGATGTCAATCACTAAAGTTGATGTTTACATACAAAGAGTGTCTGATACTATTGCACCAATAACATAGTAATGAATTTCAGAATAAAGAAAACTGAAGACAGCAAACCAAGTAAACCGCTATTATCATGACTAAAAGGCCAATTCCTACATTTTGTAATCTACTTTTCGATAATGTGTACTGATTTTTCAATTTGTTTCATCTAAAAGACATAATATATAAGAATGGTATACCTGAGCAATCACATGAGGAATGTAGGAATACATCCCAGCTGATCTTTCACGATAAAACACAGTCCTCTCCAAAGCAACAACTGGTTGAATTATTGAACAATTTGCAAAGCCCAAGAACAACGCTGATGAATAAACTGCACCAAGGACGTTGAAAATTTCTTGTTCTGAATCGCTGTTAAATAGTGCACAGTTAGAATATAAGAAAATATTTTTTTTCATTTGGATGTCCTCTATATGGGATAGTGGTATGTCTCAATATTGTCTATCTAAAGGTCTTGTAATCGAACCTCATCGGCAACAATTAACCTTGTTCAAAAAAAAAAAAAAAAAAAAATTTCAACCCACACCACACTTTCAAGAATATTGGTAGCTTGAGTGTGAGTGCCCTTAAGAATTGATTTGCATCAGAAAAGCCCAAGATATAGAGACAATCTAACTATGTGAAAGAGATAAATTTAAAATAGTAATGATATGCGAATAGAAGTCATAGCTTGATCCCAAAATAAGGTTGTTTTAACTTTATGGACATGACATAACCCTTAGTTGCAGATGTGATCAATAAAAAAATTACAGTCAGTTAAGAGCATTATACTACAAATTGACCTTCAAACTTACATTTTGGATCCAACTTGCCAGAAGACAACTCCAAATATAAGAGACACGCTGAAAGTATTTATAAATCGAACAACATTGTGTTCAGGATTTTTCCAGTATGATTTCTGTTGTTTCCATAAGCAAGCTATACACTGTGATTTAAAATTCTGCTCGTATTTTGCTGAGAAATGCAGTTCTTCACCGTCTTGGACTGTACTTACCTCTTCAAGTTGTTCCATAGTTTCTCTGTATATAAAAGTTATTTAGTTGACCAAAATAAGATTATTCCCAAAGCCAAAGTATTGTTATCATTTTGTGTTACTTTACTTGTAAAGAGAGGAGCTAAGGAATATGTTTGCGTAATCTACAGATATATTGTACTCCATAGAAGGGGAAGTGATGTCCAACATCCATGCCGCTGGATTCTGGCCCTTCTGTAGTTTTGGGCATTTTGGAATTGCCTAATAAAGGAAGAAAAAAGGGGCTAAACCTCTACATTCATGAAGTGATCAATGATTCATCAAAAAATAATTACCTCAAAATACTGAATCATTTTGCAGGATAAAGTACCAAGGGGTCCATTGTATATGAGTTGTCCACCTCTTTTCATGAGCAGTAACTATATGTTGCACAGCCACACAGCAAAAAAAAAAAAAACAAGGTCTCATAAATAAACGTTCAACAAAATGCTACAATCAAATTTCTGTTACTTCCATGTCTTTTATTCAATTTATATAAAGATGGATTAAATACAAATCCAGTTCTGAAAATTAAGTCAAATAATGAATAATCTTAGCCACTACATGTGAAAAATATACTAGTTTAATCAGATTGGAATGAACGGTTTTATTAACTCATAAATTGCCGACAAAGTATAGTCAAAGTTTAATTACTAAACCAGCAATGCTCTTTAATCCTTTATATTTAATGACATATATTCATTACGTACGACGTCGTTTGAGGAACTATTGAAGAGCTAGTTATTACCTCATCAAATGCTTCAAATATTTCAATGCTTGGTTGGTGAATAGTGCACACAACTGTACGCCCCGTATCAACTGTTTTTCTCACAGCTCTCATCACAATCGCTGCTGCTCTAGCATCTAAACCTGATGTAGGTTCATCCATGAAAATTATGGAGGGACTAGAAACCAATTCAACAGCAATTGTAAGTCTTTTTCTTTGTTCAGCTGATAGACCATTGACACCCGGAAGACCAACTATGGCATTTCTTAATGGCAAAAGCTCAACCAAACCCATGACTTCCTCGACAAACATCTAAAAGATGACACGTTTTAAAATAGTATTTCAGTTATTTGTTCAAACTTTAAACTAAAACAGAAAATCATTACTTAAAGACCGTATGGTTTCTCGAAAATATCTGTAACATGTAGCATTGGTTGCTTTCAGGCGCATTGGTGCTGCCTTGATTGTATGTTTTCTTCTATGGTTTGTTGTCAAAAATAAAAATAAAATTAACGGCTGAAACATGCTTAATATGGGGAGGTGACATGTGAACACTATGATAAGAATAAGATGTAAGGGGGACTGCCGAAATTTTACAATTGTTGAGATCAGTTGTATTTTCACGACTGCATCCTCTATCTGAACAAACTGTAGGTAGAAATCAGAGTACAAAATTCAAGCAGTCCTAAAAGTGAAGAAGTTTAAAAACAAAACAGCTTGAAATCTTACATTTCTCTTCTCTACTTCAGTGGTAGAAGGGAGGCGTAACCATGCCGAGAACTGCAATGACTCAAAAACAGTGATAAATGGGGAGTGAACATCAGTTTGCTCGCAGTACCCAGAAATCCTAGCAAATGATTCTTGCTTTTTAGGATAACCATTTATACTGATATTTCCTTCAATATACCCTCCGGTTTTTCTTCCTGCTAAAACATCAAGTAATGTGGTTTTCCCTGCACCAGTTACTCCCATTAAAGCAGTCAAAACTCCAGGCTTAAATGAGCCACTGACATCACGTAATAGTTGAAGCTTCTTTTCATCAAAGCCGTATTTTTTCATTGCCTTGTCAAAATAAGTTAAACAGGTGTCAGACTATTATACTGGATGATCCACAAAATAACAAGTTCAATTGTACAGTATCCCTCATGTCCTTTATTACCAACCTCCCTTCTAAATATTACTAAAATACAACAGTTCTGTTCAGAAGTATCAAGTGAAGAGGGGTAGCTGTTATTCGGTAAAACTGGAATGAGGGGTACATGCAATCAAAGCATGAAAATGTAAAAGGTTTAAGTAAATTACTTCCGGCATCTCCACATAGTAATTGATATGCTGAAATACAATTGTTAGAGGCTTAAATGGTAGCGCTATAGATTTAAGAGACTGCTTATTTTGAGTTTCATTGATGGCTCTTCTGGTATTAGATTGAGGTTCTATATTCACTTGATGCTTGATCAAAGCTGCAATCAACAAATTGTTACCATAAGTGGATCGTTGGAAAATATATACTCTGATAAGCATAATAAATGAGCGTGTGTGCGCGCGCAAAATAAGAAAATGGAAATCTTACGGTTGAGATACTCCAAAGCAAAAATGCTTAGAACGTTAAAGACCATCGAGAAGCCAAGTAGAATACCAATACTAATCCAGTACCAATACCATTCACTTAAAAGTCCTCTTGATTTGAGTATTGCTTTCCCAACAGTATCGGCATCAACATTTCCAAAGTGGATTGGCTGTTAAAACGTAAAATTTTAGATGTGCATTTTTACAGATATAATTGTAGAAGTTTGTACTGACACGATTAAATCTGATTTTTATTTATTTTCTATCAGAATATTGCATGCCTGTAGTACAACATATCAGAGTAACATGGTCAACAGAGTTGAAATCCTGCTTTAAATGAAAAAGGAATTACCATGCTCCATCTTCTATCAAGAAATTCGTTAAGTGACACAGCATTTTGACCGTAAGTCAAAGGAGAGACCCAATATGCCCAAGCAAGCCATGGCTGAATGTCAGCTAAAAACAACAAAAATATAACATTAATCAAAGCTGTATACTTGAATATATCCAGAACCTGTATCCACATCAGATACGAGCCTTTGATACAAGTAGTCCATAAGTGAGGGGGAAATGCAGATTATCCATAAGTATTTATGACGATAAGTGATGCAGTTGCATCAGATGTCAACTGCATGCTATGAGAATCACCTACATAAGAGATGGGATGAGGCAACATTTACTATTCCCATATCAGATAAAATTCTGACCTCTTGATTCGACAAAGCCACCGAAAACAAAAATCGCAATAAGGGTAGCTGTTCCCAGTGTATTTGCCATCACTTGTGTTCTTCCTACGGCAGAAATAAACCGAAAAAGAGCCATGGACATTTGATGCACACAGAAAAATGCCAACAGCTGTTGTAAGAACCTGTAACACAAAACAAAATGGAAATACATGTTTTAGTTAGATGTTTCTTGCTTAAGCAATTCCTCTTTGAATAAAATTAGAATTGTAGTTAGCAAGGCAAGGAAAAAATATATATCATATACCGAATCAATGTGGGTGTAAATCCTACAGCAAAATATGTTAGGCTTGTCCAAATGCCTGCTTCAACCAGTGAAATTGGAATGCTTAAGATGACTACCGATAAAAGAAGAGCCCAACCAGGCAGATGTAGCAGTTCTCTTTGTTTATAGAAAATAGGTAGCCTTTTAATCATCATTTGAAGCTCAGTCATTCCATTGAATTTCACAATTACAACGCCAGCATACAGAGCTCCCATAAATTTGTTTGCAACATCTAAAGATACTTGATTCTTTTGATTATTAAGGAAAAGCGTTGAGGCTACAAGAGCAAGCACTGATATTTGAACCGACTTGAATATATGTACTGGATAGTTTCTTTTGAATAATAAAATTTCTCTTGAATAGCATGACTTAAAAATATTCCACTTAGAGAGTGTGCCACATTCATTTGGTAGAATTAAAATGTTATTTTTAGTACTTCCAATTTGACTGCGCACTTTTTGATTGACAAAATTGTCCAGATGAAAAGAGCTAAATGATTCTGCAAATTTTGAAACTGGAATGTACTGATATTCCCTCCTGTCACCAGCCCAATATTGCTCTTGATCCATTTTGGAAGTGACCTGGTATAAAATTAATAAAATTTAACAAAATTGACATGAATAACAACCATTTGATGGAATGTGGGGAGGGGTGTGTTTTCATGCGCACATGTGTGCGTGAGTGCATGAAGAAGTTTAAACAAAGGTTTGCATTTTCTTGATCTTAATTGTTTAAATGAAATTAAAGAAACAAAATTTGAAACGCTGATTATTAAGTTTATAGCTAGAAATTCTCATGATGATATATGTTTAAAAGTAAATATTGATATAAGAAAATTGGCATTTAAGCTTGTAGAAGTGGCCAATAGAAACATAGAATGACTACTAAAGAAAGTATA
Organism: Allium cepa; assembly: GCA_030765085.1. NCBI lineage: Eukaryota > Viridiplantae > Streptophyta > Magnoliopsida > Asparagales > Amaryllidaceae > Allium > Allium cepa. The sequence continues at coordinate 951,628,500 of CM060932.1, forward strand.
TCATTAATAAGTTGTTACTACTTACTACTTCACATTATTAACTATTTCTCTATACATATAATATCATTACCTTTCTGATAGTATAAAGTATGGTGAATAAATATATTTTTGAAGATAATTATTTTTATGAGTAAATAAATCGTCACTCGGTCTTCCCCAAAACTGTGCAGATGCATTCAACAGAAGAAAAAAAGTGGCATAATTAAATACATATGACAAGATTTCATCAATTAAGTGTGAACTTATATGCCAAGAAAAAAAATCTGCACAATTTTGAAACAATATAATGTAGCCTCCAAGCTTAAGTGTTCAGAAGATATATAACTATCGCAACACTAGTACTGCTTTCACCCAACACTCTTGTATCTCCAAATTATTAATGTCGAATTGTTCAGGTAGATTTCAAGTAAGCTTACTTGTCAGAAATTTTCTCTACTTAAACTTAGATTCGATGAAATATTTAAGGTTCACATAGACATACCTCCTGAAGAAAATCTGCTATATTTTTCCTCTCGGGGCATCTAAAACCCATGTGCTCAAAAAATTGTGGTATATTTTCCCGAGGTCCATGATATGCAATCTTTCCTTCACATAGCAGGATTACATCGTCAAATAATTCAAATGTCTCAGGTGGTGGTTGTAGTAGAGAAATAACCATTGTAATATCTAATATGTGCACCATTTGACGTAAAAACTTCATAATTTCAAAAGTTGTAGAGCTGTCTAGACCATTAGATATGTCATCCATGAAGAAGCTTCTAGCAATGCTCACAAGCATTTCTCCTGTATAAGGAACACAAAAACTTTCGATACAGGACATTTAAAAAGTGGAGATTGCATAAAACTGTGTGATTAGAATTTTTATGGTAAAAAAATGAAAACAACCTAATATAAAATTTCGGCTTACTCAAATATATTTGGGAAGTAAACCCAGCATAGTTAAATGCAACCAAGAATAATCCCTTACCAATGGTGACTCTTTTCTTTTGACCTCCTGAAATCCCCCTTCTCATCTCATCTCCTACAATGATATCGGCACACTCTTTCAAGCCAAGAATCTAGAAGAAACGATATTTTAGAATTACTAACCGAACTCCAAGAAAAAATGAAGTACAAATTTCATGTGTGAATCATGCACAACAACTTTATCACTTCATGGCCGTAGCCACAAATACAAGTAGTATTGCTCTAAAGTCTAAACGTTTGTAATTTATAACAATCAACATCATTGACCTCTTACAGTTTCTATTTTCCATATTAGACAGAAGTAAAAATGATTTTGATGGAGGTAAATTTAATAAATAGTGCATATATGGAGATTATTGATAAACAAGTTGTACATATAGAAACATAAATCACAGCAAAATGAATAACAGAAGGATTCATTTTATTAATCATACAGCATCATGAAGTCATCCACACTTGGTTATTTCACAGAAACTAATGAAAATAGGTGTAGGTATTATGAAGGCCGAGATATAAAGATGGTAGATTCTGATCACCTTGTGGTGTGAAGAGTTTTCTTCATTGCCGGTAGACCCCATTTTCCACTCAATAATATGCTTATAAATTTAATATTATCAAAAAATAATAAATAAAGAAATAAAATCTAAACCTGGCAATCGCCTTTCATTCATAAATGAGTTTTCATACAAGATCAAAATATATCACTTACCACTAAGTATCATGGCCCTTGAAAACTACTCACTATGTGAATACTTTCTATCACCATCGTTATGTATACTTCTACTGCATGCAAGGTTGACGCTAGACTGTGAGTTTGGACTAAAGATCAATCGTCTAGGTGAAGATTAATCAAAGCTATGAGTTTTTCATGAACTTGTGTATTTTCAATAAAAATTTAGATATACTATGCAAAATTTCTTCACTACCATATAAATATCTAATAGTTGAAATTAAAATTTCAATTCAGAAGGTAGAAGTGAAGGTAATTAATATTATATGTTCAGTTAAAAATTATATATTTAGCACTCCTCCATAACCGTGAAACATAACTCTGTCTTCCGAAGATACACTTCTAGATGCTTAGGTGAGGTGGTAATCCTCGCCTAGCACCTTTGCGGAGCCTAGGTTGATGCCTACAATGATTTTTATGATAGTGGTTGCATGTAATAGTTACAATAGATAACATTACAATCTGGATATAAGAGCATCTCCAACAAATAAGAGTATACATTTTACAAAATATATACTTGAATTTTGTAATCGGCTATTTTCTCTAACATAATTTAACCAGGCGCTTGTTCAACAGACGTCTGATGTTCAGGAGCCTGTTGAACAGGCGCATAACATTAAATAATTATAAAATATATATTGTCGGGCGCTTGTTGAACAAGCACCTAAGTATTGGACGCCTGTTGAATAGGCGCCCGACAATATGGTGCTTATTCAACAAGCGTCTGAGATACAGACGTTTGTTGAACAAGCGTCCATCACAACCATATATTCCCGAACTATGCTGCCTCATATCCACACTAACGCATTTTCCATACTCTGTTGGAACGCTGTTTCTGTGTAGATTTCACAAAATGTGAAATCTTAGGAACTGTTGGAGTTGCTCTAACCTTACAACATTCTACAATGCGAATTCATCAGTCTAAAGCTCTGAATAATCAGATTAATACATAAGGCAATTAATTACCTCCAGAACGTAACTTGTGACCGAATTCGTCTCTTTTCCACCAATGATGTAATCATCATCTGTAGGGTTCAATTTGTTAATTCTTTCCTTGCACTTCTTGATTGTTTCTTCTGAAATCCCTGTCAGGAGACAAACTTATCATCATCTGGTTATGACATATTGGTTACTTAACTTTACATCAGAACTGTCACGACATAACCAAGTCATAATGGAGTGTGAGAATTTTTGTGATGTTACCATAAAAAAACATAGTTCATGGCTACGAATTTAGTGAGTTATTTCTGAACCCTAAAGCATGTTATTTCTATATATGGTGCGACCACTTACAAATATATATATATATATATATATATATATATATATATATATACATACATACATACATATACATATACATATATATATATATATATATATCATATTCTGGGTACGGCAAAGACAATGGATAGCAGTTATATAACTATCAATAAAACACTAAATAAATAGTTGTACAAGACAACTTATCCAGGTATATAAATTAATTACTCACTGAATTCATCATTAGTCCCAAACAAGCGGCACGAGAAATCAAGAGTTTCTCTCACAGTCATTTCAGCATGATGTAAATCATGTTGGCTTATATACACAGAAGATGTACGCTGCAAGGTGCTTGGGTCAAGATTTACATCATTGTACGTAACATTTCCATTGCACTGTCATACAATAATGTGCACATGTTTAGGGACCTTTTTTTTCCTTTTTTTTTTCTTTAAAAAAGAAAGTGAAGTAACAACAAAGAATGGAGAGCAGTCGCAGATGTTATCCATAACGTGGTATTAAATAGCATATGTGCCTACAACTTTTCAGGCACATGCACTTGATTTGCAAATTGCAAATTGCTTACTTTCAAGGAAGGGCTTAACTTCCCAGATAATGCTCGCAAAAAGGTTGACTTTCCTGATCCAGGTGGTCCAAGAAGAAGTGTCATCCTGACAAACATAGTAAATGCCTTGATTTTAATAAAACATACTGATTCTAACATAATCAAGTATTTTACAATTTGTAAAGGGTCCAGGTGAATTAATTATCACAACTTGTCCAAGTCTTAGACTGTTCTAGCTTTCCACAAACTGATATATTTGATCTATTATTTGATAACATAATCTGTCATATATAGAAATACACTTATGCACCTTTTGCTTGTCTAATGCCCACAAACATATAACAAAATGAATATGTGATGATACCACAGTTCATAACTATGATCATAATAATTGTATATCTAGACATAGCAGAATAATATTGATGCACATATAAGGGGATTCAACTTTATAATGGGTCTGCGCTTTCTAGATCAAATTTGTTGTTACATTAGAGCATCCCATCAGAAGTATCTTTTGAGTATTCTTACTCAATTGCTACCGCAGTGTGGAATAGTTTTTTTGGTACCAAACCCTTTTTCTTTTCCTCTTTTTTTTTGGCTACAGGGTAGCATCTACATATCCGATGATCTGAACATCATGTAAGTACGTTTATTAGTTATTACAGAAACCCACTGATAAAAAAAGCATATTGTTACACGTGTACATATTTGTGACCCCTAGAAAATATGGGGTCTGTTTATGCTATTATTCTTACTATTGATGTTAGGTAGCAATTTTTTTAATCTTGCCACATAAGAAAGAGGGAAAAGCTTCGCTACTAGCCACTGGGATTGCTCTTATTGCAATGAACTACAATTTTAAATTCAATGTAGGATGAAAATAATGTGTACATATGAAATACAACTACAAGCAATATTTACATGTAGCCTGAATTTATCAGTTTATGCACAACATCAAGAATAAGCATTTTAATGATACCGTATCAAATGGCATGGAACATCTCGAATATTGTTGAAAATCTATAAGAGCACCCCAATAAGGATATTTTGTGAGTGTTCAAAATACCCCATTTGTGGAAGTTATAGGTATTGTAATCGATATCCATTTTAAAACTATCCGGTAACTAAATGTTGTTATCCAATGGATTACACTTGTCTGATGCTTAGAATATCAAGCAAACTATAATTTTTATGCTTTTGTAGCATACATGATACTGCGAGTCCCAATAGAGGATAAATGCACCAATTCTAATTTTACTTTGATTGTGAGTGTGCGTGTGTACACACATATACCAACATCTTAGCTTTTTGCATCACCGAATTATGCACAAACTTATTTTTTAGTCATGCAATACATTATATACTAAAAATATTTATTGTAGTCATTGCTTTTAAAGTATTAATTTTTAGTGGTTAGAAATATCAAAATCGGGTGATTTTTTGCAAAGTCGATGTTGATAATATGTTGATCATACCAGCAAAAACTTGTTGAATTTTGATAATCATGGGTACCTAAAAATGAGTTGGGCATAAATCGTGGATATAAAAAAACTAGGATGCTGATCACTTCCCAATTGCAAGCAGGTGCGTGGGAATACAGTGTATATTTTTTGTTTCTAGAGGTCTCATCTTTAAAACTTAGCTACCCTTGGTCCCTTACTGGGTGGAAAGAAAAAATGACAAGACAAGTGATACCTACGAAAGAGGCAAAAGCTATCATATAGTCATTGTTGGGATGCTCTAAGGAATTTATTTACTCTTATAGCTCTAACATACTTTATAAATTTTCTTTTATTTTCTTTTTCACTCAACCTCTAGAACAACCTCTTCTAGAGGTGAGCAATATTCGATTAGAACCAAATTAACTGACCGAACCGGTTTATTTCGATCGTTCGGTTATGAAAGTAAATCGGTTTGAATTCGGTTTGTAAAATAAATAAAAATTGGTTATCGATTTAACTGAAATAACCGAACTTTATTATATTATCCAAATTTATGATATTATAACACTTTTAATAATAATAAATTTTGATAAAATACAAATTGTACTGCTTGAAAATAGATCAAATTTTATTATTAACATAAAAAACAATCGACCAAATCTATCCAAATATGCGACCAAACTCATATATATACCACTCCACCTTTATTATTTTCACGACGTGGGACTATTATTTTCCCAATGTGCATCCATTACCCGCATAGAATGCGAGACACTTCAGCAGTAAGAGTGTAGTTGGAGTTCACTAATATTCATAGATTTTAATCAGGATAATTAAACGAGACAGAATTCTCACCTAGCTGGCCTTATAATTCCAGTAACACCATCAAGAATTTTAAGAGTCTTCTTTTTAGTAGAGTTCAAGCCCAAAGTTCCTAAGATTTCCTGCAAAATAATATACAAAAATTTTGTCACATTATTTCACAAAACTATGTCAGAAGCAGAGTAAAAAATAGGAGCTCAAACTAATCAGTTGCAACTATGAACTGGTAATCACAGCCGTTGACATTTTTATCTAATGCTATAACTTTTCAACTCAATTCATAGCAACCAACCATTTAGATGAACGCTTCGGGGATATGAATAAAATTGAAATCAAGTTACATGGGGCTTTGTGCAATTAGTTTATTTTATAGATATTGAATTTAACAAAACATTTGCCTAACTCTGGAACATACGAACATACTCTAAATTTCTAAACTATAATTGTGGAACTGATAATCTATACCTTGCTCAAATAGTGATCCAAATTACACTTTAGAAACAAAAAAATATTGCATCAAGTGACGAGAAAGAAATTCACTGCCTCTAGACTCATGATCATCCCCAATTTTGTAGCTTTTCACTCTAGATTTAATTTTTTTATACAAATTTCGCAACAGTTGATTTAACTTTGAAATGCGCGCAACCGATTCTTCCTTTACAATTGGTAGCAGAGCCATTGATAGAGAAGCAAAAGGCAGAGTGGGAAAATAGGAAGCAAGGTTGTAGCGAATAGATTTATTCGTATTTCACGTTTCTCTTTGGGTTTGCATTTTCTTTTTTTTTTAATTTTCCTTCTCGTTTGCAATTTCTATTCATTGATACATGTATTATATGCACAAGTAATAACAAAGGGCCTTGTCAAAAAAAGACCATTTTTTTTAATATTCTTGAAATTATTACAATGGTAACAAAAAGTTTTGTCCTCTTAAGTAATTTTTCAATGGAACCTTCCATTTTCTATTTTTCATTTCCATTAAAACTCATTCCAAATTAGTTTTCAATAGACTATAATCTTAATTTCATTCATTACATCTCTTCTACAACAATTTTATCTTAGGATGAAATCCCCTAAAATTATATTCGTTGTTCAAACCTTTAACAATGCTTATTGACCATAATAAATTAGCTACACTTATCATATTCAGTTCACATAAACAATTTTCATTTTAGACTAATTTGCAAAACTCACTGCACTTTAAAACTGATTTTGAAACTATTTGCAATTATAAGTTGATTTTTGTTACGTTAACGTTGATCTCATATTTTATTTATATTGGCACAACTGTTAGCTGCACACATAAGGAATTATGTAGATGCAATTGGCTATTGCGTCCGTATAAATAAAAGCTATGGACAAAATTCATAGTTCTGTACGTAAGTAGATTTTATTTAAAAAAAGAATATTGCACGTCAGTGCGAACATGAAAGAAACTGACTCATAGTTGCAAATAGATTCAAAATTAGTTTAAGCATGCAACAAGTTTTGAAAGCTAACCTAAAATGAAAGTTTACCCATCCATAAATTTAGTTTAAAAATAGTAAAGGATTTCGGTTTTGCAAGGGAGTTTTTTTTTTAATATTTTTAAAATTATTACGGAGAGTACTTAAAAACTGTCTTCGTAAAAATGCAATTACGCGATTACCTTCTTTTTACCGGCAAGTTCAAATGGTAGAATTGTGCGGTGTTTTAAATAAATTTGATATACCCTATCATAGTACTATAACGTTTTTATGTATAATTTTTTGACTGGTTCAACCCATTTTTCTTTCAAAATTTTGATTGTATATTACCAAGTTGCTTTGGAAGTGTAAAATGTTCAGGTTAAAGCCATCTACATCATATTCTCCCCTTAACAATTTTATTTTGACTGGAGTTTCCTTAAAAAAAAATTATTCTAATACAGAACCGAAGTCACTTTAACAATCCCCTTAACAACATTGCTAAAATAATCAATCAAGATGCTTTGACTTTTGCCTCTTCTTTGCATTTTAAGTAAATGATTTGAAATCAAATAGAATTTTATGGATGCTCAATCTACACTATGAATATCATGTCAAGAAAACATGCTCATTCATGATTTTTGAGGTCCTGAAGATATTATGTCAATATCAACGACAAAAACGTTTATTTTGACCATCGATTTAAAATGTTATTTCAAATAAGTTAAGGTTATTGAGATTAGCCAAAATTCATGGATTTCGAAAGAATTTAAAAACACTCAAGTCTAGCTTAATTTGGGATCGTGCAACTCTAAAAATATCAAGGGTGTTGTAGCGGGACCATTCCCATTATTAAAAGTTGGCAAAAGTTGAGCATTAGATTTTAAAACTCCTCCAAGGCTCAAACAAATAGAGCAGATATATCCATTGATAACATGCTATAGTCAATTACATCCGTTTTATATTGTATGCCTTTTAAGGCCACCTACGTTGGAAATACCAAAGTAGGGATACATTTGCTATGTGTACTACCATATTTCATGCCTTAGCAAAATCGGTGCATATTAATTTGCAAATATGTTGCAAACAAAATTTATATCTTCATTCTACACATGTAACACGAATGATTTTACATATCTATGGACCATGGATGCGAATAAACATGATAATCGATTTCATTTTTTAACTTTAAATACTCCATTGAAAGAGGCATCGTTACACATGTACCCAAAACAAGTTAATAATAGCGATTGCTTCATAACGAGGCTTATTTACAAATAAGAACAGTAAAACACACTGTTATTGAGAAGAACGTTATAAAGTTAACTAAATGCTAAAAACAATCATTAATGATCCACATTATCCAATAATTGGATGTACACTCTCAAAAGTATTTCTAGCTTATTTATTTTTATTATTACAAGATAAAAGAAGTAAACTAAGATCACACTGATAACTTAGATAATTTTTTTATCATGAGAAAATAGGTGAAACATTTTTGCAATACAAAAATACCACTGAGTGAATTAGTTATAGAAAATATATTTATTTTATTTTTTAAAAAAAAAGAGTGAAGATATTGTTTTCCCTAGCTTTTTCTATCATCTACTATTTAATATTCTATTATTGCTAGATTGCTATTTATTCTTAAGATATATCTACTAGTGTTTTTAAAACTTAGGCAAACAAAGTTGATTTTAGATTTAAGTTTAATAACGTTTTTAAGTCTTAAACGGATGAAGTTAATAAAATTGATGTTAACTCAAAAAGGTTGTGGTTATCAATTGATTTTTTCTCTTAAATACGTACTGTAAATATTTTAATCCACATAAATAGTTCCAACTTCAAATATCTTATTATAAATGGAACGACATTAAAGCTATTTGATCATGCGATGATCATTGGCTTGAGACCATGTAATAGACGTAAATCAGAAAATTATCTTCTATAATTTTTTTCCCTTTCTCCAAAAATTTATTATGGTAACAGCCAAAATTGTTATTAGTTCTTTTTCGTATTTCACTTGTACTATTAACGTATAAAATAATCTATTGTTCAAAAATAGCAATCTTGCATATTATTTTTACACATTTTCTTTAGAATAAGAACCAGATACCCATAAGTTTCTTGTATGTACCAAAAGAGAACTGAGAAAACGAGTAGTTAGGGGCGAGTAATATTCAATTAGAATCGAATTAACCGATCAAATCGGTTTGGTTCGGTTGTGATATTATCAGTTTGATTCGGTTTGTAACATAATTTTATTTTGTTTATCGGTTTAACCGAGTTAGCCGAACTTTTATTATATTATCCAAATTCATGGTATTGTAACACTCTTAACAATCGGTTTGGTGGTAAAAGACAAACCGTATCTATTAAAAATAGATTAATTTTTCTTATAAACTTAAAACAAATACTCAAAATAATTTATACAAACATAAATTTACGTTTTTCATTAACTAAATCAATCATTTGAATAATAACATATGGTAAATTCTTTTATTTGTTTTTTTAGTTTGGGTAAGTCGGTTACTTATTTCGGTTTGGTTTGATATTGATATTTTTTGTTTCAGTTCGATTTGACATTTTTTACTTTAAAACCGAAATATAGCTTTACTGTTCTTCAATAAGACTACGATTGATTGAGATACCACGGATACAAATGGGCGGACCCATTTTCATGTCATTCAACCCATAGAGTACGCATATGTTAATGAGTGGTTTGTTTTCCTTAAGAAACTGAAAACGAGTCTTATTAATTAAACTAAGCTTTCAACTGTTCAGAAGTTAAGACGGAATCGGTTTGGGATTTTAAAGCTGATTTGGTTAAAAGAAAACAGTGGTTTTGATTAGATTACCACATGATTTACATTGTTAAGTTTTGACAGTAAAAACTTTCTTCTATAACGCTGAAGAACCAAGAAAAAATAATATTTACCGTGCTTTTTCTTTAAAGACATATTACAGAAAAGTCAGTTGTGTTTTTTATTTTATTTTTTTGTTTCTCAAAATAGTTGGTTTTACAACTCTCCAGCAGGCAGATGAACTCCAAGGTATGCTTGAGAGGTTTTTTCAGTCCGTTTTGATTGATTTGAAACAGCTCTGTAATTCAGATTTTGTAGATTATTTTTCACGTTGATTATTATTGCTTATAAAACCGGTGAAATATAACTTCGATACGAATTCTTGATCCATCAAATTAGAATGTCTTGAAGCTTTTTATTTTTTTCTTTTATATCGTTGTTCCCCTAATGATCATATTTAGAAATCAATCTTTAACGTTAACCCGAAGTATGCATTTTTCGGTAATAACAGCTTATGTAAACAGGTGAAACCACCGTGAACTGTAGAAAATCAATACTTTCAAAATCTGTTGTATATTCAGAGGTAAACGCATCCAACCATCATTCACGATGAACATATATGCTATCTCATTGGCGAAGGTAAGAAATGTAAACTATGAACTTTTAACAACTTGTTTTTAATGATCCGCAATTATATCTCCTTATTTACAGATATCTATCGTCCAATTCTCTATCTGAAGTCTGAACATTCATGCATGGCAAATTTATTTTTGCAACTGGGTAAAATATATATAAAAATTAAACTAATTAATACGCTACGCAGGAGTGAAATGTAAAAGCATACACATTCATATTTACTGTCTCACAATTTTGAAATTATCTGAGAGGTTATGATTATGTTAGTGTAGCTGTTTACCGACTTGTTCTAAAACCTCAACCAAGCCTACGGTTTGCAGTAGTAATTAGACAAGTGAGACGCACATACATATCAAACACAAATTTAAACAATAAAAACAGCGCAAAATTGAACCTTTAAAGAATCCCAAAGGTTAAACGTATGGAGAAGGTTTAGTTGTGAGATAATATTCAAAATTCGATTCAAATAAATAAATTAAGGCTAAACCTTTACAAAAGCTGAACTTTTTAAAGACAATGAATTATATTTTTAAAGATTAGCGATGAAATAATGGTTTGTATCTTTTTTCAATTTTAGTTTGAATAATTTAAAATTTAAATCAATTATAAATCGTAATGATACTTTTATAATTTATCAAGTTATAACAATCATAATCATAAAAAAATTAAGAATTGCGTTAAAAAAAAAGCACGTTTTTTTTCTGAAGAAAAGGATAAATTTAGATGCAAAAGGAAAAGAAGACATACTTGAATAGAATTAATTGTAGCATTAAAAAGAGTTGGCAGTGCCTTTCCACCCACATGTACTTTTGCCTCAACATTTACATCTTCGAATGTAATTTCCACCTTAGGCACTTTATTCCCCGTCCTACACATATCATATCCATATTCAACATATATAAAAATAAAATAAATGAATAAACGAAACAGAAAAGAATACACGAGATCATTAATTACTGTAAATTTAATTATGATGCATATATGTATGTACCTCTCTTTCTTTTCTCTAATATTTCGCAAAAAAAATTCATTTTCTTCATGAGACCATGGTCGATTCTTTTCTTCCAGTTCCATATCTTATTTCTGAAATGATATGTATATGAGATGAGTAGAAAGGAATAAAAGGAGTGTATTTTTGGGAGTGTGGTTATGGAGATGATGTATAACCAGGTTTCACGCTCTTTTAGAGGTGATAAGTACGTATATATAAGAAGAGAAGATATATATGAAGAAAGAGGAGAGATGGGCGGATCTTAAATGAAATGCCCCACGTAATGAAATGAAAAACTATATTAAAATAGTGTATTAATATTATGTTATCTGTAGCTAATATGCCTGCAATAAATTCGTACACTGTGCATTTATCTCATGCGAATCCAGAGGGAGGTAGTTTGTTCATGTGATCGAGGAACATATATTGTCAGTATTCAAACAAAAAGCGTTTGTTGACTTTTGATGAATATCTTGCCACGTCTTACTGTGAAATAATGGTTGAAGACATGTACAAAAATAACTGCTCGACTAGTAAAAATGTAGTACTAAAGAAATGTGAACACCGCTGCAAAAATAACTGCATTTACGACGCCATAAAGGAATGTGCGCGCATGGGTACGTGTGTTTCCAATGTTGCACAACGCCATAAAGGAGTCGGTGCATCGTCGTCATGTGCGTTTCCGACGTCGCACCGGCATCTATATTGGTGTCAGTACAAATGTTATTACAAAAATGCTTTCGACAGCGTGACGACTAACCTTTACGACTCCTAAGAACAACACTTAACACATTCTCTGTATTCATGTATCGTTGCATAAGCATCGAAAAGATAAATCGCCATGAGATAAAATAAAAAACAAAATAGAAAATCCCACAATAAAACATAACAGGCAATAATAATCAGATTACTTCTTAACAGAGAGTTATCAGAGCTACATAAAAGTACTATAAATCAGCTTAGACAGTTCTAACAACCTGCCTTTACATATGCTGAAACAAAATACGCTTACACAAACTAGATAATACAGCAGAATGGATAGATGAAAACCTTCTGCTCGGACGCCGTCTTCAAAAAGGCCTACAAAAGACCTGCTACTTCCGAAGTACTCAAATAAAATGAATACCTAAGCGTTTAGGGAAAACAAACAACTCGGATCAGACGATATGTCTGCTTCAAATAAAACTTTTTAAAACATGTGTCAAATTAAACACAAACATGTAAGACCACGCCGCTAAACATGGAACGAGTTTACTCCCACATAAATCACTATCCAAACGTAAAGAATGGATAAATAATTAAACACCACGAAGAGTGATTGACCCTTCCCAGTGCAAATAAGAAAATAAACTTGAAGGTTCGAATCAATTAAGAAAAGGAAAATCTCCAACAAATGACTGAGAAGGTGCACCATCCTTCAAGTATACCTCTAGTAATATACTTCTGAGAAGTTCATATTCTCCGTGACACTTCTCGAACAATACAAGCCGGACCCCACCAAACCTCACCAAGTATCCAAATATTTCACATTTAATAGTGCTACCGAATCCAAATTTAGATGAGATATGAAAGTACCCTAATGGGAGCAACCCCACATTGGCTTTTTCTCCCGTTTTGGACTTAGTCATTTCCGATAAAGAATGTCGATGCTCAACGGAGCAACACTTCATCTTAGAATGACGATAATAAAGAATCTGAAATAACCGATAGCTGAGAAACCAACTATCGAGGTTATAAAACGATCGTATATGAAAATTAAGTCTTGTATACTTACACCGCTCATCGAATTCAAATTACTTGTATTATTTCTTGGTTAACAATAATACTGGACAAGCAAGACGGTGTTACATCAAAGTCGTGTCTTACGATTATTCTTAATTTTTGAAATAGCGCCAAATCTTCTTCGATGTTTAGTGCTAATTATACAAATAAATCATATCCATATAATTGAATTGCTTAACGGAAATTAATACATTTCCATAAACGAATCAAACTTTTTCTTTTAAAAATCTGAATTCGTACTTGGCTTCACATTACAAGTATTATCTTTTAAAATACTTTGTTAAAAGAGTTCACAAACTTCAAAACATCATTAAAAAAGATTTAATAACTTATAATATTCTTATTACATTGATTAATCAACTTTAAAACTTTGTTAACTAAGCTGGTTAGTTTACTTCAATAACCTTTAATTTAAAAGGGTAAATCTCTTTTAAAACATCATTAATTCAATTAATTTAATAATATAATTAATTACTAAATTAATTAAATAATAATCAAATATCATTATTTAAAAGTGATTAATTAATTTAAAACGTTATTTAAGGAAAGATTAATTAAGGTTGAACGGATTTATTAACTTTTAAAAGTCATTAATTAAAAGAAGTATCATTAATAAATAAATTATTTAATCTTAATCCATCATTATCAAAAGATTAATTAGCCTTAAACATCATTATTTAATATGATTAATTAAATTTAAAACATCATTAATTAAAAACTTGCTTAACTTGTAAAATAATTCCAAGCACGATAATGAAACCAAACGGTTTCGATAAAAGGTGATTTTCCAAAAGTGCCGGTATAGCGACTATCGCTATATGGACAGTTCAGAATTCGGGTATATGACATTTTTAATACAACTAACCATCATAAAGCAAGGGGATGAGCATACACACATGTTAGTTTACAATAATTCAACATGTAACAAGCATTTATTAACAACGGAATTAGTTTAACTACTAGATTTTCTTATAACTTGAGATTTGCTTATTAACTTTCCAAAACGACCGATTTTCAAAGCAGCAAACCGACCCAACAACCAAACCATTATTACAACTATACAATAAGTGTTCAACAGCTACAAATAAGAGTATGAATAGTTTAAATTGTATGGTTCAAAGGTGGAAGCTTTACTCATAATAACACTTCCAACTTAACAGGATCACCACAACAAGTTACCGAACTCACGAACTATCTTCACTACACCTTAACTTGGACTTTTGGGCCCTTAATGGGCTGGTTTTGGGTTTGGTCTACGAAATATAGGGTCGGCCTTATGGTTTTGAGGTGGAAATGGCTTTTGTTTTGGTAGAGGAGTGTTTGTATATGAATATATGGAGTTTTCGTTTGATTTATATTAATGTATTCACTAGTTTTTTACTTTGGAATAATTTTAGAAGCCATGGATATTCTTAAATATAAACAGAAGAGAAGTGAATATGAAAATGAAGATGTAAAGTGAGAATGTGTGGAGATGGTGGGTATTTATGGGCAAAGAGGTGGAGTATTAATTTAAATTAACTTAAACATATGAAATATATTAAAAATTGTCATGTGCATGCTTCCATACCTCCTCCCTCGCCTTAGAAGCATACGCATCCCCTTAGGTCCACCCTTCACCATGCCTTAGGCACTTGTTTAGGTTATGGTTAGGATAATTAATTAATTTCCTAATGCTATTTAATATATTTCTTTGCATTTTATCTCAAATCAAGTTTTATATTTAAACTAAGCTTGATTATTAACTTTAATACATTGATTATCTTATCACATGACATATGTGCATGTGCATGTGAGTGATACAAAAATGTGCATAATGTTTTCGACTATGTTCCGAGGTCGAAAAGTCGAAATTTCGAAAAACGTGTTTCGGTCAAATTTTCTATTTTTATTTGAACTAATTATTTTGGTAAACAAAATTTGAAAATGATTTTAATATCATTAATATTTAAAATATGTTTATTTGATTATTAAAATCCATTATTTAGATATATAAAAATGATTTAAATATTTAAATACAAAACGATTAATTTACGGTCGTTAAACTCTCCCCCTTAGGAGAATTTCGTCCCCGAAATTAATACACAAAAAGACATCCAAAAGGTATATATTATACCAACAAATTCATATATATGTAAACCAACTATGCCATAATAGAACATTCATAATGCATTCAAACAACTAACAACTAACCTGACATTACACCAAAGTAAGTTTCTCTACATAATCCTCGGTTACCAAGTACATTCACGAGGGTCATCACTCCACTAAACCTTTACAAGCTTCACCACCTTATTTCTCGATCTTTCATCTCGATTTACATTATGAACTATGTTTCGGACTACCCTCAAATTTGGTTCTATCTCTAAGTCTTCTTAAACAGACGTCTCAATAATCAAAGATGGATCATGAACATGCTTTCTCATATGAGATACATGAATGACATTATGAACTTCTGACAATCTTTTTTGGCAATTCTATTCTATAGGCCAACGATCTAATCGTCTCAAGGATTCTAAATTGTCCAATGAATATGGGTGCTGGCTTTCTTGCTCTTTTGAATCTTACAACTCCTTTAATCGGGAAAACTTTCACAAATACCAAATCCCCGACTACATACTCTATGTCCCTTCTCCGTTGATCAACATAACTTTTTTATCGATCCTGGGCTTCTTTTATTCTTTCCTTGATCATAGCCACTTTCTCCGATGCTTCTCGAATTATCTCAGGTCTAAGAATTAATTAGTCTCCAATCTCAACCCAACATGAAGATGATTTACATGGCCGTCCATACAAAGCCTCGTAGGGTGCCATACCAATGCTAGTTTGGCAACTATTGTAAAAGAGAACTCTACCAAATACAGATGATCTTTCCAAGAACCTCCAATGCCCAAATACATTTTCTTAAGAAATCCTCCAAAATTCGGTTCACCCTTTCGGTTTGTCCATCTATTTACGGATGGTAGGCTGTGCTCAAATTCAACTATGTTCCTAAAGCGGCTTGCAATGCTCCCCAAAATCGACTGGTGAAGATGGGATCTCAATCACTAACTATACTTATTGGGATTTCTTGTAGTCGAGCGATCTTCTTCAAATCAATTCCTGCCAAAGAAGCTGTAGTTCTCGTTGACTTCTCCAAAATAAAGTGGACGCTCTTTATTAATCGATCTATAATTACCCAAATGCCTTCATTACCTCTTCTTGTCCTGGGAAACCCATTGATAAAGTCCATGGATACTTGATCCCAGTTCCAATTCGGTATCTCCAATGGTTGGAGTAACCCTGCAGTCTTCTACTGGTCACTCTTGATATGTTGACAATTTGCACACCGGCTCATGAAAATCGAAGTGTCTATCTTCATCCCTTTCCTTGTCTTCTTATTCTGAAACATTTTAGTTACTCTTGGATGGATAAATAACTTTGAACGGTGGAATTCTCTCAGCACATCCTTTCTGATTCCATTAACATCTGGCACAAAAATCCGATCATTCATTCTTAAATGCCTCAGTAGTCAATCTGAAAACTAGAAACAATTCCCTCTTCAACACTTCTCTTAAGCCGAGCTATAATAACGTCTTATTCTTGGAAACATGCAATTCTCTCCATTAGTGCTGGCTTAACTTCCAAATTTTCAAGCGTCACCACATTTCTACTTAACGCATCTGCAACGGCGTTTTCTTTCCCTAGAGTACAAAGATCCTCTACGTCATAAGATGTGAGAAATTCCAGCCATCTTTGCTGCCTTAAGTTTAAATCCTTTGGGGTAAAGAGATACTTTAGTGACTTGTGATCCATATATAAATAAAACTTTGCACCCAAAAGATAGTGCCTCCACACCTTTAATGCGAAGACTACTGCCAATAGTTCCAAATCTTGCATAGCGTAATTTTTTTTGGAGGTTTCAACTGTCAACTAGCATACGCTATTACTTTACCATTCTACATCAAAACTGCTCCCAATCCGATCCCACAAGCATCCGTGTAAACCGTTAATCCTTCACTCCCATTTGGAATAGTTAAGACTGGTCAATTTCTACTTTAACTCATTGAATGGTTGAGTCGCACTTGGGTGTCCAAATAAACTTAGCATCTTTCTTTGTCGGCTTTGTTAGATGAGAAGCAATCTTCGAGAAATCTTTAACACAGCTTCTATAAAAACTAGCCAATCCCATGAAATTTATGATCTCAGTCGCACTTTCGGGTTTCTTCCAATCTTGAACTGCAACTACTTTAGTTGGGTCCACTGATATGCCTTCTCCCAAAACTACATGCCTTAGAAATCTAACTTCGGATTTCCAGAAATAACATTTAGAAAACTTTGCCTTTAAAACATGACTTTTTAAAGTACTTAGAAAAACTTAAAGATGGTACTTATGATCTTCCTCTATTTTAGAATAAAGGAGAATGTTATCAATGAAGACAAGAACAAACTTGTTAAGAAAATCCCGAAACACTCTATTCATCAAATCCATGAAGTAAGTGGGTGCATTAGTCAATCCGAACAGCATGACTAACCACTCGTAAAAACTATCAAGGGTTCGAAAAGCTGTTAAGGGTATACTTTTCTTTGCCACCCTTAATTGGTGAAAACCAGTAGCAAGGTCCAACCAAGAAAATATCCAAGCTCCGTCGAGCTGGTCAAACATGTCGTCAATCCTAGGTAAAGGATATTTATTCTTGATGGTCCTCTTACTTAATTCTTGGTAGTTCGAACATAATCTAAGAGAACCATCTGCCTTGGCAACGAAAACTACTGGCTATCCCTAATTCGAAGTGATGCGTTTGATCAAACCTTTCTGCAATAAATCAAACGTCTGCTTCTCTAATTCTCTTCTTTCCTTTGGAGCCAACCTTAGAGAGGTTGTACAATTAGTCTGGTTCCCAGAATCAAATCAATATTGAATTCCATTTCTTTGTGAGGAGGTAAGCCTTGCACTTCTTTAAAAAATACCTTTGAAATCTCAATCAATTTGTATATTCCTTGTCTACTCTTTAGTTACTTCGAGGGAATACAGAAAACTGCTCATCAATCCCTTAGGTTCTCCACAACATATATTAACGCTTCTACTTACTACATCTTTTACTACGATCACCCTTCTAACACAGTCCAAGACTGATTTAAACTTAGAAACCAGTCCATTCCCAATAATACTCCAAAACCAATGAAGCAAGGAACAAACAAGTCAAAAGAGAAAGGTCGATCTCGATAAGAAATAAGCACATTCAAACATATGATATCAAGATTAGTCAGACCCCCAATAAGGTTCGACATACAAAGGGAATTATAGAGAATAACATATTTAAAATTCAACTAGTTCATTAGGTCATTTGAGATAAAACTATGGGATTCACCGGTGTCAAATAACACTCTAACAGAAATACCAAAAATGGATAACTTACCTTGCAATACCTGCTTTTCTTTTGGGTCTGTTGAAGTAGATGATATTTCCGTAATAGTAAAACCTTTTTCCCGAGCCCCTTTCTTCGGAAATGGACACTCGTTCTTCATATGTCCATGTTTGTTGCAATTGTAGCAAAGCGGTTCACTAGCCAGGTTCAGGCACTTATTTTCAAAGTGGTCTATTTGGTTGCACTTATAACAAAGGATCTTAGTCAAGTCTAACTGCTTGTTCTGTTTTGGAGCTCCACCTCCAGGCTTCTTTCCCGACCACTTCTTCTTCCCTTTGCTCTTGAAAAACGACTTGCTTGCAACTGGTATCACCGATAAAGGTTGGGCATTAACTTTGGCACTACTCCCTTCTGAACTCCTTGCTAAATATCAAGAGCTTTAAACCACAAAGCCATACCGATCAGATTGGTAAAGGTACCGTTGGGATGATTGGTCATTTCTCGATGAAATTCTGGTCGCATTCCTTTCATGAACATTTCATTCTTTTTAAATGGCGTATTAATCAATCCCAGTCCAAAACGGGACAATGCATTGAACCTATGCTTATACTATGCCACTGTCATCTTACCTTGTTTTAAATCCATGAAACTTCTAAATAACCAAGTCCTTCCCACCTCTGGGATAAAATGAGCTTCAAAAACCTCTTTAAACTGCACCCAAGAGAAATCATCTTCTGGTGTATTCATGGTGACTGAATCCCACCAATCCATTGCTGCTTTCTAAAGCTGACGTGATGCCAACAATCTTTTTTTAGCATCTCCCAACCGAAGATCCCCAAATATCCTTTCACAAAAGCGAAGCCATGTCTGAACTCCTAGAACATCTTCAGTTCCACAAAAAGGTTTTCCACCTAAAGCAGTGTAATTCTTGCATAATTTCGCAAAGTTCTGAGGAGACTAAACTTGCATCAATGCTTCTACTACCGGCTCTCTACAACTGGCTCAGTTCTAGGTGCTTTTCCATTTGTAGCCATGCTAGTTCTAAAACCCTTCCCTCTTCTTCCTCTTGTATTCATCTTCAATAATCTGGATAAGTGATATGTATCATTAGAATACAAAGATAGGGTCAAAGATGATAAAAGGGAAACTTGTCACAAAGGATCTAAAACCAGAATTTTAGGGGAGAAAAGGAAATTCTCTCTCAAGAATAACTCATTCTAGGTCTCCATTCACCCTATCTCTAATGAGTTATACCCCAATCAGGCTAAGGTGTCTGCTCAACCGAAACTCTGAACCAACTGTGACGACCCACCTTTCTGACCTCTGAGAACGACACATAACACATCCACGGTGTTCGTATGTCGTTGCCTAAGCATCGAAAAGATGAATCATCGTAGGGTAAAATAAGAACAAAATAGAAAACCTCACAACGAAATTGCTAAATAAAACATAACAGTCAACAGTACATCGGTTACTCCTTAACAGGGGGTTATCAAAGTTACAAAAAGTACTATAAATCGGCTTAGGCAATTATAACAACCTGCCTTTACATATGCTGAAACAAAATACACTTACACAAGCTAGATAATACAGCGGAATATATAATTAAGAAGATGAAAGCCTCTTGCTCGGACGCCTATCTTAAAAAGAGCCTAGAAAAACCTGCTACTGTCGGACTACTCAAATAAAATAAGTACCCAAGAGTTTAGGAAAAACAAACAACTCATGTCAGACGATATGTCTGGTACGAGCAAAACTTTAAAACAATGGGTGTTAAATTAAACATGAACATGTGAGACCACGCCGCTGAACACAGAATGGGTTTACTCCTACATAAATCAACATCTAAACGTAAATAATGGATAAATAATTAAACACCATGAAGAGTGGTTGACTATCTCGATGCAAATAAGGAAATAAATTTGAAGGTTTGAATCAATTAAGAAAAAGAAAATATCCAACAAATGACTAGCAAGGTGCACCATCCTTGAAGTATACTCTAGTAATATACTTTTGAAACGCTCATATACTCCGTGACACTTCTCGGATAATACACTATGGGAAAAACGCATCAGACGACATTTAAGCTCCATTGTCTGATTGCATACCTATCTGTCGTTAAATCTTGTGCCGTCTCATTGCACACCAGATCACAGATATGCCCTGTCGTCTGATGTTCACTAACATAAGAAAAAAACCATATGTTGTCTAATGTTATAGTATCATTTCTAGAATTTCCTATTAGACAACATGTAAATATTGACTGATATGAATAATTGTTCACAAAATGAAAAATGAATCGCAAAATTATTTAAATAAATATTGTATTTCAAATCAAATTCAAATATAATACAACTTTCTTTATCTCTCTACTTACATTTGCAAATACAATACAACTTAAATTTACTCAGAGTTACTCACACTCACTCGGGTTTGTTTTTGATGTTGATCTTGTGTGCTTGCTCCAACTTGTGTCCAGCCATCTCCTATACCTGTTACATAAACAACGACACAATAAACATGAAAAAGAAACAAATATAAATTGCAAAAATAAAATTGAATTTGAATATCGAATATTGCCTCAGTTTATGTTTTTGTTTTATCTTTTCATTTTTAGACAGGGATAAATATGTATGTGCATGGATAACTTACGATATGCACAGTCACAAGGCTAATCCTTGATTCAATCACACAGACAGTTGCAAAGGTCAAGCTCGAAGGCTCAACTAAGTGCAAACACGCAAAAATACTTCTAACTTAACCAGATCACCATAACAAGTTGCCGAACTCACAAACTATCTTCACTACACCTTAACTTGGACTTTTGGGCCATTAATGGGTTGGGTTTGGGTTCCACCTAGGCAATATGGGGCTCGGCCTTAGGGTTTTGATGTGGAAATGGCTTTTGTTTTGGTAGAGGAGTGTTTGTATATGAATATATGGAGTTTTAGGTTGATTTTTGTTAGTGTATTCACTAGTTTTTGACTTTGGAAATATAGAAGCCATGGATATTCTTCAACATGAAGAGAAGAGAAGTGAATACGAAACCGAAGGTGTAAAGTGAGAATGTGTGGAGATGGTGGGTATTTATAGGCAAAGAAGTGGAGTATAAATTTAAATTAACTTAAACAATTAAAATATATTAAATGTTGTCATGTGCATGCTTCCATACCTCCACCCTCACCTTAGAAGCACACACCCCCTAGGTCCACCCTCCACCATGCCTTAGGCACTTGTTTAGGTTATGGTTAGGGTACTTAATTAATTCCTTCTGTTGTTTAATACATTTTCTTGCATTTTATGTCAAATCAAGTTTTATATTTAAACTAAGCTCGATTATTAACTTTAACACATTGATTATCATATCACATGACATATGCACATGTGTGTGCATGTGTATATGAGTGATACAAAAACGTGCACAATGTTTTCGACGACTTTCCAAGGCCGAAAAGTCGACTTTTCGAAAAAGTTTTTCAGTCACGTTTTCTATTTTTATTTGAACTAATTATTTTGGTAAATAAAATTTGGAAATGATTTTATTATCAATAATTAATATTTAAAATATGGTTGTTTGGTTATTAAAATTCATTATTTAAATATTTTGAAATGATATAAATATTTATACAAAGGATTAATTTATGGGTCGTTACAGACGCCATGAAGATGAACTCTGTAGGGCACTTACCGATCCACATCGAATTCCCTTACCGATGCTATGTTGACATCATTTCTATGATGTGTTTGCGATAACATGCTGACTCCTTGTTAAAAAGTTAAAATTAAATTTGCCGATGCCATGCCGTTACATTGCCAATTCCATATCGATGCCTAATTAAAATGCAAAAAATTGATTTTTCGACGATCTACCAATGCCTTACCTTAAATATTTTTACATCATTTATGCTGCATTTCTTACCTCAATCACAAATTTATGTATATTGGATATATAATCACACCAATATAACATACTAATATCATAAATTCATATGTCACAAATATTATCCAACATCATAAAAATACATATCGCCAAATCCTATTATCCAACATCATAAATTTACAACCAACACAAATGTCTACGTGCATACAAACCATAAATTTATGCTTTCATATTATGGTTTGTATGCACGTAGACATTTTGTTAGATACTTACATTTCTTCGGTAGTTTTCATATTATGTTTATGATGTTAAACATAAATATCCACACTAACTATTAGCTACCGCTACCATCGAGTCCAGGAACTCGATGATGTTCATCAAGTGGTGGTGTTGGAGATGATAGACAGCGGCCGCAACCCTCCCTATATAATTGAATCAAAAAAGATAGCCTCGCTAGTGGCATGTACTAATGGCTGGGTCCCATACCTCGAGGAGGTCCATAAACAGATGATGCATGATGATGACTGCCATGTCATTGATCCCACTTCTTA
The DNA here is from genome assembly GCA_030765085.1 of Allium cepa. NCBI lineage: Eukaryota > Viridiplantae > Streptophyta > Magnoliopsida > Asparagales > Amaryllidaceae > Allium > Allium cepa. Next base: position 951,651,722 of record CM060932.1, read on the forward strand.
TCTTTGCTTCTTTTTCTTTTTTGCAACTCTTTTGTAATAGACGCGGCCCTCTTTTGGTGTAAAAACTTCTTTAACTTTTAATTAAAAATATCTTTTCGCTCAAATCTTGTCTATATTACCATTAGAGATTCCTGAATGGAAATGGAAGCAATAATCAATGGATTTTATTGATGGGTTTCCGAGGATTTGAGCAGGGTATGGTGGCATTTGGGTCACAGTAGATCGGTTAACCAAGAGTGTGACATTTATACCCATCAAGTCAAGTAGAATGGAATCCAAGCTGGCAGAGTAGTATGTAATGTGGATGGTACAATTTCATGGTGTGTCAAAAAACATTGTGAGCAACTGAGACCCATTGTTCATTATTGGGTTTTGGAAGAGCTTACAAGACACGTTAGGGATGGAGCTGCAAATTAGTACAGCTTGTCACCCACAAATAGATGGGCAGACCGAAAGAGTAAATCGTATATTGGAAGATCTCTTACGTGCATGCATTATAGACTTTGGTGCATCATAGGTTGATCGTTTGCATTTGGTGGAGTTCGAATACAACAATAATTATCAATCGAGTATTGGTATGGTTTGGTATGAAGCATTGTATGACCAACCATGTAACGCTCCTTCATGTTGTGGAAAGCAGGCGTAAAACTGATAGTTGGCCCATATATGATTAGAGAGACTTCAAATAAGATTAAGGTCATTTGTGAATGAATGAAAGCTGCTCTGGATCTACAAAAAAGCTATGAGGATAAGAGACGAAGAGAGTTAGAGTTTTTGTCGGAGATATGGTGTTTGTAAAGGTTTCTCCTCTAAAGAATGTAGTTCAATTCGATAGAAAGGGGAAGTTGGCACCGAGATTCGTAGGACCTTTTTCGATAGTGGAGAGAATCGAGAAGCTAGCATATAAGGTCGACTTACCTCAGAAGATGGAGGACGTGCACAACGTTTCTCATGTCTCTTATCTATGGATGTTTGTGCATGACTCTTATGAAGATTATACTGGACCAGCTAGAAGATGTTGAGGTAGAACAAGAAGTTTATAAGTAGATTGCTTTGTATTATTGGGTATGATATGAAACAGCTTAGGAGAAAAAAAGTGAAGCTAGTTAAGGTACAATGGAGCGGAAGTGAGGACAATTATACGTAGGAAATAGAAGAGAGCATGAGGACTTCTTATCTGGAGCTCTTTGAACGGTAAGACTCATCATTTATTGTATTACTTTCACCATTGTATACTATATTTGATAGGTTTGTATTTTCATATACTAGGATAGATTAACTGTACTATTGATTGCATGGCTGCTTATTTGAGATGTGTAATGGTTGCTTATGATTGGTAGGCATCCGAGGTAACCATGGCTGCTCATACTTTAGCTTATTTGGGTATCTTTAAGGTGAAATTCTTAAAGAGGGGGAATGCAACGACCCGTATTTTACATGTCAAAGGATCATAAAATATTTGTATTTTATTCGTATAAGGCTGTATGATTCTATAATTTTGGAATATGACTCTTAGGGACATTTTACATAACTTTTATTTTTTCCGAATTTCTATGCGATCGTTTTAACCCTGAAAATCTTTTTTGGGCTATAACTTTTGATAGGAGTCGAATTAGAGTCTCAAACTAGTTCCATTACTTCAAGATGATGATTTCCCATTTCGTAGAACGGTCATAGTAGAAAAATGGACTTACGATTAAAAAGTTATGCCCATTTTAAGTTTTTAAAGCTATTGGCCAAGATTAGGGTGTAATTAATTAAGTCCATTAGTCTAATTACAGAATACTATAAATAGGGGGCTGAAGAGTTAAACTAAAAATTTTCCCTCTCATTCTAAATCACATCTAAATTCTAATTTGCCCCATATCCATCCTAATGTCATCCAAGATCACCCTAATTGCTCTCTAAATCAAATTAAATAGAAGAATAGAGATCAAATCCTCAATTAGAAGTTAGACATCATCAAATGGGTTAGAGTGGTTTTCTTTGCCGATCGAATCAAATCTACATATACACTGGTTGAATTTGGTAATTGGTGAGTAGTTTATGCCTTTTCATTACACTACACATGTTTATGTGGTAGAAATATAGGATTTAACACGTTTTAAATTGATTTTTGGCCATAAAAACCTTTTCTAACTTTAGTGATATATTAATCCATGCATTTGTATAGACTGATTAGAAATCACCTTTATTTATGTTCATATATTCATGCTACATGTTGATCTATGTTAGAAATTGCCTTATTTATCTTATTTTGATGGATTGCTAGTTTGATTGGATGAAATTGCTTGTTATTCGATGTTTGGATGATATGATTTGATGCTGTTTGCTAGTGTTGTGATTGCACTGAAAGTTAGGAAGGAGAATTAGGAAAATCGTAGGCAAAGTTGGTCGAAATTGGATGAAAGTTGGTAAATGAGCTCAGGAAAATGGCAAGAGGCCATATGATAACTCGCAAGTGGATAGGAGTTAAAGTTATAACTCAGCATCGAGTTATGACCATAACTCGATAGCGAGTTATGCTGAAGGGGGCTATGACTTGGTGGTTGACATGGATGGATAGAGCTTGGCATGATGAGATGTTCCATAGCATAGTGCAGGATATTTGGCTAAGGATTGGATGATATACCGAGTTATCTTTAGAACTTTGAAATGAAGCTTTTGATTGGGGGCCGAGTTATCCAAGGTGGATGAGTTAGAGTCCAAGGCACTGGAAGGGTAATACTAGAGACATGGAAGAGAAATTAGCCATTTATTGGCTAAGTGTATATCTCGGCATCGAATTATACCTATAACTCGGTACCGAGTTATCATGGTGAACGATATGGCAGTGGAATTTCTAGGAACTGTTACTGAGGTTCTATAGATCGTGCTGGAGGTGTTGGCTTGTTCGTATCATGTTGAATGACGACATAACATCATGGTAAAAATCTATGGTCTTTGGAAGTTGGCTCGGTTGCAGTAGGTTTTGAAGATGACGACTCGCAAAGGAGGGAGCCGTATGATCATGGAATGTGGAAGGGTTCATCGTGAATAATGGAAACTGGATTGAGCAAGATGAGCTCCATATCCAAATGGACGGGTGCATATGCTAAGGAATCGTTGATGACTCGAAGAATTTTCGATTGTACTTGAAGTAGGGGTATTGTAAGTGGGGACGCACGTGGATCAATAGAGGGACATGTATACTTTGGACCTATTGCTTTGGGTCCAGTGTCTATATTTGAGCTGTGGGACACTTATCCAGATTTGGGATGCGAGATATGAGAATATAACAAAGAACTGAGATTTCCATTAGTTCTTGGCTTGGGGGTCATATGAGTTATCATATATTCAGAGTTCATAGAGTGATAATTAGGATTGTTTGATGGATGTTATGGATGCTATGGTTTTTTTGGCTGCTCTCCTTAATAGGCTATCACTCATAGGTATCCGGGGAAGTAGGTATTGGGGATAGGAATACTTAGTAGGCTGATATCCTTTATTTGGTTTGTGGTATATCTTTATGACATTGTAGAGTAGCATATTATAGTATTGTATGCTAACTCTTTGGTTACAGGGAAATGTTAGGTATGGTTCATGTACTCTTGTTCCTTTCCATATTTACCCATTTAGTATTTTGAGATTCATTTACTGTTCACCACAACTTGTATTCTGACCTAAGGTTTTATGCTTTGCCTCTCATTATCTTACGCACTCTTGAATGAGTAGACTCGATAGCAGGTCCAGGTAATGCAGTAGCTGTTCGGAGGATAAGCTAGATGGAGTTATCTCATATTATATACATATATGAAGTCTACGCTTATTCCACTGATTAACGGTGTGGAGTCCATGACAGTGCTTGCTTATTTCTATTTGTTGAGACAGTTTATTTGTGATTACTTCCGTTGTATAAACTCTACTACATTTGATGTATAACTTGATGGATCTATTTGCTCCGATGATGATTTGTTCACATACTTGTTACCATCTCTTCTGTTATATCTTTGATATTATATTTTATCCATACGTTGTAAGATAAAATATGTTATATGCTATATTGGTTTATTTCAACCTTAGTGATTGTTCTATATCGACCGGGTACCAACAACGCACTATTAATATACTATTAGTGCCAGTGGTATAGGGGAGTCATCACACTTACTATCATCTATATCACTTTGAAAGCTAGAGTCTATATACCCCTTCATAAGGTGGTCCCCGTTTCTTTAAATGACGAAAAGACCTTAGTATTTCTTAAATACTTTAGTATACATTTTACGATCGTCCAATGTTTTTCTTTAAGATTAGACTGGTATTCGCTTACATATCCTAATGCATATGCCACATTCGGTCTAGTATATAGCATAGCATGCATTATGGATCCTTTGACTGAAGCATACAGAATCCACTTCGTTTACTCTTTCTCCTCATCTGTATGAGAAGCGTCCTTCTTAGAAAAGACGATTCTAGATTGCATTGGAACATTTTCATGCTTGGAATTTTTCATACTGAATTTTTTTAGCATGTTATCTATATATGGGGATTGAGATAGTCCCAACAGCCTCTTAGATCTATCTCTATAGATATTTTTTCCAAATATATAAGCCGCTTCTTTCAAATCCTTCATTGAGAAGTTCTTCGAAAGCCAATCTTTCACTGATTGCAACAATGAAGTGTCATTGCCAATCAATTGTAGATAGCATTGACCTATTCCTTTCTATATACACACACTTTCCCTATATTCTGATAGAAACCAAATTGTTTGATTCCCTTATCAAAACACTTATTTCAACTCCTCAAAGCTTTATAAGTCCATAAATGGATTTCAACAATTTGCAAGCCTTGCCCTCATTCCTACCGACCAAAAAACCCTTAGACTACGACATGTAGACGGTTTCTTCCACATCACCATTTAGGAATGCCATCTTTATATCCATCTACCATATTTCGTAGTCATAGAATGCAACAATAGCTAGCATAATCCGAATGGACTTTAGCAAGGTTATCGACAAAAAGGTCTCATCACAATCAACACCTTGAATTTGATGAATCCTTTTGCAACTAGTTAAGCTTTGTAAGTGTTTACTTCTCCATCTGCATTTTGCTTTTTCTTAAAAATCCATTTGCAATCGATGGATTTTATCCCTTTGGGTATGTCAAACAAAGTCCATACTTTGTTTTCGTACATGGAATCCATCTCACATTTTATTGCTCTAAGGCAAAGTGTAGAGTCTTCACTCTGCAGTTCTTATTAGAAAGACTGAGAAGTGTCATCATCTAAGACAAGGTCCTCCTCACCATCTACCAAAAAACCGTAGTATCTCTCCAATGCATGAGATTTCCTACTAGACCTTCTAATAAGTTGCATGTTTTTATATGAGCTTGGTTCTCCTATCATTCGGCCTCAGTGTTAGTTTCTCGAATCTCATTCAAGTCTATAACTTCACTGTTAATTTCCTTTGACAGAAATTCCTTTTCTAAAAAGATAGTTGTGTTAAAACAATCAACTTTTGTTTCTTTGTGTTGTAGAAAGTATATCCCCTAGAATTCTTAAGAAATCTTATAAACTTACACAAGGCTGATCTTGCCTCAAATTTATTAGGTCCAATGTTCTTAATATAGGTCGGGCAACACCATATCTTCAAATAATTGAAGTAGGGTTTCTTTCCATGCCATATCTCATAAGGCGTCTTAGACTCATATTTAGTGGGTATCAAGTTCCACATATGCGCCATGGTTTCTAGTGCATATCCCCAATAGGACAGATGTAACTCAGCCTTATTCATCATGGCATGAACCATATCTAATAAGGTATGGATCCTTCGGTCCGACACACCATTGTGTTGCTGAGTATAGGGTGGAGTAACCTAAAAGATAATCTCATTATCTTTTAAGTGCCATTAGAGTTCATCTCCAATATACTCACCTCCTCGATCGGATCAAAGAGTCTTTATCTTACAACTTATTTGATTTTATAATACATTTTTATATTCCACAAATTTATCGTAGACACTAGACTTATTCTTCATAAGGTACACATATTCTAATCTAGAGAAATCATCAAAAAGGGTAACCAAGCAAGAGCTATTGTTTTTTGTTATTACGGGCATAGGGCCACACACATCACTATGTACTAACCCTAAAAGTTCATCAGTCTTTCATTTCGTCCACTTAAGGGGTACTTGGTCATTTTACCTATAAGACATCATTTACGTGTGCAAATGATTCAAAATCAAGTGACGGAAGAAAATCTTCTGTTTTCAGTCCGCAAAGTCATTTCTCACCGATATGACCTAGCCTACAATGCCAAAGATATTTTTCATATATAATTTTAGAAGATATATTCATATAAGATACATAATTATTATTAATCACATAAATTCCATTGTCAAGGACACCAACACGGACTTTATTTCCATTCAAACTGATGTTCATAACATCTCGCACAATGAAAAGCATATCCTGTCTTAAACAATCTAGAAACATTTATAATTCCACAAATAAAGTTTTTCACAAAATAGCAGTTATTTAATATCAAGACTACACCACTAGGCAAAACCACATGATAATATCATAATATCGCATCTATAATAGATCCTTTAGGAACTTGGAGACTCATTTCTCCTTTTCCATGCAACGCAAGTTCCTAAGCCCCTATAATGAATTACATATATGATATCTAAAACCCAAGATATTTTATTGATCATCAAACTATTTTGGATCATAAATGTACCCGATAGAGCCTCAGAACCATTCTACTTCCTTTCCCTAATAATCTTTAAGTACCCAAGACAATTCCTTTCTAGCGACCTTTTACGTAGCATTAGTGACATTCACCCTTGCCATCGATTTTCTTAGTTTCAATTTCTTACATGATCATTTTCTCTTCTTCGAAGATTAAGCACCGCCCTTTATAACAAGTACAACCCTTTGATCTTTAGATTGCGGTTGACTTCAATGTATTGAGGAGCTCCACGAGATTCACATTCAACTGGACCATGTTATAGTTTAATATGAACGATTCATACTAGGGAGCAAGAGATCCAAGGACCAAGTCTACTTGAATTTCATTTCTTATATCTACGTCTAACTATGCAAGTCTATAATATAGCCTTTCATTATAGGAACGTAATCGTCCGCTTTCTGTCCCTTGGTCATTTTGGTGTTGAACAGTTTATTCAAAAGTTTGAACCTTGCAAAATGGTACTTTTCATTAAAAATAGCTTTGGGCCTATCAAAAATCTCATGGACATACATGCTCTCATGTTTCCTTTGCAACGGTTTTTCTAACGTAGACAACACAAAAAAATTGGGCGATCTCTAGGTCTGACACCCATTTTTCATATGCACGTCGTAGTTCAGGGTTCACATCATTAGTGGGTTGTTCTTTAGGTTCGCATAGAATATTAGTCCAAAGGCGTTCGTAAGTTAACACTATTTTAATTGCCCTTAGAAAGTCTATATAGTTGAGTCCAGTAAGCCTGTCGCTTTCATAAAACAGTTTTGGAGCTGTCATTTTCTATAAGTTTAAGTGGTAGATTATTAGAACAAATCATAGTAGATGTTCTTATAATATTAGTAAGGTTAAATTTTATGTTTCATTTTACTAATATGTTCCCACTAGTCTTTATGTTTCGCCAAACCCTAAGTCGAAACATAGAAGTCTTTCGACTTCACTAATAGGTTATAGAACTCGCATGTCCTGAGATTCTGATCTTGAGGGAAGCTCAACAAATCATACCCCAATATATGATGGATGATTCCTTATTGGTTGTATCTCCTAACCCATGGTCCCTTGTCTTAATCTCATCCTTACCTTGGGGAATGCTCAAAAAATAAAGAGAGATTATTTACTCATACCCACCATTTCATGATGGCCTAAGTATAGTGCACATACCTTGAGGAAAGTTCAATAAATATATGCAGTTATCTTACATCGTCTATTCAATATATTAATAGCACTGCACATAACATCTCTAGCTTGAGGAAATCTCAACAACAAAGGAGTATGCAAGTGATTTATTAACATATAAATGGCGGAGGACAACAATATATTTAATAACTATAGCATTCAGTATATTCTATCAAGTAATATCAAATTATGGAATAATGTAATTCTTATGAATTACTCTAATGATTCAAGTGTTAGACACATCGAAAATCATGGTATACGTATATTTAGTATGTATTTATTTCTTAAGTCTATTAAGGATTTCTTTAAATTTACCATCTTTAAATTTATACATTCATATTATATAAGTCTTATGATTATATGAATTTTATATTTCATATTACTTGTATGATAGTCTTATGTATAATATTGTATAAATTAAATCATATTTATTCACTTTTATTAATTAACATCTTAATTAATTTAATATTGATATAACATTTATATTCATTTATTATTATACATTATAACTATTATAGTATAACATGTATCATATACATGTGTAAATTATTTAATTAATTTATTTGGTTAAACTATTTTAATTAAGTTATGTTAGTTTCAAACTTCAATTCATATACATACATGTATACTTATGTTATTTTAAACAATTAAAAACAACATAACATATGTCTTAACATATAAAACATGCACATATTTATTAATTAATTAACTTATTAAATTTAGTCTATCAATTTTATTAGTAAATTTAAAATTTTGAAATTAATGTGAATTATTTTCAAACACTTTAAAAATTTTATGTTATATTATAACTTTTTTTTAGTACTTAGTTTATTTCAAATTCACTTGTTAAATTTGAAATCTTTAACTTTAATATTCAAAATGATTTTGAAACTTAGCCCAAGACCCCATTCAAGTTGGGCCTTTTCTAACAGGGGTAACCTTTGGGCTCACTTCACCTTTCAAGCCAGGCTGGTAACCAAGTAGGACAAAGTACTTGATTACCCAATTTAAATCTTAGACATTAGACTCCATACTAAGTGGGCAAGCTTAATTAGTTAGCCCTTATATAACTAATTTTGATTGAATAAGCTATCGAGCTCTGACACCATTATTGGATCTGGGCCAGCTCGTAGCGGAGGAAATGGCAAATTTCAAGAAAATCTATTTTGGATCTTTAGGGATTATGAAGTCTAAAGGTTTAATTATATCTAAATCTAATATTTCATATTTTATTAATTTTGACATTGCTTGATTACTTTAGTTGAGTGTGGAATGTGAAAGGGTATGGATATATCAAATATACTCATTTTAATTGTATGTCAAAATAATTAAACACATGACAATGTGTTAACACTAGACAAAAAGGTATACCCCTATAAATAGAAAAAAATGGACAGATAAGCACATAGGGATAAATGGAAAAACAAATAAAGGATAACAAAGACAATTGATTCAACTTAAATAATTAATCATATGACAAGGTGTTATCACTAGACGACAAGGTGTACACATGTAAATAGAAATAAATGAACAAATAAGCACATATGGATAAAAGGGGAAACAAATAAAAGATAACAAAGATGATTGATTCACTTCCCTTTTGGTAAAATCAATTAATGCAACATGTAAATGACAAATAATAGGTGTCATGTCATTAGATATAAACAGTCAACATTAATTTATATATATGAATACATTATTGCCTCATTTAAATTTATTAAAAAAAGGGAGTTCCAATTCATATTATGATAATATGGAATACGTATAATAAATTACACAAATACATAGATTTAATTGAGTGTATGTAAGATTCAGTCAAAAATTCTAAGTAATACAAATTAGACAATAATAGAAAATAATGTAAAATTTAGATTTACTAACAAAATATCCTCCCTTTTTTTGTAAATTTCTAGTATAATACGAGTACAAAAATATATACACATAACCTTTCAAATCTAAAATTACACTTTGATTTGTATGATTTAAAACATGAATCTATAGTCAAAACATTGTCCTATTCATACATAAATTTTAGTTTTAATTTATTAAAATAAAACTCATTCAAATAATATAAAGCTATAAAATTTTCAGATCTAAAGAATAAGATTTTGAATTGAAAGTTTATCGCATAGATATATATTGAAACACTATATTTAAACATGTACAAACTTTAATTTTAATTTTACAAAATAAAACCCACTATTGGAATATCATAGACGCTTATAGATTGGGGAAAGATCGAGGTGTCTTGGAAAACTTCCAGTAGCGATTACACTTCTTGACATAATGCATTGAGTCTGTGTAATGGTTAGCTAGTATGATGACCGCCCTACACCTTCAATACCCAATATAATCTATATAGTGCATTTTAACGGTACCCGGCCAATGTAAGATAACTGTCAAGATTGCAAATTAATAAAATCTCTAATAGATAACCTGCCATGTATCTCATAGCACAAGGATTGAATGCAATAATTAATCACAGATATAAAACAGACGAGATAATAATAACTGCTAGTCCGTAGGATGATGGTCTTGATGACAACAACCTTAGAATAGATTATAAAATATAAATACTAACACTATAAGTTTAGATATATATATATATATATATATATATATGCAGGATTTAAACATGCAGGTACTAAGAATGAAGACTGTATAGTATAGAGATTCAAGATATCGAGATAGAAGACTCATGAGTATCAAGATTATCAAGAGTTCAAGATTTCAAGCACAAGTATTTTTTTTATTATTAGGAATTTTTGTTAAAACTCGTAGAAACGTACTAGCATCTTAAAATCCAATTTATTCGTGGAATGGAATCCACTTCGAACCTGTTAAAGGATGAAACCCTAAGTAGGATGGAACCTATGAAAATCTAGTGGAACATTATTTTGTATCCACTAATTTTAATTCAAATGATTTTACAAAATTATCTTGTTTTCAAAATGATTTCAAAACTTTCCTTTTAAAAAAAAGATTCATAACTCTCTATCCTGATTTTAAATAATTTTAGACTCAAAATTATCTTTAATTTCAAAGTCAAATTACTCCTGATTTTAAACTATCTTTTTAAATTATATATTTATCGTTTAAATTTTTATACTTAGATTTAAATATAAAATTATAGTTAAAATCTATATATATTATTCTCTATATTTACTTATGAATTTTAACTATAGTCAAGCATATTTATAAAGTTTAAAATAGTTTTAATATAAAATAAAAGTTATTTTCAAAGAAAATCAAAACACCAAAAAATCCTTTGGGATGTCGACATGCCCAAGTACCCCATGTCGACATGGTGTCAGTTGAGTTCAAAATTTAAATTTCAAAAGAAGTGTCTATTCGCCATAACTCTTCATGAATGGACATGGCTGTTGTTCTTCTATAAATAGGGGTTAGTTTCGACGAATTCTATATCAGATTTTCTGGTTTTTCTCTCCACTTCTTCTTCCACATTTCTTAATACATATTCCTACCATTACTCTGCCGAAATCAACATTGAATCAAACTCGATTACTTCTAGTTTGATTCTCTATCACTATCTCTACAAGGTTCTCAGTGCTATTCAGAGTTATAGACTTCTTTGTAATCTATTAAGAGAGAAAATGTGTGAGTGTAGCCTTGGAAATCAATCAAGAGAGAAAACGTGTGATTGTAGCCTTGGTAAATCAATTGGGTAAACTTATGGCCCGGAAATCAAGTATCTCTACCCAGAGGATAGAAATTCTGAAGGGTGTACCTCGTAGCCTTGAAACCGAGGGTGTAATTGTACAATTGCTTTTGAAAGGAAATCCGCTCTTGTGTTGCGGGACTGGATGTAGGGTAACTCCGAACCAGTATAAAATCCTGTGTGTTCTTTCCTTTACTGCTTTTATTTTATTTCTACATCTGTGTTTGTTTCTGTGATCATATCTGTGTCTGTATATTGCATACATCGATGTCTAAATTAACATAAACTAAAAAAGATTTAGTAATTCTTTATTAACACTATTCACCCCCTCTAGTGTTAATCCTAGCCTTAAGATCCGTAATCTGCATTTCTCACAATTGGTATCAAAGCAAGATTTTCAAAGTTTCATAATCTGATTTTTGAAAAGTTTTCAAAATGGCTACCAACACTGGTACTGTTACTAACACTAGTATCCCTGTCACCAATTCATTTGTAGAGGGTCGGTCTACTGTCAGACCACCACTTTTTTATGGTAGTAACTATGCATATTGGGCATGTAGGATGAAAATATATTTACAATCTATAGGATTAGACACTTGGAATATCACACAAACTGAATATTCTGAACCCACAACTAATTTTGCACAGTGGACTGCTGAGCAAAATATTGTTGCATAAAATAATTCTAAGGTAATGAATATTCTGTTTTGTTCATTAGATAGAAATGAATTCAATAGAGTGTCAGTGTGTAAGTCTGCATATGAAATCTGGAAAACTTTGCAAGTTACTCACGAAGGAACAAGCAAGGTTAAACAGACCAAAATTTCCATGCTCACAAATTAGTTTCAATTATTTAAAATGAATCCAAATGAGTCTATTTCAGATATGTATAGTAGATTTCAGGATATTGTGCATTCTCTAATATCTTTGGGAAAGAAATTTTCTGAAGAAGATCAAGTTAGAAAGATTTTATATTCTCTAACTTCAGAATGGGATCAAAAGACACTTGTGATCGAAGAGGCAAATGACATCAGTACTTTAAAGATAGAAGAATTAATTGGAAATCCAATGTCGTATGAAGTTTAAATGATCGGGAGAAGAGAAAGTAAAGCATCTGAAAAGAAATCAACGGCATTCAATGCATTGACCGATGGATCAGACTCAAACAGAGATAATGATGAAGAGATAACCTTTATGACCAGAAATTTTAGGAAATTCTTGAAATACAGAAAGATGAATAATCTCAAGAGAAACAACTATAAGAGTTCTTGAAATTAGAATGTAGTGCCAAATAATGACAAATGTTACAACTGTGATAAACTAGGCCATTTCAAAAGAGACTGTCCGTATCCAGATAGGCAAAATCCTCCTATGAACAATGATCCAGCAAAGAAACGAAAGCATGCATTTACTGCTACTCTAGATGACTCAGACTCGCCCTCAAGTGATGATGAACAGAAGACAGATAATTCGAATTTGTGTTTCACAGCTGTTCATGACTCCGACGAATTCAGAGAAACGGACTCAGAAAAAGGTACACGTTTACAACACAATTGGTTGAAATTTCTTGCTTAGAATTAGTTGCTTGATTGTTTGATTGATTGATTTTGAATTGATGTGTTGTTTGAATTTTAAATTTATTTTCTATTTTTTATTATTTCATTATTTTATTATTATTTTTATTATTTTTTAATAGTATAATAATATTTTCTGAAATATACTTGAAGTTTAATAATATTTCAAATATATATAGGCATTAAAATTTATATATATATATATATATATATATATATATATATTAGAGAACTTAGGAAAAATCAATTCATGAAAATACAAAGGCACATGTCGACATGGTGCCTACCATGATGTCGACATGGGTACCTGAATTTGAATTTTTCTCCACCTTTTCACTTCATTCAATTCTCTGAAAAGCTAACTTTTGACCAGAGAATATGTCCTTTGAGAATCTATTTATTCACTATCTTTTATCATATCTTTTCACTCTCATTTTCAAATTCAAACTCTCTATTCATAACTTCAAACTCTCTACTTTAATGGCTTCTTCAAGCAACCCCTCCACCATGAGAATTTCTAGAAAAATAAAAGAGTTATTATTCAATGATCCGGAGGTAATAAAAGCATACATCAATTACGCTAACTATGCCAAAGTCCATCCCGGAAAATTTGCTATTTTTCAAGATTTTTCTTCTTATGAACTTGATTCTCCTTTTGCAAACAATGGAGTTCTTAGTCTTATTGATGCTTCTCAAAATGATTTTGTTTGCTATCCAAATCTTGTCAAAATTTTCTATGCTAATTTAAACCGTGGATTTTATCATGGAAATGAGGATGAAATTTGTAGTAGTTTAAAGGCACTAGAATTGTTTTGAACTGTGATCTTTTAGGTACCATTCTCAATTGCAAGTGTACGGGAATGGATCTTTCTAATTTTAAAATCGATGAAAATGTTCGTGAGACATTTCATCACATTTTCGAAGGGATTGATAATTTTGAATTCAAAAATCAAAATTTTCGACCAAAGGCAAGAATTGTCAATCTTCTTTTGCAACATACTTTGACCCCATGGTCGGAAAATTTTAACAATCCTACTTCAAAAGTTTGCAAAGCTCTTTTTTCTATTTTTGGAAATTATGACAGAAATTGGGCGCAAGTTATTTTGGATGAACTTCATGCTAAAAATCTTGAAATGGGTGAGAATACTTTATACCATGGAATTTATCTCACTCGGATTTTTAACTATTTTGGAGTGGATTTCAAAGGCGAAGAATTTGTTTCTAGAAATGTTTTCAATCATTCCAACATTTCGCTTATGAAAATTCCTTTTGTTTTTCAACCTTATGAGACCCTTGCCGAAAAGGAAGAGCGTTTGGCTCATGAGGAAATGGAAGAAGAGGAAGAAGAAGAAGGGGATGAAATGGAAATTGAAGAAGAAAAAGGTGAAACCTCTTTGGAAAGCATTGACTATCCTCCTAATCCATCCACCAAAGCCCTTCTCAAAAACCAAAAGACGATTTTTGAGAATCAACGGATTCTTAAAAGATCCGTTAGTAAGAAGTTGGACAAAATTTCATCCAAGATGAACAAGTTCATTTCCAAAGTCAGCAAGAAACTTGGACTATCTTCATCATCATCCTCTAACTAGTCTTATCTTTTTGTATCTTGTTGTATTTGTTTTAGTTTTCTTTATTTCGAATGTTCATGTAGTTTGTTGTGTGCTTAATCGTTGTATTATCGTAGTATGCAATGAAATGAAATTTCCTTTCTGTTATCTACCTTATCTTATATCCAGAATAAATGTTAGTATAGTATATAAATATATATATACACACATAATTATTCACAAAATCAAATTAGTCATAATTTTTCACTAACCCATGTCGACATCCCCTATGTGACCATGTCGATATGTACTGGTCAAAAATGACAATTGATTTTGAATTTGAAATTTGAATAACTACCAAATGTCTATTCATTTCAAACGAATTTCTACACCTATAAATACCTGTTTCTTCCTGAATTCTTCACTGAAATTCATTTCTTATCATCTGTATCCTTTATTTCTTTCACAAATTCAACTATGGCTAATCCTATTCACAATCTATCCGAAAATCTTGAAGAAACTCTTAATTCGTTCAAGAATATTCTCTCGTTTATTCTGCGAAACCAGCGTTACTTAGAATTGAGTCAAATGCAGATGATCAAGGAACAAGAAAGGCACTTCGATGAGATACGATGGATGGTCTCCACTCTGCACAAGGATGATAACAAAGCACATCCTACTGTCTCTCTCGCCAATGACATTGATTGGGATGCTATTAAGGTAGACCCAATCTTTGGAGAAGAAGGATGGGTGGAAGTTCCACGTAACGTTTGATTTTTATTTTGCTTTGATTAATTTGGTTTGAATTGATAACTCTTTGTGGATTGATTTCTTGATATTGGTTTGAAGTTTGTTGTATAAAACATATATATATATACACATTGAAATGTATATAGACTTTGATTAGTTACCATGTTCATAAGTATAATTATTTCTTAATCTATATATTATATATTCCGTTGTATAGTTTATCAATGCAGGTACTGAAGCCCAAGAATGAGGGGGAGTGAGTTTTTTTGTTGATGACAAAGGGGGAGAAATATAAAATAGGATAGTTAGGCATAAATTAAGGGAGAGTTATTAGGATAGAAGTAATATTTTATAAACAAAGGTTGTCATCATCAAAAAGAGGGAGATTGTTAGTCCGTAAGATGATGGTTTTGATGACAACAACCTTAGAATAGATTATAAAATATAAATACTAACATTATAAGATTAGATATATATGTATATGCAGGATTTAACCATGTAGGTACTAGGAATGAAGACTGTACAATACAAAGATTCAAGATATCGAGATAGAAGACTCATGAGTATCAAGATTATCAAGAGTTCAAGATTTCAAGCATAAGTATTTTTTTTATTATTAGGATTTTTTGTTAAAATTCATAGAAAAGCACTGGCATCTTAAAATCCAATTTATTCGTGGAATGGAATCCACTTCGAGCCTGTTAAAGGGATGGAACCCTAAGTAGGATGGAACCTACGAAAATCTAGTAGAACATTGTTTTATATCCACTAATTTTAATTCAAATGATTTTACAAAATTATCTTGTTTTCAAAATGATTTCAAAAATTTCCTTTTAAAAAAGATTCAAAACTCTCTATCCTGATTTTAAATAATTTTAGCCTCAAAATTATCTTTAATTTCAAAGTCAAATTACTCCTGATTTTAAACTACCTTTTTAAATTATATATTTAACTTTTAAATATTTATACTTAGATTTAAATATAAAATTATTGTTAAAATCTATATATATTATTCTCTATATTTACTTATGTATTTTAACTATAAACAAGTATATTTATAAAGTTTAAAATAGTTTAAATATAAAATAAAAGTTATTTTCAAAGAAAATCAAAACACCAAAAAATCCTTTGGGATGTTGACATGCCTAGGTACCCTATGTCGACATGGTGTCAGTTGAGTTCAAAATTTAAATTTCAAAAGAAGTGTCTATTCACCATAACTCTTCATGAATGGACATGGTTGTTGTTCTTCTATAAATAGGGGTTAGTTTCAATGAATTTTATATCAGACTTTCTGGTTTTTCACTCCTCTTCTTCTTCCACAGTTCTTAATACATATTCCTACCATTACTCTGCCGAAATCAACATTGAATCAAACTCGATTACTTCTAGTTTGATTCTCTATCACTATCTCTACAAGGTTCTCGGTGCTATTCAGAGTTATAGACTTCTTTGTAATCTATTAAGAGAGAAAAGGTGTGATTGTAGCTTTGGAAATCAATCAAAAGAGAAAAGGTGTGATTGTAGCCTTGGTAAATCAATTGGGTAAACTTGTGGCCCTGAAATCAAGTATCTCTACCCAGGATAGAAATTCTGGAGGGTGCACCTCGTAGCCTTGAAACCGATGGTGTAATTTTACAATCTCTTTTGAAAGGAAATCTGTACTTGTGTTGCGAGGCTAGATGTAGGGTAACTCCAAACCAGTATAAAATCCGGTGTGTTCTTTCCTTTACTTCTTTTATTTTATTTCTGCATCTGTGTTTGTTTCTGTGATCATATCTGTGTCTGTATATTGCATACATCAGTGTCTAAATTAACATAAACTCAAAAAGATTTAGTAATTCTTTATTAAGACTATTCACCCCCTCCTCTAGTGTTAATCCTAGCCTTAAGATCCGTAATCTGCATTTCTCACAATAACTATAATGAACCACATAATCGGAGCATAGGTTCAATATAGTTATAGAAAATAGATCACAGAGTTTATACATCGAATAATAACTCAAATAATAAACTATCTCTAATAGTAAGTGAGTACTAGTAAAGCTCTACAATGCCGCACAATGGAATAAAAAGCAATAACAAGCCCAAATATAAGTGTACATAAAAAAGCAGCATCCTACTCGTGCATCTACACAACTCTATGTGTCATCCCACAACTGCTATCTAGCCTACTCATTTAAGAGTACCCGAGATAATAAGAAGCAAAACATAAAACTTTGAGTTAGACAACAATCTGGTGTGAGTGGTAGACAATTTTAGAATACTGTAAAAGGCAATAAGTATATAGAACATAATGTATGGAAAATCATATCTAACCTTTCTCTATATCTAAAGAGTTAGCACATAATATCAATATATGCCTATCTATCTATCACCATCACCATCATCATATGGTTGTACTATAAACCAAAGGAAAGTGCTGGGTGTCTTGACATCCAAGTCAACAATACCTACATCATGTGACCTCCCTAGGGTGATAAAACAAACATGGCGCATATATAGGACATAACATCCATCAAAACAACCCTCACATCACTCGGGTGCATTGGATATATGATAACCCATATAGCACTATTATAAGCTAGAAACTAATCAAATTTTCGGTATCTTGGTACTTGAATCCATGCCACCTCGTATGGCTAGGAACTAGACTCGACATTATAAGAGTCCAAGGTAAAACAGATCACGTCATATGATTTAGGATAAATTCAAATCCAAGTGGTTTCCTTACATACCCCCTTTGTTCGAGCGCTATAAAAACTTCCAAGTATCAATGGTCCCTTTGCACATTTCTCTATAATCATCATTCCATTCATCTTTATATTATAACACATAATTCATTCCACATAAATTCCCATCATCGAACTTGTCCTTATGATCATCACAACTTCTATCACCAAGTCATTATCATTGGAACATCTTCAGACATCCACCATAAGTTATAGAGTCCCCTCGTCAAAGTGGTAAAGTCATTATGTCGAAGCGTCGCATCATTGCTTCACTATCAAAATCACTCGTTGTAGAGCCATAACGTCAAAATGAAGATCAAACGGATGAACAAACACGTCACGAATCCTAAAGTCTGTACCTTAATCTTCTTAGACCCTTGTATGGTTTTCACTAACTATATATAGTCTCATTAACCTGTTACTTGGTCGAAAAAGTCGATCAAATACTTCAATGCCCAAACATCTCGTCATATCAAAATAGCCCCTAGCCAACCTGTTTATTAAAAATTTAGCCAACCTTAGAATTATGCTAATGCAATTGTATTAGTAAAGTTTGGTTACTAACACTAGGTTTAAAAATTGAAAATGAGGAATAAATGAGCAAATAAAGTAAATGTCGCAAGATGTAAAGTGGTTTAACTAAGCTTGCATACGTCCACTATAAAGATTTCTTACTATATTGATATCTCACATTTACAAGGTATATAAGAGAATGATAAAAAATAAACCACTTAAGATTATAATTTTACTAAACTCAAGAGCTTTTGTATTTCTTTGCTGGAAAATGAATTTCGAGGATAAAAAATTAACTCCTTTTATGTTGTATGGAAACGGGTATGTATAGCAGTTATGATTGATCATTGGATGGCTGAGATTGAGTAGTAAATAAGCAGAAATCTCTTATAGCCATGGATCGGTCATTTTGGCCGAGGAGGGACAACTAGAAAGGTTATATAATTGTATGGCTGAGATGCATGCTAGTTGTTGCTCTATGCTAGAGCATGCTTTTCATTGAGAAAGACGACATAGTATAAGAGTGGGTGCGCTTTTGAAAGACATGCCATAGTAGTTGGTATGCTTAGTTGTACCTTTTGTCACATAGTATACTTTATAGGAAACAAAGCTGAATAGAAGCTTCTCATGTACAACAATGGTCGATAGCTTATTATTGAAGATTGCTAAGAACTAAGCTAAAGATTGCTAAGGTTGAAGAGGATGAGCCAAGTCGATCGTGTGATGTCGAGATAGGCTATATGGCATCAGTCGTGAATGGGTTAAGATAAAGATGAGCTAAGAATGAGTCACTTTTGAGTCATGCATAGGCAGATGAGTTAGTTGTTTGTTGCCTTATGCCAGGCTGGACTAGGCCTAGAAGTTCAAGTTGGTCGATCTTTGACATTTGCTGCTTGCATTAGATCGACTTGGACCGAGCCTAGCTTAGGAGCGCTAGCCGATTAATCTTTTATTTGTGTGAAAATCGAGCAACATTTTATCCCTAAGACTATCTATGTGAGTAGAGGCATGCTTGTAATGTCATGAATAACTTCTCGATCGAGTTTCCTGCTTTGAATTTGTTGCGTGCGTCGCATGTTAGCATATGATTAGTCGAGACAATTCCTTTTTCAAAGCGATGCTACGATGATTCAAACTGGAGACCATTGATGGTTTTATTAGTGGCCTCTACTTGTCCATTTTCTTGGGGATGAGCAACCAAGAGAAGCGCTTATTAATTCCATTCATTTCACAAAAGCCTTAGAAGAGGCCACTTTCGAACTAAATGCCTTTGTTGGCGGTGATCCTTTTTGGTAGGCCAAACCTATAAACGATGTTCTTGATGACTAAGTTTAGTATCTTGAGGGTGGTGAAATCGGTAAGGGGCTCAGGCTCGACCCATTTAGTGAAGAAGTCAATTGCAACTATGTCATGGTTGTATCCTCCTTTGGTGTTTGCCAGCTTCCTTAAAAAGTCAATTCCCCAAGTGTTGAATGGTCACGGGGAATTCATAGGGGCCAGAACCGTAGGAGAAGCTTTGGGGATCTTTGCGAACCACCGACATCGATTACACTTCTTGACATAGTCCACCGAGTCCTGTTCAGAGTAGGCCAATAATTTCTTGTCGGGCGTTCTTCTTTGCTTGGTTCTGCCCCTCAACATGATCCTCATAAAATCCTTCACATAGCTCTTTTAGAATCCAACCGGCTTCGTCTTCAAATACACACCACTGAACCCACCCCTTTTTGTAGAGGTTTTTGTCTTTGATTATGTTATAAGGAACACATTAGAGGACCTTTTGGGCTTCTTTGCAATCGGTTAGAAGTATTTCAATTAAAAAAATTGATCAGAGGAGCTATCCAGTTGTCCATTGGTAGAGTGTCAATTTCCATTGTTGTTTTCTGAACTTATAACAAGGAGTGTCTCGAATTTCCAATGGAACCAAAAGGGTGGCTTTTTCTAGGTTGCTTTCCATCTTAGCCAACTGGCTAGCCTTTGAATTTTTCTCTTTGGGTATCTACTCTAGCTTGAAGTCCAAGAATGTGTTGATTATTCTCTTGGCCTCTACAACGTTCAAGGCCAACGTCTTGTCTTTGACTTGGAAGCAATTTCCAATTTTACCGACGATTATTGATGAGTCGCTGAACACATAGATAGAATCTATGTAACTCCTTTACCATCCTAAGATATGCTTAGACAACCTAACACTCGGCTTTGTTATTGGTTACCTTGAATGTTAGGCAGACCGCAAAACAAAATTCTCTTCCTTCGGGGTTAATAAGGACCATGCTGGCTCTTGCCCCTTTCTTGTTAGGCCCCATCACATACAGGCGTTAAGTTTGTTAATTGGTAACGGTCTCCTCTTTGTCTAGGCTTGAGCACTCAGCTACGGAATCTGCTATGGCCCGGCCCTTGATAGAAGTACGAGGATGAAAGGAGAAGTGATGTTGTCCAAGCTTAATCGCTATGTTGGATCTATTGAGATTTGTTTAAACGACTGCTTGGTCAGTACTTTGATATGATGAATTTCAAAGTACAATCGTAGTTTGCAGGCTGACATGAGTAAGTAGAAAGCTAACATTTCCAGCCTCATGTATCTTGTTTCAGGACCCAACAACCTTTTGCTGACATAGTAGATCGGTCGTTGGATCTTCTCGTCTTCTCTGATCAATGCAGTGTTGATGCATGGTGAGTCACTACAAAGTAAAGGTTTAAGTCTTCCTCATTGTTGGACTTAGACAGTACCGGGAGAGTAACACTTGCTTCAGCTCTTTTAACATATAAAGACTTTTCGATCCTTGAATGTCGTCACCAATACATCTATGGTATTCGCATGTCGAGCATTGAAGTACCGGAAAGAGAGCTAGTTATGGTAAGGTAAAAAAGAAAAAGAAGTAGAACAAGAAAGAAAAAGAACAATATCAGAATCTCACAATGGAACGATAATATAAAATATCAAAAAAGATAATACAAAGGGTTACTCCAAAATACATAATAATTTCAAAGTTACAAAACCCAAGTACTATTTTTAGCCCGGACCATTATAACTGCATCTCCTCACAAATGCTGATACATACATAATATGGTTCAATGGAAACAGAAATATATTGATAAATGGAAAACTCCAACTCATCTCCTGAGGCTCTGAAGCATCTAAAGTAAAACCTTCTTTACTCAATCTACTCGAAAGTGTACATGTGGAATATAGGAAAAACAAAAACCATGTGTCAAACACATGTCCGGTATGAGAAAGTGAAACTCCAGATATATGAATACATGTAACATTAACTTTTGAGACTGTATAGGTCACCATAATAGTTTTCCCTTCAAAAGAAACCAAACCATCAATAGAGATATAATAGATAATGTCAATATAATAGATAATGTCTAGGGTGTAGAATATGAATCAGAAAATAGTTGTGCTTCTTGCATCTTACAATATAACAATATTAGAAGTACATCTAAAACCGCTATGGTACGTTCGCATATGGATTTTCTGTTGAAGACGTCCCTAGATAAACTGAGGCTAGCCTCCTGATAAGGGTCGTCGTATATCTCTATATAAAATATACATCTGTCGTTCCAATCAGTGCTAAGTCTGGTGATTATATCATAAACGATATTGTTTCTCTGCCATATTGTAGCAGTGCTAGAGTTAGACAATTATGGCAATTTGTCTCCTCTTCCAAGTACGTTACAAAAGAACATGATGAGTTTTGTGGGTTGCAAACAAAATGGACATTCTTTTAAACTATTTATAATCTTCTAGCTGGCAATGGACATTTTGATCCATGGAATATGCATATTTGGGACACATCTAGAAATCCAAGGCAGTATATGTTCATATGGAGAGTTATCAACTATGCAATTCTGATATAGGACAAGCTTTGTCACTATGGCATGGTAACAAGTTTGTGCTATGGTTTTTGCAACCAGTTCACCGAAAAAAATGCCCATTTTTTTCGTTGCAATTTTTGTAGTGGAGTCTGGAAGGAGATTCTACACTTGTGTATGTTGCAGCTGCCAGATGGCCCAAGCGATGATGATTGGTATATTATTTTTCTTACCGCGAGGTAGAGAGATTATAAGGTGAGGGTGATGCTTCTTGCCCTAAAAGTTTCTCTATTGGAACTATGGAAGGAAAGGAATTTAAGATTATTTGAAAACATGGAAAGAAATGCCAATATAATGATAATGGCATGTGTTAAGAAATTAGAAGAAGTGTTATTGCTTGGGGCCCTAACCATCTTATTAGTTCCTTTGTTAAAATTTGTATGATAGTTGGGTTAGCTTTTATTTCTTGGGCTCCTTGTTTAGTTCTTTGTCTTGCTTTGTTTGTCTGTACTACTTGTATTTCTAGTTTTGTTTTAATAAATGAGGAAAGGGCCCTCCTTAAAAACCTTGCTTAACTTCCAAAAAAAGTAGCCCATACCCCAACACATGGAACTAAGTATCATCAATTCCTGGTACCAACATCAATAAGCATACTCTAGATATGGACCTGATATACCCTGTCACGGGTTAGCTAAAGCCTTGGTTATGCATCCTACTCTATTTTCTATTATTTCTTATGTTGAAGCTATGTACTACATCATTCACGTGATTCTTCATCACTCAAATAGGACGTGAATCCTTTCCACGGATTTCAGCTTAAGCTGACAGTAAAATTCTAATGCCGACCTCTCTCTTGGACTTAACTAGAGGATAGATAATACAACACTATAAAATTAGTATGAAATGCTAATGTTGATCTCTTCCTTGAACTTAACCATAGGATAGGTAGTCCAACTCTATAGGATTTGTCTGAAATGTTAATACTGACATCCCTCTTGGACATAAACTTAGGATAGACAATTCAACTCCATAATATTCCACGTCACAACAGCTTCCAAAATGTTGACTCGTATACTAGTTTTAAAGTGGTATCGGTAAGTAAAGTATTTACTGATCTCAGACTCTTCAAAACTGAATCGATGAATTTCCAGTAAACTCAATTCCTGTTCTTTTAGAACTAAGAGAACTATATATAAAGGAGTCCTCCCTAAGGGATCTTGTATATATACAATTCTTAAAGCTAGAGACGTTTCATACCAGTGAGTCCTCCCAAGGGATCTCAAATTATATGAAGCCATGAAGCTTTCATATACTTCCTCAGTTAAATGGTCAAGTTTGATTAGTCGACTAATCGACTATCTAGTTCAAAAAATGGTCGCTTATGGAAATAAAATTTCATATACTTAACATGTTTCCGACCATCTCAACTTACGAACCCTCGGTTAAGAGTGAAGTCTATAGGTTAGAGCACTATTGCTTCTAAACCCTGCTTGAACTACATTCTTAACTCTAACAGATAATTTAGTGTACTTTGGGAACATTTAATTTTTTGCCATTGATAATTTATTTTATTCCTTAATTAATATTTAACGTTTACTTAACCACTAAGTCTAACTATTATTATTTTTTGAAATTCAAACTTTAGCATTAATTATTTATTTTGAATTTGATCATTTAATTAATTTGAATCTGAAAACTTCAATCGTCAATAATTTTTTCGCTTGAGCTTCATTTTCGAAACTTTATATATCAAATTGATCAGAAAATGGCCACAAACGCAATGACACAATTTCCATGCTCAAATTCTGACATATTCAAAATTTCCATTTTAGCCTTATTATTAATTTATTAATTAATTGTTTTCTTATTAATTACTTTCTTATTAAATTTTATGGGGTGTTACAAAACGAGTATTCATCACTCGAACAGAATGTGAATCCTTTCCACAAATTCCAGCACATGTTGACCAATAAATGCTGACGTTGACCTATACCTTGGACTTAACCTTAGGATAAACAGTCCAACTCTATAATATTAGTCTCAAACGTTAATGCTAACCTCTCCCTTAGACTAACCTTAGGATAGACAATTCAACTCTAGAACATTCCACTTCCAAAATGTTGACTTGTATGCTAGTTTTAAAATGTTATTCAGTAAGTAAAACATTTATTAATCTCAGTCACTTCAAAATTGAATTGAGGAATTTACGATAAACTCAATTCTGGTTCCTTTAGAAGTAAGCGAACCATGTATAAAGGAGTCCTCCCCATGGGATCTCATATATATACAATTCTTAAAGCTAAAGATTTCATACCAATGAGCCCTCCTAAGGGGATCTCAAAACATATGAAGTCGTGAAGCTTTCATATACTTTCAAACTTAAAAGGTCAAGTTCGTTTAGTCAACTAATCGACTATTTGGTTCTAAAAATAATTGCTTATGGAAATCAAGTTTTGTATACTTAAAAGATTTCAACTGTCACAACTTACCATCCCTTGGTCAAGAGTGAAACCGGTAGGTTGGAGCATTATTACTTCAAAAATTTACTTGAACAACATTCTTAACTCTCACAGAAAGATATGCCTACTTCGTTGGCTTTCAGTGTTAAGTATAGTTAAATACATTCCATAAATAAGTAAACAAAACAAAACATAATCAAACCACTTAAGCATCTCCTAAACCTCTTTTATAGAATATTTGTTTATGATTTATAACTCTTTAAAAAATTATAAAGGTATATGCATAATAATTTATTTATAAAATAAGTTATTTAAAAACAATTTAAAAGATATTAAATTATTGTTTAAGCCAAAAATGACATAAACACCCGATAGATTGAGTAGAGAATAAAAAGTGAAGAAAGTAAATGAAAAATGAGTAAGAAATATAACGCAAAATATTTATAGTGGTTCGGCGTACTTTAGCCTACGTCCACTTCAAGTTTCCTTTTATTATACTGTGTTTTTCAAGTACAGTTCTTACGAGTATAAATCTTTTTTGGATTAGTATAAATCCTATGTGATTACCAGAAATTAGAGTAAAAGAATAAGAACTAAAAAAATATCCTTATTAATGAGCCCTACCCTCCTGTTTATAGAGGTAAAAGGCCTAAAACCTTGCCTAGAATATCTCCATATCATTTTCTATGCAAAAGACTAGTTCTCCAGAAAATATAGGTGCCACTTCAGCAAAAATCACAGATTGGTACCAATTCGTAGGTTTGGATCGGTACCTATCCACAAGATAGTCAAATTGTTTGTTGTGGACTCTTTGTTTAAGCTCGAATCATGGTTACTTCGTGATTCCATACTTGTTTGCACCATTATTTGCTATTTCTAAGTTCAAATGATGATCTATAGATGAAGTTGCCAATTTCAAGAGCTCATGGAGATCAACAGAGAATTACATGGGATCAATGAAATAACACTAGGAATAGGTTTCCATTATCCAGGAGAGTTGATAGAGGAAGTGGGGGCAAGCTTGATGGAGTTTTCTTGCATCTGTATCGATCCAACGGTTGGATCGGTACCGATCTAGCTCCTTGTTGGATTTTGAGTTTTCGCCTTCTGTGTTGGACTTGCATTTGCTTTGTGATCTTGGTTGTACTTGAGTTTTGGGGTTCGTGATCATCTCTCCGGAAATCTTGCCTTGAGACTTTGAAATTTGACTCATCGGGTTTGTCTGTATACTAGCTGGTCAATAGACGGGATAACACTTTCCCCCCAAAAGCACGCCTTGCGAAGGAAAGGTGAGCTTTTCTCAAGAAAGAATGTTGAAGTTCGAGGTCGGTAATCAATCCATGGTATCTTCGGATCGTTAATCAAATCCATGGCAGTACGGGGCCGATAATCAAATCCACATTCTCTCCGAACCGTTAATCATATCCATGGTCGTTCGGGGCTGATAATCTAATCCATGGTCTCTTCAGAGCATTGCTAGGCCCGATCCATTTGCTATATAGCAAGGGGACTCAAGGACAAGCAAGCCAATTCGCTTACTCTCCAGTTAGGAGACTTACTTCTAGTACTCTAGTCCCGTCTCTCCAGACGGAAGTTAAAGTGATC
This sequence comes from Allium cepa, assembly GCA_030765085.1. Taxonomy (NCBI): domain Eukaryota; kingdom Viridiplantae; phylum Streptophyta; class Magnoliopsida; order Asparagales; family Amaryllidaceae; genus Allium; species Allium cepa. Next base: position 951,678,291 of record CM060932.1, read on the forward strand.
AATATCATACAAGTCCATCCACTCACTCTTTGACAAGGGGACTTGCACCTTGTGCTCTAGCCTGTCTCTTCGGACGGGACTTAAATCGATCAATATCAGTCATCACATTCAAGTGGGTTTCAATAATCAAGGATGTATCTAATGGAATCGAATTCAAATACTAAGAAACATAAAGTCAAACATCTGCCTCTCTGGGTGTTACATCCTAGCATCCATCTTAGAGCATACCTAGGGACCGACCGAGATCCCATGCGTGAGTAAGTGGCCAGACTATATTATTGCGTTGTTTATTGAATGGGGAGATAGAATGAGAGAATCGAACCTGATTCTCTGTCATCCCAATCAAGAGATGACCATCCTCGGTCTCGATCCAAGGCCATTTCCTTTTGCTGTGGTTGATGGTTGCTCCTATTCCACTACCGTAGTTTAGTTTCTCACACATTGCTGTAGTTGGTCATTTTTGATCTGTTCTTCAATCGGATTGCATAAGTATCTATAAACATTTGTTTTATGCCCATCCAGCTCATGGAATAGGCAATATCTCCTAGACGTCCTCTCATAGTCCATGTGTTCTCTTCTTGTCGACTTTCGATAGGGGATTTGTCCTCAAATATCTAGATAAATCTGCTTTAAGGTTTCGTTAAATCCATGTAAGAAGATAATTTTGGTTCCCTTCTTTGCGGCTTTGATCCTTCAAAGCCGTCATCTGTCTTTCGTTTTCCTTTGCCTTTGTTATATTCTTCAACGAGCAGTCCTCCACCATCCACATTATTAATCTCTTCCTGATCAGCCTCAACATCCTCTTGACATAGGTATCTCTCAACCTTATAATAAAATTTTGCAAGATCCATTAGGGTATCTCATTCCAAAGAAAATTTGAAATTCATCTTAGCAGCTATTCCTAAAACAGTCGCCATCAAAACCATTTATGGGTCTGGCTTATCGACTGCGGCAGCCGTCAAATTGAACCTTGTCATAAAACTTCTGAGGGTCTCTTCGGCCCTCTACTTCATATTTGCTAGTGTCCTTACATTTTTGTGTTACGAGATATGGACGTGGAACTATTCCATAAATCATTTCACTAGCTCGACGCATATGCTGATGGAACCGTCTCCAGTTGTCTAAACCATAATGCTACCAAATCCGTCAGAGATAGAGGGAAACACCATCCCATGACCTCTTCAAATGCACCCAGCACCTCCATGTATCGGATGTACCTCATCAAATGACTTATTAGATTAGTCTTTCCATTATATGTCTCCAATGTAGGTAACTTGAAATTAGATGGATTCCTAGTGTACTAAATATTCATAGTGAATGGACTACTATTCACATCCCCCAGGCTCTAGTTAGGCAATCTACCCCTCATACCTCGCCTCACCATCTCAGCAAGTCTGTTATCATCATTCAATGGAATTCTCATGTTTGCTTTCTCATATTGCCCTCCGTTCCCATGAGGGAATTTTGGCACATACTCCTTTGATCATGCTTCTACATTCTGATCTGCATTTAAATGCTCTGTATCATTTCTAGGATGCATATCACTTCTTCCTAGGCCAGCACGACCCTTGCCCCCCGAGTTCTTGTGTACGGTACTGATTTGTGCTTGTGGATTGGTACCAATCTATATGATTGGCTTGGGGGGTTGCTCTGGTTTGTTCTATTCTGCTTCCAGGTACATTTGCTTCAGCTTCAGGTCTTTGGTTCTGATTTGTAGCAACTCTAGATATTCCTATTTATCCCATTCTCCTGAAGAGATTCTCCATCATCTCTTCCTGGCGAGCAATCATCCTTTCCTGCAATCAATTCATCATGATCTCCATCTATCCCTGGTTATATAGATGGATGAGAGGTTGGTTCCTATGGATGCCTCTTGGCTGCCCCCTTGTTGATTTCTTTCAGTAACGGTCTTTCTAGTTAATTGTCTTGTCATATTGAATCTTTCCGTGGCTCAAATTAATGGATTCAAGTGTTTCATAGTGAAAGCACCAAAATGTTTGAATCAAGAATGGCATAAACACACAATAGATTGAGTAGAGAATAAAAAATGAAGAAAGTAAATAGAAAATGAGGAAGAAATAGAACACACAAGATTTATAGTAGTTTGACATACTCTGGCCTACGTCCACTTCATATTTCCTTTTATTGTATCGTGTTTTTCAAGTACAGTTCTTATGGATCGGTATAAATCCATTTCGGATCGGTATAAAACCGTGATTGATTACCAGAAATTAGAGTAAGAGAACAAGAGCTGAACAAAGATCCTTAAAATGAGTCCTACCTTCCTATTTATAGAGGTAGGATGTCTAAAATCTCTCCTAGAAGATTTCCATATCATTTTCCACGCAAAAGACTAGTTCTCCATAAAATATAGGTGCCACCTCAGCAAAACTCGCGGATCAGTACCAATCTATGGGCTTGGATCAGTAGCGATCCATGAGATAGTCAAACTGGTTATTGTGGACTCTTTGTTTAAGCTCGACTCTAGGTTTTCTTCATGATTCCACACTTGTTTGCAGTATTATTTGCTTGTTCTAGAGTTGATAGAAGAAGTAGGGAAAGTTTGGTGGAGTTTTTGTGGATCGGTACCGATCTAGGGGTTAGAATGGTGCTGGTCCAAGTTCTTATTGGATTTTGAGTTTTCGCTTTGTGTGATGGACTTGCATTTTCTTTGTGATCTTGGTTGTGCTTGACTTTTCGGCTTCGTGATCATCTCTATGGGAATCTTGCTTTGATAACTTTGAAGTTGGACTCATCGGGTTCGTGTGTATACTACCAGGTCAAAAAGCTAGATAACAATTAGAAATAATTTACATTACTTTAATAAAATAATTAACTAATTTTCTAAAAAATATACATAAGTAAATATATTTTAAAATACTTATAATTACTGTTTAATTACTTAAAATATTACATAAAAATATCTACTTTATAATTTATTTTAAAACTTCAAAAAAAAAAAATTCTTTATTAAAAATAAATATCTTACTTTAATAATTTATAATAAATTATTAAAAATATATACAAAATCTAAATCACTTTTAAAATACTCTAATATAAGTTTGAAAAGACTACTAAAAATATTGAAGTAAAATACTTAAGTTAATGTAATTTCAATGCAATTTAACCTCTCAAAAACTGTAGGATTTGCAGAATGCTATAAAAAGTTTTAAAGAGATACTACATCATTTTTAAAGTGCATGGTTGACTATTATAAAAGATATGAACTGGGGGTTTTGATAACTTAATTTTTTTTTCCCATTTTTCAGTATGCGAACTAACATTTTATCATCCAATACTTTTACAGTAGAAATAAACACAGTATATATTACAACCCATAGTAAGAAACTATAAGGATCTCTCTTCAAAAAATCATAGAAAATGCCAAACACAACGCATTTCCGAAGTGCTTCTATAGTGGTTATCGCTATAAAACCACTTCCAAATCTAGTCTGATTCAAATCAAAATCCAACCAAACCCTTTGTGCTTTCTTTAAGGCTATGCAGCAAGTCATAGAAAATCATTCAAGTCCATATACATCATTTACATATCTAATTTGCTTTCCAAAGCAAGAATCACAACAAATATTATCAATTTAAAACCAAGCACAAATTTATAGTTTAAATAACAATATATACACTTCGTATTCATTCAAATGGTGAGTTAGCTTACCCTTCAACAAGCAAAATACCAAGTACAACGTTCCACTTCCTACCTCAAACTTGCAAGCCCAAAACTTCCAACCCCAACCTCCATTGCTCATGGCTAAGCCTAAATCCCCCTTTATTTGCCTCCAACCTTGATTATATAGGGCTTGTGTGCTTCAAATCTTCTCATTTTGAGTTGATGGAAGGTATTTTTATGTTGTTATAAGGCTTATATAAGAGTTTGAGTTGATTTAGAGTTGTTATGAATTAATTTGTTCTTATGAAATTATGAAGATAAAAGAGTGAAGAGTGCTTTGATTTGTTTTTGTAAAAATGTAAAAGTGATTCAATGGTGTATGCACGCACTTATATAGGCTTCAAGTGATGTGCCTACCCTCCACTCAAAGTTAAAACAAATATCTACTCTCAACTCATAAATATCCACTTCCTTTTAGAAGCTTCTATAAACTTTCATAAAGTGATTTAATGCAAAATATTTTTATTAGTATAAATGATTTCCTAAGTTACTTAGACATGTACACAAAGTTCTGACAACTTGTTTTGAATAAAAAGTTGTTTATCGATAAAATGATTTTCGATCGTAGTAGTGATATTTCTTCAAAGTATTTATTTTTGTAAACCAATTTCAAAAATAAGTTTATTATCACTAATCGTTAATTAAAAGGAGTTTAATCACAGTTATAAAATCGCATTTATATCACTTAACTGTGTTCCAAAAGTTTCGATATTCAAGGATGAAGAGTTCGAAATTACGGGTCACTACATTCTCCCTTACTTAAGACATTTCATCCTTAAAATTCAAACAAGAACGACAATCAAATGAGAATAAAAGAAACAAGACACATATAGTGTACTGTCGAAACTATATACAAACCAAAATGCATATTAAGTGACTCCACCTTAAACGGTGAGCACACTACAAAAGATATACTAAGATAAGAAGAAACCTCTAATATAAAAGAAACTCTGGATAGGACTCCCTCAAACTATCCTCCATTACCCATGTACAGTCCCAAGCATCCTCTCTTCAATGTACGTTGACCAACTTCATGACCTTAGTCCTTAATCGTTTAGTATCTCGATCAACAATGCTAACTGATTACCTTAGAATTGTAAAATAGGCTCAACCTCTCGGTTCTGTAGTTGTGACGCTTTCACCACCAAAGAAGGATCATGCACAAACTTGCACAAATAGGATACATGAAATACATTATGGACACTTAATAGTCTAGTCGTTAACTCGACTTTATACACGAGTGTATCAATCCTCTCCAAAATCAAAAATGGTCCTATATAACGAGGAGCCAACTTCTCCGCCCTTTCGAACCAAACAATACCTCTCATTGCAGAAACCTTTTTCAACACAAAGTCTTTAATTAATAACTCCATGTCTTTGCACCTCTCACTTGCATAGTTCTTTTGTCAATTCTACATTTCCTTAATTTGCTTTTGAATCTCTGTTACCCTATCCGATGCCTCTAAATCACATCCGGCCCAAGTATTAGACGATCTTCAGGTTCCACCAACATGATGGAGATTTGCAAGGTATGCCATACAATGCCTCAAATGGTGCAATTTCGATACTAGCCTAGTAATTGTTGTTGTATGAGAACTCAAACAAGCGATTAATGCTCTTCCAATGAACCACCAAAATCTAATATAACAAGCTTGAAGCAAGTCCTCTAAGACATAATTAACCCTCTCTGTCTACCCATCAGTCCGAGGATGGTAAGCTGTACTCAAACTCAGCTCTGTCCCCAAAGCATCATGTAGTCCTTTCCAAAACTGCCTTGTGGATATCGAATCTCTTAAACTTATGATATCACATGGAACTCGATGAAGTCTGAAGATATCCTTAACATATAACCTGACCTAGATACCGTCCTTGTAGTCTTAATTGGTAAGAAGTGTACATTTTCGGTCAATTGGTCCATAATAACCCAAACACCTTCGTTTCCTTTCCCCGATATAGGTAGCCTATCTGTAACGATCCGTAATTTTACCACTTTGAAAATGGAATATTTAATTAATTCTAAATATAGTTTTATATGGTTGTATTTTGATATCGTTTCAAAAGGTGATTTGTTTTCAGATCCCAAAGCAAAGGACTATTTTGAATATATGTATATATATACATATGTATGTATATTTCAAAAGTTTTGAAATAGGAATTTGGGAATAAAGTCCAAAGAGATAATTTATGTAAAGTTAATTAGATTTTAAATCTAAAATAGAAGATTAAGCCTAAATCTGTAGTTTTGGAAATTGCATATTGTTTGTGCATCATAGGCTCTGTGAGTCCTATTTGCGGTAAGATAACTATGCTGGCTTGATCTTGTATCTAATTGGATACCCAATTAGGTAGGGTTAGATAGGCAGTCACAAGTGGTAGTGATGCAGCCCCAATAGTAACATAACGTTTTTCTATTTATTGTTTGTCGTATATCGTGTATTATTGTATCGTTCCTGCTTACTATTTTATTCTGCATTTACATTGTTTATTAAGTTTGCAGGTAAGGATATTACTATTTCTCATCAGAACTGCACAATAGTAGATTTATTTGTATTTGTTACATATTAAGGCACATCTAATAGATTAAATTGATTACTTTAATAACTTGTACAACTGAAATTGTATCCTATATATTTAATAGTGTTGAATATTTGTCAAATATTGCATATTAAGTTGGTAGTTTTCATTCGTAGTTTTAGAACAGACGGGTTTTTTGACGATTTTGACTGGTCCACAAACCTGGGTCGTTACACTATCTATAAAGTCCATAGTTATCTGCTCCTATTTCCACTTAGGAATCTCGAGTGGTTGAAGCAGTTCAGTTGTCTTTTGGTGACTGCCTTTAATTTGTTGGAAGTTGTAACACATACTCACAAAGATGGAAACATCTCTTTTCATGACTTCCCACCGGAATGTCTGCCTCATGTCGTGATACATCTTAGTGACTTCAGGATGTATCGCCGGTCATGAATGATAACCCTCTATCAATACCTCTTGACTAATCCCTTCAATGTCGGGAACACATAACCTTCCATTCATCCTTACTATACCATGGCTATCCACCTCTCTGATGCCTTATTCTCTCTCACTGCTTTGGCTAACCTAGCAATCCGAAGTTCTCTAAGCTGATTCCCTTCAATACGACTAGTCAAGATCGAATGAACCTCTACATTTTCAACAGCCGCATACCTCCTACTAAGCGCATCAGCTACAACATTAGATTTTCACGGCATACACAATATATCTAGATCACAGGCCGATAGAAACTCCAACCAACACTACTACCCTATGTTAAGTTCCTTCTAAGCGAACAGAAACTTCAAGGATTTATAATATGTATAAAACTTGAACTTCTCCCCTAGGAAGCAAGGTCTCTACGCCTTCAATGCAAAAACAACTGCTAAGAACTCTAAGTCATAGATCCAACACCTTGAATCATGCAGCTTGAGTTGCAAACCAGCATATGTGTAACGGTCCGAAATTTTCGACCTCGAAATCGACACTAATACGTTCACTGTATAGAGCGCCGACCAATCGAGTGTCGGAAATCCAAGACTGTTAGGGTTAAGAAGAAAAATAGGTAGAAGAAGAAACAGAAGCACAGAATCTCACAAACGCGGCGGATTAAAATATAATATACAAATAGCAGCATTTACACAAAGAAAGCTGTAAATGTCAATTCACATACAATATATCGGAGTACAATCATCAACAAAATAATCTGGACAGTTATAATAACTTGTCCCTAAATACTATCAATATAGCCTCTAAGATACATAGTGGAATCTAATCAATATGTCTCTGCCATCCAGCTCGTCTCTTGAGCTCCAAAACGTCCTAACTTGAAAATCTGTAATACTCGGTCTGACCTGAGCATTACAATAAAGTAACACCCGAGTCAGGCTGGAAACCAGCGTGAGTAAACCCATTTAATATGAAATACTCAAGTTGTAAAGTTTCTTTGAAAACCCAGGTAACTCGTTCATCACTACGAGTTTTATCTTGCTATAGCCAAACACATATTTTACAAAATAATATCTAAGTACCGTTACTTAGTTTAGATGTCCAAGTTTACTTAATTTATTCCATTCCAACCTATTTTATTCTATAATAAAATCTATAAAGAATTATAGAAGTTACTAATCGAAGTTGATCCAGATATCGCTGATATCCGACCCTGATCTCTTCGAATCCACACCATCATTTAAGCCAAGTTGTTTAAGTAAAACAATTCTATTTAAATTTCAGAATGTCATATTCGCAAAGAAAATATCTATTTAAATAAACGACTCACCTTTATCAACGGTTAAATCCAGGATATTTCATATCACAGAATATCATGAATTAACATACTAGATATACTAACCAATCCAAAGCTTTTAATCTAATTTAATCATTCATAGGATAGATTAACTAGTCACGCAATCAACCAATTAAAAATAGAATTCCACATCCTGTTTAATTATTATTAAACGAATTACAACCTATTTAATTTATTTATCTTAATTAAATATTTGGAATTAATTAATAATAATCATTTATAATTACTTAAGACTTTAATTAATTAAAAGTTTAAAACATTTTTTTTCTTTCTCTAACCATTATCTAATTACAACCATTTATTTTACTTTAATAAACTTCGGTAATCAATAGATAATTAACAAATATTTATATAGTTATCTTAAACTTAAATGATTTAACTATAAACCATTTATTATCTAAAGTTTTGAGTAAACCTAATTCTTTAAATTATTTATTTATATCAGGGAATTTAATTTTTTAAAAAGCATTTAACTTCCAAAAACGTATGATTGAGATTACTTTAAAAACATTGTTTATACTTCACTATTTTTTTTTAACATGCAGGCCCAACCCAAACTTATGAAAAACCTCCTCCCATTCTTCGTTTTTCTTTCTATAATTCATTAGCCTAATTCTCTAGCATTACCTATAGCAACAACCCATATCACTGACACACACACCCCCTATGCACGTGCACACGGTGTCGAAGCCGTGCTGACCATCATCGACAACATCCCCAAATCGCCACTGACTTCCTCGACTCCCCAAACCACTCAAAAACCCACGGTGACCCAAAAATCAAAATCGAACGAAATCGAAAAGTAGCGCCATTACCTGGAAAGAAAACAACACCTACTCGCCCATCGTACCACCGACACCGACCACCAGAACCCACGCCTTATCGCCAAAAGCTTTGTCAGACATCCCTCTCCCTTTTCCCCTTGCTCCGGTCCACCTTGACCCCACCGCGACATCGCACTTGACCGGTAAATCGCCTCGACCAAAAACGACGCCTAACCCTAAAACCTATCCTGCCGCCTTCACCGAAGCCTGGAAAAATGCGACACTATTTTTCTTGAGACCGCCGACCTACGACCTTCCTCCGGCCACAACCCTGATGTCCCTAAGCCTCGCGACCACCAGAAATCAAAAGCATGACCAATTTTTGGTCAACCCCCGGCATCCCATTCACCTCACCCTTAAAAATTAATTCGAGACCACCAAAAATAATCATTTTCAAAGACGAATCTACTAATATAAGTGAATCACAAATTTATAATAGTTGATTTCTGAGATGTTTCATTTTCTACTGTAAACCCTTTCTTCGTAGTGAATATACTTCCTAACTTCACATGAAACCATTTTTGAAAATAGGAATTCTTTAATATAAACACATTCCCTTTAATTATCACGACCTAAAAGTATGTAGGTGAAGAGAAAAGGAATTTTTAAAGATGTTTTAGCCAGTTTTGAACAAGAACACAGGCTCTGTACATATATACACAGTATTTACAAGCATATACACCAGGCACACAAAGTTATCACCCATGTAAGACAAGTTCAAGTCATTTCTACCATTACTTATTACATGCACATGTTAGAAAGAATATTAGACTTTTAAAAAGGAAGTTTACTCACAGTAGATCTTTTTTTAAAACAGAATTAATTCTTTTATATAAAAAAAACTGCTAACTTGTTAACTCACTCATATATATGTATACATCTTAACATACAGTTTCATATATTCTTGATCCAAATCCCAGATTTAACAAAAATAGTCAATTAAGTATAATAATCAGTAAGAAAATAAAGATGTTTACTCACTTTAAAACTTGGAACAAAGAACATAGTTTGAAATCTAGAAAACAGGAAATGATTTTGATCTTGACCTACTTGAGTTGAACTTGAATTTGAATTGCTGCTTTACTCAGTTGAAAGCTTGAAGTTGATAGATGTTAGTTTGGTTTTCTTTTTATTTTTTCTTGTTTTGGTTTTGTTGAAAGAAAATGAAAGAAAGAAGGAAATTGAGATATATGTATTTAAAACACTCCTATACACAACCCTTGGTTTTTCTATTTAATCATCCCCTCTTTTTGATGAAAAAATCGATTTTAAAGAACAAATTTGCGACATGTATACATATGTCTTCTTAAGCCTAAAAATGTCCATTTGTATATATTTTATATTTTCTTATTATTTGTTTCATTTAACTCAAAGAAATATTATAAACCTTTTATATATTCTTATTTAAATTTTAACTTAAGTTATTAATATTTTAATTGATAACCACAAAAATATATACATATAGCGTTTAAAATGTAGAGTTTAAATTTAAATAAGTTTTGAGAAATTTACATTGAATTCAAATCATAGTTTCTATTTACAATCTATATATGAAAAATAGTAATTAGAAAGCATATTTTTATTTGTTTGAAAAGATAAGTTTGCCATTTCTAAATAATTATATTAGAAGATTATTGAATTAAATTTTGCCAAAAATCCCGGGTTGTTACAGTTTTACTTATGTGTATTTTTGATATTATATATATATATATATATATATATATATATATATATCCACATTGTATTACAAACTTTCCTACATTTTATTTCATAGGGCAAATATACTCATATATACTATAAAGCTTGTATATATCTATTTATATATTTATGGATATTTTATCTTGAGTTTAAATGGTGAAATTTATTATTTATTTATTTACTATAAGATTTATCTTCTCCAGAGAATTTATAATCATCATTGTTATAGTTTTCAAATCAATTTATATCTGTTCAGATATTTCTATTTTCAAAAATTTATCTGTCCAACTAATAAATTCAACGTTCCTTGATTTAAACAAGTTAATTGGGTAATTAACAGGTGTTTAAAAATCCTGGTCGTCACATTCCTCTCCCCTTTAGAACTTTTCATCCTCGAAAACGGTCGAAGCAAGAATTTTAATTATACTATTAATTATCAGTTAAATTTATTATAAAGTTTTAAAACACTTTAAAATCTAAATAATATAACCCAAAATAGCTTTTATAAAAAATACTTTTTATAACTCGATGTCTCAACAGGTCCTTCTTAGTTCTCATAGAAATTCAGTCATACGTTGATCAGGCGCAGGACTGAAAATCTATAAGTACTTAGCAAACCCCTTTTCCAACACCCAGCGAAAATACTTAGAAAAACATTTCGAAAATGTAGAAAATATTTTTGTGAGAATTCTCTGGAAATCATCACCCCCTCTATGGTCGCAGTTAGCCCAATGATTACGTCGCCATCCCGACGAAACCATAGAAAATTATAGGCATCCGCACCTCTCGATTACACCATGGAACCGCCAGGGATCGCAGCTACACCTAGGGTTGCATTACCATCACGGAAAAAACCATGTAACTGCAGGCACCAGTGCCCTCGAATTTCGCTGCCAAATGAAACTTCACTACATAGATTGCAGACTACATCAGTCGAGTCCCAATGTAGCCTGTAGGCACTCACTGCCAGATGACTTTCGCTATATCCTCATAGATCGCAGCCTACCGATGTTACATCGCTCTCCAGCGAAATCAAGTGTAGACTTTAGGAAATCGCTGCCCCTCGACTTACACTATGGAAACGCAGTAGATTGCAGTTACATCAGAGTTGCACTGCCGTCACAACATAACCCCAATGTCTCTGTAGGCATCAGCGCCCTCGACTTTCGCTACCCCAACCACAATCCTTAGGAACTACAATTTAGTCCGGACATCCTCTGGGATCAAAATTTAGAATCCCCCTTAGTGGTCAAGGCAGAACCGCCCCGTGGATCTCCTACTATAAGTTTCAACTCTAAATGGGAGCGCCTTTTTCCCCATAGCATTCTCAAAACATTTTATGCTATACACATATAGTATCTTTCAATTCATACTCTTATATGTATCATATATAAATCCCATTTACACAAATTCGATATCTCAAAATCAATAGTACTCAAACTTGGCTTTCCAAATTCCCAAAATTGATTTTTCCCAAAATCAAAAACTTTTCAAAATCAATGGGTTCCAAAAACCTTTTTCCCAATTTCATAAAATCATATATATATATATATATGCATGTAAGTTTATTCTTTTAACTAGAACAAAATATTTTTGGATCACTTCCCACTTATATAAATTCCTTTTTATTCTTCAAATATTTTTTAAAGATCTTTTCTTCTCGTTATAGATTCAACAAGGGGAGTTTATCATTTATAACAAATATATATATATATATATATATATATATATATAACTTTATTTATGCCAAATCAACATCCGAATTCGATTTCCTTTAAAAAGTTATTTTCTATATTACTTACTTTTTATAAAATGAGTTTCAGTTATAGTGATATCCAACTTCCACTCTTATTCATCATATATTTCTCAAAATATACTATTCCATTTCAAAATCATTTTTACTTTTCTTTTCAAAATTCTCAATATCTATTTCATACAAGCACGTATGATGTACATATATCATTCATATGCAATATCAAATCCAATCGTTCACTCGATCAAACAATTTCACTTCCGAACTAATATCGTCCACCCGACATCCTAGTGTGGACTCAGATATGGTTTCTTGATCCTAAACTGTCATTTTCCTTGTATAGCCATAACTATGATAGAGAATTTTCAAAATGAATCAAAAATCCATATTCAGGGTTCGTCGTCGAAAAACGAGTGAAAAATCCAAACTCGGATCGATATGCTATCTCGAAATTCTATGCTCGAATCTGAATCAAATCGTTATGTGAATAGAATAATATATGTACATCCTATGTATTTATCTCCATTGATTATTAGCTAAATCAAAATTTTCTATTCACATTCATTTTGATTTCTATTCACTTATTCACAATTGCTTCAATTTCCATTTGGGTTATCACTTCAATTCTTACCTCAATTGGTATTTAATTATAAACAGTTTGCACTCTGACCAGTTTGAATTTAGAAAATAGCTTGAAAAGTTTAAAATAGTTAAGTAGTTGTAAAATAGTAATTAGTTGTAAAATAGTTAAATAGTTAGTAGTTATAAAATAGTTATTAGTTGTAAAATATCTATAGAATAGTTAAGTAGTTATAAAGTAGTTGTAAAATAGTAATTAGTTGTAAAGTAGTTGTAAAATAGTGATTAGTTAATATAAGATAGTTTAAGTTTTTAAAAAGAATGTTTTTTGGTAGTAAATAGCTTGAAAAGATCAAATAAATCTAAATATTTTAGGAAATAGATTTTAGAAAGTTATATTAAAATAGTTTATTGAAAATAGTTCAGAGCCAAACTGTTAAATCTCCTAACCTCCCATTTCAACCCATCTCAATTTCCATTCCCATTAAATTGATTCAATTCCTATTCAATTTGATTAACCTCGATTCCCATTCCAAATTCAAATCAACTCCTATTTGAATTTAAAATTATTTGACTTCGATTACACTCCCAATTCATTTAATTTATTTTCAGTTTCAAATTCCTGTTAATTCATTTCATTTCCTCCTTTGAATTAATTCCAATTCCATTTTCAATTTTTAAATCAACTCAATTTATACAAATTCGAGTTAAATTTTCAAATGTTGATTTAATCCCTTAAATCAAATTAACCTTTACTTTTAATTTAACAACCTAAGTCTTTAAACAGTTTAATCTTCGGAATCCAATTTATTACCCATTTATACTTCAAATTTTTAAATCCAATACCTTAAACAATTCTGGTTGATAAATCTAAATCTTAAGTTCACAGTGATTCCATTTTTATATGTTCAATTTTATCACTTAAAATCAAAATAGTTTCAAAATAAGGTTTTATTTCCATTTAATTTCAGTAATGGATATATATTACCTCAATCCACTTCTCAATTCATTCAAAACAATCCAATTTACAGTTTCATAGATTATTAATAACAACATGATGATATCAGGATAAGTCAAGGTAATTTAAATATCCAAATTATCTAAAGCATCCATCAATAACATCCATTACCAATTTCTAAAATTTGAAACCCGTTTGAGAACATACATACCTTCCTGAGTTAAATCTTCAAATTTCACCTATAAATTTCCAATTAAGGTTGTTTATTCTAAACTTATTTAACTTCCCCTAAGTTAAATTCAGTTTATTTAATCCAGCCAACCTTACTCAATTTGAATTCTCCATTTCAAATTTTAAACTTCTTATCAATATCCTTTCCCACTTATGAGTTCAAAAACTTATTTCACTTTGGGTTATACTCTCATTTCAGGGTAATTCAGAATTCAACACTTAGTATTTATTTCAAATCAACTTTGATATTATGCATATCATATATATACATATTTATTTATTTGCACAACAAGTCAAATTTTAAATTTTAAACCATTCTTGGTTTTTTTAATTCAACAAATTCCTTTAGAATTTCAAAACAACTCTTGTTTTTAAAACAAGATTCCCACATTCAAAAATATTCTGAACAGTATTATTTATAATATTTTATAACACTTTTGAAATAATTTCAAATTTTCTGGACTTAGATTTTTAAAACATCATAATTTAAATCTATTTCAATTTATTACTTATATAAATTTTTACTTCCTGAAAACATTTCATTCTACTTTATCATTGTTTATTTAGAAAAATAAACATCCCTTTATTAAGATACAATGCCCAATTTATGATAATTATCATATCTAGAAATCATACACACTATATATTCCATAACCATTTGCTGGAAAATCATATAAAGGTAACTTATTTCAATACTTTGAAAATTCTTTTGAATTTCTAGGATTTAAATTCAGGTTTGAATCCATTTCCAGCTTAACTTATTTGCATAGTTAATCCTTACCCAAATTTCTATTTAGTTGCATATATATTACCACTTAATTCTTATTATTATATTTAATTTCAATAATCAACAACCCACTTATCTTAATATATTATAATAATTTGAAAAATTATTGTTTTATATACCAAAATATAGGCTTATATAAAAATCATTCATTTTTAAAACCTTTTTTCAATCTTTATATAAGAAAATAACAGGTACGCCCTCATATATATTACACTCAACTCATTCTAGGGTACTATTGACCCTATTCAAATGAGTAACCACCCACTAGAGCCAAGGTTCCCACACACCTTCAGCTCTGATACCAAATGTAACGGCCCGAAATTTTCAACCTCGAAAATCGACAATAATACATTCACTGTATAAAGTGCCGACCAATCGAGTGCCGAAAATCCCAGACTGTTAGGGTAAAGAAGAAAAAGAGGAGAAGAAGAAACAGAAAACAAAAGCATAGAATCTCACAATAACAGCGGATCAAAATTTAATATACAATAGCAGCATTTACACAAAGAAAGCTGTAAATGTCAATTTACATACAATATATCGGAGTACAATCATCAAAAAAATAATCTGGATAGTTACAATAACTTGTCCCTAAATACTATCAATACAACCTCTAAGATACACAGCGGAATCTAATCAATACAGCTCTGCCATCCAACTCGTCTCCTGAGCTCCAAACGTCCTAATCTGAAAATCTGTAACACTTGGTCTGACCCGAGCATTACAATAAAGTAACATCCGAGTCAGGCTGGAAACCAGCATGAGTAAACCCATTTAATATGAAAACTTAAGTTGTAAAGCTTCTTTGAAAACCCAGGTAACTCGTTCATCACTACGAGTTTTATCTTGCTACAGCCAAACACATATTTTACAAAATAATATCTAAGTACCGTTACTTAGTTCAAATGGCCAAGTTTACTTAATTTATTCCATTCCAGCTTATTTGATTTTATAATCAAATCTATAAAGAATTATAGAAGTTACTAATCAAAGTGGTTCCGAATATCGCTGATATCCGATCCCGATCTCTTCGAATCCACACCATCTTTTAAGCCAAGTTGTTTAAGTAAAACAATTCTATTTAAATTTCAAAATGTCATATTGGCATAGAAAATATCTATTTAAATAAACGACTCACCTTTATCAACAGTTAAATCTAGGGTATTTCATATCATAGAATATCACGAATTAACATGCTAGAGACACTAAGCAATCCAAAGCAATTAATCCAATTTAATTATCCATAGGCTAGATTAACTAGTTACACAATCATCCAATTAAAAACAAAATCCATTATTACATACAGATCCTATTTAATTAGTATTAAACGAATTACAACCTATTTAATTTATTTATCTTAATTAAATATTTGGAATTAATTAATAATAATCATTTATAATTACTTAAGACTTTTAATTAATTAAAAGTTTAAAACATTTTTTTCTTTCTCTAACCATTACCTAATTACAACCATTTATTTTACTTTAATAAACTTCAGTAATCAATAGATAATTTACAAATATTTATATAGTTATCTTAAACTTAAATGATTTAAGTATAAACCATTTATTGTCTAAAGTTTTGAGTAAATTTAAATCTTTAAATCACTTATTTATATAAGAGAATTTAAGTTTTTAAAAAGCATTTAACTTCCAAAACACTTAGGCTTGAAATTAATTTGAAAACTTTGTTTATACTTTACTATTATATTTATTTATTTATTTATTTTAAACACGCAGGCCCAACCTAAACCCACGAAAAACCTCCTCCCTTTCTTCTCTTTTCTTTTTCTAACTCGTTAGCTTAATTCTCTAACATTACCTCCTCCCTATCGCACAGCCGTCACCGAAGCCCGAAAAAATGCGACACCATTTTTCTTGAGTCCGCCGACCCACGACCTTCCTCCGGCCACAACCTTGATGTCCCTAAGCCTAGCGACCACCAGAAATCAACGCACGACCAATTTCTGGTCAACCCCGACATCCCATTCACCACACCCCTAAAAATCAATTCGAGACCACCAAAAATCATCATTTTCAAAGACGAATCTATTAATATAAGTGAATCACGAATTTGTAATAGTTGATTTCTGATATGTTTCATTTTCTACCGTAAACCCTTTCTTCCTAGTGAATATACTTCCTAACTTCACATGAAACCATTTATAAAAATAGGAATTCTTTAATATAAACATATTCCCTTTAATTATCACAACCTAGAAGTATTTAGGTGAAGAGAAAAGGAATTTTAAAAGATTTTTGAGCCTGTTTTGAGTAAGAACAGAGGCTCTGTACATATATACACAGTATGTGCAAGCATATACACCAGGCACACAAACTTATCACCCATGCAAGACAAGTTCAAGTCATTTCTACCATTACATATTACATGAACATGTTAAAAGAAGATTAGGCTTTTAAAAAGGAAGTTTACTCATAGTAGATGTTTTTTTTAAACAGAACTAATGCTTTTATATAAAAAAAACCGCTAACTAGTTAACTCACTCATATGTATGTATACATCTTAACATACAGTTTCACATAATCTCAACCCAGATCCCAAATTTAACAAAAATAGTCAATTAACATATAAGTATAATAATCAGTAAGAAAATAAAGATATTTACTCACTTTAAAACTTGGAACAGAGAACATAGTTTGAAATCTGGAAAACTGGAAATGATTTTGATCTTGATCTACTTGAGTTGAACTTGAATTTGAATTGCTGCTTTACTCAGTTGAAAGCTAGAAGTTGATTTAGTTGTTAGTTTGGTTTTCATTTTATTTTTTCTTGTTTTGGTTTTGTTGAAAGAAAATGAAAGAAAGAAGGAAATTGAGATATATGTATTTAAAACACTCCTGTACACAGCCCTTGGTTTTGCTATTTAATCATCCCTTTTTTTTGATGAAGAAATCTATTTTAAAGAACAAATTTGCCACATGTATACATATGTCTTCTTAAGCCTACAAATGTCCATTTGTATATATGTTATATTTTATTATTATTTATTTCATGTAACTCAAAGAAATATTATAAACCTTTTATTTAGTCTTATTTAAAATTTAACCGAAGTTACTAATATATTAATTGATAACCACAAAAATATATACATATATTGTTTAAAATGTAGAGTTTAAATTTAAATAAATTTTGAGAAATTTACATTGAATTCAAATCATAGTTTCTATTTACAATCTATATATGAACAATAGTAATTAGAAAGCATATTTTTATTTGTTTGAAAAGATAAGTTTCCAATTCTAAATAATTACATTAGAAGATTATTAAACTAAATTTTTCCAAAAATCCTGGGTTGTTACAATTTTACTTATGTGTATTTTTGTTATTATATATATATATATATATATATATATATATATATATCCACAATTTATTACAAACTTCCCTAAATTTTATTTCATAGCACAAATATACTCATATATACTATAAAGCCTGTATATATCTATTTATATATTTACGGATATTTTATCTTGAATTTAAATGGTGAAATTTATTATTTATTTATTTACTATAAGATTTATCTTCTCCACAGATTTTATAATTCATCGTTGTTATAGTTTTCAAGTCAATTTACATTTTTTTTAGATATTTCTATTACCAAAAGTTTATTTGTCCGACTAATAAATTCAATGTTCCTTGATTTAAACCAGTTAATTACCCAATTAGCAAATGTCTACAAATCTGGGTCGTCACAATATGCGATAACCCTTCCATGCTGCATCAACACAACATCTAAACCTATTCCATATGCATGAGCATAAACAGTTATGTTTGCGCCAGAATTGGTCACAAACCCCAAAAGTAGTGAAAGCACTAGTATTTACGCACATATCCACAATATCCAAGCACAGCTCTCAGATCCAGATAAAGTAGAGAATAAAAATAAAGAAATAGCAAAATTAAAATGAACAAGAAAGTAAAGAGAACAAGGTTTATAGTGGTTCGGCTATCTCCGGCCTATGTCCATTTTGAATTGATCTTTTTTATTTCCTTTTATATTGAGATTACAGTTACAAGCCTTTGAAAAATCAAAAAAATGGCAGAGTTTCACCTAGAAAAGAAGAAGAAGTTGTCCTTTTTAGTTGCCATAGAGCTGCTATTTATAAGTGTAGATCCAAAAATATTCGCCCCAAAATCTGGAATACCTCTTTTTATGCGCAAATGGGTCCACCAGATCGATCTGGAGTTGTTTGGGATCGATCTCGATCAATCCAAGTACAATTTGTATCGACCCAAAATAAGTCTGATGAGGCTGAGATCGATCATCGACGTTCCTTAGTGAATAAGTAAGCTCTTGCGAAAACTTCATAGTATTTAGAGTTTTAGAATGAGAGTTATGACCGATCCAAGTTCATATTCTTCAATGTAGGTTGGTAGCTTCGTATCCATGAAACAGTTTGTATCCATCAATTCGCCTCCATTGCCTTCGTATCCATCAGTGTTCATGCTGTTCGTATCCATCTACCATCCCTTCTTCGTATCAATCCACGCCACGTTCATACCCATGCCGCTCGTATCGATCCAACCCTTGTCTCTTCGTATCCATCCTCTACATCCCTCCTTCGTATTGATCCATCCACTTGCTCTTCGTATCCATGCAGTGTTGCCGCCTTTCGTATCCATCCTCTGCATCCCTTCTTCGTATCCATCCTTTAATTCATCCTTCGTATCGATCTACAATTGATCGATACGAAAGGCTCGTCCAGTGATCACTACTTCATTCTTCGTATCAATCCCTGCCTTGACCGATACGAAGTGTGCCGCAATGTCTCTGCCATGTCCACTCAATCGAGGCGTGTTGCATCGATCCAAAGTATGTTACCACTCTCATCTTGATCCATACGAAATTATCGATGCGAACCAATTTTCCATGAACCTTGATCCATCCATAACTCGAGCATATGAATTCCGTTTGACCTGAAATTTGAAATGTACCTTCTCCAAGCCTTGTTCATATTCCTAATCGACCACATATTGATTGGATCTTGGTCCAATTTTGACAGTATCGATCATAGCCATGTTTTCAATCGATCTCCAATCCTGATATCCATCCTTTTTAGCCAATTTGTTGATACTTCTACTTTGTCCAAAAGGCGAGGTAGCATTTTCCCCCTAAAACATGCCTTGCGGTAGGAAGACGTGTTTTGAATAGCTTTAAATCCGTCATACAAAACCTATATTCCATCCATATCCATACCATCTGATCCATAATCCAATCCATTACCAAGCCATTCTATCCAAGAGCCATAGCCATATCCTTGTCCAAATCCATGACTGCTCTGAGTCGATATCTGATTCCGAATCCGAATCCAATAACCAAATCCTTAGCCAATTCCATATCCATCTGAACCTTTCAACGAGTTTTAATCCATCCATGTCCAGTAACCAATAACGAAATCCATGACCTCTTTGGGTTAGTATCCAAATCTGGGATCGCTCCAGGCCCTAATCTAAATCTGGGAGCTCGCCGGGTCATTTTATCCTGCTCCAGCCTCGACTCTCTGGTCGATTGCATATCCACGGTTTTCTTTCTTCAACCGCTACTCTCCGATCAAGGGCTTATATTCTCCAGCCTTGACTCTCCAGTCGAAGACATTTATTCTCCGGACTCAACTCGCCGGTCAAGGGCTTATATTCTCCGGCCTCTACTCCCTGGTCGAGGACTTTTATATTCACCGGCCTCGACTCTCCGGTCGAGGACTTTTATATTCTTTGGCCTCGACTCTCTGGTCAAGGGCTTATATATTCTCCAGCCTTAACTCTTTGATCTAGGACTTTCATATTCTCCAACTTGACTCTCCGATCGAGGACTTTTATATTGCGGGTTATCGCCGAGCATTGTCCATACTTGACGACTTTTTTTTACCAAAAACCAGAGGAAAATCCAATCAAAATCCAATCTAAAATCTAGATCAAACCAGAAATCCATATCAAAAATCCAAACCAAAAGGCTAGCATTCAAACCAAAATCCAAACTAGAAAACCGAAAAAACCAAGAGTTCAAACTAAACTTCAAAACCAAACCAGAAAAATCAAATATCCAAACCAGAAAGAAAAGGCAGATTTCACAAACTAGAGCATCATGGTTTATCGTCATCTTAGAGCATGCCTAGGGGCTATCTTTGTCACCATACATGAGTAAGTGACTTAGCCGTCTGCCAGAGCTTGCTACTTATTCCATATCATCAAGAGATGACAACCTGTGCCCTTAAGTTGGGCTAGCTCCTATTTGTAGTGGATGATAGTTGCTCATGTTCCATCACCGCTATCCATTTCCAAACAAAGCCATCCAAATCCATGCCCTCGGTTCCATGGGTAGTTGTTCCAATCCATCATCCTTGGTAAGGTTTTACCCTTGGTTGATCCAATCCATATCCAAGCCTGCTAATTTCCACTCCAAGTCATGGATTCCAATTTCCAGCTGTTCCTGTATCCATAGGTTATTTTCGATCATCATTTCCGTCCTAGCCCCGAGTCCATGAGGGAATCCTAGATCAGCCTCTTCCAGACGTGCTTCCAAGCTCTATTCAATGCCAAGATCCAAAACTCTATCCAATATTCATCCCGCTTGCTTCTTTTTCTTGAATCTGATCTTGGATGTCCTCCTCCATTCTTGGTGCTCCAGCTCCATGAATCTGACCTCTTGTAGTTTCGTGTTCCTTCTAGATCCGATCCTTTAACTTTCTAAGTCTAAACTCTAAATCCGGCATAGCAGGTGCTAGTCCCTCTCAATGAAAGCACTAAAGTGTTTGTGCCAAAATTGGTCACAAACCCCAGAAGTAGTGAAAGCACAGTGTTTACGCACAGATCCATGATATCCAAGCACAGATCTCAGATCCTGATAAAGTAGAGAATAAAAATGAAGAAATAACAAAATTAAAATGAGCAAGAAAGCAAAGAACACAGGGTTTATAGTGGTTCAGCTATCTCCCGCCGATGTCTACCTTGAATGATCCTTTTTATTTCCTTTTATATTGAGATTACAGTTACAAGCCTTTGAAAACAATCACAAAAATGGTAGAGTTTCACGTAGAAATGAAGAAGAAGATCCCCTTATTAGTTGCCACAGAGCTACTATTTATAGGTGTAGATCCGAAAATATCCACCCTAAAATCCGGAATACCTCTTCTCATGTGCAAGTGGGCCTACCAGATCGATCTGAAGTCGTTTGGGATCGATCCCGATCAATCCAGGTACAATTCACATTGATCCAAAAATAGTCCAATGAAGCCGAGATCGACCATGGACGTTTCTGAGTGAATAAGTGAGTTCCTGTGAAAATTTCATAGTATTTGGAGTTGTAGAATGAGAGTTATGATCGATCCAAGTTCATTTTCTTCAGTGTAGGAGGGTAGCTTCGTATCCATGAAGCAGTTTGTATCCATCAATTTGCCTTCATTGCCTTCGTATCCATCGGTGTCCATGCTATTCATATCCATCCAGCGTCCCTTCTTTGTATCGATCCAAGCCACGTTCATACCCATGTCGCTTGTATCGAACCAACCCTTATCTCTTCGGATCGATCCACACATGCTGCCTTCTTCGTATCCATCCTCTACATCCCCTTCCATATCGATCCATCAGTTTTCCCTTCCTATCCATCCAGTGTTGTCGCCTTTCGTATCCATCCTCTACATCCCTTCTTCGTATTTATCCTTTAGCGCGTCCTTGGTATCGATCAACAATTGATCGATATGAGATGCTCGTCCAATGATCACTGCTTCATTCTTCGTATCGATCCCTGTCTTGATCGATACGAAATGTGCCGATACATCTTTGCCGTGTCCACCCAATCGATGCGCGTTTGCATCGATAAGAAAGCCATCAATCCGAAGTTTGTTACCATGTCCATCTTGATTGATACGAAATTATCGATACGAAGCAATTTTTCATGAACCTTGATCCATCCATAACTCGAGCATATGAACTCTCTTCGACCTGAAATTTGAAACGTACCTTCTCTAAACCTTGTTCATCATTCCCAATTGATCCCACCTTGATTGTAGCTTGGTCCAATTTTGATGGTATCGATCGTAGTCGTGTTTCTAATCTATCTCCATTCCTGATATCCATCCTTTTTTGCCAATTTGTTGATATCCCGACTTTGTCCAAAAGGTGGGATATCAAGTTAAACCCTCACCTCCATCTGAAATAATAAGAATATGAGCGCTATTTAACTTTGCCTTTAACGATTTAAATGCTTGCTTGCATTTTACTGTCCAAGCAAATTTGACCTCTTTCTTCGTTAGATTTTTCAAGTTAGAAGAGATCTTTAAAAATCCTGAATAAATCTCTTGCAAATACCTGCTAATCCCAAGAAGCTCATAATCTCGCTTGTTCTTTCTAGCCTCTTTAATCCTGAACAGCCACAACCTTCGTTGGATCCATAAATACCCTCCACTGAGACAACATGCCCTAAGAATCTAACTTCCAACTACCAAAAGTGATAGTTCAAGAACTTAGCCTTTAATACTACTCTCTCGTTATTTCTAATACAATTCTCAAATGGCAAGTATGTTCCTCCTTTGTCTTAGAGTATACCAAAATATGATCAATAAACACAAGGACATACTTATTCAACCCATCTTGGAAAACTCGGTTCATTAAGTCCATGAAATATGCTAAAGAATTAGTTAAGCCGAATGGTATAACTAACTACTCTTAAAACTTATCAAACCTGAAGGCTATCAATGGTACATTCTCCACTTCTACCCTAAGCTGATAAAACCCAGTGGCAAGATCAAGCTGAGAAAACACCCAAGAACCATGAAGCTAATAAAACAAGTCATCAATCATAGGCAAAGGATACTTGTTCCTATTAGTCCGCTTATTGAGCTCATGGTAATCCACTTACAGTTTTAAGGAAACGTCCGCCTTCGTAACAAAGACGATGGGGGCTCGACAATTCGATTTACTTGGTCAGATCAACCCATTCTGCAATATATCACTGACCTGGTTAGTTAGTTCCAACTTCTCCTTCGGTGCTATCCTATGAACATGCAACACGATAGGTTTAACATCCTAAACCAAATAAATTTGAAATTCTATCTCGGGATGTGGTAATAAACCGGACACCTCTTCAGACACATCTGCAAACTCCTTAACAACAAAGATTGAAACCCACTCACCTTCCACCACATCAAGAGAATAATGAAAACTACTTTTAAGTGAGCTAGCCCACCATAATTCACTGTTAGAATTTTTCATCCCTTGTCTTAAATAATAAAGTTTGCTTAACACAATCTAGAACTGCAAAATTTTGAGACAATAATCCATCCCAAGCAAAACTTCAAACCCCGAAAAACCAAGAACATACATATCATAAGGAAAGAGTTTGATGTGCACGTAAATGTGCACATTTTTATCGCCATATTTAATCTATTTAAATTAAATAAATGATCATATTGGGTATTTTAACTTGTTTTAACCAAAATTCACATTAATTCCAAATTATCACACATTCATCTTCATACAAGGGTGAAATGGTCATTTTTGTGCATTTATTAAATTGTGAAAATTTACTTAGAATTTTCTATGTTTTTTTTTTGGGAAATTGGGTGACTTTCACAAGTGGTTTCATGAAGAAATGCATGCACAAAATCAATACAAAGGAATGAAGATGGAAATAATTCAAAGTGAAGATCATGGAGGACCCCACCTACCCACCTACCTTAATGTACAAATTAAAGGCTAATGCACATGCTTATGGATTTAATGGCTTCATGTACATTTAAGTGGGGATTAAAACATGCTAATGATAACTTGGCCTCCACACTTTCTCATGGGCATTTTGGGCATTCCCCAAAAATAGGAATTAGGGTTTTAAACTTGTATATATACCCCTTATGTTTCATGTAACATTCCATCTTCCCTTAGTCTCTCTTAGGCCTCCTTCTCTTTAGTTTAGTTTAGATCAAAAATAAAATGAAAGTTCCTCTTTCTCTTTTCATGGCTACTTAGCCATTTTTATTTTATGTAATCTTTTTTATTTTATGCAATTTAATACATGCTCTTTCCTTTTCATGTTCATTTACTTTTATGTTGTAGTGTAGATCTCTTTTATTTTATGCAAGTAGAATAATTTTTCCTTTCATTTTGCTCTTTTTTTCTCTTCTTGTTTAATGTTGTTTTCTACATTTGTTCATATAATAACAAATATGAGAGCTTAATCCCTTCAATTTAGGGGTAATGAAGCTCTCAAGTATGTAGATCCAACATTTTGTTGTTTATGCTCTCTTTGTGTGCTTAATGAGAATGATTGAAGTGGTTTAATGATGTTGTTTAGCTTTGAATTTGATAGTCTATGTTGTTTATAACAAATAGGCTATGCTTAAACTAACAAAACACAAATTGCCTCTTCATCTAAATATGATTATGGCAAAGAAGTGAATGTTGAAATTGAAATTTGATAGCCTATATTTCTAAACAATAGTTAATAGGCTATGCTTAAAATAGATTTTTATTTCAACTTTGTTGTCATATTTCATGAGAGTTAAATGAGTATTAGTGGTTGTGTTATAGTTTGATGGTTTATATTGAGCTAATTAATAGCACAAATATATCATACTTATGATAAGCACATCAACTAATTCCCTAATGACAAGAAAAGAGAGATCATAACTTCATTTTGTTGATTTATATGATCTAGAGAGTGGATTTATCTCTAAATTGTTCTCTTAACTTTCATATTTTTATCATTTTCTTTTGCTAGTTTTTGTTAGTTTCTTACATTTCTCGCTATTCACTCTCGACTTCGGTATAATTTGATTGAATAGAATTTTAAAATCATCAATTCCCTGTGGATCGACCCGTATTCGCTGCGTGCTACATTCGTACACCGTGCGCTTGCGGTTATTTTTAATTTAAATTCGTTTGACGGTTTTCTAAACCGATAGAATTTCCGTCGACGAACAAGTTTTTGGCGCCGTTGCCGGGGAGTTGTTTCGATTTTGATTTTCTATTTTTCGAATTATTTTTGTTTGATCTTTGTGTGTTTTATTTTGTGTGTTTGCATTTAAAAAAAAAAAATTGTTGTGTGTTTGTTGTTTGATTTTTGTTTGAGTGTTTGTTTTGTGTGCATTTAAGTTGTGTGAGAGTAGTTGTTCCATTTGTTTTCTTCTTGCATTTGCAATTTTCATTTCTTTTTTTTTTAAAAAAAAAACCGTTCACACAATCTCAATTGAAAAAGAAAAAAAATTCATTCCATTTTTTTTCCTGTTTATATTTCAGTTTACATTGTACTGTATCTCTCTGTTTTTTTTCTTTTTTTTACAATTACTGTCTCACTCCCTCACCCCTACAAACTGCTGCTGTCACTTTATTCACCATCCCACATACAATACATCCACCACTGCCTTCTGCAAACCTTATCACCTTCACACTTCTCACCACAAATTCCAAACATCTTTTGCAATCACCTTACTATTCCAGTACCACAGCAGCCTTGCCTTACTGTCAATATCACCATACATCTCCAACTTCACCACACAGCAGAAATTCCAGCCCCTCAAACAACCTGTCACCTACATTGTAACGACCCAGAATTTTTATTAATTTAAATTTGAATATTTAATTAATTTTAAATATTAATAAGTGAAATTTATAAGTCGAATAAATTTTTATTTGAATTATTGGATTTAATTGAATAATTAAATCGATAATTTAATATGTTAAATTATGGAAATAATTGAAAATTGGGTTAAATATGATTGAAAATGATTTGTAAAATTTTATTTTATCATGTTGGAGTTAGAATGATATTTTAGAACTTTTAAAATCGAATTAAAAGTTAATTTGTGAAAATTGAATATTTTAATATTAAAATCGACTAGTGAAAATAGCCAATTTTTGAACAGTCTCAGAATTGAACGAAACTAGTTCCATTGGATCTGTAATAGTTAGTTATTATCGGATTTCAAATTTCGTGTCAATCGGAGTTATCGTTTGATCGTGGCAGCTCGAAACGCATCGAATTGTTTTTTATTATTAATTTAGCAAGTTAAAATAGCCATTTTTCAAAAAGTCTCGGATTTCGACGAAACCAGTTTCATCGGATCCGTAATGTGATATTATTGTAAGGTTTCAAATTTTGTGTCAATTGGATTTACCGTTTGTCCGGTACGAATTAAAACGCTTAGAAAATCGATTAAATCGGTTTGATTCAAATTGAACGTTTATAGCCATAACTCGCACAGATGTCCGAATTAGTTTTCGAAACCTGTTCCATTGTGTCCGGAATGTGGGGTAAACCCTAGAAACGCTGGTTACGGCGCGTAAATCGGAGTTCGGAATTTCCGGGATGAATAGTGTTCGATTTTTTTCCTATAAATATACCATAAATTCTCAAAAAATTAAAAAAAAAAAAGAACCCTAATTCTATCAGCTAGCCGCCACCCTAGCAAACAACGGCCATAAACGTTCGATCTTCCCTCTCGTTTATCTCCTCATCCACGAAGTTATAGCCGAAACTTCCAACAGCAATCTTGTAGAGCATCGAAGGAGCTACGAGTTCAACGGTGGTGATGTGATTTGGAGCAACATGGAGGGAGAAAGGGGGGGCCGACCGTGCTGACTTGCGCACGCTTTCCATGAAGAGGAGGGGGCCGAGCTCTATGCTACTGCAGCCGAGTGTGGCTCTTGCGAAGGGGGTCCGGATGGCATCACTTGATCGAGGTAGAAGCTAGCGATTAGTTTGCAAAATTAAACCCTAGTTTTGATCTATGGGTTCATGTGTGCGGCTGTGAACGTGAAAGAGGAAGGAGAAGAGGGGGGGGGGGGTGCGCACGGCTGTGATGTGGTGTGGCAACAGTGGACGGTCATGATGAGCTAGGGTATAAAATTTAAAATAGAATTTGTAATTTATATATATATTAAAATCGTGTAAACTTTGAATATTCATATCTTTTTCATACGAGGTCGAAAACGCGCGAAACCAGTTGCGTTGGAATCGTATGGACGAGCACTACGCGATGAAATAGGATTGGAGTCGTTTGGAGTTAGTGAGAATTTTGGGTAAAATTAAACGTCCGTTTAATTTTATTCGAAATAAATCGCTAAAACGGAATTTAAAACCAAGGTGAGAACTTCTCACTCAATCGAATCGGTTTCGATTTTATTTTAAATAGTTAGATTTAAAATATTTGAATGCATGTTTGAATGATGATTGTTATCTATTGATTGTTAAAATAGACATTATGCGCCGTTAGTAAGCGGATGTTATTTATTAAAAACATATACCGCGAATATTTCATAAACAGTGAAATTGGTATTATATATAATAGCAATATATATATATTGGCATATGTATATATTGGAGTTATTGATTTCCCGCATTTATTTGTTTAGCGGATGAGACCCTATTGCGCCGTCTATTAAGCGGATAATATTTTAAATCCCATATACCGCGATAATTTCGTACTGGAGCGAAATTGGTATTGTGCTAATGTTTGTGGATGCAGGAAAACAGGTTGGAGGGATCCAACTGGATTCCTCAACAGTATTTATTTGATTATGGATATTTTGATATTCGTTGATTATCATATCGATATATGATATCGTTGTTGTCGTGATTGGCTATTTGGTATGTAGCATCATTGGACCAAACTTTGAAAATTTAAAAATGATTTTTAAAAGTGATTTTTGAAAATATACTATATTTTTGGAATTGATCCATGTTAAATAAATAAACGTTATAATTTTCAAAGTTATAAAATTTTGGTTTTTGTGAAATATAGTTAAAAGCTGATTTTTGAGAAATAAGGGTTAATGATTTTATAAAATAGTTTAAATTGGATTTTTGAATTATTATAAAAAGTTAAAAATATAGGATTTATAAAATTTGATTATTTTATAAATCAAAATGGTGAAATTATAAAGGAATTTGAAGACGTTTTAAAGAACAATATAAATTGATTTATATTAAGAGATTTATAAATGGATATTTATAAATTGGAATATTGACATTATAAAACGAGTTTTTATAAGTGTTTGAATGAAGTGAAAATGAATTTTGTAAGTGAATGGAATTTATAAAATTATAAATGGTGAAGTTATAAATGAAATTTATAAATAGTAAGATTTATAAATTTTGTGAAATGATTAAAGAATATATTTGGATAAATAATTGAATCTTATAAGTTATAAGATTTATAATTATGAAGTTCAAAGGAACGATTTTTGTGAACGAATAAATTATAAGTATTTAACTTATAATATGAACTTTTAGTTATAATTGAGTTATAACTGGAATAGGTTAATAAAGGAATTTATAAAAGGAATTGATATGAAATAAATAGAAATAGAATTTATAAACGTTGTTTTATAAATTTGCAAACGATTTATTTTGATAAGTAAATTGTTATAGCTTGTTTATGGAGTTATATTCACGTTTTTGACTGTGAATAATCCTTTGAAATAAAATGAATAAAAGGATGAAATTTGTTAAACGTAGTGTATTCACGTTTTTGAATAGTGAATAATATGTTAAAGGAAATGTTTAGAATGTGATATTTTAAATAGAATTAAAACGATCTAACGATGTTTTAAGATATGTTGAGAATCGAAACCATAGATTTCAACATTGATTGTTGAAATAGACGTTTTCGAGAAATAAAAGGAAATGGTGGACTATAACACTGTTGTTATAGTAAATGATTTCCGAAAGGAAATGTTTTGTATAGTATTGGGATTTATATATCTATTTTAATTTCAAATCCCTATACTAGTGATTTTGGGTTGTCGTAACGATGTTTTACGCAACCTTCGTTTTGGCCCAAATAAATATGTTAAGAGAATGATTTCCTTAAAGAATGAAATATATACTTAATTTCGATTTAAGTATATTGAATATTTCCCAAGTGTTGAAAATAAATAAAATTTGTGAATTACTTATGAATAAATAAGTATGGAAATGTTTTCCAATATAAAGCGAATATTTTGAGAATTTATCTTTTTGAAGATAAATTGAAAAGGAATATTGAAATGAATAATTGGAATCGAATATTCATAGATATTTTGGATTATAAATTCACTAAGGAATTTATAAAGGAAAGGGGAATTTGTCTAAAAATAAATATTGATTTATTTTTGAAGTGTGAAAATAATATATCTTGTAAAGATATTTTGGAAAATAAATAATTTGGAAAATTATTTGGAATCTGGTGATGTGTGCATATCAATTGATAGTTCAATAACCGACTATCAATATTTCCCTTTGAATGGGTAATTGATGTGATTTGTTTGAATTTGAACGCCACACTTATTTTTGAATAAGCGCTCACTATTCGGGTTAACCGGGAAAGGACCATGGGGTCGTATAACCCATTCCGAATATGTGATACGTCGTTGTGAATTGCATTGAAGACCCGGTATTTGCGAGAGCGATAGGATGACCTGTCGATTGACTCTGCACCGAGTTGCTCCGGTATAGAGTTCTCCATATGTGATGGTGAATCCGATCAGGATTGTGAATATCCGGATTGCAAGGACTTCTTTGTAAGTGCCTTCGGTTTTGTTCGAGCCCGGAACAGACTTGTATGGATTGTATGTCTGACGTTACAAATTGAGATATAAAGCCGATTTCTTTCAAATATTTCTGTTGGTGGCGAAGAATTTATTCTTTTATCTTAACACCCTTCTCTGAGACGTACGAGCTCAGAGGTTATGTAGTTGAAGGTTATCAGCGATATATTCCCAATTTGGTAATGTGACATGCTGAGTGATGCTGTAAATGATCATTGTGTTGATTATTTGTGATAGGATCGTTTATTTGATCGTCTATCTGGTGATCATTTCTATGATCATTTTTTGACCCAAAGCATGGCTTTTGTATAAAGTATGTTTTTGTGGACGTGACTTCGTCGAGCCTCACACCCCGTGAATGGTCAAAACAGGAAAGATGCGGCAAGGTTATGAGGGGTAGCGCCCTTTAGGATATGTGCATTTCCTTCTGGAAAAGGGTGGTATCATGGTATGGAGCCCAGATGCTTACTCATGTTGAAAACACTTTGTTATGATTGTGTGAATTGATTACGAGCGCTCGGTGAAAAGATCCCAAAGGACCGGGGGATGGCATATTCGGTCAGTTGTTACTCAGTTAGGGGTAACCCGGCCTTGTGTTGGTAGAGATCCGGTTTGGTTCTCGAGGTTGTCCATCCAGAGGCATTCTCAGGTGGCAATGGGAAGTTCCTTGGCCTGATCATTCGTTGGAAATCTAAAGAAACAATACGTGATTTGTACGGTATTAGTTGTAGAACCTATCATTCACTTATGGTGGCGCCCCACTGTTTGGATGGTAGCTATAGTAGGCATACGATAATGGTCGTATGTTGGCTAAGATTTATATTCTACTTTCGAAATGAATTTTTCCTACACTATGCACTAGTAATAATATCAAATGTTCTTTTAAATGCGTATCAAGCATCTTTGACTATCATAAGGAGAAATCTCCTCCGATACTGCGTTTGCATTGTGTGTGTGTGCGGGAGGCCTTATGGTAGTCTCACTTTTAAAAAGCATTGCGAATTGATTTAAAAATATTCCTCTATTTTAATTTTAAAGATAAATAAACTGTTTTGAGTTCTCACACCAGTCACATGACTGACTCGGAGTTTATTGTTTTCCTTCCTAAACTCTGGGTGCCCACCAATTTTCACACGGGCAGTCAAGAGTTAAGGTTTATCAGGATATTCTGGAGTTGCTGGAGGCAAGCTGGATGGCATGGCGTATTACTAGTATATAGCATTTCTTTTTCCGCTGCACTGTTTGATGTTGTATGATGTTGTACACTCTGATGATATGATGTAATGAAATGTAATGTATAAAATTGTAACGGAAGCGATTTTTCGTTGCCGAAAAACCGAAATGTTATGGGTTTAAGAAAGAAGAAAGAGGTAGAAGAAGAGAGAAAAGAAAAAAAACAGAACAGAAACAACAACAGAACAATGTCAGAATCTCACAATTCGCAGCGGAACAACATATAATAAAAAATGAATAATCTTTAAATAAAGAACCATATCAGTTATTACATCACATTTTATTACATTACATCATATCATCAGAGTGTACAATAACATACAACAACAAACAGCGGAAAAAGAAGTACTATACTAGCAATACGCCATGCCATCCAGCTTGCCTCCTGCAACTCCTGAATATCCAGAATATCCTGATAAACCTTAACTCTTGACTGCCCGTGTGGAAATTGGTGGGCACCCAGAGTTTAGGAAGGAAAACAATAAACTCCGAGTCAGTCATGTGACTGGTGCGAGAACTAAAAACAGTTTATTTATCTTTAAAATCAAAATAGAGGAATATTTTTAAAGTCAATTCGCAATGCTTTTAAGAATGAGACTACCATAAGGCCTCCCGCACACACACACAATGCAAACGCAGAATCGGAGGAGATTTCTCCTTATGATAGTCAAAGATGCTTGATACGCATTTAAAAATAACATTTGATATTATTACTAGTGCATAGTGTAGAGAAAAATTCATTTCGAAAGTAGAATATAAATCTTAGCCAGCATAGACATTTCGAACTATGCCTACTATAGCTAACTATGTTCAATAGCAGGTTACCGCCACATTCCATAGCAGGTTATACAACTAAAACCGTACAAGTCACGTATTGTTTCTTTGGATTTCCAACGAATGGTCAGGCCAAGGAACTTCCCATTGCCACATGAGAATGCATCTGGAAAGACATCCCCGAGAACCAAACCAGAACTCTGCCAACACAAGGCCGGGTTACCCCTAACTGAGTAACAACTGACCGAATATGCCATCCCCCGGTCCTTTGGGACCTTTTCACCGAGCGCTCGTAATCAATTCACACAATCATAACAAAGTGTTTTCAACATGAGTAAGTATCTGGGCTCCATACCATGATACCACCCTTTTCCAGAAGGAAATGGACACATCCTAAAGGGTGCTACCGCTCATAACCTTGCCGCATCTTTCCTGTTTTGACCATTCACGGGGTGTGAGGTTCGACGAAGTCACGTCCACAAAAACATACTTTATACAAAAGCCATGCTTTGGGTCAACAAATGATCAACACAATGATCACCAAGATAGACGATCAAATAAACGATCCTATCACAAATAATCAACACAATGATCATTTACAGCATCACTCAGCATATCACATTACCAAATTGGGAATATATCGCTGATAACATTCAACTATATAACCTCTGAGCTCGTACGTCTCAGAGAAGGGTGTTAAGCTAAAAGAATAAATTCTCCGCCACCAACAGAAATATATTTGAAAGAAATCGGCTTTATATCTCAACTTGTAATGTCAGACATACAATCCATACAAGTCTGTTCCGGGATCGAACAAAACCGAAGGCACTTCTTACGAAGCCCTTGCAATCCGGGTATTCACAATCCTGATCGGATTTCCCATCACTTAGGGAGTCTCTATACCGGGGACCAGTCGATACAAAGACATTCGACAAGAAACCCTTTCGTTTTCGAAAATATCCGGTCTTCAACACCGGTCTTCGAATGCAATTCATAACGACGTATCACGTATTCGGAATGGGTTATACGACCCCATGGTCCTTTCCCGATTAACCCGAATAGTGAGCGCTTATTTTAAAAAATAAGTGTGGCATTCAATTTCAAACAAATCACAACATATACCATTCAAGGTAAATATCGATAGTCGGTTATTGAACTATCAATGGATATGCCAACATCAACAGAATCCAAATAATTTTCCAAATTATTTAATTTCCAAAAATATCTTTAGAAGATATAAACATAATTTACATTCTTTAAAAATAAATCAACATTTATTTTTAAACCCATTTTCCAATTTCATTTATAAATTCCATATTGAATTTATATTCTAAAATATTTATGAATATACGATTTCAAATATTCATTTTCAATTTATCTTCAAAAAGATAAATTCCCAACATATTCTCTTTATATTGGAAAATATTTCCATACTTATTTATTTATAAGTAATTCACAGATTTTATTTATTTTCTATACTTGGAAAATATTCCATATACTCTAATCGAAATTAAGTATATATTTCATTCGTTAAGGAAATCATTCACTTAAACATATTTATTTGGGCCAAAACGAATGTTGTGTAAAACATCGTTACGACAACCCAAAATCACTAGTATAGGGATTCGAAATTAAAATAGATATATAAATCCCAATACTATATAAAACATTTCCTTTCGGAAATCATCTACTATAACAACAGTGTTATAGTCCACCATTTCCTTTTATTTCTCGAAAACATCTATTTCAACGATAAATGTTGAAATCTATGGTTTAGAATCTCAACATCTTTTAAAACATCTTTAGATCGTTTTAATTCTATTTCAAACATCACATCCAAAATAATTTCTTTAACTTATTATTCACTATTCAAAAACGTGAATATATACTTTGTTAATAAATTTCATCACTTCTATTCCTTTTATTTTAAAGGATTATTCACTGTTCAAAAACGTGAATATAACTCCATAAATAAATTATAACAATTTACTTATTAAAAATAAGTAGTTTGCGGATTTATAAAACAATGTTTATAATTTCCATATTGAATTCATTTTATATCAGCTCCTTTTATAAATTCCTTTATTAACCTATTTAAATTTATATCTCAATGATATACTACAATTTCATATTATAAGTCAAACACTTATAATTTATTTGTTTGCAAAAACATTCTTTTAAACTTCCCAAATTTATAAATCTTATAACTTATAAGATTCATTTAAAAATCTATTTCTTTACAAATTTTATAAACCTACTTCTTATAAAATTCCATTTATAACTTCAGCGTTATAATTCTATAATTCCATTTCTATTTATGAAATTCATTCACAATTTATTCTAACACTTATAAGAGTTCGTTTTATAATTCCCATATTTTTAATTTACAAATATCCATTTGTAAATCCTTTAATATAAATCAATTTATATTACTATTTTAAAACTTCTTTAAACTCCTTTATAATTTCACTATTTTTGATTTATAAAATAATCAAATTTCATAAACCCTATTTTTAAACTTTTTATAATAAGTTCAAAAATCCCAGTTTAAACTATTTTATAAAATCATCAATCTCATATTTTCCAAAAATCAACTTTTAATTATATTTCTCAAAAATCATAATTTTTATAACATTAAAATTATAACGTTTATTTATTTATAATGGATCAATTCCAAAAATTATTTTATAAACGTATATTTTCAAAGATCACTTTAGAAATCCCTTAAAAATCAAAATCGTTATTTTTAAACTTCAAAAATTGGATCCGATGATGCAACACATCAAATAGTCAATCACGACTTTCAAACATCATATATCATCCATGATAAACAATCAAATATCACAATATATGAATCAAACAAATATTTGTGAGGAATCCAGTTGGATCCCTCCAACCTGTTTCCCTGCATCCACAGACATTAGCACAATACCAATTCCATTTCAAGACGGAATATCGCGGTATATGGGATTTTATAAAATATATCCGCTTACTAACGGCGCATAGGGTCTCATCCGCTAAAGAAAATGCGGGAAATCAAATCAACTGCAATATATACATATGCCAATATATATATATTGCTATATATATAATATAATACCAATTCCACTTCGAGGTGGAATATCGCGGTATATGTGTGTAATAAATAACCTCCGCTTACTAACGGCGTATAGGGTCTATTCACATCCAATATATATATATATATATATATATATATATATATATATATATAACAATCATCATTCAAGCATTAAATCAACACAGTCAATCAATTTTAAATTTAACTATTTAAAATTTAAATAAACAACAAAATTCCTTTTGAGTGAGAAGTTCTCACCTTTATTCCCGTTTGCAATCCACTTCCAATTCAACTTGTTTTCTTCATTTATACCTTGTATAAATATTTACACATTAATTAATATTCGAAACGATCGAATAATAAATTTTCGTTCTTAATTGTTTAATTAATCAATAGTTTTATTTAAACCAATCTCTTCTTAAATAAATTTATTTTAACAAATTTTCCTTTGAAAATAATTCTAACTAGAAATTCTCAATTGAACTAAATTTCCTTTTTATAAATTAAATCAACTAATTATTTTACTTTAAATTAATTTCTTTTAAATATAAATTTGTTTAACTAAGAATTTAAATTATAAACTAAATTCCTTTGTTAATAACTTTATAAATTTTAAATTCGATTTTAACTAAAAATTAAAATTTTAAACTAACTTTATTTAATTTATTTACTCAACCAAAAATTTCATTTAAAAATTCAAAATGTGATTTTTTTTTTCTAATTCCCTTTAAAATATTATCCCCTACTTTTAATTTTAAACTAACACCTTTAAATTTTAAACAGATTACTCTTAACAAATTTGTCTAGTTCAAATTAAACTTCAACTAAATTTACTTTAAACCAAAATCTCATTTTCATAAATATTTCAAATATTTTGATTACATAAATTTCTTCAATATGTTAAAATCCTTTTGTATAAATTTTACTGTTATATATATATATATACACATATATATTTATAAATCTTTATAGTTTTTTTTCCCTTTTTTTTATATATATTTATCCATTTCATAACAACATTCACATATTAAATCAGAGAAATTAAATCATACCTCCCTGACTAATCGAGTAAACCCAGAACCCCAACTGAATCGCTATGCCGAGTTCACCCTCTCGTCGCCAGGCCACCTCCGCGAGCTCGAGAACGAACTGCATCGCGACCCTCTGCCTTCCACGTGTGCGAGTGCCCAATCGCCATTGCCTTCGAATCGCACGCGCGAGCTCCCCATCTTCCAATTTGAGCTCCACCATCACTGCCGCGCACCCCCTCGCGCTAGCACGCGCCAGAAATCGCGACAGCCCTCATCCACGTTGCCGCCGCTTCTTCTCGCGCGAGCACGCGCCGCCATCCCTCATACGACCCACCTCCAACCTCGAAGTCGCGCGCCGCTATCGCGCGTCGCCTCCCCTGCCTCGCGCGTGCCCCCCCCCCCCCAAATCCATCTCGCGCGCCATTGATTTATTTATTTTTTTTTTCTGTAAAAAAAATATGAAGAGGGATTTCGAATTAGGTTGAAAGGAGGCTCGGCTGTTTTCTTTTGATCGGCCATGGTTTTTATTTTTATTTTTCTTCGTGAATTTGATTTTTAACGAGAGGGAGACGATATTTAAAAATAACAGAGGCATGTTGATCACGATCTTCGTTCATGATTTCTGGCATAACTTTAGGCATAATTGAAGGGGAGAACAGTGTTTTGATTTTGACCAATTTAAATTCAAATTTTAATTTGAATTCGATTTTTATTTCAGCGCGTTTACTCAACGTGTGATCACATAACAACTCCGAAAAATACGAAATTTGAAATCCGAGAATAATTCAATATTCCGGACCCAATGGAACTGGTTTCGTCGAATTCCGAGACTGTGCCTCGGACGGCTATTTTAAATATCGATTCAAACGATATAAATTTCAAAACTGTTCAAATCACTTTCAAATTAAATTCTGAAGCATCTAAAATCTTCAGTATTGTCAATATGAATTTTACAAGCATTTGAAATATTTTTAATCGGCTTAAAATTGAAGATTTAAATTTTTATTCAACTCTCAATAGATTAAATTCTATAATTAAATCGCCAAATTCAAGGTTTTATTGGAATTCAATTTAAATCATCATTCAAATATTTAAAATTAATTAAATATTTTTAATTTAAATTGTTTAAAATTCTGGGTCGTTACAAAAATGTAATAACTGATATAGTTCTTTGTTTAAAGATTATTCATTTATTATTATATGTTGTTCCGCTGCGAATTGTGAGATTCTGTTATTGTTCTGTTGTTTTCTGTTCCGTTCTATTTTCTCTATTTCCTATTTTTCTTTCCCCTCTATTTTCTATCTTCTTATCCCTTCTTCTGTCTTTTTCTTTTCTTAAATTTCTTTTTCTTAAACCATAACATTTCGGGTTTCCGGCCTTCGATTTCTCGGCAGTCGATAAAGTGAGTATCGATGTTGAATTTTCGAAAGTCGAAAATTTTCGGGACGTTACATTTGGTATCAGAGCTTATGGTTAAGCCACAACCATGGTTCTGTTGGGTATTATTCATTAGAGATAGAGTCAGTAGTACTCTGGAATGAGTTTGAGTGTAATAATAGCTATGAGAGCGTATTTGTTAGTGAATATAAAATTGTTTTATATTGTGATGATTGGTTTATTGAGTGGCATATGAACTTTCGTCAGCGTGGTCTCGACAACTATGCCGAAGGGGTTTCTAAACACTTAAATAGAACAATTCGGCACAATATTGATTTTAAAATTGGGTAAATGAAATAATTTTATCTTGAGTATATTTTATATAAAGAAAATAATTTTTCAGAATCATTTAAAGTGTATATAAGTTGATTGTTTAGTTGTTTGAATAATCTAAATAAAAGAATAATTGTGTAAGCAAAAGAATGATAAGAATGGAATTATAATTAAAGTGATTTACTATTGTGAAATAAACTTATATATATGAGAAGTGAAACTATATGAATATATTTATGAATATGAGTTGAAATAAAAATGAATTTAAAGTTAAATGGAAGTATAACTTAAGTGATGTTGAATGAAGTTGATATTGATATCAAAGTAAAGTAATAAAGTTAAGTGATAAATATGAATTTGAGTTATATAAATAAAATTCAACTTTAGAAATTGAATTGAATGAATGGATTGGATAATAATCAATTAAATGTGAATAATTGGTATGAAATAATGAATGTAAGTGATAATTCATTAAAATCTAATGTTATTAAAAGTTGAATAATTAAATAAAAATCAATTTAATTAAACCAGTTGAAAGCAAAGGAATTTGGTTGCAATTGATATACATTGATTGTTATATGGTTGTTAGTTGATTGATTGTATATAATTCATTAAGTATTAATGAAATTGAAAGCTAAAGTAATTGGAATTCAATTGGAAGTTAAGTGAATCTTAAATAGAATTGAATTTGATTTGGAAGTGAACCAACTTGAATATAAATTAGTGAATATAAACTAATTGAGAATAAATGTTAGTAAGAACATCCACTGTTAATGAATCAATGTGATTTAAATTGAAAACCAATTCATTGAATATTAATGAGAATATGAATGAATATATATTGGTTATGAATTTGTTGGATGATAGTTGGTTGATGGTTGAGTATATTGCTTTTGTTTCAATTGCTATGTTGACATATGTAGTTATTATGTTGCTATATGATGTATATTGAGATTATTGTCTACATACATGGTTCTCATGTTGTTTGTTGAGTGTTTAGTAGGTGCGGATCGCGTTTGCTTCGCATTTGGAGCTCGCTTTCGCGCTATATTAGCCGTATATGCTTGCTAATAAAATATAAGGTACATATCTCGGATTACATATCGTACTTTTATACTTTTTTTCCCTACGGGATGCCTCATTACTTGATGAGATGTATATTTGTGATATATATACTGTCATTTTTTTTCGGATCGAGCCACGCAAAGGAGACTATGGCGAATTTTTCCGAAAATTTAAGGCGTTAGAAAAAATTTGAGAAAATTTGGAAAATTGTGAAAACTTTAATTTTGATTTGAAATTGGAAGTTAAACAATAGTAGTTGTTTTGAAAAAGATAACTAAGTATGATTTGAAAACTTAGTAAAGTTATTGTAAGGAATTTAATTATGAATTTTTGGAAAGTTAATAAATTCTGTAAC
This sequence comes from Allium cepa, assembly GCA_030765085.1. Classification (NCBI taxonomy): domain Eukaryota; kingdom Viridiplantae; phylum Streptophyta; class Magnoliopsida; order Asparagales; family Amaryllidaceae; genus Allium; species Allium cepa. The sequence goes on from CM060932.1 coordinate 951,717,912, forward strand.
TTTTCTTACTTAATAATTTCGAGGACGAAATTCTTTTAAGGGGGGAAGATTGTAACGACCCAGAATTTTTATTAATTTAAATTTGAATATTTAATTAATTTTAAATATTAATAAGTGAAATTTATAAGTCGAATAAATTTTTATTTGAATTATTGGATTTAATTGAATAATTAAATCGATAATTTAATATGTTAAATTATGGAAATAATTGAAAATTGGGTTAAATATGATTGAAAATGATTTGTAAAATTTTATTTTATCATGTTGGAGTTAGAATGATATTTTAGAACTTTTAAAATCGAATTAAAAGTTAATTTGTGAAAATTGAATATTTTAATATTAAAATCGACTAGTGAAAATAGCCAATTTTTGAACAGTCTCAGAATTGAACGAAACCAGTTCCATTGGATCCGTAATAGTTAGTTATTACCGGATTTCAAATTTCGTGTCAATCGGAGTTATCGTTTGATCGTGGCAGCTCGAAACGCATCGAATTGTTTTTTATTATTAATTTAGCAAGTTAAAATAGCCATTTTTCAAAAAGTCTCGGATTTCGACGAAACTAGTTTCATCGGATCCGTAATGTGATATTATTGTAAGGTTTCAAATTTCGTGTCAATTGGATTTACCGTTTGTCCGGTACGAATTAAAACGCCTAGAAAATCGATTAAATCGGTTTGATTCAAATTGAACGTTTATAGCCATAACTCGCACAGATGTCCGATTTATCTTTCGAAACCTGTTCCATTGTGTCCGGAACACGGGGTAAACCCTAGAAACGCTGGTTACGGTGCGTAAATCGGAGTTCGGAATTTTCGGGATGAATAGTGTTCGATTTTTTTCCTATAAATATACCATAAATTCTCAAAAAAAAAAAGAACCCTAATTCTATCAGCTAGCCGACACCCTAGCAAACAACGGCCATAAACGTTCGATCTTCCCCCTTGTTTATCTCCTCATCCACGAAGTTATAGCCGAAACTTCCAACAGCAATCTTGTAGAGCATCGAAGGAGCTACGAGTTCAACGGTGGTGATGTGATTTGGAGCAACATGGAGGGAGAAAGGGGGGGCCGACCGTGCTGACTTGCGCACGCATTTCCATGAAGAGGAGGGGGCCGAGCTCTATGCTACTGCAGCCGAGTGTGGCTCTTGCGAAGGGGGTCCGGATGGCATCACTTGATCGAGGTAGAAGCTAGCGATTAGTTTGCAAAATTAAACCCTAGTTTTGATCTATGGGTTCATGTGTGCGGCTGTGAACGTGAAAGAGGAAGGAGAAGGGGGGGGGGTGCGCACGGCTGTGATGTGGTGTGGCAACAGTGGACGGTCATGATGAGCTAGGGTATAAAATTTAAAATAGAATTTGTAATTTATATATATATATATTAAAATCGTGTAAACTTTGAATATTCATATCTTTTTCATACGAGGTCGAAAACGCGCGAAACCAGTTGCGTTGGAATCGTATGGACGAGCACTACGCGATGAAATAGGGTTGGAGTCGTTTGGAGTTAGTGAGAATTTTGGGTAAAATTAAACGTCCGTTTAATTTTATTCGAAATAAATCGCTAAAACGGAATTTAAAACCAAGGTGAGAACTTCTCACTCAATTGAATCGGTTTCGATTTTATTTTAAATAGTTAGATTTAAAATATTTGAATGCATGTTTGAATGATGATTGTTATCTATTGATTGTTAAAATAGACATTATGCGCCGTTAGTAAGCGGATGTTATTTATTAAAAACATATACCGCGAATATTTCATAAACAGTGAAATTGGTATTATATATAATAGCAATATATATATATATTGGCATATGTATATATTGGAGTTATTGATTTCCCGCATTTATTTGTTTAGCGGATGAGACCCTATTGCGCCGTCTATTAAGCGGATAATATTTTAAATCCCATATACCGCGATAATTTCGTACTGGAGCGAAATTGGTATTGTGCTAATGTTTGTGGATGCAGGAAAACAGGTTGGAGGGATCCAACTGGATTCCTCAAAAGTATTTATTTGATTATGGATATTTTGATATTCGTTGATTATCATATCGATATATGATATCGTTGTTGTCGTGATTGGCTATTTGGTATGTAGCATCATTGGACCAAACTTTGAAAATTTAAAAATGATTTTTAAAAGTGATTTTTGAAAATATACTATATTTTTGGAATTGATCCATGTTAAATAAATAAACGTTATAATTTTCAAAGTTATAAAATTTTGGTTTTTGTGAAATATAGTTAAAAGCTGATTTTTGAGAAATAAGGGTTAATGATTTTATAAAATAGTTTAAATTGGATTTTTGAATTATTATAAAAAGTTAAAAATATAGGATTTATAAAATTTGATTATTTTATAAATCAAAATGGTGAAATTATAAAGGAATTTGAAGACGTTTTAAAGAACAATATAAATTGATTTATATTAAGAGATTTATAAATGGATATTTATAAATTGGAATATTGACATTATAAAACGAGTTTTTATAAGTGTTTGAATGAAGTGAAAATGAATTTTGTAAGTGAATGGAATTTATAAAATTATAAATGGTGAAGTTATAAATGAAATTTATAAATAGTAAGATTTATAAATTTTGTGAAATGATGAAAGAATATATTTGGATAAATAATTGAATCTTATAAGTTATAAGATTTATAATTATGAAGTTCAAAGGAACGATTTTTGTGAACGAATAAATTATAAGTATTTAACTTATAATATGAACTTTTAGTTATAATTGAGTTATAAACTGGAATAGGTTAATAAAGGAATTTATAAAAGGAATTGATATGAAATAAATAGAAATAGAATTTATAAACGTTGTTTTATAAATTTGCAAACGATTTATTTTGATAAGTAAATTGTTATAGCTTGTTTATGGAGTTATATTCACGTTTTTGACTGTGAATAATCCTTTGAAATAAAATGAATAAAAGGATGAAATTTGTTAAACGTAGTGTATTCACGTTTTTGAATAGTGAATAATATGTTAAAGGAAATGTTTAGAATGTGATATTTTAAATAGAATTAAAACGATCTAACGATGTTTTAAGATATGTTGAGAATCGAAACCATAGATTTCAACATTGATTGTTGAAATAGACGTTTTCGAGAAATAAAAGGAAATGGTGGACTATAACACTGTTGTTATAGTAAATGATTTCCGAAAGGAAATGTTTTGTATAGTATTGGGATTTATATATCTATTTTAATTTCAAATCCCTATACTAGTGATTTTGGGTTGTCGTAACGATGTTTTACGCAACATTCGTTTTGGCCTAAATAAATATATTAAGAGAATGATTTCCTTAAAGAATGAAATATATACTTAATTTCGATTTAAGTATATTGAATATTTCCCAAGTGTTGAAAATAAATAAAATTTGTGAATTACTTATGAATAAATAAGTATGGAAATGTTTTCCAATATAAAGCGAATATTTTGAGAATTTATCTTTTTGAAGATAAATTGAAAAGGAATATTGAAATGAATAATTGGAATCGAATATTCATAGATATTTTGGATTATAAATTCACTAAGGAATTTATAAAGGAAAGGGGAATTTGTCTAAAAATAAATATTGATTTATTTTTGAAGTGTGAAAATAATATATCTTGTAAAGATATTTTGGAAAATAAATAATTTGGAAAATTATTTGGAATCTGGTGATGTGTGCATATCAATTGATAGTTCAACAACCGACTATCAATATTTCCCTTTGAATGGGTAATTGATGTGATTTGTTTGAATTTGAACGCCACACTTATTTTTGAATAAGCGCTCACTATTCGGGTTAACCGGGAAAGGACCATGGGGTCGTATAACCCATTCCGAATATGTGATACGTCGTTGTGAATTGCATTGAAGATCGGTGTTGAAGACCCGGTATTTGCGAGAGCGATAGGATGACCTGTCGATTGACTCTGCACCGAGTTGCTCCGGTATAGAGTTCTCCATATGTGATGGTGAATCCGATCAGGATTGTGAATATCCGGATTGCAAGGACTTCTTTGTAAGTGCCTTCGGTTTTGTTCGATCCCGGAACAGACTTGTATGGATTGTATGTCTGACGTTACAAATTGAGATATAAAGCCGATTTCTTTCAAATATATTTCTGTTGGTGGCGAAGAATTTATTCTTTTAGCTTAACACCCTTCTCTGAGACGTACGAGCTCAGAGGTTATGTAGTTGAAGGTTATCAGCGATATATTCCCAATTTGATAATGTGACATGCTGAGTGATGCTGTAAATGATCATTGTGTTGATTATTTGTGATAGGATCGTTTATTTGATCGTCTATCTGGTGATCATTTCTATGATCATTTGTTGACCCAAAGCATGGCTTTTGTATAAAGTATGTTTTTGTGGACGTGACTTCGTCGAGCCTCACACCCCGTGAATGGTCAAAACAGGAAAGATGCGGCAAGGTTATGAGTGGTAGCGCCCTTTAGGATATGTGCATTTCCTTCTGGAAAAGGGTGGTATCATGGTATGGAGCCCAGATGCTTACTCATGTTGAAAACACTTTGTTATGATTGTGTGAATTGATTACGAGCACTCGGTGAAAAGGTCCCAAAGGACCGGGGGATGGCATATTCGGTCAGTTGTTACTCAGTTAGGGGTAACCCGGCCTTGTGTTGGTAGAGATCCGGTTTGGTTCTCGGGGATGTCCATCCAGAGGCATTCTCATGTGGCAATGGGAAGTTCCTTGGCCTGATCATTCGTTGGAAATCCAAAGAAACAATACGTGACTTGTACGGTATTAGTTGTAGAACCTATCATTCACTTATGGTGGCGCCCCACTGTTTGGATGGTAGCTATAGTAGGCATACGATAATGGTCGTATGTTGGCTAAGATTTATATTCTACTTTCGAAATGAATTTTTCCTACACTATGCACTAGTAATAATATCAAATGTTCTTTTAAATGCGTATCAAGCATCTTTGACTATCATAAGGAGAAATCTCCTACGATTCTGCGTTTGCATTGTGTGTGTGTGCGGGAGGCCTTATGGTAGTCTCACTTTTAAAAAGCATTGCGAATTGATTTAAAAATATTCCTCTATTTTAATTTTAAAGATAAATAAACTGTTTTGAGTTCTCACACCAGTCACATGACTGACTCGGAGTTTATTGTTTTCCTTCCTAAACTCTGGGTGCCCACCAATTTTCACACGGGCAGTCAAGAGTTAAGGTTTATCAGGATATTCTGGAGGTGCTGGAGGCAAGCTGGATGGCATGGCGTATTACTAGTATATAGCATTTCTTTTTCCGCTGCACTGTTTGATGTTGTATGATGTTGTACACTCTGATGATATGATGTAATGAAATGTAATGTATAAAATGTAATAACTGATATAGTTCTTTGTTTAAAGATTATTCATTTATTATTATATGTTGTTCCGCTGCGAATTGTGAGATTCTGTTATTGTTCTGTTGTTTTCTGTTCCGTTCTATTTTCTCTATTTCCTATTTTTCTTTCCCCTCTATTTTCTATCTTCTTATCCCTTCTTCTGTCTTTTTCTTTTCTTAAATTTCTTTTTCTTAAACCATAACATTTCGGGTTTCCGGCCTTCGATTTCTCGGCAGTCGATAAAGTGAGTATCGATGTTGAATTTTCGAAAGTCGAAAATTTTCGGGACGTTACATACAAATCCAACCATCACCAGAAATAAACCACCTCCTTCAAACTTTGCCCCTTTGCCCTGCCTGAAACCACTACATCAGTCCATCCAACTTCAATTCAAAACAGCATCATACTTGCCTCTCCATTCTTATCCAACAGCAACCATCCTGCACTGTTATACCCTTACTACTCCTTAATTGTACAATGAACACCACAAGAATCTCCTACCACAACCAAGACATCAACCATCTCACTAACTTCATCAACCCCTGCCCACTGACAGTTTCCTCCCTCCCATAGCCGTGTATACACCTTCCTCAAACTATCATTTCACAGTTCAACCAGACACCATAAACGACAACATCACCTTCCCCCTTCCGCCTTCCAACCTCAACACCCGATTCATCGAAACAGCAACCGCACTGCCGAGAAAATCAATCACGCAACAGCCTCTACTGCAACAGCCATCTAAACCACAAACTGCATCTTCTAAACTCCACTCATACTCCTTCAAGCTGTGCACATACAAGTGCAAAACCAACCATACAAGTGCAAATCCTCAAAAAGCATAGATCCATCACAAAAAAAAACAATCGAATCCTCAGCCTCGACCCACTTCAATCCGCCTCCACCCAATCTAGCCTACCAACCCCAATTGCCTGCAGCAAACTACATCCCCCTTCGCAACCAAAATCGCCTCGAATCCTCCTCCAACCCAACACCCCGAACTTCCACCAATCGAACTCCACCATCCATCGCCTCCGAACAACTGCAGTCCCCAAATCCACAAACACCATTCCCACCACAACCCCTTCTCTGATCACCGATACAACACAACAAAAAAACTGAACACCACAATCACCTGCAATCTATTTCGAAACCACAAAAGTCGTAAGAATCCGAGCACCCAAATTAATCCCTGATCAATCCAAAGATTTAAGTTGAACTCGAACTCGATTTTAAATGGAACCGAATTCAAATTTTGAGAGAACGGGATTGTTACTTTTTGTGGAACTGAATTCGATTTTAAGTGGATCTGGACTCGATTTTAAGTGGGATTGAATTGTGAATTTTTTTTTTTTTGGAGAGAACTGGAGGAGTTTGATTATATTTGGGTTTGTGGGTTATCTTGTCTCTTGTTGGGTCGGAAAGAATAGCGGTTTTTTTTTTAGTTTAGTTTATCTAGGTTTTTATTTTAATTATTTAAGTCTTCCTTCAAAAAAAAACAAGGAACTTTGTTCTAGTTCTATTTTCATTTGTCTCTTCGTAAAAATTTTTTTTTTTTTTTGTTTTTTAAGTAAAACCCTACTTTTAATTTTCCTTTCCAAAAAAAAAAATATATTGTATATATCGTGGTTTTTAATTTTCAGGTTGCCAAAGCAGGAAATAAAGGAAGAATAGCTTGCTGAAAATTGCTTCCTTAGCTTGCCAAAATAAATTGCCCTGCTTGCTAAAAAATTCTGCTTTCATTTCTAGTTTTATTTGAATTGAATTGTTGGTTGCTTGCATTTGCATTTTAAAAAACAAAGAAAATTCATCGTAGTTGCATTGTTAAACACGTTTAATTTCAGTTTCGCATTTCATTTTAGAATTTGTTAATAATAACGGTTAGAAACCAATAACTCTTAATTGTATATTGACAATCTGTCTTCTTTGAACAATTTAATTTCTTCGTGTCTAGGCTACGGCAGAGTAATAACCATTTATAAATATACGGTGATTCGTAAATATTATAGTGGTTGTTCCTCTGAAGATACTTAAACCTTCGGCTGCATTGCTACGGTGATTCGTGGTGCATCGTTAAATCCTGCCTGTTACCTGGCCGAGAACTATCTTGTTGATTTAAGACAATTTGTGATTATACAATTTTGGGTTAACTTAGGATAATCATTTGTAATTGACCATTGCATCATTTAGTTGCATTAGTTCATGCATATTTTAAAAAAAAAACATAAAAAATTCAAAAATCCAAAACTTAAAAAAAAAATTGTAAACATTTCTTTTATTTTTCTTTGAAATTTTTTCCTTTTTCTTTAAAAAAAATCCAAAAAAATATATAAAACCTTGAAAAAAAAAGAGCAATTTTTTTTTGAAAATCCAAACAAAAACAAAAAAAACAAATTTCCTTTTGGAAAATAAATTCCATCTCTAAATATTTTTGAAAATGTCCGAATTTCCATATTCACTTGAATTTTACAATAGTTGCGAAAATCAATATAATCCATATGATTTCACTTCAAATTCGTATGGATATTTTAACGACAACTATTATTTAAAAAATTCAAATTTCGAACAACACGATGACCAACCTTCGACTCTTGAAAATAGCATGGAAATGATTTCATCTTTACTCGAACTTTCTACACGACAAAATCAAGAGATAAATGATTTATGTAATATAATAACTCGAGTCAAGGATTTCAAAATTTGAATTCGACTCAAAATTCAAACAATTACGATTATAACCCATGCCAATTTAATTTCGAACTCCAAAATGAATTCCAAACTCAACATGAAAATGGGAACGACTTTTCAAATGAATTTGGCAATGGGAATAATCTTAACCATGTTACGAGTGAAAATTTTTGTTCTCAACAAATCCAAATCGAAAATTCTCAATTTAATAACTATAAATTGGATTTTGTTGAACAAATGAATGAAATTTACGATGATCACACGGATTTGTTGTTTGAAACTTATATGAAACAACGTGAACAACAAAATCAAATCTCAATGTGTGATGAGTCAAGTGGTAATCCACCTTCTACCCAAATCGACGATTTTCAAATAACAAATTTTGAATTTGATAATGACGATCTTAATCAAGTTGTTGAGAATACGGTAATTGAGTTGGATTTCAATTCTTTTGAGGGTGCGAAACTCGATTTAAACTTCGATCTTCCTTTTTCTGAAAATTTGAATACGACAACTTTGAAACTCGATTTACATGATGAAGTCGTTGATAATCCAACAAAGGAAGTCGAATTTAACGAAAATGAGTTTTATGGACTTTTTGGAAACGGGTTGTTAAATTTTGAAGGGGAAAATTTCGATCACCATTTTGATTTTGAAATCGATACTTTGAAAGAAATTGAACTTCAACCAATTTTTCTATCTACCCCAAAAATCATCGAAAATAAAATAACTCGTATGATTTTCAATAAAATGACTTTCGTTTTTCCAAATCCACATTCAACTGCGAAATCTTTTACGATTTGGTTTTTCATGCTTAAGCTGTGTCTCACACATTTGACGAGACAAATGAATCGGTCTTTAGAAGACCGTTTCATTTACTTTTTGACTGTATACTTTCTCATCTCTTGTAAATAATAATCTTTCTTGTAAATATAGGATTTTTATTTTATTTTTCTCCTTCCACTTGGGTTGACTGTGGGGACACAGTCAAAATCAAGTGTGGGGGGGGGAGACTCATCTTCATTTTTTTTTCATGGTTTATTTTTGCTTTAAGATCACAAAAAAAAAATTAGAAAAAAAATTCCAAAAAACTAAATTTCGTTCGATTTATTTTTGAAAGAAACACTATAAGAAAATATATGGCTTTGGTTTATTAAATTGAAAATTTTGAAAATTTATTGGTCTTAACAAAAATAAAAATGAAGTTTGATTACAAATAATAATGGTTTAACTAGTATATAGGAAGACATACGTGTTAATTATGAAGTACATCCTAATTGAAAATCTTTGTTTTAAAAAGTGGTTGATTTAAAGTAAAGGATATAACATTTTTTTTGTCTTCTAAGTTAAATGGTGCTAAGATGATTTTGCAAAACTCCCTCTCAAACAAAAAATTATGAAAATAAAAAATAATAACATCCAAGTATTCACTCTCATTTAAAAGTCCTCAAGGTTATGCATGGGTGATTACTTGGAATTTTTGATTATGCGCTTTCATACTCATTTAAAAGTCCTCACGGTTATGATGTATGGAAAACATGTAAAAAAAGACTTAATAAAAACCACCTACGGTCGATAGTGTATGCATGAAAGTGTGTGCACTCGCCATGCTCTGTACTCCCCTCACATAAGCCCGAAAGGCAATGCATGGGTGGTATATCTGGCCTCAGTTTACCTGAGCTAGGTGTGTAATTTTTCTTGCAAAAAATGAGAGAGCAAGCAATTGAAATTCTATCATTATTTTTACCTATTTGATTTGATTTGTTATTGAAAAGAAATGAAAATACCACTTTGATAAACTTTGATAATCAACTAAGGATCCATTTTATAATTACACTTTGTTATCAACCGAAACAACGAGTTAAACTATAGTCTATTTGTTATGACAACTTAATTTTTGTTGGAAATTTTGACAAGTAAATGACTTAAATTTTCAAGATAATGACCAAAACCTATATTTAACTTATTCGTGTCAATTTAAAAATAAATCCTTCATTTGTAAATATTTTCAAAAATTTGCATTCATCTCTTTGTAAACAAATCTTGCATTTTGTAAATATTTTCATCCTGCATTTGGATTTTGTGGGTAGTATTCGCTGAAAACCCTCACGAGACAACACTCGTCCTACTGGGGACACCCGGAGGTTTAACGGCTTATTGCATACGCTCAATGCAATCGTGCTTCCTACGAAAATGGATTTATCTTAGTTTCCCTTTATTCGAGGACGAATAAAAAAGATAAGTGTGGGGGTATTTGATGTGCACGTAAATGTGCACATTTTTATCGCCATATTTAATCTATTTAAATTAAATAAATGATCATATTGGGTATTTTAACTTGTTTTAACCAAAATTCACATTAATTCCAAATTATCACACATTCATCTTCATACGAGGGTGAAATGGTCATTTTTGTGCATTTATTAAATTGTGAAAATTTACTTAGAATTTTCTATGTTTTTTGTAGGAAATTTGGTGACTTTCACAAGTGGTTTCATGAAGATATGCATGCACAAAATCGATACAAAGGAATGAAGATGGAAATAATTCAAAGTGAAGATCATGGAGGACCCCACCTACCCACCTACCTTAATGTACAAATTAAAGGCTAATGCACATGCTTATGGATTTAATGGCTTCATGTACATTTAAGTGGGGATTAAAACATGCTAATGATAACTTGGCCTCCACACTTTCTCATGGGCATTTTGGGCATTCCCCAAAAATAGGAATTAGGGTTTTAAACTTGTATATATACCCCTTATGTTTCATGTAACATTCCATCTTCCCTTAGTCTCTCTTAGGCCTCCTTCTCTTTAGTTTAGTTTAGATCAAAAATAAAATGAAAGTTCCTCTTTCTCTTTTCATGGCTACTTAGCCATTTTTATTTTATGTAATCTTTTTTATTTTATGCAATTTAATACATGCTCTTTCCTTTTCATGTTCATTTACTTTTATGTTGTAGTGTAGATCTCTTTTATTTTATGCAAGTAGAATAATTTTTCCTTTCATTTTGCTCTTTTTTTCTCTTCTTGTTTAATGTTGTTTTCTACATTTGTTCATATAATAACAAATATGAGAGCTTAATCCCTTCAATTTAGGGGTAATGAAGCTCTCAAGTATGTAGATCCAACATTTTATTGTGTATGCTCTCTTTGTGTGCTTAATGAGAATGATTGAAGTGGTTTAATGATGTTGTTTAGCTTTGAATTTGATAGTCTATGTTGTTTATAACAAATAGGCTATGCTTAAACTAACATAACACAAATTGCCTCTTCATCTAAATATGATTATGGCAAAGAAGTGAATGTTGAAATTGAAATTTGATAGCCTATATTTCTAAACAATAGTTAATAGGCTATGCTTAAAATAGATTTTTATTTCAACTTTGTTGTCATATTTCATGAGAGTTAATTGTGTATTAGTGGTTGTGTTATAGTTTGATGGTTTATATTGAGCTAATTAATAGCACAAATATACCATAATTATGATAAGCACATCAACTAATTCCCTAACGACAAGAAAAGAGAGATCATAACTTCATTTTGTTGATTTATATGATCTAGAGAGTGGATTTGTCTCTAAATTGTTCTCTTAACTTTCATATTTTTATCATTTTCTTTTGCTAGTTTTTGTTAGTTTCTTACATTTCTCGCTATTCACTCTCGACCTCGGTATAATTTGATTGAATAGAATTTTAAAACCATCAATTCCCTGTGGATCGACCCGTATTCGCCGCGTGCTACATTCGTACACCGTGCGCTTGCGGTTATTTTTAATTTAAATTCGTTTGACGGTTTTCTAAACCGATAGAATTTCCGTCGACGAACAGAGTTGGTCAAAATAAGTAACAAACTCCTAAACAAATCATACTAAGATGGTTCGAGCCCCCCATAGGGTTCGACATACAAATAAAGTCAGAGCCGTACCTGGCTCCAGCCTCGTTCTATTAACAACGTTACTAGAAATTAAACTAAGAGAATCATTAGTATCAAATAAACCACGAACATGAATACCAAAAACAGATACAATTCCTTCCAAAACCTATTTCACTTTTGCAGCTATAGAAGTGGAAGGTGTTATCGCAAGTGCAAAAACCCTAGGATGTTGTCATTTTTGAAGCATCAGACACCCACTAGCAAAATGACCTAGCCGATGGTTGTAATAACAACTCTGCCTTAGAAAAAACTATGCTTTGTCCCCCAATGGCTCTAGCTTTGATACCTTTACAATCGGTGCTTTAACTAATGGTGCTTTAACCACTTGCTTTCCTCCACCAGACCTATAATTTCTAGCAAAATGTCCCTTCTTTCCATACTTATGGCAAGCTAAACCGAAGATATCCGTCGACGGTTGAAACTTACGCTTGTTGTCCCCAGTTGGTTTAGATATAGACAGCTTTGGAGCCAAACTCTAAAACCTCAAACACATGCCTATCAAATTCACAAATGATCACTAAATATGATTTGTCATGTCCCTTTGAAACTTGTACGCATACCTGCAATGAGCATCTTGTTCTACTTCAACGATGTATCCACTAACCCTAACCGAATTGAGATAGTGCATTAACCTATTACAATCATCAACAACTGACATAGCCACCTGTTTCAGATCTAGAAAGCTCTTAAACAATAAGTCTTTTCAACTTTTAGAACAAACTTCATCTGAACCACCTCCTTGATTTGGTAAGAAGAGTCGCTCTCCTGGATATATATAGTAATTGAACTCCACCAATCCATAGCCACATCAGTCATATGTTGCGATGCCAAATGATGCTTCATCGCATAATCCAACTCCATGTCCCCAAAAATCCTATCACACAAACTAAACTAAGTCTGAACCTCTATGATAGTCTCCGTGCCATTAAACCTCTTACTACCCAATCTCTCATAATCATGGAAAAATGAAGCAAAATTCTTATGTGGATAAACCAAAAACGACCTCTTTCAATACATTCACCATCGATTACTCAATAGGAGTGGCATTCCTCGGTGCCCGATTCGGACCATTAGCGGCAGTACTACTCCATCCACCTCTACCTATACCTCCTTTAGCATTAGTATGAAATGTATCAATAAATGACCTGGCTCATGGATGAAATGTATTATCTTATTGTAAACAGGAGCTACCCCGGTCAGGATTTCAAGCACCTCCCTCTCTTAAGTGGTATTATTGAGATTGTATATGCTGGGGAAGTTAGGAGGGTCTAGAGTAAGATCAACCATCAAAGTGGGCGGTGGAATGAAGTTTACAGTCGTTTGAGCATCCAGCCTTATCCATAGCTCGTTCATTTTATGGGCTAGAGTTCCCATGTTATTAATACTCGAAGCATACTTCACCACATGTCTTTGCTTAGCCCAGGAATGGGATAAGTAATGTTGACAACAATGTTTCCATTAGTGTCACGATCAGTAGACTTAATATCGTCGTTGTACCGTTAGGATTCATGGCAACAACCAGAACATATTTTTAGTAGAGAAGAAAAAAATGAAGAAAGGTGAGAGCTTTTAGGGGAGGCAATCCTTCTAGCACCAAAATATGGACTAAAAATTTAGCCAACCTAGGAATTATGTAAATGCATTTGTATTAGTAAGGGTTATTTGCTAACACTAGGATTAAAAATGTAAAACAAGGAGTAAATAAGAAAATAAAGTAAATAACACAAGATAAAAAGTGGTTTGGCTAAACTTGCCTACGTTCATTATAAAGATTTCTTACTATATCGGTCGCTCACGATTACATGGAATTACAAGAGAATAATAAAAGATAAAGCACTTAAGATTGTAGTGTTACTAAACTTAAGAGGTTTTATATTTCCTTTGTTAGAAAAATGAATTTTGGGCTTAAAAAATAAACCCCTTTGATGTTGTATGATAAGGGGTATTTATAGTAGTTGTTATTAATCATTGGATGCTGAGATTGAGTAGTTAATAAGCGAGAATCTCTCCTAGCCATGGATTGGTCATTTTTGGTAGATGAGGGATAGTTTGAATGGTGATATAACTTTATTGGAAAAGATGCAAGCCAACTTTCACTCCATACTATAGGCATGCTTTATGCTGAGAAAGGCGGCCCAGTACTTGGGTGGGTGCGCTTTTAGCAGACACGCCACGATAGTTGGTATGATCAACTGTACCTTTTGTCATGTGGTATGCTTCCAAAGAAACAAGGCTGAATAGAAGCTTCTTATGAACAATAACGGTCGGTTGGTTATTGCCGAAGATTCTAATAACTAAGCTGAAGCTGCTAAGGTCGAAAATGAGCCGAGCCGAACCGATTGTGTAATGTCGAGAAAATTAAGTAGCACAACCCTTTACATGCCCGAAGCAATATGTAGTCGTGCTCAAAGTCAAATGCCGCTCCACCCAAAACCTCTTTGTGATGAAAGTTTTGCTTCTGCTAAAGTTTTTCTAAGTCCTCAGCCGCGTTATTTTCATTTTACCTGAAGCTTCCCTCAGGCGATTATCACTCAGCCTCAAAGCTTCATGCTAAAATGCCCAAAGTCCATCTACCCTCGACTAGATTTTGTGTCTATTCCCGACCACTCTTTTGCAACCACTAAAACTAAATCATTTTGACTTAAATTCTCATACGATCAAAAACATAGTTCCCGAGACCACAAATAACAACATATCTTGGTCCCGTACAATTTCGAGTATATTTTCTCCTTGATTTACACAAATGACAACCATGCTTACATTACGCTCAAACAAATTAAAATACTAGCGAATGACTTCATATAAATATTATGTAACATCCATACATCATAGGCAAGGAATTCCAACTGCATTAAAGCATTTATATTATCCTAGATCTAACAAAATAGCAAATGACGACTTGTATAGTGAAATACCTAAAAACGGTCAAAGTCGACGTTTTTCTTTTTAAAAACATTTAAAGGGTGTTATCAAGGTTAGTTCAAGATAAAAATAATTTTAACATTTCAAACCCATTTAAAACTTCATTTTTGTATATAAAAAAGCAAAGAATAGTAAGAAGTGCAAAAACCTCATCTAGATCAAATCATGCAGAAATGCCAAGTAAAATTTCTTATGAACAGTAGCTTCATGTTTTCCAAGATGCCCAACAATTAATTCACCAATCCCTTAGCCAATTATCTTGTGATTTACTGACCAAATTAGGCAAAAAGGTTACTTTTTGGCTTGAAGGAGATTAATGGTGGTTTCAAACTATATTTGGAAGTGTGAAATGACTAAGAGGATCACCCATCGTCTCAACTTAGTTCTAATCCCAAAATAGGCTTTTGGGCTTAACCCAAACCAAATTAATTACCCGCTAAACTACTAAACTTCAAATGGTAATATCTCCTAAATAGCAAGTATAATAAGGTATTTAACCACTCCATCGAAAGTGGAACCGTCATATCTTTCCAATAGATGTGGTCTCATACCCTATTTTTTCTCTTAACAAAAGGTACAGACCCTATAAGTTTTCAAAGTAAAAGACATAGAATAATATTACTAAGGGAAAAAATGTCAATACTCAACATCATCCAAAATTATAGCACCTTACGACCCAATTTGAATTTAAAAATAATATTTTACAATCCTCGGTTATGTAAAACAACGGTCGCTACACTCTTCCCCTCTTTAGGACTTTCGCTCTCGAAATCCCATTAAAAAGGTAAAAACACAAATAAAGGTTACCCTACATGCCTAACACTTATAAATATCGGTAAAACTGATTTATTTCCTCTAAATGTAATAACTGTTTACCAAACCGATTTCTTTGTCAATCTTTCATTGGTTAACTAAAATATTTTTAGAACTTTGTAGAAAAATAAAGCAAGAAAAATTCTCTTCTTCTAAAAATATAATTTTCTATTAATTATGCCATTAACTATCCTTTTGCAATTATAATCCTCTTCGTAATATAATTTATATTAAATTGTAATTACTTGGGAAAAATCTCCAAAAATTACTAAAAATTTGAATTTACTTCCTTTTAAAAAAATATAAACATTTCAAAAAAAAAAAATTCTTTTCCATATTTTATATAATTAAAGTCAAATTTTTTTTATTTTCACACTTAGAAAAATCATAAATTTTTTGAAAATTATGAAATTAAAGATCTATCTCCGAAATCTCATTCCTTGTATCATACGAAAAATTTAAAGCATTTGGAGATAAAAAATATAGTTTTTTACACCAAAACCCCTTAAGAAAATTCTTAAAAAATATTAAATGATAACCATAACACTTCCAAATGATTATCTAAACCCTATACATGCTAAACATCAACAATTTATTTCGGATTTCGTCACAAATCTAAAACTAAGCAATCATACAATAAAGGGATGAAAATATTATTCACCTTAGTTATATATTATGTGAAGACAATTTCCTTGGTTTCTTCCCTTAAGCTTTCCTCTTATTCTTCTTGTTTGTTGAATGAACTTTAATAGAGTATTGTGAGGTTTTTTTCTTCTTTTCTTTGCTTATGTTGTGAGGCTAAAAATGTAAAATAGGGAGAAGAAGCATGTTAGGGGAATAATTTAATGTGTTATCTTTTTTCTTTACATCTCTCCTATATAATTAAGACTCGTTTTAATTCTTTCCCTATAAACCAATTCCCTATTTAAAGTTTGAAATTCAAATCATGTTCATATATTGAAACTATCCACACTATTTACATAATATTCTTCAACATTATTTATATAATTATTTCCTAATTAAATATCCAAAATAATATGCAAGTGAAATTAAGGGTCTTATAAAAATAATTTATTTCCATTGGGTATATTGGGATTTGTGATTACTATTGTTCATCTTGGTTTCATCTTGATTGTGTGCATTTTGACGCCAAAGAGGGTGAAATTTTCTCTTACTTTATTATATATGTTAATATAGTATTAAAATGTGCTTTAAGAAGATTTTTAAAGTTAAAAACATGATTTTGATTTAATCTAAACTTAATCATATTTTCAAAATGAATTAAAATGGACAAGTCTAATAAATTTCTTGTACGTTCATATGGATAAGACTTTTCATACTTTTGGCTTGATTAAGGTTATATGATGATTGGATTGCATTTATGATGATTGTACTGTGTTTATAATGTTGATATAATTTTGTTTGGTAGTTTTATTGTGTTTTGTTTCTTAGGATAAGACATAGAGTATTGATATAAACATTGGAGACTTCATCGATTTTACAACACTTGGAGTTGGATCGATGCCAAAGAATTATATGTGGATTTAAGGCATTTTGAGTAGAGGAGAAACCAACTCTGAGAATGCCGAAATAAAGTCAAGTATTTTTGGACGGTTGATCAAACCAATCGATCACCCTTATCCCATAAGTGCCGACCGATCCAAATTTTCTCACATGAACTTATGATCAATATGGGATGTTAGAAGATGGTGTAGGGAGGCTACAGTGCATATAGATTGGAGTAGAATTATTGAAGTTATGACCCATAAAGAGAGGGGTCAATAGCGGGGTGAATACTTGTAGACTCCAAGTTTTGTCTAAAGAACTTCGGTTTTGATTGAGGAAAGGCGGCTTTGGGGTAAAGCTAGGATGACATAGTGTAACATTGGGAATTAAATGAACTTAGGCAATGAGGCTAAGTTTAAGACCAAAGATGGTTTGGTATTGACCCAACATGGGTCGGTAGCGACCTATTGAAATTTTGAGTTTGGAGTTGGTGGACTTTAAGGTGTGTAGCATGGGGAAGTTGATACTTTCTTTCGGCTTGGACAAGGTTACTTCAGTGTAAGGCATTGGTTAGTTTGGGATAAAGAACAACGACCAATCAATTACCTAAAATGGACTAATGGTGGTCCATTGACTCGACGATCGATATAGGAAGGCCATAGCACTACCTAGGGCCTATGACATCGATCGTTTGAGGTTGCCTCTCTATGCGAACAATCTCCTGTCGTTTAATTCTTATTATTTGTTTTGCCATGTCATAAAAACCAGACAATTTAACCGTCTTCAATAGAGAAAGAAGAGATAGATGGGAAAAAAGGAAGTAGAACATCTAGTCAGAAGAATATTAATCCAACGGCAAATATCATCTCATCTCATGCTTTGTGAATTTGCTCCCATGGAAAGATCCTTCCCAGCAAGAGAGAGATGACGAATGCACAGACTCACTGTATACAAAACTAAGTGTGCGGTGACACTGAAAAAACAAATAAAATCAAAAAGACATGAGACTGGTTCTTTCCTTTCTATTTTGTTGCGGGCGGTCGGCCCATTGGTTGCCTCTAGATATTATCAACCCATAACTCACTCGAAATCATGTGTAACTACAAGAAGTGATGGGAATGCAAAAAGGCGTAAAGAAAGCAGTCATATTCACTTAATGAGCCGCCCAATTAATATAGCAACAGTCGGACAAGTAATTAATGTTGGGGGTGAATCAACAAAGTTTGGGTAGGGCGAAGTCCTTGTTTGAACAACAAAGGGAGGAGTACTTGAGAAGAAACTCTCATGTCCAATTCTGTAGTAGAGGTGGGAAAAAAATCTCGCCAAGCCCTGTGAGTTCTGGGTACGTGGCTCTTGGTCTCTTTCTCGAGAAAATTAAAGCAACCTCTATCTATTAACGACCACTTGGGGATCGCTAGCCAGCATACGCTAGTCACTATCATCGTGTACTAAGGAACAAGCTAAACTTACGGGACATTTAGAAAAAGGCGCAGCACTGGATATGGCTTTAAGTGAGATGGTTCTAAAGTCCAAAATAGAATGGCCTTTTTTATTGGCCTTTATGCCTATCCTCATTGATCGGAACTGGAAACAAATGGCGAGGGGCACCAGCGGACTGCCTTAGACCAGTCCTTACTTTTTGCTCGAGCTTTTGTTAAGAGTGAATCATGTCTTCCCCTTCCAGTCCTGTATTTGAACATGAAACAACCGAGATCCAATGAGAATTATCACGTAGCTTTGACAGTTTCGGAGAATAACTATGCGTAAGCATAAGGAGTGTCATACTCATGGCCGTCTTACTAGGATTATTCCGAAACTCGTACTAAATCGGACTACTTGCTCATCTCTGGGAAATGAGAACACTTTTCACTACGGCTCTCTGCTAGGAAACACCCACTGTTGACTGGCCCGCAGTTTTCAGATCACGAGCCTGATAGAATGCACCAAGTTAAGTAAGTGATTATATTAACCGATTAGCCTAAGATAAGGTTGCCAAAGCTACCCAACCACGTATAGAAGCGACCCCCCTTGTTACTGTATCTACGAATCTTATCGCATACGGCTCGCATTAGCAGAATCCTTTTCTCTGCTGTAATTAATATACTAGGGCCGGAGATTCCTATTAATATGCTTCCAGGTAAGGAGAAAGAAGTGAATCCGGAGCAAAGTAAATCGATTCCAATAGGGGTCGACAAAGAAGCGAAGTGGGTAATCGGAGTATAGCTGAGGCCAATGTTTTTACTAGGGTGGGCTTCCTTGTCCCACTTTTGGTCGAGATATCTTCCAAGCTCTTAGGGTCCTGACTAGGAATTCAATTTTAGGTAGTACAAAAAAATTACTAAGAAAAATCCCCCTCTAGAGGAAGAAGAAGACATTACGCAACAAGCCCCATCATGGTACGTCGTCCTTCCCAACAATTGAACTTGAATGCGTCTGGGTATGCACCAAATCAATCAGGGTCATATGATACTTTCTGTTTCGTCGAGCCATGAAAGGTGGAAGTCACAAAAGCAGACATCACTCTTAGGCATCCAATACTTTGACCCATCATATCATCCAAAGAAACGGAAAAGACCAAGGCCAAACTATTCGCCCCAATTAATATACTAGGCCTCATTAATAGTCTCTCTTTCGGTGTGTACTGGACCTCTAATTAAGATACTAGACATTGTCACACAAGGCAAGCATGCTGCCTACCTCCTTTTTTGAAACTCGAATTCTTATTCCCTATTTCTTCTGTCCAGAAATGAAATGTTTCTATAAATTCCCATAACGATATCAGTTTAGCCAGTTTACCCCCACTTTGGTTCCCTAGCCCTTTTTCGTCACTACTGTCGATTCCAAAAGCTGCTTATCAAGCTTGGGGAGTTTGTGAGGCAACAACTATCTATGCTCTCTATGATATGGCCTTTGCTGTCATAAGCATAAATTAATATACTGGCTCGGCATCACTTAACGATTGCCTTTGGGTCTGGAACTCCATAAGGGTAAGGACTACCTTTAACCGGACAACATGCTGTATGAGATCAAGTTCAATAACATGCTGTATGAACTCCATATCAGTGCTACCTCTTCCTGTTATCTCTTTCTACAACATGCTGTATGAGATCAAGTTCAATAAGACCCTATACAAGTAAAATTAATAAGAAAGATGACTAATGGCTTTCATTTACAATTTAATTCATGTTACCCACATGTTTCAATTTAATTCATGTTACCCACAGATTTCAATTTAATTCATGCTACCCATATGTATCCCCTTATAGTTATACCATTTCAATGTGTCATAACATTCGTGTCCCTAAATGATTTATGTCAAAGAAATTAAACAGGGACATTGGTATCGCTAAGGTTGAAATCAAAAATCATATAACACATGGCTTACCACCATTAAATAATTTAAAATTGAGATAAGTGTCAAAGTTCATCTACATTGGTGTCCCAAGTGACAGTGTCAAAGTTTACAAATTTATAAAACGGGATTGGTATCCCCAATGATGACGTTGAAATGGGAAACATAAGGCTCTCGCCCTTTGATGAAGATAGGCGACATTCAAGCCGCACTATACCACATCGACCCTCTACCTAAGGTGAAACCAAACTTAAAGTCTTTTAAGTATAAACTCATATCGAAAGTGATGTTTTCGTCTTCCATAAACTATAAGCTATCCACTAATTAAGCAAAACTTGAAACCTTTATAAGTTACGAGTATGGGTCCGTGCTTCGCACACGGACTGTTTGTATTATCATAAACGGAAAGCAAGGGCATTTTTGGAATTTCAAAAAGACACCGCGTAAATTGGTTTAATGAATTTTCTTTTTTAATAGTAGAGATATAGCAAACTGCCGAAGGAATAGGGTCACCGACCATCTTAAAGCATAAGCCTCTTTGCCCCTTTTAAAACATTTTCAATTTATATAAATCAAGCATCTTCGGCCTAAAAAATTGAAATGCGATATCATGGATATGAGGCATCAACTCTAAAATATAAGGTCACCTACTTTGATGCACACCAACTCCAAGACCCTCAACGTCATACTAAAAATTTCTTACTTAAATCACTTTGGCTATTTTTCCGCTTTATATATAGAGTCGAAGTCAATATAAGCGGTGTCATTGCCTTAGTATGTAAAACAGATGAAGTGGTTAGGTATGGTATCATTTAAAATAGTGGTGAAGACATGTGACGTCGTCGACGTTGACATTAAACTTTTAAAACATTTAGGTGAATCATGAAGACACCATTGCCACCAATACTATATTTCTGAATAGGTCGACTTCGGTCTACTTGGAAACATCATATAGCTACCGAAGTAATTATCTTATGCCTCCTTTCACTTCGATGTCGACACTCATATTTGCGACCTTGTCATAGGTTCATCAACGTTAGGGTGGTATGACACTCTCGCAATTCATGTAAAAACTATTTTATTACTACTTTAAGCAAAAAAAATTCACCAAATCTTATTTCTTGTCCAATTTCCATTGGATAAAACACTTTTTTACAAATCCTTTTCAGAATTACTGCCCACCAATATTTTCAAGTTCCAAAACCTATTTAAAATAATTTATTAATATTCCTAATTAATTATCCTTTTAAATACTTATCTAGCATAATAATTTCATAATAAATCGAAATCACGTGGGAAATATCCAAAAAAAATTGCAGGAATTAGATAATATCCCTCTCTTTGCCATACAAAAATTTCAAAGCCAAAATCCATAATTAATTTTTTGAAAGAATTAAAACCCAACAATAAGCTATGATCTCGTTAGGAAATTCATAAAATAATGTATATAACTTGAAAAATTATGAAATTAAAAACCTATGTCCAAAATAATGTTTTATACAATATATCAGAAAATTAAAGCATTTGGAGATTAAAAAATTAGGTTTTACCATCAAAATCCATTTAAATAATTCCATAATAATCTCTTGAAAATTCTATCCAAACAATGAATACTCAATCATAACTTGGCAAAATCTATCATAATGATTCAAATATTATCCATAATCCAATTTAAAAAGAAAATAGAGAGATGAAACACTTATTATTCACCTCAGGTTAATTGTTGGAGTTGAGATTTGATATAGCTCTTGAATCCCTAAGCTTAGATTTGTGAATCTCCTTTGATTATCACCCTCCCTAGATTGATTAATGGCCGGCTTCCTTATATTTTCCTTTTGATTGTTTTTTTATGAATAATGTAAGAATGAAATGAGGGGGAGAGGATTTAAAGGCAAAGGCAAGGTCTATTTCCTAAATTTCCTCTCATATATTCCCTTATATGTTAAGTTTAAACAATCTTACCTAATTAAATAAGTATGGCACGACCTTATTGAGTTTCAAATCTCATTCTCCTTATCTCTTTACATTATTCTATTTAATCTATCCAATTTAATGTCCTGAATAATGTTCAAATAAAAATAGGGGTGTTACAAGCTCCCCTTCTTAAAGAAACCTCGAGACTCGGTAAGGACTGCAATATAAAAATGTCAAACATGCAAACAATGCTAGTATATCCTACCAGCTACTAAGTCTATATACAATCAAAATAGAACACACAATCATAATAGCTCAGGATAAGTATCCCTAATCCTATTCTCTGTCTCCCAAATATAGTCTTTTCGTTGTCACTCATCCGTACATTCACTAACTTGACTGTCTTATTCCTTAATTTCTTCTCATCTTTCACGTCAACTCGAACTGGTTGTCTAATAAAGTCAGATCTGGTTCTACAACTAAATTTTCCAATACAGTCGGAACAATAATAGTCTATGAATCATGCATATACTTCTTAAGATGAGAAACGTGAAACACCTTATGGTCTCTTGCAAAACTGCTCGGTAACTCTACTCGGTATGCGAGCTTTCCGATCCTCTCTATAGTAGGGAACGGTCCAACATATGTCGATGCCAATTTCTCTAACTTTCCAAATCGTATCACACACTTCATCGGTGATACCTTAATGAAAACACGATCTCAAACAAATAATTCTAAATCTTTACGCCTTTATTTATGAAACATTTCTGCCTATACTGAGCTTCTCTCAGCTTACCTCGGATTAACTCAATCTTCTGGGTGGCTTCTCTTACCATTTTAGACCAAGGACCAATCTGTCTTTGGTATCTAACCAAAATGCCAGTGACTTGCACGACCTTCTATACAAAGCTTCAAGAGGTGCCATTCCTATACTAGCCTAATAGCTGTTATTATAGAAAAACTCAACCAAGTGCAAATGGTCTTCCCATAACCCACCGAAATCTACACAAGCACTTTACAAATCTTTGAGCACCTTATTGACTCTCTCTGTCTCTGTATCAGTCTGTTATTGATAGCGGTTCTCATCTTAAGCTTGGTACATAACACTTCTTGTAGACTCTTCTAGAATTCACTAGTAAACAATATATCTCTGTCACTGACTATACTATTAGGAATCTCATGCAGTCTAACTATGTTCTTCATAAAAAAGTTAGCTAATACAGGCGTCGTCCTAGTAGACCTAATGGGAATGAAATGGGGACTCTTGGTCAATCTATCTACCACAACACATATACTTTCATTTCCCCTGTTCGACCTTGGCAATCCGTCAATAAAATCCATGGATATCGAATCCCATTTCCAAATCAGTAAATCCAAAGGCTAAAGCAATCCACTTGGCTTCTAATGTTCTGCATTCATTTGGTGGCAATTTGCACATTGCTTCACCCATATGCCTACATCCCTCTTCATACCTTCGCAGAAGAAACTTCTCTTCATATCCCGATACATCTTGGTTCCCCTAGGATGAATCATAAACTTCAGGCGATGACACTCCCCAAGAACTTCCCTCCTTAGACTTCCAATATCCGGAGCACATAACCATCCCTTCTTTCTTAATCATCCTCTCTGATCAAGACTAAAATCCTTTAGATCACCGATCTCATTTCCATTTTCCAGTCTTATGACCCATTCAACTAATACTGGATCATCCCTTTGTTTAGAAGAAATCCTTTCAATCAATACCGGTGGACTTCTAAACAAGACAACATGGTAGTACCTTGACTGGAACTAGCAGTCGATCTTAAATGCAGTCGTCAATGCCTCTAGATCCTTCCATTCTGCCAACATAGCTAACACCGTATTCTTATGTTTCCTGCTAAGTGCATCTACAACTCTATATCCTTTCGCTAGTATTTACTCAATATCAAAATCATAAGTTTCTAAGAACTCCAACCTCCTCTATAGTCTCATAATCAGCTCTTTTTGAGAGAAATAATAACTCAAAGACTTATGATCCATATACAACTCGAATTGTTCCCCTAAGAGGTAATATCTCCACACATTCAATGCGAAAACCACTGCTGCTAACTCCAAATCATGAGTCGGATATCTAACTTCATGTGGTCTGAGCTGCCAAGAAGCATAGGCAATCACTTTACCCTTCTGCACCAACACAGCTCCTAATCCAGTTTCATAAGCATTTGTATACACCATTGAATCTTGATTTCCATTTGGAACTACTAACATGGACGCATTGGTCAACAAATGCTTTAACTCAAGGAATGCTAGCTCACATTTTTCAGACCAAAATAAACTTCACGTCTTTCCTGGTTAGCTTAGTTAAAGGTGCTATTATCCATGAGAAATTCCTGAAAAATCTTTGGTAATAGCCAGCTAATTTGAGAAAACTTCTTATATCGGTCACCGTCACGAGTCTCTTCCAACTCTTAACAGCTTCAAGCTTGGCTGGTCGATTGACAACCCTTTCTCTAAAACTACATGACCAAGAAACATCACTTCTCTTTTCCAAAAATGACACTTTGAAAACATTGCTTTTAGATGATGCTACCTTAGCATCTCAATCACTATTCTAAAACGAGTCTCATGATTTCTTTCATCCTTAGAATATATCAAAATGTCATCAGTGAACACCAACATGAACCTGTCTAAGTGCTCTCGGAATATCCAGTTCATCAAATCTACGAAGAAAGCTGCCGCATTAGTTAATCCAAATGACATCACTAACCACTCGTACATACCATGTCTTGTTCGAAAAACCATCAACGGAATACTGTCCTCCATCATGCTCAATTGATGGAACCTTGTCGTCAAATCCAACTGGGAAAATACTTTGGCTTTACTGCACCAACTAAATAAATCATTAATTCTTGACAAAGGATATCGTTTCTTTATCGTCTTTTCATTCAACGTATGATAATTGACGCACAATCTTAACGACCCATTCAGATTCTTCACGAGCACCGTGGCCGCTCCCAAGGCGAACTACTTGGTCTACCAAAACTCTTTCCTTCTAAGTCCACTAGTTGCACCTTTAACTCCTTCATATCGGTAAGTGTCATCCTACTAGGTGGTCTTCTTATGGGCTCATCTTCTAGTACAAGATTTATACTAAACTCAATAGATCATTTCGGCGGTAGTCCTATAAATGGCTCAAAAACATCTGCAAATTCTCTTACCATAAAAACCTGATTCAATTCGTCTCCTACTTTCATGGAACCCAATTAAGCATAAATTTCTAGACTCGTATTCCCAACTAAGTATACTATTTTATCACTACTATCAGGGTGTCTAAATGATATTTTCCTTTCTTGGAAACATATCCTAGCATCATATCTGCTCAACAAATCCATATCTAAAATAACCCCAAAACCACGAAATCAAATACATAAAAACTGTAGGCAAAATTATAACCTAGTATCTCAAACTCTAGATGGTCATGTCTCATCCATAGTGTTGCCTACCCTCCTATTGGATTAGCTATCCTTAAGGAAGTGAAAAGGTATGATGGTTCTAAACATAACTTATCTACTAAACACTGAGAGATAAAAGAATGTGATGCACTGGTATCAAACAATACTCTAACCAACATGTTATGAATCAAAAGTGTACCTTCTATCACATATTGTCCCTTGTCAGCTGGTGTTGGTCTTGATATGGATGGCTCCAAAGCAAAAACCTTTCCTTTATTAGCCTTGGCCGCTTTTGGAAATTTGTTTTTATAATGCCCTACGTGGTCGCAATTAAAGTACTTCACATTCTGCTTCCCTACAACTACCTTGCCATCACCAGATCGGCATTTGTTAGCATAGTTTGCATTCTTGTCACACTTGTAACAAACTATATCAGCTTACTCTTTTTAGCAGCTTCGCCCTTCCAAGCTCCCTTCTTCGTAAAGAATTTCCTTGTTTTATTCTGAAAATTCAGGTTCTCCACCAAGTTTTCTTTCCCAAAGGTCGCAAGCATTTTTCCATTCCTAACAGCCATCTCCACCATCACATTTGACATCTCTCTGAGATGTGGCTTGGTTGCCCTAGCAAGCTCCGACCTTAACCCCCAGATAAATTTCTCATTCCTTTTGATAACAGTGTCAACAATGGCATATCCATACCGGGAAAGCTCATCAAATTTAGTAGAGTACTCCAACACTGACAATTCCCCCCGGTCCAACTTCATAAACTTTCTGAGCAAGGCTGACTTGGCTACTTCAAGAAAAAACCTTTCCTCGAATCTTCTTCGAAAATCTACCCAAGTCAATTCCTCTTTTGGTACCATTATGGTCACCCCATTCCACCAGAACAGATCAACTCCTCCCAACTATTCAAAGCCAACCTCCTTTTCTGCTTATCATTCGAGATCATCGAAAATCCTTTCGCAATGTAACAACAAGCTCTCCATTTCTATTGCATCTTCAGTCCCCAGAAAAGGCTTCCTACACAAACTGGTGTAATCTCGACTCATCTTAACATAGTTATTGCTAGTTGGCACTATGGGATTAACTCCTCTCGCATTAACAACGTTTCCTCCAGCTACTCCTGCAGCTGCTCCAACTCGCATCAAGTTGATGAAGAACTGGTACATAGCTCCAATATCTACTGACGGGGTCGCAACACCTACACTTACATTTGCATTTTGATTAGCATTAGTCCGTTGACCCTGGTTCCTCCTGGTGTTGGGCCGAGCATTTCCATTGGTTGTGGTCCTTCTGTCACCTAGATTCACTCTTCCACTTCCTCCTACCTTCCGACATTGTGATAAAGTGTTCACACTCCATATCTTTCTTTCTCGTAAATCTGCATACGAGCTTAGTAAAATAAAGAATAATGTTCTAAGAGAGAGGGGAGGTTATATAATTATATGTAGCAAATACAAGTACGTCACTATACCATTATCCCATAAACCCGATCTTACTCTCTAATTCATTCTCATTATATTTTCAAAAACTCTTTAGGTTTAAAATTCTTTTAATCATAAACCTATACTCTGATACCAACTTGTAACATCTCCATTCTGAGGCCCAAAACTAAATTCTATGGATGCTGTAGTCACCTGTAGTCATTAATTCTCAATGAAAAAAGCGGCTATGTTAATCATATCAATAATTAGAAGCACATGAATATAAAAAGAATTTCAACACGGTTTACTAACCAATTTTCATATCTCATTTCACAAATGATATTTCATATTCATTACATAATCCCAATCGTAATCCCACGTTCAAAGAAAATATAATTATTAAAAAATATTCCAAGAGCGACATATGAAGATGCCCCCTTGGTTGATCAAATCAAATACTTGGCAATTGTACAACTTTTCCAATCACATCCAAATAGACAAAACTAACTTATAGAGCGAAGATAGATGAAGCTCCTTATAGCTAGATTGCTTCATCCACGCCCTCGAAAGCTTATTTGTCTAACTGGTAACCTGAAATTCCTTACTCCCGACCTACTCAAATGAGTACTCAAGAGTTTAGGGGGAAAACAAAACTTCAGTTCAGACAATAATCCAGTGTGAATAATAACCTACCATCTTGAATCAAAATAGAAATCTAGTAAGACCATACCACTGAGCGTAATGGGTTTTTCCCTCACTATTATATTAACCAAAGCATAACAACCATATACTATGCTCCTGTAACCACAATGGTTAGACATAGAAAATAGTATTTATAATCGTGCAACATATAGTGGATTTCACATCCTAATTCATTAGATTATCCATCTTAATTTCAAATGACCACCCATCACAAATTAAACTGACTACCTGTCTTATTTTAATCCGACAACCTATCTTAGAAGTATGCGGACTACCCATCTCACATATAAGCGTATTCAAAATTATATAGATTATCCATCCCATATTTAATTATTACCTAAATTATCCCTCCCCTGCCGCATTGACTACCCACCACTTGTGGTTTAATTATTTAAAATTATGTGGACTATCCATCGAACTTATTCCATTTAACTTAAAATAATGTGGTATCGATCACACATCCCACAGTTTTCCAAGGATGACTATGAACCATTGATTATCCTCGTAGAGACTATCCACCTCCAGCATGATGTGGATTATCAATCTCACATCCCGTATTTTTCTAGGATGACTGTGAACCCATCATTTACAATTTAATTCATGTTACCCACATGTTTCAATTTAATACATGTTACCCATACGTTTTAATTTAATTCATGTTACCCACATGTACCAACTTAATTCATGTTACCCACATGTATCCCCTTATAGCTATAACATTTCAAAGTGACATAACATTATTATCCCCATATGATCTATGTCGAAGTCAATAAAAATAGATAGTGGTGTCCCCAACGTTGAAATAAAAAATCATACGACACATCGCTGACTACCATCAAATAATTTAAATTTTAGATCAATGTTGAAGTTCATCTGCATCGATGTCCCCAATGATAGTATCAAAGTTTACAAATTTTAAAATGACATTGGTATACCCAATGACAACGTCGAAATGGAAAATATAAGACTCTCCACCTTTGATGAAGATAGGCGCCATTAAGTTCGCACTATACTTAATCAGCTCTCTACCCAAGATGAAACCAAATTTAAATTCTTATAAATTCATGTCGAAAGTGACATTATAAACTTCCATAAACTACAGGCTATCCACCTATTAAACAAAACTTAAAACTTTTATAAGTTATATGGCTAACTGCCGAAGACATATGGTCATCGACGCTCTTAAATCATAGGCCTCTTTGCCCCTTTTAAAGCATTTTCAATTTATATTAAACCAAGCCTCTTTGGCCTTAAAAGATGAAGTGCGACATTATGGACATGAGGCATTGACTTTAAAACATAAGGTCACCGACCTTGATGCACATCGACTCCAAGACCCTTGACGTCATAGTAAAACCTTCTTACTTAAATCACTCCGACTATTATTCCACTTTATATATACAGTTGAAGTCAATACAAGCAGCGTCACTGCCTTAGTATATAAAACATGCAAAGTAGTTAGGTGCCGCATCACTTAAAATAGCGGTGAAGACATGCGACAATGTTGATGTTGACATTAAACTTTTGAAACGTTTAGGTGAATTACGAAGACATCACTGCCACCAATACTATATTGTCGATAAGGTTGACTTCGACCTACTTGAAAACATTATATACCTACCGAAGTAACTATCTTATGCTTCCTTTCACTTTGACGTCGACACTCATATATGCGACCTTGTCTTAGACTCGGCAACATTAGGGTGGTATGGCACTATTGTAATTCATGTGAAAAATGTTTTACCCCCACTGTAAGCAAAGCTGTTCACTAAATCTTATTTCTTGTCCAATTTTTATTGAATAAAAACATTCTTTATAAGTCCTTTAAAAATTACTACTACACTAAAATTTCAAGTTCCAAAAACAATTTAAAATAATTAATATTATTAATTAACTAACCCTTTAAATGCTTATCTAGCATTATAATTTCATAATGATTCGAAATCACTTTAGAGAAATCCAAAAAAATTCATAGAAATTAGGGAATATTCTTCTCTTCACCATATTAAAATTTTGGAGCCAAAAACCATAATTAATTATTCTGAATAATTAAAACCTTAAATTAAGCTATTTTCTCCATAGGAAATTAATACTATAATACACACACACACACATATATATTACATATATATATATATAACTTGGAAAATTATGAAATCAAAAATCCATCTCCAATGTTTTATACAACATATCAGAAAATCAAAGCACTTAGAGATTGAAATCTTAGGTTTTACGCTCAAAATCCATTTAAATAATTCTATAAAAATCCTTTAATTCGTCATTCGATCCAAAGAATGAATATTCACCATATCTTGGCAAAATATATCATAATGATTCGGATATTACCCATAATTAAATTTAAAAAGTAAAATAGAGATGGAA
The DNA here is from genome assembly GCA_030765085.1 of Allium cepa. NCBI lineage: Eukaryota > Viridiplantae > Streptophyta > Magnoliopsida > Asparagales > Amaryllidaceae > Allium > Allium cepa. The sequence continues at coordinate 951,748,346 of CM060932.1, forward strand.
CACTTATTGTTCACCTTAGATTAATTTTTGGAGTTGAGATTTAATATATCGCTTGGATTTGTGAATCTTCTTTGATTTCGCCCTCTGTAGGTTGATTAGTAGCTGACCTCCTTATATTTTCCATTTGATTTTTTATGAATATTGTGAGAATGATACGAGGATGATAGACTTTAAGGCAAGGAGAGGTCTATTTCTAAAATTGTCCCTCTCAATATTCTCTTATACATTAAGTTTAAACAATCTTACCTAATTAATTAAGTATGATACGACCTTATTAAGTTTCAAATCTCAATCTCCTTATCCCTTTACATAATTTTATTTAATATATCTAATTAAATGTCTTGAATAACGTTCAACTAAAAATAAGGGTATTATATATGAGAAAGATAATAAAAACAAATAGTGGACGTAGGCCCATTATTGCTGAGCCACTATAATGCTAGTGTTTTTACTTTTTCCTACTATTTATTCTTCAATAAATTTACTGTGAGAAATCATTTGGAAGTGTTTGCCCATTTTTTGTGCAAACATTTTTGGTGCTTTCACTAAGAACGAGGAAAGATAAACTTCTCAACATGCCTCCTAAGTCCAAGAGCAAGACTGGCGTGCCAGAAGAAATCCTGTTTTAGACAATCAAGATAATCAATTATCCAGTACATTGGGATCAGACACCATCACCAGGGGTGATTTGGATAGAGTTATAGCGGACCTTGACACCCATTTTGCTACCTAGCATCAAGCCATTATGGATTAAATCATGACATGCTTGGGCAGATGCCGCTAGCCACACACAAACCTAAAACTAGAGGGAAAGCCCAATTCCAAGGAAGGGTAGGAGATCGATAAGATCACATTCCAGGGAGTCGAATATGAAGGGTCAAGGAGCTGGGTAAACAAATGCTGAGGAAACTGGTCAGCCTGGAGTCCGGCCACGTGCCACACCCGAGGAACAATTTGATGCCGAGCCGAGCAAGGGAGACATCGAACCAGGGGTGGCCGTAGTTGTACGTCCCTAGCCAAGGCAGCGTTCCCCAATCCTTGTGGAAGAAGAAACCGATGGGAGGCGAACTTATCCTTGTAAACAATCTTGGAGCAGGGAACAAAGTCAGGATCAGAGATCTAGTCATTACAGAAGGAATGAAAGAAGCCTCTTGCCTCGATAGGGGAGGTCAACTCAACTCTACTCATCCCCCTAGCGGGAAGCAAATCACCTGGAGCAGCTTATAAGAGAATGTGTTTGCCGCAAGCAAATGGAGTGGGGAATAGAAGCAAGGATCAGTTTCCCGTTCATTATAGAGACAAAAACTGCTCAGACTCCTAAGATTTTAAAGATCCCCACTATGGATCCATACCAAGGTTGGCTGATCCTATAATGCACCTACAACGATATACATAATACATTTTAACGAGCGGGGCGATGAAGGAAGTTATGTGCAAGTGTTCCTTGTTTTCTTGATAGATTTGGCAACTAGTTCCATCGCCTTCCTAACGGCACGATCCATTCATGAGAAATGTTGAAGGAAAAGTTCATTAGCCTATTTCGAGTTCATATAGAGCAACCCAAGGACCCATACTCCTTCCCAAATGTTAAACAAAGGGAGGATAAGACTTTGTTACAATACTAAACCGTTCAACGCAGCCGCTGCCAGTATTCAAAATTCTGTTGACGACTCACTTTTATGGCTTCGTGTGGCGGTGTTCACCCGGACAAGAAAATGGCTTATAGGTTAACAAAGGAAAAGCCAGCTACTCTTCAGGACTTCTTTTATGAAGCTGCAAAGTGCATGCATTTGGAGGAGATCGCAGTAGGGCAATAGACCGGGACAACTGCCAAACCATCGAAGGCATTTAACTATGTAAATCCCATTATCAAGAGCAATTAAGGTGGTGACACAGGGAAAAAGAAGAACAATAACCTCGAAAACTCTAGTGGCAGGAAAACTGGTAAAAGAAGATTCAAACCTAGCACAAGATTCGACACTTACACCCACATAAATGAAACTATGGAGAATATTTACCTAGCTACTCAAGCAGAGCTTAAATAACAGACCTACTCCAAAGAAGGAAATAGAGGCTGAAAGAAACTCTGGGAATTCTATAGGTTTCATGAGTCCAATGTAAATAACACTAACTAATGCCACCATTTGTGGGATCTGATTGAGGAACACATCAGAAAGAGGAAGCTGGATTGCTACATCAAGGGCCCAAAGGCACTTCCCACTCCTAAGAAGCCGATTCCAAGACAACCTCGGTTAGGGAATGGAGGTGAAGGACCTAGTGCCAACCATGAAATAGACATGAGACTAGTTATCAATACCGCAATAGGAGGACTGCACATGGCAGACATGAGTTGGGATGAAATGGAGCGGTATGCAAAATCTTTGAAAAATGGAGATGCCTATTTATGCACGATAGGTAAGCAACAAAGAGGCAAGGCTCCTTGACGAATATGGGAAATGATAACTTTTAATGACAATGAATTGCAAGGAAAGCAGTACCCTCACATGGATCTGATGGTGATTTCAACTTTGCTTGGCCTTGCAAAAGTATAAAGAATTTTCGTAGATAATGGGAGTTCAATGAACATCCTGTTCAAGGATGCATTCGATAAGATGGCATTGTCTATGAAAGATGTTACGCCCAGCCATCAACAGCTACGTGGTTTCACTAGTGAAGGCACCATACCTTTAGGGAGGTTGGATTTGTTTGTTGAGATATGAACTGAACCCATCCCCAATCAGCCATACGAAAGCAAACTTTTGTACTGGCGGATGGTTTCTCAGCTTACAAAGGCTTCCTATGACGACTCTATTTATATGGCTTCCATGCGGTAATAGCCTTATGGTGTTTGACAATGAAGTTCCCGACAGCCAATGGAATCGGAGTAGTGGAAGGAAACTGGAACACAATCATGGAATGTTATGTCATAGAACTTCATGGAAATAAATGGAGAGAGAAGTGGAATGGCGTAGATGTTTCATTCTATGCCAAGAACTCCCCCATATAGAAACTAAAGGACAACCCCCTTTGAAGCTTACAAGTGATCCTCGTAATGACCTTGACCCGAGATATAGGAGAAAGGGGGATGCAACTAAGTCAGGAGAGGCTTTGGACTTCATGGAAGTTCATTATAGCAATCCCACAAAGCTTATGAAAATCGGATCTGGTCTGGAATTGGTTTTAAAGGTGTAACTGATCAGTTTTCTACGGGACAACCAGGGTGTGTTCGGTTGGTTTCATGCAGACATATGTGGGATTACTCCTTCGGTTACTTGTCATGCCTTGAATGTTAATACAAGAAAACCTCTTGTAAAGCTAAAGAAAAGAATTACAGTCCTGAAACAGTCGACGACACTGAATGAGGAAGTAAAAAACTTACTGGAAAATTACTTTAATGGAGAATCATTATACCCGGAATGGATAGCATACCCAGTTTTCGTTAAGAAGTCAAATGGAAAATGCAAACCTATGTAGACTTTTCTAACTTGAATGATGCATGTCCTAAAGATTTTTTTTCTCTCCCGAGGATTGATTTGTTAGTAAATGGAATGGAAGGGCATGAGCTTTTGTCATTTACGGATGCTTACTCTGGATACAACCAAATCACGATGCACGTCCCTGACTAGGAACACACCAGCTTTATCATTAGGGATGGTAATGGGGTGGGTTAGGGCGGGTTTTTCATTCCCCAGACCCGCGCCGGGTTTTTCAAACCCTGACACTGACTCGCCCCATAGACCCTATGTGGATCTGGATTTTTGCCCCGATCCGAAACCCATTCGGCTTAGGGTAGACCCGTCCCGTCCCAAATCCCGATGAGATTTTATATATTCATTCATGATTGTGTATTAATGTACATTTATTTATTTTATTTGTAAGAGACATTATCACTAAATGACATTGAATATAAATCACAATATATTTAAAATAATAATGAAAAATAATAAAATTAAGGTATAGAATAATAGTTCAAAACGTACACATATGTTAATATTTAATTATTAGTGGCACAATTTAGTATTATAAAAAGCTCATAACTTATTGAATGAACATTATAATATCGATGATATAACTAGTTATGTGTAAAAGGATTAACAAATCATCATTATAGTAGTAAAATGATTTTATGATATGTATCATCCCCTATCTGGAGGCCTAAAGCTAAGCACTACATATGCTATAGCCATATATAATATTAACTTCCAACGATAAAATACAGTAATATTAATGGTATCCATAATATCAATAGCACATGAATATGAAACAAAATCACAGGTTCAAAATAAATTTTTTGATTGCATTTCATAAAACATGTTTCATATCCAATACATAATCCCAATCTTTTTCCAGGTTCAGGTCAAATATAATTATTACATAAATATGCTAAGAGCGACATATGAAGATGCCCCTTGGATGACCAAAGTACTAAATAGTCATAACAAACTTAATACAACATAGTGGAAATAAAACAAAATATAACAACTCCTAAATATCTAACATCAGCCTCCTACTCATTCATAGAAGCTTTATTCGTCCACCTACGAAAACTTGAAAATCCTCAACCCTCAGCCTACTCAAATCAATTTTGAGTACCCAAGAGTTTAAGGGGAAAAACATAAACTTTGAGTTAGACATAAAGCATGGTGTGAATAATAATATACATCTCGGTTATCTGATATTAAGTGAGACCACACCGCTTAGAGGAACGGGTTTCCCCTCACTAATATCATTTGATAAACATAAATTTTGCAAACAAAAATCCTGCAACCAAACTAGTTAAAACAGTAATATCAATATCATATAAGCATATAAATCAGGTAATCAATGGACTATCTATTTGAACATGGTAGTTCTATTTGGCTAACTACTAACCTTTGGCTAACTCGGGCCTACCAGACAAAATATACGAATAATCTGACTTCTGTTAGATACTCCTCTTTTGGAAGTCTGTTCCTAACTTGCTTCTCCTAGGGTCAACTGATCCTAATAGTTTTGCGGGCTCACCAATAACCTATCCTCACTTTGCATATTCCTTTCTCCATGTAACATCATTTTAGTCCTACCTATGACAAACCCTACACATTGGAATTTTGGACTTATACCAGCTAGTGGCTACTAGCTAAAGTATAGGGTGCAACCCCATACCATTTCCATCTGGTATTCTAATATCCGAGTCATTTTGCTTAGGGTCATCTATCCTTAATATTTTTCTTAAAAACATTACTTTCAAATTGATTTAACCCTTTAAATCATACTTAAACAAGAAAAATATACTATATGCTTTACTCAAATCACATTGCCATGTTATATACACTTTACACAAAACATTGTTGATGAAAACATTTGAAACCTTTGAAAGTACCCCTTTCAAAACCATTGAAAGTACTCCTTTTGATACAAGTAAACTACTTTACTTTATAACCTAGGCCGAAGGCCAAAAATACCTTTTGAAACCATTTATATTAAACCTTTCGAAAACATTGAAATCATCTCTTTAGAAAGCTTTATAAAACCATAAACATCCTTCTTTCAAAACACTTTAAACATGCATTTCGAAACCATTGGAAACCATCCACTTAAAACTTTCAAAAACATTTGGGAACTACCTCTTTAAAACCTTTATCTTAAACCTTTTGAAAGCATTTAGTCCTTTACATAAATCAAAACTTTAAGCATTTAGGTTCAAGTATAACATGTGGCACAACCTTTTGAAACCATTTAAAACCATTCCTTTCGAAACCATTTGCATTTAACTTTCAGTAGCCAAAGGGCCATAAAACTACTAAGTCGAAAGCACTCTTTCGAAAGAAATTTCCTAAGTAAAGAAGTGGATGGTGTCTAAACCAATCCCTTCGAAAGCACTGGAGAAGAGGCTAAGGGTTTAAAGCGAAAGCACCCTTTCGAAGGCATTGCTTTGAAAGGTTGAAGGTGGCAGCAAGGGGTTTCAACCCCTTCGAAAGCTTCTTTATAAAAGAAATGCACAAACTCTTTCAAAACCATTCTTTAAAACCATTTGACCAAGTCGAAAGCCATCTAAGTCGAAAGCATTCTTTAAGAAAGTAAAGATGGTGCATTTCCTTTTAAAAGAAAAACAAGGTTTCAACCCAGTACCTTTCACCTAAGTCCACTCCACTATGTACCAAGGCTTTTGATACCATGCATATTGGTTTTGATGGAAATGGAGACAGAAGTACCTAGTCAAAAGGTCGGTGCCGAAAGTGGCAAACAAAAAAAGTATGGTAAAATAGAATTTTAACCCTAAAAAGCAATTATTTTCAACTAACCTGCTTTGTTTATCAACATATGATTGGTTGCTAATTTCTTTTCCAAATTATTTTCTAAAAGTGCTGCCGAAATTCAGAAGTAAATAGTTTAAAATATTTACAAAATACCCCTTCTCCTTTTATTAATATATAAAACCTTTAAGTCCCATGCCTTAAATAATTTTATATACTTATTAAAACACTTAGGAAAATTTTACGAAAATTTTACAAAAATCACTTCTAATATGTTTTCTAATATATATTAATTTTTAACCCAAAAATAATATAAATTAGCCATAATTAGTTTTATACCCAAATAACTATTTTCTTCACTAGAAAATTAATAATATATGCACATTAATTTATAAAATTATGAAATTTGAAACCCAACTCCAAAATATTATTTCTGACCTTATACAAAAATCGCAAGGTATTTGGATGTCATATATAATAGATTTTTCACATTAAAACTTATCAAAAAATCATTTGAAATATCATAAACCATCAACAAGCATATATATCCATTTTAATAATAAAAATCATGCAAAACATTTGCAAAATAATTCGGAATTCCATCTAAAACCAAAAATAATAATAACACGAGATGAAACCTATTATTCATGTTTTGCTTTGTTGTTAACGAGTTGAGATTTAAGAATGGATTTGATTAATCTTCCTCTTGATCTTTAGCTTTTCTTCTTCTAGCTTTATCTAATAGTGGCCGACCTCTAGTATTTTACTTTTATTTTGAACGTGAAAATGAATGTGAGTGAGGGTTTAGGGTATAAGGGTATGACTTATTCCTACTTTGCCCCTTATCTATTTCATTTTAGTTTCCCTTTAGTTCATTGTTTCCTTAGGCACGACTACCCCTAAGATATAAAAATCTCAATCTCTTAACTATTTCATTATTTCATTATCAAATTAAATGTCCTAGATAATGTTAACCAAAATTAGGGTCATTACTGGCTCCCTTGAAGAATTTCGTCCTTGAAATTACGATAAGGTACACAACAAATCAAACATAAAGGTAAAATATACCATGAAACAAATCAGGATATGAGTCTCTATTCCTGCTCTTAGTCTTCCAAGTACAGTCTCTCTCATCGTCATTTTACTGGACCTTAACTAATCCAACTGTCTTGTTCTTAGCCTCTTCTCATCTCTCGCGACTATATGAACTGCTTCCTAACTATAGTTATATTCAGTTCAACTACAAAGTCCTTTAACATAGTCGGTGCTATAGTAGTCTCTGGGTCTTGAATACACTTTCTCAGTTGAGAAACAAGAAAAACACTATGAACTCCTACCAAACTATTCAGTAACTCCACTCTATATGCGAGTTACCTATCCTCTCTACAATTGGAAATGGTCCAATGAATCTCTGTGCCAATTTCCCTGATTTCCCAAATCGAATTACACCTTTCATTGGTGATAACTTGACGAAAACATGATCTCCAACAGAGAAATCTAAGTCTTCCCGTCTATTATCAGCATAGCTCTTTTGCCTAGATTGAGCTTCCTTCATCCTAGCCCAAATCAACTCAATCTTCTCGATATCTTCTCTAACTAAATCTTGACCAAGAACCAACCTATCCCCAGTCTCTGACCAACAAACTGGAGATTTGCATGGCCTTCCATTCAAAGCTTCAAACGGTGTCATCCCTATACTAGTCTGATAACTGTTATTATAGAAAACTTGACTAAGTGTAGATGGTCTTCCCATGATCCTCCAAAATCTAGTTCACAAGCTCATAACAAATCTTCCAAGACTTTGTTAAATCTTTCCATTTGCCCATCAGTTTGTGGATGGTAAGTAGTACTAATCTTGAGCTTGATTCCAAAAATCTCATGTAGACTCTTTCAGAACTCGCTGGTGAGCAAGGAATCTCTATCACTTACTATACTACTAGGAATTCAATGCATTTCAGTTACATTCTTCATAAATAATTTTGCCAAAACAGGTGTCATCCGGGTTAACTTAACTCGAATAAAATGGGCACTCTAGGTTAACCTGTCCACAATGACCCATATACTCTCATTTCCTCTATTTGATCTTGACAACTTGTCTATAAAATCCATAGAAATAGAATCTCATTTCCACACCGGGATATCTAAAGGCTAAAGTAACCCACTTAGTTTTCGATGTTCGGCTTTTACCTGTTGACAGTTCAGACACTGCTTCACCCAAAAGCCTACATCCCTCTTCATACTTTCCTAGAAGAAACTCCTCTTCATATCCTGATACATCTTAGTTCCTCCGGATGAATAGTGAACTTCGGACGATGGCATTCTTCAAGAAATTCCTTCCTTATATTTACCACATTCAGAACACACAACCTACCTTTCTTCCTTAACCACCTATTCTGGTCAAGACTAAAAAAATTCATGTCATTGCTTTTAGTTCTCCCTTAACTTTCTTATTCGTTCAACTCATACCGGATCCTCCATCTGTTTAGAAGCAATCTTTTCGATCATCATCGGTCGTACTTCTAAACATGACAACATAATAGTTTCCTTACTAGACTCTGCCTCAGATCTCCACTATACTCTACATGCCATCAAAGCTTCCAAAATTTTACACCCAGTTATCATAGCCAACACTGCAATCTGATGTTTTCCGCTAAGTGCATCTGCAACCTTGTTAGCTTTTACAGCCATGTACTCAATTCCAATGTCATAAATGGCTAAAAACTCTAACCACCTCTGCTGTCTCATATTCAAGTCCTTTTGAGAGAATAAATACTTCAGCGATTTATAATCTGTATACAGCTCAAATCTCTCTTCCAAAAGGTAATGTCCCCACACCTTCAATGCAAAAATTACCGCAGCTAATTCCAAATCATGCGTTGGATATCTAACCATATGCGGTCTAAACTGTTGAGATGATAGTCAATCACTTTACCTCTTTACATTAACACAGCTCTTAACCTTGTTCCTTATGCATCTGTGTATACCACTAAATCTTGACTCCCATCTGGAATAACTAACACAGATGCATTAGTCAATAAGTTTTTCAATCTCTGGATTGCTTCCTCACACTTATCGGTCCAAACGAACTTCACATCCTTTCGCGTTAGCTTGATCATCGGCTATCCATGAAAAATCCTTTATAAATCTTCAGTAGTAACCCACTAATCCAAGAAAACTCTTTATCTCAATCACTGTCCCGGGACTCTTCTAATTATTGACCGCTTCAATTTTAGCCGGATCTACTGACAACCCTTTTTCTGAGACTACTTGACCAAAAAACTTCGCTTTTGTTTTCTAGATATGACACTTCGAAAACTTTGCCTTCAGCCGATGCTTCCTCAATATCTCAAGCACCACTCTAAGATGATTTTCATGCTCTCTTTCATCTTTAGAGTATATCATAATGTCATCTATAAAAACCGACATTAACCTATCCAAGTGCTCTTGGAAAACTCGGTTCATCGAATCTACAAAGAACGCTGGCGCATTATCAGATTGAACGACATTACTAACCATTCGTATGATCCATATCTGGTTATAAAAGCCGTCAAAGGAATACTATCCTCTATTACTATAAGCCAATGGAATCCTGTTGCTAAATCCAACTGGGAAAATACTTTGGCCCCACTCAGCTAATCAAACTAATCATCAATTTTAGGTAATGAATATCGACTCTTTATCGTCTTCTCATTCAACTTACGATAATTGATACACAACCTTAACGATCTGTCCAGCTTCTTAGCAAATACTACGGCTGCTTCCTAAGGCGAACTGCTTGGTCTGATAAAATTCTTGCCTTCCAAATCCACCAACTACACCTTTAACTCTCTCATCCTGCTTGGCGGTCTACTTACTGGCTCTACTCCTAGTACCAAATCCATTTGAAACTCAATAGCTTGTTTTTGTGGCAGTCCTACTGCAGGTTCAAAGACATCTGCAAATTCTCTAACCACAAAAACTTGATTCAACTCATCTTCTATCTCCACAACACCCAATGAAGCATTAACCTCGCAACTAGGGTTTTCTATGGAGTATATAATCCGGTCACTATAATCAGGGTGTCTAAGCGATATTTTTCTACCATAGCGAAATATCCTAGCATCGTATTAACTTAACCAATCCATACCCAAAATAATTCCGAACCCTATGAAATCAAACACATGCAAACTGCAAAAAAAGGTATGACCTAACAAATCAAACTCTAGGTGTAGGTATGACCTAACAATTCAGTCACATCTCATCCCAAGGGTCGCATAACCTCCTATCAGATTTGCAACCCTTAAGGAAGTAACTAGTATGAGGGTTCTAGGTTAAGCTTATACACCAAACAATGAGATATAAAAGAATGCAATGCACCAGTATCAAACAGAATGCTAACTGACATACCATGAATCATAAGCGTACCTTCCAACACAACTTTCCCTTTTTCCTCTACCGTTGGCCTCAAGGTAGCTGGCTCCAATGCTAACACTTTGCCCTTTCCATCCTTAGTTGGTTCCTTGCACTGGTTCTTATAGTGTCCAATTTGATCGTAGTTGAAGCATCTAATATTCTTCTTCCCGATCACCTTCTTTTCATCCCCCGAGCGACATTCAGTTGCAAAATGCCCTCTCTAGTCACATTTATAGCAAAGGACCTCCGCCTTTCCCTTTTGGGCAGCTCCACCCTACCAAGCTCCCTTCTTATGGAAAAACTTTCTTTTCTTACTCTGCCCCCACTTGGACTTCCTTTGCCTTATTCCTTTCTAGAAAAGCACGCGTTTCCTTATGCCTCAAAGCCATCTTAATTACAACGTCACATGGATCCCTAATATGAGGTAACGTGGCCTTAGCATGCTCAGGCATCGACCCCCTAATGAACTTTTTGTTCCTCTTAAATGCAGTATCCTTAGTAGCATAGCCATATCTTTCTAGCTCTTCAAATCTCGTCGCATACTCCAGCACAGTCATGTCTCCCCACTCTAACTCAGCAAACTTCCTGAGTAGAGTAGTCTTAGCGATCTTCGACATCAATCTCTCCTCAAATCTCCTTCTAAACTCAGCCCATGTCATCGTCTCTTCATTATATCTAATAGTAACACTGTTCCACCAATACAACGTTGCTCCTTGTAATTGTCTAGAAGAAAGCCTTCTCTTCTACTCATCTTTGAGCCCTAGATCAGCGAAAATCCTTTTGCGATGAACTAACCAGTTCTCTATCTCAATTGCACTTCATTACCAATGAATGGCTTTCCTCCCAACTGAGCATAATCTCTACTGAAAATAGCATAGTTGTTGACTACTGGAGCTCCATGATTACCTCCTCCAACATTTCCTCCGACTACTCCAGCAGCAACACCCGTTTGCAGCATCTTGACAAAGAACTGATACATTGCTCCCATATCTACGTGCGGGACTCCAGCAGCCACATTTTCAACTTATGCCTGAGCTTGATTCCTGGTGCTTTCCCCTCCAAGTTAACTCTTCCACTTCTAGCATCCGTATATGCATTTGAGTCTTTATAAGATAAAAAAAGAATATCCTAAAAGAGATAGGAGGATAGAGAAATAGCGTATACTTATATACGGAAAATGCAAGTACATTACCGTAGCGTTACACATGATCTTTTCTCTAATTTCTTAGGATTATGTTTTCAAAAACCATTTTAATTTATAGTTTTTAAAATGGTATATTGCTTAGGGTCATCTACCCTTAAAAATTTCCCTAAAAACAATTCTTTAAAATTGATTTAACCCTTTAGATCATACTTATACAAGAAAAATATACTTTATGCTTTACTCAAATCAATTTGCCATGTTATATACACTTTACACAAAAGATTGTTGATGAAAACATTCGAAACCTTTGAAATAACCCTTTTGAAACCATTAAAAGTACCCTTTTCAATACAAGTAAACTACTTTACTTTATAACCTAGGCCAAAGGCCAAAACATACCTTTCGAAACTATTTACTTAAACCTTTCGAAAATATTGAAATCATCTCTTTCGAAAGCTTTATAAAATCATAGACATCCTCCTTTCAAAACACTTTAAACGTGCCTTTTGAAACCATTGGAAACCTTCCATTTAAAAACTTTCGAAAATATTGGAAACCACCCCTTCAAAACCTTTATCGTAAACCTTTTGAAAACATTTAGTCCTTCAAAAAAATCAAACCTTTCGAAAGCATTTCGGTTCAAGTGAAACATGTGGAACAACCTTTCAAAACCATTTAAAACCATTTCATTCGAAACCATTTGGGTTTAACATTCATAGCACAAAGGGCCGTGAAACAACTAAGTCGAAAGAAATTTCGAAGTGAAGAAGTGGATGGTGTCGAAACCAATCCATTCGAAAGCATTAGAGAAGCGACTATGGGTTTAAAGCGAAAGCACCACTTCCAAGGCATTGCTTTGAAAGGTTGAAGGCGATAGCAAGGAGTTTCGACCCCTTCGAAAGCTTTTTTATAAAACAAATGGCACAACCTCTTTCGAAACCATTCTTTAAAACCATTTGACCAAGTCAAAAGCTATTTAAGTCTAAAGCATTCTTTTCGAAAGCAAAACAGGTGCATTTCCTTTTAAAAGCTAAACAAAGTTCCAACCCCTTCGGAATCCCTTGTTTCGACCCAGTACTTTTTGCCTAAGTCCAATCCACTATGTTCCAAGGCTTTTGATACCATGTGTATTGGTTTCGATGGAGATGAAGGCAAAAGTACCTAGTCGAAAGATAGGTGCTGAAAGTGGAAAAACATCATAATTTAACCTTAAAAGTAATTTTTCAACTAATCTGCTTTGTTTGTCCATATGATTGGCTGCTAATTTCTTTTTCAAATTCTTTTCTAAAATTGCTTTCGAAATTTTAGAAGTAAATAGTTTAAAATATTTACAAAATACCCCTTCCCCTCTTATAAATATATAAAACATTTAAGACGCATACCTTAAATAATTTTATATACTTATTAAAACACTTAGAAAATTTTACAATATGTTTTCTAACATATATTAATTTCTGACCTAAAAACAATATGAATTAGCCATAATTAGTTTTAAACCCATTTAACTATTTTCTTCACTAGAAAATTAATAATAAATCCACATTAATTCAAAAAATTATGAAATTTGAACCCAATTTCGAAATATTTTTTGTAACCTTATATAAAAATCACAAGGAATTTGGATGTCGTCTAATAGGGTTTTCACATTAAAACTTATCAAAAAATACATATGAAATATCATAAATCATCAACAAGCATATATATCCATTTTAACAATAAAAAACATGGCAAAACATTTGCAAAACAATTCAAAATTACATCTAAAATCGAAAATAATAAAAACATAAGATGTAACATATTACTCACATTTTTCTTTGTTGTTAAGGAGTTGAGATTTGTGAATGGATTTGATTAATCTTCCCCTTAATCTTTAGCTTTTCTTCTTCTAGCTTTGTCTAATGGTGGCCGGCCTCTAGTATTTGATTTTTGTTTTGAACGTGAAAATGAACGTGAGTGAGGGTTTAGGGTATAAGGGTATGACTTATTTCTACTTTTCCCCTTATCTGTTTCATTTTAGTTTCCCTTTAGTTCATTTGTTTCCTTAGGCATGACTACCTCTTAGATATACAAATCTCATTCCCTTAATCATTTCATTACGTCGTTTAATTTAACTAATTAAATTTCCTAGATAAAGTTAACCAAAATTAAGGTCGTTACATGATATATTAGTAGTGTGGGTCGGATTGGGGCGGGTCAGCCAAGCCCCAACCCAACCCTAAACCCAGAGCTTCCAAGAGCGGGATATGGGTCTACCGCCTTGACGACCCAATATGGGAGGTCTAAGCTGGTCCAAATTGGGGCGGGTCTACCGGGTTTAGACCCTAGACCCGCCCCATTGCCATCCCAGTTTATCATCGACTTAGGGCTCTACTACTACAAGGTTATGCCATTCGGGCTTAAGAATGTAACAGCAAACTATCAACATTTAGTGAATAAGATGTTCACTAAATAGATTGGTAAAACCATGGAGGTATACGTTGATGACATGATAGTAAAGTCAAAAAAGACCGTAGACCATATTTCGCACTAGGATGAAATGTTTCAAATTCTGCGAAGTTACAAGATGAAGTTGAACCCACTAAAATGCTCTTTTGGAATGGCTTCTGGGAAATTCTTAGGCTTTATCGTACATGCAAGGAGATAGAGGCTAATCCAGAACAAGTCCGAGCATTACAAGACATCAAAATTCCCAAAACTCGGAAGGAGATGTAGAGTTCGAACGGGATGGTAGCAGCTTTGGGCAGGTTCATATCCAAAACCATTGACAGGTGTGTCCCATTCTTTGAGGTGCTCAAAAGAGAAAGGCAAGTTCGTATGGACAGATGAATGCCAAGCAACATTCCTAAATTTATTGGAACACTTACAGAAGCCATCAGTCTTGTCTACACCAATTGCACGGGTAGATCTTTACATCTACTTAGCAGTATCACATCATGCCTTGAGCGTAGCTTTGGTTATGGAGGAAGACTAGTTATGAAGTCCCGTGTGTTACATCAGCAAGTGCTTCTCTAGACCACACTCCAGGTATCCCAAGCTGAAAATTTTGGCATATTTCCTATTGATTGCATCGAGGAAGCTAAGGCATTACTTCTAATCACATCGCATCCTATCCAGGTACTCACAGACTAACCACTATGGTAGGTTTTACACTGGCTAGACACTTCAAGGAGACTTACCAAATGGAGCATTGAGTTGAGTCAGTCTGAGATAACCTACAACCCACGAACTACAATCAAGGGGTAAGAACTGGCATACTTTCTTGCTGACTTCACAACTCTTAACAATGAAGTGAAGCCACTGGAGGAGGAATCCCTCAAGTGGAGAGTACATGTTGATGGAGAATCTAACGATCATAACTCTAGTGCATGGGTAGCATGCCTAACCCTCAAAGGAAGAAATTTGAGTAATGCAATTAGATTGGGATTTAAAGCAACAAACAATGAGGTGGAATATGAAGCTTTGATAGTCGGACTGGAGTTTGCAAAGAAGTTAGGGATCAGAATGTTGTGCATTCACAGTGACTCTTAGCTGGTGGTGAATTAGGTACTTTGGAAAATTCTAGGCCAAAGGAGAGGATTTACTACTATATCGCAGAGGATATTTGAACCTACTAATCAGATGTTTCGCTAGATAGAAAGCTGAGAGGTACTGAGAGTCAAACATTAGGGAAGCTGCAGAGACCATATTGGAGGGTAGATCCTTGCAAAGAAAGCGTTGTGATATGGATACTACAGGCCAACGTTGAACCATGATGCGATGGAATGCATGAGGAAGTTTGACAGGTGCCAGCAGTTCATGAAGATTCCTAGGTTACCCCCAAATGATTGACTCATATGGTTAGCCCTTGTCCCTTTATAGTCTCGAAAATAGACTTAATCAGAGAACTTCCAATAGCATTGGATGGAGCTAAGTATGCAATAGTGGTAGTTGACTACTTCACTAAGTGGGTGGAAGATGAGCCCCTTACAAAGGTGTCAATGGCCAAGGTCATAAACTTTTTAATCAGGAATATAATATGCATGTATGGAGTTCCTCCCCAGATCATCTCGAACAACGAATTGCAGTTTGACAGTGCAGAGTTTATTGACTTCTACCAGAAATGTGGAATAAAGAAAATCTTCTCTACGGTAGCATACCCACAGGCTAATAGATAGGTGGAAGTGTTCAACAAGGTTCTAAAGACACTTATAAAGAATCGATTGGAAAGAGCAAAAGGAGCATGGGTGAATGAACTGTCGCTGGCACTGTAGGCCTATCGCACATCTTTCAAAATGGCAACAGGAAATACCCCTTTCTCTTTGGCGTACTAGTCGGAGGCGATGCTGCCAATTGAAATGGTAGTCCCATCCTATAGAAGATTGCATTATGCCCGAATGAGAATGAAGATTTGCTGACATGTCACTGACTTGGTGGGTGAAAGCTATGGGAAGCTTCCATAAGGGTTGAAGCACACAAAGAAGGGTAGCTGCGTAGTACAAATCACCCATTCAAAGAAGTGGACTTGGTGCTGAAGCAAATCTTCCCTAGACTTGGCGCATTTGATCTAGTCTAGGAAAGATCATATGCCATCCATAAGGATTTCAGAAAGTGAGCCTTCATCGTCAACACTGTAGATGGAGCTATAATCAAGAGAGCTGGGAATGCATAGCCTCTTCGTCGTTACTTTACTTGAGTTCGTTCTATTTTGCTAATTGTATTAAAAGTCTATAATTGAAATAATTATAAAGCGAATTCTAATAAACTGTGATTCTTTCCTTACAAATCCTGTTATCACAGGTAAACTTCAGGAAAGGTAACTTTACTTTGTCGTTTAAGCATGCATGGAGCAGGATTGCATTGTCATTGCACTTCCATTAACCTTTTTGTGGATAATGGCGAGCCTAATCAGTCCGTGGTTAGGATATAACCCCAAGTGGGTGCTCGCCATTGATGATCTACTCCAAACTCTTGGCCAGCAGCTGTGGACCGAAGTGATCCCTATTCGGGTGTTCATAGCTGACGATTGACCCAAACTTCTTTGCCGGCAATAATGATTCCAATCAGTCTAAGGTCAGGACATGACCATCAAATGGGTGCTCGACATTGACGATCGACTCCAAACTCTTTGCCGGTAGCGATGGATCGAAGTGATCCCTATTTGGGTTTTTATAGTTGATGATTGACCCAAACTTCTTCACTGGCAATGGTGAGTCCTATCAGCTCATGGTTAAGACATTACCGCCAAGTAGGTGCTTGTCATTGACGATCGGCTCCAATCTCTTGGTCGGAAGCGGTGAACTAGAGTGATCCCTACATGGGTGTTCATAGTTGATGATCGGCCCAAACTTCCTTGCCGTAAATGGCAAGCCCGATCAACTCATGGTTAGTACTTGGCTGCTAAATAGGTGCTTTCCATTGACGATTGACCTCGATTTCTCAACCGATAATGTTGGACTAGGGCGATCTCTATTTGGGTGTCCACAGCTGATGATCAATCTGTGTTTTTCTATTGATATTGGTAAGTTGGAGTAACATTATCCAGGCATTCACCGTTGTTAAATAACTTTGAATGCACATGACTGCAAGGCGAACCCGACTTACTGGCCGTTAGGATGTGATAACCACTCAATTGTTTCCCTTCTTTTTGTGCGTATAAGTAAGGGCAACAAAAAAACGACCGTAGGAAACACAAATCTGTCTAAGGCTTAATGGATATTATGTCATATTCAATAGTAGGCAGAACAACATTCACAAGAACAACCAAATTACAACCCAAATATACCAATAGTGTTTGTTAAACAGACCAATGCATGTAAAGCAGAATATCACAAAACACAAACACTGCGCGATTGACCTTAACAACACATCAAAACTGGCCAAGCACGAGCGGAGATGTATAATATAGTAGTTAGACTTTTTATATATTATAGGTTTGACATAAACACAAAATGGGAAAGTGTAGGTGAGAAGCATACATGATTATCCCTTCGACCCAAATTTGGTTAACCCAGACTTAGAAATGACTTGCTTGGAGTGACACTTTGATTCCATGAGCTCATGCAGGCTCTTATGCTCGCCTTCCTTTTTTACTTCCCTCCTCCTTCTTGGCAGTGGCAGAGTGAGCTCAACTTGTTTTTTCTTCATAGTCTCCAACTCCTCCATAGATTCAAGCTTCACTCTAGCCAAATCTGTATGAAAATATTCCAAGACTTGTTATTTCGGAGATTCAACTTTTTCAAAGTCCTCCGCAGGGTCGAGGACACCCATAAAATTGATGTCATCATCTTCTTGTTAGGCATCAATCATCTCATCGCGAGCCTTATCAACTGAAGGGACGATAGGATCTGGAGGCGTGGTGCCTGAGGAGGGAGCGTCAGAAGTGACCACAACACCGTTTGGGCATGTCATATGCACATCACCTGCAGTGAAGCGGGGAAGACTATTAGACAAGGACTCATTTAAATAAATCCAAATGTACCGAGAAGTGGCTCGCGGACTGAAAAGAAAAATCCTACCTCCCTCAGAAAGCTTTGGAACATTACCCAGGATCTGAGTATAAGTTGTATGGGGGACGTTCAGAGGCTTGCTCCCGACAGGTGGATCTGTAGAAATGTGGAAAATTGTTATTGGAATATCATGCATAAGAGCGTAAATCATTGGTTTATGGGCCTAACCTTGTGCTGCCATTTTGGATGTTTGGTCACCATTCTTCTCTTTTCCCACCTTTTGCTCTCATTCCTTCGCAACCTCGGCTAATTTGATATAAGCCAGATGAATGACCTCAACCTCTTCCATTGAAAAAACAAGAATCAATGGCATCGAGACTGAATGTCGGACCACCTTGTTTAATGGCGAACTTTGCCTCTTTGATCAAGCGCTTGTAGATGGTGACCAAGACCTCCTGGTAGTTGTCCATCCACTCCAAGCTCTTTTCTGTGAACATTCTATAATAGATCTTCTACAAGAGCCACTTTACTTGATCTTGCTGGCTGTTTAGTTTGTCACACTCAACTTTTAGTTTACTAGCATTGGCGGCATCAGCAGTTTTGTTCGCATTCAAGGCCTTCACTTTAGGCTGAAGATAAACTCTTTCGACCCTCCACTCCATAACTTTTGCTTTTAAGTTCGCAACACTGTGTTCCACCCTATCAGCCACTACTTGGATTTCCTTTAACTTTTTAACCATCTTGTCCTTCAAATTTTTATAGTCCTCCAAGAAGCGAGCGGCTTTCTCATTGTATTTATTTTTGGCATCTTTGATATTGGTTACATAATTTTTCTTTATTTGTTTGAATTATATGATTTGAGCAGCCTTAAGCTCCTTGATCTCTTTAGCATGCTTGTTGGACTTGTCAATTGGAGACCATTCCAATGCCTCCACCACCTTCTTGTGGCTTGTTTCTTCTCATGCGGCTGTTTCCGTAAGTCAAAGAATTTTAGGTTCTATTCGGCATTATTTTTGCCGATCTCCTTTCTTTCCTTCGTTAACTTGGCATGGTATTTAGACAAGGCCTTGACCCCTACCCAGCCCATTGGTAGGAGATTGATTGTCCCCGTGAAGGAAAGATGTAGTGCTTCAACAAGAAAGAAAGCCATAAAGTTCTTGGGCTGATAGAGCTGTTGGAACTCATCAAAGAGCGGGTTAGAGGGATCGGTAATAACAGTTGCACCCACTACTTCTTCCACTTTTCCTTTTTCTAGGGGGTAAGGACCACCACTCCTCTATCATTGGTTTTCTCTTGCTGCTTAGAGGCTTCAGAGTTAGACATGGAGAATAGAGAAAGGTAGGGAGATTTAGAGTGTCATGTCGAAGTTTGGGATGCTGATTTGCTACCAGAAGAATGTGATCTCTTCTAGGAGCCATTCTTGGGGTCTTGATCACTTAAATCCTCGATGGGTGATAACTGACAAGCTCTCCTATCTTCAATGCTATCGGCGGTTGTATGTTATTCTTGCTTGGACCGAATGAGAATGTTGATTTCTTCACACCCTTAGGAGGAGCCAATTGCTTCATCTTGTTTGCAACCATTTCCCTTTTTGAACACATACCTCCTGCAAGCGCATGCAACTATGACATGAACCCTTGGGGTCCTCATGGGAAATTAACTACTGTCGAATTTCAGCCATGGATGCAGTGTCCTCATAAGTGATCCCCAACATTGGGTCTGTAATATAATTAGAAAGATCAATTTCTTTAAGGGTGAAAGTTTATTCCTTCGCTTCGGGGCTAAACACTATGCGTAAGGCCTCATCCACTTTTGGATTGGGCGGAGGTGACCAATCCCCCTAAAGGATTGAGCCTCATCATGATCCAAAGGTGTGTGCTCGCTATCATTAGAGTGGGAGCCTATCTCTTCCTCTACCCTTGTGCCTTGATTGTTTCCTCAGCTATTGAGTCTTCTTTTTTCTTCTTGGATTAACAAGTTTCAAGGTTGAAGGTTTCCTACTCCTTCCAATCGAACGACCGACTGCCAACAATCCATGTTGTCTGTAGTTATCATCAGTGATAAGACGGGGAACCTCCAGGAGCTCCTTATGAATCTTTTGAAGCCTTTTTAGCACGCCATCCAAGTCTTTCCTAGAGGCCGCTCATACAACACCTGAAATAGAAACCTCAAGGAAGGACATTAGCTATCCCCATAGAACTAAGTCATGAGACAAATAAAGAAATTGAACTTACATCCTAAGTACCATTGGTGAAAAAATGGGGTATTGTATCGAACAAAGAAGTACTCATTCTTAAACATGGTGTATTTAGAGAATAAGTCCTTAACCGGACTAAACCTGCTTCCTACCTCAAGAAAAACAAAGGAAGAACCTTCATGCTTTCTTTTCATAGCATATAGGAATCTAATCTGGCAATGAGTCAGAGGCCCCTGGAACTCCCTCATAAAAATGGAACATAAGCTGGTGAGGATGGCATAACCGGTTGGATGTAGTTAGAACGGAGCAATCTTTAATTATACAAGGAATCCCACAATCCATTGAGGAAGAGGAGGCGGGGTTTCGGCAGTATAGTGATAGCGGGAGTAAGCCATGTATAGGAGAATGTGCATGTTTTTATTAAGTAGGTAAAAGGAGGTCCTCCATGGGAATTCCATAGGTGGCAATAATAAGATCGAGCTATTTAGCCGTCAGAGTTGAAGCCTCATAGTCTTCAGTATTTGCCAGCAATACCGTTGTCCCATATCCATGAATAAAAATGAGTAGAGCCAAGCTGGTTGGAGTAGCACTCCGGCCGAATATAATCCAAAGGAGAAAAAGTAGGAGCTTGACCCCCGGATGCAGTGGAAGAGTGATTGTGGCGACATCCCGACATACTAACATTAAAATGGTCAATTATCTCACTCGTTACATAAAGGTTGAATGCATTTGCATGTGTGTGTTTGTGTGCATGCCTAGTTTCAAAAAAAGAGAAAGAAGAAGAAGCAACACTTCTACTCAATGAAGTACTGATCTACTCAAATCACTGTTCGGCAAGGAACCGAGCCAAATAGCCCCAAGGAGCGGCCAAACAAAGAAATTTGCAGCATGATATCAATGAAATTGATATTGGAATAAAGTAAAGTGCTCAACCAATTATGGAATGGGTTTGAACTGAAGATCCGAGATGGATTGAATGCTTAAGCGAATAGGTGTAGCAATGGGGGCTCGGGAGATGAACGGTCGCTATCACGATCCGCCTTTCTCGACCCTCGAAAATCGACACAAAATACACCACAGAATAATATGACGATGCTCGAGTGCTGAAAAAGACATATTGTTGAGGAAAAAGAAAGAAGATAGAAGAAAGAAGGAACTAAACAATAACAGAATCTCACAATCGCAGTGGAACAAAATATAATAGTCACTAACAGATCTTTACACAAAATGAAAACTATATCTATTTTATACAATATCATCAGTATATCCCAAACAAACAACAATTACCAGCCTGACAATTTCAAACAATCACAGCAGCGGATATAAACATCTACGGATAATACATCTCAATCTCCAGATCCTCTCCTGAGCTCCCAAGCATCCTATCCTGTACATAATACTCGGTCTGACCCGAGTATTATAATGAAATAACACCCGAGTCAGTCTGGAATACCAGCGTGAGAAAAATACACCCAAATTGATTATTAAAGTTTCAAAATCCTTTGAAATCAAAAGCATCTCGTAAGATCACGCCACAAATAAACATGTCGGGTTTTTACCTTACGATAGCTAAAACATTTCTTATCAAAATCCTCTGATATTATAATAGTGTCTATATACAAATACTTATTAAAATAGCTGAAATCGTTACATGGTTAAATTCCAGCATACTAGCCACAAAGTGGATTCTACAAACAAAAACCGTAAAGGGCGCATAGGGAGAATGGATTTCCAACTAATGACTAGGCACTGGAGTACCACCTGTCACAGTACCTGGTCTAGATCAGCGTACCGAGGATCCACCTTAAATCCCCTGCAATACAAGACTGGGACTACCCCTTACTGGATAATCCCGAGTAAGATCACCCACGGTTGGGATCAGCAACCACACCACTAAGACGAATAAAAAGGGACATCTAGACAGGGATGACCTCACCCTAATGGATGCTACCCACTTAGCCTTGCTGCATATCCCCTGATTTTCAGTCATTCTCGGTTTATGAGGCTTGAGGATAAGAGTTGCCTTTTTAGAACGTTTCACTTAGAATGCCCACCGTCCACCTGACGATGTTTCGAAAGCATTCATCCATACAAGTCCGTCCCGGGTTCGAACGGAACCGAAGGCACTACTCCTACTACATCCATTTTGGAATCATCCTCAGGATTAGTAGCAACTAGCCCTTGCACTTCCCTGCTCCATCTTCAACTCCAAACTCTTTTTTTTTCATGAAAACGTACAAACCAGATCGAAGTGGTTTTTGAGAAATAAATCCCGATCCCGGTCGCTTCGAAACGATCAACGCATTGGCCAATATTGATAGTCGGTGATTTAACTATCAATTAACATCCATAAGCATCCATCAACAATAAATAATTGCCTAAATTATTTGTTATCCTTAAAATATCTTTGCAAGATATATTTCCATTTTTAACCCCTTGAAACCAGTTTCAAACCACACACTCCTTATGGAATAAATTTTCAAATATTGATTTCCACTGAAAACATCCAAGCCAAATACTTTAGATTTATAATAATTTAAACTAAAGCTATTTGCATACTTTATTTGAAATATATACATACTTTTTAAATGTTTCAAATAAAACAGCTTTATAAAATATAAACTATTTTTCTTCAAAATAAAAGTTAAGTCATACTAAATTTTAAAATAAAGTCATGAAATCCTATATAAGTTTTCAAATAAAACTTTAACCAAACTATCTTTACAATAAAACTATTTTATAAAATATAAATATTAATGATATTCTTTTAAAGCCTATACCAATTAACTCCTTTAAAATAATTACTACTATAACTAATTCATTATATATTTACTCTTAAAATTTTTACAACTTAAACAATAATTTCTTAAAACATTCTTTTAAAAACAAATTTAAAACTTGGATTTTCACTTAAAAAAATCTGTTTGGAACGTACTTGACTTTTTAAGGAACTACACTTCCATTTTCAGAATAAACCAAAGAATTCTTTTTATAAATTCTACTAGATTTATCTCAATTCAAATTTACGGTTAAATTCCGTAAATTCCTTCCCACACTTCAAAAATAAACATCTTTTTATTTTTAAACACATTCCCATCTCCTGGAAAACCATCTTCAAAATATATGATTAAAATATTTAAAACAAAGCTACTAGAAATTACTTAATTAAAAATAATACTTAAGGAAATATATAGAGGTTTCTAAGTAATTTAAGCCAAGAATTAACTTTTAAATAAAGTTACTAAATCAAATATTTATATTAAAATTTCCTTTTAAATCACAGTTTCAAAAACATATCAAATTTTCCAGACCAATTTTCTGAATTTAATTTCCTTAAATTCATTACCCAAAATCCCTTTTAATCCCAATTTATTTTATTTATATTTAAAATCCCAGATTATATTCTTCCAACTACATCACAACATAACTGAAATTTCAAATTAAACCACTACGGAATCATAAATAAAATACATCACAGATAATGAAGATAATTTCTACATTGTGAGGAATCCAGATGGATCCCTCCAACCTGTTTCCCAGCATCCACAGATGTTAGCCACAAATAACTATTGATCAAATCTAGTAATAATTATCATATTCGCCTAATCAACCAATCAACCATTTAAATATCAACTATTTAAACTAAATGGTATCCAGATGTGAGTGAGGTTAACTCACATTGAATTCGTCGAGCGTATCAATTTTAAATTAAATCGAGTGTCTTCGATTTAACCTAAAATCTTCACAAACTCCAATCGATCTCAGATCTGAACTGCAGCGTAGATCTCCTCGCTGGGGTTCCAGCGCCGCTAATTTCGTCGAAATCTGATAATGTATGCAAGAGTTATTCAGTTTTAAAGGTTTTGAATTGAATTTTAAACTAAACTCTAATTTAATTTCAATAAATTACCATCAGCCGTTAGATTAACACGAAGAAAATCGGCTGCGCACTAAGTCTTCTTCCCTCACGCAACGTCCAGGCTTAAACCGAACCCAATACCACCTCAAAACCCTAATCGCCGCTCTCACATCGCTCGCCGATAGATCGATCAGAAGCTAGCCCACTACGCCCTCCACTCTCGGCCCAGATATGGAGAAACTCGGTCAGCCCTAGGTCGTACAAACTTTGTTCGAACCGGCGACGAATGCAGCTCCATAGCTCCCACCCCGCCCAAGTTAGGCAATCTCCACCGTCTGATTTACTCGTCTCAGAGTACTCTCCATCTTTCCAGTTGGAGATATTTGACGAAAATTGATGGATCAAGAGAAAAACGAGGGAGATCGAGGTTTCTTTCGGCCGTTGAATAAAGAAGAGTAGCGGCCGGTGAAAACTAGGGTTTCTCGACAACAAATACGTATATATATACACGTAATCTAATTATATTATTATTAAATTCACTTTTAAACAACTTTCTCAAACGATCTCCAAACAACGCGTGCCGACAGGCGATTATAAGGTTTTACCCGCCTTTCGAATACAATGCAATGTGTTTCGGAAGCTAATTCAATCATATATGGAAGATAGCTTTGTAAATCGATTTAAAATATCAAATTTTTGATTTTAACTTCAACGCGTTTCTCACTCATACATACTAATGGCAACTCCAAACGCTACGAAATTTGAAATCCGATAATAATACATTATTACGGATCCAATGAAACTAGTTTCGTCGAATTCCGAGACTGTGCCTCGGAAGGCTATTTTAACTCATCGATTTAATCGAGCAATTTCCAAAATCGTCGAAATCACTTAAAATTTCACCTTTAAAATTTTACTAACTCAATAATAAATCATATAGAATTTATAATCATATTTGAAATCGTTCTGATTAATTTAAATCAGAATCTGATTATTTGTATTATCACTACAAATTGAATTTATTGTTTAATTAGTAAAAATTCCAAATTCAGCTTATCGACCTTTGATTCCATCCAAAAATTCAATAGTAAAAATCAAATCAAACAAGAACAATAAGAAACCTTAGAAACCATTTTCATAACCATTTACATCCAGATTTACTAATTATCCCAATTTCAAATAATAATTATTATTATTCAAATCCAATTGAATTGCCATACTCGATATTATATTGTTTAACCAGGATCTTCTTACTTCAAAATCAATTCAAAATCCATATTTAACATTTTAAACGTTCAAAATATAACGACCAAAATTTTTGGTCATTACAGTCGCACTTTGAGTTGAAGCCTGGAAAATAAATAAGGCGTGCTCGGCTGTTGAGGTGAGTGGCTTATATAGGGGTGCATGATACCAAACCAGTGCAACATCAAGCCGATGCTGGCCAGCAAGCCCTGGCAAACTGACCCATTCTAGAGGCAGGAAAAATTCGCATCTACCAAGGACCAATTCAATAAAGCCCACCTTGTAATCTATAAGCTAGGCTTTGAGGGGCAAGTATTGTAGGCGTTTTTGCCCTAGAAATCAAAGCTAGATAGAAGCTAAGAGGTAGTGTGAATAGAAGGCAAGGAAGAGTGGCTACCTTTCCACAATCATCTCCTGTGCTCGGTACCCTCGGGTACCGAACAAGGAATCTTGGTCGGTACCTAAGGGTACCGACCAGGACTTCTTGGTCGATGCTTCGTGAGTGTCGAACCAGTGCCACTTTTGGTTAGATGAAGAAGCATCGAGCCGGGCCATAATATGTCTTACCCACCAAAACAAGAGAGGGCCGAGCCAAAACGAAATGCATGAACTTTGACAACAACCCATCTACATCCATCCAAACTGACCCAACACCCCCTGAACCAAGCTCTCAGCCAGTCCCAGTAGTGTAAATAAGGAAGGAAATCAACATATATTAGGAAACAAATAATTGTAGATGGAATATTAAGGAATATTCCCTCTAATCGAGATATCCATGGAAACATAATAAATTACAGCATTTAAACGCACCTCAAATCCACCTCTATAAATATCTAGGCATTAGTCATCTACGCGGAAGACTTTTTGCGGAATATAGAAGCTCTGAGCAATATTGTTAATCAAACAGAGCACCTGGATCGTCAATTTTTTTAATAAATCATTGTATTTGGCATTAATCTCTTGTAAAGGCTGAAATATGAGAAAAATCTATGAATGTAGGCTTATTATGGATGAACCACTATAAATTTTGGTGTTCTCTACTTTCTTTCACTCTTTATTCTTCAATAAATCTACCGTGAGAAATCGTTTGGAGGTGTTTGCCCATTCTTTATGTAAACAGACACATGTCTAGTTAGTAAAGATATTATCAAGTACATACTACTGACATGATTTTGTAAACATCAAATGAAAGCTACTCCTTACTATACTTAAGACCCACCTCACCTGCATTTACAAATTTAGTCCATCATAATAAACATAATACGACGATTACTATTATATACTTATCAACATTTAACATATAATAGAGTTTGATAAACATAGACTAACTTATCTTTCACACAAGAGAGAAAAAGAGTCGGTTAAACTTTTACGAACCCAATGACGCATATATGAGTTAGTTAAATGGAGTTAACCCCGGGATATAGTTAAATGCAAACTATTCCCATAAATATAAACATAGACGCAAGTTTGGTAAACATAAACTAACTTTTGTATACACAATGGTATAGGCAAACATAGCTTAAACTGATAACGCATGATTTGATTACAACAGTCGATACTCGATTCAGCCATATGCATTTTTGGATGTTAAACACCTCTGGACGTCGTAATAAAATCCATACATCGTTTATTATCTATTTCGTATAGGCTAGGTTGGAGTAGAATTGCTCCAGCCCTAGTCCAGGTCAAATTGGCCAATTCAGATGTGCACTGATGCATCGATTGCCTATACACCAATGGTCATGATGAATTTCAGATAAGCTTTCCAAATTTTGATCCGTTCTCCCTTAATTCATGTTCACTTCATTGCTTATTGTTTTTATTGTTTCATACTTCTTTGATATATCATATTTCATAATTCTAACAGTTTATATTTAACACATCATCAATATATTCATAATTAATCCAAAATTCCATAATCCTAATATTCATAGTCAATTTAATAAAATATCCAATCTAATCCAAATTTATCACTAAATAAAATGTTATTAATTTTGTAATCATATCTATGGTAAATAGAAAGTTATAATTTGATCCAATTCCTACGTATAATCATCCTAATTAGCAATCATACAATGTATATCACTCTTATATGAATGAGATATATTCAGTACACCGAATTGCATTGCCAAACCCTAGGATCCATCTTATTTTCCTCCAAACCTCCACTATCCAGAATTGCAATCCTTCCCAGTTTGCAAGATCTGTAAACGAATGGTATCTTCACATAGTCCTCTTCACGCTTGCCGATTTGATGCAAAGATTTCTAGGTTTTTATTTTAAATTTGAAAGAGAATGGTGAATTAGAGAGATTGAGGAAGAAGGAGAGGAGAATCTCAAATTGTATGTGAAATGAGAAATGAATTCAAATTCTTCTATAGTCCGTGTTTTTCTGTTTCTGAACTGTCACCTCCAACCAAATGGGCTTAGGCCCATTTAAATAATTTAAAACCTGGTTATTCATAATTTGCGTATCTTCTTCACACGAGCTCTAATCCAAATAAATCAATATATCTTTCTAACCAAAGAAATAAGCTCTATGCAATGTATAAGTCCCATCACCTAATTTTAATGTTTTTAAAATTATTATTTTTCTTCTATTAGTAAAATATACCTCTAAATTCCATGGGATATTACATTCTCCCCCATGAAAAGAATTCCACCCTCGAAATTCCGAACACAACTCTTCATCACATATCGACGTATCCTATGCTATATATATATATATATATATATATATATATATATATATATAAACATAGGAGAATAACGTATTTCACGTACCTCATATTAACTTTCCCTAAGCATGGCATTCCTTCTTCATATGACTCATCAGATTACAATTATAACACTTTAGCTTCGAAACTTTGACCCTACAATCCTTCAAATCGCATCTTCTCATATTGCACTTTTTACGCTTCTTATCTTGCTTACTACCCTATCCACTTGGACCTCCAAAACCTTTACGCTCGCTTTGGTTTATATTCTTCATTGGCTGTCCTTTAAAAGTTTCCAATATAATGATATTCAGCAATGTCGCCTTAACTAAACTTTAAAATGTTGCTCCCATAGGAATTTGACTAAGTGCTAATTCCCTAAATGATGAATCCAAACCTTTCGTGAACTTCATCACCTTCTTGGAAGCTGTGTCTACTAATTCAAATCCAAACTTTGCCAATTAAATAAAACTATTTATATACTCCTTCACGGTGGAATTTTCTTATTTGACATTTATAAACTTCTCGAGCATCCCTTTCTTATCTGCTTCAAATAAAATATGGGTCTCAAACCTTTTCTTAAAATTTGTCTAGGAGATTTCATTTTCATTGATTTTCTCTATAACAACTTCCCACCAATTCAACGCTTCTCATTGTAGATGTCAAGAAGCAAGCTGCATTTTCTTCTCATCACTCAAATTCAACATATTGAATGATCCTATCACAGGAACGCAACTAAGCCCATGTATCTATAAAAGCTTTCGTACCCTAATACAGTTCACCACTCATATTTAGAAAATCCTTAGACTGTTTTGAAAAAAAATATTCCATAATACATGAATAACATTTCCATCTTGTATTCCAGTTATAATGGATCTTTTAAAGTGGCCTGATTTCTAACTTGAAGATAACATGGAACCAGAGTGGAACCTTCACACCCTGTACTTCCATAACCTCATTTCCAGTTCTTATGCTAATTCAGCTGTGTTACTCATCTTTACCATCTACAAAATAGGATTCAATATTAGATTCCCCTAAAGTAGTAAACAAAGATAGTACACATAAACCTGAAATTAAACATCATACACCCATTTACTTTAACCAATATATGTATATACATTTATATTATATAAAACATACAAGTACACTCTCTCTATACATCCTAACCTACAGCTCTGATAACAAATGTAACAACCAGGCTTTTTTATGGCCATAAAATCACCGTAGAAAGAAAAGCCCAATTGTTAATATGATTTCAATAGTATAAAGAGAGCCGAACTAACTATATATTTTAGAATTCATATCAGAATGGATCAAACTATAATATAGATAAAATAAGCCAATCCCATCTATATACATCATAAGGTACACATATCTTTATACATACACACATCATATCATAATACACACACACACATAGTAGATACAAACAACAAATGCATATGTAAACATCTCCATAGCCTCTGTCATTGAATACTACATCATCATTACTTTCTTTACTTATAGTGTATGATAAGGGGGTCAGATACATGTTTGGTGAGTAAAATATTACCAAATACCAAGTATATACCACCGACATGATTCCATAAACATTACATGAAAGCTAATACTTACTATACCTAAGACCTATCTCGCCAGCATCCACGTAATTAGTCCATCAAAATTAAACATAATGCAATGATTATTATTATACACTTATCAACATTTACTATACAATAAAGTTAGATAAATATAGACTAAATCATTTTATACATAAGAAAGAATAATGAGATAAACAGAGATAATTAAACATTTACTAATCTAATGACATATATATGGGTTATTTAAACAGAGACTAATCCTAGGATACAATTAAATGCAGACTATTCCCAAACATGGACATAAATTAGGTAAATATAAACTAACTTGAGTATGCACAAAGGTACAGGCAAACAAATTCTAACCTGATAATGCTTTGATTACTAACGTCATACCATACTTGTATTAACCATATACATTTATGGACATTAAACTCTTCTAGATGTCATAGTGAAAACCATACATTGTTTATTATCTATTTCATATAGGCCGAGTTAGATTAGAATTGCTCCAGCTCTGGGTTAGGCTCAACCTGACTAATTTAGATGTCCACTAGTGCATGGGCTGCCTATACACTGGTAATCGATGGCCGCGATGAATTTCAGTTAAACTTTCCATATTTTGATCCTTTCTTCATTAGTTCATTTTCACTTCATCATTATTATTTTCCCATTTCATACTTTTATTATACATCATAATTCACCATTCTAACATTTCATATATCATATATCATTAATATACTCACGATCAATCTTTTATTTCCATAATATTATCCGTTCAATGTCAATTTAATATAATATCCAATCTAATTCAAATTTATTTTTAAATATATGTTATTAATTCTAATTAATTATGTAATCATATCTACAGTCAACCCCAAGTTATATTTCATCCAATTCCTACATCTAACCATCCTAATTAGCAATCATACAACGTATACTACTCTCATGTGAAGAATATATCTTCCTAATAATTCTCACTCACCAAATTACATTGCCAAGTGCTGGAATCCATCTAATTTGCCTTCAAACCACCAATGTCCTGATTTGTAGTCCTTCCAAATTTCTCGAATCCACAAACGAATGGTACTTCGTGTAGTCCTTGTAAGGACCCATCTTTTTATCTCCAGAAGTCAACACTAATACAACTACGGTATTCGTGTGTCGAACATCCAAGTGTCAAAAAGACATATTATTGGGGTGAAAGAAAGAAAAGATAGACCATAATCTCACAAATGTGACAATTAACATATAATATACTGATGACCTTTACAAAAAAACTTTTATATACATACACAAATCAAAGTGCTAACCTATTATCAGCCTGGATATTATGACAACATGTCCTTAAAATGCTGATAAATACAGCATGAACAAATGGCAGAAGATAAAATATGTGAATAAGCCTTACAGGATCCAGCTTGCCACTTGAAACATTAAAGTGTCCAAATAATCCGAAAAATATGCTCGGGCTGACCCGGGCATTATAAGAAAAACAATACCCAGATCAATCTTGTAAAACCAACGTAAGAAACACAATCAAATGGATTACTTAATGTTATAAAACCTTTCATAAATAAAGATATCTCCTAAACCATGCTATACATAAACATGAATGAGTTTTTACCTTACTATAACTAAATCATTTTTATTATAAAATCCACTGATATTACATAATGTCTAGGGTAAAATAAATATTAGTCATAGCCAAAATTGTTACATTAATTAAATTTTAGCATAATAAGTATACAACTAAATTCGTAGGGGCACGTGTTAAAGATTGGATTTCCATCAATGATAAGGCTACTGGTGTACTGTCTGCCATAGTACACCCCTAAAAAAATGTACGGAGGGCCTTACATGGACCCCTTACGAATTAGAATCGGTTGCCTTTTAACATCGCATATCGGATTACATCATTCCCAGGGCACCAAGGCACACAATAATGTGCACCAGCTATAACATCCCCTGTCTGGAGGCCTGATGCTAAGCACTACAAATGCTGCAGTCATCCATATTATTAACTTTCGGTGATCAAATACGGTAATGTTAATGGTATCCATAATAACAGAAACACTTGAATATGAAACAAAATCACATATTTCAATAAAACAACATTTCTGATTACATTTCAGAACAAGTTTCATATCCAAATTACATAATCCCATAACATTTCCCAGGTTCAGATGAAATATGATTATTACAAAAATACGCCAAGAGCGACATATGATGATGCCCCCTTGGTTGACCAGAGTACTATATTATCATAACTGACATAATACAATAGAGCGAAATCAAACAAAATAAAACAGCAACTCCTAAAAAGCTATCCATTAGCCACCTGCACGTCTCCGGTGGCTTTATTCGCCAACCCACTAAAACCTGTAAAGCACAAAATCTTAATCAATTCAAATCAATTTTAAGCACCTGAGAGTTTAAGGGGAAAACATAAACTTCGAGTCAGACATAAAGCCTAGTGTGAATAATACTATTACATCTCGGTTTACTGATATTAAGTGAGACCATGCCGCTTAGCGGAGCAGGTTTCCCCTCATAAATATCCCTTTAAAACATATCTTTTGCAAATCATAATCTTGCAACCAAACTGGTTAATTAAAATGATTACACTAAAATAGCAAATATCATATATGCTCAAAACAAGTAATAAATGGACCAGCTGTCCAAACAAATGTGGTTTTGTTTGGCTAATTACTAACCTTTGGCTGACTGGGGCCTACCAGAAAAAATATCAAATGGTCTAACGCCCGCTAGACAAGTCTCTGGATGGTCTGTCCTTAACTTACTTCTCCAAGGGTCAACGGTTACATATATATTTCTTTCTGTGTGTAACAATCATTTAAGTCTTACCTCTGACTAAGCCCTACAGAATGGAATTTGGACTAAATTAGCAAGGGGCTATAACTAATGAGTAGGGCGTGAACCTACACCAGTCCTATATAGTCTTTTAATCCGAGTCATTTTCTTAGGGTTAACTACCCTTTAAAATTTTCCTTCAGAAACTTTTTCAAAATGATTTAATCCCTTTAAATCATGCATATACAAAGAAAATGTACTCTTTGTTTACTGTTAATCTATTTTCCATGTTATATATAACTTACCCAAAATAATTGTGATATAATATAATGAGGATTGCCTATCCTTTCAAAATAAGTTAAAACCCTTTTTAACTTGGAAACACTTAGGCTATATTGCCAAGGTAAGTCATTTGAAACTCTTGTTTAAAACTTTTAAACAATTCTCTTTGAAAACCAATGAAAGTACCCCTTTCGATATAAGTAAACTACTTTACTTTATAACCTTAGGCCTAAGGGCTAAAGATACCTTTTGAAACCCTTGAAGACATCTTCTTCGAAAGCTTTAGAAACTTTAGACATCCTTTTAAAAAAATTTAAATAGGTCTTTCGAAACCATTGGAAACCTTCCATTTAAACTAAGGTAAATCTTTCGAAAACACTGGGGAATCACCCCTTTGAAACCTTATATACATAGACCTTTCGAAAATACTGGGAACCTTCCCTTCAAAACCTTTACTTATTACCTTTCGAAAGCATTAAAGTATACTTCTTAAAACAAACCTTTCAAAAGCATTGGATTCAAGTAAAGTGTGTGGAAAACCTTTCGAAACCTTTGGTAACCATTCCTTTTGAAACCTTTAGGTTTAATTTTCAAATAATAAAAAGGGTGATAAAACAACCAAGTCGAAAGAAACTCTTTCAAAAGCAATTCCTAAGTAATAAAAGTGGATGGCGTCGAAACCTGTCCCTTCGAAAGCATTGAAGAAGCAGTTTAAATTTTAAAACCAAAATAACCCTTTTGAAACCAGTCTGGGTCGAAAGGTAAAAAAGCATTAGTTAGGGGTTTCGACCCCTTCGAAAGCATTTACTTAAAACAAAAGGCGCAATCCATTTCGAAACCATTCCTTTAAAACATTTAACCTAATCGAAAGTCAATCAGGTTGAAAGCATTCCCTTCGAAAGCAAAGTAGGCTCATTCTCTTTTGAAAGCAAAGTTACGCTTCGACCCCACTGGAACCCACTGTCTCGACCCAGTACCTTCCGCTTCTATCCAATTCACTATATACCTAGTCATTGATACTGTGTGCATTGATTTCGATGGTGATGGAGACGGAACTACTTGGTCGGAACTAGGTGTCGAAAGTG
Organism: Allium cepa; assembly: GCA_030765085.1. Taxonomy (NCBI): domain Eukaryota; kingdom Viridiplantae; phylum Streptophyta; class Magnoliopsida; order Asparagales; family Amaryllidaceae; genus Allium; species Allium cepa. The sequence goes on from CM060932.1 coordinate 951,782,322, forward strand.
GCGAAACATGTATAAAACATGTTTAAACTGATTTTTACCTTTTAAAGTAATCTTTTCAACTAACTTACCTTGTTTGTCAAAATATTATTGTTTGCTAATTCTTTTCTAAAAGCATAGCCAAAATTCTAGAATTAAACAATTTAAATAATTTACAAAATACCCCTTCTCCATTTATAAATATATAAAACATTTAAGTCTCATACCTTAAATAATTTTGTATATCTATTAAAACACTTAGAAAATTCTACAAAAATTCCAATAAATCATTTTTAATATGTTTTCTAACATATAAAATTTCAGATCCAAAACATTTATAATTTTTCCGTAATTGATTTTAAACCCAAATAACCTTTTTCTTTACTAGAAAATTAATGATAATTCCACAATAATTCTGAAAATTACGAAACTTGAAACCCATTTCCAAAATACCATTTCTGACCTTAAATAAAGTTCACAAGGCATTTGGATGTCATATTATAAGTTTTTCAATCCAAAACATGTCATAAGATCATTATGAACAAGCATAATTCATCAACAAGCATATATACTCATAAACTTCAATTAAACATGGAAATATACGTGCAAAAAACTTTCGGATCTGATTCTAGAAATCGAAATCCTAAAACTATGATGTGTAATATATTACTCACCATTAGCTTTGGTACTAAGGTGTTGATATTTGATTCTTGGATTGAATTTGACTAAGCTTTCCCCTTGATTTAGCTTCTTCTTCCCCTTACTCTTCTTAATGGCGGCAGACCTCTAAGGTTTTAGTTTTGATTTGTGAATGTGTAAAATAAAGGAGGGTTAAGGGTTTAGGGTATATGAATATAGCTTATTCCTATATCGCCCCGTATATAATTCCCTAATCTTATTTCATTTTAAATTTCTCTTAACTCCCTTGTCTAACTAGGCACGGCTAACCCTTATTTAACCAAATCCCAATCCCTTAATCATTTGACCTTTACATTATTCTATTTAATTTAGCTAATTAAATTTCCTGAAGAATGTTATCTAAAATTAGGGGTGTTACACCACCTTGGACGAACTCTTCCCGTGCGCGTGCATAATAAATCCATAAATATTGATTCTAGATCGAGGAATGGCATTTTCTAAGGGTGGCGAACCATATAGCTCAGAAGCATATCCTATTTTAGTCATTACCGGGCTATGTGGCTTGTGTGGTCATGATTACCCTTTCTCTTTCTTAGAAATTCCCACTTGGAATGCTAACACTGCCTTCTAGGTATAACGCAATACCAACATTCATCCATACAAGTTGTTCAATATAAGAACAAACCGAAGGCACTATCTACTACATCCATTTTGGAATTACCTCCAAGATTAGTAGCAAGTAGACCTTGCACTTTAAAGAGCTCTGTCTTAGACCATCTCAAACTAGTATTGAACCTCTTCCAAAGCATAGAATGCGCATATGGTCTTGAAATGGTTATAGTTACGAGTCATCTCATATAAGTACACTCCTTTGCTTACTGGTCGCTCCTAAACCAAATTGATAGTTCCGGTAAACACAACCCCGGTTCTTTTAGAAATAACCAGACAGTACATAAGAGCAGAGATCATCTCCTAACCGTTTAAGTAGATGGATTTCCTTATTATTTGACCTAGGAGAACAAAACGAGATTTACACGCACAGTACAACATCCTTAAAGATGACTGTGCCATATAACCCCCACGTTTTTCTTAGATATTTCCAAAGTTTATTTAGTCAAGATTTGATAGTCGGTTCTTTAACTATTAAATAAACAATCAAAACATATATGTAATTTCATATAGGATCCACTAAGCATCTATTAATTATTCTTTCATCCTCCTCTTTAAAATCCCAAAATCCCTAAGGCATATTTTGAAGGATTTTATCCATCATATTTTTGAAATCCTAAAATCCCTAAGGCATATTCAAATCCAAAACGAAATACACTAAAAAATTACTGAAAAGAAATACTAAGGTTTCCACTCATAGATTTACCTTAGCTTTGCTTAAATGGATTTGTAGCCTTCCAATCTCTTCCAGAATCTCTTTCTTTTGATATACACACCAACAATAGAGAATATGTATATATATTCGTTAAATTCAGAATAATTCGAGAAGAATAGTATAAGAATAGATTGGAGGAAGAAGAAACAAATAAGAATTGACTTGAATTCTTACCTGAATTTCCTACAGAGTTTTTGAATCTTATTTGAAAGATAGCAATGGCAGAATTTCATCGTATTCCTCAAAATAATATGAATAAAAGGTGAAGAGGATAGGATTCTATTTATAGGGGTTCAAATGCACCAGAACTATAAGATGGAAGAAGGTAAGAAACAGATAGATCTGGAGCGTACAACTCAATATAACATAGCTTCAAACCCTAGCCGCCACTGGCAACCTTCACTACTAAGCAGTCGATCGCCTATGTGCGACCGGTCGACCATTATGGTCGATTAGTTGACCTATATATAAGTCGACCGCTCCTCCATTTCGGGGAACGTTTATTTTATTCCGTTGCACAATTATTTTGTTCCCTAAATAACATTTTAACGTTAAACGTTAATTAAACGTTGACTTAGCCCCAAAGCTAATTTTTTAAATTTAAACCTTAAATTTGATTTCTCATTTAAACCTTAAATTATCAATACAACATTAATAATATAATTAAAATATCTTTAAACACCATAATTAATATAATTACATATTTTAAACAATATTAATAATACAATAACTTTAAGCATCTTTAATAAAATAATTAAATAACTTACTTTAAAAACATTATTTATAAGATAATTTATAAACAAAATTCAAAACATTAGTTATGAACATTTAACCTCAAATTATTATAAAATTGAAGTTAATTCAAATTAATAACTGTACACATTCGAAAGGAGACATAGCGACCATAATGGTACTAAATCGAGTTACCATTTATTCAATTTAACTTTTCAAGTCATGTACCTGGTATTCACATAAGCAAAAAATTTGTAAATCAAATCCTTAATTAACCATCAATGGTTAACACATCTCTTTTCCCAATATAATTAACCTATATGTAAATTAGCTGGCATATTAATAAGGGTTAATTAACCATCTTATATAATTTTCAATGTTTTTCATTATATGGTTACTAATGACCATAATTATATTCAACCCCTATTATTTTACCAATATTTTAAACATCACCAAATCTATCAACAAGTTATGCCACAATGTTGTACTCGTCAATATAAGTTCCAATTAAAAATCTGTAGGTCAAACGGATTTAAAATAAGCAAGGTATCACGTTTTAAAAATTCAATAGTTTTAATTATTAATATACATAATATTTAAAGTGATAGAATTTTGGGTCATTACAGTTCTCTTTGCGCCCATCGATTTGATGTAAAGATTTCTAGATTTTTTTGGATTTGAAAGAGGAATGGTGAATCGAAGAGATTGAGAGAGTAGAACTGAAATTGTACATGAAATGAGAAATGAATTCAAATTCCTCTGTAATCCACGTTTTTAAGTTTATGAACCATCACCTCCAACCTGATAGGCTTGGGCCTATTCAAATAATTTAAAACCTATTTATTTATAATTCACATATCTCCTATATACTAACTCCCATCCATATAAACTAGTATATTGTTTTGACTATAAAATGAGCTCTACACAATAATAGAAGTCCCGTCGCCTAATTCCATTATTTGTATAATATCGTTTTGCCCATATTGATAAAATATATGTCTAAATTCCATGTGGTATTATAGAGCTACACCATAAGCGAAGAAATTCAAGATAAGGCTGCTTCTTGGATCGATGGGAAAATAGGACATAAGGCTCAAGTATGTTTCCATAGACATGATCAAATTACCAATGAAAATCAAGTCAATAAAAGTCAAGCACATATGAAACTAACATCGATTTTATTGTTATGTTTTCAAAGAGTAACATTATCTATAACTTGTACATAGCGATGTACATGGCCCAATGCCTATAATTACTAAGGATAATAGTTTTTACTCTGTAACTTTCATTGGTGATTTCTCGATACTGGGATATGTGTATCGTATGAAGAACAAATCTGATGTTTGTGATAAATTTTAAAATGTAGGAACGAGGTAGAAAGCAAACAAACCAAAAAAATTAAGATTCTTTGATCCAATCGAGGAGGTGAGTACGTTGGACATGAACTCCAACAGTACTTAAAAGATAATTGAATTGTCTCTTAAGTTACTCCACTTTATACTTCACAATACAATGGTGTATCAGGGTGAAGGAACTGAACCCTATTAGTTATGGTTCATTCCATGATGAGTAAGGTTGAGTTGCCACTTTTCTATTGGGGATATGCGTAGAAAATCATAGTGCATATGTTGGATTTGTTACCTACTAATTCTCCTAAGACACCATATGAGATAAGACATGAGAAGAAACCGCATTTCAGCTATTGAAAGTGTGGGGTTTTTTGGCCTACGTTAAGAACGTCAGCTCTAATAAGCTTGAGGCGAGATCAGCCATGTTTAAGTTTATAAGATATTCCAAGAATTCTAAGAGAAATATTTTCTACAACACAGAGGAACAAAAAGTGATTGTTCTCTCACACACACACACACTATCTTTTTAGAGAAGGAATATCTATCAAAAGAAATTAACTGTGAAGTTATAGACTTGTATGAGATCCAAGAAACTAACACGGTGGCTGAACCAGTGGAAGAACCAAGTTCACCTGTATATAAAAAAATGCTACCTATTGGAAGGTTTAGTAGGGAATCACATGCATCAGAGAGATACTATGGTTTTCTAATTGATGGCGAGAAGGAGGACCATGTATTAGATGATGACATTCCTCTATCATTCCAATAAGTACTGTAGAGCAAAGACTCTATACTCTAGCTTGGAGCAATGAAATCCGAGATGGATTCCTTGTATGAAAACAAGTATATACTTTTTCTGACATACTCAAAGGGATAAAACCCATCTGTTACAAATGGATTTTTAAGGAAAAATTGAATGCATATAGACAAGTAGAGACATATATAGCTAGGCTAGTAGCAAAATGATTTACGACAAATTCAAGGTATTGGTTATGACAAGAAATTTCCCCTCGTAGCCATGCTTAAGTCCATTCAGATTATGATAGTCATTGCTGCATTCTATGGCTATGAAATATGAAAAAAGGATGTAAAGATGACATTTCTAAATAGTAATTTAGAAGAGATCGTCTATATATAGCAGCCCGAGGGTTTTGTGGTTGGTGGGAGGGAGGGCCAGGCTTGCAAGTTGTTAAAGTCTATTTGTAGACTTATACAAGCTTCAAGGAGTTGGAACAATTGTCTGATAAAGTAATCTAATATTTCGGTTTTTATCAAAATAAAGAGAAATCGTGCGTATAATGAAAGAATTAGGGAAACACTATTGTATTCTTAGTCCTATATGTCGACGATCATCTATTTATTGACAATGACATCTGGTTATTGCAATTAGCGAAAGCTTGGCTTTTCAAAAACTTCGTTATAAAAGATTTGGGAGAATGAAAGAAGCCATAAAATCAACCATCAATGAATTGAGTGATTTAAATTAAATAAGGTAGGTTTGAAAATGGAAATTTTATGAAAATTGGATTTTGACTATGAAAATTATTCTTTGCATTCATGGCGAAATTCTGATCTATTTATATGTTTAACACGTTGAAAACAAAGATCAAACGAAGAAGTTATGAGCATTTGAAGTTTTTAGATTTAAATTAATTTACTTTGAACTAAAACTAAAATGAGTATTTAAATTTAGGATTTGAATTTCAAAAATTAATTATAGGATTACTTGGGGGTAAAGTAACCATTAAGTTAAATAATTAAAGTTGAAAGTTAATTAGTGAATAAAATAAATGAACAACAGAAACAAATAAGCACACCCTAAATAAGAGTAGAGGTCGACAAATCCGACTCCTAGCAGTCGACCCCTAGCAGTCGACTAGTCTTTAAGGGGGTTAACCCTTATTTAAGGTGGCGAATAAGGGTTTTCAGAATTTAAATGCTCTAGATTTTTTTTTTTTTTACCTAACTTTACCATATGGTTCTGGTGTGTGTTTCAACTCCTATAAATAGGACCTTATCCTCTCACTTTTTATTCATAAATATTTGGGAAATAATCATACCTCTGCCATTTTCTCTCTTCAGTTAGATTCAGAAATTCAATTAGAAATTCGAGTAAGAGTTCTAATCCATTTCTAATTATTCTTTTAATCTATTTTATTCTGCTCCAACCTCTTTGAATCTAACAAAATTATGTATATATATACCTACCCTTCGATGTATACATGTATATATGTGTATGTGTGTGTGTATATATATATATATCAAAAGAAGGAGATTTGGAAAAGATTTGCTTTGGAGTTGCAAATTCATACAAAAGAAGCTAAGAATAAAATGTGAATGGAAACATGAGTATTTTTATTTCAGTAATTGATTGGTATATATCTATGGATTTGAATATGCCTTGGGGATTTTGGGATTGCAAAAACAAAATAAAATCCCCCAAAACACCTTTTTATTTTGAAATGTCAATTCTGTAGGATCTAGATTAACCCTAGAGGGGGGCGAATAGGGTTATAGCAAATTTTCTTGATATAAACACAGAAACAAAATGCAGAAATAAATATGCTGAAAAAGTAAATCACACACAAAATTTACCCAGCTTCGGCAACCCCTGCCTACTACTGCATTCCCAGATTTCTATTAGAATTAAATAGTATCACGCTTACAAACACTCTACTAGACTCGCAGACATTTGCTCCCGCTCACAAACACTCTACTAGACTCGCACACCCTGCTCCCGCCTATAGAGTTTCGTTTACTCGCAAACTCTGCTCCCGCCTATTAGGCTTTGCTTACTCGCAAACTCTGCTCCCGCCTATAGAGCTTTGCAAACTCGCACACCCTGCTCACTGAACTAATTCTAACTAGACAATCTGACACGACCTAATCCCTAGGTGGTGATTTATAAATTCTTCGATTCGAAAAATAAAAAAAACAATTAAAAGACAAAAATTAATAACCCTAAATAAAACACTAAAGGCCTAAACAAAAACTAATCCCTCTTTTTTTTTCTTTTAACAAGGCCGGCCCCTTTCGTTCACTCTAGCCCGTTCCTTTTTGTCTCGTTCCTTTGTAAAAATGGTGGCTCTCTTTCGTTCCTTTTTGCGCTTGAATTAGGGCTTGCATCCTTGATCCAAATTAGGGTTTTTTGCAAATTGAAGCGCCGACCTTTGATACTGTTCGACTTCGATGCTCTTTAATTTGCTGACCGCGGCTGCTTCGTTGATCGAATTCCGGTATGTAATTATATCCTTTTGCTTTACTGATTTTGTGCTTTCTGGAATTCGATGATTTGATTGCCGATGATGATTGGGCTTTTATATGCGTTCGAATTCCTTTATTTTCGTTCGTATAAGTTCATTTGAATTTGTCAATTTACTTGCTCTGGCCGCTTGATCTTGTATTGATGCTTAGGATTTCACTGACTTCTTCAATTTCGTATAAATTGATATTACTTGGTTGACACGGTGTTGATTCATTGCTTGGTCAATACGGCGTTGATCTTGACTCGGTTCGATTTGCTCATCATATTTTTGCTATCCTCGGCATATTGATTTCTGGCATTTTACTTTGTTTGACTTGTTCATGACTGTGACAATTTCACTATTGTTCATTTTGAAATCACTGCGCACTTCGTAGCTTCTTTTGGCTTCAGTCATTTTTGAAAAATCTTTCTTGATTTTGCTCGGCCTGTACCTATACTTGTAGTTGTTCAACCTGGTTTTGATACTTGCAGTTGTATCACTTGATATTCATTCCTGTAGTTTGCATTCATGTACTTGTTGTCGTAGATGTTGCACTGCTTCACCACCGTTCTTTGCATTTGTTCATATGAATGTGCTCACTGTTGTTTGTACCTGTGCATATATGTTTACTGTAGTCCATGTTGTTGCTTGAGTCTCTGTTGCCGTGCTTTTGATCATGTTGCACAATTTCTGTTGTTTCCAGTTGCACTTGGTCATTTTGTATCTGCATTTGTTATTTCTGAAGCTCGAGTTGCACTGTCTATCAGTTACATGGTTCATGTCATGTAGTTTTTGAGTTGCACTTGCTCATTTGTTCCCTGGTCTTTGTTTGTTTAATGGTTGTTGCACTCTGTTAGTCTTGACATTTGCATCTTGTGTTTCACTTGCACTTGTACTTTGATGGCTGATCATTTGTATACATACATTCTTGTATGTATATATGTGTATGGTCACTTGTGTATTGCCTTTCTGAACTGTGCACATTGTTGCATGCATTGAGTATTTCCCTAGCCATTTGTGTTGGGCATTTCTTGCATCACTGGTGCACTCGGTCTTTCGAGTCTTCCCTGCATCATTATCTGTTGCATCTTTGGTTTTGGAGCTGCTGTGTTATCATCCTTTTGTTTGCCTGCAGACCATGTTGCATGCATGTTTGCATATTGCCTTGCTTGGTCTCTGTTCTTTGTTCATTACACTGCTGAATTTGATTCACTTCATGTATGGCTGTTCTGATTTGTTGAAGCTTTGAACTATTTCATGCATTATTGACGCTCTTTGTAGTTGATGTACTGCATGTCCATTGATTTGAGGCTGTGTCATGTTTGAACATAGCATTCATGTGTACTTTTGATTTGCACCTGAGTTGAATCCAGTTTTAAAACTCGGGTTTGACCTTGTGCTGAGAGTCGTGATTTTCAATGTTATTGCACGTGAGTTGAACCCGGTTTTTCATTTGGGTTTGACCTATGCTCACCTGTCCCTGTAAATCAATCAAGTGTATATATTGGCGTGCACGGCCTTGTGGCATATACAGTAATATACTGTGTACGTCACAAGTTGTTCGTGTATGATGAATTCAAATTTAAATTATGACGAACAACCCAAATAACTGAGGCAAATCATATTTTCAAAAACTTATCTTTTATTTTTGAATTTCAAAAATATTTCTTTTTCAATTTTACTGCGTTAGTTTATATTTTTGCAGATTGCTCAGATGCTGGATTCAAACTGGAATGCAGTTGAAGATAAATACGAGTGTGAGTGATATATAGTGAGGTCAACTGTAAATATGAAATGTGATGTAATCAAAATTGTATATGTATAGTGAGAGCATGAAATTGTACTATTCAAAATTGTAATAAATATTAGTTTGAATAAAATATTCGTTTGAATTCAAATTCTGTGTTATTTAATTTTATTCGACAAATATTTATTTAATCTGTGAAAAACAAAATAGTACATTACCAAATACATTTAAATGAATGTATATATGTTTATTATCATCAAACAAAAATCATATAAGCGCAAAGCGCATATTCAACAATCTCCCCCTTTTGATGATAACAAACATATATTTAAGATTTTGAATGTATTAAATGTATTTGATCGTTCAATTTGCTCCCCCTATTTGAATGCTTCTTCTCTACATGATACTCCCCCTACATATATGCATACAAATAAAAATATGTAAATGAGCCTATATGCAAATGGAAAATTATTTGACCTTTGCTTGATTCTATTTGACAAAATCTTAACTTATCTCTCCCCCTTTTGTTATCAGCAAAAGAATAACAGTGTTATAAAAATAGGGATGAAGTGACAGACATGAACCAAACATTTAACTCAATTGAATATAAATATCAAATTTCAATAGAACTCAAACAAAAATCATAATTACCCTTGTCAGACGCATATTCCACTTTCAGAAGTGATGGGGATAAAATCATCAAAAAAATCATACAGTTTCGTCTATTTGTGGTATATTTATTTCAGGAAATTTGAATATCTACTAACCATGCATAACCGTTAGGACTTTTAAATGAGATTAGTAGTATTCACAATTTTTATTTAAAAAGTAAAATCAAGTATCTTCTAACCACGCATGACCGTGAGGACTTTTAAATGGGATTAGAATCAACTTGTCTATTTAATCAATTAATTTTGATATGCGTTCCATACATGCATAACCGTGAGGACTTTTAAATGAGCATGGAAGCACATAATCAAAAATCCAAGTAATTCACCCATGCATAACCGTGAGGACTTTTAAATGAGAGTGAATACTTTGGATATTTATTTTTATTGCTAAATATAATAAATTGAAGCACAAATAATTTCCTTCACAGATTTAAAGATATTGAAGAATGAATGATTTCCTTTGTAAACTACCACAAATTTACATACTATATGTAATTTTGATGAGTGATGGTCGATAGAAAGATGATAGAAATAGAAATGGTCATGGAATTTTTACCCAACAATAAGTTTTTATAACTCTTGTTATGAAATTCTAAAGAATTTTTTAAAATATACTGTCTTGAGTAATGTACGACAAATATCGACACTCATCACTTTTTCTATTCACTATTGATCTTTTCGATAATCATTAGGGAGTTAGATTAGTCAAAATTTGTTATTTAAAATCAAATAAGAATGACTAATCTGAAAATATGGTCAAAAATGATTTCCTCGAAGGGGTTATATGAAGAAAAAAAATTATGCTATTTCAAGTGAAATATATGCAGATATTTTCTTTGAAAAAAAAATGATGCAGCAAATGAATGTTTCAAAAAATTAATCACGTTACACTAATAATTTATCTATCAACTATATTACCAGTGTAATCTGCATCTGAATTTAAATTTCACTCAATATTCACTCGTTGGATGTCAAAGACTAGATTTGTGAAATTTCAACAAACTATCTCAGAATGAAATTTGAAATGAAGCCATGTTATCACTCAAACAAATATCATAGTGTTAAACTTAGAAACCATAGGATGAACAACTATCAACAGTCATTAAAACTTCATTATTATTTCAAAACAATTTCTTGAAGTTTCAACAATTTCATAAAGTTTCAACAATTTCAAAAAAAAATTAGAATCCTTTTTATAGCATGAGTAAACAGTAATCAATCAACATCATAAATTGACCAAACAGATTAAGTTCAATGATGAAGATGGTTGGTCTACTTTTAAGCACAAATCAAAGTAAGAACAAGTCAAAAGAAATCATATCAATTAAGAATAAGTCAGAATTAAAAAATCATCACTTTTCAACATCACAATCTTTGGCTGATTTCATTCAGAATACGGTGCAGATTATCACATTTAATATATCGTTCAAAACATATTTACCTGTTTTACCTTTACGATAATTTTTCGTTGTTGTCCATTGTGATTCTGTCACCTTTATACTAGGCTAAGGAACTTTGCTTTGTCGTCCGTTGTGTTTCTGGAACAGCCAAAATCCAGAGAACACTGTTGTTGTTCCTTAGCCTGCCACCACACCTACATGGGAAAAGATTTATGTGACCTATTTGTTTTTATAGGTCCATGATTGTTAGTGGCAGAATATGAAAAATATGTTTTTGGAGACCCAAAACTATTTATATATGTTCCTTTTGGCACCCAAATTTGTTTGACTTTCAAAGATTTTATATTTGTGCCTTTTGGAACCCAAATTGGTATAGTTTTCACGCGTTTGGGTCTATACCAACAATTATTTTGATTGTGTCCAAATTTTCTACAAATTGTGCACATTAAATTGACTTTATTAAATTTTGTGTTCGTGTTCCTATGACTATAATTTTCAACATGATGTCCAGTTATTTCAGATCGAGCAAAGACACTTTTACCTTTTGCATTGTCATCATCTTGTGATTTCCCAAAACCTAGTCCTTTTCTATTGTTAGCAAAAATTTGATTTCCCAAAAGCATTTTGAAAGATTTTTCTCCTTTTGAAATTTATTCAGGGATTTCTCAAGGTTTTGAACGTTGGTTTTTAATGTTGTGTTTTCAGTGACAAGTGAGGTGCATCTATTTATAAAATCCTTTTTCTTAGTGTCAATGTTTTCCTTAAGATTCAAGTTTTCTTTTTCGAGATTCTCAGAGTTATTCTTAAGTTTTATCAATTCTGAATCTAAAATTTTACATTGGTTACATTCTAGGTTTTGAATATTTTCAAGTTCAGTTTCTAACCTAGAATTTTCATGGGCGAGTTTCCTCCTTTCAGATTTCAGTTTCTCAATATTTTATTCAAGACTATCAATTGTTTTAGTAAGATCTAAGCACATAAAAACAAGATCTCTATTGGAATATTCACCTGCCTCACTAGATTCCTCGGAGCTTGCTTCTGAATCTGATTTTCCCATAAGACACAAGTTGGCCTCCTCTGAGCTGCTATCCGAAACTTCCTCTCCTTCTTCATCATCCCAAGTTGCTGCAAAAGCCTTATTTTTCTTTTTCTTTCCTTTGTTGTATTTGAGAAGTGGGCATTCTGGTTTGATGTGGCCAGGCTTGTTGCAGTTATAACACGTCAGTTCATTATCGGAATTTTCAGAATCTTTTGTCCTATTGCCCTTTGTTTTCTTCTTGCGTGGCTTGAATCTTGATGAGTTTCTAAGTTTATTGACAACCATTGCAAGCTCTTCAATTGGATCTATTTCATCTTCATCGCTCTCTTGTTTGCTCTTTAAGGCAATCGTCTTCTTCTTTGGTTCGGAGTTGTTGCATTCTTCCTTTGCTTTTAGCTCAAGCTCATATGTCATCAAGTTACCGATCAACTCCTCCATGCTTAGTTTACTCAGATCTTTCGATTCTTGTATTGCCGTGACTTTTGCCTCAAAGTTCATTGGTAAGACTCGTAATATCTTCCGCACAAGCTCTACCTCAGTGAAGACTTTCCTAAGCGCTCTAGCGTTGTATACCAAGGTTGAAAAGCGTCCAAACATGTCTTTTATGCTCTCGCCTTTGTCCATCACAAAGTTTTCATATTCATTGCTGAATAGGGCTAGACGAGACTCCTTGACTTGAGAAGTTCCTTCGCGTGTCACCTCCAAAGTGTGCCAAATTTCCTGTGCTATTGTACAATGAGAAATTCTATTAAATTCATTTTTATCAAGAGCACATATCAAAGCATTCATGGCTTTAGCATTTGTCGTTTTCAATCTCTTATCGTTAGCATCCCACCTATCCTTAGGTTTAGGAATCTCAGTATCATCAACGATTATAGTGGGAGGTTTATAGCCAGTTTCAATAATATCCCAAACATCATAATCAACAGAACTAAGATATATACCCATCCTAACTTTCCAATAAGCATAATCATTCCCGTTAAACATGGGTGGCCTAGCAATAGATTGCCCCTCAGAAAAAGCATTATTCGGTGAATTAATGACTCTAGAGTTAAAAACAAAATACCGTGCTCTGATACCACTTGTAGGATCTAGATTAACCCTAGAGGGGGGTGAATAGGGTTATAGCAAATTTTCTTGATATAAACACAGAAACAAAATGCAGAAGTAAATATGCTGAAAAAGTAAATCACACACAAAATTTACCCAGCTTCGGCAACCCCTGCCTACTGCTGCATTCCCAGATTTCTATTAGAATTAAACAGTATCACGCTTACAAACACTCTACTAGACTCGCAGACATTTGCTCCCGCTCACAAACACTCTACTAGACTCGCACACCCTGCTCCCGCCTATAGAGTTTCGTTTACTCGCAAACTCTGCTCCCGCCTATTAGGCTTTGCTTACTCGCAAACTCTGCTCCCGCCTATAGAGCTTTGCAAACTCACACACCCTGCTCACTGAACTAATTCTAACTAGACAATCTGACATGACCTAATCCCTAGGTGGTGATTTATAAATTCTTCGATTCGAAAAATAAAAACAACAATTAAAAGACAAAAATTAATAACCCTAAATAAAACACTAAAGGCCTAATCAAAAACTAATCCCTCTTTTTTTTTCTTTTAACAAGGCCGAACCCGTTCGTTCACTCTAGCCCATTCCTTTTTGTCTCGTTCCTTTGTAAAAATGGTGGCTCTCTTTCGTTCCTTTTTGCGCTTGAATTAGGGCTTGCGTCCTTGATCCAAATTAGGGTTTTTTGCAAATTGAAGCGCCGACCTTTGATACTGTTCGACTTCGATGCTCTTTAATTTGCTCACCGCCGGCTGCTTCGTTGATCGAATTCCGGTATGTAATTATATCCTTTTGCTTTACTGATTTTGTGCTTTCTGGAATTCGATGATTTGATTGCCGATGATGATTGGGCTTTTATATGCGTTCGAATCCCTTTATTTTCGTTCGTATAAGTTCATTTGAATTTGTCAATTTACTTGCTCTGGCCGCTTGATCTTGTATTGATGCTTGGGATTTCACTGACTTCTTCAATTTCGTATAAATTGATATTACTTGGTTGACACGGTGTTGATTCATTGCTTGGTCAATACGGCGTTGATCTTGACTCGGTTCGATTTGCTCATCATATTTTTGCTATCCTCGGCATATTGATTTCTGGCATTTTACTTTGTTTGACTTGTTCATGACTGTGACAATTTCACTATTGTTCATTTTGAAATCACTGCGCACTTCGTAGCTTCTTTTGGCTTCAGTCATTTTTGAAAAATCTTTCTTGATTTTGCTCAGCCTGTACCTATACTTGTAGTTGTTCAACCTGGTTTTGATACTTGCAGTTGTATCACTTGATATTCATTCCTGTAGTTTGCATTCATGTACTTGTTGTCGTAGATGTTGCACTGCTTCACCACCGTTCTTTGCATTTGTTCATATGAATGTGCTCACTGTTGTTTGTACCTGTGCATATATGTTTACTGTAGTCCATGTTGTTGCTTGAGTCTCTGTTGCCGTGCTTTTGATCATGTTGCACAATTTCTGTTGTTTCCAGTTGCACTTGGTCATTTTGTATCTGCATTTGTTATTTCTGAAGCTCGAGTTGCACTGTCTATCAGTTACATGGTTCATGTCATGTAGTTTTTGAGTTGCACTTGCTCATTTGTTCGCTGGTCTTTGTTTGTTTAATGGCTGTTGCACTCTGTTAGTCTTGACATTTGCATCTTGTGTTTCACTTGCACTTGTACTTTGATGGCTGATCATTTGTATACATACATTCTTGTATGTATATATGTGTATGGTCACTTGTGTATTGCCTTTCTGAACTGTGCACATTGTTGCATGCATTGAGTATTTCCCTAGCCATTTGTGTTGGGCATTTCTTGCATCACTGGTGCACTCGGTCTTTCGAGTCTTCCCTGCATCATTATCTGTTGCATCTTTGGTTTTGGAGCTGCTGTGTTATCATCCTTTTGTTTTCCTGCAGACCATGTTGCATGCATGTTTGCATATTGCCTTGCTTGGTCTCTGTTCTTTGTTCATTGCACTGCTGAACTTGATTCACTTCATGTATGGCTGTTCTGATTTGTTGAAGCTTTGAACTGTTTCATGCATTATTGATGCTCTTTGTAGTTGATGTACTGCATGTCCATTGATTTGAGGCTGTGTCATGTTTGAACATAGCATTCATGTGTACTTTTGATTTGCACCTGAGTTGAATCCAGTTTTAAAACTCGGGTTTGACCTTGTGCTGAGAGTCGTGATTTTCAATGTTATTGCACGTGAGTTGAACCCGGTTTTTCATTTGGGTTTGACCTGTGCTCACCTGTCCCTGTAAATCAATCAAGTGTATATATTGGCGTGCACGGCCTTGTGGCATATACAGTAATATACTGTGTATGTCACAAGTTGTTCGTGTATGATGAATTCAAATTTAAATTATGACGAACAACCCAAATAACTGAGGAAAATCATATTTTCTAAAACTTATCTTTTATTTTTGAATTTCAAAAATATTTCTTTTTCAATTTTACTGCGTTAGTTTATATTTTTGCAGATTGCTCAGATGCTGGATTCAAACTGGAATGCAGTTGAAGATAAATACGAGTGTGAGTGATATGTAGTGAGGTCAACTGTAAATATGAAATGTGATGTAATCAAAATTGTATATGTATAGTGAGAGCATGAAATTGTACTATTCAAAATTGTAATAAATATCAGTTTGAATAAAATATTCGTTTGAATTCAAATTCTGTGTTATTTAATTTTATTCAACAAATATTTATTTAATCTATGAAAAACAAAATAGTACATTACCAAATACATTTAAATGAATGTATATATGTTTATTATCATCAAACAAAAATCATATAAGTGCAAAGCGCATATTCAACAAATTCTAGATGGAGGTTCTCAATTATTTATGTTAATTTAATGGAATTTATATTGTTCTACAGTTTTTGATGATTTCATAGTCCATTGCACTTCTCCTCCTTTGCAATGATGAAACAAGGGTGTAGAGTAGGAATCCTATTCGTAGTTTACACCACTTATTCCACTAAAAGTTCGCTTGTTTATTTCTTTATAAAAGAGGAGTTGAATAGAACATGAAACTAGAGCTGCAATTCCTATTGGTTCGGATATTCTATTCAGTTGATGTAATAAGTTTGGTTTCTATTTCTATCTACAAGTCTATTTATTGCAGTTTTGGTTATGGATATTTCATTCTTGTTATGAATATTAGAATCCATTGTTATGGATATCAAAATCTTTGGAATTTGAAGGAAAAGGACTTGTAGTATTATGGTTAAAGGAATTCACATTTAATGCTAGTTTAGGGCGTATAAACGACACACTAGACTTGATTTGGCACGAATATGTATATTTATTTATATTAATGTAATAAATGTATAATTATGGCATATAATTGCATAGTTAATTAGGTATAATTGTCACTAATTTTGCTATTTAAGAAGGTAATTGATATTTTGAGACGTAACAAGAAAGATTCCTTATAAGGCCTTTATTTATGAAACAGTGAGATGAGTATTATATATAAAGAGAATATTTAAATTGTGGCTAAGTCATAAGGTTGTGAGGTCAGTATTAGTTTCACGATAGAAGTCCGCTCTTCACTTTGAAGCTACCAGCAGTTGTATACTTCATATTGATGTGAGACATCTTCTATGACAAATATTTGTGATGACGCAAGGTTAGTCCTAAAATTATGTAAGGTAAATCTGCCAAGCTAATCTGCTTATCAGTTCCTAAGAATAGCCGGACTAATGTGAGATGTCATTATGAGTATGGGTCACGAAGGGCCTGCTTTAGGGTCTTGAGGTATTAAGTGGTTATTTGAGGGCCTACCTCTTTTCTCCAAATAAAGAATTAAATGGCCAAGGGGTTACTTATTAGGCATGATATCTGGTACCTCGACAGGGGTTCGCTTCGAAATAAGGTATCAAGTGACTGATTGAGGATTCCCCTTCCATAAAGAAGTATTAAGTAGCTTAAGAGATTCGATGCGATATCAGCAAGATAGTCACCTTGGAGGGGTCCACCTTGGGAATAGGTATTAAATGATGAGGTTTGTCTCAATTGAGGTTTTAAATGGTCAGAGTCTACCTATTTTTCGATAAAAGGTAATAAGTGACTTGGGTATCGTCTCTCGCATTGTTGGATACTTATGATGTGCGATTTAGGTTATGAGATTTAGAAACTTGCTTCAGGAATGGAAGATATTAAGTGGTTGATTGTGGACTCACCTTCTTTCCTTACAAGAAGTATTAAATGATTTTATTACGTAGACATATTCTTATTTTGAAATATATTACTCAAGTACTATAGTAGTAAGACTCGAGGTTTTTATTCATCGGACATTTATTTTTTCGACTCCTTCCCCATTACAGCACAGGTTAAGGATGAAGTGATGACGGTAATGATTCTTGAAGGTCGAGTGGCTTAAGCTTGTGGCGGCTATTACTATCTTTTATGATATTTTTATGTTGTACATATGTATTTGAACAAATGATGTAATGGATCTTATGTGACAGTTTTATAATGCTTTATATTATGACATTTCAAATGGTTTTAAAATAAATGAGTACAAGTTGATATTATATTTTGTTCCATCCATTGTGCATTCTGAAAGAATAGTTATTGCTCGGTACTATTACTTCTTTTTCCAACAAACAGGCAGCCTTAGAATGGATCTAAGTTTCAATAGGCATTTTTCGGGTCGAAATGTAGGCTTATTCCGAGGTGGGTTGTTACATTTGGTATAAGAGCTTAGGTTACCCGATCAAAAGAGAACCTATATGTATGAGTGACATACTTTTTATTTTTGAATTTTTTTTTCAAAAAGGATTGTCAGAAATTCTTACTCCCTATTTCATTAAAAATAAGTGCGCTCACTAGGCGGCCCTTTTCTTTTAGCATATAAAACTATTTTAGGAAATCGTCACAAAAGATTTAACTTACTGATTATTGATATGGCTGATAATCAATCTTTTTTCGACAATGGGATCCCTGCCCATGAATCCCATTCGTGGAACCGAATGGTTTAGACAGTATCTTAAGACTATCGAGCAATTCCCTATTCCTCCAACTGCACTAGTGGCGCCTACTTCCCCGCCTACCGATGTAGCACCTCGTCCTATTGACTTTCCTAAGTTGTGTAAAAACTGTCTTAAAATGAGAGGAAAGACATACTCTGGAACCGTAGGATATCTGAAAGGTAAAGCATAGGTGACTGACTACAAAAGGATATTTAGAGAGCTTGGTTGGGAAGATCAGCTAAAGAGGAGGATGGAAGCTTGGCACCTCAAAGGAGAGGTTTAGATTGATGGAACTTGGTGACTAAGGAAACCATTGGAAGAATTTTCTCATGGGAGGAGTTCAAGAATAAATTTGAGAAAAGGTTTATGTCTAAGGCAGAAGTGAATCTACAATTGGAGAAATTCATTCATTTTAGGCAAGGAGACTCCACCCTTAAGGAGTTCATAGCTATGTTAATAGAATTGGCTAAATTTGGGATGAGCTTGATAGATTCACCTATGAAAAAGGTCATGAAGTTCATGAAGGGTCTAAATTCCCTGCTAAGAGAAATGTTGTTGACCCAAATACTTATTGTTGTCACATATGAGATGTTGGTAGAGATGGCAATGCTACACATGGCTAATGTGGACAATAAGGAGGCAAAAAAGGAGAAGGTTATACCTACCTAAAAGCTAGGAGAGTCCAAGAAGGGAAGCTTTTAGGCTAACAAGAAGTCGAAGGGGAAATTTAAGAAGGATGCTAAGCTGTGCAAGCGATGCTAGAAGAAAGGTCATGAGGCTAAAGATTGTAGCGTGAGCCTAATGAAGGAAGCTTTTACAGGGAAGTGCTTTAATTTTCATGAGGAAGAGAATCTTAAGAATCAATGCCCTAAGTTGGAAAAGGAAGGATCAAGTGGATAAGCTTTTGCTATTGAAGCCATCCCTAGTGCAAGTAGACCACCGAGAGACCAATGAATGGCAGCATTAGAAGGTATAACTCTTATTTCTAGGGTTACAATTTGTATCCTATTTGATTCAGGGGCATTGAATTTTTTATAGCTAGGAATGTAGTAAATTTTTAAAACTTCAAGCCCATATTATCACCATCTCAATAGTGGTCTCAAATCCTATTGGAGGTTTGACATATCTTTCCCTTATTTGCAAAGACCTAGCGTTGGACATATGCGATGTCGATTTCATATGTAATGCGTGCGTTCTAAATTTTGAGGGGTATGGACTTATCTTGGGTATGGATTGGTTAGAATATTACAGAGCAATTCTTGATTGTGATAGGAGGGTTTTACAAGTAAGAAGTTATGGAGACCATGACCTACATCCCAAGATTCAGTTGAGTTAAGCCACCTATACTCAATAAATCTATCTGTCGAAGAGCCATCATTCGTATCCATAGTTTGTGAATTTTCTGATGTTTTTGAGGAAGTCTCGGTCTCCTACCCTATAGGGAGATCGAGTTCCAAATAGATTTAGAGAAGGATGCACGACCAGTTGCCATGCCTTTAAGACACATGGCCCCTAAAAAAAGAACATAATTGGATAAGCGAATCTTTGAGCTATTAAAGAAAGGATTCATCCATCAGAGTACTTTAGGGTATAGGGAGGCCCAATTGTTTTCACCACTAAGGTAGATGGTTCAGTAACACTTTACATCAATTATAGGGAATTGAACAAGTTAACAAGAAAGAATAGGCACCTTTACCTAGGATAGACGACTTGTTCGATCATCTTGGAGGAGCTAAAGTCTTTTCTCAACTAGAATTAGCAATTGGATTTCATTAGTTGAAGATTGTAGAGGAAGCAAGTCGAAGACTGCATTTTGTACACCATATGGTCTCTACGAGTGGGAAGTGACGCCTTTTGGATTGACGAATTCCCCTGCATACTTTGTGGATTTAATGAGTATGGTACTTAGGGGGCAATTCAGTAAATTCATCGTTGTATTCGTGGATGATTGTTTGGTTTTCTCCAGGGGCAAAGAGGAGTATAAGGACCACCTAAGAGGGGTATTAGGAATCTTAAGAAGGCACCAGCTTAAGGACAAATTTTCTAAGTGCCAATTTTAGAGAAAAAAAGTTAGATTCTTTAGGCGTATTGTTTCTAAGCAAGTATTGGCAATGGTCCCCATAAAAGTATAATCCATTTAAGGATGGAAGACTCTTAGGAATGCATCAGAGGTCAGAAGTTTCCTCGGGTTGGCAGGCTATTATAGAAAGTTCATCAAGAACTTTGCAAGAAAGCAGTCCCCTTAACACATTTGACTAAGAAGAACCTAGTCTTTTCTTGGGAAGACAGATACACTAAGGCATTTGAGAAGCTTAAGGAGTTATTTACTAGTGCACCTGTGCTCACTATTCTCGTAGGACCAAACCGTTTAAGTTCTTTATAGATTCTTGTTAGGAGCAGTTATAATGCAAGAAGAAAAGGTGGTTGCTTATGCTAGTAGGCAACTAAAGGATCATGAGAAAAGATATCCAGTTCACAACTTAGAATTGGTAGCTATTGTCTTTGCTTTGAAGATGTGGAGGCCTTATCTGTTGGGAGAAAGGTTTAAGTTATCCACTGACCATAAATCACTCAAATACCTATTCTCCAAAAAAGATTTAAAGTTTAGGCGGCAGAGATGGATGGAATATATAACATCGTTTGACTTTAGCATTAAGTATACCCTTGGAAAAGGAAGCGCAGTCGCATGTGCCCTTAGTCAGTGGCATTCTACCCTAGGTGCTATATATGAATAGAGGCATTTGGAGTTCCTCTCAAGTTTTAACTTCCAACCACCAACAGAACCCATCCAAGGATTTTTTGCAATTATGGAGATTAGACCAGCCTTGATGGACCACATAGGGTTTGAGCAAGTGAAGGATAAAAGGTTAGTACAGATTTTGGAGAAGTTGAGGAGAGGAGAGCATTTCCCCATGCTAGTAGGTATTCAATTAATGAGAAGGGATACTTAAAAAGGGATAGACGCCTTTGTGTCCCTATTGTTGATAGTTTGTTGAGGGAGGTGCTTATGGAATGTCACCACTCGAAGATGACTATTCATCCCGAAGGAGATAAGATGTACAAGAATATGAAGAGGACTTTATTTTGGCATGGAATGAAGAAGAGTGTAGCTGAGTTTGTTTGTAAGTGCTTGACATGTCAGAGAGTAAAAGCTAAGTAGGGAAATCCTGGTGGATTACTATTACCTTTAGAAATTCATACTTAGAAGTGAGAATACATTTCGATGGATTTTTTTGAAGGATTGCCTAGACGTTACAGGGGTAATAAAGCTATTTGGTTTGTTGTGGATAGTCCCACTGAGAGTGCCTATTTTATCCCGGTTAGGAACAATAGAACTACCACATCTCTCGTGCAAATCTACATCAAGGAGGTAGTTCGGTTGCATGGGATTCCTGTGATCATAGTTAGTGATAGGGACCCCATGTTCACTAGTGAGTTTTGGAAGAGGCTACAAGCAGCTTCGGGAACTGCTTTGAATCTCAGCACTCCATATCACTCACAGACTGATGGTCAAACGGAGAGGGTGAATAGGATTTTGGAAGAATTTTTGAGGGCTTGTGTTTTGGATTTTGAAGGACATTAGCAGCACCTACTATTGGTCGAGTTTGCGTATAATAATAGCTATCAAGCGACGATTGGTACCTCCCCTTTTGGAGCACTTTATAAAAGACCATGCAAATCACTAAGTTATTGGTCGAAAACCACCGAGAAATTTTAATCAGACCCGATTTGATCCGCGATACCGTTAAAAAAAGTAGAGTTGGTAAGACATTGAAAGAAGGCAGCACAAGACCGTCAGAATTCTTATGCGGATAAAAGAAGGAAAGAACTTGAGTTTGAGATTTGAGGTATGTATTCGTTAAAGTCTCCTATCTTAGAAAAATGGTTAGCTTTGGCAAGTTTGGAAAATTAGCACCTAGATCATTGGTCTATTTAGAGTTTTAAAAAGGATGGGAAAACTTACATATCACATAGAGCTTTCTAACAGACTGGCAGGAGTCCACAATGTTTTCCATGTTTCTCACCATCGAAAATACCTTCATGACACTGCTATTAAAGTTGAGCCTAATCAATTAAGGGAATTAGAGACAAAGCCGACAATGCCCTATTCCATCATATGCGTTATGGAGCATGGAACTAGGAGACCCCGTAGCAAAATAGTCTAAGATGGTCTGAGTACAATGGGGAGACAACCTGGCGAAAAGCACATTAAAAACCTAGGAGAAGATGAAGATCACTCATCCTGAGCTTTTCACAGGTAATTTTCTCTCCAAAATTAGGATTTTGGTTGCATTGTGGTTGCTAGATTACATGGCAGGAGATGGCTGCTATACTTTTTCACAATCACTTCACACTCATATAGAAATATTTATGTATGTTTAGGGTATTTGCATACATACTTGCATGACATGATTTGTACATTCGCGCTAGGATTGAACTCATTTTAGAATATCTACAGCACATAATCACATTACATTTTGGATGAGTAGATGGCTGTGTAGGTAACTTGGTTATGTAACATGGATATTGTTACATGTTAGGTTGTGCCCTCCTTGAAAGATTTCGAGACAAAATCCTTTTTAACGTGGAAAGAATGTACCACCACGTAAAATCAACCATAAGTGAATTGAGTAAATTAAATTAAATAATATAAGCCTG
This sequence comes from Allium cepa, assembly GCA_030765085.1. Classification (NCBI taxonomy): domain Eukaryota; kingdom Viridiplantae; phylum Streptophyta; class Magnoliopsida; order Asparagales; family Amaryllidaceae; genus Allium; species Allium cepa. The sequence goes on from CM060932.1 coordinate 951,805,225, forward strand.
AAAATGATTTTTTTTACAAAATTTGGAATTTGACCACGAAAGTCATTACATTGCAATCGTGGTGAAATTTTATTCTGTTTCCATATATAATATGCTGAAAACGGAGCTCAAATAAAGATATTATGAGCGTTTGAAGTTTTTGGATTTAAATTAATTTACTTCGAATTTAAATTCAAACATGTATTTAAATTTAGGGTTTGAATTTCAAAAATTAACCGTAGGTTTACTTGGAGTTAATTAATTGTTGAGTTAAATAATTAAATTAAAAATTAATTAGGGAATAAAATAAACGAGCAACGAAAACAAATCAGTGCACCCCAAATAGGAGTGGAGATCGACACCTCTGACCCCAAGCGGTTGACCCTTAGCGGTTGACCGGTCTATGGCGCACGATCGACCCCTATTCAGGGTGGCGACCATGTTTTTTCAGCATTTAAACACTTCAGATTTATCCATTATTCACCTAACTCCACCCTACAGTTCCAGTGCATTTCAACTTCTATAAGTAGGACCATATCCTCTCTATTTTTATTCATAAATATTTGAAAAATAACTCGAACCACTGCCATTTTCGCTCTTCGGTTAGATTCAGAAGTTCAACTAGAAATTGAAGTAAGCATTCTAGTCCTTTTCTAATCATTCTTTTAATCTATTTTCTTCTCCTCCAACCTCTCGAAATCTAACAAAATTATATATATATATACCTATCCTTCATTGTGTATATATATCAAAAGAAGGAGATCTGAAAAAGTGTTGCTTTGGCGTTGCAAAGCCATACAAGAGAAGCTAAGGATAATCTATGAGTGGAAATCTTAGTATTTTTATTTCAATAATTGATTAATATATATCTATGGATTTGAATATGCTTTAGGAATTTTGGGGTTGCAAAAATAAAATAGATAAAACCCCTTAAAATTTCTTTTTATTTTGAAATGTCAATTCTAGATGGAGATTCTCGATTATTTATGTTAAGTTGATAGAATTCATATTTTTCTGCATTTTATGATAATTGCATGGTCTTTTTCACTTCTCTTCTTTCTTTGATTCAAATTGTGAGTTTTCAATAATGAAACATGGGTGTAGAGCATGAATCGTATTCGTAGTTTACACCACTTATTCCACACAAAATTCTTTTGTTTATTTTTTTGTAAAGGAGGAGTTGAATAGAATATGAAATTAGAATTGCAATTCCTACTGTTTATGATATTCTGTTTAATTGATGTAATAAATTGGGTTTCTATTTCTATTTACAAGTCTATTTATTGCGATTTTGGTTATGGATATTTCATCTTTGTTATGAATATTAGAATCCATTGTTATGGATATAGAAATCTTGGGAGTTTGATGCAAAAGGACTTGTATTAGTATATGGTTTAAGGAATTGACATTTAACGCTAGTTTAGGGCATATAAACTACATGCTAGAATTGATTAGGCGTGAATATATATTTATTTTTATTATTGTAATAACATATAATATGGTGTACAATTGCATAGTTAATTAGGTAGCAATAATCAATAATTTCCCCATTTAGGAAGGTAATTGATATTTTAAGGTGTAGTAAGGAAGATTCCTTATAAGTCCTTATTTATGAAATGGTGAGATGAGTATTATATATGCATATAAGTAGAATATTCAAATCACGGTTAAGCCATAGAGGTGCGAGGTTAGTAGAGTTGCACGACAGAAGTCTACCCTTCACTTTGAGGCTACTAACAGTTGTGTAAACTTTCATTGATGCAAGAAATCTCCTATGATAAATATTTGTGATGACGCAAGGTTAGTCCCAAAATTCTGCAGGGTAAATCTGCCCAGCTAATATGCTTACCAGTTCCTACGAATAGCTGGACTAACTTGAAACATCATTATGAGTATGTATCATAATACAAAGGACCTGCTTCAAAGTCCTAAGGTATTAAGTGGTTGTTTGAGGACTTGCCACTTTTCCCCAATGAAGTATTAAATGGCCAAGAGGCTAGTTATTAGGCATGTTAGGTGGTATTTAGCAGGGATCCACTTTAGAATAAGGTACTAAGTGACTGATTGAGGGTCCACCTTTCCATAATTAAATGGTTTAAGAGATTCCATGCGATGTCAGCTGTTCATCTTTGAGGGGTCTGCTTTGGGAATATATATTAAATAATGGGGTCTACCTCAATTGAGGTCTTAAATAGTCAGAGTCTGCCTAGTTTCTGATAAAAGGTATTAAATGGCTTGGGTACTATCTGTCGCATTGTTAGATATTTATGACGTGGGATTTGGGCTATGGGATTTAGAAACCTGCTTAGGGAATGGAAGGTATTAAGTGGTGGATTGTGGGCTTGCCTCCTTTCTTTATGAGTAGTATTAAATGGTTTTATGTACGTAGACATATTCTTATTTTGAAATATACTACCCAAGTACCGAAATGGTAAGACTCCAGGTTTTTATTTACCAGACATTTGTTATTCTGACTCCCTCCTCATCACAACACAGGTTAATGATAGAGTGATGACGATGATGATGCTTGAAGGTGGAGTGGCTTAAGCTTGTGGCAGTTATTATTATCTTTTACAATATTTTTATGTTGTGCCAATTTATTTGAACAAATGATGTAATGGATCTTATGTGATGGTTTATGATGTTTTGTATTACGATGTTTCAAATGGTTCTGAAAGAAATGTATACAATTTGATACTATATTTTATTCCATCCACTATGAGTTCTGAAAGAATAGTTATTGTTTTGTGCAACAGCCAGCCATAGAATGGATCTATTTTGGTGGACCGTTTCTGGGTCGAAATTTAGGCCCATTCCGGGTTGGGTTGTTATAGAGAAGCATCTTATATATTGGGTATACAGATTTATAGAGATAAATCCAAAAGGCTGTTGAGATTGTCACAATCTCTATACATAAATACCATACTGAAAATGTTCGATATGTGGAATTCCAAGCGTGGAAATGTTCCAACCGAATTTGGAATTATCCTTTTTGAGAACGATGCTCCTCATATTGATGAGGAGAAAGAGCATATGAAAAGGATTTTGTATACTTCATCCATACGATCCATAACATACCTTATGCTATGTACTAGATTAGATGTGGCATACGAATTAATATTTGTATGCCTATACCAATATAATCCTAGAGAAGAATGTTGGGCAACTGTATAATGTGTATTGAAGTATTTAAGAAATACTCAGGACTTATTCGTAATATACGGGAATGGAGACCTCCTTATGTAGGGATATACCGACTCTAGCTTTCAGAGTGATGTCAATGATATTTGTCGGGTTATATATTTACACTTAATATGGGGTCGTCAGTTGGAAAAGTTCAAAATAGTAAACAGTAACTAATTCTACAATGGAGGCCAAGTACATCGCCCTCAATGAAGTAGATAAAGAGGTGGTTTGGATGCATAAGTTTTTATGTGAGCTCGAAGTGATTCCCAATATAGAGAATCCAATGGCATTGTTTTGCGGCAACAATGCAGCGATTAAGATCACAAAGCAACCTAGAGCATGCAAGAAGCCATGGCATATTTTTTGAAAGTTCCACCTCAACGGAGAATTCGTTGAGAAGAAAAAGGTCGTGATATAAAGGGTAGATACAAAGGACTATATAGTAGATCCACTAAGGGTCGAGTTTTTCGGGATGCTGATCAAAGGGACGGGTTTAAAATCCATAATTGGCCCGTAATGCAAGTGGGAGATCGATAGAATTAGAAGTATGTCCTAGGGGAAATTCTATGATTTATTGTAAATTATTGACTCTGTATGTAATAAAAGGTAGTTTCTTTCTGTTATATGCTTGTAATAACATGTTATAATTAATTAATTATTTAATTTAAGTATATTTAACAGAAAATCCATAAATGGTGTTTGTGATAGTAATTAAAAATAGTTTTAATCATGAGTATTTTATCACAATATTATAAATACATCATTTTAAATATTCTTAATTAAGTTGTATCGAGATTAGAAATTGATGCATATGTTGAGACTAGAATATGTAACACTTTTCAAATATTGGGTTGTGTATTACTCATAACTGCTAGGGGCACCTAGAGATTGCATACCTATAGTATTGGATAACTATGGAATGCCTCACTCATTAGTTTTCTATTGGTTAATAAAAAAGGTCAAACGGAAAATATTAATATGACAATATTATACTATTCTCTTGACTTGAGAATATTGTTGATCTTGGCAAGTCGTCCATCTAATGACTATTCCGGAGAGAATTTGTCTCCTCGGTTATATGAGATAAGTATTGTTGGAATTGGGTAAGCCTGCAGCGGAGATATTGGGTAAGTTTAAAAAAAAATGTATTATGGGTCTTTATTGCGCCTGCGTAATTCATTTAGAACTTTTCAAAATTTTCTATTAAATATATTCCATTTGAATTTATAAACAAGGTTTTGTGTTATATAATCTATGTTACATTATATATGTGTGTATCATATACACATGTGTTCATGCGTGCACGTGCAATAGAATAATGTGTACATGGTTCGACATGCCCATGGATAAATGCTGGGATTTATACTAAACGGGCGTGTTAGCCCGCTTGTATTTGATTTGTTGTCAAAATGTACATATATTTATATTATGATAATATATGTAAGTAAATATATATATATATATATATATGTATATATATGTATATAAATTATCAGTTATAAAACATTTAAAAATTATTTATGCGCGTGTGTAAATATATATAAATAATTAAATCATTAAATTAATTTTTTTAGAATATACATATATCTACAATTTATTATGAAAGCAGTGAATAATTTAATAAAATAATTTCGAAAAGGTGACCTACTAGGCTTTCTCCTGGATCAAAGCAGATTAGCTTGCTGAATTTGTCGATTGAATCGTGCGCCCCAGAATGTCGAATGAAAACAGATGGCCTCCCTCGTTAGTTGTCTAAGATCAATATTAATATCGGGAATAGAATGTAAATAAATATCATGATTTTATTTATTTTAAATTAATTGTACAATACATATAAATATAATATATATATGTAATAAAATTAATTTTTTTAATTTATTTCTACAAATATTGCTTTCGGCCATACATATAATTTTTTTAATATAATTTTTCTTTTTAATTATTGGATTTTAAATCATTTTAAAATTTAAAATCCATGTAAAATTTTAAAAAACATATATAAATAAAATATTATGTATGGTATATATTATGTAATATATTTTACAAAATTTTATTATTTGTAATAAGTATATGTATACATAAATATTTAATTTACATAAACAATTCTAGATTTAGTAAATATTTAATATATTTATATGAAATAAAAAAATTTACTTGCCGTCGAATGCATTTATGCATGAACAAAATTCTCAATTTTTTTAAACATATGATATATATAATATTAATCTTTTACATATGAATCTTAATTAACTAAATCATTTAATAATATATATGTATATATGTATGTATATTTTATTTACAAGCCGTGAGCATCTAATAAGTGAGAATACAAAATAATTATATTTATTTATATATACAATAACATAATCAACCAACCAATTGCGACAACATTTCAATATACAAGAGTCATAATATAATCAGACATCCTATGATATAAATAATATATATATATATATATATATATATGATATAACTAAATAAAATGGAGAATTAGCTATTACCAAATCCCTTGGATACATGTTAAAATGCTAATTGATCCTCTTGAATCCGTTCACAAACTAAAAGTTCCTAGCTCCCGAACCGTCTTACCGCCGACGATCGAATCAAAGTGTTTTAGTGTAATTTTGTATTTAGATTTTTGGACACGGAGAAGGGGTTTGTTAGTCAAAAATTCAAAGAGGAAGGAGAGCAACAGTCTTAAAGAAATAATGTAAAGGGGTGGTATATAAATAGGAAGCCAAGAGAGTGATAAGTGGATCTTATCCTCATATCTCTCTCATACTATTTCCACTCTTTAAATCATTTAAAATCCTCTCTAATTTCCATCATATGGCCACCCAAATCAAGCCTCCTACAGCCGAGAATATTATGCCCATATGAGCATCAAATCTGGTCCAAGTCCGAATAATATTCAATACAATTTTAAATCTTTTTTAAACGCATACCGATGACATATATATAGGTATATTTATAACTATAATAAACACACTATTTATAATTGTTTAATATACATCAAATAACATTTTATAATTAATATTTCATAAATATAATTAATTTAATTAATTTACAACAATTTATAAGTTAATTATATCAGTTGCTAAAAGGAGTATTCAACATTTTGGTTGCATGACTCTTAGGTGTAAATTTGGTCAGTGATTAATGTTAAACATTTCAAATATTATCGTTTATACGTCACTTAGCAGGTGGTGTGATATTATGGCCAAATTTATCACTACTTGGTTTTGGTAAAATCCAATAAAATCCAATTTACTTTATTAAGCGTTACCCAATAGCGATAATTATTTACACCAATTTTCTTTACTGATACTATATCATTTTATACTTATGGAATTTAGTAATGGTCAAGATTTCAATATTATCTATATTCAACTCATAGTCTAAACATAAAGTCCTGAGTTCAATAATAACAAATATTATTAACCGAAATGCTCTGGTTAGATACTATGACTTTGAGTAGACATCAGTCGACCGTGATACTATCCTCGTATAACTGAAGAGACAAATCCTCACTTGAATAGTGTTTCACTTCCAATACTTTCATCAATCCAATTATAGTCGCTTGATGGACGCCGTGTCACGATTTAACTATAATCAAAGTGGAGCTTTCACATTGAGGATCGACATTATTCTCAAGTAAAGAGTGAGAAATGCGGATTACAGATCTTAAGGCTAGGATTAACACTAGAGGGGGTGAATATGTTAATAAAGAATTACTAAATCTTTTTCTATTTATGTTAATTTAGACACCGATGTATGCAATATACAAACACAGATATGATCACAGAAACAAACACAGATGCAGAAATAAAATAAAAGCAGTAAAGGTAATAACACATCGGATTTTATACTGGTTCGGAGTTACCCTACATCCAGTCCTGCAACACAAGTACAGATTTCCTTTCAAAAGCAATTGTACAATTACACCCTCAGTTTCAAGGCTACGAGGTACACCCTCCATAATTTCGATCCTTTGGGTAGAGATACTTGATTTCCTGGCCAGAAGTTTACCCAATTGATTTACCAAGGCTACAATCACACCTTTTCTTTCTTGATTGATTTTCAAGTCTACAATCACATCTTTTCTCGCTTAATAGATTACAAAGAAGTCTATAACTCTGAATAGCACTGAGAATCTTGCAGAGAGAGTGATAGAGAATCAAACTAGAAGTAATCGAGTTCGATTCAATGTTGATTTCGGCAGAGTAATGATAAGAATATGTATTGAGAAAAGTGGAAGAAGAAGAGGAGTGAGAAACCAGAAAATTTGATATAAAATTCGTTGAAACTAACCGCTATTTATAGAAGAACAACGGCCATGTCCATTCGTGAAGAGTTATGGCGAATAGACACTTCTTTTGAAATTTAGATTTTGAACTCAACTAACACCATGTCGACATGGGTTATATAATCATGTCGACATCCCAAAGCATTTTTTGATGTTTTGATTTTCTTTGAAAATAACCTTTATCTTATATTAAAACTAATTTAAACTTTATAAATATACTTGAATATAGTTAAAAAGTAAATATAGAGAATATTATATATAGAATTTAACTCTAATTTTATATTTTAAATCTAAGTATAAATATTTAAAAGTTAAATATTATATTAAAAGAGAGTTTAAAATCAAGAGTAATTTGACTTTGAAATTAAAGATAATTTTGAGGCTAAAATTATTTAAAATCAGGATAGAGGGTTTTGAATCTTTTAAAAGGAAAGTTTTGAAAACATTTTGAAAACAGGATATAATTTTGAAAAATCATTTTGAATAAAAGGTTAGCGGATACAAAACAATGTTCCACTAGATTTTTCGTAGGTTCCATCCTACTTAGGGTTCCATCCCTTTAACAGGCTCGAAGTGGAATCTATTCCATGAATAAATTAGATTTTAAGACGCTAGTGCTTTTCTATGAGTTTTAACAAAATTCCTAATAATAAAAAATACTTAACTTTTAAATCTTGATACTCATGAGTCTTTTATCTTGATATCTTGAATCTCAATACTGTACAGTCTTCTTTCTTAGTACCTGCATGGTTAAATCCTGCATATACATATATATCTAAACTTATAATGTTAGTATTTATATTTTATAATCTATTCTAAGGTTGTTGTCATCAAAACCATCATCTTACGGACTAACAAAGAGAACCGTTAATTCTATTATATCGATATTTTCTGTTTGACCATAGTTATAATAACTAACATAAAATTATTGAGTGGGTCATTCCATAGTTATCCAGTAAGTATTAGTACGTAACTACTTGGTGCCCCGGTAGTTATGAGTAATACACTTCCCAACGTTTGAAGAGCGTTACATGCTTTAGTATCAATGAAGTATCGATATCCAGTCTTGACACATTTTGACTAGGAATTTTTAAAACGGTATGTTTAATTTCATTGCGATAAATTACTTATGGTTACAACACTTTGTAACTACAATCACAAAACGTACTATTTATGGATTTTTTTATTAAATACTTTTAGTTAAATTAATTAATTAACATAACTCATTATATCAAGTATATAATAAAAAGAAAACACCTCTATTTCGAACGATATGGTTATCGTATTAGATATATGTAACAATTACATAATTTCATCTAGGGCATACCCCTATCTTTATCAATCTCCCACTAACATTTGAAGCCAATTTTGGAATCTCTATCCCATCCCTTCAATTAGTTTGATGAGAACTGAACGAGTTAGACCCTTCGTAAATAGATATGCTATGTTGTTTTAATTATCTACTCTGTCAATCAACTCTTTCCGATGCTGATAAACTACCTTTATCATATGGAACTATTCGAAGTATGTTTCATGTCCTCTTGTAAGATTTTTACATTGTCATCATATAAAAATGATGTAGTATTCTTAATACTTTGAATCACTACGTTTGTATTTATACATTGCTTTTATCGTGGCGCTAATCAAGGCGATGTACTTAGTATTTTTGTTGAATTAGCCATAACTTCACAAGGATTTCCAAAATAAGGCTCCATAATCAAGGTTTATGCAACGACCTACATTTTTAGTCATTCGAATTTAGAATATTTAATTGGTTTTAATATTGAAATGTAAATTATACAAGTTAAATAAATTATATTTTGAATATAGTGATTTATTTAGATAATTAAATTGTTAATTTAATATACGAAATTGCAGAAATAATTGAAATTTTAATTTAATGTGAATAAAAATAATTTCTAACATTGTTTAAATTCTATTTGAATTATAATTAAGTTACAGAAATTTTAAAATTGATTTAAAAGTTAATTTACAGAAATTGGAAATTTTAATTTTTAATTAACGTGTAAAAATAGTCATTTTTCATACTGCCTTGGATTTTGACGAAACCAGTTTCATTGGATCCGTAATAGTGAATTATTATAGATTTCCATTTTCATATCAGCGGGACTTACTGTTTGGTCGTGCGAAGCTGAAACGCGTAGAAATTTATTTAAGTAAATTTAATTTAAAATGATTTGATACGAAAACTTATCTTCCAAATATGAAGGAATTAGCCTTCAAGATATATTCCATTGTGTTTGAAATAGGGATAAAACATTATAAATGCCAGGCGGCACGCTTCGATTGGAGTTCAAAATTTTTTCGGATGAATAGTGCACGAAAATTTTCTATATAAAAGCACTACATTTTTACTTTTTTCACAAACCAACTCAAACTCTAACCCTAGACGCCACTTGAATTTCAATGGCCATAACTTTTTTCTCTTCCTCCTTGATTTTTGGTCAATCCACTGACAATTAACAAAAACATCCAACTGCAAAATTGTAGAGCGCACGAGATTTATAATTCCAATGGTGGTTTCGAGCCTTCATCGTCGAATGGAGCCAGAAAATTGTCGTGTTTGGTTTACGTTCATGCATGATTTTAAAGACCTAGGGATGACTATTTTCAACCATATTCTAGGCATGGGTGGCACACGTGGATGCGGAGACGATGGTGTTCTTCGATCGAGTTCTAGACGAATGAAGGAGGTGCGACAATTAGGGTTAAACGGTGTCTAGTGGGTTCGAACATGAACCTGGGGATCTCGCATGGGAAGAAAAGATTGCAAGGCCAGATCTGGTTTAGAGGAAATCAACGGCTAAGATCAGAGGTTAATAAATAAAAGGAAAAAATGTAAATTATTTAAAATATAATTCGTGTAATCTTATAATTGCAATAACTTTGTCATACGAGGTCGAAACCGGACGAAACGAGTTGCATTGTGTTCATATTGACAAGCGCTACAATTTAGATCTGGATTGGAGTTGATTGGAGCTAGTGAAAATTTTGGTTAAAATTAAATGCTTGTTTAATTTTAATCGAAACAAACCGCTATTGCGACGACTGTAAGCAAAGTGAGTACAACTCACACTCTCCATCTCGCTTATATTTTTATATAAGTGAGAATAAATTTTATTTATGATGATTGATGATTGGATGGATAGTATAGGGGATATATATATATATATATATATATATATATATATATATATATATTGATTGGTTTGGATATATTCCTGCATATTTTAGCAGATGAGACCCTATATGTTCTCGTATATGTGTGGATGACCCTTTGTACGTACATCTGCCTCGAGGCAGACATTGTATATATTTTCTCATATGTACATTTGTTGCAGGTGATAGGTTGGACGGATCCAACGGGATTCCTCCCCTTGTTGATTTTATTTACAGATATTATTATATATGCTGTTATCATGTGATATGTGATATTTGAAAGCCTTGACTGATATGATTGATGTGAATTCACTTATTTAGTGCTTTTGCAGCATTAGGCCATATTTTGGAAATTGAAAACATTAAAATGGCGTTTTCAATTAAAAAGGATTTCAAAGTGATTTTGAGTATATATAGTTTTTGAATTGTTAAAGAAGTAGATTTAATAAAAGTTATAATTTTTACGTTGTAAAAATTATGGTTTTGTGAAATATAATAAAAAAAATATGATTTTGAAATATGGAGTTAACTATTTTGTAAAATAAGTAACTTAAGATTTTTGGACTTATTATAAATAGTTTATATACAAGATTTAGAAAATTGATGTTTTATTAATAAAAGTATCGGAATTATAAATAGTGTTTTATAAACATAAAAATGGATATATAATCAAATTTGTATATGAATTTGTAACTGAAATTTAGAAAAGATTTATAATGGATTTTATAAATAATAAGATTTGAAAGGAATGAATTTGCAAATAAAAGAGATTTATAAGTAAATTAACTTATAATTGGATTTTGACTTATAAAGGAGACATAAATGGAATTGGTTAGTAAAAGAATTTTGTATATGGAATTTTATAAAATATAAATGGAATTTATAAACATCATTTTATAAATGTGAAATCAATTTGATTTGATAAGCTAAATATGAATATTTATAAAAGGAATTATATTCACGATTTTGGACAGTGACTAAATCCTTTAAAATAAATGTGTAGAAGTAATGAATTTGATAAATGAATTATATTCACGATTTTGGATAGTGAATAATCTTTCAAAAAATGGATATTTTCGAAAGTGATATTATAAAAAGGGAATTTAAATGGTTTGAAAATAAAATAAGTTATCAATTTACTTATTATTAAAATAAGTATATGGAAATGTTTTTCAAATATCCGATAAGTGAAATGGTTTTGAATATTATCCATTTAAAGATATTTTGACGTGAAAAGTTGGAAAGTGATTTGATTATAAACGATTAATAAAATCGGGTCCAGTGATTATTTAAGTGCTAGATTTTGTTTACTGCTTTGATAGTTAAATAACCGACTATCAAGTTTGGCCATTTTAGTTCCTCAACTTAATGTGGAAACTAATTAGTCATACACTTAGTATGCAACTGACTGTGTAGGCTTGATTATCATTTGTTTTGAGAATGTCGATTCGTATAGTGCGAAGTGATTACTGTAATCTATCGAGCTTCCTTCTTGGCCAAAGGATAGCAAGTTGAAAGTTGGAGACGTGATAAGTCTATGAGAGTCAGTTTCTGTGTGAAGTATAGAAACGCTTTTGCATTGTTGGTGCGAAGAGACTGGGATCAGATTTATTTGAAAACCACTTCGAACCAACTTTTATACTACGATTGTGCAGGTTGGTCGATGATGTCATATTTAGGATTTTCATAGTGAAGGACTACTTGTTGATCGTTTGGGGTCAAAATCCCAATATACATATAGTATCAGTGGTCTCTTCATTATGAAATATCCAATGCAAGGATTATTCGCTACAAATCCTAGGGATTTTCTAACAGGATGGCGTAGGAAAGTACCTTCAATTTGTCCTGTTTCTGGACAACTTATATGGACGAATATTTGACATTGCATTTCTATGATTACGTACATTGGTTTTTACAAACGTACACCAATGGTGATGGAGAAGGCAACTTCGCTTAGCTTAATACCCTCATTGAGACATACAAACTCAAGGGTTGTTATAGAAGGCAATTAGTAGTCAACGGAAATGGCAATGTGGCATTCAAAGATGATGTGATACGTGAAAGGTAATTGATACCTCTTTGGCCTCACTCCTCGGAAAATGACTGAAATAGGGATAAAAGAAGCAAGGCTAAAATGGGTCGCTCCTATTAGGAGATGTCATCACTCTTCTAGGTATATCTTTACACACTATGATGTCGTGTATCCGATTATTGTTGTGTATGTTTGTGGCCATTAATTTTAGGTCGGTAACGACTAGAGTGATGACATTTTCCATACTATCCAGGAAGGGTAGGCAGGTCTTGTATTGGTTTAGGCACCGAGTATCTCAACCGTAGGTACATCCCTCTAGAGATGTACCAAGTTTTCTGAAAGGTGGTCCCTTTACCTAGTCATTTGTACGGAAATTCAAAATCCAATACGTGCCTGCCATTTTATACTGTAGAAAGCCTTGTATTACAAGGTGTATGCTGGAACTTAATAATGTAACAATTTCAGCTATTTTAATATTATTCGTGTGCAATAGACACTGTTATAATATAAGAGAATTTGATATGGGATGTTTTGGTTATTGTAAGGTAAAAACCTTGTCGGTATTTATTTGCGACTTGGTCTTACAAGATACCTTTTGTTTTGATAAAGGGAAAGTTTTAGTAACTATAAAATTCAGTTAAGATGTGTTTTATCATGCTGATTTACTAGATTGTTCCGGGCCTTCTTCCCTTTTAATGCTCGGATCAGACCGAGTATATTTACAGGTACAGATTCGATGCTTTTGGAGCTTCAGCAGGCGAGCTGTAGATCTTCATGTCGTATATACACATATCTGTTTATTTTTCCGCTGCATTTGTGAGTACGGGTCATTATAACTGTCCAAGCTAATGATTACTTATTGTGTGCTATGATATTGATTTATGTATATTAATTTTCTCTTTGTAAAGATTATAGAACCATATTACATGCTTTCCGCTGTGACGTGAGGTTCTGTATTGTTTTGGTTTTTCTTCTCTCTTCTTCTTCTTCTTCTTCTTCTCTTCTCTTCTTCTTTCTTCTCTCTTTCTTCTCACCCTCTCATTTCGTTCTCATGATCATCTACAATCAGTGCACTCTTGGTCAGATATGTATGGTTTGGTGTTGGATTCAAAGGGTGCTGAGTGTGGGTCGTCACAGCATGGTATCAGAGCTCAGATTTAGTATACTCTTAGGCTTTGATGTGTGCTCAGTATATATAGGGTTGGTAGCGCCCTAGATTGAGTTTGAGTACATTATATATAAGTACCTATTTGTTAGTGATATAAAATGTTTATGCGAGAAAAGCGGATTACGGATCTTAAGGCTAAGTTAACACTAGAGGGGGGTGAATAGTGTTTTAAGGAATTATTTAATCTTTTTGAGTTTTCGTTAATTTGAACAAAAATGTATGTAATATTCAGACACAGATATGATCATAGAATCAAACAAAGATGCAGAAATAAAGTAAAATCAGTAAACGAAAGAACACACTGGATTTTATACTGGTTCGGAGTTAGCCTACATCCAGTCCCGCACACAAGTACGGATTTCCTTTCAAAATCAATCTTTACAATTACACCTTCGATTTCAAGGCCACGAGGTACACCATCCAGATTCACAATCCTCTGGGTAGAGATACTTGATCCCGGACAACAAGTTCACCCAATTGATTTCCAAGGCTACAATCACACCTTTTCTCGCTTGATTGATTTCCAAGGCCACAATCACACATTTTCTAGTTTAATTGATTACAAAGAAGCCTATAACTCTGAAGAGCACTAAGGATCTTATTGAGATAGTGATAGAGAATCAAACTAGATATAATCTAGTTAGATTCAATGTTGATTTCGGTAGAGAAATGATATGAACGTGTATAAAGAAATGTGGAAGAAGAAAAGAAATGAAAACTAGAAAATATGAATGAAAATTCGTTGAAAACAACCCTTATTTATAGAAGAACAATAGCCATGTCCATTCGTGAAGAAATATGACGAATAGACACTTGTTTTGAAATTTAAAATTTTGAAATTAACTGACACTATGTCGACATGGGTATATTGAGTATGTTGACATCCCAAAGGAAATTTTGGTGGTTTGTTTTCCTTTGAAAATAACTTTTGTCTTATATTAAAACTATTTTAAACTTTTATAAATATACTTAACTATAGTTAAAATACATAAATAAACATAGAGAATAATATATATATAATTTTACTATAATTTTATATTTAAATCTAAGTATTAATATTAAAAGCTAAATATATTATTATTAAAGATAGTTTTAAAACTAAGGATAATTTGATTTTGCAAATAAAGATTATTTTGAGGCTAAAAGTATTTAAAATCAGGATAGATGTTTTTCATTCTTTTAAAAGGCAGGTTTTGAATCATTTTGAAAACAAGATAATTTTGTAAAATCATTTGAATAAAAAGTTAGCGGATACAAAACAATGTTCCACTAGATTTTTCGTAGGTTCCATCCTACTTAGGGTTCCATCCCTTTAACGGGCTTGAAGTGGATTCCATTCCACAAATAAGTTAGATTTTAAGATGCCAGTGCTTTTCTAGGAGTTCTAACAAAATTCCTAATTAAAAAAATAAATTACTTGAACTCTTGATAATCTTGATATTCTTGATACTCGTGAGTCCTCAATCTTGATATCTTGAATCTCTATGCTGTACAATCTTCATTCTTGGTACCTGCATGGTTTAATCCTACATATACATATATTTCTAAAATATAATGTTAGTATTTATACTTTATAATCCTATTCTAAGGTTGTTGTCATCAAAACCATCATATCATGGACTAACAATCTCCCCCTTTTTGATGATGACAACCTTTGTTTATAAAATATAACTTCTATCCTAATAACTCCCCCTTAATCTATGCCTAACTACCTATTTTATACTTCTCCCCCTTTGTCATCAACAAAAAATAACTCCAAACTATGTAACTCCCCCTCATTTTTGTACTAAAATACCTGCATTAATAAACTATACAATGGAGTATGTAATAGATGGATTAAGAGATAATTATACTGATAGACATGATAAATAATTAAAGATCATATACACATCAATGTGTATTTTTACATGTTTTGTACAACAAACATCAAACCAAATTAAAACATTAATCCACACCAAATATCAATCTATATAAATCAAATTAAATCAAATGAAATCAAATCAAATCAAACCAAGCAAACAATTCAAACAAAGCAATCAAATAAAATCAAATATTACGAGGAACTTCCACCCATCCTTCTTCTTCAAATATAGGGTCTGCTTTAATGGCATCCCAATTTTCATTATCATTGATTAGAGAGACTGGAGGACGTGCTTGGTTATCAACCTTGTGTAGGGAGGAAATCATCCATCGTATTGCATCGAAATGCGTTTCTTGCTCCTTGG
Organism: Allium cepa; assembly: GCA_030765085.1. Classification (NCBI taxonomy): domain Eukaryota; kingdom Viridiplantae; phylum Streptophyta; class Magnoliopsida; order Asparagales; family Amaryllidaceae; genus Allium; species Allium cepa. Next base: position 951,821,301 of record CM060932.1, read on the forward strand.
TCATCTGCATTTGACTCAATTCTAAGTGTCGTTGGTTACGAAGAATGAACGAAAGAATAATCTTGAAAGAACGAAGAGTTTCTTCAAGATTCTCGGATAAATTATGAATTGTATTGGACGTATTCGAGTTTATGAGAAGAATGAGAGACAAAGTGGATAAGAAATAATATTCAGTGATGAATTCTGGAAGAAATAGGTATTTATAGGTGTAGAAATTCGTTTTAAATGAATAGATATAAGTAGTTATTCAAATTTCAAATTCAAAATGAAATGTCATTTCTAACCAGTACATGTCGACATGGTCATAGGGGGGATGTCGACATGGTCCAGTGAATTTTGATGACTTATTTTGATTTTGTGAATAATTGTGTGTGTGTGTGTGTGTGTGTGTATATATTTATATAATATACTAACATTTATTCTGGAGTTAAGATAAAATAGATAACATAAAAGAAATTCCATTTCATTTCATACTAAGACGGTACAATGATTGAACATAAAGAACTACATGAACTTTCATATTAAAACAAACTAAAACTAATGCAACATGAAATGAAATGGTAAAACTAGTTAGAGGATGATGAAGATGAAGATAATCCAATCTTCTTGCTTACTTTGGAAACAAACTTGTTCATCTTGGATGAAATTTTATCCAACTTCTTACTAACGGATCGTTTAAGATTCCGTTGATTCTCAACAATGGTCTTTTGGTTTTTGAGAAGGGTTTTATTGGATGGATTAGGAGGATTGTTGTGATATCTCGGAAATTTTGGCAAAATCAATTTAATAATCTGTGTTAAAATTAAATTGATTTGATAATATTTGTTAATAAGATTCGAATTGATTTAATAATTTTCTTTTAAATAAATATTTAACTGATAATTTATCTTTTAAAAGTTAATAAATTGATTTCTATTGATGATATATATATATATATATATATATATTTGTATATATTCTAAATAGACGAGATTTGTTTTAAAATTTAATAAATAAAGTTATATTTTCTAATTTTAATATTTTTGGTAATTATAATTTGATTAATATATATATATCTTTTTAAAGGCTGTTTAATAAATAAATATAGGGTTTTAAATACATAAGATAAATGTTAAAAATAGTTTAAAAACTTATTCTAGCTTAAGTTTTAATTTAAAATTCATTAACAAAATGATTTGTTTTATTTTTAGTATAGCTTGATAAAAATATGGTTTAATATATATATATATATATATATATATATATATATATATATATATGAGTTTTAAATGCAATTTTGTCAAACGATACATTAATATATTTTAAAATAAGTAGTTTATAATAAAAAGATAATTTCTTTTATAAATCATTTCAGATTGATAAATGTGTTTTATAATATTAATAGATAAAAATACATGACAATAAGATTCATTTAGATTTCAAACAACAAAACAAAAGAAATAACATTCCTTTACACTTAAAATATATATATATATAACAAGAAACAAGAGAAATATAGAGTGTACATGTTAAACAAAAATAAATAGGTATGTAAGTTTGCAGGAAGGAACCAGATAGATATATGGTTATACAAACAATATTAGTTATATATGAACAAATGAAATATATATATATATATCAACGTGTGAATGAAGACAAACAAAATATATAAAAATTTAGTACAAACAAATATGAATTGGTGTGCAGGCTAAAATCAAATATATATATATATATATATATACTAATTGTGTACAAAACAATATAAATGTATGCTTGATATGAGTACAAACAAGCAAGATGTGTAGCTGCAAATAAAGTATGCAGGTTAGAGAGGAAATGCAAAGCAAGTATCTAAACATGGAAATAAAATCAGCTAAGTAAGACACATAGTACTTAAGAAATTAAATGCTAGCACAATTTAAGTCAATTCGAATTGTTCTAAAAATCTACTCAGCCCCCAAAATAAAAATCTTGCCTGATACAAACAAAAAAAAAGAAATAATTGTACCTGCATTTGCTTAACCCATATATCACCTACCCTGTAACTTGTTTTTAAATACCACCATGTAAGCTACTTTCCCATATCATCTTTCCATTTCAGTTCGAGCTGAGTAAAGCTAAAATAAACTTCATTTAAAAACCTAAACAAACATCCAACAACATCAAGCAATCCAACAAAACAGAGGAGTGTTTTCAAGCCTGTTGCAATGGAAAGTAGGCTCTGTTCTTTCACAAATTCAAGTGAGTAACACTATTTTTAAAACTTAAGTAAATATATCTGGTTGCATGGTTTAAATATGGAATAAGTATGCTTTGTATATATGTATTCTTCTGTGTATATATATGTGAATATTTGGTTGTGTGCATTTGCTATATGTTGAATGTTCTATCTGATTTCAGTTTCCAGGTTCTAAATTTAATCTTGAATCAATCTCTCTTGATCAAATCTTTATTAGTACTTAAGTCTTAAACCAAATATGTTTGTTATAACATTGATTTTAGTTTAGAAATTTGGTTTAAGTTAAAAATAGCCTGAGTGTCTCTGAAATATCAAAACAACAGTGTATGTCAATATATGTGAAAAATCCAAACTGTAAAATTTGTAAATTCATTATTATAAATCGAATACATAAACAAAAATATGATTTTTAAAACAAGAATCACTATTTCTAGTTAAGCATTGAATGTGCAGTTCTGGGTTTACCAAAATAAGAGAATTTGGGTTTTTCTGATGATCTGGGTAACTGGAGAGGTCAGGGTTCTTCTGGTTGATGGAGGAGTGATCATAGATTCTAGGAAAATGGGCAATGGTGATGAAGTTCACCAAGGAAGATGCGGCAGTGGATTTTCTTCGAGAAACCTAGTTTTTGCTATGGTTTTGGTTTGGTCTCGTTCGATGACCTGAGGCGATCGAGTGCAGCGAGCTTCAGGGAGGTGGAAGTTGACGTGAATAGGGAGGCGACGCCGGAGTTTCAGACGTGACGATGGTCGGAGTCGCGAACATGAGGTGATTTCAGGTTTTGGGTTGGTGTCGACTGGTTTGTTCTAGGTTTTGATATAGGGCGTTCGTTTTTGATTGTGGGTTGTTGGATGCGATTTGATGACCGAGGTGGGATGTCGAGTCATTTTTTGATAGGTTGCGATCGCCGTTCGTGATCAATGGTGGACGGAGCCACCGTGCATATGCATGACGAAGTGTTGTGTCTGGGATGTTGGTTTTGAGCAGAGGTGATGTTCGAATTTCACTCGAGAAATTCGAGGGTGGGACTCGAAGTGGTCTAAGGTTTTGCTCGAGGAAGTTATTGATGTCTCGGGTAGTTTATTTTGTTATAGGTTTTAACCTGTACCCAGTTAACAGTTTAAATTTTTTTGTTTTAAATTAAAACAAAGTTAAACCAAGTTCTAAATCAAAGATTAAAAATGAATTCAAGTTAGTTTTGAAACTGAGTTGGGAATAATAAAATTTTATAATTTAAATTATTTTAATAACTTAAAAGTGTTTAATATTTAAGTGTATTCAAAAAGAGTTGAATTCAAAAATGAAATTTATATTGTTAAGGAAAGATTTAAACAAAGTTAACTTCAAAAATTGAAACCAGAACTTAAATTTGAAATTCTAGATGTGGAAATAAAATAAAGTTTTATAATTTAAATTGATTTAAATAAGTTTTAAGTGTTAAAATATGCTTTTAAACATGTGAGGTTAAAAGGGTTTTGAAAAAAAAATTAGTTTTAAACTTTATTAAGGATAAATTGGAATTTATTTAGGAAGTAATTTGAAATAAATGTTTTTAAACATATTGAAAGTGAAAATTTAATCAATAATAAGAATAGTTTACTTTAAGTAATGAAGATTTAGAATTTATATTCATTAACCTTTAAGTTAATTAAGTACGAATAATTAATGATTGATATTAATTAAATTAGTAATTATAAGTTTAAATGTATTACTTAAAGTTTAAAAAAATGAATTAAGTAATTAATATGTAATTAAGAACCATAGATTAGATTTTTACTTAAATTAATAAATTTTAATGGTTAATCAAACTTATAATTAATAATGATTAATATAAGTTAATTATTTTAGGAAAATAATTAAATAAGTGTTAATGAACATCATTAACTAGATTATTTTATAATTAATTAATGTGATTGATTTTTTTTAACAATTAATTAGATTAAGTAATTTAATAATAATCATTGTAATAGTTTAAATGTAATTATTTATTTGGAAAGTAATTAAGAAATCAATTACTTATTAATTGAGTAAATTGAATTAATTTGAGTTAATTAATTTAGTTTAATTAATTTGGATTAATCACTTGATAATTTTGGAAGTAAATTACTTAGTGAAGTAATTGATGAAATTATTGGATGATGGGTAATGGAAGTAATTGGAATATATTACTTGAAGATAATCGAGGGATTAATTAAGTTGTTTATTTAAGAGTAATAAAAAAAGTGAAGTTAATTACTGTATGAAATTAATCAGAGATGATTAATAAATGTGATTAGAAGATTAAGTTTTTCTTAATTTAATTAATTAATAAAATAATTGATTAGAGATCATTAATTATTATAATTAATGATGTAATTAGGAAATTGATTAATTTGGGAACAATAAATCAACAAGGTAATTAAATTGTAATAAACCTATATAAATGTAATTAATTAATGGATTTATTCAAAGATTAATCTCGGTAAATAAATTAAAGGAAACTACTGGAATGTAGCAAAAGTTATTTGAATCAAAGATGATTAATTGGAATACATAAGTAACTGATGATACGATTAAATTAAGTTAATTAATTTAGTTTAATTAATTTAAGATAGTCATTTGATTAATTGAAAGTAAAATTACTTAGTGTAATTAATGGAGCAAAATTACTTAAGGAAAGTAATTAGACGATAATTACTTGATGTAAATAATACAAGATGATTTGTAAATGAAGTAATTTGGGTAATTACTTTTGTAATTAATCAAAGGATTAATTAATGGAGATAATTAATTATGGGAAAATTAATTAATTTAATTTGTAATTAAGGATAGTAATTACTGGTTTGTTATTAATCAAGGGTGATTAATAATTGTGTTTAATTAAAGAATAATCACTTAATGTAATTAATTTAAATAAAGTAATTTAATTCAAATATAAATTAGAGATCATTAATTTATATAATTAATGATGTAATTAAGAATTGTCTAAATAAGAAATAATTAATAATGGGGTGATTAATTAATGTAATTAATTAATGATAAATGAAACTAATTATATTTAATTAACAAATGAAGAAATTAAATGTTAATTACTATGAATGATTTAGAATAATTCATTTGAGAAATTAATTAAAGACTAAATTACTTATTTTAATTAGAGAATGATTAATTAATTTGATTTAAAATTAATTAATGGTTGTGTGAGAAGGATTTATGGAATGAGTAATTAATTTAATTTACTTTAAAGTAATTAAAGATAGAAGAAATTAATTTAATTCATTTTAAATTAGTTATTGATTGCGATTCATAAATCATTGCTTATGGATGATATTGATATTTCATTGATTGATTGTGATCTCAGATATGAGATGAGTAATATCTATGTGATATGGATGTATGGTTTAAGTATGATAATATTTAATAATCTGTTTGGATGATGATATTAATTATCTTTTTATGATGATAATGTGATTATCTATTATGAAATGTGAATTATCTATCTGTGTGTATATTGATAATATTGAATTGAACTGTTAAGACTAAATAGACAACTTGGCCTTAAAAGATACGTTTTGGATTTCGATGAGACCGAAATCGGGTTTCCATATTTGGATATCCGAAAACCACATCGATCCAAATTAAACGATAGGTCGTGAATTCTGAAATGAAGATTAAGATGGTGTTTTCAGAATGCAAGGGTTATCGTCGTTGACTCTGAGGGTGATTCCAAAATGAGTGTGACGAGATAATGCCTTCGGTTTCGTTCGAACCTGAGACGAACTTGTATGGAATGAATGCTTTCAACACATCGTCAGGCGGACGATGAGCATTCTAACAGATATGTTTTGTAAAGGTAATCATAGCCTCAAGCCTCATCATCCGGGAATGGCTAAAACAGGGGAGGTGCAGCAAGGTTAGGTGGGTCATGCCCAAGTAGGGCAAGATTTTCCCCTGTCTAGATGTCCCTTTTTATTCGGCTTAGTGAGCGGTTGGTCGCGCCAACTATGGAGTTATCTTGTTCGGAACTGTTCAGTAAGAAATGGTTCTGGCCTTGTGATGTAGGGGGTCGGGAGTGATCCTCGGTACGGTGATCTAGGCCCCGTACTGTGACGGGCGGTACCCCAGTAGCCCTACCATTGTATGGAATCCAATCCAATAAGTGCCATCGGATTTGATTGTATTACCCACTTTTGTGGCTAGTAGTTGGAATTTAATAATGTAACAATTTCGACTATTTCTATTTACTTGAAAACCCTAGACCTATTATAATATCACTGAATTTCCTATCAAATGTTTTGGTTAGCGTAAGGTAAAAACTTACCCATGTTTATTTGTAGGAAGTCTTACGTGATACCTTTTGTTTTCAAAGGTTTTCAAAATTAAGCAACTTTAACCTGTTACTCGCACCAGACCCATGTCTGACCCGGAGTTTATTTCTGTTTTTCCTAAACTCTCGGGTACTCAAATTTTACGAGTAGCCAAGGGATTCAGGTTGGCTTCGACGAATTCTGGAGGAGCAATGGAGCAGGAGGCTTCAGCGTTGTAGATATATATTTAGTTCCGCAGTGTTGGTGTCTTTGAGTTATTTGTTTGAGTTGTATCGAGTTGTATTAGCTAGACAGGTGTTTATAACTGTCTAGTATGTGATGTATTATCTATATAACCCTGATTGATGTTGTACATTATGAAAGTACTCATGTGATTAATATAATTTATTCGTTCCGCTTTGAGATTCTGATGTTGTTATTCTTTCTTCTCTATCTTTTCTATTTTCTCGCCCTTTTCTTTCTTCAAGATGAAACGGATTTCTGGGGTCAAAAATTCGGGTCGTCACAATTGTCGATGCTTTCCAAAGAAGTTTCACCTTCTTCTTCAATTTCCATTTCATTCCCTTTTTCTTCTTCTTCCTCTTCTTCTTCTTCCATCTCCTCATGAGCCAAACACTCTTCCTTTTCGGTAAGAGTCTCATAAGGTTGAAAAACAAATGAAATTTTCATAAGTGAAATGTTGGAATGATTGAAAACTTTTCTAGAAACACATTCTTCTCCTTTGAAATCCACTCCAAAATAGTTAAAAATCCGAGTGAGATAAATTCCATGATACAAAGTATTCTCACCCATTTCAAGATTTTTGGGACGAAGTTCATCCAAAATAACTTGCACCCAATTAATATGATAATTTCCAAAAATAGCAAAAATTGATTTGCAAACTTTTGAGGTAGGATTGTTAAAATTTCCCGATCTCTGGGTCAAAGTATGTTAGAAAAGAAGATTAACAATTCTAGCTTTTGGTCGAAAGTTTCGATTTTTGAATTCAAAATCATCACTTCCTTTGAAAATGTGATGAAATGTCTCATGATCATTTTCATCGATTTTAAAATTCGAAAGATCCATTCCTGTGTTGTTGCAATTGAGAATGGTACCGAAAAGTTCACAATTTAAACGATTTTAGTGCCTTTGACACTACTTCAAATTTCATCATCATTTCCAATAAATAATCCACGGTTTAAATTTGCATAGAAAATTTTAATAAGATTTGGATAACAAACAAAATCATTTTGAGAAGCATCAATAAGACTAAGAATTTGATTGTTTGCAAAAAGAGAATCAATTTCATAACAAGAGAAATCTTGAAATATAGCAAACTTTTCGGGATGGACTTTTTCATAGTTAGCATAATTGATGTATGCTTTTATTGCCTCCGGATCACTGAAGAGTTGCTCTTTTATCTTTCTGAAAATTCTCATGATGGAGGGGTTGCTTGAAGAAGCCATTAGAGTAGAGAGTAGAGAGCATGAAGTTTGGAAGTGAGAGTTTGAATTTGAAAATGAGAGTGAAAAGATGTGATAAAAGATAGTGAATAAATAGATTCTCAAAGGACATGTTCTCTGGTCAAAAGATGCCTTTTTAGAGAATTGAATGAAGTGAAAAGGTGGAGGAAAATTCAACCATTTGAATTCAAATTTTGAATTTCAAATTCTGTACCCATGTCGACATCATGGTAGGGACCATGTCGACATGTGCCTATAAATTTCTATGATTTATTTTTCTTAAGTACTCTATTATATATATACTTATTATTTTTAATGTCTATATATATATATATGGAATATTATTAGAATTATAGTATATTTTATAATATATTATTATACTATTAAAAATAATAATAAAAATCATAATAAAATAATAGTATAATAGTAAAAAAATTAAAATTCAAATAACACACTAATTCAAAATCAATCAATCAAGCATCTAATTCTAAGCATGCAATTTCAACAAATTGTATTGTAAATGTGTACATTTTTTTGAGTTCATTCTCTGAATTCGTCGGAGTCGCGAAATGCCGTGAAACATAAATTTGAATTATATGTCTTCTGATCATCATCGCTTAAGGACGAGTCTGAGTTATCTAAAGTAGCAGTAAATGCACGCTTCTGTTACTTTGCTGAATCATTGCTTATAGGAGGATTTTGCCTATCTGGATACAGACAATCTCTTTTGATATGACCTGTTTCATCACAGTTGAAACATTTGACATTATTTGGCACTACATTCTGATTTTCAAAGTTCTTATAGTTGTTTCTCTTGAGATTATTCATCTTTCTGTATTTTATAAATTTTCGAAAATTCTTGGTCATAAAGGCTATCTGTTCACCATTATCGCTATTTGAGTCTGATCCATCAGTCAGTGCATTAAATGCCATTGATTTCTTTTCAGATGCTTTGCTTTCTCTTCTCCCGATCATTTGGACTTCAAACGACATTAGATTTCCAATTATTAAGGTACTGATGTCATTTGCCTCTTCGATCGCAAGTATCTTTTGATCTCATTCGGGAGTAAGAGAATTTATAATTTTTCTGCCTTGATCTTCTTCCGAAAATTCCTTTTCCAAGGATATTAGAGAATGCAAAATATCCTGAAATCTACTACACATATCTAAAATAGACTCATTAGAATTCATTTTAAATAATTGAAATTAATTTGTGAGCATGGAAATTTTGGTCTGTTTAATTTTGCTTGTTCCTTCGTGAGTAACTTGCAAAGTTTTCCAGATCTCATATGCAGACTTACAAACTGACGCTCTATTAAATTCATTCCTATCAAGTGAACAAAACAAAATATTCATTGCTTTAGAATTATTTTGTGCAACAGACTTTTGCTCAGCGGTTCACCGTGCAAAATCAGTTGTGGGTTCAGAATATTCAGTTTGTGTGATATTCCAAGTGTCTAATCCTACAGATTGTAAATATATTTTCATCTTACATGCCTAATATGCATAGTTACTGCCACTAAAAAATGGTGGTCTGACAGTAGACTGACCTTCTATAAATGAACTAGTGACAGAGATAATTTTTTAGTAACAGTACCAGTGTTGGTAGCCATTTTGAAAAACTTTTCAAAATTCAGGTTATGAAACTTTGAAAACCTTGCTTTGATACCGAATGTGAGAAAAGCGGATTACAAATCTTAAGGCTACGATAAACACTAGAGGGGGGGGTGAATAGTGTTTCAAGGAATTATTAAATCTTTTTGAGTTTTTGTTAATTTGAACACAAATGTATGCAATATTCAGACAGAAATATGATCACAGAGTCAAACACAGATGCAGAAATAAAGTAAAAGCAGTAAAGGAAAGAACACATAGGATTTTATACCGGGTCGGAGTTACCCTACACCCAGTCCCGCACACAAGTACGGATTTCCTTTCAAAAGAAATCTTTACAATTACACCCTCGATTTCAAGGCCATAAGGACGCCCTCCAGATTCACAATCCTCTGGGTAGAGATACTTGATTTCATGGGCAACAAGTTCACCCAATTGATTTCCAAGGCTACAATCACACCTTTTCTCGCTTGATTGATTTCCAAGGCCACAATCACACCTTTTCTCGTTTAATTGATTACAAAGAAGCCTATAACTCTGAATAACACTAAGGATCTTGTTGAGATAGTGATAGAGAAACAAACCAGAGATAATCTAGTTAGACTCAATGTTGATTTTGGCAGAGTAATGGTAGGAATGTGTATAAAGAAATGTGGATGAAGAAGAGAAATGAAAACCATAAAATATGAATGAAAATTCGTTGAAAACAACCTCTATTTATAGAAGAACAACATCCATGTCCATCCGTGAAAAGATATGACGAATAGACACTTATTTTGAAATTTAAAATTTTGAAATTAACTGACACTATGTCGCCATGGGTATATTGAGTATGTCGACATCCCAAAAGAAATTTTGATGGTTTGTTTTTCTTTGAAAATAAATTTTATCTTATATTAAAACTATTTTAAACTTTTATAAATATACTTAACCATAGTTAAAATACATAAATAAATATAGAGAATAATATATATATATATATATAATTTTACTATAATTTTATATTTAAATCTAAGTGTAACAACCCGGTATTTCGCATCGAATGATAATTGACATTAAACGATTAATCTTGTTGCTAATTGTTGTCAGGAGTTTGTAATCGGGTTTAAAATTCTTGAGAAATTTGTTAGTATAGTTAGGACTTTAAATAAATATTTTCTTTTATTTTATTTGGCCTTATCCCCCCTTTTATTCAACCGGCTTCTTATCCCCCCTTTTTTTTCATTCTCGTTCAAGACTTAAAACCCTAACAAAAGAAAATAAATGGCGGCCATTGTTCTCACGTTCATTCACTCCTTCACGTTCGCCCCTCTTTTCGAAAACTAGGGCTTGTGACAATCGAAGTCGCCAACCATTGAAGCTCGATCGAATGAAGACTATGGCTTCGCTCGATTTCTGGTGTGGTCGGCTTCTTCTAAATTCATCAACAAGGTGAGTAAATCTCTTTACTCACATCTAGTTCCTTCTTAGTATGGTGCTTCTGCAATTCAATTTTTGCTTCGATGTTGTTTTATCTCGGCCAGTGATTGAATTTGTTTCTTATTACTTGTTCTTAACTGTCATTGATTTAAATGACATTGATTGGAGTTGCGATTCCTAGATGCTATCTCAATTGCTTTTCTGACAGTTTTAAAACTTACTTTGGTATAAAAAGTAATTGTCTTTGACTTTGTTGAATTTGAATTACTTGACTAAAACTATCCTCGTCTTTGCAAATGCTGTGCGTATTGACTTCGGCCATTATGCGTTTGTGTTATTTGGGGTGTTGACTTGAGTCTTCTGCATATTGAATTTTTGTTTGATTGACTATGGTTTTAAATTCCTCGTTTGTTTCCAGTGGAACTGTTGCAACCGGGCTTCAGTCACTTGTCCCTTGGTTCGTTTTTACTGATGTACACGGCTCGTATGTTTTGGGTGAACTCGTTCACTTTGCTTGCATTTTGTCGAGTTTATGTGATTGGTGATGCCTGATTGTACCCTGTATGCATGAGTTTCATTTGGTTGCATTTTTGCCACACTGAGTCTAACTGCTCGAGTCTGGTTCATGTAGTATTGCTTCTATAATATTATGGTATTTGTATTGCTAGCTGTCTCAGTTTTGGATTGTTCGAACTTGATACTTTTTGAAGTTTGTATATGTTGAGTTCATTTCTTTATATGTTGATGTTGTTCTTTGCTTTCTTTGACTCCGGTCAGTAGCTCACTGCCTATTCATGTGCCTTGATTCCTGATAGCGCTGGCTTTGACAATTTGAGTTTCTTCGACTTGATATTGTTACTGCTTTGCTTATATGAAAGTGTTTTACGATGTTTTAAGAAAAACAAAACTTGTTGTAGCCGTCATGGCTCCTGTACACCACTGAACTACTTGTTCAGGTACAATCTGCTGTTAATTGGTATTTTTTTATCGATCTTTTCATGTAGTTGTTTTTCCTCGGTTGTTCTTGTATCATCACTGATGCATACATGTTGTACCTGTTTTGGTTTGAGACCGCTCATATTTTCAAATGACTGTTCTTGGTTGCTTGATGCATTGCCCTAGTTCATCTTGATTCCTGTATATTAATGGTGATCTTGATTCACTGTGTTTTTGAGGTGCTAGTATATTACTGGTGCACTGCCTGGGTGGTTTCATCGAGTTGATGCTCATGTCGTTGTCTGCACTTATAAATTTAATAGTGATTGTTGCCACCGCCTGATTCAATTTGCATGCCATTTCACTGTGTAGTCTTACTCAATTGGTCCACTGTCGCTTTGGCATTTCTTTGATGTTTCACTGCCACTTTCGTTTTGCATATCTTATATGCAGATACTTGGGCATTTTGTTGTTTCATTACAACTTTTGATTGCATATTTAATATGCAGACGCTTGAGCATATGTGTTGGTGCATATTTTCTACCTAAAGTTTATCACATGTGTGTTCAAGTCTGCATTTTTGATATTCATTGCTGATGGGCTTCATGTAGTTATGTACTCCATTATTTTAGTGAGTTGCATATCAGGGCTGTTGCACAGTAGATTGTTTTTTTTTTATGTGGTGGCTTGGTACACTGGTGCATGCCTTTGACTGTTGGCATGTGCATTAGATGTGTACGTCATACTTGAACTTGAGGGTTGGGCCGATTGTGTACATCATTACTGTAGTGGCAAGGCAGTGCACGCGAGCGTGAACTGCAGCCACACGGTATTCGTTGGGTACTTCGTCACTATAGTGGCAAGGTAGTGCACGCAAGCGTGAACTGCAGCCACACGGTATGGCGTGTATGATATTCTATTTGTTTTGACTTATGGATCTTTTTGCGTATACCATATTCAGTAGTGGCGAGGCAGTGCACGCATGCGTGTACTGCAGCCCTACTTGAATTAATATTTTAATTGATATTCCAATGGTTTGAACTGTTTTGTTTATTTCAATTCAATATTCTGAATTGCATTCTGATTTGGTTTAATTACTGTCGTCTATTCATTATTTAATTATTATTGCTTCTGTGCACTAATAACTGAGTTTGAATTAGACTGACCCGAGTACTATTTTCTTTTAAATTTAATACTCGGGTCAGACCGAGTATTTCAGGTTGTAGATATTCTGCTTTGGGTTGCTGCTAGAGCTATGAAGTTCTTTCATATCTTTTGGAGTAGTCGTCGTCATTTGTAGTAGTCCGTAAAATTGTATAGGAAGATATGTATTCATGTATATTAAATACGTTAATGTACTTGTATATGTAACTTCCTTAGTCGACTGTTGTAGTTGTATCATATGTACCGTGTCATATGTATTGTATCAAATGTATTGTAACTGACATCAGTTATTGTATATATGAGACTTTCTGTTTGATTTGTGTTCCGCATTATATTATCTGTGTGATATTTTATATTTACTGTTCTAAACTATTACGAACCATCGTAGTTCGTTTTATACTGGAATTGGGGTATGTCGATGGGAGAAAAATCAGAGATGAAAAATGAAAGAAAATATATTTATATACCACTCCCATTGAGATAACCAATACTAGTATAAGGCCTAACTATTGATGGTCGCTCCTCAACAGCCTTATTCTCCGTGCGAGTTGACAGCACTACACCGTAGTGTTCTTGGCTAGCGTGGGTATAGAGGTGGGGCGTCACACTAAGTATAAATATTAAAAGTTAAATATATTATTATTAAAGATAGTTTTAAAACTAAGACAATTTGATTTTGAAAATAAAGATTATTTTGAGGCTAAAAGTATTTAAAATCAGGATAGATGTTTTTGATTCTTTTAAAAGGAAGGTTTTGAAATCATTTTGAAAACAAGATAATTTTGTAAATCATTTGAATAAAAAGTTAGCGGATACAAAACAATGTTCCACTAAATTTTTCGTAGGTTCCATCCTACTTAGGATTCCATCCCTTTAACGGGCTCGAAGTGGATTCCATTCCACGAATAAATTGGATTTTAAGATGCCAGTGCTTTTCTATGAGTTTTAGCAAAATTCCTAATTAAAAAATAAATTACTTGAAATCTAGAACTCTTGATATTCTTGATATTCTTGATACTCATGAGTCTTCAATCTTGATATCTTGAATCTCTATACTGTACAGTCTTCATTCTTGGTACCTGCATGGTTAAATCCTGCATATACATATATTTCTAAACTATAATGTTAGTATTTATATTTTATAATCCTATTCTAAGGTTATTGTCATCAAAACCATCATCTCACGGACTAACGGTTTTATATTGTGTTGGTTGAGTTGTTGAGTGGCTTATAGGTTCTGATCGTTGCGTCTGGCCAACGTTATCGATAGGGATTTCTTAAACACTTGAACATGGAGATTGGACATAATATTGTTTTCAAAATTGGGTAAATGAAATAATTTTACCTTGATTATATTTTATATAGTAGTATATAAATTAATTGATTGTTAATGAATGGTAATATTTGATCATTATCATTTGTTATTTGTTGTGATTAAATAATAAATGTTGTTATTATTATAAGTCCAATTAAAAATAAAAAATTGAAATGAACTTATATAAGTGAAGTGGAATAAGAAGTGAAATTATATAAGTAGAAATTTATAAATATGATTTATAAATAAAAGAATTTGGAAAGAATTTAAGCACTGAATTCACTATCGTTGCTGGAAAATAATAAGGGTGATGACTGCAGCATCATCAATATCATTTTCGAATTTCTGGATGATGGATTTGCTACCATAAATAAATTGAAAATTAAGTTTCATCGTGATAAACAAATTTGAATTTAAAATCCAAGTTTGGATTTGATAAGTATAAGTGAAATGAGTTTTGAACTTATAAATGGAATTAGTATAAATAAGAAAAAGAAACTTCAAAAATTTAAGTGTGAAGTAAGATATGAAGTTAAATTTATCTTAAGTAAAGTTAAATAATTGAAATTTGAATTGGATTTGGAGTGAATAAGATAGATATTCGAAATGAATCAAATATAAATGAATATAGGCTTAAGATTGTAAAGTGATTATATGACCATGATTTGAAATTATAAAGTGTGAATGGAAGTGGACTTAAGTAAATATTCATTAAATCTTAAGTAAACAAGTGTATAACTTATAAAATTGAGAATAGTAAGTTAAAAAAAACTTAAGTAATATAAAATGAAGTTTGGAAAGAAATCTAACTTAAGTAATGTAGAATGAAATTGTAATTTGATATCAACGGTAAATGAATGAATTGAAGTAATAGAATGTAACTTAAGTTGTGAATTAAATAAATGATGATTAACTTAAGTTAAATGAAATGAATTAAATGAGCTAAGTGAAGAAATTGAAATGAATATGAACGTGGGTCACTATATGAAATTCAACTTTAGTTGTAAAATGAATTAACAATTGAATTAATAAATGAATTGAATTGAAATAATGAAAACAAATTAGTTAATTAAATATATTTTTGAATGTTGTTTGATAAATAGAATATGAACTTAAGTTGAAGTGATAAACATAAGTAGTGTGGTATTGAATGATTGTAACAAGACTTAAGTACGTGATTTAGAAAATAAATCAAAAGTGTTATTAGTATTATAGCGAATATACTAAGTAATTAATGCGAATGTAAATGAAGTTGAATGTAAATAACAAATGAAAGTTAGTAAATTTGAATTGGATTGAATATAAATTAGTTGAATGTAAACTAAGTAAATATGAATTGAATCCATAGTGAATGTAGCTAACTGAATCCAATCTAAATTGAATACAATCAATTATGATTAATGAATGTGAATAAATTAGGAAACCAAATCAAGTGAATGTTAATAAAATTTGAATGAATATTGATTTGGTTATGAATCAATTTGGTTGTAAATTTGTTGATGGTTGTTTGTTGGATGTCAGTTGTTTGATGATTGCTTATATTGCATTTGTTTCATTTGCATATGATTATTGTATAGTATATGTTATATATGTTGATATTACTTCCCATATATGTGTTTTCATTCGATTGTTGAGTGGTTAGTAGGTACGAATAGCGTTTGCTTCGCATTTGGAGCTCGCTTTCATGCTATATTAGTGGTATATGCTTGCTAATAATATATAAGGTACATATCTCGGATTACATATCGTACTTTTACACTTTTTCCCTATAGGATGCCTTATCCTCGAAGATGAGATGTATATTTGTGATATTATATATAGTATGATTTTACTACGATCGAACTGCGCAAAGGAGGCTATGGCAAAAAAAATTTGAAAATTTAGCATTAGGGAATTTTTGAGAATTTTGAAAAAAAAAAATTGATAACTAAAAGTTAAGTTTTGATTTATAAATTGAAATGATATTAGTTGATTTTCGAAATGGTAGTAGTTAATAACTATAAATGCATTTGAAGACCTAGAAATTTTTTTATTAAAAAAGGGGTTGAACCGAATGATTTTGGAAAAGTTAAACATTTAAAAGAATTTGGTAAACTATTTCAACTAATTTATTTTGAAAAGTTAATGAAGTTGTAGCATCTTTCTTACTTAGTAATTTCGAGGATGAAATTCTTTTAAGGGAGGAGAATGTAACGACCCAGATTTTTAGTCGTTGGAATTCAGAATATCTAATTGGTTTTAAATATTGAAACGTAAATTGTAGAAGTTAAATAAATTATATTTCGAATATAGTGATTTATTAAGATAATTAAATTGTCAATTTAATATTTAAATTGCATAAGTAATTGAAATTTGAATTTATTGTGAATAAAAATAATTTGTAACATTGTTTAAATTCTATTTGAATTAGAATTAAGTTATAGAAATTTTAAATTTGATTTAAAAGTTAATTTAAAGAAATTGGGTATTTTAATATTCAACTAACATGTAAAAATAGTCATTTTTCACATTGTCTTGGATTTTGACGAAATAGTTTCATCGGGTCTGTAATAGTGAATTATTATAGGATTTCAAATTTCATGTCAATTGGACTTACGGTTTGGTCGTACGAAGCTAAAACGCGTAGAAATTTATTTAAGTAAATTTAATTTAAAATAATTCGATTCGAAAACCTGTCTTTCAAATAGGATGGAATTGACCTCCAAGATATATTTCATTGTGTTCGAAATAGGGCTAAAACATTATAAACGCCAGGCGGCACGCTTCAATTGGAGTTCGAAAATTTTTCAGATGAATAGTGCGCGAAAATTTTCTATAAAAGCACCTCATTTTTCCTTTTTTCACAAACCAACTCAAACCCTAACCCTAGCTGCCACTTTAATTTCAATGGCTAGAATTTTATTCTCTTCCTCCTCGATTTTTGGCCGATCCATTGACAATTAACAAAAACATCCCACTGAAAAATTGTAAAGCGCATCGAGATTTATAAATCCAACGGCGGATTCGAGCCTTCAGCGTCGAATGGAGCCAGAAAATCGTCGCATTTAGTTTTCGTTCGTGCACGATTTTCAGGACCTAGGGTTGACCAAGTTCAACCATATTCTAGGCATGGGTGGCACATGTGGATGCAGAGACGATAGTGTTCTTCGATCGAGTTATGGACGAATGAAGGAGGTGAGGCAATTAGGGTTAAACGGTGGCTAGTGGGTTCGAAGGTGAACCTAGGGATCTCGCTTGGGAAGAAAGAGTTTCATGGCCAGATCTGGTTTAGAAGAAATAACGACCAAGATCAGAGGTTAATAAATAAAAGGAAAAAGAAAGTAAATTATTTAATATATAATTCGTATAATCTTATAATTGCAATAACTTTGTCATATGAGGTCGAAATCGGACGAAACGAGTTGCATTGAGTTCATATTAACAAGCACTACATTTTAGAGATAGAGTGGAGTTGAATGGAGCTAGTGAACATTTTGGTTAAAATTAAATGCTTGTTTAATTTCAGTCGAAATAAATCGCTATTGCGATGACTGCAAGCAAAGTGAGTACAACTCACTCTCTCTGTCTCGCTTATATTTTTATATAAGTGAGAATAAATTTTGTTTATGATGATTGGTTGGGTGGTATATGACATATATATATATATTGATTTGGATATATTCCTGCATATTTTAGAATATGAGACCCTATATGTTCCTGTGTATGAGCGGATGACCCTTTGTGCGCACATCTGCCTCGAAGCAAACATTGTATATATTTTCTTATATGTATGTTTGTTGTAGGAGACAGGTTGGAGGGATCCAACTGGATTCCTCACCGTTGTCGATTCTATTTACAAATATTGTTATATATGTTGTTATCATGTGATATGTAATATTTGTATGCCTTGATTGATATGATTGATGTGAATTCACTTATTTAGCGCTTTTGCTAAATTGAGTCATATTTTGGAAATTTAAAATATTAAAATGGTGTTTTCAATTTAAAATGGATTTCAAAGTGATTTTAAAAATATATATTTTTTGAATTGTTAAAAAATGGATTTATTTTAAATACATACAAGTTATAATTTTTATGTTGTAAAAATTATGGTTTTGTGAAATATAATAAAAAAATGATTTTTGAAATATGGAGTTATATTTTGTAAAATAAATTCAGATTTTTGGACTTATTGTAAATGGTTTACATATCAAATTTATAAAATTGATTTTTATAAATAAAAGTATTAAAATTATAAACAATGTTTTGTAAACATAAAATGGATCTATAATCAAATTTGTATATCGATTTGTAATTGAATTTTAGAAAAGAATTTATAATGGATTTTATAAATAATAAGATTTGAAAGGAATGAATTTACGTATAAAGAGATTTATAAGTAAATTAACTAGTATTTGGATTTTGACTTATATATGAGATATAAATGGAATTGGTTAGTAAAGTAAATTTGTATATGGATGTTTATAAAATATAAATGGAATTTATAAACCTTGTCTTATAAATGTGAAATCAATGTAATTTTATAAGCTAAATATGGATTTTTATAAAAGGAATTATATTCATGAGTTTGGACAGTGAATAAATCCTTTAAATTAAATGTGTAGAAGTAATGAATTTGGTAAAGGAATTATATATTCATGATTTTGGACAGTGAATAATTTTTTAAATAAAATGGATATTTTGGAAAGTGAAATTATAAAAAGAGAATTTAAATGATTTGAAAATAAAATAAGTTGTGAATTTACTTATTATTAAAATAAGCATATGGAATTTTTTTCCAAATATCCAATAAGTGAAAAAGTATTGAATATTATCTTTTTAAAGATATTTTTAAGTGAATAGTTGGAAAGTGATTTGATTTATAAACGAATAATAAAATCAGGCCCAGTGACTATTTAAGTGCTCGATTTTGTTTGTTGTTTTGATAGTTAAATAACCGACTATCAAGTTTGTCCATTTTAGTCCCTCAACTTGATGTGAAAACTAATTAGTCATACACTTAGTACATAACTGACTGTGTAGGCTTGATTATCAGTTGTGTTGAGAATGTTTAATTGTATAGTGCGGAGTGATTACTCCAATCTATCGAGCTTCCATCTTGGCTGAAGGATAGCAAGTTGACAGTTGGAGACGTGATAAGTCTATGAGACTTAATTTTGTGTGAAGTTGAGAAACGTTTTTGCGTCGTTGGTGTGAAGAAACTGGGATCAGATTTATTTAAAAACCACTTCAAACCAACATTTATACGACGATTGTGCAGGTTGGTCGATGATATTGATATTTAGGATTTTCATAGTGAAGGACAGCTTATTGATCGTTTGGGGTTAATATCTCAATATACATACAGTAACAGTGGTCTCTCCATTATTAAATATCCAATGCAAAGACTATTCGCTATTAATCCTAGGGTTTTCCCGATAGGATGTGATAGGAAAGTACCTACGGGTTGTCATGTACCAGGAAAACTTGTATGGACGAGTGTCTGACATTGCATTTCTATGATTACATACATTGGTTTTTACAAACGTACATCTGTGGCGACGGAGTAGGCAACTTCTCTTAGCTTAACACCCTCATTGAGACGTACGAGCTCAAGGGTTGTATTTTTGTGGAAGACAATTAGTAGTCAACGGAAATGACGATGTGACATTCAAAGGTGATGTGATATGTGAAAGGTAATCGATACCTCTTTGGCCTCACTTCTCGGAAAATGATTGAAACATGGATAGAAGAAGCAAAGCTAAAATGCGTCGCTCCCATTAGGAGATATCATCACTCTTCTCGATATATCTTTTCATGCTATGACATAATGTATCTGATTATTGTTGTGTATGCTTGTGGCCATGGATTTTAAGTCGGTAACAACCGGAGTGATGACATATTCGGTACTATCCAAGAAGGGGTAGGCCGGTCTTTTGTTGGTTTAGGCATCGAGTATCTCGACCCTAGGTACATCCCTCTAGAGGTGTACCGAGTTTTCAAAAAGGTAGTCCCTTTACCTAGTCATTTGTATGGAAATCCAAAATCCAATACATGCCTGCCATTTTCTTTTGTATAAAGTCTTGTATTACAGGGTGTATGTTGGAATTTAATAATGTAACAATTTCAATTATTTTAATATTATTTGTGTGCAATAGACACTATTATAATATAAGAGAATTTGATATGAGATGTTTTAGTTATTGTAAGGTAAAACCTTGTCGGTATTTATTTACAACTCGGTCTTAAGAGATACCTTTTGTTTTGATAAAGGAAAAGTTTTGGTAACTTTAAAATTCAGTTGAGATGAGTTTTCTCACGCTGGCTTACCAGACTGATCCAGACGTTCTTCCCTTTCAATGCTCGAGTCAAACCGATTATATTTGCAGATTCAGATTTGGTGCTTTTGGAGCTTCAGCAGGCGAGCTAGAGACCTTCAAGTCGTATACACGTATATGTTTATTTTTCCACTGCATTTGTAAGGACATGTCATTATAACTGTCTAAGCTAATGATGACTTATTGTGTACTCTGATAATGATTTATGTATATTACAGTTTGTCTTTGTAAAGATTAATGATCTATATTATATATTTTCCGCTGCGATGTGAGATTATGTATTGTTTTGGTTTTTCTTCTCTCTTCTTCTTCTCTTCACTTCTTCTTTCTTCTCTCTTTCTTCTCACCCTCTCTTTTCTTTCTTATGATTATCTGCAATCAGTGCACTCTGGGTCGGACATGTATGGTTTGGTGTCGGATTCAAAGGGTGCTGAGTGTGGGTCATCATAGTTTGAACGTGGATTAATATTGATATATAATACTCTATAACACTTATGAAGTTCGAGTCCAAGCACTTCTTCATAAGGGGTTTATTGTTTTTGTAAACAATTCTCTAACATTTTGTAAATATTCGGGAATACTTTAAACTACCATTCAGTGATCTTAATTTGAATTTGATATTTTATGCATCAAATACGTAAGAGAAATATGATATTGCAGACAACAAAACATGTATGATAATTCCTATTGCTAAAGCATAACAAATCTGATCTTACATGTTCCTAATTAAACATTTTAATAAGATATCTTTGCATACCATTTGGGACTTTCCTAACAGCCTGTATAAGATATAATTTATTAATCCAATATCTAATATTAAACAACCAAACTATTACAGATTTTAACATAAGTACATCGTTAACAATAAGCACTATGTTATTTGCCTATAGTCCAGAAAAATCTATGTACCTTTTACTGGTTTATTCTTATAAAAACACGATTACTTTGCATTTTGACTAAAAATCAAACTATTTGATATTTCTATCAAAATAATTACTCAATTCCGATGCTTATAGAATGATACTTTAGTATTGTTTCTTGGATCATATCTTAAAACTCACAAACTCAGTATCATACCCATTGACTTTGAGACACTTTAGTTGTTATCTACAAACAGTCCATTCTAAATTATTATTTAGAATTTTCTATTTCAACAGATATGTATTAAACACAAAGTCATACCAAGCAATAATTTTATGAGTAAATTTGAACGAGTCAATCACGCAAATTTTAACAATTGAAATTTGCAATGCAATTCTTATAAACGTTGTTCACCGTATTCCAACTATATTAGTCTTTCTCTTGAAGACTCATTCCGGCTGATGGATCATATCCTTTCGGGTATAGCTATCTAATTTTGATACAATACTTGGAATCCATTTCAAATTTGCGCATCATACCACATCATAGAGTCAATATTCTAAATGGTTTAATTGACCGCTGAGGACTATCTATTCTCTATATTGATAAGAAACTCATAGTTTCTCTTCAATGTGCAAGAATGTTTATTAGACATTCTAATATGTTGTGTTTGTTTAGATTTGATTAATTTCATTTCATCCTACGCAATCAGTTTGATCTTTGGATTGTATCCAAATCAAATTTTACTACCAATAATTTCTAAAAGGAATTCATTTGCTATGAAGCTAGTATTTCTTGAAACAGCGGTTGTTTCTCAGTGCAACGGAATATATGTTTATAAATACTTTATGAATTGCCTTATATATAAAACTTATTTGGTTTTAGTTTACAATAATTATGTTCAAAACATAAATTGGTCATCCAATGACAGTCGTTCCCAAAATCCTTTGGGGAGATTCATATAAGATCCCTCACGAACAATTATTATGTATAATCTTTTAACTCGCATAACCTATCAACTCTTTGGCCTAGAATATGTTGGAGTTTCTTACCCTTATCTTGTATGAATTTGTAAACTGTTATTTAGATGAAATTTATTTAAACCTTACGTACTACTCTTAAGTATACAACCTTATATAGAGAAGTTAACTCAACTTCACTCACTTTTAATCATACTTTTGGTAATAAGGTTCGATTACTCCTTATCGATACATTATTATGTGTTATAAGGAGGAGTGACTTTTGAGATTGAATCTTTATTCATTTTAGGTATGTTCGGAGCTCTTTCCAATATACTCGCCTACTCGATCAAATCAAATCAGTTTTATTTTCTATCGCACGTTATTTTATTTTCTTTCGTTGTATACTCTATAAGCTTATCAAAGACATACTACATGTGTATTAAATACATATGTCCTTGTCGGTGATAACTCATTGATGAATAAAAATAAAGTATATGGAACCTTTTTGGTATCATTAGCTTGTGATTGCATACATTTATATGCATCAATCCGAATAGTTCGTCAACTCTTATCATGCTCCCATTGACCGGCTGATTTGCCTTTAATTGTTTGAGATATAATTAACTAGCATTACATGATTTATAATCATATAATCAAATTATATGATGTATGCCTATAATTTCAAAATAATTGTAAATAATTTCATATAACTCTGTATTTTCCAGTGCATCACATTTGTTATGAAAAAAAACCATATTATAGTTTTATTTTATAATAAATATTTATAATATTCATTTTAAACTAAAACTATGTCTATTTTTAAGTCAACACTGAAAAACATTTATTATTTCATAAGTAATGTTTGTATTTTTTACAATGTGACGAATAAGTGCTATATGGAAAGCTCCCACTATTTCTACCATTACTTTAATAGTATATGAAGGTATATAGCTCCATTCTACCACTTTATATATGTTATTTATTTTATTAACTGTAACCAGTTTACAGTTGAGAATTTTCAGATTAAACTTGTTAAACTCGAAGCTATAAATTTTGTAGAAAATAATTTTCTATGTGAAAATACAAATCATATTTCTTATTTCAATATTGAGTATCTATTATTATTTTAAAATTCTCGTTTTTGAATTTCTTTATAAAGCAGAAGTGACCATTCACACTCTTCGTCCCAACTGTGCTTTAGGTTACATCCACTCTTATACATTCGGTTTCTTTTCTAAACGGTTGAACCATTCAAAGAAAATCCATACAACATCATAGCGAACTCTTTACAAATTTGCATTTGGTCATTCTTAACCTTTAAGATATCAAACTGACAATTGAATGATCGAATTCTTAGATTTATCTTGCAGCCCTAGGTTCAGTGTTACATTTAACATAATAAGATCGTTATTGTAGTTAATCATATTGAAATGCGATCTCACACAATAATTTGCTTACTTATTTCAATAAACTAATTTCATTAAGGTTTCGTATATTACGAATTATGATTGTTCACCATATAAGATTTATATGTGATCGTATATGGGCCAATTATCTATATCCTTGTATTGTTTTTAGAGTTCGAAACTCATTGAAGGCAATACACAGTCTTGAGCAAGTAAACTCATAAGTTATCAAGTTACAAATGTATTTTGCAGTTGTATAGTTATGAACTTACATGGGTCAAAATGCAAAAATTTATTGGTAAGTATATTTAATTTTTGTTTATCAATATTTAATTATGTTTCTTTGTATATTTTAATTGATTAACATTTTATTAATTATATTTAATGCATGAATTTATCGAAGCGGATTATTTTAATTATACATAGCAGATGTTCTTACAATATTAGAAAGGTTAAATGTTACCGTTTATTTTTCAACCAAGGCTCCCACTTGTCTTTTATATTTCTCCAAACCCTAAAACGAAACATATAAGTCTTTCGACTTCACTAGTGGGTGTTAAGTTTCGTATATTCTAGGATTCTGACCTTGAATAAAGCTCAACAAAACATACTTCCATAGACAATGGATACCTCCTTATCAGTTGTATCATATACAACTCCTAACCAGTGGTTCCTTGTCCTAATCTCATTTTTACCATGAGGAAAGCTCAACAAGTAAAAAGAGCTTGTTCATTAGTACCCACCATTTCACGATAGCCTAAGTATGTTATACATACCTTGAGCAAGCTCAACAAATGTGTTTAAGTATCTTAAATTGTTTATCCTATACATTAGTAATACTACACATAACATCCCTAGCTTAAGAAAAGCTCAATAACTAGAGAGTATGCAAGTAATTTATTACTATATAAATGACAAAGGACAACTTTATATTAAAAATTCATAATCTTCAATATATTATATCAAATGATATCGACTTATGGAATAATATATTTCTTATGAATTACCCTTATGATTCAAGTGTTATAGAAATCATGGTATACATACTTTTACACATGTATTTATTCCTTAAGTCCATTTAGGTTCCTTTAATGTTCTAACTTTAGTTTAAACATTTACATTATATAAGTTTTATCATCATATAACTTCTATACTTAATTAATCTTATATAACATTTTATGTATGACATTATATTATTAAACATTATTTATTCAATTAATACTTTAATTAATTATTATATTATTCAATTATAACATATTATATTGAATATATATACACGCCATAACCTTTATAATAATACGCATATATCTGTATATATTTTAATTTAATAATTTACTCTTCATTAAATTAACAATGGATTTTAATTAGATGTATCGTTTAATAATATATATATTCAAAAAAATTAAACATATGATATATATAATACTAATCTTTTAAACATGGATTTTAATTTGTTAAATCATATTATATGTATATATACGTTAGTTGTAGGCCATGATCATTGACTAAGTAAGAATACAAAAATAATTTTTTTTATATAAATATAATAACGTACACAACCAACTGCTTTTAAACAATATTTAGATATACAAGATTCGTAATATAATATATCTTATTATATAAATAATATATATAAATATGATATAACTAAATAAAATAGAGAATCACTTTTTCATAGAAGCCCTTGCGAATATGTTGAAACGTAGAATAGATTCCCTTGAAGTCGTTCATAAATCAGAAGTTGCTAGGTCTCGAACAACCTTACCACCGACGATTAAATTGAAGTGTTTTGATGTAATTTTGTTCTTTTTTGGACTTGGGGAAGGGATTTGATGGTTGAAAATTTAAGGGAGGAAAGAGAGAGAAAGTCTTAGAGAAATGATGTAAAGAGGTGGCATATAAATAGGAAGTCAAGAGTGTGAAAAGTGGACCTTATTCTCATTTCTCTCTCTTACTATTTCCACTCTTTTAATAATTCAAAATCCTCATTAATTTCCATCATATGGCCACGCAAATCAAGCCTCTTATAGCCAAAGATATCATGCCTATATGGGCCTCAAATTTGGTCCAAGTCCGAATAATATTCAATGTAGTTTTAAATCTTATTTAAAGGTATGTCGTTATCATATATCGATCGTATATTTACGACTATTATAAACACAATGTTTAATATTGTTCAATATATTTTATAATTAATATTTCATTAATATTAATTAATTTACAAAAAATTATAAATTAATCATATCAGGTGGTAAAAGGAGTATTCAACGTTTTCGTTGTGTTACTCATAGGTGTAAATGTGGTCAACGATTAATGTTGAACATGTCAAATGTTAACATTCACACGTCACGTAGCAGATGGTGTTACATTATGGTCATATTTATCGCTTTCTTGGTTTCGGTAATATCTAACTATATTTTGTTAAGCATAACCCACTAGTGACAGTTATTTACACTAATTTTCTTCATCAAAACTATATCATTTTCAACTTATAGATTTTGTTAATCGTCAAAATTCCGATATCATCCAAATTAAACTCTATTGTCCATGCATAAAGTGAGTTCGGTATATAATAATAATTAATCGACCTATTCATGCCAGATACTTTGACTTTGAGTTAACTTCAGTTGATCTTGATACTAACTTCATATAACTAAGGAGACGAATCCTCTCTTTAATAGTGTTTCACTTCAAATGCTTCCACTTGACCCAAATATAGTCGTTTGATGGATGTCATGTCATGATTTAATTATAGTCAAAGTGGAGCTTCCACATTGAAGATCAACAGTATTCTCAAGTCAACAAAACTGTGTAACTTTGCTACATCAATATTTTTTGTTTGACCTTGGGTATATTAACCAATAGAAAAATAACGAGCGAGTCATTTCATAGTTATCTAATAACCATTAGTATGTAATCCCTTGGTGTCCACAGTGGTCATGAGTAATACACTGTCCAACAGTTGGAGTGCGTTGCATACTCTAGTATTAATGCTACAATAGTCAAGAGTAATACACTGCCTAACATTTAGAGAGCGTTACATACTATAATCTCAACAAATGTATCGATATCCAATCTCGAGACATCTTGACTAATAATATTTAGAATAATAAGTTTAAGTTCATTGTGATAAATTACTCATGGCTACAACACATTGTAACTACTATCATAAAACCTACCATTTATGGATTTTCAATTAAATACACTTTTAATGAAATTAATGAATCAAAATAGCTCATTATATAAAGTATATAATAGAAAGCAAACACCTCTTGTTTCGAAAAAGATATGTTATCGAGATAGATATATGTAACAGTTACCATTTATGGATTTACAAGATATGTTTCGATTAATGATAATTATTATAATCGAACCAAGGACTTTATGTTTGGACTATGAAGTTAAATATGGATGATATTGGAATTTTACTATTACCAAATTTCATAAGTTGTAATGTGATATAGTTTTAACGAAGAAAATTAGTGTAAATAATTATCACTACTAGGTAACATTTAAATAAAGTAAAATTGGATTTTACCTAAGTCAAGTGAGCAATAAATCTGGCCATATTGCCACATCACCTACTAAGTGACATGTAAGCATCAATATTCGAATTGTTCAATATTAATCGCCGACCGAATTTACACCCAAGAGCCACACATCCAAAACATTGAATACTCATGTTACCACCTAATTTAATTAATTATAATTGTTATAAATTAACTAAATTAATTAATATTTATGAAATATCAATCATAAAATTTTATTTGATTAGTGTTGATCAATATTAAATGGTGTGTAGATAATAATCATAAATACACTTATTGATATACGATATCAACACTTGTCTAAATTGGATTTAAATATGCTAACTATGTTCGGGTTTAAAGCAACTAGGAGTCCCATAGAAGGGGTTGTTATAGGCAGCTATATAGGGAGTAGTGAGGTTGGCGATATGATGGTGTATGGAGGTGGAATTTTGAACTCAAAAGAGGAGAATCAGTAAGAGAGAAAGGTGGATTTAGATCCTACTTTTACTCCTTAGACTCGCCCATATTTAATCATCTCCGACCCTCACATTGCTGGATCACCTTTTGGCTTTCTTCTACACCACCCAAGGCCTGTCACTCTCCCTCCTTTCTTCTCAAATTTTTGAGTTTAAAACATTAAATCAAGTATAAATCAAGCATTGGCGGTATCTTCATTTAAGACGGTAACATTTTGTGGATAAAAAAAAATCGTTTCAAGGAGTTCAGATTCAATATTACAAGATGTGCTATCTGGGCATTAGGCATAGGTATATTTTCATTTATAATTATATATAATGTATATAATGATCATTATGCTATATAAGTTTAGATAGTAAACGGATATCACAAATCTGCACATATCAGTGTTGTCATCATATGATGGATTATATGTCTCTGTGTGTCATATGTTCAGGCCGAGGTTTAGTAAAAAAATTAATTTCAAATTTAATTATATTATTAAATTAATTTTAATGCAAAGATTGAATTAATACGATATGTAAATATATATAATGTATGTAATTTATTTTATTAATATTTATATATCCATATTGTCACCCCGTCTTTTGGACAAGGCCGGAATATTAACAAATTGGCTAAAAAGGATGGATATCAGGATTGGATATCGATTGGAAAAGAGGCTATGATCGATACTATCAAAATTGGACCAAGCTTTAATCAAGATGGGATCAATTGGGAATGATAAACAAGGTTCGATGAGGCTACATTTCAAATTTCAGGTCAATTGGAGTTCGTATGCTCAAGTTATGGATGGATCAATATTCATGGAAAATCAGTTCGTACCAATACTTTTGTATTGATCGAAGTAGACTCGCTGTTTTCTTTGGATTGATGAATTTCGTATCGATGCAAGCACATCGATTGGATGGATATGGAAAGGTATGTTGGCATGCTTCGTATTGATCAAAGCTTGGATCGTTACGAAGGAATCAGGACTTACATAGATACAGACCTGATAGATATGAAGTTCACCAGGACACTTAGGATCAACATGAAGATATGTGTAGGGGATGGACACAAAAGGCAATGGGAACTCAGGGATCGATACTAAGGAAGGAATGCGTGGATCGATATTAAGAACAAAAATCTAGATGAATATGGAAGATTCAAGAGTCATTTTCGTATCGATCGATACGAAGGAAATGGTCAAGATGGAGCACGAAACATAGATCACAGCATGAGAAGAAGATCGAAGTCCACGGCTATGGATATGGGGACTGACGGATACGTGGTTGATGGATATGAAGCTTTGGATGGATAAGAAATCACCAGCCTACATTACAAACTCATTCTTGGATCGATTATAACTCTCAATCTACGAGTCCAAATGCTATGAAATTTTCAAAGGAGCTTGCTTATAACCTCAAGAACCTCTATGATTGATCTCAACTTAATTGGGCCAATTTGGATGGATACGAACGTAACATGGATCGATCTAAGATCGATCATGTGGGCCTACCTACACGTAAGAAAAGGTATTCGAGTTTTCGGCAGATATTTCCATATCTACTCCTAGAAATAGCGACTCTATGGCAACTAAAAAGGGGGTTCTTCTTCTCTTTTGGCAAAACTCTGCCATTTTGATTATTGATTTCAAAGGTTCGTAATTATAATCAGTATAAAAGGAATAAAAGGATCAATTCAAAGTGGAAGAAGGCCGAATATAGCCGAACCACTATAAATCTTGCATCTTCTCTTATTTTCTTTCATTTTAATTTATTTATTTCTTCGTTTTTCTTCTCTACATCATCTAGATCTAAGATCTGCGTTTGGATATTAAGAACTCGTGTGTAAACATTGGTGCTTTCACTACTTTTGGTGTTTATGACCAATTTTAGCGCAAACACTTTGGTGCTTTCACTGAGAAAGCTAGCACTTAGGGATTTGGTAGCTTGGATTTTGGATCTGAAAGCTTAGGAACTCAGATTCTGGAAAGCAATGGCTAAGAAACTGACAAGGAGATAGAGAACGAAGAGGAGTCAGCATGAAGGAAGTCAGGAGGCTTCCTCAGGAGCTAATCAAGCCTCAATCTTCATTACTAGAGATGAGATGGAAACAATGCTGAAAAGGCAAAAGGACGTGATACAGAACCTACTCTGGTAGGTTGGACAAGCTGGAGTGCAAGGTCAAGGGAATGGAGTTACAGGGAATGCTAGAAATGAGGATCATGAAGCTGAAGCAGCAGGAATAGAAGCAATCCAAAATCAGGACCAAAGAAACAAAGCAAACAGGATGATGGACAGAGCGGAACCATCAGAAGCGGCTCCTACACTCAGGGGCATACCCCCGGATCATGTTAGCTCAATTCCAGGAAGGATACCAGATGGCGTTATGCAGTTTGGCCTTGATAGGGATATGGATGCTTGTCCAGAAGGACATGTTTCAAGATTCCCTCACAAACTCGAGGGGAAGGTTAGAGATAGAAGGCAGAGGCTACCACTTGATGACAACGACAGGTTAGCAGACATGATTAAACGGGCTATGAGGGGACGATTGGGGAATAGTGATTTGGAGGTTCGAATTGGAGCCTCTTTGCTTCCATGATTAGGCAAGCTAGGAATCCACCAGATTTCAAACTACCAACGCTGGAAATGTATGATGGGAGAACGGATCCCACTGTTCATTTAACAAGTTACATGAGGTACATCGAAGTACTGGGGGCATCAGAGGAAGTAATGGCGCGGTGCTTCCCTTTGTATTTGACGGATGTAGCAGCATTATGGTTCAGACAATTGGAAAGTGGTTTTATTGGCACATGGACGGAGTTAATCTAGGGGTTTATGAGGCAATTTTGGGTACACATCGTGAGGCCCAAGAATGTGATGACTTTAACATCGATAAAATAGTGGAAGGGAGAATCACTTAGGGATTTCTCAACCAGATTCAATGTGGCAGTGGCTTCGGTGGATCGACCTGATTCGTCAATGGTTTTGATGGCAGCAGTCTCAACAGATAATTTGGACTTGAAGGTATCCTTGGAGCGGGATCCACCGATGGATCTGGGGAGTTTTACAATGAAGTAGATAGGTTTGTATGACAGGAAGACGCAAAGGCTGAAAGAGAGGGGAGAGAGGCTGAAGTTTATGTGACAAAAGGTGAAGGTCCACCAAGGGAAGATTAAACAAGGATGATAGAGTGAAAAGGAAAATGAATGACAGTGGTAAAACATCGAAAAGCCAACAAAGGGAATCAAAATTCTCTTCTTACATGGATTTGAATGAAACTTTGGAAAGGATTTACTTGGATACTCGAGGGCACCTCCAGTATCGAAGGCCGGCAAAAAGGGAACCCTCTGAATACGAGCGGGCATCGAAAAACCATTGCCTATTCCATGAGCTGGATGGACACAACACGAACGACTGCAGGCGTTTGAAGGATATTATTGAGGAACATGTCAGGAATGGTCATTTGCAACAACACAAAAGGAATCGAGCTATGGAAGTGGAACAGGAGTGGCAACCGCCCACTTCAAACGAAGATGGCACTGGATCTAGACAACGTCATCGGCTTGTTATCAGCTGACTGGATTTATGACATGGAATAAGTAATAAACCCGAAGTAATGCGGCTATGTCACTCATACATGTATGGGATCGAGGATGGTCCCTAAGCATGCTCTGAGATGAAGATAAACCGTGATGCTCGGGTTTATGAAATCTTGTTTTTTCTATTTTTCTGCAAACTCTAGTTTCTTTCTTGGTACTATGGCTATTTGATTTTCTTTGTTATACGGACTTTTATTTTATCAATTAAACTTTGTGACGATTGGATGTGAATTAATGTTATAAATAATACAGGTCACGCGATTACGGTCCCGACCAGAGAGATAGGGCAGTAACCGCGAATGATGAGTCCCTTCGTCAAAGAGCGATGGAATTGACTCGAACACGGAATAAGTCCTCGTCCAAAGAGTCGAGGCCGAAGAATGTAAGTCCTCGATCGAAGAGTTGAGGCCGGAGAATGTAAGTCCTCGACTAGAGAGTCGAGGCTAGAGAATGTAAATCCTTGACCGGAAAGTCAAGGCCGGAGAAGAAAAACCATGGATAAGCCCTCGACCGGAGAGTCAAGACTGGAGTAGGATAAAATGACCCGGCGAGGTCTATGGATTTGGACCTGGAGAGGTCCCGGCTTTGGATATGTACCCGAAGCGGTCCCGATTTTGACTGAGGACCCGGCGAGGTCCCGGATTTGGATTACATGACCCAGGGAGGTCTTGGATCCCTTAATTTGGATGTCAACCCGGAGGTCATGGGTTTGATTATTGAATTCTGGATAGGTATATCAGAACTCGATTGGCGGGTTCGAACGGATATGGAATTGGCTAAGGATTTGATTGCTAAATTTGGAATCAAATATTGACTCAGAATAGTTATGAATTTGGATAAGGATATGGTTATGGAATGGCTTGGTAATGGATTGGATTATGGATTAGATGATATGGCTATGGATGAGATATGGACTTTGGATGTTGGATTTAAAGCTATTCAAAACATGCCTTTCTATCGCAAGGCATGTTTTGAGGGGGAAAATATTACCTCGCCTTTTGGACAGGGCCGGGATATTAACAAATTGGCTAAAAAGGATGGATATAAGGATTGAAGATCGATTGGAAACGAGTCTATGATCGATACCGTCAAAATTGGACCAAGCTCCAATCAAGGGGGGAAAGATTGGGAATGATAAACAAGGCTCAGTGAGGCTACATTTCAAATTTTAGATCTCAAAGTTTGTATGCTTAAGTTATGGATGGATCAATATTCAAGCAAAATTAGTTCGTATTGACACTTTTGTATCGATCGAAGTAGAATCGACTGTTTACTTTGGATCGATGGATTTCATATCGATGCAATGCTCATCGATAGGATGGATACGGCAAGGCATGTTGGCATGCTTCGTATCGATCAATGCTTGGATCGATATGAAGGAAGAAGGACTTGGATGGATACAGACATGATAGATACGAAATCATATGCTTCACCGGGACACTCGAGATCGATACGAAGATAGGTGTAGGGGATGGATACGAAAGGCCGCGGGCATTCAGGGATCGTAACGAAGGAAGCAAGTGTAGATCGATACGAAGAATAAAGCTCTAGATGGATACAGAATATTCAAGAGCCACTTTTGTATCGAACGAGTTTGTATCGATCGACACGAAGGAAACAGTCAAGATGGAGCACGAAACATAGATCACAGCCTGAGAAGAAGATCGAAGGCTACGATTATGGATACGTGGACTGATGGATACGTGGTTGATGGATACGAAGCTCTGGATGGATATGAAATCACCAACCTACATTACAAACTCAATCTTGGATCGATCGTAACTCTCAAACTACGATTCCAAATGCTATGAAATTTTCATAGGAGCCTGCTTACAACCTCAAGAACTTTTACGAGTGATCAATTCAGATCGATATGAACGTAACATGGACCGATCTAAGACGATCCCAAACCACTCTGGACCGATTATGTGGGCCCATCTACACGTAAGAAAAGGTATTTTGAGTTTTGGGGCAGATATTTCTAGATCTACTCCTATAAATAGTGACTATATGGCAACTAAAAAAGGGGTTCTTCTTCTCTTTTGGCGAAACTCTACCATTTTGGTCAATAATTTCAAAGGATTGTAATTGTAATCAGTATAAAAGGAATAAAATGATCAATTCAAAGTGGACGTAGGCCGAAAATAGCTGAACCACTATAAATCTTGCGTATTCTCTTACTTTCTTTAATTTTAATTTTTTTATTTCTTCATTTTGTTCTCTACATCATCTGGATCTAAGATCTACATCTGGATACTAAGGACTCGTGTGTAAACGCTGGTGCGTTTACTACTTTTGGGGTTTGTGACCAATTTTAGCGCAAACACATATATAGTATTTGGATATAAAAAAATTATTTATATAAATATTTAATCCGAATATTAATATATACTTAATTTAAAATTGAGTGTTTATATACACAAAAGAAATACATAATATGTTTGTAAATACTGTAATATAGTATATAATAATTTAAAATTCATTTCAGATTATTATTATCATTTATTTAATTTTTATATTTATTACCATACAGAAGAAAATATAAAAAATAAAAAATAAAAAAATAAATTTGTACAGCCAAAATCAATTTTCATATGTATGTATGTGTATGTATACAAATTTAAGTAATACTTAATTAAAAATAATTATATGTATTTATTTATGTTATATATAAATATAAAAAATTTAAACCTTATTTAAATACATATAAATATATATTTTACATTCCTTTATAGATTTTTAACTATTTTATGTATATATATCTTAAAGTTAATTTATTAAATTTAGAATTGTTTTTAAAAACATATAAATATTTAAAATTAATCTACATTGTTAGAATAATGTTAATTTAATATGTACATATACACATATTTTATTCTATAAATTTTATATTTTATAGCTAATATTTATGACAGATACAATTGTATATATGTACACACATGACATTTATGTATGCACGATTTTATAGTAAGTTCTCTTGAAAAACATTATAATTAATTTACTAATGTTATCAATTAATAATAAATTAATATGAATGTTTTATTATAATTTATTTTTTATATAATTATTTATTTGAAGTTTAAAATCAATCATAATAATGTATAAAAGTTGTTTATCGGTTCAATTGAAAAAGAATCCTAAACTAATTAATGGATTCAAAGGAGTCGATCAGGAAATTCTACCAAGTAAGGTTAATGCAAGCCCGACTACAGAAGAAAGGGGGCAATGAGGACCTAGTCTCTTAGGGTTAGAAAGAAAAGAGGAAGACATTTGATATCTATGTACTATAAATAGGTAGCCTCCATTCTCATTCCCTTTATGCTTGTGCAACCAAACCCAAGCCTCCAACTGACATTTGTGAAGATAAGTGACGACACTACAACCCATAGCTAAGGAGATGGAGGAAAGAACTAAACAACTGGCATGTTCGACAATCAGCAGGATCACAATGTGGAGACAACATCTTTGTTTACATATATGTTCAATTATATACATACACACTCGATCACATATGTGCTATCATTAAGAGGCCATGTTTAAAAACAAATTCAAAATTCAAAATAATTTTTTAATACTTAATTAATAAATAAAACAATTTTAATATATATATACATATAAATATATATATGTATATGTATATGTATATGTATATGTTTGTGTGTTCATATTACTTTCGGCTTTAGTAAAAATTTGATTTTGGATCTGGTCATAATATATTGAAGTAAATATTTTATTCATTTAAATCACAAAAAGAGTTTGTGGTATGAAAAATAAAAAATCACTGTTTAGGTTTTATGGTAATTTTTTGAATCACACACACGTAAAATTTTCCATTGGGAAATTTATTATAAAAAAGTTATTTTATTTTAAAGTTTTAAAATTTCAGCAAATAAAAATATATTTTACTCATTTATTTAAAAAGTCAAACAAGGTTTAAATTTGAAAATTTCAAACTTATTAAATCTGAATAGAATTTTAAAAAAATTGATAGCAGATATTTTAAATATAAAATAAAAATTAATATATATTACTAGATATTTACTTTGAAATTTCAAACCTATAAATTTGAATTTTAAAATTATTAAGCGTAATTTTATAAAATCTGAATATTAATTAAATAATATTATTTCATATTAATCTTCTATATATGTACCTGTGCAGTTAATGCCCCGCTATTACCCTGCTATAATCTTGCTATATCTCATTGCGTATTTCTACTGCTACGATTTTTCCATATAGCCTTTCCGCTTTGAGCCCCGCTATTTCCCTTTATCCCGTTATTCCCGCTAATATCCGCTATATCTTCTTCAAAAGAAATGAATTGAAAAATGATATTATACATTATAAAATTTATGAAATTAATTTATTTAATTGAATTTTTAATATATCTTCAGAAATGAAAATACTCTAATTTTCTACTAAACTCAATTATGTTATATAACAGTTTTACGTTTATTTATAGTATATTCGCACATGTTTTATTTAAAATTATTTATGTGTTAATTATAATTCAATCAAATGTTAATTTTTCATTTAATTACCATTTATATATTTGTAAAAACATTAAGTATGAGTTTTATATGTTATTTTAGAGTCATCAGCTATATCCCGCTATATCCTCGTCATATCTCCGCTATGACTTTTTGCACCTTCGCCGCATTGAATCTGTCGAGCATTTTAACAGCACAGATATGTACAAAATGAACATTTATACATAACAATAAATTATATTTTGAATAATATAATACGATATATATATATATATATATATATATATTAAAAGAGTGGATGAAAATAATTGGTTTATGCTAATGTAAATATAAACTTAATTATTTGATGTACATGTGTATCGCTTTGGAACCATTGACATATGACATCATCTATACAGTTATTAACAGTAAGTCACGACTGTTAACCATATATATGTTCTCATATCACCTGATTATAGCTTTTAATGTTGTAACATCCCGATATTTCATGCCATTCGCATCCACACACGTGGGACTTGAATTGCTCATAATATTAGATTGTTAATTTTATATTTGGCAAAACTCAGCATATACAGTATATAAATCAATCACATAATCACAGACACAAAGTAATATAACAATAAGCAACAGAAATAGATAAATAGTAGTTCATGAAGCTACTATATAAATAACAGAGTATGAAACAAAGTACAACGGAAATCAAAATACATAGAAGTCTCAAATACATAAGCAATGACGAGTCTAAATAGAACAACTAGAATAACCGAAATAACTGAAAGCTGGATAGATAGATGGATCTCCAAGCGAAGCTCCAAACTCCAAAGGCGAGTCTTACATACTGCGACACTCAGCCTGACCCGAGCATAATGGAAAACACAAAACACTCGAGTCAGGATTAACATTCATATATCAATAAATTCAACCCAAGTGAAATATCAACTGAAATACAAGTAACTTAAAGGATGTTTGGGATAATCATCCTCTAAGGATCCGTGGAACTATCTACTATGTAGTAATATATGTTATTATAATAATGTCTATAGTAAGATAAACTATTAAAATAGCGTTAAGGAGTAACCCATATCCCCTTTAACATAATTTTATATAATACCGTAGTCTATACAGTACTATAAACTCCACCAAACCAGTAGGATATTAGGGAGCACTCCATAGGTATGACATAAAACAAACTCGTAGTGCACTCGATATGGTAGGTGACATGGCACAACTAGAAAATGCCAGGGTAGATATACCAGTTACACTTCTAGGCTGGTGATAACACATAGACACAGCTACCGCCACCTCGTCCAACACTTCCGAAAATCTGAGGATGCACCCAATCAATCACAGTAATAGAATGGCATAGAAGAAGTGTGTCCGATCGGAGGAGCTACCTCACTTGGCCCGGAAATTGCTCCTGTTTTAGCCACTTTATGCTAACTCACGGGAGTCAGGTCCACGTATATAACTCATATAGGATCGTCGCCAAACATCCTACTTCATTTTAGAATCTACACCACGTACATGGTTGTTAAAGTGGTTTTCTGTATTGGCAGAGAGTATGACAATAACCGATCCTGGTCCCTTTAACAACCAAACGTTATTATAGCACCGTTGTCATTTCATTTCAAATAGTTTACAATTCATATCAAAATATCATATTAAACCCATATCAAATCTGATATCATTATTCCCTTTAAAATAATAGTCATTTCAAAAATCATAGCACTTTCAAAGTTATAAAACTTTTGAAATCATAACACTTGAAATTATAACACTTTGGAAATCATAACACTTTGAAATCATAATACTTTGAAATCATAATACCTTCCACTTAATTAGTTTAGATATTAAAATCGTATATATAAAAAAATAGTTATAAATTAAAATAGTTTATATATCAAAATAATATATATAAAAAAATAGTTTTAATATATATACTAAGATAATTTATAAAATAAAAATGGTTTCCTCAAATTTCACATATAAATTCAAATCAACTCGAATTCCAAAAAATTCAATTTAATTCAATCTCAATCATCAATTTCAATTCAGTTCAACTTTCCAATAAACCATTTTATATTGATTTCAAATATAGATTTGAACTACAATTTTAAACCATTTCAATTTCAATAGGTTTCAAAGCTTTCAAACACTTACAAAACTAAATTTGATAATTTCATTTATCTCAAATCCAACTTTATAATTTTTTTTGTTTTGAAATATTCACTTAATAAATTCAATAAAATATAATTTAAGTAAGACTAAATATCTCATTTCGAATTATTTAAATTTAAAAGTGTTCGTTTAATCATCTTAAACAAAATCAAGTTATAAATCATATCTTCAAAATCTCAAATCTAATAAGTTTCAAGTTGATTTTATTTAAGTGTAACTCTTAAACAAATACAATTTCAAATCAATTTCAAACTATCTTCCCAACCTTAATTTATTAAAATTATTATAAAATCTATTTTTTAAAATAATATTTTAAATAAATACTTAAACTTATTATATACTGATTAAATTAAACTTTATTAAATTAAATCTTATTATTAAATTTATTTTCATATTAAATATACTGAATAAATTAAAATAGTAAAATTATAAGTAAAATCCTAAAAATTATAATTTCAAAACTAACTTATAAATTTAAAATTTTCAAAATATACAATTTTAAAAAAATAAAATTTTTAGACATATATAGAAATAACATATATATATAATATTTTTAAATCAATATTTAATAAAACAATATATATATTTCTTCCAAAACCTTGGAACTCATTTTCAAAATATATATAGGCCAACGATGTCTGCATATAAATTTTCTATCCTATGGTCAAGTGATACAGATGTTTATCATTTCAATCCGCAATTTAAATATCTACGCGTGTATATCATTTCAACCCACAATCCCAAATTCAAATCAATGAAAATCACTTAGGTTTATCATTTCAACCCATAATGATTTTCTCCTATTCTACAAGGTCGTTCGGGTATGTATCATATCAATCCATAGGGAATTCTAAACTAACAGGGAACTTGCAGAGTGAGAATAGTTATGATAATAATATAACATATCAACAATAGGTATATATCATCAGTGATAAATTAAATAAAAATATAAACAATAAGATATGGTGTCATATCTCGCAGGTGAACAATTACAGACAATAGCATATCATATATAATAAATATATAATTAACAGTTCAATCTAGCATCATATTTCAATTACCGTTTCAACTGAAATCAAATTTAATAAATATAAGAATGTTAATCGTGAGTGATTGCTCACCTTTCGAGCCTAGAGAGATGAACGAGAATAGAAGTGAATAGACAAGGACAAGCATACAGATCAAGCGAACGGGACAGCGACAAGTTAGGAGTTTGCTGCGATAAATTTGATACTGAGAATGCCAGTCAAGATGGACAAGAGATCGATGAACTAGATATATTTCATATATATAAATTTTCAAAAATCAATTTAAAATTACCAAATAACGTACACTTATATACATATATATAAAGTTATATATAAACATAAATAGATAACATACAAACTTATGTAACTTATATATAAACTGACCCATCATAACTTATATAATAAAATTTATACAAACAGATAATGATAATATAAGCTTACATACATAATAGTATCATATACTGTTAAATAAAACTTTCATTTTATAATTTATATACTATACAACATATCAAATATAAGTTTATGTAATAACATGCATACAGATATATATATATATATATATATATATATATATATATCTATATATATATATAACACTATTATAACTTATATATGATAAACTACTATATATACGAACCTTTTTAAACATAGTACACACACACACACACACACACACACACACATATATATATATAACTAACATATTATATTAACTAATATAATATAGAACTAACACATATATATAAAGCTCTGAATTATATACTTCATATAATATATAATACTAACATAAACATACAAAAAATTAACAAATCAAAATGCCCAACACTAAATTATAGTATACATAAAGAAAATTAAAGCAGGTATAATATAAACAAACAAGTATATATAGCTATTATAGGATATAATAAAATCAAAGCATATGTGCAAAATAATATATGTAAATCATATATTATACTTAATATATATATATATATATATATATATATATATATATATATATATATATATATATATTGAAAAGCCAGAATAATGAATAGCAAGGGAAGAATGAGATACCGAGCTTCAGGAAGAAGGAGAGCAAAGTTGCGGCTGGTGTTGCTAGGGGAGCTTGGTCTCGGCTGTAGGTGGGAGGGCTACCGATTGTATGAAGCTCGGAAATGGTGGAGGGCTTGAGTGGAGGTGGCGGCCAGGTCGAGGCTGGGAACGTATTGAAGAGATGCGGCAAGCTTGGCTATGGGAGAGGGCGAAAGAGAGGGGAGGCGCAAGCATGGACGGGTGAGCAAGGGGCGAAGAGTATGACGGATGTCCATGGTGGGAGGGTTCAGCACTTTGGTGGTCGCGTGTACTAGTTGGTGGTTGTGATGGTGGAAGGAGCAGGTGCAACGCGAAGGTAAGCAGTGGGTGGAGAGGCCGAATGGAAGGTAGAGGGGAGGACATGCTGTGATGACTTGGGTTTCCTAAAGGCAGAGGTGGGTTTGAGTACGAAAATGAAGGGGCTTGCAAAGGAAAGGCTCTGCCACAATTGAAGGAAAGGACCGAAAAAATTATATAGAGGAGAAGAAAATAAAAATTGAATAGATGGAAACATGAAAAGGCATGTCCAAATATAGCATTGAAATATGAAATGCCAAGCGTTGGCTCCATAATTTATTGAAGCAATGACTGGTGGTTTATACTTGGTGAGCAATGAATGGTCACGGGAATCCAAAAGCCAAATTGCGGAACCGTTGTGGAAATCGTTTCTTAGATTTCGCCGCCGTCTCTCGGACTTTGTAACACACAAACGAATATACTGCGGGGGTCAGCACGACGAGACCATCAAAATGGTACACAGATATTAGTGATACGACCATCCTATCAAAAGTCGATATTCAGTACCGAAAATGCTGCTAAAACGCCGAAATTAAGATAAACGGAGCAATAACAGTCCAAATTTGGAGAAACTAAATATGACTCTCACTTAGAAGATGGTTTACAAATTTATTATATAAAAATATTCAGGTTTGAAAAATAGTTTATTATCACCAAGTTTTACTGATTTAAATTTAAATAAAATTACACAACAAATAAACTTTCATATTTTCAGATGAAAATTTACCATTTGCTATGCTTAAATAGACGTATTTCAAATATTAATTTTTCATTTTCAAATTCAATTATTTAAAATTTCACAAAATGTCAGTCAATTACGTTATTAAACTGTTAAAATTTACGGGTCATTACAAATGTAATTGTGATATTTGTACTATGAATACGAAGATATTAATATATTAAAACATAAAATAAAATTAAAACTACATTAATAGGTTAATTTTAAACTAAATTAATAATAAAAAAATTTAAACCACAACAAATAGACAAGTAATTTAAATAAAATTAGATAAATTAAAAATATTTCTTAAACTCTTTTATCAACAAATACTAATTAGTTTTAGTATAAAATTTATTATCCATATAAACACAAAATACGATCTTATGCAAATTAATAAAAAAAAAATTTGACATTCACTCTTTTAACTCTGCTGCCAATGCATTTGATCCAACAAATATAATATACAATCCAATAATACTTCTTCTCCCTCAACTATCAAAAGGAGAAACACATATAGAAGTTCGAACATGATCCAAAGCACCTCTACAAGTCTTGGATTGAGAATTGTATTATGCCAAACAGACATAAGCATTGTTAATATACAAAAGAGATGTAAGGATGAAATTACATCTTAGAACATTGCACTCCCAACCTCTCTCAATAATAAAGTCGATATTTCCGGTTTGATTTTCTGACTTATCTTCTACCGTGTTCGTCGTATAATTATCGTTCATGTTTATAGCTATTTCTGATTACTTGTCCATAAGTTAGTTTCCTTGTAAATTATAAGATTTATCCTTCATTTTCAAAAAATACTCATAACTAGCAAGTTATCCGGAAAGTGAGTCGTAAGTTTTCGAAAAAACTTAATAAACAGTTAGCCTATAAATAAATCATTATAACTTTTTTCTACCATTCTTCAAACCTATTAGCATATAACTTTCGTGTTATGTATCAAGATGTCTATGGTAAAATCCTCAATTACATGACTACCCAA
This sequence comes from Allium cepa, assembly GCA_030765085.1. NCBI lineage: Eukaryota > Viridiplantae > Streptophyta > Magnoliopsida > Asparagales > Amaryllidaceae > Allium > Allium cepa. Next base: position 951,863,640 of record CM060932.1, read on the forward strand.
ACCTACTAATAATATTTTGCTACACAAAATCCACTATAGAAACATCATTTAACTAGGTAAATACTATGTTAAATATGAATACAAACAATAAAATTCTATTAATATCAACAAATAAAACATGTTGCGTGTTACAATTAATATTCTATGTGGACTCTTAAACTCGAGCTTAGTTACTTCAAGGTGAACACTAGTGTTTGAGTTCTTATAAGAAGCATGGACGCATAAGCTCTGACGGAAGAAAAGAGTCACTGGGGAGCTAATGATGAGCATGCTTATAAACTAAGGCAGTTCGATAATTATGATGTATCGGTATAGCAACACTCACGACGCGTTCATTAATTACATAATGCTTAGTTAAAAAAATCGTTAACTATAAAGAACTACAACATAAGTTCGAAATAAAAAGTATCTAAGTGTTCTATGTAATATGTAATATACATGCAAATTAATAGATCAAAGTTTTGCCTCGAGTTAGTCTGAAGAAGTTATTGTAGTTTAAATGAAAATATAACGACTTCTACCTAGTTGGAGTTTAGGTATATATGATAATGTAGCATGTTATTTGTTAAGTACAACTACTAGTAGCCATGGAGAACTACATCGTACATTCATAATATGAAGATTCCAAGTGTATCATATCGTCTACAATGTAGATTCAAGTTCATTGGTCAAAGTTTCATCTAATTCCAATGAAGTATCGTTTAAACAAAAAAATATTGACTTCTAGTTAGTGATATGAGAATGTAGCATGTTATTTACAAAGTATAACTGATAGTCACTACGAAGAATTACAACATACGTTTAAAATACAAAGTATATGCGTATTTCATATTGTCCGTAATGTAGCTGCAATGTCATAATCAAAGTTTCATCTAATTCAAATTAAAATGAAGAAGTTACTGCAGTTTTAACAAAAAAATAATGACTTCTGCCCAGTTGGAGTGTAGATATAGGAGGTACACATGCACTCATGATGTAAAAGTGTAGAGAGCATTTTTAGGGATTTCCAAAGACACATATAAACTAACGGATCGAATTTCTTCATTAATAGTAAAGATGTAACATGTTATTTGTTAAATACAATTATTAGTCACAATGGAGAACTATAACATGCGTTCAGAATATAAAGTATTCGAGTTTCATAATATTTGTAATGTAAATGCAAGTTCATTGGTCGAAGTTTCGCCTGATTTCGAATCAATATGAAGGAGTTTATTACAATTTAAACGAAAAGAATGTTGACTTCTACATGGTGATATTGGATGTAGCCTTATTTGCTAAGCATAATTTGCTGCTCATACTTTTCGCAAGCAATTAGCAAGCCCAATGAAAGGCGGTCTGGCCCAATAAAGGGCCGGCCCAAGCCTATGATCTCAAACCAGCCATTTAACCCAGAAAGGCTTCAAGGTAAAGCAAGATCTCTTCAAGCAACCTTCACATGAATAAGACCAGGACCGGATCAGTCCAGCCTGACTCCTCTACATTATACTTCCAACGGCAGCTAGAGATCATTACGATTTGCCTGGCTCCACATCAACTAGCACCTGACCCCTATCTAAGCCCATCTCACCAAGCAACACTTTAGGAAAGAGTAGCCCACCCTCGGGCATGGCTCCTAAACAACCAGATCCAATTAGCACCCAGCCTCCCTCCCGGACGCCACTCGCCCGGTCCATTACCCGCCTTCCCCACGTAATCCTTAGCAAAATTCCAAACATCTCCATATTACCGACATCCGATTGGCCAGTTAGGCCATGTGGGTACTCAAGCGAAAGCAAAGTTGTCAATCCATCACATCAAAGCACCACTGGTGGGCCGGCTGATCTGATGGGACCTACCATCAGGGTTAAATGCACATTTAATGCAAGCCTACGCCTTGTACAGGAGGGTAATGGGTGCTTTCTCATCCACCAATTATCTTCTTGTTTAAGTTACAACTGCAACCATCCACCTCTACAATTAGATCAACGATCGAGCCTGATTCCGGCTTTTTTCTCACAGCACAATCCCAGTCATACATTACACATTCCAGCTACTATAAATACCTCATGCAGTTATACTTCAAATTGGTTGGATTCTAGTTAACCGGTTAGAACATTCAAAATTTTTGAATACCACATACAATCCATGACTCTTGATATTGCAAGTCCTTATGATTACATGATTTTACTCGTCTTAGGTGCTTCGTGTTTTCCTATTATTCTCTCGTAATTTCTTGTAATTGTAAGAGAAATATATAGTAAGAGAACTTCACAGTGGATGTAGGCAGCTTTGCTGAACCACTTTATAGCTTGTGTTATTCACTTTTTAGTTGCGTATTTAACTCCTTTTTCATTTTAAGCATAGTGATTAGCAAGTAATCTTTTCTCTTCACAACAAACATTGTTTCATTCCGAGGTTGGCTAGAAAACTAGTCAATATAACTGTTGGTCACCATGGAGAACTGCAACTTGCATTCAAAATATAAAGTTTCCGTGTATTATGCATTGTCCGTAATGTAGATTTGAGTTCATTAGTTAAAGTTTTGTCTAATTCTTGGTCAGTTGGAAAAGTTACTGCAGTTTAAATGAAGAAAAAACAATTTTAGCATAGTCGTGATTGAAAAATACATGCATTATCATTTTAGATATTTCAAACAGACACGATGAAAAGTAATGAATTGAATTCTGTTTATTAATAATAGAGAAAGATGCTATGGATTTTTAGTGCAAGAAAAAGCCAAAATGAGTATAAGTAGAGAGAACTATAAATATCCTTTTAATTAAAGACCAAGGTGACCTCAATTGAGATGCTGTAACACAGAGTTAACATGTTAATGCCTTTACGCGTCATTTGAGTTCGTAGCACCTAATATTCCAACTTCATTATATTGGGTGCATAAATAAATATTGTTTTACGTAAACTAGTTTTTCTTATGGGTGTTTCTCATGTCTCTCCAACATAGCTTATAAATCTTGAGATAAAATGTGTGGATGTCTTCGTTGAGAATGCATACATACATATATGTGTGTGTGTGTCTCAATTGAACCTAACTCTAAACTTTAGCAAGTTCAATATTTCTTTATTAATTGTTGGTTTGAAAGTGCAATCTTTTGATTTGACCGTGAAGTTTCAAAATTGTCCTTTATATACAATTGTTTAAAATAATTGTCCACTAATTTGATCCTAAAAAATAGCATCTGAATATCTGTTTCTAAACTCAGTGCGTCTATTAATTGATCCTAAAAAATAGCATCCGCATACCTGATCCAACACTCGATGCATATAGCACCGCATTTTTATTACGTGTAATATTATTGTCAACTGCATACTATGGTGAGTAGTGTTAAGGAGCTCAACCTTTTATTATACGTTTGATTCAAAACAGGTTGAAATAGAAAGTAAATAAACTATTATAATTTTTTGTTACTGAGTTTAAATGAAAACATGATATTTGTCTGGTATCAACGTCAACTTACAAAAATGTCTTTCTACAGATATTAACAAATCTTAAGATCATTTAAAAATAGGATTTAGAAAATATATATTTTTCAAATTCATAAACTCTTTTACATATATTACCAAATTTAATATCGCTTAAAAATATAATCTAACAAATAAACTTTCTATATATTTTTTTAATTAATTGATCATGGAAAAATAATTCAAATTAACAAAAAAATTAAACGGTACAAGGAATAAAAATTCAAACTAAAAAAAAAATTAAACGATACAACTTAGAAATAAAAATTCAAACTAACTACACATGATTCCAACATAAAATCATAGTTAAATATTTATGAAAATCATTTTTTGAATAAGTTAAGTATATATAATTTGTAAAAAAATCAATTTATCCGCAAAGGACATACTAATTCGTGAGCATAATTCCAATTGCTTATATTCTTCGTGATTTGTCTGTTATCGAGCAAGAAAGAGAGTACCAATAAATCAAATCCTAAGATATATGACGGGAAATGACTCGAGCCTAGAACTTGTGAAATTACCAAGGTGTCACGTCGCAAGCTTTGGCTCTTTCTAGTTCATATTTCTATCATTATTATTATTAACTAATACACTCTTGTAACACGAGCTACAATTTTACGATAATAAGCAACTTTTTGTAGAATAAGTCTAAGATTAGTATGTATCTGATGGTATAGTAATCCATCGAGTAATTTGTTTATTTATAGATTTGAGATGTTAACCCGTGAACTACCTAGAGTGCTTTCCGTAATCGATTTATTTATAGGGAAGGCTACATCTCATGTGGAATAATCCGACGAAAATTTGACCAACCTCCGCGCCCCCCCCCCCCCCCCCCTCCTCAGAATTTATAGTTACGTAGACTAATTTATTCAATTTGTATCAAATTTCCACACCCCACTCCAGTGCAAAACACCCTAATCATTTATTATTTCATGATCTTCATCCTTTTCTTCACCAACTCATTCAATCATTCAATGCAATTTCTTTCATACTGTATTTGCTTGACAGTTTGGACAACATTTCTTCAAGTTCCACTTATAAACTGAATTTTCATACTGTTTGTTTGAGGAAGTAGTATGAAAATATCGATCTTCATCATATTAAATAATTAAAAAGGGGAAAAATAACCTAATGTACTAGTTACATATGATTGAATAAGGTGATTATTCAATCTTTAATCATATTGATTGTTTCAAATGATAATCTTGGTAAGCAAGAAAAAAATTTACGAGCAATCAGATATCAGTTAAGGTCATAAGGAAGTTGACTGTGGCCAAAGCTATAACTATTACTGGGTTTGTCTTCATTAACACAACTATGTAAACAGTTACCTATGCAAACACGTATTTTATAATAATAATGAATAAAAGAAAAAAACCACACGTAATCACAATTATAAATTTTAACTTCTAAATAGTTATATGAATAAGAAAAAAAAAAGACTTTAATTATTGGCAAACTTTTTAGTGTTTGGTGGAACATTGATTTTCATTTGTTCCTTGATCATGTAATGTTAATTAATCGCTAGCCTAATAACCACCAACATATTTTCTTTGTCATAATATTTAACTATTATTTCCTATAAATATCTCACTTAAGTGAGTTACGAATTGAACCATGCATGAACATTGATTCAACCCAATCTAGTCTATCATACAAGTCTAAATTATGAAGTTGATAATGACCTATAATCATGTCTAAATATGGGAAAAATTAACAAGTAAAGATCGAGTTGCTAGAACCATGGACGTGACATAACGTTATAAATGAGGAATGGCTTAATAAATATGTCGTTGTGAGTTTTATCCTCCACCCACCATTGTGCTTTTCTTAATGCATTGACCATGTTAACCTGTTATATATAAGAACTATACATAAACTAAATTAATAGCACCAATTTAAGAACGTGAACACATACATTATAATACAAATATAAATATTTGGATTGACTTTACAATTCTATGCATGATACTGAAATCAACTCAATTATATCAGTATTCAATCGTTGGCCTCTCAACCACATTAAAGTGGAACACAAGTTGGGATTTTAAGGGGCCATAACTCTATATTTTAAGCGAAGTTTCAATTTACGGTTTATTTATATGTTTGTTTTGATCAAGTGTCAATGTCATGTGAAGTGTGTCATAGTAAATGCAATGTTTACTATTTTCGTAACAGATATTATAGTGTAGTTGAATTCCAATTAAAGCCATCTCTGTAAATCTGCATTTATGGTTGATTGTTGCTTCAGTCGGTTCGAAAATATGCAGTTGAGTATGGATTTTGCATTTACAGTTAGTCGTTCTCCGTCGAAACAGAGTGCAATATGTACTGTTCTAATGACACTAAGACTCGTGTATGGATTTCTGTGGATGGAGATGAAAGACTTAGGTACAGATTTAATTAGGAGGACTATAAATGTATGGCTATTTTCATACATGCAACAAGGGAACCACCGTTTAGGTGCTTTTGTGTATAACTTAAAACATGAATCAATAAGTTAATTAATTGCGATGGTTGATCACTAGCTTACCTTTACACTGTGAACTATACCAAATTTTTCTTCTTCTTCCTCCAGTACAGATGGAAAATGTAGATGGTACATTGTTTTCTTTTTTCTTCCAGAACATTGTTTAAGTTTAATGGAGCTTGTACAACTCGACAAAGAGCGTACTGTAGAAGAATACGAGACCAAGGTCAAGACTACGTTTGCTCAATAACTAATTCCAAAAAGATAACTATGCTATTCTACCGGAAATAAATTGGGGTATTATCTGTTAACATGAATACCTTGTGATCAATCAGGGAAGAACAGCAAATCTGTTCTAAAATAAACTACTTTTTGTGTAAATATAAACCAATCTTTTATATGCAAGTACAAATTCATAAAATACTGAGAAAGTTATCATTCGTACTAAAATACGAAGGTCTGCCTTTGAGGCTAAAATGTTAAGAAATTTTGTGTTGATAATAATTTCCTATGTAGGGGTTGTATGCCATTAATGTAAATATACTGTATACTCTACAAACTGCGAGCAAAATGATTAAACTAAAGGCTACATTGCCTAAATATCAACACGGCAAAATCCACAGTTAATCGCTTTAGGCCCGACGCTGTTGTCATTTTCAGCTGTAATGTTAACATTAAGTTTTGACTGGTGGAAAAGTGAATATCAAGGGTACGCTAATATTTATTAGAGATATTTTGACTGTAGTCCTTAAAGGTTTCCAAATAGGATTCAAGTGTCTTTTGCCCTCAACTCACAAACTAAATCTACATTTTTAACATATCATGTTGTAGATATCAACATTATTTTGACATACAAAATTCATAACACATTTCACTAGAAAAATCAAAATGAAATTTAATTTTCGATATAAAGTCATAAAATTTATGTCACTTTTAGCAAGAATCAAGATATCTTATGTTTTGACAAAGTTGTATGTTCTGCATGCAAATTACAAATATATGCAATTCCTGCTTTGATAACTGAAATCAAATATTTTCAAATTTTGTTTCGATTTTAAATTATTAGCACCAACTTATATAACATATGAATATCATTGGAAAAAGATTATAAAATTTGAGATTTTATTATGATAAATAATCTAATTTGATGTTTTAATTTTAAGAAAAATGCATATATTTAAACTTGCATTTAAAATGCAAATATTTGCGAAATGTATGTGATAGTGCAACAATTTCTATAAGCATATGCAAAACATAAATTTTCTCCGAAACATATAGGTATATGAATCTTGTTGGAAAGAATATAATATGATTTAATGTTGAAAACATATTCCATTTGGAAAGTCAAATGAGAAATGTCAACTTTTTTTTTCTTTTTCTTTCTCGTTCTTTCTTTCTAAATCGGTATATAGGAAGGGTTACTACCTGGTAGATGATCATATCAATGGAAATGATCTTGAAGACTCGATTTTAATTATTGAACAATGTAGTAACACTTTCCTTAGGAAGGGGTGGAAGTATAGTATTGCAAGAATTAGGTTTGGGATAAATTTTTGATATGAGCTTTGAGAAAATAACCTATTGTAATAATATGCTTCTAAAAAATTAGTTGTAGAAATAAATCTAGTTTTCTATAGTTTGTGCAGTTTAAAATTGCACAGGTTTTAAAATGTCATTATATCATTTGTAATTTTAAATTACATAAGCTATACTATTAATTTATTTTTCAAATTGTACTTGTGCAGTTTTGGATTTCACAAGTTCAATTTCGAGATAAAAAAAACAGCTGTTTATACCTTATTCCATTCCTTCTCTCTTTCATCACACAAAACCCAACTTCCTTTCATTCCAATTTCTTCTAATCTTTATAGTTTTTTGTATCATAAGCAAAAAATTTATTGAAATAAAAGTAGTTTTGTTTGAAGATTCTCTAAAGACACATCATTTTCTTCTCAGATCAACGTATTAATTTTACAAATATTGAATTTAGGGATTTTTCGAAAATATTATTCAATTAAGTAACAACAGGTAAAGTTGTTAAATTTTTTTTTTTTTGTGGCAAGGCCAGCCGGTTTTATAGTGGGCCGTCCACTTTTTATTACGAACGTAATAAAAATTGAAGTACAGGAGTAAGGTAGAAGCACCTTAACTACTAGAACAAAGCAGAAAATACAGCACGGGTACTTGACAACAATGTCACAGTAACTAAATAACAAAAACTAGCACTCCACAGAGGGAGAGTCACTAACAACACCAGACAACAGTATAGGGGCAGATCCAGAAAGGCCAGCAAAAGGGCGGAACCGGAGAGCAAGACAAGGGTCATACACCACATCATCAGTACAGTAGATAAAAAATCGATTCCAGGATGGATCAGCTAGCATGTCAGAATTTGAAGTCGCATATAGACCGTCCAAATCAAGAACTATAGAATCACCTGATTGTTTATAGCGAAGGCATCTAAGGTCCTGTTGATCATCAGATACAAACCGGAAGAAGGATTCATCAACCAGATTATACCTCATATCAGAAATAGGATCAATCCAACACCCTTCAGGCTCATCCCAAGCAACAGGAGGCAGCAGCGAGGAAGGGTCAGGATCAACAATGTCAGGAGCAGCACAAGGAACCTCAGGAACAGACGGAGAAACAGGAGGAACTAGGGGCAATGAAAGATCACTCTGATCAGGAAACATAGCCTCAGGAGGAGAATATGTATGAGTCGGAGGGGCATAAACCTTGGGGACTCAGATCCTACGACAGGGGCGCGGCAAAGGTATCTTCGGAGCAGCCACGGATGCTTCAGAATGATGACAATCTATAGTAAGGTGTCCAAAAGAGTGACAGAAGGTACAAATATCCGGTACCCAGCCATAGCGAACCCGAACTTCCACCACATGCCCAACAGCAAGCTGAACAGGAATAGAGGTTGGGAGGGGCTTAGAGGGAGAAATTTCAATAAGCGCCTTCGCAAACATCAACTTATCTCGTGCCACCGTGTTAGAGTCAAAACATTTTAGCTTCCCAATATTACAAGCTAACCAATTCAATCCAATAAGCGGCTGGAGAACAGAAGGAATATGAGAAAAATATACCCAAACAGGGATAGAAAAAACTTGCTCTCGAGCACACGCCACCTTACAAGACCAGGGGGTTACAATAAAAGGTCTTCCATCAACAAATGAAGGCTCCGCATCCAAAACTTGCCTACGCTCCTCAGAAGAAGAGAACTTTAGGTAGTACATCGAATCAATCAACTTAACATGCAAATTACCTCGAAGCTTCCAAACCCTCCGAAGCACCGTAGCAGCCGATGTAAGACGGTGTTGCGAGTCCAGAAAAAAACCAACCAAATAGTCTGTCCAAAATTCCTCACCGGCTTGCAACACACTAGGGGGAGAAATCATCACACCATTTTCCTCAACCATATCAAATTCAATCGGTACGTATACTCCCGCATTACGGGGCAAGGACGTGAACAGAGAGGACCACGATTTTGTGGATTGCGTCGGTACATCAGCAACAAGGCTCGGAGCTGCAGAGGGAATAGTAGCATCTGGATTAATAACAGAGACATTAGGAGCATTTCTCTAAGGGGAATTTTCACAAGCATGTGAAGTGCCTTGCGCACAACAGGGAGAAATAGCAGTAACACACCCCTGGACAAGGACAGCCGCACTAGTAACCACGGTAGGAACCATAGAAGGTTCGTGCCCACAAACCAAAGTAGTATTACTCACTTCAGTACTCAATAATTTCGGCAAACTGGACACTTGAACACTCGCAGCCAAAAGAGGAAGGCCATCATGCGCTGACACCCCAGCGACTAAAGCACTGGCACGAACTGGAGAGGATAGCAAGGGAGGAAAATCAGTGTGCGACAGGAGAGCAGGAGGACGCGTAGACATAGACAACGAAGGTTTGAACCCACGGCCTGACCGAGTTGATGACGGAGAGAGGGGGATGGAATGGTGAGGGGACAGAGATGAGAAGGGCATACGAAAGAATGAGGAGGCGAAAAATCAGAAGATAGGGGCGATCGAAGACGAGGATCTGGATGCAAAAATCGGCAGAGGCCAAAAATCGCCAGTAGCCATTATTATGGACATCGGCAGAGACCTCATTTATTCATTATTAGGATCTGGATGTTAAATTTAGTTTCATGTAAGTTATAGTTATAGATTTTACTAGTAATATTTCTTAATATATGAAAGTTTATTTTGTTTTTGGGGATAATGTCAATGGTTCTAATTATATTTTACTACGATGTAAAATTATGAAAGTCTATAGGATCTTTTTAAGTAATGCAACATGCATGCATGCATGCATGCATGCATGCATATATATGAGTGAGAGAGAGTGTGTGTATATTACTAACTATATTAAGCAGAGAATAATAATTGAATTTAAATAAGGTAAATAATAAAAGCGAGCACATTAGATATTTTATACTGGCTCGGAGCTTCAGTCCTACATCTAGTCCCGAAGCTCCATTTCGGTATTTCTTTTAACCAACTAACCTTCGCTTCGCCCGGAGGAATAAGCTAATACAAAGTATATCTCTGACAATCTTGTGTTTCAAATAACACGGATTTTGACTGATAGTATAAATCTTCCTATGATCTTCTTTGAGTATGTGAATGTGAATGCTTTGAGTTGTAGGAAGTGGTTTAACCAAAATTATATTTTGGTTATGATAGATTGAGAGTATGTAAGCAATGCATGCACTAGAGAGTATCAATCATGGTAGTATTTATAAATTCAAAAAATGCAGATGAAGAGTTGTTACTGTTAGATAAGGTCTATTCATTTTAATGGCTGCAACCTTTCGATGAAGATTTGATTTCTATTCATTTAAAGAAGTGTGTTTGGAGTTTTGCAGTTTTTCAAATGACAAACATCTGTGGGGAAACCTCAGACGTCTGTGCCCATGGAAATTTTTTTTTCAAGTATTATCACAAATGTCTGTGGTTTTTCCTTAGACGTCTATGGATGATAAATTCAGTTTTCCAATTTATGTTAGTGTATATGAAATCATATGTGCATATATACTCAAGGAGACCTTGCAGTGTTTTATCTAAAACTCTTAGTACACTAAAATAACCTTACTAATCATAGCATGGTCCATAGAATTTTATTTGCCTTCGAGTCCCAATATCTTTGAGCATGATATTCTCTTGTATTATATACCTGTAATCTTGATAAGATGTATAATATATATGATTGTATAGTCGTTGTCATTGAAACATAGAATGGAGGTTCTAATATTCTCCCCCCTTTTGATGATAACAATTATATAAGACAAGCACTATTATCCCGGTGGTTAAGTGATTCGACTTTGGTGTGAGAAATTACAAGTTCGAAACTTGCGTAGCGTGATTCGAAGATATACTGACATGTGATTTGTGTTATGTTGTCCTAGTGACATGTTGTATCTGAGTACCATTTCAAAAAAACAACAACTATACAATCAAAACAGAAGAAATATTATAGTCATTCATAATAAAAATAGGGAATGTTCACATAAAGTAGATTTTCTCTCCCCCTATGTATATGCGTAAATTTCTCCCCTTTGTCATTATCAAAATAAAATAAAAGACGGTATGTGTGCATTCCCATAGTATGTGTAAGATACTAGTATGTTATAGATATGAATATGGATAATTAAAAGTAAATACGGACGAGTAAGGCCAAGCAAAAACGGAGACTAAAGTATTGTAGCAGAAGTTAAAAGTTAAATAATAAGGTGCTAGTTGTAGTGAACATAAATGCTAAATAAAATAGTTAAAAATAGCTGGGAAAAAAAGAGATGCTAGTTGTACTGATCGGACGAATAAGAAAACCCATCATAATTTTCATAATACTCCCAATAAGACGAAGGATCTTGGTCGTATGCTCCTGCCAGTTGGTTTGATCATTATACTCCTCATTTTCTTGAATGGAAAGTCCTTCAAAAGCTATGTACGGTTGATGCTGAAATTACTGAGGGTCAAACAAGGACATATCATCACAATCTTCTTCCTTCTCATCAAGTTGCTCTTGCACAATAGTCTTTCCTCTGTCGTGAGAAGTTTCTTCATGAGAAGTATGAGACTGATAAACTGGTGTTTGTGATTGGGGGGATGGTGTAGGTGAAGGGGAAGATGAGGAGCGAGAAGACGATCTGCCATGAACTTTTTTCGTAACTTTTCTTAAAGTGTAAACAACCTTTTCTAAATGGTCTTTTCCATTTTAGTCATCCTCGTCGAAAAAGAACGTTCCAACCCTGTCATCTTTTTGTTCAAAGTCCGCTGTTGACCGTGATTAGCTTTTTATTTTTAAGCGCTTGTTTGCACAAAAAAGGGCAAACACCTATAAGATATTATAGTAGAGAGATATTGTTTGATAGACTTTACTTGCGGATGATTGAGATAGAAAATTAATGGTTTGCAATAAAATATAAATAAAGGACTGAAATGTAAAAAGACACAGAATTTATAGTGGTTCGGTCTGAATGTGCCTACATCCATTGTTCCTCTTTTATTTTATATCTGATTACAAGTACAAACTTTGAATATAAATAAACTTGTTGTTAGAACTGAGGATTTTCTCTTTCTTAGTTGTCTGCCATTGTTGATGGAAGCTTCACTATTTTTCTTCCATCGTCCCTTTATGATGCCATATGCCTGGTATTTATAGAGTGAGTTTGAGGAGAGAGACAGTTGAGAATATGGATTCTAGGCTTTGGTTAACCTTCCTTCCCTAGAAATGTGGTTCTACAGTTGTTCCACTGCTTTTGGATGCCAGTTGAATACTATCCTGGTAGCTCCCTTTAGCCGCTCACCCAGACCTTGAAGTCTTAAATACCGAAACAAGTAGGTTAATCCTAAAAGTACAAAAAAGAGCAGGAAGGGCTGGACCAGATATGACTGATGGGTCCATCCCCGAAAGGGCTGGACGAAGTGGGTCTGGTGGGTTCAACCCCAAAAGGGCTGAACCACGTGGGTGCGGCCCCGGAACAGGTGGGTCCGGCCTGGGGCAGGACCAGGTGGGTCTGGCCCTGAGGTGCCGGACCAAGCTGGTCCAACACAGCTTGACCAGGTGGACCCTGCTCCAGGAGCGGACCAGGTTGCTCCGGCATAGCCGGACCAGGGCCGAACCAGACAGGGATGGTCCGGCAGTGCCGGACCAAGTGGGTCTAGCATTGTGCCAGACCAGGTGGTTCCGGCATTTGCCAGACCAGGTGGGTCCCTGGTCCGGTAGTGCCGAACCAGGTCTGGTCCGGCACTGTGCCGGACAAAGTGGGTCCGGTATTGTGTCGGACCCGAACCCTGGTCCGGCAATGTGCCGGACCTGAAATTTGGTCCGGCAAGCCCGACCAGGTGCGGGTCCGGCATTTGCCGGGCCAAGTGGGGCTGGACCTGTATGGGTCCGGCTCTCGAAGGCCAAACCAGGCTATCAGGCCCTGTTGGGCCGGACTCTGCTGGGTTCAGCCCTACTGGGTCGGACCCATTTGGGTCCGGCCTGGGTTGTTAGGCCCTACGGTGCCGGGCACGTGCAGGTCCGACACTACTGGGTTGGATTTTGCGGGTCTGTCCCAGTTGGGCTGGGCTTTACTGGGCCTGTGCGGACCTAATTTTCTCAAGCAGTTCCTTTGCTGATGTAGGCAGTACCAGGCCTTGGCAAAAGGCGGTCTTCGAGGCTTTGTCGTCGGACCATGTTAGGAAAATCCTAGAATGACCATATCTTTCAAACAGTTATTCAGATTGAGACGCGGTTCAATCGGTGCTTACATCTTGACCTCACGAACATTTCTAAGTAGCTCTGAGTCTATTTCAAAACTCCAACAATTTTTCCTCTGACTTTTCATATCCAATATGGCATGGGCGAAAATGCCCACAACATTTGCCCCTTAAAGTATACTTTCACGAATGCAAAGTATGCTTCGTTTGATCTAGGGTTGCCTCACCAACATTGTAGGTGTCATCCTGATGTTTTACTATCCACATCTCATCATCGTACCCAAGACGAGTCTCAGTTCGTTAATTATATGCGATGATTCGCTTGTCTTGAGGAGGACTTGCTGGTCACTTGACGCTGTTTTTTAATTATCTTGCATTCGGTAGGGAGGCATTTCCCCTTATCCTTCCTATTTCTAGCTTCAAGGTCTTGAGTAGTACGTGGACCTGGTGATATATCCTTAGTGGTATTTGACTTAGGACCCGCAACAAGGAATTTCTGCTTCCGACCATCATATGGCCAGGTTGAGTGAGCATGGTCTTACCATTGTTAGAACCCTTAGTTTACAATTTCAACGATCACAACTATACAATGAAAATCATATATATATCATACAGCTATACAGATACATATTCAAAGCAAGACAAGCCACTACTATGACAAGTCGATGACTAAAGCACTGAAGAGATTCATCTACAAAGTTGCACGAAGATCGAAGAGAGATACACTTAAGAATAAACCTAGGAGAACCTCACTTAACAGGTTCAAATGTCTGAATGTAGAACTTCATATGTTTGAATATAGAAGATGAAAAAAAAAAATAAGTTCTCAGATGTCTGAAAACACCATTCAGACGTCTGAAACTGGGCTCGGGGAAGATAATTCAAATTACAACTGTCATCTCCGAAGAGACACAACTCCATCTCTCCTTCACAACTCTTCACCAGTGAACAATGACGACTCTAGACTGAAACAGAAGATATGTAACTACTAGAAGCAACCTTCTACAACTATATAAACGAGAATCAAGAAGGATCAAAGTACTTTAACAAATTCATTCGACTCTCTATCTTGATCATCTCTTGTTCTAATCATCCACTTGCTATCAAATCTGCAAATCTGAGATCATACACTTCCATACTCTCTCGAACAATATTGTATTCAATCATTCAAGAGATATAGGAATTTTAATTGTACTATATAGTAAAAATCTGTGTAATAGAGAACACATTCTTGATAAAGAAACTCTGCTATTGTAAACCTGTTCCTTCGGGTGAAGTGAGGGTTATTTGGTGAAAGGAAATTCCAAAGAGGAGCTTCGGGACCGGATGTAGGGCGGGAGGTCCGAACCAGTATAAAATCTCTGGTGTGATTATTCTTATTTACATACTTCACTATTGTTACACTATAGTTTAAATTAGTCATATACTTGTCATTTTATAATCGATCCACCATATTATAGACTTTCAATTGGTATCAGAGCCTGAGATTCTAGAGATCATAACAACATCCTAAAATAAATGGCTATAAAGAGATCTAGTCGAGGCAATAAAAAGAGGAAGAGGAACAAAGAAGGATCAAAGGAGCAAACAAACAAATGCTTCATGGCTAAACTCAGATCACAATTGGTATGTTTAGATTCCTTATATAAAGATCTTCTGTTAGCACATGATGAATTATTAAAAGATTGTAAAACTTTGAATAAAGTTAATACAATTGGTTTAGCTAAGTTAAAAAATTGTGAGCAAGAAATTTCCAATCTAAAAGAAGAAAATAAATTTTTGGTAAAACAAAATAAATGTTTTGAAAATACCGTAGAAGAACTTGTTTTACAAAAAGATTTCCTAGAAAAAGAAAATGAGCAGTTAGAAGATAAAAACAATGATCTTTTGGAGGAAATCAATGTTTTTCAAAATTCTTTAAATAATTCTAGTTCTTTAAATTTGTCTCTTCAAAAAAAGAATTAAGCTTTAATTAAAAATAATTTAGAATTATCTAAAGAATGTGAGATTTTAAAAGTTAATAATAATATTTGTCAAAAAGAAATTTGTGATTGTAAAGCAAATTTTGAAAGGTTAAATACAAAAATCATAAATTTTAGCAAAGGTAAAGATACTTTATCTTCCTTAGTTACAAATTCAAATGCTCACAATGATAAAAGCGGTTTAGGCTATAAATAAGCTAAAAGTAAAAATAGTACTAGATGTGCATTCTTGCATACTAATTTTAGTGCTAGTGCAAGTACTAGTAATCAAGATAGTTTTAAAACTAGTTATAGTCATAATAGTACTTTGTTTAGAAATGATAGAAATTATTCTTCAAGTACCAAGCTAATGACTAATAGTATTAAGATATGGATTCCAACTAATATGATTGATCATGATGGACAACTTTATATTAGCAACTATTATAAGAATGTGATTTGTAATGAAAATTATATTTATAAAGGTTCAACTATACCCAAATGGGTATGGTTTCCAAAGACCTCACCCCCAGATCCTAACATGGTAAGTGGGTACCGAAAATGATTATTGTTTATTGCAGGTATTCGGAGAAACAAAAGGAAAAGGATAGATTTTGGAATTTCAAAGAATGATCCATACGTTTAATAGAATACGTGCTTACAATGAAATATGGACTTCAGCAATTATGGTAAATTCTATTTTATTTTTTATCCATAATTAATATTGAGTTTAACCCACTATTCACAAGATATTTTATATAATTTATTATATTCCCTCATTCTTTTTGATAATGACAAAGGGGGAGAAATTCATATGCATTTTGATAGAGGGAGATATTATACTTAGGAGGAGATGTTATATTTAGGGGGAGAACCTTTCTGTAATTGCTATCTAAGTGCATTATATAGTTGTCATCATCAAAAAGGGAAAGAATGTTGGAACCCTTAGTTTACGATTTCGACGATGACAACTATACAATGGAAATCATATATATATATATATATATATATATATCATAAAATTATACAGAGACGAATTCAAAGTAAGACAAACCACTATTGTGACAAGATGATGACTAAAGCACTGAAGAGATTCATTTACAAAGTTGCACGAAGATCGAAGAGAGATACACTCAAGAATAAACCTAGGAGAACATCACTTAACAGGTTCAGACGTCTAAATGCAAAACTTCAGATGTCTGAAAACACCATTCAGACATGTGAAACTGAGCTCGGGGCAGATAATTCAAATTACAACTATCGTCCCCGAAGAGACACAACTCCATCTCTCCTCCACAAGTCTTCACCAGTGAAAAGTGACGACTCTAGACTGAAAGGGAAGAGATGTAACTACTAGAAGCAACCTTCTACAACTATATAAATGAGAATCAAGAAGGATCAAAGTACTTTAACTAATTCACTCGTCTCTCTATCTTGATCATCTCTTGTTTTAATCATCCACTTGCTATCAAATCTGCGAATCTGAGATCATACACTTCCATACTCTCTCGAACAATATAGTATTCAATCATTCAAGAGATATAGGAAGTTCAATTGTACTATATAGTCAAAATCCGTGTAATAGAGAACACATTCTTGACAAAGAAACTCTACTATTGTAAACCTGTTTCTCCAGGTGAAGTGAGGGTCATTTGGTGAAAGGAAATTCCGAAGAGGTACTTTGAGACTGGACGTAGGACGAGAGGTCCGAACCAGTATAAAATCCCTGGTATGATTATTCTTATTTACATACTTTACTATTGTTACAATATAGTTTAAATTAGTCGTATATTTTTCATTTGTATAATCGATCCACCATACTACAGACTTTCAACCATTTGATTGCCGAGTTTGTATATTTTCTTAATAATTTTTTCATGCTTGGTTAAGGTCAATTATCGATGAAGTAATGATTTTACTTTGGAAAGTATTTGTATGTAAACTATTTTGCATAGCATCGTTGAGTGGAGGTTGGTCAGGTCTGGTCAAGCTGGGCTAATAAGCTATTGTTTCATCTAGTCTGGTAAAGTCGCAATATTTGAGGGTAATTCCTTGCTCCTTCATTACATCTTCCAGGACTTGCCTCCAGGCATATTTGAACAGGATTATTTTAGCCAATTTCCATGGTATTTCTCCTGCTCATATCTCATATATCCATTTTGAGTCAACTACTGGAAAGTGTTTAATGGTGTAGGTATCGAGTCTGAGTGAGTGGCCCTGGCTTCTTTGAGCGGAGTATTTAAGGAGATTTGCTGACCTTGTGGATTAGGTGTTTTATTGTCTGCCCGGTTCATGCCGATTATTGCAGTCAGACGCCTCCCGCGTGGAGTGTTTATTGGTGACTTCGGCTCGCTATCTCTAAATTGATTAGGTGGAATCAATCTTTCAACTCAAATGTCTCGTTGGCTTTGGCTGTAGAAGATCGTCCTATTCTGTTGACTTTACCTATAAGTTTAGGGTCCTTTTGGGCCTAGTGCGGTCAAGGGATTTTATCCTTGTCTTAGAATTAATTGCTGACTATTAATACACTTTTATTTGAAATTTTACCACAGATATATGTTAGAGTCATCCCGCATGTCCTCAGGATAGATTTACTAGGTAAAGGTACCAAGCTACTTGTGTTAAAAAAGACTTTGATATGAATTAATTACATTTGGAAAGTTATAGATCGAATCACTTTTATTTAGAGACGTCATTATTATTCGAAGTGATTCCCTATTACTAAGGTTTATCCGCTTTTTATTTTCGGATGCGGATATTTTCGGATATCCGAAAAATATCCGCGGATGCGGAAACTGATGTTAATTCTCAGATATCCATGGATATCGGATGCGGATTTAATTTTTCGAATGCGGATACAGCAATATTCACATCCATTTGCATCCGTTGACATCCCTAGTCGTAACAATATGATGGTATAATTTAGTGTATTCAACTCGCATTATTTTTCAGAAAACAGTTGATTTTAAATTTTCTTCCAATCGAAGATCTTTATATTAAACTTTTTGAAAGCTTTGATTTATAACAAACAATACAAATCAACATTTTATAATGTTTTTTCTTTAAAAAGCGATGTATAAAATAAAAACAAATACCACCATAAGAGATCGATTTCACTCATACGTTTGTGTTGAAGATAAATGACATTTCTATCGATAGGTTTGGATGTCAATTTTACAAAAATTAAACATTCAATACATGGTTATTGATAGCCAACTAAGTACTGTACAAATTAAAACTAGGGCTTCCGTTTTCAATTATCTAACTAGTAAAATATTAATATCGAATCATTCGACCACAACAATGATCACCAAAACTGGTTAAACATGAAGAAGAAAAACTTCAATTAATTCAAATTCAAAAACAGTTTACCTTTAATTTGTGAAGATGACGAAAAACCTTCCATTTTGAGAATAAAGAGCAAATTAATTACGCTAACATTCAATTTTGAGATTGATCTGAGTAAGGGATCGAGAAAGAGAAAGTTGAAAATGGAATGGAATGGGCTAGAAATGGAGAAAGAATAAATGAAAGACGGGAGGAAGAGAATGGAAGGCCCCGAAATTGTACTTGCACAATCCAAAATTGTTCAACTACAATTTTTTTATAAATATTATAACTTGCCCAATTTAAAATTAAGTAAGCTATAATAACAGCATAAAGCTTACATAATTTAAATTGCGCAAGATATAGAAAACTAGGCATATTACTACAATTATCTTTTCTAGAGTTTATTATTGATGTGCACGTAAATGTGCATATATTTACATCCATATTTTATCTCTTTTTTATTTAGATAAACATCATATTTGGGCATTTGTACATGTTAAAACCTGAATTCAATTATTTTTAAAACCATCATATTTTCATCTTCATTCAAGGGCAAAATGGTCATTTTTGTGCATGTGCAAATTTGAGAATTTTTACATGGACATTTTTGATGATTTTCATAGGAATTTGAATGAATATAGAAGAAGCTTATATGAAGATACATGCATGCACAAATGAAATACAAAGGAATGAAGAGAAAATAATTCAAGTTCAAGATCATGGAGGACCCCACTCACTTACCTAAATGTACAATTATGAGCTAATGGACAACTAAGTGGAGGTTAAAGCTTCATGCACAACAAATGATGGATTAATTAGTGTCTGATGGTTACTTGGTGGCCACACTTCCTAAAAGGCATTTTAGGAAGCCCTCTAAAAATAGAATTAGAGTTTTATGCATGTATATATTGCCCTCTTATGTACATGAAACCATCTTCTACTCTTTCATCTTACTTAGAAAATTAAGAAATCAAAGTGTAAGCTCAATGTTCTATAAAATAAAAATGGCTTCCAAGCCTCTTTCTTCTCTCTTTTCTACATGTTTTTCTTTGTTTCATTGTTAATGTTTATTTCTATGCTCTCTTTCTCTTTATGCTCATAGCTTAGATTTACATTTATGCAAGTAGTTAGTAGCTAATCTCTTTTGCTTTCTTTGCTTATTTTCTATTCTCTTTTCTTTTTAATGTTGAAATTTGCTTGTGTTGCTTCAATGCCACAAATGAGTAGCTAAACCCCTTCAATTTAGGGGTGATGAAGCTCTCTAACTTTATGTAATTTCAACATTTTATGATTTATGATATCTTTGTTTATGCTTCATCAAGGTGAATTTTGATGTAAGTTTATACAAGTGGGTTTGATAGCTTATATTGCTTATGCAAATGAGCTATTCTTATTCAACATAAACATAATTTACATCATCATTTGCTAATTAATTTTTGATTATGAAATGAAAGTAAAAATGAAATTTTATGATCTATATTACTAGTTATAATAGTAAATAGATCATACTTAAAATATCTTTTGCTTTGGTTTCATTTTCATGCGAATTATAAGTGGTATAATTGTTGTATTATAGTTTGATGGTTTGAGGTATGTTAACTAATAACATAAACAAACTATACTTACGATTAATGCAATTATTATTTCATTAATATCAAAGTTAGAGATAATAAATTATGTGTTTGTTGATTTATAAAAATTTGAGAGTGGATTTGCCTCTAAATTGTTCTCTAGTTCAATAGTTTTCTAATCACATTTTACTTCTAGTTTTAGCTTCATTTTAGTTCTAGTCAATAATTTCTCCTCCATTTGGTCTAATTTGATTGAATAGATTTTTAAAACTCTAACAAATCCATACGGATCAACCCGTATTCGCCACGTACTTCAAGTGTACGCCGTGCGCTTGCGGTTATTTTTAATTTGAAATTTTTTGACGGTTTTCTAATTCGATAGAAAATCCGCTGATTAACAAGTTTTTGGCGCCGCTGCCGAGGAGTTTGTTTTTATTTTAATTTTCTATTCTTCGAATTATTTTTTTTAATTTTGTGTGTTTGTTGTGTGTGTCAATTTTCTTTAAAAAAAAATTATGTGCTTGTGTGATTTGTGTTTGCATTTGATTTGGTGTTCTAGTTTGCTTTGCATTGGAATTTATATAAATATATATATATATATATATATATATATATATATATATATATAAACATCCAATTTAAAAACAAAAACAAAAATATTTCATTTCCATTTCATTTACAATTTGCATTTCTTTTTACTCTTTACGTTTCATTTTACAATTTACATAAACAAAAAGAAAAAAAACATTGCATTGCCTTTACTTGCTCTCCTCTGTCTCTCTGTTTACTCTCTCTGTTTACTACACCTGCATACTTCACCATCATTTCTATCACAAAACTGCACAATTCCCCCTTAACCATAACATCCCTGTCTTTCCCTCCACCAACATCACAACCAGTTCACCAAGCATTGACCATTGCCCCTGTTCTCTGCCTCCAACCACAACGAACAACTTGCTTTTAACTTCCAAACATAACCAATTCTTTCATCCACCCAATTCTGTCAATCCCACTGCCATTTCACAAACCAAGCTGTTGCGCCTACATCACCACCTTTGTCTAATCATAACCAACCATCGCTGCTTTCAACACTCTACAGACTGCATACCACTTCATCCTCACAACCAACATCACTTCACCCCAAGATTGACATTGCAACATCCCCTGACATCCACCACTTCAAACACCAAACAATCTTCCTCTTCACACAGCAAGTTACTTCACGACCATATACAACAACTATCTACCTGACAATTCAACTGAATCCTCCAGTCAGTACTTCATACACATCTCCTCCCTGCCTTGCCAAAACAACCGATCTACTCTGCAAATATCCATATACATCTCTGCCTATTCATTCCACCTGAACTCCATAACTCCACTGTCATCAATATCACAACCTCCACTGTCAAACCCATATTCACAGCAACAAACATCATCATCCACCTCTACCTCCACTGCGCCACTACCTGAAAACCAATCCAACCACCAGTCTACTTCACACAGTCCAACTTCCCTCACTGCTGCTCTACGGCATCCAATACCCACAACCCCTTCATCAAACAACCACAATAGTTCTTCTCCTATTCACCAGAAACTTGCCTTGCAACCAAGTACACACCCTATCTACTATTGTACTTCACTGCAATTCACCCGTGACCTCATCGACTTCTTTTCCCTACCGCAAAAATCAAACCTTTCATTCGAAACCACCTCGAACTCCTCCTAGCATGAACCACGTCATCCTCCAACTCATTGACGCGATCTCCACTTCAAGCCAAATCCCATGAATCGCCTTCAATTGTCAATCGCCTGCAATAACCACTTCAGTCGCCCCACTTCCACCCCATGCATCACCAAATCGCGACCCCATCAAGCCAAATCGAACAGATGAATCAACTCTGCAATCCAACGACAGTTAATCGCGAAAGCCTGAAGAGCAGCAACTTCACCTCAAATTGCACCCAATCGAACAATTTGGTTTAAATTCAAGTGTAATTTCCATTTCATTTTGAATAAGTGATTTGAAATTTTTCTTGGTAATATAATACAAACGTTTGGTTTGAAGTTGTATCAGAGAAAGTGTTTGAAGGGACTGGGTAATCCTATTGCGTGAGAATTTTTGTTTTTAAGTGGCCTGGGTTTGTGTTGTTTGTTGAAGTGGCCTTTTTTTATTTTGTGAATTGGTTTTATTTTATTTTGTTTTAAATCCTTTTGAGTTTGTGTGTTTTTATTTTTTATTTTGTATTGTTTTGTTTCGATTTTTATTGTTTTGAATTTTCACTTGTTTTTGTCTTGCTTCTATTTACTTAAAAAAAAGAAAAAAAATTGTAAATATATCTTGTTCTTCATTTCAGGTTGCTAAAGCAGAAATTCAAAAGGAAGAAGTGTTTGCCAACAAATAAACTACTTTGCTTTGTTAAGAAAAATCGCCGCTAAAAAAAAGAAATATATTGCTAAATAATCTGCATACTCTGGTATCATGCACCTTTTTCCTTGTTTTATTTGAATTTCATTGTTGCTTGCTCGCATTTGCATTTGTGTATATATAAAAAAAATTCCAAATCCAAAAACAAAAACAAAAACAAACTTCATTTAGTTGCATTGTAATTTCACGTTTAATTTCTGCTTTGCATTCATTTCATCTTGTTTTTCTTTTCTAAGGGAAATACCCCAATTCATATAAAGTGGGGGATTTCATCACCGTTTCCTTAGCCCACAAATGCATTTCATCGTAAAATTTGACTAATAATAAAAGTTAGACATTGGACCTAAGGGTGTCACGAGCTCACTTAGGGATTAATTGTATCTTCACATTTGTTTTATTCGAACGATTTTATTTCTAGGTGTATAGGCTACGCCAGAGTAATAACCAGTTATAAAAATTACGATGATACGTAAATATTATACTAGTTGTTCCTCTAAAGGTACTTAAACCTTCGGCTGCATTGCTACGGTGATTCGTGGTGCACCGATAACTCCTGTCTGTTACCTGGCTGAGAAATATTTTTGTTGATTTAAGACAAAGTGTGATTATACAATTTTGGGTTAGGAGCTACTAAGGACAGAAAACTGTAATTAAGTAATTTGCATTCATTTAGTTGCATTAGTTCATGCATATTTAAAAAAAACAAAAATCCAAAATGTAACGACCCACTATTTTGGACCATTCAAATCGACAATAAAACCATACATGTCCGACTTGAATAATTCAAAATATCGCGTTGTTAATTTAAATTTGGCAAACTCAACATAAACAGTAAATAAATAAACACAGATCACAGACACAGAGTAATAAAAATGCAGCGGAATAGATAAAGAATAGTAGTTCATGAAGCTACTATATACATCAGAGTTAGAAATAAAATACAACCGAATAGTTCAAATGCAGTGAAGTCTCCAATGCAACAGTTGACTTCTCTGAATCAATCAACTGGAAAGGCTGGAATCTGAATCGATAGTCGGATCTCCAAATGAAGCTCCGAACTCCAAAGGTGAGTCTCTAATGCTGTATCACTCAGTCTGACCCGAGCGTAAAGCAAAACACAAAACACTCGAGTCAGGATTAACATTCTTATATTAATAAATCCAACTCAAATGAAATATCAACTGAAATACAAATAACTTAAAGGATGTTTGAGATAACCATCCTCTAAGGGTCCATGAAACTATCTATAAGGTAGAAATATACACTATAACACCGTGGTCATTTCAACTTAATTTATACTTCAAAACCAAATATCATTTTCACTTCAAATATCTCTATATTTCCCAAAATAGTATTTATATATATTAAATAATTTATACAATAAACTATTTTCAATTCCCTCAACTTAACAAATCGTTTCAACATCAACCCGACCTTCCCATTTAAATTAATTTCAAACTCAATTTATCAACTTAAATTCAACTCAATTCCTAAAATAAACACTTCGATTTATCGATCTCAAATTCGGGTTTGAAATCACAAAAATACCCCTTTATATTTCAATATATTTCAAAACTTTAAGTATTCAACGTTTCAACTAAATTTTTATTCAATTTAGTTTTTCTAAATAATAAATTCAAATTTGGTTCAACCTAAATTTCACTTTAATTCAATTTAGTTGCTAGATAACAAATTCAACTACGTTGATTTCAAATACAGATCCGAATCTCAACATAAACCATTTAAATTCCAATATAGTTCAAGGCTTTAATATTTAAATGTTCTATATAACAGTTTCATATAGATCTCGATTTAACCTCATTATTATTTAGTCTTCAAATACTCCCTTATTAGATTCAATATCATTTAAGTAACCTTAAATTACATTTTACTCAATATTTTTCTTTAATTATATTAAACGTGAAATATTCATTAAATCACTTAAATCAAAAATCCAGTTACAAAATCATACCTTTAAATTTTCCATTCAATAATTTCAAATCGGTTTAATTAAATAAATTATTTAAATACCATTTTTAATAAACCCAAATTTATCTCCCAATCTTAATTATTCAACTTTTTACAACGGTAAATTTTGAAATATAAATCTTAAGTAATACTCAAACATATTATATGGATTAAATCAATCTCAAAAATATTATTATTAAATCTATATATAAAATTTCCATTTATATATATAATATTTTAAGAACCAATATTTATTAAATCCCATATATTTCTTTCAACTGTAGAAATTTATTTTCAAAATATTTATATGGACCAACGGTGTCTGTATATATTTCCTATCATATAGTTTAGTGCTACGGATATTTATCATTTCAACCCGTACACTAAATATATACGGGTGGATATCATTTCAACCTGTAATCCCAAATTTAATTAAATGAAAAACGCTTGGGTCTATCATTTCAATCCATAACGAAATTCTCTTATTCTAAAGTCCGTTCGGGTATGTATCATTTCAACCCACAATGATTTCTATACTAACAGGGAACTTGCAGAGTGATAACATATATGAAAATAATAATAACAACAGGCATATATCATCAAAATAAATATAAACAATAGGATATGGTGTCATATCCCATAAGTGAACAGTTATAGATAA
Organism: Allium cepa; assembly: GCA_030765085.1. Lineage (NCBI taxonomy): Eukaryota > Viridiplantae > Streptophyta > Magnoliopsida > Asparagales > Amaryllidaceae > Allium > Allium cepa. Next base: position 951,889,218 of record CM060932.1, read on the forward strand.
TAGCATATATAATCAAATTTAAATAACTACAGCAGCATATTTCAATTGTCATTTCAATTGAAATCAAATTTAATGAATAAAAGAACGTCAATCGTGAGTGATTGCTCACCTTACAAGGCTTAGAAGATTTTGATAACCGAACAAACCACGGATTCCAAAGCAAATCGCGATTGGCACGGATTTGATAGAAAAGCTGATAGATAAGAAACGATGAACTCAAATCAGGATCGGGTCGATGAAGATAGATGGGTACAAGTGAACTCATATATATATACAACTATATATAGCTAAAAAAATCATCTTCTATATTTAAACACATATTAAGTAAATTACAAAACCAATAAAATTTCAGTAAGTATATTTTTTTTTGAAAGGACCATATACATTGGGACTTGAAGTTTTATATAACGGAATAGACTCAATTGGTTATGCAACTGCCAAACTATGTACGTGATATATAAATTCATGCAACAAATAAATTTTATTTTATTTTATATTCTTTTTTTTTACTGCATATGCTCACACCCTGACGCACTGTCTAAACTCATAAGTTTATATCAACTAACCTACACTAAATCAAATACGCACGTCCCCTTTCTGTTGTAAACTAAATATACAACCAAATGTACTGTATTCCATCCATAACAGAGACCTACACCAAGTTTATATAACTTAATACATGTCAACTCACCATACGACAAAATATACTTATATAAAATAAATATTATCAACCTTTACAAAGAAATTATTTTTATAATTTATATGTGTATATTTCCTTTTTTCTTTTCCAAGATAGACATATATTACCTATATAAACTGGCATATCCTATAGCCTTCATATCTGACGTATATAAGACAAGCCATATGCAAACTAAATTACACAGCCATGCTATATATAAGTTAAACTTTACAGACATTAAAAATATAAATGTGAGTTATATAGTACACCAATATATGAAATCAATAGTTTACGTATTACTTTTGCAACAAATATATTCTGTAAACTAAACCAACATATTCATATACTTGCACTAATTTATATCCAACTGACGTAATAAACTTAAAATATTTATAACTAACATGATATTAGAACTGCAACATCAGATCCAAACTACATATACAAATCTTATGTATTATAAAGCTTTTAAACCAAAACTTTTCTCGGTAAACAAAAATTGTAAAAATTGAAACATACATGAGAGAAACGAGGTGGCTAGGTACCGTTTGGAAAGAGTGTTGCGCCTGATTACAAGGCGGAAGTGGAAGCGCGGAGATGATGGGGTGGTTGTGTTCGGCAAGGCAAGAGGAAGTCACGGCCTTGTATGCAGCAAGAGTGGAAGGCGGAGATTGGGCGGAGGCCGAGGTCGGTGGGGTCGAGCCGATGTCAGGCTGGGGCGGAGCTCGGTAAGACGGCGGCGTGGTGTTGTGGGTTTGGCTTGCGAGTGATGGGTTGTGACGCCGGGGCTTGGGTAGCTAGGCCAAAGGAAAAAACACAGGCGTGAAATCAGGAAGACAACAAGTGACCATTGGATTTTGTAACGTTGGCAAAAAAATGTAAAATAAATGAAAAGTAGTGGGATGGTGAAGTTAGGCCGCTGATTCAGTTAATAAATAAAAGCAACTTTTTATTGCGATGCACCTATACGTTCAAATTTGAAAAAGGTAGGAGAAATAAAAGGAATGGTAAACGTTTATTTCCTTGAATTCAGCTGAGAAGCTATTAAATGCAATTCATTATTTGCTTGAGCTGCACGGTATAGATTTGAAAATTATTGGGAACTTAAAAGTCACAATTAAAGGTACCGTTCAACGAACACTTTATTACTTTCGTCGCGTACCGGACCTTAAAAATACAGAAATAAATATACCGTTGAGATCAGCACGACGAGACGATCAAAATGGTATACAATTATCAGTGGTACGATTGAGTTATAAAAATTCGAATTTTCTACTAATTGAAAATGCAGCAAAACTGCAGAAAATAAGATCGACGGAGCTAAAAAATTCTGAATTTGGAAAAATGAAAAAATGGCGTCTCAGCCAGAAAAAGATTTAGAATTTTTCTATGTAAAAATATTCAGGTTTGGATATAAATTTATTACTATCAATTATTAACTGATTTGAATTAAATAGAATTACATAATAAAATAAACTTTCATAAAATTTATTGAGAATTTGCCATTGGCTATGTTTAATAAGACGTATTTCAAATAAAAAAAATTATTTCAAAATATTATTATTTAAAATTTCTCAAAATCCAAATTAAATACGTTATAAAAACCAATTAAAAATCCATAAAATTTTATGGGTCGTTACACAAAATCTAAAATCCAAAAATAAATTGTAAATTTTACTTAACTTAGTTTTTAATCCAAAAAAAATTTCCTTTCAAAAATTTTCAATCAAAAAAAAATATATAATCTTTTGAAAAAGAAAAAAATTTGAAAATTCAAAATCAAAAACAAAAATCAATTTCCATTTCCTAAAACCAAAAAAAATCATTTTAGTAAATATTACAAAATTCAAAAAAAATACAAACATATAAAAAAAAATGAAAAACCAAAAAAAAAAAAAAAACCAAACTTCTCTTTTGAAAATAAATCTCAATTGGTAAATAATTTTCTTCCTTGTAAAATAAAAGAAAATTCAAAAAATAAAAAACAAAAACAGTTTTTCAAATCTTCTTTCACTCTCTAAACTCGATTCTACCTCCTTTCTTTTCTCGACTTTCACTTGTGCATGAGTACTTGGACTCATGACACAACAACGAATCATTGGACTCGCGACCCTTCTACAAACCGTTTAACTCGAACAGACGATCCTCCTGAAATGGCGAACGAAAACGGCCCTCGAACTCTTATGGATAGAATCTTTCTCGATAGAGTTTCTATTCCATCTTGCATCACGTTGCCCACCCCTACGGGTAACCATTTTGAAATTCACTCGAACCATATTGTCACAATTCCGAAATTTGAAAATTTCAAACACGATAACCCATACATCTTCTTGACTAAATTCGAACAAGTTTGCGCAACCATTAAACTCCAACAACTTTTCGATGATGGAATCAAACTTCGATTAATCCCATTCGCTCTTACGGATTACGCTGAAAAATGGTTGTACAGCTTACCATCAAACTCGATTAAAACCTTGGAAGAATTCGTAAAAGCTTTCTTGAAAAAATTCGACCCTTTGGAAAAAACAAGTAGAATTCGAAATGAAATTGTAAATTTTCATCAATTCAAGGGAGAACCATTTGGAAAATATTTTGAAAGATTCAAAGAGCTTTTGATAAAATGTCCACATCATAACTTTGAAAAATGGACAATTTGCCAAATCTTATACGATGGACTCGAAAACAGCTCGCGAACAATGCTCGAATCAATATGGCAAGGCAACTTTCTTGCCCAACATCATGATGATGCTTGGAAATTTCTTGAGAACCTCGCTGAAAAGTCATCCCAATGGGAACGTTCGAACGAGAAATCAATTTACTCACGGTCGAGTGCACACTCGATAGGATCTTCTTTTGCTTTGGAAGCTAAAATCGACGCAATGATTAAAAAATTCGATAACATTTTCTCATCGAATCAAATGAACCAAGCTTCCCAACCAATGTGCTATAAATGCGACAATCCTAATCATATAGACGATCAGTGTCCCAATTCTGTCGAACAAATCAATGCTTTCAATAAAGCCAAAAACGACCCGTTTTTGCCAACTTACAATCCTGGTTAGAGAAATCATCTGAATTTTGTGTGGAACCAAAATAATCCCAACACGAATACGATTCATCCAAATTTTCAAGCATTCCCGAATAATGCTTCGTATCCTCCCTTTCAGCCCAACAATTTTCAACCAAAATTTGCGGGTCCGTCCCATATCAATCACAACAATCAAATTTTCAAACAAATTCTGCTCATCCTCCCCAAGACGATAAATGTTTAACTTCACTTGAGAAAACTCTTAAAACGTTGGCTAAGGCAACTACTCAAAGCCTTCAATCAAACAACAATTTGCAAAATTCACTGACTTCATATATGCAAAACATGAACCAATCAATTGCAAAACTTGAAATGCAAATAAGTCAATTAGCCACATCTTTAAGTGAACGCGAACGAGGCACTTTTCCAAGCCATCCCCTTCCAAATCTCAGAAATCAAAACGCAAATTCAAATCAAACCTATGTTGTTCAAGATAGCAATGTCACCCAATTGATGCCGTCACAACTTTACGTTCCGGTAAACAAATCGATAATCAAGTCGTTAACCCAAACGATTTACGGGAAATCTCTCTCGACGTTTCTAAAATAACAAACGAATCTGAACAGAACAGGGAGCCAAACTTCAAATCGAATGCCAATCAAAACTCTTCCTCTTCTACTCGAGTAGACCCACCTACCGAGTTTCTTGTTCCATTTCCACACCGTCTTCGGCCAAAGAAACACTCGGATCAAATGGAAAAGATGTTGGAAATTTTTAAACAAGTTAAAGTTAACATTCCGCTTCTTGACATCATTCAGCAAGTCCCCACGTACGCGAAATTTATTAAGGACTTGTGCATCCAAAAGAGACACACTCAGGTGCCCAAAAAGTCTTCTTAGCCGCCAGTTTGAGTGAAGTCTTATCCCATTCCATGTCCGTTAAATACAAAGATCCTGGCTGCCCTACAATTTCTGCTAGAATTGGAGATAAGACAATTAACAAATGTTCGATAGACTTAGGCGCGAGTGTCAACTTGATTACATACTCCATGTACGAACAATTAGGTTTAGGTGAGCTCAAACCCACAAAAGTTACACTTCAATTCGCTGATCGTTCAATTAAAAAGCCCGTGGGAGAAATCGAGGACGTGCTCATTCGAGTAGGTCAATTCATATTCCCTGTTGACTTTATAGTTCTTGAAACACAACCCATGATAAATCCCTCGAGTCAAATTCCATTAATTTTAGGCCGACCATTCTTAGCCACCTCAAATGCCTTAATCAATTCTCGTAACGAATCAATGAAAATCTCTTTTGAAAACATGACTTTGGATCTTAACATTTTCAATCTTGAAAGCCAATCGAATGACCTCGTGACGAAACGTTGAAAGTTAGGGCCATTCACGAAAACTTTGAAAACGAGACACTTGACCTTAACGATGAACGCGAAGCCGAGTACGAAAATTTGTTTCCCGAAATTCCCAAGGAGATTGAATACACTCCTCCATTTGAATCGCTTCAAGTTGAGTCTGAATCTCAATCCAACTCTTTGATCGAAAAACTCCTGAAGTTGGACCTCAAACCACCTCCCGATCACCTTAAGTACGCATAATTAGGTGAAGACGAAACGTTGCCCGTCATAATTTTCGCAACTCTCTCTCTTGAACAAGAAACCTCGTTACTCTCTGTTCTTTTGAAAAACAGAGAAGCAATTGGATGGTCGATTTCCGATATAAAGGGAATTAGTCCCACTCTTGGCCAACATCGCATCCATTTAATCGACGATGCCAAGCCTACTCGTGACGCGCAGCGAAGGCTTAATCCAAAAACGAAAGATAGGGTGCGTGATGAAATTCTTAAACTTCTTGATAATGGAATCATTTACCCAATCTCTGATAGTTCATGGGTTAGCCCAATTCACGTTGTATCGAAAAAGTCTGGGTTAACCTTTGTCAAGAACGATTCAAATGAGCTTATTCCAACTCGTACTGAAACGGGTTGGCGTGTTTGCATTGATTATCGAAAACTAAATGCTGCAACACGTAAGGATTACTTCCCCCTTCCTTTCATCGACCAAATGCTCGAACGTTTAGTCGGCCGTGAATTTTACTGCTTCCTTGATGGTTATTCCAGCTATAACCAAATTCCAATCGCTCCCGAAGATCGAGAGAAAACGACTTTTACGTGTCCATTCGGTACCTTCGCTTATCGACGTATGCCATTCGGACTTTGCAACGCTCCTGCGACTTTCCAATGATGCATGGTTGGAATCTTTTCCGACATGATAGAACGCTTTCTAGAAGTTTTTATGAACGATTTCTCAATCTTTGGCGATTCTTTTTTCCAATGTTTACATCATCTCGAGTTGGTTCTAAATCGATGTAAAGAAAAACATTTGACTTTAAATTGGAAAAAATGCCACTTTATGGTCAAACAAGGCATAGTCCTTGGACATATCATCTCAAATAAAGGCATTGAGGTAGATAAAGCAAAAATCAACGTAATTGAAAATCTACCCATTCCCAAATCTGTTAAGGACATTCGATCATTTCTAGGACACGTTGGCTTTTACCGACGCTTTGTGAAAGATTTTAGCAAAATCGCTCGTCCTTTGACGACTCTTCTTGGAAAAGACGTTCCTTTCGATTTTAACTCTTATTGCATCTCTTCTTTTGAACGTCTTAAGAACGAACTCATTTCTGCTCCAATCATTTGTGCACCTAATTGAGATCTTCCTTTCGAGATAATGTGTGATGCTTCAAACTTTGCCGTTGGTGCTGTCTTAGGACAACGCATCAACATGATTCTTCACGTCATTTACTACGTGAGTATGACTTTGAATGACGCTCAACTCAACTACACAACAACCGAAAGAGAGCTTCTAGATGTAGTTTTTGCTCTCGAAAAGTTTCGACCTTACTTGATAGGTTCACACATTACGATCTACACTGACCATCCTACGCTTCGATATCTCTTCGCTAAAAAGATGCTAAATCCCGTTTGATTCGTTGGATCTTTTTACTTCAAGAATTTGACCTTACAATCAAAGACAAAAAAGGATCTGATAATGTCATAGCTGATCACTTGTCTCATCTTCCGAACGCACCATCTTCTTTGCCGATCAATGAAAACTTCCCCGACGAAAAACTTCTTTCAATTTCTATCGACCCATGGTACGCTGATATAGTGAACTACTTAGTCACTAAAGAAACTCTCCCATCGTGGTCCAAACAGGACAAATACAAATTCATGTGCCAAGTGAAATATTTCTATTGGAACGATCCATACTTGTTCAAATATTGTGTCAACCAAATCATCCGACGTTGCATTCCGGATAATGAGATAAGGAGTGTTCTTTCGTTTTGCCACGATCAAGCGTGTGGTGGACATTTCGGTCCTCGAAAAAGTGCGGAAAAAGTGATTCAGTGTGGTTTCTATTGGCCTTCTCTTTTTAAAGACTCGTTTGAATTTTTAAAACTTGCGATCGATGTCAAATACTGGGACGAATTTCTCGACGAGATATGATGCCTCTAAACCCCATTCTTACGATCGAAATTTTTGATGTATGGGGTATCGATTTTATGGGACCTTTTCCCAATTCTGTTGGAAACTTGTATATCCTTCTCGCTGTCGATTACGTTTCAAAATGGGTCGAAGCCGTCCCGTGCAAGATCAATGACCATAGAATTGTTGTGAATCAAAGAAAATATCTTTTCGAGGTTCGGCACACCTCGCACAATAATCAGTGATAACGGAACCAATTTTTGTAACCGTTCTTTTGAAACTTTAATGAAGAAATACTCGATAACCCACAAGTTATCCACCCGTATCATCCTCGTACTTGTGGGCAAGTTGAAGTTTCGAATCGTCAAATAAAACAAGTCTTAGAGAAAACTGTCAACAAAAATCGAAAAGATTGGTCTCAGAAATTGACCGATGCGCTTTGGGCTTACCGTACTGCTTTTAAAACTAACCTTGGGATGTCCCCATTTCGTTTAGTTTACGGTAAAGCTTGCCATTTACCCATTGAAATTGAACACAAAGCATTGTGGGCAATAAAGAACTTAAAATTTGATCTTGAAAAAGCTGGCGAAAACCGAAAACTACAACTCAACGAACTAGAAGAACTTAGGAACGATGTGTATGAAAATGAGAAAATTTACAAAGAAAGAACCAAAGTTTTTCATGATTAGTCAATCCTAAGGAAAATGTTTTCGCCTAACCAGAAAGTTCTTTTATACGACTCGAGAATTCATTTATTTTTAAGGAAACTGAAATTAAGATGGACCGGACCATTTGTGGTATGAACTGTTTTTTTAACATGGTGCCGTAGAAATAGAAAACCCAGGGATAGATCAATTTTCAAAGTCAACGGTCATCGTTTGAAACCTTTCTTGGAATTGCCAAATAATCAAGAGGAGGGGCTTATGATCCTTCATGAGCGAAGCTATGTCTAGTAAGAATGTTAACCCTCTTTTGTAAATATGTACATATTTTTCTACGTTACACTCATTATATCATGCATTGACTGTGGGGACACAGTCAAAATTAAGTGTGGGGGGAGTCTCATTTTTATTTTTTTTAGTTTCATGGCATTTTTGAATTTTTATTTTCTTACTTAAAAAAATAAAAAATCTCAAAATTTCTAAATCTCAAAAACATTTTTTAGCATTTTGATTTATTTTTGAAGAAACGCTATGAGATAAGTATAAGTTTTGTTAATAAAATTGAAATTTTTGAAAATTTATTTGTCCTAACAAAAATAAAAATGAAGTTTAATTACAAATAACAATGGTGTAACTAGTATATAGGAAGGTTCGTATGTGTTAATTATGAAGTATGTTCTAATTGAAAATCTTTGTTTAAAAAAAGTGGTAAATTTAAAGTAAACGATATAACATTTTTATCTTCTAAGTTAAATGGTTCTAAGATGATTTTGCAAAACTCTCTCTCTCTTGAAAAAAAATATAAAATATAAAAAATAATAATAACATCCAAAGTATTCACTCCTATTTAAAAGTCCTCACGGTTATGCATGGGTGAATTACTTGAAATCTTTGATTATATGCTTTCATACTCATTTAAAAGTCCTCACAGTTATGCATGTATGGAACACATGTAAAAAAAAGACTTAGTAAAAACCACCTACGGTCGATAGGTGTATGCACGAAAGTGTGTGCACTCGTCGTGCTCTATACTCCCCTCACATAAGCCCGAAAGGCGGTGCATGGTGGTATATATGGCCTCAGTTTACCTGAGCTAGGTGTGTAATTTTTCTTGCAAATAATGAGAGAGCAAGCAATTGAAATCCTAGCACTATTTCAACTTGTTTGATTAAACTTGTTATTGAAAAGAAATGAAAATACCACTTTAATAAACTTTGATAATCGACTAAGGAATCATTTCATAATTACATTATCTTATCAACCGAAACAACTAGCCAAACTATGGTCTAGCTGTTATGACAACTTGATTTTTATTGGAAATTCTGACGAGCAAATGACTTAAATTTTCAAGACAATGACCAAAACTTGTATTTCACTTATTCGTGTCTATTTAAAAGTAAACCTTTCATTTGTATATATTTCCAAAAACTCGCATTCTTCTCTTTGTAAATAAATCTTGCATTTTGTACATATTTTCACTTTGCATTGGATTTTGTGGGTAGTATCCGCTGAAAACCCTCACGAGACAACACTCGTCCTACTGGAGACACCCAAGGGTTTAACGGCTTGTTGCATACGCTCAATGCAATCGTGCTTCCTACGAAAACGGATTTATCTTAGTGCTCCTTTATTCGAGGACGAATAAAAAGATAAGTGTGGGGGTATTTGATGTGCACGTAAATGTGCATATATTTACATCCACATTTTATCTCTTTTTTATTTAAATAAACATCATATTTGGGCATTTGTACATGTTAAAAGCAGAATTCAATTATTTTCAAAACCATCATACTTTCATCTTCATTCAAGGGCAAAATGGTCATTTTTGTGCATGTGCAAATTTGAAAATTTTTACTTGGACATTTTTGATGATTTTCATAGGAATTTGGATGTATATGGAAGAGACTTATATGAAGATACATGCATGCACAAATGAAATACAAAGGAATGAAGAGAAAATAATTCAAGTTCAAGATCATGGAGGACCCCACCCACTTACCTAAATGTACAATTATGAGCTAATGGACAACTAAGTGGAGGTTAAAGCTTCATGCACAACAAATGATGGATTAATTAGTGGCTAATGGTTACTTGATGGCCACACTTCTTAAAGGGCATTTTAGAAAGCCCCCTAAAAATAGAATTAGGGTTTTATGCATGTATATATTGCCCTCTTATGTACATAAAACCATCTTCTACTCTTTCATTTACTTAGAAAATTAAGAAATCAAAATGTAAGCTCAACGTTCTATGAAATAAAAATGACTTCCAATCCTCTTTCTTCTCTCTTTTCTACATGTTTTTCTTTGTTTTGTTGTTAATGTTTATTTCTATGCTCTCTTTCTCTTTATGCTCATAGCTTAGATTTACATTTATGCAAGTAGTTAGTAGCTAATCTCTTTTGCTTTCTTTGCTTATTTTCTATTCTCTTCTCTTTTTAATGTTGAAATTTATTTGTGTTATTTCAATGCCACAAATGAGTAGCTAAACCCCTTCAATTTAGAGGTGATGAAGCTCTCTAACTTTATGTAATTTCAACATTTTTATGATTTATGATCTCTTTGTTTATGCTTCATGAATGTGAATTTTGATGTAAGTTTATACAAGTGGGTTTGATAGCTTATATTGCTTATGCAAATGAACTATTCTTATTTAACATAAATACAATTTACATCATCATTTGCTAATTAATTTTTGATTATGAAATGAAAGTAAAAATGAAATTTGATGATCTATATTACTAGTTACAATAGTAAATAGATCATACTTAAAATAGCTTTTGCTTTAGCTTCATTTTCATGAGAATTATAAATGGTATAATTGTTGTATTATAGTTTGATGGTTTGAGGTATGTTAATTAATAACATAAACAAACCAAACTTATAATAATTGCAATGATTATTTCACTTAATATCAAAGTTAGAGATCATAAATTATGTGTTTGTTGATTTACAAAAATTTGAGAGTAGATTTGCCTCTAAATTGTTCTCTAGTTCAATAGTTTTCTAATCACATTTTACTTCTAGTTTTAGCTTCATTTTAGTTCTAGTCAACAATTTCTCCTCCATTTGGTCTAATTTGATTGAATAGATTTTTAAAACTCTAACAACTCCCTGCGGATCGACCTGTATTCGCCACGTACTTCAAGTGTACGCCGTGCGTTTGCGGTTATTTTTAATTTGAAATTTTTCGACGGTTTTCTAATTTGATAGAAAATCCGCTGATTAACAATTATTATAATAGATTATTATTAAGGCTCGTATCAAAAATTTGTCCTTAGGTATATGAATTCTATGGTGCATTATGATAATAAATTCAACAATCAGATTAAACATAAACTTAATAATCTTTATGCTCTAGCATTGCGTGTGCATTCGTGTGCATCGAACAATGTAGGGAAACATTTATAACCATAATATTGTTTTTATTATGTTTGCGCCACAAATGCAAAAGGCTTGATGTCATATACACCTTTATTTCAAAGTTTTTTGTTGGTAGTTAAGACTGCTAATCGATAGTGGGACTTCATTGATGGATAGTCAGATGGGAATGTTATTTAAAGTATTTTCAAAATTTCATAAAAACATGGTGGAAACTCTATTGATTGAATTTACATTATTAATATCATAGATCAGAGATATATGAGAAAACGCTGATAAATCACTATGCATTTTCTTCCAAAACTAGCAAAGTAGAAAAGTTAAATCACCCTGCCTGCAAGAACAAATAGGAACACATAACATTTTCATCAAAATAAAATAAGTCTGTTCATTAGATATTGATTTCTTGTAAACCTGATTTTCACTCCAAGGAACTCGAGCCATGACATTGAGATAATCAACCGATAATTCAGATATTTTTCTCCACAATTACAAATTAGTGTAAACGTAAAATTATCATGAGATGGTATAACAATAGAATTAACTGTCAACATTTAAAATTTCACTTCAACCTTAACACTCTTAGGCCTACCCAGACTTTCTCCAGTCAAATGTGGGAAGACTACATGGTACAATATTATAACAGGAAAAATAAGAAAGGAAACATAATTTAATATGACATTTGCCATATTAACAACAACAATGATGATATTATTGTTGCCGCCGCCGCCGCCGCTGCCGCTATTACCATTATCATCATTATTATTTTTATTACTATTTTATATTCCTGAAGACATAGTTAAGTTTGACAGATATATGAAGTATGAACAATTGGAAGGATAAGGATTCTTTAAATAAATATTATACCTCTGAGTATATTTATTTTTCTACGGCAATAAACAATATAATATGCTACAGGAACTTATCAAGGGTTTTCAGAAGCTCTTTGAACCTTGAGATGCTTTAAAAATACGGAATGCAGCAAAGCACATAGTCATGTTACCAGCAACAGTTAGGCCAGCTTGCATGGCTACCAGTACCTTCATAACAAAACGATTTATTAACATGTTTATGCTTGTATATAGTTTAAATTGTCATTAACAAAATCATCGTTGATCAAGTATAAATAGGTAAGGTAAATTTACTTAAACAATTCGAACATTGTTAGTCTATTTCAGTGTAGCAAAGTGTATAGGAGTTTCTTGCTACTTGGACATGAGGTCAAGTTTGATACAACCATGAGGGTATCAAAATTTGGTAGAGATGATCTTTGTTATTGACATGTGTACTAGAAGTTAAAATGTGATCAATGTGAGCGATAATTTGACGAGTTTACTTTTGTCATTTAGTGCACATGTCGAATGTTAAGTATTCTATATCAAAATTTGATAAAACACTGATGCATCATAGTTTTTTCCAAAACATACGATTCAGACACGGTTACATAATTAAGCACTGAATTCCAAAAATAGTTGAAACAATCATTTATTTCAAATAGAAGTCAAATCCAAGAAATTATAAATTGTAGTTGATGAGAACATGGTGCATGCTATTATATTACCTCAAGAGACGCAGAATCATAAAAGAAATGCCAACTACATGCACATAATGCTGATCCAAGAGGTAGAACCTACCACAAATAATACAACAGAAACCAAAAAGAATAATACATTAGAAACATAACATTTCTGTGCCATCACTGATTGAAGCAGTGAAGTAGTTATCCCTTGTATCTTAATTAATCCACCCTACTGTTTGGAAGCTGCAGTTTCAACGGCACGTTCACTAATTGTGTAATCACCTATTCCTTCTACAATACTGAATCAAAAAGATGGTTACAGAACAAAATAACATAGTTTTATGTTTTGAAACAACTTATTCAAGACAACATGGTATAAAACACGTGGAAATATATTTCTAGGCCAATATTATCTTATTATTATATATTTGTAATTATAAATACTTGGAAAGGTCAATATTAGGACACGGTTGATGGAAGTAAGATGGCTGGGAGCAGGTGGCCTGAAAGAAGAGAGAGAGATAGACGGAGTGAATTACGGTGTTCTTAGTCACTTTTGTGGAGTTGAGACTTGAGACTTCAGAGAATACCGTCAAAGAAAATAATCAATTTGTGCTTAGTGTATTTACTGTGTGTATTATTTAGTATAAATTTCATTGTTATATGTTATTTCAATACTTTGCTCACACAACAAATAATCATAAATAAAAATCCATTATTACAAGTTGAAAATTATGTCCATTTGAAATAACTTGCATACAAGGTTCATTATTTTTTATATTCCTAAATTAATCACAGAAATTTGAAGTGCAATTGTAAAAATTGAGCAACAATTTTTTAATTTGTCAATAAACAAAAGCTACGCATTCGATAATTTGTAACGTTACAGATTTAAAAGTAGAGAATATAAGGAAAAAAATGAAATTGAAAAAAAAAAAAACTCTTTCAAGAAAAATTGAAATTCCATGCCACAAACCTAACTGATGTCAACTCACGTTGGATGCCAAATTAGCGGAGCGCCACTTTTCCACCATTCTGCTAAGGCTCATCCTTGTTATGACCTCAAACATCGACATCAGATGCCATAAGGAGGTAAAGCTAAAGCTACAAATGAGCCCTTCATATTTGAAAGTTTGAAACCTTATCGCTTTTAAGCTACATCTAAAAATTAGATGTTGGTAACAATTTTTTCATGCCAAATTTTATGAAAAAAAAATTCATGCCGATAGTTTTATATGTTAGAACTTCAATATTCTATCCATGGGAAGAAAAAAATCAGCAAAATGGAGAAATGCACTGGGATAAAAAGTTTGAAACTTAACATGACTAAAATTGAAAATATGACATGCGATTTCAATAAAGAACGTAGAAGTGCAAAATGATATCTACAATATCAGACGATTAACAAAAAATGTGTTTAAATAAATATCTAGGATCAATAATACAAGAAGATTAGGAGGTAAAGCACATAACGAACCAAATTAAAATAGGTCCAATAAAATAGAGAAGCTAGATACATTTTAAGTTACAAGAAAATAATAGTTAAATTGAAAGGAAAATTTAATCAAACTGCTATTAGATCAGCTATATTCTATGCAACAAAATATTTATCTATGAAAAAAACAAGAAAGTAAGTTAAATGTAGAATAAATGAGAATGTTAAAAAGAATGATAACAATAACAGGAAAAAATAGAGTTAAAAATGAGAAAATAAGAGAGATATAAAATCGATACATATCAATGAGAAATTGGAACAAGTAGACTCACATAAAACGGACACATACAATGCAAGTATAGTGACACACCCATAAAAAGAGGAGATGATATATACATAGAAGGAAAAAGACAAAAATGAATACATAGATTAACATGTAAGGAAAATACTTAAAGTGATTTTAAACATTTGAACTTAACTAATAATATGAAAATTTATAGTTAAAAAGAATTCATGTGGTTGACCCTATCAATTTGGGAAAAAGATAAGTGTGATGATCCTTAGTCAAGTCTTTTTAGTTCGTAGTGGTGAGAAAAACAAAATGAAGAATATTAAGTGATACATTCGGAGACCTCTTCTCACTATAGAGAAAAAAACTGTCAACTTTCTCCGCAACGAGCATTATGGATGAATTGATATTTTAATAATTTCACAAATGTAAAACCTTTAATATTCATAAAAGCATCCCAACAGTTCAATAGGTAGATTTGGAGTACATTGATGTGGTATATTTTTACTCGCCACTAACCCAACAGCGATACAAAATGCTGGGATCTACCAGATATTCAGAACATCGTTATGTCCCTATATACACACTAAAACAATGTTCTTCTTTACCGATTCATTTGGAGTTTTTATCGATATCGGCCTTTTCTCAAAGCTTTTCACAAACGTAGCCCAATTCTAAAACAGACAGTTTACAAAGCGAGACCTGTTTTAACCACATCAGCACCATAATGGCAATAACAGACATGCTTAATCTCATATTGCACCTGTTTATTTTTATTTCTGAATTTGTGACAACCGCAGCTCTAGACTCATATTAGAAGGTGAGTTCTACAAACTCATTGCATTCATAAGATAAATAGATGCGTTGATATTAGATAAAAGATACAAAGAAAAATATATGCATTGACAGGTTGAATGTCATTTATTTTAGATACAAAGATAAACTGATTCCAAAATAAATTGACACTTATACAAAGATATAGATGCATTGATCAAAGATAAAACGATATCCCCTCCTTCCTAAGCATCAACCTCTAAATATTCCTAATTATTACTCGTACATCTCGCCAATAATGAATGTGCATTTCACTAAACTGATTTCAATTAATGCAATTTCAATTTTCAATTCTGAAGTGTATTCCAAAGCCCTTCGCAGTAGACGTTTGTCTATCCACTCTGAAAACCCACAAACATAAGAAAACCTTGTGCATCTGAGATAACGATGATCAACATCATTACCAGTTCTCACAACGATTATCGGAGTAACAAATCCACATTTATCGCAATTTGATCTAGACTCAGCTTGTAGTTTATTTTCGTGTTGCCTTCCTCCTCGTCTAATTGTTCATTTCTGTGTTCATCCATTATTTTAATTTGCTGTCTTAGTTAGCTAATAGAACTGAATTTTTTGGTCCACTATTTATAATAGCCATCACTATGGCTGTTATGATAACAATAACTCTCTCGTTACCATAGGCAACCAATCGACTGGTTTCTGTTTTCGAGCTAAATTGGTAGACTAGCACAATTGGTAAGGTAACGGTAAAACATCGGTAACATTATCAAAACCTACGATAGCGGTAATGTACCAGTCCATTTATAATACACTGAAATTCATATAACTATCTATATTATATTCGTTTTGAAGCAAAAAAATAAATAAAAAATGATTAGATTTAGTTTAGGAATTCAATTCAAATGAAACCAATTGCATTTTTTTTCTCATGGCTGTCATTTATTAGATGACACAATGAAACGTACAATGAAACATCATTGCAATGTAAAGAAATTACCCGTTTTTTATTTTTTAATCAAACAATAATTTACAATTACAAATGTAATGCTTACCAGTTATCAATATACCAATCTTCAACAAAATATCATTACCGGTAATGATAATGGTAATCAATTTAACTTAATAGTGAAAGTAGTAAGGTAACAATATTTGTAAAATGGTAGTGGTATTTGTTCCTCAATTTTCTCACAAGTAATTAATTAGTAAACCAACCAAGGCACGACCTGACCCAATCAAAGACGGCTCGGTTATTCTTCAAACCAGCACATTCAAGCCGGCCCAGACTTAAGTTGGTCTCAAACCAGTCCATCCACTCAGCAAGACATCAAGGTGACGCCCAATCATCTTATTCCTAAGGAGTCTTCACAACTTGCTACTCTGATAAATTCAAAGCAAAATATATCCATGTCCAGTCCATTCCGGCCCGGCTTGAAGATGATCGGCATCTTCATGCCAAACCACTCTTAGTCCGACCGCAAGTAAACCCGTCTATATCAACATAGCGTCATGTCACTAACCGGCACTACTCTAGACTGCCTCAGACAACCAGCGTACTCGATGAGGCCAGCTCTAGCGTGAGTGTGTATAAGCTAGGATCAATAGCCCCCTTTATTTAGCACTATTTGTAGCCCTTTAATATCAGTCATACGTTTACATTTAAATATTTAGTAAATATTTAGTACATGTCACAGGAGGAAGAAAAAATAAGATATCAAGAGGCTACGAAATGGGTGCTAAATAAAGTAGGTTATTGATCCTAATTTTATACTACACATATATAATTATATGTATAAATTAAAATATGCATACAAATTCAAAAATACTTTTGGGTATTTATTTAAAAGAGTACCTGATTTTGCATGTATGTATGTGCATATATATAAAAACTTCGGCCACTTGTCATTTAAAACAAAATAATTTTGTTTAGTAATTATTTGCAGTCAAAAATAAATAGGTTTAGAAAAAAATCAAAAATTTTAAATTTAAATATTTTGACATGGTCAGATAGTTATTAATATATATATATATATATATATATTGAATAAGTCAAAAAAATTAATTGAATTTTATATTAATATGAATTTTCTTGGCCGAAAATAAAATAGATTACATACATACATATTTATTTAATTATTTATACATAAATTTTTATTTAATAATTTTCTTATAGTTGTTTGAGAATAACGGCTTAGTTGTTGTTGTTTGTAATTTTCTTATTGTAAATAAAATTATTTAATCTTTTGAAACTTATAAATTCGAGATGAATATTATACACATACACATATTTATTTACAAATATTTTAATGGACGATTGAAAAAATTATGGATTGGTTTTTGTTTCATGTATATGTACATGTACATGTGTGTGTAGTTGTGATATTCGTATTGTGAATATGAATGTCATAACATACCAAATATAAATTAAAATAAATAAATTTAAAATTAAATTATTAATAAATTTATTTTAATCAAATAAATTAAAATATTGCATACCCCTTTTACTAATTAAAATACTAAAATTGATTTAGTACAAACAAATATTTATTTACGCAAACAATTTTGTGCAAATTAATAAAATGATTTTTTTTAAATTCGCTTTTTTAATCTTGCTGCTAGTGCACCTGATCGAACATGAGGATGGAGGGAAAAAGAGACGTTTTGGCCACTTTTATTAATTTGAGCACATGATGTGACAAACTTGATCAATTCGTGGTTAGTGTATTATTTAGGTAGAAATTTTTATTGCTATATATTACTTTATTTATTATGCTCATACAAAATATAACTGAAAGTTGTGCACATTCAAAATTAACTTGCGTGCATGAATCATTGATTTTTGACATTCCTTAGCGAATAACTGAAAGTCAATATGGGACAACAAAAAATGGAAATAGTTTATATAATCTATTAACTAATATAATAAAAATTGGACCTGCACTATTAATTTGTCTATGCACATCCCGAATTTTATATAAAAATCCTCAAAATTGAATTCGTATTTACAGATTGCGATGTTACCCATAGCAAAAAATATAACTTGTCCAATAGTGTCCTCCTTTTCTATTGCCAATATTTCTTTTTTTATTTATAATTGTACAGTAGGCTGGATGGTAAACAAAATGGATCGGGGGCCCTACTAAATTAATATTGTGATCACAGGTGAAATCTATAGACAAATAATGAGGCCGCACTTGATAATAAGATCCAAGAGTCGGGTGCTCACATATAAGACGGTAGTAATAATTGAAAAAACTGAATAATTCATAGTGTCTTACAGTTATTTGAAAATAACACGTTTGCACCTAAATATTTCAACCAAAGGTACTCTAAACTATAAAGTATAAAATGTAAGGTGGAGTTTGCGCCAAAAATGATCACAAATCCCAAATGTAGTGAAAGCACCAGTGTTTACATACAAAGTTTCAATATCCAAACACGGATTACAGATCCGGATAATGTAGAGAGTAAAAATGAAGAAATATCAAATGTAAAATGAGCAAGAAAGTAAAGAACATAAGAAATTTATAGTGATTTGGCTATCTCCGGCCTACGTCCATTTTGAATTGATCTTTTTATTTTCTTTATACTGTGATTATAATTACAACCCTTTGAATATCAATAGCAAAAAATGGCAGCCTAGCCAAAAGAGAAGAAGATAAAAAGGAGCCGAGAGAAAAAGACCCCCTTTTAGTTGCAATGGAGGTGCTATTTATAGGTGTGGAGCTGAAAATATCTGCCTTGAATCTCGGTATGCTCCTTCTCAAGTCTAGATGATCCCACATGATCGATCTGGGGTCATTTGGGATCGATCCGTAGTGAGTTCGCATTGATGATAAACTGCTCCAATTGAGCTGCGATCCATCATGGATGTTCCATATGTGTTGTCCAACTTGTTGTGAAAATTTCATTGTATTCGGAGTTGTAGATTGTAAGATATGATCGATCCAAGATCGAGTTTGCAAGTGTAGGCTGATGATTTCGTATCCATAGATTCGTATCCATCATTTCGTAGTCATAGACAGTGCGCTCCTTAATTCTCGTATCGATCCGAGTCTTGTTTTGTAATCCATGTTTTGCGCTCTATCCCTTGACAGCTTCTTTCGTATCGATCGATACGAATGATAATACGAAATACTTTCAAGTGCAGTTGCCTCCGTATCCATCGGTTGCTTTATTCCTCATATCGATCTCAGCTTTGATCAATCGATCGAAACCATTTTCCTCGAGTCGTAGGTCAAATCCGTATCGGGTCTTCAACATACTTTGTCGTATCCATCCTATCGATACGCATGTATCGATACGAAAACAACAATCCACATCCATCAACCTGTATCCTTCCTGAAGCTGCCTGATCGATACGAATTGTATCGATACAAATATCGATTGATCCAAACCAAATGTAAAGCACATGTGTTAATCCAAATCCGTATCCATAATGATTGATACGAGAGTATCGATACGAGCCGGTTTTTCATGAATATTGTTCCATTCATAACTTGAGCATATGAACTCCGATTGATCTGAAATTCAAAGTGTAGCCCCACCGGGCCTTGTTTATCATTCTCGATCGATCACACCTTGATTGGAGCTTGTTTCAATTTTGATGGTATCGATCATAGCCTTGTTCTCAGTCGACCTTCAATCCTGATATCCGTGGCCAATTTGTTGATATTCAGGCTTTGACCAAAAAACGGAATAACAGACTTAAACGTATAATTTATCAAATTATGGTGGTCCTCATCCTAAATTATTAAGAACATACCATAGCTGTATATTAATTAGATTGGGCCAGCAATTTGATGATTATAAAGGTGGCCGTTATAATAGTGATGTTTAATCAAAGCCCTATAACAATTTTAAAGACCAAGATCTAAGGGTGGCAATTCTGGTTGGGATGGTAGCATTGGGTAATGGTGTAAGGACCCGTAAATTTTATTAATTTTATTAACGTAATTAATTGAATTTTTGTGAAATTTTAAATAATAAAATTTTGAATTGAAAATTTAATATTTGAAATACGTATATTTAAACATAGCAGATGGTAAGTTTTCATCAGAAAATATGAATGTTTATTTCATTGTGTAATTTTATTTAAATTCAAATCCGTTAAAATTTGATGGTAACAAAATATTTTCCAAAGCTGAATACTTTTATATAATAAATCTGTAAATCATCTTCTGAGTGAGATGTCATATTTCGTTTCGTCAAATTTTGACTATTAGTGCTCCGTTCATCTTATTTCTGGCACTTCAGCGGCATTTTCGGTACCGATTATCGACTTTTGATAGAATGATCGTACCACTATTATCTGTGTATTGTTTTGATCGTCTCATCGTGCTGATCTCTGCGGCATATTCAACTCTGTGTTTTGATTATCGGAGCGGAATCCGCGAAAACGATTCCGCATTGGCACCGGTTTTAAAATCTTTTGGTTTCTTTTGCCTTTTCAGTTACCCACGTGTAATTGATGAGCTTAATAATTTCAGCCAGCTGTTCGATTGATGACCTTTGTTATTTCCAACCGTTCAAACTTTTGGTCTCATTCGCGTACATTTTTTTTTATTATCCACTAACTTCTCATTTTCTCTTCCCATTTCAATATTTTTCTTCCTTCTAACCTGCTGAAGCATCCTCTCACTCGTACCCGCTCCTCCACCACAAACTCAACCGAGCTTCGCAACCCACGTTTCCCACAATCGACATCATCGGCCTCCCTCCGACAAACCCCTGTAGCCTTGCACCCATCACCACGTTTCCCACTACCTTCTTCTTTCCTCATCCATGCTCGCACATGTCCATTCACAACCGAAGCCATGATCCCTTCTACACCTCAACCCGCACGGCCTTCCTCTCCCCTATGTCGAGCGATATCCGTCCCACCGAGGCTTCAACCTCCTAGCGTTTCCACCGTTCCTTCCACCTATTCCTCTCCTTCATCGGTTGCCTAACAGGTTCTGTTTTATTATGGATATATAACCGTTGTTATAATTTAAGCATACATATATATATGGTATTATTTGCTTCGTATATCAAGTTACATATGTTATGTCGAAGATTTCTTTTATTAGTTATATAACAATATATTAAGTTATATATATGTATATATTATAGTTTGGTCTGTTAGTTGCTAGATGTTTATGTTTTGACATATGTTTTGATATATATACTATTGCTTTCAAATACATTAATCTTGTCTGCATATATATGATATGATCTGACTTATATTTATACATATGTTTTTTGTTCAAAGTATTATGTTGTAATTACAGTATATACATATGATTTCTGTATATACATAAGAAAGTTATATAAATGAAGTATATACTATATATCAACTAATATATTTGTTATTTATATGATCCTGTGGTTGAATATATTACATAAAGAAGTATTTTATATATAGTTTCAACAGTTTTGTTTTTGACTGTTCTATACTAATATATATGTTATGTATGGTGAAGAGTTCTCTTATAGTTAATATATATATATATATACACACATATGTATATATAATGTATGTTTTAATATATATATATATATATATTGTGAAAGTCAGTGCATTTTGTCTTGCATACAAGTTTTATATATATATATATATAGTAGTGTCTGGCTTTCGTATGATATGATGTAAAATGGTATTAGAAAGTTATTGTTTACAGTTTTCATGTCCATATTTGTTTTTGAATTGGATAATAGACGTGTTATTTAGGTATATATGTTCATAAATGTATGATTATATGAAAAATAAAATCTGTTGATTTATATACAAATTTACATAAGTCATATATAAGCTAGTTGTTCCTATATAAGTTTACAAACTTATATAACATGTCCAAGTCTGTATATTTTGAGTATATATTATAATAATTGATATACTACCACCAGCTTGCAGTTCCTTTTCTGATAGTATCGATGTAATTTATTAGTAGTATGTATATATATATATATATATATTTAAAATGTGTTTGAATTAAGACTATGATTTCGTAAATAGTTATATATAGTTATATATATATATATATAAGTTCACTTATATCAATTATCTTCATCGATCCAGTTCTGATCCGATTTCGTCAATGCCTTATCTATCAGCTTTGTCGTCCAATCCATATCAATCTGGCTTTACCTTGGAAGTCGTACTTGCATTTTGTAACTCAATTTATTTGTCTATCCTCTAGCCTCTAAAGGTGAGCAATCACTCACGATTAACGTTCTTATATTTATTAAATTTGATTTCAATTGAAACGACAATGGAAATATGTTGTTGTTAGTTATTTATATTGCTATTTATATGATATTATCTGTATCTGATCACCTGTGACATCTGACACCATTATCTGTTATTTATATTGATGATATATGCATGTTATAATATTATCATATCTGTTAACACTCTGCAAGTTCCCTGTTAGTATAGAATTCACTATGGTTTGAAATGATACATACCCGAACGATCTGTAGAATATGAGAAAATCGTTATGGGTTGAAATGATAAACTCAAGCGATTTTCATTGAATTGAATTTGAGATTGCGGGTTGAAATGATATATACTCGTATATATTTAAATTGCGGATTGAAATGATAAATATCTGTATCACTTGACCATAGGATAGAAAATTATATACAGACACCGTTAGTCTATATATAAATATTTTGAAAATGATTTCTATGGTTTTGAAAGGAAATATATATAGTTTTATTTAATATTGAAAATATTTTATATATAAATAAGTTTTATAAAGTAGATTTAATAATAAGCTTTAATTTAATAAAGTTTGATTTAACTAATATAAAATATGTTTAAGTATGTATTTAAAAAAATTATTTAAAAAATAGATTTTATAAGTTAAGGTTAGGAAGATAGATTTGAAACTGACTTGAAATGGTATTTAATTAAGAATTTTATTTAATTAAATCGATTTGAAACTTATTGAATTTGAGATTTAAGGATATGATTTTATAACTTGATTTTGATTTAAATAATTTAATGAATATTTCACGTTTAAATAAATTGAAGGAAATATTTAGTAAAATATAATTTAAGTTTATTTAAATGATATTGAATTTATTAAGTGAATATTTCAAGACTAAATAATAATGAAGTTAAATCAAGATCCATATGAAATTGTTAAATTTAGTTTTGAAAATGCTGAATATTAAAAGCTTTGAAATATATTGAAATTTAAATGGTTTATTTTGTGGTTCAAATCTGTATTTGAAATCGATATAATTTGAAATGGTTTATGGTTTATTTAGAAACTGAATTGGATTGAAATTGATGAATCGAGATTGAATTAAATTTGAATTTGGAATTCGAGTTGATTTGAATCGATTTGTGAAATTTGAGGAAATTATAAATAATTTACTTTATAAAATATTTTAATATATATATATATATACACTATTTTAATATACTAATTATTTTAATACAAACTATTTGAATATAAACTATTTTATTTTATAAACTATTTTATTATATATACTATTATTAATATCTAAACTGTTTAAGTGGTGAAGTTATGATTTCAAAGTTATGGTTTTTCAAAGTATTATGATTTTAAAGCGCTTTGGTTTTGAAAGGGTTATAACTTTGAAAGTGCTATAATTTGGAAATAGATATATTTGAGATGGAAATGATATTGTATTGATATGGTTTTGAGATGGAAACGATATAGTATTGGTATGGTTTTGAAATGGAAATGATACTTTGGTTTTGAAGTATAAATTATTTTGAAATGACCATGGTGTTATATTGACGCTGGGTTATTAATAGCGTATAGTTCTACATAGTAGATAGTTCCACGGATTCTTAGAGGATGGGTATCCCAAACATCCTTTTAGTTACTTGTATTTCAGTTGATATTTCACTTGAGTTGGATTTATTGATATAAGAATGTTAATCCTGACTCGAGTATTTTGTGTTTTGCTTTACGCTTGAGTCAGACTGAGTGTCACAGCATTCGAGACTCGCCTTTGGAGTTGGAGCTTCGCTTGAAGATCCAGTTATCTATTCATCTTTCAGTTATTCGGTTGACTCCAGTGATATATTCTGATCTTGTTTTGACTATTGTATTGAGACTTCTGTGTATTCGAGACTTCTGTTGTATCTTGTTTTAACTCTGTTATATATATATATAATAGCTTCATGAAATACGATCCTTTTGTTTCCGCTGCTTATTGTTATATTACTCCGTGTCTGTGGTTCTGTGATTATTTTTATACGCTGAGTTTTGCCAAATATAAATTAACAATCTGATATTTTGAGCAAACTAAGTCTGACATCTGCGGATGCAAATGGTTGAAAATACCAGAATGTTACATGTGGTATCAGAGCTTTGGTTTTAGGCAAAACTTAGTATATAAAGTAAATTTAATTACAGAATCACTTTCGTTCGAGCTTGACTTCTTCCTTTTTGATTCGAATTTCCGTTGAATTTTGGAACGTTCCCCTTGGTTCCAAAATCTATCCTTGTCTCTCCCATTCATTCTCAAATCCATCCTTATCTTTTCTATTCGTGTTCTTCTTGATTATGGAGTATCCCGTAGCTTCATGGAATGAATTGTAAAGGGGTGAAACTCCTTTACAATAGGCATTCACTCACCCGAGATTTTATATTCTCGGTTTAGATGTTGCTATCTTTTGCTATACCCGAATTCGATCGATCAGATGTCGATTTGCCTTAGAATTCTGCATCGATCTTATTCTCGAAATAACGGTTGACCCGGTTAAGGTCACCCACGATTAATATAAGGCTACCATTTTCATCTTTTGTAATTTAATTATCATATCTTCCTACCGAGTCTGTTTTCTTGATTTGAGTTCTCTCCGATTAGGACTCCTCTAAATTTGAATCCCATATGACTTTTCATACAGCGAAATTGATTTTGAAATTTTTTTTGGTTCTTGTATAAGATGGACTTTATATAAGTATAAAGTGATTTTGAAACTGTTGATTTTGGAAGTATTCGATCTGAAGAGATAAATCTTATATATTACGGAGAATATATAAGAATGATTTGATATATTCGAGATTGTTGATTTTGGAAAGTAATTTGTCTGAAATGAAATCTTATATATAATGGAATTTATATAAGTGTGATATTTGAAGCTTTGATTTTGAAAGGGTACTATATATGGTATGTTATATTTTGAAGTAAGAGGTATGGGGAAGTACCCTCCGCGAAGAAGTATAGTATGATATGCTTCGACCCAGATGGACTTGGAAAATCCAGGAATGGATTCGATCGATAAACCTTAATGGACTTGGGTGAATTCAGAAATGGATTCGAACTGATATGGTTGTCCGGACTCAAAATCGTGATTTCCTCGATTTTTTTCCAGGGTGGATGGTTCTTTAATTTACCCAATGGAGGTGCTTCCGATCCTGGAATCTGTTGTTTATGGATCTTCCGAGAAAGAAGTGCATCCATTGCATAAATCATTGAAGCAGCAGCGTACCACTACAGCAGGGGTCGATGGTCCCTTGTTTACGAACTGGCTACGATATTTTTTTGAAATCCGAAAGGTGGAAGGATCTTTTGGAAAGTTTTGTGTCCATTGCGTAAATATTGGATCAGCAGCGGGCCACTGCTATCGTATTATCATCATTTGATATTGGATTTTGAGCGGTACTTCTCATATCTATTTTTAAGTATTTTTCATTGGGTGTTGAAATATGTCTACTAAGTACTTGGAGAATTCTAGCCTTGCGTCTGATCAACGCATGGCCGAAGTCTGAAAGAACGAGGATAAACCTGTTAAGACATTGAGTTATAAAAGTATTTTGATAAAGTATTATATAAAGGATATTTTAATCATTTTTTTCTTTTCTTTTCTCTTTCTAAATAATTTAAGATGTTTAAAATATTGTTTGTTTATATACTACATGGTTTAATAGTAAATTATTAGTGTTGTGAATATTTTAGAAGTTATTAATTAAATAAAACATATTTAAAGTAAATGATTATTGATTTATTAATAATGTTTGAAAAGTATCTTGAGATAAAATTAATAAATTTATGAATTATGGATTTAATGTTTTCAATAGCTTCTTTGTAAATATAAGTAATGATGTGAATAATTGTTTTCAAATAGTTTACATACATTTATAAATGTGTTATTTAAAAATTTAAATGGTATTTATAAATGAAGCAAGAAATTTTACAAATGAGTTTTGAAAAGTATTAAAGTATTAAAGATAATTGATTTGCAAATGAAGCTTTCAAATGAATATTTCAAGTAGAATTTATATAAGTTTCTTTGAATGTATAATTTAAAGATAGTATATAAGTGGAAAAAAATTTGATTTTTGAAGTTTATTTATAGTAATATACTTGACAGATAAATTTTGAATCTCTATGTTGGAAGTATAGTTTGGAATAATTACTTGATTTCGAAGTACTAATAGTAAATTCATTGGTTTATTTACTGTTTGAAATTTTGTATTAAACTATAATAAATATTTTTCCATGATTTGAATATTCATTATAAACAAGTGTGTAAAATTAGTTATGAAGATACGAAATTTTATACTTTGATTTAGAAGTTCAATGTAAGATTTGAAGTATACTATTAGTTCAGTTTAATAATCTTGAATTTATACTTATTTTAAAAAATAACGAGTCTAATAAATTATCAAATTTAAGGAACTTTTTTTAAAGCTTATTATAATGTTTTGATATAGATTTCTAACATTGTTTTAGACTTTTGAAAAATCTTTGCATAATGCTATGAGGATGTTTTAAATATATCTTATATTTTTACTAAGTGAATGAGGTTAAATGTTTTAATTAATCTTTTTTAGATATATTGAAATATTTCTTTTCTCTTCAAGGGCGAATACCAAAAAACTTAAATTTTATTCAATAATCGAATTAGGTTATAAACTTAAGTAAGGCAATAGAAGCTTAAGTAATATTTTATGAAATGATTCATTAAAGACTTAAATCTTTAACGGAAAACAAATTATGTAAGTGACTGATCTTTATATAAATAAGTGAATGGAAATCAATATAAAACTAAATGAAATTTTTAGGATCTGAATTGATAGTTTGAACTAACAAATTTGAATCGAATGACTATTTATGAATATAATAAAATGGGTTTAACCAAATTATTGAATATTAATTAATTTAAATAGAAATTCATATAGTTTTAAATTAATTATTTATCTTGTCTTTCAATCTATTTTTCTTTCTGGTTTTTTCTATTCTCTTACCTTCTTCCTTTTCGAGGACGAAAAGTTTTGAGTAGGGGAGAGCGTAACAACCCGTAAATTTTATTAATTTTATTAACGTAATTAATTGAACTTTTGTGAAATTTTAAATAATAAAATTTTGAATTGAAAATTTAATATTTGAAACACGTATATTTAAACATAGCAAATGGTAAATTTTCAACAGAAAATATGAATGTTCATTTTATTGTGTAATTTTATTTAAATTCAAATCAGTTAGAATTTGATGGTAATAAAATATTTTTCAAACCGAGTACTTTTATACAATAAATCTGTAAATCATCTTCTGAGTGAGATGTCATATTCCATTTCGCCAAATTTTGACTATTATTGCTCTGTTCATCTTATTTCTGGCATTTCAACAGCATTTCGATACCGATTATTGACTTTTAATAGAATGATCATACCACTGTTATCTGTATACCATTTTGATCGTCTCGTCGTGCTGATCTCTGCAGTATATTCAACTCTGTGTTTTGAAGTTCGATACGCAACGGAATCCGCGAAAACGATTCTGCATTGGTACCGGTTTTAAAATCTTTTGGTTTCTTTTGCCTTTTCAGTTACCCACGTGAAATTGATGAGCTTGATAATTTCAGCCATCTGTTCGATTGATGACCTTTGCTATTTCCAACCGTTCAAACTTTTGGTCTCATTCACATACACTTTTCTTTTTTATTATCTACTGACTTCTCATTTTTTCTTCCCATTTCAATATTTTTCTTCCTTCTAATCTGCTGAAGCATCCTCTCACTCGTACCTGCTCCTCCACCACAAACTCAACCGAGCTTCGCAACCCACGTTTCCCACAACCGACATCATCGGCCTCCCTCCGACAAACCCATGTAGCCTTGCACCCATCACCACGTTTCCCACTGCCATCTTCTTTCCTCAGCCATGCTCGCACATGTCCATTCACAACCGAAGCCATGATCCCTTCTGCACCTCAACCCGCGCAGCCTTCCTCTCCCCTATGCCGAGCGAGATCCGTCCCACCAAGCCTTCAACCTCACAGCGTTTCCACCGTTTCTTCCACCTATTCCTCTCCTTCATCGGTTGCCAATTTACAGGTTCTGTTTTATTATGGATATATAATAGTTGTTATAATTTAAGCATACATACATATATGTATATGGTATTATTTGCTTCGTATATCAAGTTACATATGTTATGTCGAAGATTTCTTTTATTAGTTATATAACAATATATTAAGTTATATATATATATATATATATATATTATAGTTTGGTCTGTTAGTTACTAGATGTTTAGGTTTTCACATATGTTTAGATATATACTATTGCTTTCAAATACATTAATCTTGTCTGCATATATATGTTATGATCTGACTTATATTTATATATATGTTTTTTGTTCAAAGTATTATGTTGTAATTACAGTAGTCTATATACATATGATTTCTGTATATACATAAAAAAGTTATATAAATGAAGTATATACTATTTATTAACTAATATATTTGTTATTTATATGATCCTGTTTCTGAATATATTACATAAAGAAGTATTTTATATATAGTTTCAACAGTTTTGTTTTTGATTGTTCTATACTAATATATATGTTTTGTATGGTGAAGAGTTCTCTTATAGTTAATATATATACATATGTATATATAATGCATGTTTTAATATATATATTGTGAAAGTCGGTGCATTTTGTCTTGCATACAAATTATATATATAGTAGTGCCTGGCTTTCGTATGATATATATGATGTAAAATGGTATTAGAAAGTTACTGTTTACAGTTTTCATGTCCATATTTATTTTTGAATTGGATAAGTATAGACGTGTTGTTTAGGTATATATGTTCATAAATGTATGATTATATGAAAAATAAAATCTGTTGATTTATATACAAATTTACATAAGTCGTATATAAGCTAGTTGTTCCTATATAAGTTTACAAACTTATATATAACCTGTCCGAGTCGGTATATTTTGAGTATATATTATAATAATTGATATACTACTACCAGCTTGCAGTCCCTTTTTTGATAGTATCGATGTAAGTTATTAGTAGTAGTAGTATATATATATATATATATATATATATATATATATATATATATTAAATTTAAAATGTGTTTGAATTAAGAATATGATTTCATAAATAGTTATATATAGTTATATATATATATAGATATACGTTCACTAATATCAATTATCTTCATCAATCCAATTCTGACCTGATTTCGTCAATGCATTATCCATCGGCTCTGTCGTCCAATCCATATCAATCTGGCTTTGCTTGGAAGTCGTACTTGCATTTCGTAACTCAATTTCTTTGTCTATCCTCTAGCCTCGAAAGGTGAGTCATCACTCATGATTAACGTTCTTATATTTATTAAATTTGATTTCAATTGAAACGACAATGGAAATATGTTGTTGTTAGTTATTTACATTGCTATTTATATGATATTATTTGATCACCCGTATATATTTAAATTGCGGATTGAAATGATAAATACACTTGACTTTAGGATAGAAAATTATATACAGACACCGTTAGTCTATATATAAATATTTTGAGAATGATTTCTATGATTTTGAAAGGAAATATATATGGTTTTATTTAATATTGAAAATATTCTATATATAAATAAGTTTTAAGATAAAGTAGATTTAATAATAAGCTTTACGTTAATAAATATATAATATGTTCAAGTATGTATTTAAAAAAATTATTTTAAAAATAGTTTTTTATAATGATTTTACAAGTTAAGGTTGGGAAGATAGATTTGAAATTGAGTTGAAATGGTATTTAATTAAGAATTTTATTTAATTAAATCAATTTGAAACTTATTGAATTTGAGATTTAAGGATATAATTTTATAACTTGATTTTGATTTAAATAATTTAATGAATATTTCATGTTAAAATAAATTGAAGGAAATATTTAGTAAAATGTAATTTAAGTTTATTTAAATGATATTGAATTTGTTAATTGAATATTTCAAGACTAAATAATAATGAAGTTAAATCTAGATCTATATGAAATTGTTAAATTTAATTTTGAAAATGTTGAATATGAAAAGCTTTGAAATATATTAAAATTTAAATGGTTTATTTTGTGGTTCAAATCTGTATTTGAAATCGATATAATTTAAAATGGTTTATTTACAAACTGAATTGTATTGAAATTGATGAATTGAGGTTGAATTAAATTTGAATTTGGAATTCGAGTTGATTTGAATCGATTTGTGAAATTTGAGGAAATTATAAATAATTTACTTTATAAATTATTTTAATATATATATATACACACTATTTTAATATACTAATTATTTTAATATAAACTATTTTAATATAAACTATATTAATATAAACTATTTTATTTTATAAACTATTTTATTTTATAAACTATTTTATTTTATAAACTATTTTATTATATATACTATTATTAATATCTAAACTGTTTAAGTAGTGGAAGTTATGATTTCAAAGTTATGGTTTTCCAAAGTATTATGATTTCAAAGCACTTTGGTTTCGAAAGGGTTATAACTTTGAAAGTGCTATAATTTGGAAATAGATATATTTGAGATGGAAATGATATTGTAGTGATATGGTTTTGAGATGGAAACGATATAGTATTGGTATGGTTTTGAAATGGAAATGATACTTTGGTTTTGAAGTATAAATTATTTTGAAACAACGACGGTGTTATATTGATGCTGGGTTGTTGATAGCGTATATTTCTACATAGTAGATAGTTCCGTGGATCCTTAGAGGATGGGTATCCCAAACATCCTTTAAGTTACATGTATTTCAGTTGATATTTCATTTGAGTTGGATTTATTGATATAATAATGTTAATCATGACTCGAGTGTTTTGTGTTTTGCTTTACGCTCGGGTCAGACTAAGTGTCACAACATTCGAGACTCACCTTTGGAGTTGGAGCTTCGCTTGAAGATCCAGCTATCTATTCATCTTTCAGTTATTCGGTTGACTCTAGTGATATATTCTGATCTTGTATTTGACTATTGTATTGAGAGTTCTGTGTATTCGAGACTTATGTTGCATCTTGTTTTAACTCTGTTATATATATAGTAGCTTTATGAACTACTATCCTTTTGTTTCCGCTGCTTATTGTTATATTACTCCGTGTCTGTGATTCTGTGATTATTTTTATATGCTGAGTTTTGCCAAATATAAATTAACAATCTGATATTTTGAGCAATTTAAGTCTGACATGTGCGGATGAGAATGGTTGAAAATATCATGATGTTACATATGGTATCAGAGCTCTGGTTTTAGGCAAAACTTAGTATATAGAGTAAGTTTAATTACAGTCGAGCTTGAGTTCTTCCTTTTTGATTCGAATTTCCTTTGAATTTTAGAACGTTCCCCTCGGTTCCAAAATCTATCCTTGTCTCTCCCATTCATTCTGAAATCCATCCTTATCTTTTCTATTCGTGTTCTTCTTGATTCTGGAGTATCCCATAGCTCCACGGAATGAATTGTTAAGGGGTGAAACTCCTTTACAACAGAGATTTACTCACCGGAGATTTTATATTCTTGGTTTAGATGCTGCCATCTCTTGCTATACCTGAATTCTATCGATCAGATGTCGATTTGCCTCAGAATTGTGCATCAATCTTATTCTCGAAGTAACGGTTGACCCGGTTAAGGTCACCCACGATTAATATAAGGCTACCATTTTCATCTTTTATAATTTAATTATCATATCTTCCTACCGAGTCTGTTTTCTTGATTTGAGTTCTCTTCGATTAGGACTCCTCTAAATTTGAATCTCATATGGCTTTTTATATGGTTTCGAAATGGAAATAATACTTTGGTTTTGAAGTATAAATTATTTTGAAATGACCACGGTCTTATATTGACACTGGGTTGTTGATAGCGTATATTTCTACATAGTAGATAGTTCCACGGAATCTTAGAGGATGGGTATCACAAACATCCTTTAAGTTACTTGTATTTCAGTTGACATTTCACTTGAGTTGGATTTATTGATATAAGAATGTTAATCCTGACTCGAGTGTTTGGTGTTTTGATTTACGCTTGGGTCAGACTGAGTGTCACGACATTCGAGACTCACCTTTGGAGTTGGGGCTTCGCCTGAAGATCCAGCTGTCTATTCATCTTTCAGTTATTCAGTTGACTCCAGTGATGTATTCTGATCTTGTATTTGACTATTGTATTGAGATTCCTGTGTATTCGAGACTTCTGTTGTATCTTGTTTTAACTCTGTTATATATATAGTAGTTTCATGAACTACTATCCTTTTGTTTTCGCTGCTTATTGTTATATTACTCTGTGTCTATGATTATGTGATTATTTTTATATACTGAGTATGTTGAGTTTTGCCAAATATAAATTAACAATATGATATTTTGAGTAATTCAAGTCCGACATGCAGATGTTAATGGTTGAAAATACCAGGATGTTACAAAAGGTAAGCAAATCTGAGCAGACAGGAATTCTTTTGTTGCAAGTTTTTGTTGGATGATTTGAGAGGAGGATATGGGAGAGAATTATTGAGTTTTTAGTTGAATAATTTGAGGTGGAGATGTAAGTGTTAAATTTTGACGACACTGTATGAAGAATTGTGGAGGTCGGAAGTAGCTTCGTAAATGAGAAAACGGTTCGAAAATCGGAGTTCAGAGGTGAAAGTTATAAAGAAAAAGATGAAGTGGACTGAATTGACAGCGTCAGACGTCTGAGTAAAAATCCAGATGTTTGACGCTTCAGCAAATTTGCACAAGACCTGTTCCAGAGAGTTAAGTCAGACATCTGACCAAATGGGTCAGACGTCTAAGTCTGTGCAAATTTCTTTCAGAGGCTGAAGTCGGAAGTCTGACAAAATGGTCAGACGTCTGAGCCTGTAGAGAACTTTTTCCAGAGAATTAAGTTAGACGTCGGACCATTTTGGACAGACGTCTAAGGCGATTACCGCTTGTTTTTCACGCGTGGGCTTTACGTGAAGATTTATGATATCTGCAGGGGCAATTTTGGAATATTGCCTAGGGTTTCTATTCTTCTATATAAACTAGCTTCAGGTTCTAGATCAGTGTGTGTGTGTGCAAGTGACTGGAAGAGATTAGCCTACACAAAATAAGGGTTTATCAAAACCTAATTTTCTTCAGTTCTCTTCTCCACAAACCAATTTCTAATTAGAATTTTGATCATTGTAATCAATCTTTTGTACTCTTTTCATCAATATTAATAAAAGCTCTCTCTTAAAGTGGATGTACACTAACACAACGTTAGTGGAACCATTATAAATCTCTATGTGATTTATTTTTCATTATTGTTTTGATTTCTATATTGCTTGTTTGATATTGCGATTAATTTTGGATTGGTTGAGATTGAAATTGAGTTATTGATTGGTTGTTTTTACACTTCTTATCACGATCTCGTCTTCCGCTGTGCTTATGGGGTTTCGATTTGAGCGGTCTCCAGTTGGAATCCCACCCCAACATTTAGTATGGAGCATTGGTGCTGGCAGGTGATTGTAAAAATGCCGG
Organism: Allium cepa; assembly: GCA_030765085.1. Lineage (NCBI taxonomy): Eukaryota > Viridiplantae > Streptophyta > Magnoliopsida > Asparagales > Amaryllidaceae > Allium > Allium cepa. The sequence goes on from CM060932.1 coordinate 951,923,249, forward strand.
AATCAGATAATACATCAAGTAGTTCCTCAATGGGTAATCCAAGTGATGTATATGAAGAAGTCACTGACAAATCGTTTGATCTTATTGAGAACGTTCTTCACCTATAAGATGAAGGTAGGTACTTCGCTAAAGGCGCACTTGAATACTTTTGATGATTTGCTAATGAAGATTAATGCGGAAGATTTGAAGATTGAGGAAGAGAAAAAGGCGATGATATTGTTGTGTTTGTTGCCGGATCGTTATACATGTTTCTCAAATAGTTTGATGTATAACCGGGATACAGTGACTCTTGATGATGTCAAGACGGGTCTTCTTAGCGAGAAGTTGCAGGATCAAATGAAGGAGTTAGGTGATGAAAGTAGTGGTGCTAGTAGTGGTCATGATTTATTTATGGAGCAGAAGAGGTATGTGAAGAAGAAGAACCGGGGGCATTCTAAATCAAGGAACCACGGTTGGAGAGGAAAGTCGAAAGAAGGAAAAAGCAAATGCTATATTTGCAAGTAGCCCGATCATTGGAAGAATGAGTGTCTGAAAAAAAAAGACAAAGAAGGAAGTAGCATCTTCATCAGTAGCGGTGGAGAATGAAGTTGGTGAAAGAGATGTAGATGTTTTCTTGGCAGTAGCATCGGATGTTTCGGATAGCGAATGGATGCTCGATTCGGGGAAGTCTTATCATATGATGCCAGATAGAAATTGTTTTTCTTCTTACATGGACAAAGAAGGAAATTCAATTGTTATGAGAAATGGTGTTATTTGTAAGTCGAAAGGCATTGGTTCCGTGCAAATTCGAATGTTTGACGGAGTGATTTGTACTCTCATGATGTACGCTATGTTCCGGAACTTAGGAAGTCTCTTATCTTTTTGGGGCGGCTAGATTTTTTAGGTTGTAAGATCACTATTGAGAGTGATAGCATGCGGGTTTCAAATAGGGCGTTTGTGGTGATGAAGGGTGTTAGGACTCATGATATTTATTTGTTTCAAGGAGTGACTGTAAAAAGTGAAACTTGTATAGGAGTTGATAGTTCTCGTGGTTTGGATGCGACTAGGTTGTGACATTTGAGGTTAGGTCATGTCTCGGAGAGGAGGTTGGATGTTCTTCGAAAAAGGAAGATGATCGATGGAGAAAGTTCAACAAGTTAGAGTTTTGCGCAGAATACATCATGGGGAAGCAAACTAATGTTTCATTCGATGAGGGAACGCATGATTCGAGAAGGGTTCTTGAGTATGTTCACACGGATATTTAAGGACCGACGCCTGTAGCTTCTTTAGGAGGAGCTCGCTATTATATTTCGTTCATAGAGGACTTTTCTTCGAAAATTTGGGTGTATGTAATGAAGCCCAAATCGGAGGCATTTGCAAAGTTCAAAGCATGGAAAGCTCTTGTTGAGAATGAGAGCGGCAAATCTTTGAAGGTTCTAATGTCTGACAAGGACGGAGAGTATGTTTTCGAAGAAATTTTGGAGTTTTGCAAGCATCATGGTATTCGGAAGCATTTTACTGCACCAGGAGATCCGCAGTCGAATAGTGTTGCGGAGAGGATGAATCATACAATACTTAAGAAAGCTCGATGCTTGAAATTGACATCGAGTTTGGCGAAGGGATTTTGGACTGAAGCTTTGTCAACAGCAGTGCATATTATTAATCGAATTCCGTGCCCAGCTATTGGTAACAAAATTCTGAAGGAAGTGTGAAAGGGAAAGAGCATTGACTTGAGTTATCTTCGTGTGTTTGGTAGTCTTGTTTATGTGCATGATCCGGGAAATGATAAGCTTGAACCTAGAGCTTTCAAGGGGATTTTTCTTGGCTATACGGATGGAGTAAAAGGCTATCGGATTTGAAATCCGAAAACGAAGAAGGTAGTGAATTCTCGTCATGTTACTTTTGATCAGTCGGCGAAGTTCAAGGATAAAGAAAGCTCATCTGATGTTCCGTACTTGGTTCATGATGAATCAAAGGAGAAGAAAATTATTTTCACATTTTTTCAAGGAGTAGAGAGAGTAGAATAGTTGGAGATGCTTGTGAGGAAGTAGCGGTTGATGTTACATCACATAGTCCACAGGGTTCCACTAGTAGTGTTGGTGATGTACATAATTCTAGAGAAGATTCGGTTCAAGGTGGAGCCAAAGGGAGTTTGGGTGATGGTATTGTTACTCGGGTTGGTCGTCGTACTATTAGATCACCCGAAATATATGGTGATTAGAACTATCTTAGCTTTTATGATAATTTGAACTATGCTCTTCATGTAGTCCAAGATGAGCTGATGGAATTTCATGACGTCATGGAGTCAAGTGATAGCCCGAAATGGATTTGTGTCATGGAGGAAGAGATGCAATCATTGTTGAAGAATCAAACTTGGGATTTGGTTTCACTTCGTAAAGGAAAATGTGCTATTGAGTGCAAATGGATATATAAGGTGAATGACGATGAGAGATACAAAGCTAGGCTAGTGACTAAGGGGTTTGCATAAAGGAAGGAAAATGAGTATGATGAGATATTTGCACCACATCATATATTTGCACCGGTTGTGCGCCATACTTCTATCCGAATATTAGTTGCTGTAGTTGTTATTCACGACTTGGAGTTGGAAAAACTTTATGTGAAAACCACTTTCTTACATGGGGACTTGAATGAAGACATCTACATGGAGCAACCGAAAGGTTTTTTGTGGATGGTAAGTCAAATTTGGTTTGCAAGTTGAAGAAATCACTATATGGATTAAAGCAATCATCTAGACAATGGTACAAGAGATTTGGTCATTTTATGCTTGAAAATGTTTTTGATAGAAGCATCAAAGATGCTTGTGTTTATTTCAAAAAGTTGAGAAATGATTGTTGGATGTAATTACTCTTGTATGTGGACGACATGCGCATTGCTTCTAAGGATAAGAATGAAATCAACAAGCTAAAACTGAGTTTGAAATCGGAGTTCAAAATGAAGAAAATTGGAGAAGCAAGAAGAATATTGAGCATGGAAATTGTAAGGGATCGAAAGCATTTTGAGTTGAAACTAACTCAAAAAGAGTACATTGAGAAAGTGCTTTGTCGGTTTAGCATGGAGAATGCAAAGGCGTCAAATATACATTTACCTTTGCATATGAAGCTTTCGAGTAAAAGAACATCTATCTTGGAGAAAGACAAGGCTTAAATGGTAAAGGTGTCATACGCTAGTGCGATTGGTAGTCTAATGTATGTTATGGTGTGTACAAGGCCCATTATTGCAAATGTCGTCGGCGTGGTTAGTCGATGCATGGCTAATCCGGGAAAATCGCATTGAGAAGCTGTGAAGTTTATATTGAGATACCTTAGAGGCACATCATATCATGGTCTTGTTTTTAGCGGTAGTAAGAAGATGGATTGCAAGTTGATTAGTTAGTGTGATTCGGAATACGCCGGTGATAGGGATCGAAGAAAATCAACTTCCGGATATGTTTTCACACTTGAAAGTACAGTCATAAGTTGGAGATCTAGATTGCAGACCGTAGATGTTATATCCACTACAGAGACGTAGTTGATAGCCACGGTGGAGGCGGCAAAGGAGACACTCTACTTGAAGTGATTGTTGTGTGACTTGAGATTCAGACATGAAATTATTGATGTTCGATGTGATAGCCAGAGTGTTATTCACTTGGCAGAGAATTTGGCGTTTAACCCACGGACTAAGCATATTGAGGTGAGAGAGTCATTTCTAGTAGCCATGGATGAGGATAAGCAAGTATATCTTCGGAAAGTACACGCAAAGGATCACGCGGCGGCATTTTCACTAAGGCATTGCAGGTTGGGAAGTTCGAGCATCGCTCGAACTTGATTCGCTTGGAGAAGTGCTGGGTGCCACAGGGTGGCACGGTTAAGGGAGAAACTTGGTGGTAGACGAGGAAGAGTATCGCTGAGAGATTGAGGTTCTATGTTCTTGGTAAGTGCTAGTCTTTGGTGAGATAGCTTAGGATTTGGATGTTTTCAACATTTCATTAGCGAACGGGAGCTTTGTCTGAGCTCGTTGGTGGAGTGCAATGGACGGTGGTTTTGCCGAAGCTCATTAAGAAAGCATTCGTGTGTGGTTGAAGGTAAAAAGAAGTGATAGTTGGTGGTATCGGTTGTTGTTGATGGTACGGTACCATTGGAGTTGGAGATGGAGATAGTGTCGAGGTGGAGTGTTAAATTTTGACGACACTATATGAAGAATTGTAGAGATTAGAAGTAGCTTCGTAACGGAGAAAACGGTTCGCAAATCGAAGTTCGGAGGTGGAAGTTATAAGGAAAAAGGTGAAGTGGACTGAAATGACAGCGTCAGACGTCTTAGGAAAAATTCAGACGTCTGACGCTTCAGCAAATTTGCAGCAGACCTGTTTCAGAGAGTTAGGTCAGACGTCTGACCAAATGGGTCAGACGTCAGCCTGTAGAGAACTTTTTTCAAAGGCTCAAGTTAGAGTCTGACCATTTTGGACAGACGTCTGAGACGACTACTGCCTGTTTTTCACGCTTGGGCTTTACGTGAAGATTTGTGATATCTGCATGGGCAATTTCGAAATAAGGTTTCTATTCTCCTATATAAGCTAGCTGCAGATTGCAGATCTACGTGTGCGTGCAAGCGACTGGAAGAGATTAGCCTCCACGAATTAGGGTTCACCAAAACATAATTTTCTTCAATTCTCTTCTCCACAAACCAATTTCTAATTAGAATTCTGATTATTGTAATCAATCTCTTTTACTCTTCTCATCAATATTAATAAAAGCTCTCTCTTAAAGTGGATGTACATTAATACAACGTTAGTGAAACCACTATAAATCTCTGTGTGATTTATTTTTCGTTATTGCTTTTGATTTCTATATTGCTTGTTTGGGATTGTGATTGTTTTTATATTGGTTGAATTTGAAATTGAGTTATTGATTGGTTGTTTTTACACTTCTTACCACGATCCCGTCTTCTGCTGAGCATATGGGGTTTCGATTTGAGTGGTCTCCAGTTGGAATCTCGTTCCAACAGTAAGTGAGAATGATTGAGAGTAATGTAATCCAATATAGGAGCCAAAACGATTTTAAAGGGTACTTTAGTTTCAAAGTATTTATAAAAAAAAAGCAACCACAAATCATTATATTCAAATAAATTAAAATTTATGTCGTGCTCTTTAGATAATAGTTGCTCATAGTTAATATGACATTGCGGATACTAACATTCCATAAATTACACATAACGTAGTTACAAAACTGTAAATACAAAATTATAAAAAATAGAATTATCATTCCAAAAACAATCCGATAAAGAAAACTGACACCCAATGACATGGCCATCATTGCCAGATGTTGTCCTCAAACCAAATTAGCTTAAATCACCTTTTTTGATGTTCGACTGAGCTTGGCTAGCCACGTTATGGCATCGGAACAACAACATCCAATGCCATAAGGAAAATTAGAACTGTAAATGGGTCCTTAAAATTTCAAAGATAAAAAGTAGTACCACCTTGGCTTTGAAATCAAAAATCTAGTAAGTGCTAAAAAGATATTGTGCAATAGTGTAAGCAAAAGGTGAGAAGAACCCAGAATGAAATAGAACATGAAACCATGAGTCCCCTGCCATAGAAAAAGAAATGCGATAACATACAATCATATCACATTATGTTATATATGATACTGGGGAATTATTATTGAAGCCTAAGTGCAAATCCAAAATAAACCCTTATGAATAACCCAATGTGTGATATCAAATGCATCTATTAAATAATAGTAAAACAGAATTTCTATAATTTATCATGATTATAATTATCACAAAGTTCTTTAATTCTTTTCATTACCATTTTACATTTAAATATCAACATTTATAATTTCTACATCTATTTAAAAAATTCTCCTAAGCTTTATCATATTATTTTACATTTATGCCCACATATTCACATTAGCTAACTGATCTAAAATTTGAGGTTATAAAATAAATCCAATTAACTAATATTATTATTTGATCTAATAAGTCCCCAAAAAAATGACAAGTCAATGTATTGTAAAACTGATATTTCACTCAAGTCTATATAACTTAAAATTTCCATGGTTATTTACAGAATTATCTTTAATTCTTTTACATTATTATACATTCAAGTTTACCTAATTTATTTATTTTTAATATTAGTACCTTTTTGCAAAGAAAGTTATACATAAATTTTCTTTCTCTAAAGTTGGTATTTCATTACAAACAAACATATACACAAATTTTTATTTCTAAAATAAGTATATTATTACAAATATATACAACGTTTTCACTTTTTAAAATTGGTATATTAAGTGAATTCTTTATCATTGATAAAATTTATTTTTATTAAGAATGACATCAAATTAATGACAAGTGAAGATACTGTAGTTTATAATTTTGAAAACAACGAATATTATCAGTTAATTAGTTTTGTGAAAATATTAAATTTTAATGCTGTATATTTGTAATTTACGTAAACTAAAGGATAAAAATATAAGTTATTTTGATTAGAACTATTTTTCTTTATATTTTATTGTCTTTTTGAGGCAGATGTTAATTATTTTTTGAAAAGTTATATTATAAATTAAAATAACAATGTGATTTGCAATGTCTCTTTTAAACAACGTCTCTTTTGGTCATTAAATAAATATTTTGTTTATCGGTTTGACAATATTTTAATTTCTGATGTTCATATTAAATACAAGAACTTTAAATTTATAAAAATATATCGATTCATTAATATTACGCATTCTTTTTTAGATATGGCTTTCATTCTCTCAGGTAATATTTTTAATTCAATCCATATATCATTTATCTTTTAAACAATGGAATAAAGGTAAATGCTAATTCAAAATCTATATAAATAAATATTTATCTATTGAAATTTATAAAGATATTAATTTTAAAATTAATTAAGAATACTGACTTTCATTTTTTTCTTAATAAATATTAAATGCTAAAAATAATAAATCAATATCTAACCATTATTATCTACGAAAATGATAATTTAATTTTTTATACAAATATAAAAATAAATAAATCATGTAACAAAAATTACATACTTAGAAATAATAAGTTCGGTACATGATTCAACTGCCTTAACAAATTGACCATATTGCATAATAAATTCAACTTTTAAAGATATTCATAAAATTATTTTTCTAAAACACATTGTGTGCAATGCATGGATTACACACTAGCTCTTAAAGGAAACTGGGAGTCTGATTGAGGATTAGTTACCAAGAGAAAGGAAATTACATAGAGATAATGTAGGGTAGAGGGAAGAAGACCACCAACTAACATGCATATATACATGTGTGTCTGACTTAAGAAATGAATGCACAAATCGAATACAAACAAAGGTACAAGTGCTGAAAATTTTGCGTAAGAAGAACAGAAATAAAGTGTGTATAATATATACATGTGCACCGTCATGTCACTAGTTTTTGTGTGGAATATTTTTACCACAAATTTTGTTGTAGGAGGAGCACAAGCCGAACTACGTATATGTATGCAGTGTCAGTCTATCATTTTGTTATAAACGAAATGCAGTTATGTTGCCTCTATTTGAAGAAAATAATAATATTATTAGAACTTTTATAGGCAGTGATAAATAAAACGAATCTAACTAGGTTTTAAGATTTATTAAAATGCTAAACTATAACTACTAAACATATGCTTGCTCCATTAAACTATTGTGAACTTTGCAGTATACTAAATTTAGAATCGGGTGTAGCTCTTCCTGGTGGGTTTCCCTAGGCAATTGGCTCCTTACCCTATGCTCTGCATGTATGTATCAAAACTTTAGAAAATAAGAAAATGAACGCATACCATTCCCCATGAAAGACCCTTCCAAGCTGCAAATCCAGATTTATTACCATACTCCCAAACAAGAACCATTGCAGTTACCCCCACATTGTATTTCTTTTTACGTCAATAATAAAATCAAACACTTTATGCGCATCTTGGAAAAAGAAAACAACAGTTACCATTCTACTACACTGGATACGTGGATGGCCCATGTGGGCAAAGAGAGGGCATTAGCTGGCTCCTCGAAAATGGTCGTAACAGCAAGCGCTGCTTCAGGAGCAAATGCTGACGTTGCAATGCATGAACACTTTTTGGGTTGCATTGAAGATCTGAGATTGTATTGACGGTGACGATGACGTGGTTGAGAAGAAGAGAAACATCTTGGAAGTATCGAACATGCTGCTGCATACGAAGAAGTAGCAGCCATTTTTAAGGTAGCGTTTGTTTTGGAAAAGAAGGGGCTTAATTGGACGTAATTAAAACTTAAAAAGTTGTCTGTTGGAAAAAAGAAAAAAACAAAGCATTCACAGATATCTGCTTCATTCAGCGTATTTTTAATCAGCAAATATAGATGGTTACGTCTGTTGTCATCCCCTTGTTGCTTTTTCCGTTCCAGTATTCTGAAATTAAGATTCTATCCCCACCTTTTACTTTATCGAGGTGGTGTATTTCAATTTTGTCCAATATGGAACATTCAGCCCTGGGAAAAGCAGAATATTAGGCTAAAAAGAAAAGGAGAAAAAACATTACAAACAGAATCTCAGAGCGAAACGACGACAGCATATAATATAACAAATACAGTAAAATATATCACTTTAAAATACATGATATAACAGAGTTAAAAACAAATCTCATGTGTACATGCAGCTCTACTCCATAAGCTCCATGTAACATCAACGACAACCTGGAAAAATACTCGGTCTGACCCCGAGCATTATAATAAAATAACATCTGCATCAGTCTGCAAATACCAACGTGAAAATACTCAAATAATACGAAGAATGAATAATAATTCTGTGAGACTACGTCGCTAAACGTGGAACGAGTTATTCTTCTATAAGAACAACATCCATGTATGAAAGAATGTAAACAATTAGAACAAAAGCCAACTTGAAAGAACGAGTCTACACAAGATCAAAATTCAAGCGTAAAGAATGTACACAAATAATTAAACATCGGAAAGAGCTTCCATGCACTTCTCGAGAAAACATTCAAAATTTCGAATCAACAACAAGGAAAAGAATTTTTCAATAATGACTTGGAGGGTCGCCGAACTGAAAGTATACCTCTAGAAATATGCTTGGAGGGTCAGATACTCTGTGACACCTCTCGGGAACTGCAAGCCGGACTCTGCCAACCTTACCGAGTATCCGAGTATTTCACATATTCGCGTGCATACCACCAAATTTAAAGTAGATGTGAAAATACCCTAATAGAAACAACCCCACATAGCTTAACTCCCACTCGTGTTTTGGTTTTGGTCATTTCCGACGAAGGATATCAATGCTCAAATTAGCAACGAATCATCTTAAATGACTACACAGAACGAGGAAAGCTGAATCGATAGTCAATAAATCAACTATCGAGAATATTCGAAATGATAGTATATGAAAATTAAATCCTATACCCATATCACTACTCGTCGATGTTGTAACGACCCACTATTTTGGACTATTCGCATCCGCACATGTCGGACTTGAATAATTCAAAATACCGAATTGTTAATTTAAATTTGGCAAAACAGAACATATACAGTAAATAAATAATCACAGACACGGAGTAATAATATGCAGCGGAAGCAAAAAATAGTAGTTCATGAAGCTAATATATATATAACAGAGTTAAATAAGTTACAATGGAAGTCTCGAATACAATAATCAAATACAAGAATCAGAATACATCACTGGAATCAACTGAATATCTGAAAGCTGGATAGATAGCCGGATCTCCAAGCGAAGCTCCAACTCCAAAGGTGAGTCTCGAATACTGGTACACTCAGTCTGACCCGAGCGTAAAGCAAAACACAAGACACTCGAGTCAGGATTAACATTCTTATATCAATAAATCCAACTCAAGTGAAATAACAATTGAAATACAAGTAACTCAAAGGATGTTGGAATAACCATCCTCTAAGGATCCGTTAAACTATCTACTATGTAGTAGTGTACGCTAAGTAGATAATGTCTATCAGTAACATAAGTATCAAAATAGTGTTAAGGCGTTACTATTATCCCCCTTAACACATTTTATATAAGAGTTATAGTCTATACAACACTGTAAACTTCACCGTAAACTAGTGGGATATCAGGGAGTACTCCATAGGTATAACACAAAACAAATTCGTAATGGTCGCGTATATAGGGATACAAGTATGACAAGGCACATGAGGCAATACCCAAGGTAGTGAAACTACCGTTTGCCTAATCCTGACTGGTGAAAACGCATCGCCGCAGCAATCGCAACACCGCGAAACAACACTCCCAAAAGTACGAGGGTGCACCAACCAATAACAAGTAATGAGCAGTTTACGAAGAAGTGTGTCGCTCGAGGTGACTAACCCCATTTGGCCCTGCACGGCTCCTGTTTTAGTCATTTCCAATTTGACACAAGTGTCAAGGCTATCCATTATCGTTCTCTTTCTTCAGTCATGACGTACATCATTCCAACCACTTCGTTCTGCATCACACTCCGCGTATAGTTATTAAAGTGGTTTTCGGTTTAGACAGTGAGTATGTCCCTAACCGATTCTGGTCTCTTTAATAACTTTCGTAATTATTACACCGATTGGTCCTTTACTATATTTCAAAACCAAATCAAATTCAATTTCGATTCGAATTTGTAAACCAACATCTCATTTGTCTTTCTAAAACAATTTCCATAATTTACGTTTCAAAACTTCCAACTTACGGTTTCAAAATCTTATAATTCGATATCAAATTTTATTTAGAACAATTCAAATATTAATTCAAGTTCGTATATAAGTTCCATTCCGAAATCATTTAAATTAATTTAATTTAACCTTCACATCAATTTAAATTCATTGGTCAATTTCATTCAATATTCATTAAGTAAATTTGTCATTCAAAACAATTACTATTTAATTTCCAATTCATTAAATCGATTACTTAAGTTCAACTTCGTTATATCAAACTTCAAATTAAATTAAATTAGATTCGTCAAATCCATTCTTTAAATTACAAGTCTTACATTAATTTCAATAAATCGCATTTTTATTTCTTGTTAAAGAAATTCAGTTTCACTTATTCATTTACTTAGTTACAAATTTCAAAACTCAATTAATAAAGAAACTTAATTCACATATTCAAAAGTTCGATTTCTTTTATCGAAGAATTCAAATTTTATTTAATTATCAAATAATTCAATCTTATTTAATTATTAAATAATTTCAAAACTTCGTTATTAAATAATTTCAAACTTAATTCAATGAATAATTCCAAATTTAATTGTTAAATAATTAATTTCAAAACAACGTTCTTTCAACCACTACTATGTTATTATTTGTTTCAAATTTTTAAATATTAACATTTTCGTTTCATTAAATTCAAATCCCAACTCTATTTCAAATCTTATTATTTATTCAAATAAATTCTTTATTTATTTTTAAATCTAATTATTGACCAATCGGTTTATTTAATTCTCTATCCTAAGTCAAGTTCATTTGGGTATTTATCATTTTCAACCCGATTCCATTTCAATTCAAAAATCAAAGTATAGCAAAGGGAACTTGCAATGTGATAACTGGGATGGTATCGAAGTAAATAAACAAGCCATAGCAAACATCAATAACAGTCCAATAGTTTATTCAAATAATCCCGAAATAATCATATTAGTTCACATTGTTTTTTGTGCAAGTTAATATAATTATTTGTAGAATCTACACTATCATTTCATGCAGATTAAAGATTATTACACTAATATTTATACGGTTCTTCAATTGATATCTATTATTCAATATATACTACATCAATTTATACAACAAACATTCAATGGTTCAAGGTGTAATTAACCAAATTCTACGTGTCAATTTATTTAAACAATTAAAGGGGTCATACTATACCAATTTAACAAATCCAATTCAGCACATGTATCAATTTTAATTATTAACCATCATGTATCAAATTCAATTGCATATCATTTATCACTTAAACATTAACAATTTAGTGTACAATGTCAACATCAAACAATCATTTATCAACCAAACTGGATTATCATTGTATACGTAACAGATAATGGTGTCAGATGTTACAGGTGAACTGATACAGGTAATGACATATATAACAGTGTAAATAACTAACAGCAACATATTTCAATTGTCGTTTCAATTAAAATCAAATTTAATAAAGAAAGAACATTAATCGTAAGTGATTGCTCACCTTTTGAGAATAAAAGAGACAGGACAACACACGGGATAAATCACGAATTCGACCATCGATCGATCCAAACAAAGAATCTCAAACGAAGTAAGCTGACACAGATTCGACAGGGAAGCTGATTGATAGAAATCGATAAGAACGAATCAAATAACTAGGGATAACAGAATATATATATATCTTATTATTATGGAAACAATACTTAATTTAAAACACTCTTAATAAAACAACGTAAATATATATATATATATATATATATATATATATATAATTCCAAATCCTTCCATTTTAAGCACATATATAGTATATAAAAAATTAACTCAAGTGTGCATATGTGTAGATATATATATATATATATATATATATATATACACAACAAATGATATACATTACCAGTATGATTTTGTACACACTTATCAAGTAAAAAGTACAGCATATAAAGTCAAAAGAGGAAATTGCAACTTGGATAGGCATGCCGACCTATCTCTAAACAAAAACTTTATATAGTCTAATATATATATGATATATACACTTTGCTGCAACTGTAATCGTATATATAGTAATATATGAAATTCTTTTGAATAAAATATGTAAACACCTTTCATACATCAAGATAACAAAATATATATCTATATATCTTATTAACAAAATTTTGTAAACTAATATATAACAAAATTATGCACTGCAAGCATCGGTATATACACAAATTTGTTAACTAATACATAACAAATATATATATATATACATATATATATACACATACATATATATATATATATATTATATAAATACAACACTGCTATGTTATAACTATACATACTACAACAGATAATATAAAACAAATATACACATCAACTTGTATATATAATAATAAGGCTAAAGAAATGTGTATATTCAGATGAACTGACAACTTATATATATACCACAACTTATATATATACCCTATGACTCACATGTATATTTTTCTTTTAACTTCCCAGATCAAGATAAAACATAATATACTTTAACTATAACCGAAATAAAATACATCAACGTTGTTTTAAATCATATACTACCAGTCACACTTTATACAGGGATGTTCACGAATTATATATATAAACTTACCGTGTCATATATATAATATATATATTTCGATTATGGGAACTTAAATTATTTAATACATAATCTATAACAAGAGAAGTAATAATATAAATCAGAAAGGAAGAGAGCAAGCACACCTCAACAAAGTAGGCAAGGCGGCGGCTAAGGAGACGAACAGGGTTTCCGCGCAGGTGTCTAGGCTGAGCTATGCCCGAGAAGAAAGTGAAGCAAGATGTGGAAGGAAGATGCAAGGAGAAGTGACGGTGATTGGCAAGGAGGTGGCGAACACTGGTGGAGTGCAGTGTGGCCATGGGACGCGAGCATGAAGGGAGAGAAGGAGATGGGCTGACCGACCGTTTGAGTGAGTGGAGACAGGGAGGCTGGCCGGTTAGGCGCGTCAGTGCGGAGGCCAGTGTCAGGGAGGGGAATCGCTGGTCGGTGACGAGCATGGCGACGCTAGGTGCTTTGATGGTGTTCGGTGGGGCGGTTGTGGCAGCGGTCACGGTGCTGACGACAGTGGGAACTTCTTGTTTGAGTGGGGAAGCTGGTGCATGGAGGAGGTGCGAGCTATGGTTCCTCATTTTTTTCACACTAAGGAATAAAGAAGAAGAAAAGGAAAGGGAGGAGAGTTTTGTACAGCGATGCACCCGAAAATGAATAGGGAACGAACAAAATTTAGAAACCAAAAAAAATGATTGTCCCAAAATATTAATTGTTGCGAATGGGTAAAGCCACGCACAAGAATTTAGGACTAATAATGTTCCATGACCGTTTAGCTTCAACAGTAAGATAAATTAAAAGGCAGGAAGCCAAACCGATTTGAAATTGGGAATTGGTATGATTTATCGTTTCACGGATTTTGTCAAGTATCAAACCTCAAAACACACAAACGAATATGTTGTGATCGGCACGAAGAGACGACCAGAACGGTATCCTAATACTAGTGGTACGATTGAATTATAAAAATTTGAATTTTTATACTAGCGAAAAATGCAGCAAAAACACAGAAAAATAGGATCGACGGAGCTAAAGAAGTCCGAATTTGAAAAAACGAAAAATGGCGCCTTTCTCAGAAGATGGTTTAGAATTTTTCTATGTAAAAATATTCAGGTTTCGAAAACGTTTTATTTTCATCGATTTTTAACTGATTAAATTGAAATAATTTTACGCACGAAAATAAACTTCATATTTTCGGACGAAAATTTACCGGTTGCTATGTTTAACTGGACGCATTCTAAATATCAAATTTATATTTCAACATTTTATCGTTTAAAATTTCACAAAATTAAATATATAAATAAATCAAATAAAATTACTAAAAATTTACGGGTTGTTACAGATGTTAAACTTGTACTATCCTTGGTTAAAAATGAATTTGGGAAATGAAGTTGGGTAAGTTAAGGTAGTTACCTATAGGCATCACCTTGACAACAATTTAAACTTCAAAATAGAAACTCGTTTCCATATCTCGACATTTAGTACTAGGAGTATAATTAGATCCTTTCCATATAAGCGATACCGTTTACGGAAGTCATATTTCTTGTCCTTTTCTTAACCAAATCAAGTCTTTTAAACTTTTAAAACTAAACTTATGCATGCTTGGTTTTCACGTTACAAATATTTATAATACACTTTAAAAATACTCCATTAAAAACATTCATTTTTAAAGATTTTCTTATTTATAAACTATCATTTATAAATTTCAAGCGACATTTATTATCCCGGAAGATTATAAATCAATTAAAATACTTTTATAAATTAAAAACCACATTAATTACACGAAAGAGAATTAATCAATGTTATAACTCCTTTAATAAATAAATCAATTATCTTTAAACACCTTTATTTTATTAGATAATTAATTTTAAACACCTTTATTTAACTCAATTAATTAATTTTAACATCGTTTATTAAAATAATTAATTAATCTTAAACATCATTATTTAAATGATTAATTAATTTTAAAACATAATTGTTAAAATGATTAATTGACCTTAAACATCGTTATTTTAAATGATTTATTAACTTTAAACACGTTTATTAAATCAGTTAATTAACTTTAAAACACTTTTATTGAATCAGTGAATTAACTTTAAAACACTTTTATTAAATCAGTTACCTAACTTTGAACATCATTAATAAATTTATTATTCAACTTTATTACAATTAAATAATGATTAAAATATATTTAATTCCTTAAATTCTTTTCAAATACTTATACAATTCCTTACAACCCATTTGAAAAGAATATACAAAATATTTAAGGTAAATAACCTTTATAAATGTAAACAACATTAATTAACCCGAAAGATAATTAAATCCAATTTATAATCTTTAATAAATTTAAAACAACATTAATTATCTCGAAAAATAAATTAATCAAATTTATATTCTCTTTATAAATTAGAAACAACATTAATTATCTTGAAAGATAACTAATTAAAATGTATAACTCCATTTATAAATTTTAATCAATACTTATCATTTATTTTCTAAAATTCTCAAAATATTTGAAACAATGAACGACTGCTAAGTTCCTAGAATTGGAAGATGATGGAAGAAAAGTCCCTCCCGAAAAGTTGTGAAAATTTGGTCCCTATTTTTAGTTTTTGACTAATTTATGCTACTTTGCCCCTGATTTCAATGCTGGACCGATTTTCTAGAAGGGGACAATTTAGTAGAAAAATAACAAAATAGGGATCTAATTTATATGGGTTTATTAGTACGGACTTTTTGTGCATTAGCTTTGAGAATAGGACCTTTGGTCCAAAACCCCTATTTGAAAATATAGTTTAAACACTTTCAAAGCGCAAAAACACGACCAAACATTTATTTTGTAAAAATACAAGCTCAAGTTCAAAGGACAACAAAGGTATATGACCGAATCTGTAACCTTCATTAGCAGACTCATTTTCAGTAGTTTCCGAACGATATTTTACAAATGACGGTACAATGATAACCGAAATAACGACACTTAGACAGTCCAACAGTATGTCCTTAATATTTTCAACCAAACAACAATTTAATGACAAAAGAATATAAATAAATTAATATTGGTGAGAAACTCCTTGGAGTCTCTCTAGAAAAGTCACATGTAAATCACATATATGAATGTGAGTTCGAACTGTTCAGTAGCGACTTATTCGCTACGCACACCCCGACTTTCCTTTTGTTTTTGTCACCTGCAACACAATGGTTATTTATGTCATCTGCTTGTCGAGCGGGAATTAAAATCCAAACATTCAAACAATAATCTAAACTATCATCCAAGCATTTAACAATAATTTATAGCAACACGGGTATCATATAATTTATTTAAAGATTGGTAAACTCATAGAAATTCCAGTTGATGTTTTCGCATTTCGATTCAGTCTTGAATGACCCCGAAATTCAACCAGCTCCAAATTATATAAAAAAACTAGTTCCAACACGAAGCCAACGTTTCTACGAGTCAAATGCAACTGATCGCGTCCAAATCTGACCTCGTATGCAATGGTTATTCAGTTTATAAGCTTTTGAAATTAACTACATAATTAAATCCACTAATCACATATTGATTATTAATTAACCCACATAAACCTTTATTCGCCGACCTCAAAAGCAATTGCATGTACACGATCGAACTGTGCACGCCATGCGTCTCAACCCATGATATGGAGCATCGGGCCACCATTCGGCGAACGGACTTTGCCGATGTTTTTCTCTACGCGAGCCCGACGTTCTAGACCCAACAATTTCAATTTTGGCCAATCCTTCATCCACGCAACTTGGACAGTTTGACTACGACATCGAAAAGTCGCACCCATCAAAAGATCGCCACACTTCACCATACTTAGGGGCTAGATGTAACACGACACGAGAAAACAAATGGCGACCTCCATTTCGCCTATCGTCGCATGAATCTAAGCCAAATCTAAACCCTAGCCTATTACCTCAATACGACCCGACCCTAATCAAAACCATGCTTCACCATACTTATATAGAAATGTTGATCTAGATGATAGGAACTCAACAGATCCAAAAGTTATGATTTTTTAGTGGAGCATGGATTGAGATTTGAACTTGCGGCCACTGTTTCTTTTGTTCTACTATGTAATTGATGAACGCAAATAAAACAGAGAGGGGGGAAAGATTTCAAAATAAACTAAAGGTTTTGGCTTTGATTTCCTTATGAACAAAATAAATTTACCTAGCTTAAACCACAAGTAAACCTATTTTCACAAGTTTGAAAATATTCCCAAGTAACCATCCTATCACCGCCAAAATTTTGAGTTTTGATTTTGATTTTAAAAGATTTTGAAATGAAATATTCGAGATGTTCTGCTACACAATATTCAATTCGCGTACGTGCCACGAACGACAGAAATAAAAATACGATCGTGCATAAAAATGCGACACGATCACAAATCAAGAAAAAAATACACAGATTATTCTATTATGTGAAATTTTAAAAATACTATCGTTTGTTGTAAAATACATCAAATGAAATTCAAAAAAATTTCAAATTAAAAAATATGTAAATTAAAATAAAAAATACTACAATAAGAGTCAAATCGTTTTAGTAACAATTGATTTCCTACTTATTTATTCGGATTATTTATTATTGTCAATAAATTTACAAATGGGTTCACCATTATTATTTATTTATTAAAAGAAGTTAAATAAGTCTATTACATCTATTTAATTAATATTTAATTTACATTTAAATATTTAATTCACAATTCAAATAATCCCTATATTTGAATTCAAGTTATTAAACTCTAAAAACCGATTATTTAAATATTTAAAATCAAACCAATGAAATATTGGGATGTTATGTTCTTCCCCTTCCCTCTTAAAAGAATTCCGTCCTCGAAATTTTCATAGGAAGAAAATATCTACAAGCCCTTATGTTTAATAAATGTTAATTAAAATGATTTCTTAAACTCTTAAAGTTCATTATAATATGAAAAGTTTTGGCTGTACCTCCTTTGCGCGGCTAGATCCAAAAAACTACAACTCGTCATAATTGGCCCAAACCAATCAAAGAAAACAAAAGCCAAGTAGCCTCCCATATCTGGGGTGTAAAGTTATCAATCAATTAAAATACTAATTTCTAAATATACTACGTACCTCTCTTGCGTTTGATTTTTTTATTTTGCAAGCAACTTACTATCTTGGTACAAATGTATGTGCACAAGAAATCAAATAGTAAACTTTTGCTTTCCGTACCTATCTTGTACTCATAATCAAAAATAGAACTTTGCTGACCAAAAAGCAATACACAAGCTATTTCTAACATAAACAATATAACAACCATATGCAACAAAGTATAGAGAATACTCTGTAGTAAAATATTAAGCATCCAATCTTTTTATGCCTAGATTTTCATATTCAAAAAACATTTTCAAGTTCCACCATAGAAAAATAAATCGAAACCAAAATCAATTACGACAAGGAGGGGACTTCTACTACTGAAGCATGGTATAACTCTAAAATCAAAACTACACGGAGCATTCTGTGGTATTCTAGTTCCTCCTAAAATAACACCTAGAGTAAACAAATATACCTGACGCGTTTTCCAAATCGAAAAAATCCCAATCGTCCAACTTTAGTCATACCAAAATATTTGAAAACCACTTCACAAATTTTTTCCACATATCCTGAAATAAAATAATTTACCAAAGTTTTCAAAATAATAATTTTATTATTTCTTTCACAAATTCTTTCAAAATCATTTTTCCCCAAAAGCACCGCATTTAAGTCTTAATAAACAACAACTTTATAAACCATAGTTTATAAAATCACACTATCAATCGAATCGAAATTCATATAGGAATAAACTAACACTTAAGCCCGTATGGTGTACATAAATCATCCGTACACAATATCTGATCCGATCACTAGCTCGGATACATAAACTTCACTTCTGGACCAGTATTGCTCACTTGACCTCCCTAGTGCGGATTTCGATCAGGTCACTCGATTAGAAACCACCGTTCTCCTTACATAGTCGTATACTATGATAGAAAACCTCAGTATATATCGAGAATCTGAATCAAGTGTTCACTGACAAGAATCAAGTGAGAAAACTTTTTTGGGACTGGTGTGATTCACCCCGACGTTATGTATTTGAAACCTAGATCAAGAACCGTGCGAATAAAATGATCTATGCATAACTTACGTGCTTAATCTAATTGGTTTCTTAACTACACCAATCTCAATCTTTTTTATTTTCATTTCTAGTATTTCATTCACTACTAAAATTATTTATGAATTATTCCATAAATTCTCACTTATATCTATAAACATTTTATAAAATCGCATTTTTATAAAACATTAAATTAAAAATTTACTCCACTTTCCTTATATAATACTCTTCTACATCCTAAAAGTATATACAAAATGTCGATTTTATTTTTTTTATTTTCAAAATTCAAATGGAAGTACAAACAAAATATAAATCTTAAAAGCCAATCGACTATTCTTACCTTGTTCCCTTAGAGTGTCCTTAGGAAAGATGTTTACTAGCCTGCTCTATAACATCAAATCATTTACATGACTTAGATGTTTAAATAAAAACTATGGTTTTAATAAACAATGCATGTTAAAACCTTTCTATCCAATTTAACCCGTTTAAAACTTGAGTTGAATTACTCATTTTCTATTCAAGAGTTAATAATTATTCATTTATTAAATTATTTACCAAAGTACCCTTTTTATTTTAAATCAATTTCCTTTAAGGAAACTTAAGAACTAAATACCTGGTTTTTATTTCAAATCATTTTTGAAATAATAATAATATACATATCTTCCTTTTGTATATCAAATCACACTTTTAGAGTTTAAAACAAAATTTTCTTTTACTAAAACGAGTCTATAGCAAATTACTACGGTAGCATTCTCTCACTTAGAAACTCAAAAATGAACTTGAAGATGCTGCAGTCATCACCAGAATTATTTTCTAGCAAAAGAAGTGGGTTCGGTGCTTTCTTATCTCTTTTAAAATCCTTTTGAAATATTTATATACATAGATACTTTTAAATAATACTATTATTATTTCCTCCAAAATTTTGAAAGCAATTTTCAAAAACATAGAGATTTAAGTTCTCAAATTCTCTACTTAAATCCGTTTTATTATTTATAAACTCTATTTATAAATAATACTTATGTAATTTCACTTTGAAATATTAATTCTCATAAATACTTCCAAGTAATACTACCATTAATTTTCTCAATAATCTTTTTTTAAATCATCTTATATATATAATGACTTCCCTTTATAATAATAAACTTTTCACAAATATTTATCCTCTTAATGTCTTATCTACTCCATAAGCTCCATGCAACACCGGTTACAACCTAAAAATATACTCGGTTTGAATCGACTATAATAACAAGATAACACCCGGATCGATGTAGAAATACCAGCGTAAACAAACTCAAGTAATACGATGAACGTATAATAATTCTATGAGACCACGCCGCTAAACGTAAAACGGGTTTTTATCCCACAAGAACAACATCCATATATAAAAGAATGGAAATAAATAGAAGAAAAACCAATTATTTAAATATTTAAAATAAATTAAGTATTTAAAATCAAACCAATAAAATTTAAGGATGTTACAATAGGGACTAACACTGCTTATATGGATGACGATGGATGCGAAGAGGAGTTGCTTCACTTCAGAAAAACTGTTAGAAAAGGTATAAGACGAAAAGAAATATCCATCAGGAAGAATTGCACCTCTTTAAGCAGACATGGTTGTTCAGGGTCAATGTTCATCAAGCATTCAGTAGTACAACCGATCGAACAGTGGTATCCCACCGGTCGACTGGTGGCACCTACTAATGCATAATAAACTTTTAAAATATACAGTATTCTTCCCTTATTTTCAAAATTTAAAACATTTAGAATGGCTATATTACTCGAGTGAATGCCTACGTATTCAAGTGGGATCAAGCCGACGTAGTTCAAGGACAAAATCTGGCATTATCGTTAAAACCAATACCTAGGTGATGAGTACCTTTTGGGTTTGTACTCTTCACTTTGTGTAAATTATTCAAAGTTGTATCGAGGTTCTATGGTGAACGAGTCTTGAACCAAGTACCCCTGATGATATGAATGAAAGACTCATATATATTGAGTTTCATAGTTAAAGTGTTATGTATGCTCCACACATTAATGGCTTTGTGCTTTAACATTGAATTTTCATGAGTCTACTTAGAAAACAGTCTTACTTTCTTAGAAAACGGCCTGATTTTCACACTAATATAGGTAAGCCTTTAAGTGCTTCTGCGATACACTTATGTATAGACTTATTAAAGAATTTAATCTATCCTCATTCATGTAGAATACCCAATACTACCTTATGGGAGCTTTGGTGTAGTGTTCCATAATCATTCCTTTAACTTGTTGATACCCATTAAACTTTGTCTGTATTTTCAATACATAAGTTGGGTTGCCATTAGTCAATGATTAACCTTCATTCGCATACCATAATCTCGATTCTCTTGATTTTATAGAAACACTTATTTTTAGAAGACTCTTTATAAACGAGTGAGCTAAGTTCTTCTTTGTTTCTATGTACATGATTGTAATTACTCCTCGCTTGAGTAATTGTCTTATCGTATGATGTCTTAGACTCACATGTCTAGACTTTCTATTATGTGTTTTATTTGAACACTATATATCATAGCCTAATTATCACAATTAATAATGACTGTCTGAGATGGCTTAGTCCATATGGTAATGTCTATTAAAAAATTCCATAGCCATTCCGACTCTTTACATGTATCTGCTAATGCAATTAATTCTGACAACATAGTTGATTCAAAAAACATAGGTCTAAAAACTAAGACACGTCAACTCCTCCTAATGTAAATATACAACCAGTCAGATTTAGATTTAGATTCTACATTATTTTGAGTAGCATCATTATATCCTTCTAATACAGTAGGATATCCTTTATAAAAAGACCATAGTTGATGGTACCTTTCAAATAAGCTAGAACTCTTGAAATTGATTTCCAATGTTCCGTACCTAGATTATTTATAAAACGACATAATACGCTAATAGCATGTGCTATGCCAGGTATTGCGCAATGCATAACATACATAAGACTCCCAATAATATTGGAATATTCTAGTTAAGAAATAGTATGGTTGGTATTCTTCTCTAATTTAATATTAGGATCTAAAGGAGTTGAAGCTGTTTTGTCATTATAATGACCATATTTATTAAGAACTTTCTTGATATAATAATATTGTGTTAACACCAACTCCCTCGATTTTCATAGAATCTTAATTCCTAAGACAACATCAGCTTCTCCTAAATCTTTCATATCAAATTTGGCGGACAGAAACTTCTTTCGTTCACAAAAGATATATCAGACCAAAAAATTAGCATATCATCAACATATAAACATAGTATAACATAATCGTTTTTATTCAATTTTCTATATATACATTCATCTGCATCGTTGATTTTGAGTCCATATGATAATGCTACTTCATCAAACTTCTCATGTCATTGCATTGGAGCTTGCTTCAGACCATAAAGAGATTTGACTGATTTGCAAACTTTTCTTTCTTAGCCTGGCAATATGAAACCTTCGGGTTATTCCATGTATATCTCTTCTTCAAAATTACCATTTAGAAATTTTATCTTTACATCCATTTAATGTATAATTAAATTATGCATGGATACAAGCACTATCAAACAGCGTATAGAAGTAATGCGAGCAATAGAAGCATATGCTTCAAATAATTTACTCCATGTCTTTGTTTATTGCTCTTTGTAACTAATCTGGCTTTAAATTTATTAATGGATCCATTTGTATTCTAGTTTCTCTTAAATACCCATTTACATTTATTGACTTAATACCAGGAGGTAAATCTGTTAGAACCTATGTTTGATTTGATAGGATTGAATTCATTTCATCATTTATTACCTCTTTCCAGGAATTTGCATCTCTGGAACTCATAACATCAGAATAGTTTGTAGGATCATCATCAACATTTATTACATGTTTAATGATATAATGGATTTCATCCTTAGTGCCTTCGATAAGATATCTAATAAAGTCGGGGTCAAATTCTTTCTAATCTTGCTCTTTTACTTCTTCTTTGTTCAGTATCTTCTTCGGGTACTGAGATTTCCTCGTTGTTTTGGTTAGAGATACTATCATCATCAATATCATCATTAGTCTCAGCATGTTCTAATCTAGATGATATTAATGGTTCATTGCTATTTTGGTCTTGTGATATATACTTATTCTCAAAAAATTCTACATCTACGGATTCTACAACTTCTAAGGTATCTAAAATAATGAATCTATAAGTACTACTTTTCTGAGAATATACTATAAAAGCACATTTAAAAGCTCTGTTGCCTAACTTGGGTTTTTTAGGATGTGATTTTCTGACATAACCTAAACAACTCCAGACTTTAAGTTTTGACAAGCTTAGTTTCCGATTAAACCATATTTTATAAGGCGATACATCATTTTGTTTCAGAGAAACTCTATTTAGAATGTAACAGGCTAATAACACTACATCACCCTATAATGAATTTGGTAATTTAGAATTAAAAAGTGTTGTGTTGACCATTTCTACCCATGTTTTATTTTTTTCGTTTCGTAACACCAATTTGTTTTGGGATGTAAGGAGCCGTACGTTGGTGAATCAAACCATGTTGTTAGCAAAAAGGTGAATTCATTCGAAAAATATTCACCGCGACGGTCCTAGTGAAACACTTTAATTTTAATTCCAAATTTTGTTTCCACTTATGCATTGTAAATTTTGAATTTATCAAATAGCTCATCTTTAGTTTGTTTTCTTCGTAGGTCTTATAAAACTACGTTCCTCGTTTGTTTCATCGTAGGTCTTACAAAACTATGGTCTTTGTATGTAGGTCTTATAAAACTATGGTCTTTGCATGTATGTATTGGTGCTTCATTGTCGAGCCACTAATCATTTTCTATACCACTAACGGAGTTTGCCTCTTGCATTACAGCCATGAGCTTTTCTTCGACCGCATTCACTTTTTGTTTCTTTAGTTAACGACAGTCATAAGCATAGTGGCAGGGCTTGTTACGAAAGAAACAAACACCCTTCATTTTATAATTCTTTGCTTTTCTTTTCTTATTTTCATTCTTTGGCTTTAATGGATGAATTTTTTTAACATTGTTGGCCTTGGAATGAAGTTAAGCTTGTCGACTATCGATTTGTTCACGTTTACATGAGTCTTCTTCTATACGAAGATGACGATGTAAAGCTTATAAATCATAATCCACTTCGGCATGTTTTGGTTTCTTCTTAAAATTATTTCAAGAAGAGGGAAGTTTGTGCTTTCTGATTTAATAAAAACAGGGACCTAATTTATGTATTCATTGCCATAGGATTTTTTCTTATAACAACATCAAAAATAGGGACCTTCTGTGCAAAGCCTCTATAATAGCCCCAACTATGAATGATTCAGGAAGCTTTATATTGCTGTGCAGTTAAGCGCTCGGCATATTCAATTCAACGGGGTGCAAAAAGTCATAGCCAGGATACAACAAGGTTATAGCAGGATATAGCGGATGACTCTAAAATAGCATATCAAACTCGTACTTAATGTTTTTACAAATATATAAATGGTAATTAAATGAAAAATTAACATTCATTTGAATTATAATTAGTACATAAAATTTTATATAAAAATATGTGCGAATATACTGTAAATAAAAGTAGAACCTTTATGTAACATAATTGAATTTAGTAGAATATTAGAATATTTTAATTTTTGAAAATAAATTAAAAATAAAAATACATAATTTAATTTCCTAATCTTTATCATGTATAAATGTCAATTTTCAATTCATTTCTTTTGAAGAAGATATAGCGGAAATAGCGGAATATAGCGGAAATGACGGGATATAGCGGAAGTAGCAGGGCTTAAAGCGGAAAGGCCATATTTGGGGCTATATGGAAAAATCGTAGCGGTAGAAATTCGCTACAAGATATAGAAGGGTTATAGCGGGGTAATAGCGGGGCATTAACTGCACAGCTATATTGGCATTATTAAGATGATTGAGAATAAGTAAATTTTCATTTACTTGTTTGATGACCATTTTATTGTTATTTATCTTAAATTCCATAAAATTGCTCATAAGAAATTTCTTATTGCTTGCCTTGGAAATGCGGTATTTGTTCTCCAATGCAGTCTGTAGTGCCTTCGCAATTTCCACCCTTCGATATGCATTGTAGACGGGTGTGGACAATGCATTCAATATGTGTCATCTACATATGAAGTCATCTTCCTTTCACTTATGTCATTTGGCTTTTAATTCAATAGTATCCGCTGAAGTTTCAACTAGTAATTCTTCCAAGCCATTTTCTAATATGTAGAAAGGATTCACAATAATGAGAAAGAACTTCATCGTCACTTGTCAACGAATAAAGTTTTCGCTGTCAAAACGTTCTACCCTCGTTAAATGTTGGTTCATGACTTGAAGTGCATTATAGTTGCTTAAACCCTCCATTTGCTGATAATTTTTCTGAAAATTGTTGAAATATAGCGTGGATACCGTTGTCGTACTTCTGATTTTGAGGATCTGTTACAGATTCTTGGATAAAATATTTCAGCCCTATCGAGTACAAAAAGACTATCGAACTATTCCCGTCAAGGTTCAACAAAGTCTTCTAACAACGTTTCTTGATTCAAAGTTTTATACCACTTTGATCATGCCAAGAACGCATAATAAAGAGTTTCTGATAATTTCCATGAGTGGAGAAAGAAGAAAAATATTTAATCTTAAAATATGATAATTTAAAATGTAGGAACTAACACTGCTTGTATAGATGATGGGGGATGCGAAGAGGAGTTGTTTTTCTTTAATAAAATTGTTAGAAAAGATATCAGACAAAGAGCAACATCCGTCAGGAAGAATTACACATCTTCAAACGTACATTATTGTTCGCGGCCAATGTTCACTGGACGTTCGGTAGTACCATTGTCGACCGGTGGTACATACTGATGCACGACAAACTTTTAAAATATACAACAATAGAAATAGGTAAATGTGTCACTCCTTCATGAAACATTCAGTATCTCACAATTTCAAATAGGAAGATGAGTCAGATGAAGATACATTGGAAAGAAACATCTAATTAATTGATAAAAGGTAAAATTGAAATTAATAATTTCATATTATAAAATGGGAAGCGAAAAGCAAATAATGAAGTGGATAGACAGAGCCAAAATGTACCGCTTAATCTGAATTTTGGATCTGAATAAATTTAACATACCCACAATCCCCTTCTATTTTATCACCATTAACATAGCCTTCTATGTTTTAACCCAACTTTTCTTTCCTTCTTCGCTCTAATGTTATTTTCTACATTAAATTCCAAACCACATTTTTTAAAATACCACTTGATTGCATAATTTTTTATATATTTTAATACTATAAAAATTTATTTATTTATTCACATCTAATAGCCCCTTAAATTGATTAGGAATTGTTTATTATTATTAATTTTCAAAATATTGTATTTTATGAAAATTGCATAGAGTTTTGACTTTGTAAGGATAAAATAAATTTGAAAATTAATTATTTTCTATTTTTATATAAGGGTGGTACTTTTATTCGAACACTTATTTTGACGTCCTGAGGGTTCAGCCAATGACCTTTAGAATTTTATTATAGAATGTCATATCATTTGACACTTGAATTAGTGACCTTTAACATAATTTGAAACTAAATTGATGTAACCTTTAAATGATATATGTACTAATATTCTTTTTAAATTAGAATAGTGTGGGATTGTTACCGGTTCACATTAAAGGTAATTATCTTTTATTTACTTCTATGGCTAATAAACTATATATTTGATTTTTTTCTAGATTACTACACGCGTATGTGCCATAAATATTTGTAAAATAAATCAAATTAACAATGAAGGTTAATTTTGTCAAAATAAAAATTATTTTTAATAAAGCAAATGTTTAGTCAGCATCTAATCTAAACCATTTTTCAAGTGTTTAGTCATTCAACATTCACCATCAGTTATTCGTCCTTCAACATCTATTATTCTAAGTGTTCAGTGGCTCGGACAAATGGAGCCCAAATCTCGAAGGGGTACGGATAAGGTCTTTCTTTAATTCCCAGTGCAGCACGTGTTTCATTTCCAATCCATGACAAATACTTCAAACAAAGTGCCATGTTCCCTAGTTTTAAGGTTCTCGTCAAACCCTAACCTAAAGCAACGACATTGGATGTTGATTCTACTAAGATTTGAATTTGATGTGTTAGAGAGATGAGACCGGTTGGTTTCTTTTTGAAATTTGTACAATAGATGAATTTGATTCTTCATGCTGGTCTCACTAAGGTAATTTCAGATTTCCTGCTACTATTTTTCTAGCAAGGGCGGTCAAAATGCTGAATTCTGGATTGCTGACCGGTCAGTTGAGCTAGTGCAAATGCTAATTTTTAAAATCCAAATTTGATTATGTTTTTATGTTTTAATAAGTTTACAATGAACAAACTATCATTCAAAATTCAGAACCAAAAATAAGTAAGAAAAAATTCTACATTCGTTTTTCTCAACAAGTGAATTTAATCAAAACACTGATAAAAAACAAAATGTGCTGATTTTGAAATCATAAGTTGTTGTACCTCGATCACTGAATTGTATTATCTGCGTGGCCGAGTCACATACTTTGTCGCTTTCTTTAAGACGTTTCATCGCGATGCCAATTTTGTGCATGGCGATCCGAATGCAGCGCCGTCTTCAGGATAAAACAACCGTTCCTTTTGTATCGATAGTCTCTTGCACCTAAGACCATTGAGTCAGTAGCACACTCATTATTATTTTTTATATAATATTGCTCGAAAAAATAAGATTGTAATGGCAGAGGAAGAAGATAATTTTTTGAATTGTGTGTTGTGTTCTGTCCCAATCCGTCTATTTTATTAAAGAAATAGCAGATGAGATATTTTCTAACAAAAATATAAAACAACAGAGCACATTACTGAGTGGTGGATGGATCTATTTTACCAAATCGAAAGAAAACACATGAGCAAACATTGGATGTCCAAAGGGAAAACATTGAATGTGCAAAGAGCTCAACGTTCCTCTTGAGAATCATGTATTTAAATAGGATTTCACTACAGTTCTCTACAATGTGAGACTATTCACTAATATTCGATAACAAATTAGCATTTCCAGACGTGCTTAGAGCAACCGCTATCGAGTATCCATTTCTCTTTATTTTTAATTTTAATTTTGGGTAACTACAAAATAAGGAAAAATTAATTGGTACCTACATTCTTTGATCAGGGTCCTACGTGTTAGTGGAAGAAGGTAGCCATATCCATGAGGGTTTGGTTCCTTTAGAAATGTAATTATTATTATATACATCTTTATTTAAATATTCGTTAATATACTTTTGTCTAATTAGTTTATGATTTGTTTTTAGAATCCATATTTTGACCATATTTGTATATGAATTCTTAAATTTAATTTCAAACTTTGGCTTTTTGAATTTTCTGTACAATGTGCTATATTTCTTTGACTTTTGTTTGTTTTTAAACCTAATCTGTTTCGATTTCCATATGGTTTAGCTATCATAATCCAGTTTTATAAATTTTGGTTTCCTTTATTGAATTTTGTCACATTATTTGTTATTTTATCAAACTTACTTTTAAATTACAAATTTCAATATTTCTAGAATCTAAATTTGCTTGTAATTCAAGTTTTTCTTTTTCCAGATTAACTTTTTCTAAATCATTTAATAATTTGTCATTTTGAGACAATAACATTGCATATTTTTTTGAACAATTTCTAATTCTTCTTTTAAGATAATTTTTTCATCTTTTAATAATCTGGTTACTAATTCTGATCTTGTTAACTTTCCTACATGTTCCTTATTTAATTTTTTTAATTCTCTATACTTACCATCTAATTCAATGCTTATTTCCATTATTTCATCATAAGTAAGTTCAGGACATACCTCATCAGTGTTAGCCATAAAACACACATTTGCTTGTTCCGAGTCGCTTTCACTGTCACTGTCTGATGAAGAAGGCAAATTTGAATCATCCCATGTTACTTGAAAGCCTCCTTTCTTTTTCTTGAGTTTCTCAAATTTTATTTTCTTTTTATCATTATAGAGCTGCGAACTATCCTTCTTCATGTGGCCAAATTTTTCACACTCATAGCATTTGACCGATGTTTGATTTGAGGAGTTTGGTTTGACACCATTTTGGAATTAGGCCATCTTCTTGAATTCTTGAATTTGTTGCAGTTCTTGACAATAAAGACAATCTCATCTTCTTCTAAGTTTGATTCTTTGTTACTTGCTTGGAATGTTATGTTTTTCTTTCCATGATTTAATCCTTTTAGGCTGCAAGTTAGCTTCATACTACATCATATTTCCTATTAGCTCTTCGACGTTAAGTTGAGAAAGGTTAATCTTTTTCGATGGATAAACCTTTTCTTTCTCGTTTATTTGTCAAAGAGTTTCAATTCACGTGACTAAATCAAAATCCGTTAATTTGACTCCAAGTGCCATGAGATCGTGTTGAATGGTTTGAAATCTTGCATACATATCAATAATTGATTTACTTGTTTTCATTTTGAAAGATGAAAATTGGTTTTGTAAAATTGAAATTTTAGTTTACTTGACTTTATTCGTTCATTCATGTGTGACCTATAAAGTGCGCCATATATCATATACAGTCTTGTAGAGCATGACACGTGAAAACTCATTTTTGTCAAGTAAGAAAAATAATACATTCATTGTTTTGGCATTGTCAGGTGCTTCATATTTGTTTTGAGTTGCTAGCCATATTTCTAAATCATTGGCTTCCATAAAATTAGCGTACGTGTTGACCAATAAGCATAATTAGAACCAGTAAATTGTGGAGGACGAGCAGATGATTGACCTTCTTGAAATGTGCTTGCCGTTTTATTGATTATTCAATTATGTGTTATTGTAGATTGAAATGACCTTGCTTTGATACCAAATGAAAGTCTATAGGATCTTTTTAAGTAATGCAAATTATATGTGTGTGTGTGTGTATGAGAGAGAGAGAGAGAGAAAGTGTGTATATTACTAACTATATTAAGCAGAGAATAATAATTGAATATAAATAAGGTAAATAATAAAAGCGAACACACCAGATTTTTTATACCGGTTCGAACCTCTCGTCCTACATCTAGTCCCGTAGCTCTCCTTCGGTATTTCCTTTAACCAACTAACCCTCGCTTCGCCTGGAGGAATAAGCTAATACAAAAGTATATCTTTGACAATCTTGTGTTCCAAATAACACGGATTTCGACTGATCGTACAAATCTTCCTATGATCTCCTTTGAGATTGTGAATGTAAATGCTTTAAGTTATAGGAAGTGGTTTAACCAAAATTATATTTTAGTTATGATAGATTGATAGTATGTAAGCAATGTATCCACTATAGAGTAATAAGAAATAAAGAGAGAACAGATTGAATCAATTCAATTCATTTGATTTCTAAATCTCAATCATGGTACTATTTATAGATTTCAAAAGACGTGAATGAAGAGTTGTTACTATTAGATAAGGTCTATTCATTTTAATGGCTGCAACCTTTCGATGAAGAGTTGATTTCTATTCATTTAAAGAACTGCCTATTTCGAGTTTTGCAGTTTTTAAAATGACAGACGTTTGTGGGGAAACCTCAGACGTTTGTGCCCTCAGGAAAAAAATTTCCCGAGTACCGTCACAGACATCTGTGGTTTTTCCTTAGATGTCCGTGGATGATAAATTCAGTTTTTTCAATTTATGTTAATGTATATGAAATCATGTGTGCATATATACTCAAGAAGACCTTAAAGTGTTTTATCTAAGACTCTTAATACACTAGAATAACCTTACCAATCATAGCAGGGTCCATTGATCTTTGTTTGTCCTCGAGTCCCAGTATCTTTGAGCATGATGTTCTCTTGTAGTATATACTTCTAATCTTGATAAGATGTATATTATATATGATTGTATAGTTGTTGTCATTGAAACATAAAATGGAGGTTTTAACAAATTATTGGTTGATAAAGGCGATAAATCTAGGTATGTTGGTGGTAAACTAAATGAATTGAAAAATAAAAAGTATTATGGTTTTAGTCGATGAGCAATATACCACAACATTGTTGACAAATCCATCAAAATAACTTTCAGTTAGAAGTGAAAGTACCCGGAAGAGAATATGCTGAAAAATGACCTCGGGTTGAATTATTTTTTAAACTTGAAAGAGAAGTTCATTAAACAAACGATTAAACATTTAGCTTCTTTTCAAGTAGTGAAGTAGCATGCAAATTAATATACGGATCGATGTGATGTGGATGAAAAATGTTATTAGAGAGTGCATGCTAGTCTACCTACGAGAAAATCTCAAAATTGGTGGAAAATAAAAACACATGGAGGGAATCACACTTGTTTAAATGCAACCATCTAATGCTTTTGTTTCTTATAGACAACATTTGTTAACTTATTATACAAATAACTAAGTACCGCACTTATCAATGAACGATGACCACATTGTGCTAAATCGATCAAAAATAGTAAAAATTTCAAATTATATCGACCGTTTGAATAATTCATAAAAAGCCAAGAGTTTAAGATGTATAATGTTACAACAGGACTACGATGAAATATGTCAATATCCATCGCATCTTCTCCAAGTGGATCTAGAACTTCTTTTCTAAACCAACTCATACTAACCTCAATTTCGGATCTTATAGCATTTTCAGTAGGAAATATACCTACAACTCATGAAATAATGTAAAATAATCATATTCCAAATTGATAAATTACGGAACCATTTGTAGGTAAGCTTAACAAATGTAAACATCACATAAAGTGGTAGTGTTACAACCAAATTTTCCATGGTCTCAGAATAGACTCAAACAGATGGATTGGACTTCAGAATGATGAAGAAATGGCTCTGAAGACTTGAAGGCAAAACTTGGAATGGCGATAGAAAAGACCTCAAAGAATTTTGAGCTGATTGCATTATAGAAATGAGATTGGTACCGACATGAAAAGAGATTGATATCGATCACTTCTCGTGCACATTCATGCCTTCTAGAGGATGATCAACGGGTGGTTAGCTAAAATGACTGTCTTGAGGTTCATTTCTAAAGGAATAGTTGAACTTCAAAGAGCTCAACAAAAAAGATAAGTACTAGACATGTCAGAACTTCTCGGCAGCAACTTGAATTTAAAGCATTTAGAAATTGATAAGCAAAAGTATTTAGAAATTAATGATTCAAAGTTAGAAAATGGAATAGAGGAAAAGTGGATGATTTGCAATTAACAAATCAGTTCGGTACCGACCTGATCTTGGTCGATATTGATATGATTTAGTGGATAGGGGACTTCGTCTTACTTCCTATTTTCTCGGATCTGGAGTTTGACCTGGAATTTCGTGATTCGACTACTTTTTAGGGCGATTTACTTATAAATAGAAGGTCTATAGAAATTTGGAGAGCATTTTTCCCTTTTGGATTTCTCTGTCTTATTTTTCCACCATCAACTTAGAAGAACAATACCTAATCGGAAATCCGCTGGATTGTGATTGGATTTGAGTTGTAATCTTTGTATTTCAGAGAGAAAACATAAGACAATAAAATTAAAGTGGACGTAGACCGGAGAATTTGTCACACCACTATAAAAACCATATTTTTACATTTGTTTACTTTGATCGATCTACATTATTGGTGCTTTTAAATCTATATTGTTGGTGCTTTCAGCTAATATTGGGGTGTTGTGTCAACTTTTGATCCAACATTTTTGGTGCTTTCACTGAGAAAGGACCATGGTTTGACAACTTAAAGCTTGGATCTGAAGTTTGAAAGTGACAAAAAGTTTTCTACAGGACCAACTCAACCAGAACACGAGGGCAGCCTGAAGGTGTCCTCAATTTCTAATCCATCAGTCCACATGATAAGAAAAGAGATGGAGATAATGATGAAAGAGATGGAAGATGGAATAATGGCTCAACAATAGGAAATGCTAGATGGATTCTTCAGAAGGATGAGAAAGCGAGGATCGGTCGAAGTAGCTGGAATTCAGAATTAGAGACCAGAAGCCAATGTAGAAAAATTGGTGTTAAAACTAGGCCTACTCGCAGCGGAAGTTACGAGTGAATTTCAAAAAAATTCCCCTTATTGGATTTTTATTAGGCCTATAAAGCCTAATTCATTTAGAACATTTCTAGATGTTATTTAAATAAAATCTTCTATTTTTTTTAAATTTATAGATTATATAGTTTTGTTTAATTTATAAATTGATATATATATATATACACACACACACGTGTATCATATACACATATATGTGTGTCTGTATGTGTAACATATCAACTCGTGCAAGATATAACATGTCTGTATATAGATGTTGAGATTTACATCAAAACAGATACGTTAACTCATCCAATATGCAAGTATATGTTGTCCAAATATATGTTTGTATATAAGCTATTATTTTGCTCTTATTTTATATAACTGTTATAAATTTTGTGCGTGTGTACATATATGTTAAGTCAGTTTAAATATATGTCTATATATATGTGTCAATATATATATATATATATATGCATATATATATATGCACATATATATATATATGCATATATATATATGCATATATATATATAACAATACAAATCAACATTTTATAATGTTTTTTCCTTTAAAAAGCGATGTATAAAATAAAAACAAATACCACCATAAGCAATAGATTTCACTCATATGTTTGTGTTGAAGATAAATGACATTTCTATCAACAGGTTTGGACGTCAATTTTACAAAAATTAAACATTCAATACATGGTCATTGATAGCCAATTAAGTACTATACAAATTAAAACTAGGGTTTCCGTTTTCAATTATTTAACTAGTAAAATATTAATATCAAATCATTCAACTACAACAATGATCACTGAAATTGGTTAAATATGAAAAAAAAACTTCAATTAATTCAAATTCAAAAACAGTTTACCTTTAATTTGTGAAGATGACGAAAAACCTTCCGTTTGAGAACAAAGAGCAAATTAATTACGCTAATATCCAATTTTGAGATTGATCTGAGTAAGGGATCGAGAAAGAGAAAGTTGAAAATGGGATGGAATGGGCTGGAAATGGAGAAAGAATAAATGAAAGACGGGAGGAAGAGAATGGAAGGCTCTGAAATTGTACTTGCACCATCCAAAATTGTTCAAGTGCAATTATTTTTATAAATATTATAACTTGCACAATTTAAAATTGCGTAAGCTATAATAACAGTCTAAAGCTTACATAATTTAAATTGTGCAAGATATAGAAAACTAGGCATATTTCTACAATTAGCTTTTTGGGAGTTTATTATTATAATATATTATTATTAAGGCTCATATCAAACATTTGTCCTTAGGTATATGAATTCCTATGGTGCATTATGATTATAGATGCAACAATCAAAATATACATAAATTTAATAATCTTTATGCTTTGGCATAAATGCACGCGCATTCGTGTGCATCGAATAATATAGGGAAACATTTATAACAATAATATTGTTTTTATTATGTGTGTGCCACAAATGCAAAGTTTTGATGGTCATATGCACCTTTATTTCAAAGTTTTTTTAGCAGTTAAGACTGCTAATCGATAGTGAGACTTCATTGATGGATAGTCGGATGAGAATGTTATTTAAAGTATTTTCGAAATTTCATAAAAACATGGTGGAAACTCTATTGATTGAATTTACATTATTAATATCAGAGATCAGAGATATATGAAAAAAAAGATGATATATCACTATACATTTTCTTCCAAAACTAGCAAGTAGAAAAGTTAAATCACCTACCTGCAAGAACAAATAGGAACGCATAACATTTTTATCAAAATAAAATAAATCTGTTCACTAGATATTGATTTTTTTTTAAACCTGATTTTCACTCCAAGGAACTCGAGCCATGACATTGAGATAATCAACCGATAATTCAGATATCATTCTCCACAACTACAAATTAGTGTAAAAGTAAAACTATCATGAGATGGTATAACAATAGAATTAACTATCAACATTTAAAATTTCACATCAACCTTAACACTCTTAGGCCTACCTAGTCTTTCTCTAGTCGAATATAGGAAAACTACATGGTACAATATTTTAACAGGAAAAATAAGAAGGGAATCATAATTTAATATGACATTTGCCATATTAACAACAACAATGATGATATTATTGTTGATGCCGTCGCCGCCATTACTATTACCATTATTATTTTTATTATTATTTTATATTCTTGAAGACATAGTTAAGTTTGACAAATATATGAAGTATGAACAATTGGAAGGATAAGGATTCTTTAAAGGATAATTTTTAGGTTTAACCTTCAGCAAATATCATATTTTAGTTTTAGGCTTCAGCAAAAACTAATTGTCAAACTAGGCATCGTTTCAGTTTTAATTTGCGCAAATATGGAGTGTGCAAGTATTAAGTTTTTTAAACTATGTCTTGCGCATCCCATAAATGCGCAAGCTATATTTAACGCTTGCACAATTATGGAGCGTGCAAGCGCATTTTTAAGTATCAAATAGACATAGAGCATAGATCTGAGTTTATTATCAATATTTCTACTTTCTTTCCCAACCCCTTTCTATTTCCCAATCCAAACCCATTTTTCTTCCATATCCAAATCCACAATCACCTTATTAATCAAATAGTTGCTAAACTATATATGGAATCATCTTCTTCATCGTTACAAAATAAAGGTAATAATTAATGTTTTTGAAAATTAAGATGTAATTTTGCTATTGTTGATATTGTTAAAAATCAAAAGTTATTGGTGGTAGTAGTGTTAACTATTAGACAATGGTGCTGTTGTTGAATTATTTGTTAGTGTTTAATGAATTAGGAAACCCTATTTAAGTAGTAATAAATTGAAAACCCTAATTTACACCTTAATTGTTTGTTGTTTAGTATGACGGTAGACATTAATGATTAGGAGAAAGACGACGAAACATTGATGAAATATTTTGATGAGGTTGAAGGGAAAATCGGAGTTACAAATTCAAGTCATATTGACTTTGATGTCGATCATGTTCTGGGAGCACAGTTCGAACCAGTACCGCGTAAATTCAATTCAGGATCATCAACCTTACATGCTCGTTTATATGAAGTTGTTTCTGCAGAAATGTCCAGTCATCAACATACAGTTGACGGAAATTTACCGACACCTATACATCCTGTTGGTCCATCCGTGCCAAGGGGACAGCGACCATGTCCAAATTGTTATTGCGGAGATATGTGTGTAGTGGTTGTTTGCAGAAAGGAAAAGAATGTCGGACGAAGATTTTTCGGGTGTAGTTCGTACAGTGAACATAGATTGAATCCTCGTGAATATGATTGTTGCAATTATTTTAAATGGATTGACCAATCCCTGTGCGAAAGGAGACTTGAGTATGCCCACGAACTGCAAGCCGAAATAAGTCGTTTGAAAAGTGTGAATGAAGAAATAAGGACAAATAGTGGAAGGCCTAGAATGCGGTAGATGTTTGCTACTTGGTTAAGTTGTCATATTTGGATTTTATGTTGAACCGTTGTATTTATAATATGTTATTGCGAAAATGTTTGTATTTGTTGTAACCCATAATGTGTTCAAGGTAGATAGTTTATTATGTTGCTGAAATGCATTTGATAGTGTTGACTTTATTGATGAAATATATTGGTTACATTATTATATTAATTTGCTTGTTTGGTTTTTTTTAAAGATTGAGTTGACTGCTTTTGGTTGAAGTTTGCTGCGAAAATAGGTAATAATTCATCAAATTGATGTTTATAGTTATGTCAGTGAACAAAAACTATGAATGTAATATTGGAACTTATTTTGCAGATAATGTCAAAGGTTCCGACTATATTTTACTTTGATGACGAATTGTTGGTTGATGATGAAGGTAAACCTAGATATGTGGGAGGGAAACGAAAATGATCGACAATAAAAAATCATTGTAGTTTCGAAGAGCTTAAACAAAGGGTATTTGAAGTGACAAAAGCAAATCCTGTGATATATGATTTAAAATTAGCGGTGAAATGGGTTCGGGGTGATGGTGCATCCGCTATTGATTTGAAAGATGACGATGATTTGAACTCCACCTTTTCAGTTGGAATGAGAGTGATAGAAATCTACGCTGTGAGAGTGAAACATGGAAATATAGTTGAAACAAAAGCGCTAGTAATATCTGGGGATGAGTATATGCACACGGCACAGTTAGAAAAAACACAATGGTCGACGTATCCGTCGTATCTTTCAAGCAATAAAGGTGGAGAGTTTACAAACTTACTTCACAGGTTCAGCGGAATGGCTGGAGTCTATTCTAGTCAGGCACAAAATATGATGCAAAACGCTATAAATCCAAATCAGTCGCAAGCGTTTGAAAAGTGAGTACTATTATACGTTGGCACTTGTATTTTGACTTACGCTAATGCAAAATATATGACCTTTTTTATATTCCTAGTGTCGAAGATGCATTTACTAGTTGTGATGACGATGGTGTCGATTATCATGTTCATACTCCATAGGAGATTTGTGAGCAATTGGATAGCATGGAAGTTGCTTGTGTGGATGATGAGGATAGAACTTGGATACATCAAATGGAAGTTAACAATGATGCAATCATATATGCAGACATTGAGGAGGCCGATGATGTAAATGCGGAAGAAGAACAAATCACATATGAAGAGACTCTAGCCGATGATTTATGCACGACATCAATGATGGTGAAATCAATAATGGAAATTTGTCAATAGACGTGGAAGCTTTTGGAAGAGAATGTGCGGAAAAAGGTCCACGAGTTGGGTTAATTTTTGAAAGTAAGCAGAAGCTTGTTGAACAGTTATGTGAATGAGCGATTAAATGTTCAGTTTCGTTTCAAATTTTGAAATCGCTTGCAAATCGATACACGTTCCGTTGTGATGTGGAAGAAACATGCCCTTGGCGAGTTCATGCAAGCCATTCGGTAAGAAAAAATTCAAATTGGTGGAAGATAACAACATATGGTGGCGATCACACTTGTTTAAATGCAACCATCAACTCAAACCATCGACGGGCAACTGCTAAGTTTATATGCAGCAAAATACTTCCGTTGATTAAAGTTGAAACAAACATGACTGCAAGAACTGTGCAAGAGACAATGTCCAACATGTTTCATATTAAAGTGAGTTATTTTCGAGCCTGGAACGGACTGTAGAAAGCTGTTGCAATGGTTTATGGCGATTAGGAATCGTCATATGCGGAATTGCCGAAATATCTTAGAGCCCTACAACATACCAACACTAGAACCATATATGATGTTATTCATAGCCATGGTGTTTTTGATGGTGCTTTTTGTAGGATTGATTTCACCCTAAAGGGGGGTGAATAGGATGATGCTATCAATTATAAAATTTATTGCGGAAGTTTATAAAATATTTTCAACACAGATATACCAGAATTATAGCAGCACAGATAATAGCAGAATAATAAATACAGAAATAGAACAACAGAGAATTTACCCAGCTTCGGCAAAACCCTGCCTACATGCTGCCTCCAAGGTTTCTACTAGAAATTCAACAGTCAGACGCTTACACACGTAAACTCGTGACACCCGCTATCGACTAGCCTTAACTCTACGCTCAAAACCCTGCCACAACTCAGCCACTGAGTTGCAAATTCTCAAACTACGCCACGTAGTTTATTCACTAGTCACACGACTAGAAATTACAATTGTTTAAATAGGAAATACAAATTTAAAAACAATAATTTAAAAACAAAACAAAACAAAACCCTAATTATAAGCCTTTTATTATAAACCCAATACAAAGTTAAAGGCCGACCCAAATATATTCTTCCTCGTTTTCTTTTATCGGCCCGTTCCTTTGTGTTTGTGATAATCGCTGCTCTCTTTCATTTATTCCTCTGAAATTAGGGCTTCGTGTTGCGCCAGCTTTTGTCGATTCGATTGATGATGCTTCGATTTCTTCTTTCTCTCTGTCGATCTCCTTCGGCTACTCCAATTCGATCGAATTCGAATTAACATAGGTATGTTATTTTCCTTTTGCTTTTTTGGTTGATTGCTTTGAACCCGATCGATGATTCGAGTTATTGGTTATTTTTTGTCAGTTTATCTTAAACTCGAACCACTTGAATTGCCGATGATGTTCGTTGTTTATATAGGGTTCGAACCCCTATATTTTCGTTCGTATATTTTATACGAATTCGTCAAATAATTTAGCTTGAATTCGTCTCGGCCACTGATTTTCGTATAGATGATAGTGATGATTTCTGACTTTGTCAAATTCGTATATTTGGTGGTAGATTGATTCACACGGGTTCGATTTGATTTCGTGGCCACCGCGGCTTGACTTTGAACTTTCGATTATGTTCTTGTTGACTTCGGCTTGATACTGTGATAATGTTTGACTTCGGCCTTCACGGTTGAACTTGTTACTGTTCGTTTCCGACTTGTTCCAATTTTTGTTTTCTGCTTCAACTTGTTTTTCAACATCACCTGACTTCGTCCACTTTTGAAAATTCTTTCTTGATTTTGTCTTGGCCTGTACTTATGCATTGCATACATGTGTGTTCATCCCTGTAGCATAACCTGAAGCTTGAATGTGTTCTCCTGTATTACTCTGGCTTAATGCTGCCGACCTCGGTTTTAATTTGCTAATATCTGACTTTGATTCTCTGACATTCTTTTTTTTAAATTGACTTTGGTTATTTGAATTGATTTCTGGACTTTGGCATGTCTGTTCATTGAACTGTGTTTGCATTGTTGCCATATATGTGAACATCCACTTATGTACTTGCATATGTATGTATGATGTGTTATTCACGTTCTTGCTTCATTGTTGCTTTGCACTTGTAGTCCGGTCTGCATTGCTGTCACTGTTATGTTGAAGTCGCCTCTGATGTCGTGACATTCATACTTTACTGTCGTGTAAACTTGTTGTCTTCGCTTGTTCCACATGAGTCTTGCATGTCACTAGTATCATGTTTGAGATTGCTCGTTTGAGATGCTGTGGCCTTCACTTGATATCGTCACAGACCTGTACACTTATTACTGCTTAATAAATTCTGGTAGCACTTGAGTCTGTTGTAGTTTGCAGGCTTGCATTATGTGCTTCAATATGCATGTGTTAGCTTTGGGTTCATATGCACTTGACTTTTGTATATTTGTGACCGCACTTGATTCATTGCTTCGAGTCGCTTGATTTTGTGTGTATATCATTATTTTGAAGATGCTATTGCTCTAGATTACATATAGTCTAGTTCGGTCTTGTGTAGTTGAATTGAGTCATACTGAACTGTTGTTGATTATTTCATTGATACGTCTTCATTTGTTTCACTGTTGGTCTGCATCGCTTGATTGGGAATCTGGTCTGGTATACATGTGCACTGATTGTTGAGTTGTTGCTTTATATGCGGTCAGTGATCGTGTAGCTTGTCTGCACTTGCATTGTCTCTGATCTTTTGGCACTGCTTACCGGTCCAGTTTCATTTGTACTTTGTTGTCTTCACTGCAACCATATTGAACTAAACCCCGTTGTTTGCATTGTGGTCTCGAGTCATATGCATGTTCATTACTGTTGCCTTGTATCTGCAGTGTGCACTGTCTGGTTCAGGTTGAAGTGTTGTTTCATTTAGTCGTATACTTCATGTGTACTTGAATATGTACTTGTTTATTTGATTTTTCATTTTCTTGAGAATAGGCTTCTGCCAGACTTTGTTATAACAACCGGTTGCCACTGGTGCTTAATGACTTGTATTTGCAACCGTACTAGTTTGCATATTCACTTGACAATTTTCTTGAGCTTATACATTTTGACTGCACCTGTGTTGAATCCAGCGTGCAGCTCGGGTTTGACTTTGTGCTCGTGTCGTGACTTTATTTGTATTGCACTTGAATTGAATCTGGTTTTCATTTGGGTTTGACATTGTGCTCACCTGTCCTTGTAACTTTATCAAGTGTATATCGGTGTGCACGGCCTTGTGGCATGTACAGTGATATACTGTGCATGTCACAAACTGTTCGTGTATGATGAGTTCAAATTTGAATGATGACGAACAACCCAAATAACTGAGGCAAATATTATTTTCAAAATCCATATTTTATTTTATACTGCAAAATATTTCCTTTTCAATTTTACTTCGTCGGTATTTATTTTTGCAGATTGCTCAGATGCTGGATTCAATCTGGAATAGAGTTGTAGATAAATTACGAGTGAATAAGCGATATGTAGTGAGGGTATTTGTAAATGATAAATTGTTATGTAATCGAATTTGTATTGTCATTCAGTATATATATAGTGAGAGTTCAAATTTGTACTATTCAAAATTGTAACAAATATTTGTTTGAATAAAATATCTATTTGAATTCAAATACAGTGTTATTTATTTTATTCAGCAAATATTTATTTAATTATGTGAAAAATAAAATAGTACATTAACAAATACATTTAAATGAATATATATATATGTGTGTGTGTGTGTGTGTGTGTTTATTATCATCAAACAAAAATCATATACTTGCATATTCAACACTTTTTGGGCTTTCGGACCTTCTATTCCAGGTTTCAACCACTGTCGACCCATATTGTCTATTGATGCCACTCATTTATATGGAAAGTATCTGGATACATTACTAGTAGCAACTGGGGTGGATGTAAATCAAGGGCTATTTCCTTTAGCTTTTGCTATTATGTAAACAGAGTTGTGGCAAACCTAGAGTTGGTTTATTCGTTGCATATGGAATTATATTCCATCCGTACATACTAGATGTATCACCTTTATCTCGGATCGTATGAAAGGAATTCCACGTGCGCTTAAAGAAGCTTGGCCAGTTGAACATCATCATCGCTTTTGTATCTGTCATATTAAAGCAAATTTCAAGAAAGCGGGGTTTGGCACGGATGAGCTACAAAAATATTACACGCATGTGCCACGGCATCGGAGGTCATAAAATATAATGATTTTCGAAAACAGTTGAAGGTTGTAAATCGAGATGCCGATGTGTGGATTGAAAGAAGTTTGAAAGAGCAGGAATCAAGCTGGACTCTTTGTCATGACGGCAGAGTATTATTCAATGACGACCAACATTTCCGAAAGCTTTAACGGTGTGCTCAAAGGAACCAGTCGTTTAATATAACATCACAAAACAAAATAAATAACATGATTCAACTGACAATTTAAAATCATCAAAAAAAGGTTGAACAAGTCGTACAATAGCATAGAAACATACAACTCAACAACCTCTTACACAACCAAAGAAACAGCAACAATAAGACCAACACCGTCAACCACGAATCCGTCTAAGCTCAAGTGGGTTCTCTCTCTTCTTCTTCCGCTTGTACACGATGGAAGCCGATCCTTGGCCTTGTTCGAATGTATGAGCGGGTGTCGGAAGTGGAATTTCTTGCTGTTGACTTGGCCTAAAAATGAGTTCTTCTTGTTGAATTTCCCACTGCGGCGGTTCTTGTGCATGCTCGTACGTCGACTGTCCAACATATCCGAATTGTTATTCTCCTTCATGCCAAACGGGC
Source organism: Allium cepa (assembly GCA_030765085.1). Taxonomy (NCBI): domain Eukaryota; kingdom Viridiplantae; phylum Streptophyta; class Magnoliopsida; order Asparagales; family Amaryllidaceae; genus Allium; species Allium cepa. The sequence goes on from CM060932.1 coordinate 951,966,052, forward strand.
CATTCAGCATGAGTTTCTCCGCCGGTGTATTGCTGCTCTACCTCAGGCCAAGCGGGCCATCCAGCTGTAGTTTCACCACCGGGATGTTGTGAAGCCTCCCCCTCTGCATGTGCCTCCTCCTATTAGGCTTGTCCACTCGCTACTTTGGTATGCGTCTCCTCAGTACAACGTGATGTCTCTTCTATAATGCGCAGCGGCTTGGCCGGCCTTCTTAGCTTGTTCCGACCTAAAATCGTGTCAAATATTCATCGTAGGTCAATGCAATTGCTTTTGACCTTGTCCGGCTCCATATGACTTTCTTCTATTTCGCCCACCGTATCCAAAGTGTTGTATATTCTGCTTACCTAAAGCATAAGTCATAACAATGCATCAATATGACATAAAAATTGAACTAATTTTTTTTTGAAATTACAATACTTACCACATCACGTTCTAGAGGAGCACGGGGAGTGTACGCAACCAATTTCCTTGTCGATTTTTTAAGAATATAACGACGAGTAATTCGTCGATACCAATACTCATATTCGCTCGAATGTGTCAGAGGCTCACGTGCTCATTCGGCACGATCAATTCTTGATTGCCAAATAGCAATACTTTCCTCCAAAAATGCCATTCAGCTAGTGGGTTCTGGGTCAAGGGGGACGACGGGATCAGGAATGGATTGATAATCAAAGGAAAACTGTCTCATAACCCGATCGGGTGCATACAACTCAAAGTCTAAAAATAGAATCAGTCGGCTCTTAGCAATCCAACCGGCGAACGAATACTCAATTTCCGGATGTCCAAACTTATACACTAAAGAATATGGCTCCCATGTAACCGCACATCATCCGCCAACAAATCCAACTCATTACGGTAAAGCTGTACATTTTTTGGCGTCTCACGCCAACTCCTAGCACAATTTCACCTAGCCCCGAATGGAAGATACAGATCTAAGTTGGTAGGAATTCTAACAGACGGTCATCCAATAGCAATAAGCGAACATGACCATAGTTGCAACAACGTTGCAGAACCCTCTAAAACTTTTCGATGTTGCAAGACAACGTATGACAACTCACTATACAAATAGCGGATAACAGCACTACCCCAAGAATGACAACTAGAGTCAGCCAAATCATCCAAAATTGCAATAATTTCAAACTTAATCTCCATTTCGAATGATCGGGAAATGATCGACAACTCAAAAAATACAATATCACGGTACGAGTGCGACGAAGCATACCAAAATCGGTCGCCCCTTCGTGTAGTGGTTCGGAAAATTCACTTTTAAACCAAGTCATTGATAATTCACTTTAGACTTAACCGCCTCTCTAGACAGAAAAATACCAAGCAAGTCATGAGCCAATTCGATGTAATCGATATCTAAATTTTGCAAACATACGGAGAGACCTTCTGTTTTAAGACCGAAAAGAAAATGCACATCCGCTAAAGTCACTTTCATCTTTCCGACTCTCATATGAAACATATTTGTTTTCGGCCTCCATCTATCGCATAAAGCGGTAATAAGGTGATGATCGAGCCGAATGTAATCGATTTGCATAGCTTTTCAAAATCTGAAGATTTGTAGATTCGGCAACAATCTTGGATCTTTATAATCGATCTCCTTGAGCTTGCTCGAATGATCGCATATCTTCACAGTTTCAACGCCTTGAAATGTATAAACAAATTAAAATTAGTGTTTCATATTTGCATTCCCCCGGTTTACGAATATCGAACATTTACCTCCATTAATGTGTCGTTTTGGCTCATTTGGTGTTCTTGAAGATAGAGAACACTTCTATCTTCGGGCCCGAGAGACAATTGTATAAACAATAATAGCCGTTTATCACTACAAAAACTATGTACAAAGTTAGGGTTTTGGCTTTATGAATGCTTCAAATCCTTTTACATTTTCAACAAAGAAACCAACTATTTGAGTACATTCACATCGACATCATCAACACTACCTCTTCCGCTATCAACAATCCTTTCTACGGTTGTATTCAAATTACAATCAAATTATAATTACCTCTAATTAACGTATATGAAGAGCTTGCTTCCATTTTATGCGCAATCGATTGGTTGTTTGAAGGAATAGACGAGAAACAATGTTTTTGAGTTTATATATTTGGATTTAAAATGGGTTTGAAGTTGGGAATAGGAAGGATTTGGAAAAAAAAGATAGGGGATGAAATGAGCTCAGATTCAGCTCTTTTTCTTTTTTGGTACCGAAATAGAGCTTGCGCATTTCAAAAGTACGCAAGCTTTGAATCTAAAGCTTGCGCATTTATGGAATGCGCAAGTTTTACATATAAAAAAATTGTAACTTGCGCATTCCATAAATGCGCAAGTTATAAACTAAACGAGTCCTACTTTGACAATTAGTTTTTGCTGAAGGCTATTTCTATAATTTGTTTTTTTCGGTGCCTTGATCGAAAAATTGTCCATCTTTGAATAAATACTATATCTCTGAGTACATTTATTTTTCTACGGCAATAAACAATATAATATGCTACAGGAACTTGTCAAGAGTTTTCAGAAGCTCTTTTAACCTTGAGATGCTTTAAAAATGCGGAATGCAGCAAAGCACATAGTCATGTTACCAGCAACAGTTAGGCCAGCTTGCATGGCTACCAGTACCTTCATAACAAAACGATTTATTAACATGTTTATGCTTGTATATAGTTTAAATTGTCATGAACGAAATCATCGTTGATCAGGTATAAATAGGTAAGGTAAATTTACTTAAAAAATTCGAACCTTGGTAGTTTATTTCAGTGTAGCATGTGTACAGGAATTTCTTGCTACTTGGACATGAGGTCAAGTTTGATACAACCATGAGGGTATCAAAATCTAGTACAGAAGATCTTTGTTATCGACATGTGTACTAGAAGTTAAAATGTGATCAATGTGAGCAATAATTTAAAGAATTTACTTTTGTCATTTAGTGCACATGTCGAATGTTAAGTATTCTATATCAAAATTTGATAAAACACTGATGCATCATAGTTTTTTCCAAAACACACGATTCAGACACGGTTACATAATTAAGCACTGAATTCCAAAAATAGTTGAAACAATCATTTATTTCAAATAGAAGTCAAATCCAAGAAATTATAAATTGTAGTTGATGAGAACATGGTGCATGCTATTATATTACCTCAAGAGACGCAGAATCATAAAAGAAATGCCAACTACATGCACATAATGCTGATCCAAGAGGTAGAACCTACCACAAATAATACAACAGAAACCAAAAAGAATAATACATTAGAAACATAACATTTCTGTGCCATCACTGATTGAAGCAGTGAAGTAGTTATCCCTTGTATCTTAATTAATCCACCCTACTGTTTGGAAGCTGCAGTTTCAACGGCACGTTCACTAATTGTGTAATCACCTATTCCTTCTACAATACTGAATCAAAAAGATGGTTACAGAACAAAATAACATAGTTTTATGTTTTGAAACAACTTATTCAAGACAACATGGTATAAAACACGTGGAAATATATTTCTAGGCCAATATTGTCTTATTATTATATATTTGTAATTATAAATACTTGGAAAGGTCAATATTAGGACACGGTTGGTGGGAGTAAGATGGCTGGGAGCAGGTGGCCTGAAAGAAGAGAGAGAGAGATAGACGGAGTGAATTACGGTACTTAGTGTATTTACTGTGTGTATTATTTAGTATAAATTTCATTGTCATATGTTATTTCAATACTTTGCTCACACATTAATTAATCATAAGTAAAAATCCATTATTAAAAGTTGAAAATTATGTCCATTTGAAATAACTTGCATAGAAGGGTCATTATTTTTTATATTCCTAAATTAATCACAGAATTTGAAATGCAATTGTAAAAATTGAGCAACAATTTTTTAATTTGTTAATAAACAAAAGCTACGCATTTGAAAATTTGTAACATTACAGATTTTAAAGTAGAGAATATAAGGAGGGAAAAAAAAAACTCTTTCAAGAAAAATTGAAATTCCATGCCACAAGCCAAGCTGATGTCAACTCACGTTGGATGCCAAATTAGCAGAGCATAGTTAAAGCTACAAATGAGCCCTTCATATTTGAAAGTTTGAAACCTCATCGCCTTTAAGCTACATCTAAAACTTAGAGGTTGGTAACAATTTTTTCACGCCAGATTTTATAGAAAAAATTTCATGCCGACGGTTTTATATGTTAGAACTTCAACATTCTATCCATGGGAAGAAAAAAGTCAGCAAAATGGAGAAATGCACTGGGATAAAAAGTTTGAAACTTAACATGACTAAAATTGAAAGTATGACATGCGATTTCAATAAAGAACGTAAAAGTGCAAAATGATGTCTACAATATCAAACGAATAACAAAAAATGTGTTTAAATAAATATCTAGGATCAATAATACAACAAGATTAGGAGGTAAAGCACATAACGAACCAAATTAAAATAGGTCCAATAAAATAGAGAAAAGCTAGATACATTTTAAGTTACAAGAAAATAATAGTTAAATTGAAAGGAAAATTTAATCAAACTGCTATTAGATCAGCTATATTCTATGCAACAAAATATTTATCTTTAAAAAAAAAACAAGAAAGTAAGTTAAATGTAGAATAAATGAGAATGTTAAAAAGAATGATAACAATAACAGGAAAAAATGGAGTTAAAAATGAGAAAATAAGAGAGATATTAAAAGCGATACATATAAATGAGAAATTGGAACAACTAGACTCACATAACACGGACACATACAATGCAAATACAGTGACACACCCATAAAAAGAGGAGATGATATATACATAGAAGGAAAAAGACAAAAATGAATACATAGATTAACATGTAAGGAAAATACTTAAAGTGATTTTAAACATTTGAACTTAACTAATAATATGATTTATGATAGAAATTTATAGTTAAAAAGAATTCATGTCGTTGACCCTATCAATTTGGGAAAAAGATAAGTGAGATGATCCTTAGTCAAGTCTTTTTAGTTCGTAGCGGTGAGGAAAACAAAATGACGAATATTAAGTGATACATTTGGATAAAACCTTTAATATAGAGAATAAAAAAACTGTCAACTTTCTCCACAACGAGCATTATGGATGAATTGATATTTTAATAATTTCACAAATGTAAAATCTTTAATATTCATAAAAGCATCCCAACAGTTCAATAGGTAGATTTGGAGTACATTGATGTGGTATATTTTTACTCGCCACTAACCCAACAGCGATACAAAATGCTGGGATCTACCCGATATTCAGAATGTCCGGTATGTCCCTATATACACACTAAGACGATGTTCTTCTTTATCGATTCATTTGGAGTTTTTATCGATTTAGGCCTTTTCTCAAAGCTTTTCACAAACGTAGCCCAATTCTAAAACTATTTACAAAGTGAGACCTGTTTTAACCACATCAGCACCACAATGGCAATAACAGACATGCTTAATCTAATATTGCACCTGTTTATTTTTATTTCTGAATTTGTGACAAACGCAGCTCTAGACTCATATTAGAAGGTGAGTTCTACAAACTCATTGCATTCATAAGATAAATAGATGCGTTGATATTAGATAAAAGATACAAAGAGAAATATATGCATTGACAGGTTGAACATCTATTTTAGATACAAAGATAAACTGATTCCAAAATAAATTGACACTTATACAAAGATAATAGATGCATTGATACAAAGATAAAACGACCTAAGCATCAATCTCTAAATATTCCTAATTATTACTCATACATCTCGCCAATAATGAATATGCGTTTCACTAAACTGATTTCAATTAATGCAATTTCAATTTCCAATTCTGAAGTGTATTCCAAAGCTCTTCGCAGTAGATGTTAGTCTATTCACTCTGAAAACCCACAAACATAAGAAAACCTTGTGCATCTGAGATAACGACGATCAACATCATTACCAGTTCTCACAACGATTATGGCAGTAACAAATCCACATTTATCGCAATTTGATCTAGACTCGGCTTGTAGTTCATTTTCGTGTTGCCTTCCTCCTTTTCTAATTGTTCATTTCTGTGTTCATCCATTATTTTAATTTGCTCTCTTAGTTAGCTAATAGAACTGAATTTTTTGGTCCAGTATTTATAATAGCCATCATTATGGCTGTTATGATAACAATAACTCTCTCGTTACCATAGGTAACCAATCGACTGGTTTCTGTTTTTGAGCTAAATTGGTATACTAGCACAATCGGTATGGTAATGATAAAACATCGGTAACTTTATCAAAACTTACGATAGTGGTAATGTATCAGTCCATTTATAATACACTGAAATTCATAGATCTAACTATATTATATTCGTTTTGAAGCCAAAAAAATAAATGATTAGATTTAGTTTAGGAATTCAATTCAAATGAAACCAATTGCATTTATTTTTTGTTCTCATGGCTGTCATTTATTAGATGGCATAATGAAATCTACAATGAAACATCATTACAATGTAAAAAAATTACCCGTTTTTTATTTTTTAATCATACAATAATTTACAATTACAAATGTAATGTTTACCAGTTTACAATATACCAGTTTTCGACAAAATATCATTACCGGTAATGATAATGGTAAGCAATTTAACTTAATAGTGAAAGTGCTAAGGTAACAATATTTGTAAAATGATAATGGTATCTGTTTCTCAATTTTCTCACAAGTAATTAATTAGTAAACCAACCAAGGCACGACCTGACCCAATCAAAGACGGCCTGGTTATTCTTCAAACTAGCACATTCAAGCCGCCCGAGATTCAAGTTGGTCTCAAACCAGTCCAGCAACTTAACAAGACATCAAGGTGAAACCTGATCATCTTATTCCTAAGAAGTCTTCACAACCTGCTACTCAGATAAGTTCAAAGAAAAATATATCCCTGTCCGGTCCATTACGGCCCGGCTTGAAGATGATCGGCTTCTTTATGCCAAACCACTCTTAGTCCTACCTAGGTAAGCCCGTCTATCTCAACATAGCTTCATGTCACTAGCCGGCACTACTCTAGACTGCCTCAGACAACCAGCATACTCCACGAGGCCAGCTCTAGCATGACCCAACCTTGGTCCGGCTTCAGTCACCTCACATCTGATCGACACCATCTCCCCAGCTGGGTTTTCGGCTACTTTCAGTCTCCTTCATACTTTCAGCAGCCGACCAGCCATCTCAACAAGAATTGTCATATAAGCATACAAGAGTGAACAACAAGTTGTCCATTCATTTGTACCATGCCCTGTAGCTAGGCGGCTGAAGTGTTGCGCATGGTACAGAAGGACAATCGGTATATTTCTCAGCCACGTATCTCTTTGTCCCTTTATAGTCACCTTCCATCAGCTCATTCGACCAAATCAACGGCCAGGCGATCAACACCGGCTTAATCGAGAAGAACAAGGTCTTTGTGTAACTCAACCAAAATAGAAGAGCTTAGGGTAACGACATACATTAGTAGTCTTCTAACTTGAGAGTACGGTCGAATTTAAGTATGTAGGCTGTACTTTGATTGTGGACAATCACATGGCATAACAATTGTGTTACGACTATAGTTTGGTGTACTTTGAAACACTGGAAGTCAAATCCTACTTAAGAGAGGATTCACCTCCTTCATTATAGAAAATCAGTAATTTGTAAGTCAAATTAAAGTCAAGGCCTTTAGACCTGTGCAGTTGATGCGCTTGGTAGATTCAAAGCGGTGGAGGTGCAAAAAGTCACAGCGGAGATACAGCGAGGATATAGTGAGATATAGCGGATGGCTCTAAAATAGCTTATAAAACTCATACTTAATGTTTTTACAAATATAGTGTTATCCCGCCTTTTTCAGCAAGGCCGTGATATCAAAAGATCGACCGAGAAAACCAAAGATAGCTCGTCTCAAAGATTGGTCAACTCAGCATCTCAATAAGGCAAGTTCTGTTGAAAGATTTCTCATCTAAGATCCCCTACGGAGGGGGGGTCCAGGGGGTTGCCAACCCCCCAAGGTGGGGGTGCGGGGGCAACGTCACCGCTACGGTATTCGACCTGACCGGTCAGATCGCAGGGGTCCAGGGGGCAGCACTCCGTCCAAAACGGTATGTGACCTGGGGCATGCAGCATCCAACGAGCTAAAACTTCCAGCGAGTTGACGGGTTAGAGCTTCCAGCGAATTAGCGGGTTAGAGCTTCCAGCGAGTTAACGGGTTAGAGCTTCCAGCGACCAAACTGCTTAAAGGCATGAGCGACCTACCCACTCAGAAACTCATGCGGCCTAATATGTTCACGACCTAACTAGTACCCGACCTAACACTTCTGCCGACCTAAAGGTTGCAACCTAACGACTTAGCGACCTAAGACCTAACGACTTAGCGACCTAAGACCTACCACTTACTCACTCCCTTAGATCGCCATTTCTTTAAGTCGTGAACCATACTTTCTTAGGTCGTTTACGACCTACCAACTCCTTACGTCGCTCCTGATACCTCAACATGTTAAGCTGCTTACCAATCTCCTTAGGTCGTCCCTACCGACCTACGACCTAACCCTTAGGTCGTCCCTACCGACCTAACTCTGAACTCTCCTATAAATACTCCACTTACTCCAACTAGAAGGGGACTTTTCCGGATTCCAAAGCACCGAGACTCTGCTGATTTCTCGACTCTCCAAACACTTCAAACACCGAAGAATCTTCATCAAGTAATCTACTTCATTCAACATGAATCCAAGGAGCAATCCATCATCAAAATTCTAATTTCCTTTCTCTAATCGTGTTGTAATCAAGAGATCGTGTTGTAAAAGTGTTGTAATCTTGTAAAGTGTGCTCGAAAAACAAAATGGAAGATGTAAAGTGGACGTAGGCTTATTAGAAGCCGAACCACTATAAAAATCTGTCTCTTTTACTTTTCGGCAATTTTCTTTTTACTTTGATTCTCGTGCAAACGGGTGGAGCTTTCACTTCATCATGAGTTACACCGGGTGTTAGCGTTAAAGCCATTTTTATCGTTAACATTTTGATGTTTTCATTGAGAGATGAACTCAGGAATCCTATTAATCAAGACTTGAATCCGGGAGATTGAGACTGAAATCTGAAGAATCATGGTAAGGCGATCCAGTAGATTGCAAAGACCGGAGAATAGTGAGCACGAAGGAAGTCAAGAGGCTTCTTCGAGAGCGAGCCACACTTCAGCCTTCGTTACAAGAGACGAGATGGAGGCAATGATGAAGAGGCAAGAAGATTTGGTCCAGAGTTTGTTTAATCAGATTGGGCAACTTGGAGCGCAGAATCAAAGAGGAACAGAAGTTCAACCGGAAGAACAGATTCCACCATCCCCTCGTGAACTCAGGGGGCAAGATGAAAGCGTTGGACGAGGACAATCACTTGGCGACAACGACAGATTAGTGGAGATGGTCAAAAAGGCTATGAGAGGTGGTTTGGTAAACAAGGACTTGGAGGACGTGAATAGTAGTCCTTTTACCATAGCAATCAGGCGAGCTAAGAACCCACTAGACTTTAAGCTACCATCGCTGGATATGTATAGCAGAAGAACGGACCCTACAGTCCATCTGACAAAATATATGAGGCATATGGAAGTGCTGGAGGCACCAGAGGAAGTGATGGCCCGGTGTTTTCCATTATATTTGACGGATATTGCATCACTATGGTTCATACAACTGGAGAATGGATCGATCAAGACTTGGAATGATTTGATCGAAAAATTTATGAGACAATTCAGGGTCCACATCTCGAGGCCCAAGAATGTCATGAGTTTGACAACACTAAAGCAAAGAACTGAAGAATCTTTGAAAAGCTTTTTAACGCGATTCAATGCAGCTGCAGCATCAGTGGACCGGCCAGATCCATCCATGGTCCTAATGGCAGCCGTGTCAGGCATAGCTAACGGCACAGAGTTCAAGAATTCATTGACCAAAGATCCTCCTATAGATTTAGGAGAATTTTTCCATGAGGCCGAAGGGTTCTTGCGATTAGAGGACGCAAAGGCTGAAACAGAGGAAGGAGAAGGAATCGATGTTTTTGCAGTCAAAGGTGGGAATCCTTCTGAGAAAGGTGTAGAAACTAACAAAGGTAAACGAAAAGCTGAAGATAACAACGATAAATCAGCACGCCAACAACGGGGATCAAGATTCACTTCATACTCAGAGTTGAATGAGACCATGGAACGAATCTATCAAGACACCAAAGGACAAATTCCTTATCGAAAGCCAATTAAGAGAGATCCGACTAACAACGAGAAAAAGTCGGACAAGTACTGTTTGTTCCATGAGCTAAACGGTCATAGCACGAATGACTGCAGGCACTTGAAAGATGAAATTGAGGGGCATATCCGGAATGGTTTGCTATCTCAATATGTGAAAAAGAAGACTGCAACGGTGGAACAAGAACGACCACCTGCACCAACTGGAGACATCTCAGGATCAAAGCGCCGGCCTGTTATCGAATAATTGAGATTATGACGAATGAGTACATCAACACAATTAAGTTGTTCACACATGTATGGGACCACGATCGATCCCCAGGCATGCTCTGATACAACTATAAATCATACTGATGTAGATGTTTGCACTCGGACGTCAATTCTTTGCTTTTGAATTTTACTTCTGATGGTTGACTGCTTTACTTTTGTATTTTACTTCTGATGACTGATTACTTTGCCTTCTGTGTTTGGACTAGGCTTGACATTGCTTTCATGATTTGTTTCTGATGATTGAGATTGACTCTGCATTGCTTTCATGATTTGTTTCTGATGATTGAGTTTGACTCTACATGGCTTTCATGTTTTTCTTCTGATGTTTGAGTTTGACTCTACTTTGCTTTCATGTTTTGCCTCTGATGTTTGGATTTAATTCCACTGTGCTTTCATGATTTGCTTCCGATGTTTGGATTTGATTCCACATTGCTTTCACGATTTGCTTCGAATGTTTGGGTTTGACTTTTCCAGGCATTTCTACTTGACAACTTTTCAGTTGAATATTTGATTTTTCATGATTTTGAAATGTGTAAGCCCTACGAATATGCATCATCAAGCCCTACGAACAGGCACCCGACTTCAAACGGTCTCAATGATTAAGTCCTATGAACAGGCACCCGACTTTGAACAGTCAAAAACTCATGAATTTAAGTGCTTGACCGCCAACAGTCGCTTGACTGTGGTCGACCGCGCTTTAATTCATAACTCGATCCTAAGCAATCGTCGCATAGATTTAAGTGCTTGACCGCGCAAGGCCGCACTTGACTTCAAATGACTTGATCACGAATGGTCGTCGTTTGAAGTTAAGCGCTTGACCACGAACGGCCGCGCTTCACACCGCCAATAGTCGCACTTTCACCTCAAATGGCTCGATCCCGAACGATAATCACTTGAAGTAAAGCGCTTGACTATTGACGGTTGCATTTCAACTCACTTCACCTGATCCTGATCATCATACAAAGTTGAGTGCTTGACCACGGACGGCCGTGCTTCACCTCGAATGGCTCGATCCCGGACGATCGTCATTTGAAGTTAAGCGCTTGATCGCGAGCGGCCGCGCTTTACCACTTGATCGCTCAGGGCCGCACTTTACTACAAATGGCTCGACCCCGAGTGGTCGTCATTTGAAGTAAGGCGCTTGACCATGAACGGTTGAGCTCTACTATTAGGCCGCGCAGGGCCGCAATTTACCACAAATGGCTCGACCCCAAATGGTCGTCATTTGAAGTAAAACGCTTAACCATGAATGGTTGTCATTTTGATCGCGCAGGGCCGCACTTTACCACGAGTGGCTCGACCCCGAATGGCCGTCATTCGAAGTAAAGCGCTTGACCATGAATGATCGCATTTCGCCACAAATGACCCGATCCTGAACGATCGTCACATGGATTTAGACGCTTGACCGCACAGGGCCGCACTTCACCTCAAATGACTCGACCACGAAAGGTCGTCATTTGAAGTAAAGCGCTTGATCATGAACGGGCGCGCTTCATCCCAAATAGATCAATCCCGAACGGTCATCATTTGGGGCCATATGAAACTGTCAATTCCTTTACAGGTTATCAACAGGATATGAATGTCCAGATTCTGGCATTACAAAATACACCTTCCTACCACAAGGCATGTTTTGGGGGGCAAGTGTTATCCCGCCTTTTTCAGCAAGGCCGTGATATCAAAAGATCGACCGAGAAAACCAAAGATAACTCGTCTCAAAGATTGGTCAACTCAGCATCTCAATAAGGCAAGTTCTGTTGAAAGATTTCTCATCTAAGATCCCCTACGGGGGGTCCGGAGGGTGCCAATCCCCCAAGGTGGGGGTGCGGGGGCAACGCCACCGCTACGATGTTCGACCTGACCGGTCAGGTCGCAGGGGTCCAGGGGGCAGCGCCCCGTCCAAAACGGTATGCGACCTGGGGCATGGAGTATCCAACGAGCTAAAACTTCCAACGAGTTGACGGGTTAGAGCTTCCAGCGAGTTAGCAGGTTAGAGCTTCCAGCGAGTTAGCAGGTTAGAGCTTCCAGCGACCAAACTGCTTAAAGGCATGAGCGACCTACCCACTCAGAAACTCCTGCGGCCTAACATGTTCACGACCTAACTAGTACCCGACCTAACACTTCTGCCGACCTAAAGGTTGCAACCTAACGACTTAGCGACCTAAGACCTAACGACTTAGCGACCTAAGACCTAACGACTTAAGACCTAACGACCTACTACTTACTCACTCCCTTAGATCGCCATTTTTTTAAGTCGTGAACCATACTTTCTTAGGTCGTTTACGACCTACCAACTCCTTAGGTCGCTCTTGGTACCTCAACATGTTAAGCTGCTTACCAATCTCCTTAGGTCGTCCCTACCGACCTACGACTTAACCCTTAGGTCGTCCATACCGACCTAACTCCGAACTCTCCTATAAATACTCCACTTACTCCAACTAGAAGGGGACTTTTCCGAATTCCAAAGCACCGAGACTCTGCTGATTTCTCGACTCTCCAAACACTTCAAACACCGAAGAATCTTCATCAAGTAATCTACTTCATTCAACATGAATCCAAGGAGCAATCCATCATCAAAACTCTAATTTCTTTTCTCTAATCGTGTTGTAATCAAGAGATCGTGTTGTAAAAGTGTTGTAATCTTGTAAAGTATGCTCGAAAAACATAATGGAAGATGTAAAGTGGACGTAGGCTTATTAGAAGCCGAACCACTATAAAAATCTGTCTCTTTTACTTTTCGGCAATTTTCTTTTTACTTTGATTCTCGTGCAAACGGGTGGAGCTTTCACTTCATCACGAGCTACACCGGGTGTTGGGGTTAAAGTCATTTTTATCGTTAACATATATAAATGGTAATTAAATGAAAAATTATCATTCAATTGAATTATAAATAATACATAAATAATTTTAAATAAAAACATGTGCGAATATACTTTAAATAAATGAAAAACTGTTATATAATATAATTGAATTTGGTAAAATATTAGAGTATTTTCATTTCTGAAAATATATTAAAAATTAAATCAAATAAATTAGTTTCATAGTTTTATAATGTTTAAATGCAATTTTTTTAATTCATTTTATTAAAAAAGATATAGCGGGAATAGCGGAATATAGCTGAAATAACGGGATATAGCGGGGATTAAAGCGGAAAAACTATATTCTGAGGCTATATGGAAAAATCGTAGCGGTAGAAATCCGCTATGAGATATAGCGGGGTTGTAGCGGGGTAATAGCATGGCATTAACTACGCAGCTTTAGACAGAGCAACTCTGTTAATTGATAAACTTTATCGAATTGAACTAAGGACTTTAAGGTTAACCTATGCAATTAATAAAGATATTAATAAATTTTTTGAGCTTAGACCAAACTTTAAATAACTAAATCATATAGTGATGACAAAAAGAATGTGTACAAACTATTGTTACTAGTTGTGCTTATATTAGATTAGATATACGATTTTGTGTTTCGTCTAAATGATTTGTAAGCGTTGAACTTGATCATATACCGTGCTTTAGTAAAGTCCGTATGGACTTCGATAATCAAATTGTTTAAATATCGATTGTTGATCAAGTTCATACCAAAGAGTCAATACAACCACTTTTTCGATTTTTCTGAATTCGACCAAGGACAAAATTAATTTATAAATGTTATAAATTAATAAAAATGTCATATCAATATGTGCTATTTTTAATTATTTATTTCAAGCTTAAAATAAGACAAAATGATGTATAAAACTTATACAATAGTTCGATCAATTAAGGAGCTAAGAATTAATTAATTAAATGTTGATTCAAATTAGAGTCAACTTGGATTTTGACCATAACAGGTCATAGGAAGGCAGGCCACGAAAGGGGCTTAAAAAAGACCGAACTCGGTCTTCAAATCTAGAGGAAGAAAATGAGAGAAAGAGGATGGTCGATGGCTATAAATAACATAGCCTCCACACAGAATTAGAACACAATTTTTTTGAGCTCTCACTTTCATTTTCTAGTATGTGGTGCTCTAAGAGGAAAGACTGTTCAAAAAATGTATTGATTCTTGGCAAGGCCAATTCAAAGAAATGTATACTTTTTTTACATACAATCTCATGTATGTGTAACCATCATCATCACGTGTTATATAATATGTTTGGCCGTTATTTAAACAAAAAATCAAAAATAATTTTTAATATTTAAATCCTTTCAAATCTTAAACATATTATATATATATATATACTTTTAAATCTATGTAATATATATTATCATAACCATAATTTTCTTTAGCGAAAAAATTATTGTTTATATAAATTAATATTGACAACAAATTTATTTTAAATAAACTTCCAATTTAATATACTATATGCTTTAAAAAAAAATATCCTTTCCTGTTTCGAATAAATTACAAACACATCTGTGCGTGAGTGTGTATGAACTAGGATCAATAGTCCCCTTTATTTAGCACAATTTTTAGCCTCCTAACATCAGCGATACGTTTATATTTAACTATTTAGTACATGTCACAGAAGAAAGAAAAAACAAGATATCACGGGGCTATGAAATGGGTGCTAAATAAAATAGGTTATTGATCCTAATTATATACATACACATATATAATTATATGTATAAATTAAAATATGTATACAAATTCAAAAATACTTTCGGGTATTTATTTAAAAGAAATTTGGACCTGATTTTGTTTGTATGTATGTATGTGCATATATATAAAAACTTCGACTACTTGTCATTTAAAACAAAATAATTTTGTTTAATAATTATTTGCAGTAAAAAATAAATAGGTTTACAAAAAATCAAACTTTTTAAATTTAAATATTTTGACAAGGTAAGATAGTTAATAATATTATATATATATTGAATAAGTCAAAACTTTTTAATTGAATTTTATATTAATATGAATTTTTGGGCCAAAATTTAAATAGATTACATACATACATATTTATTTAATTATTTATACATAAAATTTTATTTAATAATTTTCTTATAGCTGTTTGGAAATAATGGCTTAGTTGTTGTTGTTGTAATTTTCTTATTGTAAATAAAATTATTTAATCATTTGAAAACAAAAATATTAGAGATGAATATTATATACATATGCACAATTAACTACAAATATTTTAATGGACGGATGAAAAAATTATTGATTGGTTTTTGTTTCATGTACATGTACATGTGTGTGTGTTGTTGTGATATTCGTATTGTGAATATGAATGTCATAACATACCAAATATAAATCAAAATAAATAAATAAATTTAAAATTAAATTATTAATAAATTTATTTTAATCAAATAAATTAAAATATTGCATACCTCTTTTACTAATTAAAATACAAAAATTGATTTGGTATAAACAAATATTTATTTGCGCAAACAATTTTGTGCAAATTAATAAAATGATTTTTTAGAAAAAATTCACTCTTTTAACTCTCCTGCCAGTGCACCTGATCCAACATGAGGGTGGAGGGAAAAAGAGACGTTTTGACCACTTTTATTAATTTGAGCACATGACGTGACAAACTTGATCAATTCGTGATTAGTGTATTATTTAGGTAGAAATTTTTATTGCTATATATTACTTTATTTATTATGCTCATACAAAATATAACTAAAAGTTGTGCACATTCAATATTAACTTGAGTGCATGAATCATTAATTTTTGACAAACCTTAGCGAATAACTGAAAGTCAATAGGGGACAACAAAAAATGGTAATAGTTTATATAATCTATTAACTAATATAATAAAAATTGGACTGCACTATTAGTTTGTATATGCACATCCAGAATTTTATATAAAAATCCTCGAAATTGAATTCCTATTTAGAGATTGTGATGTTACCCATAGCAAAAAATATAACTCGTTCAATAGTGACCTCCTTTTCTATTGCCAGTATTTCTTTTTTTATTTATAATTGTACAGTAGACTGGATGGTAAACAAAATGGATCGAGGGCACTACTAAATTAATAAAGTGATTACAGGTGAAATCTATAAACAAACAATGAGGCCGCACCTGATAATAAGATCCAAGAGTCGAGTGCCCGCATATAAGATGGTAGTAATAATTGAAAAAACTGAATAATTCATAGTGTCTTACAGTTATTTAAAAATAACATGTTTGCACCTAAATATTCCAACCAAAGGTAGTCTTAAACTATAAAGCATAAAATGTAAGGTAGACTTTGTTTGCGCCAAAAATGATCACAAACCTCATAAGTAGTGAAAACACTAGTGTTTGCACACACAGTCTCAATATCCAAATACAGATTACAGATCCAGATAATGTAGAGAGTAAAAGTGAAGAAATAGCAATGTAAAATGAGCAAGAAAGTAAAAAAACACGAGAAATTTATAGTAGTTCGGCTATATCCGGTCTACGTCCACTTTAAATTGATCCTTTTATTTTGTTATACTATGATTGCAGTTATAACCCTTTGAATATCAATAGCCAAAAATGGCAGAGTCTAGCCAAAAGAGAAGATAAATAGGACCCGAGAGAAAAGGACCCTCCTTTTAGTTTCAATGGAGGTGCTATTTATAGGTGTGGAACTGTAAATATCTGCATTGAATCTCGAAATACTCCTTCTCAAGTCCAGATGGGCCCACATGATCGATCTGGAGTCATTTGGGATCGATCCATAGTGAGTTCATATCGATCATAAACTGCTCCAATTGAGCTGCGATCGATCATGGATGTTCCATATGTATTGTCCAATTGTTATGAAAATCTCATTGCATTTGGAGTTGTATATTGTGAGATATGATCGATCCAGGATCGAGTTTGTAAGTGTAGACTGATGATCTAGTATTTATAGATTTGTATCCATCATTTCGTAGCCATAGACAATGCGCTCCTTAATTCTCACATCGATCCGAGTCCTGTGCCGTAATCCATGTTTTGCGCTCCATTCCTTGACTGCTTCTTTCGTATCGATCGATACGAATGATCGATACGAAATATTTTCAAGTGTAGTTGCCTCAGTTTCCATCGGTTGCTTTATTCCTCATATCGATCCTTGCTTTGATCAATCGATCGAAACCATTTTTCTCGAGTCGTAGTCAAATCTGTATCGGGTCTTCAACATGCTTTGTCGTATCCATCCGATCGATACGCATGTATCGATACGAAAACAACAATCCACATCCATCAACCTGTATCCTTCCCGGAGCTGCCAGATTGATACGAATTGTATCGATACGAGATGTATCGATACGAATATCGATCGATCCAAACCAAATGTAAAGCACATGGTTAATCCAAATCTGTATCCATAGCGATTGATACGAGAGTATCGATACGAGCCAGTTTTTCATGAATATTGTTCCATCCATAACTTGAGCATATGAACTTCGATTGACCTGAAATTCAAAGTGTAGCCTCACTGGGCCTTGTTTATCATTCTCAATCGATCTCATCTTGATTGGAGCTTGGTCCAATTTTGATGGTATCGATCATAGCCTTGTTTTCAATCGACCTTCAATCCTAACATCCATCCTTTTAGCCAATTTGTTGTAACCTGGCTTTGACCAAAAAGCGGAATAGCAGACTTAAACATATAATTTATTAAATTATGGTGGTCTTCATCCTAAATTATGATGAACATACCATAGTTGTATATTAATTTGATTGGGCCAGTAATTTGATGATTATAAAGGTGGCCTTTATAATGGTGATGTTTAAACAAAGCCCTACAACAGTTCTAAAGACCAAGATTTAAGGGTGGCAGTTCTGGTTGGGATGGTAGCATTAGGTAATGGTAAGCAGACATGAGCAGACATGAATTCTTTTATTGCATGTTTTTGTTGGATGATTTGAGACGAGGATATGGGAGAGAATTATTGAGTTTTTAGTTGAAAATTTTGAGGTGGAGATGTAAGTATTAAATTTTGGCGACACCATATGGAGAATTGTAGAGGTCGAAAGTAGCTTCGTAACGGAGAAAATAGTTCACAAATCGGATTTCGAATGTGTAAGTTATAAGGGAAAATGTGAAGTGGGTAGAATTGGCAGCGTCGGACGTCTAAGGAAAAATTCAGACGTCTGACGCTTCAGCAAATTTGCACCAGACTAGTTCCAAAGAGTTAGGTCAAACGTCTGACCAAATGTAGAATTTCTTCCAAAGGCTTAAGTCAGACGTAAAATGGTCAGACGTCTGAGCCTGTAGAGAACTTTTTTCAAAGATTTAAGTCAGACGTCTGACCATTTTGGACAGACGTCTGAGACGACTACCGCCTGTTTTTCATGCGTGGGCTTGACATGAAGATTTGTGATATCTGTAGGGGAAATTTCGAAACATTGCCTAGGGTGTCTATTTTCCTATATAAGCTAGCTTCATGTTTCAGATCTGTGTGTGCATGCAAGTGACTGGATGAGATTAGCCTCCACAAATTAGGGTTCATCAAAACCTAATTTTCTTCAATTCTCTTCTCCACAAACCAATATCTAATTAGAATTTTGATCATTGTGAGCAATATCTTGTACGCTTCTCATCAATATTAATAAAATCTCTCTCTTAAAGTGGATGTACACTAACACAACCTTAGTGGAACCACTATAAGTCTATATATGATTTATTTTTTGTTATTGCTTTCGATTTCTATATTGTCTGTTTGGGATTGTGATTGTTTTTGGATTGGTTGAGATTGGAATTGAGTTATTGATTGGTTGTTTTTACACTTCTTACCACGATCCCGTCTTCCGCTGTGTTTGTGGGGTTTCGATTTGAGTGGTCTCCAGTTGGAATTCCACCCCAATATTTGGTATCAAAGCATTGGTGTTGGTAAGTGATTGTAGAAATGTCGAAATCAGATAATACCTCACGTAGGTCCTCAATGGGTAATCTAAGTGGTGTAGCTCCTTATGTATGTGGTTCGTACGCAGCTTCAGAATCACAATTGATAATAGACAAGTGTAATGGCGATAATGATTTTGAAAAATGGCAATGGAACATGAAAGCGGTTCTAAAAAGGTCGGGTCGATAGGGTAGTGTTTGACACAAATTTGTTGCTAGCAGACATCTCAGATGTTGATAGAGAGGAGATGGAAGAGTGGGCATTCACTACACTTCAACTTGCTATGGAAGAGAACGTTATCTCTAAAATTAGTGGTAAAACTACCGCTAAGGGTATCTGGGACAAGTTGAAGGAGTTGTATATGAAGAAGTCACTGACAAATCGTTTGATCTTATTGCGAACGTTCTTCACCTATAAGATGAAGGAAGGTACTTCGCTAAAGGCGCAGTTGAATACTTTTGATGATTTTCTAATGAAGATGAAGACGGTAGATTTGAAGATTGAGGAAGAGAAAAGGGCGATGATATTGTTGTGTTTGTTGCAGGATCGCTATACAGGTTTCTCAAATAGTTTGATCTATAACCGAGATATATTGACTCTTGATGATGTCAAGACGGGTCTTCTTAGCGAGAAGTTGCAAGCAAATGAAGGAGTTAGGTGATGGAAGTAGTGTTGCTAGTAGTGGTCATGATTTATTTGTGGAGAATGAGAGGTATGTGAAGAATGAGAACTGGGGGCGTTCTAAATCAAGGAATCCCGGTTGGAGAGGAAAGTCGAATGAAAGAAAGAAAGACAAGCGCTATATTTGCAAGAAGCCCGATCATTAGAAGAATATGTGTCCAGAAAAGGAGAAGATAAAGAAGGAAGTAGCATCTTTAACAGTAGCGGTAAAGAATGGAGTTGGTGAGGGAGATGTGGATGTTTTGTCGGCAGTAGCATCGAATGTTTCGGGTAGCGAATGGGTGCTCGATTCGGAGACGTATTATCATATGACGCCAAATCGAAATTGTTTTTCTTGTTACATCGACAAAGAAGGAAATGCAATTGTTATGGAAAATGATGTTATTTGTAAGTAGAAGGGCATTGGTTCCATGCAAATTCAAATGTTTGATGGAGTGGTTTGTACTCTCACTAATGTACGCTATATTCCGAAACTTAAGAAGTCTCTTATCTCTTTGAGGCAGCTGGATTCTTTAGGTTGTAAGATCACTATTGAGAGTGATAGCTTGCAGGTTTTAAAGGGGATGCTTGTGGTGATGAAGGATGCTCGGACTCATGGTATTTATTTGCTTCAAGGAGTGACTGTATAAGGTGAAATTTGTATAGGAGTAGTTCTCGTGGCTTGAATGCGACTAGGTTGTGACATTTGAGGTTAAATCATGTCTCAAAGAGGAGTTTGGACGTTCTTTGAAAAAAGAGATGATCGATGGAGAAAGTTTCAACAAGTTAGAGTTTTTCGAAGAATGCGTCATATGGAAGCAAACTGAAGTTTCATTCGGTGAGGGAAACATGATTCGAGAAGGGTTCTTGAGTATGTTCACACGGATGTTTGGGGACCGACACCCGTAGCTTCTTTAGGTGGAGCTCGCTATTATATTTCTTTCATATATGACTTTTCTCGAAAAATTTGAGTGTATGTAATGAAGGCCAAATCGGAGGCATTTGCAAAGTTCAAAGCATGAAAATCTCTTGTTGAGAATGAGAATGGCAAATCTTTGAAGGTTCTAAGGTCTGACAATGGCAGAGTATGTTTCCGAATAATTTTTGGAGTTCTGCAAGCATCATGGTATTCGAAGATATTTTACTACACCTGAAGATCCGCAGTCGAATGATGTTGCGGAGAGGATGAATCGTACTCTACTTGAGAAAGCTCGATGCTTGAGATTAATATCGGGTTTGGCGAAGAGATTTTGGGCTGAAGCTTTATCAACCGCAGTGCATGTTATTAATCGAATTCGTGCTCAGCTATTGGTAAAAATATTCCAAATGAAGTGTGGAAGGGAAAGAGCGTTGACTTGAGTTATCTTCGTGCATTTGATAGTCTTGTTTATGCGCATGATCAGGGAAATAATAAGGTTGAACCTAGAGTTTTCAAGGGGATTTTGCTTGGCTATACGGATGGAGTAAAAGGCTATCGGATTTGAAATCCGAAAACGAAGAAGATAGTGAATTCTCGTCATGTTATTTTTGACGAGTCGACGATGTTCAAGGATAAAGAAAGCTCATCGGATGTTCCGGACTTGGTTCATGATGAATCAAAGGAGAAGGAAATTATTTCCACGTTTTTTCCAAGATGTAGAGATAGTAGAGTGGTTGGAGATGCTTGTGAGGAAGTAGCCGTTGATATTACATCACATAGTCAACCAGGGTTCCTCTAGTAGTGTTGGTGATGTGCATGATCCTACAGAAGATTCAGTTCAAGTTGGAGCTGAAGGGACTTTGGGTGATGGTATTGCTACCTGGGTTCGTCGTCATGCTATAAGACCACCCGAAAGATATGGTGATTGAAACTATCTTATCTTTTGTAATAATTTGAACTATGCTTTTCATATAGTCCAAGATGAGCCGATAAACCGTGATGACGTTATGGAGTCGAGTGATAGTTCGAAATGGATTTGTGTCATTGAGGAAGAGATGCAATAATTGTTGAACAATCAAACTTGGAATTTGGTTCCACTTTCTAAAGGAAACCGTGTTATTGGGCGCAAATGGATATACAAAGTGAATGACGATGGGAGATACAAAGCTAGGCTAGTGGCTAAAGGGTATGCACAAAGGAAGGGAAAGGAGTATGATGAGATATTCGTACCGGTTATGCGTCATATTTCTATCCGAATATTACTTGTTATAGTTGCTATTCACGACTTGGAGTTGGAACAATTTGACGTGAAAACCGCCTTCTTGTATGAGGACTTGAATGAAGACATCTACGTGGAGCAATCGGAAGGTTTTGTTGTGGATGGTAAGTGCAAGTTGAAGAAATCGCTATATGGATTAAAGCAATCACCTAGACAATGGTACAAGAGATTTGATCATTTTATGCTTTAAAATGGTTTTGATAGAAGCATCAAAGATGCTTGTGTTTATTTCAAGAAGTTGAGAAATGATTGTTGGGTGTATTTACTCTTGTTTGTGGACGACATGCTCGTTGCTTCTAAGGATAAGAATGAAATCAACAAGCTAAAACTGAATTTGAAATCGGAGTTCGAAATGAAAAATCTTGGAGAAGCAAGAAGGATATTGGGTATGGAAATTGTAAGGGATCGAAAGCATTTTGAGTTGAAACTAATTTAAAATGAGTACATTGAGAAAGTGCTTTTCCGTTTAGCATGGAGAATGCAAAGGCGTCAAATACACTTTTACCTTTGCATATGAAGCTTTCGAGTAAAGGATCATCTATCTTGGAAAAAGACAAGACTTGTATAGCAAAGTTGTCATATGCTAGTGCGGTTGGAAGTCTAATGTATGTTATGCTGTGTACAAGGCCCGATATTTTAAATGCCATCGGGATAGTCAGTCGATAATGACTAATTTGGGTAAATCGCATTGGGAAGCTGTGAAGCTTATATTGAGATACCTTAGAGGTACATCATCTCATGGTCTTGTTTTTTGCGGTTGTAAAGCGATGGATTGCAAGTTGATTGGTTATTATGATTCGGACTACGCCGGTGATAGGGATCGAAGAAAATCAACTTCCGGACAAGTCTTCATACTTTGAGGTACATCTATAAGTTGGAGATCTAAATTGCAGACCGTAGTCACTTTATTCACTACGGAGACGGAGTTGATAGTCACGGTGGAGGCGGCAAAGAAGGCACTCGATTTGAATCGATTGTTGTGTGACTTGGGATTCGGGCATGATAGTATTGATGTTCGATGTGATAGCCAAAGTGCTACTCACTAGGCAGAGAATATGACGTTTAGCTCACGGACTAAGCATATTGAGGTGAGAGAGTCATTGATACTAGCCATGGATGAGAATAAGCAAGTATATCTTCGGAAAGCGCACATAAAGGATAACGGAGCGGATATGTTCACTAAGGCATTACCGGTTGGGAAGTTCGAGCATTGCTCGAACTTGATTCGCTTGGAGAAGTGCTAGGTACCATGGGGTGGCACGGTTAAGGGAGGAGCTTGGTGGTAGATGAGGAAGAGTATCGGTGAGAAATTGAGCTTCTATCTTCTTGGTAAGTGCTAGTCTTTGGTGAGATGGCTTAGGATTTGGATGTTTTCAACATTTCATTAGTGGACGGGCGCTTTGCCTGAGCTCATTGGTGGAGTGCAATGCACAATGGCTTTGCCGGAGCTCATTGGGAAAGCATTTATATTTGGTTGAAGGTAAAAGAAGTGATAGTTGGTGCTATCGGTTGTTGTTGATGGTATGGTACTTTTGGAGTTAGAGATGGATATAGTGTCGAGGTGAAATGTTAAATTTTGACGACATTATATGAAGAATTGTAGAGGTCGGAAATAGCTTCGTAACGGTGAAAATGGTTCGCAAATCGAAGGTCGGATGTGGAAGTTATAAGGGAAGAGGTGAAGTGGGCTGAATTGACAGCGTCAGATGTCTGAGAAAAAATTCAGATGTCTGACGCTTCAGTAAATTTGCACCAGACCTGTTCCAGATAGATCAGACGTCTGACCAAATGGGTCAGACGTCTGAGTCCGTGCAGAATTTTTTTCAGAGGCTTAAGTCAGACGTCTGACCATTTTGGACAGACGTCTGAGGCGACTTCCGCCTGTTTTTCACACGTGGACTTGACGTGAAGATTTATGATATCTACAGGGGCAATTTCGGAACATTATTTAGAGTTTCTATTCTCTTATATAAGCTAGCTTCAAGTTCCAGATCTGTGTGTGCGTGCAAGCGACTGGAAGAGATTAGCCTCCACAAATTAGGATTCATCAAAACCTAATTTTCTTGAATTCTCTTCTCCATAAACCAAATTCTAATTAGAATTTTGATCATTGTAATCAATCTTTTGTACTCTTCTCATCAATATTAATAATAGCTCTCTTAAAGTGGATGTACACTAACACAACGTTAGTGGAACCACTGTAAATCTATGTGTGATTTATTTTTCGTTATTGCTTTTGATTTCTATATTGCTTGTTTAGGATTGTGATTGCTTTTGGATTGATTGAGATTGGAATTGAGTTATTGACTGGTTGTTTTTACACTTCTTACCACGATCTCATCTTCCGTTGTGCTTGTGGGGTTTCGATTTGAGTGGTCTCCAGTTGAAATCCCGTCCCAACAGTAAGTGAGAATGATTGAGAGTAATGTAATTTGATATAAGAACTAAAACGATTTTAAAGGGTACTTTAGTCTCAAAATATTTTTAAAAAAAAAGCAACCACAAATCATTATATTGCAAATAAATTAAAATTTATGTTGTGCTCTTCAGATAATAGTTGCCATAGTCAATATGACATTGCAGATAACAACATTCTATAAATTACACATAATGTAGTTACAAATTGTAAATACAAAAACATAAAAAAAAACAAAATTATCATTCAAAAAACAATCTGATAAAGAAAATTGACGCCTAATGAGATGGACATCATTGCCAGATGCTGTCCTCAAACCAAATTAGCTTAAATCACCTTTTTCGATGTTCGACTGAGCTTGGCTAGCCACGTTATGGCACCGGAACAACAGCATCCAATGCCATAATGAGGCAAAGTAGAACTGTAAATGGGTCCTTAAAATTTCAAAGATAAAAAGTAGTACCACCTTGGCTTTGAAATTAAAACTCTAGTAAGTGCTAAAAAGATATTGTGCAACAGTGTAAGCGAAAGGTGAGAAGAACCCAGAATGAAATAGAACATGAAACCATGAGTTCCCTGCCATGGGAAAAGAAATGCGATAGCATACAATCATATCACATTATGTTATATATATGATACTGGGGAATTATTATTGAAGCCTGAGTGCAAATCCAAAATAAACCCTCATGAATAACCCAACGTGTGATATCAAATGCATCTATTAAATAATATTAAAGCAGAATTTCTACAATTTATCATTATTATAATTATCACAAAGTTCTTTAATTCTTTTCATTACCATTTTACATTTAAATATCAACATTTATAATTTCTACAACTATTTAAAAAAATTCTCTTAAGCTTTATCATATTATTTTATATTTATGTCCACATATTCACATTAGCTAACTGATCTAAAATTTGAGGTTATAAAATAAATCCAATTAACTAATATTATTATTTGATCTAATAAGTCCTAAAAATGACAATTCAATGTATTGTAAAACTGATATTTCACTCAAGTCTATATAACTTAAATTTTCCATGGTTATTTATAAAATTATCTTTAGTTCTCTTACATTATTATACATTCAAGTTTACCTAATTTATTTATTTCTAATATTAGTACCTTTTTACAAAGAAAGGTATACATAAATTTTCTTTCTCTAAAGCTGGTATTTCATTACAAACAAACATATACACAAATTTTTATTTCTAAAATAAGTATATTATTACAAATATATACAACGTTTTCACTTTTTAAAATTGGTATATTAAGTGAATTCTTTATCATTGATAAAATTTATTTTTGTTAAGAATGACATCAAATTAATGATAGAAGATACCCTAGTTTATAATTTTGAAAACAACGAATATTATCAGTTAATTAGTTTTGTGAAAATATTAAATTTTAATTATGTATATTTGTAATTTACGTAAGCTAAAGGATAAAAACATATGTTATTTTGATTAGAACTGTTTTTTTATATATTTTATTGTCTTTTGAGGCAGATGTTAATTAATTTTTGAAAAGTTATATTATAAATTGAAATAACAGTATGATTTGCAATGTCTCTTTTAAACAACGTCTCTTTTGGTCATTAAATAAATATTTTGTTTGTTGTTTGACAATATAATAATTTCTGATGTTCATATTAACTACAAAAGCTTTAAATTTATAAAAATATACCGATTCATTAATATTACACATTCATTTTTTGGTATTGTTTGCATTCTCTCAGGTAATATTTTTAATTCAATCTATATATCATTTATCTTTTAAACAATGTAATAAAGGTAAATGCTAGTTCAAAATCTATATAAATAAATATTTATCTATTGAAATTATAAAGATATTAATTTTAAAATTAATTAAGAATGCTGACTTTAATTTTTTTTCTTAATAAATATTAAATGCCAAAAAATAATAAGTCAATATCTAATTATTATTATCTACGAAAATGATAATTTAACTTTTTATACAAATATAAAAATAAATAAATCATATAACAAAAATTACATACTTAGAAATAATAAGTTCGGTATATAATTCAACTACCTTAACAAATTCACCATATTGCATAATAAATTCAACTTTTAAAAATATTCATAAAATTATTTTTCTAAAACGCATTGTGTGCAATGCATGGATTACACACTAGCTCTTAAAGGAAACTGGGAGTCTGATTGAGGATTAGTTACCAAGAGAAAGGAAATTACATAGAGATAATGTAGGGTAGAGGGAAGGAGACCACCAACTAACATGCATATATACATGTGTGTGTCTGACTTAAGAAATGAATGCACAAATCGAATACAAACAAAGGTACAAGTGCTGAAAATTTTGCAGGAGAAGAACAGAAATAAGGTGTGTATAATATATACATGTACACCGTCATGTCACTAGTATTTGTGTGGTATATTTTTACCACACATTTTGTTATAGGAGGAGCACAAGCCGAACTACGTATATGTATGCAGTGTCGGTCTATCATTTTGTTATAAACGAAATGCAGTTATGTTGCCTGTATTTGAAGAAAATAATAATAATTTTAGAACTTTTATAGGCAGAGAGAAATAAAACGAATCTAACTGGGTTTTAAGATTTATTAAAATGCTAAACTATAACTACTAAACATATGCTTGCTCCATTAAACTATTGTGAACTTTTCAGTATACTAAATTTAGAATCGGGAGTAGCTCTTCCTGGTGGGTTTCCCTAGCCAATTGGCTCCTTACCCTATGCTCTGCATGTATGTATCAAAATTTTAGAAAATAAGAAAATGAACGCATACCATTCCCCATGAAAGACCCTTCCAAGCTGCAAATCCAGATTTATTACCATACTCCCAAACAAGAACCATTGCAGTTACCCTGCATTGTATTTCTTTTTATGTCAATAATAAAATCAAACACTTTATGCGCATCTTGGAAAAAGAAAACAACAGTTACCATTCTACTACACTGGATACGTGGATGGCCCAGGTGGGCAAAGAGAGGGCATTAGCTGGCTCCTCGAAAATGGTCGTAACAGCAAGCGCTGCTTCAGGAGCAAATGCTGACGTTGCAATGCATGAACACATTTTGGGTTGCTTTGAAGATCTGAGATTGTATTGATGGTGACGATGACGTGGTTGAGAAGAAGAGAAACATCTTGGAAGTATCGAACATGCTGCTGCATACGAAGAAGTTGTAGCCATTTTTAACGTAGCGTTTGTTTTGGAAAAGAAGGGGCTTAAAATGTTGTGAATTGGACGTAAATAAGACTTAAAAAGTTGTTTGATGAAAAATAAAAAAAAGCATTCACAAATAACTGCTTCATTCAGCGTATTTTTAATCAGCAAACATAGATGGTTCTGTCTATTGTCATCCCCTTGTTGCTTTTTCCGTTCCAGTATTCCGAAATTAAGATTCTATCTCCACCTTTTACTTTATCGAGGTGGTGTATTTCAATTTTGTTCAATATGGAACATTCAGTCTTCGGAAAAACAGAATGTTAGGCTAAAAAGAAAAAGAAAAGGAGAAAAAACATGAGAAACAGAAACGACGACCGCATATGATATAACAAATACAGTAAAATATATCACTCTAAAATACATGGTATATGAGAGTTAAAAACAAACCTCATGTGAACATCCAGCTCTACTTCATAAGCTTCATGTAACATTAACGATAACCTGAAAAAATACCCGGTCTGACCCCGAACATTATAATAAAATAACATCCGGATCAATATGTAAATATCAGCGTGCGAAAACTCAAGTAATACGATAAACAAAAAATAATTCTGTGAGACTACGCCACTAAACGTGCAACGGGTTATTCTCCTATAAGAACTACGTCCATGTATGAGAGAGTGAAAACAATTAGAACAAAAGCCAACTTGAAAGAATGAGTATACACAAGATCAAAATCCAAGCGTAAAGAATGTACACAAATAATTAAATATCGGAAAGAGTTTCCATGCACTTCTCGATGCAATTAAGAAAACAATTCAAAATTTTGAATCAACAACAAAGAAAAGAATTTTCCAATAATGACTTGGAGGGTCCCCCAACCGAAAGTATACCTTTAGAAATATGCTTGGGAGGGTCATATACTCTGTGACACCTCTCAGGAACTCCAAGTCGGACTCTACCAACCTTACCGAGTGTCCGAGTATTTCAATCTCCGCGTGCATACCATCAAAACCAAATCTAGAGTAGATGTGAAAATACTCTAATGGGAGCAACCCCACATGGCTTAGCCTCCACTTGCGTTTTGGTTTTGGTCATTTCCGACGAAGTATATCAATGCTCAAATGAACAACAAATCGTCTTAAATTGATTACACACAACGAGGAAAGCTGAATCGATAGTCACTAAATCAACTATCGAGAATATTCAAAATGATAGTATATGAAAATTAAATCATATACCCTCATCACTACTCGTCGATATCAAACTTGTATTATCCCTTGGTTAAAAATGAAGTTGGGTAAGTTAAGATAGTGTTACATCTAGGCATCGCCTTGTTAACAATTTTAAACTTCAAAATAGAAACTCGTTTGCATATCTCGACGTTTAATACACGGAGTATGACTAGATCCTTTTCATATAAGCGATATCATTTACGAAAGTTATATTTCTTGTCCTTTTCGTAACCGAATTAAGTCTTTTAAACTTTCAAAATTAAACTTATGCATGCTTGGTTTCCACATTACAAATATTTATAATACACTTTAAAAGTACTCCTTTAAAAATATTCATTTTTAAAGATTTTCTCATTTATAAACTATCGTTTATAAATTTCAAACAACATTTATTATTCCGGAAGATTATAAATCAATTAAAATACTTTTATAAATTAAAAACCACATTAATTACCCAAAGAGAATTAATCAATGTTATAGCTCCTTTAATAAATAAATCAATTAACTTTAAACACCTTTATTTAATCAGATAATTAATTCTAAACAACTTTATTTAACTCAATTGATTAATTTTAACATCATTTATTAAAATGATTAATTAATCTTAAACATCATTACTAAAAGTGATTAATTAATTTTAAAACATAATTGTTAAAATGATTAATTGACCTTAAACATCGTTATTTTAACTGATTTATTAACTTTAAACATGTTTATTAAATCAGTTAATTAAATTTTACCTCTTTAATTAAATCAGTTAATTAACTTTAAAGCGCTTTTATTGAATTATTTAATTAACTTTAAAACACTTTTATTAAATCAGTTACTTAACTTTGAACATCATTAATAAATTTATTATCTAACTTTATTACAATTAAATAATGATTAAAATATATTTGATTCCTCAAATGCTTTTCAAATACTTATACAATTCCTTACAACCCACTTGAAAAGAATTAACAAAATATTTAAGGTAAATAACCTTTATAAATGTAAACAACATTAATTAACCCGAAAGATTGTTAAATCCAATTTATAATCTTTTATAAATTTAAAACGACATTAATTATCTCAAAAAATAAATTAATCAAATTTATAATCTCTTTATAAATTTGAAATAACATTAATTATCCCGAAAGATAAATAATTAAAATTTATAACTCCATTTATAAATTTTAATCAATACTTATCATTTATTTCCTAAAATTCTCAAAATATTTGAAAGTATAGTTTAAACATTTTCAAAGCGCAAAAACACGACCCAATGTTTATTTTGTAAAAATACAAGCTCAAGTTCAAAGCACAACAAGTGTTTAAGAGAACGATATTTCACAAATGACGGTACAACAATAACCGCCATAACAACACTTAAACACTCAAACAGTATGTTCTTAATATTTTCAACCAAACAACAATATAGCGACAAAAGAATATAAGTAAATTAATATTGGCGAGAAACTCCTTGTAGTCTTTCTAGAAAAATCTCATGTAAATCACATATATGAATGTGAATTTGAACAGTTCCGTAGCGACTTATTCGCTACACACACGCCGACTTTCCTTTTGTTTTTGTCATGTGCAACACAATGCTTATTTATGTCATCCGCTTGTCAAGCGGAAATTAAAATCCAAACACATCCAAACAATAATATAAATTATCATCCAAACATTTAATAATAATTTATAACAACACGGGTATCATATAATTTATTTAAAGATGGGTAAATTCATAGAAATTCAAGTTGATGCTTTCGCATTTCGATTCGGTCTCGAATGACCCCGAAATTCAATTAGCTCCAAATTAGACGAAACTAGTTCCAACGCGAAGCCAACGTTCCTAGGAGTCAAATGCAAACTATCGAACAGTGCATGCCGTGCATCTCAACTAATGATACGGAGCATCGGGCCGCCATTCGACGAACGGACTTCGCCGATGTGTTTCCCAACGCGAGCCTGACGTTCTAGACCCAAAAATTTTAACTTCGACCAATCCTTCATCCATGCAACTTGGACACATTTGCCTACGACATCGAAAAGTCGCACCCATCAAAAGATCGCCACACTTCACCATACTTACGGGCCAGATGTATCACGACACAAGAAAGCTAATGGCAACCTCCCTTTCGCCCATCGTCACATGAATCTAAGCCAAACCTAAACCCTAGCCCACTACCTCAACACGACTCCGACCCCAATCAAAATCGAGCTTCACCACACTTATATAGAAATGTAGATCCAGACGATAGGAATTCAACATATCCAAAAGTTATGATTTTTTTAGTGGAGCGTGAATTGAGATTTGAACCTGCGATCATTGTTTCTTTTGTTTCACTATGTACTTGAGAACGCAAATAAAAAAGAGGGGGAAAAAGATTTCAAAATAAATTAAAGGTGTTGGGTTTGATTTCTTTATAAACAAAATAAATTTACCTAGCTTAAACAACAAATAAACCCTTTTTCACAAGTTTGAAAATATTCCTAAGTAACCATCCCATCACCGCCAAAAATTTTGAGTTTTTATTTTGATTTTAAAAGATTTTCAAACGAAATATTCGTGGTATTCTGCTACCACAACATTCCATTCGTGTACAGACCTCGAACAACAGAAATAAAAATACAACCGTGCACAAATGCGACACGATCACAAATCAACAAAAAAATACACAGATTATTTTATTATGTGAAATTTCAAAAATACCATCGTTTGCTGTAAAATACGTCAAACGAAATTCAAATATTTTCCAAATTAAAAATTATGTAAATTAAATTAAAAAATACTACAATAAGAATCAAATCGTTTTATTAATAATTGATTTCATGGTTATTTATTTGGCTATTTATTACTGTAAATAAATTTACAAATGGGTTCACCATTATTATTTATTAATCAAAAGAAATTAAATAAGTCTATTACATCCATTTAATTAATATTTAATTTACCATTTAAATATTTAATTCACAATTTAAATATTCAAATAATCCCTATATTTGACTTCAAGTTATTAAACTCTAAACATCGATTATTTAAATATTTAAAATCAAACCGATAAAATTTTGGGATGTTACGTTCCCCCCTCTCTCCACTTAAAAGAATTTCGTCCCCGAAATTTTCATAGGAAGAAAATATCTCCAAACCCTTATGTTTAAGAATTATTAATTAAAATGAGTTCTAAAACTTTTAAAGTTCATTATAATACGGAAAGTTTTGGTTGCACCTCCTTTGCGCAACTAGATCCAAAAAAACTACAACTCGTCATAACTGGTCCAAACCAATCAAAGAAAATAAAAGCCAAGTAGCCTTCCATACCTGGGGTGTAAAATCATCAATCGATTAAAATTCTAATTTCTAAATATACTACGTACCACTCTTGCTTTTGATTTTTTTATTTTTCAAGCAACTTACTATATCGGTACAAATAAAGGTGCACAAGAAATCAAATAGTAATATCTTGTTTTCCATTCCTATCTTGTACTCGTAACCAAAAATATAACCATGCTGACCAAAAAGAAATCACAAGCTATTTTGATCATAAGCACTAGCGACATAAACAATATAACAACCATATGCAATAAAGTACAGAGAATACTCTGTAGTAAAATATTAAGCATCCAATCTTTCAGAACTAAATGCCTGGATTTTCATATTCAAAAAATATTTTCAAATTCCACTATAGAGAAATAAATCGAAACCAAAATCAATTACGACAAGGAGGGGGCTTCTTTTACTGAAGCATGGTATAACTCTAAAATCAAAACTACACGGAGCATTCAAAAGTATTCCAGTTCCTCCTAAAGTAACAACTAGAGGAAACAAATATACCTGACGCGCGTCTTCCAAAGAGAAAAATTCCCAATCGTCCAACTTTAGTCATAACCAAAATATTTGAAGACCACTTCACAAATTTTTTCCAGATATCCTAAAACAAAAATAATTTACCAAAGTTTTCAAAATAATAATATTATTTTTTCTTTCACAAATTCTTTCTAAATCATTTTTTTCCAAAAACACATGCATTTAATTCCGAAGAAACAACAACTTTATAAACCGTAGTTTATAAAATCACACTATCAATCGAATCAAATTTCTTATAGGACTAAACTAACACTTAAGCCCGTATGATCTACATAAATCATCCGTACACAATAGCTCATCCGATCACTAGCTCGGATACATAAACTTCACTTTTGGACCAGTATTGCTCACTCGACCATCCTAGTGCGGATTTCGATCAGGTCCCTCGATTAGAAACCTCCGTTCTTCTTACATAGTCGTATACCGTGATAGAAAACATCGGTATCATATCGAGAATCTGAATCAAGTGTTAGCTGATAAGAATCAAGTGAGAAAACTTTTTTCGAACGGGTATGATTCACCCCGATGTTATGTATTCGAATCTTAGATCAGGAACCGGGTGAATATAATGATCTATGCATAACTTACATACTTAATCTAATTGGTTTCTTAACTACACCAATCTAAATCTTTTTCATTTTCATTCCTAGTATTTCATTCATTACTAAAATTATTTATGAATTATTCCATAAATTCTCACTTATGTTTATAAACATTTTATAAAGTCGCATTTTTATAAAACGTTAAATTAAAAATTTACTCCACTTTCCTTTACTTATATAATACTCTTTTACATCCTAAGAGTATATACAAAATGTCGATTTTTTTTTTCAAAATTCAAATGGAGGCACGAACAAAATATACATCTTAAAAGCCAGTCGACTATTCTGACCTTGTTACCTTAGAGTGTCCTTAGGAAAGATGTTTACTAGCCTGCTCTATAACATCAAATAGTTAACATGACTTAGATGTTTAAACAAAAACTACGGTTTTAATAAAACAATGCTTATTAAAACCTTTCAATCCAGTTTAACCCATTTAAAACTTCAGTTGAATTATTCCTTTTCTATTCAAGAGTTAACAATTTTTCATTTATTAAATTATTTATCAAAATACCCTTTTTATTTTAGTCAATTTTCTTTAAGGAAACTTAAGAACTAAATATCTGGTTTTTATTTCAAATCATTTTTGAAATAATAATAATACACGTATCTTCCTTTTGTATATTAAATCACACTTTTGGAGTTTAAAACAAAATTTTCTTTTACTAAAACGACCCTGTAGCAAATTACTACGGTAGCATTCCTTCACTTAGAAACTTGAAAATGAACTTGAAGATGTGGCAGTCATCACCAGAATTATTTTCTAGCAACAGAAGTAAGTACGGTGCTTTCTTATCTCTTTTAAAATACTTTTGAAATATTTATATACATAGATACTTTTAAATAATACTATTATTATTTCCTCCAAAACTTTGAAAACAATTTCGAAAACACAAAGGTTTAAGTTCTCAAATTCTCTACTTAATTCCCTTTTTTATTTATAAACTCTTTTTATAAATTATACTTATGTAATTTCACTTTGAAATATTCATTCTCATAAATACTTCCAAGTAATATTACCATTAATTTTCTCAATAATCTTTTTTAAATCATCTTATATATATAATAAATTCCCTTTATAATAATAAACTTTTCACAAATATTTATCCTCTAAATGTCTTATCTTCTTATTTAGATTATATTAAACAACTTTTATTAAGAGGTTTACTTTTGACTTGACATTATTAAAAGATGACTTTTAACTTAAAAATCTCTCCGAGCACCTTATAGTCAAATTGTGAAAATTAATTCACAAGAGGTTCGTTTTTAGCACACTTACAATTATCAAAACAATAAATGCCCATAAACTGGTAGAGCATAAATTAACAATCAACAAACAATAGTCAATACTCCTAGACTATCCGAGCACGACAAATTGAGCAATACTGATGATAAAGAAACATTATCATTACCTAACAAACATTATAAATAATTATATAAATTTGAAAATTATTCCTTTATATAATATATATACACACACACACCTTGGTAAAATATTTCATTCGCCCAATTTTCAAAAATCAATATCGTGTTCATTTGCCTTGTTCAACTGTTTAGAAATCCCTACCGACACCTTGACGTCCTGCGTCTCGACCATAATTTATAAACAACTCAATAGACCAATTAACACAATATGTTTTTATAGCAATAACAAATACGCTCTCGTATATATAATACACTCAACTCATCCTAGGGTGTCACTTACTCATCTCTAAGGAGCCATACCCTACAAAAGTCATGATTCTCGCTTAACCTTCAGGTTCGATACCAGATGTAATGGCCCGCCTTTTTGACCATTGGGACTTGACACCAAATACATTCATGGTATTCCAATGTCAAACATCCAATTACTGGAAATGCATATAGTTAGGATAAAGAAAAATAAAAATGTAAAGAACAGGAGAAACAAAATCTCACAGCACGATGACAACATATAATATAAGAAAGACAGTACAAGCTATCGCTCTAAAATACATAGTATATCAAAGTTAAAAACAAACCTCATCAGCCTGCACAGTTATAACTTCCTGACCTTACAATTGCTGATGGGTATATATAATAGTACATCGGAATATAAAAATACCATGGTGGATGAACATCCAGCTCTACTTCATAAGCTTCATGCAACACCAATGACAACCTGAAAAAATACTCGGTTTGAATTGACTATAATAATAAGTAACACCCGGATCGGTCTAGAAATACCAGCATGAAAAAATTCAAGTAATACGATGAACATATAATAATTCTATGGGACCACGCCGCTAAACGCAAAACGGGTTTTTACCCCACAAGAACAACATCCATATATGAAAGAATGGAAACGAATAGAAGAAAAACCCATTATTTAAATATTTAAAATAAATTAAATATTTAAAATCAAACCAATAAAATTTAAGAATGTTAAAATAGGGACTAACACTGCTTATATAGATGATGAGGTATGCGAAGAGGAGTTGCTTCGCTTCAGAAAAACTATTAGAAAAGGTATCAGACAAAAAGCAACATCCATCGGGAAGAATTGCACCTCTTCGAACGGACATGACTGTTCAGGGTCAATGTTCACCTAGCATTCAGTAGTACAACCGATCAAATGCTAGTATCCTACCGGTCGACCGGTGGCACTTACTAATGCATAATAAGCTTTTAAAATATACATCATTCTCCCCTTATTTTCGAAGTTTAAAACATTTGGAATGACTACATCACTTGAGTAACTGCCTAAGTATCCAAGTGGGATCAAGCCGACGTAGTTCAAGGAAAAAATCTGGCATTATCTTAAAACCAATACCTAGGTGATGAGTATCTTCTGGGTTTGTACTCTTCGCTTAGTGTAAATTATTCAATGTTGTATCGAGGTTCTATGGTGAACGAGTCTTGAACCAAGTACCCCTAGTGATATAACTGAAGGACTCGTATATATTGAGTTTCATAGGTTAAAGTGTTATGTATGCTCCACACATTAATGGCTATGTGCTTTAAAACTGAATTTTCATGAGTCTACTTAGAAAGCAATCTTGCTTTCTTAGAAAACGACCTGATTTTCACACTCATATAGGTAAGTATTTAAGTGCTTTTGTGTTACGTTTATGAACCGAGCCCAATACTACCTTATGGGAGTTTAAATTTTGATAAGCTTAGTTTCCGATTAAACCATAGTTTATAAGGCAATACATCATTTTGTTTCAAAGAAACTCTATTTCAAATGTAACATGCTAATAGCACTACATCACCCTGTAATGAATTTGGTAATTTAGAACTAAAAAGTGTTGTGTTGACCATTTCTATTAATGTTTTATTTTTTCGTTTTGCAACACCATTTTGTTTTGGAGTGTAAGGAGCCGTGCATTGGTGAATCAAATCATGTTGTTAGCAAAAAGGTGAATTCATTTGAAAAATATTCACCACGTCAGTCCTAGTGCAACACTTTAATTTTAATTCCAAAATTTGTTTCCACTTATGCGTTGTAAATTTTGAATTTATCAAATACCTCGTCTTTAGTTTTCTTTAGATATACATAAGCATATTTACAATGATCATAAATAAATGTGACACAACTGTATGACTTTTAAGATCGCCAACATCGCTATAAACTAAGTTGAGAAAACTAGTGTTCCTTTAAATGGATTTGAAAGATTTTCAATAAATCTTTGCTTGAATACGTATCTCATATTTATCGGTAGATTCAAAACTACAATCAGAAATTAATCCTAACTTATGCATAGATTTAAGAGAATTATAGTTAACATGTCCTAACCTAACATGCCATAAATTAAAAGAGTCAACAATATAAACAGAACTATCCTTTATTATACTCTACTTAATCATGCCGTTACAAAGTATCCTCGACTCACAAACTACAATTCTTTGACAAAACTAGCTTATCGGATTCATACACCATCTTGAATCTTGCCTTATTAATAAAGTATCCAGATACAAGATTCTTACAAATATTAAGTACATAAAATACATTGATTAAAGTAAGAACTTTTCCCGATATGAATGGAATTTCAATAGTGTCTTTTCCAATGACTTTGCTACGAGCTTTATTTGCCCCAGTAATTTCATTTTCTTCCTCATTTGTTTCATCGTAGGTCTTATAAAACTACGGTCCTCACATGTATGCATTGGTGCTCCAATGTCGAGCCACTAATCATTTCTATACCCCTAACGGAGTTCGCCTCTTGCATTACAGCCATAAGCTTTTCTGCGACCGCATTCGCTTTTTGTTTCTTTAGTTAACGACGGTCATGAGCATAGTGGCAGGGCTTGTTACAAAAGAAACAAACACCCTTCTTTTTATGATTCTTTGCTTTTCTTTTCTTATTTTCATTCTTTGGCTTTAATAGATGAATTTTTCAACATTGTTGGTCTTGGAATGAAATCAAGTTTGTCGACTATCAGTTTGTTCACGTTTACATGAGTCTTCTTTTATATGAAGATGACGCTGTAAAGCTTCTAAATCATCGTCCACTTCGACATGTTTTAGTTTCTTCTAGTAATTATTTCAAGAAGAGGGAAGTTGGGATATAATAACCAAGAAAAGAGTCACAGACCCCTGTTTTTTATGCTGTTATAAGAAAAGTCACTGTAGAAATAAATATGTACATTTGGTCCCTAATTTTGAAAAACAGATAACGCAAGGTGTCTGCACTTTTCTAACAGAAAATGCAAGCTGACTTGCAATTTTTTGACTTTGAAATTATTTTTTTAGAAATTTTTTAAAAGCGCATTCTAATTTTGAATTTTTTTTAAATGTTTGAAATTAATGGAAATTTTAAAATTTTTGAAAAATGCAAGTAAACTTGCGCTTTCTATCAGGAAAACACAAGCTAATTTGCGCTTTCTTATTTTGAATTTTTTTTCAAATTTTTAAAATTTAAATTTTTTTTTTTTTTTGAAAAGCGTAAGTTAACTTGCAATTTTTATTAGGAAGGCATAAGCTAGTTTGCGCATTTTAATTTTATTTTTTTTTTAATTTTATTTTTTTTGAAAAGTGCAAGTTAACTTGCATTTTCTATAAGGAAAGCAGAAGCTAGTTTGCACTTTCCGATTTAATAAAAACAGGGACCAAATTTACGTATTCATTACAGCAGTGACTTTTTTTATAATAACATCAAAAATATGGACCTTCTGTGCAAAGCCTCTATAATAACCATAACTATGTATGATTCAGGAAGCTCTATATTGGCATCATTAAGATGATCGAGAATAAGTAAATTTTCATTTACTTGTTTGATGACTACTTTATTGTTATTTATCTTAAATTCCATAAAATTGATGATAAGAAATTTCTTGTTGCTTGCCTTGGAAATGCGGTATTTGTTCCAATGCAGTCTATAGTGCCTTCGTAGTTTCCACTCTTCGATGTGCATTGTAGATGAGTGTGGACAATGCATTCAATATGTGTCATCTACACATGAAGTCATCCTCCTTTCACTTATGTCGTTTAGCTTTTAATTCAATAGTATCCGCTGGAGTTTCAACTAGTAATTCTTCCAAGTCATTTTCTAATATGTGGAAAGGACTCACAATAACGAGAAAGTACTTTATCATCACCTGTCAACTAGTAAAGTTTTCGCCATCAAAACGTTCTACCCTCATTTTTCATGACTTGAAGTGCATTATAGTTGCTTGAACCATCCATTTGCTGATAATATTTTCTGAAAATTGTTGGAATATAGTGTCGATGTTTTTGTCGTACTTCTGACTTTGAGGATCTGTTATAGATTCTTTCATAAAATATTTCAGCCCTATCGAGTATAAAAAGACTATCGAACTATTCTCATCAGGGTTCGACAAAGTCTTCTAACAACGTTTGTTGATTCAAAGTTTTGTACCACTTTGATCGAGCCAAGAACGCAATATAAAGAGTTTTTGATAATTTCCATGAGTGGAGAAAGAAGAAAAAGATTTAATCTCAAAATCTGATAATTTAAAATGCAGGAATTAACACTGCTTGTATAGATGATGGGGGATGCGAAGAGGAGTTGTTTTTCTTTAATAAAACTGTTAGAAAAGATATCAGACAAAGAGCAACATCCATCAGGAAGAATTGCACATCTTCGAACGTACATTGCTGTTCGTGGCCAATGTTCACTGGACGTTCAGTAGTACCATTGTCGACCGGTGGTACCTACTGATGCACGACAAACTTTTAAAATATACAACAATAGAAATAGGTAAATGTGTCACTCCTTCATTAAACATTCAGTATCTCACAATTTCAAATAGGAAGATGAGTCGGATGAAGATACATTGGAAAGAAACATATAATTAATTGACAAAACGTAAAATTGAAATAAATAACTTCATATTATAAAACGGGGAGCGAAAAGCAAATAATGAAGTAGATAGACAGAGCCAAAATGTACCGCTTATTCTGAATTCTGGATCTGAATTAATTTAACATACCCACAATCCCCTTCTATTTTATCTCCATTAACATAGCCTTCTATGTTTTAACCCAACTTTTCTTTCCTTCTTCGCTCTAATGCTATTTTCTATGTTTTAACCCAACTTTTCTTTCCTTCTTCGCTCTAATGCATGACAAACTTTTAAAATATACAACAATAGAAATATGTAAACGTGTCACTCCTTCATGAAACGTTTAGTATCTCACAATTTCAAATAGGAAGATTCGTCGGATGAAGAAACATTGGAAAGAAACATCCAATTAATTGATAAAGGGTAAAATTGAAATTAATAATTTCATATTATAATATGGGAAGCAAAAAGCAAATAATGAAGTGGCAATAGATGGAGCCAAAATGTAATGCTTATTCCGAATTCTTGATCTGAATAAATTTAACATACCCACAATCCCCTTCTATTTTATCTCCATTAACATAGCCTTCTAAATTTTAACCCAACTTTTCTTTCCTTGTTCGCTCTATTGCTATTTTCTGCATTAAATTTCAAACCATGTTTTTTAAAATACCACTTGATTGCATAATATTTTATATATTGTTAATACTATAAAAATTTATTTATTTATTCACATCTAACAAACCCCTAAATTAATTAGGAACTGTTTGTTATTATTAATTTTCAAAATATTGTATTTTATGAAAATTGCATAGAGTTTTGACTTTGTAAGGATAAAAATTAAAATTTAAAATTAATTATTTTTTATTTTTTATATAAGGGCGATACTTTTATTCGAACGCTTATTTTGACATCCTGAGGGTTCAGCCAATGACCTTTAGAATTTTATTTTCGAACGTCATATCATTTGACACTTGAATTAGTGACCTTTAACATAATTTGAAACTGGATTAATGTTACCTTTAAATGATATACATACATACATACATACATATATATATATATACACACACACCAATATTCTTTTTAAAATCAGAACAGTGTGGGATTGTTACCAGTTCACGTTAAAGGTAATTTTCTTTTATTTACTTCTATGGCTAATAAACTTTATATTTGATTTTTTTTCTAGATTACTACATGCATATGTGCCATAAACATTTGAAAAATAATTCAAATTACCAATGTAGGTTAATTTTGTCAAAATAACAATTATCTCCACCAATAATAAAATACTTTGTTCTAGTGAAGCTTTTTTAAACTTTCCAACAATCCTTTCCTCCTACTACAGCCACAGCTACGTACAACTGAAAGGAATAGGGCATATGCGTCCTTTTTCACGCCCACGTTTTAATCTCAAAACATCATCCATTTTCAATCATTCCCCCATTATCTCCTCTCCACACTTTCTCCTCCTCATGTTTTCTCTAACATTTCAACCGCCTTTCCCCCAAATTGTCCTCTCACATATTTTCTCCGCCAACATGTCCACCGCCTTCCCTGGACCTCATCGACCATCGACTCTTCTTCTTTCCCCGGCGTAGCATTCGGTTTCCGCTCTCGCATGCTAACATCCAGATCTGATGCATGGCGAAGCAGCTTGCAGGCTAAGGGTGAACAACGGTCATGGAAGATCATCAGATACTACCAATACTGTCCAACTTCCCAGATCCCTTCATGATCCCGAAGCGCTATTAAGCTTCATCAACACAAATTCCGTTGCCTACCTACACAGGTAAACGATGTCGCCTCGCCACCTCATTCTAGCTGCTAATCACCACCGCCCAAGTTTCCACTGTTGTTGGTATTTCCCATTTACTTTCCAGCTTTGCAATCTACAGATCTAAAAGCCAAATTTACAGATCTAAAAACCAACTTTATAGATCTAAAAACCAAACAAGTTCCACCTACTTCTTCGCTTATACAAGCCAAACTACAATTTTGGGAGACATTGAAATATGTGGTGGTAGCTTTAACTGATGGTTGACTCATAAAATAGTCGGCGCTGGGCGATGCCGAGCCATGTTGCTGATGGAGACAGTGTGGTAGTTGACGCGGACTTCAACGTTTGCAGGTACACTATGAATTTCCAATTTCTTTGTCCGTTAAATAAAATATGTATGCTTCTGGTCTGTTAATCCTTATGCATATATTCTGATTTTGTGACTATATTTCACCTCAATTAACATTATTTCACTTTAGACCAAAACTCAAACTGAACAACATGGTTGTTCCATTCACATTTTGTTGAAAAATTCCATTATTTTGGGTGGTTTACTAGTTTGATTACTCATACATATCACAGTGTACAACAGATTTTGATATCATTTAATCAAATTTCAATATCTTCCAATTTACTTTCAAAATTCTAGCAGTTTACGACTATATCTTAACTGTTTTATATGGATTAACTATAGTTTCTTTTCAGATATGCATACTAAATTTGTTAATCTTAACTTTAGTAATGCCTTGATTTTACTAATGTAAATCCATGTGCACAATTTATTTTTATGGAAGTTATTGTGCACGAATAATAGAGTATCAAATCTTTTACTTCATCTTTATATACAATCAATGCTTTAAGTTCGTTATTTACTTTTACAGCTTGCATCAATGCATAGGAAATGAGTTACGTTTTCTTTTAAGAAAGTTTGTGCGATTAATGGATTTCCATTCTACTTAGATAGACATGTTCAATCCTAAATGTTAAAATATTTTATACCTTAGATGCATATAAATAAATCGATTTAACTCTTAACCACACAGGAAGTTGATGTTGTAAATAACATATGGTATCAGATCACTAATTTTTCTACAAACATGCATGTCTCTATGTTTTACACTTTTCATACGGAAATGAGTTACCTCTTCTTTTAAGAAAGTTCGTGCGATTAATGGATTTCCATTCTACTTAGATAAACATGTTCAAGCCTGGAGGTTAAAATATTTTGTACCATAAATGCATATAAATAAACTAATTTAACTCTTAACCACACAGGTAGTTGCTGTTGTAAATAACATATGGTATCAGATCACTAATTTTTCTATAATCATGCATGTCTCTAGGTTTCACACTTTTCAAACAAACTTATGGAGTTTACAACAAAGATTTATGATTATAGTGACAAAAAAACCATGATTTCTTTTAATGTTATATGTTATCATAGGCTTTTTCACTGCCTACCCTTCACCCAAAAACATTCTAACAAGATTTCATGTATTCTCTAAATGCAAAGAGAAAGAAAGCATCCTAAAAGAGTGTGCAAATTGGTAAGTGAAAACAAAAAGAGCATTAAAATAAATAAGAATGGTAGAAAAGAATTGTTCTTATTGTACTCATTTTTTATATGCGTTATTCATATGAATGAAATAAGAGGACGTGTATTATTTTCGAGTTTTTGTTCTATTTTTAAGATAGTTTTGGTAAATATTGCCTTTGCAACTCAATGCTGAAATAATTAAATATGTTCGTATCAATTGTTTACTCTTAGTTGTATCTTTGTGGTTTCACTTATTGTTGACTTTGTTGGTTTGCAATATATGATTAACAATTTAGCTGGTGATTGCTTAATTTTTCTTTTCTTAATTAGATAGTTAAATGGATATGATCAAATGGTAGTATTGCTTAGTAAATCAATAGTTAAATATTACTTACCTTTTTTTGCAGTAAACTGAAAATTGCTCGATGTTCGTTGAACGATGGAAACTGTACAGGATATAGATTGCAAATCGATTCATCATATGTAAGGTACATTTAAAAAAAATATTAAATCCAATTTAACAATTGAATAATGTTATGGAAAGAAATTCATGCAAACTTTTGATGCAACACAAGTATGATATGTTTTCTTTTTGTGTCATTAAGGAAAAATTTATGTGTTTCAACCATCTTTTTACACTACGCTCGATTCATTTAGATAATTAAGACTTATTTATCTCTCTTACTGTTATCAATTTTTTTTACGGTTAAGCTGATTTTTAATTTGAACTTACACGCGCGCACGCGCACCCATACACACACACACACACACACACACACACACACACACACACACACACACACATATATATATATATAGTTATAGTGGACATTGATTTTGATATCATTTAATCAAATTTCAATATCTTTCAATTTACTTTCAAAATCATAGCAGTTTACGACTATATCTTAACTGTTTTATAAGGATTAAGTTTAGTTTCTTTTCAGATTTGCATACTAAATTTGTTAATCATGGTTGTTTTAATTTTGTAGTATACCAATTTTGTAGTTTTTGGTAATTAGTTAGATATTTTTAATTGAATGATATTACCTTTAAATTACGGATAAGATTAAATTATGCATTTGCTATGACTTTTCTGGATTTATCAAGGTTGATATGTCTTGATTGATTTGTTTCATTTTATTTATTTATTTGCGTAGTAAGTTGGTAAATTTTGGTAGTTTTAATTCAGTTGTTTTAGATAGTTAATTAATTTGGTAGTTTTAGTTTTATTCATATTATCTTTGGATTCATGCTAAAATTATGTTGTGTATTTGTTGTGACATTGCTAT
This sequence comes from Allium cepa, assembly GCA_030765085.1. Classification (NCBI taxonomy): domain Eukaryota; kingdom Viridiplantae; phylum Streptophyta; class Magnoliopsida; order Asparagales; family Amaryllidaceae; genus Allium; species Allium cepa. Next base: position 952,010,279 of record CM060932.1, read on the forward strand.
GTCAATTTGACTTGATTTTGACACTGCTCATAGTAAAATCTCAACTGTTTATGATTTTTTCTACAAACATGCATGTCTCTAGGTTTCACACTTTTCATACAAACTTATGGAGTTCACAACAAATATCTATGATTATAGTGACAAAGAAACCATGATTTTTTTAATTTTATATGTTATTATAGGCTTTTTCACTGGCTACCCTTCACCCAAAAACATTCTAACAAGATTTCATGTATTTTCTAAATGCAAAGAGAAAGAAAGCATCCTAAAAGTGTGCAAATAGGTAAGTGAAAACAAAAAGGGCATTAAAAAAATAAGAATGGTAAAAAAGGATTTTTCTTGTTGTACTCAATTTTATATGCGTTATTCACATGAATGAAATAAGAGGATGTGTATTATTTTTCGAGTTTTTGTTCTATTTTTAAGACAGTTTTGGTAAATATTGCCTTTACAGCTCAATGCTGAAATAATTAAATATGTTTGTATTGATTGTTTACTCTTAGTTATGTCTTTATGGTTTCACTTATTGTTGGCTTTGTTGGTTTGCAATATATGATTGACAATTTAGCCGTTGATTGGTTAATTTTTTTCTTAATTAGATAGTTAAACGGACATGATCAAATGGTAATATTTCTTATTAGATCAATATTTAAATAGTACTTACCTTTTTTTTTATAGCAAACTGAAAATTGTTCGATGTTCGCTAAACAACTGAAACTGTATAGGATATAGATTGCAAATTGATTCGTCATAAGTAAGGCACATATTAAAAATAAATATTAAATCCGGTTTACCATTTGAATAATGTTATGGCAAGAAATTCATGAAAACTTTTGATGCAACACAAGTATTGGTATGTTTTCTTTTTGTGTCATTAGGGGAAAATTTATGTGTTTCGACCATCTTTTTACACTACGCTCGATTCATTCAGACAATTAAGACTTAATTATCTCTCTTAATACTTGTTATCATATCAATCCTTTTTGCGGTTTAGATGATTTTTAAGTTTGAACTTATATACACGCGCGCGCGCACACACACATATATTATAGTGGAATTTGATTATGATGTCATTTAATCAAATTTCAATACCTTCCAATTTACTTTCAAAATCATAGCAGTTTACGATTATATCTTAATTGTTTTATATGGATTAAGTTTAGTTTCTTTTCAGATTTGCTAACTAAATTTGTTAATCTTGGTTGTTTAATTTTGTAGTATACCAATTTTGTAGTTTTTGGTAATTAATTAGATATTTTTAATTGATTGCTATTATCTTTAAATTACATATAAGATTAAATTATGCATTTGTTATGACTTTGTTGGATTTATCAAGGTTGACATATCTTGATTGATATGTTTCGTTTTTTTATTTATCTGCGTAGTAAGTTGGTAAATTTGGGTAGTTTTAATTTAGTTGTTTTAGGTAGTTAATCAGTTTGGTGGTTTTAGTTTTATTGAAATCTAACCGGGGGTATGGAAGCTTGGATCAGCGGACGACTTTACTATACCCTCCTCAGGAGTTTACCAGTCCGTCGGGCTCTCCTGGGTTTTCAATTTTTTTTTTATTGAAATCATCTTTGGATTCACGCTAGAATTATGTTGTGCATTTGTTGTGACTTTGCTAGATTTAGCAACTTTGCTATGTCAATTTGAATTGATTTTGACACTACTTACAATAAAATCTCAAATGTTTATGATTTTTTTCTTGGTATAAAATTGATTAGCCATGGAAAAATAAAAATATTGATCGTTAATTTGGACATAAAATAATATATATTTTTTAGTTAAGTTTTGTTTATACTAAAAAAATATGTAAGATTTCAGTGCAATATGAGTTTATTTTGATGTTGAAGCATTTAGGTTCTAATTAGAAGACTGGGCAATGTTCATGAATGTTAATTTACCGACTTTTAGCTATACATCAGTTTCCAACTGACGTTTGAAAAATATTTCAATATTTCAGTTACTACAATCTGGTTTATTCCACTTTGACTGTTTTTCTTTGTTACCGAGAAAAATCCAAAATATCTCATACTTTTTTTCTCGTTTCCCGTTTACCGTCACAAATATCCACCTTACTTAGCATCATACATGCATATTTTTGTTATATTTGCTAACGACTTTAAAGTGTCAATGCAAAAATCCTTGCTTTGTGCTGATAAGCATGACAAAATGCTGCAAACAAATATATTTTTATGACTTTCTATATGTTTTAATCTTTTTCGCCTGACATACTAATAATGATGAATATACGATTCCTGCAAATCCTTCGGTGATACACATTCAACCATCCCATCTCTTTTACGAAATGAAGGTCAAGAAAATAGATTATGCATTACCTGATAATTACTTATGTTTAATTTTGTAGAAGTTCCAAGCTCGATTCTAATGCTTCAAATAATATTAGTAGAATTACCATGAAATAAGGAATTTAAATATCAATGTCCGTGTTGATATTTTATGTTGTCCATAATCCTCGACATTCTTACCTACATATTTTGGATATTTTTAACCTTTTTAGTTTAAATTTTGTTTATACACCCCCTACTCACATTTTCAATTACTGCAACAATGTCAACTATAATCTATTTACAAGATACGCCAGCCATACGGCCTTTTTTCATGGTTGACGGTGCTTCCTTTTGAATAGGTGCTCCCTTTTACAAACTTACGTACTTACCATTTTGCATTATATGCTATGTACATCATACTGCAAACTCACTTCACTGTCTATAGCAACAACCTAAATTTAGGCTCACTATAATTTTTGAATAGAATAATGGTTTTAGTTTTATTTTTTGAGAGAGGACAAGTGGATGTGGCTATATATATTCTGCAGTCGGCAGTTTTGGTAGTTAACGGATTCATATCCGTCACTTTGCTAATTGCAGATGAACTTTCTACTGCAATTGGAACATGGTGTGAGAAATGCGGATTACAGATCTTAAGGCTAGAGTTAACACTAAAGGGGGGGGGGTGAATAGTATTTATAAAGAATTACTAAATCTTTTTGAGTTTATGTTGATTTATACACAGATGTATGCAATATACAGATATAGATTTGATCACAGAAACAAACACTGATGCAGAAATAAAATAAAAAACGGTAAAGGAAAGAACACACCGAATTTTATACTGATTCGGAGTTACCCTACATCCAGTCCCGCACACAAGTACGGATTTTTTTTCAAAAGCAATCTTGTACAATTACACCCTCGATTTCAAGGCTACGAGGTACACCCTCCAGAATCACAATCTTTTGGGTAGAGATACTTGATTTTTCGAGCCACAAGTTCACCCACTTGATTTTATAGGCAACAAGTTCACCCAATTGATTTCCCAAGGCTACAATCACACCTTATCTCGCTTGATTGATTTTCAAGGCTACAATCACACCTTTTCTCGCTAAGTTGATTACAAAAAGCCTAAAACTCTGAATAGCACTGGGGATCTTGTTGAGAGAGTGATAAAGAATCAAACTACGAATGATTGAGTTCGATTTAATGTTGATTTCGGCAGAGTAATGGTAAGAATATGTATTAGGAAAAGTGGAAGAAGAAGAGGAGTGAAAAACCAGAAAATCTGATATAAAATTCGTTGAAACTGACCCCTATTTATAGAAGAACAACGGTCATGTCCATTCGTGAAGAGTTATGACGAATATACACTTCTTCTGAAAATTAAATTTTAAACTCAACTGACACCATATCGACATGGCCACCATGAGTATGTCGACATCCCAAAGCATTTTTTGATAATTTGATTTTCTTTGAAAATAACCTTTATCTAACATTAAAACTATTTAAAACTTTATAAATATACTTGCCTATAGTTAAAATTCATAAGTAAATATAGAGAATAATATATATAGAATTTAACTATGATTTTATATTAAATTTAAGTATAAATATTTAAAAATTAAATATATTATATTAAAAGATAATTTAAAATCAAGGGTATTTTGACTTTGAAATTAAAGATGATTTTGAAGCTAAAATTATTAAAATCAGGATAGAGGTTTTTGATGCTTTTAAAAGGAAGGTTTTGAAATCATTTTGAAAACAAGATATAATTTTAAAAAATTATTTTGAATAAAAGGTTAGCGGATACAAAACAATGTTCCACTAGATTTTTCGTAGGTTCCATCCTCCTTAGGGTTTCATCCCTTTAACAGGCTCAAAGTGGATTCCATTCCACGAATAAATTGGATTTTAAGATGCCAGTGCTTTTCCATGAGTTTTAACAAAATTTCTAATTAAAGAATAAATTACTTGAATTCTTGAACTCTTGATAATCTTGATACTCATGAGTCTTCAATCTTGATATCTTGAATCTCTATACTGTACAGTCTTCATTCTTGTTACCCGCATGGTTAAATCCTGCATATACATATATATATAAACTTATAATATTAGTATTTATATTTTATAATCTATTCTAAGGTTGTTGTCATCAAAACCATCATCTCACGGACTGACACATGGGACTGCAGCAAGTTCGGCTCCTGCTATAGCTCATCATACTAAGTTCATATTGGTTATAACTTCCTAGGTAACTTTATCTTCATTAGGTTGTTCTTTAATGTTTACATTTTTCTGACAACTGTTATGTGACATGGTGCTTCATTTTACTGGATGCTTTGTTTGAATTACTGTTTTCCACAGTTATGATATTTAAATCGATACATGGACTGTACCTTCGGATGTATATTACATCTTCCCTATTTACCATCATCTGCAGTGCGACAGATACACTGTAGTTCACAATCGGTACTTCGTGCGTTCGGTTCACTACGTTCTGCTATATACAAATTATTATGCTTACTTTACCAACTGTGTGTTACTAATGGATAATAGGCTATTGTTTGCCGAACTCATTTGCAGACTCAGCTCAATGGCTTTGCCTCGCGGCGATGCGATGTAGGTAGTTCAATTGGTGATGTTGTGCCAGCCACACGCCTTTTTTTTCACTTGACGGTGCTTGCTTTTGAACAGGTATTCCCTTTTACGGACTTACCTACTTACCATTTTGTCTTATATGCTGCATACAGTATACTGCATACTCGCTTTACTATCTATGTCTGCGGTTTTTTGCCACTAGATTAATTTATTAGACTTCAACTCGCGTAGTTCAAATATATTTTGTTCTGTATATTCCACTGTCCATCAGTTTTTCCTTTTACTTACTTTGAAAATCGAACCTTTTCCCTTCTTCTCAAATATCCCCATGCATAGTCTATTTTCAGCCCATATATTACAAAAAATAGCAGTTAATCTCTGCTGACTTAGTCCAGGTTGAACAGTTCTGTTTTTTTCCAGTTCAAACTCCAAAATGTCCCCTTATTTTTTTCCCTTCCCTGACTACGTATACAAATATCAACGTTATTTAACCTCTGCATCCTCCTTCCTCTATTCACACATCTACAATCTTGCTGCAACTAGGTGTTCCACCCCTTTCTTCCCTGCTTGCATCACTGCTTCGAAGTTCATGTCCCCTCGGTTATGATGACATTGTCATTCCTCAGTTTTTACCCACTGTTCCATAACACCAATTTTTTCCATTACACCCACTTTACCTTGCCTTATTACCTTGTTTATTCATCACTTACTCAGTTACTCATTTTTTTCACCTCTGATTATCAACCAGATGAATTCTGAGCAACGCGAATACCGTCGGTTGGCACAGCGAGCACGACGACAACGAATGTCCAACGATGCAAGACAAGTTCAGCTGGCAAACTGTAGACGACAATGGCATGCGCAGCAACTGCTAACATCAGAATTGCAGCTACCATCTACAATCGGTATGTGTTTTACTCTTTTCCATCTTGCTTTCCTTACAACTCTTTTCCCGCCCCGTTACTGGGTCTGCCTTTCCTGCAGTTTTACTTCACCCTTAGTCCATAGACTCCCTGCATACGTCGGCAATGTTCGTACCAATTATAAGCTTCCACGCACATCTGTGATTTCTAAAATTATTACGAATCCTATATAATTTTTTCCCCCAACAACTTCTCAATTTGCAAATTACAACTGTAGATTGTGCAACGTAAAATTTGATATTGAAACAACTTTGTTTGCGTCCCGACGGGGGCAAAAAACAAAAAAGGATATCATTGACCCTCATAGATATATATGCAAACACATACATATATGTGTTTGTATATATCCACACATATATGGAGTTGTGCATATACAATTATGACCGTTTTCATTTTCATCCACTCCGATTTGGACTACTATCCACTTTGATCCTTGTTCCTTCACCACCAAAATATGTATTTGACCTGTACATAATAGTTAGTCTACACGTATATGCGTATGTGTGTGTATATGGAATTGTGTATACCCACCGTTGACTGTTTCCATTTCCAAACCACTGCATTTGGACTCCTCTATGCTTTGTACATTGATTTCCATAAATTTCATTATTTTTCCTTACCGACTTTGAATACCTACATTTTTCCACACATACAATTTTGACTATGTTACAGACAAATTAAATCACTTTCGTAAACTCATTTTTTTACTATTACACTTTTAGATCCAACCTTCCCTTTTTCTTCACCCTTGCCATATGTACTTCACATTTACATAACAGTTAGTATTCGTTGTACTGAACACATCCAATTTGGTTTTGCATACATGATTACATATTTTATCTGTGCTGCCTTTTACATACATGTGTACCAGTTTCACTCTTTTATACATTGCTCTTCACTTACCTCTTTTTCTACCTATTACCACTGCCTATCATTTAGTATTTTTTACTTTCACCGTACTACATAAACTTCGTTCATACAACTATATTGTTCATAAAAATGATTAAAATTTTAACTACTCTAAACTATCAGTAAATTCTTCCTTCACATGGGTGACATATTCTTTTACAAACCGTACCAAAGTAAATCAGTTCATAATACAGTTTACCATTTCCATACTAACCACAACATTTGTTGGACTATCTATTTCACAATTTGATGCCCCATCCACCCTCGCTTTTTAATTACATCCATAACTTTCTCCATATTTTTTCCCTCCACCTTCATCTTCCATTTGCAATATATGTTTTATTTATCTCACTGCTAATCCATCTGTAGGAACTACACCATCTGAAAATCAACAAGTTTTAGAACCTCTGCCCCCTTTTCCCACCACTCACAACTGCAGGCGAAACTTTATCGCAACGATTGCTTTTCGTCCTCACCTACTACCATAATCCACATACTGCTCATTCTGTGCAGCCAAAAAATTATATGCTGAAACTTCACAAAACTGTTGCTCCAATGGAAGTATTACCATTTGTCGACCCACTGCTCCATAGGAACTAACTAACTTATTTATGGACCAAGACGAAGTTGGTACGCATTACAAAAACAACATCAGAGCTTATAATAATGCATTTGCTTTTACATCGATGGGTGCACATATAGATCAAAACCTAGCAAATGCAACGACCAAAAGTTATTCCTACCGTGCCCATGGGTCCATATATCATTGTATCGGAAGTGTTTTATCGACAACTGAAAGTAGACCGAGATATCTACAACTTTATATCTACGACATAGACCACGAGATTCAAAATTGAAAAATTGATAATGATACATTGAGATCGGATGTACTTCTTCGCTTACAACACATTCTAGATACCTACAACCCTTACGTATCTATCTTCCGTCAACTTGGGCAACGTATAGATATTGAAAATTGTAGAATTAAAATAAAGGAGATTACAATAAACCGACATCTTCACAAATTACCAACCACATCACAGGTAGCTGCGATAGTTTTAGGAGACAAAGTAGGTGACTTGCATGGTAAGGATATCATTATTGAAACAAGAAGTGGAAATCTTCAACGAGTTCTAGATACAGCCGGATTTCATGACCTGTTACAATATCCTTTGCTACTCCTATATGGTGACTATGGGTGCGATTTGAACGTTCACGATAATGAAACAATCACATTGGCTGTGCATCTTACTACTCTCATCTTATGCTGGTACAAATGCTACACTACCACTTATCCATATAGTAATAAATTTTCATGTCCATAAAAATAACTCCACCTTTTCTTTTACCCCCACAACCATCCTATGTTCCAAACACAAATACCACTATTTGTCCACGTTAGAAATATATCAGTCAATACACAACTATTTTCCACCTCGTATTATTACCTGTTACTTATTATTTCACTATTAATCTAGCGCTCAAACATATTATTATCTCCTTAGATTCGACCAGGAGATAGATCACTTTTTTGCTCGGTGGACGCCTATTTCAACAATACGCAGTTGACATGTTGTTAAAATAGAAACCATGCGCCTTAGATTTCTTCGTAATAAACAAGATGTCATTAGAGCTGATCTATATCAAGGTTTGCAAGATGCCGTCACCATGGGAGAGACATTGACGAGTTTTTCACATTAACCACATCATATTACACACTTACTACTAACTCCCTACAACCTTTATTTCTAACCTAATCAACAAATCACCACTCAGGTAATATTGGTGTGAGAAAAATTCTTCCTTCCTCTCACATTGGCAGTCCACGTGACATGCACCAACGCTACCAAGATGCAATGGCAGTAGTGCAAAGGTATAGAAAACCTGATTTGTTTATTACTGTAACCTGTAATGCCAAATGGATTGAAATTACTAACGAACTCCTTCCCGGTCAACAACCACCCGATAGACCTGATTTAACGACCAGAGTTTTTCATGCTAAATTAGAACAGTTAAAACATGATTTGTTTGAGAAAGACATTTTAGGTAAGGTCATCGCTCATGTGCATGTAATTGAATTTCAGAAAAGAGGCCTACCACACTCACATATAGTTGAAAATGATAAGATTAGAAATCCAATGAATACAATGCTATAGTTAGAGCTGGAATTCCCAACAAGGATGTTGAACCTGATTTGTATACTGCTGTCATGAAACACATGATTCATCGACTGTGTGGTTGCTTCAACCCTACCACCATTTGTATGAAAAACGGCATGTGTAAGAAAGGGTTTCCTAAACCTTTCGCTGCCATCGCTTTACAAGGAAATGACTCATACCCAATTTACAAACACCTCGATAATCAAATTCATAGTCAAACAGTTGAATATACAGTTGACAATCGTTGGGTAGTTCATTGTAATCCCTACTTACTTTTGGAATATGATTGTCATATAAATGTTGAAATTTTATCACGTATTAAATCCATAAAATATATTTACAAGTATGTGTACAAGGGGCCAGATCGTGTGTCAGTTGTTGTTTCTACTACACCAGTTGATAATGACGGTGAAATTTCGAAATTCAGTAATGCATGTTGGATCTGTGCTACAGAGGCCTTATGGAGAATATTTAAATTCCCTCTCGGTAATATTTCACCCTCCATTACTGGTTTACAAATACATCTACCAAACAGAGAATCCGTGGGTTTTCGACAACTGAACAGTTACAACATGTTTTGAACGATCATGACAGGTCAAAAACAATGCTTACTGAATTCTTCCACACAAATGTTAACTATGCAGATGCACGACAATACCTTTATCATGAGTTCCCCGAGAAATATTGGTGGGACTATAAACAAAAGGCATGGATTCGTAGACAAAATAATTGTAGGGTAATAGGCAGAATGTACACTGTATCCCCCTAGAAGGCGATCGTTATTTTTTACGATTGTTATCAACGCATGTTAATGGGCCATTATCTTTTAACCATTTACTTACCACTGGTGGAATACAGTATCATACCTTCAAAGAAGTGGCTGAACGTAGATGTTTATTATAAAAAGATGATAGTATTAAAGACTGTTTAATAGATGCTTCAAATACACATATGCCGGTTGCACTACGAAGATTATTCGTAATGATTTTGGTATATTATGAACCAAGTCATGTGCGACAGTTGTGGGAAGAGTTCTCTCCATATTTAATTGAAGATTATCAGCATACTTCCACTCCCACAACAAACAATGCCCATTTACACCTTTACTGTCTCTCTGATCTTAATGACCTACTGAACCAATACAATAAATCAGTTTTTGATTACGACTTACCGCACGATACTCTTAATTACTCTACCGATTATAGCACTACAACCACTATTTTACAAGAGCATTCAATCGAAATACCACAGTCTGACATCAAATCCATAAATAATTTCAACTTAAAGCAGAAAGAGGCTTTTGATATGATAATGAATTCGATAAACTTGAAAACAAGCTTAATTTACTTCGTGGATGGTCCAGGTAGAACCGGAAAAACTTATTTATATCGAGCAATTTTAGCTCATTCACGGGGTCAGGGATTTATTGCAACTGCAGTTGCCACTTTAGGTATTGCTTCTACAGCCTTACCCGGTGGTCGAACTGCACATTCTCACTTTAAAATACCAATAAACATTGATTCCTCCTCCACCTGTTATATTCCCATAATCCGATACAGCTTAACTACTACGTGCGTCCACTGTTATACTATGGGATGAAGCTACAATGGTTCATCGCCATGCATTTGAGACGGTGGGTAGAACATTAAGAGATTTAACCAATACCGATAAACCATTTGGTGGTAAAGTTTTAATTTTAGGAGATGATTTCCGTCAAGTTTTCACCATCGTTAATAAAGGTACTAGGGCTCAAACAGTTGACGCATGCATAGTAAGATCAGTCTTATGGTCGTCCGTTCATGTCATACACTTAACAGAAAATATGCATGCTAGAAATGATACTTCATACACTGACTTTGTCTTACATGTTGGAAATGAGGACGAACCCAATGTACAAGATGACATGATCAAACTCCCAAATGATATTGTCATAAATTGGATTAACTCAATCTCCATTCACTCTTTGATTAACTCTATTTTCCCTAACGTTGCTACCAGATTGTTCGATATGGATTACATAATGAATAGAGCCATATTAGCACCAACAAATGAGACAGTTGATGAACTCAACAGTAAAGTAATAGACATGTTCCCAGGCATTGAGCAAATTTATTACTCCTTTGATTCAGTTTAAGACGATACAAATAATTTATACCAACCAGAATTCTTGCATTCTCTCGCACCGGGTGGATTACCACCTCATAAACTAACTCTTAAAGTAGGATCCCCTATAATGCTTCTTAGGAATATTGATCCTAAAATTGGATTGTGTAATGGTGTTCGATTAATATATCGTGTTTTCTATAGAAATCTTATATATGATAAAATTACAGTTGGCCACTTCCATGGTACAAGAGCATTTATCTCCCGCATACCATTAAAACCATCAGAAAACGTCAACATGCCTTTCATCCTAATTCGAAAACAATTCCCAGTTAAATTAGCTTTTGCAATAACAATTAACAAGTCCCAAGGCCAAACAATTCCAAACGTTGGCATTTACCTTTCACAACATGTTTTCACTTATGGTCAGTTATACGAAGCTTTGTCCCATGGTATCGGCCGTCCAACAACAACGGTATTAGTACAAAACGAAAATATTAAAAGGAAAAAAGGAACTTATACTAGAAATATGGTTACAAAGATGTTTTACGCACATGTATCGAAAACATGACTCAATTATCATAAAATAAATGCATTAATTTACTTCTACTAATAAACCTGATGTTTTTCTTCTTTTTCCCATATTACTCAAAAATGAGGACTGGTACTACAATGTTGCATACGACCCCTTCCTTAAAGTTTCCTCCATTACATGTACGCGGGCATTTCATTTTCCACTTTCCACCCATCTGTTTGCCAGGTGTCAGCTTCCAGTTCACAGTTCGATCAGCCGGTATGTGCAAATCTGCTCTGCATTTACAACTTCATTTTCTACTTTGTACTTACCGTTTATTTTCACTTCACAATATTCATACATGTACAATTAGAATTGTGCGTCAAGCGGAAACTATATTACATTAACCTGGAAAAATATAAATGAAAACTTACACACACTATTTAACTGTCGTTTTTACTCCGATTCTATGATTACTCCTCTACTCACTTTTACCAACTAAGACATTTTCAATTTGCAGGATCTATCTTTTTTCAATGTCTTTTTCACCACAACCGTACGTACAACATAGGCTTTAACGCCGAAATCACTGCTATTTCGTGAATGCACTCATCAAACTACAAAACAACCTTCTACTGCGTGCTTCAGACATACCAACTGTTCCTACTATCCTTTTTTTTGCTACATGCACTATTTCTGTACCTTGCATTTATTCCTTTATCAAAGACAAATCTTTGCTGATTAAAATCATGAACATGTGAATAAACTAACATAAAGATTCATTTTTATATCAGTAATCCTTATGTTGTTTTTTTGTTTTAGGGAAAGTAATAGACAATTAAGATTTTATAACTCATGTGATGTCTTCCGTGTTGATTTCGCGCAATGCATAGTCTTTATTACACAGATAATAATTTGATGTGTTTGATGTCAAAATCGTGTAACGAGAAATTTGCTTGAGTTCATAAATCCATGCATCGTATATTTTTATCCAATCATATGAACAAATTACTTAAAAGTCACATTTTTGAATTACAACTACATAAAGTGATGACTTTTGCAAAAAAAGACCGATCATAGTGGCCCAAATACAAGGATCTACATATACTCAATTGTAATTATTTTTTCTTCTCCAAATTATACTTTCCATTGAATTTTTACTTACGCAACAAGAATTTGTTTGTCATGAAGTTCACTTTTAAAATGATTGGCTTAAATGATTCATGAATTCAAAAATTTAATTTTGATGTAGGATTTTTCATTTGAGTGAAAAAAAATGATTTGGTTAATGAGTGTGTAAAATAAGAGACCAATATTTTTTTCTTCTTTTCAAGATCTCAAGAACATATAAAAATGCATCTGTTCATAGGGCTACATTAATTATCCAAAGTCCTGTTATTCTTTACTGTAAAGACATACAACAAAATTGATTACATTTTTTTCTTTAATCTACGAAACAAAGATGTTGGTTGACAATAAATTAGCTTTTTCAATATAAAATGATTGTAGCATAGTTTTATAAATTATCACACCATTACGTCACTAATATGGTATTGTATTCAGTATTTACTTTTTGCATTCCTTTAGAAAATGTTTGTCTGTGTTGAATAGTTAAAAATCTTTACCCTACACATTTTCACCTGACCTAAAAGCTGTAACACACGTAAATTAAACTTTCCATAACCATTCTATACACTGCTGAACTGACATCACACATTATAAGAGACTACCACGCTATAAATTACCTCCCACCTCTACTTGGTACAGTTTAATATAAACACGGTCAACATTGTCATCTTTACCAACTATTGTGCACGAAATGTTCTACCCACCGTAGTGGACCCCATTGTGTACATTCACCCGTCTGCATTAACACCTTACCTTTTTAACATTTTAAATTATTTATTTGCATCGCCCAAAGTCAACCTCCCAGTTTTCCCCTATCCATCGGATATACCAGGTGCAAAGCTAACAATATGTACCATAAAACCACATATTCTTACGTACTTTGCATATGGCCGTTAACAAACAAGTTTGACAAACAAAAATAAAGTTGAACTGACAATACACATTTCTTCTCCACTGATTACTGTACCCCTGCCACAACCCTGACCTTATATTCAGCTACACATATAACCAATTCAATTTTTCCTCTTCCACTTCCCCTATTTACTCCTAACCAAATGGCCCACTTATCATCCCACATCACATTGACTCTACCCATTCTTTTATTTTTATTACTATATAACCTCTACTAACTTTCCTTCTCCTTCATATTTTAGCAGCACAACTTCTCCATACCATTATGACAAAGGTTGTTCTTCTCTCTTGCTTCTCATCTTATTTTTTTACCTCCCTCCACCATATCCAACACACAACGTACTACCCTCCTTTTTCACCTTCCACTTTAAATTCCATTTCGCACATTTTCTATACCGCGTACTTTAATTTTATCTCGCTACTAACATATAATTTTACCTTGTAGCGGAAATTTGTCCTTCACCCAAAAGACACTGCAACAGCCATCGGCACAGAAAAACTCGAACGTAAAAGCGCACGTCAAGCAAAACAGATGCACTCATTTGTTGATGCTAAGGTAGGAGTTTCAGACACCATCGAAAAACACACTACTCCTCCTGCTCTATCGGAAAATGATACCGACTGGAACAACAACGCTCCTCTTCCACTACGTCCATTTACTGAAAAAACCGTGGAAATAAATGACAAGTATTCTCACATTTCTGACGGTGATCTACAAGTGTCAGCAACTGCTGAACCGCAACTTTTTCCACACTGTTCTGACAACTATGGCTGTGATGTTTTTTTTACTCTTGTAGTGGTATGCTACAATACATGTACTTCTTCCTTCATTCCTACCGACATATGTTCACATATATGCACATATTTTTTTTGTTTACCTATATATTCCTATATATTTTCAAATATCTACGTACACTCCTCTGCCTCACTATCCTTATTCCTGTTATAACTATCATAACTTTTATTCCTCTTGCAGATTGAACAGTGTGATAAGATTGTGGATCGTTTTCTAGCTGATCGTTCGCGCTGGAGCTCGTATTGGGTCCATCTTTTTTACGTTTTTTCTCACCATTTCGTATTTGCTTTTGTACCTTTATTCGCTAATGCAACATTATGTTTTCCTACATAAGCACTGTAAAAAATTTCATTCCTCGCTTAGAGTTATGATTTGCTTACTATTTTTTTGTTCTGCGTTCTTCAACTAATTAGCTTTCAAATTTTATATGTTTGCCAGCATCAGTCCTTTGTTGTCTGTACATATCATCAACTTCATCAGTCATATTGTCTCACACATATACGCGTCATCCGTACACAGCACAACATCGGCTGTCTATGTGAATATATAAGTGTAATTTACTTTGGGCTTTTTATGAACTCACTTTAATGCAAACGTACAAATGTACATGCCTTCTCTGCCATAAATACTGTTGCCATTTATCTACCACCATATTCAATGCTACAGCTTTGTACTACATACTGAAACCAAAAATTTCACACAAACCTACTGTAGGTTCCAACAGAGAAGTTTTAATACGTTCTTGATTACGTATGGTCACAACATGCATACGTCAAAAAAGTAAATAACACTGTTTTTACTTAAAAATGCGACCTGCATGTATTACACAATCATTCCTACAGCTACACCACTTTCCTTCCTACAGGCTGCGCAATATTGATGTACGAAAACTTCATATTTCCGTATTACCAGCCAGACACATTTAGTTTCTACTCACTACACAAATTAAACAAAGAAAATGTTCTGCATCTGCAATATCTTCTATTATCACAACGGTTTTATTCCAAGTTGTTGCCGCTGGTACTGCTGCCAAACCTATAACGATATCCACCAATGAATAGTCGGACAAAGAACGACAATTTGCACGGTAAACTAACTGTGAAATTGAAGAAGGTATTTTACAAATTTCAAATAGACATCGCCAAACCTCTATTCATTGAACTATATTTTCTTACAAGTATATACGGGTAAAATAATGACCGATATCACGCCGGAGAAAAACACCGGCTAATTGAACTGAGATAGTTTCCTTACTTCATTCTTCCAATCAATTTCCGACAAGAAAAAAGACAAAAGATGCATACTGGACAACAAAATGAATTCACATGGTATATTTTTTCTTCACATTACACAATTCACATAAGTCTGTTCGCACCCAACAAATTTAACAACAAATTGCCTTACTCACGTCCATCCCATCGCCTTTGTACTTGTTTTTAGTAAAGAAAATTTTTAGTCAGCATCCAATCTAAATCATTTTTCAAGCGTTTAGTTATTCAACATTTTTTTTAAACAAAAAGGTGTGTGTGTGTGTGTATATATATATATATATAGACAATCTAAGGGGAAAGGAGCTGCCAACAAGCCTGGCAGGTGACTGAGCTACAGGAGACAAAAGACAGCAATAGTACAATAATAGATGTATATCAAAAACTGCACAGCCTAAGGGAAAGAAGGAGGCTGCCTGTCGAGAATCTCTGGATGAGCTCCGGTAAAACCACCGCTCATCGTATCACGCTAACAAGCTCCGGCATGGCCACTGCCTGTAAGCATGATACAGAGACTCTCGAACAATAGAAATCTGAGCTGACCATCGTCCAATCCCTAAAGCTCAACAAAAACCTGTGCTCCAGTCTTACCAACCCTGAATGACTAGCAATATTATTAGTAATAAACGGAATTTACTAGTTCAGAGAATACCTGATTGGTCGAGGACACTCCAATGCAGTCTGTCTGTTAGATACCTGTGCTCCATGCTTTCCAACCCTGTATGACTAGCAGTAGTATTAGTAATAAAAGGAATTTACTAGAACAGAGAATACCTGAGTAGTCAAAACCGATCCAATGAAACCTCAACCGATACCCGTTCTAAGGGGCCTAACAGCAATGGAGAGACGATCAGCAAGCTGGCGCGATCGAGATCCGAGGTGTCTCGTGTAAGGGTGAGCCTGGAAAGCTATGAACAAGTCGTTCCTAACTCGACGAATCACAGAAGTAGGGTCCATCCGTACTTCATCAAAGACTACCTTGTTTCGTGAGCACCAGATGTGCCACAAAATAAGGCAAGGAATCAAACGATACAGAATAGATCTAAGAGACTTTCCAGTACGACCGTTCCACCAAGAGCAGAGAATTGCAGCCGGGGAGGATAAGTCCCCATGGAGACCGATAAAATTATGAAAGAAGTTCCAGATAGCTTTGGCAACAAAGCCTTCGAAGAACAGATGGCAGATGGTCTCCTCAGCCCCATTGCCGCAGCAATAGCATCGAGAGACAATAGGAATGCCAATCCTACGAAGATTGGCATGGAGGGGGAGCCCATTATGCAGCGCATGCCACATAAATATGGACACTTTAGGGGGAAGGCGGGAGTCCCAGATAAAGGAAAAGATAGGACGAGCCGATGCACGAACGGAATTCCACACCTTAAGAACAGAGAAGGAAGAACCATCCCAGCCGACCATTCCGTCGTGGGCGTCGGACAGAGATTTGACCGCTTGCATTCGTTTCCAGGTTTCGCTGGAGAAGGAAGGAGAGCCCGAGAAATTCACGGCAGAGAGGCAACGATATTTAGCTCGGAGGAATGATGCCCAGAGAGAATCATTTTGCCCGAACCGATACCAGAGTTTGCAAGCAAAGGCAGTACACATATCCTTAGGATTTCGCAGGCCGAGGCTGCCCTCCGAGCAAGGGCTGCAGACCGTGTCCCACGAGATCCAATGATGCCGAGAAGCGGTTTCTTTGGAACCCCAAAAGAAAGCCGAAGCCAACGAGCGAAAGGACCTGAAGAAGGAGTCAGTAGAGGTGATAGCTGCAAAGATATGGGTTCCGATCGAGTCCAAAATAGACTTTATCAGAACCAGTCTTCCAGCTTGAGAGAGAAGGGAGGAATTCCATCGCAAAATCTTTCCTTTGACTTTGTCCGTTAAGGGATCGAAGAGGGCATTCAGTTTCCTACCCTTGTACAGGGCAATGCCAAGGTAAGGCAACGGAAGTGAGGAAGATCTAAAACCCGTAAACGATTGAATCCAAAGGGATTTGGTGGGAGTTATATCTTTAGCAGATACGAAGCAACTCTTAGCCGAATTAACGAGTTGGCCCGAGCTTCTCTCGTATTGCCGGAGGAATTGAATAAGACGGCGAATAGACCGCCGGTGGCCATTGGTGAAAATGATGATGTCGTCAGCAAAGGATAAGGAGGAAATAAGAGGGCAACCCCTTGGAATGCCGAAGCGCTGAATTTGACCATAGATGGTCAAAGAGTGAATGCCACGAATCAAGGCTTCGGCGGCCAGAACAAAGAGAGAGGGAGACAGAGGATCTCCTTGTCGCAGACCCCTACCTGCTCTGAAGTAGCCACAGGGTGAGCCATTGACAAGAACAGAAAACCAACAGTTGGAGATGAGTCTCCATACATGTCAATGAGAATTTCTGGAAAGCCAAAGGATCTGAGAACCTTGAGAATGAAAAACCAAGACATACGGTCATATGCCTTAGCCATGTCTAACTTAAGGACAACATTAGATCCTCTAACCTTGCGGTCTATCTGAGAGATCAATTCCTGTGCCAGCAGGACATTATCCGAGATTAGACGGCCTTTAACAAAGCCAGCCTGGGAAGGAGAGATAAGACGATTAAGGAAAGGAGCTAAATGGGAAGACAGGATCTTGGAAATAACTTTGTTGGCAAATTTACATAAGCTTATGGGACGGAAATCCGAACAAGATCGAGGCGAAGTCGACTTTGGAATCAGAGCCAAGTTGGTAGACGTCCATCCCAGGGGAAGGGATGCCCCTGAGAAGAAGGACTGGATAGCAAAACAAAGGTCTGCCTGAATAATAGACCAACGGGATCGAAAGAAAACGCCATTGAAACCATCAGGTCCGCTGGCGCTATCCTTACTGAGGGAGAAGACACAGGATCGGATCTCTTCCTGAGAAGGAGGATCAACCAGTCCAACGCTCTCAGAGGAGAGTAAAATGGGAGGGATGAAGGCAAGAAGCGATTGATCGGTGACCGCCGCAGAAGGGGAGCCTAGGAATTCTTGAAAGCGAGACACTAAGGTTTGTTTAATGACTACCGGATCAGTAGTCATCGAAAGGTCCTCCTGCTGAATCTCGAAAATGGAAAGGAAACGATTCTTTTTGCGGATAGAGGAGTGGAAGAATTTAGAGTTTAAGTCCCCTTCAACAGCCCATTTGATACGAGCTTTTTGTCTCAGAAAATCATTCTCAACGCGAAGCTCGGAAGAGAAAGATGTCTGAGCAATAGACCACGCTTCTTTGTTCACCGACGAAGGATCCTCATCAAAAGCGGCTTCGGCCAGAATCAGGGATTCTTCCGCCACTCGGACCCTATCAAAGATGTTCCGGAAAACGTCCACATTCCAAGATTTGAGACACGATTTAAGACGACGAAGTTTACGAGAGAAGACCGATAGAGGGGGACCAGTCAAGGGAGCAGACCAGTCTTACTCTACAGCCTGAAGGAAGGAATGGTGAGACGTCCACATACTATGAAAACGAAAGGAGGAAGGACCAGAGGAAGAGAGAGGGGAGCAAACCAAGAGTAAGGGGGAATGATCAGAGAAGGTTCGGTGAAGGTGGGAGACAGAGAAGGTGAAGGGAAGCGCTAGCCATCCTTCTGAACCGAAAACCCTATCAAGCCTGGAGAGGATCTGATTTGGACCTTCTCTGTTTTTACTCCAAGTGAAAGCAGAACCAATGAAAGGAAGCTCAGAAAGACCAGAAGCGGCTATGCAGGTATTGAAATCCTCAATACCCCTTCTGTTGGAAGTGGCACCGCCTTGCTTTTCAGCATGGCTAGCAATGACATTGAAGTCTCCTCCAATGACTGCTAGAGAGTGATGAAGGTCAGCAAGCGAGAGAATGACAGACCAGAGGGATAGTCTTTCTAAACGATCGCATTTAGTGTAGACCGCCGAGAAAAGGCACGGTAAAGGAGACAGAGGGGTAGAACAAACCACAGACAGCAGTTGTTCAGAATCAAATGATGGGGAAACGACTAACGATCGGGACCACAGGATCCAAATCTTGCCAGAGACGTTAGCAATGCCTCCGGCGAAACCAATGGAAAGGACAGTGTTGGTTAGCGCATCCGGACCGACAAGCGGTTCAAGGAGAGCGACCAAACAGATAGAATGCTTCCGAACAAGCCGCTTAAGCCTGGCGGATGACTCAGAGTTACCGATTCCGCGGATATTCCAGATCAGAAAGGACGCCATCGGACGTAAAAACAGAAAGAATAAGAAGGAAGAGAGGAAAGGGGACTCCACGGAGATAAAGAGTGTACCGAGTAGATCGGACAATCTGCTCGGACGCTGCTATAGAGCGTGTGCGAATGGTGCGAGGGGTCGAGGGAGTGCTACTCGTCGAACGACTAGGCCGACGAGAGCGACGATGGCGAGGAGCTAGGGGCCTAGCAGCTATCTCCTCGCGATCAGAAGAGAGAGATAAGGACCTCCTAGCCCGCAGCGGGGTGGTAGAGTCATGAGAGGTCTCAGCCACAGCGCGGGAGGAGTTCTTAGTCAGTCTGAGTAGACGGCCAGAAATGGCCTCTATCTCTGACTGGCTAAGGAGAGGACGAGAAAAGGAGGGAAGACACTGCCTAACAGGAGGGGATGAAAGCACAGAGGAGGAAGAACCAAAACTAGTGTAGGACTAAAAAATAGAAAAAGAACCAGGGAAAGCAACCGGAAAAAAACATGTAGGGGAACGCACAATGTATACCCCTAATCTCTGTATGAGCCTAGTCATAACCGAGTAGTCATCAAGTTGGCTACCCAGTGAATCTGAGCTAGCTCGAAAGCCGTCCGGACCGTAATCCACAATAAGGCGGAACTGAGACTGGGTACTAATCACCTTGCCAGTCAAACAGTGGGAGACCGCAATGGTACCCACTATGTGACTATGACAAGAGGAAAGTACGCACCAAGCGCTCCTAGCCCATCGTGGCTTACAGGCAAGCCGGCAACACCCAGGCAAAGACACCAAAAACAAATAAAAAGACACCAACGACACGGGGACATCGCAATGCCTGGAAGCCACACGATACCTGAACCGAACACAATCCAACACAGCCGAAAATGCAGGGCTCGGGTAGCTGGACCGCTGCCTGGTGGGCCAACCAGCAGCCCAACAACCTACAGCAAAACAAAGCCCGCTGCTGCGAATAAGGAGAACACAGCAGAGACCCGAACACACACAGCAGCCAGGCCAGAACACACCAAAGCACAACACTAACACAAACACTCCACACCACTGAACACACACAAACACACCACACGACAACACATACACACACAATTCACACCACAGCACTAACACATACACACCACACCACTGCACTAACACAAACCCATCCCACCACAATACCAACACACACACACACCACACCACAGCTCAACAACACACACAAGGAAGGAGCAATAACCAAAAGACACCCCAAGCACGCACCCATCCGTACGAGGCAAGGAAGCCTCAGCACACCGATGAACACACAACACACAACATAAGTTGAGGAAAAGCCCACAAAAACAGCCACCTACAAAACTATCCGGAGAGAGATAACACAAAAGAATCAACAAGGGAGAGGGGACAACATAACAGTATACAACAGATGGGATATGCAGCAAACCAGTACAATCAAGGGAAGGGGGAGTAACAGCAGTACAACCAAGACCGGGGGAAATATGATCAGAAAAGCATCAATAGAGTATAAACAAGAAGGCAAATAATCTGGTGAACTACATAGCATAACAAAACAATAGGTATTATCATGTGTAACATCAACGATCACCAAATAATCAAGCATGACCATTATAGCAAAAGCAGAATTGGACAAGGAATGAAGAGAATAAGGAGTAGGAGGAGAAGGCCATACCTGAGCGAGAGGCTTACCTACTACCCCTTCTTCTTGCACTGCCCCTTCTTTCCTTACTATATACTGTTCTCGACCAGAAACAACTGCCTCCTGCTGCCTCCTATCCACTTGCGCGAGAGGAACTGCCTACTGCTGCGCTGCATCGCTGTTCCACGACCTTTTAAGCCTTCTTCTCCTTCGGCTTCTTCTAGTACGCCGTCGGAATCGCTGATAAAGTTTGGATGGACGAAGCTCGGTCGAGAAAGGAGTCATCACTTCTCCTATCTCAGAATTTAAGCCGGCAGCAGATCTAGTGATCTCATCATCAAGCACAACAAGGTCTGCAGCGGTTGCCTCGGTAGATGGGGTCATCACCTCCCCATCGCCTAGCACAGAAACCACGGGACAATCCGAGGACACCTCAATTCCCCCACACACCACCGAGCCAATCAAAATGCCTTCGATCAACGTCGGCGAAGGAGGCAGCTGGCCAAAGCACAAACGAGGCCCAGGACAGGTGGAGATCTCCTGCCGAGTGCGCATCGTTTCAGAGCACGAAGGCAGATCTGACGCATCCCACGATTTTAGATCAGCAGAGCTACGACCAAGGAGTAGCCGAGATCTCAGACCAAATTCGTAGGAGGGAAGGATCTCCATAAATTTGCCATCAACCAACATAAATCTGAATCTGGTAAGGATAGAGAAATTGATTAGGGAAAAAACCCTAATTTCGACCGAATCGACTCCTGCGAAAAACAAAGAGATCGATCCTTTCACCAAACTCCGAAAAGCTTCGGCGATAGCAGTAAAGTTCGGACATTGCTCAACAAAGGTTCCGATTAGCACAAATTCCGAAAAATCCGACATCAGATCCAACCCGAAGGCGCAGAAAAAGGAGAGAACTAGTAAGCAGAGCGCACCATGCAGTAATATTTAAGGAATAATAAACAAAGAAAAAATGAGGAGAGAAAGAGAAGGCAAAGTGAGAATTAGGACGCCCTTAATGAGTTATTCAACATTCACCATCAGTTATTCGGCCTTCAACATTTAGCATTGTAAGTGTTCATTGGCTCAGACAAACGGAGCCCAAGTCCCGGAGGGGTACTGATAAGATGTTTCTTCAATCCCCAGTGCAGCACGTGTTTGATTTCCAGTCCACAACAAATACTTCAAACAAAGTGCCATGTTCCCTAGTTTTAAGGCTCTCGCCAAACCCTAACCTAAAGCAACGACATTGGATGCTAATTCTACTAAGATTCGAATTTGCTGTGTTAGAGACATGGTGTTTGCGCCAAAATTGGTCACAAACACCCAATACCGTGAAAGCACCAGTGTATGAATATAAATTAGTGATATTCAAACACAAACAACAAATCTCAACAAATAATAGACAGCAATCCAAAAGTAAAGAACAGAGACACAAGTTTTATAGTGGTTCGGCTATCTCCGGCCTACGTCCACTCCAAATTTTTTTCTTTTTATTGATTATCCTTGAAGATTACAAGTGATTACCACAGTTGTAGTGACCAAATCTGAAGAAAATTGCAGTAATGATGCTATGGTATAATTTTAGCAGCGTCTGGGCTTGCCTTTCCTCTCCAAATTTTCCGACCCCTTTTCTGAATGACCAGGGGTTCTATTTATAGGCGTGGAAGGCTGAAATCCCGCCTAAAACCTGGGGAGACTGCTTGGCACGTGAGGGGGGGCCCACAAGCCCGTGTTCTCGGAATCCGTGCCCAGTTTGGGATCGATTCGAAGTGACGTTCGAATCGATCAAGAATCCATCAATTGAGCTGAAATTTGGTGTGAACATTCTTCAACATGTATGTAAGCTTCTGTAAAAATTTCATTGCATTTGGATCAACGGTTTGGAAGATATGATCGATCCAAGTCCAAGAATCCGTGCGTCCTGAATGGTTCGAACCCATGCTTCGAAACCATCTACTTCGAAACCATCCTCTTCGAATCCATAGGGCCGACTCCTTCGAATCCATACCCTTCGAACCCATGCTGTTCGAATCCATGCTTTCTGAAGCCGCCTCCTTCGAGTCCATATCCTACGAGTCCATCCTCTTCGAATCCATCCCTTTCGAATCCTCGTCCTTCGAATCCATGTCCCTTGCTTCGTATCCATCATCTTCGAATCCATGTCCTCTTCGAATCCATCCCCTTCTTCGAATCCATGTCCACTTCGAATCCATCTCCTTCTTCGAATCCATGTCTACTTCGACTCCATCTCCTTCTTCGAATCCATGTCTAGTTCGACTCCATCTCCTTCTTCGAATCCATGTCTACTTCGACTCCATCTCCTTCTTCGAATCCATGTCTACTTCGACTCCATCTCCTTCTTCGAATCCATGTCTACTTTGATTCCATCTCCTTCTTCGAATCCATGCCCACTTCGACTCCATCTCCTTCTTCGAATCCATGTCTACTTCGACTCCATCTCCTTCTTCGAATCCATGTCTACTTCGACTCCATCTCCTTCTTCGAATCCATGTCTACTTTGATTCCATCTCCTTCTTCGAATCCATGCCCACTTCGAATCCATCTCCATTGCATTGAAGCTACTCCTTTCGAACCCATCATGTTCCCATCGATTCGAAGCGTCATCGATGCGAACCTCCTGGGTTCGAACCTGATGGGTTCGAACCTGATGGGTTCGAACCTAATGGGTTCGAACCTGATGGGTTCGAACTACGTACTATTCCTACTTTGAATCCATCATATTTCCTTCATACGAACTCCGATTAACCTGAAATTCGAAACATAGCCTTTCATAGTCCTTATCATCATTTCCAATCAATTTCGTCCCGATCGGAGTTCAACAAAATTTTGACGATATCCATTGTAGCCTTATCTCCAGTCCTGATATCCATAATTCCTTGCCAATTTGTTGATATTCCAGTTTTGAACAAAAAATGGGATAACATTTTGCCCCCCAAAACATGCCTTGTGATAACAAGGCGTGTTTTGAATAATTACGAATCCAATATCCGAAGTCCACAGCCATATTGCCAGAGTATATCGTCCTTGACTGCTTCGAGTCGATGTCCAATTCCATATCCAATAGCCAAAGCCTTAGCCAATTCCGTATCCATTCGAACTCGACAACCAAGTTCCAATCCATCCTTATCCAATAGCCAATAACCGGAGCCAGGACCTCTCCGGGTCGATATCCAAATCCATAACCTCTCTGGGTTCCTGTCAAGCGTGATCCACATCCGACGACCGTGGTCCAGTGTCCCTGGACGTTGAGTTAACCTCTCCGGGTTCTTGCCAAGCGCAATCCATACTTGACGACCTTGGTCCAGTGTCCCTGAACGTTGAGCCAACCTCTCCGGGTTCTTGCCAAGCGCAATCCATACTTGACGACCTTGGTCCAGTGTCCCTGGACGTTGTAAAATGCCATGGCTTAAGTCCTAAGCCGAATCCTGATCTCTCCGGACCCTTGCCGAGCATAGTGTTGAGTCAAGATTTTCATAGAGTTTTGATTTCTGACAAAGGAATAAGCCGTGATCGACAAAAAGAAGTTATTCATTTAAGAAACACAAAGAGCTCCATATATTAGAGGTTGATTATTTGGTATGTTAGTAATTTATGTTAAAATCTATCCTCAAATAATCATATAACTTCAATCTTTCAATATATATACATATGCACATTAACTGTGCAAATTGGACTAAACCGGTCGACCGGTTGAAAATAAGGTGGTCGACCGTTTTTGCCCAGAATGCACAGATAACATGCACACATGCACATAACGTATATATATTTGAATTCCTGTCTACCGGTCCATTTTTGACCTGTCGACCGTTTTTAAACAGAAAGCAACTTTTCCAAAAGACACTTCTCTTCTCCAAAGGTTGCATCTCCTATCTTTCATCAATGATCATAACTCTTAATGGCAACTGTTCACAAAGAGTTACAACTATTTTTCTCTATATATACTCATCTAAATCATTGATTCAAACACAAGTTTTTACACGATCATATATGCTCTCTAATCTAATCTCTAACACTCCTGCATTCTAAAAATTAATTTAGCTTATTGAATCATTGAAATTATTTCATATCTTTTGATTCAATAAGTAAATACCTTCTTTAATCTTTACAAAACATCATTCATATTCTTTGAGGATAAGATTATAGGAAGGGTGTACTACTAGTGACAAATCCGTGTTTTCAAGAACACAAGTTGTCAACAACAATTGTATTTGTTTTTGTTGAAGTCCTCGTGTTGTAAGAGGCAAGTGTTGAAGTCCTCGTGTTGTAAGAGGCAAGTGTTGAAGTCCTCGGTGTTGTAAGAGGCAAGTGTTGAAGTCCTCAGTGTATTAGAGGCG
This sequence comes from Allium cepa, assembly GCA_030765085.1. Lineage (NCBI taxonomy): Eukaryota > Viridiplantae > Streptophyta > Magnoliopsida > Asparagales > Amaryllidaceae > Allium > Allium cepa. Next base: position 952,036,068 of record CM060932.1, read on the forward strand.
TGAAATCCCGTTTGGCTGTTCGGGTATTGTAAACCTGTTCCTCCGGGTGAAGCGAGGTAGTTAATAGTGAAAATCCAGATAGAAGTCTGGGACTGGACGTAGGACGGTGCTCCGAACCAGTATAAAAATCTCTGGTGTGATTTTTCTATTTTTATTTACTATGCTATTATCATCTATTTCCGCATTTATATTGTAGACCATATTACACGATCCGTGTGTACTATATTAGCACATATAATTGTATACACACCGCACTTTCATTTGGTATCAGAGCACGGTCATCATATAACCGTAACACAGTTATTTGATATATTCTTGTAATATGGCAAATAACGCAAGTACTAGCACTCAAAACACCACTTACACAGAAGGGCAATCGACACAAAGACCTCCATTTTTCAATGGTCTTAACTACAGTTATTGGGCAACACGTATGTCATTCTTTATGCAATCAAGTAGCTATGATGCTTGGAATGCTACTCAAAGAGAAATAGTAAATCCAACAACTGATTATTCAGAATGGACTGTGGCTGAGAAAACGGCAGCAGCCGTAAATGCAAGAGCAATAAATATGTTGTTCTGTGCATTAGACCAAAATGAATATAACCGTGTTAGTATCTGCACTACTGCATATCAAATTTGGCAAACGCTAAAAATCACTCATGAAGGTACTAACAAGGTTAAACAAGCCAAAATAGCCATGCTGAAAAGTCAATTTCAAAATTTCAAAATGAAACCAAATGAAACAATCAATGACATGTATTCACGGTTTCAAACTATTCACCATGCACTTATTGGGTTAGGACAAAAGTATTCTGATTTTGATGTTGTTTCAACAGTCCTACATTCTCTGACTAATGAATGGGAAGGAAAAGTATTAGCAATTGAAGAAGCTAATGATCTTTCCGTCATGAAGCCAGATGAATTGATAGGAAATTTAATGTCCTATGAAGCAAATTTGCAGGCTAGAAAAGAACAGAAAGAAGAAAAGAAAAATGTAGCATTTCATGTTGAGAAAGATGAAAATGAATCAGATTCTGAAGATGAAGATTTGGCGTTCATTGCTAAAGGTTTCAAAAAATTCCTAAAATATCGAAAAGCCAGTCGCTACAATAAAAGGAAACCTGGATCAAATAAACCATCTTCATCTGCTATAGAATGTTTCAACTGCCATAAAAAGGGACATATGCAGAAGGATTGTCCAGAACAAAAGAAAAAGTCAGAAAATGACAAATTCAAATATAAGAAGGAAAAATCAAAGAAACGAGCCTTCTCAGTAACATGGGATGATTCAGAGTCATCTTCATCAGAAAGTGAAAGTGATTCGGAGAATGAACAAGCTAATGTTTGTTTTATGGCAACAGAAGATGAGGTACAAATTCCTACATTTGATGAATTACTTGATATTAATGCTGAATTGATAGTCAAATATAAAGACATAAAACGTCAATTAAAAGTAGTCAAAGCAGATTTAAGTAGAGCAGAGTTTGAACGAGATATGTTAAAAGATGAGAAGAAAATATTAGAAGAAGAACTTGAAAATATTCAAGAATCATCATCTAATGTTGACTCTCAAATATCTCTTTTGAGTCAAGAAATAGAAGCTCAAAAAGAGAAAAATAATGCTCTCACTACTGAAAATCATGAACTTAAAGCAAAAGTCAAAATTCTAGACCTAGAAAAAGCTAGTTTACAAACAAAGTTTGATGACATTACTCAAAATGTTTCTAACTTTAACAAAGGTCGAGAAAATTTGACTAAAATCATTGAAAGTTCACAATCTATTTCAGATAAACAAGGTTTGGGATATAACAAACATGAAACTAAGAAACATCTTAGAAATAAAAGGAAGAAGAAAGTACAAAAAACTGAAGCTAAGAAAAATCTTAGTTTATTATATTTCAAACCAAAACCAATAGTGAAATTTCAAAAGAAAGATGTCAAGACTATCAAAATATGGGTTCCTAAAACAAATAACAATTTGATTAGGAACAAATACATTCAGCAATTCATGAATACTGTGCATCTTAATAATAATTATATATATAAAGGGGATACCGGACCCATATGGGTTTGGACTCCTAAGACCTAACTCTTAGGACCCTATAAAAAGTGGGTACCATGGACTTAATTCTATTTTTTGCAGGTCCTACTTAAGAAAAGAGGAAAATGGATATTCTGGCTGATATACTCCTATATTATTCCATTATCTATTATTCCTTTTTGTCGATGACAAAGGGGGAGAAAGTGCTAACAATTATTTGCAGGAATATATATATATAAGACAAAATCTCAAGGGGAGATCACATATTCAGGGGGAGATTCAGAACTTCAGATATATGTTGTCATCAATCAAAAAGGGGGAGAATGTTGAGTCAAGATTTTCATAGAGTTTTGATTTCTGACAAAGGAATAAGCCGTGATCGACAAAAAGAAGTTATTCATTTAAGAAACACAAAGAGCTCCATATATTAGAGGTTGATTATTTGGTATGTTAGTAATTTATGTTAAAATCTATCCTCAAATAATCATATAACTTCAATCTTTCAATATATATACATATGCACATTAACTGTGCAAATTGGACTAAACCGGTCGACCGGTTGAAAATAAGGTGGTCGACCGTTTTTGCCCAGAATGCACAGATAACATGCACACATGCACATAACGTATATATATTTGAATTCCTGTCTACCGGTCCATTTTTGACCTGTCGACCGTTTTTAAACAGAAAGCAACTTTTCCAAAAGACACTTCTCTTCTCCAAAGGTTGCATCTCCTATCTTTCATCAATGATCATAACTCTTAATGGCAACTGTTCACAAAGAGTTACAACTATTTTTCTCTATATATACTCATCTAAATCATTGATTCAAACATAAGTTTTTACACGATCATATATGCTCTCTAATCTAATCTCTAACACTCCTGCATTCTAAAAATTAATTTAGCTTATTGAATCATTGAAACTATTTCATATCTTTTGATTCAATAAGTAAATACCTTCTTTAATCTTTACAAAACATCATTCATATTCTTTGAGGATAAGATTATAGGAAGGGTGTACTACTAGTGACAAATCCGTGTTTTCAAGAACACAAGTTGTCAACAACAATTGTATTTGTTTTTGTTGAAGTCCTCGTGTTGTAAGAGGCAAGTGTTGAAGTCCTCGTGTTGTAAGAGGCAAGTGTTGAAGTCCTCGGTGTTGTAAGAGGCAAGTGTTGAAGTCCTCAGTGTATTAGAGGCGTGAAATCCCGTTCGGCTGTTCGGGTATTGTAAACCTGTTCCTCCGGGTGAAGCGAGGTAGTTAATAGTGAAAATCCAGATAGAAGTCTGGGACTGGACGTAGGACGGTGCTCCGAACCAGTATAAAAATCTCTGGTGTGATTTTTCTATTTTTATTTACTATGCTATTATCATCTATTTCCGCATTTATATTGTAGACCATATTACACGATCCGTGTGTACTATATTAGCACATATAATTGTATACACACCGCACTTTCACATAGTCCATACTCGACGACCTGAAAATAATAAATGATAATAGAGGGCCTAAGTCCTAGGCCGAATCCTGGTCACTCCGGACTCTTGCCAAGCATTGTCCATACTTGACGACCTGAATGAGTCAATCTACCTTGTTTGGGTAAAGTGACCCATCCCTTGCCAGGCATAATCCATACCCGACGACCATTTACCAAAAACCAGATAAAAATCCAACCAAAATTTATTCCAAAGTCCAAATCCGAAATTCAAATTCGAAATCCAAATCCAAAATCCAAATCCAAATCCAAAATTCAAATCCAAACCAGAAAACCAGAAATCCAAACCAGCATCCAAAACCAAAAACAATCATCCAAAGGAAAATCCAAATAAAAAAGCAAGAAAAACCAGGAGCTCAATCCAAGCTCCAAAACCAAATCCAAAAAAGAAAAGCAATGTCCAATCTAAAAAGCAAGAAATAAATTTCACAAACCATAGCATCCCGGTTTATCATCATTCAGAGCATGCCTAGGGGCTATCTCCGTCCCCGTACATGTGTAAATGACTTTACCGTTTGCTAGTAGCTTGCTACTTATTCCATATTATCCCGGTCAATGGATGATCAATCGACGATCATCCCTGGGACTCCCATCATCACGGCGTGAAGTGGTCGGTGGTTGCTCCTGCTCCACCGTTGCATCCCGAGTTCCAACGTATTGCTGTAACTGTCCATTCCTTACATGCTCCTCGATTATGTCCTTTAGGTGCCTGCAGCTGTTGGTATCGTGTCCATCCAGATCATGGAAGAGACAGTTCCTTCCTGATGTCCTTTCCCGCTCTGTTGGTTCCCTCCTAGACGGCCTTCGGTAGGGAAGGCGATTCCGAGTTTCCAGGTATATCCGCTCCAGCGTCTCGTTCAATCCTGTGTATGTGGAAAACTTTGGATCCTTCCATCGCTTCCTAGCGTTTCCAGAGTCGTCGTCTAACTTCCTTTTCCCTTTATCCTTATCCAAACCATTTTTGGATACCGCTCCAACCTCGATTGCATTAGCCTTCTTCACCTTTAAATCCGTACTTGCATCTTCTTGCCGAAGGAACCTTTCTGCCTCATGAAAGAATTCGTCGAGATTTTGCGGGGGATCTCGTATCAGAGATACCTTGAAATCCGAATTCTCCTTGACTCCTGATACTGCTGCCATTAAAACCATTGATGGATCAGGCCGATCCACCGAAGCGACCGCCGCACTGAATCGAGTTAGAAAAGCTCTAAGCGATTCGTCCATCCTTTGCTTCACCGATGTTAAAGTCATTACGTTCTTCGGCCTCTTGACGTGAACCCGGAACTGTCCCAGAAACTTTTCCACTAATTCCTTCCAAGTCCTGATAGATCCTTCTTCCAGCTGCCTAAACCACATTGCAGCTAAGTCCTTCAAATACAAAGGGAAACATCGGGCCATCACTTCCTCCGATGCCCCCAGCACTTCCATGTGTCTGGTGTACCTCATTAAGTGATCTGTTGGATTCGTCTTACCATCATATACCTCCACGCTAGGTAGCTTGAACTTAGGTGGATTCTGAGCCATCCTTATCTCCCGAGCGAATGGACTTCTATTCACCCCTTCCAAATCTCCGTTTGTCAAACCACCTCGCATAGTCTTCCTGATCATTTCTACTAATCCTATATTGTCTGGTAGGGGTTGCCCCCCATGCCCCCGAGGGAACTCTGGTACATATTCCTCGTGTGGCTCACTAGCAGCAACGTTAGCTCTAGCTTGTTGAATTCCCTCCAAAGGTTCTCCTGCATTGAATCCTGTGGGCCTGCCCCCAAGCCCTTGTTGATTGCCTTCTGGCTCCGTATCCTGTCCTTCATTGGGTTCCACAACCCTAGCTCCTTGTCCTGCATCCGCAGCTGCTGTAGCTGTTCCTAAGTTCTGCATCCCTGCAGCTCTCATTTGTTCCAAGAAAGTTTGCATCATTTCCTGTTGACTTTTCAACAATCTCTCCTGCAAAGAATTGGCCATAGCTTCCATTTCATCCCGAGTTGTGTAGACCGAAGCCCGTCCTTCCTCACCTCCGGAGGATGCTTGTTGACTTCCTTCTTGTTGGCTTCTCTCAGCCCTTAGCCTTCTGCTATTCTGCCTTGTCATTGTCTTCCAAATCCAAATTCCTCAAACTCTTCAAATCCGATGCAGCGGGTGCTAGTTGTTCTCAGTGAAAGCACCAAAATGTTTGTGCCAAAATTGGTCACAAACACCCAATACCGTGAAAGCACCAGTGTATGAATATAAATTAGTGATATTCAAACACAAACAACAAATCTCAACAAATAATAGACATCAATCCAAAAGTAAAGAACAGAGACACAAGTTTTATAGTGATTTGGCTATCTCCGGCCTACGTCCACTCCAATTTTTTTTCTTTTTATTGATTATCCTTGAAGATTACAAGTGATTACCACAGTTGTAGTGACCAAATCTGAAGAAAATTGCAGTAATGATGCTATGGTATAATTTTAGCAGCGTCTGGGCTTGCCTTTCCTCTCCAAATTTTCCGACCCCTTTTTTGAATGACCAGGGGTTCTATTTATAGGCGTGGAAGGCTGAAATCCCGCCTAAAACCTGGGGAGACTGCTTGGCACGTGAGGGGGGGCCCACAGGCCCGTGTTCTCGGAATCCGTGCCCAGTTTGGGATCGATTCGAAGTGACGTTCGAATCGATCAAGAATCCATCAATTGAGCTGAAATTTGGTGTGAACATTCTTCAACATGTATGTAAGCTCCTGTAAAAATTTCATTGCATTTGGATCAACGGTTTGGAAGATATGATCGATCCAAGTCCAAGAATCCGTGCGTCCTGAATGGTTCGAACCCATGCTTCGAAACCATCTACTTCGAAACCATCCTCTTCGAATCCATAGGGCCGACTCCTTCGAATCCATACCCTTCGAACCCATGCTGTTCGAATCCATGCTTTCTGAAGCCGCCTCCTTCGAGTCCATATCCTACGAGTCCATCCTCTTCGAATCCATCCCTTTCGAATCCTCGTCCTTCGAATCCATGTCCCTTGCTTCGTATCCATCATCTTCGAATCCATGTCCTCTTCGAATCCATCCCCTTCTTCGAATCCATGTCCACTTCGAATCCATCTCCTTCTTCGAATCCATGTCTACTTCGACTCCATCTCCTTCTTCGAATCCATGTCTACTTCGACTCCATCTCCTTCTTCGAATCCATGTCTACTTCGACTCCATCTTCTTCTTCGAATCCATGTCTACTTCGATTCCATCTCCTTCTTCGAATCCATGCCCACTTCGACTCCATCTCCTTCTTCGAATCCATGTCTACTTCGACTCCATCTCCTTCTTCGAATCCATGTCTACTTCGATTCCATCTCCTTCTTCGAATCCATGCCCACTTCGAATCCATCTCCATTGCATTGAAGCTACTCCTTTCGAACCCATCATGTTCCCATCGATTCGAAGCGTCATCGATGCGAACCTCCTGGGTTCGAACCTGATGGGTTTGAACTACGTACTATTCCTACTTTGAATCCATCATATTTCCTTCATACGAACTCCGATTAACCTGAAATTCGAAACATAGCCTTTCATAGTCCTTATCATCATTTTCAATCAATTTCGTCCCGATCGGAGTTCAACAAAATTTTGACGATATCCATTGTAGCCTTATCTCCAGTCCTGATATCCATAATTCCTTGCCAATTTGTTGATATTCCAGTTTTGACCAAAAAATGGGATAACACATGGTACTGGTTGGTTTCTTGTTGAAATTTGTACAATAGATGAATTTGATTCTTCATGCTGGTCTCGCTAAGGTAATTTCAGATTCCCTGCTACTATTTTTCTAGCAAGGACGATCTAAAAGCTGAATTCTGGATTGCTTACCGGACAGTTGAGCTAGTGCAAATGCTAATTTTTAAAATCCAAATTTGGTTATGTTTTTATATTTTAATAAGTTTACAACGAACAAACTATCATTCAAAATTCAGAACTAAAAATAAATAAGAAAAAATTCTGTATACTTTTTTCTCAACAAGTGAATTTAAACAAAACACTGATAAAAAACAAAATTTTTTGATTTTGAAATCATAAGTTGTTGTAACTCGATCACTGAATTGTATTATCTGCGTGGCCGAGTCACATACTTTGTCGCTTTCTTTAAGACGTTTTGTCGCGATGCCAAATATGTGGATGGCAGTCCGAATGCAGCGCCGCCTTCAGTATAAAACAACCGTTTCTTTTGTATCGACAGTCTCTTGCACCTAAGACCGTCGAGTAAGTAGCACACTCATTATTATTTTTTATATAATATTGCTCGAAAAAATAAGATTGTAACGGCAGAGGAAGAAGATAATTTTTTGAGTTTTGTGTTGTGTTCTGTCTCAATCCGTCTATTTTATTAAAGAAATAGCATATGAGATATTTTCTAATGAAAATATAAAATAACAAAGCACATTATTGAGTGGTAGACGGATCTGTTTTACCAAATCGAAAGAAAACACGTGAGAAAACATTGGATGTCCAAATGAAAAGAAAACATTGAATGTCCAAAGATCTCAACGTTCCTTTTGAGAATCATGTATTTAAATAGGATTTCACTATAGTTCTCTACTATTCACTAATACGAGTCTTTATTCACTCTTCTCATATTTTAATAATAATTTTTTTTCTCTTTCAAAGATAAAATCGGACAGAAGTTCTATTTAAAACTTCTTAATAAAAGCACATTTCCTATAGCATCGCTTAGACTGAATAAGAGTGATATTCGGTTCTAATAAATTCGTAAGTGTTCGAAGTTCTGAAAACTGATTGCATTGTTTGTAATGTAAACAAACTAACGTGATGCTCATTTGTTACTGTAGTACACTGATTGGAACCCATAAATCTACATCTTGGTTATGTGCTCATGTTGAAAACAATATGAATACATCAGATACGTTGATAAATTAACATATGTTCATACGTACCAACATATTATACAAAGCTTCTCTATATCAACGAGAAGATATATGTTCACGACAAATTTACAGAACCATAACCAGTACCTAAACTTATAATAAAAAATAAGCTTTAAATAAATTTTAAACTCTCAACAACTCTCTCAATTCTTTTCAGAACTTCATAGACACCATCCTCCTGCAAAGTAGTAAAACACAGCCTAAACCATCCAGGTTCACAGCATTGACAGAACGAACCTGGAATCACAAATATTTTCCCAACATTCAAAAACTTGTGCCAAACCTCATTCTCTCCTTTCTCACTATAGCACTTCAAAAATTTCCTCATATCAATCCAACAGCAATACCCACTTCTGCTATCATAGCATTCAATACCCATCTTCTTCAATCCATCCACAACTTTATCATACATTTTCCATCTCCTGACCTTATCCGTTTCAAGAAACTTAGAAATAAACTCATTATCAGACAACATCGATCTAATAATTCTCTGCGCAGGAACCGAAACAGAATCGAACCTTGAGTATTTGGAAGCAACTGATAAAACTTCATCATTATAGGAGTACAATACTCCTGCTCTAAATCCTGGAAGTGGGATATCTTTTGAAAAACCATAGACGACATGAACTCTATTCTTGTCATAGTTGCTGTCGTTGTTCAGGATTTCAGATATGCTTGTGAATTCATTGCCTTCAAGAATGGATCCAGCAAATACTTCATCGGATATTAGATGTAAGTTTTTGTCTGTTGCAAATTTTAGAAGTTTATGTAATGTTTCTTTGGGAATGATATTGCCTACGGGGTTGTTAGGATTTGTGAATATGACTGCCTTGACTTTGATGCCACGTATTTTGGCTTGGATGTATGATTCTTCGAATGCCGATATCTTTGGTTGAAAATTGTCTGCACTTCGACATGGAACTGGTATCAAGTCTACCCCGCTTCTCCATTTCACATCTTTGTTGAATCTGATTACAAAAATAGATCACTTTTTAACCAGCAATATTGAGGTATACTGCCATGATTTCATATCACATCAGTGTTTAGAACAGAAAAAAGAAGAAGATGAATATGAATTTGTATTACCTGACTGCAATATGTTTGAAAAGGGAATAAATTATAAGTTGGCAACTAAAATTAGAATACTAGATAAATATGACAACCTTTTGAGAAAATATGACAATCTTGTTGTAAGGGAAATTACCCATGATAATAAGGGGAAGGGATTAAGAACGCGTCTCCAGGGTCAGCAAGGCAGAAGCTGAGTATCTCAACTGCAGCAGTAGAGCCAGAAGTTATTATTATTTGCAACGGGCTGAATGTATATGAAGTGCGTAGCACTTGAGACATGAATTTAGCGACAACCTGTAATTGAAACATTTGTTTCTTTACTCTTGAAAGTTGAAACATATTTATATCAATAATTTCATAACTGATGTTTATATTATAAATTCTAACTTTGATGTCTGATTTGAAATTATGTTACTAGCAAACTAGATCAATGAAAATGTGTGTATCAGAATTCACAACATAGTGCTTACATACAGATTGTTGGAATATGTTTAAGTAAACGCAAATGAAGACATAGAAAGGTGAATTTAAAGTAAAAGAGAGAATATTCTGACTACTTACTATTTTCAAATCCTTCAAGCCATCAAGACACTGATAGCTAACCAATCCTCGGACCCCAAGATCATCCTTCTCTTCATCAAGCAATGATTTCTTAAGATTCGCTGAAAACCATTCTTTGAACAAATCATGCGACACCTGTTCAAAACATATTTCAGTTCCTAAGTTTATCGCAGTTTAATATTGATAAAGGCCGTAGAGACTGATGGTAGAAGTTCTGATCAATCCATCCATCATATGTTAATAAAATTCTGGGCAATATAATCCCCTTGACTAGATGATACTGATAAAATAAAAAATTTGATTCTCTGGTGAGCTTATATTTCAAAGCTACATTGCATATTACATCAACTGATAATTCACAGGTTATACTCTATCTTACTTTATATACTAGAGAAAATTCTTGAACATGATTATAACATTCAATGGTTTGATAGGTCAGGATGATGGAAGGTATCTTACGAAGAATATAAAACGTGGTTAAAGATCAGAACTACAACACTATAGATTTATGGTCGTCCTTTCATGATCATGATGCATAATGCCAGTAGCGTGGACTTTGATAATTAATGTTTACTGGAACATTCTCTCCAACTTCCATCAAAGAGGTTGTGTAGCGTTTTCATTTGATACAGGATTGAATACACTATCATCCACTCAGTCTCCAATATGAATGATAATTAACCTTTTAATTCTATTTTGTTCACCTCGTCAAACTTATTTTTTGGTATGTCATTCTTATTTGTCATGTGCGTTGTGTTGTTGTCCAATATATATATATATATATATATATATATATATATATATATATATATATATATATATATATATATATATATATATAATTTTTATGATTTGAATCTGGTTTCAAATCGATTGCCTCCCACTATAATTTGATTCTATTCATAAGTAAATTAATACTGCATTTGAGAAAAATCATCCAATCCATGTTAAAAAGGAATATCAAGGAATTTGAATTGACAATTCAAACTTTATTGCTTTCGATAAAAAAATGAAATAAGGGAGGCAACTGGGTTTTAGATTTAACCGGAGAAACACTAGCATCGGAATCAGCGTTAGATATACCAATTATTATTGACTGGGTGTTTATATATATAATAAATATTAATCTCTTGAACATACAATTTATAATCTAAATCGAGTTTTGAAAACCTTATTCATGTGAACTAATTGGCTATTATATACATTCAAGAGCTTACTGCACTTTATCCTACTTCAAACCACTTGTTTCTTTTTTTTTTTAATCTTTATTCTCTCTCTCTCTCGCTCTCTTTTTGTGATAATAAAACTTTTAAAAATAATAATTGACGGTATGATATTGAGTGCTGAATCCCCAAAATCAAGGCTAAAATGAGTAAATGTTGTAACAGGGTGAGCAAAAGTAAAAGCAGAGAGGACACGTTGCCTGGTTTTCGGCCAAAGCCAACTGCATGACTCCATCAGGATTAGTGGCAGAACAATATGGGTCCTCTGCCCACTTCCCGTATCCGACATCCGAGACCGAGTCATCTACAACACCATTATACACAACGGAATACGCTCGTGAAGATATTTGAGCGTCGCTCACTTCACAATTCTTACTCTTCCTGCACAAACTTCTTCTGATACCAGCAAAAATGATCTCTTTCAACACAAAGTTGAAGATAATGCAAGTGATCACAAGGATGGATTTAATCAAGTATGATACAGTTTGAACTACTGCTTGCAGTGGAACTTTGTTGCTCATCTTCTTCTTACTTTTGTTTTGTTTTGGTTTCTCGTTTATAGCATTTATTTTGTTTAGAGCTTGTTGTAAAAGATGTGGAGAAAAAGCGGTGCTTGTTTTGTCCACTTTTACATGATGTGTGTTGCATGTTTGTTTGATTCTCGTTTGCATAACGTATGTGCCTACTGTCTGATCATACGTGGCTGCATCGTTCTATTACATGTTGGTTCTGCATTCATGCGCCCTGATTGTCATATTTTTTGGTTTGCATTTGATTTTGGATAACCTCTACATTTCAATGATGAACCGACACTGGTATTCCACCTTCTGTGAATGATGGGTAAAGTTTTATTGTCTATTGATAAATACGACTACTTAAGTTAAAAACAAGTAATTATGCATAAAGCTTATACAAAATCACAAAATGTCAACATGCTTTAAAAGCACAAAAAGTCATCTAAGCTATTCCTTCCCTTAAACGAAAGTCTCGTAACACTAAACATTTGCTATTTTCATCGGACCCTAATGTTCTCTTCTTTAGCTTAGACAAAAGAACCTTCACTTATTCTTGAATGTTCTCGTAATTCCTCATCAGGGAAAACCTTCGGTTTCACTAGACCTTGGGATATCTCTAGTTTGATTCTTTAAAAGGAATTGCATAAAAACAGGGTCTAGCTTCCTCTCCATATTTAATCCTAGAGTTGAGGTCCTATCCAATTTAGAACGGTTAAAGCCTGAAATGGTTTTTGTTTTTGTTTTTTAATTTTTCCCCGATCATAATTCATTAATGTCAACAAATGACAATTTCGAAAATCGAACTCGTGTTCAAAACCGATTCTGAGGTTTCTAATGCCTAGTGCGAATTTTCAAACGTGTCCTTGTTGTAGAAAATTCTTTAGCGGTATTAAATAAAATTCTTATTTATAGAAAAACCATATTTTATTTTGGAAAAGTAAGCACAACAAAATGAATACAGTCTTTTAGATTATTAGATTAATGCTTATATAATTTATATATTAGTGAAGTACCTAATACTTTTATGAACTAATATTGCGGACAAATAAAAGAATAAATAAACACAATTCTAATGCGAAAAATCAACAATATTAAGTCACACTATCAAAAAAAAATTACATACAAAGCTTCAAAAGTATTTTAGAAATCGTCACTTGTTCCTTTACACTACGAGAAATACTCAAAGCTTCATATGTAAGTATAACAAGATACAGATAGCATCGTTATTTGCAGGAAAAACCTACTATAAAAAAAGAAGGTATTAAATAGTATTATTTTGAAACAAAAAGCATAAGTAAATAGCATACGAAGTGTATGATATACCTTTTTAACTTCTTTGTACCGTGAAAAGTTCATCTAAAATATTTTGTCTTTGCATTTTCAGAAGCAAAATCTTTAATAATATCTTCGTATTTAATGGTTTTCAAGATACTTTTTCAATGGAAACATTGTGATATTTAAATGGTTTGGTAACCAAAACTAAAGGAATCGTATATTTGGTAGTTTCAAAATTATAATTAATCTTAATTTCCATAATATAAAAATACTTTATGCGAAACCGAATTTACCGACATTTCCAAGATTAAGTTAGCATAAATTTGTAGCTAAAATCATTCTCTTTTCAAATTATAACCTTTCACATATTGTAACTTTAAACATAAATAAAAGTTGTAACAATTAAATAAAATGCATCCAAAAATTCTATTAATTTGTAGCTAAACCCATTTCCTTTTCGAAATTCCTAGTAGAAAATTGATTATACCATTCACTAAAAATTTCAATTTCAAACTTATGTATAACAATACTAGTCGATCACCATTTTCAAAATTAAAAATCCAATGAAGATCTATTAGTATTCTATGTCTATTAGATTTTTGCCATTTCTAGTAATATAAGGTTTCATAAACTTACAAAAAATCTCTCATTTTTATTTAATTTTCATAGAAAAAAATTTGTTTACTTATTTCCTTTTCTTCTCATCATAACCCCTCCGTCACCTAACTCAAAAACACAACCTACCCTTAGATCAACGTCCTTACCACTAACTCAAAACACTCTATTGCCTTCGCCCTGGCAGATCAAAAATAGCTCCTCCATCAAACCCAAATTTACAACCCAACCGGACCCACAACCACCTCCTCCACCTCGAACCCAACCTCACCGCAACAACCCAAATCTAACCACCAACCATTGTGAACCTGCGACTGCACAACAACACACCCCATCGACCTTCAACCTCCCACGAAACACCTCCCAGAACTCACCTTCCTTTTTACCATCCTGCAGCTAGCTACCTCAAACCCCACAATCGCAACCTCTTACTAGATTGTGCAACATAACCCTGCAACTCTTACCAACTACGTCGCTGCTCCTCGTGATTTCTTTCTTTCTTTGCATTTGTACTTTCATTGTTTTTTTGTTTCTTTGCTTTGTGAAATTAAAATTTGATGCCCTGTAGTTTTTGCTGCCCCGTGCGTGGGCACGGTTGTCATCGGGCTAGAGCGGACCCTGCTCATGATATTTAATCTCGTAGTTTGAACTATCAACCAACTGAGTGAAACCTGTTAGCAAAGCCTGAAATGTATTTAGAGAAGGAACAACTAAAAAATAAATGCTCAAAGTTCTCAACCTACTTTTCACATAATACATGTAGCGAGTCCATGTGATTTCCTTAGCTAATTGATATGTCATTTGCCTAAAACAATTTTTAATGCTTTATTGGCTATAATGAAATTTTATAATTAATGTGGTTTCAAATCATTGGAACTAAATTAAACAAAAGGAGAAGGAGACCTCACTCCCTCCCATATAGATTTTAAATAAAGTCATTAATCGAAACTATCCAAACCTAATCATCAAAACTCTCCACCTTATTACTTTAGATATTTTCAACTAATTTCCCAATAGCTCTAGCTTGATACAATACATTTTCATTCTTTACTCCTTATAATGGATCGACATTAATTCCTCACCTCCATATAATTTTGTACGGTCCCATCCTAAAATACCTTCTAAGCATTTATTGTTAATACTATGGTCAACTATGAAGAAGTGTTATCTTCATCACAATCTCCATCTTCATTGTCTTTAGCCTGATCTTCGAGCTCTATGAATACTTCCAATACTTGAGACATTAATGTCAATATCCATGGTTCAAAAAGTTTCTTTTTAATATCTACTACGCATCCATTTAGTCAAATAGAGTCACATTTGCGATAATTTCAAAAATGTTAATAACACCACTATTTTAATGTCATACAACTTCATCAAACCAATACCTCCTTCTTTGAAAGAACACGGAGTTTCTAAGAAGTTTTGTGATAGTCGTCCCCATGTAAAAAATTATCATATAAAGAATCAATTTTATCAAAAGTGGAAATAGAAATATTAAAGGCCTGAATTCAATGAGATACCATAAATGAAATAATGGAATGTATAAGTTTCAGCTTCACCTTCCATATCAAGAATAGTATAATCCCAACCAATAAAAATTTCATAATTTTTTCTAATCAAATAATCCCAATATGTTTTTTCTCATAGATAGGTGAACTTCTGAATATCTAATAGGAAGGTAACATTCTTTAAACCCAAAATACTTTTAATTTCGACCTTCAAATGTATGTGTGTGTAACCAAGCTAATTACACATTGTACATATGATTTTGGAAAATGTGCCATTAACATTACCTTACTCGGGGTAATAAGCAAATAGTATCCTTATATAGCATCCTTTGTATAAATAACGACTGAAGAAAAATCGCCTTCCTTCGGTGGCCAATGGAAAGATCTTTACCCTTGATTCTCTTCTTAATACTATTGTGTAATTTTAGATTTATCGGTTGAAATAAGAAATTAAAGCGATATGGTACTTCTAATTTTCTTCTCTTGATTACCCAAGAGAAAATACTAATTAACAATGGAGACATCTAAAATATTTTTTTTATATGTTGACAAAGTTTTATTTGGACTTTATTTTTAATTACCAAAAGCATCCTGGCAATAGTATTTTCTAAGCGCACATACTAAAGCAGTACCCTAATAAGAGTGGCATGTTGAAGGTTATATCAAAATTGTATTATCAGGAAACATTTGTTATTTACTCGGTAGAAAACACTTCTCCAATGTTACAAAAATCAAGTACATAAGGATATTATTATATTTAACATGTTTGTTAAATAACTAATTATTATTTAAATTTTCCATATTTTTAACAAATGAATTCTCGCACACATATATAATTTCTTTGTTTAAGTTTTGCATATTTAAGTATATACTTCCCATAGATGCATGTTTTTATTGTCTATACATATATGGATATGATTTAATGTATTTGTTATGATATATTGTGTATGATTAAGCTATTATTATTTTTAAACATATGAAGGAAAAAGTTAGATATACCTTGAAATAAAATAAAACATGACATTGTATAAAATAAAAGTACATGAGATAAACCATAACGAAACATATAAATGAAGCATTACAACAAACATAACATGGCAACGGGTATAAAGAATCGTAAGACAAATAACTACATAAACTATTATTTCAAACTTGTAGTTCAACTCTTACAACAATATTGAACTTCATATTGAATTTTCTTCGAAAGACTTATTCTACAACATGTTTGTATTTATCAACAAATTAACATGGATTAAGGTTATTATAAATTTATTTTGTTTTAAATGATCGACTCAACATTATTTTTGATTTCCCATTTCTTAACAATTGAAAAAGTGAAATTGGAAAGATCAAAATGGAAATGGAAAGGAAAGAACATCACGTAAATGTGTATATATAGGGTCATTTGATGTTCTAAACATCGGGTAACTCTAAATGGTTAATATGTTTGTTAGGAGTAGCTAGCGTGCCAAATATGTCGCATAGGCACTTTTTGTTATGACACATATCAATTATTATGGATGCTCTAAGTACGTTTTTCTTATCTTGATCTTTATATGCTTGAGAAAATATACAAATCAATGTATGTTTAAAAAATAGATTAATACATTCATTTTGGATTGCTATTTTAAATAAATCTTATAATTTGGACCTTACTTTAGCATTTTTATAGTAATATTGGTTATTCAAGCAACACACTCATTTTGATATCTGAGGGGTTCGAACTCTTGACCTTTAGGACCTCAGCCTAGAGCTTATTCCACTTGCTACTTGAGCTAGTGGTTTGTAACTCTAACATTCAAATCTTTAATATGCTCAATATCCACATAAACTAAGAATTATTGGTGTACTTTACAATGTACTAACTCAATTTAAACATTTTTTGGTTGCGATTGGTCTCTTTGTGAGATACCGGGTATGTACATTGAAAGACGAAAGAAAATAAAATGAGTATTGGGATAATTGATAGAGTTAGGTGTACGCTCCAGGGGTAACTCTATAATATGTTGTTAATTATTAACTCTGTATTAAAATCTTGTTCGAAATAAGAGATGTTTTTCTTTCTTTATATACTAATCATATTGTGGTATGTCAATTAATTATTTAATTCGAGTATATTAAATAAAAAATCCTTAAATGATATGTTATGTGATATTACTTATAATGTTTTATAATCATAAAAAATTTATCACATGAAAAATAATATACTATTTTAAATATCTCTAGTCAAGATATTTCAAGATAGAATATCAATATATCCGTTGAGGCTAGAGTACATATTTGTCTCAAGATGTTGGTAATATATTACTTATGACTGCTTGGAGCGCTAAGTGATTACATATAGATATGTATTGGATAACTATGGAATGACTCACTCGAGAATTTCCTTGTCGGTTAATAGAACTAAGACCAAACAACGAATCTCGAAGTGAAGATATTAAACGGTTCTCTCGATTTCAGAATACCGTTGAACTTCAATATGGACACTCCACTTCGATTATAGTTAAGTCATTGCATAAAATCCATCAAACGACTATAGTTAGGTTTGAGTTGAAATACTGGAAGTGAACACTATTCAATAGGGAATTTGTCTCCTCAGTTAAATGAGGTTAGTATCATGGTCTACTATAGTTAACTCAAAGTCAAAGTCTTTGACCAATGAAGTACGATTAATAATTATTATTATTATTATTAAACCAACGAATTTATGTTTGGATTAAACAAGTTGAATATGGACGATATTGAAACTTTAACAAAAATCAAATACCATAAGTCCTAAAGTTTTATATGATTGACCAAGAGAATTGATGTAAATAATCATTACTAATGGACACTGCTTAAAATTGTAAAATAGGATTTTACCGACAAAGATATATGAGCGATAAATTTGGCTAAACTATCACATTACCGACTAAGCTAATATGTTAACATTGATATTTGAATTATTTAATGTTAATCGTTGACTGAATCTACACCTGCAAGTTGCATAATTTCATAGGCAGATTAGCCAAAATGCCACATGATTTGATTAATTTATAATTAACTGTAAATTAATTAATATTTATGAAATGCTAATAATTTATTTATTTGATGTATTAGGTGCCATTAGTATCTTCTGGTGTTATTAGTAAATAAATGGGTACGTATATAGAAGTTATACATGCTAATCAATATTCAATGTCAATTTGCATTTAATTTTTTTTTTAAATTTTTTAGTTGTTTAATGAGTTTGGATAAGTTTTAAGGCCTATATAGTCCCATATACGGCCAACGATTATTGAGAGAAAAAGGTGATTCAAATTCAAGTTTTGGATGTTGAATTGGTAAAAAGAGACATAGTAAACCAAGGAGAAAAGATATCATTCACTCTCTCTATATAAACCACAATACCCCGCATTGTACATTACACTTTTTGGCCTTCCCTTCTCTTGTCCAGCCACATAACTATTCCATCACCTCTAGGCCAAATATACCTTTATCCATTAAATATCAAATTAAATTGAAGGCGGTAGTTCCCTAAGCTATTCTAAAGGTAGGAGCTAAAATCGGGATCAGATCTAGGATCGTCTTCCAATCAAAATGCAAATCTAAAGCCACATCTATAAGGTTATCTTTTACTAATTAAAATTTCATATCATCATGTTTATGTAGATCTTAATCAACATTGAAAGAATTTATATACGCATTTCTACCTATGTACACACACACATAGATCTAATATTATACAAGTGTTTACATATACATATACATATATCTACATAGTTTTAATGTTTCATATATAATAAAAAAATTGAATTTTATGCATATAAATATGTACGAACATTATAAATAAAAAATATTCATTACATGTTAAAATCGAATTTAAATTGATAAAACTTGTTTTCATATATATATATATATATATATATGTATATATATATTTGTAATCTTTTTAAATTAATTTTAAAACATATTACTTTAGGCAGTAAAATTAAAAAATTATTTACATATATATTATTTTATTTATAAATATTATTTTGTATACATTATTTTAAAAAAATATAAGTATATTTTTATTTATTTATATATACATTTGTAAATTAATACTTCATTTTATAAAATCAATATCTCAATTTAAAAAAATTATGGCCAAAAGGCACATATATATAAAATATTTAATTGATAATGTTTTAGTTTAAATAAATAAATAAATATAGACATATGCACAGACCTAAAAATAAAAAATTTAATTAAATAAATTACTTTCTTAAATTATACACTATTTAAAGTATTATAAATTTTATTTTGGATTTTTGATATATGTATATATATATACATATAAGTTTAAATTATAGATCAAGGACCATGTTTAAATTGTCTTCCCAGGTATACTTCTACATATTTTTAAAGGTTTTAAAATTTAAAATTATTGAATTGTTTAAATAGTTTGTTTTATTTAAAAATATTTTCTAAATTATTATTATAGATATATATAATTTTAAATAATTTTTTGGTCATTCGATGGAATATAAAGGGACAAACATGTCAGTTGTTGTGTAAATTCCAACATTTATGAATGGTCATATTAACCATGTATACTTCTTATGTGTTGCTTATGCACTATACACATATAAATATATTTGATACACTTATAAAATATAGCTCTAGTAAACTAAATACTTTCGTTTATAAAAAACTAAATAAAATAAATATTTTATTTAAAATATTTTAGACCGAATCTAATATCAATAAGACTTTATAAGCCCAATAAAGATCTAAAGAAGAAAAATAATTTGAAATTTGCCTATTTTACCCACCACGACTCGGCCTAGTTCCTATCAATGCTATCAAAATGAAATAGCCTATGTTGTCTAAATTAAAAGTATTAGGACTAACTTATTAAAGTCTACTCATCTATAGGGTGTCTAGAAAGATAGTATCTAAGATCGAGTTTGAGTTTGAGTAATCAAGCACTCTACATTTTAAAATACATTGTTCCATAAGTCAATATCACTCAAATAAATAAATACTAAAGAGTATGAATCTCTAATATAAGTTTTCCTTTACCATTTATATATTAATAGGTTACTTGCATAATCTTTAGGTGTTGATCTTTCCTCAAGCTAACGATGTTATGTATAGTACTATTAATTTATTAACTAAATGAGGTAAGATACATGCATATATTTGTTGAGCTTTCCTCATGGTATGAGCATTTTACTTAGGACATCATGATGTGGAAGATAAGAGTGAATAATCTCTCTTGGTTTGTTATGCTTTCCTCAAGATCGAGATGAGATTAGGACAAAGACCATGGGTTGGATGTTTATATGATACAATTGCTAAGATGTTATTCATCACTTGCTGGCCTGTGATTTGTTGAGCTTTCTTTAAGGTTAGAATCCCAACGCAAGTTAGTTTTAACACCTATAAGAGAAATCGAATATTTCTATATTCTCTTAGGGTTTTGAGAAACATAAAAGTCAAATGGGAGCCATTTTTTGGAAAACCCAGGAGAACCCGGCGGGCCGGTAAACTCCTGAGGAGGATATAGTAAAGCCATCCGTGTAACGACCTGGAATTTTCGATCCCGAAAATTCCAGATAGTTAGGAAAAAGAAGAAAAGAGATAGAAGAAGAAGAAGAAACAGAAACACCAAAACATAGATTCTCACATTCGAAGCGGATCAAAATATAATATCAAATAAAATAGTAGTTTTACAAAGGAAAACTGTATCAATTAATTTACATCAATACATTAGAGATACAAAATTTCAAAATCACTAGACAATTAAAATAACTTGTCCCAGATAAATAACAATATATCACAGCGGAATACACTCCATACATTCCTGCCATCCAGCTCGCCTTCTGAGCTCCAGTAACGTCCTTACCTGAAAATATGTAATACTCGGTCTGACCCGAGTATTACATCAAAGTAACACCCGGGTCAGGCTGGAAACCAGCGTGAGTAAATCGATATAATATAAAATACCAAGCTATATAACTTATGTACATTACCAGGGTAACTCGTACTATCTACGAGTTCTTACTTATTATAGTCAATCATTTATCACCCACAATAGTTCTCAGGTTAAAAGTCCAAGTTACTTAACTTATTCCATTCCAGCCCGATTAATCTCACATATCCAAATCTATAAAGAATTATTGTATATTCCAAATCGAAGTGGTTTCAGGTATTTACTGATACCCGACCCCGGTCTCTTCGAATCCCAAGTCATCTTAACACAAGTTATTTAAGTGGAATACAATTCAAACTTTAAATTTAGGGTGTCACCTTTACACAGTAATTCATCATCGATAGACAACCACATTATCACAGTTTAAACCAAACATACCATATCACATAACATCACAAATCACATATCAGAGATATCAACTAATCTAAGGCATACAATATCATTAAATCATTCATAAGCAAGATTTAATTTGTCATACCATTTCTAATTAAATTAATTACTTCAGTCACTTCTTAAATCCTGCTTACTTAATAAATAATTTATTACAAACTATTAATTAATCATCCTTTAATTAACTATTAATTACCCATAATTACTTCCATTAAGTAATTATCCCATTGGTTAAATATCCTTAATTAATTAACCTTTACATATTAATTAATTTAACCTTTAATTGCTAATTAAATTAATTAACCCTCAACAGGTTAATTCTTTAATAACTTACATTAAGTAATTATCATTTGAGTAATTAATCTCTAATTACTTACATTAATTAATCTCTAGTTACTTAATTAATTAATCCTTAATTACAAATTAATTATCTCTAATCAATTAACTCATAATTAATTAAATTGATTAACTGCCCTTTTATCATTAATTAAATAAATTAATTACTTTTTAATAAATTTAATTAATCCTTAATCATTCAAAGTCTTCATTATCCTTAAGATAAACTATTATCTTTATTTACTTCCTAATTATCATAATCACATAAATTTAAAATACTTTATCTTTTAATCAACTTCTTAATTATATTTTTAAATTAAGTTTTAAAAAAATAACTTAAGAATTTAACTTAAAAAATGAAGTTAAACAAATCTTACCACCTTTCTTAAATCAAATATTAAAATATTTATTATATAAAGAATTAGATTAAAAAATATAGTTTAAACTAGATTCATTTTAAATTTTAAATCTTGCTTTTATTTAAAACTTAAAACTGTTAAAATACATCTTCGGGTCTAACCCGATACTTACCCGAGCTTCACTCCCCTTTTTCCCGAGCCAACCCCGAGTCTTCTTTTTTTTTTTAAATTTTGTTTAAGTTAAAACTGATGTAACACACATGAACCCACCTTGAGTCCTTACACGAGCCAACGACCCAATCTCCCGTGTTTGACTTCGAGCCACATCCTTCTTCTCCATCACATAAACAACCAAACACCGATGACAACCATGCACCGTGCACACCAACCCAGTCGCCTCCGATCATCACTCCGATCGTCAACCTGTCAGCTACGACCCTCTCTAACCAAATGACCACCCAGAAACACTAGCATCCTCGTAACTCTACATCAAACCCATCAACCCCAACCTGTAACAAAACCAGTCACCAGAAATCCTCACCATACCTTCACCGCTGACCATCGGTCACAATGTCTTCGTGACAAAAGCCTCGCCACCGTTTCCCGCATCGATCCTACTATATGCGATTGACTCCGACACCTGATTTTGATGAACTGACCTCGCAAACCCAGTCGACAATACATGCCCTAAAAACCCTAGTTCGGCCCATCGCCACCGCCACGGTGAGAAACAAATCGCTTGCCTTTTTACCGAGACCCCTAAGCTTCACTCTTTCTCCAGACTTAACTCCAACCACCAATAACTCGACGATCACCAGAAAAAAGTCGAAATCCTTTTTTGTTCAACTTCAAAATGCACACTCAAAACTCAACTAAAAATTTTGATTTTTATTTTAAAAATCCTAGTTTTCGAAGTAGATTCAGGCTATATACTTGAATCAACAAACCATTGTGATTGATTTTAATCCATTCTTAAGTTTCCACTGTCCCTTTTGTTTTCCAGAATATATTTAAACTTATTTCCCATAAAATATTTTTAAAACATTGCTTATGTTTAAACAAACAGAATTTGTTTGAATTCCTAAGCCTAATCAGAGATTAGATGAGGAGGATTGGAATTTATATCTAAATTTTTAAACTGTGAAATATAAACAGAGATGATCACAGACATTCACACCATTATATTCATTTCATATGTTCATGTACTCAGATTTTAAACAAGCATGCATACATATATTTAAACATGCATCATAAATTTTTACTTCAAACACTTCACATACATCAGAATTTAAAATTGTTTAAGATTAAATTTACTCACCTGTACAAGCAAACAGAGAACAATTTGATTTTGCTCTGGAATTAGGTTTTGAATTGAAATTTTGAATCTCGCTTGATGTTTAATTTTTGAATGATCTTGATCAGTTGCTTGTTTTGCTTTGGTTTTAAATCCTCTGGTTTTTTGGATTGCTGTTTTGAATATCTGGTTTTAAAGTGGTTAACAGGCTTTGCTTTTGATTTTCTTATATTTTGTTTTCAGGCTGTTTTCTTATTTGAAATTGAAGATCAAAAGAAATGAGAAGGAAGTAGAAATGTGTATATATCTTCCTTTATCTTTTATGTATTATTTTAAAAATAAAAACAAAATAATGACACTTGTATTTGTATAATGCAATTAAGCTACACTTGTATTTTACATGACAAATCCACTTAACACTTGTCAATTCTCAAGTTGTAATTGTTACATTTGTAATTTTGCATATTACATTGTATTTAATAAAATCTGATATTATATTTTTAGTTTGGTTTATACTTATATATAATTTTTTTAAAGGAAGGTATATTAAACCCTTTTTATTAAACTTATTTTACATAAATAAACAAGCACATAATATAGGTTATTTTTTTTAAAATATTAACTTTAAATTGCTTTTGAAACTTATTGTATTGAATTCAAAATATGACTTTCAAATCACAATATCCATATACACACACACACACACATAGATAAATTGTGGATAGAAATTTTGGATTTGAAATTTCAAAAATAAACATTTAAAAATAGATCTGATTTTAACACCCAAAAATTTTGAACTTTGTAATATCTATTATAATTTATATCAATTTATATATATGTCCAGATATCTCTAATTACCAAAATTTATTTGTTCAATATATAAATCAGTATTTCTATTAATTAACCCTATTAATTATCAATTTACAGATACTCCAAAATCTGGGTTATCACATTCCTCACACCTTTAAATCTTTTCGTCTTCGAAAAGGAACGAAGCCATAATTTATTCTATACCAAAATCAAGTAAATTATTCTTTGATAAATTTTAAAACACTTTTAAAATCTATATAATATTATAAAATAATTTTTTATAAAAACACTTTTTATAACTCGATATTTCTACAAGTCCATCTTCGTTCTCACAGGAATTCGATCATACGTTGATAAGAGGTAGGACTAAAAATCTATAAGTACTTAGCAGACCCATTTTCAACACCCAGTGAAAATACTTGGAAAATAATTTTATTGAAAATATAGAAAACATTTTTGAAATCGAGGAAACATCTTTGGTGAGAATGCTTTGGAAATCATCACCTCCATCTATAGTCGCAGTTAACCCGATGGTTACGTTGCCATCTCGGTAAAATCCATAGATAACTGTACGCACTTTGTGCCCCTCGATTACGCCATGGAATCCACTACAAATCACAGCTACATCAAGGGTTACGTTGCTATCACAGAAAAAACCTATATAACTGTAGGCATCAGCGCCCTCCTATTCCGCAACCAAAAAAATGAAACTTCTCCACTCCACTCGACCATAGATCGCAGTCTACCGATGTTACGTTGCCTTCCCGGCAAAATCAAACGTAGACCATTGACACTCACCTCCACACGATTTCCACTATGGTCCACAGTAGATCGTAGCGACATCGTGTTACACTATCGCCACAGCATAACCCAAATGCCTCTGTAGGCATTAGCGTCCTCGACTTTCGCTACCCAATAATCCTCAGGAACTTCAGTTTTTCCAGACTTCCTCACAGGATCCACTTTAGAGCCTTCCCCTTGGGGCTTAAGGCAGTACTAACCTATGGTACTCCTAAGAAGTTCATTTCAAGGGAGCGCCTTTTTCTCCAGATCTATTTTCAAAACACTTTATACTATACACATATAGTATCTTTCAAATCATACACCTAGTACGAATCTCATATAAATCTCCTTTCTCAAAATCTATTATTCCAAAATCGATAATTCTCAAACTAGGCTTTCCAAATTCCAATATTGATTTTACCCAAAAATCAAAAGCCTTTCCAAAATCCATAGGTTCCAAAACCTTTTCTCAAAATCATTTTCATAAGATCCTTCATATATATATATATATATATATATATATAACTTTGAAAATCTTTAGATCGCTTCATACTTGTATAAATTCCCTTTTTATACTTCAAATATTTTCAAAACCCTTTTTATTCTGACTATAGATTCAACAAGGGGAGTTTATCAATTATATATACATAACTTTGTTTATGCCAAAACAATATTCAAGCTTGATTACTCTATAAAGTCACTTACCATATTATTTACTTCCATAAAATAAATTTCTACCAAAAAAATATCTAATTTTCCACTTTATTTCATCATATATTTCACAAAATATACTTTCCATTTCAAAAACCATTTTACAGTTCTTATCGATAAATTTTCAATATCAATTTCATTCAAACCCGTACGATGTACACATATCATTCGTACGCTATATCAACCTGATCGCTCACTCGATCACACAATTTCACTTTCGAACAAGTATCGTCCACCTGACTTCCTAGTGGGACTCAGATCTGGTTCCTTGATCAGAAACCGTCATTCTCCTTGCATAGCCATAACTATGATAGAGAATATCC
The DNA here is from genome assembly GCA_030765085.1 of Allium cepa. Taxonomy (NCBI): domain Eukaryota; kingdom Viridiplantae; phylum Streptophyta; class Magnoliopsida; order Asparagales; family Amaryllidaceae; genus Allium; species Allium cepa. The sequence goes on from CM060932.1 coordinate 952,062,263, forward strand.
AGAACCAATCAATAATCCATATCCAGGTTCGCCGTCGAAAATCGAGTGAAAAATCCCAACTCGGATCGATGTACAATCTCGAAATTCTATGCTCGAATCTGGATCAAATCACTATACGAATAGAATAATATACGTTCATCCTACGTATTTCTCTCCATTGATTATTAGCTAAATCAATTTCTCTTTTCTATTCACATTCATCTTGATTTTCATTCACTTATTCACAGTTGCTTCAATCCCATTTGGATTATCACCTCAATTTTTATCTCATTGGATATTTAATCATAAACAGTTTGCACTATGACCATCTTAAAATTAGAAATTAATTTGAAAAGTTAAAGTAGATGAAAAATAATTATTAGTCGTAAAATAATTATAAAACAGTTAAGTAATTGTAAAATAGCTAGAAAATAGTCAAATAGTTATAAAATAGTTAGATAATTGCATAATAGTTGTAAAATAGTAATTATTTATAAGATAGTTATAAAATAGAAATCAGTTTATAAAACAATTGTAAAATTGTTAAATAGTTTCAAAAATAATTGTTAAAATAAGTATAAAAAAGTTTGGCTTTAAAAAGAAAGGTTGTATATAGTAAATAGCTTGGAAAAATAGATTTGAGAAAGCTTATATTAAAATAATTTGTTTGAAAATAGTTTCAGAGCCAAACTGTTCCACTACCCAACCTTCATTCCAATCAATTCAATTTTAAATAACTTCAATTTCCATTCCAAATTTAAACTTTATTCAACTTCGATTTCAATCTCAATTAATTAAAATAGATTTTAAATTGAACCAGTTTCAATTTCAATTCATTTCAATTCCAGTTTGAATTAATTTCAATTCCAATCTCCATTTTTAATCACTTTCCAACCCACTGGATTTATTCAATCCCAATTCAAGTTGAATTATCCTTGATTTCTTTTTAAATTCAAATCAAATTCCATTTGAATTTATTCATTCACATCAAATTTCAATTTGGACTAATTTCAAATTCCATTTTACTTTAAACCATCTCAAATTATATAAATTAGAGTTAAATTTTCAATTGTCGATTTAATTTCCTTAAATCAAATTGACCTTTACTTTTAAAGTCTTTAAACACTTAATTCTGAGTCCAAATTTCACATATTCCAATTTAAATCACCTTTATTTAACTTATTTCTACGTTTAAATAAGAGTCCAAAACAATTTTATCTTTGAAATTAAATCTATTACCCAATTTTATCTTCTAGCTTTGAAACTGATTCTTAACAATTTAAATTTTTAAGTTACCGTTTAAACATCCAATCTTAAGTTCAAAGTGCTTTCACTTTCACAACTTCATTTTTTATTTTCAAAAATCAAAATTACTTAAATAATTTCAAATTAAAGTTTTATTTCCATTTATTTTCTACAATGGATATATATTTCCTCAATCCATTTCTAAATTTATTCAAATAATCTAATTCATAGGTCTATAGATTATTAATAACAACAGGATGATATTAGGATAAGTCAAATAAATAAACATTCAATTATTTAAAACATCCACCAATAACATCTATTACCCATTCCCAGAACTCAAACCCGTTTGAGATCTCACATTACTCCTTTCAAATCAACCCATTTAACTTCCCTAAGTTAAATTTCAATTTCATCTTGAAATTTCAAATTCAGGTTGTTCATTCCAAACTTATTTAACTTCCTCTAAGTTAAATTCAATTTATTAAATCCAGCTAAACTTTCTCAAATTTGAATTCCCATTTCAAATCTCAAATTTCCATCAATATTCTTTCTTATAAGTTCAAAGACTTACTACACTATGGGTTTTTACATCACACTTCAGAGAAAATCAAAACTCATCACTTTAGAGTTTATTCCAAATCATTTTTATATATCCATACATGTATACATATTCATTTCTAAGCCCACCAAGTCATATTTTTTTTAAAATTAAACCACCTTTGGTTTTAATTCAGAACAGTTTTCTTTAAAGATTTCAAACAAATCTTATTTTAAAATAAGATCACATTAAAAATATTCTGAGTAATACAATTTATTATTTCTCTTAACATTTTGAAAACAATTTCAAATGCTCTAGACTTAGAATTCAAAACTTCTCACTTTACATCCTTTCTAGTTTACAAGTTATCCTCATCTAATGGTTACTTCGTTAAAACATTTTATTGTTTATTGGAAAATAATCATCCCATTATTAAACACAATAACCATTCTATTTTCTAGTTTGAAACAAATTCTAATTCATCTTATTTTTATAGTTCATTTTATCCAATTCCTATTTGGATATATATATATATATATATATATATCATTAATTCTTATCCAATTTCAATATCCAACAACCAATTATTGCTTTATATATTAAATATAAGCTTTTATAAAAATCATTCATTAAAACCATTTAAAAACCTTTATATACGAAAATAACAAGTACGCTCTCATATATATATATATACACACACACACACACTCAACTCATCCTAAGGTAATAGTGACCCTATTCTTGATGAGTAAACCCACCAGAGCCAAGGTTCTCGCTTAATCTTCAGCTCTGATACCAACTGTAACGACTTGGAATTTTCGATCCCGAAAATTCCAGATAGTTCGGAAAAAGAAGAAAAGAGAAAGAAGAAGAAGAAACAGAAACACCAAAATATAGATTCTCACATTCGCAGCGGATCAAAATATAATATCAGATAAAATAGCCGTTTTGCAAAGGAAAACTGTATCAATTAATTTACATCAATACATCAGAGGTACAACATTTCAAAATCACTGGATAGTTAAAATAACTTGTCCCAGATAAATAACAATATATCACAGCGGAATACACTCCATACGTTCCTGCCATCCAGCTCGCCTTCTGAGCTCTAGTAACGTCCTTACTTGAAAATCTGTAATACTCGGTCTGACCCAAGCATTATATCAAAGTAACACCCAAGTCAGACTGGAAACTAGCATAAGTAAATCCATATAATATGCAATACCAAGCTATATAACTTATGTACATTACCAGGGTAACTCGTACCTTCTACGAGTTCTTACTTATTATAGTCAATCATTTATCACCCCAACAGTTCTCGGTTAAAAGTCCAAGTTACTTAACTTATTCCATTCCAGCCCCATTAATCTTACAAATCCAAATCTATAAAGAAATATTGTAGATTCCAAATCGAAGTGGTTTCGGGTATTTACTGATATCCGACCTCGGTCTCTTCGAATCCCAAGTCATCTTAACACAAGTTATTCAAGTGGAATACAATTCAAACTTTAAATATAGGGTGTCACATTTGCACAGTAATTCATCATCGATAGACAACCACATTATCACAGTTTAAGCCAAACATATCATATCACATAGCATCACAAATCACATATCAGAGATATCGACTAATCTAAGGCATACAATATCATTAAATCATTCATAAGCAAGATTTAATTTGTCATACCATTTCTAATTAAATTAATTACTTCAGTCACTTCTTAAATCCTGCTTACTTAATCAATAATTTATTACAAACCGTTAATTAATCATCCTTTAATTACCCATTAATTATCCATAATTACTTCTATCAAGTAATTATCCCATTGCTTAATTATCCTCAATTAATTAACCTTTGATTATTAATTAATTTAACCTTTAATTACTAATTAAATATATCCCTCAACAGATTAATCCTTTAATTACTTACATTAACTAAATATCATTTGAGTAATTAATCTCTAATTACTTACATTAATTAATCTATAATTACTTAATTAATTAATCCTCAATTACAAATTAATTAATCTCTAATTAATTAAATCATAATTAATTAAATTAATTAACTGCCCTTTTATCATTAATTAAATAAGTTAATTACTTTTTAATAAATTTAATTAATCCTTAGTCATTTAAAGTCTTCATTATTCTTAAGATAAACTATTTATCTTTATTTACTTCTTAATTATCATAATCACATAAATTTAAAATACTTTATCTTTTAATCAACTACTTAATTATACTTTTAAATTAAGTTTTAAAAAAATAACTTAAGAATTTAACTTAATAAATTAAGTTAAACAAATCTTACCACCTTTCTTAAATCAAATATTAAAACATTTATTATATGAAGAATTAGATTTAAAAGTATAGTTTAAACTAGATTGATTTTAAATTTTAAATCTTGCTTTTATTTAAAACTTTAAACTATTAAAATACATCTTCGGGTTCAACCCGTTACTTACCCGAGCTTCACTTCCCTTTTTCCCGAGCCAACACCGAGTCTTCGCTTTTTTTAGTTTTGTTTAAGTTAAAACTGACGTGACACATGAACCCATCCCGATTCCTTACATGAGCCAACGACCCAATCTCCCGTGTTTAACTTCAAGCCACATCCTTCTCCTCCATCACATAAACAACCAGACACCGATGATAACCGTGCACACCAATCCAGTCTCCTCCGATCATCACTCCGACCATCAACCTGTCAACTACGACCCTCTCTAACCAAACAACCACCCAGAAACACTAGCATCCTCGTAACTTTAAATAGAACCCATCAACCCCAACCTATAACAAAACGTAGATTCAGGCTATATACTTGAATCAACAAACCATTGTGATTGATTTTAATCCATTTCTTAAGTTTCCATTGTCCCTTTTATTTTCCATAATATATTCAAACTTATTCCCCAAAATATATTTTTAAAACTTTGCTTATGTTTAAACAAACAAAATTTGTTTGAATTCCTAAGCCTAATCAGAGATTAGATGAAGAGGATTGGAATTTATATCTAAAATTTTAAACTGTGAAATATAAACAGAGATGATCACAGACATTCACACCAGTATATTCATTTCATATATTCATGTACTCAGATTTTAAACAAGCATGCATACATATATTTAAACATGCATCATAAATTTTTACTTCAAATACTTCACATGCATCAAAATTTGAAACTGTTTAAGATTAAATTTACTCACATGTACAAGCAAACAGAGAACAATTTGATTTTGCTTCGGAATTGGGTTTTGAACTGAAACTTTGAATCTCTGCTGGATGTTTAATTTTTGAATGATCTTGATCAGTTGCTTGTTTTGCTTTGGTTTTAAATCCTCTGGTTTTTTGGATTGCTGTTTTGAATATCTGGTTTTAAAGTGGTTAACAGGCTTTGCTTTTGATTTTCTTATATTTTGTTTTCAGTCTGTTTTCTTGTTTGAAATTGAAGATCAAAAGAAATGAGAAGGGAGTAGAAATGTGTATATATCTTCCTTTATCTTTTATTTATTATTTTAAAAATAAAAACAAAATAATGACACTTGTATTTGTATAATGCAATTAAGCTACACTTGTATTTTACATGACAAATCCACTCAACACTTTTCATTTCTCAAGTTGCAATTGTTACATTTGTAATTTTGCATATTACATTGTCTTTAATAAAATCTGATATTATGTTTTTAGTTTGGTTTATACTTATATATAATTTTTTTAAAAGAAGGCATATTAAACCCATTTTATTTATCTTATTTTAGATAATAAACAAGCACATAATATAGGTTATTATTATTTTTAAAATATTAACTTTAAATTGCTTTTGAAACTTATTGTATTGAATTCAAAATATGACTTCCAAATCACAATGTCTATATATATATACACATAGATAAATTGTGGATAGAAATTTTGGATTTGAAATTTCAAAAATAAACATTTAAAAATAGATCTGATTTTAACACTCAAAAATTTTGAACTTTGTAATCCATCATTTATTATAATTTAAATCAATTTACATATATGTCAAGATATCTCTAATTACCATAATTTATTTGTTCAATCTATAAATCAGTATTTCTATTAATTAACCCCGTCAATTATCAATTTACAAATACTCCAAAATCCGAGTTATCACAGTCTGCTGATCCAATCCCCCATACCCCCTGGTAAATTTATATAGGATAGCGAAGCGCATGGTAGGAATCGAACCTGGGTCTTTTTAGCAGAACCCAAGTCTCCTTTCCACTAAGCCTTGTTAAAAGAATGAAACGGCAGCATTTAACCTTTCTAATATTGTAAGAATATCTGCTATACAGATTAAAATAATAGCTCGATAAGTTTGTGCAACTAATATAATTTATAAAATGGTATTAGTTTAAATATACAAATGAATTTAACTAAAGATTGACATAGAAATATAAAACATACTTACGAGTAAATCATTTGGCATTTGTCACTTTAAGACCCATGAAAAAGCCAATCTATACAAAAACTAAAATATTCATACCTCGGTCACCTAAGTGTTTATTTGTACAAGACCGTGTATTATCTTATATGAATTTTGAACTCTAAAAGCAATACAAGAGTATGGATATTTGATCTATACTCGATCACATATGTTATACGGGAAATATTAATGATTTATAATATACAAAATTTCAATGAAATTAAGTCATTCGAAATAAACAAGTAAGCCATAATGAGAGATCATTATTTAATATGATTAATTACCATAAGGGTCTTATTATGATAGACGTAGCACCAGACTAAGAGCTACAAGATGTATCTAGGAACTTGATTACTGAAATATTAGTTTGATCAACTTATGTAAAGTGCAACTTATTTGCCTTAAATATTAAGGATAACAACATGCACCTTTGTAAAGAGTTCATTACGATTTTACGGTCTTGTAGTAAAAGTTCCCTTTATATTGTAACGACACATATTTTTGTTAATTAAAAATATTAAATTTAATAAGGTTTCAAAATTTAATACTATCAGAAATTAAAATTTATGATTAATTTGAATCTTATTAGATTGTAAAACTTGACCTTAAGATAAATCTTAAAACAACTAATTTTAATGAGATAAAAGATGGTGTTGCATATTAACATTTAATTTATTAATACTGATTGAATGTAATTGACTACCATGTTAACGTAATTTCAATTAATTGAAATAATAAAGGTTAATAAGGAATATAATAAATGATGTATAAATTGATGTAATCATATGTTATTAATTGCAATTGGTTTTAATATGGAGTATGAAACCAATTATTTAGTACGTAAATTTATTAACCTTTGTTTCTAAACAATAAGTTAATAGATATGAATTATTAATGTATAACCATTGTTTTATTTATCATCTCATTATTAAATCCGTTAGAAATTTATTTGGTAGTTAGTAGAGAATTAATGTAATTGAAATATTACAATTGATATAAGAAGAAACGTTAACTGTTGAGTGATGAGTGTAATAAAATGAAATTTATGTTAATCAATTTCATAAGGGAATTATTGATTTGATAATAAGAATGTAAATAAAAATAAATGGATTTTTTTGAAATTTAAATATATAATAAATGGGTTTTACTACAGTTATGATTAATATTGGAATTAATTTAGTATATAGATATTGGATTTAACATGAAAAATTGGATTTCAATGGAAACAATTAGATTAATTATCTTCCCTGTATTAGGGTATGTTTTGAGATTTAATTATTGTAATTAATAGTAACTAAATATTCCCATTAATAAGAAATAGAAGTAAATAGTGGTAATTAATTAGTGCTACGTGCAACTTATGCTTTATGTTAAAAATATAATGAGAATTTCAATGAGAAATATTACGTTCAAATTGTGAGTACTCAAATTTGTTACAAATATAATGATAATAGGAAATCATTTGATAAAGGAACGACATGGTTGTATGCAACGACCTGAAATTTTATCGCCTTGAGTTATGAATATTTATTTTTAAATACTCAATAATAAGGCTTTTAATCAGAATAAAAATTCTCGGTAAATGACAATTGAAAATAATATATAATTTTAAAATAAGATAATAACTGGAATTTTCTAGATTTTATTTATAAAATAGAAAATTGATTTAGGATGGAATTTCTTATAACAACAAAAGAATTTATATGTAAATTAAAAACAAATGCATAACAAAACATTTTAAAAGAGAATCTTTTTACAAAATATGCTTTAAAACCAAAATGTTATTCTCATATATTAATAAAAATGTTATTTTTAAAAATAGAAGTTAACATCAAAAATTCACAAGTAAAGATAAAAGAGTATAATAATTCATGCCAAGTCAAGGAAGCAATAGAATTTTCACCTGGTCAAAGTTTTACAAGTAAAAATGAAAGTAAAAACTAAAACAAAATTTCAAGTTAGAAACGTAAACATTGCCTGATCAAAAATTTACAACCAAAAGCAAATAAGTCAAATGAATAAAAAAATAAGACAAAGGCCCGGTTAAAGAAAAATGTGAAAACTGAAAATAGATTTCATCTCCAAACTTTACCTCAGCCACCAAAAATTTCAAATCAACTTCAGCCATCAAGAAATCTCATCAATCCATCAAAAAAACATTTTACAGCAGCTTTAAAAGTTTTAAATCTTTCTTGAGCTCAAAACTCGATACAAATGCACATCATTTCACATGCAAACATGAATATATATATAGGCATGTGTGTGTATTAGCTTCAGATTTTAAAACCCTATAAACAATACTCTGTAAACAAACAAAGTAAGAAAAAGGGAATAGAGGAAAAGAAAACAACCTGCTCTTTCAAAATTTCAAAGGGAAGACAAGAAATCTAGGTGGCAGATTGAAGACTAAAGTTTAAAATGGAAGTTTCAAATATTTCAACATGTTTAAGGTGAGGATTTAAATTTGAATGCATGTGCATGTTGAAATAATACTCTTTCAAGTTAACAGAGTCAACATTTCATATTGCTCTGGGTTTTAAAAATCTATATCTCTCTTTTCGATTCAAATTTGCCGATGATTCCAACTGATGAAGTGGTTATTTTGAATCAAGATCACACTAAAAATAGTTTGAAGTTTGTTCATGTTATATACAGTGTGAATTTGTAAAGATACAGTGAATAACCTAGTTTCGGTGAATTTCAGCTTGTTCAAATCATCGAATAAAGTACATAATTTTGATTGTCATACGAAGATAGGAATTTTAGTGAAGAAATTGTAATTTTTAGTGGCATAATTTATGAGAAATGGGAAGATGATCAAAATCCATTTAAAAATTTAATTCCGGCGATATAGTCGACGAGGGAAGGAGAGCCTTGACCGAGGAGGAGCATTGCGACATGGCCGAAGGTTTCACCGTGGCCAGATTTAGATTTTGACTTTCATTTAGGGTGGCGATGGGATTTTAGGGTTTAAGAGGGGCTCGGAGTGATGGTCGAACACGACCAAATTGCGACGAGAAGAAGGCGCCAAGTTACGCCACACCTAGTGTGGGGTAGCGTGGGACGTGGCGGTTGCTTTGGTATTGGCGTTAGCGGAGGCAAGCAAGGTGTTGGGGTTTCCTTGTTTTTTCGAGTTCGATATTGGACTTTCCTGGAGTGTTGTTCGGCTTCAAGGGTGAAATGGAATTCGAGTGGGCTGGGGTATCGGAGGTTGGCCGATCGTATGGAACAGGGTGAGGCGAACGTGGGGTTGTAGTCGTGATTGATGCTGGTGGGTTAGAACTCGCGTGTACGTGCACGCGTGCACTTCTACGTGCACGTTTTTATCTCGTTGCCTGGAACGGAAAAATGGAGGGGGAAAGAAGGTGATCATGCGGTCGTGCTATGCATTGGGCTTGGCCCGTTTGTATGGGAGGGAATCGTTGGTTCGATTTGTATAAATTTTTTAAAAAAATATAAAAAAAGAAAAAAAAGTTACTGGAAAGTGGAAATTTGGAGTAGATAAAGATTTAGGGGAGAAGGTATACGGGTGGCGATTGTTGTGCTGGCCCGAACCCATTATGAAGAGAAAACAATTCTATTTTATTTCCAATTTATAATTTAAATTAATTAAGTTTTGAATAATGATATCTTACTCATTTCAAATCCAATTAACATGAGAATTTTTGCATTAAAATCATAATGACGAGTATAACATTTTAATGTAATCTATTGGTAGCTATGGATAAGTACAAATTTATGATATACTAAAACGGGCATGTTTTATATCGCATTATTTTTAAATAATAACGTTGTTATATATATACACACACACACCTTAATAATTGATGTTTTTTTGGCCAAATAAAGCACCGTTGAGTAAAATGGAATAGGATGTGGTAAATTTTACATTTATTTAGCGGTATAAAACACCGTTCCACTAATTGATTTAATTGGACACCGATTAGCAGAATAAATCACCAATCTGCTATTATAAATTGAGTAAGTCAAATTTGGACATTTATATAGCAGAAATAAACCTCATTCTGCTATTACATTAGTGTGGACACTTAATTACATTCCAATTGGTTAGTATTGGATAAGTATGGTATTAACAAATAATTGTTAAGGGTGAGTTTAATTTACATATTTGATGTTATGTAAATACTTGGGTTATAACTTGACAATTATTGGAATTGATGGTGACATGATTAAGTACCATTGAAGTTATTAAGCATTTTTCAAAATTTAGAAGTTGATTTTTGAACCAAGGTTATTTAAGGATGATTATAAATTATTAGTGACATTTTAAGAATAATTAATAACTATTTGATAATGTTTTAAATTTATTAAACTATTTAAAATGTTTTAAATTATAATTTAATTATTAACTAAGGATATTTTATAATAAGTTGATTTTAAGATTACCTTATAATGATTTGATTTAAAGTTAATTGTTAATTAAGAATTAATCAGTATTATTCAAGGATGATTTGTTTAAATGTTAATATTGTTTTAAAAATAAGGTATTATACATTAACCTTTTATAAAAGAGTATTTTCCTAAATTAAACTTGAAATTTTTTATAGAAACTTTATAACTATTATTTTGAGATAATTATTGAAATAAAAGATTTCAAGAAGTAATGGTGTAATTTCATAGCGTAATTCGAAGGTAGAGATTGCCTACAGTTGGAATGTTTTCGCTGGGATAGCGACGTAACTATTGTGCAGTTTGCATGGTGGAAATCAGGAGGCAGAGGTTGCTTAAGTTAAGTTTGGTTTTTTAGGGATAGAGGCGCAGCCATCGAGGTGCGATTCATGGTTGATACCAAATGGAGCTTTCCATATTTATTTTAAAGTTTTAAGTATGTATTTTTTAGAAGATATGATTGGTTAATATACTTATTCCAGCGAGATAAGTATATGTCTAATTTTGATAAGGAGATTTAATTTATTGAAACTAAATTAAATGAGGCTTAGTGATTTCAGTGGGAATGAAATCTTTGTTTGAATGTTTGTTTATTTGATAGTTAAATAACCGACTATCAAATTTTGGCCTAAATATGTAATCCTTCTTAATTTTGGTGGTACGGAATTATTTCCTACTTAACACCGAAGAATTTGAACTTTGGAAATATCTAGGAGAAATGCAATAATTATATGGTACGGTTACCATCAGGATGCCATACTGCATGTATAAACTTGTGGATCTTCTAGGAAAACTGATGATGAGATCCGTCCACTTAAACGGTTAGGGGGTGATCGTCGATCTTAGGTATTGTCAGATTATTTCCTAAAGAACCAGTCTTGAGCATTCCGAAAAGACGACAAATGGTTTTTGGAGCACCCAAGAAATGGTGAGTGTACTCGTAAGAGATGATTCGAAACCCATGACATAATTCGAAATCATATACAACTAAATGAAGAAGATGCGTTCAATTTGGGATGTTGAGATCCATATGTGGTTCGGTGACTCGTTGGAGTGTGGGAATCTATGCGAGATTCCAAGATATATTGAGATGTGGGAATCGGTATATGATTCCAAGGCCATTATGGTGTGGTAATCCATATGGGATTCTACGATCTATTTTTGGAGCGGTGCATGAGCTGGAACGCCGGACGTAGCCTCATCAACGGAAATGACTAAAACCAAAGATAGGAAGCATGACTAGTAGGGTTCGAAAATCCATAGGGTGTACTCGGCACCTTTCCTAGTAATATGGATACCTTCAGTTTTTTTGGCATGTCGGAGCGACGCACTTGGTCTTAGAAAGACCAGTTATATTTTTCCTATAATAACCTGACTAGACGGGTATGATGCTTTGGAAGGATAACTCCGATCCTTATGCAGGAAGACTATTTTCAAAGTACTAAGGGCACCTCCGTGGAAATCCTAACAATTAGTGAACGTGTTTGTCGGATTTTGATTTTTATGACTAGTATCATTGTGATGTACACAACACATGCATCGTAGATACTTGTTATTAGTATTTTGGTGATTAGACACTATTATAATATCATATGATTTTCTATAAAAGAGTTTTGGTTATCGTAAGGTAAAAACACGTCCGTGTTTATTTGCGGCAAGGTCTTATGAGACACCTTTGTTTGAAAAGGTTATTAAACTTTAAGAATTAAGTTGATTGTGATTTAAATTCTCACGTTGGTTTTACCAGACTGACCCAGGCATGGTTTTTCCTAAATTCTCAGGTCAGATCGAGCATATTTTCCAGATTTACTTGGATATTTTGGAGCTTCAGGAGAGGAGCTGGAGGCCCAGTGACGTATTCATGTGGATGATTATATTTTCGTTGCTTATATTGTTGTGTGCTTCTCAGCAATTGTGAGGACTGATTGGTATACCTTTCCAAGCTAAATAGGTTAGTATAATCTGATTAGTGTCTGTATATATATAAATTACAGTTTTGTTTTTGTGTAAAGACTTGTCATATATATTATAAATTACTCGTTTCGCTATGAGATTCTATGTTGTTTTAGTTCTTCTGTCTTCTTTTTTATTTCTTTTCCCTAACTATCCGCCTATTCATTCGATTTGGGCTGGACATGTGCGGTTTACTATCAGTTTGAATTGAACGAAAAAGTGGTTCGTTACATTGTACGATGTATTATTCCCGTAATTCTTTAATGGGATAATCTTTAAATATATGTTAGTTTTAAAGGGGAAGGTGTTAATAGTAAATTAATGTTGGATGTATGGTTGTTTATTTATTTATTTTAATACGTCCCTGTATGACCTTGTATATTACTGATATCATTTAATGGTCATTTGAATTATTTTAAAATTAGATACCTATGATAATTTAATAATGGGTTGAAATAATATACAACTGAATTTGTAAAAAAATGATCACTTGTACATAGGGTAGAAAATTGTATACGGACACCCCATTGGGTTAAATTGAATTTGGATTTATATAAATTTAATTATTCTAATTCGAGCTTTGAAAAGTGGAAATTGAAACTGCTTAAATGAAATTTTTTTGAAGGATTTAACTTGGAATCAAACCTGAAATTGAGGTATGATGTAAATCTACCAGAATCGAACCATTTGAAAGGCCTAAGTTTTAATTTTAAACTTTGAATTTATTTCAACTAAGTTGAGTTAAATTGGTCTTTGAATTTTGATTAGGAGATGGAAAATCCGGTAAACATCTCTGAAACTGTTGTACTCATATTTTACATGATGTTGATTTGACTTACATAGGAATTTTTAGTTCTAAGTTGAGTATATTGTTTTTTCATTATGCTCTGGTCAGCTTGAGCATTTCAGTATTTTGAAGACATTATTCCTTGAAGATGAAGATGGAGTTTGGCGATCGTATTTATTATTATTTTTCTGCTCATTATTTGATATGTTTGTTTCTTATACTCTGGTTGATGTTGTAAAATGTGTAATCAAATGTATATTGTAAAACAGCTTCATGAACTGTTTTGTTTGATTATTATATTTTATCATTCCGCTATGAGATTCTTTGTATTTCTTTCCTTCTTTTCTCTTATTTTCTTTATTAAACCCCATTGATAATCTACCCTTTGAATGGTTTGAGTTAAATATGTGTGGTTTATTGTCGACTTAAATCGTCCAAAAAGGCGGGTCATCACAGTTGGTATAAGTGCATAAGTTTAGAGATACCTTAGCCTGTTGGAGTAAACTCATTAAGGGATATGGTAATGGAATGCCCTATTATGAGTTAAGAGTATATAAATATGAGAGAGCGTATTTGTTTGTACTATAATTTTTTTAAAAATTAATAAATGATTGATTATGCATCTTGTTGGGATGATTGATTGTTGATTTCCAATTTCCTTTGAATAGGAATTTGATTTTTTCGACTATTTTGAATAGTTTGACACTTCCAAGTCAATATTTAAAATTCAGAGCTCGGTATTTTAGAAAGACATATAAAGATTTAGTTTTGCAACTCTTAAATTGAAGGGGAATATAATTTAAAAAAGTTTAAACTGTTAAATATTTTGGTAAGTAAAGTAAATAAGATTGTTTTGTATTACATAAATATGAAATGTAGTTCTAAAGTGTTTTAAATGAAATTTTGTTTTAGGAAATGTTTATGAACTTAGTAATGTTTTATAAAGTAATTTATGCACAAAATGACTTTTCTAAAACTTATTGACTTGGAAAAGAAAATTTTGATTTACAAACTTGACATAAATATTAAATTGAATTTATTTCTAAAAACTATTGATTGTGGAAATTTTAAATGGTATTCGATCTTGAAATGGAAAACGATTGTTGGATTCCTACATGAATTTGAAACCGAACTGATATTTTGAAATTGATTGGTTTGGAAGACCTTTGACTTTATAAAAAATATTGATTTGAAAGTTTTCGACTCTTATATGAGTATGAAGTTATTTCTAAAACTATTGATTTTGGAAAGTACTCAATTTGGAGATGAAATCTGATATACATATATAGTGGAATTTATACAAGTGTGATATTTGAAGTTATGATTTGAAAAAGGATACTATATATAGTATGATATATTTTGAAGTAAAAGATATGGGAAGTACCCTTCGCAAAGAAGTATAGTATGATATGCTTCGAACCCTAATGGACTTGGGTGAATCTAGGAATGGATTCGACCGATAACCCTAATGGACCTAGATGAATTCAGAAATGGATTCGAATCGATATAGGTTGTCTGGACTTAAACACATGAGTTCCACGTTTTTTAAGGGTGGACGATTATTTAGTTTACCCAGTAGATGCTCTTTCGATCCTAGGAATTGTTGTTTATGGATCTTCCGGGAAGGAAGTGCAACTATTGTGTAAATCAGAATCAGTGTACCACTGAGGCAGGGGTCGATGGTCTCTTATATGCGCAATGACCACGGTATTTTTCTGGAATCCAAAAGGTAGATTGATCTTCTAGAAGGTTTTGTGTCCATTATATAAACAATGAAGCAGGCCACTGTTAACCGATTATCATCATTTGACATCAGATTTTTGAGCGGTGCTTTTCATATCTGTTTTTAATTATTTTCACTGGGTGTTGAGACAGATCTACTAAGTACTTGGAGAATTATAGTCATGCACCTGATCAATGTACGACTAGAATTTGTAAGGATGAGGATAAACTTGTTAAGATATCGAGTTATAAAAGTATTTTGTTAAAGTATTATATAAAGGATATTTTGATTATTTTTCTTTCTTTTCTAAATACTTTAAAATGTTTAAAAGGTTATTTATTTATGTAAGACTTGGTTTAAAAGTTAATTATCAATGTTATAAATATTATGGGAAGTTATTAATTCAATAAGACATATTTAAATTTAATGATTATTTATTTATTAATAATGTTTGAAAAATATTTTGAGATTAAAACTAATAAATTTATAAATAATAGATTAAGGTTTTCAATAACTCCTTTCTAAATATAATGATGTAAATATAATTCTCAAATAGTTTACATATATTTATAAAGATGTTATTTAAAATATTTAAGTAGTATTTATAAATGAAGCAAGAAATTTTACAAATGAATTTTTTTAAAGTATTAAAGTATGAAAGATGATTGGTTTGTAAGTGAAGTTTTCAAACGAATGTAATAGAATTTATTTAAGCGTCTTCGAATATATAATTTAGAGATGTTTTATAAACGGGCTATAAAAAATTTCTATTTTAAAATTTTATGAATAAATGATTTGAGAAGTCTTATTTATAGTAATACATTTGAAAAATAAGTTTGAATCGCTATTTTCGAAAGTATGGTTTGAAATATTTACTTTGTTTTCGAAATAGTAATATGAAATTTAAAGGTTTATTTACTATTTTAATTCTTATATTAAACCGAAATAAATGTTTTCCTGATTTGAATATTCATTTTTAAACATGTATTTTAAAATTAATTGTAAAGATGTGTAATTTTATACTTTGATTTGAAATTTTAATATAAGATTTGAGTATACTATTAGTTTCAGTTTAATAATCTTTGAGTTTATACTTATATTAAAATAACGAGTCTAATAAATTATCAAATTCAAAGAATTTTACTTTAAAGCTTGTTAAAATGTTTTGATATAGATTTATAACAATATTTTAAACTTTTTGAAAAATCTTTGCGTAATGTTGTGAAGATATTTTAAATATGTCTTGTATTTATACTAAGCGAATAAGGTTAAATGTTTTAATTGAATTTTAAGATATATATTGAAATATTTCTTTCCTCCTCAAAGACTTAATTTTTTTGTAAACCGAATTAGGTTATAAACTTAAGTAAAGGAAGAAGAAGCTTAAGTAACATTTTATGAAATGATTCGTTACTTACTCAAATATTTATTGGAAAATAAATCATATAAGTGATTAATCTCTACATAGATACACGTGTATTAAAATTGAATGAAAATTAAATGGTTTATAAAAAAATAATAGAATAAAATACATAAATTGTACATAGATCATTTATTCTCATGACAGTTTTGATCTAGATTTGAATACATGATTTGTAGAAATTCATAACTATCCGAATTAGAATTTTTCGCTCGACTCTTGACGACGAATATTTGATACAAATTTTTGATGTGAATTTGAAGTTTTCTATCATAGTTTATGACTATGCAAGGAGAATGGAGATTTTTAGTCAAGAAATTGGATCAGAGTCTGCACTAGAGCAGTTGAGTTAAAAATACTAGTCGAAAGTGGAATTTGTGTATTCGAGCAAGTGATGAATTAATATTTGTAAAAATGATATATGTACATCACACAAACGTTAATATTTAAATGTTGTGCTATGGTTGTTGCTTCTGATTGTTATACTATTTGGTTGCGTGTAACTGTTACATTCCATTAGAATTACATATAGAAGTGCAGCATACTTATTAGTTGCATTATATTGCTTTGTTGCATATGATTGCTACATTGTGCGTCATTGGTATTTATGATAGAATAGGTAGTATATTGTCCTATTATCATGTTTAATTCTCTTGAATTATGTAAGTAAGATACAGTTTTATGGAAGCAATAGCTGTTGCTTTTGGTCTAATAAGTAAAGTTGTTTGCTTGACAAATATGTACGTTTTCAGATTACGGTTTTTACAGCGGTGTTTTATTATTTTCCCATGGTTGGGATGTTTTATTATTAAAATATGATATACACACACACACACACACACACACACACACACGATATTATTAGTTTTCCAGACC
The DNA here is from genome assembly GCA_030765085.1 of Allium cepa. Taxonomy (NCBI): domain Eukaryota; kingdom Viridiplantae; phylum Streptophyta; class Magnoliopsida; order Asparagales; family Amaryllidaceae; genus Allium; species Allium cepa. The sequence goes on from CM060932.1 coordinate 952,079,645, forward strand.
TATCCACGCAAAGGAGATGCTACCGAAATTTTTCATGAATTTAGGACTCAGAAATTTTTTCGTGGAAGTTGAGTTATTTTCAAATTTATATTAAATTTAGATATATAAGTTATAAATCGATTATTTTGAATAAAATATTTTAAATTTCTTGATTCGTTCTTATTCCTTTTCGAGGACAGAAAGTTTTGAGTGGGGGAGATTGCAAAGACCCGTATTTTTGTTAATTAAAAATATTAAATTTAATAAGGTTTTGGAATTTAATATATTTAGAAATTAAAATTTATGATTTATTAATTTGAATCTTATTAGATTATAAATTTTGACCTTAGGATAAATCTTAAAACAACTAATTTAATGAGATAAAAGATGTAATGCATATTAAAATATAATTTTGATTAAATGTAATTGACTACTAACGTAATTTTCAATCAATTGAAATAATAAAGGTTAATAAGGAATAAAATAAATGATGTATAAATTGATGCAATCATATGTTATTAATTGCAATTGGTTTTAACATGAAGTATGAAATCAATTATTTAGTATGTAAATTTATTAAGCTTTATTTATAAACAATAAGTTAACAGATATGGATTATTAATGTATAACCATTGTTTTATTTATCATTTCATTATTAAATCCATTAGAAATTTATTTGGTAATCAATGGGGAATTAATGTAATTGAAATATTACAATGGACATATGAAGAAACGTTAACGGTTAGTGATGAGTGTAATAAAATGAAAACTTTATAATCAATTTCATAAAGGAATTGTTGATTTGATAATAAGAATGGAAATAAAAATAATAGATTTGTTTGAAATTTAAATATTTAATGAACGAGTTTTATTACAGTTGTAATTAATTAAGTATATAGATATTAGGTTTAACATGGAAAATTAGATTTCAAAGGAAAACAATTAGACTAATTATCTTCCTTATATTAGGGTATGTTCTTAGATTTAATTATTGTAATTAATAGTAATTAAATCTTGTCATTAATAAGAAATAGAAGTAAGTAATGGTAATTAATTAGTTATATGTGCAACTTACGTTTTGTGTTCAAAATATAATGGGATTTTCAATGAGAAATATTAGGTTCAAATTGTGAGTACCCAAATTTGTTAAAAGTATAATGATAATAGGAAATTAATTGATAAAAAAACGACGTCGTTGTACGATGTATTATTTCTGTAACTCTTTAATGGGATAATCTTTAAATATAAGTTGGTTTTAAAGGGGAAGGTGTTAACTTTAAATTAGTGTGTAATAAAAAGAAATATGCTTCAATAAAAATAAAAGAAAAGGATTGATTTATTGATAAGAATATTTTATCAAATAAAATGAATGTTTCATTTGTGAATATAATTTAATTCCATTAAAACAAACAATTGAATTTTTTTGCATGTTTCTAGTTGGAATATTTGATTTATTTAAATATTCAAACTTAATTTGAATTTAATTTATAAAAAAATAACAATAATAAAATGGTGAGAAAACAAATTGAAGGTTTGGTTAAAATTTTGATTTGAAATAGTTAGCATATTTACATTGGAAATTTATTTCGTTCCAAATTTGAATTTGGAGTCTTGGTTCATCTTTAATTTGTGTGGTGGCGGTCCCCCTTACGTTAATTGCAATGTTTAATTTTATTTACTATGTACTAAATAAAATATATATGTGTGTGTGTAAATGTGATCATCTTGGGGTTAGTGGAATATGTTAAAATGAACAATTTTTTATTTGAGTATATTGAAGTTGTAGTTTTCATGCACAGTCCAACTTTTCAAATTTAAATCGTCACTTTGATTTATTTTATTTTATTACTATTACTTTCTTTTATTAAATACACGCCTCTTTTGTTTTTCCAATAAGTTTTATTTATTTATACGCGAGCCTTGCCTTGAAATGTTCCTGAGTGTTAATGAAATTAATTGAGATAGCGCACGTTTTGAAATTTTATACCAAAATATTTGCTTGCAATGTAAACACGTCTTATCAAATTCCAACATATGTCTTTCATCTTTTGTTAATTGCTTACATGTTAGTCTCTTTTCATTTTGCATATTTACATCCTTTTGTATCCTTCCCTTTCATATTCCAATATCCAAACGTGCTTTACGCTTATTCATTTCCTATTTCATAGATCTCTTTTTCTAACTTTCCATTTCCAAATGTGCTTCCATTATTTCTTTTGCATGAAGCTTTCTTTTTCTTATAAAAAAAAATAAAAAAATGTGAGCAACTTATTTTGATGAAGCCAATATTTTTCATTCGTTTGCAAAACCATTTCCTAAAGCCTCCTTCCTCCATGTGTGAGCCATCATGTCATTTTTTCTGTTAATTCTCTAGGCTTTAGAAACACGAGTAGGCTTCAAAATTCTTAACGTGAGTAAGTAATTGTTTTATTTTATTATTAAAATGTGTGTATAGGTTTTTATATTTCATTTTCGTAATATTCTTATAACTTGAATATCATCTGCATATGAACTCCGATTGATGCGCGGTTTCTTCCTATGGACTCATATTGAAATTTCAGACAACATGAAACTAGTTTGGTTGAATTTGAAGACTGCTGAGATTTTTGACTTTTATTGGATTTTTAAATGAGCTGTAAATCAAAGGTGATTGTTTAAATCACCCATGCAATACTAAAAATTTCTATTGCAAGTTAAATAGAATTTATGACGTGATATATAAATTTTTGATTGTTGTTCGTTGATTTAAACTGGCATTTGAACTGATATTAGATCTGAATTGACATTGAATTGAATTGACATTTAAATTTATATTGAAATTTTAATGCCAGTAAAACCCCAACATTGATAACTACAAAATATTGTGATATATTGGTTGATTTGGATTGTTTGAAATGGATGCTTATTGATTGATATGTTGGATATGTGGTTGTTTATTTATTTTAATACGTCCCTCTAGCACCTTGTATATTATTGATATCATTTAATGGTAATTTGAATTATTTTAAAATTGGATACCTATGACTATTTAATTATGGGTTGAAGTAACATATAATTGAATTTGTAAAAAAATGATCACTTGTACATAGGGTAGAAAATCGTATACGGGCACCCGATTGGATTATATTGAATTTGGATTTATATGAATTTAATTATTCTAATTCGAGCTTTGAAAAGTTGAAATTGAAACTGCTTAAATGATATTTTTAAAGGATTTAACTTGGAATTAAACCTGAAATTGAGGTATGATGAAAATTTAACAGAATTGAACCATTTGAAAGGCCTAAGTTTTAATTTTAAACTTTGGATTTATTCCAATTAAATTGAGTTATATTGGTATTCGAATTTTGATTAGGAGATGGAAAATTCCGTAAACATCTCTGAAACTATTGTACTCATATTTTACATGATGTTGATTTGGCTCACATAGGAATTTTTAGTTCTAAGTCGAGTGTATTGTTTTTTCATTATGCTCGGGTTAGCCTGATCATTTCAGTATTTTGAAGACATCATTCCTTGAAGATGGAGATGGAGTTTGGAGATCGTATTTATTATTATTTTTCCTCTGCATTATTTGATATGTTTGTTTCTTATACTCCGATTGATGTTGTAAAATGTGTAACCAAATGTATATTGTAAAACAGCTTCACGAACTGTTTTTCTATTATATTTTTTTCATTCCATTGTAAGATTCTATGTATTGCTTTCTTTCTTTTCTCTGATTTTCTTTATTAAACCCCATTGATAATCTACACTTTGAATGGTTTGAGTTAGACATGTGTGGTATATTGTCGACTTAAACGTCTCAAAAAATAGGTCATCACATGAATGGCTCGACCGTTTGAAAGAAAGGCTAATGTGCGAGATGGATGTAACCTGGACTTCATGAAGAGATGTAGGAGATGAAAATTATATAAAATGTCAGTAGATAGTTAATATGAAAAGGGAAATGTGGTTTTATTCTAATTATGTTTTTCGTATAGAAAATTGTTTTCTGTGAAAGTCATTTATGTGAGTTTAAGATATTTGATCAAAAACTCTCGATGTTATACTGGTTATAGTGAAATAAATAGCACATAATAAGTAATTGAATGGAGCTTCATATTTCGTACGTTATTATAGTAATGGTAGAAATAATGGGAGCATGTTATATATTAGTTATCAGTGGATGCATCAAGATACGAAAAACTACATTCGTAAATATACAAATTTTATTTATGAAATAATAGTTGTTTTCAGTATTGACTGAAAATGAACATAATTTTATTTTGTTATGAATATGCTGAATATTTGCTATGAAATAAATCTATTAAAATAACAATATTTCTTGCATTAGCCACATAACAAATGAGTATCCAAAAATTTAATAGTTATTTTGGAATTAAGGACAAAGCTCCCATTTAGTTGAATTGACATAAGAGTTGGGTGAAGTCTTCGAGTTAATACATAAAGATGTATATAATCGAAAGTCTAATGATACCAAAACGATTATAAATATTTTATTTAATTTGTGGATGAATTATCATAAAACAAACATGTGTATTTGATACACACATTGTATGTCTATGATTACTTCATAAAATATAAAATAGAAGTAAATAAAATGACATGCAAAAGAAAATAAATATACAATTTAATCTAATAGGTGAGTATATTGGAATGTGCCAAAATTACCTTAAAACATATAAGATTCAATCGCAAAAGTCGTTCCTCTTATAATACATAATGAGGTAGCTATAAGGAGCAATGGAACTTTGTTGGTTAAAGTACGATTGATGGTTAGTGAAGTTGAGTTGACTTCTTTCTATATGGTTGAGTACTTAGGAGTAAGTATATAACGTTAAAATTAATTTCATCTAAAAGCATACTTTACGATATTATACAAGAGAAGAGTTTATAAAACCTCTATATAACCTAGATAAGGGGTTGACAAGTTGTGCATTTCGAAAGACTACACGTAATGATTATTCATGAAGGATCTTCCATGTACCACCCCAAAGGAGTTTTAGGCCAACTAATATTGGTTGACCAAATTTATGTTATGAGCATAAGTTTTGTAAACTGAAACCAAATAAGTTCTAACACAAATATAAGGAAATTCATAAATGTTTATGATTACTCGTTCCGTTGCATCGAGGAAATATTGTTGTCTCGAGAAATTCTAACTTCGCAATGAAGGAATTCCTTGTAGAAATTATTGGTAGCAAAATGGTTTTGAATATGATCCAAAGACAATACTGATTACAAAGGATGAAATGAAATTAACTAAGCCTAAATGGACACAACTTAAAAAAATATCTAATAAGAATTCTTGCATGCTAAAAAGAAATTAAGAATTTCTTATCAATGTTCAGAAAATTGAATTTCCTCAGTTTTTTAATAAACCATTAAGAGTATTGACTCTATCATATGGCACGATGTGTAAATCCTAAATTGATTCTAGATATAGTATCAAAATATGATTTGATAATTATACACGATGGGATATGATCCATCAACCGTGAGTTTTCAAGAAGATAACCAATGCATTTGGAATATAGTGAGAAAAGTCAATAAGAATGACATCGTAAATTGAAATTGTTGATATTAGCATAACAGATTCATCACCTAACATGCTTAAGTTAATTCAGATTGTACTCGCAAAATTATCGCCTGGTATGATTTTGAGTTTTGGTACATATGCATTGAAACGTAAAATTCTAAATGATGATTCAAATTAGAGTATCTGCACATAACAACTGAAGTGTCTAGAAGTTAGTGGGCCCGATACCGAGTTTGATGGTTTTGGATATGATCCAAGAACTGATATGAAAGTATCGTTCGATAAGCATCAGAGTTGAACAATAATTTTGAAAGAAACATCAAATAGTTTGATTTTAGATCAAAATACAAAGGAAGCATGTGTCTATAAGAAAGAACCATAAAGGTATGAAAATTTCTAAAACTATAAGTAAACAACAAACTATGATTATAAATGATATACCTGAGTTAAAATCATTATAGTTTGGTTGTTTAATACTCGACATTGGTTTTGTTAATGATATCTTTTATAATCAACATAAAAGGGTGTTGGGATTGTCTCAAACGACATACATATGCCATATTAAACTGTTTAATATAGAGCATGTAAGATATTTTCTTTAAGCATTGGCAATAGGAATTATCATACATTATTTTCTACAATATCACATTTCACTTATGTACTTGATATATAAAGTGAAGTGAATATCAAATCTAAATTAAGATCACTAAATGGTAGTTTAGAGTGTTCTCGAGTATTTTTTTTAAATACTAGAAATTGTTTACAGAAATAACAAACTCCTTATGAAGGAGTATTTTGACTCGAATTTCATAAGTGATACCGATTTAAGCCATGATTAATCTTAGTTAAAAAGCTTAAGTTGGAAATGTTCTAACAAGAGGTTGTGGCTAGCTCAACCAAAAAGTTAGGTATATTGCCTTAAATAGTGCCACAAGAAAAGTAATATGTGTCTATTTATTGATATACAAAATTTATAACTAAGCTAGGCTGATTCCAAATGTTGAGAATCTCATATCATTGTTATATGGTAATAATGTCATGATAAAGACCAAAAAAGAACCTAGAGCTCACTAAAAGCCAAAAAACATAATTCAAAAAGTTTTACATGATAAAAGCAGTTTATCAGCATTGGCGAGAGTTACTTGATACAGTAGATAATTAAAAACAACATAGCAAATCCATTCATGAATGGATTAACTCGATCGGTTCTAAGCAACTTGATCAAAGACAAGAGATTGAGATTCCATAGTTGGCCTTAAGTGCAAGTGAGAGATTGATAAATTTAGGGTTGTGCTTTAGGGGAAATTCTATCATGTATTGTGAATTATTAACTCTGTAATAAAAACTTGTTCGAATTAAGAGGTGTTTCTCTTTCTATTATATACTTTTCATATTATGATATGTTAATTAATATTTAATTCAAGTATATTAAGAAGAAAATTCTTACACGATATGTTATGTGATATAATTACAATGTGTAGTAATCGTGATAAATTTATCACATTAAAAATAATTTATTATTTTAAAAATTCACAGTCAAGATGTTTCGTGACGGGACATTGACACATCCATTGAGACTAGAACATATAACGCTCTTCAAATGTTTGGTATTGTATTACTTATGGTAGCTGGGGCACCAAGAGGTTATGTACTAATAGTTATTGGATAATTATGAAATGACTCACTCGAGGGTTTTCTATTGGTTATTATAACTAAGGTCAAACAGAGAACCTCGTAGAGAAGATATTACAAAGTCTCGCAACTTTAGAATATTGTTGAACTTTAATGTGGACATTTTACTTTGATTATAGTTAAATATTGGCATGGCATCCATCAAACGACTGTAGTTGGGTCTTTAAGTTGAAGCATTAGAAGCGAAACATTAATCAATAGAGAATTCGCATCATTGGTTATACGAGGTTACTATGTTGGTCAACTGTAGTCAACTCAAAGTCTTTGGTAGAGCAATATAGTTAATAATAATTGCTATTATTAAACCAAGGACTTTGATGTGGACAATATTGGAATTTTAACCAAAATCAAATTCTATATGTCCTAAATTGATATAGTTTTAACAAAGAATATTTATGTAAATATTCGTTGCTAACGACCACCGCTTAAAATTATAAAATCTGGATTATACCGATTTGGAAGTTAAGTGCTAAAATCAGCAAAACAATCACACTATTAACTAAGATGATGTGTGAACATTAATATTCGAATCGTTCAATATTAACCGCTCACTTAATTTACACATGCGAGTCACACAACCAAATGGTTAGATTCTCCAAAATACTACACAATTTAATTGATTTATAATTTTTGTAAATTAACTAAACTAATTAATATTTATGAAATATTAATTATTTATTCTATTGATGCATCGGATGCCATTAGTATTTTCTGCGTATTACTAGTGTTTGCGCAAAAAATGGGCAAACACCTCCAAGTCGTACGATTTAGTTGATTATGTGTTGTTCTTAGCGATTTGGGTGATTTATGCAAATATGTGAAAAGCATGGACTAAACTGTAAAAGACACACAGATTTATAGTGGTTCGGCCAGAACGTGCCTACGTCCACGTTATATGTTATTCTCCTCTTTTACTTTAGATTACAAGTACAAAGCTTTGGTTATGAGTATATGAAAGTTGTTTGAAAGTTCCTTCCGTGCTTGAGCTCTCAAACTTGTCTACCATTGTTGTACCCCTGCCCCTCTATTTATAGAGTGAGGCTGGGGGCAGGGGTCCTGGATGTATATAGCTGCTGGTGGGCCTGGGCTGAAGCAATCTAGCCTGGCACATCTGGTTCAGCGGAGCTTGGTTCGGTCGTAGCTGGGATGGTTGGACCGGTGGTAGGTTGGTCCGGTGGTAGGTTGAGTGGAGTGTTGGTCCGGTGGTAGGTTGAGTGGAGTCTGGTTCGGTGTGGGTTTGGACCGGTGGAGCTTGGTCCGGTGGAGGTGATTCGGTGGAGCTTGTTCGGTAGTACATGGAAGTGTGGTTGGTTCGGCTAGGAAGGGAAGTGGAGTTGGTTCGGTGATGAGTTGGGAATGCCGAACGCTTCTATATTTGGGAGTGCCGAATGAGCTCTTGTATTGGGAACGTCGGATGAACCAAGGCATCTTGAATGCCGAATGAGACTTCGCTCTACATTGCCGAATGAAACTTTAAACCTTTGATACCGAATGGACTTTTATACTTGAGTCATGAGTGAAACCCCAGACTTATATACGCTTGCTGGCTGCTTCTTCTTGGTTCGGTCGTGGTGGAAATGCACACAACATTGATATTCCAGTTTTGACCAAAAATGGGATAACACTTTGCCCCCCAAAACATGCCTTGCGATAGGAATGCGTGTTTTGTAATGCCATGAGCTGGATGTTCATATCCTGTTGACAACCTGTAAAGAGCTTGATATTTTATATGGCCCCAAATGACGACCGTTCGGGATCGAGCTATTTGGGATGAAGCGCGGCCGTTCATGGTCAAGCGCCTAACTTCAAATGACGACCGTTCGCGATCGAGTCATTTGAGGTGAAGTGCGACCGTTCGCGGTCAAGCGTCTAAATCCATGCGACGATCGTTCAAGATCGAGTCATTTGCGGTGGAATGTGATCGTTCACGGTCAAGCGCTTTACTTCAAATGACGACCGTTTGGGATCGAGCCATTCGAGGTAAAGTGCGACCGAGCCCGGTCAGAGGGCGGACCTCAAATGGAGACCGTTCGCGATCAAGCCACTTGGGGTGAAATGTGACCGTTCACGGCCGGTGCCGTTCGCGGCAAAAGATGAAATGGGACCGTTCGCGGTCAAGCGCCTTACTTCGGATCACGATCGTTCGAGATCGAGCCATTCGTGGTAAGGTGCGACTGTTGGCGGTCAGGGGGTGGACCTCAAATGGCGACCTTTCGCGATCGAGCCATTTGTGGCGAGATGAGTTGTGCCGTTCGAGGCGAGTTTGTGACTGTTCGAAGTCGGGTGCCGTTCGAGGCGAATTATGACCGTTCGAGGTCGGGTGCCGTTCGAGGCGAATTGTGACTGTTCGAAGTCGGGTGTCGTTCGAGGTCGGGTGCCATTCAAGGCGAGTTGTGACCGTTCGAGGTCGGGTGCCGTTCGAGGCGAGTTGTGACCGTTCGAGGTTGGGTGCCGTTCGAGGCGAGTGAGTGTGCCCCGGGGGGGGGGGACTTAATAATATCAGTGCCGGAGTTATTGTTTGGGGGATTTTCCGAATCAAAGAGTTCTGCAGTTCGCTGCCATGCAAGAGGTGCTCGTGGACCGTTCGCGATCCATGGGCATACAAGTAATTTTTCCATAGAATTGTAAATGTTAAAGCAATAATCATATGAATCTTACAGCATAAATGTCCAAACAGGAAGAATTTAAATGTTCAAATCAAAATCAAAGCAAAAAGCAGAATGAAGATGTCAAAGCGTAAACTCTTACTATAACGCGGCTGGTAGTCATTCAGAGCATGCCTATGGATCGTGCGCGATCGCTCACATGTGTAAATGATTTAACCGTATTAGCGAGAGGTTTACAACTTGTTCATCGTTATTTTAACCAAGCAATCAATGGATAATCAAACGGTTCCCCGATCCAGGGTCACCTCTAGCCGATGTAGACGGTGGTCGCTCTGGCTCCACTGCTGGAGTTCGCCTCCTCACATACTAAAGGAGCATACCGTTCCTGATATGCCCTTCCACCTCGTCCTTCAAATGCCTACAATCATTAGTGTTATGACCGTATAATTCATGGAATACACAAAACTTATCTGATTTTCTTTCGTCAGAGGTTGGATCCCTTCGCATTGGTCTACGATACGGAACTTGCCCCTTGGTATCCTGATAAATTCGTTCCAGACTCTCATTCAGCTCAGTGTGAGTGATGAATCGCGGCTCCCTCCTTTGCCGCTTTGACCTGTCATCATTATCCTCAGCCTTTCTCTTTCCTTTGCTAGTCTCCGCACCCTTTCCAGGTGGGTTTCCGCTCTTGATTGCGTAAACGTCATCTTCTTCCTCTCTTTCTGCACTAGCATCTTCCAAACGCAGAAACTTTTCAGCCTCATGATAGAACTCTCCCAGATTCATAGGCGGGTCCTTGGTTAATGAATTCTTGAACTCTGTGCTATCAGCTATTCCAGATACAGCCGCCATCATGACCATAGATGGATCTGGTCGATCCACTGATGCTGCCGCCGCATTAAATCGCGTTAGAAAGCTCCTCAAAGTCTCTCCAGTTTTCTGCTTCAAGGTTGCCAAAGTCATCACATTCTTGGGTCTCTCAATATGAACCCTGAATTGCCTCATGAATCTCTCAGTTAAATCTGCCCACGTTCCTATGGAGCCGCTCTCCAGTTGCCTAAACCATAATGCTGCAATGTCCGTCAAATACAATGGAAAGCACTGGGCCATGACCTCCTGTGATGCCCCCAGCACTTCCATGTGCCTCATATACTTTGTAAGATGAACCGCAGGGTCTGTCCTCCCATCGTACATCTCTACTGATGGCAGCTTGAATTCTGGTGGGTTCCTAGCCATCCTAATTGCAGAAGAAAAAGGACTCCTGTTTACATCTTTCAAGTCTTTGTTTACCAAACCGCCTCTCATAGCTCTTCTAACCATCTCCGCCAATCTGTCATCGTCTCCGAGATGCAATCTTCGTTCATCACTTTCAACCCGCCCCCCGAGTTCACGAGGGAACTCTGGGATCTGCTCCCTTGACTGAGCGTTCACTCCTCTATTGCCACCAGGTTGTTCGGATGCCCCCGTCTCTCTTCCCGGGATCGAATTAACATGCTCTGCGTGTGTGCGCCCTAGCTCTGGTGCTACGCCAGATGGTCCTGCTCCGTTCTGAACTCCAGTTGCTCCTTGGTTTTGTGCTCCAAGTTGCCCAATTTGCTGAAGCAAGTTCTGGATCATCTCTTCTTGTCTTCTCATCATAGCCTCCATCTCATCCCTGGTGATGAAGGCTGAAGCTTGGTTTGCTCCTGAGGAAGCCTCTTGACTCCCTTCCTATTGACTCTGCTCTGGCCTTGGCCTTCTGCTTGATTGTCTCGCCATGACTCTTCCAATCTGAATCTCTAAACTCTCAAATTCAACTTCCCAGCGGTAGGTCCTTGAGTTCAACTCTCAATGAAAGCACCAAAATTGTTTGCGCAAAAAATGGGCAAACACCTCCAAGTCATACGATTTAGTTGATTATGTGTTGTTCTTAGCGATGTGGGTGATTTATGCAAATATGTGAAAAGCAGGGACTAAACTGTAAAAGACACACAGATTTATAGTGGTTCGGCCAGAACGTGCCTACGTCCACTTTATATGTTATTCTCCTCTTTTACTTCAGATTACAAGTACAAAGCTTTGGTTACGAGTATATGAAAGTTGTTTGAAAGTTCCTTTCGTGCTTGAGCTCTCAAACTTGTCTGCCATTGTTGTACCCCTGCCCCTCTATTTATAGAGTGAGGCTGGGGGCAGGGGTCCTGGATGTATATAGCTGCTGGTGGGCCTGGGCTGAAGCAATCTAGCCTGGCACATCTGGTTCAGCGGAGCTTGGTTCGGTCGTAGCTGGGATGGTTGGACCGGTGGTAGGATGGTCCAGTGGTAGGTTGAGTGGAGTGTTGGTCCGGTGGTAGGTTGAGTGGAGTGTTGGTCCGGTGGTAGGTTGAGTGGAGTCTGGTTCGGTGTGGGTTGGTTCGGTGTGGGTTTGGACCGGTGGAGCTTGGTCCGGTGGAGGTGATTCGGTGGAGCTCGTTCAGTAGTACATGGAAGTGTGGTTGGTTCGGCTAGGAAGGGAAGTGGAGTTGGTTCGGTGATGAGTTGGGAATGCCGAACGCTTCTATATTTGGGAGTGCCGAATGAGCTCTTGTATTGGGAACGCCGGATGAACCAAGGCATCTTGAATGCCGAATGAGACTTCGCTCTACATTGCCGAATGAAACTTTAAACCTTTGATACCGAATGGAATTTTATACTTGAGTCATGAGTGAAACCCCAGACTTATATACGCTTGCTGGCTGCTTCTTCTTGGTTCGGTCATGGTGGAAATGCACACAACATTGATATTCCAGTTTTGACCAAAAATGGGATAACAACTAGTAACTAAATAGGCACATAAATAAAAGTTATATATGTACTAATCGATATATGATATTGATACGTATTTAAATTTGATTTAAATATGTTTAATTGCTTAATGGGTTCGGACAAGTGTTAAGGCCTATATGCCATATATATGATCATCCATGATGAGGGGAGAAAGATGATCTAAAATCAAGTGCTTGATGTTGGATTGATAAACAGACTTAGTAAACCAAGTAGAAAGATCTCCTTCACGCTCTCTATATAAACCACGCTACCCCTCATTTTACATCACATATTTTTGCCATCTCTTTTCTTGTTTGGCCAATCAATGCCAAATTAAATTAAAGGTGGTTCTCCAAGCCATTGTAAAGCTAGGAGCTAGGATCGAGATCAGGTCTAGGAATATCTTCAGATCAATATACTAATCTAGGGCTACATCTATAAGGTAATCTTCTATTGATTACGATTTCATATTGTCCTATTTACGTAGATCCAAATCAACATTGAACGAATTTATATACATATACACTGTCCCATATATACATATATAAATTCAAAATTTTATAAGTGTTTACATACATACATACTTACATACTTACATACATAAATACAGGTACATATCTACATAGTTTAAATCTTTTATCTATAAAAAAATTGATTTTATATGCATAAATATATACGAAAGTTATGAATTATTTATTTATTAAATGCAAAAAATGAATTTAAATTAATAAAAATTGTTATGATATGTATATATTCATTTATAAATAGGTATCTATGTATATGTATGTATGTATGCATGTGTGTACACACACATACACACACACACATATATATGAAACATTTTTTAATTAAAATTTCAAAACATATTACTTCTAAAAGAAAATTGTTAAAATTTTAATTATATACACACACATTATTTTTACTTACAAATATAAATCTGTATACATAATTTTAAAACAATTTATATGTGTTCGTGTATATTTTTTTTTAATGTATACATTTATAAATTAATATTTTATCTATAAAGTTAATATTTGGTTTAAAAAACAAATTTATGTCTGAAAGGCATTTTGATATGTATATATATATGTATGTATATAGTATAATTGATAAATAATTTTGTAAAATTACACACACACATACACACATATATACCAAAAAGAATTTCTTCGCAAATTATCCACTATTTAAAATTACTTCATAAATTATGCATACTTAAAGTATTATATATTTTAGTGTGGATTTTTAATATACATAATGTATATATTTTTTTATTTTGAATTAAAGATCAAGATCTGCATTTAAGTTATCTTACAAAGTAAACCGTTAGATATTTTAAAAGGTTTTATAATTTAAAATTATCGATTTGGTCAAACGAGTTTGTTTTATTAAAAGAATATTTTCAAATTTATATACATATATAATTTTAAATAATATTTTAGACAGCCAATATGTATATAAAGGGGTAAACATGTCCGTTGTGGTGTAAATTCCAACACTTATAAACGGTTACGTTAACCGTGTCCACTTCTTATATGTTGCACGTGCATTATATGCTTATAAATGTATTTGATACACTTATAAAATATAACTCAATTAAATTAAATATTTTCTTTCATAAATGAATTAAATAAAATAAATAGTTTATTTAAAATATTTAAAGTGGATCAAAAATTAATAATACCTTATAGGTCCAATAAAGATCTAAAGATGGATTTTTTTTTTGAAATTCACTCTTTTTACCCACTGTGTCCTGACTAATACCCGTCAACAATAAAATCATTTTACATTCTTGAAATGGTTTTGAGAAAGCATTTATGTCCACTGCTAGGGTGCTTTGATTTTTATGATCCATACATTTGAGATTAATAACGGGGTAAAGAGCCACAATCAAAGAACTTTCAGAGCTTAAGATAAGTTGAGTACAAAATGGGTCATATTCTAAGACTTATTTTCAATCTTTCTATTAGTCTATCTAACTCTCTATCCATTTTCCATGTAGAGATATGGGGCTTTTTTAATTTATACAATGATAATTAGGATTGATGATGTGGTTAGAGGTGGTTGTAAAGAATGCTTAGATATTAACCATAATTCCTTTATCCAACGGATCATTTTTTCGGATGCTTCCCAAGATGGAGATATTCATATTGCAGGTCTTTTGCTTAATTAACACATTATAGATCAAATAGTCATTTAACATAAAAATATTGCCAAAGCTTTAATGGAATATTGTCATACGCTTTCATGTGTTAATTCTTTTATCTTTCAAATGGTTTAACCAAATACTATATTGATGATGTAGCTTTAACTAGTACCATATGGACATGATCGTAATGTCAAGACCTTTTGTAATGATTTGCCATTTCGATCCCTAAATGTCGACACTAATACATCTACGATATTCATGTACCGAGCAATCAAGAGTCGGAAAGACGAAAAATTAGGATGAAATAAAAAGAAAACGAAATGGAATAAGAAAGAAGAAAACATAATATTAGAATCTCACAGCGAAATGATAATATATAATATCATAGTAACAGTACATATGGTTACTCTGATACAAAAATTTCGGAGTTACAAAATCTAAGTATTATCATCAGCCTGGACAGTTGTAACAATTTGTCCTCACAACTGCTGATACATTGAATACTAATGCAGCGAAAATAGGAATACAATGGTAGGTGAAACATCCAGCTTGTCTTCTCTAGCTCCAAATAACATCAATGAAAACTTGTCTTTCTCAAACTACACAAAAAGGCAACGAAAACTTGCCTTTCTCAAACTACACAAAAAGGCAACGAAAACTTGCCTTTCTCAAACTACACAAAAAGGCAACGAAAACTTGCCTTTCTCAAACTACACAAAAAGGCATGTGAGGAATTTAGATATAACAAAAGCCACGTGTCAGACATAAGTCTGGTATTAGAAACTCAAGAAATGTAGCTAGCATATAATTGTGTTTTTAAGACTGCATCGAATGTCATAATGGTTATCCCCTCAAAAGAACCACCATCTAATAAGTATATAAGATGATATATTAGATAATGTCAAGGGTGAAGAATATAAATCAAAAAAATAGATTGAAGTTACATTGGTTACGATCAACAACATATTAGGAGGACAATCAATCCGATAAGGAATGTTTGCATATTTGATTTTCCTTGGGGATCTCTCCGATGAAGCCGGACCCAATCTTCTGTACAAGGAATAGAGAGTACCACCAAGTTATGTATATCTGTAGATAAAATATATCTTTAGGAAAACATAACTGGCCCAGGCCTGAACAAGCGAACCCAAACCACGTGGAACTAAGTATTATCAACTCTCACTTGCAATAGTCAATAAACATACTGAAGATATGGAGTTGATATACTCCATTGTGGGACTGTAAAATCCTATATTGTGCATCCTACTATGTTTTTAGCCATTTTCGATGTCAAAGTTACCTTTGGCATCTTCCATATAAGTCTTCATCACTCGAACAAAACGTGAATCCCAAATTGGATTCCTACATCTCAAACAAATCCTCTTCCAAGATATAGAACATGTATCTTAGTCTTGAACTAGTTTTCGATAAGTAAAACACCTACTGATCTTGGTCTCTTCAAGACTAAATCAACGAATTTAGTCAATCAATGATAATGAGAGCGATCATATATGAAAACCAAGTCTTATACTTATCATGTTTCGATATTTTCATCTCATACTATCCTTTGATTAAGAGTGAAGCTGGTAGGTTCGAGCTCTATTGCTCATATCCCTACATGAACATCATCCTTAATTCCCATAGATATACAAGCCTACTTCATCGGCTTTTAGTGCTATGTATACAGCTAAATATTTTCCATAAACGAGTAAACATACAAAGCATGATCACGTCATACAAAGTACGATTAAGTCATACAAAGCATGATTAAGTGACATAAGCGACTTCTAATCCTCTTTTTTCTTAATTAATTTTTTACTAATTAAAACCTCTTATAGTAGTAAAACTTGTTTTATTTAATAAAACATCATTATCAATTTCTACTATTCATTTGTACTCTTTTAATACTTCAAAAAGTATTCATATACTTATCTCAAATGGTATAAGTATATTCATAACCATTGACAAGATTTCTTATTTTAAATCTTTACTTTTTCTATACTTAAAAAAGTATTCACATACCCATCTTAAGTGCTATAAGTATATTCACAAGTTATTAACAAGATTTCTTACTTTAAACCTTTTCTTTTTCTATCCTTTTCCAGAAGTATCCATACTTATAATTTCATTCAAAATACCCATTTTAAGGATCTAAGTACTTCCAAAAATCCATTCAAATGGTTTAAGACTAATATTACTTAAAAATTGTCACTATAAATCCAAACCAATTCAATTATGCTTATCTTCAAAACATTCTTTTAAATATCCATTTACACCTATAAGTATAATTAAAAGAGTTAGAAACGAATGTTATTAACACATTGTCACAACAAACTCAAAACCATTCCATACTCATATTATCTTTGAAACATTCCTTTAAATATCCAAGATAATATTTGGTTAAGTTCGATAGTTGACTAATCAATTATCTAGTCAAAATAATTGCCTATACAAATCAATGTTCGTATACTAAACTCATTTCCGACATTTCAACTTAACAATTCCTCGTTCAAGAGTGAAGCCGGATAAGTTAGAGCACTTGTTGCATAAAAGCCTTGCCTAGACACTTTATTCTTGAATCTCCCAAATAGGCAGACATACTCATTGGCTTTTAGTGTTAAGTATAGTATCATTGATTCCATAAACAGGTAACAAACAACATTATTAACCCGTTTCCGACATTCGCGACTAAACTATTCTTCATTCAAGAGGGAAGTCTGGTAGGTTAGAGCTCTATTGCTCCATCCTTACTCGAGACACAATTTTGACATTTAAACTTGACTATTCCTCGTTGAAGAGAAGCCCAATAGGTTATAGCTCTATTGCTCATATCCCTACTCGACATCAATCGTAACACTCAAAAATTAAGAAGTCTACTTCATCGGCTTCTAGTGTTAAGCCTACTCAATTACCTTTTTCAAAACTTATAAACACTTTAAAAATACTTGTAAATAGGTTTTAAATATCCGTGTAAAATATTACTTGAAAATAACTAATTTATATTTTGTTCAAAAACATGTTTTGAATTACAAAATCTCTTTGCTTTGAAAATACACATATAATTACTAAAGATATACTTAAACTTCAAACAACCTTTAAGATACTTCAAAACGTGTTTGAAAACATCTCTAAAAATATTATAAAAAAAATACCAAATTTAAATATCATTTTTGAACACTTAAAATCACGAGTGACATACTACAACATTTATAAATGTTGTTAAAGTCCTTGTTAAAAACAATATTGAAAAGCATGATCTTTGTAACTAGTTTTCACCACTTAAACAAATGATTTAAGACCTGAAATTTTTATAGTAAGTACTACCATTTGGATACTTAAAAAATATGGAAATAAACCCCTAAGAATATCTTCCCATTTATTTATAAAAATTCTTAAAAACAAGGGATTCAGAAGTGTACTTATAACGACTATTCTCACTTCAAACACTTTAAAACTTACTTCAATTTAACATACAAGTTAAAAATCCATTTAAAAATCAAGTCAAGGCCATGCCACATGTTTAAAAGGGTAATAGAAATGATATTATGTAGTATAAAGTTGTCATTTTCTTTCAAAAGCAAGAGGAGTCCAAAGTTTATAACTTTAATTAGTTAATGTCACTTTAACTTTATATTATGCTCACAACATACTTATAAGATAGTTATAAGAAGAATAGAAAGCCTAAAGATAAAGTTAAAGTACAAAGCCACAAGAATCAAAGAACCACATCGTTCCAATACCAAAAGCCTAAAGATCCAACCTTTAGCACTTCCAAACCAATGCAACATCTCTCCTCCTCCCCCTATGCTCATGGCCTCCTCCAAGATCCCCTTCTTCCTTTCACCTTCTCCCACTTCTTATTTGATAATCATGCTTTCCATGATGTTTTAGGCCTATAAAAAAAGTTTAGAAGATATTGGAGATGATTTAGTTAAGACTAGAAAAAGTTAGAGAAGAATTAGTGGATTAGTGCTTAAACACTACCACCATTTTTTATTTTCGTACTTCATCTCAAGCTTAAGTGAATTAGAGAGTTCTGAAGTGAACCTCTCCCTTCTATTTATAGGCTAGGAAATGAGAGTCGAATGACCAAGAGCCCCTTACAAAGGACCTGCTGTAACGACTCGGAATTTTCAATCCCGAAAATTCCAAATAGTTAGAAAAAAGAAGAAAGAGATAGAAGAATAAGAAGAACAGAAACTCCAACATCTCACATTCGCAGCGGATAAAATATAATAACACGGTTATACAAAGAAAAACCATACTTGTCAAATTTCACTTTAATACATCAGAGTTACAACATATATACATATACAATCAACATGACTTAGATATATACAACAATATAATACAGAGGGAACTCTCAATACGTTCCTGTCATCCAGCCCGTCCCCTGAGCTCTAGAACGTCCTTACCTGAAAACCTGTAATACTCGGTCTAACCCGAGCATTACATCAAGTAACACCCGGGTCAGGCTGGAAACCAGCGTGAGTAAACCCATCCAACATGGAATACAAAGCATACAACTTATATAAAACGTGGGGTAACTCGTATCAATTTACAAATTCACAATTTGTTATAGACATATCTTATTTCACACATCAATTTTCTAAGTACCAAAATTTAGATTAAATAGTCGAATTCACCTAAATCATTTCATTCCAGCCTATTGATTTCACATATCAATCTATAAAAATTCGAAGTGGTTTCGGGTATTTTCTAATATCCGACCCTGGTCTCTTCGAGTCTCATGTCATCCTAACCCAAGTTATCCAAATGAAATACACTTCAAACTTTAAATACAGGATGTCCCTTTACACAACAATTCATCATTGATAGATAACCACACACTACACCAAAACTTACTTTTAACTACACTCATTCTCAGCGTTTGAACGTTAATTGCAGTAAAAGTTAATTAATTCAGAAAATAATTTGCATCCAAACGCTGAGGATTCTCTTGTGTCATTGTCATTTATCTGCCGCCACTCGTAATATACTTTTACCAAAAATTTCATTTTCCCTCTTCTATCAAAACTACCGCTCCCTCATCGTCCCTCATTTCATTCTCCTTCGTTTGTAGTTTCCCCCAAATTTTGCTTGTTTTTCGATGTTTCTTTGGTGTACTTGATCGTCATCGC
The DNA here is from genome assembly GCA_030765085.1 of Allium cepa. NCBI lineage: Eukaryota > Viridiplantae > Streptophyta > Magnoliopsida > Asparagales > Amaryllidaceae > Allium > Allium cepa. The sequence goes on from CM060932.1 coordinate 952,099,535, forward strand.
CCTAATTACGTGTTCATACTTCAGGTAGCCCTAGTTCCCTATTTTTTCTTTATTCAGTTAATCGAATTTTAGGCGTATTTCGTTTGTTGATTTTGATTTTCATATTCCAAATACCCTGCTTTGGTATTGCTGTAAGTCGAACTTTGTTCGATTATCAATTATCGGAATGGCTTACTAGAAACTCGGTGAACTCGAGTTGTTGATAAAGTTTCGATTACTACAGGTTGCTTTAGGTGCTTCAGTAAATGAAACAAAACGCTTTCATTTGATTTATATAAGCTAAGAAACTAACAGGCGACAGTTTCGCCTGAAACTTGTTTTTACGGCTCCTTGTGGACCGGTGAAGAACAGTGCTGGAGCAATTGAAATATTTGGCTCTACCTCCACCAATCGAAAATGTTTCAAAAGGTTCAGATCGTACATTAGCATATCTGAGAACGTGTAGGCTGCGGTATAGTTATGCTGCTGCTCATTGTTAGTGCACCTAGTTGTTTATTTTGTTTTTTGTTGCAGTACTTAATATTTTAAGTAGTAACTAACACTTCGTTTGGATGTCATGTAAAAAGGTTTTCAACTTCCTGTAAGCTTGTCAATATAGTACAACATGTACTTAGTTTACATCGTGACTTGACAAAGGTGAACTGTACTCATAATTTTTATCTAATATAGATGGGCCACGGAGAGCATAAATTTGGCTTGCAAATTGGGTTACCATGAAATAAGTTTTCTTAGGCTGGAATAAGTACTTTCTTTAAGGCATTGACCCATCTGTTTAGCTTTTGGGGTTCAATTAGATCAATATTCTAGTGTTCTAGATGAAATAAGTGTGTTGCATACATAGAACATAATTGAGCATGTTTTATCGTTAGTGCTATTTCAAGCATAATGCTTATGGATTTTGAACTCATATTAAAAACTCATATATATTGAATACAAAGGAACCATGAAGGTCAGTCTTTCATAAATAGTTAAATACCCACAAATACAGAGAATATGACACAGAAAGTTGCAGGTTTAGAATATAGTTAAAGGTACCAATAATAGATACATGTTGAACTAGAACTGTATACGAAGTGCTTGAGAGGATCCTTGTATTGGAATATTATAAGGTAAAGTTTCGGCATCCAGATCATTTGCTTCCTTCTCATTGTCTTTCCTACTACCCCTTCTAATAGCAGAGAACACTTTAGTTAATATATTGGTCTTGATTTGGCCTCTCTTAGGCGCTGGATTTCTCAGACTTGGTTTCTTCTCAATTCCGGGAACTTGGTAAGCTGTCGACATAATGATTAATTGTTTAGAAGAGTAGTGTATAGATGAAGATGAATTCTACTTAGGTTGATAACAAGCATGACAGGTTGAAGTATTTATCGATGGTAAATGGGATTTTGACTATAGTTTGGAACTTTGGATTATTTAGAATAATATTACACTGGGCACTTTAAATTCAAACTTTCCCAGACTCCAAAGATATTTTGTACTATTATTTTTATCCACTTAAGCCTACTGAAGATAATTTTTTGGATATAGAGGTTTATGCATATAACACATATGTGTGCATGTTTTAGCATATGTGGACACTTGGCAATCAAATTTTGTTACCTAACTTGTTAGGATTATCCATTTTGTTAAATATAATAGCTATGTTGTCAAATTTTTTATTATAAAGTTTATCAATCATAACTTTGCATAAGTATGCGAGAAGATATGTTAGACACTGCAGATTTTGTAGCTGATTTATACATGATCAAAAGCTTTATGTTCATATGAAATATCAGTATATTTATTATGCAGTATAGTTTAATCATAGTGCAAAATATGCTGTATGTTTAGATGCCATGATAGTTTACATTCAAATATTTTTAATCAAAAGTATATATTATGTTATTTCAAGTGCAGCATAATCCAACTGCATTACAGTATCTAGAGAAAAAAAAACGAAAAATAGCTAGAGCATAAAAACTTTTTGCTTAAATCTTGCTACTCATTTGTCGAATAAATTATTAATTTTGCCTTGTAATATAAAAAGTAAAGGTGTTAAACATTTAATACCATCTTATATCAATTAATGACAATTTTGTAATAGGAATTTGTTTGTGTGAACTTCTTCCTCCTCCTTTTAATTTCTATAAACGGTTTTTGATGGAAAGAGAATCCGATCACATTCTTGAGGGCCTTACCATTATGCTAGTGGTCCTCAGCTACATGTGTGAACTTTAGGCTGGTTACCGAAGTTCAGTCAAAATAAACTAAACAAACCACATTTACAATTTACTAACACTTCTTTGATCAATCTAAAAAATCATATTGTCAATGACACACACAGTTAATCAGATACAAAACTAAGTATGACAATCACATGAGCCCAACTTCTGGGAGAATGTTCTCTATCCTTGATTGAATGTTTAAGTGCACCTTTAGAATTATGTATAGTTCTTCTATTTTGATCAAAATTGTCTCCTTTAGTGAAGATGGATATACATAGACTGGTTGAAATGTGAAGAATTTGATAAGAACAAGTTGTTCGGATGATTGGATCCCTACAACATCTTATAATTTGGGTTGATAGAGCAATTCTGTGTTCTGGAATCTTTCTATAAAAATCTGTAGCTGTGAATATAAATAAGAAACTGGTTGTCTATTGCAAATTTGTTAATCATTATTAATAAAGGGAATGAAGTTTACATATGTTCTATTTTTCTAACAGCTGTTACCTTCATATATTTTTTGGAAACAATTTGGTGCTAATGTTGTATATGATTCTGACATTGTTGTATAAGTGGATAAAATTGTTGTCAATGGCGCAAGCCAAGTATCAGGAGAGGGGTAATGCATAGACATTACTCTGGTGCTACAAAATGGCGCCGTTGCAATGGCAAATTTTTTGAAAACAGTTTGGTGCTAATAACAAAATGACTAATTTGTAGAGTTCTGTCATTTTCAGTCTAATGTGGCCATGAAGTAGCTAATAACAAATTTATTTTATGCGTGCAGGCTTTGAACAGTTGATATTTGTAGAGTTCTGTCATTTTCAGTCTAGTGTGCTTAAACAACAAGGTATGAAACAGATGCTAAAAACTCTCAAGTATTATCATTATTTTCTATTAGTTTACCATCAAATAATTTCACAATTATGTTTTATTCCCTTCCATATTTCATCAAAAGGCTACTCTAAATTCAAATTACACCTTTAAATTCTTTGATGTCCGATTGCCTCTATAATCAGATTATAACAGTCATTATTTTTTGTGAAGTTTATTAGCCAAACCATGGTAATGGGGTCATTTTTATATACTAGTAATGTGTACATGATTGGTTAGTAAGTTGTAAAGTTTATTTTCCCTAAATTCTTACAACTACCTTTATACAAATAAAACAGTTCAATGATAATTTAATAAAGGATATTTGTGCTTTTAACCTTTCAATCATTATAAATCAGATAATATTCTTAATAATAATTGTGAGAAATACTAATGGGTATATACCAATTGTTTTGTTCAAAAATTGAATTTTAGATGGGAAATATCTATTCATTGTTAAATCGGAGTGGAGATTTGTTGCTTTTTAAAATCTTTCCAAAGAGCCCACTTTCTACGTGCAAATGTATAAATAAAAATTTATAAGCTCAAACATAACACATATGTATAGTACTAGCTGTCTAGTTAGTTAAATTTGTCATTTAAATAAAAATTCTTCAAAAAATAAAGTAGGATAGTAGATTTCATTTGATGACGTTAATGGCTTAAATTTAATATATGCAGTTCAATGTTTTAATTTATATCGTTTAATAAGATTAACGGAGGCTTGTTGAACTTAGGTTGAAACCATAAAGAAGATTGCAAAGGTCAAAGCTATTAAAGAGAGGAAAAAACAAGAATCAGAGGCTAGCAGTTTAGTTCTATGCAATATGTCTGGTTTGATGTTGGTCTTTTTTCTGACAAATACAAGCATTACCGTCTTGTATCTTCTGCTAAGTATTCAGTTGTGTAGTTAATTGTAAAGTGTAGCTAAAAAACATGTGACATTTTCTTGAGTGTATTAGTAGTACACAACTGGTCTTGCATTCCATTACGTTATCATTTATGTGACTATAATTTGATTTTAGCAATGCACCTACAAACTAATTGATGGCATTGGGATAAATTTAGTTGTACATCTTTCTTGGATATCTACTTTGTTAGGGTTTTTACTTCAGCATGAAATGTCTTAAATGATTATATGTTTTTCTTCTTTTACTTTAAACTTGGAAAGCATATTTTTAATTCTCTAACCTGTCAATTTTAAAAGCATATCCTAGTTTTCATATCTTTTTGGTTTGTGCGCACATGCCCTCTTGTAGCTAAAATAGCACATATAACAGACTATATGTTCTTCGCATATACACATAAACACTTACGTTAAATAATTGAGAACTCTTAATATTTATTTACTTCCTACTATAATCACAGCTTGAACTTGTGTTGGTTACGGAGAAACTGCAGGAGCTTCATTCAATTAGAATTCAAAAGCTGAAGAAACAAGGCATGTACCTTTTCCTTCCTCTTTTTCTTTTTGTTTCTTTTTTTGCAATCATTGAATAGCTAGCATCATGTGCATCTTAGTGAAACTTTAGCATCTGTTTAAATAACATCAGTTTAAATAACATGTTTGCCAAATATGGGATGTAGTTTAATTAGATATGATTGTTTTTTCTTTTATTTTTTAAAATTTTTTCAGTTTCTATTTGTACAACTTTAGCATCTGTATCACTTTTAGTTCTGATGCAATAACAAGCAACAATCATCAATGTTTAAATTGAAATACTCTCCCAACTAAAGGCCCGGATTCAGTTTTCAAACACAAACAAAGCATGATATTTGCTGCCAAAAGAGTTAATCAATTAAAAGTTTGCTTGTACTATCAACTCCTGGGCTATAAAAATGAATGTTTGGTTATTACAACTGGAAGCAGAAAGTCTGTGTTATTTTATTATGTTGTGTTCTTGCATTTTGACAATATATTTTTCTCTTTGGATTTGTTTGTTTTGAGCATTTGTTTTGTTGTCTTTTATACATAAAAAAATTATTTGTCCATTTCTACTAAGAACCGTTTGGTCGTTATTATCATATATATATATATTGTTCATAATCAATAATTAATTTCTATTTAAATTTTAGATTCTTTGTTACATACATATATTGTATATGGTGATGGAGAGAGATTGGTTGCGTCTACATATGTAATCATGTAGCAGCTAATTTAGACTTAAATTTAGAATTGATATTTTGATAATAAAAGCTAATATTTTTGTTGTTTTCAAATTTTAATCATAGGACTAGTAGAGAGTATGGCCAAGGAGCTCGGAATTTTGTGTGTGTTGCGAAGAAAAATTTAGGAGATGTGGAAAAAATATTCTGTCCTTGTTTAGATTGTCGAAATCTTAGTCGTCAATATGGTGAAACCGTTGTTGAGCACCTGATTATAAAGGGAATGGATCCTAAGTATAAAGATGATATATGGTACAATCATGGCGAGAAAGTGAATGATGAAAAAAAATTAAAATGCGTGAGATGTACGACTTGCTCAAAGCGATTCACTATGAAGATGAAGATTATTTCAATCATACTTTTTTTGATGGCGACAAAGATAAGGACGATGCACAAAGACGCCATGATGATTTACTTAAAAATTTGGAAGATGCAGAAACCCCACTGTATCCTGGTTGCATAGATCATACAAAGTTATCTGCCATTACTATTTTGTATAATCTTAAATGTGAAACTGGATTATCTGATACTGGTTTTGATAAACTTCTTACCGTCCAACATTTGTTTTTACCAAAGAATAACGTACCTCCCAAGACTTTATATGAAGTAAAGAAATTCCTCAAACTATTTGATATGGGTTTTGAAAAAATTCATGCTTGTGAGAATGATTGTTGTCTTTTCCGTAAAGAGTACAAAAATTTAAATAATTGTCCGAAATGTGGTTCATCATGATGGAAGATAAATCAAGATACAAAAGAGATTATGCAGGGTATCCCAATTAAGGTGTTGCGATATTTTCCAATAATTCCAAGATTTAGAAGAATGTTTAGATCCGAAAAAATGGCAGAAGAGTTAAGATGGCATTTTAAAAATAAAAGTAATGATGGAAAGATGCGGCACCCCGTAGATTCCGTGACATGGAGCATGGTTGATGAAAATTGGAAAACATTTTCAGCCGATCCACGTAATCTTAGACTTGGTCTAGCTACAGATGGGTTCAATCCATTTTCTATGTTAAGATCCAAGTATAGTTGCTGGCCAGTAATGCTTGTTACATATAATTTGTCGCCTTTGTTGTGCATGAAGAAAGAGAATATCATGTTAACACTTCTAATTCCAGGTCCAAAGCAACCAGGAAATGATATTGATGTATATCTAGAGCTATTAGTAGAAGACTTTGCATTACTTGTGGAGTACTGGAGTTGAGACATATGATGCATTAAGTAAGACAGTTTTTAACATGAGGGCTATTTTACTATGGACGATAAATGATTTTCCAGCTTATGGTAATCTTGCTGGATGCTGTGTAAAGGGTAAAAAAGCTTGTCCATTATGTGGTACCAATACCCACCGTCGATGGTTGAAATATAGTCGGAAAAATGTTTATATGGGCCATAGAAGATTTCTATCCCATTAAAATCCATTGAGAAAAAGAAAGGCTTGGTTTGATAACACCGTGGAGGATGGGAAGATGCCTAGAGTTCTAACCGGCAAAAACATTTCTCTTATTTTGAAAGACTTTCTGAATAATTTCGGAAAAGGCGCTGAAAGCGAAAAGAAGAGTGCGAAGGGGAAAGATAAAAAAAGGAAGATTGACGACAATAGTGAAGATGATGATAATGGAGATAATGATCCTATTAAAAAAGAGCTATCAAGGTGGAAAAAAATCAATCTTTTTTGACTTGCCATATTGGGATGTTAACATTTATTTATATTTCAGTTTTTATTATCGATGCGGGCTGGCCACGCGATCAAATTTTTTTGTTATTTTTTTAATCCATGACCCATGGATTAAAAAATTTTAATAAAAAAATTTGTTAAAATAAATTATAGAACACTTTATCATTTAACTAATATTTTTTATAGGAACTTCCAGTACGTCATAATTTAGACGTAATGCACGTTGAGAAAAATGTTTGTGAAAGCACATTGGGTACAATGTTGCATGACAACAAATCAAAGGATGAGATTAATTGTAGACATGATTTAGAGGATTGGGGAATTCGTCATGGTCTATATGCACAACCTCGTGGGACCAAAACGTATCTTCCACCGGCTCCATATACATTGTCAAGATTGGAAAAAAAATATTTTGCAAAAGGCTGTACGATTTCAAAGGACCTGATGGTTATTGCTCAAATTTCCAAAAATCCGTATCATTGATGGATTGTAAAGTTAGTGGTTTGAAGTCGCATGATTATCATGTTTTGATGCAACAAGTATTATCGGTCGCACTACGAGGTTTGTTGCCAACAAAACCTAGAAAAGCAATTATTCGTCTATGTTTATTTTTCAATAAAATATGTCAACGTGTTCTTGATAGAGAGAAGTTACAGCAACTCGATGACGAGATTGTTAAAATATTGTGTGATCTTGAAAGATATTTTCCACCTTCATTCTTCAATATTATGATACACTTGACAATTCATCTTGGAAGGGAAGCACGGTTGTGTGGACCAGTTCATTTTCGTTGGATGTATCCTTTCGAAAGATATATGAAAACGCTTAAAGATTACGTGAGGAATTATGCACGACCAGAGGGATGCATTGCAGAATCCTATCTTGCAGAAGAATGCATGAAATTTTTCAAAGAATTTTTGAGTAAATCGATAAATGTGGAAAAAAAAGATCGAAATGAAGATTACGAAGATAACACAATACTTGAAGGGCGTCCAATTTCAATGTCCAATCCAGTTACGTTGTCTTTGAAGGAGAAAGAAATTGCTCATTTAGCGGTGCTAATGAATATGACCGTGGTAGAACCATTTTTGGAGTGAGTATATATTATGTTATGTTTCCATTGATTTGTTGTGTTTGTAATTGCAATTATAAACTTAACATTGTTTTTATTATACTAGTTTGCACTTGGAGGAGTTGCAAAATTCAAACAAACGCTTAGAAAAAAACGCAACATTACTTTGGAAACACCATGGAGATAATTTCGCTGATTGGATTAAAAAGAAGGTTTGTTAAAAATTTCTCTATTTTTATATGTGAATCAAGGGTACTATTTTTAAAATCCATTTTAAATATATTTTTAGATACCTATTGACTCAAATGACCATGATGAAATGTTAAAATGGATTGCATATGGTCCTAAAAATGTTGCGCTATCATGTAAAGGATATATTATAAACGGTCAACGATTTCATACAAAAGACGTTGATAGAGAAACTCAGAATAGCGGAGTGACCTATGATGCGACTACTATGTGCAGAGCAAGTGCAAAAGTCATTTCTCAAGTGGTTGATGTGATCACTTACTACGGAATATTGACTGATATAATTTTATTGGATTATAATGTTTTTTATATTCCTTTGTTTAAGTGTCATTGGGCAAACATAGGAAATGGGATGAAAGTTGAAGATGGATTTACGCTTGTTAATTTACATCAAAGTCAGGTTTCATTTTCAAGAGACCCCTATATCCTTGCATCTCAAGCGAAAAAAGTTTTCTATTCAAGGGAAAATGATTCTTCTAATTGGTATGTTGTGATGAAAGCACCGCCAAGAGGTTACCATGAATTAGAGATGAACGATTTTATTGAAGAAGTAAACTATATTGGAGGAGATTGTGAAGAAATCGAGGATGACTTGGTCGAGGATGTTAGTTATGTTAGGGAGGATTGCGAAGGCATAATTGAGTAGTTCTAATATCACCTTTTTTTTGGGTAGTCATTGCTATGTGACTGAAAGTAGTAGGCATATGTTTCGTGTGTGTGGTCATGGGGGAAACTTGTTCAGGCATTTAATAATGGAGAAGGATGTATAGAAACAGCAGGTGCACAAGGTATCATGTATTACACCGTATCATGTATTTTTATTTGTTAGCATATATTTTTTAAACCCACAAGGTATCAGATTTTATATGTTCAGATTTTAACTGTTCAGATTTTGCCTTTGATTTTAGATGTTCAGATTTTTAAACCCACACGTGAATTCAGATAACTAAGTATTGCACTGTTATCAGCACTGCACTGTTATCTAATATACAAAAATCTTCAGTACTGCACTGTTATCAGCACTGCACTGTTATCTATTCACTGTTATCAGCACTGAATTCAGATTTTTAAACCGTATCAGCTCCAACAATTTTCAGTATACAAAAATCAATAAAAAACTAATATAGGACTGCCATTTTAGCACTGCACTGTTATCTAAATATTTTATGTTCATCATACCTATATTATTATTTGCATTTGAATGTCATGTATATCGCGTATCAACTGTTGCTGTATCTTAGCAGCAGTTTACAAATTGATCAGCAAACCAATTTACTCTTGAATTCCTGTATCTTAGCAGCAGTTTACAAATTGATTAGCAAACCAGTTTATTTGAATATCATGAATTCCTGTGTCTGCCTGTAGAAAATGGTTAGAAGTACAAAGAAAACAACGAACAAGAAACTTACTCGCTATCAAAAAAGACTCGCAGAATTTGAAGATGCATCTGACAGGTCTAATGTAATGGAAGAGCATGTTGAGCCACCTTCGGAAAACATGGATGTTGGAAATGCAAGCCAGCCAATCGCATGCACAGCTCTGCAAATTGATGAAAATCCTGAAACTGCAGTGGAAGTGGATAGAGCAATTGCAGATGATGCAAAACAGGTTTCCAAAAAAAGGACTAGAGGCCCAACTAAAGTGAAAAGACTTCCTTCGAATGTGCAAGCTGAATTGAAGTTGAGTTTAATTCATCGGGCGTACCTGTAGGAGAAGGATCAGTGAAATTATCTTCTTATTTAGGGCCACTTGTCCGTGAGCATGTTTCATTTACGCTAGATGACTGGAGGCTACTTGGTGACGATTTGAAAGTAGTTCTATGGAAATCCGTTCAGGTAATAATATAACGTTTCATATTTATTATGATGCATAAGCGTTTGCATGTAACTTCATATGACCTATTAGAATATATTTTTCCATTATCATCACCCCTTTCTATTTTTACATTGATCTGATTAGAATATGTTGTCTGTATGTTTATTTGCACATAAATCGGGCTTCTTTGATTTCCTCAAGTAGGAATGGTTTGGTCAGAGAGTCTCTATCGATTTTGCTATATTATGCACATAAATCGGGCTTCTGTTTAGCTTGATGACTGATTCAACAAATTCTTTTTCAATAGTAAATTAAGAAGGCATGTATCGTTTGTATACCACTGATTAAAAATTTAAACTGATTAGATATCGATGGAAATTCCAAATCATGAGCAATACATTATATGTGTACTTATTTAATAATGGGTTGAAAACTTAAAAATTATTTTTGCAAGGAAATTTATAATATGAGCACAAGGTCACAATTACAGCACAAAAATTAATTAATAAGGCATATGTCAATGATTAGATTACGAGGGCATATCTTCATGGATATGAATCATGGATCTTGTATTAACAATGTTTTAGTTAATTAGTTTTAAAAATGAAATATGTATAGTCTTCATCATTAATTGTACCAATGATGAATGGAAAAGTGTTGCCGCTCTTTGTTAACATGAGTATTGTTAAGTGAACGTAAATGATCCAAAAAATTATACATAAAACTTCTCAAATGTGGTAAACTTTAAAATATAACACTTTATTTGCTTGTAAATATGATAAATAATTGAATTGATCAAATGTATAAAAATATCATGATTTTTTTAGTAATTAAATAATGAATTTTATTTCGGTTGTTGATGTCAATTTGGAGAAGGATGTGATTAGGAAACCTGAAACCATTCTCGACAATAACACACCAACACCTACGTGCAAGGTCGGCTCAACCAATAGTCAAATTAGGCAAAAGGACTAGGGTAGGGGTCCTAAAATGTTAGGGCCCTTTGCAATCTACTTCTATGATCCATTGAATGGATTATTAATGTGCAGCTAGTTTAGGTTGGAATATTTAGCCACCAAACGGTTTTATAAATGAACAATATTTATTTCTCAAGTCGTTTTACTTCTTCCCAGACTCCACAGGGCACTTCTCCCAGCTTAAACCCAAGAGTTTGTGTTTTACATTTTCCCATGCTCCATAGAGAAATTCTTCCAATTTAAACTTGAATAATCTCTAAACATTTGATTAAATTCTGTTCTTTATGCCAGTTATTCAGTTGGATAAGTTGAAAACAAATTTAAACAAATGTGATAATGAAGTCAGTATCCCCTAATTTACAAATTTGGAATTGTTAATACAGTTCATGAAGTCAGTATCCCCTAATTTACAGTAAATGCCTTGATTTATTCTTTCTTGACTAGATAGGATAGTATTGAAGTCACCAAGAATAATCCAGGGTAGATTAAAAAGACTAGCTTGATGAATGAGATAGTGCCAGGGATTTACTCTTTGTTCTCGGACATTAAATGCGTACATCACTGTACATATTATGCGCAGCCCAGTTGCATTGTGAAGACTGCAAGTTATACACTGTTTATTTGTGTGCATGACAATAGTTGACCAAACTGATGTGTCCCAAACTAGGAGAATTCGATTCTTTTGATTTTCATTGCAATTGTGTTTCACATATCCATTTGCCGTTTGGTTTATACATGAATTGTTCAATATTATAATTACTTAACTTATTTTCCAATATTCCCATAAAAGAGAACTTGTTACTAGTAATGAGATTCAGGATTCCAAACTGTTTAGAAGGGGAGTTCATACCCCTAAAGTTCTATACAAGGAACTCCACTAATCTGATGAGGTCGACTCACTGCTTTTAGCCACTCTATAACTCAATTAAAACTATAACTTTATGACTCGAGTACCTCTTCGATATCTAATCTATTCAATGGCATGAAATTAATACACTTAAATGATATGCCAGCATATTCAGGAACTGACATTTATGTGGATTCCATATTCAAGAAGAATTTGAATGATTATCATTTTGATAAATGTTACAGGCTAGATTTAAATTGGATGAGGAATGGAAAAAGGCTCCCGTTTTTCAGCAAATGGGATGCATTTGGAGAGGTTCGAAAAGCAAATTCGTAAAACAGATATTACAAACAAAAACCAAGGAGGAACAACTTCAACTAAAACCAGAAAACGTTGGAAGTATGAAGGAATGGAAGAAGTTTATCGAGTCAAAAATGAGCAAAGAGTTTAAGGTAATTGTAATGTAATTTTTATTATTTCTTGTGTGTACACACACACACACACACACACACACACATATATATATATATGAAATTTAAGCGTACGTAAAATGCAAATTAACTAATCAATGTGATAAATCTTGTAATCTAGCTACGAAGTGATAAATTTAAATCCATGAAGGACAAACAAATACCACACACGTGTAGTCGTCGAGGAATGGCTCGACTAACTGAAGATTTGGTGAGAAATATATTTGATTTATTACCTATGGTTAATAGTTTTGTTAATGTTATGTTTCCTTTAATGCAGAAAGAGAAAAGTAGCAGTCCTTCTTCCATTTGTAGATCTGATGTTTGGATTAAATCTCACACTCGAAAAAATGGTGAACCAGTGAACCCGCATGTTGCAGATACTATCGTAAGTGCTATGTTGTTTTTGTTTAAGCGTAATTTTTGGAAAATATATAATTTTGAACTCTTCTACAAAATATAATTTGTGTTCACTTTGTAGGAGAAAATAAAGAATGCTGAAAAGGAATCACCGTCTAGCTTAACTTGTAAGATCAAAGAAGACGCCCTCTCATTGGTGTTGGGAAAAGATAGACCGGGACGATTACGAGGAATAGGAAGGGGTGTAACCATGACCACTGCAGTTTTGTCACAAATCAAAGATAAACAAGTAGCTCAATGTCAGCATAGGATTTCAGAGCTAGAGCAGTTGATTCACACCGTATGAAACGTCAGGTATGTCGATAATCACTTTGTGTAAATATGAAAGCTTAGTTAGCATGTATGTGATCCTTGCATTGTATGTTTTTCGACTTAATTTGTGTAATCATTCTCTTATTAAAAGCTACATGCGAAATAAGAAGTTAAAATTTAATTCCACCTCTTATTTTCCTCAAAACATGTTTTAAATTAAACTTTTATTTTTAGTTTTCTAAAAATTAATTGTGAAAATTTGTTTATAAAAATTACTGAGTTGTGTAGCTTCAGATTTTAAATTTATTATATGTATTTGCTGTCTTTGGTTGCTGGCCTAACTTTGAATTTTTATCCTTATGAGAGTACAAATGCGATTTTGCAATATATTTTTATCCTTATGAGATTTTAAAGCATTCACTTTTAAATTAAAGCATAATATGTACTAAACCAATATTGTCTTTTCAACACTTATAAAGTAATGTATTTTCAACACTAAACTAATATTGTCTTTTCAACACTAAACCAATATTGTCTTTTCAACACTTTTAAATTAAAGCATAATATATTTTTATCCTTATGAGATTTTAAACCATCCGCTACAATTCGACCAATCTGCAAAACAAAAATACCTTTTACTTACGATTAAACTGCTGACTCCTCATCCATCTGCAAAATAAAAATATCCTTATCTGGTTACTCTACAAATGATGTATCATTTCCATACATAAGTTTGTCAATTGTTATATCAAAATTCATTTTGAAAATGTATTCTCTTTGAAATTTGTACTTGTTTTCATCATAAGTGGAATAAATATACAAGTTCACTACAGGTTCACTACAATTTCACTACAGGTTCAAATTCTCTAATATTTTTATAATATTATTGATTTGCAGGATAAAGAAAATTGTGGAGGAGAGAACGTATCTCAAACGGTAAAAATATACGATAGTAAGGTTAAAACATCATACATAATTTGATATCCAAATCAGAAGTTATGTATTTTAATTTTTATTAATTGCAGAGTAAGCATAATGAAATAGGTGACGGTTGTAGTTTGCTGAATTGGCACGGGAATGATGATGAGGTAATTGCCGAAGGAAAAATCGTGCCAAGTGATCCAAACGATCTTCTCAATGGAGTACCTTTAGGTCCGAATGCCAAGAAAATTTTGGTAGTCTATCCTAAAAAATCCGATGTTTTTTTGTGGAGGCCTTCACCTGGTATGGTATACATAGGAGACGCCAAGAATGAGAAGATAGCATGGCCAGCTGATAGAGTTGTTATCCGCATAAAAGAAAACTCCGAAAAAGAAAACGAGGTATGAAAAACTCTCTACAAATATAGCATTGATATGTGTCTCTGCATCCACCCTTTTGAACTGGAGGTGGCAGATTCCTAGTCATGTTTTTGCCACTATTCAGAGCTTTGTTATCGTCATCTAGGAAACGTTGTGGTAAATAATAATATTTGCTTAGCATCTGCACATTAAAAATCTGTATAATGCAACGGTAAAAATATATTTATAAGAGAACCGTGGAATTAACATTGATATTATCCAAACTAGTCCATGTTCCCATTAGATTAGTACATTCTTTTACAAATTAAAACTAAAATATGTGAAAATCCAACTACCGGAAGCATCAGTTCCATAGAGTCAAATACTAATTTATTACACATTTCTAGCTATGTTAGTATTATTACTTTTAATAACATTTGGTGGGTGAAATCAAGTTTAAAGTTTGACAAATGATTATTGAAAATTTAACAATGTTGATTTGCTTTGTATTGAATTGGTTGACACATGATAAAATGTTGAATGTAGTAAGACTATAGAAACAAGACTTTTATTAGATGATTATAATTTTTTTCTTTGATAGAGCAAAACCAATAGCACAGAAAACAAATGCAAGTTGTTCGATTGGGGTGGAACTGAAGTATTGGTTGCCGAAGGACGTGTGCACTCGAGTGATTCAAATCAGATTATTAATGGTGTTCCTCTTGGACCAGAAGCCGCAATAGTTTGGGTGGACAATCCGATAAAAGAAGATGCCTTTTTGTGGAGGCCCATAGCAGGTGTGACATGTATCGGAGAAGCCGTCGGTAAGACAATAGCATGGCCATCATCAAAATTGGTTTTTGAAAACACAATACCATCCACTCCTATGAGCAACGTTCCAACATCTCGTACGGTAATATATTATATTGCTAATATTTATATATACGATTTGTTGATAATGTATCAATACTTTTTTTAATATCATAGAGTGCAAATTACGAGATGAATAACAAGTGCAAGTTATTTGCTATGGAGGGCACAGGAAAAATTGTAGCTGAAGGCACCATATCTTCAACTAATCCAAATGATTTGGTTCATTCTATTCCACTAGGACCAAATGCAATAAGAGTTTGGGTGGATATTGTCAAAGACCCGAATGCGTCTTTATGGAGACCTACGTCATTCATGGAATGCTTATCAGATGCTATTGGTTCGACGGTAGCATGGCCTACTACGAATGTTAGTGTGGACTCAACTTCAGCAGTTTGAAATATTTGTATAGTTTGGCAGTTTTCAGGTAACTACCCTTGAACTTCAAGTTATTTAATATGCTCGGGAGGGTACATCAAGTCTTAAAAACTTTTATTAGATAAAAAAAAATGCATCACAGCCCGTCAAAGAGATCTGAATATTAAAATGCAGATGAGGAATTTTATAAAATTAAGAAGATTTGGGACAAACAACTCTGTGGGTAATATATATAAATGTAATCAAGAGAAGTAGAATTTTTATCAAATTTTCTCTAATTTAATGTTTTTCTGAATAAAATAATTTATCAAGACAGTACTTACGATATATACATATATAGGATATAGGGTATTAGCTTTTTGTAATTCAGAAAATGCTCTATACTCAGTATATATATAGAGCTTTGGCCGCTGACTAGGGTTACGCAATGAATCGATAGCGGGCGTGGGCCACATGACTCGCTTTATGTTAAGGCTAGGGCCAAAGGGTTTGAGTTGGGGGAAGTGAGTTGAAGTAGTTTCCAAGTCTGTTAGGTGATTCAAAAATTAGGTTTTGTTCTACTGCAGTTGTTTGGAGCTGCGTCCACTAGTGAATGAAACTTTTTTTTTTGTTCTCCACAAAGGTCCGAGAGGACCTGATTGACCTTGTCAGCTCATTGGCTCGTTAGGGACCAAGGGGATATAAGAAACTAGGGTCCTCAATCATGTTGCAAGTTAGTCATATAGTAGTTCATGCTAAATTGTATTGCTCGCAGTTTGAATTATATACAGTTCATGCTCACAGTTTAAGAACTTGCCTTCTTACTTATGTCTCAGAGCTACTGCAAGCCTGCAAATTGCTTGGTTGGATCATGAATAACCGCTGCAACTTGTGGACGCGTTGTGATTCTATGACAGTTGACTTAGAGTTTTCATGCAACTTAGGGTCTATGACCATATTATATTTCATTTTCTTGCCGATATTTTAGGTTATGAACTATGTACAATATTGTATTGTTGCTGCCTGCCTTGTTGAACTTTGTACTATATGTATTATTGTTGAACTGGGGAGTGAGTACTATCTGAATTGGATTGCATATGGTATTATGTATTATTGTTGAACTGGGGAGTGAGTACTATCTGAATTGAATTGTACTATATGTATTATTGTTGAACTGGGGAGTGAGTACTATCTGAACTGAATTGCACAAAGTATTGTAATTGTAATGTACTGAGTATAGAGCGTTTTCTGAATTCTTTGGAAAAAAATGCATATCCCTACGACATCGTTTATACATTGCTGTCAATTCTTTGGGAAAAAAATGCATATCCCTACGACAGCGTTTATACATTGCTGTCAATTCATTGGAAAAAAAATGCATATCCCTACGACAACGTTTATACATTGCTGTCAATTCATTGGGAAAAAAATGCATATCCCTATGACAGCGTTTATACCTTGCAGTAGAAAACTATTAACAGCGTTTATACCTTGCAGTAGAAAAATTATTAACAGCGTTTAAAAAACGCTGTAGAAAGTTGGTTTTTGACAGCGTTTATATTTTGCAGTTAAAACTTTAGGGTCAACGACCGCATGTCGTTATACAGCGTTTTTAAAAACGCTATGAAAACTTTTAACAGCGTTTTTCAAACGCTGTGAAAAGTCTTTTTGGTTGTAGTGACAATATCCTGTCCGCCCAAATATATGATACTATAAAACATTTCATATCAGAGATATCAATTCATTCAAGGCATCCAATACCATTCAATCATCCATAAGCAAACATGATCACTTCCAAAATAAAGTTAATCACTTCTAATTGAATTACTAACCTGAATCACTTAGATTCCTTCACTTGACATTAATTAATTTTAAATCAATTAATTAATCATCCCTTAATTATCCATCTTAATTAATCACTCTGGATTAATTATCCTTCAATTACATTCAAGTAATTATCTTTAATTAGTTACAAAAATTAATTATTCTTAACCAAAAACAGTAATTAATTTTTAATTACTTCACAAATTAATTAACTATAATTGATTAAATTAATCCTTAATTACTTATATTAATTAATTTCTCATAAATCACTTATTATTGATTAATTAATCTTAATAATCAACCTTTAATTACATCATTAATTATATAAATTAATGATTTATAATTACATTTTAATTTATCATAATCTAAATTAATTACATTAAGTAATTAATCATTAACTAAACAACAAATATTAACCACTCTTGATTAGTCTCAACCAGCAATTAACTATCTTTTTATTTACTTCATTAAATAAATTAATTACTCATTTTACAAAAGAAGTTTAAAGGAATTTAAAACCAAATTCATTTCTAAATTTGAATCAATTTAAAAATGCACTTTAACATTCAAGTTGTTAAAACAATTTAAATTTAAAAACTTTATTTGTTTAAAAACTGAGATTGACTAACTTGATTTCCATATTTAACTTTGATTTAAAACTTGTTTTAAATCTCTACTTTACAATTTAACTTCGGTTTTTTTTTAATTCGCTTTTATTTCTTTCCAATTCATTCTTATTTTTATTCTATAATTATTTCACTTCCAAAATTTACTCTTATATTTCTTCCAAAAAAAAATCCAATTCTAAATATTTTGATGACCCAGTGTACCGAAATATATTCAAGCAAACCATAGTATTCAATATTCCAATTATCAATATAATTCATCACAGAACATCAAATATTCATAAAATAGAATATTAAACAACCTAAATAATTTTGAGATATCCAGTTGGATCCCTCCAACCTGTTTCCCTGCATCCACAGACGTTAACACAATATAAAATACTAATTCCATTTCAAGGTGGAATATCGCGGTATATGGGATTTATATAATATCATCCGCTATTATGCGGTGCATAGGGTCTCATCCGCTATATAATGCTGGAAATCAATCACTCCAATATATACTATATATCACTACATAATATACCACATCAAATAAATTCAATCATTCAACCAATTATTTAAATTCAACCTTTTAATTTAAATTAAACCCAGATGAGTGAGACTAACTCAACTTTGATTTTCGTTTGCAATCCAATTCAAACCGCTCATTCTTCATTATTTTGACCTTGTATAGACATTATGCAATTTATTAATATTTGAAACAACCAAACAAATCAATTACCATTTAATAATTTTAGTTAACTAAGATTTTAATTCTGTTTTTTGCATATAAAAATCTGCATATTATTCTTTAACTACTAAACAAAAATTCTGTTTTAAACCTTACTATTTTGTTTATTTTTTTTCCAGTTAGAAGAACACTGTATACTTATAGATTTTTAACAAATTAACAAATCGTATACTCAAAATCAAGACAGCATATACCTTCCCCCAAATCACAAAGTCGTGCCTCCTTGCGAATCACCGCCATCTCCATCGCTCTCCTCCCTCACGCACGCACTACCCTCACAGTGAGTCGTCACCACTCCCAGCTCGAATTCCATCGAATGGTCGCGACTCCCGATCCTAGCACCCAACCCGATTTGAGCACTGTCGCAACCCTAAGCAAGCCCTGCCATGACCCTTGCATCCCACGTTGATCGACCTCGTGTGGCCACTGCCTAAATATGCCTTCCCAAAGTCAGCACGATGCTCGAGCTTACCCCCATGAAATCGCGGCCTCCAGGACCCAAAATCATGACTTTGGTCGCCGATCGCCTCTCCTTTTTCATTTTTTTTATACGAATGAGTTCGTTCGAGTAGAAAGGGAATGATTTTGTTTTGAACAAGAACAAAGGGAGAACGAGGGGTTTGAATGAGTTTTCAGTTATTTTCTTTTCCTTCATCGATTTTGATTTTTTTTTCCTTTTCTCCATTTTACTATGTTCGGCTGTATTGAAAATAAGAGGGGATGGGAACAGCTCGATTAGAAATGATGGGATGGGTAGCGTGTTCGAGGGGGAAAAGTAGAGTTGATTTGAACAAAAATACAGCTGACGTGAAAATTTCCTTGACCGGTCAACCTATATGTTTTAAATTAAATTAAAATTGTCTCGATAAATGCAACTTAAAATCTCAACATCCTATCGAGGCGTGCCGCTAGGTGTTTATAATGTAAAACCCCTATTTCGAACACAATGGAAAAGGTTTTGAGTCCTAATTCGATCATATGAAGAAGATTGCTTTTTGGACCCAGTTATTATATTAAATTTTTGATATAAATTCAGCATGTTTATATATCGTACGCTCACACAACAACTCCAAACATTACGAAAATTGAAATCCGATAATAATATAATATTACGGATCCAATGGAACTGGTTTCGTCGAATTCCGAGAATGTGCCTCAGAAGGCTATTTTTAAATGTCAATTTAAACGATATATTTTCAAAACTTAATACAACATTCCCAAATTCAATTTCAACACTTTTACTATCTTCAGTTCTATCAATATAAATTCCTCAAGCCTTCAAATTATTTTTAACAAGCTTAAAACCGAAGATTCAATATTTCACCCAACTTTCAATTATTAAATTCAATAATTTAATTATCAAATAAATAGTGATATTTGGAATTCAAGTTAAAATAAATCTTTCAAATATCTAAAATCAATTAGATATTCCAATTTCAAATGCTCAAAAATTCCGGATCGTCACATTCCTCCCCTCTTAAAAGAATTTCGTCCCCGAAATTGCTAGTTAAGAAGAATGGTCCAATACCCATTTACTTTTTCCCAAAACCAAACAATTCCAAACAATTCTCAAAACAATCTTGTTATTAAAGACACGCTAAACCTTTTTCTAGCTTTCCAAACTCATCCATAAGTACCAATAATATTATTTACTTTACAATTCAAATTTTAATTTAAAACCCAATTTTGAATTATCAAAATTTTCTAAAAATTTTCTAACTCCCTAAATTTTGAAAATTTTTCGCCAGCGTCTCGTTTCCACGGCTAGCTCGGTACAACTACAAAATGCTTATACGGGCTCCCAAATTCCAAAAGAAAACAAAAAGCCAAGTGGCTAGACTAGAAAATCATCAAATTTCATACAGAAATTTAAATACATACCTTTGTCGAGCGAATTTCAATTTATCCTCTGAAATCAAAAATCCCAAATTCACTTTCCTAATCCTTTAGTTCCAACTAAACAATTAGTTTCAATTTCCATTTCCAAAATCCCTTATTTCAATTCCAATTTGAAATCGTTTTGTTGCTAATGAAAATTTCTCCTAAAATTTTTGAATTTTTTTGGCAGAGTATCCTTTGTACGGAGGAGCTTTTGCAATTTGACAAGACATATAAATATATATGCATCGACCCACACGGTCGGAAAAACAAAAACAGTTCATATTTCCTATTTTTATTGCGTATGCATACCTTTATTTAGCATTTTAAGCAAGCGGCTTATTAATTTAGCAATTAGCGCGTTCAAATTCAGCCAAATGGCTTCCCAGTACCTGTACTTACTCAATTTAAATATGTAAGTGCCAAAATCATGTAACTTAACAACATTTTACATATTTAACTATTAAACATATGAGTTTCTATAAGCAATGCAGGTTAAACAATATTTATAAGCAACTTATAGGGTTCTGACATTAATTTTAATTGTCTACAACCAATTCATATACAACCTTATTCAATTTAAATGGTTTAAAACTCAATTGCTTACATTCAATTCATTTTTAAACAAAACAAACTCATATTCACTTCAGTTGATCTTAAAATCAATTTATGTAATCTCTAATAACTCATAGAATTTTAACTACCTTCGTTTATGTCAAACGACAATTCATTCTATGCAATATTATGATATCCATGTGAATAAATAATTACTTAAGTTTTATTACCAATTTAAATTGATTTCGACTCAATTTTATTTAATTCAATTCCATTTTAATTTATTCACAACCACTTTATTTAGCTCGACACATTCCACGCTTGTGTACTACTAACCATTCCCAAATTGATTCAACCCAAGCTTTTATTTAATGGGCTTTCACCCTTATTCGAAGCCAAGCTTCTATAAATTTTAAACTTAAGTTAATTTACTTTAATTTATCCCAACTTCAAACTTAATTTCACTTCTATTTGATTCTCATTTAATCAAATTCCATTTAATTCAGTCTGCATGTCCATTTTAATTTTAAATTTTAGTTCACATTCTCAATTTATAAAAATAATATTCAGCACATATTTAACTCATTTATACTCGAATTGGATTTTATTTGTAACTCAAATCATTTCTATTATAATCCAATTCCATTTTATTTTTTTACAACATCTCCACTTATTTTAATTCATTATTAATCCAAATTGAATTCTATTTTAATTCGAGTTTATTTCCAAACTTCATATTAACTTACAATCCATTTTATTTAACAGAGTTAAAATTTATTAACATACTCTATCAAATAATTTATTTAGCTAATTAGCTTATTTCCAACTTTTAAATCAATATTGGATTTTTATTACAAAAAATCACTTCATTAAATTTTCCCGAGTTCATTTTTTTTATATCTCAAGTTTGGATTTTTATTCAATGGGTTTCAATTCCTTTATAAGCTTCCAAAGTTTATTTATCTCAATTCAATACTTAATTAGTTTACGCTTATTTATTTAAGTAAGAATTTTATTCCATTCAATATTATCTATAACTCAACTGAATTTATTTCAATCAAATTTTATTTAACTCAACTCCAGTTAAATCTAGCTACATACCATTCTTTTGAATTTTATTAAGCAAGGACTTAATTCCATTTAATATCATCCAAGATATATAACAATTTAAGGAAATATTTCTTTTGTATCAAAATACATGTTGGGTAAAATTATTTCATTCACCCACCTATAAAACAATACTGTGTCAATTTATCGTGTCAGGTGTTTATAAACTCTTCTCGAATAGCGGCTTACTCTTTTATTTTAAAATTTTAGAAATACTTGTAAATTCACATAATACTATTAAAATATATTTTTATAAAAATACTTCTTATAACTCGATGTCTCAACCAGTCCATCCTTGTTTTCACAATAATTCGGTCACACTTTGATTAGGCGTAGGACTGAAAATCTATAAGTACTTAGTTCAGACCCATTTTCAACATCTACTGAAAATACTTGGAAAATAATTTTATTGAAAATATCGAAAACTTTATTTTTTAAAAATAGAGGAAATATCTTTGGCGAGAATGCTCTGGAAATCATCACCCCTATCCATGGTCGCAGTTACATCCTGGGTTACGTTGCCATCGCAGCAAAGGTCCATATAACTGTAGGCACTCCGCGCCCCTCGATTATGCCATATAACCCACAACAGATTGCAGTTACATTCCAGGGTTACGTTGCCGTCACAGCAGAGTCCATGTAAGTGTAGGCATCAACACCCTCAATTTTCGCTGTCAAAAATGAAATTCTCCACTCCCCATAGTTCATAGTTTACCGATGTAAAATCAAACGCAGACTATTGGCTCTCAGCAGCATACACGACTTTCGTTATGTCACCATAGGTCGCAGTCTACCGATGTAAAATCAAACGCAGACTGTTGGCTCTCAGCAGCACACTCGACTTTCGCTATAGTCTGCAGTAGATCGCAGTGACATCGAGTTACATTATCGTCACAGCATAACCCAAATGCCTCTGTAGGCCTCAGCGCCCTCGACTTTTGCTACACACTACACATAATCCTCAGGAACTAGTTTCGTCCGGACTCCTCACAGGATCAACTTTAGAACCCCCGTAGGGTTCAAGGCAGTACCATCATGTGGCACTCCTGAGAAGTTCATTTCAAGGGAGCGCCTTTTTCCCCAGAGCCATTGTCAAAACATTTTATACTATACACATGTAGTATCTTTCAAATCACACACCTAGTATGAATCTCATATAAATCTCCTTTTCTCAAAATCGATTATCCCAAAATCGATAATTCTCAAACTAGGCTTTCCAAATTCTAATATTGATTTTACCCAAAAATCAAAAGCCTTACCAAATCCAAAGGTTCCCAAAACCTTTTTTTCAAAATCCTCATAAGATCCTTTATATATATATAGATATATATAATTTTTTAAAAAACTTTGGATTATTTCAAATTTGTATAAAACTCCTTTTATACTTCAAACACTTTCAAAATCCTTTTCTTTCGGCAATAAATTCAACAAGGGGAGATTTATCTTATATAACAAAGATATATAACTTTGTTTATTCAAAATCAAATATTCAAATTTGATTACTTTATAAAGTCACTTACCATTTTACTTACTTCCATAAAGTAAATTTTTACCACAGAAATATCCAATTTCCACTTTACTTCATCATATGTTTCACAAAATATACCTTTCATTTGAAAATCATTTCACATTTCTTATCCACAAATTTCCACATCAATTTCATTCAAAGCCGTACGATGTACACCTATCATTTGTACGCTATACCAATCTGATCGCTCACTCGATCACACAATTTTACTTTCGAACTAGTATCATCCACCCGGCTTCCTAGTGCGGACACAGATCTAATTTCTTGATCAGAAACCGTCATTCTCCTTGCATAGTCATAACTATGATAGAGAATATCCAGAATCAATCAACAATCCATATCCAGGTTCGCCGTCGAAAATCGAGTGAAAAATCCCAACTCGGATCGATAAACTATCTCGAAATTCTGTGCTCGAATCCGGATCAAACCACTATGCGAATAGAATAATATACGTACATCTACGTATCTATCCTCATTGATTTATTATCCAAAACAATTCCCTTTCTATTCACATTCGCTTAAATTTTCATTCACTTATTTACAATTGCTTCAATCCCACTCGGATTATCACTTTAATCCTTATCTCAATTGGGTAATTTAATCATAAACAGTTTGCACTCTGACCGGCTTTAATTTAGAAAATAGCTTGAATTTTTTTTAAATAGATAAGTAGCTGAAATAATTATTAGTTTGTAAAATAGCCGTAAAATAGTTAAATAACGATAAAATGGTTGAAAATAGTCAAATAGTTATAAAATAGTTATATAATTACAAAACAGTTTAAAATAGTAATTAGTTATAAAATAGTTGAAAAACAGTAATTAGTTTATAAAACAGTTACAAAATAGTTAAATAATTCCAAAAGTAGTTATAAAATAAGTATAAGATAATTTTGGGTTTAATAAGAAATGTTGTATATATAATGAATAACTTGGAAAAATAGATTTGTACTAAAATAATTTATTTTAAAAATAGTCTAGAGTCAAACTGTTCAAGTCCCAACCTCCATATCCAATCAAATAAATTTAAATTTTCACTTCCATTTAAATTGACTCAATTCCAATTAATTTAATCAAATCCAATTTGAAGTAATTCAATTCAAATTTCAAATTTAAACCATACCGAATTATATAAATTCGAGTTAAATTTTAAATGTTGATTTAATCCTTTAAATCAAATCAACTTATATTTTTAAACCATTTAATTTTGAATCCAAATTCCTTTTTTAACCTATTTCAAGGTTCAAATAATAATTCAAATCAATACAACATTAAACCAATTTATATTCACTAACAAATACGCGTTCATATCTATTAATATGCTCAAACTCATTCTAGAGTACTACAGACTCTATTTAATGAGTAATCCCCTCCAGAGCCAAGGTTCTCGCTTAACCTGGCTCTGATACCAACTGTAACGACCTGGAATTTTCGATCCCGAAAATTCCAGATAGTTAGGAAAAAGAAGAAAGAGATAGAAGAATAAGAAGAACAGAAACACCAACATCTCACATTCGCAGCGGATAAAATATAATAACACAATTATACAAAGAAAAACTGTACTTGTCAAATTTCACTTTAACACATCAGAGTTACAACATATATACATATACAATCAACATGACTCAGATACATACAACAATATAATACAGAGGGAACTCTCAATACGTTCCTGTCATCCAGCCCGTCTCCTGAGCTCTAGAACGTCCTTACCTGAAAACCTGTAATACTCGGTCTGATCTGAGCATTACATCAAAGTAACACCCGGGTCAGGCTGGAAACCAGCGTGAGTAAACCCATCCAACATGGAATACAAAGCATACAACTTATATAAAACCTGCGGTACATCGTATCAATTTACAAATTCATAATTTGTTATAGACATCACTTATTTCACACATCAATTTTCTAAGTACCAAAATTTAGATTAAATAGTCGAATTCACTTAAATCATTTCATTCCAGCCTATTGATTTAACATATCAATCTATAAAAATTCGAAGTGGTTTCGGGTATTTTCTAATACCCGACCCCGGTCTCTTCGAGTCTCATGTCATCCTAACCCAAGTTATCCAAATGAAATACACTTCAAACTTTAAATACAGGATGTCCCTTTACACAACAATTCATCATTGATAGATAACCACAATATCCTGTCTGCCTAAACATATGATACTATAAAACATTTCATATCAGAGATATTAATTCATTCAAGGCATCCAATACCATTCACTCATCCATAAGCAAACTTGATCACTTCCAAAATAAATTTAATCACTTCTAATTGAATTACTAACCTCAATCACTTAGATTCCTTCACTTGACATTAATTAATTTCAAATCAATTAATTAATCATCCCTTAATTATCCATCTTAATTAATCATCCTGGATAAATTATCCTTCAATTACATTCAATTAATTATCTTTAATTAATTACACAAATTAATTATTCTTAACCAAAAATAGTAATTAATCTTTAATTAATTCATAAATTAATTAACTATAATTAATTACATTAATCCTTAATTACTTATATTAATTAATTTCTCATAAATCACTTATTATTGATTAATTAATCTTAATTAAACAACCTTTAATTACATCATTAATTATATAAATTAATGATTTCTAATTACATTTTAATTTATCCTAATCTAAATTAATTACATTAAGTAATTAATCATTAATTAAACCACAATTATTAATCACTCTTGATTAATCTCAACCAGTAATCAACTATCTTTTTATTTACTTCATTAAATAAATTAATTACTCATTTTATAAAAGAAGTTTAAAGGAATTTAAAACCAAATTCATTTTTAAATTCGAATCAATTTAAAAATGCACTTTAACATTCAAGTTGTTAAAACAATTTAAATTTAAAAACTTTATTTGTTTAAAAAATGAGATTCACTAACTTGAATTCCAGATTTAACTTTGATTTAAAACTTGTTTTAAATCTCTACTTTACAATTTAACTTCAGTTTTTTTTTAAATCACTTTTATTTCTTTCCAATTCATTCGTATTTTTATTCTATAATTATTTCACTTCCAAAATTTACTCTTATATTTCTTCCAAAAAAATCCAATTCTAAATATTTTGATGACCCAGTGTACCGAAATATATTCAAGCAAATCATAGTATTCAATAGTCCAATTATAAATATAATTCATCACAGAACATCAAATATTCATAACATAAAATATTAAACAACCTAAATAATTTTGAGGAATCCAGTTGGATCCCTCCAACCTGTTTCCCTGCATCCACAGACATTAGCACAATATAAAATACCAATTCCACTTCGAGGTGGAATATCGCGGTATATGTGATTTATATAATACCATCCGCTTTATGCGGAGCATAGGGTCTCATCCGCTATATAATGCGGAAAATCAATCACTCCAATATATACTATATATTACTATATAATATACCACATCAAATAAATTCAGTTTTTCAACCAATTATTTAAATTCAACCATTTAAATTTAAATTAAATCCAGATGTGTGAGATTAACTCACCTTTGATTTTCGTTTGCAATACAATTCAAACCGGCTCGTTCTTCATTGTTTTGACCTTGTATAGACATTATGTAATTTATTAATATTTGAAACAACCAAACAAATCAATTACCATTTAATAATTTTAGTTAGCTAAGAATTTAATTCTTTTTTTTTCTATTTCCTATATATTAAAATCTGCATATTATTCTTTGACTACTAAACAAAAATTCTATTTTAAACCTTACTGTTTTGTTTAATTTTTTTTCCAGTTAGAAGAACACTGTGTACTTATAAATTTTTAATAAAATTAACAAATCGTATACTCAAAATCAAGACAGCATATACCTTCTCCCAAATCACAAAGTCATGCCTCCTTGCGAATCACCTCCATCTCCATCGCTCTCTTCCCTCACGCGCGCACTACCCTCACAGTGGTCGCCAACACACCCAGCTCGAATTCAATTGAACGGTCGCGACTCTCAATCCCAGCACCTAACCCGATTTGAGCATCGCCTCAACCCTAACCAAGCCCTGCCGCAACCCTTATGTCCCACATTGATCGACCTCTTGTAGCCACTGCCTAAATATGCCTTCCCAAAGTCAGCACGATGCTCGAGCTTACCCCGCGAAATCGCGGCCTCCAGGACCCAAATCACGACTTTGGTCGCCGATCGCCTCTCCTCTTTCATTTTTTTTGTTTTATACGAACGAGTTCGTTCGAATAGAAAGGGAATGATTTTGTTTTGAACAAGAACAAAGGGAGAACGAGGGTTTTGAATGAGTTTTCTATTATTTTCTTTTCCTTCATCGATTTTGAATTTTTTTTTCCTTTTCTCCATTTTACAATGTTCAGCTGTATTTAAAATAAGAGGGGATGGGAACAACTCGATTTGAAATGAAGGGATGGGTAGCGTGTTCAAGGGGGAAAAGCATAGTTGATTTGAACAAAAATACATCTGACGTGAAAATCTCCTTGACCGGTCAACCTATATATTTTAAATTAAAATAAAATTGTCTCGATAAATGCAACTTAAAATCTCGACATCCTATCGAGGCATGCCGCTAGGTGTTTATAATTTTAAACCCCTATATCGAACACAATGGAAAAGGTTTCGAGTTCTAATTCGATCACATGAAGAAGATAGCTTTTGGACCCAGTTATTATATTAAATTTTCGATATAAATTCAGCACGTTTATATATAGTACGTTCACACGACAACTCCAAACATTACGAAAATTGAAATTCGATAATAATATAATATTATGGATCCAATGGAACTGGTTTTGTCGAATTCCGAAACTGTGCCTCGAAAGGCTATTTTTAAACGTCAATTTAAACGATATATTTTCAAAACTTAATACAAAATTCCCGAATTCAATTTCAACACTTTTACTATCTTCAGTTCTATCAATAAAATTCCTCAAGCCTTCAAATTATTTTTAACAAGCTTAAAACTGAAGATTCAATATTTCACCCAACTTTCAATTATTAAATTCAATAAGTTAATTATCAAATAAATAGTGATGTTTGGAATTCAAGTTAAAATAAATCTTTCAAATATCTAAAATCAATTAGATATTCCAATTTCAAATGCTCAAAAATTCCGGGGTGCCACACCTGCCATTAATTACAAACACAACTTTCCTTTATAATCTCTCTTAAGAGTTAAGTCTTTCCTTTTAAGCTTATTTCATAATATCTTTAACGACATCACTCATGAAATCATCCAAAAGTTTATTTTCATAAATATTTTTATCTCATTTTATTAATTTCCTAAGTAAATGAGTGTATGTAAAAAAATTTGAACAGCTTCTAATGGTTAAAAAGCTGTTTATTGATAAAACGATTTTCGGTCACTTTATCGACATTTTTTCAAAGTATTTATTTTTGTAAAAAAATTTCCAAAACAAGTTTACCACCGTTACTTTTGATTTAAATGATGGTTAAAAAGATTATTAAATCATATTAGTGACGTTATATCAAATATTCAAATATGTAAATAATTCGGATATATTAAATATGAAGTGCCCGAAATTTCGGGTAGATACACCTTTGATGTATCAACACATGTACTAAGAATCTCGGAGGATTCAACGTCATTTGTAATGGAGTTGAGAGCGTTTCGTAGGGAAATTATATAGTTTGTCATATAATTTAACTATTGTAAACGAATCTTTTTTAAAATAAATTATATATTTTGGGTTTTTTATTGGTGTTGTTATGTTGTGATATAAGCAATCTTTTAAATACACTGAATATATATACAAGTATTAAATCCTTAGAACAAAGCCATTGTGAGATTCCATTTTCCAAAACTAGGTTTTCCGTCGCTATTGTAGCCTCCGAGTTTTCTTCTCCTCCTCCCCTTTTCTAGCCTCCGTTTCGTCCCCCCTAGCCGCTCCTAACCTTCGTATGCCTCGGCCCTCCCCTGATTAGATGGAGAAGGGTTTACACCTGTAGTTTCTAAACGCAATCTTAAGAAATAATGATCTTAAAGTCTTGAGGCAACTCTAGTCAGACCTTATAGGGTTACTCCAAGGCAATATTTTCAGATCCTACGATTTCCCTCCAGTGCTATCTCACTCACAAGGTATTACCTCTTTTTCCTTATGTTAAACATGGAACAATGGCAGGTTTGCAGCGGGCTCGAATAGTAAAGGGTTTACCTCTAAATATAATAAGAGGAAGACAACTATTAGAACATGGAAAGCTATTATTATAAAGGAAGACATCAAAATTCAATCAATTAGTGTGTTCTAGAATGATGAACAAAGCAATTGATTCAGCTAAAAGGTATTTGGATAATTCTATTGTGATTTATATAGTTGGCCCACATCCGTATTATTATTACTTTAGATCTTATATTGAAAGAATATGGAAACCTAAAGGGGAATTTTTCATTCACATTAAAGAAAATATATTTTCATAATTAAATGTATAGATGGGGAAAACTAAGACAAAATCTTAGCATGGGGTCCATACTTTTATGATAAGAAATTGATGATGATAGAGATGGTCGCCAGATCTCGGTCTTTCAAAAGAAATGTACAGGAATTAGTATAACTGCATCGATCTTGGGCAGTTCGTTTAAAATGGACCATTTTTTTAAGGCACAATTAAAATTTCATATGCTACGGTTTTGACAGAAATCAATAATGACTTCGAATTCCCAAACGAAGTACCCAAAGTAAATGAAAACAATGAATTTTTTTCAACCCATGGAATATAAATGGAAACCTGTCGTATGTTCAAATAGCAGCTGCTTTGGTCACTCACTGAAGTTTTGCACATTTGAAAAGGCATGGATGGCCAAAATAGCCACAACCCAGAATTGTACATCGAATAACAAGGAAAACCCTTAGCTAGACAGTTCAGACAACATGTAAACACAAAGCTATTTCCAAAACAAAATGACCAATACAATTTCTAGTCATAATAAAATAGAATAAATACATGGTGATAATCTCAATATTAAATTACTAGTACATCAAAATAGTCAAGAATTGAGGCTAGAGTGCTCCAAAACAATCTCTAGTTTAGATGAAACATCATAGACAAGATAGATAAACCTTAACTCAATATCATGTATAATTTTAATATTACATCAAACGATCAATGTCACAGTTTAAATCAAAATTTTCAACAGGAATTAAATGCGCATATTGGTTCTAGAAATCTAGAAAATACAACAAGTATGCAACATGAAGGATCTCGCATGGTGCAGAATAGTCAGCAGCTGCTGCCTACTGACATACTGTAGAGAAGCAATATCGATTCTACTACTCAAAATTCCCAGTTAATATACAACGTTGGTTCAACAACAAGAGCCAAGAAACCAAAAAACAACGATAGGAGTAGGCTTTATTCTAATTTACTATAACCTAATCAGCTGACATGTTTGATAACCCTGCATAACAAAATATTATTTCTCATTTGAACATAGGGAGAAAACTTCCTAACGATTCCCAATGAATTTAATAGCTTGGAATGTAAGGGGTCTTAATTCCCATTTAAGCAATTAGATGTGATGAATATTCTAAAAAAAAGTTCCTTTAGTAGGTTTATTAGAGAATAAACTTATAAAGAGTAAAACTAATGACGTGTATCAATGTTTTTATGAAGGATGGGATTTCACTTTTAATAAGGACCAACAAAACAAAAGTAGAATTCTGGTCCTATGGGACGCTAACATATGATAATATACGGTAATTTATAAAAGCTAGCAATTTATTTCAGGTTTGGTAAAGAATAAAGTAGATTTGGTTTTTATTGCACAATTGTTTATGCACACAATCAATCAGATAAGGGAACTAAACTATGGGTGTAACGACCCGTAAATTCCGTTAATTAAAATTGTCGTATTTATTTGATTTTGGAATTAAATTAATAAGGAAATATAATTGTTATAATTGGTAACGAAGTAAATGTTAATAATTAACCTATGAAATATTGCATTGGTTGTAATAGACTTAATTATAAAGATTGAATTTAATAAACCCTATTTATTTGGAACCTTGTTTATTGATATACAAAATATAATAAATGAGTTATTACAAGAGAGTGAAATTTAAATAGAATGCTAATGAATGAATAGAGGAAAGGATTAAACATGTGTATAATTTAATACGAGAAAGGAAAGTAATGAATTGATTAGGTAATAAAAACATTGTAACGGTAATTGGAATAAATTAAGAAATATGTTAGTATAAGTTAATTATTAATAACGGAAAGGAAATCCAACCAATTCAAGTTAAAAGTTACACTTGGTTATAAATATAATATAAGATAACTAATAAATATTGAATAAATTTTGGAATAGGTTGTAATAAATGTTAATTGAGTAAAACCAGTGTTATGTAAGTAATTTCAATATTGGGGTGTAAATAATGAACCTCTAAAAGTGTAATTATAAGTTAATGACAATATCTATTGTACGTTACTTATTTTATTAGGGTGTTAGGTTAATTTGTAATCAAATTCAATTAATTCACTAAATTATTGCAGTTAACGTGGAATAAATCGATGGGGAAATTAATTTAAAAGACAAAGATTTGTATATTTTTTGTCTCAAGGACAAGGCTTCAATATTTTTACCACAAGGACAAATATTCTTCTAAAAATTATTCATAAGGACAAACATTTTCCAAAATTATTCATAAGGACAACAAAACTGCTACTGAGCTAAAAACTGATACCTAAAAACTGCTACCGATAACTACAAACTGATACCTAAAAACTGCTATCAATAACTAAAAACTGATACCTACAGAAAGTTGTCCTTCAGGATAAAATATTGAAGGTCTGTCCTTGAGGCTAAAAAACTGTGAAATTTTGTTCTTGACAATAATTTCCTGTAAATCGATAAGTGAAGAATGTTGAATTCAATAAGATATAACCAAGGTAGAATTCCATTCACAAGAAGATTTATGTAATAAGAAGAATGAAATCAAGATGAAATAATCAATTGAGATTTTCAAATTTTAATTTATGAGAAAAATTGACAAAATTCCAATATAATTGAAATACAGTAATTTATGAAATAAAAGATGGAAATTGGAAAATATTAATATAACGAAACATAAAACAATGTTAACTATGTTAGTTGAGTAATAATTAGTTTAATATTAAGTTTGTAATCGAATAAAATCAAATTTAGAGTATGAATCTAATGATAATTTTACTTATAAAATGACAGTTGATATTAAATGAAATCAAACATCAAAATATTATGTTAATAGAAGTTTAAAATGGAATCTAAGGATATTAGTATAATAGATTTTGAATCAAACGTTGATTTCATCCGGTGTAATATTGAATTGGATAATATGAATAAAGATTTAACTTATATTTTCTAAATTCAATGAAATTGAAAATTTAGCACTAAAATTTATAAGTTAATCAACGATGAATTGATATTTAAAATTTTGTTAACCCATTTTAAATGATTTAAGAAGTTGAACATGTGGGAATTCGTCAATTTCCGAAATAAAATCGGAAACTTGATTTAATTTTTTTAATTTTTCATTTTTTTAGTTAATATAAAAATAGCCATTTTGGCCACTGATTCGGATTTCGACGAAATCAGTTTCATCAGATCCGAAACGG
Organism: Allium cepa; assembly: GCA_030765085.1. Lineage (NCBI taxonomy): Eukaryota > Viridiplantae > Streptophyta > Magnoliopsida > Asparagales > Amaryllidaceae > Allium > Allium cepa. The sequence continues at coordinate 952,132,935 of CM060932.1, forward strand.
TGAATTATAATAGTGTTTCAAGTTCCGTAGCGATCAGACTTGTCGTTTGATCGTACGGACTCGAAACGCCTTGAAATTTATGCAATTGAAATCAATTGGAAATTTTTGCTTTTAGCATAACTTCTTCATACGATGGAATTTGGACTTGAAACCTTTTCCATCGCGTTTAAAATATTTTAAAACACCTATTTTGATATATGAGTTTAACCAATTTCGTCCCGGAGTCAGAACGGGCTTTTTGGGCCACGTTCGCGTTAGCGCGTATATCTATCAACCCGATCCATCTATTTTTTCAACTTGCTTATAAATACACTGCTAAACCCTAGCCTTCGCCTATTCTCGTTTATCTACGCGTAAAATTTCATCAGTTCCTCTTCTTCTTCAGTGGATGCAAACCCTAGATCCAATTTCAATCCAAAATTAAAGTCAAAAATTCAAAGTCCTCAGAAAATTCAGAAAAAAATATACGCTGAAGCTCTCGAAATGCGTAACCTGCTGGTGCGATTCATTTTTCAATTCGAGTTATCATTTGCTCTGAAATTAAAGGTTTATCCACGGCCGTTCCTCATCGCCGCGATAAAATTCGTCGGATCGAGAAACCCTTCCTGGGTTTTGGAGAGGAAGCCGAGGGGATCACATCTATATAATTTGTTTGTCGATTCAACGGCCTGATTCGCCGTAAAAATTCGATTAGGGTTCGGTTAGGGTGGCGGCTGCCTCCCTATTCACGGCCGACAGTAAGATAGTGGTGGTCACGGTGGGTCGGCATGGAAGGAGAAGGTCGAGTGGGGTCCCTTGGTGTAGGAGGCGGTCGCGATTGGCCGTGGACAAAGCGGCGTCGTCGTTGTTTTTTTGCGTGAAACAGTAGCGTGTTGTGCGTGCTGGAGTGTGAATCTGGAAGAAGGCTTGCGTGTTGACTTTGGGTGGGAATGACGTGGCAAGTATGGATTAAAATGTGTTCTTTTTTCTATTTTATTTTTATTTAAAATTCAAGTGCAATAATCGCTATAACTCTTACATACGATATCTGATTTACGCACGGTTTCTTTTGTTAGAATCGTATTGAAATTCCGAACCAGATGACGCTGGTTTGGACGAATTCTGAGACGGTCAATTTTTTGGGTTTAAATTGAATATTTATTCAATTTGAACTCAAAAGGTGAGTGTTTTAAACCACTCACAACTTCTAAAATTTCTTATATTTGTTAAATTGATTTTAGATATGAGTAGAAATTTATTTATGACTGTTTGACATGTTTTATTCAATATCTCAGTTAAATCGTATTTTTTTAATTTAACTGTGAATTAATTTTATTATTGCATAAAAATTTGACAGTTAAAATTTATTTATTTGCATATAAACTGCTAGTTAAATAGTTATTAAATTTATTATTGAATATAAACTGTTAGTTAATACCTGTATTTATTACCTGTTATATTTTATATGCTCTATATTGATGTTTGTTTAAATTGGATGATGATTTGCAATAAATGGTTGACGATTGATATTTGGATGAATGAATGTTTATTTATATTAACTGCAAGTTGTTATGCATTTCATTTCATTTGGGATTGCGGTTTGAAATGATATACAACCGTATTTTTATTATTAAATTGCGGATTGAAATGATAAATATCCGTATCACTTGACCATAGGGTAGAAAATTATATACAGGCACCGCGATATATGTATATAAAATTATTTGTTTGAAAGGATTTTATGGTTTTGGATAGGATACGGTTTAATAAATATTAATTTTTGACGTTATATAAAATCTTATTTTATGTACATATATGGTTAAATTATTGAATTTAAGCTGTGTATAAATTTGTTAAATAAAATATATAAGATGAATAATGGAGCTTGATTATTCATATTATATGGTTAAGTACATGTTAAGATATTGAGAATATATAGAGTTTTTAATGTTTTAAATCAATTTATATTGGGAGTTAAGTTGAAAATTCATTTGGAATCGACCTTAATTAAGAATTTAACTTCATAAGTTGATGTAGAATTTATTAACTAGAAATTTTAAAAGGTATGATATTTATAACTGAAATTTTATTCAAGATGGATTAAATGAATATTTCTAGTATAAATAAATTGGAGGAAATTTTGATAGTTAAAAGTAATTTGAGTTTTATTTAAAATGATTTCGGATTTATTATGCCAACATTTCAAAATAAATAATAGGACTTTAAATTGTTGAATAGAAATTTCCAACCTTAGTTCCAATTGTTTAATATTCAAAGTTTGAAATATATTGAAACTGAAGTGGTTTATTGAAACTGAAAGCGATTTTAAATTTATGGATTTTGACTTAATCTTAAATGAAATAAATGGTAAGTCGCGGAAGTTATTTTATTTTATAAAGTAATATAAAATCAACTATTTTATTCTATATACTGTTGAATATCCAAAACCATTCAAGTTTTAGAAGTTATGGTTTTAAAGCTATGAATTTCGAAGTATTATGTTTTGAAAGTTATAATCCAAATGTTTGGTTTTCAGATATTATAAATTTTAAGCAGTATGATTTTGGAAAAAAAATATATTTGAAATAAAATGATATTATTGATTTGGGTTCTATAAAAATAATATCGAAATGAGTTGTTTTCGAAATGGGAATGATATCGTATTTATGGGTTTGGAAATGGATAATTATTTTCTAGTTTTAAAGTATAAACTATTTTGAAGACCGCGGTGTTATAATAACGTTTGGTTGTTGAAGAGACCGGGATCGGAAGTTGTCGTACTCTCTGCCAACCCCGAAAACCACTTTAACAACCGTGTACGCGGTGGAGATTCCAGAATGAAGTAGGATGGTGGTGGTGTTTCCTTTAAGGTAAATACGTGGACCCGACTCCCGTGAGTTGGCATAAGGTGGCTAAAACAGGAGCGATCGACGGGTTAATAAGGTACCACCTTTGATCAGACACATCCCCTTGATATTATACTTTGACTTTGGATTGATCGGTGGCCACTTTTGATTTTATTTGGGGGTGTGGCTCGAGGTGGGCGGTAGCTGTGCGCTACGCGTTACCACCGACCCGAAAGCGTAATTGGTATATCTACCCTGGCATTGCTAGTTGTGCCGTGTCACCTACCCTATCGCGCCTTGTACGAGTTTCTATTTGTGTCGTACCTATGGAGTATCCTCTGGTAGCCTCCCGATCAGGAGGTATTACGGTACTGTATAGACTATTGGCATTATTTGTGTTAAGGGCTATATGGGTAACGCTTTAACGCTATTAAAAAGTAAGTTTATTTTACAAATAGACACTATTGTAATAGCGCAATATACTATATAGTAAATAGTTTAACGGATCTTTAGGAGATGTAAATCCCGAGCATCTCTTGAGTTACTGCACTCATATTTATTTCTGTTAATTTAACTCACATAAGATCTTTTAGTTCTGACTCGAGTGTTTTGTCTTTTCAAATTCGCTCGGGTCAGTCCGAGCATTTCAGGATCGAAGAATTTAGATCTGGAGGACGAAGACGGAGATTTCTACTATTATTATTAATTATATTCCACTACACTATTTAATTCCGCTGCATTGATTATGATTGTTATGTGAACTCTGATATTTATTGTATAAAGAAGAATCAAATGTTTGTAAACAGTTTATGAACTGTACATTTATTATTATATTTTATCCTTCCGCTGTGAGATTCTATTTTGTTTTTCTTTCCCTGTTTTTTTTCCTTATTTACCCCATAACAATCCGCCCTTCCGTATGGTTTGAATTGGCACGTGTGTCAGTTTAAATCGTGCGAAAAGGCTGGACGTTACAGTTGGTATCAGAGCTTTGGTTTAGCGATAAACCTTAGATTTGTGGGGTCTGACTCTTCGATAATAGGGTAGTAATACCCTATGGGAGTCGCTGAGTGTATATATGAGAGAGCGTAATTGTTAGTGTTATAAGAAGGTTTTAATATTGTGTTAATCTGTTCCGTTTTGTATTTATAAATTCTGGTTGATGCATGAGACGCTATGACATCAACAGGGATTTCTAAACACTTAATAGGACGGACCGACATAATATTTGTTTTAATATAGGTGAATGAAATAATTTTGCCTATTATATTTTCTATATATATAAAATAATTTTTTATAAATGATATATACTGGGTTGAAATATGATGGTGGTTAGGTAATGAAATTTTTAAATAATAGCTGAATTAAGAGGGAGAATAAAATAATTAAAATTGGAAATTTAGAACTTAAGTTCCGGGGTTTTGAAACTTTCTTTTGAATGATTTTGAAATATAATAATTTTATTAGAAGTATTTTCTGATATAAATATTTCAATATAATTTGAAAGAAATGTTTTAAATGAAATTTGGAAAAAGAAATAAGTTACGTACTTCCCTCTCTGTCGCTGGAAAATAATTTCGGTGATGAGTGCACGCATCACCGATGTTCATTTTCGAGTTTCGATGTGGGAAGGCCACTGTAGTAGTTTTACTACAGATTTATTTTGATAAACAAAAGAGAATTTTTAATTTATTTTAAATATACTTGGATATGGATAAGTTGTAAGCATATTTATCTATTATTTTAAAATGATTTTTGAATAAAACCCGGTATTTAAATTAAGTTTCTGTTAATTAATAGTTTCAATTACTGTGGTGAATTGGAACGTAGGTAATTAATAAATTAAAACCTCTAAAGGAAATAAGAGATTTAATGCTAGGTTATGAATGAAATTAAAGGTAAATTTGAAATTGTAACTTATAAAACAATGATGTAATTATTGAACCATTAAATTATTAAAAGAATTGAGAAAAAACGTGTATAACTTTCAATTACATTCTTAAATCATATATATAACTTACCATATAATAAAAATTAAAATGTCGATAATAAAAGGTAATAGGAAATCTTACAAGTAAAGCTTGAGGTAATGAAAGTATTCAATGAATTTGCTGTTATAAATAAGAATTTAATGTTATAAACTTAAGTTATGATTGAAACTTTACTATAAGTAAATATAATTAAAGGTAGGTATTATAAATGGAATTTAGTAATAAATGAAAGAAAATAAATAAAATTAAGTAGTATATATGGGAGATAATAAACTTAAGTAAAAGATTGAAGCTATTTATTAACAAAATACGTAGAAAAGATGAATGCAGCAAATATATATAATTGTAGACTTAAGTTAATGTAATAATATGCTAAGAAATAAATTTTCACATGGATACTACAAACAAATGAAGTTATGCAGTATGAAATGAAAAGAGAAAATGAATTTTATATATAAGTATAAGTGCAAACAAGTGTAATAAACACTAGAGTAATAGATGGAAATAAAGGTGGTAAGAAATAAATGTAAAATAAAAAGGGATAAACCATTATATAAATAAAAGGAATCAAACAACTAATGTATGAAGTGAAATTATAATAAGTAAAGTTGATTTGTTGTTTGGATTTGTTGTTGTTTAGTGTATGGTTGTTTGGGCAAGGATACTTTAAAATTGGATTGGATGAATGAATAATCTATCTAGTTTTATCTAAGGCTGTTAAGTAAATGATGCGCTAGTAGTTATTCTTCATTCCGTACAATTTAAAAGTTTGAACACGAACAACTATTTGTTTATTTGATTGAATGATTGTCTTTGTATTTGTTGTGTATGATGTTGTTGAAATTGATGGTTGCTGGATTCGTTTATTGTTAATGGTTGAAACCACTTAAATATTTCATTTTATATAATTGTTAACTTTTTGGATTATATAAGTGAAATGCAGGTTATGGAAGCAATTGCTACTGCTTTTGGTTCCATAAAATAAGCGTAAATTGCCCGACAAATAGGTACGTTTTCGGATTACGGTTTATAGCGCTATTTTATATATTTTCCCGTGATTGGGATATAATATTTTGGATATTATATGTGATATTTTGTTATATTTAATATTATATTTTCTCCCAAGCCTCTCCGTACAAAGGAGACTCTGCCAAAATTTTCCGTAAATTTTGGACTTAGAAAAATTTGAAAATGTTTTACAAACTTTAATAATTTATGTATAAAAGATTTAAGTGGGTATAAATTGGTATATTTTATTTTAAATTATTTTATTTTGTAAACTTATTTGTCTATAAATTTAATATTTAAGAAAGATATATTGATTTCTTATTTCTTCTTTTCCCTTCTTTTCCTTTTCGGGGACGAAAAGTTTTGAATGGGGGAGATTGTAATGACCCGTAAATTCCGTTAATTAAAATTGTCATATTTATTTGATTTTGGAATTAAATTAATAAGGAAATATAATTGTTATAATTGGTAACGAAGTAAATGTTAATAATTAACCTATGAAATATTGCATTGGTTGTAATAGACTTAATTATAAAGATTGAATTTAATAAACCCTATTTATTTGGAACCTTGTTTATTGATATGCAAAATATAATAAATGAGTTATTACAAGAGAGTGAAATTTAAATAGAATGCTAATGAATGAATAGAGGAAAGGATTAAACAGGTGTATAATTTAATACGAGAAAGGAAAGTAATGAATTGATTAGGTAATAAAAACATTGTAACGGTAATTGGAATAAATTAAGGAATATGTTAGTATAAGTTAATTATTAATAACGAAAAGGAAATTCAACCAATTCAAGTTAAAAGTTACACTTGTTATAAATATAATATAAGAGAACCAATAAATATTGAATAAATTTTGGAATAGGTTGTAATAAATGTTAATTGAGTAAAACCAGTGTTATGTAAGTAATTTCATTATTGGGGTGTAAATAACGAACCTCTAAAAGTGTAATTATGAGTTAATGACAATATCTATTATACGTTACTTATTTTATTATGGTGTTAGGTTAATTTGTAATCAAATTCAATTAATTCACTAAATTATTGCAGTTAACGTGGAATAAATCGATAATGAAGAATGTTGAATTCAATAAGATGTAACCAAGGTAGAATTCCATTCACAAGAGGATTTATGTAATAAGAAGAATGAAACCAAGATGAAATAATCAATTGAGATTTTTAAATTTTAATTTATGAGAAAAATTGACAAAATTCCAATATAATTGAAATACAGTAATTTATGAAATAAAAGATGGAAATTGAAAAATATTAATATAACAAAATATAAAACAATATTAACTATGTTAGTTGAGTAATAATTGGTTTAATATTAAGTTTGTAATCGAATAAAATCAAATTTATTAGAATTAATTTGCAATTAATTGAATTAATTGCAGTAACATTTGAACACTGTATTTACCGAAATAATTGACCCTAAATTTGATATGTGAATTTGCTTTTAGTTATTAAAAATGTAATAAAGGGATTAATTTCAATTAAATGGATTTAATATTTAAAAATTACGTAAATATTTATTTAAATGAAATTGAAGTTATTTATGTAATGAGTATGAATCTAATGATAATTTTGCTTATAAAATGACAGTTGATATTAAATGAAATCAAACATCAAAATATTATGTTAATAGAAGTTTAAAATGGAATCTAAGGATATTAGTATAATAGATTTTGAATCAAACGTTGATTTCATCCGGTGTAATATTGAATTGAATAATATGAATAAAGATTTAACTTATATTTTATAAATTCAATGAAATTGAAAATTTAGCACTAAAATTTATAAGTTAATCAACGATGAATTGATATTTAAAATTTTGTTAACCCATTTAAAATGATTTAAGAAGTTGAAAATGTGGGAATTCGTCAATTGTTGAAATCAAATAGGAAACTTGATTTAATTTTTTTAATTTTTAATTTTTTTTAATTAATATAAAAATAGCCATTTTGGCCACTGACTCGGATTTCGACGAAATCAGTTTCATCAGATCCAAAACGGTGAATTATAATAGTGTTTCAAGTTCCGTAGCGATCAGACTTGTCGTTTGATCGTACGGACTCGAAACGCCTTGAAATTTATGCAACTGAAATCAATTGGAAATTTTTGCTTTTAGCATAACTTCTTCCGATGAAATTTGGACTTGAAACCTTTTCCATCGCGTTTAAAATATTTTAAAACACCTATTTTGATATATGAGTTTAACCAATTTCGTCCCGGAGTCAGAACGGGCTTTTTGGGCCATGTTAGCGTTAGCGCGTATATCTATCAACCCGATCCATCTATTTTTTCAACTTGCTTATAAATACACTGCTAAACCGTAGCCTCCGCCTATTCTCGTTTATCTGCGCGTAAAATTTCATCAGTTCCTCTTCTTCTTCGTTGGATGCAAATTCTAGATCCAATTTCAATCCAAAATCAAAGTAAAAAATTCAAAGTCCTCAGAAAATTCAGAAAAAAATATACGCTGAAGCTCTCGAAATGCGTAATCTGCTGGTGCGATTCATTTTTCAATTCGAGTTATCGTTTGCTTTGAAATTAAAGGTTTATCCACGTCCCTTCATCATCGTTGCGATAAAATTTGTCGGATCGAGAAACCCTTCCTGGGTTTTGGAGAGGAAGCCGAGGAGATCACATCTATATAATTTGTTTGTCGATTCAACGACGCTGCAAAAATTCGATTAGGGTTTGGTTAGGGTGGCGGCTGCCTCCCTATTCACGGCCGACGGTAAGATAGTGGTGGTCACAGTGGGTCGGCATGGAAGGAGAAGGTCGAGTGGGGTCCCTAGGTGTAGGCGGCGGTCGCGATTGGCCGTGGACGAAGCGGCGTCGTCGTCGTTTTTTTGCGTGAAACAGTAGCGTGTTGTGCGTGCTAGAGCGTGGATCTGGAAGAAGGCTCGCGTGTTGACTTTGGGAAGGAATGACGTGGCAAGTATGGATTAAAATGTGTTCTTTTTCCTATTTTATTTTTATTTAAAATTCAAGTGCAATAATCGCTATAACTCTTACATACGATATTCGATTTACGCACGGTTTCTTTTGTTAGGATCGTATTGAAATTCCGGACTTGATGACACTGCTTTGGACGAATTTTGAGACGGTCAATTTTTTGGGTTTAAATTGAATATTTATTCAGTTTGAATTCAAAAGTTGAGTGTTTTAACCCACTCACAACTTCTAAAATTTCTTACGTTTGTTAAATTGATTTTAGATATAAGTAGAAATTTATTTATGACTATTTGGCATGTTTTATTCATTATCTCGGTTAAATCGCATTTATTTAAATTAACTGTGAATTAATTTTATTATTGCATAAAAATTTGACAGTTAAAATTTATTTATTTGCAGGTAAACTGCTAGTTAAACAGTTATTAAATTTATTATTGAATATAAACTGTTAGTTAATACCTGTATTTATTACCTGTTATATTTTATATGCTCTATATTGATGTTTGTTTAAATTGGATGTTGATTTGTAATAAATGGTTGACGATTGATATTTGGATGAATGGATGTTTATTTATATTAACTGCAAGTTGTTATGCATTTCATTTCATTCGGGATTGCGGTTTGAAATGATATACAACCGCATTTTTATTATTAAATTGCGGATTGAAATGATAAATATCCGTATCACTTGACCATAGGGCAGAAAATTATATACAGGCGCCGCGGTATATATATAAAATTATTTTTTTGAAAGGATTTTATGGTTTTGGATAGGATACGGTTTAATAAATATTAATTTTTGACCTTATATAAAATCTTATTTTATGTACATATATGGTTAAATTATTGAATTTAAGCTGTGTATAAATTTGTTAAATAAAATAAATAAGATGAATAATGGAGTTTGATTATTCATATTATATGGTTAAGTACATGTTAAGATATTGAGAATATATAGAGTTTTAAATGTTTTAAATCAATTTATATTGGAAGTTAAGTTGAAAATTCATTTGGAATCGAGCTTAATTAAGAATTTAACTTCATAAGTTGATGCAGAATTTATTAACTTGAAATTTTAAAAGGTATGATATTTATAACTGAAATTTTATTCAAGATGGATTAAATGAATATTTCTAGTATAAATAAATTGGAGGAAATTTTGATAGTTGAAAGTAATTTGAGTTTTATTTAAAATGATTTCGGATTTATTATGCCAATATTTCAAAATAAATAATAGGACTTTAAATTGTTGAATAGAAATTTCCAACCTTAGTTCCAATTGTTTAATATTCAAAGTTTGAAATATATTGAAACTGAAGTGGTTTATTGAAACTAAAGCGATTTTAAATTTATGGATTTTGACTTAATCTTAAATGAAATAAATGGTAAGTCGCGGAAGTTATTTTATTTTATAAAGTAATATAAAATCAACTATTTTATTCTATATACTGTTGAATATCCAAAACCATTCAAGTTTTAGAAGTTATGGTTTTAAAGCTATGAATTTCGAAGTATTATGTTTTGAAAGTTATAATCCAAATGTTTAGTTTTCAGATATTATAAATTTTAAGCAGTATGATTTTGGAAAAGAAATATATTTGAAATAAAATTGATATTATTGATTTGGGTTTTATAAAAATAATATCGAAATGAGTTGTTTTCGAAATGGGAATGATATCGTATTTATGGGTTTTGAAATGGATAATTATTTTCTAGTTTTAAAGTATAAACTATTTAAAGACCGCGGTGTTATAATAACGTTTGGTTGTTGAAGAGACCGGGATCGGAAGTTGTCATACTCTCTGCCAACCCCGAAAACCATTTTAACAACCGTGTACGCGGTGGAGATTCCAGAATGAAGTAGGATGGTGGCGGCGTTTCCTTTAAGGTAAATACGTGGACCCGACTCCCGTGAGTGTGCATAAGGTGGCTAAAACAGGAGCGATCGACGGGTTAATAAGGTAGCACCTTTGATCGGACACATCCCTTCGATATTATACTTTGACTTTGGATTGATTCGGTGGCCACTTTTGATTTTATTTGGGGGTGTGGCTCGAGGTGGGCGGTAGCTGCGCGCTACGTGTTACCACCGACCCGAAAGCGTAATTGGTATATCTACCCTGGCATTTCCTAGTTGTGCCATGTCACCTACCCTATCGCGCCTTGTACGAGTTTCTATTTGTGTCGTACCTATGGAGTATCCTCTGGTAGCCTCCCGATCAGGAGGTATTACAGTACTGTATAAACTATTTGCATTATTTGTGTTAAGGGCTATATGGGTAACCCCTTAACGCTATTAAAAAGTAAGTTTATTTTACAAATAGACACTATTGTAATAGCGCAATATACTATATAGTAAATAGTTTAACGGATCCTTAGGAGATGTAAATCCCGAGCATCTCTTGAGTTACTGCACTCATATTTATTTCTGTTAATTTAACTCACATAAGATCTTTTAGTTCTGACTCGAGTGTTTTGTCTTTTCAAATTCGCTCGGGTCAGTCCAAGCGTTTCAGGATCGAAGACTTTAGATCTGGAGGACGAAGACGGAGATTTCTACTATTATTATTAATTATATTCCACTAACTATTTAATTCTGCTGCATTGATTATGATTGTTATGTGAACTCTGATATTTATTGTATAAAGAAGAATCAAATGTTTGTAAACAGTTTATGAACTGTACATTTATTATTATATTTCATCCTTCCGTTGTGAGATTCTATTTTGTTTTTCTTTCCCTATTTTTTTCCTTATTTACCCCATAACAATCCGTCCATCCGTATGGTTTGAATTGGCACGTGTGTCGGTTTAAATCGTGCGAAAAGGCGGGACGGTACAATGGGATTGCATTAAATTAACTGCTAGTACTTTCAACTTACCTTGGACAGTAGCAGGCGATTTTAATGTTATTCTATACAGGCAAGATGGAATCAACAATGGTACATACTTTATGAATCAATATGCGCAGTTTGTTGAATGTATTGGAACCTCGGACTTATTTGAGCCACCAAGTATAGGAAACTACTATACTTAGAGTAGAGGACATAACATGTCAGCGCATAGTAAATAGACAAATTTTTATTAATAGGGAATGTTTCAATAGATTCCCTAATTTCTCGATGTCTTTGCAAACCACCTGACGAGTGATCATACATCAATTATTTTTAACTTTATGACTCCAATGACGAATATAAAAGGAATTCCTTTCAAATACAAGAATTTGTGGCATTATAAGTCGGACTATCTTGACACTATTCAGCCAGTGTGGGGAGAATTTTGTGTTGGAAATCCTCCTTTTCAGCTTATCTCTAAGCTAAAAAAAACAAAGAAACACCTTTGGCATTGGAATAAATATCATAATAGCGAGGAAAAGACCGTTGAGCTAATAAGATGAGAGTTAGATGTGGTTTATGCGAATCTAACTAATCATCCAAATAGTTCGCTTGTGCTAGAACTCCATAAGCAGAAAGCGAAACAAATTTCAGATTTGCAACATAGACATACCACCAAGAATATTCAACGATCAAATATAAAATAGTTAACTCAAGGAGAAAGAACTTCACAATTTTTCACTCCATTTTGCTGCTACAAGATCAAAAACAATAATGGACCTCACGGTTGATGAATAGGGTAATTGGGTAAATGTAAACGGGAAATTGAACATGGAAGCTTTATAATATTTTATAGAATTATTTAATTCTGCTTCCACAAATTTAAATTTCTCATATGTAACTTGTAACAAAATTCTCTCGGATAATGCAAGAAATGCATTGGATAGGCCTTTGAAATAGACAAAGTCAAAAAGGAAATGTTTCAAATCGATGATAATGATTCTAGTGGCCTGGATGGTTTCAATTCTAAATTCTAGCAATTGCATTGGGATTTGATAGAAAATTTATTTGTGGAAAGAAATGTTGGCATTTGGTGGTTAAGTAAGATAAGTAGGGAAATTAACCATATCTTTTTATGCTTAATCCCTAAAAATGTAGATCTACAGACTCTATCAGATTGCAGGCTAATTTCTCTATGCAATGTAATCAAAAAAAAATGTCCAATCTGTTATGTAATAGAAAGAAGAATTATCTCAATAATCTAATATCAATAAATCAAAATGCATTCACTTCGAAGAGAATTATCACTTCGAAGAGAATTATCATATATGACTCTCTTCTAGCGTACAAAATAGTGAGGGGTTCTAATAGGAAGACCAATAATATATTCATAAAGTGGACCTGCATAAAGCATACGACAAAATACATAGGAATCTCATATATCATATGTTACTATATATGAGATTTTCTATAAAAAAAAATTCACACTTGATATATGAATGTATATCCATTTTCTCTTTCTCAATCCTTCTGCATACGATCCACATAGGATTCTTTAATAGCAACAGAGGCATACGACAAGGAAATCCCCTATCTCCTTTACTGTTTACTATTGCAATGGAATTTATTACAATTTTATCAGACTTATAATTCTACGAAGGCAACCTTGATCTGGTTCTTCCTATTGAACCAACACTCACTCATTTAATATATGTTGATAAGTTTTAAGTGTTTACAAAAGCTAACACTTAAAATGCAGAAAGCAATGTCAAAATAATGAATATCATAAAAGAGTGTGGGTTTAGAAATGAATGAACATAAAACTATATTACATTTTAGCAAAGGGGAAAAATACAAAACTTAAATCCTTAACGTATTGAATGTCCAAATAGGGGATCTCCTAGTTATGTATTTGGGAATTCCCTTACCTTACAACAAACTAAAATCGAGGGATTTTGGAGTGCTGTTAGATAAAATCCATAATAAATTCTATAATTAGAAAAATAAGATGCTGAATGTAACCAGCAAAATTAAACTAATCAAAACTATAATCTATCCATTGATTAAGTTTTGAATTCATTTTTTTTAGCTACAAGTACTAATAATAAACAAAATAAATGCAATGTATGCAAATTTTGCATGAAGAAACAAAAGTACATGCACTGGGGAGGTATATGTCATCCCAAATTTGAAGGAGTGAGTCTAAGAAAATTGCAGGATTTGATGAAAGCAATAACACTTAAAATTACATTGAGATTCATTCAATGAGGGTGTTTGTGGTATTAGTGGATGATAAATAGGTACTGCAAGAATACAATATCAAAGTAGATAATAATGCATCATACATGTGGAACTATTTCTCAATACTAGAACAAAAGTCATGGATACCATTGAAAGGAAGGTGGTAAATGGAAACAACACAAGTCTCTGGTTTGACTCATGGGCTAACAGTCGGTCAATAGTCGACATGGTGGAAGAGGAATATGTGTCAATCATTAGTGGCCATAACAAGAAGGTTTTTTCTCTTATCTCCAATGGATGATGGAGAGAAGGTAACCCCTATTTTCCTCCTCACATTACCTAACAAATTAGTAAAATCCTTATAATTCGTAGCAGTTCCGAAGATCACTGGTCATGGAAATTTCGTAATAAAGGAAAATTTTCTTCTAGCTCAGCTTGGAACCAAGTCAACGAGGTGAATAGTGAGTTAAATTGGTGTAAACATATCCGGAACATAGCATGTGCGCCTAAAATGTCACTATATGCTTTGTTAGCAAAATCTAACAAGTTACACACCAAAGATAGTGTCTTATGTAAACAATAAGCGATGTCAAACTCTCACCCTATTTTAATTGTTCATATTCAAACAACGTTTTGGGGAATTTTTAGAATTAAGCTACTGCTATCTAGTTCTATCAGCAACGACATTAATGATGTATTTGACAAGGTATTTAACAATAGCAACAACAAAAAATTGCTCAACAAGTTGATTGACATATTAATTAAAACAATTTAGTATATATGGTTAGAACGTAACATGATAATGTTTCAACCAATTGAAACACCATCATATGTCAAAGCGTAGTAGATTAAAGCAGCAAGCGATTACTAAAAATAACAACTATTAGAGAAGAAGAAAAGAGAGGTTGAAGAATTTGACCATAAATCGTCTCTGCCAATCAAAATATTAGCTGATGTAGGGGAATTTTGAATAATGTCAACAGATTCGTTAGTTCTCTAATGATGGTCCAAGGCTCGAATTGTGTCATGAAAGCAACTCTAGATCGACTCCAACCGAATATTAGTATGGATATTCCCATAGATGCATCAGATGTGAAATAATGATCAATCGAGTTTTATGAAACGAAGGTTAGTGAAGAAGTAAATGAAGAAAAGTACCATTTTATGGCTTAGTAGTTCTCCCAAATGTATTTGGTGTTGTCATGTTTTTTTTTTGCTTGTTGTTTTTACTTTGATCATTGGCGTTTTGGTCTCCTATAGTGGTTTTTGAGTCTAGTTATGCTATATTTCTTATTCCATGGTTTGATCTCTAAATATCTATTTATTTTGTACAACTCTTAATTTTACTTTTGTAAATAAAGCACCTGGTTTCTAAAAAAAATTCTTAGAAAAATTTAATTGATTGTAGTTGCAAATGTGTTCGTAACCATTCATATCAAATCGTGTTTATGAATACTTTTCTTAAATGTTCCTTGTCAAGATGTTTCGAAAACGAGATATAGATATGTCTTTTGAGAGTAATATTCATAATGCTCCCCACGAGATAGACAATGAATTATTAATGATTGTTAGGGGGCACTTAGGGGTTATATACTAGTAATTATTTGGAATAATTTTGGAATGTAACGACCCGGTATTTTCAACCATTCGCATCCACACATGTCGGACTTGAATTGCTCAAAATACCACGTTGTAAATAAAAATTTGGCAATACTCAGCATAAACAGTAAATAGATAATCACAGATCACAGACACAGAGTAATATAATGCAGCGGAATAGATAAATAGTAGTTCATGAAGCTATTATATAAACATCAGAGTTAGAAATAAAATACAACAGAATATCTCAGATGTAGTGAAGTCTCTAGTACGAGCAGATGACTTCTCTGAACCAATCAACTGGAAGGGCTGAAAGCGGAATCGATAGTCGGATCCCCAAACGAAGCTCCAAACTCCGAAGGTGAGTCTCAAAAGCTATACCACTCAGTCTGACCCGAGCGTAAAGCAAAACACAAAACACTCGAGTCAGGATTAACATTCTTATATCAATAAATCCAACTCAAGTGAAATATCAACTGGATTACAAGTAACTCAAAGGATGTTTGGGATAACCATCCTCTAAGGATCTGCAGAACTATCTACGAAATGGAAATATACACTATAACACTGTGGTCATTCAAATTAATTTATACTTCAAAACCAAAATATCATTTCCCTTTCAAATATATCTATTTTCCAAAATAGTATATATATTAAATAATTTATAAAGTAAAGTATTTGAAATTTCCTCAACTACACAAGTAGATTCCAATCAACTCAAATTCCGAATTCCCATTTATTTAAAGCTCAATTCATTAATTCAATTCAGTTCTCAATAACCATTTAAACTTTCGATATATTCACAGCTTTAATATTCAACATTTTCAAAGTTAAATCTAACAGTTTCATATAGATCTTGATTTAGCTTCATTATTATTTAGTTAGGAAATATCTACTTAACAAGTTCAATATCATTTAAATAGCCTTAGATTACATTTTATAGAATATTTCCTTTCATTTATTTAAACTTAAAATATCCATTTAATCCCTTTTACCAAAACCAAGTTATAAAATCATATCTTAAATCCCGAATTCAATAGTTTCAAATCGATTTAATTGAATATAATTCTTAATTAAATACCATTTCCAATTAATTCAACTTTATCTTCTCAACCTTAACTTATTCAAAATTTTACCAAATCTATTTTGAAATATAAATTTAAACGAATCCTTAAACATATTATATGTATTAAATCAATCTCAATTAGATTAAATATTATTATTATTAGGTCTATACATAAAATTTCCATTTTTATACATATAATATTCTAAGAACCAGTCTTTATTAAAACTATATTTTCTTTCCAAAACCACAGAAATTATTTTCAAAACATTTATATTGGACCAACGATATAATTTCCTATCCTATGGTCAAGTGATACGGATATTTATTATTTCAATCGGTAATTTAAATCTATACGGGTAGATATACTTTCGACCCACAATCCCAAATTCAATTCAAATGAAAATCGCTTGGGTCTATCATTTCAAGGCATAATGATTTTCTCATATTCTATAGTCCGTTCGGGTATGTATCATTTCAACCCATAGTGAATTCTATACTAACAGGGAACTTGCAGAGTGATAACAGATAATATAAAATATAACAACAGGCATATATCATTAATAACAATATAATATAAACAACAAGATATGGTGTCATATCCGACATGTGAACAGTTACAGATAATAGCATATATAACAATTTAAATAACTAACAGCAGCCTATTTCAATTGTCGTTTCAATTGAAATTAAATTTAATAAATATAAGAATGTTAATCGTGAGTGATTGCTCACCTTTCGAGGCTAGAGAGATTCGACACAGAAATGAGGTACTGAATCCAAAGCAACGCTAGATGGACATGATTTGATGTAGAAAACAGGCACGACGGACAAGGCTGATAATGGGAAATCGATGAGAACGATTGAATTAGTTTTGATATAACGGAAATATTTCGTTTTATATATTATTATTTGTTTCTAAAATAATTTCAAACTTATATTTTCAAATCCATATCATGTCTTAAATTTTTTAATTTAAACAAAACTCAATATACAATGTTTATACAATTCATACATTTCCTTAAAATTTCCTTAAATCCATCTTAGACGCTAACACTAATATAAGTTTGAAAACCGACCCAACATATATGCAGACAAATACAAATCCATATGCAATGATATATATATATATATATATATATATATATATATATTGTCTTTTCATGAAATCAATATTAAATTTTTAAGACGAATGTTAAAAATCATTGTTTACATTTAAAACGCCTAAACAGTTTAGATGTTGAAAATAGTACATATATTAAAATACTTTAAATAGTTTATGTATTAAAATAATTTGTATATAAATTTTAAAATTTTAAGCACATATTACATTAAAAATATATCTAAAATCATCGTTTTTGAAAAAAAACCATATCTACATAATATACTTTATATAATACTTACAGATATGCCGCCTAACACAAACAGATACTTTAAACAAATATATTTCTAAATAAGCTAAAATATACACAACAGGTTGAACCCATGTTAACAACTTTACTAAACACTTAACTTATATTATTATACAAATAATAGGTTATATGATTTACATACTTGATTCTATATGCATAACAAAATATACTGTAAGCTTTTCATATTATGCTGTAAGCCTATATATGCATGCACTATATAACTATATGCTACTAATACAATTTTTATAGCTTAAGTAAACTTATAAAAACAATGTAACTAATAGATTTGCAGGCTCATATAAAACTTATACCTACCTATATTTTATTTCACTTTAATTTAATTTAATTTAATTTAATTTAATTTAATTTTTTATTTTTAAAACACACGTACACATTAAAAATCAACTTATATATAACTATACTGTTCGTACTATAACTTATAGATATAAAACAACAAACCTATTGAAGCAAGATCAGATAACAAATTTATATACACTTATGGATATATATATATATATATATATATACCTTTAAATAAAAGAGAGGAGCAAGGCAGAAAGGCTGGATGCAGTGGTGGTGGCCAATCTTGTGTGTGAAGGCAGGGAAGAAAGAAGGTCATGATGGATGGTTGGAGGGCACAGGCCTGTCGTGGTGGTGAAGAGCCGAGCACTTGATGGAGTGAAACAATGGAAACAAAAGAAAATACAAGAAGAAGAAAAAGAACAGAAATAAGAAAAAAATAGGTGCAGCCATTTACCTACAGGAGAAGCTTCACACGCAAGAGAGGAGATGAAGGCCAAATAATATGCGGTGGGTATTTGTGTACGTGGGGTTTGAAATTTATCAAGGAAGCTTGCGTTGATTAAGCGGGAGAAAGGCAAGAAATTTTGTTTAAAGTGGCAAGAGAAAATTTAGGCATTCATTTCTATTAAATATACAGAAGCAAATGGAAAGAAACAAAAGATTTTGAAACGGCTAGTGTAAATCAAAGATTATATTCCTATTAAATACGGAGACGCAAATGAAAGAGGAAAGTTTTACACATGATTTGTAAGGTAGGAAATCATATTTGAACGGCTGTTGATTGATTTTTAACAGCTAAGATATGAAGTCAAAGAGTGCGTATAATAGATGCCATAATTAAAATGAAACGTACGCCCAAAATAATTAAAAAGTAACGTAATTTTAAATCTATTCGTTTCTTATTTATTTAGTAAATATGCTAAAGAATATATTAGGAAATAACGTACTATTTATAGCGCCAAATAAATTAAACAAGAACGGATATAAACGTACCAATTTAAAACTTATAATTTATTGCCTTTTTACAACATTATTTATTACTTAATTTAATAGTATATAACCAATATAAGTAAGTAAAACAACAGCGAAATAAATGTTGTGAATATATATATATTTTAAATAAAGATTTGAAGTTAGAATTTAGAATTTAAAATTTCAATTAGTCAAAATTTAACCAAAATCTACCATTATAGAAATTGTTTATATTTATTTAAAATTGGGCAAATTAATTCAAGAAATTTTAAAAATTCAAACTCCTTTAAACAATTAAACACCAAGTTTTTAAAAATAAAATATGTGTATAACATATCATGTTACACAAATTAGAACATAATTTTACAAATAAAAAATATTATTTATATAAATTAAAATAAACAAAGGGGCTTTGCACCGAAGGTCCCTATTTTCGATGTTGTTGTAAGAAAAGTCCCTATGATAATAAGTATGTAAATTAAGTCCCTGTTTTTTGTAAATCAGAAAGCGCAAACTATCTTGCATTTTTCTTATAAAAGTCTTGCACTTTTCAAAATTTTAATTTTTTTGAAAATTTCAAAATTTTTGAAAAAATTTCAAAATTTTTGAAAAAAATTCAAAATAAAAAAGCGCAAACTAGCTTGCGCTTTTCTGATAAAAGTTGCAAGTTAGCTTGCATTTTCTGTCAGAAAAGTGCAAAACACCTTGCGTTTTATATTTTTCAAAAAATAGGGACTAAATTTACATGCTTATATATACATGTACTTTTTTATAACAACATTAAAAATAGAGACCTGTAACTCGTTTCTTGATAAACAAATTAGTTAAATAAAATAATTTACACACAATATTGTAAAATGCATAACTTTCACAATATTAATCCGGTTTCAACGAAAAGAAAAGCAATATTCTTGAATTAAATCTATTTTCATAATAAAAGATAAAATTTCAAAAATTCAAATATTTAAAAGTCAAAGTTTGACCAATTTGACCAAAAATCCATTTTTTGGAATTATTCCATTTATTCAGGTTTGGAATTATAATTCACACAAAAATCAAAATTTATATTTAGGATAACAAAATTTATCCATTTTAATAAATAAAATAAAATTTTTAAATCAGGAATTTCCGTTAAAATAATTAAAATATAAAATTAAAATATACACAAAGTACAGGGTTGTTACATAGAATGACTCACCGAGAGTCCTCTGCAGGTTAATTATTTTATCTAAAGACCAATAAAAGATATTATGTGATGATGTGAAGTTACCTTTTGACTAGAGAATATTACTGATTTTAAATGTTTAATTATATTTTGACCTTGCTTAATCGCATGATAGTGATGATCATATTATGGTCGTAATTGGGTATAAGTTGAACCATATGAAGTGAAACAATTTTCATGAAAAGATTTGTCTCTTTCGATATAGAAGGTTAGTATCACCATAATTGGTAGTCGATTAATAGTCAAAATTTTGGACCAAAGTAAATCAATTAATCAATAAATGTTATCGCGTTGAACTAACGACTTTAAATTATATACTTTGCAATTAATTATAGTATTCTTAGAGTTTTAACTATAGTCCAAGCTCAAGATATCTTAGTGATATAGTACCAATGTCAAGGCTCGTTTTTCCATACCCTTTCAATCGACAATAAACCACACATGTCCAACTCAAATTGCACGAAAATACGGAACATGAAGGGTAATAAAGAAAAATAGACAGAATAGAATCTCACACGAATGGAATAACATATAATATTGAAAAAATATTTTTACAGCGGAAAACTTTTAAATACATATATTAGAGTCTAACCTAAATTCAGCTTGGACAGTTATAAACATATGTCCTTATAATTGCTGACAAACATCAAACAAAATACACTAGGTACAACGGATAATAGAATATGTTCATACGTATGATGAATATCTCCAGCTCTCCTCTGGAAACTCCAACCATCTTCAATTAACCTGAAACTACGCAAATCTGACCCGAGTATTGAGAATACCCGGATCAGGCTTGATAAACCAGCGTTAGAAAAACTCAATAACAAATGACAGTGTCATATATTAGCCTTTGGATAAAATCCTTTGAAAAGAAAGAGTATCTCATAAGACCACGCCCACACATAAACACGGACGGGTTGTTACCTTATGATAACTAAAACACTTTTATATCAAAACCTTTGATATTATTTCTAATGACATCTCTTTGAAAACATGTAACAACCAGATATTTTCAACCATTCGCATCCGCACATGTCGGACTTGAATTGCTCAAAATACCGCGTTCTAAATAAAATTTGGCAAATCTCAGAATATACAGTAAATAAATAATCACAGATCACAGAAACATAGTAAATAATAATGCAACGGAATTAAAAGAGATAGTAGTTCATGAAGCTACTATATAAAAAAAATAAGATACATCAGAGTTAAACAAGATACAACAGAAGAGTAACAAGATACATCAAGTACAAATCAGAATACATCACTGAAACACTGGATACTGAAAGCAAAATAGATATCTGGATCTTCAAGCAAAGCTCCAACTCCTAAGGTGAATCTTGAATGCAGAATCACTCAATCTGACTCGAGCATAAAGAAAAACACAAAACACTCGAGTCAGGACATAAATACTTATGAACTGTAAATCAACTCAAATGAACAGTAACAAAAATGCATCAGTAACTTAAAGGATGCTTGGGATCGCCCATCCTTTAAGGATCCGTTAAACTATTTACTATGTAGTAATATTACGCTATTATAATAATGTCTACAGTAAAATAAACATACTTTTAAATAGCATTCCGGGGTTACCCATATAGCTCTTCACACATAATAGTCCCAGTAGTCCATCCAGTATCAGCATATCTCCAGATCGGGAGACTACCCTAAATACTCCATGGGATACGAGAGAAAACCGAACTCGTAGTAAGGCTCGATATGGTAGGTGACACGGCACACAAGGCAATGCCAGGGTAGATATACCAATTACGCACACGGGCTGGTGGTAACGCAGCAGCCACTACGCCCACCTCGGAACACACTTCCAATCAAAATCGGAGAATGGCCATCTAATCAACCACAAGTAAGAGTATAGTATCGAAGGAATGTGTCCGACCAGAGGATTTACCCCTTTTGGCCCGAGACCGCTCCTGTTTTAGCCACCTTATGCCAACTCATGGGAGTTGGGTCAACGTAATATACCTCAAGAACGACACCACCATCCTACTTCATTCTGGAAACTCCACCGCGTACACAGTTGTTAAAGTGGTTTTCAGAGTTGGCAGAGAGTATGACAACTTCCGATCCCGGTCTCTTTAACAACCAAACGTTATTATAACGCCGTGGTCATTTCAAAATGGTTTATACTTCAAAAATCAAATCATTTCATTTCAAAACTATATTCCTTTCAAGATAGTTTATACTTCGAAACCAAAACCATTTTTATTGCAAAACTATGTCCAAGTCAATACGATATCATTTCCATTTCAAACATATATTCACCTTTCAAAAATCATAATACTTCAAAGTTATAACTCTTTCGAAACCAAAATACTTGAAATCATTACACTTTGAAAATCATAACATTTCGAAATCATACATTTGAAATTTTCAAATTTATTCTATTAAACTCAATTTTCAATTTTCCAATTTAATTCAGTTCAAACTATCAGTTTCAATTCAATTCAGTTTTCCAACAAAACTTTTCAAATCTTATAAATTTCAAATATAGATTTGATCTACAAAATAAACCATCCAATTTTAATATATTTCCAAACTTTAATATCCCACATTTCAAAACTAAACTTTATAATTTCATAAATTCATATCCCAAATCTAATTTCATTATTATTTAGTTTTGAGATATTCATTTCATAAATCCAATATTGTTTAAATAAACTTAAATTTCAATTAGACCAAATATCTTTTCATACAAATATAAACTTCAAATATTCATTTATCAAAATCAAATATCATTCCAAATTCACATTCTTTATCAAAATAAAGATTATATCATCAAAAACCATTTCAAAATCATTAAAATACCATATCCTTCAAAACCTCATTATCAAATCATTATTTGAATTCAATTTCAAATATTCAAATTTAAATATCATTTAAAAATCAAATATGTCATTCATTTATTATTTCAAATATCATTACAAAAATACATTTCAAAATTCCATTCAAAAATTCATTTATCTCATTTGATTTCATTCAATTTAACACATAACCAAGTAAACCTTATTTAAATTCAAATTCAATGTAAATTCCTTAGAACTCAAATTTAAATATTAAATTATATTCAAAACTCCTTATATTTTACAAATAATCAATTCCAATAGTTAAATCATTTAACACTTTAAAATATAACACAGAAAATATTAAAATCTATAACATTTCAAAACATTGACAAAATATAATAACGAGAGCATTTATATAGTGCTATTGTAGCTTATAGTTTCCAAAATAGTTAGTTCAAGAATAACAGCATTTATAAAATGCCATAATAGATATTTAGTTATTTCAAACATAGTAACGTTCAAAACAACAACATTTAAAATGCTGTCGTAAGACTACATCATTTTTAGGAAATGCTGTTAATAAAATTTCAGATTTTATTTTAACTTTTCAAGACAATAAAACTTCAATTCTTGTTATTTATATTTATAAATCATATTTCTAAACTTCAAAATTTCATATTTAAATCATTTTAACATATGATTTATCATAAAAAAATTTAAAATCAAATGTTCAATTTTTAAAACTCAATTCATTTATTAAGTTAAAATTTCACTGTTTATTAACTTGCAAATTAAATAAAACTTGGCATTTTATCATTTCAAACTTTAAACTTAATTTCCATTATTTACTTAATTTTTTTAAAATAAAATTTAAAGTCGAAAATCACATTTATTTCAAATTTACATACTTAAATTCACAAATTAAAAACTTAAGATTTAACCTTCACAAAACCAAAAAATATATATTTTTAATCAAAATTTCATACTTTTAAAAATACATATCTTAATAAAATCATTCAAAAATATACCACGGGATCTGTATATAATTTTCTAACCTAGGTCAAGTGATACAGATATATATCATTTCAATCCGCAGTTTAAAAAGAAAACCCGGGTTCTGTCATTTCAAACCCGTAATCCCAAGTAAATAAAAATAAATAAAAATCACTCAGGCCTATCATTTCAACCCATAACGATTTTTCCCTATTCTAAAGTCCGTTCGGGTATGTATCGTTTCAACCCATAGTGATTCTATTCTAACAGGGAACTTGCAGTGTGATCATAAATAAATAAACAATATAAACAATGTCAATGTCACAATATAATGTATATCAGATGTCAGGTAAAAATTAACAGTTTAACATGGTAATAACATGGCATAGCATATCATAAAATCATCATTTACTTGCATAAACATTTTTAATTACTAAACACTTGTTATCGATTCACCATTTCATAAGTAAATATGTCACAGTGAGAAAGACTCACCTTTTATGAAGCTAGAGACCAAAACAACACACAAGCACGATTCCAAGGGCACGACAAGCACGATTTGATTTGAATGAATGGAGAGCCTTGATATTGATCTTGTATACAACAAATAAACAAGACAATATAAATATATATATATATATATACAATACAAATATGAACTGAAACGAAATGGAAATTTTGAATCAACAAAGAACATTACCCAGCTTTAACACAAATTGCTTGATGATGACAACATGGCTTGACACTTGATCAAATGGGCTTGACCACACCACACTAGGCTCGGCCTAGGTGTCAACATGGATCAGCCATGACCATGTTATAGGCTTGGGTATGCATCATATATGCACAACAACATCGAGATGATGATGGTAGGAGATACAACATAAAGCATACAAAGGGTTTAGTGCAAAGTTGGAGTTTTTTTAGCACGGCAAGGCTCAGCCATGTCATATATGGGTCAGGTCAGATCCGGAGCTAATGGTCAGAGGTGGCCAGAGGTGAAGTAGCAGCTGGTGGTGGTGGCAAAAGGGTGGCCAAAGTGAATAGGAAGGGGAATGGTGAAGTATGTAGCTTGGTTAGGCAATATGGAAGGGTTTGGTACAAAGTTTGTGATGCTAACCTCCATGGATGGGCACGGCTTGGTTAAAGTCAGAGGAGGGGGAGGAGGAGCTGCTGTAGATAGTGGAGATGATGGTGGAGCTGATGGAGGTAGAGGCTAGCCGAGCAAACTAGAAGAAGAGGCAAGGCAAAACATTGAAAAATAGTGAAAAGAAGAAGAGAAAAGTGATAAGGGAAGAAGCCATTTTCCCTTTTTTTCATAGCCGTGAGTTTTAGGTGGGAAGGATTTTTTTTCACATGAATGAAGATGAGGAATACACGGCTACAGCAAAAAATGGATGGCTACAAGGAAAAATGAAAAGGCAATAAGAAAATGAAGAGGCAGGGAGATGAAAAGACTAGAAAGTGAAAGGTTTGTGTCTCTTTGTTTTCTATTTCTTTCAAATTAAAAATAAACCACATATATTTCCGTAAATAAGATATAAAACTGAACAAAGTAAAGAAAAAAAAGCAAATAAATAAATATTTTTAGGAAAATATAAAAGTAAATAAAGAAAATAGTTACTAAATTGAAACTAGCATTTTAAAATATAAACAATGTACACTTAACATTGGATAAATATAACTACACTTATAAAATGTTTTAAAAATAAAATAAATACATAACATATCATATAACACGTATATACACAAGATATGATAAACAAAAAAATATTGTTTATATAAATTAAAATAAACAATTTTGTTAAATAAACAATTTACATACAATATTGGAAAAAGCATAACTTTCACAATATAAATCGGATTTCAACGAAACGAAAAGCAGTATTCTTGAAATTTTGTTTATTTTCATAGTAAAGGATAAAATTCAAACATTTAAAATTTAAATTTAAAAGTTAAAATTTGACCATTTTGACCAAAATTCTCTTTTTTGCAAAATATTCAATATATTCAGGTTTGAAATTATTATTCACATACAAATCAAAATTAATATTTAAAATAAAAAAATTATTCATTTTAATAAATAAAATAAAGTTTTATCCATAAATAAAATAAAGTTTTAAATTAGGAATTTTAATTAAAATAATCAAAATATACAATTAAAATAATCACGAAATACAGGGTTGTTACACTCTCCCCCACTCAAAACTTTTCGTCCCCGAAAAAGGAATGAGGTATGGGAAAACATAGGAAAAGATAGAACGAATAGGATTAAGACAAGATGACTGGAAGTTTAGAATTTTTACCAGATAACTGTTGTTATAGGTAAGTTTAACAAGGTGGAGATGATCTTTCCATGATCCTTCAGAATCAAGAACACAAGCACGGAAAAGATCTTCTAGAATCTGATTCACCCTTTCCGCTTAACCGACGGTCTGTGGCTGGCAAGCAGTGTTCAAATTCAAAAATGAGTACCAAAGATTATCAAAGATTATAGAAATATTTCTAAACAGACTGGTATAAGCGATAGCCTCCCCATTCTGTTACAATATAAGGGAAATAAGGACAACCAAAAGATAGTTTGAAAAACAAAATAAGATAATAAATGTGAAACTATGAAAATTTCAATTTAAATTGAAAATTAATTTTACGTAAGTTAAATAAATCTTAATTATCTCTAATTTCATTACCTTATCATCTAATTATCTTAAATAAACAATCTTTAAAATCATGGATTTGAAAGAAAAATCATTTAATATACCCAAAATGTACTCAATAAAATAATTCTTCTTTATTTCTAATTATAATTAAATTTATTCCTTTCAATATATTTTATCACCTATGTTAAATATACTTACACTTATTATAACTGCTTTAAATTATTCTTAGTTCCTTTAACATCATTTATATTGTAAATTATTCCATTACCCTATTTCTTTATTTACCTCTGTTAATCTTTTTATAACTATAATTTAAGTGTATAATATTTATTATAACCACTCAAATTTAAAAAAAATCCTTTTTATATTTTATATTTTCCAATTACATATTCAATTTTTGAAAATTAAGGTAAGTTATATTGGAATGAAATTGTGTATTATAAAAATAAAACCTCTAATTCAATCATTTCAAGCTTGAATATTCATCCAAATCTTGAAATTGTACTTGAAATTATCTTTCAAGATAAAATTTAGGAATTAAATATCCGATAAATTCCAAACTATTTAGAGATAAATAAATGCACATATACTATATATATATATACATTTATATATATATATATATACATTCAAATTTAAATCATATATCAACATATGTTATAAATCCAGTCTTATTTTAGAAAGTCAAATCAATTAAATTTCCTAAAAAAATATAAATCAGTCCTATTTTAGAAATTCAAATCAATTAAATTCCCCAAAACAAAACTGTAGCAAGACTACAGAACGGTCTCTTCACTTCGAAACTCAAAAATGAACATCGATGATGCTGCAGTCATCACCGAAGTTATTTTCCAACGAGAAAGAGAAGAGCACTAATTTAAAACTTTAAAATTCTTTGGAAACATATTTCTATTAGAAACCACTATAAATAATATATCCTTTAAAACTTTAGACACAAGGTTTGAAATCCATCGGAAATTAAATTCTCAAATTGTTTTAAATTCATTTTAAATTTCCAAATAAATTTATAACCATCTTTATAGTTCCATTATTTATATATGAAACAAGGGATAATGATATATAAGATCAAATATTATTTCTTAACAACCAATTCAATAAAATCCAGAAAAAGATTTATAATATAGTTACAAAATTTATTTCATTGCTAAATTTGAGAAACAACATATTGTGTCAGTTTGTTCTGTTCAAGTGCTTTGGAAATCTTATCGCTAGCGTTGATCAGACGAATCGATCAGAAACCTAAATCAACATCAACAACTCAAACAACACAATATAAAACAAACATTAAATACAAATTTACAAGTACAGTTCGAAATGTTTTGAAGATAAGTTAGAAACAGAGATGAGATGATTAAATAATAGAATAAGGACATGGATAAGCTTATATAAATCGTGGGCAACCTTAACCGGGTCAACCGTGACTTAAAGAATAAGACCGAAGTGGATTTCTAGGGTAAATCAACATTCGATCTCAAGAGATAGAATTTTAGGACAATAAGAGATACTAGCATCTAAACTGAACATATAAAATCTTTGGTGAATCGATGCTGTTGTAAAGGAGTTTCACCCCTTTACAAATAATTTGAGATTGGCGGGACTGCCGACTCATCATAAAGATCCTTCGAAGTGGAGTTATGGGATACTCCAAAATCAAAACAAAATGAATAGTAAGGGACACGAAATGAATTTTGGAACCGCAGGGAACGTTCCAAAATTCAAAGGAATCGAGTCAAAAAGGAAGAGATTTAACTCGAATGATAGTGATTCTGTAAATACATTTACCCTATATACTGAGTTTTGCCTAGAGCTACCAAAGCTCTGATACCAACTGTAATGACCCGATATTTTCAACCATTCGCATCCGCACATTTCGGACTTGAATTGCTCAAAATACCGCGTTGTAAATAAAATTTGGCAAATCTCAGAATATACCGTAAATAAATAATCACAGATCACAGAAACAAAGTAAATAATAATGCAACGGAATTAAAAGAGATAGTAGTTCATGAAGCTACTATATAAAAAAATAAGATACATCAGAGTTAAACAAGATACAACAGAAGAGTAACAAGATACATCAAGTACAAATCAAAATACATCATTGAAACACTGGATACAGAAAGCAAAATAGATGGCTGGATCTTCAAGCTAAGCTCCAACTCCGAAGGTGAATCTTGAATGCAGAATCACTCAATCTGACTCGAGCGTAAAGCAAAACACAAA
Source organism: Allium cepa (assembly GCA_030765085.1). Lineage (NCBI taxonomy): Eukaryota > Viridiplantae > Streptophyta > Magnoliopsida > Asparagales > Amaryllidaceae > Allium > Allium cepa. The sequence continues at coordinate 952,162,084 of CM060932.1, forward strand.
ACACTTGAGTCAGGACATAAATACTTATGAACTGTAAATCAACTCAAATGAACAGTAACAAAAATGCATCAGTAACTTAAAGGATGCTTGGGATCGCCCATCCTTTAAGGATCCGTTAAACTATTTACTATGTAGTAATATTGCGCTATTATAATAATGCCTACAGTAAAATAAACATACTTTTAAATAGCGTTCCGGGTTACCCATATAGCCCTTCACACATAATAGTCCCAGTAGTCCATCCAGTATCAGCATATCTCCAGATCGGGAGACTACCCTAAATACTCCACATGCTACGGGAGAAAACCAAATTCGTAGTAAAGCTCGATATGGTAGGTGACACGGCACACAAGGCAATACCAGGGTAGATATACCAATTACGCACATGGGGTGGTGGTAACGCAGCAGCCACTACGCCCACCTCAGAACACACTCCCAATCAAAATCGAAGGATGGCCATCTAATCAACCACAAGTAAGAGTATAGTATCGAAGGAATGTTTCCGACCAGAGGAGCTACCCCTTTTGGCCTGAGATTGCTCCTGTTTTAGCCAGTTTATGCCAACTCACGATAGTTGGGTCCACGTAATATACCTCAACAACGACGCCACAATCCTACTTCATTCTGGAAACTCCACCGCGTACACAGTTGTTAAAGTGGTTTTCGGAGTTGGTAGAGAGTATGACAACTTCCGATCCCGGTCTCTTTAACAACCAATCGTTATTATAACACCGTGGTCATTTCAAAATGGTTTATTCTTCAAAGATCAAATCATTTAATTTCAAAACTCTATTCCTTTCAAGATAGTTTATACTTCGAAATCAAAACCATTTTTATTCCAAAACTATGTCCAAGTCAATACGATATCATTTCCATTTCAAATATATATTTACCTTTCAAAAATCATAATACTTCATAGTTATAATTCTTTCGAAACCAAAACACTTGAAATCATTACACTTTGAAAATCATAACATTTCGAAATCATACATTTGAAATTTTCAAATTTATTCAATTAAACTCAATTTTCAAATTTCCAATTTAATTCAATTCAAACCATCAGTTTCAATTCAATTCAGTTTTCCAACAAAACTTTCCAAATCTTATAAATTTCAAATATAGATTTGATCTACAAAATAAACCATCCAATTTTAATATATTTCCAAACTTTAATATCCCACATTTCAAAACTAAACTTTATAATTTCATAAATTCATATCTCAAATCTAATTTCATTATTATTTAGTTTTGAAATATTCATTTCATAAATCCAATATTGTTTAAATAAACTTAAATTACAATTAAACCAAATATCTTTCATACAAATATAAGCTTCAAATATTCATTTATCAAAATCAAATATCATTCCAAATTCACATTCTTCATCAAATAAAGATTATATCATCAAAAACCATTTCAAAATCATTAAAATATCATATCCTTCAAAACCTCATTATCAAATCATTATTTGAATTCAATTTAAAATATTCAAATTTAAATATCATTTAAAAATCAAATATGTCATTGATTTATTATTTCAAATATCATTAAAAAAATACATTTCAAAATTCCATTCAAAAATTCATTTGTCTCATTTGATTTCATTCAATTTAACACATAACCAAGTAAACCTTATTTAAATTCAAATTCAATGTAAATTCCTTAAAATTCAAATTTAAATATTAAATTATATTCAAAACTCCTTATATTTCACAAATAATCAATTCCAATAGTTAAATCATTTAACACTTTAAAATATAACATAAACAGTGTTAAAATATATAACATTTCAAAACATTGACAAAATATAACAACGACAGCATTTATACAGTGCTATCGTAGCTTATAGTTTCCAAAATAGTTAGTTTAAGAACAACGGCATTTATAAAATTCCATAATAGATATTTAGTTATTTCAAACATAGTTACGTTCAAAACAACAGCATTTAAAATGTTGTCATAAGACTACAACATTTTTACGAAATGCTGTTAATAAAATTTCAGATTTTATTTTAACTTTTCAAAACAATAAAACTTCAATTCTTGTTATTTAAATTTATAAATCATATTTCTAGACTTCAAAATTTCATATTTAAATCATTTTAACATATGATTTATCATAATAAAATTTTAAAATCAAATGTTCAATTTTTAAAACTCAATTCATTTATTAAGTCAAAATTTCACTGTTTATTAACTTATAAATTAAATAAACTTGGCATTTTACTTTAAATATCATTTCAAACTTTAAATTTAATTTCCGTTATTTACTTACATTATTTTAAAATAAAATTTAAAGTCGAAAATCACATTTATTTCAAATTTACATACTTAAATTCACAAATTAAAAACTTAAGATTTAACCTTCAGATAACCAAAAAATATATATATTTTTAATCAAAATTTCATACTTTTAAAAATACATGTCTTAATAAAATCATTTAAAAATATATCACGGGGTCTGTATATGATTTTCTAACCTAGGTCAAGTGACACAGACATATATCATTTCAATCCGCAGTTTAAAAAGAAAATCCGAGTTCTATCATTTCAAACCCGCAATCTCAAGTAAATAAAAATAAATAAAAATCACTCAGGCCTATCATTTCAGCCCATAACGATTTTTCCCTATTCTAAAGTTCGTTCGGGTATGTATCATTTCAATCCATAGTGATTCTATTCTAACGGGGAACTTGCAGTGTGATCATAAATAAATAAACAGTATAAACAATGTCAATGTCACAATATAATGTTATATATCTGATGTCAGGTGATAATTAACAGTTTAACATGGTAATAACATGGCATAGCTTATCATAAAATCATCATTTACTTGCATAAACATTTTTAATTACTAAACACTGGTTATCGATTCACCATTTCATAAGTAAATATGTCAGAGTGAGAAAGACTCACCTTTTATGAAGCTAGAGACCAAAACAACACACAAACACCATTCCAAGGGCACGACAAGCACGATTTGATTTGAATGAATGGAAAGCCTTGATATTGATCTTGTATACAACAAATAAAAAAGATAATATAAATATATATATACAATACAAATATGAATTGAAATGGAAATTTTGAATCAACAAAGAATATTACCCAGCTTTAACACAAATTGCTTGACGATGACAACATGGCTTGACACTTGATCAAGTGGGCTTGACCACACCACACTAGGCTCGGCCTAGGTATCAACATGGCTCAGCCATGACCATGTTATAGGTTCGGGTATGCATCATATATGCACAACAACATGGAGATGATGATGGTAGGAGATACAACATAAAGCATACAAAGGGTCTAGTGCAAAAGTTGGAGTTTTTTTAGGACAACAAGGCTCGGCCATGTCATATACGGGTCAGGTCAGATTTGGAGCTGATGGTCAGAGGTGGCCAGAGGTGAAGTAGCAGCTGGTGGTGGTGGCTAAATGGTGGCCAAAGTGAATAGGAAGGGGAATGGTGAAGTATGTAGCTTGGTTAGGCAATTTGGAAGGGTTTGGTGCAAAGTTTGTGATGCTAACCATCATGGATGGGCACGGCTTGGTTAAAGTCAGAGGAGGGGGAGGAGGAGCTGCTATAGATGGTGGAGATGATGGTGGAACTGATGGAGGTAGAGGCTAGCCGAGCAAACTAGAAGAAGAGGCAAGACAAAACATTGAAAAATAGTGAAAAGAAGAAGAGAAAAGTGATAAAGGAAGAAGTCGTTTCCCTTTTTTTTCATAGCCAAGGTGGGAAGGATTTTTTTTCATGTGAATGAAGATGAGGAATACACGGCTACAGCAAAAAATGGATGGCTACAAGGAAAAACGAAAAGGCAATTAGAAAATGAAGAGACAGGGAGATGAAAAGACTAGAAAGTGAAAGGTTTGTGTCTCTTTGTTTTCTATTTCTTTCAAATTAAAAATAAACCACATATATTTCAGTAAATAAGATATAAAACTGAACAAAATAAAGTAAAAAAAGAAAATAAATAAATATTTATAGGAAAGTATAAAAGTAAATAAAGAAAATTGTTATTAAATTGAAACTAGCATTTTAAAATATAAACAATGTACACTTAACATTGGATAAATATAACTACACTTATAAAATGTTTTAAAAATAAAATAAATACATAACATATCATATAACACATATATACACAAGATATGATAAAAAAATATTGTTTATATAAATTAAAATAAACAATTTTGTTAAATAAACAATTTACATACAATATTGGAAAAAACATAACTTTCACAATATAAATCGGATTTCAACGAAACGAAAAACAGTATTTTTGATTTTTTTTTTATTTTCATAATAAAGGATAAAATTAAAAAATTCAAACATTTAAAATTTAAATTTAAAAGTCAAAGTTTGACCATTTTGACCAAATTCTCTTTTTTGCAAAATATTCAGTATATTCAGGTTTGAAATTATTATTCACAAACAAATCAAAATTAATATTTAAAATAACAAAATTATTCATTTTAATAAATAAAATAAAGTTTTATCCATAAATAAAATAAAGTGTTTAAATCAGGAATTTCAATTAAAATAATCAAAATATATAATTAAAATAATCACAAAATACAGGGTTGTTACAAAACATTTGCAAATAAACTTATTAATCTTAGCCGAAATTGTTACCATTATTAAATTCCAGCATACTAGGCTCTACAAACAAAACCAAAGGTTTTTATTGGAGAATGAATTTCCATACAAATGACTAGGTAAAGCATCTACCTTTCGAAATGGGTACACCTCTAGATGGATGTCTCGAGGAACCATCACAAAGCTCTTCTACCAACACAAAACCAGCCTACCTCTATAACTAGATAGTACCGAATATGTCATCCCCCGTGTAACGACCCAAAATTTTCTAACCCGAAAATTCCAGATAGTTATGAAAAAGAAGAAAGAGATAGAAGAAGAAGAAGAAAAGAAACATCAACAACTCACATTCGCAGCGGATAAAATATAATAATAAATAATAGTTTACAAAAGAATACTATATTTGTTGATTACATTTAATATACATCAGAGTTTCACATATATATACAGACACTAGACATATAAATCATGTCCCAGATACACAATAATATACTGCAGCGGAAATACTCCGTACGTACTTGCCATCCAGCTCGCCTCCTGAGCTCCAAACGTACCTACCTGAAAATCTGTAATGCTCGGTCTGACCCGAGCATTACACCAAAGTAACACCCGGGTCAGGCTGGAAACCAGCGTGAGTAAACCCAATCGAACAAGGAATACAAAGGTACACAACGTATATAAACCCGGGATAACTTATATCAATTAAATCAATTTACAATTTGCTACAAGCAATGCTTATTTCACATATAAATTTCTAAGTATCAAACTTAGATAAAATAATCCAATTTACTTAAATCATTTCTTTCTAGCCTATTGATTTCTCAAATTGATTTATAAAAAGTCGAAGTGGTTTCGGGTATTTCCAAATACCCGATCCTGGCCCCTTCGAGTCTCATGTCATTCCAACCAAAGTTATCCAATGAAATACACAACATTTCATATCAGAGGTATCAGCTAAATCAAATATCTAAAACCATTTAATCATCCTAAGAAAAGCTTAATAAATTTAATTTCATTAATCTTGATTTAATTACTAACCTCAACCACTTAGGTTCCTTCATTTAACATTAATTGATTTCCAATCAATTAACCAATCATTCCTTCATTTTTCCATCTTAGTTAACCATGCTGGATTAATTATCCTTCAACTACAATTAAGAAATTAATTCTCAATTAATTACAAATTAATTAACCTTTACCCCTCCATATTACTTACATTGATCCTTAATTAATTACTCAAATTAATTATCTTATAACCACTATTGATCAATTTATCCTTAAATTAATCATACTGCTTAATTAATTTCTTTTAATTGCCTATCCTGAACTAATTACTCTATGTAAATAATCTTTATTTGCTTTTATCAAGTAAATATCCATTGGTTAATTATCCTTACTTATTTTAACCTTTAATTTTAAATTTAATTACTTAATCCTTAACACATCAATTCTTAATATATTTCTCTTTTAATTTTTTTTTTTTTTACATTAAGTCTTTATTACTTCTTAATTTTCCCATTGATTACCTGTCTTAATTAATGATATCAAATGGTTATTCTTTTATATAAGTGGGTTTCATTAATAAATCCTGATTAAGTAATCTACTTTTAATTAAGTTATCATTCTAAATTTGCAGAAATTGAACACATTGATAAATCAACCTCTTATATCGATTTCTCAAATTAGCTAACAATTTATCTAAATAATTAAACCAATTATTTACCCCTTAAATTGATGCATTAATCAACTATCCTTCTTACTAAATAATTTGTATTTATTCCATTTCCATTATTAAATCATTTTTAAAGACCTATAGGAATTACTTATTATAATCACATGAAAAATTTGTAACCAAACAATTTACTCGAGCTACCCCTAATTTCTTCGAGTAAACCCTACTCTACTTCGAGCAAAAACTAAAATTACTCGAGATAAATTCGAGTACACCATTAAAAAAATATACATTTACAATTTAAAATTTGTTTAAACATTTTATATTTTATAAAACTTATCTATTCCAACTGGGATTCAAATTCACTTTGAAACCATACTCTAAATTGATTTAACTGTTAAAATCTTGTTTCCAGTTCAAATTCTTTATCGGTTTTTAAAACTGAAACCAACAATGTCCATGCCAAACTTCTGAAAACCCCAAGTCTTCTTCCCCTTTACTTAACATCAGTAATAAAGTTGAGAGCCTAGTACGCGAGCAACCAGAAAAGACTCGAGATAAATTTGAGAAAACTCACCTGCATCACCACTGCTAGCCTCCTCACTGATGATTATCGTAGGCTACCCACATCGCAGCGCCGCCGCTCGAGTTCGAGTCAAACTCGTATTCCCCTAATTCCAATTCGCGAGACCCCACGGCCATTCGATCGCCACCACGCCTCGAGCCCAAGCAAGCTACATGACGTCGGCCTCACGATCGAAACCTAGCGCCCCCTTCCTCCTGCCATCGCAGATCCAGCTTAAGAAGTTCGTACTCGACTTCCCAAAACCATACGCGAACACGTCCCCTCACCAATCGCGAGTGAAACCCAACTGTCTCGACCCCTTTTCAAATACCCCAATTAATGCGTCCCACCCCTATCGACGAAGTTATTCGATCGCCTGAGATTTAGGAAGTCGAACGCGATCCCCTTTTTTTTTTTTTTTTTTTGATGAAGGGCTTCGGCCATTTAATTTGAAACAAACAGATTGATTTTAAAGGAGGAGGGAGTTTCGGGTTTGAGATGAGAGGGGGAAGTTGTTCGCCATTTTTTTTTTAAGATCGATTTCGTATCTGATTATAGAATAGAGAGAGAGGACGAAGAATAAATGTCTTTTGGGCATATGGCTTCTCGAGTACGCTATTGTAAAAAAATATCTCTGCCTGTTTTGACTTAAATTTATATTATATTATAAAACTCCCTAAACGTCCCGTTAATTACCATATAAATTTTCGAACTCCTCTTACGAAATGCCGCGAGGTGATTACAAGGTTTTACCCGCGTTCTGAACACGATGGAACGTGTTTTCGGAGCCTAATTCGATCATATGCGCGAGTTACAGAAGAAAACGACCAGTTTTAAATTAAATCGATTAAAATAGTTCTAAGCGTTTTGAGCTGTCAGGGGGGTCAAACGACAACTCCGATTGCTACGAAAATTGAAATCCGATAATGACTAACTATTACGGATCCAATGAAACTAGTTTCGTCGAATTTTGAGACTGTGCCTTGTAAGGCTATATTTAACTATCGATTTAAACGATATATTTTCACAATTGAACAAACCACCTTTAAATTGAATTCCAATCATTCTATTATCTTCAGTATCATCATTTTAAATTTTATAAGCCTTCAAATTATCTTAAACAGACTTAGAATCTCAGATTCAACAATTTACCCAATTTCAATTATTAAATTCTACATTTAAACTATATAATTCAATGATTTAATTATCAAGCAAATATTAATATCTTGAATTTCTAGTTAAAATTAACTTTCAAATATTTAAAATAAATTAATTATTCCAATTTAAATTGTTAAAATTTCTGGGTTGTCACATTCCTCCCCCCTTAAAAGAATTTCGTCCCCGAAATTACTAGTAAGGAAGAATTGACCAATACCCGTTTATCTTTTCCAAAATTCACAATTCAACATCCTACCCATTATCTTTTATTAAAGGCACACTATCACCTTATCCAACTTTCCCAAAACCTTCTATAGTTTCAACCAATACTCTTCTGCTCAATCAATTAAGTTTCAATTTAAAACCAAATTTTGTATTATCAAAATTTCTCAAAATTTTTCTAACTCTCTAAATTTCCGAAAAATTTTGCCAGCGTCTCCTTTGCGCGGCTAGCTCGGTACTACTACAAAAGGCCTCTACAGGCTTCCAAATTTCCAAAAGAAAAACAAAAGCCAAGTGGCTACATCCAAAAACCCAATCCAATATCATTTAGAAATTTAAATACGTACCTCTTTGTCAGGCAATTCAATTTTATCCTTTGGAACCAAATCCAATTTCTTTTCCCCTTTTTATACCTGCATATCTTACCAAGCAATAACATCTAATGGTAACTTTTAATCATTTTATACATTTCTTCACATATGTTTCATACCTATTTCAAATTAGTCTTCACCATTGCATATGAATTCAATTTATTTCTGATTCCTAATATTGAGTTTTATCTTTCATTTAAACTGATTCATATTAATTTCATTTACTAGTTTACTGTAAATTTCCAATTTTGACATTGTTTCGTTGTTAACCAAATTTTCAAAAAATTTCTAACTCCCAAAATTTTCAAAAAATCTTGGCAGAGTCTCCTTTGTACGGAGGAGCTTTTGCAATTTGACAAGAGATATAAATATGTATACATCGACCCACCCGGTCGAAAAAAGCAAAAACAGTTCATATTTCCTATTTTTATTGCGTAGGCGTACCTTATTTAGCAATTTAAGCAAGCAGCTTATAAATTTTAGCAATTAGCATACCCAAATCTAGCCAAACGGCTTCCCTGTACCTGTACTTACTCAATTTAAATACGTAAGTGTCATACATAGAAAATCTATTAACATTTCACTTACTTTTAATAGCTAAACACAAGCATTACATAAATAACAAGCACCAAACACTTCCAATAAGCAATTTATATGCTTTAAAGCACATCTAATTATTTCCCACCAAATTTATATGCTTTTTCATTCAATTTTAATGGTTTACACACAATTACTTGCATTCTACTCATTTTAAGTGAAACAATCTCATATTCACTTCAATTGATTCATAAATCAATTATATCGCTTCCACTAATTCATAGCATTCAATTTGATAATATCCATGTGAATAACTAATTGTTTAAGTTTTATAACCAATTAAAATTGATTCCAACTCAGTTTTATTTAATTCAATTCCATTTGAATTTATTCACCAACCATACATACGCATTTCATTTCACCACCTTATTGACTTCATTCAAACTATTTATTAAGCTTAGCATATTCAATATTTCTAAATTTATAACCATTTCCAAATTAATTTTATCCAAGCTTTAATTTAATAGGCTTTTATCCTTATTCGAAGCCAAGCTTCCATAAACTTTGAACTTAAGTTAATTACTTTAATTTATTCCAACATCAACTTAAGTTCACTTCCATTAAATTTGATTCTCATTAAATCAAATTCCATTTAATTCAGTTAACCCATCTATTTTAAATTTTAATTTTAATTCATCTTCTCAATTTATCAAAATAATATCCAACCACATACTGAACTCATTATGCTTCAAATTAATATACCACTAAATTTAAGTTCAGTCTGATAATCCAATTCCAATCACAGCTTTGATTTAAATTTAAATCAGGCTTCATCCATTTATTATTTAACTCAATTAACTCATTTTAACTTCTTAATTTACCCACTTAATTTATTATCGAATTTATTTTATTAACACAAGGCCATTCTCAATTATTTCTACGCATCTGGATTTTATTTGCAACTCAAATCATTATATCCAATTACTTACAAATTCATTAATTACTATTCAAATTTCACTTGAATTTTATTTGTAATTCAAACCACCTCATTTTCAATCCAACTCCATTTTATTTTTATTTTACAATATCTCTTCTTATTTAATTGATTATCAAATCCAGGTCGAATTTTATTTATAACTCGAATTCATTTCCAAACTTCATTATCTACTTACAATCCATTTTAGTCATCCAGGTTAAATTTTATTAACATTCTCTATTAAATAATTTATTTAGATAACTAGCTTACTTCCACTTTTAATTCAACATTGGATTTTTAATTACAAAGAATCACTTCATTAAAATTTCCCGAGTTTCAATTTTATTTTACAATTTCAGTTTGAACTTCCCTTGATTTTCCAAAATTTCATCTCCTTTATTCTAAAATTTTAGAAATGCCCATAAAATCTCATAATAATATTAAAATAGCTTTAATAAAATATTTCTTACAACTCGATGTCTCAACCAGTCCATCCTTGTTCTCACAGAAATTCAATCATACGTTGATCAGGCGTAGGACTGAAAATCTATAAGTACTTGGTAAACCCGTTTTCAACACCCAGTGAAAATATTTGGAAAAATAATTTTATTGAAAATACAGAAAACAATTTTTGAAAGTGGAGGAAATATCTTTGGTGAGAATGCTCTGGAAATCATCACACCCATCCATGGTCACAGTTACATACCAGGGTTACGTTGCAGTCTCAACAAAAGTCCATGTAACTGCAGGCTCTCCGCGGCCTCTCGATTACGCCATGGATCCCACACAACAGATCACAGTTACATCCAGGGTTACGTTGCCGTCGCAGCAAAAGTCCATGTAACTGCAGGCTCTCAGCGGCCTCTGACTTTCGCTGACGAAATGAAACTTCTCCATTCCAACATAAGTCGCAGTCTACCGAGATAAACTCAACCGCAGACTGTTGGCTCTCAGCGGCACACATGACTTTCGCAATGTTACCATAGGTCGCAGTTACATCCCGGGTTACGTTGCAGTCACAACAAAAGTCCATGTAACTGTTGGCTCTCCGCGGCACACACGACTTACGCTATGGTAACTCACCTCATAATCCTCAGGAACTAGTTTTGTCCGGACTCCTCACAGGATCAACTTTAGAACCCCCCTTGGGGCTCAAGGCAGCGCCACCCAGTGGCACTCCTGAGAAGTTCATTTCAAGGGAGCGCCTTTTTCCCCAGAGTCATCATCAAAACATTTTATACTATACATATATAGTATCTTCAAATCATACACCTAGTATGAATTTTACCAAAGCTCTTTTACACAACATCGATTATTTCCAAAATCGATAATTCTCAAACTAGGCTTTCCAAATTCAATATTGATTTATTTCCGAAAATCAAAAGCCTTTCTCAAAAATCCTCATAAGATCCTTTATATATACTCAGATATATATATATATATATATATATATATATATATATATATATATATATAAATTTTTAACACTTTGGATCCTTACCTTCTTGTATAAAACACCTTTTATACTCCAAACACTCTCAAAAACCATAGAAATATCCAATTTCCATCTTTATTCATTTCATATTTCTCAAAATATTCTTTCAGTTCAAAAGAACCATTTCACATTCCCTATTCACCTTTACATTAATCCCCATTTGGATTATTACTTCAATCCTTATCTCAGTTGGGTATTTTAATCAATAACAGTTTGAACTCCGACCAGTTTAGAAAAATAGCTTGAAAAGTTTAAAAATAAGTAAGTAGTTGAAAAATAATTATTAGTTTGCAAAATAGCTATAAAATGGTTAAATAATAGAAAAATAGTTGGAAAATAGTTAAATAGTTTCAGAAACTTTAGATAATTGCAAAATAGTTGTAAAATAGAAATTAACTCGTAACTTAGTTGAAAATTAGTAATTAGTTTATAATACAGTTGTAAAATAGTTAAATAGTTCCAAAAGTAGTGGCGAAAACCAGTATAAAAATAGTTTGGGTTTAAAAAGAAAGTTGTATAGTAAATAGATAAGAAAATAGATTTAAAACTATTTATATTAAAACAATTTACATTGAAAATGGTCTAGAGTCAAAACTATTCACTTCCCCAACAATCCAATTTAAATTTCCACTCCATATAAATTAATCCAATCCCAATTTAATTAACTCCAATTTCCATTGGACTTGATTCATTCCCAATTCAAATTAAATTGATTATCAATTTCCTTCCAACTTCAAATCAAATTCTATTTGATCTTTAAACTCGTACAACTTTAATTATAATTTAAATTTTACAATTACTATTTAATATCAATTACATTCACATTTTACTTTAACTCGGAATTATACATTTCATTTAGTCAATATATTTTTATTATTCCATAAACATTTAATCAAGATTCCAGAGTTTAAACAAATTTCCAAATTTCAATATCACCTTAGAATTCAACTATATCCAAAATTCTTTGGCGAATTCAATTATCCCTTTGAATTTCAAAATTAAACCCAATTTACAAACAATCCCAATTTAAAACAATTTGGTAGCAATTTCTCTTCTAGAAACTCGAAAATAAACATCAATGATGCTGCAGTCATCACCGACGTTATTTTCCAGTGACCAAAAGAGTTCAATGCTTTTATCATTCTAAAAACATTTCCAAATATTTTTAATTCCAAATCTCCCAGATTTCAAACTCAACACAAACATATGTTTGAAATAATACTATTATTTCTCGAAAACCTTTGGAAATCACTTTCAAACCCAAAGGAATTTCAAATTTTTTCCCAAAATTCCAAACTCTCAATCCATCAAATTCATATTTGAACATTACTCTGGAATTTTCATCTTACTCTATTTCAAATATTTTCTGGAATTCTATTTCAAATTATAATCTCATTTATTTATGAAGTTTATTTCAATTAATAAATTACATTTACAATCTATATTTCAAATTCCTTTTTGATTTTAAACCAATTCCACTTAAATTTAAAATTCCAAAATTATTCCAATTCAATCCAAGTCAAATCTCCCATTTAAATATTTTTGAACTTATACATCTTCCATCCCAAATCCAATTAATTCAAATAGAATTCAATTTGAATGAGTTCAATTCCAACTTCAAATTTAACCATCTCGAATTATATAATTCGAGCTATATTCACAAAGATTGGTTTAACCTTTTTAAACCAAATTTAACTTTGTTCATTTAAAGTTTCTAACAATTCTAATTTCTGAGTTCTAATTTTAGAAGTTCATTTCTAATTGATTTAATTTTAATTTGGTTGTATTATATTCCTTCTTCACTTAGTCCCAATTCAAGATTTCAATTTGATTGTATTATATTACTTCTTAATTTAATTCCAATAATTTAACAACCAATCTCCTTAATATTTATTAGAAGAAGATATAGCTTTATATATCAAATTACATTCTTATATAAAATCATTTAAAACCTTTATATAAGAAAGTAACAAGTACGCACTCATATATATATATATGCATATATTCACTCAACTCATTATAGAGTACTACAAACTCTATTAAATGAGTAATCCCCACCAGAGCCAAGGTTCTCGCTTAACCTTCAGCTCTGATACCAAATGTAACGACCCAAAATTTTCTAACCCGAAAATTCCAGATAGTTATGAAAAAGAAGAAAGAGATAGAAGAAGAAGAAGAAAAGAAACATCAACAACTCACATTCGCAGCGGATAAAATATAATAATAAATAATAGTTTACAAAAGAATACTATATTTGTTGATTACATTTAATATACATCAGAGTTTCACATATATATACAGACACTAGACATATAAATCATGTCCCAGATACACAATAATATGCTGCAGCGGAAATACTCCGTATGTACTTGCCATCCAGCTCGCCTCCTGAGCTCCAAACGTACCTACCTGAAAATCTGTAATGCTCGGTCTGACCCGAGCATTACACCAAAGTAACACCCGGGTCAGGCTGGAAACCAGCGTGAGTAAACCCAATCGAACAAGGAATACAAAGGTACACAACGTATATAAACCCGGGATAACTTATATCAATTAAATCAATTTACAATTTGCTACAAGCAATGCTTATTTCACATATAAATTTCTAAGTATCAAACTTAGATAAAATAATCCAATTTACTTAAATCATTTCTTTCTAGCCTATTGATTTCTCAAATTGATTTATAAAAGTCGAAGTGGTTTCGGGTATTTCCAAATACCCGATCCTGGCCCCTTCGAGTCTCATGTCATTCCAACCAAAGTTATCCAATGAAATACACAACATTTCATATCAGAGGTATCAGCTAAATCAAATATCTAAAACCATTTAATCATCCTAAGCAAAGCTTAATAAATTTAATTTCATTAATCTTGATTTAATTACTAACCTCAACCACTTAGGTTCCTTCATTTAACATTAATTGATTTCCAATCAATTAACCAATCATTCCTTCATTTTTCCATCTTAGTTAACCATGCTGGATTAATTATCCTTCAACTACAATTAAGAAATTAATTCTCAATTAATTACAAATTAATTAACCTTTACCCCTCCATATTACTTACATTGATCCTTAATTAATTACTCAAATTAATTATCTTATAACCACTATTGATCAATTTATCCTTAAATTAATCATACTGCTTAATTAATTTCTTTCAATTGCCTATCCTGAACTAATTACTCTATGTAAATAATCTTTATTTGCTTTTATCAAGTAAATATCCATTGGTTAATTATCCTTACTTATTTTAACCTTTAATTTTAAATTTAATTACTTAATCCTTAACACATCAATTCTTAATATATTTCTCTTTTAATTTTTTTTTTTTTTACATTAAGTCTTTATTACTTCTTAATTTTCCCATTGATTACCTGTCTTAATTAATGATATCAAATGGTTATTCTTTTATATAAGTGGGTTTCATTAATAAATCCTGATTAAGTAATCTACTTTTAATTAAGTTATCATTCTAAATTTGCAGAAATTGAACACATTGATAAATCAACCTCTTATATCGATTTCTCAAATTAGCTAACAATTTATCTAAATAATTAAACCAATTATTTACCCCTTAAATTGATTGCATTAATCAACTATCCTTCTTACTAAATAATTTGTATTTATTCCATTTCCATTATTAAATAATTTTTAAACACCTATAGGAATTACTTATTATAATCACATGAAAAATTTGTAACCAAACAATTTACCCGAGCTACCCCTAATTTCTTCGAGTAAACCCTACTCTACTTCGAGCAAAAACTAAAATTACTCGAGATAAATTCGAGTACACCATTAAAAAAATATACATTTACAATTTAAAATTTGTTTAAACATTTTATATTTTATAAAACTTATCTATTCCAACTGGGATTCAAATTCACTTTGAAACCATACTCTAAATTGATTTAACTGTTAAAATCTTGTTTCCAGTTCAAATTCTTTATCGGTTTTTAAAACTGAAACCAACAATGTCCATGCCAAACTTCTGAAAACCCCAAGTCTTCTTCCCCTTTACTTAACATCAGTAATAAAGTTGAGAGCCTAGTACGCGAGCAACCAGAAAAGACTCGAGATAAATTTGAGAAAACTCACCTGCATCACCACTGCTAGCCTCCTCACTGATGATTATCGTAGGCTACCCACATCGCAGCGCCGCCGCTCGAGTTCGAGTCAAACTCGTATTCCCCTAATTCCAATTCGCGAGACCCCACGGCCATTCGATCGCCACCACGCCTCGAGCCCAAGCAAGCTACATGACGTCGGCCTCACGATCGAAACCTAGCGCCCCCTTCCTCCTGCCATCGCAGATCCAGCTTAAGAAGTTCGTACTCGACTTCCCAAAACCATACGCGAACACGTCCCCTCACCAATCGCGAGTGAAACCCAACTGTCTCGACCCCTTTTCAAATACCCCAATTAACGCGTCCCACCCCTATCGACGAAGTTATTCGATCGCCTGAGATTTAGGAAGTCGAACGCGATCCCCCTTTTTTTTTTTTTTTTTTGATGAAGGGCTTCGGCCATTTAATTTGAAACAAACAGATTGATTTTAAAGGAGGAGGGAGTTTCGGGTTTGAGATGAGAGGGGGAAGTTGTTCGCCATTTTTTTTTTAAGATCGATTTCGTATCTGATTATAGAATAGAGAGAGAGGACGAAGAATAAATGTCTTTTGGGCATATGGCTTCTCGAGTACGCTATTATAAAAAAATATCTCTGCCTGTTTTGACTTAAATTTATATTATATTATAAAACTCCCTAAACGTCCCGTTAATTACCATATAAATTTTCGAACTCCTCTTACGAAATGCCGCGAGGTGATTACAAGGTTTTACCCGCGTTCTGAACACGATGGAACGTGTTTTCGGAGCCTAATTCGATCATATGCGCGAGTTACAGAAGAAAACGACCAGTTTTAAATTAAATCGATTAAAATAGTTCTAAGCGTTTTGAGCTGTCAGGGGGGTCAAACGACAACTCCGATTGCTACGAAAATTGAAATCCGATAATGACTAACTATTACGGATCCAATGAAACTGGTTTCGTCGAATTCTGAGACTGTGCCTCGTAAGGCTATATTTAACTATCGATTTAAACGATATATTTTCACAATTGAACAAACCACCTTTAAATTGAATTCCAATCATTCTATTATCTTCAGTATCATCATTTTAAATTTTATAAGCCTTCAAATTATCTTAAACAGACTTAGAATCTCAGATTCAACAATTTACCCAATTTCAATTATTAAATTCTACATTTAAACTATATAAGTCAATGATTTAATTATCAAGCAAATATTAATATCTTGAATTTCTAGTTAAAATTAACTTTTAAATATTTAAAATAAATTAATTATTCCAATTTAAATTGTTAAAATTTCTGGGTCGTCACACCCCGGTCGTTACCGACCTTTAACCGAGCGCTCGTTTTTCATACACCACATTAATTTACATCCCGAACGTCATAGCGGGTAGATATATATCTAGAAAGGGATGATGATACCCTAATTGGGAATGACCCAATTAGCCTTGCCGCATCTAATCCTTTTTCGGTCATTTCCGGTTTGATGAGGCTTGAGGTTACGATTACCTTTTCACATAGCACATATCACATCTTTGAATGCCACATTTCCATTTTCATTAACTACTAATTGCCTTCCACAAAAATACAACCCTTGAGCTCGTACGTCTCAAGAAGAGTGTTAAGCTAAGAGAAGTTGCCTTCTCCACCACCACCACTGATGTACATTTGTAAAAACCAATGTACGTAATCTTTAGAAATGCAATATTAGACAAACGTCCATACAAGTTGTCCAGGAATATGACAAACTGAAGGCACTCTCCTACTACCACTAGTAGCGAGTAGTCCTTGCAATCCGAAAAATATCAACAACAAGGAGACCACTGCTATATATAACTCTATAATGGGTGCGACCCCAAGCAAATCTACCAGCAGTCCTCACACTATGAAGATCCATGATCTTCAATAATCATCGTCTTCAACATGAGTTCACGTTCGAAACGTATACATTGGTTCAAAGTGGTTTTCAGATAGGAATTATTCAAATCCGACCCCGGTTCCTTCGAAGCCAATCATCGATTTAAAGGATGTTAAGTTCATATGTGGATATCAAACATCAATCAATTACTTCATCTTTTATACAATATCTTTGTTAGATATATTATTTTCAATTTATTCCATTTTTTTCAAGAGCATAAGGAATCATCAAACCTCATTTATCAAATCATTTGGTTTATTTAAACCTTTCTTAAATCCTAGAATAATTCCAAATCATTTTCTCTTTTACTTAGGAAAGCCTTTCCAAATCATTCATTAAATCTTAGTCAAAGATTTTCTTTCTCAACTTTTAACTTAGGGAAAATATTCCCGTTTTATAATATCACTTTCCAAAACATCCATTTAATTTAAAGGATTATTCACTGTCCAAAATTGCGAATATAATACCTTTTTTAACTTATCAATTTAAATTGATTTCAGATTTACAAAATGGTGTTTATAAATTTCATTTTTATTTTATAAACTTCCACATACAAAATTTCTTTACCAACAAATTCCATTTATATCTCACTTATAAGTCAAAATCCAATTATAATTTAGTTACTTATAAAACTCTTATTTACAAATTCATTCCTTTCAAATCTTATTATTTGTAAAATCCATTACAAATTCTTTTCTAAATTTAACCCATATATTCATTACAATCCATTCCTAATATTTATAAAACACATTTATAATTCCATAACTTTTATTTATAAAATATCAATTTTATAAATCTTATGTCTAGACCATAAATTCAAAGAATTTATTTCTTTTCTTTTATCTTAGAAAAAAATTAATTACGATCTTTTAGAGCATCCAAGCTTTCCTTTCGATATGTTCCACCCCTCGCCTAAGAAGAGAAAATATAGGCCAGGTAAGTTCAGGGCACTGGTTGCTCCATTCCTAACCTTGGTTAAACATCTTGTTTTACCTTTCCAGATCTCACAGGCGGGACAAATGTACTAGTCGTTTCCGCATTACTCAGTTTGTTATTATATTCAATCTTCTTCACTTATTGTTTAAGTAGTATAAACAATTCCTCTTTCCCATTTATTCAAACTCTCATTAAAACTTCCAAATCATCTTTAAATGACTTAATTATTCTTTTAAAATCATTCACAAAATATATAGGAAAGAATTGTTAAGTTTAAAACTGTATTTCAAAAGTTATTTCAACCTGCTGCGAAAAGCCTTGCGAAAATGTTGCAAATAGCGTTTTAAAAGCTATATTCTTCAAAACGACTTTTATATCATCTAGAAATCCATATTTTCAACTTAAATCTCTTTTAATACATTTTAAAAGATTTTTTAGGATTTATTTCATATTTTTAAAACATTTAAAATATCAATTTCAAACTTTGATCATTTTACTGCAAAAGCGCGATTTTTCTAGAAAATTGTTTTGGACATATTTAAAATATACAAGATAAAATCTTGATTTTCTTCCTTTATTTCTTTATACATATTTAAAAGTTTATAAAACATTTCTTACTCATTTTAAAACTATTTTCAAAAGGTTTAAGCATTCCATATGCACCATTTAATTTTCTAGAGGAAAGTGCTTTCCTTTGTGCTTATCGAAGTGTATTAACGTGATTGGTAAAAAAATTTAACAATTATATCAAACAATCAATACTTGATGATAAAAGCATATATAAGCATCCATACCAATCATAACACAACATCAAACATGTATATACATAAATAGAGATGCTAAACAGAGTTTCTCACCATAAACCAATGCGATTAACTTCCTACCAATATTGTAATCAACCAACACTTCACTAATTAATTTCTACTCCATTAAACACTAGCAAACAACACCCTCTCCCTTCTAATTGCTTGGCCAAGGCTTGAGATGGAGGTTGGCCGAAAATATTGAGAAGAAGCGGTAGAGCTTTGAACTTGAATTCCCAAGATTAGATCCGAAAAATAGGTCACCTTCTCTCCTGTTTTTGACTCTCTTATTCTCAAAATTTGAAATACTTGCTAAATAAAAATTGTTTTAAATTCTTTTCTCTTGAATTTAAAAAAATAATCAATTGAATCCAAGTATTTTTGAGGGATATATGATAGAATAAAGAAGAGGTATTGTCGGATTGACAAAAATGAAGCCCGAAAATGCACTTCAAAGAATTGAGTTTCAGGTACAGCAAACCTCAAAACTGGAAAAAGTGATCAATATAAAAGTTTTAACCACTAGAATTTCATATGTTTTGAAAAAATAATTTCTTAATTTGGATTATTTATTATCAAGTTATGATCAAAACAAAATGGCCAATTTTATGACTTAAAAACTGGGCCAGAAAATGCACTCGAAAGAAGTGGATTTTTTACATGATTAACTTCATAATGAGACAAAGTGGTCAACATGATAGTTGTAGCCACTGGAAAAATGCATGATATAAAAAAATTGCATTTTGGTTCGGTCAACAAGAATGAATTTCGAAACCGAGGGTACATTCCGAAAATTCAAAGGAAATTCAAATCAAAGATGAAAGATTCAAGCACGAACGAATATGATTCTGTAAATAAATTATCAAATATGCTAAGTTTTTCCTAGAGTCAAAGCTCTGATACCAAATGTAACGACCTGATATTTTCAACCATTCGCATCCAAACATGCCGGAATTGAATTGCTCAAAATACCAGATTGTAAGTTTATATTTGGCGAAAACTCAGGATATACAGTAATAAATAATCACAAATCACAGACATAGAGTAATAAATGCAGCGGAAATAAAAGATAGTAGTTCATGAAGCTACTGTATACATATCAGGGTCAAATAAGGTACAAAAGAAGTCTCGAATACAATAGTCAAATACAATATCAGAATACATAACTGGAATCAACTGAATATTAGAAAGCTGGATAGATAACTGAATCTCCAAGCAAAGCTCCAACTCCAAAGGTGAATCTCGAATACTAGTACACTCAGTCTGACCCGAGTGTAAAGCAAGACACAAAACACTCGAGTCAGGATTAACATTCTTATATCAATAAATCCAACTCAAGTGAAATAACAACTGAAATACAAGTAACTCCAAGGATGTTTGGGATAACCATCCTCTAAGGATACGTTAAACTATCTACTATGTAGTAATATACGCTAAGTAGATAATGACTATCACTAATATAAAGTATCAAAATAGTGTTAAGGCGTTACTATTATCCCCCTTAACACATTTTATATAAGCGTCATAGTCTGTACAGCACTGTAAACTTTAACGTAAACTAGTGGGCTATCAGGGAGTACTCCATAGGTATAACAAAAAATAGATCGTAGTTGTCGCGCATAGGGATACGAGTATGACAAGGCACATGAGGCAATACCCAAGGTAGTGAAACTCCTTTTGCCTGATCCGGACTGGTGAGAACGCATCGCCGCAACGATCGCAACACCGCGAAACAACACTCCCAATTCAAGGGTGCGCACCAATCAAAAACAAGTAATGAGTAGTTTATGAAGAAGTGTATCCGCTAGAGGCAACCAATCTCATTGGCCCGACACGGCTCCTGTTTAAGTCATTTCAAATTTGACACAAGTGTCAAGGCTATCCATTATCGTTCTCTTTCTTCAAATCCAGCAACGTCATCCTTCCAACCACTTTATTCTGGTTCACACTCCACGTATAATAGTTATTAAAGTGGTTTTCGATTTAGATAGAGAGTATGTTTCCAACCGATCCCTGACTCTTCAATAACTACGTAATTATTACACCGATTGGCCGTTTAATACATTCAAAATAGTTTATATTTCAAAACCAAAATATCATTGCCACTTCAAAACCATATCAATACGATATCACTTCCATTTCAAAACCAAATACGACATCGTTTTCCATTTTAAATATATCCGTCTCAAATATTTCCATTTACAAAATCTTAGTACTTCAAAGTTATAACACTTTCCAAATCAAAATTTAGAAATCGTAACGTTTTAGAATCATAACACTTCCCACTTAACTGTTTAAGTATAAATAATAGTATATATATAAAATAGTTTATAATTTAAAATAGTTTATATAAAAATAAATATAATTTAAAATAATTTATACAAAAAAATAATTTATATTAAGATAGTTTATATGAAATAAATTTATAAAGTAACATATATAAATACTTTATATAATAAAATATCTTCCTCAAATTTCACAAATCAATTCCAAATCAACACCAATCCCAAAATTTCAAAATCCTAAATCTTAAATCATCAATTTCAGTTCAACTCAGTTCACAATAAACCATTATATCGATTTTAAATACAAATTTGAAACACACATAAACCATTTAAATTTCTATATAATCCAAAGCTTTAAATACTTCACAATCTCAAAACTAAATTTGATAATTTCATATATATCTTAATTTTACTTTATTTTTATTTAGGTTTGAAATATTCAATTAATAAATCCAATATTATTTAAATAAAAGCACAAATTACAAATAAACAAAATGTTTCTTTCAACTTATTTAAACTTGAAATATTTATTTAAATCTCCTTAACCAAAATCAAGTTATAAAATTATATCCTTTTACAATCTCAAATTCAATAAGTTCCAAATCGATTTTTAATTAAATATATTTCTTAATTAAATACAATTTCAAATCAATTTCAAATCTATCTGCTCAACCTTAATTTATAAAATCATTATAAACTCTATATTAAAATATAATTTAAGTAAATACTTAACCGTATTATATTTTAACAAAATCAAACTTTATTATTAAGCTTATTTTATATTAAAACAAGTTTATACATAGCTTAAAATCAAGACTTTAACTATATATAAAATAACATTTATATAATATCTAAAATCATTATTTATATAAAACTATATATTTCTTTTCAAAATCATAGAAATCATTTTCAAAATATTTATATATTGATCAACGGTGTCTGTATATAGTTTTCTATCCTATGGTCAAGTGATACAGATATTTATCATTTCAATCCATAATTTAAATATATACGAGTGTTTGTGTGTGTGTGTGTATATATATATATATACCATTTCAACCCGTAATCCCAAATTCAAAGTCAATGAAAATGGTTTGGGTCTATCATTTCAACCCTTAACAATTTTCTCATATTCTAAAGTTTATTCGGAACCCATAGTGAATTCTATACTAATAGGGAACTTGCAGAGTGATAACAAATATGATAATAATATAACAGGCATATATCATCAATATAAATAACATATAATAGTGTTAGATGTCATATGTGAACTGATACAGGTAATAGCATATACATAACAATGTAAATAACTAACAACAACATATTTCAATTGTCGTTTCAGTTGAAATCAAATTTAATAAATAAAAGAACATTAATCGTGAGTGATTGCTCACCTTTCAAGTGTAACAACCCATATATTTGGACCATTTAAATTGACAATAATCCTCACATGTCAACTTAAATGATACAAAACACGAATCATTATGGGATTATAAATACATAAATGTAAATGAGAATCAATACAACATCACAGTTGTAATGACCCAGAATTTTTAGAAATTAAAATTTGAATATTTAATTAATTTTAAATATTAATAAGTGAATTTATAAGTCAAATAAATTTTATTTTGAATTATTGGATTTAATTGAATAATTAAATCGATATTTTAATATGTTAAATTATGGAAATAATTGAAAATAGAGTTAAATATGATTGAAAATGATTTGTAAAATTTTATTTTATCATGTTAGAGTTAGAATGATATTTTAGAACTTTTAAAATCGAATTAAAAGTTAATCTGTGAAAATTGAATATTTTAATATTTAATAATCGACTGTAAAATAGCCAATTTTTGAACAGTCTCAGAATTGAACAAAACCAGTTCCATTGGATCCGTAATAGTTAGTTATTACCGGATTTCAATTTTCGTGTCAATCGGAGCTATCGTTTGATCGTGGCAGCTCGAAACGCATCGAATTATTTTTAATTTAAATTTGGCGAGTCAAAATAGCCATTTTTCAAAAATTCTCGGATTTCGACGAAACCAGTTTCATCGGATCCGTAATGTGATATTATTGTAAGGTTTCAAATTTCAAGTCGATTGGATTTACCGTTTGTCCGGTACAAATTAAAACGCCTAGAAATCGACTTAAATCGGTTTAATTTAAATTGAGCGTTTACAGCCATAACTCGCACATACTTCCGAATTAGCTTCCGAAACCTGTTCCATTGTGTCCGGAACGCGGGGTAAACCCTAGAAACGCTGGTTACGGCGCGTAAATCGGAGTTCGGAATTTCCGGAATGAATAGTGTTTCGGTTTTCTCTATAAATAGCCCTCACACAAATTTAAAAAAAAAAAAAAATTAAACAAAACCCTAATTTATAACTGCAGCCGCCAGTGAAGTGATGAACGGCCAGAAAACTCTCCCCTTCCCTCTCCTTTATCTTTCAATCCGTCGACAATTAGGCTAAACTTCCTGAAGCAAAATCGAAGAGCATGTTGAGATCTATAATCTCAACGGTTATGATCAAAAATGGAGTGACGAGGTGACCAGAACTTGAGCTGGAAGCTTGGCCGTTCGGCCTAGAATCGCGTGCAAAAAGGGGGGGCCGAGCTTCGTGTGCCTAGGGCCGAAGGTGGAGGAGGGGGAGAGCTAGGTGTTGCAACTTCCTGATCGTGGTATCGATGGATGTGGTGGCCGAAAGAATGAACCCTAGTTTTGCTAATGGGTTTGATGTGCGTCGTGCTCCTTCCTGTAGATTTTCGTGCGTGATGGGGAAGGAGAAGGGAGGGGCCTTGGATGCAGATCACACGGCCTGGAATGGTTTGAGATTTTAAAATATAAATTAAGTTGTAAATTAGTTTATATAAATCGTGTACACTTCAAAAATGCATAACTTTTTCATACGAGGTCGAAAAAATGCAAACTCAGTTGCGTTGGAATCGTATGGACGAGCACTACGCGATGAAATTGGATTGGAGTCGTTTGGAGTTAGTGAGAATTTTGGGTAAAATTAAACGTCCGTTTAATTTTATTCGAAATAAATCGCTAAAACGGAATTTAAATCAAGGTGAGAATTTCTCACTCAATCGAATCAGTTTCGATTTTATTTTAAATAGTTAGATTTAAAATTATTGAATGCATGATTGAATGATGATTGTTATGTATTGATTGTTAAAATAGACATTATGCGCCGTTAGTAAGCGGATGTTATTTAATAAAAACATATACCGCGAATATTTCATAAACAGTGAAATTGGTATTATATATAATATCAATATATATATATTGGCATATATATATATATATATATTGCAGTTGTTGATTTCCCGTATTTTTTAGCGGATGAGACCCTATTACGCCGTTATTAAGCGGATAATATTTATTAAAAACATATACCGCGATAATTTCGTACCGGAGCGAAATTGGTATTGTGCTAATGTTTTTGGATGCAGGAAAACAGGTTGGAGGGATCCAACTGGATTCCTCAACAGTTTTTATTTAATTTCAGATATTTTGATATTTGATGGATTTTCATATTGATATATGATATCGTTGTTGTCGTGATTGACTATTTGGTGTGTAGCATCATTGGACCCAGATTTTGGGATTTTAAAATGATTTTTCAAAATGATCTTTGAAAATATTAAATATTTTTGAAATTGATCCATTTTAAATAAATAAACGATATAAATTTTTATGTTATAAAAATTATGGTTTTGTGAAATATAGTTAAAAAGCTGATTTTGAGAAATACGGTTAAAAGTTGATTTTTGAGAAATATGGATCAATGATTTTATAAAATAGTTTAAACTGGATTTTTAAATTTATTATAAAAAAGTTTAAAAATAGGATTTATAAAATTTAATTATTTTATAAATCAAGAGAATGGTGAAATTATAAAAGAATTTAAAGACGTTTTAAAGAATAATATAAATTGATTTATATTAAAGGATTTATAAATTGATATTTATAAGTTAAAACATTTAAATTATAAAACGAGTTTTTATAAGTGTTTGAATGAAGTGAAAATGAATTTCATTAAAGAATGAAATTTATAGAATTATAAATGGTGAAATTATAAAGGAAATTAAAGACGTTTTAGAATAATAATATAAATTGATTTATATTAAGAGATTTATAAATGGATATTTATAAATTGAAATATTGACATTATAAAACGAGTTTTTATAAGTGTTTGAATGAAGTGGAAATGAATTTTGTAAATGAATGAAATTTATAAAATTATAAATGGAGAAGTTATAAATGAAATTTATAAATAGTAAGATTTATAAATTTTGTGAAGTTATTAAAAGAATAGTTTTGAATAAATCGTTGAATCTTATAAGTTATAAGATTTATAATTATGAAGTTTAAAAGAACGATTTTGTAAAATAATCGTTTTATAAGCATTTAATTTATAATATGAACCTTTAGTTTATAATTGAGTTATAAATCGAATAGGTTAATAAAGGAGATTTATAAAAGGAAGATGTTATAAAACAAATAGAAATGGAATTTATAAACGTTGTTTTATAAATTTGTAAACGACTTATTTTGATAAGTAAATTGTTGAAACTTATTTATGAAGTTATATTCACATTTTTATCTGTGAATAATCCTTTGAAATAAAAATGAAATAAAGGATGAAATTGATTAATGTAGTATATTCACGTTTTCGAATAGTGAATAAGATGTTAAAGAAATTGTTTTGAATGTGATATTGAAATAGAATTAAAACGATCTAACGAAGTTTTAATTGTGTTGAGATTCGAAACCATAGATTTCAACATTTATTGTTGAAATAGACGTTTTCGAGAAATGAAAAGGAAATAGTGGACTATAACACTGTTGTTATAGTAAATGATTTCCGAAAGGAAATGTTTTGTATAGTATTGGGATTTATATATCTATTTAAATTTCGAATCCCTATACTAGTGATTTTGGGTTGTCGTAACGATGTTTTACGCAACATTCGTTTTGGCCCAAATAAATATGTTAAAGAGAATGATTTCCTTAAAGAATGAAATATATACTTAATTCCGATTTAAGTATATAGAATATTTTCTAAGTGTTGAAAATAAATAAAATTTGTGAATTACTTATGAATAAATAAGTATGGAAATGTTTTCCAATATAAAGTGAATATTTTGAGAATTTATCTTTTTGAAGATAAATTGAAAAGAAAATTGAAATGAATAATTGAAATCGAATATTCATTGATATCTTGGAATTATAAATTCACTAAGGAATTTATAAAGGAAGTGGAATTTGTTTAAAAATAAATATTGATTTATTTTTGAAGTATTGAAAAGATATTTTGTGAAAAAAAAAATTTGGAAAATTATTTGGAATCTGGTGATGTGTGCATATCCATTGATAGTTCAATAACCGACTATCAATATTTCCCTTTGAATGGGTATTTGATGTGATTTGTTTGAATGTGAATGCTACACTTATTTTTGAATAAGCGCTCACTATTCGGGTTAACCGGGAAAGGACCATGGGGTCGTATAACCCACTCCGAATATGTGATACGTCGTTGTGAATTGCATTGAAGATCGGTGTTGAAGACCGAGTATTTGCAAAAGCGATAGGATGACCTATCGATTGTTTCTGCACTGGGTAGCTCCTGGTATAGAGATCTCCTAAGCGATGGGAAATTCAATCGGGATTGTGAATACCCGGATTTGCAAGGGCTTCGTAAGAAGTGCCTTCGGTTTTGTTCGAGCCCGGAACAGACTTGTATGGATTGTATGCCTGACATTACAAATTGAGATATAAAGCCGATTTCTTTCAAATATATTTCTGTTGGTGGCGGAGAATTTATTCTTTTAGCTTAACACCCTTCTCTGAGACGTACAAGCTCAGAGGTTATGTAGTTGAATGTTATCAGCGATATATTCCTAATTTGGTAATGTGACATGCTGAGTGATGCTGAGATGATCATTGTGTTGATTATTTGTGATAGGATCATTTACTTGATCGTCTATCCTTATGATCATTGTGTTGATCATTTGTTGACCCAAAGCATGGCTTTTGTATAAAGTATGTTTTTGTGGACGTGAATTCGTCGAGCCTCACACCCCGTGAATGGTCAAAACAGGAAAGAAGCAGCAAGGTTATGAGGGGTAGCGCCCTTTAGGATGTGTCCATTTCCTTCTGGAAAAGGGTGGTATCATGGTATGGATCCCAGATACTTACTCATGTTGAAAACACTTTGTTATGATTGTGTGAATTGATTACGAGCGCTCGGTAAAAGGTCCTAAAGGACCGGGGGATGGCATATTCGGTCAGTTGTTACTCAGTTAGGGGTAACCCGGCCTTGTGTTGGTAGAGATCCGGTTTGGTTCTCGGGGATGTCCATCCAGAGGCATTCTCATGTGGCAATGGGAAGTTCCTTGGCCTGATCATTCGTTGGAAATCCAATTCCCAATACGAAACTTGTACGGTATTAGTTGTAGAACCTATCATTCACTTATGGTGGTCACCACTGTTTGGATGGTAGCTATAGTAGGCATAGTTCGAAATGTCTATGTTGGCTAAGATTTATATTCTACTTTCGAAATGAATTTTTCCTACACTATACACTAATAATAATATCAAATGTCTTTTAAATGCGTATCAAGCATCTTTGACTATCATAAGGAGAAATCTCCTCCGATTCTGCGTTTGCATTGTGTGTGTGTGCGGGAGGCCTTATGGTAGTCTCATTTTTAAAAGCATTGCGAATTGAGTTTAAAAATATTCCTCTATTTTGATTTTTAAAGATAAATAAACTGTTTTGAGTTCTCACACCAGTCACATGACTGACTTGGAGTTTATTGTTTTCCTTCCTAAACTCTGGGTGCCCACCAATTTCCACACGGGCAGTTAAGAGTTAGGTTTATCAGGATATTCTGGATATTCTGGAGTTGCTGGAGGTAAGCTGGATGGCATGGCATATTACTTATATAGTATTTCTTTTTCCGCTGCACTGTTTGATGTTGTTGAATATTGTTGTACACTCTGATGATATGATGTAATTAAAATGTGATGTAATGTATAAAATGTAATAACTGATATAGTTCTTTGTTTAAAGATTATTCATTTATTATTATATGTTGTTCCGCTGCGAATTGTGAGATTCTGTTATTGTTCTGTTGCGTTCTATTTTCTTTCTATTCTCTTTTTCTTCTATCTTAAAACTTTCTGTTCTCCTTTCTATTTTCTCTTCTTCCTATTTTCTGTTTTCTTCTCTATCTTTTCCCTCTATTTTCTCTCTTCTTTCTTCTTCATTTTTCTTAAATTCTTTTTAAAACCCATAACTATTCGGTTTTCGGCAACGAAAATCCGCGTGCGTTACAACAGTCACAGAATAATGCAGCGGAAATACATCGTCATAATAGCAGTTCATGAAGCTACTACATATAGTACAACAATGTCTAAACAAAAGGTGACTGAAAGAAATACATAAATGTCCAACAGACACGGACATCAAAATAGACTGATAAAGATAAATGCTAAGTCTTCAGCATCTTCAACCAACCTTGATCAGCAAACTGGATAGCTTCAGACTGACCCGAGCATATACAAAAAGAAACACTCGAGTCAGGACTCAAAATCTTATGCAGGATAATCAAGTACAGGAAATAAAGTCCATAACTCAAAGATGAATAAAATAACATCTCTAAGGATCCGATAAACTATCTATATATACAATAGACTACGGTATGTAGGTAACGTCTAATCAATAAAATAGAATATTAAAGTAGCGTTAAGGCGTTACCATAATTCCCCTTAACACATTTTATATTCCCAAAAGCATATACAAGACCGTGGTTTCCCCAAAACCGAAAGTCACCAGAGGGCAATCCATATACTCAAGGTACAAATAAAAACGTAGTGGTCGCGAATAGGATAATCAGTATGACAAGGTACATGAGGCAATACCAACTAGGATACTAATAGTTGCGTGATCTGGACTGATGTTGAGCATAGTAGCTACTATCTCAACACCGCGAAACAACACTCCCAAATCAAGGGTGCACCCAAATCGAATCACAAAAGTAATAGATATGGTATCGAAGAAGCGTGTCCGCTAGAGGTGGCGATCCTCAATGGCCCGGCGTGGCTCCTGTTTTAGTCATGTCAGGGGTCATCCAATATCGTTCTCTTTCTTCCGTCAACGCGTTCACCAAACCATCCACTTCATTCTGGATCAACACTTCGCGCATAATAGTTATTAAAGTGGTTTTCGGTATCGACAGAGAGTATGTCCATTCCCGATCCCGGTCTCTTTAATAACTTCGTATTTATTACCCGATGGTCGGTTAAGTTAACGTTTAAACAAATCAAAGTCCCAAAAGTCAAGGTGCAAATTTGACTTCCAAAATTTGACATTTCACGATTCAATTTATTTTAGATATTTTACAACATATTTTCGAATGCAAATTTTTTTAGTTCAAACACTTGAGTTACAATTTAAAATTAAGTATTCAAGTTCGATTTAATAAGGTCTAAAAGTCGCTTATTAGATTTAGTTCATAATCAATGAATTCAATTTAATGCTAAACTTAGTTTAAATTATTAAATCAAATTCTATTCATTTCACTTCATGTTTACATCCACTGTTATCATAAATTCGATTAAATCAATTTCATTAGCTAAATTCCCTTTTATCCAACTTCATTTGATTTATTTACCAATTCAATTAAATTTCTAAACAAAAGTCCATTTCCATTTACAATGTCCTGATTTGATTAATTCGTTAAGTTTAAAATCATTTTAAGTTTATATAATCGCTAAGTTATATCCATAACTTTGGTTAGTTTTTGTATTCCTCCTAAGTCAAATTTTCTAAATTTCCAAGTAAAATTTACCATATGTTCCAAATCTATTTAATTAAAAACTGAGTTTTAATCTAAACCTAACCAATTTAATAAATTTTTAAGTTATCAAATTCTAAACTTACTTGTTTCTAAATCTCATTTCCATAAATTTGCCAATTCATTTTTATTTAATTACATAGGTTTATTAATCCGTTTCAATTTAATCCGTTAATTTTACTTCAATCTAATCCATAAAATTTATCTCGATTAAATCCGTGAAATTTATTTCAATTACATCCATTAAAACCGTTACCAAATTTCCAACCAAATTATTAAGTTCATTCCTTAATTTAAAATATTTTTCAATTTCGAAAATGGTTTTTGTTGACCAATCGGGTTTCTTATTTTTATTTTCTTTCCTAGGCCAAGTTGTTTAATTAAGTATTTATCATTTCAACCCAATATTATTAATATAAAACAAAGCATAGCAAAGGGAACTTGCAGTGTGATAACTGGGATGGTGTGAAAGTAAATAAACAAGCAATAACAACCATACATAACAATTTAACAATTTACTAAATAATCCTGAAATAATTGTATTGACTTACATTTGTTTTTAATGCAAATTAATACAATTATTCCTAGAATCTACACTATCGTTACATGTAGATTAAAGATTATTACAT
Organism: Allium cepa; assembly: GCA_030765085.1. NCBI lineage: Eukaryota > Viridiplantae > Streptophyta > Magnoliopsida > Asparagales > Amaryllidaceae > Allium > Allium cepa. Next base: position 952,193,214 of record CM060932.1, read on the forward strand.
TATGGTTTCACTTGGTGTCTATTATCACATTACTACATCAATCATACATACAATGGTTCAAAGTGTAGTTAACGCTATTTCTACGCGACGGTTAATTTAACAGTTAAAGGGGTCAAGTTTAACATATATAGTCCATTTTAAATTTGTCGACTATCCTATATCAATTTCAAATTCCATATTAAAATTTACTTATATTAACAATCAAATTCAACATCATGTAACAATTTTAGTGTCACACTTGTTTGTCGTAAAACTAACAATATTCAATTTTTTACTTGCATAGTGATTTACAATTTTTATTTCAACAATTCTAACAATCAACAATTTAACATTCAAATCGATATAACAACAATTTATCACTTGATTATCATATCATAATAGATTGAGTCGTGAATGAAATATTCACCTTGCGTGGTTGAAGAAGATGATGGCGAAGCACGAAGACGAATAGATAAAATAGGCCCTAACAAGCACGATGCAAAATGAACACAACTGCAATCAACAAATAATTAATCAATAATTTGTTTATTGCAATATATATATCGATTGAATATATATATAAACCATACCAAACAACGGAGCAAGATAGATTCGACAAGCGGGATGGAAATAGCCTATGTTTCCGGATCAATAGCGGAAGCTGGAATAAAACGTAGCAAAACGTTGTTTGAGAGCATATATAACTGATTCTGTAAAACTTGTACTATATATAACAACTCAAACATGGACACTTATATCTTAATATAAACATGTTTCAACATAACTGCTTTTATATTTTTTTTCAAAACCTGTAGCTTTATATATAAATCTTTCAAAACCTGTAGCTTTATCAACTACCTAGGCACCAATATATTCATACACGACTGTACTGTTTCCTCTAAACCCATGCTTCTTTGTACTTTAACTCATACATAATACAACTCATATAAAAGTTTATAAAGTTTATACTGACACATAAAACTTGTAACTTGTACTTTATTAACTATACAATTTGTATGCAACTGTACAACTTTGCCAACCAGCTTTTATGTTTATAACTTGTACTTGTACTTTATTAACTATACAACTTATAACCAGCTTTTATGTTTATAAAGTTTAAACTTATGTTTATAACAAACTATGCAACTATATATAACTTGTACCTTTTTTTTTCAAACTAAATCTACAGCATGCATGCCTTCAAATTGACATATATAATTCATATATCCCATGAACACATTATCATATAACAACTAAATAAACTAATACACACACACACACACACACACACATCTTATATGCTTTAAACAAATTTATTCTATAAACAATAATTGCAACATAAAATTATAAACGAAACTAAACTTTGAAATATTAAAACTATAATCAAGAACTGTGAATAAACAATAACTTGTAATATTTAAAACTGTAAGTATATATATAAGAGAACAAAGTGGCTAGAGGGGAAAAGATGGTCGGCCAAGCTGGGAGTAAGCGGGAGAGGGTGGGCTATGTTGGTCGGCTGGAGCCTCAGAGGGTGGTGCTCGGCATGGGATGCGTGGCTACCGTGGCTGATGGGTTGGTAGGGGCGGAGTCAGAGGTAGGTGAGGCGGAGGCTTTTGCATTGGAGGCCGAGCTGGTGAGGGGACGTGTGGGCTGGAGGTGGGGAAGCGCATAGCGCGGGAGAGGCCGTGGGGACGTGTGGAGCTTCAGGTGTGGTCGCATGGGGGAGAGGAGGTGGTGTTGCGGGATGTGGCGGGGACGATGCATGCGGAGGGGAGAGGAGGGGTTTAGGCAGTGGTGGTTGCAGTGGAGTGGTGGTGTGGGACGTGGCGGGGAAGATGCATGCGGAGGGGAGAGAGGCAGAGGGGAGGCGCATGGGGCGGTGGCGGTTGCACGGGACGTGCAGGGTGTGGGGAAGGGAAGTGCGAACTGGGTTCATTTTGAAGTGAAAAAAAAAAATATGGAGAGAGGGAGGGAAAGGAGGAGCTTCATGTTTGCAGAAAAATATATGCAGAGGAGCTTCATTTTTGAGGTGAAAAAAAAAATGCTTCCTGTTTGCAGAAAAATAAAATGTGAAGAAAGAAGAAAGGGAGGAGGGAGAGAAAGGAATATGCAGAGGAGAGAAGAATGTTACGTACCAATTTCTTTCTTGGCGAAGTGAAAGTGATGCAGAGTAATAAATGTGACGAGCTGGTTTGCAGGGAAGTAAATGAAGGGAGATATATAACAGGGTTTAGAGTGTGCAGAGGACAATGCAATGATGATTTCTAAAATGGAGGCTAGTTGGGTTCCCAAGGCAGCTGAATGGCTCCAAAATTTTTAAATGTTGAAATGTTGGGTGCCGGTTTGTGCTGCGTAACAGACCGGTTCTCGCTCCGTTAAAATTTATAATTCGCAACTCCGAACTCCGATTGACACAAATAAATATACCGTTGTGATCAGCGCGTCGAGAAGGACACAACGGTATAAAGATATTGATGGTTCGACACCGTTTGCAAAGTGGTAAATCTTATTGAACCATTTGCACGAGCGAACATTTTAGCTAGCAATTAAAAGCGAAATTTGACGAAACGAAATGCGCCGTCAAGTTTCGAATATTTTTCTTGTGCAACATCAAGAAAAATATTTGAGTTCGGACGATAGAAAATTTATACAAAAGATTTAAACCGATATGTATATGCGACGAGCGTAATTTAATTCAATATTTTTCAACGAAATTTGGCGCACGCCTATGTCTACCTAGACGCATTCCAAATGTGAAGTTTGGTTGGCAACGGAAGTTGTTTGTGAAAATTTGAATTTCTATATAAAATAAGCGGTTTTTAAAAATTTAAACTGGGTCCGAATTTTTAGGGTCGTTACATTCTCCCCTACTCAAAATTTGTCGTCCCCGAAAAGGAACAAAGGAAAGAGTGGAAGAACTATAAAAGAGGTACGATAGATATAGAATAGATTATCAAATAAAGTAAAGAATATAGAATGGAATTTACCTTCAACAAACAATTTAGGATTAGAATCTCGGATACTCTCCTCGGTTTCCCAAGTACAATCACGATCATCGAGACTCCATTGGACTTTGACTAGGCTAACAGTCTTCCTTCTAAGCTGCTTCGTATCCCTATCAACAATACGAAGTGGTCTCCTCTCTATAGTCAAATCCGGCTCAATATCAACCTCATCTAACTGAGCAATAGGAATGGTCATGGATGGATCATGTACAACCTTCCTAAGATGTGAAACATGGAATACGTTGTGCACGCCCTCAAATTTCTCCGGCAGTGCAACTCTGTAGGCTAGTGTACCAATCCTCTCAGTGATAGTGAATGGTCCAACAAATCTAGGAGCGAGCTTCCCTCTACGACCAAATCGAATAACATTCTTCAAAGGTGATACTTTAAGAAATACCTCATCCCCAACCTGGAATTTTAACTCTCTTCTACGCCTATCTGCATAGCTCTTTTGCCTATATTGTGCGGTCTTCATCTTCCTTCTGATCTCATTGACCTTCTCGGATGCTTCCATAATCATATCCGGGCCAAGAACTAATCGATCACCAGGCTCAATCCAACAAGCTGGCGATTTGCATGGCCGTCCATATAAAGCTTCGAACAGTGCCATATCGATACTCGCCTGATTATAAAGATAGTTATATTTCAATTCAATTTTTTTTACTTATTCAAATTGAAATTTTTTGGATTACCTGATAGCTGTTATTATAAGTGAATTCAACCAAATGAAGGTGGTCTTCCCAAGATCCACCGAAATCAATAATGCAAGCTCGGAGCAGATCTTCCAAAATCTGATTTACCCTCTTAGTTTGGCCATCTGTTTGAGAATGATAAGCCATGCTCAGATTTAGTTTAGTGCCCAAGACGTCCTGAAATGCCTTCCAGAATTTACTAGTGAATAAAGGATCTCTATCGCATACAATACTAGATGGAACTCCATGAAGTCTGACAATCTCTCTCATATAAATCTCGGCCAAACTCGAAGCAGTACGAGTGGTCTTAACAGGAATAAAGTGAGCTGATTTTGTCAACCTATCAACAATCACCCATATACTCTCGTTCCCTTTTCTAGTCCTCGGTAATCCGTCAACGAAGTCCGTAGAAATTTGGTCCCATTTCCAACACGGAATCTCTAGGGGTTGAAGTAATCCTGCCGTCTTCCGGTGATCGGCCTTGACTTGCTGGCAAGTGGTGCATCTACTGACATATATGGAAATATCTCTCTTCATCTCACTCCACCAATATAAACGCTTCATATTTCGATACATCTTGGTGACACCGGGATGAAATGAAAGTGATGACTGATGGTTCTCTTTAAGCACTTCTTGTCTCAATCCATCAACATTAGGAACACAAATACGGTTGTCAATCTTCAGAACTCCATTACCATCTATCTGTGCTCCCACTTTACTGTCAGCATTTCCAACTCTACCAAGAACTAACTCCTTCATGCGATAGAGCAAGGTGTCCTCATATTGCTTAGCTTTGATGCGATCCATAAGAGATGGGGAGATAACAAGCTGAAATAGCATGCCTTCTACAAGATTACAACAAGACAATGCTTTGCTACGGCTCAAAGCATCAACTACAACATTTGCTTTTCCAGGAGTATAAGTAATGTCGAGATCATATGCAGCTAAGAATTCGAGCCATCAGACTTGTCTCTGATTCAAGTCTTTCTGAGAGAAAATGTACCGCAAGGACTTATGATCCGTGAATAATTCAAATTTTGTCCCCAAAAGATGGTGCCTCCATAGTTTTAAAGCGAATACAACTGCAAGAAGCTCTAAATCATGGGTTGCATAGTTTACTTCATGAGTCTTCAACTGACGACCAGCATAAGCTATAACCCTTCCATTTTGCATAAGACAGCGCCTAAACCTTCTCGACAAGCATCGGTATAGACAGTTAATCCTTCACTCCCGTCAATTACCGTAAGAACTGGGGCTGAAGTTAACTTACGCTTCAACTCATTAAAAGCTGATTCACACTTCTCACTCCAAATAAACTTGACATCCTTTCGAGTTAAAGCAGTGAGTGGGGCAGAAATCCGGGCAAAGCGCTCAATGAATCTGCGATAATAACCGGCTAGGCCCAAGAAGCTTCGGATATCAATAGGAGTTTTGGGAGTCTCCCAATCCTATAGATAAGTTTTCAAATTAGAAAGGAACACGATGGATCGAATAGAAATAACGAATAGGATAGAACTTACATTGATTACGGCGATCTTAGCTGGATCGACCGAAATCCCGTTTTCAGAAACAATATGGCCTAGGAATCGTACTTCGTCTCGCCAGAAGTGGCATTTCGAAAACTTGGCTTTAAGCTGATGATTTCGGAGAGTTCCCAGAACATAAGCAAGATGTGTTTCATGCTCTTTCTCATCCTTGGAGAAGACGAGAATATCATCAATGAAGACAAGAACAAACTTGTTAAGGACATCACGAAAGACTCTATTCATTAAGTCGACGAAATAAGCAGGTGCGTTGGTCAAACCAAATGGCATAACCAACCATTTATAGAATCCATTCTCGGTACGTAAAGCTGTTTTATGAATACTATCTTCTGCTACTCTGAGTTGGTGGAACCCAGTGGCTAGATCAAGTTGTGAGAAAACTTTAGCTCCATGGAGCTGATCGAATAAATCATTGATGCGAGGCATCGGATAGCGGTTCTTAAGAGTGCGTTTGTTTAATTCTCGGTAATCAACACACATGCGAAGAGATCCATCAGACTTGGTGACAAATACGACTGCGGCGCCCCATTCAGAACAACTTCTCCTGATCAAACCCTTAGCAAATAGATCATCAATTTGGGTTTTAAGTTCAGCTTTTTCTTTAGGAGCCATCCTTCTGTGAGGGAGAACTACGGGAGTAGCTCCGGGAATAAGGTCAATGCGGAAATCGATCTCTCGTTTTGGCGGTAGAGAGTCGACCTCTCCAAATACATCGGGAAATTTCTGAACGATAGGAGTAGTACTAAGGTCATCCAGGTGAGCATCAAGAGAGAATATGAAGCTTTCGGCATATTTCTGAGGTGATTTGCATTCGATGACAAGCGGTAGACCCTTGTCATTGACTAGAGAAACAGATCGAGCTTTGCAAGAAATAATAGCATCGAATTTTCTTAACCAATCAGCGCCAAATAAGATGTCAAATGCTTCGAAGCCAAGCACATAAAAATCCCAAGTGAATCGATATCTTCCATACAAAAGCACAACCTCTTTACAAATTCTACTGAGGTTGGCAAGTCCTCCAATGGGGTTGGAGACGCATAAGGAAGTAGTAGCAAGAGTTGGTTCTAATTTGAGCTTATTACAAAGATCAATAGATATGAAGCTATGAGATGCACCAGTATCGAATAATATCCGAACAGGTAAATTATGAAATGTAAAAGTACTTCGTAAGGTACCTCGGTCATCCTGAGCAGGTGGTGGAGGTGGTGCAGGAGTGGTGACAGCATATACTCCTGATGGTGTGCCTTTCTTCCTCAATGGGCAATCTCTCTTGAAGTGACCTGGCTGGAGGCAGACATGGCATAAATCATTCCTCATCTGAGAAGGTGGTGGAATAGCAGCTCCGGTGGATGGACAACTATTAGCATAATGGCCCTTCTTATCGCATTTGAAGCAAGTGATCTTAGCAAGGTCGATTGGGCTTTTCTGGGCATATCCTAATCCTATAGTCTTTTTCCAAGCTTTCTTTTGCTGATCGAAGTTCATCTTCCTCTTTCCGAGCTGGCTGGAAGAGGGCTGAGTAGGGGGGTTTTGGCAGTGGGTCCCCTTGGCTTTGCCTCATATCGAAGAGCATAGTCGACAAGCTCTGTGAAGGTGCAGTGAGTGTGGCCAGTAAGCAAGTCACAATACTCTGGTCTAGCTCCCATAATGAACTTCTCGTTCTTTAGAAGTGGTGTATCGATCAATCCCGGGCCAAACTTGGAGAGTTCGTTGAATTTCCTCTCGTACTCAGAAATAGTCATACTGCCTTGCTTAAGATCCATAAAAGCTCTATAAAGTTGGGTTTTCCCAGCAGAGGGCATCCACTGTGCCGAGAAAGTATCCCTAATCAAAGATAGACTAGATGAGTAACCTTTTAAAGATTGAAAGAAGAATTAGATTACGAAATCCAAATAAATTTATACCTAAACTGGGCCCAAGTGATGGTGTTCTCCTCGATACGGGAAGTAACCGATTCCCACCAATCTTGCGCGGCATCCTGAAGTTGCCACGCAGCAAGCTGACGTTTCTGAGCGTCAGTGATCTCCAATCCAGAAAATATCTTCTCTAAGACTTTGAGCCATTGCTGAGCCTCGATAATACCCTCGGATCCAGAAAACTTAGGACCACCTAGCTGTGTATACTCCTTGCTAAGAGTGGTGAATTTGATTGGAGCTGGGACGGCAGGTGCATCCCGGGCAGGACCATGACCTCTTCCTCCCCTATTGTTTCTTCCAGTGCTCATCCTGAAACATCGAAAGAGATTTAGAACCAAGGATAGAAAATCATACAGCTTGAAGAAAGTCTAATGAACGAATCAAAGAAGTTTGAATTTTAAAGGATCGGGATATTGAATCGATTCTCCTCATTCTAGGGTACTGCTACCCTATCTCTAATGAGTTTATATAATCCCAAACTAAGGTTTTTAGGGAAACCAAAGCTCTGATACCAACTGTAACAACCCGTATATTTGGACCATTTAAATTGACAATAATCCTCACATGTCAACTTAAATGATACAAAACACGAATCATTATGGGATTATGAATACATAAATGTAAATGAGAATCAATACAACATCACAGTCACAGAACAGTCACAGAATAATGCAGCGGAAATACATCGTCATAATAGCAGTTCATGAAGCTACTACATATAGTACAACAATGTCTAAACAAAAGGTGACTGAAAGAAATACATAAATGTCCAACAGACACGGACATCAAAATAGACTGATAAAGATAAATGCTAAGTCTTCAGCATCTTCAACCAACCTTGATCAGCAAACTGGATAGCTTCAGACTGACCCGAGCATATACAAAAAGAAACACTCGAGTCAGGACTCAAAATCTTATACAGTCTAATCAAGTGCAGGAAATAAAGTCCATAACTCAAAGATGAATAAAATAACATCTCTAAGGATTCGATAAACTATCTATATATACAATAGACTACGGTATGTAGGTAACGTCTAATCAATAAAATAGAATATTAAAGTAGCGTTAAGGCGTTACCATAATTCCCCTTAACACATTTTATATTCCCAAAAGCATATACAAGACCGTGGTTTCCCCAAGACCGTGGTCACCAGAGGGCAATCCATATACTCAAGGTACAAATAAAAACGTAGTGGTCGCGAATAGGATAATCAGTATGACAAGGTACATGAGGCAATACCAACTAGGATACTAGTAGTTGCGTGATCCGGACTGATGTTGAGCATAGTAGCTACTATCTCAACACCGCGAAACAACACTCCCAAATCAAGGGTGCACCCAAATCGAATCACAAAAGTAATAGATATGGTATCGAAGAAGCGTGTCCGCTAGAGGTGGCGATCCTCAATGGCCCGGCGCGGCTCCTATTTTAGTCACGTCAGGGGTCATCCAATATCGTTCTCTTTCTTCCGTCAACGCGTTCACCAAACCATCCACTTCATTCTGGATCAACACTTCGCGCATAATAGTTATTAAAGTGGTTTTCGGTATCGACAGAGAGTATGTCCATTCCCGATCCCGGTCTCTTTAATAACTTCGTATTTATTACCCGATGGTCGGTTAAGTTAACGTTTAAACAAATCAAAGTCCCAAAAGTCAAGGTGCAAATTTGACTTCCAAAATTTGACATTTCACGATTCAATTTATTTTAGATATTTTACAACATATTTTCGAATGCAAATTTTTTTAGTTCAAACACTTGAGTTACAATTTAAAATTAAGTATTCAAGTTCGATTTAATAAGGTCTAAAAGTCGCTTATTAGATTTAGTTCATAATCAATGAATTCAATTTAATGCTAAACTTAGTTTAAATTATTAAATCAAATTCTATTCATTTCACTTCATGTTTACATCCACTGTTATCATAAATTCGATTAAATCAATTTCATTAGCTAAATTCCCTTTTATCCAACTTCATTTGATTTATTTACCAATTCAATTAAATTTCTAAACAAAAGTCCATTTCCATTTACAATGTCCTGATTTGATTAATTCGTTAAGTTTAAAATCATTTTAAGTTTATATAATCGCTAAGTTATATCCATAACTTTGGTTAGTTTTTGTATTCCTCCTAAGTCAAATTTTCTAAATTTCCAAGTAAAATTTACCACATGTTCCAAATCTATTTAATTAAAAACCGAGTTTTAATCTAAACCTAACCAATTTAATAAATTTTTAAGTTATCAAATTCTAAACTTACTTGTTTCTAAATCTCATTTCAATAAATTTGCCAATTCATTTTTATTTAATTACATAGGTTTATTAATCCGTTTTAATTTAATCCGTTAATTTTACTTCAATCTAATCCATAAAATTTATCTCGATTAAATCCATGAAATTCATTTCAATTACATCCATTAAAACCATTACCAAATTTCCAACCAAATTGTTAAGTTCATTCCTTAATTTAAAATATTTTTCAATTTCGAAAATGGTTTTTGTTGACCAATCGGGTTTCTTATTTTTAATTTCTATCCTAGGCCAAGTTGTTTAAGTAGTTATTTATCATTTCAACCCAATATTATTTAATATAAAACAAAGCATAGCAAAGGGAACTTGCAGTGTGATAACTGGGATGGTGTCAAAGTAAATAAACAAGCAATAACAACCATACATAACAATTTAACAATTTACTAAATAATCCCGAAATAATCGTATTAACTTACATTTGTTGTTAATGCAAATTAATACAATTATTCCTAGAATCTACACTATCGTTACATGTAGATTAAAGATTATTACATTATGGTTTCACTTGGTGTCTATTATCACATTACTACATCAATCATACATACAATGGTTCAAAGTGTAGTTAACGCTATTTCTACGCGAGGGTTAATTTAACAGTTAAAGGGGTCAAGTTTAACATATATAGTCCATTTTAAATTTTTCGACTATCCTATATCAATTTCAAATTCCATATTAAAATTTACTTATATTAACAATCAAATTCAACATCACGTAACAATTTTAGTGTCACACTTGTTTGTCGTAAAACTAACAATATTCAATTTTTTACTTACATAGTGATTTACAATTTTTATTTCAACAATTCTAACAATCAACAATTTAACATTCAAATCGATATAACAACAATTTATCACTTGATTATCATATCATAATAGATTGAGTCGTGAATGAAATATTCACCTTGCGTGGTTGAAGAAGATGATGGCGAAGCACGAAGACGAATAGATAAAATAGGCCCTAACAAGCACGACGCAAAATGAACACAGCTGCAATCAACAAATAATTAATCAATAATTTGTTTATTGCAATATATATATTGATTGAATATATATATATAAACCATACCAAACAACGGAGCAAGATAGATTCGACAAGCGGGATGGAAATAACCTATGTTTCCGGATCAATAGCGGGAGCTGGAATAAAACGCAGCAAAACGTTGTTTGAGAGCATATATAACTGATTCTGTAAAACTTGTACTATATATAACAACTCAAACATGGACACTTATATCTTAATATAAACATGTTTCAACATAACTGCTTTTATATTTTTTTTCAAAACCTGTAGCTTTATATATAAATCTTTCAAAACTTGTAGCTTTATCAACTACCTAGGCACCAATATATTCATACACGACTGTACTGTTTCCTCTAAACCCATGCTTCTTTGTACTTTAACTCATACATAATACAACTCATATAAAAGTTTATAAAGTTTATACTGACACATAAAACTTGTAACTTGTACTTTATTAACTATACAATTTGTATGCAACTGTACAACTTTGCAAACCAGCATTTATGTTTATAACTTGTACTTTATTAACTATACAACTTATAACCAGCTTTTATGTTTATAAAGTTTAAACTTATGTTTATAACAAACTATGCAAATATATATAACTTGTACCTTTTTTTTTCAAACTAAATCTACAGCATGCATGCCTTCAAATTGACATATATAATTCATATATCCCATGAACACATTATCATATAACAACTAAATAAACTAATACACACACACACATCTTATATGCTTTAAACAAATCTATTCTATAAACAATAATTGCAACATAAAATTATAAACGAAACTAAACTTTGAAATATTAAAACTATAATCAAGAACTGTGAATAAACAATAACTTGTAATATTTAAAACTGTAAGTATATATATAAGAGAACAAAGTGGCTAGAGGGGAGAAGATGGTCGGCCAAGCTGTGAGTAAGCGGGAGAGGGTGGGCTATGTTGGTCGGCTGGAGCCTCAGAGGGTGGTGCTCGGCATGGGATGCGTGGCTACCGTGGCTGATGGGTTGGTAGGGGCGGAGTCAGAGGTAGGTGAGGCGGAGGCTTTTGCATTGGAGGCCGAGATGGTGAGGGGACGTGTGGGCTGGAGGTGGGGAAGCGCATGGCGCGGGAGAGGCCGTGGGGACGTCTGGAGCTTCAGGTGTGGTCGCATGGGGGAGAGGAGGTGGTGTTGCGGGACGTGGCGGGGACGATGCATGCGGAGGGGAGAGGAGGGGTTTAGGCAGTGGTGGTTGCAGTGGAGTGGTGGTGTGGGACGTGGCGGGGAAGATGCATGCGGAGGGGAGAGAGGCGGAGGGGAGGCGCATGGGGCGGTGGCGGTTGCATGGGACATGCAGGGTGTGGGGAAGGGAAGTGCGAACTGGGTTCATTTTGAAGTGAAAAAAAAAATATGTGGAGAGAGGGAGGGAAAGGAGGAGCTTCATGTTTGCAGAAAAATCTATGCAGAGGAGCTTCATTTTTGAAGTGAAAAAAAAAATATGCTTCCTGTTTGCAGAAAAATAAAATGTGAAGAAAGAAGAAAGGGAGGTGGGAGAGAAAGGAATATGCAGAGGAGAGAAGAATGTTACGTACCAATTTCTTTCTTGGCGAAGTGAAAGTGATGCAGAGTAATAAATGTGACGAGCTGGTTTGCAGGGAAGTAAATGAAGGGAGATATATAACAGGGTTTAGAGTGTGCAGAGGACAATGCAATGATGATTTCTAAAATGGAGGCTATTTGGGTTCCCAAGGCAGCTGAATGGCTCCAAAATTTTTAAATGTTGAAATGTTGGGTACCGGTTTGTGCTGCGTAACGGACCGGTTCTCGCTCCGTTAAAATTTATAATTCGCAACTCCGAACTCCGATTGACACAAATAAATATACCGTTGTGATCAGTGCGTCGAGACGGACACAACGGTATAAAGATATTGATGGTTCGACACCGTTTACAAAGTGGTAAATCTTATTGAACCATTTGCACGAGCGAACATTTTAGCTAGCAATTAAAAACGAAATTTGACGAAACGAAATGCGCCGTCAAGTTTCGAATATTTTTCTTATGCAACATCGAGAAAAATATTTGAGTTCGGACGATAGAAAATTTATACAAAAGATTTAAACTGATATGTAAATGCGACGAGCGTAATTTACTTCAATATTTTTCAATGAAATTTGGCGCACGCCTATGTCTACCTAGACGCATTGCAAATGTGAAGTTTGGTTGGCAACGGAAGTTGTTTGTGAAAATTCGAATTTCTATATAAAATAAGCGGTTTTTAAAAATTTAAACTGGGTCCGAATTTTTAGGGTCGTTACATCGAGGCTATAGAGATAGGAGATAACACGGATACGAACACAGATATGGACAATGAAATTGAGTTACAAATCCAAGCACGAATCCGAAGGCAAGCTAGATTGGCACGAATTGACGACAAAGCTGATAGATAAGAATCGGTGTGAAAAGGATAATCAGTTTTGATATAACTGAAAATATATGCATAATTATTATTTCCATGAAATCAATATTTAATTTAAAACAAGATTAAAACAATATATATGTAAATTAAATCATTGTTTTAAATAAAATATATATATTAAAAATATAATCCATATATATTAACCAATATATATACTTATGAATACAAACAAATCTAGAAACATAGGTATAAACTTTCATACATACTGTATTAAAAACCAATGATCATAAAAGAAATCAATACGACTTATATAAATTAATATAAATGACCAACAGATTCAAATGTTAAAAATATAATATATTGAAATGTGTACAATTCTTATACTTTGTGACTGTAAATATATATATATATATATATATATATATATATATATATATATATATACACAGTAAAATATAAGACAAATACAAATAGATTTTATATAGAGAAATATATATACAGATTTTAGTTTAGTTTTTTTTCTTTCTCTTTCTTTTGTAAGCAGATAACCATCTATATTTATAAATCTATATAACTTAGAAATCAATACTTTAATAAACAAACATCACCTTTATTATAAAACTACAATCAAAACCTGACTGTATACATATCAAAGTGTATATAAGACTTATATACATAAAATGAAAACAGAGGTGAGCAGCTTCTTCTCAGCCAAAACGTGTACATTCTTTAAATCTTAAACCAAATACTTGATTGAACACACTTAGTAACATTCCAAACCACTACGTATGTATACTAAAATGTTCAAAGCCAATCTTTTTTTAATTATAATATCAACTTGTCACAAAAATTTATAACACTGGAAACCAATAGAAATATATATTATATAACAGAAAATCCCATAGTTATATACTTCTCTTTAATAAATGAAAAAAATATCAATATCAAATCATATGAAAACTTGTATATATTTTACTATAAGATATTTCGTTTCTTTTTATAACTATCACAGGTTTTATAATATATATAACTTTTATAAACTCGTATAAATATAGCATCACTTATATATATAAACACAAATGTATACTAACCTATTACTCAAATATAACGTGCGGCATAGGCGGCTACTGCTTGAGGCCGATGATGAGAAGATGCTAGGGGAGGGGCCAAAGTCTTGGGAAGCACGGCTGCAGATCTGATCGAGGCTGAGTGATATTCAAGGCTGACGACGTGGAGATGAGGAACGCTGACCATGGAAAACGTGCAAAACTCGGCAAGGTGGATGGTGCAGCGCATGAAGGGTGAGGGAACGACCAGAGGCCGTGATGGGAAAAAGAGCGATACACAGAAAAATGTGGTAGCAGAGAAGTAGTTGAGGCGGAGGTAGGGGTGTCGGGAAGTGACGCGTCGAGTGGGTGTGGGATGGGCCGTGCGTGGTGGCTGGTTTGGCCTGGATGTTCGGCTGGTGGAGGCTCAGGTGGGAAAGGAGGGAAGGGGAGAGGAAAAGGTGTGTGCGAGAAGAAGCTGGCCTTGGTGTGTGTTCATGCCCAGTGAGATTTTGGGCTGAGGAGGTGCTGGGTTTCGGTTTACACGTAATTTTGCTTTCATCATTTTTTTTCAACTGAATAGGAAGGAGTAAGCACAAAGAAGAGGATGAGTTATAAAATGGAGCAGGCTAAAATAATAATATAAAGTGTCTTGGGTAGAAGAAAATGCACAGTCAATTCAATGCAAAAGTAAGCGAACCGATATGAACCACTTATTATCATTATTAGTTTTAACATTTCAAAAAAGAAAAGAAAAGGAAGGGACAGCTAGCTACAGATAATAATGCATTGGCTTCAGATTTTATTGAACATTATACTATATTTTTTTCAAATTGAATCCTCTCAAAACAGTGAACAATCACAAGCGTTACATGAATATAATGAAATGGTCAGATGCTTTTATTTGGTGAATAATTAAAGCAATTTATTGTTGCTTGAATGAGACGGTTGAAGTTTGAAAGTCAATAGAAAAAGGTCACGGATCCAATACCGATACGATTGCCAGTTTCATGAATTCCGTTGTACACCGGACTTCAAAACACAGAAATAAATATACCACAGAGATCAGTACGACGAGCCGATCAAAACGGCATGCAGATATCAGTGGTACGATTAAATTATAAAAATTTGAATTTTCATCTTGCGGAAAATGCAGCAAAAACGCGGAAAAATAAAATCGACGGAGCTAAAGAAGTCCGAATTTGGAAAACCGAAAAATGTCGCCTCAATCAGAAGATGGTTTAGAATTTTTCTATGTAAAATATTCAGGTTTGAAAAATATTTTATTATCAACAATTATTAACTGACTTGAATTTAATAGAATTTCACAATGAAATAAACTTTCATAAAATCAGATGAAAATTTATCATCTTCTTTATTTAAATATACGTATTCTAAATATAAAATTTTAATTTCAAATTTTATTATTTAAAATTTCTCCAATATTCAATTAAATACGTTAATAAAACCATTAAAATTTTACGGGTCGTTACACTCTCCCCCACTCAAAACTTTTCGTCCCCGAAAAGGAAGGAGGTAGGAGAATAGAAACCACCAGAAGAAAATAGACTTGAATTATAAAATAAAAAATTAATTTAAACTATATAAATTCCAATTTAAATTAATTTATATTCAACAATTGACTTTAGATTCAAGATAATTCATTAAGTTGATTTTATTTCAATTTATTAATATTTGATACAAAAGATTTCTTTCAAACAAATTTTTATTTAATTTGTCTCATTTACTATTCAATCAACTTATTATTTTATTTATCTCTATTAACATTTTTTATAATAAAATTTTAAGTGTATAGCATTTATTATAACCACTCAAATTTTATCTATAAAATCCTTTAACATCATTTTACGTTGTAAATTATTCAATTACATTTTCAACTTCTGAATGATTTAGGTAAGTTATATTGGAATGTAATTGGATAATATACTAGTAAACTTTTCTAATTCAGTTATTTCAACTTTAAACATTTATTCAAAATTTATGACTTCATTTTATAATTTAAAACATCTTTTAACATAAATTTAAGAATTGATCTCCGATTTCACTTCAAACCATTGGAGACAAATATACAAATATATAAGTCAAATAAAATCTAATAAATATATACTTGTATTATAAATTAAGTCATACTTCAACAATTCAAATCAATTTAATTTCCAACATAATAGTGTGGCAAGGCTACATAAT
The DNA here is from genome assembly GCA_030765085.1 of Allium cepa. Classification (NCBI taxonomy): domain Eukaryota; kingdom Viridiplantae; phylum Streptophyta; class Magnoliopsida; order Asparagales; family Amaryllidaceae; genus Allium; species Allium cepa. The sequence continues at coordinate 952,209,341 of CM060932.1, forward strand.
GGTCTCTCCACTTCGAAACTCGAAAATGAATGTCGATGATGCGGCCGCCATCACCGAAATTATTTACCAGCGACAAAATAGGAGAGCACTGATTTTAAATTCTTTGAAAACCATTTCTATTCGAAAATATTTTAAATAATATACATTTTAAAACTTAAAAATCAAAGTTTCAAATCATCGAAAATTTAACCTCTTAATTTCTAAATTTAAATTCATTTCACTTTCCAATTTAATATATAACCATGTGTATAGTTAAATTATATATATATGAAACAAAACCAATGGTTTACAAGTTAGATATAAAATCAAATACAATTTCTTAATAACCAATTCAAATAACTCTGAAAATTCAGAAAACTTTATTTATATATATAATATAATTATACAAAATTTATTCATTTGCCAAATTTGAAACGATATTGTGTCAGTTTGTTTTGTTCAAGTGTTTTGGAGATCCTATCGATAGCGTTGATCAGACGAATCGATCAGAAACCCAAATCAACATCAACAACTCAAATGAAAAAGCATATATTAAACATTTTAAATATTACTTTACAAATACACTTCTTTGCTCGACGATACAGGAATGAATTTTCAAAACAAGGATAGGGTTTCAAATTTGATGGACTCAAATCAAGAGAATTTTGATTTGAAGATAAGTTCGAAACAAAGATAAGATGATTAAATAACAAAATAGAAAGATAGATAAGCTTATATAAATCGCGGGCAACCTTAACCGGGTCGACCGTGACTTAAAGAATAAGATCGATGCAGAATTCTGAGGCAAATCAACATTCGATTGCAAGAGATAGAATTCAGGCATAGCAGGCGATAGATAACATCGTAAACCGAGGATACATAAATTTCTGGTAAATCGATGTCTATTGTAAAAGGAGTTTCACCTCTTTACAAATCATATCGTGGAGCTATGGGATGCTCCAGAATTCAGAAGAATACGAATAGTGAGGGACAAGAATGAATTTCAGAACCAAGGGAACGTTCCGAAAATTCAAAGGAAATTCAAATCAAAGATGAAAGATTCAAGTCGAATGAATATGATTCTGTAAATAAATTACCATATATGCTAAGTTTTTCCTAGAACCAAAGCTCTGATACCAAATGTAACAACCTGATATTTTCAACCATTCGCATCCAAACATGCCGGAATTGAATTGCTCAAAATACCAGATTTTAAGTTTATATTTGGCAAAAACTCAGGATATACATAAATAAATAATCACAGATCATAGACACAGAGTAATAAATGCAGCGGAAACAAAAGATAGTAGTTCATGAAGCTACTTTATACATATCAGGGTTAAATAAGGTACAACAGAAGTCTCGAATACAATAGTCAAATACAATATCAGAATACATCACTGGAATCAACCGAATATCAAAAAGATAGATAGATAGCTGAATCTCCAAGCAAAGCTCCAACTACAAAGGTGGGTCTCGAATACTGGTACACTCAGTCTGACCCGAGCGTAAAGCAAAACACAAAACACTCGAGTCAGGATTAACATTCTTATATCAATGAGTCCAATTCAAGTGAAATAACAACCGAAATACAAGTAACTCAAAGGATGTTTGGGAAACCATCTTCTAAGGATCCGTTAAACTATCTACTATGTAGTAATATACGCTAAGTGGATAATGACTATCGGTAATATAAAGTATCAAAATAGCGTTAAGGCGTTACCATTATCCCCCTTAATACATTTTGTATAAGCGTCATAGTCTATACAACACTGTAAACTCCACCGTAAACTAGTGGGCTATCAAGGAGTACTCCATAGGTATAACACAAAACAGATCGTAGTGGTCGCGCATAGGGATACGAGTATGACAAGGCACATGAGGCAATACCCAAGGTAGTGAAACTACCTTTTGCCTGATCCCGACTGGTGAGAACGCATCGCCGCAACGATCGCAACACCGCGAAACAACACTCCCAATTCAAGGGTGCGCACCAATCAAAAACAAGTAATGAGTAGTTTACGAAGAAGTGTGTCCGCTAGAGGCAGCCAATCTCATTGGCCCGACACGGCTCCTGTTTAAGTCATTTCAAATTTGACACAAGTGTCAAGGCTATCCATTATCGTTCTCTTTCTTAAAATCCAGCAACGTCATCATTCCAACCACTTCATTCTGGATCACACTCCGCGTATAATAGTTATTAAAGTGGTTTTCGATTTAGACAGAGAGTATGTCTCCAGCCGATCTTGGACTCTTCAATAACAACGTAATTATTACACCGATTGGCCATTTAATAAACTTATAAAATAGTTTATATTTCAAAACCAAAATATCATTGCCACTTCAAAACCATATCAATACGATATCACTTCCATTTCAAAACCAAATACGATATCATTTCCATTTTAAATATATCCATATCAAATATATCCATTTACAAAATCTTAGTACTTCAAAGTTATAACACTTTCCAAATCAAACACTTTGGAAATCATAATACTTTGGAAATCAAAATTTAGAAATTGTAATGTTTTAGAATCATAACACTTCCCACTTAACTGTTTAAATATAAATAATAGTATATATAGTTTATAATTTAAAATAGTTTATATAAAAATAGTTATAATTTAAAATATTTTATATAAAAAAATAATTTATATTAATATAGTTTATATGAAATAAATTTATAAAGTAACATATATAAATAGTTTTAAATATAATCTAAAAATACTTTATATAATAAAATAGCTTCCTCAAATTTCACAAATCAATTCCAAATCAACACCAATCCCAAAATTTCAATATCCCAAATCTTAAATCATCAATTTCAATTCAACTCAGTTCACAATAAACCATTATATCGATTTTAAATACAGATTCGAAACACGCATAAACCATTTAAATTTCGATATAATCCAAAGCTTTAAATACTTCACAATCTCAAAACTAAATTTGATAATTTCATATATATCTTAATTTAACTTTATTTTTATTTAGTTTTAAAATATTCACTTAATAAATCCAATATTATTTAAATAAAAGCCCAAATTACAAATAAACTAAATATTTCTTTCAACTTATTTAAAGTTGAAATAGCATTTAAATCTCCTTAACCAAAATCAAGTTATAAAATTATATCCTTTTACAATCTCAAATTTAATAAGTTCCAAATCGATTTCTAATTAAATATATTTCTTAATTAAATTCAATTTCAAATCAATTTCAAATCCATCTTCTCAACCTTAATTTATAAAATCATTATAAACTCTATATCAAAATATAATTTAAATAAATACTTAACCATATTATATTTTAATAAAATCAAACTTTATTATTAAGCTTATTTTATATTAAAACAAGTTTATACATAGCTTAAAATCTAGAATTTAACTATATATAAAATAACATTTATATAATATCTAAAATCAATATTTATATAAAACCATATATTTCTTTCCAAAACCGTAGAAATCATTTTCAAAATATTTATATATAGACCAGCGGTGTCTGTATATAATTTTCCTATCCTATGGTCAAGCGATACAGATATTTATCATTTCAATCCATAATTTAAATATATACGGGTATATATATATCATTTCAACCCGTAATCTCAAATGCAAAGTCAATGAAAATTGCTTAGGTCTATCATTTTAACCCATAATGATTTTCTCATATTCTAAAATCTGTTCGGGTATGTATCATTTCAACCCATAGTGAATTCTATACTAATAGGGAACTTGCAGAGTGATAACAGATATGATAGTACTATAACAGGCATATATCATCAGTATAAATAACAGATAATGGTGTCAGATGTCATACGTGAACTGATATAAGTAATAACATATACATAACAGTGTAAATAACTAACATCAGCATATTTCAATTGTCGTTTCAATTGAAATCAAATTTAATAAATAAAAAACATTAATCGTGAGTGATTGCTCACCTTTCGAGGCTATAGAGATAGGACATAACACAGATACGAACACTGAAATTGAGTTACAAATCCAAGCACGAATCCGAAGGCAAGCTAGAGTGGCACGAATTGACGACAAAGCTGATAGATAAGAATCAGTGTGAAAAGGATAATCAGTTTTGATATTACTGAAAATATATACATTATTATTATTTTCATGAAATCAATATTTAATTTAAAACAAGATTAAAACAATATATATGTAAATTAAAACATTGTTTTAAATAAAACATGTATATTAAAAATATAATCCATATATATTAACCTATATATATATATACATACTTATGAGTACAAACAAATGTAGAAACATAGGTATAAATTTTCATACATACTATATTTAAAATCAATAATCATAAAAGAAATCAATACGACTTATATAAATTAATATAAATAACCAACAGATAAAACGTTAAAAATATAATATATTGAAATGTTTACAATTCTTATACTTTGTAACTGTAAATATATATATATATATATACAGTAAAATATAAAACAAAGACAAATAGATTTTATATAGAGAAATATATACATATCTTAGTTTAGTTTTTTTTTCTTTCTCTTTCTTTTGTAAGAAGATAACCATCTATATTTATAAATCTATATAACTTAGCAATCAATACTTTAATAAACAAACATCACCTTTATTATAAAACTGCAATCAAAACCCGACTGTATACATATCAATGTGTATATAAGACTTATATACATAAAATGAAAACAGAGTTGAGCAAAACGTGTACATTCTTTAAATCTTAAACAAAATACTTGATTGAACACACCCTGTTACATTCCAAACCACTACATATGTATACTAAAATGTTCAAAGCCAATCTTTTTTTAATTATAATATCAACTTGTCAAATTTTTTTATAACATTGGACACCAACAGAAATATATATTATATAACAGAAAATCCCATAGTTATATACTTCTCTATTATAAATAAAAAAATATATCAGTACCAAATCATATGAAAACTTGTATATATTTTACGGCAAGATATTTCCTTTCTTCTTTATAACTATCACAGGTTTTATAATATATATAACTTTTATAAACTCGTATATATAACATCACTTATATATATAAACATAAATGTATACTAACCTATTACTCAAATATAACGCGCAACATAGGCGACTACTGCTTGAGGCCGATGATGAGAAGATGCTAGGGGAGGGGCCGAAGTCTTGGGAAGCACGACTGCAGATCTGATCGAGGCTGAGTGAGATTCAAGGCTGATGACGTGGAGATGAGGAACCCTGACAATGGAAAACGTGCAAAACTCGACAAGGTGGATGGTGCAGCGCATGAAGGGTGAGGGAACAACCAAAGGCCATGAAGGGTAAAAGAGCGGTACAAAGAAAAATGCGGTAGCAGAGAAGTAGCTGAGGCAGAGGTAAGGGTGTCGGGAAGTGGCGCGTCGAGTAGGTGTGGGATGGGCCGTGCGTGGTGGCTGGTTTGGCCTGGATGTTCGGCTGGTGAAGGCTCAAGTGGAAAAGGAGGGGAGGAGAGAGGAAAAGGTGCATGCGAGAAGAAGCTGGCCTTGCTGCGCGTTCATGCCCGGTGAGATTTTGGGCTGAGGAGGTGGTGGGTCTCGATTTACACGTGATTTTGCTTTCATCATTTTTTTTCGATTGAATAGGAAGAAGGAGTAAGCACAGAGAAGAGGATAAGTTATAAAATGGAGCAGGCTAAAATGATAATAAAAGTGTCTTGGGTAGAAGAAAATGCACAGTCAATTCAATGCAAAAGTAAGAGAACCGATATGAACCACTTATTATCATTATTAGTTTTAACATTTCAAGAAAAAGAAAAAGAAGGTATAGCTGGCTACATATAACAATGCATTGGCTTCAGATTTCATTGAATGTTATGCCATATTTTTTTCAAATTGAACCCTCTCAAAACAGTGAACAGTCATATGCATTACATGAAAATATTGAAACGGTCAGATGCTTTGATTTGGTGAATAATTAAAGCAATTTATTATTGCTTGAACGACACGGCTGAAGTAAAGTCAATAGAAAAAGGTCACGGATCCGGTACCGATACGGTTGCTAGTTTCGCGAATTCCGCTATGTACTGTACTTCAAAACACAGAAATAAATATACTGCAGAGATCAGTACGACGAGCCGATCAATACGGTATGCAGATATCAGTGGTATGGTTAAATTATAAAAATTCGAATTTTCAACTAGCGGAAAATGCAGCAAAAACGTAGAAAAATAAGCTCGACGGAGCTAAAGAACTCCGAATTTGGAAAAAGAAAAATGACGTCTCAGTCAGAAAATATTCAGGTTTGGAAAATATTTTATTATCAACAATTATTAACTGGCTTGAATTTAGTAGAATTTCACAATGAAATAAACTTTCAGAAAATCAGATGAAAATTTACCATCTTCTATATTTAAATATACGTATTCCAAATATAAAATTTTAATTTCAAATTTTATTATTTAAAATTTCTCCAAAATTCAATTAAAAACGTTAATAAAACCATTAAAATTTTACGGGTTGTTACATAACTAATATTGTTTGAATCATATAGCCTTACTTTTTTTACATTTAAAACCAGTTTAAATATTATATTTTAAAGTGGTCAAATTCTGGGTCGTTACATTCTCCCCTACTTTAAAGAATTTCTTCCTCGAAATTACCCAAACAAAAGTTTACCTAAAACATTTATCCTTAAACTTAATTCCATATAATATACACAGATCATCCGTATGAAATATCTTATTCGATCTCCTATTCGAATACACAACCTCATTTCCGAACTAGTATCGATCCTCCGATCCTCAAGTTCGGACTATAATCAGGCTCTTTGCTCAGAAACCTTTTCTTTCCTTGCATAGTGCTCAACTATGATAGAAAACTAAAGTACCTAACCAAACATCCTCATCAATGTTCGTCATTAAGAATCGAGTGATAAATTCTTTTTTGGATCAATTTAAACACCTCTAAGTTCCGAACTCGAATCTTTGATCAAAATTATGTGATGAGATGATCTACATATAACATATGTATTTATTAACCCTCAAAACTTTCATAAACTTTTATCTTAAGCTCAAACACTTTATAAAGGTGTTTTTTTATATAATCCCTTTAATTATTTATTTCCAAATATTTTATTAAAGGAATATATTCCAAAGAAACCATTTTTCACTCAAAAGATAATTTATCTTTATAAAAATGTCTTCCCACAATCTTTTAACTCAGTATATTTCCTTTAACACTAATATTATTTATGAACCATTTTATAAATCTATTACTTAAGTTTATTACATCTTATAGCTTATGTAAATCAATCACTTTTAAAGACTTAAGTCCAAATTCTTAATTAATGCTAGAACTCATTAATAAAACATTTTCCAGGTTATAATTACCTTTTTGAGGAGTCATTATTTTACTTAATAGTTCACGACTTAAATCTACATTTGTATGATATACCTTTACATCCTAAGAGTATATACAAATCCCAAATTCCAAATTGGTTTTACTTAAATCCGTCTATCTAACAAATTTAGACTTTGTTGTAATTTACTATTATCTCAAATTCGTAAGTTATAAAACTTATTTCTTACTTAATACTATTGTTAATTTTCTAGCTTTGAAAACAAATTTTAAAACCACCCGTATTTAAATCCTTATACTCTTAACTCTTGAATCTTTTTTCTTTATAAATCAGATTTATAAATTATCCTTATCTTATTTCATTTACTCAGAGTATTTCACAATGGTTTATCTTTTGCCAGAATATTCCATAAATTCCATAGCTTTGAGTTTGATGCGATTCAGAAATTTTCGACTGTCCAAAATCATCGAAAGTTCCGCTTTATTTTAGCAATTAGCGATTCCAAATTTATATTTACTTTAAACACTTTTATAAAGATTACTAATCAATGGTTCATATTATTTCATTAACTTAAGAAAATTATATAGATCGAGTAACTCTAAAACAATCCAAGGAACTGGGTACTACCAGTAGTATCATATCTCCTCTTAACAAGAAGAGTAATACTTAAGGGATGTGCTTACCATCCAAACACATCTCTTGCCCATTCCTTTTTGTTTATTTTTGAGCCAATCGAATTAGTTATCATAAAATACCTTTTTTATTTGAAATAATAATATTTTCAAAGTCCTTTAGAGATTACTTTATAAAACCTATTTTATAAATTCATTTTGTAAATTTATCTTATATTAATTAACTTTATTTAAATTACCACAACTCTTTGAATAACTCAAATTTTAAATTCTCATTCCTTTTATATTTATCTTTTTACACAATCATTTTTTATTATTTAAATACATTTTTATCTTATACGTTCATTCCTTAAATAAATCATATTATCAAACACCTTATAGTCAAATTGTGAAACTCTAATCACAAGTTGTTCATATTTAAATTTCATTAATCCTGATTTCTAACTATACAACTTTTCCAAATATATACTTTATAATCAAAATATAATCCTAGGTAAAATTATTTCATTTACCACTTTTTTTAAAACAAAACCATTTTTTATAAAATTAACAATTTCACGCTCACATATATATATATATATATATAACACTGTCATAAATCATTCTAGGGTGTTACTAATCCTATCTCTAATGAGTTACTTATCCTAGAATATTACTAATCCTATCTCTGATGAGTCTTTACCCATAACAATGCCAAGGTTCTCGATTAACCTTCAGCTTTGATACCAAATGTCAAGGCCCATTTTCCCTTACCCTTTGAATCGACAATAAACCACAAATGTCCAACTCAAATTGCACGAAAATACGGACATGAAGGGTAATAAAGACCAGAACAGAATCTCACACGAATGGAATAGCATATAATATTGAACAAATATTTTTATAGCGGAAAAATTTTAAATACATATATCAGAGTCTAACCTAAATTCAGCTTGGACAGTTATAATCATCTATCCTTACAATTGCTGACAAACATCAAACAAAATACACTAAGTACAGCGGATAATAGAATATGCTCATACGTATGATGAATATCTCCAGCTCTCCTCTGGAAACTCCAATCGTCTTCAATTAACCTGAAACTACTCGGATCTGACCCGAGTATTGAAAATATCCAAATCAGGCTTGATAAACCAGCGTAAGAAAAACTTAATAATAAACGACGGTGTCATATATCAGCCTTGGATAAAATCCTTTGAAAAGAAAGAGTATCTCATAAGACCACGCCCACACATAAACACGGACGGGTTTTTACCTTATGATAACTAAAACACTTTTATATCAAAACCTTTGATATTATTTCTAATGACATCTCTTTGAAAACATTTGCAAATAAACTTATTAATCTTAGCCGAAATTGTTACCATTATTAAATTCCAACATACTAGGCTCTACAAACAAAACTGTAGGTTCTTATTGGAGAATGGATTTCCATATAAGTAACTAGGCGAGGGATCTACCTTTCGAAATGGGTACACCTCTAGATGGATGTCCCGCGGAACCATCACAAAGCTCCTCTACCAACACAAGACCGGCCTACCTCTATAACTAGATAGTACCAAATATGTCATCCCCCGGTCGTTACCGACCTTTAACCAAGCGCTCATTTTCCATACACCACATTAATTTACATTCCGAACATCATAGCGGGAAGAAATATATCTAGAAGGGGATGATCATACCCTAATTAGGAATGACCCACTTAGCCTTGCCGCATCTAATCCTGTTACGTTCATTTTCGGTTTGATGAGGCTTGAGGTTACGATTACCTTTTCACAAAGTACATATCACATCTTTGAATGCCATATTGCCATTTCCGTTAACTACTAATTGCCTTCCACAAAAATACAACCCTTGAGCTCGTACGTCTCAAGAAGGGTGTTAAGCTAAGAGAAGTTGCCTTCTCCGTCACCACTGATGTACGTTTGTAAAAACCAATTTGCGTTATCTTTAGAAATACAATGTTAGACAAACGTCCATACAAGTTGTTCAGGAACAGGACAAACCGAAGGCACTCTCCTACTACCACTAGTAGCGAGTAGTCCTTGCAATCCGAAAAATCTCAACAACGAGGAGACCACTGCTATATAACTCTATAATCGATGCGACCCCGAGCAAATCAACAAGAAGTCCTCACGCTATGAAGATCCACGGTATTCAATAATCGTCGTCTTCAACGTGTCTTCACGTTCGAAACGTATACATTGGTTCGAAGTGGTTTATGGATAGGAATTATCCAAATCCGACACCGGTTCCTTCGAAGCCAATCACCGATCTAAAAGATGTTAAGTTCATATGTGGATATCAAACATCAATCAATTACTTCATCTTTTATATAATATCTTTGTTAGATATATTATTTTCAATTTATTCCATTTTCTTTTCAAGAGTATAAGGAATTATGAAGCCTCATTTATCAAATCATTTGGTTTATTTAAACCTTTCTTAAATCGTGGAATAATTCCAAATCATTTTCTCTTTTACTTAGGAAAGCCTTTCCAAATCATTCATAAAATCTTAATCAAAGATTTTCTATATTAACTTTTAACTTAGGGAAAATATTCTATTTTTATAATATCACTTTCCAAAACATCCATTTAATTTATAGGATTATTCACTGTCCAAAATCGCGAATATAATTCCTTTATTTAACTTATCAATTTAAATTGATTTCAGATTTACAAAACGGTATTTATAAATTCCATTTTCATTTTATAAACTTCCCCATACAAAATTTCTTTACTAATAAATTCCATTTATATCCCACTTATAAGTCAAAATCCAATTATAATTTAATTACTTATAAAACTCTTATTTACAAATTCATTCCTTTCAAATTTTATTATTTATAAAATCCATTACAAATTCTTTTCTAAATTTCAATTGTAAACTCATATATTAATCCCATTTCTAATATTTATAAAACACATTTATAATTCCATAACTTTTATTTATAAAATATCAATTTTATAAATCTTATATCAAGACCATAAATTCAAAAAAATTATTTCTTTTCTTTTATCTTAGAAAAAACTTAATTATGATCTTTTAGAGCATCCGGGCTTTCCTTTCGATATGTTCCACCCCTCGCCTAATAAGAGAAAATATAGGCCAGGTAAGTTCAGGGCACTGGTTGCTCCATTCTTAACCTTAGTTAAACACCTTGTTTTATCTTCCCAGATCTCACAGGCGGGACAAATGTACTAGTCGTTTTCGCATTACTCAGTTTGGTATAAACAATTCCTCTTTCCCATTTATTTAAACTCTCATTAAAACTTCCAAATCATCTTTAAATGACTTAATTATTCTTTTAAAATCATTCACAAAATATATAGGAAAGAATTGTTAAGTTTAAAACTGCATTTCAAAAGTTATTTCAACCTGTTGGGAAAAGCCTTGCGAAAAGTGTTGCAAATAGCGTTTTAAATGTTGCATTCTTCAAAACGACTTTTATATCATTTAGAAATCCATATTTTCAACTTAAATCTCTTTTAATACATTTAAAAGATTTTGAGGATTTATTTCATATTTTTAAAACATTTAAAATATCAATTTTAAACTTTGGTCATTTTACTACAAAAGCGCGATTTTTCTGGAAAATTGTTTTGGACATATTTAAAATATACAAGATAAAATCTTGATTTTCTTCCTTTATTTCTTTGTACATATTTAAATGTTTATAAAACATTTCTAACTCATTTTAAAACTATTTCCAAAAGGTTTAAGCATTCCATATACACAATTTAATTTTCAAAAGGAAAGTGATTTCCTTTGTGCTTATCGATGTGTATTAACGTGACTTGGAAAACAATTTAACAATCATATCAAACAATCAATAATTGATGACCAAAGCATATATAAGCATCCATAGCAATCATAACACAACATCAAACATGTATATATATATATATATATATATATAAATAGAGATGCTAAATAGAGTTTCTCAGCATAAACCAAAGTGGTTAACTTCCTACCAACATCCTAATCAACCAACACTTCACTAATTAATTTCTACTCCATTAAACACTAGAAAACAACACCCTTTCCCTTTTAATATCTTGGCCGAGGTTTGAGATGGAGGTTGGCCGAAAATATAGAGAAGCGGCGGTAGAGCTTTGAACTTGAATTCCCAAGATTAGACCCAAAAATAGGTCGCTTTCTCTCTTGTTTTTGACTCTCTTACTCTCAAAATTTGAAAAACTTACTAACTAAAATATTATTGTAAATTCTTTTCTCTTGAATTTAAAAAAAATAATCATTTGAATCCAAGTGTTTTTGAGGGAGATATGATAGAATAAAGAAGAGGTATTGTCGGATTGACAAAAATGAAGCCCGAAAATGTACTTCAAAGAATTGAGTTTAAGGTATAGCAAACCTCAAAAGTAGAAAAAGTGATAAATATAAAAATTGTAGCCACTATAATTTCAAATGTTTTGAAAAAATAAATTTCTTAATTTGGATCATTTATGATCAAGTGATGATCAAAACAAAATGGTCTATTTTCTGACTTAAAAACTGGGTCAGAAAATGCACTGGAAAGAAGTGGATTTTTGACATGATTAGCTTCATAATGAGACAAAGTGGTTAACATGAAAGTTGTAGCCACTGAAAAAAGACATGATATAATTTTTTTTTTTTTGCATTTTGATTTGGTTTGGAAGAATATATGGCCGAGAGAAGAAGAGGTAAAATATGGAGAAAATATGAGTTTGATTTGAAAAGAATGAACATTGATTTTTTTTGAATATTTTATAAATATTTTGACATTATTTCTTTAAAAAAATTTCTATGGCTTGGAAGCCATTAAAGAGAAGAGGAAGAAGATGAAGAAGTTTGAGAAAAGAAGAAGAAGATATGTGAATAAAAGTGAAGAAGGAGGTGGATATTTATAGGAAAAGAAAGAAAGTGGTAATTTACCAAAATAATCTCTTACCAAATTACCAAACTAACCTTACTTTAACTTAAGCAATCTCCACTTTTTTAATACTTAACATCACCTTTCACATCTTTACTTATGTCTTAATCCCTTAAGAACTGAGCTAAGTAAAATAATAATTATGTTGGTTTTTGATGTGATATTGATTTGATGTTTACTTTTGACTTTTCTTACTTATTTTTGTTAATTCTTACTTACTTTTCTTAATGACTTCTAGAAGTTTTATAATTTTATTTACTAAAAGTAAACATGTTTAGTGAATTAATTAATACTTGCACTATTTGAATATATGTTCCTATATAAGAAAATAAAGGTGCGACGACGTTGCGACAACTTTTAATCTACAAAACGTCGTTTTTCGACAAAATGTTTTACGGTCACATTGTGAGGTTTTAGTTAAACTATTTATTTATGTAAACCAAATTTAAAAATGAATTTGTAAAATGATATTTAAAAATATAAACACTCATAAGTCAATTAAAATAATTTATTTAACCATTGAAACATACTTTTCTGAAATCAGCATTTTGTCACTTTTGTCGTTATAGGCAAATGTTACTATATTTGTGTGTAATTTTCTTTTCAAATCCTAACTAATATTGTTTGAATCATATAATATTACTTATTTTACATTTAAAATCACTTTAAATATTATATTTTAAAGTTGTCAAATTCTGGGTCGTTACAACCAATAAAAAGAAAAGGTGTCAAATATATCATTGCATAAGGGTATAACTTAAATGATATGAAATAGAATTGTACATTAATGATCTGTAAGAAGCTAAACTCATATTTGTTATTGTGCTTTAGCAAAGTTCATATAAGATGTAATATTTAATTGTTTAAATATTACTAAGGGTTGAGTATATATCTGGGAGTCACACAACCATTATTGTTATTGTTCATTAAAATTCATCAATTTAAATAATTTATAAATGTCATAAATTATTGTGGAGAAAATTAATATAAAATATATATTGAGTTAATTATTAATTATTATTTATTATTTGAGAGGGCCTTAAAATTATTTAGTTGAATATATACATGTTATATATTTTATTAGATATTTAGATTGGCTTGAAAAATAATTATTATTTTGTAACAACAAAATGGAAAAAATTACATGAGATGCATGTATGGGGATCTATGATGGCATTATAAGGGGTTAAATATATTTTTAACAATTAAGAGATAGAGTTATTTACTAAGTCTCTTCATTGTTGGGTATTTTTAAGACCAATACACAAGCCACACCTTTTAGTTTCTCGCTATAAATAAGAGCCCACTCATTCTTTAGAAGAAGAAATCGAGTAAAAACCCAATCCTTTTGAAGCTCCAGTTGGTGTTGAAAACCAATCTAGGGAAAGGAATAAGGCATTTCAAATCAAAGATGCATAGTGCAATGTTTAATTGATCGATAGGCCATCTAATATGAATTTTATTTAATTTTATTTCAGTTATGTATACAATATTAATCATACTATTTTCGATGGGTTAATATAAAAAAACTATTATATATATACGCATGCATTTTTGATTAATTTTATGTAGGTATATAAATATGTATATTACAAATAGTTTACAAAATTAATTATTTTTTCTTAGTTTTGACTTAATCAATATTGTGTTAAAAAAAGTTTATCTATAATTTATGTGTGTGTATTATATTATTTAAAATACACATTATCTAAATTTGGTGTTGTGTATGTTAATACTCCATGTATTGATTTTGGTGACAGTGATCATATAAATATTATACTAATGTTTCTTTGAGATATGCTGTATTTTAAGATATATTATGGAGATATTTTAAATATATATAGGAAACTCAATGAATGAGCACGATCAAATAGGTTATGTATATGTATGCGTGTTTACACACACACACACATATATACTCATACAAATTGTATATGTATGTTTTTATGAAGATTGATCAGAGAAAATGAAGGATAAAATTAACTCAAGATGAATGGAACATAAGTGCATCATCAACAAAGAAAATAGAAGTGTTTAGTAAGTCTACCGAGTCTTAGAATTTCGTTAAATACATCATAATAAATATTATAGATGCTTTTGTTTTATTTAACATGAAAGTCAAAACTAAATTTTAGAAAAAAAACCAATTTAACTAGAGTTTCTCGACATACCTTATAGGCATATGTCGACATAGAGGCATTTATTTGAAATTCAAACTTATATTGAAAGGATTTTGGCATCATCTCTTCATCATGGACACATCCATTCATCTTTTATTTAAAGAGGTTTGGAAAACGAATTTTTATCAATAATTTTCCATTAGTCTCTATGTTTTCATATCCCTATTTTTTGAGAAAAACTCTTCATATGCTTCCACTTTCTTTACAAATCTACACTATTTCACCCCCATTCTTTAAGGATATTCAAAATACTCAAAATTAGAGATTTTTCACTTGAATTTTCGATCATTCTCTCTGGTCTCACCATATTTGTAACGACCCAGGATTTTTATTAATTAAAATTCATATATTTAATTAATTTTAAATATTAATAAGTGAAATTTATAAGTCGAATAATTTTATTTTGAATAATTGGATTTAATTTGGATAATTAAATCGATAATTAATAATTTAAATTACAGAAATAATTGAAATCGAGTTTAATATGATTGAAAATGATTTATAAAATTTTATTTAATCATATGGGAGTTAGAACGATATTTTAGAACTTTTAAAACCGAATTAAACGTCAATTTGTGAAAATTGAATATTTTAATATTTAATCGACTAGTGAAATTAGCCATTTTTCAAACAGTCTCAGAATTGGACAAAACTAGTTCCATTGGATCCGTAATAGTTTGTTATTATCGGATTTCAATTTTCGTAGCAATCGGAGTTTTCGTTTGACCGTGGCAGCTCGAAACGCATCGAAATTGTTTTAATATTAATTTGGCGAGTTAAAATAGCCATTTTTCAAACAGTCTTGGATTTCAACGAAACCAGTTTCATCGGATCCGTAATGTCAAATTATTGTATGGTTTCAAATTTCGTGTCAATCGGATTTACCGTTTGTCCGGGGCAAGCTAAAACGCACAGAAAATTGATTAAACAATTTAATTTTAAATCGATCGTTATTGCCATAACTCGCACAGATGATCGAATTGGTCCCGAAACCTATTCCATTGTGTCCGGAACACGGGTTAAACCCTAAAAAGGCCAGTGACCGTGCGTAAATCGGAGTTCGGAAAACCGGGATGAATAGTGTTTTCGTTGAAATTTCTATAAAAGCAACCCATCCCCTTCATTTTCGAGAAACCCTAACTATCAAAGCCAGCCGCCACTTTCTATTTCCAATGGCCGAAAATCTCCTATCTTCTCCCTCTCTTTTCTTCAAATCCGCTAATCGAATCGAAAAACTTCCAACTAGAAGATTGTAGAGGCCAGTGAGTTCTAGATATCCAACGGGTATGATCGTGTTTGGAGCTTTGGATCAACGGCGATTTGGGCTCGAAGTGCCGCAGTTCGCACGCGTTTTTAGGGGGGTATGGGCGACCGAGTTGCATGAAATTCTCGATGAAGGAAGGTGTGGCGATGGGCTTTCGAATGGTGGTGGTTTGATGGGCTTTCGACGTTCGTATGGGGAGTGGCGATAAACCCTAGGGGCGGCCACGTTGGGTTCATTTACTGGAGAGGGACATGCGTTTTCTTTCACTGGAGAAGAAGGCAAAGCATGCGGCCTGGATTGCAAGGGGCAAGAACGTACGGTGATGATGGATCTGAGTTTGAAATTGAAAAAGAAATGTAAATTTTGTTATATTATAATTTGTATAAACCTCTAAACGCAATATCTCTTTGATGCGAGGTCCGTTTTGAACGAAACGAATTGCGTTGCAATTGTTTTGTCGAGCACTACGCAATGGAACTGGATTGGAGTCGTTTGGAGCTAGTGAGAATTTTGGGTAAAATTAAACGCGCGTTTAATTTTATTCGAAATAAAACGCGGAAATGGAATTGAAAGCAAGGTGAGAACTTCTCACTCAATCGAATTGTTTCGATTTAAATTTTAAATAGTTAGATTTAAAATTATTGATTGTATGTTGAATGATGATTGTTATCTATTGATGGTTAAAATAGACATTATACGCCTTTAGTAAGCGGAGGTTATTTATTAAAAACATATACCGTGAATATTTCACCGTATAGTGAAATTGGTATTATTTATGTACTTGGAGTTGATTTCCCGCATTATATAGCAGATGAGACCCTATTGCGCCGTCTATTAAGCGGATAATATTTTATAAGTCCCATATACCGCGATAATTCCGTACTGGAACGAAATTGGTATTATGCTAACATCTTTGGATGCAAGGAAACAGGTTGGAGGGATCCAACTGGATTCCTCAATTATATTGATTTATTTATAGATATTGTGATATTTGTTAATTATCATATCGATATATGATATTTGGATGTCGTGATTGACTATTTGGTGCTGTTGCATCATCGGATTCATTTTTGAAGTTTTAAAATAATGATTTTGATTTTAAAAAGAATTTTAAAGTGATTTTTGAAAGTATATGGTTTATTAAATTTTGAATTGTTAAAATAAATAAACATTGTAATTTTATTGTTATAAAAGTTATATTTTTGGAAAATAGTACTTAAGTATGATTTTGGAGTTATATAAGTTTTAAATAACGTTTTGTAAATTATTAAAAGGATTGGTTTATTTAAATTGGGATTTTTGAATTATTATAAATGGTTTATATAAAAGATTTCTAAGATTAATATTTATAAATTAAAAATATAGGAATTGTGAAACGAGTTTTATTAAGTGTTAAAATGAAGTATAAATGAATTTCACAAGTGAATAAAATTTATAGATTTATAAATTGTGAAGTTATGAAATGAATAGATTTTGTTAAATAAAAATATTTATAAATAATTAACTTATAAATCGGATTTTTGGTATAAAGTTGAGTTATAAATTGAATTGATTTATAAAAAGGGATTTTTATAATTGAAGTTTTTATAAATAGAAATGGAATTTATAAACATTGTTTATAAATCCGAAATCAATTGAATTTCATAAATTTAATATAGAAGGTTATTAAAGGAGATATATTCGCGATTTCGGATAGTGAATTATCCTTGAACTAAAATATGTAGAAAATATTGAATTTGGTTAGTGAAGTATATTCACGATTTTGGACAGTGAATATAATATTAAAGAAAATGGACATGTTTTTGGGGAAGTGGTATTATAAAATGAAGTTAATTGTTTTAAAGATGTTTTAAAATGGATTAACTATTGAAACCATAGATTTCAACATTTATTGTTGAAATAGACGTTTTTGGGAAATAGAAGGAAATGATGGACTATAACACTGTTGTTATAGTAAATGATTTCCGAAAGGAAATGTTTTTTTATATAGTATTGGGATTTTTATATCTATCTAAATTTCGAAACCCTATACTAGTGATTTTGGGTCGTCGTAACGATGTTTTACGCAACATTCGTTTTGACTCAAATAAATGTGTTTAAGCGCACGTTTTCCTTAAAGAATGAAATATATACTTAATTTCGATTTAAGTATATTGAATATTTTCCAAGTGTTGAAAATAAATAGATTTGTGAATTACTTATTATTAAATAAGTATGGAAATGTTTTTCAATATGAAGTGAATATTTTGAGATTTTATCTTTTAAAGATAAATTGAAAATGAATATTAGAAATCGATTTGAAATCGTTTATTCATAGATATTTTGGAATTGTAAATTCACTAGGGAATTTGTAAAAGAAAAGGAAATTTGTTTAAAAATAAACGTTGATTTATTTTTGAAGTGTGGGAATAAATTTACGGATTTAGAACGTAAATATAAAGTAAATCGGTAAGGATTTATTTAATTGGTTTAAATGAACCATGTTGAAATGAAAGTATTTCCGTGTAAGGAAAAAATGTTTGAAATTTGTTTTCAAAAGTGGTAAAGGTGAAAAGTGATTTGAAAATTTGTTTTCAAAAGGTTGAAGTGTGAAAATTATATGTCTAGTAAAGATATTTTGGAAAGTAAATAATTTAGGAAATTATTTGGAATTTGGTGATGTTGAATACGCCTATTGATAGTTAAATAATCCGACTATCAATATTTACCTTTAAATAGGTATTTGTTGTGATTGCTTGAATTTGAATGCCACACTTATTTTTGAATAAGCACTCACTATTCGAGTTAGCCGGGAAAGGACCGGATATTTGTGAAAATGGAAGGATTACCGTCGAATGTTTCTGCATCGGCTGATCTCCGATATAGAAATTTATTACCCTTTGTAATGGGAAGTCCGGTCGTGATTAGTGAATATCGGGATTGCAAGGACTTCTTTGTAAGTGCCTTCAGTTCCGTTCGATCCTGGAACGGACTTGTATGGATGTGTGTCTAACGTTACAGTTTGAAATGTAAAGCTGGTTTCTATCAAATATATTTCCATTGGTGGCGGAGAATTTATTCTCTTAGCTTAACACCCTTAGAGGTTATGTAGTTGATGGTTATTAGTGATACATTCCCAAATTGGTAATGTGGCATACGAAGTGCTGTTGAGCATTTGTTGAAACAAAGCACAGCTTTTATATAAAGCATGGCTTTGTGGACGAGACTGCATCGGACCTCACACCCCGGAAATGGTCAAAACAGGAAGGATGCGGCAAGGTTATTAAGGGCTAGCGCCCCTTTAGTGTATGTCATTCCTTCTGGATAGAGGTGGTATCATGGTATGGAGCCCAGATACTTAACCTATGTTGTTGCTGCAAATTTATTGCTTTGTGGTTGTTGGAAATCGAGGATCCTCGGATGTAGATCGGTTACGATCGAGGAATGACATATTCGTGTCAGTAGTTACCCAGTTAGGGGTAACCCGGCCTTGTGTTGGCAGAGATCCGGTTAGGTTCTCGGGTCGTCTTTTTAGAGGCGTACCCATGTGGCAATGAGAAGTTCCTTGGCCTGACCATTTGTTGGAAATCTAAAGAAACAATACGATCTTGTACGGTTTTAGTTGTAGAACCTATCATTCACTTATGGTGGTCACCACTGTTTGGATGGTAGCTATAGAAGGCATAAGTGCGAAATGCCTATGCTGGCTAAGATTTATATCTTTATTTTCGAAATGATTTTTCCGACACTATGCACTAGTAATAATATCAAATGTTTCTTTTTAATGCGTATCAAGCATATTTGACTATCGTAAGGAGAAATCTCCTCCGATTCTGCGTTTGCATTGTGTGTGTGTGCGGGATGCCTTATGGTAGTCTCATTTTCTAAAAAGCATTGTGAATCTATTTTAAAATTATCCTGTACTTTGTTTTAAAAATAAACTGTTTTAGTTCTCACACCAGTCACATGACTGACTCGGAGTTTATTGTTTTCCTTCCTAAACTCTGGGTGCCCACCAATTTCCACACGGGCAGTCAAGAGTCAGGTTTATCAGGATATTCTAGAATTCAGAGGTTGCTGGAGGCAAGCTGGATGGCATGGCGTATTCACTAGTATATAGTATTTCTTTTCCACTGTTTGTTGTTGTTTTGTTGTTGTACACTATGATGATGTAATGTAATGAAATATGTTGTAATGTAATAACTGATATAATTCTTTTGTTTAAAGATTATTCATTTGTCTATCATATGTTGTTCCACTGCGATTGTGAGATTCTGATATTGTTCTGTAGTTTCTTTCTATTCTGTTCTATCTTTTTCTCTCTTCTTCTACTTTTTCTTCTTCTTCAACCATAAGGGTTCGTATTTCCGTTCATCTTGAGTTAATCCCTGGAGTTAGTGTCTGTTCAAGGAGAACGGATTTACGGTTCTTTACAATATTTCTCTCCAAGTTCAAAGATAATTGCTATTAGAGGTCTATAGGATCACTGTACTGAAATGGAAGGATTATGTATTAGAGATACAACTACTTTCTACTATTGTTCGTAAAGATAAAGGAGTTATTGACACCCATAGAAAGTCAAGAGAAAAGGTTTATCTTACCACCTATGGATATGTAAATTGTAAATATGTTCTTGCCACTCATGGAAATCAACGAAGTGGTAGTGAAATTTTGTACATGGAGTATAAGACTAGCCATAAGATTGGATAACCGAACCAATAAAAAATTCCTAGTGAATTTTACTTTATTGCATTTACTTGACTTTGAATCTATTATCTATTTATTTATTGTGATTTTGATTTTATTACCACTCTTAGTAGATAACTTCAAAATTCATAAGTTTGCTTTTAAATAGTTGATATACATTATTCATTGCTTCTCTAGTATGGTAATAACCTTAAGATCTATTCTACATTAATGTGTTTGGGTATCCTTACATTTGATATCCGAGCACACAATTTTCCAAATATTCATAGTTGGAATTTTAAAATTATAAATGACTAGTAATACTAGTAATACACTTTTCAACACTTTTGTAAAGGATCAATCTATTGCTAGACTACCATTGTTAATGGTAGTAATATGCATGCTGGTATTGTAGGATGAAAATGTATTAATAGTCAAACTAATTAGATATTGGGAATGTTACACATAGTGAATACACGAAGCCCCAAACGGATTATGCACAATAGACCAATGATGAAAAGATACAAGTGCTTAATAATTCAAAGGCTAGGGATATTATATTATGTGCCTTGGAAAAAATACGTTAACAGAGTCTCGCTTTGTGAAAGTGCATATGAAATTGGAGGACTCTAAAAGTCACACAGAAGGGGACTAGCAAAGTTAAACAGACCAAATATCTATGCTGACAAATCAATTTCAAAATGAAATAATGTGAATCCATATCTAACATGTATTATTGATTTTAAGATATTTTGTATGCTCTTGTGTCATCATGAAAGATTTTCTAAATTGGAAAAAGTCAAAAAAAACCGAACTCACTCTCAAGTAAATGTGAATAGAAGACTTCAGCTATTGAAGAAGCAAATGACATTAGTACCACGAAAGTAGAAGAGTTAGAAGGAAAATTTAATGTCCTATGAAGTATAATTGCAGGTTAGGGAAGAAAGTCAAGAAAATGAAAAGAGATCGCTTAATTCAACCTTACAAATGATAATCATGGTTCAAAAGATGATGATGATAAGGAAACCGTTTTCATGACAAGGATTTCAAGAAAGTCTTGAAATACAAAAAATGAAAAAACTTTGAAAAACTGACAATAATATGTAATATTTCGAAAAAGAAAATGTTGTTAAGTGTTTTGAATATGATAAAGCGGGTCATTTGAAAAGAGATTGTCCAAATTTGAAGAAACCAAAGTATTATTCAAACACTGACACATTTAATAAGAAAAGGAAGTAGGATTTGAATGCAACATGGGATAATTCAAATATATCATCATGTGACAGTAATCCAGAAATTGAAAATGCCAACATGTACCTCATGGAAGATGTAACGACCCGTAATTTTTGACAATTAAAAATAGTTAAATTTAATAAGATTTTGTAGTTAAATGTGGAAGAAATTAAAATTTAAGATTTGTAACTGGAATAATACTAAAATGAAATGCAACAATATTAATTAAAGCAAATTATTAACAATTTGGATGGAATTCCAATTAATTGAAATAGAGTAAGGTTGTATTTGGTTATAAAGTGAACATAGGAAAAAGAATGTAAGTACTGAATTGGTTAATGAAATGATACATTGTTAATGGAAATTGAATAAAATTCGTGTTATGAAAGAAATGGTAACATTTGTTTGTAAGTAATAAACTCAAATGTAATTAAAGGCTAAATGGTGCAACTATTATATATATTACCTATTTATTTGGTCTATTAAATTTAATTGGATATAAATGTCAATAAATTCCTTTAATTAGTGCAGTTATTGTATGTTTAATTGATAATAGTAAAAAGGTTGATTATATACAGTGTAACCAACGTAAAATTTTATCATAGTATGACCTTTGATTTGAATAAAAAGATGGAAACAGTTTACTCAAATTTATTGGAATTGGAAATTTTAATAAGTGAATTTATTACAATCAATGAAATAAAAGGTTACGTAAATGAATGGTAAGATGAAATGGTAAAATATTGATGTAATGGAAGAGATAACAATGTTGACCATGCATATAAGGTAATAATTGATTTAATAAGAGAATGAAACCAAGGTAAATTAATTAATTGAGACTTTAATTATAATTAATGTGTGAAATTGACCAAAGTTCAATAAAATGGAAATATAGTAGTTAATGCAAATAAAAGATGGAAATCGGGGTATATTAACGTAATGAAATGTAGAACAAATGTCAACTATGTTATTAGATCATAAGTTTGGACCATAAATAAAATTCTAAAAAAAAAACAACAAAACTACAATGAAGCAATGAACTGGAAGGTTCTAACGCGTATTAGAATATAATTTAATAACAGGAATTGGAATACTAAATGTCAGTTTTAATGATGAGTTAAATGAATATTGATTGATAGAGAAAAAGATTTATTTAGTATGTAATTTAATGTTTGTTGGAAACTGTAATTCTATAAATATGTTTGCTTGACTATAAATAAGGATTACAATGTTCACGTATTTATTTAATTGATTTCATCAATTAGGGTCTGTTTTGAAGTGGAAGATTAAAATTAATTGGAAATAAATTTATTAAAATCTTTCAATTGAAAAAAGGAAAGAAACAAAGTGCAATTAATAAAATTAATGTAAGAATGTTTTCATTATGAATGTACATTATTTGGAAATATAAGAATGGATTTAATATTGTATAAGTTGATCATTTTAGGATATAAGAATGTTACATTTATGAATTGCAAGTAACGAATAAGTATTTTAAGGAAAATAAAAGAATGTTGAGGAAATAAAGTGAACGTTTCCATTCTGAATATAAATATAACGTTGTAAAAAGAGAAAATTGAATTTAAAAAAAACAACATTTTACGGTAGTTAAATAGCAGGCATAGGTTGCACGGAAGTGATTTTATTACTAACCTTGAAATTTAAAATAAATTAAATAATTGAGTTCATAAATACGTGTCGAGAAAAATGTTATTTTTAAATTTGAATTTTTAAATCATGGTTCATATTTTATTTATGTATCTGCTGTCCCCGTTATGTAAATTGGTCTTTTTAAATTTAGTTATGTTGTGGTAATTAAATCTTTAATGAATGTCAAATTTGGTATGTTTGAGGTTGAAAAAAAATTAATTGGGTGAACAAATGTTTTGAAATTTCAATTCTAAAAGTTTGTTTATAGAGTAGAGTTGATCCATTCATTCCCTTTCTAATTAATAATTGTCACACTTTTTTTTTCCATTGTTTCCTCATTTGTTCCATTACTCATTTCCATTTACATGGTCTAAAGCCTTTTCATTTCATGAACGTCATATTTTTAATTCCTTCTTTCACCTCTTTTGATATCTACCATTTTTATTGGGTTGTTCTTATTTTTACTTTATTTTAATTCCTACTTTGTTTATATTTAGCTTTATTAGCTTTTCACTAGTTTCATTCCTCATTCTTGTAGCTTCATTTCATTTTTTTTAATTTCATTTTCTATAGCTTCATTTTTTGTCACTCTTCACCTTCCACCTTCCACCTTCCTTTTTTCATGTTTCTTCTTCAAATCTCCTTTCTCTCTTTTTTTTCCAAAGCTTTTTTTTCCTCTTTCTTCTTCTTATTCTTCAAATCTTCTTCTTTTTCAAAGTTTTTTGTTGTTGTTCTTCTTCTTCTTTAAATTTTTTTTTCTTTTAAACCTTCTCTTCTTTTCATGTCTTTTTCTTTAAATCCAGATTTATATAATCTTCTCTTCAAAACTTTCTAAAAAAATATATTAATATAGCAAGGAAACAAAACAAAATGGGAAAGTAGTTGCAGATCCAAATCCGGCTAAGCAAAAAGGTATGCAATACTAAAAATTCCATTGTAGGTTAAATAAAATATATGATGTGATATATAATTTCTTTTTTCTTTTTTTGAAATTTCAATCACCATTAATGCGTATAAATTTCTCCTACGAACTCAGTTTCACACGCGCTTTTCTCCGCTAGGTTCGTATTGGAATTCCAGACATTTAGATGTTGGTTTGAACGAATTCTGAGACCGTCGATTTTTGGGTTTAAATCAGATTTAAATTCGATTTAGATCTCAAAGGTGAGTGTTTTAACCCACTCACAACTTCTAAAATTTCTTGTGTTTGTTAAATTAATTTTAGATATGAGTAGAAATTTATTTATGACTGTTTGGCATGATTTATTCATCATCTCAGTTAAATCGCATTTATTTGATTTAACTGTTAATTAATTTTATTAATTGCATACAATTTGACAATTAGAATTTATTTATTTGCATATTAACTGCCTGCCATAGTTATATTTATTTTTATTTCGCATTAACTGCCGGTTAAATTTCCATTTATTTTTGCACATAAATTGCTAGTTTAACAGTAGTTAAATTTATATAAACTGTTAGTTAATACATGTTATTTATTACCTGTATAATTTATATGCTCTATATTGATGTTGTTTAAATTGGATGATGATTGTAATAAAATGGTTGATGATTGATATCTGGATGAATGGATGTTGTATTTTATATCGTATAAACTGCAAGTTATCGTGCATTTCATTCATTCGGGATTGCGGTTTGAAATGATATACAACCACATTTTTATTTTAAATTACGGATTGAAATGATAAACATCCATATCACTTGACCATAGGGTAGAAAATTTTATACAGGCACCGCGGTAAATATATAAAATTATTTTTGGAAATGTTTTACTATGGTTTTGTAAAGCTATATATATATATATATGGTTTATGGGATATTGATTTGGGTATTTATATTTATATATAGTAAATTTTTGGTTTTTAAGCTTTGTATAAATTTGATGTGAAGTATAAAATAAAGCTTGATTTTCGAGATCAAATACGATTAAGAATTTATTTAAAAATTAAATTTCTGGAGTTTTAATGACTAAAAAAAATAGTAAGGTTGGAAGATGAATATTAAGTTAAATTGAAACTAAATGAAAAGTTAGAATTTTTAAAGGGTATGATTTTTGTAACTTGGTTTTTGTGTAAAGTGATTTGAATGAATATTAGGTTGATTTAAATGAATATATCAAGTTTAATAAATTGGAAGATTATCCAATTATGTGAAGTTATAAGTTTTACTTAAAGTATATTGAATTCATTAAGTAAACATTTCAAGTCTAAATAATAAGTAATTGAATTTGATATATATGGGATGGTCAAATGAGTTTGTTTTTGAAATGGTGTAATATTTAAAGCTTTGAAACGTAAAAATTTAAAATGGTATTTGGAAGTTTAAATCGATATTTGGAATTGATTTGTGAAATGTAAAGAAGCTATTTTGTTTTATAAAAGTAATTTAATATTTAACCATTTGAGAGATGGAATTTGTTTCAAAGTTATGGTTTTCAAGGTAGTATAATTTGGAAATATTATATTCAAGAGTTTTGGTTTCTAAATATTTTACTTTGAAACCACCATGATTTTTGGAAAGAATATATTGGAAAATAAAGATGATATCATATTGTTTTGGGTTTTAAAAGGAAATGATATCATATTTATATGGTTTTGAAATGGATATTATATTTTGGTTTTAAAAGTATAAATTATTTTAAAGGACCGCGGTGTTATAATAACGTTTGGTTGTGGAAGAGACCGGGATCGAAAGTTGTCATACTCTCGGCCAACTCCGAAAACCATTTTAACAACCGTATACGCGGTGGAGATTCCAGAATGAAGTAGGTTGGTGGAGGCGTTTCCTGCAAGGTGGACCCGACTCCCGTGAGTTGGCATAAGGTGGCTAAAACAGGAGCGATTCTCGGGCCAATGAGGTCATTCCTCTGATCGGACACTCCTCTTCAATATTATACTTTGACTTTGGATTTATTCAGTGGCCACTTTTACTTTGATTTTTGGGGGAGTTTGTTTCGAGGTGCGCGGTAGCTGCGGCTACGCGTTTCCATCAGCCCGGATAGCAATTGGTATATCTACCCTGGCATTGCCTAGTTGTGCCGTGTCACCTACCCTATCGCACCTTGTACGAGTTTGGTTTTCTCCCGTAGCCCGTGTGGTATCCTCTGGTGGCTTCCCGATCGGGAGGGACTATGATATTGGATGGACTACTGGGACTATTACGTGTGGGCTATATGGGTAACCCCTTAATGCTAAGAAAAAAGTAAGTTTATTTTACAATTAGACACTATTATAATAGCACAATATACTACATAGTAATAGTTTAACGGATCCTTAGGAGATGTAAATCCCGAGCATCTCTTGAGTTACTGCACTCATATCTATTTCTGTCTATTTAACTTACATAAGATCTTTTAGTTCTAACTCGAGTGTTTTTGTCTTTTCAAATTTGCTCGGGTCAGTCCGAGCGTTTCAGGGTCGAAGACTTTAGCTCTGGAGGACGAAGACGGAGATTTCTATTATTATTATTAATTATATTCCACTACACTCATATTGTTCCGCTGCATTGTTATATGGTATGTGTACTCTGATATGTATTGTAAAGATAAAATCAAAGGTTCTGTAAAACAGCTTCATGAACTGTATATTTTGATTATTATATTTTATCCTTCCACTGTGAGATTATATTTAGTTTTATTTCTTTCTCGTTTTTTCTTATTTACCCCATAACAATCCGCCCTTCCGTATGGTTTGAATTGGCACGTGTGTCGATTTAAATCGTGCGAAAAGGGGGGGACTTTACATCTGGTATCAGAGCTTTGGTTTAGCGATAAACCTTAGCTTTGTGGGGTTTGACTCTTTATTAATAGGGTAGTAATACCCTATGGGAGTCGCTGAGAGTATATATATGAGAAAGCGTATTTGTTAGTGTTATAAAAAGGTTTTTATATTGTGTTAATCGGTTCCGTTTTGTATTTATAAATTCTGGTTAGTGCATGGGACGCTGTGACATCAATTGTAACGACCCACATATTTAACGATTATATATTTAAAAGTTTTATTTAAATATAAAACGTCGTTAGTCGGATTTTGGTCCGAAAAGCTACTTTTTGCAAATGGCCGAATTGGAACTCGAAACTACCTCCATTGGTTCCAAAATGGCGTTTGCGATCTTTTTGAGTATAATTTTTGATATGTTTGGAGTTTGTGAAATTTTGACCCTTTTTCTATTGGGTTTTAGGTTTGGGTTCAGCCCACTAGCTTAACTATTACTCTAGCTCAGCCCCTTCTCTTCATTCATCTCCTTTTCATTTTCACTTCTCAAGCTAAAACTGAAATGGTGGAAGGGAAAGAGAAATAGAAATTTGCAATCCCTAGTTTCAACTTCCAACTTGATTTTTTGCTCCAAAATCAAAGAGAATCCATAGGTAAGCTCTTCTTCATCTTCTCCAACTCTTCTCCTCTTCAATTTCAGAAAATTTCCTAAACCTAAATTGGGAAATATATGTTTTATTCTTAGATTGAAGCTTGTTGGGTTGAAGTAGAGTTTAGTTGGTCTTCTCCTTGTTATTGAGCTTCTTCTTCTACTTCTTTGTTTTGGGTTAAAGGTGAGTTTTGAACTCACATCTACTTCTCTTGATTTCTTTGATGTTGGGTATGAATTTCCTAGCACTTGTTCATATGCTCTTGCTTTTGGTTTGGATTGAATTGGTGAATATCCAAATTTTTAGTGTTTGGGTTCAATTCTTTAAAGATCCTAACTTTGATGTTTGAATATGTTTGGTTGCGAATCGGAGAGTTAATGGAGCTGGGATATATATTGGTTAAAGCTCCTTAGGTCCATTGCTCGAATGGTCGCGATTTGGTAGAAATTGCATTTCATTGATATAGGGTAGGAATTGCAAATTCATCAGGTTCGGCCGACCGAGCCCTGTGTCCGGTCGACCGACCTGCTACCCCGAGTCATGTCTTATTTCCTGCATCTGGCCAGCCGACCGAGCCCTGCAACCGGTCGACCGACCTGCTCCTATTTTGCTGTTTGCCTATTTTTTTTGCATATTTTGATTTGTTTTCCAAATTTTATTGATTCAAGTTGCTTTTTAGTGGTTGTCATTGCATCTTTGGCTTTGATAACTTACTTTTGACTTCATTCACGGGTTTTCATAAATAATCCCTCCAAATTGTATTAAAAGTTTCCTTCTCAAATTCTTAAATTCTATTTAAAACGCACATACACAATTTTGCACTTCGAGTGGAGTGGAAGGGTGATTAAATGGTTGGGTAAAACATGGACCATGAATCCATGCGTTTGTCTTGCCGATTAACCCCCGACCTATTCGATTGATCGTTTGACCTTCGGGTTTGGTTTATCGATGATATGAGGTAAACTTTGTACTGCTTTGAGTGTGAAAGTGGCTGACGGATATTAAACCGTTTAGTGCGAACGAGTGGTTATGGGACATACGTTAACACTTTTCGGATTCCTTTTCGAGAGTTGTGACACATTCCGCCAGTTAGTGGTGTCCAGTACTGGGTCTCTGACCTTCACCACTACGGTTTGTTGCCTTCGGGTATGTGCCTTCGGGTTTGTGCCTTCGGGTTTGTTGCCCTTTAGTATCGCTTCCGATGTTGGTCGTTATGAGCCGCATGGGTGATATTGGGTTGCCCTTTAGTATTGCTTCCGATGTTGGTCGTTATGAGCCGCATGGGTGATATTGGGTTTGGAGTCTTCGGGCTCATGGATCCTTGTTTGTACAGTACTGAGCTCGTGCAATTTTATGATGTTTCATTCATATGTATATTCCCTTGGTATCGCCCTTCGGTGTTGGTCATTATGAGCCGCATGATGCGTAGCGTTTACCTTGTGGAACTTGTGTACCTTATTGGTATTTGCTATTGCCTTATGGCTTGCTTTGGGATATTCTTATCCTTTGTTTGTATATGTTGCCGATGATATGAGGCTTGTTCTATATGATTCATCTTTTGTTGATGATTGGGTTATCTCTTTTAGAGATATTTGTTATACTTCGTAACCTTGCAGGTTTATTGTGGTTCAGTTTATCTAACTGATTTGTTTAGCTAGACTGACCCGTGTATTTTATACTCGGGTCAGACCGAGATGTTTCAGGTTAGGTGCTTTTGGATTTAGCCTATTTTGCTTCCGCATGGACTACTCCGCTAGCTTCTTTTTGTCACAGCTTTTTGTGTAGTCCCATTTTGTAGTAACCCTGATATTTATTCTATTGACTCGTCTGTATATTGTGGTCTGCAATACCACTTGACTTGTATTGTTTTGTAAACTTTGTTGTGTATCGATATATGTGTATATGATGATTTACTGTTCTGTGATGTATATTACATTTGAGTTATTATATTCTGTTCTGATAGATCCAGCCACCTATGGTTTTATTTTAAGTATTCATTGGATATGTCGATCTGTTTGGTATGATTTTTGCCGACGTATTTAATGGATAGTTAAAGCAAGGCTATAGATGGTCGCTCCTAACCAGCCTTATTCTCCGTGTTAGTTGACGGCATTACCCTGTAGTGTCCTTGGCTAGCGTGGGTATAGAGGTGGGGCGTCACAGCGTGGTATCAGAGCTGAGTTCAGGACAAAATATGATAAACACAGAATAGATGCACCTATTACGGTACATCAAAGAATACAAGTGATACAAACCTTTGAATCATCGTGCCTCTTTATTCCATCAAGGTTAGATAGAGTTTGGGAATACGTCTAGGAATGCATTTCTATTCCGTAGTATTCCGTATTGCAATATCTACCTTGTGAATAATCTTGTTCTTATCTTACCTTCAACGTATGGCTGGAAGAGGCAGGGGACGACGTTCAGATGCTGGGCAATCCAGTGGCTCACATCCGGATGGCGTTTATATGTCTGCCGATCAGTTTTTGGAGTTGTTTAGGAGCACTCGGCCTCCAGTTCCTCCTCGAGTGTCTCCACCTCGCAAGTCTTCCTTTGCACGTCAGTGCAGTGATTTTGCTCATCTTGGAGGAAAGCCGTTTAAAGGCTCCGAGTCCGTTCTTGAAGTCCAAGCTTGGTTTCGCACATGCGAACGTATCTTCTCTCGTATGGATCTTTCTGACCATGATAGAGTTCTTGTAACTTCTAGCTTATTACAAGAGCGTGCTCTTGATTGGTATGAGCTTCTTGTAGCCGAGATTGATGAGTCTACTCTTTCTTGGACTCAGTTTCGGGAGCGATTTGAACTCAAGTTCGTTCTTGAATCTGAAAAAGTTTTATTGACCCGTCGCTTCCTTGAGTTGAAGCAAGGGATGTCTTCTGTTTCTGAGTATGTTTCATCATTCGAGGCTTTATCTAAGTATGGTCTTGAATTCGTTAGCACTTCTTATAAAAAGAACTTGAAGTTTGTTTCTGGTCTTAAGAAATATCTTAAGAAGTCCTTGTTGCTCCAACTTAAGCTTTCTTTTGAGGAGTTGGTTGATTCGGCACTTCACCTCGAGACCGTCAAGGAGTGTGATAGTGATGTTGATGTTGAGGTTTCCAAGAACCCCAACAAGAGGCCGTTTCCAATTCAGAAGTCCAGGTCTTTTCCTTTTAAGAAGAAGAAGACTGGTGGTCCTAGCTCTCAGCCTCAGTCTTCCGGAACATCTTTCATTCGAAAGTGTTTCAATTGTGGTTCTCCTGATCATATTATTCGAGCTTGTCCTAAGCCTCTCTTCTGCTGTTACTGCAAGAAAGAAGGTCACCATGTTTCAGCTTGCCCTACTGTCCCGGCTGGTGCCAAGTCTAGCAGGCTTTATGCTGCTAAGGCTTCTGAAGGTCCTTCTCAACCCAAAGGTATATCTCCATCTATTTTGGAAGGTTCTATTTTATTTCGTGATCATGGCATTTGAGTTCTTTTCGATATGGGTGCTTCACATTGTTTCGTATCGAAACAGCTCGTTGATGATTTATCTTTGGATGTTTCTTGTTTGGTTGCTTCTTTAAGGATTGCGAATCCTATTGGGTGATCCGCGACCCTTAGCTTGCTTTGTGATGATGTTGAGATTGTTTTATGTGGTTTTTCTTTTCGTGCGAATCTGCACGTTATTTCTTGTCCGGGATTTGATATGATTTTGAGTATGGACTGGCTAGTGAGATATGATGCCAGGATTATTTGTTCGGAGAGGATTATATATCTTCGACATCCGGATTCGCCTACTCAGTTATCTCTTGTTCTTCGGGATGTGGATAATTCCAAGATGACTTTATATTCTCTTGATTCGTGAGATGATGATGATATATCTCGTATTCCTATTGCTTGTGACTTTTCTGATGTTTTTGAGCCTGTATCAGGTTTGCCACCCAAGTGGGCAATTGAGTTCCACATTGATCTTATTCCAGGTGCGCAGCCAATTAGTCGTCCTCCCACGAGGATGTCTACAAAGGAAAATGAGGAACTCAAAAAGCAGCTTTTAGAGCTTGAGTCCAAGCAGTTGATTCAGTCCAGTTTTTCCCCGTGGGGATCCGCGGTTGTCTTTGTGAAGAAGTCCGATGGAACTCTTAGGCATTGCATTGACTATCGCAAGCTTAACGAGTTGACCATTAGAAATAGGTATCCATTGCCTAGGATCGATGATATGTTCGATCTATTGAGTGGTGCTAAGGTCTTTTCTCAGCTTGAACTTGCCACAGGTTTTCATCAATTACGAGTCGCGGAGGATAGCATACCTCTTACAGCTTTCCGCACTCGATATGGTTCTTTCGAGTGGCTCGTTATGCCGTTCGGTTTGACGAACGCTCCTGCTTTCTTTGTTGATCTCATGAATCGAGTATTCCGGGAATATCCCGATAAGTTCGTCCTTGTCTTCATTGATGATATCCTTATTTATTCTAAGTCTGAAGCCGAGCATGCTAATCACTTGAGAATTGTCTTGAGTACCCTCCGTCATCATCAGCTTAGAGCCAAATTCTCCAAGTGCCACTTTTGGGAGAATAAGGTTAAGTTCTTAGGCCATGTTGTATCTTCCGATGGCATTTCTGTCGATCCCTCAAAGATCGAAGCCATCCAGAATTGGAAGAGGCCTGAGAATGTTCATGAGATTCGTAGTTTCCTTGGATTGGCGGGTTATTACCGTCGGTTCATTAAGAATTTTTCCTGTGTTGTGCTTCCTCTCACTTGCCTTACTCGGAAAGGCATTCGTTTTGATTGGTCCGACAAGTGTGAAGCTTCCTTTCTGACATTGAAGGAACTTCTCACCAATGCTCCTATCCTTGTGGCTCCCGAAGGGAATCATGACCTTGTTGTCTACACCGATGCTTGTGGTAGTGGTCTCGGTGCTGTTCTTATGCAGAAGGATCGGGTAGTTGCTTATGCTTCTAGGCAACTGCGTCCGAATGAAGTTCGCTATGCCACTCATGATCTTCAGTTAGCCGCCATTGTCTTTGCCTTGAAGATTTGGCGACACTATTTGTTGGGCGAGCGCTTCATTCTCTATACCGATCATAAATCTTTGAAGTATTTGTTCACTCAGAAGGAACTCAATATGAGACAACAGCGTTGGCTCGAGTTTCTTGCTTCCTATGACTTTGATATCCAGTATACCCCTGGTAAGGGTAATCGTGTTGCTGATGCGCTTAGTCGCAAACATTCGGCTGTTATTTCTATGATGCTTGCCGAATGGGATGTTCTTGAGACTCTATCTTTTTGTGAAATTCGTGATCGAAGTTCATCTTCTGACTCTCCTATTCTACCGTTCAGTTTGGGAGCCCGACCTATTTTATTGGATCGTATTACCGATGCCCAACGGCGTGATCCTGATTTGTTGCATTTTATTCAGCTTTGTGAGTCTGGATCTTGTGATGAGGCGTTGCAAGATTTTAGTCTTGATTCTCATGGGTGTCTTCGTAAGAAGAACCGTCTTTTTGTGCCTTCTGATCTTGCATTTAGGCATGACATTCTTGATGACTGTCACCGTTCTAAGTATACTATTCATCCCGGTAGTAGCAAGATGTATGCCGATATGCATCGTCTTTATTATTGGGAAGGCATGAAACGCGATGTGGCGAGTTATGTGAGTAATTGCATACTTTGTCAGCGTTTTAAGGCCGAACATCAGCGTCCTTCGGGTCTTCTTCAGCCTTTAGAGATTCCATTGTGGAAATGGGATCAAATATCTATGGATTTTATTGACGGCCTACCTCATTCGAGATCAGGCCATTCTAGCATTTGGGTTATTGTTGATCGTCTCACCAAGTTTGCTCATTTTGTCCCTATTAAGTCAAATAGAACTGCTTCGCATTTGGCTAAGTTATACGTCAAGGAAATCGTGAGACTTCATGGTGTTCCTAGTTCTACTGTGAGTGATCGTGATCCTTTATTCACGAGTCATTTTTGGAAGAGTCTTCAGCAAGCTTTGGGGACAAAGCTTAATTTTTCTACAGCTTATCATTCGCAATCTGATGGACAGACTGAACGGGTGAATCGTATCTTGGAAGATCTTCTCCGTATTTGTATTTTTGATTTCGGTGGTAGTTGGGAGGATCATCTACCTCTTGTAGATTTCTCCTACAATAATAGTTTTCAGTCTAGTATCGGTATGGCTCCTTTTGAAGCCTTATACGGAAGGCCATGTCGATCACCTTCTTGTTGGTTGGAATCTGAAGAGAAGCTTATTCTTGGTCCAGATTTTGTTCGTGATTCTTATGAGAAGATTGATCTTATTCGGTTGAGAATGAAAGAGGCACAGAGTCGCCAAAAATCCTACGCGGACAACCGAAGGAAGCCTCTCGAGTTCTCGATTGGCGATCTTGTTTTTATTCGTGTTTCTCCGTTGAAAGGGGTGATGCGCTTCAGTACGACTGGGAAATTGGCTCCTCGCTTTATAGGACCATTTTCTATTACTGAACGTATTGGCCCTGTGGCTTATAGAGTTTCACTTCCAGCTCATTTATCTGGCATTCATGACGTGTTTCACGTATCACAACTTCGGAAGTGTCTTCGGGAGTCGGATTCTGTTATTACTTCTCCTGATTTGCAAGAGCTTGAGATCTCACCGGACTTATCTATTGTACAACAACCTATTCGCGTGCTTGACACGGAGGTGCGACACCTTCGAAACAAGGACGTGCCGCTCGTTAAGGTTCAATGGTCCGCTAATCCCAATGACTGTACTTGGGAAACCAGAGAGTTTATTGAGTGATCTTATCCAGGTTTTCTATCTTAGCTTGTGAACGGTGAGTATGTCTTTTCATCTCAAACTTATTTCCTTTTCTTTTGAATGTTGTATGTATGTAGTTGTTACAAATATCGTCTCTAGGAATTGCGGGGACGCAATTTTGTAAGGAGGGGAGATCTGTAATGACCCACATATTTAACGATTATATATTTAAAAGTTTTATTTAAATATATAACGTCGTTAGTCGGATTTTGGTCCGAAAAGCTACTTTTTGCAAATGGCCGAATTGGAACTCGAAACTACCTCCATTGGTTCCAAAATGGCGTTTGCGATCTTTTTGAGTATAATCTTTGATATGTTTGGAGTTTGTGAAATTTTGACCCTTTTTCTATTGGGTTTTGGGTTTGGGTTCAGCCCACTAGCTTAACTAATACTCTAGCTCAGCCCCTTCTCTTCATTCATCTCCTTTTCATTTTCATTTCTCAAACTAAAACTGAAATGGTGGAAGGGAAAGAGAAATAGAAATTTGCAAGCCCTAGTTTCAACTTCCAACTTGATTTCTTGCTCCAAAATCAAAGAGAATCCATAGGTAAGCTCTTCTTCATCTTCTCCAACTCTTCTCCTCTTCAATTTCAGAAAATTTCCTAAACCTAAATTGGGAAATATATGTTTTATTCTTAGATTGAAGCTTGTTGGGTTGAAGTAGAGTTTAGTTGGTCTTCTCCTTGTTATTGAGCTTCTTCTTCTACTTCTTTGTTTTGGGTTAAAGGTGAGTTTTGAACTCACATCTACTTCTCTTGATTTCTTTGATGTTGGGTATAAATTTCCTAGCACTTGTTCATATGCTCTTGCTTTTGGTTTGGATTGAATTGGTGAATATCCAAATTTTTAGTGTTTGGGTTCAATTCTTTAAAGATCCTAACTTTGATGTTTGAATATGTTTGGTTGCGAATCGGAGAGCTAATGGAGCTGGGATATATATTGGTTAAAGCTCCTTAGGTCCATTGCTCGAATGGTCGCGATTTGGTAGAAATTGCATTTCATTGATATAGGGTAGGAATTGCAAATTCATCAGGTTCGGCCGACCGAGCCCTGTGTCCGGTCGACCGACCTGCTACCTCGAGTCATGTCTTATTTCCTGCATCTGGCCAGCCGACCGAGCCCTGCAACCGGTCGACCGACCTGCTCCTATTTTGCTGTTTGCCTATTTTTTTTTGCATATTTTGATTTGTTTTCCAAATTTTATTGATTCAAGTTGCTTTTTAGTGGTTGTCATTGCATCTTTGGCTTTGATAACTTACCTTTTACTTCATTCACGGGTTTTCATAAATAATCCCTCTAAATTGTATTAAAAGTTTCCTTCTCAAATTCTTAAATTCTATTTAGAACGCACATACACAATTTCGCACTTCGAGCGGAGTGGAAGGGTGATTAAATGGTTGGGTAAAACATGGACCATGAATCCATGCGTTTGTCTTGCCGATTAACCCCCGACCTATTCGATTGATCGTTTGACCTTCGGGTTTGGTTTATCGATGATATGAGGTAAACTTTGTACTGCTTTGAGTGTGAAAGTGGCTGACGGATAGTAAACCGTTTAGTGCGAACGAGTGGTTATGGGACATACATTAACACTTTTCGGATTCCTTTTCGAGAGTTGTGACACATTCCGCCAGTTAGTGGTGTCCAGTACTAGGTCTCTGACCTTCACCACTACGGTTTGTTGCCTTCGGGTATGTGCCTTCGGGTTTGTGCCTTCGGGTTTGTTGCCCTTTAGTATCACTTCCGATGTTGGTCGTTATGAGTCGCACAGGTGATATTGGGTTGCCCTTTAGTATTGCTTCCGATGTTGGTCGTTATGAGCCGCATTGGTGATATTGGGTTTGGAGTCTTCGGGCTCATGGATCCTTGTTTGTACAGTACCGAGCTCGAGCAATTTTATGATGTTTCATTCATATGTATGTTCCCTTGGCATCGCCCTTCGGTGTTGGTCATTATGAGCCGCATGATGCGTAGCGTTTACCTTGCGGAACTTGTGTACCTTATTGGTATTCGCTATTGCCTTATGGCTTGCTTTGGGATATTCTTATCCTTTGTTTGTATATGTTGCCGATGATATGAGGCTTGTTCTATATGATTCATCTTTTGTTGATGATTGGGTTATCGCTTTTAGAGATATTTGTTATACTTCGTAACCTTGCAGGTTTATTGTGGTTCAGTTTATCTAACTGATTTGTTTAGCTAGACTGACCCGTGTATTTTATACTCGGGTCAGACCGAGATGTTTCAGGTTAGGTGCTTTTGGATTTAGCCTATTTTGCTTCCGCATGGACTACTCCGCTAGCTTCTTTTTGTCACAGCTTTTTGTGTAGTCCCATTTTGTAGTAACTCTGATATTTATTCTATTGACTCGTATGTATATTGTGGTCTGCTATACCACTTGACTTGTATTGTTTTGTAAACTCTGTTGTGTATCGATATATGTGTATATGATGATTTACTGTTCTGTGATGTATATTACATTTGAGTTATTACATTCTGTTCTGATAGATCCAGCCACCTATGGTTTTGTTTTAAGTATTCATTGGATATGTCGATCTGTTTGGTATGATTTTTGCCGACGTATTTAATGGATAGTTAAAGCAAGGCTATAGATGGTCGCTCCTAACCAGCCTTATTCTCCATGTTAGTTGACGGCATTACCCTGTAGTGTCCTTGGCTAGCGTGGGTATAGAGGTGGGGAGTCACATCAATAGGGATTTCTAAACACTTAATAGGACAGACTGACATAATATTTTTTTTAATATAGGTGAATGAAATAATTTTACACGTTATATTTTCTATATATAAATTTTTTCCAAATGATGTCTGTATTTGGCTGCAATAGATTGGTTGCTAGGCAATAAAGTGTATAAATAATAATAGAAATAAGATTGAAAAATAAAATAAATGAAATTCGGAAACTTAGAACTTAAGTTCCGGGGTTTTGAAATTTCTTCCGAATAAATTTTGGAATATAATAATATTGTTTATAAGTACCTTCTGATCTAAATATTTATTATAATTCGGAAAAAAAATTGTTTTAAAAAAAAGATTTTGGAGAAAATAAGTTAGTACTTTCCTCTCTGTCGCTGGAAAATAATTTCGGTGATGGCGGCCGCATCATCGACTTTCATTTTCGAGTTTCGAAGGGGAAAGGCCACTGTAGTAGTTTTACTGCAGATTCATTTTTGAAAAATATATAAATTTTGAATTGTTTCAAATATAATTAGAGATATATAAGTTGTAAGAATATATTTATCAATTGTTTTAAAATAAATTGAAAATTTAACCCGGTATTAAATTCTTAAATTTCCATTTATTAATTGTTTCAATTATTGTAGTGAATTGAAACATAGGTAATTAATAAATTAAAACCTCTAAAGGAAATAAGAGATTTAATGATAGGTTATAAATGGTACTAAATGAAATTTGAAATTATAACCTATGAAATAAAGAATATTATTATTGAACGTAAATTAATCATAGGTAATGAGAAAACTTGTATAATTTTCAAGTACATTCTTTAAAAACATATATAACTTACCAAATATTAAAAGTGAAATGTTTGATAGGAAATGTAATGAGAATTACAAGTAAGAAAAAATAGGCAATGAAAGTATTCAATGAATTTGCTATTATAAATGAGAATTTAATGCAATAAACTTAAGTTGTAATTGAAACATTACTATAAGTGAATATAATTAAAGGTAAGTAATTCAAATAGATGATTTTCAACTTAAGTAAATAAAATGGTAATACTAGGAAATTAAGTGGGACATGAATAATGTAAATAAACGAGGGCATGTAATAAATGAATGAATAACTATAGTAGTTAATGGCATGACCTGAGTTAATGGAAATGGATAATAGTAAGTGAAAATAAATGGATGTAATATAATAAAGAGAAATTGTAAACTTAAGAAACGGTTGCAGTTATTTCTAAATAAAATTGAAGGAAATAAATGAATAAAAAGAAGAAACTTACATGACATTAAAAAAAAATGAAAATTGTAAGTAATAAGAAAAATTAAATGAAGCAAACATTTAATGAGTAAAATATAAATTTAAAGGATAAATCACTGTATAAGTAAAAAGAAAATCAAACAACAAAGGTATGTAATGAAATTAATAAAAAGTTAAGTTAATTGTTGTTGTTGTTTGGTTATGGTTGTTCGGGTAAAATATTTTAAAATTGAGATGGGATGAAAGAATAATCTATTTAGTTTTATGTAAGGCTGTTGAGTAAATGATGCGCTAGTAGTTTATTCTTCATTCCGTATAATTTTAAAAGTTTTGAACCCGAACAACTATTTGTTTGTTTGGTTGAATGATGCTTTGAATTTGTTGTGTATGCTATTTGACGAATTGATGGTTGTGGTATTGATTTGTTGTTAATAATTGAAACCCCTTAAATACTTCACTTTATATAAATTGTTAACCCTTTAGATTTTATAAGTGAAATGCAGGTTATGGAAGCAATTGCTACTGCTTTTGGTTCCATAAATCAAGCGTAAATTGCCCGACAAGTAGGTACGTTTCGGATTACGATTATAGCGCTATTTTATATATTTTCCCATGCTGGGATATACTATTTTGGATATTATATGTGATATAATTGTTATATTTTGATATTTTATTTTCTCCCGAGCCTCTCCGTACAAAGGAGACTCTGCCAAAATTTTCCGTAAATTTTGGACTTAGAAATTTTTTGAAAAGTGTTTTCAAACTTTAGTAATTTGAGTATAAAAAAGATTTAATTGTTATAAATTGGTATATGTTATTTTAGTTAATTAATTTTGTAAATTATTGTTTTATAAATTTAATATTTTGAATAAGATATATTGTCTATTTAATTTCTTAATTTTCTTTTCCCTTCTTTTCCTCTTTTCGGGGACGAAAAGTTTTGAGTGGGGGAGTGTAACGACCCGTAATTTTTGATAATTAAAAATAGTAAATTTAATAAGATTTTGTAGTTAAATGTGGAAGAAATTAAAATTTAAGATTTATAACTGGAATAATACTAAAATGAAATGCAACAATATTAATTAAAGCAAATTATTAACAATTTGGATGGAATTCCAATTAATTGAAATAGAGTAAGGTTATATTTGGTTATAAAGTGAACATAGGAAAAAGAATGTAAGTATGGAATTCATGGAAATTGAATAAAATTCGTGTTATGAAAGAAATGGTAACATTTGTTTGTAAGTAATAAACTTAAATGTAATTAAAGGCTAAATGGTGCAACTATTATATATATTACCTATTTATTTGGTCTATTAAATTTAATTGGATATAAATGTCAATAAATTCCTTTAATTAGTGCAATTAATGTATGTTTAATTGATAATGGTAAAAAGGTTGATTATATACAGTGTAACCAACGTAAATTTTTATCATAGTATGACCTTTGATTTGAATAAAAGGATGGAAACAGTTTACTCAAATTTATTGGAATTGGAAATTTTAATAAGTGAATTTATTACAATCAATGAAATAAAAGGTTACGTAAATGAATGGTAAGATGAAATGGTAAAATATTGATGTAATGGAAGAGATAACAATGTTGACTATGCATATAAGGTAATAATTGATTTAATAAGAGAATGAAACCAAGGCAAATTAATTAATTGAGACTTTAATTATAATTAATGTGTGAAATTGACCAAAGTTCAATAAAATGGAAATATAGTAGTTAATGCAAATAAAGGATGGAAATTGGGGTATATTAACGTAATGAAATGTAGAACAAATGTCAACTATGTTATTAGATCATAAGTTTGGACCATAAATAAAATTCTAAAAAAAAAACCAACAAAACTACAATGAAGCAATGAACTGGAAGGTTCTAACGCGTATTAGAATATAATTTAATAACAGGAATTGGAATACTAAATGTCAGTTTTAATGATGAGTTAAATGAATATTGATTGATAGAGAAATAGATTTATTTAGTATGTAATTTAATGTTTGTTGGAAACTGTAATTCTATAAATATGTTTGTTTGACTATAAATAAGGATTACAATGTTCACGTATTTATTTAATTGATTTCATCAATTAGGGTCTGTTTTGAAGTGGAAGATTAAAATTAATTG
Organism: Allium cepa; assembly: GCA_030765085.1. NCBI lineage: Eukaryota > Viridiplantae > Streptophyta > Magnoliopsida > Asparagales > Amaryllidaceae > Allium > Allium cepa. Next base: position 952,250,448 of record CM060932.1, read on the forward strand.
GAAATAAATTTATTAAAATCTTTCAACTGAAAAAAGGAAAGAAACAAAGTGCAATTAATAAAATTAATGTAAGAATGTTTTCATTATGAATGTGCATTATTTGGAAATATAAGAATGGATTTAATATTGTATAAGTTGATCATTTTAGGATATAAGAATGTTACATTTATGAATTGCAAGTAACGAACAAGCATTTTAGGGAAAATAAAAGAATGATGAGGAAATAAAGTGAACGTTTCCATTCTGAATATAAATATAACGTTGTAAAAAGAGAAAATTGAATTTAAAAAAAAACAACATTTTACGGTAGTTAAATAGCAGGCATAGGTTGCACGGAAGTGATTTTATTACTAACCTTGAAATTTAAAATAAATTAAATAATTGAGTTCATAATTACGTGTCGAGAAAAATGTTATTTTTAAATTTGAATTTTTAAATCATGGTTCATATTTTATTTATGTATCCGCTGTCCCCGTTAGTAAATTGGTCTTTTTAAATTTAGTTATGTTGTGGTAATTAAATCTTTAATGAATGTCAAATTTGGTATGTTTGGGGTTAAAAAAAAATTAATTGGGTGAACAAATGTTTTGAAATTTGAATTCTAAAAGTTTGTTTATAGAGTAGAGTTGATCCATTCATTCTCTTTCTAATTAATAATTGTCACACTTTTTTTTTCATTGTTTCTTCATTTGTTCCATTACTCATTTCCATTTACATGGTCTAAAGCCTTTTCATTTCATGAACGATACATACTTTTTATATTTTTAATTCTTTCTTTCACCTCTTTTGATATCTACCATTTTTATTGGGTTGTTCATATTTTTACTTTATTTTAATTCCTACTTTGTTTATATTTAGCTTTATTAGCTTTTCACTAGTTTCATTCCTCATTCTTGTAGCTTCATTTCATTTTTTTTAAATTTCATCTTCTATAGCTTCATTTTTTGTCACTCTTCACCTTCCTCCTTCCTTTTTTCATGTTTCTTCTTCAAATCTCCTTTCTCTCTTTTTTTCCAAAGCTTTTTTTTCCACTTTCTTCTTCTTATTCTTCAAATCTTCTTCTTTTTCAAAGTTTTTTGTTGCTGTTCTTCTTCTTCTTTATATTTTTTTTTCTTTTAAACCTTCTCTTCTTTCCATGTTTTTTCTTCAAATCCAGATTTATATAATCTTCTCTTCAAAACTTTCTAAAAAAATATATTAATATAGCAAGGAAACAAAACAAAATGGGAAAGTAGTTGCAGATCCAAATCTGGCTAAGCAAAAAGGTATGCAATACTAAAAATTCCATTGTAGGTTAAATAAAATATATGATGTGATATATAATTTCTTTTTTCTTTTTTTGAAATTTCAATCACCATTAATGCGTATAACTTTCTCCTACGAACTCAGTTTCACACGCGCTTTTCTCCGCTAGGTTCGTATTGGAATTCCAGACATTTAGACGCTGGTTTGAACGAATTCTGAGACCGTCGAATTTTTGGGTTTAAATCGGATTTAAATTCGATTTAGATCTCAAAGGTGAGTGTTTTAACCCACTCACAACTTCTAAAATTTCTTGTGTTTGTTAAATTAATTTTAGATATGAGTAGAAATTTATTTATGACTGTTTGGCATGATTTATTCGTCATCTCAGTTAAATCGCATTTATTTGATTTAACTGTTAATTAATTTTATTAATTGCATACAATTTGACAATTAGAATTTATTTATTTGCATATTAACTGCCTGTCATAGTTATATTTATTTTTATTTCGCATTAACTGCCGGTTAAATTTACATTTATTTTTGCACATAAATTGCTAGTTTAACAGTAGTTAAATTTATATAAACTGTTAGTTAATACATGTTATTTATTACCTGTATAATTTATATGCTCTATATTGATGTTGTTTAAATTGGATGATGATTGTAATAAAATGGTTGATGATTGATATCTGGATGAATGGATGTTGTATTTTATATCGTATAAACTGCAAGTTATCGTGCATTTCATTCATTCGGAATTGCGGTTTGAAATGATATACAACCGCATTTTTATTTTAAATTACGGATTGAAATGATAAACATCCGTATCACTTGACCATAGGGTAGAAAATTTTATACAGGCACCGCGGTAAATATATAAAATTATTTGTGGAATGTTTTACTATGGTTTTTTAAAGCTATATATATATGGTTTATGGGATATTGATTTGGGTATTTGTATATATATATATATAGTAAATTTTCGGTTTTTAAGCTTTGTATAAATTTGATGTGAATTATAAAATAAAGCTTGATTTTCGAGATCAAATACGATTAAGAATTTATTTAAAAATTAAATTTCTGGAGTTTTAATGACTAAAAAAAGAAGAGTAAGGTTGGAAGATGAATATTAAGTTAAATTGAAACTAAATGAAAAGTTAGAATTTTTAAAGGATATGATTTTTGTAACTTGATTTTTATGTAAAGTGGTTTGAATGAATATTAGGTTGATTTAAATGAATATATCAAGTTTAATAAATTGGAAGATTATCCAATTATGTGAAGTTATAAGTTTTACTTAAAGTATATTGAATTCATTAAGTAAACATTTCAAGTCTAAATAATAAGTAATTGAATTTGATATATATGGGATGGTCAAATGAGTTTGTTTTTGAAATGGTGTAATATTTAAAGCTTTGAAACGTAAAAATTTAAAATGGTATTTGGAAGTTTAAATCGATATTTGGAATTGATTTGTGAAATGTAATGAAGCTATTTTGTTTTATAAAAGTAATTTAATATTTAACCATTTGAGAGATGGAATTGTTTCAAAGTTATGGTTTTCAAGGTAGTATAATTTGGAAATATTATATTCAAGAGTTTTGATTTCTAAATATTTTACTTTGAAACCACTATGATTTTTGGAAAGAATATATTGGAAAATAAAATGATATCATATTGTTTTGGGTTTTAAAAGGAAATGATATCATATTTATATGGTTTTGAAATGGATATTATATTCTGGTTTTAAAAGTATAAATTATTTTAAAGGACCGCGGTGTTATAATAACGTTCAGTTGTGGAAGAGACCGGGATCGGAAGTTGTCATACTCTCTGCCAACTCCGAAAACCACTTTAACAACCGTGTACGCGGTGGAGATTCCAGAATGAAGTAGGTTGGTGGAGGTGTTTCCTGCAAGATAAATACGTGGACCCGACTCCCGTGAGTTGGCATAAGGTGGCTAAAACGGGTGCGATTCTCGGGCCAATGTGGTCATTCCTCTGATCGGACACTCCTCTTCGATATTATACTTTGACTTTGGACTGATTCAGTGGCCACTTTTACTTTGATTTTTGGGGGAGTTTGTTTCGAGGTGGGCGGTAGCTGCGGCTACGCGTTTCCATCAGCCCGGATAGCAATTGGTTTATCTACCCTGGCATTACCTAGTTGTGCCGTGTCACCTACCCTATCGCGCCTTGTACGAGTTTGGTTTTCTCCCATAGCCCGTGTGGTATCCTCTAGTGGCTTCCCGATCAGGAGGGACTATGATATTGGATGGACTACTGGGGCTATTACGTGTTAAGGGCTATATGGGTAACCCCTTAATGCTAAGAAAAAAGTAACCCCTTATTCTGTTTAGTTTTATTTCTTTCTCGTTTTTTCTTATTTACCCCATAACAATCTGCCCTTCCGTATGGTTTGAATTGGCACGTGTGTCGATTTAAATCGTGCGAAAAGGGGGGACGTTACAGAAGATAATGACTAGATATGGAATTCTAGTGAGGAAATAATAAATGTTTTAAATGAAATGTGCATAGTATGTAAAATTCTTAAAAATTGGTACAAAAAATAGTTTAGCAAAGGCATATAGACTAAAGATATTTAATGATATACCAACTTAAGAAAAACAATGTCCTAAAGATGAAATTGAAAGTCGATGTCTAGAAGATGAAATTGAAGATGTAACATACTTAATGATAAAGGATTTAAAACTTGAAAGTTTTGAAAAACATGGACTTGGATATACTCCTAAGCCTAAACATAAGAAAAATGGTATTCAAAGTACTAATTTGTCAAGTCTACTAAGTTCAAACCAAACCTAAAAATTTAAAAATAAAACCCCCAAACAAATTTATTAATATATGTTCCTAGAATTTTTGATAATAGAAATAAGGAGGAATATATTGATGATTTTATAAATGAAGTTCATTTATCTGATGATTGTATTTTTAAAGCTATTGAAATTCATATGCTTGGATTTCCAAAATTTAAATCCATGGACCTTAGAATAAAATAGCATATCACATAGTTGTTTTGTTTTTCAAGTAACAAACAATAAAATAAATATAAAGAAGACGAAATGGATTGTTGACATTGGATGTTCGAAGCATATAACATGAGATCCACAGTTTTGGGGTGATATTATATATAAAGATGGTGAAACTGTGAATTTTAAAGATAATTCAGAAGGATATGTCATTGGCATCAAACAATGGTTGTAATATTAAAGCTCCTCTTATTTCATATATTTTACTAGTTAAAATTTTGAAACATAATTTGTTAAATGTAAGTCATTTATGTGACAAAGGTTTCAAAATAAGGTTTGAAAAGGATAATAGCGATATTTTAGGTCATAACTCTCAAAATATTTTTGAAGGCATAAGAAAAATGAATACATATCTTTTAAATATTACAATGTTTAATGATGATGACTTATATCTTGTGGTTGATTCGAATGATCCTTGGGTCTAGTAGAAATACTTTGGACATTTGAATTTCAAACATTTATCAAGAGTTGTAGATGTGAACTTTTAAGAGGACTTCCAAACTGAATTTCAAATTAAACAATCTTTGTGATACATGTCATTTGGGAAAGCTTTACAATAATAATTTAAATCTAAAGATATGATCTACACCTTGCATCCTCTAGAAATGCTTCATCTAGATCTCTTTGGATCATCATAAGCACAGTCAATAAACCATAATACATATGCTTTTGTAAATATAAATGACTTTTCAAGATACACTTAGGTAATTTCCAAAACATAAAAATGAAGGTTTTGAAATATTTAAAACCTTTGCTAAATAAAAAAATGAAAAATCAATTAAATTAAGTCTTTAAGGAGCGATCACAGAAGAGAACACAAAAATGAAAATTTAAAAAATTGTAACAAGAAAGATGTAACACACAATTTTTCTTCTCGAAGAACACAATCAAGTCATATCGATATATGTAGATGATATTATTTTTAGATCAACAAACAAAGAGCTAAATTTGAAATTTCCAAAAATGATGACAAATGAATTTGATATGAGTCATATAGGAGAATATTCATTTTCCTAATACTAAAAATTAAGCAACAAAGCAAAGAAATTGTTATAAGTCAAGAAAAATACGCTGATGAACTAGTAAAGAGATTCAGTATGTCGGGTACGACTGTTAAACCTACTCCCATGGCATCCAGGGCGACCATAAATAAAGAAATTTCTAAAGATGCAGATTAAAAATTATATTGTAGCATGATTTGATCTTTACTCTATATAATGGCTTACATACTAGATATAATGCACAGTGTATATATCAACTGAATCCAAAAGAAACACATCTTAAAGTGGTAAAATGCATCTTAAAATACTCAATAATACTTTTAATTATGGGCACTTTTAACCAAAGGAAGATTCGTTTAACTTGATAACATATAATGATGTAGAATACGCTGGTAGTAAATTCGATAGAAAAAGTACAAGTGGAAATTGTCACTTTTTTAGGACATTGACTTGTATTTTGGTTTGGTAAAAGAAACTTTTTTCCTCTCTGTACACAATAGAAGCAAAATATATATCTGTAGCATTGGCCTGTTCGTAGGTTATGTATATGCAACGAACATTAAAAGATATGAAGTAAAGCCGTCCGTTGATCCAAGCCCCCATACCTTCGGGTAAATTTATATAGAATAGGAAAGCGCATGGTAGGAATCGAACCTGGATCTTTTTACCAGAACCCAAGTCTCCTTTCCACTGCGCCGCACCAGCGGAGGATATGAATTAAATATTAAACAAGCACCAACATAATGTGCCAAGTGTTGTAAACCAATCGAAAAATCCTATAAATCATGCTAGTAACAAAATATATATAAGACATCATTTTATAAGAGGTAACGTCAATAGATGCAATGCAACTTTAGAAGTTATAAATACAAAAAATCTAGTAGCCGATTTTAACAAACCCTTAATAAAAAATAAATCTATTAAATTATGAAGAGAATTAGGTGTTTTCTCTTTTATTAAAATTTAAAATTAAACAAGAACATTTATATACACACATGCAAACACACACATAAACACACAAAACATAAAATAATGACTAGTAAGAAGTATATGTTATGAACACCCATTTACTTCGATTTTTTCAAAGAATAACGCCTTAATGATGGTTAATTTATTTATACAATTACAACGCTGGCCCTGATACCATTGCTATCTCAGGTGCAATGGAAGCGGGGTTAAAAAGTAAATTTCAAAAAAATCCTTTTACTAATTTGCACAAAATCTTTATTCAATATTTGTGCAAAGAAATATTTGTTTATATTAAATCAAAGGTAGTATTTTAATTAATAAAATAGATTTAAAATATTTTAATTTAATTTTATCGATTAAAATATTTATTTATTATTAGTGTTAAAAATAAATTTACTAATAGTTTAACTTAAAATTTATTTATTTTATATATTTAATTTTTTATTAAACTGACATTTATAACACGAATATCACAATAATATATAACCCACTCTAGGGATCCAAGGGTCCAAATTGGCCGCTTTGTCCTATTGTTAATAAGATGACTTAGTGTGACTTATATATATAATTATTGGTTATATTATTATATTAGGTGTATATAGAAAAATTAACAATCAATTAATTTACTATTAAATTTTCCACTTGAAAATTTAATTATATATAAATAGAAATGATTAAAAAAATTTGTTATTGTAAAATTATCAAATAAATATTATATATAAATATACATATGTATATTGGATATATGATTTTCTTTATTTTATTAATGTAAAATTCAAATATAGAAACTTTGATATATTCAAAAAAAATTATTAACTGCTTCAACTACCCAAAATTATTAATTATTTATAACCGAATATTTTCGATTTAGAATAACTAAATATTATATTTAAAAAATATTGAATTAATAAAATAATTATAATATATATTAAAAATATCATATCCGAATTTTTTAAAATAAATGTTTGAATGAATATTTTAATATATGTATGCATATATGTTTGTATACGGATATATGTATATATATATGTATGTAAATAAGTATGTCTATATTTATAGTTTATTCAAAACAATGAGAATTTTTTTATAACAAATACATATATATAATAAATCAGAAGTTTATTTATAATAAGTTTGTTTTCAATATACATAGACAATTAAATATTATTTTGTTATCATAAATAAACATGGTTATAATATATACATGTATAATTTTATAGATATAATATATATATATATATTAAAATATATATTCCCGATTTAAAATATATATAAATAATCAAAAATTAGTTACTAATTTCTTTATTTAAATGGTGGCCAAGTATAATAATATGGCATTATGATGATGGTAACATATATATGCATATATACATATATATAAGTGAATATATGTAAATCTGAAATTTATACCTTACTTCGAAGCAACCTTGCCGAGAATTGATTTATTATTTCATGGTATTTCTTCTTAAAGCATCATTACTTTCTCCTTCTCATTGATTTACAAGATCTCAAAGTGATGGAAGCACCTGGGGTGTTTGGTTAGGGATTGGTGGAGAGAAAGCTCAAAATTTAGTGTAAGCATTTGTGTAGAGGCTAGGCTATTTGTGACCATTAGCTAGCACCTTTCTGTCCTCCTTTTCCTCTGGATCTGAAGATTGATTTTGGTCTTCCCTCTGGCCCCATATTTTCCCAACCTTGGGTATGACCGTGCATGGTTAAAATCCCAGTTGACTCAAATTTGAATCAAGTTTAATTAATTAATTTCCAAATCCTAAATTGATCAAACCATCACATAACTTTTATATACCATTCTATCTGATTTTGGGTTGATATAAATCACTAAAAATAGAAATGTACTAATAAAACAATTATATCAATTTATTATTAATTTAATATTTAAAATTTACCTTGGTTGAATTTGAAAATAACTTACAATGCAGTTGTATTGAATTTTTTCTGTATACTCGATCCGCAATCAATTTTTAAAATATTTAAATATCAAGTTCTATACTGACTTTGTTGAAGTACAATATATGGTCAAGTTCAATACTTATAGATCATTTGGGAGAAATTGTATTTGCAATCTAGTGTAAGCTCACCTAGTAAGGACAGTTCGTGCACGTATTCTTTTTATCATCAATATATGACTTAGATATATGGAGTTTGGTATAAGATCAAAAACCCAAATAATTTCCTTATTAATTGCATAGGTCAATTTTAAAGTCTTTGGTTCAACCTGATAACATTTACCGACTAATTAATTTGCTTTGGCTAGAGACTTTGACTTTTATTTGACTTATCACATACGACGATGCTGACCTTCTATAACGAAGAAGATGAATGCTCTCTTGAGTAGTGCTTTACTTCTGGTGCTTCGATGTGTATGCAAATATGGTTGTGACGCCCCACCTCTATGCTCGCAATAACAAAGAGTATTAAAGGAAATACTGTCTGTTATCACGAAGAATAAGGCTGGATAGGAGCGACCATCCGTAGTTAGGCCTTACACTAGTATTGGTTATTTCGGTAGGAGTGTTATATATTTTTATTTTTCATCTCTTATTTATTTACTCCCATCGATATACCCAATTCCGGTATAAAACGAACTACGATGGTTCATAATAGTTTAGGACAATAAATATAATAATAACATAGATAATATAAATGCAGAACACAGATAAAACAAAAAGTCTCATATATATAATAACTGATGTCAGTTACAATACATGTGATACAGTACATATGATACAATACAACTGTCGACTCTGGAAGTTACATATACAAGTACATTATTATATATAATATGCATGAATACATATCTTCCTATACAAATACACTGACTACAATAGATGACAACGACTATTGCAAAAGATATGAAGAGGCTTCATAGCTCAAGCAGCAACCCAAAGTAAGATATCTAAAACCTGTAATAACTCGGTCTGACCCGAGTATTAAATTCAAAAGAAAATAATACACGGGTCAGTCTAATTCAAACTCAGTTATTAGTGCATAGAAGCAATAATAATTAAGTAACAAATAGACGACGGTCACAATAAATCTCGTCTATCCAATCCTTTAATAAGAAATCAGATAACGGTAAATATAACACGTAACAGTGTTAAACAACAAATCAGCAAATCCAAATTATCAACGAAGATAAATTAAAAAGATTATCAATGAAGATAATTTAGAAAACAACAGAATTGCCTAAATGGCAATTAACGACAAATTCTAATTATTAAATAAATAATTAGAAACTCATAATCTAATTATCAAAAAGATAATTAGATATCAACAAAACCATCAAATTAAACCAAATCAGAATACGACACCAAATATTGAAATATCAATTAAAATGTCAATTTGGGTAGGGCTGCAGTACACGCACGCGTATACTGCCTCGCCACTACAGTAATTAAATACACAAAAGATCAATAATTCAAAAGCAATAGAATATCAATAAAAGCAATACCGTGTGGCTGCGGTACACGCTTGCGTGCACTGCCTTGCCACTACAGTGATGATGTACACAAAAGCTCAATACCGTGTGGCTGTAGTACACGCTTGCGTGCACTGCCTTGCACTACAGTGATGATGTACACAAACGAGCACAAGGTCAAACCCGAATTACCGGATTCAACTCAAGTGTAATTTGAAAAACAAGCAAAATGCAAAGGTCAAGTCACTGCTGTCATGACTCAACTCAATTGGACCAAATGGAACTGTGACAGCCGAAATGGCGACATGCATTATGGAACTGTGAAAACTAGATAAATGCAAGTATCAGACTTGAGCATAAAGGCACGGACTCGAGTGGAAGTGAATTAATTGACACAAATCAATGCCAACAACATGAACTAGACAGTGCACCAAGGATAAGGCAACAGAGCAAGGCCCATCAATTAACAGATATACATGGCAGTGACAACATAATACAAGACAGTGACAACAAATCAATATGCATCAACTCCAAATCAATGCAGCAGTGTGAACATCACCATAAAAAGGCAATATCACAGACAAAGGAAAATCTCGACATACTTGTGAGAAACAACATCAACCAATAAGGAATCAATTTACAACTGAAATTGAAACAGCAACCAAAATGTTCGATCATTCTAAGCAACATAGAACACAGAATTTAAAATAGCAACAAAATGATAGTGCAGATGACTATAATGACCAGAGAGGAATGCACCAGAGGGTACAACATAATACTCTAGTACACATGAAACAAATATGAGAGACCATGCAACTATACTTGAAGTCAAAGACAATGTAGTGATACTGATAGCAGTGTGCAATCAGGATACAATGAACAAAAGTTCTCCAGTCGACCACAACTCATGTGACTCATATGGAACAAGAAACAAGTGAATTACAATAAATGAACATCACGTGAAACAACCATGATCAGTAGCTAGTTCGAGTAAAGTACACTAACAAATGCAGACACAGTAAAATTCACATATCAGTGAAATAACAACCCTGACTAAAATCGTATAGTAACTATATACATATGCATGAACTCACAAATGATGGTTGTGAGAATATAGTACCCTAGCATGCACAGTTAACTTGAATTGAAGACATGAGTGCTAAACTGGAATGCACACAATGTCAAAATAAAGGCCAAAGTCCAGGAATCCTTTCAAATAGACAATTACAACTAAGTTCAATTGAGATTGGACAAAACATTTTTGAAAAGTATTTGAATATTCAAGTGCAGTGAAGAACAACAGCAAGTGTTGACCAATTGACAACAAAATTAAATGCAACAGACTACATTGACTACAGCATATCAAGCACAGTTCAATATGCTATGCACAGGAGATAAACACATATATATGAAACAGAGTTTGAAACTACACATTCCACTCAAGTGAAAGTTCAAAAAAAACAAACCCAAGTGTACAAGTACATGAACAACAAAGAACCCAGCTACAGATTAATGCAAACTGAAAACAACATGAAGCCACAGTATGCTATAGAGAAAATGGAACTGCAGTTTCAAATCGAAGAATCAAGCCAATGTCGAAGTCAACCAAAACAGTTCGAACGATATCAAGAGCCGAAGCCACTGTTAAAATAAAGGCAATGCAAAATCGAAGTGTAAGAACAAGTGAAAGATAAATCATCAACATCTAAGCACAATCACGCGGCCGAGACGAAACCAAGCAAAATCATCAACATCAAAATATACTCGACTGGTCGAGATGACAACTCTCAGTCGAACACAAATTTTTGAAATTCGAATTTTTCATTTACAAAAACAGTAGATTGAAACAAGTTAGTAACAAAAATTGAAATCAAAGTTGAACAAGTCGTAAGTCAACGCCGTGGTGGCCAGCAAAGCCAAAATCGAAGCAGTGTTAAATTAAAACAAATCAAATGGGTACAACCAAAAATTCAAGGGCAACGAACTATATACAAGCAGGAGTGTGAATTGGAAGTGAGTGAAAACACTCACCATGATTCGAAGAGCACGCATTCGACGATGCAGCCGAAAGAGGCAATCGACAAACGAAGCAAGGAAACCGAGTTGAAGTCGCGTCTTCGAATTTTGCTCAAAACCCTAATTTGATGAAAAAGGGGAACGAGCCGCCACCATTTTTTCGTTTCTTTTCGTTTGTTTAGGGTTACGAAGTGAAATGAAATAGAAGGGAATAGTATATGTTTGATACACAACACCTCAAAGAAACGTGGCCCAATATTTTTCTAAGTCCATAAACCCTTTAACAAATTTTATAAAAGAATTTCAACCAATTAAAATGCCAATAGCAATTAGCAACAAAAATTAAATCGCCTAACGTCGAAAATTAATTAATGCGAAATCTCGGGTTGTTACAATGGTTGTAACATGATTGTTATGCCATTTAGTTGCCCATAATTAAAGTAAAGTTTCCATATTTAAGTTCGACGATAGTCTTAACTCAGAATACTACTATATGTCATTATCTTAAGATCTTCCATTTTGACTAAGTGATATAGCTTATATAAGACTCTCATTTAGTCATTCTGTGATCGTTCCAAATAACCACCAGTACGTAACCTCTAGGTGACCTTAACGGTCATGAGTACATCACCGTCCACTTTATGAAGAGTATTACATATATTACTCTCAACAGATATATCAATATCCTTTTCTTGATACTTCTCGACTAGGAATATTTAAGGAATCGTATTTTTTTGTTTTTCTCGATTCGATACTCATGGTAATGAACATTTGATAGCTGCAATCGATAAAAAACTATTCCTAAGGAGATTTCACTTATATATGTTTAATGTTTTCAACTCATTACTTATATCATAATATAATAAGCACATATAATAAAAAACATAAGCAAAACATATTTTATTTCGAACAAGATCATTTATAGAATTAAGATTATATTACAAATACATAATTGCTCATAAGTTACACCCTTAATTCAATCAGTTTGCAGTTGTAGAGTATACAAAATTTATATTATATAACAAATGGAAATTTGAAAAAAGGATATGTGTAGATGGAAAGATTGAGACCAACAAGGCAAGGTTGGCAGTGAAAGGTTTTCATCAGCTCAACGTGTTGATTATGACGTAATGTTTTCTATAGTTTCGATGCTTGGACTAATTTGGGTTCTACTTACCATCACTGCTTATTATGATTATAAAATATGACAAATGGACATTAAAACGGTGTTTCCAAAATGGTAGTTTAAAAGAGACTATATACATATCACAACTAAAGGGTTTTGAAATCAGTAAGAGCGACGACAAGGCATGTTGACGCTTAAGATCAGTTTATGTTCTTAAGCAAGCATTAAGGAATTTATATAGATGTTTTTACAAAGTAATTAAATAGTACAAAGTAATCAAATAGTCGAGTTTTAATCTAAACACATAAGAAGCCTGTGTCTATTAGAAAGAACAAATTGGTGTTATAACATTTTTAGTTTTATATGCTGACGACGTAATACTGGTTGGTAATGATGTACCGATGCTACAATTAGTGAAAGCTTGGTTATCTAATAATTTTTAATCAAAGATTTGGGAGATGCATCCTATATACTAGGTATAAAAATCAATAAAGATATATCTTAAAGGAAAGTGGGGTTGTCCTGATCAATGTACATAGATATCTTACTAAATGTTCCAGTATGGAAAATTCCAAACATGAAAATGTTCTAATGCATCATGGAATTTTTCTTTATAAGAAAGTCTCCCCATTCGTGGATGAAGAGAGCCACTGTATAAGTAGGATTGCTTGTGCTTTACTAAGGATCGAAACTAGCGAAAACATTATGTCATGTAGACGATAGTAAGTCGGTTTTTAGATTCACATTTAGCCTTAATGGAGGGGTTGTAAGTTGAAAAAGTTTTAAATAAGAAGTTAAGGCAAATTCAGCTATAGAAGTTGGACATATCACCTTAAACGATGTTGTAAAAGAAGCAGAATAAATGCATAAATTTAATCACGAGTTAGGAGTGTTACCAAGCAATAACTAAACAATGTTGATGTATTGTGACATTAATGAAGCAAAATATATTTTCAAGGAACCACTAGCTCATGGTAAGATAGTTTATCGATGAAGGAAAGATAGTGTTCAAGAGGGGAAAAACTAAGGATAACATCGTAGATCCATTTACCAAAGCCAATTTCAGTCTAATTTAGGTAGATTGGTCGAAGGTATGGGCATGAGGCTCATAATTGGCTCTAAGTGCACGTGGGAGGTTGATATAAGGGTTTGCCCAATAGGCAATTATGTAATTTATTATATATCTTACTCTTGTATGGAAATCTTGTTCAAAATAAATTATGCTTTATGTTGTTTTCTATTGCATGTAATGTATATGAATGATCTACGTACTGTAACAACTCGTAATTTTCGATATTAGTTAAGTTTTGAAATTTATTGCTGTGAAAATTCAAAAATTTAAGATTTAATAATGAACGAATAACTATAATAAGATGTAGTAATGTTAATTTAAGGAAATTGATAACTATTTTATGTAAGTCAAATCAATTGAAATGATTGTAAAGTCATAATTGGTTATAGATTGTAAATAAAGAAATAAAGTTTAATAATGTAAATTTAATGTAATAGATGACTAATTGAATGAAATCTCAATTAATTGTAATAACTTGTAGAGTTACAATGGTTAGAAATTGTAAATAAGAATATAAAAATCGATGGGAATTTATTTGTTTTGTTTGTTAACAATAAACATAGAAATGTGTTTAAATTGGTAAGTTATAACAATGGCTTAACTATAAATTCACCATTTAATTCATTGGAAATCAATTGGAATTTTTTTTTGCAATAAGCATAATTAAATATTACATTAAATGAATTAAGATGATAATTGTAGAATATTAATGTAAAAAGATATAAACAAATGCAATAGGATGATAATGGATTGAAGAATAAGATGAAAGATCAAATAAATGGATTTATTGAAATTTAATTTAATAATCAATTGAATTTATTGTTATAGAAATTGAACACTGTAACTAGTGTAATATTCAACATTGAATTGATATGGAAACTTGGTTTAAAAAGATTTTAAGTTACTAAGTAATCAAAAATGATAAAATCTGTTATTTATAAAATTGGAATTGAAAAAAATAATAATATTAATTTAATTAATTAATGTCAAAATAGCCATTTTGGCTAAGACTCGAATTTTGACGAAACCAGTTTCATCGGATTCGCAACGGTGATTGTAGGATTTCAAATTTGTAGCGATCAGACTTGTCGTTTGATCATATGGGCTTAAAACGCGTAGAAATCAATTTGATTGAAATCAATTTGAAATAAGCTGATTTTAAAAGCTAACTTCTGCATATAACAGAATTAGGACTTGAAACCTATTCCATTAAGTTTAAAAATATCAAAAACATCTATTTTGATATATAGGATGACCCACTTTCGTTTCGGAAGCGAAACGGGCTTTTCGGGTCGTTATTGCCAATTCAAATCAATTTGGGTGTTATTCATTCTTATCAGGCTTTGTTCATATAAATAGACCTTGTTTCTCAAACACTAGCTATCTTTCAGTCTATTCTGTATGTACATCAACTTCTGTCTATTCCTTTCTTTAATGGTAGAAAGAAATTCCAATTTAAAACCTTAAAATTCAATTTTCAAATCAATTTCAAAATCAAGCTTCTCAAAATCCTATCATGTTATATATCGTTGGAAAGCTCTCGACGAGCGCAACCCAAATCTGTGTTTCATTTTTCGATTCGGATCATGGTTTGGCCAGAAATTGGAAAGTTATTCTCGGTCGTTCGTCGCACTTTGATAAACTTCAACGGATCATCGATTGGATGATATGAATGAGTGGAGATTGTCGCGCAGAGTTCATCAATGTGTGTAGTTCGTCGTATCAATGGCTGGATCACCTTAAACAATTGGATTAGGATTTTATACCCTATGGAAGCGGCTCAGTTTTAGGGACGACGTGGTGATCGGCGACGAAGGCGCTAGAGGGTCGCGAGGAGTGGAAGGCGTAGGCCATCGTTTGGCAAGGTGCGGCAGGCCCTCGTGGCCTCATGCGGCGGTGGAGTATGGTTTTGGGGTGGCGGTCGATAGGGTTTTGGGGAGCTGTTCGTATGATAGCACACATTATGAAGGAAGAGAGAAGGTGAAGTGTCGCATTCCTATTTGCCATTATTATATATTTTTTATTTAATTTCAATTTCAAATCGTTCTAATCACCATAACTTTTACGTACAAGGTCCGATTTATGCGCGGTTTGTTCTGTTGCAATCGTATTGAAATTCCAGTCATTTTGGCGTTAGTTTGGATGAATTCTGAGACTTTTCAATTTTGGACCTTATTTTTAATTTCAAATCGAATTGAAATCAAAGGCGAGTGTATTAACCCACTCATAACTACTAAATTATCTTATGTTGGTTAAATTGAATTTATGATGTGATTAGAAATTGATTGGTTGATGTTTGATATATTTGAATTGCCACTCCAGTTAAATCTGACTTTTATTGAATTTAGTCGCCATTTAGTTTAATATTGAATTTTAAATTACTTATTAATAACTGTTATTGATAATCAGTCAATTATTGTAATTTATTTGTTGATTTGAATGGTGATTGTGATGGATGTTTGATTGTTGATATTCGATGACTGGATGTTATATTTATACTGTTATAACACTGTAAGTTCCCTTAGTTATTGCTAGGAAAATCACTATGGGTTGAAATAATATATACCCGAATGACCTATAGCTTAGGAAAAAAATCGTTATGGGTTGGAAAGATAAACCTGAGCGATTTTATGATTTTGAATGTCAATTCGAGATTGCGGATAGAAATGATATATGCCTGTAATTTTAAAAGTACTTACGGATTGAAATGATAAATATTCGCATCACTTGACCATAGGGCGGAAAATTATATGCAGACACCGGATTGGATAAATTAAATGATTTTTAAATCCTTAGATTTTTATTCAGTTAAATGATAATTTGAAATAATATTTGCTTTATATAAACTGAGTTATTATTGAAAATCCAAGTTTTAAATGTTGAAATTGGAGTTGGTTTAATGAATTGTTTAAAGAATAAAATGAAAATTTCAAAGTTGAAATTTGAAATGTAAATGAAATTTATCGAAATTGAGTTATTGAAATGTTTGAATAATTAAACTTTGAAATCTATGAAATTAAAGTGCTTCATAAAATTTGGTTCAAACATGAGTTTGAAATTGATATAAATTGAAATGATTTTTATGGGAATTTGAATTAAAAGAAATTTGGTTTTGTTGAAATTTGGATATGGTCCAGATTTTTGAAATGGAAGAAATAGTTTAAATTTGATATTAATTTCAAATTTATTACTTTAATATAAACTGTTTAAAAATATATTATTTTAAAAATCCTGATTTTAAGGTTTTCAAACCATTTTAAACTATTTTTAATCAATTTAAACTATTTTAATTTATTTTAATCTCTTTAACCTAATTTAATCTATTTTGACATATTTTAAACTAATTAACCTAATTTAATCTATTTTAACCTATTTTGAACTAATTAATCTATTTCAAATATATTTTAATCTATTTAATCGATTTTAAATCTATTTAATCTATTTTAAATCTATTTAATCTATTTTAAATCTATTTAAATCTATTTAATCTGTCTTAAATCCTTTTAAATTATTTTAACCTATTTTAAAACTATTTTAGAGTATTCTAACTATTTAAAAATTTATTTAAACTATGTTAAACTGTTTAAACTATTTATAACTATCTAAACTATTTTCTAAATTTCAGACTGTGTAAAGTGAAAGTGTATATTTAAATCCTTGATTTGAAAGCGAAATGGTTAAATGAATGTTATAACCTACGTTGGGAAATGAAATGATATTTTGTAGTCAAATGACATACTCGAGTAAATATGATTATTTTGAAATGAGAATTTAACCTACTTGGGAATATGATTTCGAGAGTGGTATGTTTGAATCGAATATGATATTTTGATATCAATTATGAATTGACTTTTGAAATGTAAAAGAACCATCCAGTGTGAAATGAGCGTTGGGTTGTTAAAGAGACCGGGATCAGATATTGTCATACTCTCTACCAATACCGAAAACCATTTTAACAACTGTGTACATAGTGGAGATTCCAGAATTAAGTAGGATGGTTTATTGAACGATTTTATATGAGGTATTAACGTAACACAAACTCCCACGAGTCAGCTTGATATGGCTAAAATAGGAGCTATACCTGGGCCAAGTGAGGTCGCACCTCCGATTGGACAAGCTTCTTCGATACCATATTATGACTTTATAATTGATTTGGTGGCCACCCTTCGATTTTGATTATGTGAGTGTGTTCCGGGGTAGGCGGTATTAGGTGCTATGCGTTACCACTAGCCAGGTTCTGCAAACGGTAGAATCCTACCCTGGCATTGCCTCGTGCACCGTGTCACATGCCTTATCACTCCTTCTACAAGTTTGGCTTGTGTAGTACCTATGGAGTGTTCCTGATAGCACACCGGTTTACGGTGGAGTTTACAGTTTCTGTATTGACTACGGAATTATATAAAATGTGTTAAGGGGGATATGGGTAACGCCTTAACGCTATTTTAGTACTTTACTGTAGACACCATTATAACAGTGTATTGTACTACGTATGTAGATAGTTTAACGGATCCTTAGGAGATGGAAATACCAAGCATCTCTTAAGTTATTGCACTCACGTAGATACTGGATGGGAGATGTCAAACCCCGTAACATCTGTAATGCTGTTACACTCATATTTATTTACAGTTGATTTAACTTACATAAGATTTTTTAGTTCTGAATCGAGTGTTTTTTCTTTTCAATTCGCTTAGTTCAATCTGAGTTTTTCAGTGTATCGAAGACTGCTTTTGGAGGACGATGACGATGATTTAGTACTATTATTACTTATTATATTTATTCCACTGCATCACGTAGTTCCTCTGCATTATTTATTTATTCCTGCTGGATGTACTCTGATCTGTATTATAAAAGTATAATCAAATGTTATTGTAATACAACCTCATGAACTGTTATTTGATTATTTATTTTATCATTCTATTGCGAGATTCTGTGTTTGCTTTCTTTCTTTCTCTTCTTTTCTCATTTACCCCATAACAATCCACCCTTTTGAATGGTTTTAGTTTGACATGCGTGGTATATTGTCAATTTAAACCGTCCAAAAAGGTGGGTCATTACAAATACATTAAATATATACAAGTAGAAAACCTTTAGGAAAAGTATTTAGTCGATTGCAATTGCGAACATGATCATAACAATGAATTTGAATCAATTTTTTTAAATTAATTATCCTTAAATTGTTCCTAATAGGATTTCTATACTTCCCTTGAGACTAGCGTTCGTAATGCTCTCCATATGATTGACGACGAATAAATCATTATCATTAGGGAAACCAAAAGATTACATACTTATGGTTGCTTGGAACTTCAAAGAATGACTCAACGAGAGTTTTATATAGGTTAAAATAACTAAGTCGGTACAAAATATCTCAAGTTATGAAGTGTAGTAATCTTCATGTAACGACCCAAATTTTCAACCCTTGAATGTCGACACTAATACACCCAAAGTATTCATGCACCAAGCACTCAAGTGCCATAAAGACATATTGTTAGGGTGAAGTAAAAAAGAAAAATAAACAGAATAGGAAAGAAAGAACACAATATCAGAATCTCATAAGTGGAACGATAATATACAATATCCAAAATAGACATTACAAAGGGTTACTCTAAAATATATAGTAATTTCAGAGTTACAAAACATATGTACTATCATTGGGCTGGACAGTTATAACTGCATGTCCTCACAATGATGATACATACATAATAATACTGAAATAAATAGATAGACATGTGGAAGCCTCCAACTCATCTTCTAAAGCTTTAAATCGTCCATAGTCAAGCCTGCTTTACTTGCCCTACTAGAAAGAGTACACAAGGAATTTAGGGAAATTAAAAGCCATGTGTCGGCCACATGTCCATATAATAGTAACTTTTGAGACTGTACGATCCCCATAACGGTTTTCCTCTTAAAAGAAACCAAACCATCTAATAAGTAAATATAATGATATAATAGACAGAGCCCAGGGTGAAGAATATAAATCGAAAAATAGATGCATTTCTTACATCTCACAGGACTACAACATTAGAAGTACATCTAAAACTCCTAAGGTACATTTCCATATGGATTTCAGTGGAGTTCTTCTCGATAAAAAGCCGAAAGCCCGGCCTCCCATACAAGGGTTAGAATATACTTTCTGAGAGACATTTATCTCTACATATAATATACCATTAAAGTAAACATAGTTGGTCCATGCTCGAATATGTGATATCGAATATCATCAACTCGCGCTAGCAACAATGATAAGCATCTTTAGATATGGAGTTGATATACACTTTAGGTTAGCCATACCCCTAGCTATTATTCTACTCTACCTTTTGTCATTTCCAGTGGTGGAGTCATGTTCAGCATCCCTCACAGGAATCTTTATCACTCGAATAGATCACAAATCTCTTCATGGATTCCAATATAAGTCATCTGACGAATGCTAAAGCTGACCTCTCCCTTTGATTTAACCTTAGGATAGACAGTTCAACTCTATAGAATTAGTACAAAATGTTAACGCTGACCTCTCCCTTGGACTAAACCTTAGGATCGATAGTTCAACTCTATAACAATCCATTTCCACAATCGCTTTCAAAACGTAGACTCATATACTAGTTTTGAAGTGGTATTCAGTAAGTAATACACAAGTATACCTAGACGATCCCAGACTCTTGAAAGCTAAATTGGTGAATTTCCAGTTAACTCGATTCCAGTTCTTTCAAAATTAAGTGAACAATATAAAAGAATCCTCAATGGGGGATATCGTATATATACGTTCTTAAAGTAGAGACGTTTCATACAAATGAGTCATCCCTAGGGGATCCCAAGCCGTATGAAGCAATAAAGCTTTTATATACTTCCAAAATTATTTTGATCAAGTTGAATAGTCGACTAATCGACTATTAGTCCTTAAATGATCCCACATGGAAATAAAGGTCTCATATACTTATCACGTGTTGGACCTTCTTAACTTACGTCATCCCTCGGTCAGATGTGAAGCTGGTAGGTTAGGGCACTATTGCTTATAAACTCTACTCGAACATCATTCTTAACTCTTATAGATGGAACATATTTTGTCAACTTTTAGTGCTAAGTATATGATTAATACTTTCCATAAACAAGTAAACAAACAAAGCACGACTAAGTTTCTTAAGTGACTCCTAGTCTTCTTTTAAAATGGTTATTTATGTATACTAATTCATTTATAAGCTAACATATTTAATAAAATTCTAAAAAAAATTTGAAAGATAAAATGTTACATAAGATTTTAAATAATTTAATATAATATTTAACCAATTTTCTAAAACCATATATACATAAAAATACTGTTTAGTAAAGCTAGCCGGCTAGTGGGTCGTGCCACTATATATAAAAATATGAGAAATAAGTGTTCTGCACATGCATAGAACACTTAAATGGTATTGAAGTGACCAAACCACTGTAAAAAAGGAAAAGCACATGAGATAGACATAAATTCCTATACTAATAACAACCATGTCTACCCCCCTAGAAGAGGAGGAAGAACAAGTAACATCGTCCAACTCAGGACCAATGACGAAACCAAAACCCGAGAAAAGATGGGCAAGGTTTAGGATAAAACCAATAAAAATATGAGAGTAAATTAATTTCGTATCCCAAGAAATATCAAAGAACTTACTCTTGTTCACTGCACCGATTTATCCCCCTAGTAAAGGTCAGACCTTCACCCTCAATATGATATAACAGACATCTACTTTCGCCTTCAACATCACTTACATAAGCATAATATGTGTCAGACTCAGGAGAGTACTGCATGTCGGAAGGATCATGAACCTAAGCACGCTCCTCGGTATTCCAAAGAATAGAAGGAGTCGGAGACACTATTATAGAGGGAACAACAAGAGCATCAATCTCTACCAGTTCAACAAGAGGTGAACTAGCAAAGAGAGGAACGATAGCAACAATATCTACTAGGTCAACAAAAGGTGAACTATTCGAGGGTGGAACAAAAGGAGCAACAGACACTACCATAGCAATGGGAGGCGAACTAGCAGAGAGTGGGACAATTTGAGGTCGAGGGGATATATAGGTGGGCCGAGATTATGGGACCAGCTTTCAAATAGGAGGTCGAGAAAGAGGGGTCTCTCACCAAAGGGAACTGGAACAACATCTGATTGAAGAGTACACGAGATCATAAGGTGCCCAAAAGACTGGCCGGACGAGCATATATCAGGCTTCCAACTATAGCGTGCAACAACTTCTGCTTCAATATGTACATAAACATACTTTTAGATGTGTTTTAAATATCTATTTAAAATATTTAAATATTTTATAATTTAATTAAAAACTTCAAAAAAGCATGATTTATATTTATCAAACCCTCCAAATTCAATAATTCACAATTAATTATTAAATATATATTTAAAATTAAAATCACTTTTAAGATTCTCTAATATAAGTTATTAACACTTCTAAAAAGGTTGCCAAAAAATACTTTAAATAAAAGTCATTTAAACCAGTTTTAAACTATAGCATTTATAGAGTGTTGTCAAAAGGGTCTAGAGCTATTACAACTTCCAGAAATGGCTATCGTTAAGTGCTGTAATAGACTATGAACTGAGCAGTTCTGAACATTAAAAGTTTGGCCATTTTTTGGCATGTTAAAATGTCCAATTTTGTTAAGTAAACAACATACTTATAAACATTTTAACCATGTTAAGAAACCCCTAAAGATATCATTACAAAATATAATAGAACTTACCGATACAAGGCATTTCTAAATGCTTCTATAGCTACTATTTTGCTCTTTATTCTATAAATTTTGCATATAGATACTATTTTGATTATAACTTTCAAACTTTATTCTAAATCTTGTTTCTATGATGTAATAGTATTACACCTTAAGTTTGGTTAAGTTCCAGTGTGATTTGAGAGTGTTTATATGTAAAGAGAAGAGGATGAAGAAAGCTGTTTTTATGCTCTAAAATTAGTAAACCAAATTTCTAAGCCTGAGGGTCCATATATACTCTTTTCCAAGAGGTCCTTACCACCTTTTACCTCCTGTTTCTGGTCACTAGACCATTCGCTCTCTGTGTGCTTGCTTTCCGCCTCATTTCCTCTTTACTTTGCCCTTAAGGCTTCCCAAAATACCCTTTCTTCAAAATATCTCCACTTAACTTCGTCCATGACATCATTAATGATTTAGTTAGCAATAAACCATGATAATATTTTTAGTTGCTAATTTATTACATATTAATGTACTAGGAAAGCACAATAAGTTTGAATAACTTTTACGAGAAAAAGGCTGTTTATTAATAAAATGATTTTTGGTCACATTATAGATATTTCTTCGAACTACTTATTTTTGCAAACATTTTTCAAAAACAATTTTACCATCATTAGTTATTAAATAAAAAGAGTTTAATAAGATTATTAAATCAATTTTATAAAACTTGACCATATTTAAAATGTTCTGATATTCAAAGAGGAAGTATTCAAAATTACGAGTCGCTACATTTTTTCCCATTTAAGTCATTTCATCCTCGAAACTCAAACAAGAACAATATAGTTGAGCAGAAGAAACAAATACATATATAGAGTACTGCTAAAACTACATAGAAACCAAAATGCATACTAAGTGACTCCATCTCAGATGGTGAGTACACTACAAAAGCTAACATATATAAGAAACCATTAATCTAGTAGGCTAGTAGCGACTCAAAATAGGACTCTCTCACACTATCCTCAGCTTACTATGTACAATCCCTAACATCCTTGCTCCACTGCAATTTAACAACTTTACAACCATCGTCTTTAATTGCTTCGTATCACGATAAACAATATGAACATGTTGCCTTAGTATAATCAAGTCAGGCTCTATCTCTAAGTCTTATTGTTGTGATGCTTGCACTATCAAAGACGAATCGTGCACATACTTAAAATGATATACTTGAAACACATTATCTACACCCGATATCCTAATCGATAACTCGACCTAGTAAGCAACTATACCAATCCTCTCCAGATCGGAAATGGTCCTATATAGCATAGATCCAACTTCTTTACCTTCCCAAACTGAACAATATTCTTCATCGGAGAAACCTTTATGACCACAAAATTTCTGATTAAAAACTCCAATTTCCTACACCTCTAATCTTCATAACTCTTTTGCCCATCTGTACTTCCTTTATACGTTTTTGAATCTCCGTTACCTTGTTTATTGCCTCTTAATCATATTTGGCCCAAGTACCAAACGATCTCCAGGTTCTACCCAACTTGATGAAGATTTACAAGGTCTGCCATATAATGCTTCAAAAGTTGCCATCCCAATGCTTGCTTGGTAACTATTGCTATATGAAAAACTCAACAAGGAGTAAGTTCTCTAACCAAGAACCACCATAGTCTAAGATACCAACCCAAAGAAAATCCTTCAATACACGGTTAACTCTCTCTGTTTGGCCATTAGTCTATGGATGGTGAGCTGTACTCAAGCTCGGCTCCATTCCTAAGGCATCATGTAACCCTTTCCAGAACTGGCTAGTGAATATCGAATTTCTATTTCTCATGATATCACTAGAAACTCCATAAAGTCTAATGATCTCCTTAATATACAACTTAGCTAAACTCGAAGCTGTCCTCATTGCCTTCGTCGGTAAGAGGTGTGCACTCTTGGGTAGTTAATCTACTATAATCCAAATGCTTCATTACCTCTTCTCGACCTAGGTAGTCCATCTTTAAAGTCCATAGATATTCGTTTCTACTTCCACATCCAAATCTCAAGTTGCTAAAACAGTCTAGTTGTCTTCTGATGGATGCCTTTGACTTGTTGGTAGTAAGAACATATACTCACAATATGAGAGCATCGCTCTTCATACCTTCCTACTAAAAAGTCCGCTTCGTATCCTGGTAAGTCTTGGTAACTTTTGGATGTACCCTAAGTCTCGAATGATGACTTTCTACTAACACCTCTTGTCTAATCCCATCAATATTTGGAATGCATAATCACTAATTCATTCTTATATACCATGGTTATCAACCTCGAATCCTGGCCACCTATTTAATGCCTCATTCTCACTTACTGCTTTAGCTATCCTTGCAATACAAAGATCTCGCAGCTAACTACCTTCAATACAAATTATAAGAGTCGGACGCGTTTCTACATTCGCTGCAATCGTCTATCTCCTACTAAGTACATCAGCTACATCATTCACTTTCCTAGGCATATACAAAATATTAAGATCATAAGCTATGAGAAACTCCTAACCATCGTTGTTGACTTATGTTGAGGTCTTTCTAGATGAAAAGATACTTCAAGGATTTTTGGTCCATGTACAACTCGAACTTCTCACCTAGTAAGTGATGCCTCCACATTTTCAATGCAAATACAACCAGTAATAACTCCAAGTCATGGGTTGTATATCTTGATTCATGCGGCTTGACTTATTGGTTGGCATAAGCATAACCCTTCCATGTTGCATCAACACTACACCTAAACCAATCCCACAAACATCTGTATAAACAGTTAAACCCTCACCTCTGCCTGAAATAGTCAAAATTGGAGCACTAATCAACCTTGCCTTCAACTCTTTGAATTCTCTCTTACATTTATCGATCCAGACAAATTTGACATCTTTCTTTGTCAAATTGGTCAAGTGTGAAGCAATCATAAAAAAATCCTGAATGTACCTCCGATTGTAACCTGCTAACCATAAGAAGCTCCTAATTTCGGTTGCACTTTCGAGCCCCTTCCAATCTTGAATAGCCACAACCTTTATTGGATCAAAAGATATACCCTCCTCCGCAACAACATGTCCTAGGAACCTAACTTTAGACCACCAACAGTGACACCTCGAGAAATAAGCTTTTTGTGGGTTACGTTATAATGGATCTTAAGGCTAATTTAACACTAGTGGGTGGCGAATAGTGTTTTATAACTTTTATGAATCTTTTTAACTTTGTTTCAAGATTTAAATTAAATCACAAATTATCAACTTAAGTCTATACTAATCAAGCAGTCACGGATGCAATCATAGATAAATATAAAAGCAATAACAAAAAGTAAAGTAAGAGAGATGATATTAGGAATTTTATACTCAGTAAGATTAACTAATCTTACATTCAATCCCATACAATACAGTAAAGATTTCTTTTTAATCGCCTACTTTAACCAGGAAGCAAGCAAACCAAAATACAATCTCGATTTCAAGGCTAAGAGATACACCCTTCTATCATATGAGTCCAAGGCAAATCTTCTTGATTTACCAAGCAACAAGATCACCCACTTGATTTGAATGGGAAATAAGCATACTTACTTGATTTGAAGGTTAACAAGCACATCTAAACAAATAAGAGTAGAGTTATTGATTTCCATATACAAACAGTTATACTTGGGATACAAGATATTTTATAGCATTTTTGATAAAGGTTTAATCTTTGAGTTTATAGAAAGAAAGCTTCCAAAATAGTAGATAATTTGTACAGATCAATCTAGTAAGGTATGGATTGATTCTATGTAATTTTGAAGAATATAGTAGTTTTCGATAAATATTTCAATAGAACAAGAAGTAAGAAGAAAGTAAGAAAAATTAGTTAGAAAATTCATTTACATTACCATTTACAAGTGAATGAACATATGTATCCATTCGTGGAGAGGTGCATCCAAAAGATACTTCTTTTCAAATTTTAAAAACAAACCAACAATCACTATATCGACATATCTAGGAGGAGTATGTCGACATGCCATTACAAATTTTGAAAAATAATGATTTTCTTTTTAAACTTCTATATTTTTGTAAAGATTTACACATAGTTTTTAAATATTTTTAACACATAAAAACATTTAAAAAAATATCTATAAAAATATATTTTGAATTTAAAAAAATTTATTTTGATAAAATACCAAAGATTAGAAATACGTGGTAAAGATCGAAATTTGTTATCTGGAAATTTAACAATTTATTCTAATGACTCATACTAAAGTCTTGAGCTCTTCAAATCTTTATCTTTAAACCTGAGTCTTGATTATCTCTAAATCTTGAACTATAGTTTTTTTCCTAGTCAATCTTCAAGTTTAATCATTATACACCTTTGTAATATACTATAATATATACTATACAACTTGGCAAAACATTATATGGTTGTTGTCATCAAAGTTAATATATGAGGTATTAACAATATCCTTCTTTTTGATGATGATAACCATCTATATATTTCTGTGTATAGAGTATAATACAACTCCCACAGAGTTAAATAACTCTCCCTTAGCATATGCATGTGTTATATTTTATATTTTTATTATCCTTTGTCATCAACAAAAATGGGTGAAAAGAAAATTTCCGCTAAATGTGATATACTAATAAATAATTGAGTTAAAATCAATATTTAAATTCTAAGCAATTTTCAGAGATTTAAACTCTAAACTTAATTGTGATTAAATTAAGTATAAGACATATATTTATGGAAATTAACCATTGAAGATCATCAAAGTGTTTCTCTTATTCCATTTTCATTTGCATTTTGCTTAATTCCTAATGCCTTTGGTTTTAGAGAATAAAATAGAGAGCACTTTTGAAGAATTGAAGTGTTTCTTCTAAGTTTTCACAAAATTTTTGATGTGAAGAACTCTTTTTTGTGAAAGGAAATGTTTAGAATGATAAGAGATTAAATATAAATCAATGTACGATTTTTTTTTGGAAGAATTAGTTTTAAATAGAAATGAAAAAAAGATTAAATAATTGATTTAAAATTGGTTACAATTTTGAAATTTAAAAATGTTCAAAAACAGCTAGTATATCGACATGTCTATGTGGGGTATGTCGACATATGTGCCTTAATTTGCGCAACTTTTATTTTTTTCTTCTAATTCTTTTTTATACTTAATACTATTATATTTAATTAGTTGTAAAGATTAAGACAGCATTATTGAACAGCAAGAAGTAAATTTTCATTAATTAAATAAGGAGACACCATGAATACAAAGAAAAATACATGAAAATAACATAAAATAAAACAAGAGAGCATACAACTAAGGAATAAAAAGGTAGATAAAAGATCTAAAAGATAATGAAGAAGAACAAGAATTTCCATCAAGCTTCCTAATGATCTTTCCAAAGTATTTGTCCATTTTATTTGAGAGAGAAGTGAATTTTTTACTAAAGAAATGCTTAAGCTTCTTTTGCTTCTTGAGAAGCTTTTTTTGGTTCCTAAGAATCTCTTTGTTGGAATAGTGAGAAGTTTTGTCAAAGAGTTTCTAGGGAAGTGTCCATTTCCTCTTCTTCCACTTCGTGTTCTTCATCCTCTTTAATTTCTATATTATCGCTTTCTTCTTGTTCTAGAATCTCTTGCTCTTTTTTCCTTGCCAATCTTCTTCCTTTTCAGGAAGAGGTTCATAAGGTTCAAATTTAGGAGGAATATGCATAAGATAAAGATTGGTTTTATCAAAAATTTTGTGAGGCAAAATGTTATCACCTCGTAGATCGATACCAAAATATTTGAAAATTCTAGTATGATACACATTATATTAAAGTGTATTCTCTTGTCTAGAGATTTTTCTTTTAAACAAAGTCATCCAAAATCTCTAGAGCTCAATTTATATCATATTTTCAAAAAATAGAAAAAAAACTTTGAAAACTTTAACAGTTGAGTTGTTGTAATTCGCTGTCCTCGGTGTAATATTTTGTTGTAAAATAAGACTCACTAGTCTTGCTATAGCCCTAAGATTTTGCCTTTAAAACCATACTCTTCCTCGTTAGAAAATAAATAGTGCATAACTTCTCTATTACTATAATCAATTTCAAAGGTGAAGAAGTCTTTTCCACTACTTTTACAATAAAAAATTTCACCAAATATTTCATCAATAATTTCACAGTTTAAAACAATAATGGTGTCTTTTACAGTTCTCCAAATTTGACCTTCTTCTCTGTTGAAGTTTTTTCCATTCAATCGGAATAAAACATTTTAACTAAATTGAGATAGTAATCAAAATCATTTTAAGATAGATTGATTAGGCAAAAATTACCATTTTCAAAAGTAAGATCTTGTAAACCATAAGAAGATAATTTTCTAAAATTTGCAAACCTTCTCGAAAATACTTTCCCATATACTCAAGATAAGTTTCAATGGACTACTGATTATTATGAAGTTGACTTTTGATCTTTTTGGTAAGTCTAATGGCTTTGGATGAGAAAGGTTGGTTTGAAGAAGACATTTTAAATAGTTTTGAATGGTAGGAGAGTGGAGGATGACTTTGTATTTTGAAATAAAACGTGAATGAATGAAGGTATAGGAATGAGTTATTTAATAGTGAGAGAATTGAACTTTTCGGTTGAAAAGATACATTTCAGTTTTTGAAATTAATGCAAAAGAGAGGGAAATTCAAAATTTTGAATTTGAAAAGATCCTCTAATTTTCTACCTAGTATATCGACATACCCATTTGGCATATGTCGACATTTGGACCGAAAATTTCAAAATTAAACTAAGGCAATAATCCTATATATAACGTCCTATTACTACAATCGGTGAAAGCTTGGTCGTTCAAGAACTTCTCAATGAAGGATTTAGGAGAAGCATCCTATATACTTGGTATTAGGATCTATATAGATAAATCTAAGAGGTTGCTAAAATTATCCAAATCCTCGTACGTAAACATCATACTAAATAGGTTTAGTATAGAGAATTCCAAGCGTGGAAATGTTTCGATAAGGTCTGGAATCATCTTTTTGAAGAAGGATGCTCCTCATACTGATGAGAAGAAGGAGCATATGAAGAGCATACCATATACATCCATAGCTAGATCCATCATGTAGGCTATGTTATGTATAAAAATTGATATGACTTATGTATTAATGCGTAAATCAATATCAATTAAACCTTAGAGAAAAAAATTGGGTAGTAGTGATTTGTATCCTTAAGTCTTTAAGAAATACTAAAGCTTATTCCTAATTTATGGAAATGAAGACCTCCTCATGAAGGGGTACATAGATTCGAGCTTTCATATATTGATGATAGTAAATCGTTATTAGGTTATGTATTTACATTAAACAGTGAAGTGGTACTAGAAATGTTCCGATGAATAAGTTGTATTTTATTCAATGATGGGTTGAGTACATTGCCTTAAATGAAGAAACTAAAGAAGTAGTATGGATGCGCAAATTTACGAATAACCTAGAGGTGATTCCAAATATTGAGAATCCCCTAACATTGTTCTATGATAACAATATCACGATGCATCACTAAAGAACCTTGAGCTCACAAGAAATCAAGGCACATACTCTGGAAGTTTCGCCTGAAAAGAGAGTTTGTAAATAATGTAGAAGTGACTATTATAAGAGTAGATGGCAAAAAATTATAGCAGACCCGTTTACGAAGGGACTTGCTCGATTTGTTTAGAGTAAACTAGCCAAAAGAATGGAATTACAAATCCATAATTAGCCACAAGTGAGAGATTGAGAGATCTAAGGGTATGCTTTTGGAGTAATTAAGTAATTTACAATAAATTAACTAACTCTATAATAAATCTTGTTCGCGGTAAAGGTTTTTGATTTTTGTTATCTAATTTGTTGCTTTGTGATATAATTAATTAAGTAACTAATTTAAACTATATTAATATGTCAATCTTTAAATAGTATGTTATGCAATAGTAATAGAAAATAGTTTCAATCATAAGAAATACACAATATAGAATAACATATTCTTTTAAGTATTCTTGATCAAAATGTTTTGAGAAGGATATAATATATCTGTTGAGACCAGAGTACATAATGCTCTCCAAATATTGTGTAACATCCCGCCTTTTCGCACACTTTAAACCGACACACGTACCAATTTTAAAGCATACGCAAGGGCGGATTGTTATGGGGTAAATAAGAAAAACAGAGAAGAAATAAAACAAAATAGAATCTCACAGCGGAAGGATAAAATATAATAATCAATATACATTTCATGATAACTGTTTACAAAATATTTATCTTACTTATACAATGAATATCAGAGTTACACATACCAATACAATCAATGCAGCGGAAATTTTTGAGTGTGGTGCAATACTATAAATAAAATAATACGACTCCTTCGTCTTCGTCCTCCAAAGCTAAAGTCTTCTATCCTGAAATGCTCGAACTGACCCGAGCGAATTTGAAAAGACAAAACACTCGAGTCAGACTAAAAGATCTTATGTGAGTTAAATTAACAGAAATAAATATGAGTACAGTAACTCAAGAGATGTTCGGGATTTACATCTCCTAAGGATCCGTTAAACTATTTACTATGTAGTATATTGCGCTATTATAATAGTGTCTATTTATAAAATAAACTTACTTTTTAATAGCGTTAAGGGGTTACCCATATAGCCCTGAACACAAATAATGCCAATAGTCTATACAGTACCGTAATACCTCCTGATCGGGAAGCTACCAGAGGATACTCCATAGGTACGACACAAGTAGAAGCTCGTAGTAAAGGCTCGGTATGGTAGGTGACACGGCACAACTAGGCAATGCCAGGGTAGATATACCAATTGCTATCCAGGCTGGTGGAAACGCGTAGCCGCAGTTACCGCCCACCTCGGACTAACTCCCCAAAATCAAAATATAGAAGTGGCCACTGAATCAATCCAAAATCAAAGTATAATATCGAAGAGGAGGGTCCGATCAGAGGAATGACCTCATTGGCCTGAGAATCGCTCCTGTTTTAGCCACCTTATGCCAACTCACGGGAGTCGGGTCCACGTATTTACCTTACAGGAAACGTCACCACCACCTACTTCATTCTGGAATCTCCACCGCGTACACGGTTAGTCAAAGTGGTTTTCGGTATCGACAGAGAGTATGTCCATATCCGATCCCGGTCTCTTTGCCAACCCATCGTTATTATAACACCGCGGTCATTTAAAAATAGGTTATACTTTAAAAATCAGAATAAACATTTCCATTTTAAAATTATGAATACGATATCATTTTAAAACCCGAAACAATATGATATCCTTTATCCCAAATATAAACCTTTTCAAAAATCCAAATGCTTTAAAATTTATAACGTTTGAAAGCCAAATATCCTTTCAAAGCATAATATTTCGAAATTCATAATTTAAAACCATAACTTATAAAACTTGAATGGTTTGGATATTCAACGGTATATGAATTAAAAGGTTTAACTTAAATGTTACTTTGTAAAGAAAATAGTTCTCATGGCTTTACAAATGCATTTCTTTATTAAGTCTAACCCAAAATTTGTATTATCTCTCTCAAGTTCCAAAACCACTTCAATTTATATATATATATATATATATATACGTATATCCATTTGGAGTATTAATATTTCAAACTAAAGTTGGATTTTATTCTTTCAACAGATCAATTGTTCTATTAATTAGTCTTGAATATTCACATAAAATCCATAAATAATAAGACTTCAATTTCTAGTAATAATATATATATATTTTCCCAATTCAAATTATACTAGAATATTCATTTCAATTTATTTGGGAAAAATCCAATTATAAATATCATATCTTAAAATTTCCAAACTTAACATTTAAACATATGATATAAATTATCAAACTTCATTTTCTTAAAAAAATTTCCATTTTTAATAAAGAGATTTATACACCTTTTAATTTCAAAATTTTCAACTTCATATGTATATATATGGAAGAATAATATTTATACAATATAAAATTTAAGATTATTAGAAACCGTATTCCATCCAAACCATAGAAATCACATTAAAATAGTTATATATAGACCGCGGTGCCTGTATATAATTTTCTATCCTATGGTCAAGTGATACGGATATTTATCATTTCAATCCGCAATTTAAAAGTTATAAAATTTTGCGGTTGTATATCATTTCAAACCACAATCCCGAATGAAATGAAGTATGCATAATAATTTGAAATTTAATGATATACAATAAACATCCATTCATCAACATCATCCATCATCCAATCGCAATCATCAATCAATATCAATCAATAACAATATTATTTTTGGTACTACATAACAGGTAATATTGGCAATTTTATTCAAATTAAATTTAACAGCTATTAATCTACAGTCTATATTCAGTAATAAATTATATAACTGTTAACTAGCAGTTCATATACAAACAAATAAATTTTAACTGTAAATTTATACGCAATAAATTAATTAAATTAATAGTTAAATTAATAAATGCAATTCAACAGATATGAATAAAATAAACATGCCAAATACTCATAAATAAATTTCTATTCATTTCTAAAATTAATTTAACAAACATAAAAGCTTCTAGTAGTTGTGAGTGGGTTTAAACACCCACCTTTTGAATTTAAATCGAATTTAAATTCGATTTAAACCCAAAAATTCGCCCGTCTCGGAATTCGTCCAAACCAGCGTCATCAAGTCCGAAATTAAATTACGATCCTCAACATGCATAGTGCCACGTCACCAGTAATTTTGTGCGTTCCTTCCTCCCTCACGCAACAGGCAAACACGGCCCCCCCTCCAGATCAAGGAACCGAACCCAACCAACAACGTTGACCGCCACTTTGACCAAACTTGCACTCCACCAGACACCACCATACGCCGTGCCACCACCACCATGGGCTCCAGCTCGCCACGCCGCACCCCCCCATATAGGTTCGGTCGCCCAAAACTCCACCGGCCGCTTATGAAAACAAAATCCAAATCAAAAATTGCTCCACATCCAACCGTTGATTCTCGAAACAAAACACATAGATGTGCTCCCCATCGTCCTCTCTTCAATACCCAGAAACCATTCGACGATCAGACGAAGTTTGTTACGGCGATGATGAACGGTTGGGACTGTTTTGAATTTATTCTGGGTAAACGGTAACTCCAACTGAAAAACAAATTTCACCATGGGATTACGTGTTTCGAGAAGATCGACATATATTAATTTGGAATTTTTCTGAAGAGTTTGAATTTTCATTGAAATTTTGAATTGATTGGATCTAGGGTTTGCACCCATTGAAGAAGAAGAGGAGCTTGAAGAAAGTATACGCGCAGATGGAATGAAATTAGGCGGAGGCTAGGGCTTGTAGCTGGGTTTATATAGAGGGGTTAGAGATAGAGTAGATAGACCGTAGAATGAACGTACGTAGCAAACTATGGCCCAAAAAGCCCGCTATGTCTCCGGAACGAAATTTCGTAAATCTATATATCCAAATAGGTAATTTAAAATATTCTGAACGCGATGGAAAAAGTTTCACGTCCAAATTTGATCGTATGAAGAAGTTATGATGAAAACAAAATTTCCAAATTGATTTCAAATTGATTTTAATTAAATCGATTTCAAGGCGTTTCACGCCCGTACGATCAAACGACAAGTCCGATCGGTACGAAACTTGAAACCCTATAATAATTCACCGATACGGATCTAATGAAACTGGTTTCGTCAAAATCCGAGTCCGTGGCCAAAATGGCTATTTTTAATATTCATTAAATAAATTAAATAAATTATAAAAATCCAAATTTTATATTAAATTCTAAAATTGGCCAAATTTTATTTCTTATATAATTCGTAATCAATTGAAAAGATTTAACAGGTTTAGCTGTGAATTAAAAGTTGACAGTATATTAATTGCAATGTTAATTTCTACACTTTCTTATATTTAAGAATTTTATAAATTATATTCTCAAAACCCATACTTTAGATTTTTAATCTTTATATTCTCAACTTTCACTTAAACTAAAGATGCCATAAACATTAGTTCCTGATTCACATCATTATTCTTTAAGTCTAATTTAAATCTTAATAACGTAGTATTTAACGTTAGAATCCATTTTATTATGCATAAATTACAAATTTTACTGACCCAAATTTTTTTCTTTTCATTCCATATCGATTGTCAATCCTATAAGAAAATTAACATTAGGTTCATACTTATTACAAATAACTCCAATTTCTTCCAAATAATAATAAATTCAATTGATTGCAATAAATTTCCAAATAAATTTGGATCTTTATTTGGTTATACAAAAAAAATCCGTTATCACTTACCTAACAAAGTTATTATTACTTAAGATCTCATTGCATCCACATTTTCACATTTTCATTTCCTGGTTTCTTTACTTTATTCTACATAAATTATTATAAATGGGATTTTCTTGGTTACATCTTATTTGTATTTAACATTACTCATTCACCAATTTATTTCACTTTAACTGCGGTAAATTGGCGGATAAATTGAATTTGATTCCCAAAATTTAAATTAACAAGCAACAAGAATAGGTAACACACAATAGTCGTTACGCTAAATTCTAGTCACATAAATAAGCTTTTATTACTTTACAAAATGGAATAACTTTTAAACTCATAAATGTAATACCAAAACCGTTATAAATCCAATAAATTTCCAAATCGAAGTTTGTACACATTTTACACAACTATTATGATTTCTCACAGAACGTTGAATTTATTAAATGACCATTTATTTAAAATTTAATTCCCTTAATTGAATCAAATGCTTATAATTTTTACATTCTTACCATTCCTTCCCATTATAAATTCATTAACGGATTTACAAATCTCTATCTTCAAACATTAAATAACCAAACTGATTACAACCACTGTTCTTATCAAATTTTCATAAATTTGTTCAAATATATACTCTTTTTCCATATAAATAAATTTTATGTTACTACTAGATTTTTTTATCCACTACAGCCATTAAATTTTTACTATCTACACTTATTACATCTTTGTATTAATGAATCCCATTCAAGTTAATATTTATATTAATATTCACAAATTCAACATTTATATGTTTCTTAAATTAACTTTCAACCAAATGTGCCAATTTACATTTCATTTCTATTCAATATATATTCATTTTATTCCGTTCATTCGGGTACTGCATTGAAATATATTTATTCTCTAATACTAACGTTATTATCATTAAATTATGATTGGATTCCAAGTTTTTTATTCAATACCTTGAACAATAACTTACATATTAACCAAATCCTTCTTCTACTTAATTCAAATTGGATTATGTTCCAATTCCTATAACCTAGGTCTTGAGTCACCATTGACATAATTAAATTTATCGTTTATTTCAATCTTCGTTTATAATTTAAAGTTCTACTAAACTAAATTACAAAACTTATGAACTTTAACAAATTTAATCCACCAATTAAATTTTTCTGATGTTTATATATTGCAATTCAATTCAGTTATTATTTCATTAATACCATTTTAATCAACTAATTATGACTTATAACCACAAACACAAATTTTCGTTATTCTACCTATTGCCATAAAACATTTCAATTGTTAAATCTTTAATCTTAGTTACTATATCCAACTCCTACATTTATTATAAATTAGATTAAAAATTATATTAAGTTAATCCATTTAATATTATCAAATTTACGGGTCGTTACAATCTCCCCCACTCAAAACTTTTCGTCCCCGAAAAGGAAAAAGAAGGGAGAAGGAAGAATAAAACAGTACATCTTATTTCAAATATTATTTATAAACAATAATTTACTAAATTTATTTTCTTAAATAAAATATACCTGTTTATAATCATTATATTCCTTTATACTTAGATTATTAAAGCTGGAAAACATTTTCACAAAATTCTATGTCCAAAATTTACGGAAAATTTTGACAGAGTCTCCTTTGTACGGAGAGACTTTGGAGAAAATATAATATCAAAATATACAAATATATTACATATATTATCAAAATATTATATCCCAACACGGGAAAAATAGCGCTTTAACGTAATCCGAAAACGTACCTATTTGTCGGGCAATATACGCTTATTATTTTGGAACCAAAAGCAGTAGCAGTTGCTTCCATCACCTGTATTCACTTATATAATCTAAAAGGTTAAATATTTATTTTAAAGTGAACTATTCAAGTGGATTCAATCATTAATCAACCAAACAATTCAACAACCATCAACCTTACAAACAACATACATACACAAACAAAGCAACCATTTAATCCATCAAACATATAGTTGTTTGGGTTCAAACTTGAAATTTGTATGAAATGAAATTAACTATCAAGTGCATCCTTTACTCAACAGTCTTAGATGGAACAAAGATAGATACTTATTCATTTAACCACTTCAAATTTCTTACCCAACAACATAAATTAAACAACACAATTTAAACCAACACCCAAATTTATTTATTATACATTTATCTCATGCTTCAATGGTTTGATTTTCTTTCTTTCATTTATGGAGTGATTTCTTTATTTCTTACTATTTCATTTTCCATTTATTTCAAAATTCATTATATTGGTATTCCAATTTATTGACTAACGGTTATATTATCTATTTATACTACATATCTTTACTTATATAGTAAAATTTCCAATTTAACTTATGCTTATACAATTAATTCTCATTAACAATAGCAAATTAATAGAATACCTTTATTACCTCAAGCTTCACTTGTAAGATTTCTCCTTTCATTTTCTTAATAACATTGCAACTTTTATTATATGGTAAGTGTTTTAAGAATGTAAGTGAAAATTTACAAGTTTCTTCTCAATTCCATTTTATTAATTTTAAACTAGTAGCTTTCATACCGTACTGAAGTTTATAACCCTCCACATCAATCCTTATTTAATAAAGAATTTCATTTTATCTACTTAAGTTCATATCACCTATTTATATTGCTTATCTTTAACTTGGGGTTTCAATTATAACTTAAGTTTATACCAATAATTTCTCATTTATAACAACGATTTATTGAATACTTCACTATTTCCAAAATTTCTACTTGTATAATATTCTAATTCAATTTCTTAATTAACATTTCAACTTTTATATTTGGTAAGTTATTTATGTCAAAGAAAAATGCAATTAAACTTATACAAGCTTTATCTCATCTTTTAATTAAATTTGATGTTAATCAATATTACTCTTTGTAACAATTTCAAATTTCTCTTTATAACTTTTCATTAATTCTCTTACCTACATTAGAGGTTTCAATTAATTACTTACCTTTTATTTCACTAAAATAATTTAAAACAATTAATTAATGGAAATTTAAGAATTAAATACCGGGTCAAACCTCAAAATTACTTTAAAAATAATAGATAATTTTTATATCTCTAATTATCTTTTAAAACAATTAAAATTTTAAATAATTTCAAAACAAATCTGCAGTAGAATTTACTACAGTGGCCTTTCCCTTCAAAACTCGAAAATAGAAGTCGATGATGCGGCCGCCATTACCGAAATTATTTTCTAGCGACAGAGAGGAAAGTACAAAATTTATATTCTCCAAAATCTTCTTTAAAATAATTTTTTCCGAATTATACTAAATATTTATATAAGAAAATATTTATAAACCAAATCATTATATTTCATAAATCCTTTGAAAGAAGATTTCAAAAATCCTGGACTTAAGTTCTAAAATCTCCAATTTGATTTATTAAAATTCAACTTAGCTTTAATTGTTATAAATATTTTTATTTCCTAACACCCAACTATAGCAACCAAAATATATCTTTATAAAAATATTTTTATATATAGAAAATATAATAGGCAAAATTATTTCATTCACCTATATTAAAACAAATATTATGTCGGTCTGTCCTATTAAGTGTTTAGAAATCCCTATTGATGCCATAGCGTCCCATGCATCAACCAGAATTTATAAATACAAAACGGAACAGAGTAACATAATATTAAAATCTTTTTATAAAACTAACAAATACGCTCTCTCATACACTCAGCGACTCTCATAGGGTATTACTACCCTATTAACAAAGAGTCAAACCCCACAAAGCCAAGGTTTATCGCTAAACCAAAGCTCTGATACCAACTGTAACATCCCGCCTTTTCGCACACTTTAAACCGACACACGTACCAATTTTAAAGCATACGCAAGGGCGGATTGTTGTGGGGTAAATAAGAAAAACAGAGAAGAAATAAAACAAAATAGAATCTCACAGCGGAAGGATAAAATATAATAATCAATATACATTTCATGATAACTGTTTACAAAATATTTATCTTACTTATACAATGAATATCAGAGTTACACATACCAATACAATCAATGCAGCGGAAATTTTTGAGTGTGGTGCAATACTATAAATAAAATAATACGACTCCTTCGTCTTCGTCCTCCAAAGCTAAAGTCTTCTATCCTGAAATGCTCGAACTGACCCGAGCGAATTTGAAAAGACAAAACACTCGAGTCAGACTAAAAGATCTTATGTGAGTTAAATTAACAGAAATAAATATGAGTACAGTAACTCAAGAGATGTTCGGGATTTACATCTCCTAAGGATCCGTTAAACTATTTACTATGTAGTATATTGCGCTATTATAATAGTGTCTATTTATAAAATAAACTTACTTTTTAATAGCGTTAAGGGGTTACCCATATAGCCCTTAACACAAATAATGCCAATAGTCTATACAGTACCGTAATACCTCCTGATCGGGAAGCTACCAGAGGATACTCCATAGGTACGACACAAATAGAAACTCGTAGTAAAGGCTCGGTATGGTAGGTGACACGGCACAACTAGGCAATGCCAGGGTAGATATACCAATTGCTATCCAGGCTGGTGGAAACGCGTAGCCGCAGTTACCGCCGACCTCGGACTAACTCCCCAAAATCAAAATATAGAAGTGGCCACTGAATCAATCCAAAATCAAAGTATAATATCGAAGAGGAGGGTCCGATCAGAGGAATGACCTCATTGGCCTGAGAATCGCTCCTGTTTTAGCCACCTTATGCCAACTCACGGGAGTCGGGTCCACGTATTTACCTTACAAGAAACGTCACCACCACCTACTTCATTCTGGAATCTCCACCGCGTACACGGTTAGTCAAAGTGGTTTTCGGTATTGACAGAGAGTATGTCCATATCCGATCCCGGTCTCTTTGCCAACCCATCGTTATTATAACACCGCGGTCATTTAAAAATAGGTTATACTTTAAAAATCAGAATAAACATTTCCATTTTAAAATTATGAATACGATATCATTTTAAAACCCGAAACAATATGATATCCTTTATCCCAAATATAAACCTTTTCAAAAATCCAAATGCTTTAAAATTTATAACGTCTGAAAGCCAAATATCCTTTCAAAGCATAATATTTCGAAATTCATAATTTAAAACCATAACTTATAAAACTTGAATGGTTTGGATATTCAACGGTATATGAATTAAAAGGTTTAACTTAAATGTTACTTTGTAAAGAAAATAGTTCTCATGGCTTTACAAATACATTTCTTTATTAAGTCTAACCCAAAATTTGTATTATCTCTCTCAAGTTCCAAAACCACTTCAATTTATATATATATATATATACATACGTATATCCATTTGGAGTATTAATATTTCAAACTAAAGTTGGATTTTATTCTTTCAACAGATCAATTGTTCTATTAATTAGTCTTGAATATTCACATAAAATCCATAAATAATAAGACTTCAATTTCTAGTAATAAAATATATATATATTCCCAATTCAAATTATACTAGAATATTCATTTCAATTTATTTGGGAAAAATCCAATTATAAATATCATATCTTAAAATTTCCAAACTTAACATTTAAACATATGATATAAATTATCAAACTTCATTTTCTTAAAAAAAATTCCATTTTTAATAAAGAGATTTATACACCTTTTAATTTCAAAATTTTCAACTTCATATGTATATATATGGAAGAATAATATTTATACAATATAAAATTTAAGATTATTAGAAACCGTATTCCATCCAAACCATAGAAATCACATTAAAATAGTTATATATAGACCGCGGTGCCTGTATATAATTTTCTATCCTATGGTCAAGTGATACGGATATTTATCATTTCAATCCGCAATTTAAAAGATATAAAATTTTGCGGTTGTATATCATTTCAAACCACAATCCCGAATGAAATGAAGTATGCATGATAATTTGAAATTTAATGATATACAATAAACATCCATTCATCAACATCATCCAATCGCAATCATCAATCAATATCAATCAATAACAATATTATTTTTGGTACTACATAACAGGTAATACTGGCAATTTTATTCAAATTAAATTTAACAGCTATTAATCTACAGTCTATATTCAGTAATAAATTATATAACTGTTAACTAGCAGTTCATATACAAACAAATAAATTTTAACTGTAAATTTATACGCAATAAATTAATTAAATTAACAGTTAAATTAATAAATGCAATTCAACAGATATGAATAAAATAAACATGCCAAATACTCATAAATAAATTTCTATTCATTTCTAAAATTAATTTAACAAACATAAAAGCTTCTAGTAGTTGTGAGTGGGTTTAAACACTCACCTTTTGAATTTAAATCGAATTTAAATTCGATTTAAACCCAAAAATTCGCCCATCTCGGAATTCGTCCAAACCAGCGTCATCAAGTCCGGAATTAAATTACGATCCTCAACATGCATAGTGCCACGTCACCAGTAATTTTGTGCGTTCCTTCCTCCCTCACGCAACAGGCAAACACGGCCCCCCCTCCAGATCAAGGAACCGAACCCAACCAACAACGTTGACCGCCACTTTGACCAAACTTGCACTCCACCAGAGACCACCATACGCCGTGCCACCACCACCATGGGCTCCAGCTCGCCACGCCGCACCCCCCTATATAGGTCCGGTCGCCCAAAACTCCACCGGCCGCTTATGAAAACGAAATCCAAATCAAAAATTGCTCCACATCCAACCGTTGATTCTCGAAACAAAACACATAGATGCGCTCCCCATCGTCCTCTCTTCAATACCCAGAAACCATTCGACGATCAGACGAAGTTTGTTACGGCGATGATGAACGGTTGGGACTGTTTTGAATTTATTCTGGGTAAACGGTAACTCCAACTGAAAAACGAATTTCACCTTGGGATTACGTGTTTCGAGAAGATCGACATATATTAATTTGGAATTTTTCTGAAGAGTTTGAATTTTCATTGAAATTTTGAATTGATTGGATCTAGGGTTTGCACCCATTGAAGAAGAAGAGGAGCTTGAAGAAAGTATACGCACAGATGGAATGAAATTAGGCGGAGGCTAGGGCTTGTAGCTGGGTTTATATAGAGGGGTTAGAGATAGAGTAGATAGACCGTAGAATGAACGTGCGTAGCAAACTATGGCCCAAAAAGCCCGCTATGTCTCCGGAACGAAATTTCGTAAATCTATATATCCAAATAGGTAATTTAAAATATTCTGAACGCGATGGAAAAAGTTTCACGTCCAAATTTGATCGTATGAAGAAGTTATGCTGAAAACAAAATTTCCAAATTGATTTCAAATTGATTTTAATTAAATCGATTTCAAGGGGTTTCACGCCCGTACGATCAAACGACAAGTCCGATCTATACGAAACTTGAAACCCTATAATAATTCACCGATACGGATCCGATGAAACTGGTTTCGTCGAAATCCGAGTCCGTGGCCAAAATGGCTATTTTTAATATTCATTAAATAAATTAAATAAATTATAAAAATCCAAATTTTATATTAATTTCTAAAATTGGACAAATTTTATTTCTTATATAATTCGTAATCAATTGAAAAGATTTAACAGGTTTAGCTGTGAATTAAAAGTTGACAGTATATTAATTGCAATGTTAATTTCTACACTTTCTTATATTTAAGAATTTTATAAATTATATTCTCAAAACCCATACTTTAGATTTTTAATCTTTATATTCTCAACTTTCACTTAAACTAAAGATGCCATAAACATTAGTTCCTGATTCACATCATTATTCTTTAAGTCTAATTTAAATCTTAATAACGTAGTATTTAACGTTAGAATCCATTTTATTATGCATAAATTACAAATTTTACTGACCCAAATTTTCTTCTTTTCATTCCATATCGATTGTCAATCCTATAAGAAAATTAAAATTAGGTTCATACTTATTACGAATAACTCCAATTTCTTACAAATAATAATAAATTCAATTGATTGCAATAAATTTCCAAATAAATTTAGATCTTTATTTGGTTATACAAAAAAA
Organism: Allium cepa; assembly: GCA_030765085.1. Classification (NCBI taxonomy): domain Eukaryota; kingdom Viridiplantae; phylum Streptophyta; class Magnoliopsida; order Asparagales; family Amaryllidaceae; genus Allium; species Allium cepa. The sequence continues at coordinate 952,293,313 of CM060932.1, forward strand.
TCCGTTATCACTTACCTAACAAAGTTATTATTACTTAAGATCTCATTGCATCCACATTTTCACATTTTCATTTCCTGGTTTCTTTACTTTATTCTACATAAATTATTATAAATGGGATTTTCTTGGTTACATCTTATTTGTATTTAACATTACTCATTCACCAATTTATTTCACCTTAACTGCGGTAAATTGGCGGATAAATTGAATTTGATTCCCAAAATTTAAATTAACAAGCAACAAGAATAGGTAACACACAATAGTCGTTACGCTAAATTCTAGTCACATAAATAAGCTTTTATTACTTTACAAAATGGAATAACTTTTAAACTCATAAATGTAATACCAAAACCGTTATAAATCCAATAAATTTCCAAATCGAAGTTTGTACACATTTTACACAACTATTATGATTTCTCACAGAACGTTGAATTTATTAAATGACCATTTATTTAAAATTTAATTCCCTTAATTGAATCAAATGCTTATAATTTTTACATTCTTACCATTCCTTCCCATTATAAATTCATTAACGGATTTACAAATCTCTATCTTCAAACATTAAATAACCAAACTGATTACAACCACTGTTCTTATCAAATTTTCATAAATTTGTTCAAATATATACTCTTTTTCCATATAAATAAATTTTATGTTACTACTAGATTTTTTTATCCACTACAGCCATTAAATTTTTACTATCTACACTTATTATATCTTTGTATTAATGAATCCCATTCAAGTTAATATTTATATTAATATTCACAAATTCAACATTTATATGTTTCTTAAATTAACTTTCAACCAAATGTGCCAATTTACATTTCATTTCTATTCAATATATATTCATTTTATTACGTTCATTCGGGTACTGCATTGAAATATATTTATTCTCTAATACTAACGTTATTATCATTAAATTATGATTGGATTCCAAGTTTTTTATTCAATACCTTGAACAATAACTTACATATTAACCAAATCCTTCTTCTACTTAATTCAAATTGGATTATGTTTCAATTCCTATAACCTAGGTCTTGAGTCACCATTGACATAATTAAATTTATCGTTTATTTCAATCTTCGTTTATAATTTAAAGTTCTACTAAACTAAACTACAAAACTTATGAACTTTAACAAATTTAATCCACCAATTAAATTTTTCTGATGTTTATATATTGCAATTCAATTCAGTTATTATTTCATTAATACCATTTTAATCAACTAATTATGACTTATAACCACAAACACAAATTTTCGTTATTCTACCTATTGCCATATAACATTTCAATTGTTAAATCTTTAATCTCAGTTACTATATCCAACTCCTACATTTATTATAAATTAGATTAAAAATTATATTAAGTTAATCCATTTAATATTATCAAATTTAACGGGTCGTTACATATTGGGCAATATATTACTTATGGTTGTCAGGGGCTCCAAGGAGTAACATACTCATAGTTATTGGATAAGTATGGAATGACTATTTTGAGATTTCCTATTGGTAGATAACAATGAGGTTAAATAGGAAATCTCAATGTAATGATATTATATAGTTCTCTCAACTTGAGAATATTGTTGAACTTCAGTGTGGATACTCCACTTTGATTATAGTTAAATCGTCGAATGAAAACCATACACTGACTACAATATTGGTTCGATTTGAAGCATTGGAAGTGAAACACTATTAAATAGAGAATACCTCTCCTCAATTGTATGAGGTTAGCGTCACAATCAATAGCATTCAACTCAAAATCTAAATCTATGGCCAAAATAGAACGATGAATAATCAATATTATTAGTGAACCGAAGAATTTTTTATATACTAATTAATTTGAATGTGGATGTTATTTTAGTTTTGACCAATACCAAATTCCATATATCCTAAATTAATATAATGTTGATGAAGAGAACATGTGCAAATTATTATTACTAAACAGTACCGCTTAAGAAAATGTAAAATTGGATTTTACAGCTAAATATTTGTAAGAGATGAATCTAGTCGAATTGTCACCCACTAGCTAAGGTGATATATGAATAATTAAATTTGAATTATTTTATAATAACCAATGACTAAATTCACACTTGTGAGTCACTAAACTGAATTTATTTAGTCTCTGAATATCACTAGGTTTAATTAGTTTATAATGGTTATAAATTAATTAAATTAACTGTATTTAATATTTAGAGAAATATTAATTATGAGTATATTTAGTTTTTGGAGTGATTTTAGTAAGTGGGACAGCTCTTAGAAATGTCTTAAATGTTTTTACTAATTATATATACATATATTGTTATTTGTACGGGCAATGATATATGATACCAGTTGTATCTAAATGGTTAAATATAAAATATATGATTACAGAATGATGTGGATTACCACATCAGGAGGTAGGGATGGCCATGCTTGATAGAAGAGCAAGTTTTGAATTGGTAAGTGTATGTGGGAGATACGTAGGTTGATATTTGACTCAAATATCTCCTTATCTAGCTCTATGAATACACCATGCTTTATTCATTTTTTGATTCCTCTCTTCTTGTTCCTTGCCTGCCTATCTCAAGCACCATTGCCAAGTCTCCTCCCTTTTTTATCATGCAAATATACATCATTCAAATCCAAGGTGGTTATACACTGTATGTTGTAAAAGCGATCCCAGATATCTAGGAGACTATATGGGTCGAATTGTGCTAAATAGGCTTTATCACAATTCAGTTATTATTTTATATTTCATATAATTATATGCTTATATCACCATTTATATATGTTACTTATTCCTTGTTATAATCAATATTAACTTTAAACATTTAAAATTAATTAAATGTTTTAATACAACTAAATACAATGATTTAAATTATAAAATGATTTAAAATATAAAAATTTGCTTTTGGCTATAAATAAATTTATTATGCATAAAATATTTTTTTGAACACAAAACACATTTTTAACAATTTAATTATTCTTTTTTGAATTATAAAATTCAAATGAAAGTATATTATATATATTCAAAATGTTTTAATTTAAAATATGTTTTAAAATTAATAAATAAATGTTTAGCTACATATATATCTAATATATATTTCTATATTTAGTACTTGGTCAACTTAAAGATAATTTTACAAATTTTAATTATTATACTAACTCAGATCGAAAATTTAAATTTGAATATATATACATTTGCCTAGTCAAACTAAGATATTTTTTTAAAATTTTTTAATTTAAAACCATTGACTCGGTCAAACTGTATAAGGTAAATTAATAAAGTTATAGTTTATCATTTTATTAAATATAAATTTTTGAAATGTAATATATATAATTCTACTAAGGTAATTAATATATATATATATATATATATATATATATATATATATATAAATGCTCAATATATACATAGTAGATGCAAATCCCGACATCTACATATGTATCAAACCATGTTTATATCTGTTATATTGTTATGTTATACTATATATCACATTTGTATGTCATCACATTTATATCTAAACATACTAGATATATTCATAAATATATATTATTTACATAATAAGGTCAATTAAAGAAAATATAAAATATTTGATAATAAAATATGATTTTATCAAATAACTAGAATGAATCTAATGTTTACTATTAGATCTTATAGTCCCATTAAGATCCAATTATAGATTTTTTTTGAAACTAACCTATTTTACCTACTGTCAACTGGGCCAGATCCGACGGTTTAGTGTTAACAGATGTTGATATAAAGAACCCTTATTAACTAAAAAGTTAATATGTTGTTGTTACCTTTTTGTAATGATCCTTCTTTTTGACCCTCAAATGTCGACACTAATACATTCACGGTATTCATATGGCAAGCACCCAAATACTAGAAAGACGAATAGTTTGGATGAAATAAAAAAAGAAAGAACAAGAAATAAGAGAACACAATATTAAAATCTCATAGCAGAACAATCATATATAATATCAAAAGACAGTATAAACTATCATCCTAAGATATAAAGTTTTTCAGAGTTACAATAATCAGTCCGGATAGTTGTAATAACCTATCCTCACAAATGCTGATGATCCAATGGTAATGCAGCGGAAATAAATACTATAGTAGGAAATCATCAAGCTCATCTTCATAAGCTCTAAGTGATCCAAAGCTAAATCTGGAAACATACACGGATTGACCCAAGCATTAAGAAAATAATGCTCGGATTAGTCTAGTAAACCAACATGAGAACTCAAATCAAATAGATTTTTAGCATTATAAAAACCTTTCAAAATAAAGGTATGTCACATACTATGCCGCATATAACTACGGAAGGGTTTTTATCTTACGATAACCAAACCGTTTATAGAGAATCCAATGATATTATAATAACGTCTAAGGTTCAAAATAAATATTAATCATACCGAAATGGTTACATTGATTACATTCTAGCATAGTAAGGGTACAAGCAAAATCGATAAGGAACATTTGCATAAGGGATTTCCACAGCGATCTCTTTAGGGAAGATGAATCATAATTCCATGCACAAGGATCATAAGTTACCTACCAAGCATCATATATCTCCAGATATGGATATGCCTGAATATAAACATAAACAATGTGAACCAAATACCATCAACTCCTGGTACCAACATATCGGTATGCATATTCTAGATATGGGGTTGATAATATCCTATTGTAAGTTAGCCAAACCCCAAATTGTGCAGCCTACTTTGCCTTTAGCCATTTTGGATATCGAGGTTACATTTGGCATCTTTCACACGAGTCTTTATCACTCAAACAAAAAACAAATCCCAAATTGGGTCCTCACATCTCGAATAGATCAAAAATCTCTATATGGATTCGAGCATCTTAAATAGGTCTCAAATCTTTGCGTAAATTCCCCGCATAAATCTTCCGATGAATGCTAATGTTTTCCTCTCTCTTAGAATTCTCCTCAAGATACACAGTACCACAAGATAGCATCGTTTGAAATGTTAACACTAACCTCTCCCTTGGACTTTACCTTAGGATTCACAGTTCAACTTTATAACATTTCACTTCACAATCGCTTCCAAAACATAGAACTTATATACTAGTTTTGAAGTGGTATTCGATAAGTAAAATACTTACGGGTCAAAGTCTCTTTAAAACTAATTTGATGAATTTCCAGTTAACTCAATTTAGTTCTTTCAAAAGTAAGCGAAAGCTAGAGATGTTTTGTACCAGTGCTCCTCCCTGGGGGTTCTCATTGATATGAAATTGTAAAGCCTTTCTATAACTTCCTAAGTCAATATTAGTTTAAGTTCGATAATCGACTAATCGAGTATCTGGAACAAGATTTTTTATTTATAAATAGAAACCAAATCTAGCATGCTTTCCACAAACAAATTAACGTACAAAACACTATCAAGTCACAAAAAGTACGATCAAGCCACACAAAGTTTTGTTAAGCTAATTAAGCAGCTCCTGATCCCTTTTATTTAATTAATCTTTTTATTAACTAAAAAATAGTTTATTAGTAAACTCCTTTTACCTAATAAGCTTCAATCTTTTTCCAAAAGATTCCATACCTATAATTTTCTTTAAAATTTCCACTCTAGGTATCTAAGTGCTTTTAAAAACCCATTCAAAAAGGTATAAGACTAATGTTACTTAAACATTGTCCCTACAAACCCAAAACAATTTCGCATGTTTTTAAATCATTATTTTAAAGATCTATTTACATCCCTAAATATAATAAAAAAGGTTAAAGTTGATAACATATTATCACAACAAAACTAAACCATTTTCCTACTTGTTACTATCTTTACAAATCTTTACTTTATGATCGAACTTCATATTCGGTTAAGATCTATAATAGACTAATTGATTATCTAGTCAAAAACCATTAGTTATACAAATCACGATTCGTACGCTCAACTCATTTCCGACATTCTCAACGTAACCATTCCTCACTCAAGAGTGAAACCAGGTAAGTTTGGGCACTGGTTGCTCCAAGCTCGCATAGACGCTTCAATCTTGAATCTCACAAATGGATAAGCCTAAATTGTTGGCTTTAGTGTTAAGTATTGTATAAATAATTTCCATAAATAATAGGAAATCAACACTATTAACATGTTTCTGACATTTTCCACTTACCTATTCCTTGATTAAGAGGGAACCCTAGTAGGTTAGACCTTTATTGCTCCGTCCCTACTCGACATCAATCTTAACTCTCACAAGTAGATAAGATTACTTCATCGATTCATTTGTGTTAAGCATAGTTGATTATTTTTCTAATAAGTAATTAAACAATTTGACCATTTGGCCAGCAAGTAATTATTGACCCCTTTGAAACCTTTTGTTTATAATTTAAAATAATTTAAAAGGTAAGATATTTGCATAAGATATTTATATATGATATTTTCCAAGATATTTATAAAATATATTTTTCCAAGATATTTTCTACTTAAAATACTTATAATATATTTTAAAACACTCACTTAAAATATTATCTGGAAATAATTTTTCTAAAAAAGCATTAAAAACTTGAAAACGATATGTTTTCTAGATATTTTAATAAAATTCTCTTCTTTAAAATTTCATAATTAATTCTTAAAAACTCATAAAGATCTCAAGCCATTTTTAAAATACTCTAGAAATAGTTTTAATAACTTTTAAAAAAAAATTGAAACAAAATACTTAAATCTAAATATCTTTTCAAACTTTTTAGGTCCTAAAATCAAGTCTAAACGGGATAGTTTTGTACTAGTGATGTTTTGACCATTTTTGAGATGTTACTTAACTTCACTGTTCAATCTTTTACTAGAAACAAAAACATAGAAAAAATAATATAAAAGTGGCAAGAAATCCCTATGGATCTGTCTACAAAGTTCCATAATAATTACAAAAACTAAGGCAATTTTGAACTGCTTCTATAGCGAGTATCGCTACAAGTGCACTTCTAAATCCAAGTCAAGTCTAAAGCAAAGTCCATCTATAATGTGTGCTCTTTGTTCAAGGTCTAGTCACATGTCTTATAAGTCAATTCAAATTCATTCCAAGTTTGTTCAAGTCTATGTACATGGATCACATGTGTCACTTACTTTTAAAGTAAGAAGCTACAACCATTGTTTTTAACATAAGTTATTAACAATCCATACGACATAACCACAAACAAACACAATGTATGTGTGTTACATTTTCCATTTAAAGTGACATGTTAACTCACGTTTAATCCAAACAAAACCAAGATCAAATAACGTAAGCCTAACCCCACTTGCAATCACCTCCTTCCCTTTTTTCTTGGCTTCACCTTGCTTTTCCTCCCTCCCAAACACCCCCATTGCTCATGGCCTAAGCTTCCCAAGGTTGTATAGCTCAATTTCTTTATGTTTTGGCTTAGTGGAAGGGTTACTAATATTGTACTAGAAGCCTTGTGGCAAAGTTTGAAGTGATTTGGAGTTGATTTGCAACCATTTCTTTTTGGAACATAAGAGACGAAGAGATGAAGAAGCCTTCAATTTTTAGAATTCAAGCTTTGTAGTTTTTGTGAATATTATCTAAGGATGTACCCTTCCTTATACATGCTTAGGAATGATGATGGGGAAAGACCAAAAACCCCTAAAAGCCCTTATGACATTAATTACTTCTTACCATGACAACTTTATGTCACTTCTCCTTAATTCTTTTTACCCTTTTACCCTTCCCATGATAATATCTCTTTCCATTCTAGAACATTCCTAGATTTATGAAGAGGGATTGTGTTGATAGTTTCTAATGTGTTTATTTTGTCATTAGTTAAGTGCACGATAGTTTAGACAATTTAAATCGATCGAAAAACTGTTTATCGATAAACCGATTTCCGGTCACATTATCAATTTTACTTCGAAGAATATATTTTTGTAAAGATCTTTTGAAAACAAGTTTACCATCTTTACTTATAATTTAAAGAGGGTATAAAGAGCTTATTAAATAATTTTAAAAATATTTAATCAAGATTCAAATACTTAAATAATTCTGATATTTAAATACGAAATGTTTGAAATTTCAGGTAGTTATATTCTTCCACCTAAGAATATTTCATTCTCAAAATTCCAGTACAAGCAACTAAAGAAACAATCATACATCAATACATAATAGTATCGCAATCATTAGTAAAAATTTCTCATGGATTTCTCAAATCCAAACCCCACTCATCGTACAAAGATGATAATCAATCCACTAAGCATACCTTCCGCTCAATAGCCTCAGGTTATTAGTTAGACATTTATTCATGCCACCATAGATCAAATCGAAGAGCTATTCCTTAAACTCTCCCCAAGCCAACAAACATAGTATACCAATATGCTAAAGTACGTACGATGTACATGGACCATCCGTATGCAATATCAATTCTGATCACTTGCTCGATTACATAGGTTTCCCTTCCCAACTGGTATAGATCACTTGACCTCTCTAGTGCGGACTCCAATCTGGTTCCTTGATTAGAAAACTTCATTCTTCTTACATAGCCATATGCTATGATAGAAAACTTTGGGATCATATCAAGAATCCACATTAAGTGTTCGTCATTAAGAATTGAGTGAAAAATCCTTATTCGGACCGATGTAAAACACCTCGAAAACATGTACCCGAATACTGGATTAAGAATAGTCATGCAACTAAAATGATCTACATATACTTACGTATTTTTCCTATTGCTTTCTTAACTACACCAATATCTTTTTAATCACATTCATTTATCAAAATAATATGCCATTGATACTAAGATCATTTATGAATCATTTCATAAATCATAACTTCAAGCTCGTAATCATTTTATAACCTAAGTTCATATTAGTATAATCCTCCTTTACATTCTAAGAGTATATACAAACATCAACTTTTGTTTTACTTAACAAGTATGTTCAACAAATTTAAACTTTTTTTAACTTGCTATCTTCTCATGTAATATATAAACTTAACTTTTCACCTTTAAAACACTTTAGTACAAGTTCTATAACAATCCGGAAGTTCCCAACTATCCAAAATTATCAGAAAATTCCATTTCATTTTAACAACTAAAAACTAACAAACAACTTATTGTCATGATGCACATCCCTTCTTTCCTAATGCGTAAGCTACATATGTCTATGAAATATCTTACTAAGAAAACTTTAGAACTAAACACTGGTTTTCATTTTAAATCATTTTGAAATAATATATATAAAAAAGTTTTGTATATCAAATCTTACTTTAGGATTAAATTAAAATCTATTATACCAAAACAACTTTATAGCATTACACACTTAGAAACCAAAAAACGAATGCTGATGATGTTGAAGTCTTTACAAAATTATTTTCAAGCGATAAGAGTGAGTTCTGTACATCCAACTAATGCCTTTCGGACTTAACCAAAATCTGTTTAAAATGATATCAACTATATCATAAATGTTACTAAGTGCCATGTCTCAATTTCATAAACAAAATTTTCAAATACTTACTTTCAAATAATACTACTATTATTTTCTTTAAATTCTTGAAAAACATTTTCAAATATTATTTGGATTTAATTCCTCAAATTCTTTATTCAAATCCTTTTTGTTTATAAACCATGTTTATATACAGTTGCTTTCTTATCTAAATCATTCACAAATGTATATCTTTGTTTAGATTATAACAAACAACACTTGTTAAAATTCAATTTTAACTCAACATTATCATTGAACGCCTTATAGTCAAACCGTGAAACCTAATTCATAAGGAAATCGTATTTAATGTTCCCATAGATTTTACTATCTACTCAACCCTTATTGTAAAAAGATAAATTTCTTGTAAATCTAAAAACTATAATAAATGCTCATAAACTGGCCGAGCACAACCAATCAAATAATAAATGATAATAATTAAATATTATCATTTCCTAGCAAAACCATATCATAAATAACCATATCAATTTATGAAAATTGTATTCTTTTACATAAGATATAATCCTAAGTAAAATTATTTCATTTACCAAGTTTGAAGACATTACTGTGTCGATTTTCCTTGCTCGCTTGTTTAATTACTACTATTGATAACGTTGATCAAACGCATTGACCAAAATTCACAAACTACTCGACGGACAATTAACAAAATATAATTTTTTTTATATTACTAATAAATACACTATCATATGTATAATACTCTCAACTCATGCTGGGGCATTCCATTATCCCATCTCTTAATGAGTCATACCCACCAAAGCCAAAGTTCTTGCCTAACCTACACCTCTAATACCAAGTGTAACGATCTGCCTTTTCAACCCCTAATTGTCGACACTAATACATCCACGGTATTGATGTATTGATCGAGCATTCAAGTGCCAGAAAGAAGAATTGTTAGGGTGAAATAAAAAGAAATATAATAAGAAAGAAGAGATCACAATATCAAAATCTTACAGCGAAACGATCGTATATAATATTAAAAAACATTATAAATGTTATCCAAAGGTACAAAGTTTTTTAGAGTTACAATAATTAGCCTGGACAGTTATAATAACGTATCCTCACAAATGTTGATGATTCAATCAAAATGCAGTGGAAATAAATACTACGATGGAAAATCATCCAGCTCATCTCCATAAGATCTAATGGATCCAAAGCTAAATATGGAAACATATACGGGCTGACTCGAGCATTAAGAAAATAACACCCAGATCAGTTTGGTAAACCAGCGTGAAAAGCTCAAATCAAATAGATTTTTAGCATGATAAAAACCTTTCAAAATAAAGGTATATCATAACATCATGTCGCACATAAATACGGATGGTTTTCTTACCTTATGATAACCAAACCGTTTATAGAGAATCCAGTGATATTATAATAATGTCTAAGGTTCGAAATAAATATTAGTCATAGCTAAAGCTGTTAAATTGATTACATTCCAACATAATGGGGTATAACCAACATTGATAAGGAACGTTTGCATAATAGATTTTATGTGGAGATCTCTTCGGGGAAGCCCAAACCAAACTCCATGCAAAAGGATCAGAAGTTACCTAACGAGCGTCGTATATCTCTAGATGAATATACCATAAGAAAAACACAAAGGCTCACGCTCGAACATAAACATGAACAACTTGAACCAAATACCATCAACTCCTAGTACTAACATATTGACAAGCATACTCTAGATATAGGGTTGATAATATCTTGTCATGGGTTATCCAAACCCCAGATTATGCAGCCTACTCTGTCTTTAGCCATTTTTGATGTTGAGCTTACATTCGACATCTTTCACACGATTCTTAATCACTCGAACAGAACAGGAATCCCAAATTGAATCCTCACATCTCGAACAGATCATGAATCTCTATATTGATTTGAGCATCTCGAACAGATCTCGAATCTCCATATAGATTCCCCGCATAAGTCCTCCAATGAGTGGCAATGATGTCCACTCTCTTGGAATTCTCCTCAAGATAGATAGTCCCACACGATAGCTTTGTTTGAAATGTTAATGTCGGCCTCTTCCTTGGACTTTACATTTATATTGACAGTTCAACAGTATAACATTTCACTTTATAACCGCTTCCAAAACATAAAACTCGTATACTGGTTTTGAAGTGGTATTCATAAGTAAAATTCCTCGATCTCTTCGAAACTAATTCGATGAATTTTCAGCTAACTCAATTCTAGTTCTTTCAAAAGTAAGCGAAAGCTAGAGATGTTTTGTACCAATGCTCTTCCCTGGGTATTCTCATTGATACGAAATCATGAAGCCTTTCGATAACTAAATAAATCAATATTATGTCAAGTTTGATAATCGACTAATCGATTATCTGGTACAAGATGTTTTGTTTATAAATGGAAACCAAGTCTAGCATACTTTCCATAAATAAATGAACATACAAAACATTATCAAGTCAAACAAAGTACGATCAAGCCACAACAAAGTTTGGTTAAGCTACTTAAGCAACTCGTGATCCCTTTTATTTAGTTAATCCTTTTATTAATTAAAATCTTCTTTATTAGTAAACTCCTTTTACCTAATAAACTTCTATCTTTTTCGAAAAGATTCCTTACTTATAATTTTCTTCAAAATATCCATTTTAAGGATTTAAGTACTTTCGCAAATCTATTCAACAAGATTTAAGACTAATGTTACTTAAATATTGTCACTATGAACCTAAAACCATTTCTTTACTTATCTTTAAATCATTTTTTTGAAGTTCACAACAAACCCAAACCATTTTCCTACTTGTTACTATCTTTACAAACCTTTGTTTTAAAGATCTAAGTTCAATTTTTTTTTAAGATCGATAATCGACTAGTCGATTATCTAGTCAAAAACTGTTGCTTACAAAATCATGATTCGTACACTTAACCGTTACCGACATTCTCAACTTTACCATTCCTTGTTCAAAAGTGAAGCTAGGTATGTTTGGGCACCGGTTGCTCAAAGCCTTGCCTAGACACTTCAGTCTTGATTCTTACAAATGGATAAGCCTACCTCGTCGGCTTTTCGTGTTAAGTATAGCATTAATGATTTCTATAAACAATAAGAAATCAACAAGATTAACACGTTTTTGACATTTTCTACTAACCCATAACTCGGTTATGTGGGAAGCCTAATAGGTTAGATCACCATTGCTCCGTCCCTACTCGACATCAATCTTCACTCTCATAAATAAATAAGATTACTTCATCGGCTTATTAGTGTTAAGCGCAGTTAATTAATTTTCTAATAAGAAATTAAACAACTTAATTATTTGGCCACTAAGCAATTAGTAACCCCTTTAAACCTTTTGTTTATAATTTAAAATAATTTAAAAGGTTTGATATTTGCAAAAGATATTTATATAAGATATTTTTCTAGATATTTATATAAAATATTTTCCAAGATATTTTCTACTAAAAATACTTCTAATATATTTTAAAACACTTAATTAAAATATTACTTGAAAATGAAAAGTTTGAAAAATCATTAAAAATTTGAAAACTAAGCATTTTCTAAATATTTTAACAAAATATGTCTTCTTTAAAAATTCATAATTAATTCTTAAAAACCTAAAAATATCTTAATCTACTTTTAAAATACTCTAAAAATAGTTAGTAACCATTTTTAAAAAGAATGAAATAATAGATTTAAATCTAAATATCTTTTCCAACCTTTTAAGTCCAAATCATGTCTAAACGGGGAAGTTTTGCAATAGTGATGTTTTGGCCATTTTTGAAATGTTACTTAACTTTTTACTATTCAATCTTCTAATAACTTTTTACTATTCAATCTTCTAATAGCAACAAACATACATCTAAAAAATATATATATGATAAGAAATCCCTAGAGATCTCTCTACAAAGTTCCATAACATTTGCTAAAAACTTGGCAATTCTGAACTGCTTCTATAGCGACTATCGCTACAGGTGCACTTCTAAATCCAAGTACAATCTAAATCAAAATCCATCTATAACATATGTTCTTTATTCAAGGTCTAGTCATATATCATATAAGTCCATTCAAGTTCATTCCAAGTTTGTTCAAGTCCATGTACATGCATCACATATGTCACTCACTTTTAAAGTAAGAAGTTATGACCATTGTTTTTAACATAAGTTATTAACAATTCATACAACATAACCATGATCAAACATAACATATATGTGTTAATTATTCCATTCAAACTGAAGTGTTAACTCACCTTTAATCTAACCAAAACCAAGATCCATGAAGCCAAGCCTAACCCCACTTGCAATCACCTCCTTCCTTCCTCTTTTCCTTGGCTTCACTTGCTTTTCCTCCCTTCTAAACACCCCATTACTTGCGGCTAAGCTTCCCAAGGGATTATGGCTCTACTTCTATATATTTTGGCTTATTGGAAGGGTTTCTAATATTGTACTAATCCTTGTGGCGAAGTTTGAATTGATTTACAGTTGATTTGCAACTATTTCTTTTTAGAACATAAGAGGGGAAGAGATGAAGAAGCCATTGATTTGCAACTATTTCTTTTTAGAACATAAGAGAGGAAGAGATGAAGAAGCCATTGATTTTTAGAACTCTAGCTTTGTAATTTTTGTGTATATTATCTAAGAGTGCACTCCTAATTATATAGGCTTATGAACGATGATAGAAAAATACCAAAAGCCTTAAGAAAAACCCAATGATATTAATTACTTCTTATCATGACAACTTTATGTCACTTTTTTTTCATTTTACCCTTTTACCTTTACCATGATAATATCACTTTTCCTATTAGAACTTTCCAAAACATTCCAATATTTATGAAGATGAGAGTGTGTTAATAAGTTGATAATGTGTTCATTTGAACTTAGTTAAATGTACGATAGTTCCAATAACTTATATCGATCGAAAAGCTTTTTATCGATAAATTGATTTCCTGTCACATTATCGACTTTTCTTTAAAGAATATATTTTTGCAAAAAATTCCTGAAATAAGTTTACCATCATTACTTATGATTTAAAAGGAAGCTAAAGTGCTTATTAAATCATTTTAATAACATTTAATCCAAGATTCAAATATTTAAATAACTTAGATATTTAAATACGAAGTGTCCGAAATTCCGGATCGTTACACTTTTTATTCATGGTGATATGCATGTTTTGTTGATGATGGAGTTATGGTTGAGTTCATGAGGGGCAAACCTATTTTGCAAATGTCAGCACATCATTATTATTAATGTTTTACTACATTTAAAAATAAATAGGAAAAATGTGTTTAAATATATTAAAATCCTATTGAGTATTGTATAAAGTTTTTTAGTTGTTCTGTTTACTTATGTTATAACAAATAAACCAATATCAGTGAAAATAATCTAGTGACGACTACAACATCATTGATGCTCATTTTTAGGTCTTGAAATAGGTGGTGTTATAGAATTCTAAAGCGATCCTGACATCATTTTTACTACCTTTTGTTAATAATTCTTTGACTTGAAATTTTTCGATCCCTTTCTATGGTCTCGGTCCTTTCCTTTTATAGGTGGGTGAAATCACATGGATTAATGACATCATTATCTTACCTAATTGCTTTCATCATACCTTGGGTTATGTGCTAGGGATTTTTGGTTTAGGCAAGATAGTTTGATTTTGAATTGCTTCAATTAGTGCGATGGTATTGGATGACCATCACCTATCAAAGAAATATGTTATGCATTGATGGGTTTCAATTTGGCTCAGTTTAATGGGATAGTTCTTGGTGCAGCTACACCTTTGGTCTCATTTGTTGGCTTGGTAATGTATCGGTGTTATGCTCCTGATGAGTTGTACTATACGGTTGAGTATTGTACTGTGGTAGTGGTTAAGTAGTAGCCTTTTGTAGTATGGTAGCATAGTACAAGGTGTGTGGTAGCATAGTACATTGTATATAGAACTTGTGTGGTTCCTGGTTGATATAGCTTGAGAATGTATCTTACTTATACTATGCTGATCCCATACGGTGAAGGCTGCATACACATCTAACTTCTACTACTCAAGGTATGTGGTTGTCTATGTTTTTCTTTTCCTCGGTTTTGCTTATAGAATATTTTAAATGAGAAAATGAGCATAACAAATAGCAAGTGGGGTTTTGATTTCAAATTGAGCAAATTAAAAGAAAATTTAACGAAAATAAGAGAAAAAAATACGTTAGAAGATTGAAATCTTAGAACAATCGGAATGAGGATAGAAAAAGCGTGATTTCTCAATTGCCTAACGGGGACTTAAGCATGAAGAAGAAATGAAGTATAAGCTAGGGGTGAAATTGAAACCATAGATGAATAGGTATAGTAATCCAATGAACAAAAAGGAAAGATGAAGAATTCCAACAGTCATGTGAATGTAGGAAAATTATTGAGTCATTGATCTTCATATGTAAGATTATATAATAAAAGAGTTTCTTTTAATTTAAAACTTTAAAAAAATCACTTTAGGGGAAATGTTACACAAAAATGATGTAGTCAACAACTGTCAAAAACATGAAGGAATGGTTTATTGCAAACATGAAGGAAGGGTTATCAAAACATGAAGGAATAGCTTATGAATACATGAAGCCAATACCTATCAAAAACATGAAAGGAATTGTATTTAAAATATGATGGAATAACTATCAAAAACACCAAGTCAATAACATAAAAACATGAAGTCAACAACCATTGAAAGAATAAAGGAAGAGCTATCAGAAACATGATGACAATAGCTATAGAAAACATGAAGTAAAGAACCATTGAGAGTATAAAGATAAAAGCTATAAAAACATAAGGTAAAGAGCTATTGTAACAATCCTTTTATGGCCCTAAATGTCGATGTTGATTCATCGATAGTATTCACGTGTCGAACATCCAAGTGTCGAAAAGAAAGAACATTAGGGTAAAGAAAAGGAAGAAAAGAAAATGATCAAGAAAGAGAAGAACAAAACATCAGAATTTCACATGCGGAATGATAACATATAATATCAAAAGACAGTGCATAGTGTTATTCCAATATACATAGCATTTCAAAGTTATTAATCAAAGTGCTATCCTGGATAGTTATAACAGCCTTTCTTTACAATTGTTGATATATATACATAATTAATGCATCAAAAATAAATAATTCTAGCTCCCCTCCTTGATTTCATGGAACATCAAGGAAAATCTTCCTTTCTCAGAGTACTCAAAAGAGCACCTATGGACATAAGACATAAGTTTGGTGCAAGAAACTCACGAAATATGTGATCAGCATACAACAGTACTATGAGACCATCGTAACGTTATCCACTCAAAAAACCAAATCCAACTAATAAATATATACTGCGGTATAATAGATAATGTCTAGGGTGAATAATATAAATAAGAAAATACTTATGCCGCTTGCATCTCACGACACAACAACATTGAATAGGTAAGCAATCAAAATCGCTAAGGTATGCACGCATAATGGATTCTCCATAGTGATCTCTCCGGTCAAGCGGAATCTAATATCCCGCACAAGGGTCAGAAACTACCTCCAAGTGTCGTATATCTCTTGATAAAATATACTAAAAAGGAAAGCAATAGCTGAATCACGCCCTAACATATGTTGCCATATATTATCAACTCCCACATGCACAATCGAAAGCTTCTCTAGATATGGAGTTGATATACCCTTGGGTTAGCTATACACATTGGCTACATCTCTACTCTATTTTTAGTCATTACCGATGGTGAAGTCTGGTTCAACATCTTAACTTCCAAGTCACAACTCGAAGAGATCATGAATCCCCACATGGATTCTAGCATCTTGAATAGACCATGAACCTCTATATAGATTCCCTCATCCCGAATAGATCCACTTCCAAGAGATAGAACACTTGTCTCCGTCTTGAAATGGTTTTTGACAAGTAAAACACTTACTAATACTAGTCTCTTTAAGACTAACATGACAAATTTTAGGTTAACTTAACTCTGGTTCTTTTAGAAATAAACAAAAATTGATAAGGGTAGAGATCATCTCCTAGTCTGGATTTCCTTATCACCTATCCTAGAAAGCAAGACGAGTCTATACATAGATGATATCTCACTGAGTGAATAACCGTACCGTATAGTTTCTGTATTTCTTCTAGATATTTCCTAACGTAATTTGGTCATATTCAACAACAATGGGAATGATCGCATATGGAAATCAAGTCTCGTATGCTTATCACGTTTCTAACTTTCTCAACTTCAGCTACCCCTCAATCAAGAGTGAAGCTCGGTTGGTTAGAGCACTATTGCTTCTACACCCTACTTGAACATCATTTCTAACTCTCATGGATAGAAACAAGTCTGCTTTGTCAGCTTTAGTGCTATATATACGATTTAATACTTTCCATAAAAAAGTAGACACACAAAGCATGATCAAGTCGCATTAACGATTTTTGTATCCCTTTTTATTTAGTTAATCCTTTATTAATTAAACCTCTTTATTTAGTAAAACTTCTTTATCTAATAAAACTTCTTCATTTAATTAAAACTACATTATGTAATTAAATCTATTTCCTATAATTAAAACTTCTTTTAATTAAACATCTTTTATTAATTAAACAACTTCATTATTTAAACACATTTATTAATTTAACTCCTTTATTGATTAAACTCTTTCATTAATCAAACTTCACTTATTTAATTAAACTTCTTATTGACTAAAACTAAACTTATTTAAACTTGTATATAGATTTAATTTTCATTTACAAAAGATATATGCTTGTGTTTTACTATTCATGTATTTTACTTTTCATTTATACTTTTTTATACTTCAAAAGTATTCTTATACTTATCACAAATGTATAAGTATTTCACAAATCATTAACATGATATACATACTTTAAAATATAATCAAAGAGGTTAAAAACATTGCTCAAACATTGTTACTATAAACCACTTCTCTTTTATAAGATAAACTTTTACCTTTTCTATCTTTTTATAAAAGAATTCATACTTGATATTATTTTTAAAATACCATTATTAAAGATCTATGAATATTCGTAATCATTTAATAATATTTTTCCTATCTACGATATAACTCAAAGGTTTAAAAATAAATGTTACCAAAAGATTATTGGCTACAAACCCAAAACACTTCATAATTAATCATTTTCTTTGAAACTCTCTTTTAAAAATCTGACTACATTTATAAGGGTTTAAGACGAGAGTTACTTAAATATTGCTATAACAACCTAAAACTGTTCCCTTATATTATCTGTAAAATATTCATTATTAAATATTTAATTTTACTCCTAAGTATAATTAATAAGTGTTAAAAACAAAAGTTACTTAAATATTATTTACTATAACCCAAAACCATTTACTTATAGTTATCTTTAAAATATTCAACACTAAATATCCAATTATATGCTTAAATATAATTAATAAGGGTTAAAAACAAATGTTACTAAAATATTGTTTACTACAACCCAAAACCATTTACTTATAGGTATCTTTAAAATATTCATTATTAAATATCTGATTATATTCATAAATATAATTAATAAAGGTTAAAAAATGTTACTAAACATTATTTATTATAACCCAAACTACTTTTATTCTTATATTAATTTTAAGACCTTCATTTTAAAGATCAAAGCATATCCACACTTATTAATTAAGGTGATACACTTTTGATTTAACTACTCAAAATAATTTACTTTAAGTTAAGTGTTAAAAATCCAAGCTTCATTTACTACATTTATAAATACTTGCTTTTTTTTTATAACTTACATATACATTCATTAAAAACCTTTTTTTGACAATGTATATATTTATATGCACACCAATTTATTAATAAGTTATATAATTCACAAAATTCTAAATAATATAAAAGATATTACATTACATCAGTTTTTAAGTATTTTTGTAACGATCCAGAATTTCATTCATTTGAAATTTGAATATTTAATTGATTTTAGATATTCAAGAGTAAATTTTATAAGTTGAATAACTTATATTTCAAAATATAATGTTTAATTGGATATGAAATTGTAGAAATAATTGGATTTTGAATTTAATGTAATAAAAATGATTTATAAAGTTGTTTTTATTTCAATTTGAATTGGAATGAAGTTGGTGAACTTTTGAAATTGATTTGAAAGTCAAATTGAAGAAATTGAATATTTTAATATTTAATTAACGTGTAAAAATTGCCATTTTTCACACGGTCTAGGATTTCGACGAAACCAGTTTCATTAGATCCGTAATGTTATATTATTATAGGATTTCAAATTTCGTGTCAATCAGATTTACGGTTTAGTCGGGGAAAGCTAAAACGCGTAGAAATTTGTTTAAGTAAATTTAAATTTAAATAAGTCGATTCGAAAACCTATCTTTCAAATATGATCGATTTGGCTCTCGATATATTCCATTCTGTTTGAAATAGGGGTAAAATATTATAAATGCAAGGCGGCACGCTTCGATTGGAGTTGAAATTTTTTTCGAATGAATAGTGTCGCAGAATTTTCTATAAAAGGACGCCATAATTTCTTATTTTCCCAAACCCTAGCCAAGTTAGGGCACTGTGCAGTTAAAGCACTCAGCAGATTCAAAGCGGTGGAGGTGCAAAAAGTCATAGCGGGGATACAGCGATGATATAGCGGGATATAGCGGATAACTCTAAAATGGAATATAAAACTTGCACTTAATGTTTTTACAAATATATAAATGGTAATTAAATGAAAAATTATCATTCAAACTGAATTATAATTAGTACATAAATAATTTTAAATAAAAACATGTACGAATATACTTTAAGTAAACGTAAAACTGTTATATAACATAATTAAATTTAGTAGAATATTAGAGAATGTTCATTTTTGAAAATGTATTAAAATTAAATCAAATAAATTAGTTTCATAATTTTTATAATGAATAAATGCAATTTTTCATTTCATTTTATTAAAGAAGATATAACAGAAATAGTGGAATATAGCGGGAATAATGGGATATAGCGGAAATAGCGGGGCTTAAAGCGGAAAGGCTATATTTTTGGGCTATATGGAAAAATCATAGTGGTAGAAATCCGCTATGAGATATAGCGGTGTTATAGCGAGGTAATAGCAGGGCATTAACTACACAGTTAGGGCAAGACGCCACTTTTCTATTCGATGGCCAGAAATTCATTCCCTTTCCCCTTCGATCTCTCCAAATCCCTTAACTGTTACGAAAAACGTCCAACTACAAAAACGTAAAGCACATCGAGATCTTCAACTTCAACGGCTGTGATCAACTGGAATGTGGATGATCGATGGCAAATCTCGTGCAAAGAAGCATGGTCGTGCTCAATTTCCAAGGCCAGGAAGCAACCGAGTTGCATGAGATCGTCGAGTATGGTAGAGCTCGTGCAGGCACATTATTCGGTGGATTCTGATCATCGTCGATGGCGACGATAGAGATGCGGCATCAAGAAATTCGAATGGCATATGGGTTATGGTTCGAACGTTGATAGCCTGGAAATTTCGTACATGATGAAGAAGAAAAGAATGGTCGACCTGGATTTATTTCATTTAAAACGTGTGGCCAGATTTTGTTTTAAGACTTATAATTAAAAAAGAAACAAGTTGCGTTGGGTCTGTTTTTGAGGAAACAAGTTGCGTTGGGTCCGTAATGACGAGCATTACATTTTAGAGTAGATTTGGAGTTGATTGGAGCTAGTGTAAATTTTAGGTAGAATTAAACGCTTGTTTAATTTTATTCGGAATAAAACATTGCAACTGCTATTGGGATCAAAGTGAGTACAACTCGCCCTTTCTGACTCACCGATATTTTTATATAAGTGAGAATAAATTTATTTTATGATGATTGTTTGGATGATATATATATATATGTATATATATATATATATATTGTACATATTGATTGGTATTTGGATATATTCCTTCCTATTGGAGTAGATGAGACCCTATACGTTCCTGTGCATGAGTGGATGACCTTTTGTACGTGTGTTTGCCTCGAAGCGGACATTATACATATTTTCCAATGTGCATTGTTGCAGGTGACAGGTTGAGGGATCCAACTGGATTCCTTACCACTGTTGATATATTTACAGATATTGATATGTATGCTGTTATCATATGATATACGATGATTTGGATTCCATGATTGATGTATTTAGTGTTGTTGCGACATTGGGCCTATTTATGTTAATTTAAAAATATAAAGCGATGGTTTTCAATTTGAAAAGGATTTTCAAGTGATTTTGAAAATAGGTGTTTTATTAATTTTTGAATTGTTAAGTAAATGGATTTATTTTAAATAAATAAAGGTTATAATTTTACGTTATAAAAATTATGATTTTTGTGAAATGTAATTAGAATGTGATTTTTGAATTATGGAGTTAACCATTTTGTAAATAGTTTAAATTGAGGGTTTTTGAATAATTATAAATGATTTATATATAAGATTTACAAATTGATATTTTATAAATCAAAATGATGGGATTATAAAGTAGCTTTGTAGGTGTTAAAATGAGGTTATAAATGGATTTTATAAGTGAATAAGATTTACGAATTGTGAAGTTATAAAATGAATTTGTAAATAAAGAGAATTATAATTAATTAACTGATAATTGAATTTTCGCATGTAAATGAGATAGAAACGAGATCAGTTAATAAAGGAATTTTATAAATTGAATTTTTATAAATAGAAATGGAATTTATAAACATTGTTTTATAAATCTGAAATTAACTTATTTTGATAAGTTAAATATAGAAGTTTAATAAAGGAATTTCATCCATGATTTTTGATAGTGGATATTCCTTTAATTAAATGTGCAACAGTAATGAATTTGGTAAAGGGGTTATATTCACGATTTTGGACAGTGGATTATCCTTTAATAAATGTGTAGAAATATTGAATTTGGATAAGAGAATTATATTCACGATTTTAGACAGTGAATAATCTTTTAAATTTAATAAATGTTTGGGAAGTGATATTTTTAAATAGATTAAAATGGTTTGAAGACGTTTTTAAAATGTGTTTAGTATTGAAACCATAAATTTCAAAATTTAATGTGGAAAGAGTCGTTTTGAGAAATAAGGAAATGATGGACTGTAACACTGTTGTTATAGTAAATGATTTTCGAAGAGAAATGTTTTGTATAGTATATGAGATTCATATATCTATCTAATGTTCGAATCCGTATACTAGTGATTTTGGGTTGTCGTAATGATGTTTTACGCAACATTCATTTTGACCTAAGTAAATGTGTTTGAGAGAATGTTTTCCTTAAAAGAATGAAATATATACTTAATCGTGATTTTAAGTATATGTAATATTTTCTAAGTGTTGAAAATGAAGAGAATTATGAATTACTTATTTTTAAATAAGTATATGGAAATGTTTTCCAATATTAAAATGTTGAAATGGTTTTGAGATTATATTTTTTAAAGATAAATTGAAGTGAATATTTGGCAAGTGATTTAATTAATAAAAGATTAATTAAAGGGCCTAGTGATTGCTTATGGTGCTAAATATTTGTTTGTTGCTTTGACAGTTAAATAACCGACTATCGAATTTGGCCATTTTAGTTCCTAGACTTGATGTGGGAAATATTTATTCGTACACTTAGTACGTAGCCATCTGTGTAGGCTTGATTATCGTTTGTGTTGAGGATATTGATTCATATAGTACGGAGTGTTACTCCAATCTATTGAGCTTCCTTCTTGGCCGAAGGATAGCAAATTGAAAATTAAAGACGTGATAAGTCTATGAGACTTAATTTCTGTGTGAGATTGAGAAACGCTTTTGCGTTATTGGTGCGAAGAGTACGGGATCGGTATATCCGAAAACCAATTCGACCAACATTAATGCGACGATTGTGCAAGTTGGTTGTGATGATATTGATATTTAGGATTTTCATAGTGGAGGACTGCTTGTTGATCGTTTGGGGTTAAAATCCCAATATACATCTAGTAGTAGTGCCTTTTCATTATGAAATATCCAATGTAAGGACTATTCGCTACTGATCCTAGGGATTTCCTGACAGGATGTGGTAGGAAAGTACCTTTGATTTGTCCTGTTCCTGGACAACGTGTATGGATGTTTGTCCGACATTGCATTTCTAAAGATTACATACATTGGTTTTTACAAATGTACATCAATGGTGGTGGAGAAGGCATCTTCCCTTAGCTTAACACCCTCCTTGAGATGTATGAGCTTAAGGGTTGTATTTTTATGGAAGGCAATTAGTAGTCAATGGAAATGGCCATGTGGCATTCAAAGTGATGTGATTGTGATATAACCTCGGGCCTCATCAACCGGAAATGATCGAAACAAGGTTAGTTGCGGCAAGGCTAAGTGTGTCGCTCCCAAGTAGGATATAATCATCCTCTTCTAGATATATCTTTACACACTATGTCGTCGTGTATCTGATTAATGTGGTCTGTTTGCTATGAGGGCCCTCAGAAAAGGATGGTAACGAATGACATATTCGGTACTACCTAGTTGTAGAGGTAGGCCGGTCTTGTGTTGGTAGAGGAACTTTGTGATGGTTTCTCGGGACATCCGTCAAGAGGTGTACCCATCAGAAGATAGTCTCTTCACCTTGTCATTTGTATGGAAATCCAAACTCTACTGCATATAGTCTCTTCACCTTGTCATTTGTATGGAAATCCAAACTCTACTGCATACCTGCCATTTTGGTTGTATTACCCATTTTGGGATATATACTTGAATTTAGTCAATGTAACAATTTTGGCTATGATTAATATTATTTGTGCAATAGACTCTATTATAATATAAGAGGATTGGACATGAAAAGTTTTAGTTATCGTAAGGTAAAAGAATGTCCATGTTTATGTGTGGGCGTGTCTTACAAGATACTTTTGTTTTGATAAAGGAAAAGTTTAATAATTTAATAAATTCAGTTGAGTGTGTTTCTCACACTAGTTTACCAGATTGATCAGGGCGTTCTTCAGTTTCAATGCTTGGGTCAGACTGAGTATATTTACAGGTTTAATTTTGGTGCTATTGGAGCTTCAGCAGGAGAGCTGGAGATCTTTAATTTTGTATGCACGTATCTATTTATTATCCGCTGCTTAGTTGTTGTATATTATAGGCAATTGTGAGAACAGGTTATAATAAATGTTCGGGCTGATAACTATTGATTGATTGTTGAACTCTGATTGATGTATGCATGTACAGTTTCTGTTTTGTAAAGGTCATTGATATGATATTATATATTATTCAACTGCGATGTGAGATTCTGTATTCTTCTATTTGGTTCTATCTTCTCTCTTTCTTCTCTTCTCTTCTTCTCTCTTCTTTTCTTTCTCTTGACTTTCCGTCAGTCTGTGCTTTTTGTGTCAGAAATGTGTGGTTTATTGTTGATTCAAAGGGTACGGATCTGCGAGTCGTCACACGTAGTATCAGAGCTTAGATTTTGTATATTCCTAGGCTTTGATGTGTACTCAATATACATAGGGACAGTAGCACCCTAGATTGAGGTTGAGTGTATTATATATATATATATATATATATATATATATATATATATATATATATATATATATGAACGCGTATTTGTTAGTGATATAAAAATGTTTTATACTGTGTTTACTTATCCGTTGAGTTGTTTGTGTTTCGTTATTGAAAATATAAATATATATATGTGTATATATATATCGTTAAAAGCTGTTTGAATAATCTAAATAAAAACAACAGCTGCAAGAATAAATTATATAAGCAAATGAATTATAAAGTATGGAATTATAATTAATATGATTTACAATTGTGAAATAATCTTATATATAAGAAATGAAACAGAATGAGTATATTTATAAATATGAGTTGTAAATAAAAATGATTTTAAACTATGAATTTGAGAATTTGAATCCCGTTGATTTTGACAATTATTTTTCAAAGTAAAAAGATATTATATTATTTTAAATCTACATAAGATAAATAAATTTGGAATGATCTTATTTAAGCAAAGTAAAATAGTGAAATTATATAAGAAAAAAAGATTTATAAATGTTATTTATAAATATAAAAAGAATTTTTAAAAGAATATAAAAGCACTGAATTCACTACCGTTGCTAGGAAATAATAAGGGTGATGACTGTAGCATCATCAGTATCATTTTCGAGTTTTTATTTGATGGATTTGCCACCAATAGTAAATTGAAATTTAAGTTTTGTTAAGATAAATGAATTTGAATTTAAAATCCAAGTTGAAATTGAAATATATGTGAAATGAATTTGGACTTATAATAGGAAATAATAAAGTTTAACTTCGGTAAAGTTGAAATAAATTCGAGCTAGCATAATAAATATATGATTTGAAATTTAACTAAAGGAAAGTTAAATAAATTGAATTGGATTTGAACTAGAGTTGATAAGTTATTGGAATGAAAATTAAATGAAGGGGTAAGTGATTATATAATATGAATTTAGAAGTTTAGATAATTAAATTGTATAACTTAAAAATTGGGAAATTGTAAGTAAAACCAATTGTTAAAATGGTTAAACAATTTTGTTAAGCAAAACAAAATCTGAATTTGAACAGTGATATGAATTTGACTTAAATGAAAGTTAAAAGGAAACATCTTTGAAAATGAAATGTAACCAAGTAAAGAAAAAGAAATAAGCTAATGAAATGAGTTAAATAAAATAGAATTTCAATTAACTTAGAAGTAACCTAAGTTAAGAAGTGATGATAAAAAATATAGATGTTGAGAGTAATCTAAACTAATTTGGTTATGTTGGATATGTACTGGTTGTTAGATGGATGTTATTTGATTGAATAGAAATTCATTGAATGTTAATGAAATTGAATTAATAAAATTAAAGTCTAAATAATTGAATTCAAATTGAAAGTAAGTAAATCTAAATTGAATGTTTGATTTGATTTGAAAGTGAACAAACTTGAATATATATTAGTGAAGGTAAACTAATTGAATATGGATATACTGATGTTAGTAAAATCTAATGTTAATGAATAAATTGTGATAAATTGAAAACCAATTCATTGAATATTAATGAGAAATGAATGAATATTGATTTGGTATGGATTTATTGGATAGATTTTGGTTTGTTGGATGTTAGTTGGATGATAGTTGTTTGATGGTTAGATTTGTTGCTTTTAATTGCATTTGCTATATCGGCATATATAGTTGTTGTATTAGTATATATTATATATTGATATTACTTTCACATATACATGTTTCTCATGGTTTGTTGAGTATTTAGTAGGTACGGATGGTGCTTGCTTTGCATTTGGAGCTCGCTTTCGTGCTATATTAGCCATATATGCCGGCTAATAATATATAAGGTACATATCTCGGATTACATATCGTACTTTTATAATATTTTTTCCCTACAGGATGCCTCATCCTCGAAGATGAGATGTATATTTGTGATATATGTACATATATGTTGTGATCTTACTGCAATCAAACGGCGTAAAGGTGGCCATGGAGAAATATTTTGAATATTTAAGGCGTTTGAAAATTTTGGATAAAAAAATTGGAAAATTTTCTATAACTAAAATTTTGATATTGAGTTGAAAGTTAAACGATATTAATTGGTTTTGAAAAGATGAATATGAATGGATTTGAAAATTAGTAAAGTTTTAATAAGAAGTTTAACTAAATGGTTTTGGATAAGTTAAACAATTAAGGGATTTTGGTAATCCAGTTTGAACGAATTATTTTGAAAAATTAGTGGATTTTGTGACTTTTTTCTTACTTGGTAATTTCGAGAAGGAAATTCTTTTAAGTAGGTCCGAATGTAACGATCAAGTATTTCAACCATTTGAAATTTGCATATTTAATTGATTTTAAATATTCAAGAGTAAATTTTATAAGTTGAATAACTTATATTTTTAAATATAATGTTTAATTAGATTTGAAATTGTAGAAATAATTGGATTTTGAATTTAATGTAAATAAAAATGATTTTTAAAGTTGTTTTAAATTCTATTTGAATTGGAATGAGGTTAATGAACTTTTGAAATTGATTTAAAAGTTAAATTGTAGAAATTGAATATTATAATATTTAATTAATGTGTAAAAATAGCAATTTTCACACAATTTCGAAGTTCGGCGAAACCAGTTTCATTGGATTCATAATGTTATATTATTGTAGGATTTAAAATTTCATGTCAGTCGGATTTATGGTTTAGTCGGAGCAAGCTAAAACGCGTAGAAATTTGTTTAAGTAAATTTAAATTTAAATAAGTCGATTCGAATACCTATCTTCCAAATACGATCGAATTGGCTCTCGATATATTTTCCATTGTTTTTGGAATAGTATTAAAATATTATAAACACTAGGCCGCACGCTTTGATTGGAGTTCGAATTTTTTCCCGGATGAATAGTGTTGCGAAATTTTCTATAAAAGGACGTCATAATTTCTTATTTTCCAAAACCCTGGCCAAGTTAGGGCAAGCCGCCACTTTTCTGTTCGATGGCCAGAAATTCATTCCCTTTCCCCTTCGGTCTCTCAAAATCCGTTAACTTTTACGAAAAAAGTCCTACTACAAAAACGTAAAGCATATCGAGATCTTCAACTTCAACAGTTGTGATCAACTAGAACATAGAGGATCGATCGAAAATCTCATGCAAAGAAAGCACGGTCATGCTTGATTTCCAAGGCCAGGAAGCAACCGAGTTGCACGAGATCGTCGGGTATGGTAAAGCTTGCGTAGGCGCATCGTTTGGTGTCTTCTGATCATCGTCGATGGCGACGATGGAGGTGCGGCCATCAAGAAATTTGAACGGCATATGGGTTACGGTTTGAACGTTGATAGCCTGGAAATTTCGTACATGATGAAGAAGAAAAGAATGGTTGGCCTGTATTTATTTCATTTAAAGCATGCAGCCAGATTTCGTTTAAAGGTTTATAATAAAAAAAAATTGTAAATTGATTTATATATTAATTTGTGTAATCTTTAAAATGTCATAAATTCTTCATACGAGGTCGTTTTTGACGAAACAAGTTGCGTTGGTCCGTATTGACGAGCACTACATTTTAGAGCTGGTTTGGAGTTGATTGGAGCTAGTGTAAATTTTGAGTAAAATTAAAGGCTCGTTTAATTTTATTCGTAATAAAACACTACAACTGCTATTGGAATCAAAGTGAGTACAACTCACTTTTTCTGACTCGCTGATATTTTTATATAAGTGAGAACAAATTTATTTTACGATGATTGATGATTGTTTGGATGATATATGATATATTATACATATCGATTGGTATTGGATATATTCTTGCCTATTGGAGCAGACGAGACCCTATACGTTCCCATGTATGAGCGGATGACCTTTTGTACGCACGTCTGCCCAGAAGCAGACATTGTACATATTTTCTAACATGTATATTTGTTGCAGGTGGCAGGTCGAAGGGATCCAACTGAATTCCTCACCATTATTGATTTATTTGCAGATATTGATATATATGCTGTTATCATATGATATATGATGAGTTGATTCCATGACTGACGTATTTAGTGTTGTTGTAGCATTGGGCCTATTTTTGGTAATTTAAAAAAATAAAGTGATGGTTTTCAATTTAAAAAGGAATTTCAAGTGATTTTGAAAATAGATGTTTTATTAATTTTTGAATTGTTAAGTAAATGGATTTACTTTAAATAAATAAAGGTTATAATTTTTATTTTATAAAAATTATGATTTTTGTGAAATGTAATCAGAATGTGATTTTTGAAATATGGAGTTTACTATTTTGTAAATAGTTAAAATGGAGGTTTTTTGAATAATTATAAATGGTTTATATATAACATTTTGATATTTTATAAATCAAAATGATCAGATTGTAAAGGAGTTTTGTAAGTGTTGAAATGAGGTTATAATTGGATTTTATAAGTGAATAAGATTTACGAATTATAAAGTTATAAAATGAATGAATTTGTAAATAAAGAGAATTATATGTGATTAAATTTTAATTGAATTTTGGCATGTAAATGAGATATAAACGAGATCGGCTAATAAAGGAATTTTATAATGGAAATTTTGATAAATAGAAATGGAATTCGTAAACATTGTTTTATAAATATAAAATCAACTTATTTTGATAAGTTAAATATAGAAATTTATTAAAGGAATTTCATCCACGATTTTGGACAGTGGATAATCCTTTGATTAAATATGCAATAGTAATGAATTTGGTAAAGGGCTTATATTCATGATTTTGGACAGTGGATTATCCTTTAATAAATGTGTGGAAATATCGAATTTGGATAAGAGAATTATATTCACGATTTTGGAAAGTGAATAGTCTTTTAAATTAAAATAATTTTTTTGGAAACTGATATTTTTAAATATAGTAAAATGGTTTGAAGATGTTTTTAAAATGTGTTAAGTATCGAAACCATAGATTTCAACATTTATTGTGGAAACAGACATTTCGAGAAATAAGGAAATGATGGACTGTAATACTGTTGTTATAGTAAATGATTTTCGAAGGGAAATTTTCTGTATAGTATATGAGATTTATATATCTATCTAATTTTCGGATCCCTATCGTGATTTTGGGTTGTCGTAACGATATTTTTTGCAATTTAATTTTCGAATCCCTATATTACTGATTTTGAGATTATATATTTTTGAAGATAAATTAAAGTGAAAGCAAGTGATTTAATTAATAAAAGATTAATTAAAGGGCATAGTGATTGCTTATGGCCAACTATCGAATTTAGCCATTTTTGTTCCTTGACTTGATGTGGGAACTATTTGGTCGTACACTTAGTACGTAGCCATCTGTGTAGGCATGATTATCGTTTGTGTTAAGGATGTTGATTCGTATAATGCGTAGTGTTACTCCAATCTATCGAGCTTCCTTCTAGGCTGAAGGATAGCAAGTTGAAAGTTGGAGACATGAAAACTCTATGAGACTTTGTGAGGTTGAGAAACACTTTTGCGTTGTGGTGTGAAGTGACCGAGATCGGTTTATCCGAAAACCACTTCGGACCAACATTTATGTGATGATTGTGCAGGTTGGTTATGATGATATTGATATTCAGGATTTTCATAGTGGAGGGCTGCTTGTTGATCGTTTGGGGTAAAAGTCCCAATATACATCCAGTAGCAGTAGTCTCTTCATTATTAAATATCCAATGCAAGGACTATTCGCTACTGATCCTTGGGATTTCCCGACAGGATGTGGTAGGAAAGTACCTTCGGTTTGTCTTGTTCCTGGACAACTTGTACGGATGTTCGTCCGACATTGCATTTCTAAAGATTACGTACATTGGTTTTTGCAAACGTACATCAGTGGTGGCAGAGAAGGCTACTTCTCTTTGCTTAACACCCTCCTTGAGACATATGAGATTAAGGGTTGTATTTTTGTGGAAGGCAATTAGTAGTCAACGAAAATGGCCATGTGGCATTCAAAGTGATGTGATTGTGATATGTGAAAGGTAATCGTTACCTCAGGCCTCATCAACTGGAAATGACAAAAATAGGGTTATATGCAGCAAGGCTAAGTGGGTTGCTCCCAAGTAGGATATGATCATCCTCTTTTAGATATATCTATACACACTAGGCATCGTGTATATGATTAATATGGTTTGTATGCTATGAGGGCCCTCAGAAAAGGTTGGTAACGACTGGAGGATGACATATTCGGTACTACCTACTTATAGAGGCCTATGCCGCTCTTGTATTGGTAGAGGAACTTTGTGATGTTTCTTGGGACATCCATCTAGAGGTGTACCCATCGGAAGGTAGTCCATTCACTTGGTCATTTGTATGGAAATCCAAACTCCACTACATAACTTCTATTCTTATTGTATTACCCATTTTGGGCTATATGCTGTAATTTGATCAATGTGACACAAGGATTTTCAAGCCTCTACTCTACACAACTGAGCTCTATGGATACAATTTTTTCAATGTTCTAAACTCAAATCTCGTGGATTCTTGACCACGAGTACTATTTGTTTCAATCTGTATCCTTTTACCCGTAATAGGAATTAGTACAAAACTTATCTTCAAGTTTTACCTTATTTTGATCGTTCATAGGGCGATCGCGGAGTCACTGAATGAAGTCCTCCATTTCTTTCGGAGGTGCTGACCCGCAGCGAGGTTGTTCCGAACTTGCGGATGCTTGTGAAGTATGAAAAGAGATCAAATTCGAGTTCGAACCAGTAGATAAGATAGATAAACAGAAATAGATAAACACGAAACTTCCTTGACCAATAGGATAGATCAAGAAAACAACAGTAGCAGCTGCAACAGGAGCTGAATATGCAACAGCAATCCAAGGACGCATACCCAGACGAAAACTAAGTTCCCATTCGATTCCCGGCGCAACAAGATCCAGTTGGTAAGGATAAAAATCTCATTTCTGGTTTGTACGGATCTCTATGATCATAGATCATAGAAGGGCCCTTTTTACCATTTTGTATAAATAGATCCTCTAAACGTAGAGCTCGCAGGGCTTTGAAACCAAATACATTACCCTGGAGAACCAGTAAAGACTTCTGCCACGAAGAAGGGTTGTGATAAGAAGTGTTCAATTTTTCGTGCTCCCCGGGGGATCTTTATAATTACCACTGCTTAGCTTTCAATTCGCCTCTGACCATCAAATTAAATGTTAATAACCCGTCCTCCTCTCTTTGAAACAAGGGGGGCTCCTTATGCTTCTGTTAGTTAACTTAGTTGTTCTGTTAGGCCTAGCCAGGTATAAACATAGGCGATCGATCCAGTATATTAATTGGTGCGTAGCGAACCTGAGGGTTGGCATTGCCTCCATCTCATTTCTATAGCTGCCATGCTGGGTGCTATTATCTTAGTCATAGTTCTAAGGCTCCTTGACGTCTTCGGCCGCCTCGACCCAATCTCTATGCTACACTGATGCCAAGAAGAAGGACTAGGCTGCTTCACGGGCTACTGTTTTCTTTGCGCTTTTTTGCATTCCCCTCACTTCTTGAGGACGTTGCATGCCCCAGAATCTTTTCGATTACTCGTTCGAGAAGTACGATCTTTGGCTCTGGAACTGAACCATTTCCTTGTATCTGAAAAGAATTTTCAGATTTCAACATAAAGAAATGTTTTGAAGAAAAACAACGTTTTCTACGTCGATATGGAGATGCGCGGCTACATCTTGAATATTCAGTTGCGCGGGCAACCGAACACCCTGCGCCAAGAAGCCAAGAAGAAATGTAGGGAACGAGAATTGTTGAAACTAGCATATTGGAATATCAATCGGCCAAAATAACCATTAGCAACAACGATATTATAAGTTTTTTCCTCTTGACCGAATCTGTAACCGTCATTAGCAGATTCATTTTCAGTAGTTTCCCTGATTAAACTAGAGGCGCTCGAAGGAAGGAACCATGCATAGCACTAAATAGGGAGCCGCCGAATACACCAGCTACGCCTAACATGTGAAATGGATGCATAAGGATGTTGTGCTCTGCCTGGAATACAATCATAAAATTGAAAGTACCATAAATTCCTAAAGGCATACCATCAGAGAAACTTCCTTGACCAATAGGATAGATCAAGAAAACAACAGTAGCAGCTGCAACAGGAGCTGAATATGCAACAGCAATCCAAGGACGCATACCCAGACGGAAACTAAGTTCCCATTCACGACCCATGTAAAAGCTACACCAAGTAAGAAGTGTAGAACAATTAGCTCGACCGCCATTGTATAACCATACTTCGAAAAAGCAGTCTGCCATGGAGTCATTTTAGAAAAGCGCTTCCAGATAGAGTGTCCAACAATGATTACGGAGAGCCTATGCTCAGGATGTTCTTCGATCCCAGCAAGTTCTTCGCTCGTGGGCTACCCTCTTAGCCCATTCTAAGCTTAGATCAATACCTAATGATACAGGTTCCATCAATTTCATTTCCTCAGCCCTGAGCTTTTTGAGATGAAGAAAACACCTGGTATTGGCCACAATTTACAAGAACATTCTGTAGTATTAGTAAGAGGTGGAAGGGTTAAGGATTTACCCGGTGTAAGATATCACATTGTTCGTTCTGGATCTAGAAATTCATTTCATATAATTGAACCTTTTCAAACTGTTTCTTTTTAAGAACCAAATTTTTTTTATTTCTCATCAAATGAATGGCATCTTCTTTTGGAAATCCTAGCTATTCTTAGCATGATATTGGGGAATCTTATTGCTATTACTCAAACAAGCATGAAACGTATGCTTGCATATTCGTCCATCGGGGAACAGGGGAAGGGGTCAGATTTATCCTGATGGGAGCAAGAGTAACAGTACAGTCTGTTCGTCTCTCTGTATGTCCTAGAGAATACCGGTTATATAATATGCCCCTGACTCGCCAGTATATTAATTGGCAGGCCAAGTATATTAATCTGGGCGGGAGGAAGGTCGCTAAGCCAATAAGGTAGGTGGACTATGCGGGTAGTGAACTTCCTTATGGTTTCGGCTATGATTAATATTATTTGTGCAATATAGACTATTATAATATAAGAGGATTGGATATGAAAAGTTTTAGTTATCGTAAGGTAAAAACATGTCTGTGTTTACGTGTGGGCGTGTCTTACGAGATACTTTGTTTTGATAAAGGAAAAGTTTGGTAATTTAATAAATCCAGTTAAGTGTGTTTCTCACGCTGGTTTACCAGACTGATCCGGGCGTTCTTCCCTTTCAAAGCTCGGGTTAGACCGAGTATATTTACAGGTTCAGTTTTGGTGCTATTGGAACTTCAGCAGGAGAGCTGGAGATCTTCATTTTCGTATGCACATATCTGTTTATTATCCGCTGCTTAGTTGTTATATATTATCGGCAATTGTGAGGATATGTTACTATAACTATTCAGGCTGATAACTATTGATTGATTGTTGAACTCTGATTGATGTATGTATAACAGTTTCTGTTTTGTAAAGATCATTGATATGATATTATACGTTATTTCGCTGCAATGTAAGATTTTGTAATGTTCTGTTTGGTTCCATCTTCTCTCTTTCTTCTCTTCTCTTCTTCTCTCTTCTTTTCTTTCTCTTGACTTTTCATCAGTCTGTGCTTTTTGAGTCGGACATGTGTGCTTTATTGTCGATTCAAAGGTTATGGATTTGCGCGTCGTCACAACTTTAGTACAATCTTTTTATAAAAACTACATATATATTTAAAAATACTTATACTATGGTTTAAAAGATTTATTTTAAATATTACTTAAAACACTTATTTTATAATCTATTTAAAAACCATAAAAAGCATGTTTTATAATTTAAACCCTCTATTTTGAAAATTCATAAATAATTATAAATTATAAGTTTGAACTTTGATATTTATCTAGTAATAAGTATGCTTACAGTACTTAGTAAAAAATGCAAAGAAGCCCAAAGGATGTCTTCCAAAGTTGACTTTAAAAATTGCTGAATACTAGGCATTTTCAAAGTGCATCCATAGTGACCTTTTCGCTTCTTTCACAACTTCTATAACTTCCCAAACCAATTCCTTATTGCCCCATGCACCAAATAATGTGCAAAGAACAACCGAAATATATTATACAAATTTTAACCAATTTAACATATGTTAGATGCAAGGGATTTCAAAGTGCCTTTATACACACTTCGACTTCGCATACAACAATTATCAAACATGTAAACAATAATTCATGGCCATGTTGCATGTTTTAGAGGGTTATAAGAGAGAATATACTATATATAATGTTGTCACTTGCTTTCCAAAGCAATGATGGGTGCAAAAGTAATAACTTGCATCGCTCTCTATTTTAATTTTACATTTTATTCAATCACACATATATTCAAATATATAGAAATTACATAGTGATTAAACTTATGCAAGTCCAAGCCAAACCAAGACGTAGATAACCTCATTATAAGTGCAACAACAAAAAGGGTATCTTGATTGGACTTTGTATGCAAAAGATATGAATTTTAAAAGATTGTGAATTATATAGTTTAATTAATATACTAATTAACTAATTAATTAACTCCTTAAACATCTTCCCCAATCAACACACATGATTTACGCACACAATGTGCACACCACCAGGCCGTGCATCCCCTCACCAAGCTCTTCCCTAAAATTCAACAAAACGACGAATGACCAATGCCTATGCATCACACTCCATATGATTTTTGCGTTGGTACCCTCCATGTGAAGCTCAATTATCCTTGAAAACCACAACTTCAGCCATTAAACCATGGAACCCTAATGGCGTGTTTTGCCTCAGTCCATCAGAGCTCCTCCAACAAACATTAATCTACTCCTCTCCTCGAGCCAAGTCAAACCACTCATTCAATTCGACGTCTTTCCTCCTTAATCAAAATGTGACTCGACCCCTCTCTCATTAGCCCGCAAATTCCTCGACTTCCAATAAGTGCCGCACCACCCAAAAATGCTCCCATCCACTATTATTTCCATGAGAAGCTCAACGCCACTCTCCCCTTCGCCTATCACCACATTAATCGCTATAAAAGATGAACCCTCGACACGACAAGCTAATGTAAACCATCCCCAATCACCACTACACTTGATGCCACTACTATAGATTTGAAGCCCTTCTCCATACGAGTCCAACGGATCCAACATCGACCTCTCTCGTTGCTCATAGCTCCCGATTAAATTCATGAAAGTAGGTAGCTACTTCCTTTTGCTTCAAGAGAAGGAAAAGAGGAAAAGAAAGAAAGTGAGAGAGGAAGAGTGAACGTGATAGGGTTATTTATAATATAATATACATTATTTTTAAATTTCTCAAATAAATCCCAACACGTTTTGAGCTCGTACTATCACATAGCACGTCGGATCATCACGAAACTCGTCAGTGCACATCACTTCATTATTCTACTCCCGATGACACTGCTTTCCTTACAATTCGAGGCATTGCCCTAGAATGGTAATTTATCATGTTTTGATGTCGTTAATCGATTAAACGATTTTCGGTCATATTATCGATATTTCTTCAAACTATTTATTTTTGCAAACCATTTTTTTAAACAAGTTTACCATCATTTGTTATTAATTAAAAAGGGTAAGCAAGGTTATTAAATCAATTTAATCATATCAAATCTAAGAATCAAATATTTAAATAATTTGGACATTTAAATATGAAGAATTTGAATTTTCAGGTCCTAACAGCTATCGAAACTATAAAGACAAAAGCTACTAAAGTTCTAAGTTAAGATTAATCAGAAATGTGATCTAAAGGGATATCTAAAGTATGGATCCAACATGCTTTCAGACATATGGCGTGACTATCAAAAATGAATATGTTACTATGTGCCACAAAGGCATTAGTCCACTTGAATTACACAAATATGACCCACACCACTCCCCGCTAGTTACTAGACAAGACCAATCCTTTAGTGACATGTGTCTTTATAAGACCATATCACATCATCATTAAAGAAAATCTTCACCATTCAATAGCAACATGTTAAACATCCTATGGTCAAAGAACTATTATAAATAGGGGTCTACCCCCACTTAAGAACGGATCATTTTCCAAATTCTCTTCTCTCTGAAAAATCAATTGTAACCTTGTAAACCATGAAAAGTTTGAACTTGCTTATTGCTTTGGTTACGTAGTTCGAGATTTACTTTCTAGCATTAAGTGTTTGAAGGAAACTAAACCTTATATATATATGTATATGTATATATGAGTGTGTGTGTGCACGCGCGTGTGCAACGTCCTCTATTTTGAGGCTCAAAAGTAGATACAAGTGATGCTGTAGTTATCCTTGACATTATTTCTCAGTTACAAAATAAGATTAGTTATTGTAACATTAACATCTCGAGCAAAAGAATTTATAAATTTTAACAAATTTTTTTATTTCATTCATTTTCAAATTAATTAAATTTCAATTACATAAACCCACAATTCCATTTTCAGATAAAATATAATAGATACAAATATAATTCCAAGAGTAACATATGAAGATGCTCCATTGGATGGTTAGAGTTAGAACTACCTAAAAGGTTATAAACGCAACATTACGTACAATTAACCATAACAAAAGAAATTATACCTATACAACAGAAATACTTCTAATAATAGCTTACCGCCTACGTAACTTCAAAAGCTTGTTCGTTTAAACCCCAAAAAACCCATACTCAGCCTATCCAATTTCAGTTAGTAGACAACATTTTAGAGGAAAATAAAAAACGTTGAGTCGGTTAAAAAGTATGATGTGAATAATATTATACCATCCAGAAAAAAATGGATAAAGTGAACCATGTCCTTTTGTCACGGGTGAATAATATCACAGCATCTCAAACAAAAATGGATAACTAATGTGATCATGTCCCTGAAGTACAGAATGGGTTTCCCTCGCTATTATCCTTATAATCTATATTTCAACCATAACATATCCTCGCACAAAAATGAGTAGAACATCATCAATATAGATGGGTCAAAATGAATAGTTTTCCATTCACAAAGTTCTAAGGGCCATACATTCCCATCATTGTCCAATCCCGTAAAATAGTCCATGTTATAGATTTTCCTGAATCATTATAAACTGATTAGTTTTCTCATGACAACTAAAAATCTACCGAGCTGACTTGGTCCATAAATATAACAAGATATCCAAAATTACCTTTCCACTGTGAGGAAATGATAATGGCTCTGTCCAACAGAAGAAAAACAATGAAGAGTGCCTCTACTATGAGTTCCTTTCAATGTGTAACTCCAAAATATTAGCTTCAATATCAACGGAGCGCTATGCATTGGAACTACAGACCTAGCCAACCTTGAGTTATGACTTTTGGTCCATTTTAGGCATCCTTCATAATTTAATCTTTCCAATCTCCTACACTTAGGAATTAAGCCTAACCACACCCATTAACGGGACAACCCTAGTTGGCCCTTGATTCCTAATACCCAAGGTCATAAATGTTGGGTAATTACATAAAAGATAACATATCAAAAATTTACATATGCAAATCAACCGATTAAGATGAAAAATTGGACATATAATAACATTATCCATCATAAACATATATTCATTTGATAGCCATTTTATACACATAAAAAATTACTTGTACTTAAGTGAAATTTCCTCCATAAAGCTCTTTAGAAATAAGGTAAAATGTCTTTTCCTTCCTTTAAAATCTTGCAATCATACTTAACAAAAAAACTCTATATTTGTTTAAGGAAAACATATCTAAATATAAAGTTAAGCACTAATTGAGTGTTAACGAATAATTTATCTTACTTTTCAAAAACCGAATGCTTAAGGATACTCCACTTTGATTATACTTAAACCATGGTACGATGTCCATCAAATGACTATAGTTGGGTATAAGTTGAAGTATTGAAAGTGAAATACTATTCAATGGAAAATTCGTCTCCTCGGTTATATGAGGTTAATACCATAGTCAGCTATAGTCAACTCAAAGCCAAAGTCTTTGACAAGAGCAGTACAGTTAATAAACCAAGGATTTTGTGTTCAGACTAATCAAATTGAATGTTGATGATACAAAAATTTTGACCAAAAATGAAAATCCATAAGTCCTAAAGTGATATAGTTTTAACGAAGAGAATTGATGTAAATGATCGTTACTAAAGGGAATCACTTAAAATTGTAAAATAAGCTTTTACTAATAAAGATGTATAAGAAATAAATTTGGTCAAACTATCACATCTTTAA
The DNA here is from genome assembly GCA_030765085.1 of Allium cepa. NCBI lineage: Eukaryota > Viridiplantae > Streptophyta > Magnoliopsida > Asparagales > Amaryllidaceae > Allium > Allium cepa. The sequence continues at coordinate 952,332,262 of CM060932.1, forward strand.
CTAAGATGATGTGAAAACGTTAATATTTAAAATTTTCAATATTAATCATTGAAGAAAATTATACATACAAGTCGCACGACCTCAATGGTAGATTCTTTGAAATACTAAATGACTTAACCAGCTTATTATTGTTATATATTAATTAATATTTATGAAGTATTAATTATTTATTTGATGTACTGGGTGCCGTTAGTATTCTATGGGTGTCAATAGTAATTAAAGGGGTGGGTATACAAAAACTTAATACATGCAAATTGATATTCGATATCGATACACATTTAAATTTTATTTAAATATTTAACTACATAATGGGTTTGAACAATTTTAGGACCTATATGGCTGGCTATGGGAGGGAAAAGGGAGTGGTCCAAATTCGATCATTGGATTCTGGATTGGTAAAGAGAGACAAAGCAAACCAAGGAGAAAAGATCATCTTCCCTCTCTTTATAAAAACCACACTAACCACTCATTATTTCTTTTATTTTCTGGCCATCTCTCCTCTCTTATCCAGCAGCCATTATAAAGCTATGAGTTAGGATCGAGATCAGATCTAGGACTTTCTACCAATTAAGGTGCAAATTAGGCCAAACTGTAAGGTAATCTTTTATTTTTCTATAATATCATCATTGAATAAATTTATATATGCATATGTTGTTCAATACACAAACACACACACACAAATACTGACATTAAAATATATATTCATAATTATACAAGTGCTTACACACACACACATATATATAGTTTCAATGTTTTATATTAATAAAATAATTGAATTTTTTATACACAAATATGTATGGAAATTTTAAATAAATTTTTTATTTATTTAATGTTAAAAACAAATTTAATTGATCAAACTTGTATTAAGTATATATTAGTTATAAAAACTATATATAATCATTTTAAATTAAATTTCAAACCATATTACTTCCAACAACAACAAAATTTCGACACGGATATTATTTTTAAAAATATAATTTTTTATATGGTTTTGAAATTATATATATGTATATATATTTATTAATATGTTTATACATTTATAACTTAATACTTTTTTTATAAAATAATGTTTCGATTTATTATTTATTTATTTATTTATTTATTTTGGCTGAAAGGCATTATATATACATACATGTATGTATGTATCTATATGTATATGTATATATTTTATTTAATTAACAAAACATTTAGCGTAAAATAAAATAAATAAATAAAATTATTTTCATAACTATACCTTATTTAAAGTTTTATAATAATTTTGTTTTGAATTTTAATATACCATATATGTAGATATTTTATTTTTAACTTGTAGATTCAGACCTGTTTTTAAGTTGTTTTACTAAGTAAACGGTTATCTATTTTGAAAAGGTTTTAAAATTTAAAACTATTGACTTGGTTAAAATAGTTTAATTTTATTAAAAATATTATACAATCATTATATTTATATATATGATATTATATAATGTTTTGGACACTCAATATTTATATATAATTTTAAAATATTATGTTCAGCATATTTAATATAAAGAGCTAAATGTCGAATGTGTCTATTGCAGTTTAAATCCAAACACCTATATACAAACAGAATAACTATGTACAATATATGTTATGTTGCATATGCACTATACAAACATTAGTATATTTGGATATACTCAAATTAAATTCAAATTTGAAATAAAAATAAATCCATTATTTGTTAAATAAATAAATAAAATAAAATATGATTTTATTAAATATAATTTTAGATTAGAACTAAACATATTTAGACTTCATAGTCTCAACAATGATGCAAAATTATTAAAAAATTAAAATTTATCCATTTAACCTATTGCGACCCAACCCAATTCCTTTAATGGTATCAGAGCCCAATAGCCAATGTAGGCCACTTAGCAATATTAGGGCTAAAAACCTACCCATTCGGTAAGATGAATAAAAAGGTAGTGTCCAAGGTTGGGTTTAAATAATAGAGTACTCAGCCCAACCAGGCTACTGGCCTGATCTGAAGATGAAGTATGCCCAAAGATTATCTTAAATATAAAGGCACAATTTGATTTTAGGTCTAGGGAAAATTTTCAAAATACATTTTGAAAATTTAAATTACATTTTTACTTTAAAAGTCAAGTTTAAAATAATTAACTGAAAATAAATTAATTAAATTTAAACATTATCCTAAATTTTTTAAGGTAAATAATAATAAGATTTTAAAATTAATAAATTTTAGTTTAATTAATTTTTGCATCCTCAACTAATTAAACGACAATTAACATATAATGTACATGTATAATGATATATGCATATATAATTACTATAAATGTCATAGTCAATATTTATTGTAAAATGTTTAGAATGAATAAAATTAAATTAATAAAATTGTTAATTAAATAATAATTAGATTAATAAAATATATTTTGATTAACGAAATTAAAATTAAACATGATTTAACTGAATAAAGTGAAACAATAAGAAACCCAAATTATGTTTAAGGAATAAGTACATATGTAGCGTATGTATATCGTGATTTCAGATGTGTTTGACACTTAAACCATAAAAGTATTTTATAAGAAACATATTTTTTCCTAAATCAATGTCATTCATATAAATATACTGAAGATTAAGAATCATTAATATAAATGTTATCCTCTACCATATAAATATTATTAAATTACTTGCATACCCTTTGGTTGTGGAGCAAACTCAAGCTGGAAATGTGATGTGTAGTATTATTAATATATTAATAGACATGGTAAGATACATATATGTATTTGTAAGCAAACTCCATGTACATCTATGATATGTAAGCCATAGAAAAATGGTAGGTATGAGTGAATGGTCTATTTCGATTTGTTAAGCAAACTCATGATCAAAATGAAACTAGGATAAAGGCCGCAAGTTAGGAGTTATATATGATACAACCGATAATGTACTATCCATCATTTGTGGGCCTATGATTTGTTAAGCAAATTCATGGTCAGAATCCCAATGCAAGCGAGTCTTAACACTCATTATAGAAGTCAAAAGACTTTTATGTTTTTCTTAACGTTTTGGAAGAATAAAAATATAATGAGAGGCTTATTAGAAAAATGAAATTAATACATTAATATTTCTAATATTAAGAATATATGTTATAAAAGTTAAAATAGCATACTTTGATAAATTTTTGTAACTAATATAATTGATATAAAAATTATCAGATAAAATATACATGTGAACTAAACTAAGATTGACATAGAAATACAAAATATATACTTACTAATAAATCTTTTGGGATGTTGTCAATTCAAGACTCATGTAAGAACTAAATTATACAACTACTAAGTACATTTGAATTTTGGAAAATAAAGCTTTAATTTTCTCGGCACCATGTGTTGTTTCTAGAAGTTTTGAACTCTTAAGCAACATGAATATGGATATTTGGTCCATATTTGATCATATATAAATATTATATGGTGTATAGTTATGATTCATAGTGTATGAAACCTCAATGGAATAAATTTAATCGTAAGATCATGCATTCAATATGATTGGTTGCAATAAAGATCTTATTGTGTTAGATATGACACTAGACCAAGAACTACCAGATGAATCTAGGAATTTGATCACTAAAATATCAGTTTGATCAGTTTAGGTAAAATGCAAATTATTTGATATTCTTAAACGTTAAGGATTACCAACTGCTTTTTTGTGAAAATTTCACTACGACCTTGTATTAAGACTTTATTCTAAGTGGTTCGACCATTTGGAAAGGAAAGCAAATGTACAAGGGTTGATATAATCTAGGCATAGTTGGGATGAGGAGAGTGAGCGGTCACATTTACTTTATGAAGAGATATTAGAAACGAATTGTATAAAATATTAAAATGTACTTAATATAAAATGAGAAATGTGATTTCTATTCAAAATGTATTCTCATATAGAAAATTACTTTCTATGTAAGTTATTTTTTCAAGTTCAAGATGTTTAATCTAAAACTATCGACCGTAAACTAATTTTAGTATATGAAATAAAAATTCTACAACAATTATTTGGATGGAACTTCATATTTTGTAAGCTATATATTAATGGTGGAATAGTGGAAGTGTACCATATAACACTTCATAGTGAACACGTTAAGTTATGAAAAAAATTCCTTAAACGTACCAAATATTACATATGGACTAATAATTATTTTTAGTACTTACCGAGTATGGACAGTTTTATTTCGATATGAATATTATGAATATTTATTACTAGATAAAACTATATTAATGTTATTTGTTTAATATAAAATGATGCATTAGAAAATATATAAGTATATGAAGTTTTTACAATTATTCTGGAATCATGGACTAGGCTAATGTTTTGAGAAATAATTCTTTAGTCATATAATTATGAATAATATGGTACTGGTGAAATATATCTCATATGATTAAAGGAAAATCACCCATTCAATGGGAGCCATAAAAGAGTTGGTAAACTCTTTGAATCGATACATATAGACGTATGTGGTCTAAGGTCTAATAACACCAAAATATAGCCACTTGCTTGGTTAAATTCATTGGTGAATTGTGTAGGTATGAACATGGGTATTTGATAAACATGTAGTATATCTGTGATAAGCTCATGGAATATAAAACAGAAGTAGATAATACAACGTGAAAAAGAAAATAAAACAATTCGATTTGATCGAATATGTGAGTATATTGGAAATGGGTTCCAAATATACCTAAAAGGAATAAGATTCTATCTCAAAAGTCACTCTACCCCATGAAACATATCGATATATTGATAGGGAGTAACCTTGTTGATCAAAGAACAATTGATAATGAGTGAAATTAAGTTAACTTCTTTCTGTTAGATGTGAACATAAGGCTAAAATTAATTTCATCTAAAGCATAGTTTGCGAGATCTTACAAGATTAGAGTTTATAAGAAACTCATACATATCCTAGGACAAGGAGTTGATCGATCGTATAATACTTGTTTGTAAGGGATCTTGTGTAGATCGCCTAAAGATGTTTAGGACCGACTTACATTTGTTGACTAATTTATGTTATGAACATAAGTTTTTGTAAACTCGAAATTAAATCAGTTTCGTACATATGCAAAAACAGTTCTAAAGATGTTTATGAATGCATGTTCTATTATAATGAGAAACAACTATTTTTTAAGAAACGCCAAGTTCATGACGAAAAAATTTCATTAGAAATAATTGGTAGTAAAATGGATTAGGATACAGTCGAAAGATAAAAATGATTACGAAGGATGATGAAATTAACTAAGCCTAGACAGACGACACATTAGAACGTCTAATAAGAATTCTCGCACATTAAAGAGAACCGTAAGTTTCTTATCACCATCAAGAAAAATATTTCCTTGGTTGTCAATAAGATATGAAGATTATTGACTCTACCATATGACACAATGCACAAATCCAGAATGGATTCCAAGTATATTATTAGAATATGATTTTGATAATCATACTCGAAGGGACATGATCCGTCGAAGGAAAATGTGTCTTCAAGAAGAAGACAAATGCGGTAGGGATATAATAAGCAATATTGATGATAATAACATTGTAAATTTCATTGTTGAAACAAGCATAATAAATACATCAGTCAAAGTGCTTAAGTTAATTTAAATTTTACTTACAAAATTATCGCTCGTTGTGATTATGAGTTTTGGTAAATATATGTGGAAATTTAACTCTAAATAATGTTTTAGAATAAACTATCTGCATATAACAACCAAATTGCCTTAAAGTCAATGGGAGCAATACCGAGTTTGTGAGTTTCAGATAAGATCTAAGAACTGTAACTAAAGTATTATTTAACGGGCATTAGAATTGAGAAATATTTTGACAACGAAATCAAACAGTTTTTTCTTTCGAAATGTAGATGAAACATGTGTTCATAAGAAAGAATATTGAAGGTACTAAAATATTTCTACAACTACAAGTAAACGACAAATTTTTTATTGTTAATGATGTACTAGTGTTAAAAATCATCTTAGTTCGGTTGTATGGTTCTCTATATAGGATTTTAAAAGACCTCTTTTATAATCAGTATAAAAGGATGTTGGGAATGTCTCAAACTATATATGCATAAACCATATTAAAATGTTTAGTATGGAGCATATGAGATGAATTCCTTATGCATTGGCAATAAGTTATCCTATATGTTTTGTTGTCTACTATGTCGCAACTTGCTTAAGTAACTAGTACAATGAGCAAGTGTCAAATCCAAATTAGGTTCACTAAATTATAGTTAGGAGCATTCTCAAGTATTTATGAAATACTAGAGAATTGTTTACAGAAACTAATAACTCCTTGTGAAGGAATATTTGAATTCGAACTTCACAAGTGATATAACATGTAGTATGATAAAATTAAAATTATGTTCAAACCTTAGTTAAGGAACTTGAAAATGGAAATGTTCCAAATATTACGATGTGTCTAATTCAACCAAAAGACTAAGTACATCGCCTTAAATAGCATCGCAAATTTTTTTTGTATATATATATATACATGTATATAACATGCATAAATTTAAATTGAGTTAGGGTAATTTCAAATGTCGAGAATCCTATGACATTGTTATATGATGACAATGTCATAATACAGATCAAGAAAGAATCTAAAGCTCACTAGTAATTGAGAAATATACTTTAAAAGGTTCCACTTGATAAAGAAAGTTTATCAGCATTTGATAGAGTTGATTGCTAGAGTACATAATTAGTACAATATAGCATATTCATCCCCTAAGGAACCAGCTCGATCAGTTTTAATAAAATAGGTCGAAGGGATGGGAATAAGATTCCATTATTGAACCAAAATGCAAGTTGGATATTTACATAATTAGTGGTATGCCCAAAGGGCAATTTATAATTTATTGTAAATTATTAACTTTGTAATAAAATCTTATTCGAAATATAAGGTGTTTTTCTTTTGTTATGTACTTGTCATATTGTGATATGTTAATTAGTATTTTAATTTAAGTATATTAAATGAAAAAAATACTAAATTGATATGTTATATGATGGTTTTTACACCTTGTTGTGATCTGTGAACTTTATCAAATCAAAAATAAAATACTATTTTTAAAATTCCTATTCAAGATGTTTCGAGACAGGATATCAATACATATATTTAGAATAGAGTACGTAAGACTCTCTAGATATTTGGTAGTGTATTACTCATAGTTGATGGGAGCACCAACGGGTTACATACTGATAATTATGGATAACTATGGAATGAATCATATGAAGTTGTCTATTGGTTAATATAACTAAGGTCAAACAAATAATCTTGAAGTGACAATATTACAAAGTTCTCTCGACTTAAGAATACTTTTGAACTTTAATAAGGATACTTCACTTTAATTATAGTTAAATCACGACATGGTATCCAACGAATGACTATAATTAGGTATGAGTTAAAACATTAGGAGTGGAACGCTATTCGATATAGAATTCATATCTCGGTTATATGAGGTTAATATCACGATCAACTGCAGTCAACTAAGTCAAATTCTCTAGCCAACGTAGTGTGGTTAATATTATTAAACACAAGAATTTGTATTTGGATTAAAGAAGTTGAATATGGAAGTTATGAGAATTCTGACGAAAAACCAAGTTCGATAAGTTCTAAAGTGATATAGTTTTGGTGAAGAGAATTGGTATAAATAATCAATAATAAAGAGCACCGGTTAAAATTGTAAAATAGGATTTTACTGATAAAGATATATAACCGATAAATTCAACCAAAATGTCAGATCACTAACTACGATGACGTATGAATGTTAATATTGAATTGTTCCATAATAATCACTGACCCAATTTACACATATGAGTGGCATAGCTGTATTGGTAGATTCCCCGATATACCACACGAGTTAATTGATTCACAATCATCATAAACTAACTAAATAAATTAATATTTATAAAGTGTTAACTATTTATTGATTTTATGTATTAGACGTCTTTATTATTTTCTGAGTGTCATTAGTAATTAAATGGGCGCGTATACAAAAGTTATATGTGTATAAATCAATTTACAATATCGATATGCATTTAAATTTGATTAATTGTATTTAATTGCTTAATAGGTTTAAATAGTTTTAAGTTCTATGTTTCCTCATCTATTACTAGCTATGGGAGAGACAAGGGATGGCTTTATTTTTAATTGTTGGATTTTATATGGTAAAGAGAGATGAGTAAACCAAGGAGGAAAAAAAAATCTCCTTTGCTCTCTCTATAAAAGCCATACTACCCCTTATTATTTCTTTTACTTATTGGGCCATCTCTCCTCTCTTGTCAAGCCGCTAATCCTTTCGCCCCGCCTAGGTCGAAAATACTTCCATCTAAACAACAAAAGTAAATTTAAAGGCGGTTCTCCAAGCCGATGTGAAGCTTGGAGCTAGATCAGGATTAGATTTAGGACACATCTATAAGGTAATATCCTATTATTTACAATTCTATATTACCATGATAATGTAGATTTTATTCATCATTAAAAGAATTTATAAACACATATGTTGTCTCATATATATATACACACACACACATACATACACACACACTTATATATATATGTGTGTGTGTGTGTGTGTGTGTGTGTGTGTATGTATGTGTATGTGTATAATTGTACAAGTGTATACATATACATACATATATATAATTTTTCAATGTTTTATGTATAATAAAAAATTGAATTCTTGTTATGCATATATAAATGTAAGGAAATTTTAAATAATTTTTTATTTATTAAATATCATAAAAAAATTAATTTATAAAACAATATATATATGTGTGCGTGTTAATTTATAAATATTTATGTATATAATTAAATTAATTTTAAATTAATTTTTAAATATGTTAGGTAATTAACTAGAAATTTAGATCGCTTAGCTCATGGGGATAATTAACTGGAACGTTAGGGGCTTACATAACCTAGCAAGGTGTAACAGAATAAGAACATTTTTAAAAGATAATTACATTGGTGTAGCTTTATTATAGAAACTAAAATAGAGTCTCGATAGATTCTATTATAAAGTTAGGGGTTTCTACCTAAGTAGTTGGGCTATCTACCTGCTAGGGTTAGTTTGGAAGGCTTAATGGTGGGTTGGAAGCATGATTGTGTTAAATTCATGCAATTTATTATTAACGTCCAGTTGATGCATCTCATTTTCATAGACTTAAGAGATGATGCATTTTTAAATATTACCAACATTTACGGGCCTCATATTAAAATCGACAAAAGGGTGTTTGGAGTGAATGTCTCGAATTTAGATCCCTCTCCATTGGCCCATGGTTGGTAGGAGGGGATTTCAACGTGATTAGGTTTTTAGGAGAGCGTTCATCTACGGAAAGCGACATCTTTGCTATGGAAGAATTTGATTAATTTTATTATTAATAGCAATTTAACAAAATTATCTTTTAGTAATAGAATTTACTTGGTCTAATAAGAGAGAAACCACTTCAATGGTGCTCCTCGATTGATATTTTGTCAATGAGAAGTTAGAAGATAAATTCCCAATTCTTCGGGTTAGCGGGCTTCCAACGGTGTTCTTAGATCACTGTTCCATTATTCTTCCTTGCGAGACTGCCAGCTCACCCACGATATCTTTAGATTGAAAAAGATATGGCTCTTAGAGAGCAATTTTTCAAACCTTATTACTAGTAAATAGCACTCCGTGAGTTTGGACAACATCAGATATTCTAGAAAAATAGCCTATATTTTCATTCAATAGCTAAGGTATCTTAGGAGTTTTCTCAAAAAATGGAACATGGATGTCTTTAGTAACATTAAAAATAAAATGAAAAGTTACTTTTCGAAATATTAAAATTAAATTAATTAAAGGAATGTAGAGACTTAAATTTTCTAAACAAAATGTCCTTTCAAACCTAAGAGAAGAACATAGCAAAATAATTAGTCAAGGAGAAATAGTATGGAAACAAAGGTCTAGAGTTTGGTGAATGGATAAGGGAGATAAGAATACCAAGTTTTTTCGTAAAGTAGTTAATGGGCACAAGCATAGTAACATCATAAACACAGTGTGAATTAACAATGTGGAAATTACACATCAAAACAAACTCGATAATGCTTTCACAATACAAAGATATATTTGGAACCAACAGAGGTCACAAAATTAAAGCAAGATGGAGCGACCTATATCCTGAAAGTACGAGGGCTGGTTTAGATGGATTAGATCATCCTTTCTTCGAAGAAGAAATTCTTAAGGCTATTAATGACATGACCAGTGATAAAGCACCGAGGTCGGATGGCTTCCCTATCTTACTTCATAAGAAATTTTAGCACATTTTAAAATATGATATATCAAAATGCTCGATGAATTCTATTGTGAATGGAGTTTTAGAGCATAGGGAATGATGTCATTATCGAAGGACTCTCCATTCTCCAATTCACCGATGATACCATGCTCTTTAGCTCTAATTCCCCTGATCATATTACAGCTTTTAAGTTTATTTTATATAGGTTTAAAATGCTTTCAGGGCTCAAAATCAATTTTGAAAAGAGCTCGGTTTTGGTTTTGAATGATGTAGACAATGTAGAAAATCTAGTGGCTATCACTCTAAACTGTAAGGCCATGAATTCTCCATAGATTACCTAAGGTTCTTGATTAGACTACAAAAATCAAAAATGAGGATTGGTATGTAATAATCAATAAAATTGAAAGAAAAATATCAAACTGGAACAATAGGTTTCTGTCTAGAGCAGGTAGAATCATCTTAATTAGCTCTGTTTTATCCCCTCTACCAATTTATCAGATGTTCTATTACCTATTTTCGAAGTAAGTAATCGCTAAAATAAATAGCATCGGAAGAAATTTTATTTGGAGCAGAGAAATTTCATGTAGCAACATTAGTTGCCTTATCAATTAGGAAACAGTCTATAAATCCAAAGAGAAAGGGGGTCTCAGAATCATAAATCTTCATAATCTCATTGTATGATTATTCTGTAAATGGCTCTGGAAACTTAACGATAATAATGAAAACCTAATTTGGAAAGAAATAATTGCAAACCAATTCTATAAGGGCTCATACAACCTCAACCAAATCGTCTTTAATCCCAACAATATGTATCACTTTTGGAAATCCATTTAAAACTTCTTTAATATTTACAACCTAGGCATTAGCAATATAGTTCACTCAGGTAACACTGCATCTTTTTGGCATGATTGTTGGATTTTCGCTATACCCTTGAGAATTGAATACAAAGAACTTTTCGAAATTTATAATTTCAAAAATGCATCTACAATTAGTTCTCTAGACATAATTACGAATTCCTATGGAACTTCAACTTTGAGCATACCTTAGAAGACACCACTTATTTCCGCACTAAGCTTGGGTATTATCACTTAAATACTGAGAGCAACACTAAAGTTTGGTGCTGGACAAGTAACGACATATACTACTTAAACTCTGTCTATAAATTTTTAAATTTCTCTGGGGTTAAGCCAAAGAACTTTAAGTTTATATGGGAAGCTGACAATCCTCCAAAAAAGAAAATTTCGCATGTAGCTAACCTTACATAAAAAATTTAACATAATTGAATCTCTAAAAAAAACTTATCTATAGACAAAATATGTGTCTTCTATAGTTTGAACATAGGAAACACAAATCACTTGTATTATAATTTCCACTAACTAATTTTATTCTTAAATACTCTTACAATTTTTGACTTCAACCTAAACAATAGTAAATTCAGTTGTGACCATTACTAGAATGACCTAAGTTTCCATTATTCTAAGTGCTATAGAACTCTTATCGATACCATCTTAATCGTTGCTAGTTGATACCTATGGTTTGGAAGAAACTAATGAATGTTCAATAATATGCTTAGCCCAACTATAACCTAAATACGCGATCGTGCTTTTTAGCTACATTTGGTTAGCAAATCCCACTTATAAACTAGCCAATAACGTTTTTTTTCAATGAACTATTCAAAAAAGTTAAAGGTCAAATTGATATCTTGAGAATAAAAATCAGCCACACCGATGGAAGACACAATATGACCTTAAACACCGACCTAGCTAGATCTTTTGGTGAAGACATTCACTCAAACTACATGCTCCTATGAGAGAATTATGTATATATATGTGGTAGATCCTCACATTTTGTCAATTTCTTTTAGGGAGGTTAGATGTCACAGATGGAGCTCCTTTCACCACAACATCGTTAAGGAAAATTATGCATGCAGAACAACTATCAGTACATACTTACTACTGGTCCTCTATGGATTTTTCTTTTTGAGAGGACCCAGGGCTGGAATGCTGTCATGTTGTCCAAGGTGATTATCCTACATTTGGGATGATTCATAATTCTGATTCGGCTTTTCTTTTTGGCTTTCCCTGATGGTCTTAGTTAGTGGCTTCTTGATGTGCCGTGGCTTACATTTATTATGCTATAGTATCGATCTTATATGTACACATACAATATATATGTATATATATATATTAGGTATTGGGAGGTTCTTTTCTTTCTTCTACATTCATTGTATCAGAGGGTTTCTGCTATCTGCCATGCTTATTGGCAGCTCTTTTTATAAGTGTGGAGTAAAAGTATATGAGTGCTCTCCTCCTCGAGGGGATCACTTATTTCTCTCAAAAGAATTTTTTTATAACATATATGATTTCATTTATAAATATAAATTTTTATATTGTTTTGAAATTATAAATGTATATATGTATATAAATTAATCTTTTATTTTATAAAATAATGTTTTGGTTTATTATATATTTATAAGTTATTTTACCAAAATTTATTTTATTATATATATATATATTGTAAATTAATAAATGTTTTAGTGTAAAATAAATATATGTGCATGTATTTAAAAAATAATTTATTTTCAAAAAGTATAACTTATTTAAAGTATTATAATTATGTTATGTTGAATTTTTAATATATTTTAGATGTATATATTTTATTTTAAACTTTTAAATTCAGATATGTTTTTGAATTTTTTTACTAAGTAAACAATTGGATATTTTGAAAAGGTTTTAAATTTTAAAATATGGACTTGGTAAAAATAGTTTAACTTTATTAAAAAAATTGAAAATTTATTTATATATAATTTAAATAAATTTTTTGACAACTGGTGTGTATATAAGGGCATATGTGCCCATTGTTGTGTAAACCCCAGCAACCATATACATTTATAATTTTGAATAATAAACTAGTTTTAAACCAAGGCTATCCGTTGACAATGGCTATTGAAGGTCGAGATAATTATCGTAGTTAAAAAGTGGCATTTTCATAAATATATGCAAAACTGATTTACTTCCTTTAAAAATAGTAACCTTTTACCAAAGCAATATCCTTATTTAATTTTCAATCAAAATCTTTCCATAAATTTTGCTACAAGAGCAAAGAGAAAATTTCTATTGTCTTTACAAAACCTTGATTAATTATCAACCTTAATAATTAAATCCTTCCATTACTATATAATTCATGGTAATTCAAAATTGCAAGGTAAATTCTCGAAAAATTTGAAATACCTTCTTTTATCACATATAATAATTTTGAACTAAAATATTTACTTTCATAATTTAAATAAGTAAAATCCACAGTTACTCATTTTCCCATCTTTTAAGATTCACAACTAATTCATAAAGTTTTATAAAATTATGAAATTCAATACCAATCTCCAAAATAATATTCCCTACATCATATCGAAATCTAAAAGCATCTTGAGAACAATATATACGTTTTTAACTCAAAATACCTTTATGAAATTCCATAAAATAAAAAAATGATGACCATAACACATATAAATAATTATCCAAACCAAATGCATGATTTCACAACATAAAAATTTGTATTTTATAGCAAATCTGAATTAAACAAGATAAACACATAAGAGACGACAATATTATTCACCTTTGATTGGACAGGTGTAAAGATAATTGCTTTAGTTCTCCTCCTTTAGCCTTTTCCTCTTCTTCTTCTTACTTATTAAAATACTTTTACAAGGGAGCGAGTCAAGGAAATAATTTAATTTCTTATCTTTATTTCCTTATCTCTATCTTAATTAAGTAATCCTTTCTATTTCTTTCCTCATAACCCATTACCGTGCTTAAATTTTAAAATTCAAATTTTTATTACGTTAATAATCCTCCACGCTTTATATACTTTCCCACATTATTTATTTGATTACCAATTAATTAAATTTATGGATTAATGTGCTACAAATTAAGGGTGTTACATGCCCCCTTCCTTTAAGAATTTCGTTCTTGTAATTTCGATGAGGTATAAACAACCAAACATATCAATCTTGCAAATATTTATTGCAATCACATAAAATCCACTATACTAACAAACTACCAGTCAGAAGTCTATACAACAATATAGAACATACATCAAAACAACATAGCATAAGCCTCTCTAGTCATATCTTCGGTCTCTCAATTATAGTCTCATTCATCATCACTCCACTGAACCTTTACAATTTTGACTGTCTTATTTCTAAGCTTCTTCATATCCCTAACCACTATACAAATAGGTCCCCTCATAATAGTCCTATTAGGATCCAATATTAAGTCTTTGAAAGCTGCTGGCTCAATAGTACTCTATTGATCATATACTTTTTTTTTAAACGGGACACGTGAAAAATATCATGGACCCATGCCAAAGTATTCGGTAACTCGATACGATAAGCGAGTCTTCTGATTTTCTCTATAAAAGGAAGTGGACCAATATATCTAGTATCAACTTTTCTGACTTCCCAAATCATATAACACCCTTCATCGGCATACTTTCATAAAAAATAATTTATAACCGAGAATTCCAGATCCTTATGCTTTTTATCTGCATAACTTTTCTTCCTTTATCGAGCTTCTTTTATCCTTGTTTGGATTACCTCAATCTTTTTAGTCCGTTCTTTCACCAAATCCAGACAGAGCATTGATCTATCACCTGTCTCTAACCAACGTGCTGGTGATTTGCATGGCCTTCCGTAAAGTTTTTCAAAAGGTGCCATTTCTATACTAGTTTGATAACTATTATAGGAAAACCCGACTAAGTGCAAATGGTCTTTCCATGATCCTGCGTAGCCTAATACACAACCTCTTAACAATTCTTCAAGTACCTTATTAACCCTTTCAATTTTCCCATCAGTCTACAGATGTTAAGAAGTACCCGTCTTTAGCTTGTCATCGAATACATCCCGTAAGCTCTTATAAAATTTGCTATTAAACAAAGGATCTCTATCACTTACAATGCTACTTTGTATTCCATGAAGTCTCACGCCATTCTTCATGTGTAATTTTGCCAAACTAGGGTCTTCCTTGTTAACTAAACATGGACAAAGTGTGTGCTCTTGGTCAGCCTATCAACTATGATCCCAGATACTTCCATTCCCCTTATTAGACCTTGGCAACCCATCGATAAATCCATCAACATAGAATCCCATTTCCATATTGGTGCTTTAAGGGTTGAAATAATCCACCTGGCATTTGATGCTTAGGTTATACTTGTTGGCAATTCATAAATTACTTCACCATAAGCCTACATATCTTTTCATTAATTCCTGAAAGGAACTTCTCTTTATATCTTGGTACAACTTCGTTCCTTCGAGATAAATAATAAACTTTGATCCGTGATATTCTCTAAGAACTTATTTCCTTAGACTATCCGCATTTGAAACGCACAATCGCCCATTCTTTCTCAATCACCCTCTTTGGTCAGATACAAAATTCTTCAAACCATCAATCTCATTTCCCACTTCTAGTCTTTTAATCCATTCGACTGGTAACGAATCATCTTTTTAGCTAGAAGAAATTCTTCTAATCAGTATCGATCAAACTTAAAAACAAGAGATCATCGCGGTATTCTGACTAGAACTATTCCTCGACCTCATTCTACCTCCATAAAAAGTCAGCATATCCAAATTATTCCATTCAGATATCATTTCCAACACCGCATTCTAATGTTTTCTAATAAGTGCATTAAAAAATTTATATCCTTTCCTTGGTGTATACTTAATCCCAAAGTCATGTGCTGCTAGAATCTCCATCCAACTTTGCTATCTTGTATTCAACTCCTTCTAAGAGTAATTTTTTTAAAGAATTATGATCCATGAACAGTTCAAATTATTCTCCAAAAAGATAGTGCCTCCACACCTTCAACACTAAGATTACTGCTACCAACTCCAAGTTACAAGTAGGATATAATATTTCATGCGACCGAAGCTATCAAGAAGCAAAAGCAAAGACTCTACCTTTCTACATCAGTACAGCTCCTAACTCAGTTCCATATGCATCAGTATACCACTAAATATTGATTATCATATGGCATAAAAAACATAGGAGCAATGGTCATTAAGCGCTTTAGCTTCTGAAATGCTTCTTCGTATTTATCGTTCCAAAAAAAAATTACGTCCTTTCTTGTTATCTTACTCATTGGTGCTATTATACGAGAG
The DNA here is from genome assembly GCA_030765085.1 of Allium cepa. NCBI lineage: Eukaryota > Viridiplantae > Streptophyta > Magnoliopsida > Asparagales > Amaryllidaceae > Allium > Allium cepa. Next base: position 952,348,678 of record CM060932.1, read on the forward strand.
AAATCTTAATGAATCTTTGGTAGTAGCCAACAAATCCTAAGAAACTTATAATCTTTGTTACAGCCTTAGGTGTTTTCCAATTATTAATACCTTTGATTTTCGATGGATCCAAGAACAATCCATTCTTCGAAACTACATTCCCAAGAAACTTTACTTTCTTTCCTAGAAATGACATTCTAAAAACTCCGCCTTTAACTGATGCTACCTCAGAGTGTCTAGCACTATTTTGAGATGAACTTCATGACCTCATTCATTATTAGAATATATCAAAAGGTCATCAATAAACACCAATGTGAATCTATCCAAATGCTCTTGGAAGATTCGGTTCATCAAGCCTACAAAAAAAGCAAGTATGTTGATTAGTCCGAAAGACATGACTAATCATTCATATAAACCAGTAAACTTTCCTCTGTCATTCTCAATTGAAAGAAATACATTACTAAATCCAACTGCAAAAACATCTTAGCTCTACTCAATTGATCAAACAAATCATCTATTTTGGGAAAATGATACCAATTATTTATCATCTTCTTATTCAGCTTTCTATAATATACATAGCCTTAATAACTCGTCTATTTTCTTTAAGAATACCACTGTAGCTCCACAAGGAGAGTTACTTGGTCTACTAAAATTCTTTCCTTTCGAATCCACTAGCTGCCGTTTAATTCATTAATCTTGATAGGTGTCATTCTGTTAGGTGGTCTACTTCTGGGTTCAGCTACTGCTACGAGACCAATTCAAAAATCAATGGCATATTTTAGTGGTAGTCCAGTAACTTGTTCAAGACATCAGCATATTCTCTTACTATAAAAACCTAATTTATGTTTTCTAATGTCTTCCATAACACCAAATAATGCATATACATCAAAAATTGATTCTTCCATCGAGTATATAATTTGATCACGGTACTCAGGGCGTCTTAAGGATATTACTATATCTAGGAAAAACATCCTAGTATCATGTAGACTTAATCAATCCACTCCCAAAATTATCCCAATATATACAAAATCAGATACATGCAAATTGTAGGAAAATTATGGCCTAAAAAAATCAAATTCTGCGTGGTCACATCTTATTTCAAAAGTTGCATAGCTACTTATCAGTTCGCAAACCTTAGAAAAGCAATAAGGTATGTTGGTTAAAGGTTTAACTCATCTGCTAAACATCTACGGATAAGAGAACGTAGTGCTCCAGTATCGATCAATACTTTAATAGGAATGATATGTATAAGAAGTGAACCTCCAAATATAGCCATTCCCTTCTTCTTTATGGTTGGTTTGGAAGCTGTAGGTTCCAAAGAAAAGAGCTTTCCATTTTCATCTTTGATTGGTTCAGGATATTCCCTTTTATAATTCCCATCATGTTGCAGTTAAAGCATTTCGCTCCCATCTGTTAGCAGCCTTCTTATTTCTCTATAGCGACACTCCTTAGAAAAGTACCTTTTTGCACTTATAATAGGTTATTTCATGTTTCCCTCTCTTGGAAGCTCCACCCTTTTGAGCTCCCTTCTTAAATAACTTTCTACTCTTTCCATGGAAACTCATATCTCCAAAGTCTTATTCTTCCTAATAGATGAAAGAAATCCTGATTTCTTAGAGCCTTAGTACAAAAACATTGAATGGATCTTTAAGATGAAGCACTGTTTCCCTTGTAATCTCAGACTCGACTCCAGGAATGAACTTTCCATTCTTCTTAAGAAGAGTATCAACGATGGACTGTTCATGTCTTGACAACTCATTAAACTTAGTTGCATAGTCCAGAACTATAATATCTCCTTACTCCAACTCTGTGAACTTTAGAAACAAAGTTGACTTAACTATTTCAGACATAAAATTATCCTCTAACCTTTCTTTGAAAGCCCAAGTAAGCTCCTCCTTTGTTACTCCCATGGTAACACCATTCCTCCAATACAGAGCAATCCTTGCAATTGCCTTGACCTCAATCTGCTCTTCTGGTCATCATCCAGCCTTACGTCAACAAAAATCCTTTCATGCCGAAGAAGCCAATCCACCACTTTGATGGCATTCTCTACCCTAAAGGATGCTTTCCTCCTTGGACCGTTATGGTCTATACTCATTGTAGCATAATTGTTATGAATAGCCACATCGGGCAGAGCAACTCCCGCATTATAAGCATTACCTCCAGTTAGTATATCAATTGTTTCATCTTACATCATATTAATGAAGAACAGATGCATACTCTTATATCAACTGGTGTAGCTTGACACCCACATTAGCATTTGCATTAGTGTTGTGGCCAAATTTTCTATAATCTCCAAGCAGACTTAAATGATTGAACTGACTGATAAATAATGGGAAAATGGATATAAACCACCTGAAAAGCAACAAAACATGATAAAGTAAAGAAATATTAAAAATAGGTTAAAAAGGGGAACCCCACATTTGGTGCTCAGAAGGGCACTAAGTTAACTTGAAGTCAAACCTGAAGCAAAGCATGGATTGACCATGAGTAGCAAGTGGAAAACACAAGGAAATGCAACTTCAAATCAACCTGAAGTTAAACCCTAAGCATAACTTGCAACGACCCGAAGTCAAACCCGAAGTCAGATCGGTACAGACATGAGGCCCATGGTTCATCGTCAATCTATAGGGGCTAGGGTTGGTGTTTTCCAAGTGAGTTTTATGGAGCAACATACATGAAGTTACCCAATAAAATTATATGTTCTTTACTTTTTTATCCTCTTTTATTCTCTAATTTTTGTAGTGATATTTCATTGGGTGTTGGTACCACTTTTGGTCCAAACATTTTAGTTCTTTCATTGAGAAGGCTCAAATTAACAGCTTAAAACGTAATTTGAAGATGATAAAGAGGCCTAAAATAAGATCTATTGTTGGAGGAAGCCAGTAAGAACAAGGCAGCAACCTGGAGGTGTCCTCAGGATCAAACCCCCTTTCCATCTATGTCACCAGAGATGAGATGGAAAGAATGATGAGGGAGATGTAAGACAGGATGATAGCTTGCCAGGAGAAAATGCTAAATAGATTCTTTACAAGAATGAAAGAACAGAGAACTATTGGAGTCACTAGAAACCTGAATCAGAGGCCGAAAAGCAAAACAAATGCACCTGGAAATGAAATAGGAAGAGTTGGAGTCTACCCCCAGTGTAAATCACAGATCAGTTCGGATCTAAGGGGTCAATTAGGTACCGAGTCATGGGTCCCAAGGGCATAATGGATGCCAAAGTTAAATAGGATGGAGAACATCTGAGGAATAAACTTGGACCATAGAATTAGAATCAGAATGTGAATTTGAATGTACAACAATAGGAGTTGGAGTTAGAAGTTCTTCGTAGGAATAGGAGACAAGGTGAAACCATAGATCAGAGTGGTCCATTAGATGATAATGATAGGATTGTTGAAATGATTAGACTTGTACTGAGAAGTGGACCATAAGACCATAGTTTGGAGAACATGAACCAAAACCCATTCGACCCTAACATACAGTATGTAAGGAATCCACCTAATTTCAAGTTGCTAATGCTAAAGATGTACGATGAGAGGCCACACCCAACCATTCGCCTAATGAGATATATCCGACTTATGAAGGTGTTAGGTGCTTCTAAAGAGGCGATGAGATGATGTTGCATATTGTATTTGGCAGAGTTAGTTGCAATGTGGTTCAAACAGCTGAAGAATGGATCCATTAGCATGTGGACCAAATTAGTGGATAAATTCATGAGACAATTAAGAGTTCACATTTCTCGAACGAAGAATATGATGGTGCTTTTGAGCATGAAGCACAGGGCTGAAGATATCCTAAGGAGGTATCTGACCAGATTTAACATAGCAGCCGCTGTAGTATATAAGCTGGATCCATCAAATATTTTGACCGCGATAGCGTTTGAAGTTGTGAATAAAATGAATTTTAAAGTTGATTTGGAAAATGATCCACTGATGGATTTTACAGAGTTTTACCATGAAGCTAAGAGATATCTATGCTAAGAGGATGCCAAAAAAATACCAAAGTTAATGTTGTGGATGATGGAAAAACGTCCCAAGTAGGGGATGGAAAGGTCAAAGGAAAGTAGAAAGTTGAAGATGGCTTTGCAGGACCGAACTAGAAAAGGTAGGAACCAGAATTTTCCTCCTATACTAATTTGACTAAAACATAGAAGAGGATTTACTTAGATATGAGGGAAGATTCCATATCGGAAATTAGCGAAAAGGGAGCTCATAGATTGGAAGAAGTGGTCTAGAAAGTTTTATCTATTCCATGAGATGGTGGACACAAGACAAACGAATTTAGGCACCTATGAGATTCGATTGAGAAGTAGGTTCAAAGTAACCGTCTATAACAATATGTAAGGAATCAAATTGCAGTGGTGTAGTAGGAGCAACCACCATCTGAAGCGAATGCATTTCTAAATGGCCTTGGATCTAGGCTAAGAATGGTTATCGCATGATCGGGATAGAAGGGAGTCAGGTTCGATTACCAAAGTTTGCTTTTATTTGCAAATAAATGATCTAGTACTACTCTCGGACTACTTACATGTGTGTGGGACCTCGATAGGTCCCTATGCATGCTTTGAATTGATGTATGGAAGTAATCTCTAATAGGGTGGATGTTTTGGAATGTTTCCTTTTTGTTTTGATTTGGACTTTATGAATGAATATTTGATTTTGAAAATCAAATAAATGTTATGACTGATACCGATTACAAAACCAATGGAGATTGATACCCCACCCCTCGAAATTGATATATGAATTGACAGGGCACGGTTCTCCTGACCGGAGGGATGAGATGACGAACTATGAGATGCAAGTCCCTTGGCCATAGTGTGAGTGGATGGACTAGTATAGTGTAGTAAATCCCTGAGCGGATAGATTTACTCGGATGTTAGGTCCCCTCATCAAAGAGCAGGTGGATTGGGCTTGATATGGATATATGATCCCAAGAGATTAGAAATTGGATTGGATATAAAATCCAAAGAGATCACATATTGAATTGGACTGGATTTTGATTGTGCTATCCAAAGAGACCGAAACCTAGATTAGACGTTGCTTGTGCGATCTGGAGAGATCAGAAAATTAGACTTAAAGTGATTTATAATGATTACTGGATTACGTTGTTGCCTCGTTAATGTTGTACAAATTTATGATGGGATGCTATGTGATTCTGGATGATTTGTAAATGATGCTCCAATCAGTGGCAATGCATTACCCTGATTTCATTACTCATGATAATAAAATGATCGATGAAAGTCATTGCTTCGATTCGGTTGGACGTTCTTATAATGGGATACCATGAGATATTGGACAATTTATAAATAACGCTCTCAACCAATTGCAATGAGCTTTCATGATTTTTGATTCTTGATAGCCTAACATATGATTTATCTATGATATCATAAACCTGAGCAAACACGAGACGATATTGATTTTGATATATAATAATTAACTCCTGGAAAAACAAGGGATCATTTCAATTTATGATATATGATATGATAATTTCGAGGAACACAGAATGATGACGATCTGTGACTAACACTTAAGCAAGGACTCAAATCCTTGGCTATAATAGTCTATAAAGACCTTTGATTTGTAGGTAAATATGAAAGAATCAAATGATTCACTTTAGTTTGATCAGTTAATAGCTAGAGAGCTTAGCTCTAATGATTTGTCAACTTTGATATTTATTCTTGAGCAAAGTGCACCTCCATTAACAAAGAATGCTTTGGAAGGCAAGTGTTGTGGTCAAATTTTCGATAGTCTCCGAACGGACATAAACGATTGAACTGGACTAATGAACGATGAAAAATGGATATAAACCACTTGAAAAGAAAAAAAACATGATAAAATAAAGAAATTAAAAAAAATAGTTGAAAATTTGGAACTCCAGATTTTTGGATTTGGGTGCTTAGGTCAGCACCGAGTTGACTTGAAGTTAGATCCAAAGTAAAGCGTGGATTAACCTAAAGTAGCAACTAAAAACATAGGAAAATACAACTTCAAATCGAAAAGACCCAGAGCAAAACATGCAATGACCTGAAGTCAAATCCAAAGTCAGGTCGGTACCGATCTGAACGCCATGATTCATTGTCGATTTGTGAGGCTTGGTCCAAAGTTTGCCATGTGACTTTTACAGGACGACGTGTGCGACATGGAGATCGTATGTAATAATTTTTGGAGCCAAATGTGGAGATCTTTGCCTATAAATAAAGGTGGAAAGTACTTGGAAAAAAAATATTTTCTTTTCTTCTTTACTCTAAACTTCTAGCCACGACAGGTTGTAAATTCATAACCCTAAAAAATACTCAGCTGGATTCTCACTATGTTGAGATTGCTGAGTTGTAAGAATAACTTTGCAAAGTAAAAAATAACCAATATAATTCGACTTTGAGGACGTAGGCTAGAGTATTCACCAAACTACTATAAAAATCGTTTGTTCTTTTCTTGTTTTCATAATCTTTTCTTCTCTAATGTTCATAGATTGATATTTTAGTGGATGCTTGTGCTGTTTTTATTCCAAACAATTAGCATTGGTGGTTCGGTCAGCGTTTCTAGCATTGGCCCTTACATTTCCGTTAGATGTGGTGCCTCTGCCTCCCAAGTTAAGTCTTCCGCTTCTAGTATCCATTTCTTGTAATCTACATACTATTCTTTATAAGATATAGGAGAATAGTCAAAGATAAAGGCTAGGGTATATATAGATATACTACTTATATATACACACACATATCAAACAACAAGTGTGTTACTATAACACTATCCCTTTACCAATCTTTATTCTTTATTATTTCATTTGGGTTATGTTTTTCAAAAACATTATTAAGTTTTACATAAACGTCAAAAATCTTATTAAATTTTATGTAAATTTATGCTCCGATATCAAGTTGTAACATCCTTTATTTTGAGGCTCAAAAATAGCTATAGTGATGCTGCAGTCATCCTTGCCATTATTTCCCAATGAAAAAATGAGATTAGTTACCATATCATTAACATTAAGAGAAAAATAATTTACAAATTTTAACAAAATATTTTTGTACACTCGGTTGCAAATTCATTACATTTCATACATAACTCCATGATTCATTGTTCGGATAAAATATAATAAATACAATAATAATCCAAGAGCGATATATGAAGATACCCACTTTTTATTAAATTCATAACTATCTAAATGGTTATAAACTCTTTCATTACATATAATCAGCCATAACAAAAGTAGTAAAAATTGCACAGTGGGAATACTTCTAATATTAACTTGCCTCTTGTATATCTTTAGAAGATTATTTGTCTAAATCTGAAAAACCATACTCTTAGCCTACCCAATTTCAGTTGAATGCCCGAGAGTTTAGGGGAAATCAAAAACTTCATATCAGACAAAAAGTCTAGCGTGAATACTATTAAACCATTTTAAACAAAAATGGATAACTGCTGATATCATGTCGCTAAAGCATGAAATGGGTTTCCCCTTACTACTATCCTTATAATCTATATGTTAATCATCACATATCCTACAACCAAAATGATTAGAACATAATGCATAAAATGGTCAAAATGAATGGTGCATCATTCACTAAGGTCTAAGGGCATATATTCCCATCATTGCCCAATCACATAAAATAGTCCATGGCATATTTTCCTTGGGTCACTATGTACCTATTAGTTTTCTCAACCCAACTAAAATCCTATCGGGTTGACTCGGGCCAGAAATATTATTATATATTTAAAATCTCATGTCCAACAGTGGAAATAACATAGGCTTTTGTCTAACAGAATAAAAATAATTGTGAGTGTCTCCACTTATTAGTTTATCCTCAATATCGAAAAGTTCGTATGTATTAGAATCGCTGACTTGACCAACCGGGACTTAATTGTGACCCTACCCTTGTCTCTACCTCAAAATCTGGTTTTAAAATATCAGTGAGTCATATCTTTTTGCCAGTTATGGACATCTTAACACAGTTTGATCTTCTCGATCTCTTGGATGCGATTCTACTCACTCGGAAGTTAAGTATGACCATACCTACTACTCAAAAAACCATAATCAGTCATCTGTTCCCAATCCCCAAGCTTACACATGTAGGGTAATAACATATAAGTAAGCATGTTAAAAATTTGTGTATACAATACTAACCAATCAAGATGCGAACGACACAAATATATAATCGTATGATAAACATTTTTCACACACAAAAAAGTACTTGTACTTAAGTAAAAATTTCTTCTACAAAACTCTTTAAAAATGGTCTATAATAATTTTCTTTTCTTTTAAATTTTTTTGAAAATATTTGACGAGATTTTTAATTTTGTTTAAGGGAAATACGACCCAATATAGAGTTAAAAGCAATCGAGTGTTAACAAATACGCTATCTTATTTTGCAAAAACTCGTGCAACACAAATTGAAAATTGGTGCTATAGCACTTCAAAATCCATATGCTGTTGCACTTCAAAAACTAAAGTCATCGCATGTCAAAATACATGTAGCTATCGCATATTAACAAAGCTATCAAACATCAATTAACCAAGCTATTGAATGCCAACCAAATAGGCTATCGCATGTTGAATGCTCAAAGTTATCACATGCTGAAAACACTAGGCTATCGCACGTTGAAAAAATATAGCTATCAAAGTTTGAAAATATGATGCTATCACATCACTAACTTTTAAAAGCTATAGAAGGTTGAAATATTATGTTATCGCACCTTTAAATTTAAAAGCTATCGAATGTTGAAAATATGATGTTATCACATCTCTAACTTTTAAAAGCCATTGAAGATAAAAAATATATGATTTTATTGCATTCCAACTTTTAAATGCTATCGCGGTTTTAAGCCAAGGCTATTGCATGCTAACATTAGCTACCGAAGGTTGAGATAACCATCGTAGGTTAAAAATGGCATTTTCATGAATTTCTACTAAACTAATTTATTTCCTTTAAAAGTAATAACTTTTTACCAAACTAATATCCTTATCGAATTTTCATTTGTTAATTAAAATCTTTTTAGAAATTTTATAGTAAAAGCAGAGAGAAAATTTCTCTTGCCTTGACAAAACCTTGATTATCTTCCATCATTAGTTAATTAATTATCAATCTTAATAATTAAATCCTTCATTTGCTAAATAATTCATAGTAACTCCAAAATTCATGTGAAAAATATCCAAAAATTCCTAATAATCTGAAATACTTCTTTGATCGTATACAAAAGTTTTGAAGCAAAATAATTATGTTTCATGGTTTAATAACTAAAATTTGAAATTACTCATTTTTCCAACTGCAAAAAGTCATAACTAATTCACAAAATTCTAGAAAATTATAAAATTTATAAACCATCTCCTAAATAATGCTACCAACTTCATATCAAAAATCCAAAGAATGTGAAGATCAAAATCTATGCTTTTAACTTAAAATCACTTCAGGAAATTCCACAAAAGAAAAAAATGATAACTGTAAAACATATTAAACATTATCCAAATCAAATGTATGATTTCATGATATAAAAATTTGGGTTTCATATCAAATCCGAATTAAATGAGATAAACATACAAGAGATGACAATATTATTCATCTTAGATTGGATTTATGTTGTGATAATTGCTTTAGTTCTCATCTTTTAGTCTTTTTCCTCTTCTTCTTCCATGTTGAAATGATTTTAATGTTCACTTGGTTTTGTATTTTTATCTTATTTCTTTGGTTAAGGATGTCGCCAAAATAATAAGAGGTAGGGGAGAGATTAAGGGAAACTAATTTAATGCCTTGTCTTTCTTTCCTTACCCTCTCTAATTTATTTAATTCTCTATATTCCTTTCCTCATAACCCATTACTCCATTAAATTCAAAATTCAAAATTTCATTAACATAGCAATTATCTACACTCTATATACTTTCCCGCATACACACTAGTATAAATGCACACCTTTATGAGCCCGCATCTATTCATTGGAATATTAACCATTTTTCTTATTATAAGTGGCGTAGACACATACATGTGCGTGTGTGTGTATGGCTAAGGATCGACTGCACCTCTAATCCTCCTCGATTTCCGTAGTACATTCTGAATTAAGTAATACCACTCTCTCTCGCTTTCAACAAGCTATATTATTTAATTTGGAATGTATGTTGGAAAGCAAGGGAATTAGAGGTGCAGCCGATTCTTGCCTTATATATATAATATGAAGAGTGTTCAATGACACCCTGTTTTGCAGCACCCCTCTAGGCCCATGATTTCCACCACGAGTTCCGAATTAAATAATAACACTTTCTCTTTCTTCCTACTAGTGCAATTACTTAATTCAGAACTTGTAGTGGAAATCAAAGGGCTAATGAGGTGCTGCACTATTTGGAGTGACACTTAACGCTCCTCATACACACACACATACTTACATACATGCCTATATAAGAATTTTTCATTAGTATACGTTACATAATTAATTGGTACAACAAATAGATCATATAATTGTATTACGTCTTCTCGAACACTCATGTAGATCTATGATTAGAACACGATGAATAAGTATAACCAAAAAATGTTATAGGCAAACCTTAAAGAAAATTAGGCAAGTTATACTCGACATGAGTGGAAGTCTACATGTATATAGCTAAGCAAGTGCATAAAATAAATGTTCTTATTAATTCTTCAAGATTTTAATCTGCCTAAGATGTGTGGTTGATACCAAACATAGGTAAAGATAACATATATACATAATTGAATTCAACTAATGGTCAAGTAGAAATGATTTATGGTACTGATGGTAATATAAAATTAAAAGGTAATCAATATCCACTTGAGAGATTTCACCAAAAATAAACAATATAAACTTTGGTGTATTGACATGTTAATTGTGCTTATGCATGTAGAATTCTTTCGTGATACTTATAAGTGACATTTTCCCATTTTTTATATTCTTTCATTCTATATCTAACTTTCATTTCTTTGTAACCTCGCTCAAGCATCGTAGGTTGCAAAATAGAGAAAGATACAGATGCCAATATCCTCACTAGTAGAAGGGTAGTTAAGGAGTTTGGGAATTCTAAAAAAATCATTTGAACGTATTAATTTATCCAATATTTTATATTAATAGTATAGATGAACCAATTGTGTTTTATTTGAGTAAATGATGCAACATTTCACGGAAACATGTAAGACTCAAGATATCATTGAGACATACTACTCTGGAGTTCCCATCTTTATATGTTGGGACCAACCCTAAGACATCTTTGAGAGTGAGCATGCAATATTTAATTGGAACTGAATTAACGATCAATCTAAATCATTTTAGTCGACCCAATTTAAATCATTATATTAATTCAGTTTATGAAATAATTTTATTTAATAATTTTATTTATTAATTTTATTAACCGATACATTTCTTAACAAACACAGCCGGTTGGTTCATCTTCTTAAGAGAGACGTAATTCAACGAGTCCAATAGTAAATCTCTCTTTAGAGTTTATTGTCGGCATACATACTCAATTCTTTGTTTCCTTAAATACATTAAAGTTTAGCTTCAAATTAACTCAATCTAATGACACCACTCTTGTCTAGTATTTTTATGCTCATTATTGAATAATCATCAAATATCGCGCATACAGTGCGAGAACGGCTTCGTTTAACGACGGCGTTTAGCCGTCGGCAGCTGTCGCTAGTCGTCGCTAAAAACCGCAGCAAAAACACACGACGCAAGCAAAATAACGATGGCTTCGCTTCCATATTCGTGTCGAAAACCTAGAAAAGTTAACCGTCGCTAGCGGTCGTTAACCGACACAAGTCTGGAACCAAAAAGCCATCGCTGGCCGTCGCTAATCTGAAACAATTTAGCCTTTGCTAGCCGTCGCTAGCCGACGCAAACCTGAGACCTGCAATTTTCAACAGAGATGCTTTTAAGCCTTCCAACCATACAGTAAACGTCATATCTCAATCTCACTTCATTCCCAAATATATAAACTCAATATCACAACCAGTAACATTACATGCAACGTATAATCTCATACATATCATAAATAATTAAAAACACAACGCAAATATCAATATTCACATAAACTTTCGTGAACTAAAACCAATATTATATCAACCAACACAACCATATCTACATAAATACACATGTTCATCAAATCCACAATCGTCATAGTATACAATCATCAATAAAGTATCAACTCGATCAACACATGTCAATAATTACACGACGAAACAATCACAAACAGTCAAGAAAATCCATACCTACTCATCCTCATCGTCATCATCTCCCGACTCATCCCTACCAGGCGTCCTCTCGTGCTCAACTAAAATTGACGCAATCCGTGTGCTCGATTATCCGTAAATTCATATGAAATATTTCCCTCCTCATCCGTGCGCTCGACAACATGTGTGTGAGTGAAGACCTCAGCCAGTGTAGGTTCACAATTATATTTCTGAAACTAAAGTTATATATACAAATGAATAATAATACTGATATGAATAAATTATCTTACATTTCTTTACTAACACATTTTATAACTTCACCAATTCCCTGCGATGTTGTTGGTAGGACTTTGATCCGCCACGGTGCAAAGCAGGATTTTTAGCCCTGTTTGCATGGTTCCGCACCGATAATTCCTATATATTTAAATGCACAATTAACTAAATTAATGCACATAATATATAAATTTTAAATAAAATGTAATAACAAAATGAAATGATATAACTTAACCTCGACTCCGGAGTATCGCATAGCTGCAAGAATTGAGCCCATGCATCAGCTCCCATCCAAGATGGCTTCTTCCCACTCTGTTGGCTTTTGATATGTTGTCTTTATAATTTTTGCGCATTCTTTGGTTCCAGTGGTTGTCAAAAACATCCATGTCCTACGGGTCGACATGAACAGCGACCTACATATTGAAATTGATATTGGTTTGAATTATATACATTGTATTAATTTACAAATAAATTATAAATTTAAACTTATCATCAAGTCGGCGAATATGACATTCTTAATATGATTGGGAATGTCATATGTTTCAACACCTTCAAGCCATAATTTTTTCAGCTCTTCGATTAATGGTTGTAGATAAACATCGATTCCTTATGTCCGATCATCAATGCCAGGGACGATAATAGTGAGAAACATGTATGGACTTTTCATGCACATCCATAGTGGTAAATTATAAGGAGTAACGATAACAGACCAAGATGGATATTTGCTACCAAATTGAGAGAATGGCAAAAACCTATCCATACATAAACAAAGTCTGACATTATGACTCTCTGTAGCAAATGTGGGATACGTCTTATCGAAATATTTCCATGCTTCTCCATCGGATGAATGTGTCAAAGTTCCCTCTGCCTGTCTTCTCACGATGTGCCATCGTATATGACATGCAGGCTGAAGGCGCATATAATCTTTGAAGTCTATGGGTAATTGGTAAATAATGCATTCTCTTGTATGGAATTTCCTTTCCTTTCTTTTTTCTTGGATTATATCTTTCCTCATTACAATATTTGTAGTTCCTAAGATTAATGTCATCTATCCAATACAACATGCACCTTTTATACATGTATCTATCTTTTGGTAAAGCAAACTGAAAGCCGACATAAGTGTTTTCACTTTATAATTACTGTCGCACATCAGATTATTGGGTGACGTACATCGTTTTTCATCTTGTACAACTGCTGTAAATCCAACTTCTGTAAAGTTGAATTTTGATTTCATATTGATGTATTGAGTGGTTACTGATAATTCTGCTCCACTTTTACAACCATCCAACAACAGTCTCTTAGTGGCATCCAATAAATCATAAATTTTTTGCTCCCACATTCGGTTCTTCTTCGACATTGAAGTCTTCATCGTCAACTTAAGCTGTAGGGAACATTGATCGTGCTACATCTTTCACCATATCTTCTATTGAATTCGTTATAACAACATCGACCTCTGAAGAAATAAGATCTGCTATCGGTACAACAAGTTCTCTATGATGATCCCATAAATAATAATTTGACACAAATCCAGATTTATACAAATGTACTTTAACTGTATCTGGTTTCCAATTCTTCAAATGTTGACACTTACTACAAAGGCAACAAAGTTTTTCGTTATATTGATTATTAGATATTGTGAATCTAGTAAATTCGTGTACACCATTGCAGAAATATTCTTTCATCGAGCCTTTCATTCCAGTTTTGACTTCATACATTCAAGTACGGTCGACAAATTATCGAACATTGTTCCTAATTTAAAAAAATAGGTTAGTAATTTCGACAACACTTCACTTCTATTCTATGCACAACTTCTCGCCCAAGTGATATATTGTTGTTGTTTTATTTTCTAAAATAAAGTAAAGTCTTTTAGGACTAAATGCTTCACACACCACACTTTTGTCTAATTTCGACAGCACTTCACTTATCTTCTACGCATAACTTTGCAGGCAAGGAAGTATTTTATTTGTTGTATTTTCTAAAATAAAGTAAAACCTTTTAGGAATAAAGGCTTCACACATCAAACTTCTGTCTAACTTCGACAGCACTTCACTTCTCTTCCTTGCATAACTTTGCATCCAAGAGCAGTATTTTTGTTGTTGTATTTTCTAAAATAAATTAGAACCTTTTGTGACTAAAGGCTTTAATTTGTGGTTTTGTATTTATTATAATAGTACTTAATGCTTATTTTCAAATTAATATTATATTCATCTCAAATTTTTTTAGATAATCAATTTTAGTACAATATTTGTTCTTATATACAAATGTCATAGCTTTTTAGAAAACCGATTTGAGTACATTATTTGTTGTTGTTATATTCATTTGTTAACGTATTGGAAAATCGATTTCCATAGCATATTTCTTGTTGTTATGTTCGTTTCTTAAGTTTAAAGAAAATCGATTTGTGTATAATATTTGTTCTTGTCATATTCATTTCTTAACTTTTTTGAAAATCAAATTGAGTACAATGTTTGTTGTTATCATATTTATTTCTTGATTTTTTTTACAAAATTGATTTTAGTAGAATATTTATTGTTGTTATATTCGTTACTTAACCTTTTAAAAAATCAATTTTATTACAATATTTGTTGTTGTTATCTTCATATCTTAACTTTTTACAAAATCGATTTAAGTATAATATTTCTTAACTTTTTATTAACTAAATTATACGCCTTATAACATATTTTCAAACTCTTTTAACTAATAAAATTTTAATTTACAGATTTTGTAAGCTAAAATTAGAAGTTAGAACTAATAATAACATATTAAAATAAATTAATTTTATACTAAGCACCGACAGTTATAATTAACACATACTAATTAATTAATGAATATTACTTATGTTTAACGGTACCTACTTAGGAGCATATTAATCAATAGCTATACACTAATTTTCGCGTAAACTGTAACAAAATCGTTTTCCACTATAATAAATGTTCGCGTAAACTTATCAATAAGCATATTAATCAATAATACTAATTTTGAATTTTATATCAACCCTAATTTTTAAGTACAAATTAATTAAACAATCAAACCACTTACTAACATCTTCAAATCAACTAACATATTATTATCATAAACTAATAGATAATAATGGTCAATTTCAAATCAATAACCAACTAATTTTCTAAATTAGGGTTTTAATTTTATCTCCACATCAACTAATAAACTACACCATCATCTAATACCATTTAATCTAGCCTATTCAAAACAAAAATACTAATTTTTTTATAAATAGGGTTTAAAGTAATATAACTTAGAAAATGAGGATAAAAATAAGGAAGGAGTGCGCAGCGGCAATAGGTCGTCGGCGTCGGCTAGAGGCGTTTCGAGGAGAAATTGAGAAGAGGAAGAAAGTAAAATGGTGTGGGGGGAATAATGCTGAAACGTCTAAGCTTCGCGGGTTACATTCAAACGGGCGACGGCTTGCGACGACCGCATTTTTTAACCAACTCAAATCGTCGTCACGAGCCGTTGCAAAATGAAACCATTCTAATAGTGATAGAACATCCAAGACTCATCCATATAACGGTGTTATCCCGACTTTTAGAAAGGCCATGATAAGACAGTTCCCTCGATTGGCAGTTATGTACAGATCCGATATGGATGTCGGTAAATTTCGTCTGAGTCCGGATCAAACTACAATTAACAAGACATGACAAGAAAAGCTATGAAAACCTACATTCCAAATTTCAAGTCAATCCGAGGTCATATGCTCAAGATATGATCGATGCAAGCCAAGGGAATCAATTCGTTCGCCTCCATCTGTTCGCATCCATCAAGCTTCCTCTGTTCGTATCCATCAATTGCCTCCATCTGTTCGCATCCATCAGCTTCATCTGTTCATATCCATCAATTGCGTCCATTTGTTCGCATCCATCAAGCTTCATTTGTTCGTATCCATCGATTGCCTCCATTCATTCGTAGCCATCTGTTCGCATCTATCAAGCTTCATCTGGTCGTACCCATCAATTGTCTGCTATTCGTATCCATCACGTACACCCAACTTCGTATCCATTAATTGGAATCAATTCGTATTGATCCCAAAACGTGCAACGATGATCGATACGAATGGTACAACGATGATCGATACGAACAGTGCAACGATGATTGATGCAAACATTGCAACAAACAAAGCAACGATGATCGATTCGAACAGTGCAACGATGATCGATGCGAACAGTGCAACGATGATCGATGCAAATGGTGCAACGATGATCGATGCGAACAATGCAACAATGATCGATTCGAACAAGAAGAGGTGATCGATGCGAACACGATACACTCCAATAAAAGACTTGATCACTCGGCATGAAAAGTGGATCGATCCGAGGAGTTAGCGCCACGTCAACTTGCAAGCACGTGCCCAAAAAGCGATACGAACAGATCGATACGAACTAAATAGCCTACATAAAACCCTAACTTGCATCAATCATAACTCACAGTCTACAGGTCCAAATACCATCAAATTTTCACGGGAGCTTGCGTACAACCTAAAGAATGTTCATGATCGATCTCGACCCAATTGGACAAGATCTTGATCGATACGAAATTCGTTCGTATCGATCACGGATCGAGTCGAAATCACCTGGAATCGATAGCGTAGGCCCACGCACATGCAAGAAGAGGTCTTCCGAGATCTGAGCGAGATATTTGCAGCCTATGCCTATAAATAACATCCCAAGAGCATAAGAAAAGGGGATCTTCTGGTTCTTTTATGCCGCTACTCTGTCGTAATCGTCACTACACTTCAATTGTACTATTTTAATTAGTTGTAACTCATTGTACCCAACGAATAAAAATCAATAAAACAGCAACCCTTCAAAGTGGACGTAGGCTACAACGCCAAACCACTATAAATCGTGTGTTTCTACTACTTTTCTTTGACATTTTGAGTGTTCTTAATATTTATGTTCTCTAAATACTTGCTATCTGAGATCTTTGATAGTGAATGGGTGCTTTCATCGTTAATTGAGTGTGTTTTTTACTATTTTTGACGCAAACAAACAGTAATCCAATAAGTGTCATATTTTACTCTAGTAGTACGTACATCTAACATAAACCATCTTATCGTTGCACTGCATTACAATCATATCCACTATATATAAATATAACTATCCAAAATTACCAACATAGATAATCTTTTCACTATATCTTCCTCTTCTTCACCTTAACCATCAACCTGCCTTTCATTGGGATAATTAAAATAAGCTCATGCTCCTTCTCCTTGTTCACCACCTCACTCACCTCAAACCTCTCCACCATGTCTCCTCCACCACCTTCATCCGTATATAAGCAATGCTCTTCCCTAAACACATTTTCGGCACTACATGGGATGTCGGGTACATGTGGGGGCTCCTCGATTGAAAAACTCCATCCTCATCCAACCACCTCTCCAGCTTAAACTCTTCCCAGCTCCTCCCAGTTCTCCCCCATATTTAGTTTATAAAGAGAGTTAGTAACAACGAAAAATGTACACTAAATACATTAGTAGCATAATTTAAAAACAATAATAAAATTCTTTAGCCAAATTGTATATAGTTCAAATGATAAGTTTATGAGAAAATATTTTCAACTGTGTATTTCACCTGTTGTTAGAGAAAATACTTACCGACCGTACTCACCTACTGTATAAAGGTAATACTTACTGACCTAATTTTATTTATTGATTATTCAAAGTGTAGCAGTAACAATATATTCAACAAATGGTGAGGTAATACTTACTGACCTAATTTTATTTATTGATTATTCAAAGAGTAGCAGTAACAATATATTCAACAAATGGTGACAAAAATCTCTCCTTCAACAATGCCATTTTTTGCCGTAGTCCATGATACTTGAGTAAAGGTGAATATAAATAGTTAGATGTTGAAAAACAATGTTCCTTATAATTTAAGGGACATAAAATGCCACTTTGTTCTTGCTGTATTTAAGAATTGTTCTTCTGTTTCCCTCAAATTAGTATGGTTGAAAGCAGGTCAGTTCCTATATTCCCAAAACTCATGGTTTTTCTTTCCCGCTCAATTTCCACCATTCATTATTGCCTAATTAATTAAATCAGATAATTGATTTAATGGAATAAATAGTTGTGGTGGCATGAAATTGTGAACACATGACTTCTAAAGATAGAGAAATTGGACCCGGTTGGAAGGATTAAATAGTTACAAAAATAAGTTAAATTTTCATTACTACAAAAAAGATAAAAAATGAAAGCATAAGGTTGCATGTATTTAGTAGGCCATGAGGTCAGTTGGATGACAGCTTATATCTCAATCAACCAGACATGTTAATATATATATATATATATATATAATACAATGCATGCAAATAAAAACGAAAAATAACAGTGGCTATAGGAAAAGAATCGTTGAACAAAAAAATAGACAATTTTTTTACAAAGCTTGGCAGCCATGGCTGCCTTTACAAATCTGTTGAATAATCCAATATACAACCTTGATCAGTTAGAGGGGTCATCAAATTCTTCTCCATCAAACTCTCCTCCACCTTCGCCGATTCTAGTGCCGCCGCCGCCACCACTTTCTGATAAAATAACATCTGCCATTGATGAAGAAGGCTTTGAAATTGTCGAAAGAAGGAAACCTAAACTGTTGAATAAAGGTGCTGCCATTGTAGAAACCCATCAGAATATCCTGAAACAAGTGAATCAATCAAAATAGCCTTCCAGAATTGTAAATCAGGGGCCATATAATTCAAGAAACATTGTGAATGAAAGAATCTCATCAAGAAATGTTGCAAGAAACAGTCAGAAATAGATGTATGCTTTAAATCAGCACAGAAATTCAAGAATTTATCCAAGAAACCCTCAATTTAGGGAAAATTCAGTAACTCAAATAAACACTCACCAAAGTAAGCCTTCTTCATGGGCAGAGATGATCAAAAAAGGAGGTTCAAACACTGAATTTGACCTCAAGTATATTGCTCCTCTCTCCATCAATGACAAGAAGATAGTGGTGGTGAGTGTGGAGGCCAGCAAAAGGGCAGATAGTAAATGGTACTTCTCAGTTCTTGCCTATGTTTTTGGCAATAGACCTGCTTATCATCATTTCAAGGCTGTAATTGCCAAATTCTGTAAACCCACGGGTAATTTCGACATTTTTACTCGAAATAATGGTTTTTATTAATCAGATTTTCCAATGCTTCTGATTGTGATAATGCTATTAACGGGGGGGCATTTTTCATAAATGGAAAACTGATTATTATGAAAAAATGGAGCAGTAAAATCAAGCTTGACAGGAATTTACTTTCCTCTATGCCTATTTGGATCAAATTGCCCGAGTTAAATCTTAGACTGTGGGATAGTGAGATTTTAAGTGCAACTACTAGTGTAGTTGGCACTCCCCTTAAATTGGATGAACATACTGCAAAAGAAACTAGACTTTCTTTTGCTAGAATACTTGTGGAAATAAATGCAGATTCTGATTTACCAAAAGAGGCTACTATATCATTCCATGATGCCGAAAACTTGATTCAAAATATTGAATATGAATGGATTCCCCCTAGATGTAAAACATGTTCATGTTTTGGTTATTCTCTGGAAAATTGTGATTCGAAATTGGTTTGGAAAGAAAAACAAAGTATGCAAGGAAAAGCTACTATTAACCCCAACATCTTTCCAGAACAAGAAAGTGAGCTTGCTAATACAACAACTCTTCTTTATAACAAGGAAAATATTTCTCAGCATCATGAAGACAAAGCTGGTCAGATTATCATCTTTGAGGATTCATCTAATGTGCAAAAATCAATTTTAGGAAAAGATTCTCAAACAAGCAGCAAAGATCAAATAAAAATTAGTAATGAGGATGGTATCTCTTCTAAACCATCGGAAATTACAAAAAAAACCAATGAAATCATTACTGTGCCTCAAATATCAAACACAGAAGATTCGACTGTACAAGCAAAAGTTATAAAAAATCAATCAGTAGAGGAGTCCTCAGTTGCAGAAGCAATGAATCTAGATGATAGTTCTATCATTAACAACTTACTTAGTAAGGAACCTTCAGAAAATCACATCAACTATTTAGCTCCTCACTTATCTACAATTACCAAAAATCCAATCTCTGATCTTAGCATTCAAAAAGCTATCAGTTTAGTCTCAAACCCAGCATCTACCTCAAGAAAAATAGAAAAGAAGTGAAAGAAAAAAGGGAAAAAAGAAAAAGCAAAATGAAAAGCATAAAAGAAATTGTAAATAATGAAAGTCCAGAAGAAACAGAAGACAGTGAATTCAAAAGGAAGTATATCATCAAAAACTCCAAGTGAGAAGATCAACTGAAAGCAATAAATAAAACCTCATACAAAAAGAAAGGAAGGAGGATTGAGTCTCTTGAAGAAGAGGGCGGTCACAGTGCATAAGTTGTTACTGTTAATAGTATCCTTTGGTGTATCCTTTTTGTTTTTTATTTACACTTTTATTTTTTCTGTTAATTATATGACAATTATCTCTTGGAATGTTAGAGGCCTTAATTCCCCTATTAGAAGATTAGACTTGTCTAATCTTCTATTGTCAACAAATCCTATTATTGTTGTTTTACTAGAACATAAATTAGATAATTCAAAAATCACTTTTCTTTAGTTAAAAATTTTGAATAACTGGAGTATTATAAATAATAATTAAATGGGAGCTTTTGGTAGAATTATGGTCATATGGAACCCTAAAATTTGGGACATTTATCAACATTTTATAAATTTTCAATTTATTCATTGTAAATGCACAAATAAAGGTGGTTTTCAAATTGAAATTACTTTTGTTTATGCTTCTAACAGTGAAACTGAAAGAGATTCTCTCTGGAAAAACCTTGAAATAATTAATGCAAACATGAGAAATCCATGGATTATTATGGGTGATTTTAACACTGTTATGCATGGTTTTGAAAAATGAGGGGGAATTCCTATCCCCTTCAAAAAATTAGAAAAACTCAATATATTTTTTATTAAAACTGGTCTTTATGAGCCAACAATATTTGGAAATAAATATACTTGGAAATCTGGTATATTTAGATATATACATTGCAAATTAGACAGAATTTTAATTAATCAAAAATTCACAAAAATTTTCAAAGATTTCAAATGCCTTACTCTTCCCCAAACCGCAAGCGATCATACTCCTATCCAAATATATTTTAATTATAATAATAATATTACTAAAAAGAATATCCCTTTTAGATTAGTGAATTGTTGGGTTTATGAGAACAATTATAGAGAGACTGCTAAAAATAGTCTTTCTACAAATGTAGTGGGCACTGCCCAATACAAATTAGTAAGCTGCTCCAAATTACTAAAGGCAAATTGAAAATTTAGAATAAAAACAGAACTAATAAAGACATTAAAACTCTAAGGGAAGAATGTGAATTAAGACAGAATGTTTTGGATAATAATTGCTCAGACAGTGATAATATCATCAAAATTTTCAATGCCCAAAATAATCTAGCCAAATCTCTCCATGTGCAATCAATAAATTTAAGGCAGAAAGTAAAAATAGACTGGTTAAATAATGGGAATGAAGCCAGTAAATTCTTTTATGCTAAAATGTCTAATAGAAAATATAGAAATGATATTGGTAAAATCATTGATATTAATGGTAATACTTTAAATAATATGTCTTGTATAGAAAAAGAAGCTATTAATTATTTTACTATTCTATATAATAATAATTCTTCATCTAATGATTTTTCAAATATCGAGCCTAAATTCAAATTAAATGGCAACAGTCAAGAAATTCTTTTGGCCCCAATTAGAATTGAGGAAACTAAAAATATCATTTTTAACTCAAATAATGATAAGAGCCCGGGCCCTGATGGCTTTGGTGCTAAATTTTATCAAACACACTGGGATGAGATTAAAAATCTCTTATTTGACTTAATTTCTGAATTTTTAGGACTGGGAAACTTTTAAAAAAATCTAAATCATACTTTCATTACTTTAGTTCCAAAAATTCCCATTCCTAATAGTTTAGAAGATTATAGGCCTATAGCCTGCTGCAACTTTATATATAAGATTATTTCTAGTATTCTTAGTAGCAGGATTAAAATATTTTTAAAACATTTAATCTTTGAAAACCAAAGTGCACTCATCCCTGGTAGGCTCATTATTGAAAACACATTGTTAGCACATGAACTAATTAGAAACTTCAACCATAATAGCAAAAATCTCATGTGTGTTAAAATAGATTTACATAAAGCTTTTGACAAAATTAATAGATAATTTATTATACAAATGACGAAACAAATGAGATTTTGTAATGAATTTTATGCTCTTATCTATGAATGTATTAGTAAAGTGTCTTACTCTATTTTGATTAATGGTTCTCCTAATGGGTTTATACATGGCAACAGGGTATTAGACAAGGAGACCCGCTGTCTCCATATCTATTTACTGTTGTTATGGAGTATTTCATAATTCTTATGGAAACAGAACTAACAAAAGGAAATATAAAACCCATTAATAGAACCAAGCTATACATTACTCATTTGCTATATGCTGATGATTTACTTATTTTCTTAAATGCAGACACACAAAGTGCAAAATCTATAGCAAACATCTTTGCCAAATTAAAAGATAATGTTGGTCTGAAAGTTAATGATTTCAAAAGCAAAATCTATTTTAGTAAAGGGTGTGTTAATAAATTGGACATTTTAAACATCTTAAAATTTAAAGAGAGTAATCTTCCAGTCAAATATCTGGGATTACCTCTCAGTGCTAATCAAGTCAATGATCAAGACTGCACAAGATTATTGGATATAATACAGGCTAGATTTGAAGGGTGGGCTAGCAAACTTTTGTCAACTGCAGGCAGAATTGAACTTACTCACACTGTCATCATTGCAATTATTATGTATTGGATCCAAGCACACAATATCCCAGCAAAAGCTATTCACAAAATTGAAAAAATTTGTGCAAATTTCATTTGGAATGGAAAGCATCATAAAATTTCTTGGGACAAAATTTATAAATCAAAGAAAGCTGGAGGCTTAGGCATAAGGAATATCAATGACCTAAGGGAAGTTGCAATCTCAAAGTATCTCAAAAACAAGAATTTTTGGACAACTGGTATTGAGAATCACCATTCTTTTGTTTGGAAAAACATACTCAAAAGCAGGGATACTGGAATTAAACTTCTGGAAAGAAAATTTAAAAATGGAGATCAAACAGACCTATGGTTTGACCCATGGATCTTTGGAAAATCCTTAGTTAGTCTTGTGGGGTGGAATAATTTATATATATTTGGTGAAGTCATTGGAAAAGTTAGTACCATCATCCAAAATGGTAGGTGGAATGCAATGACACATCCAGCTACATCTATTTTTAAACCTGCCATTCAAAATATCTCTATTGACCCAAACCTCCAAAATGATAAATGGGAATGGAAATTATCTTCAAAAGGTACTTTCTCTTTCAAAAAAACATTGGAGTTTATAAAAGGTTATGAAACAGAGGTTGATTGGCACAATGTTATTTGGAGTAAATCAAACTATCCAAAAAATGTCTCACTGTGCCTATTTTGCAATTATTAATAGACTCCCCACTAGAGACAGATGTCTAAAGTGGAAAAAAAGGGAAACATTATGTCTTCTTTGAAAAAATGAGACAGAGAGTATTGATCATCTGTTTTTCGATTGCATTTATTCAAAGCATGTTTGGTTCATTGCCAAAACAAAACTTAAAATCAATCAAAATCAAGCTGTTCAAAGCATCAGAGAAAGCATCAATTATACCTAACAAAACTTTAAAGAAAAATCCAAGGAATTCAAAAAAGCAAGCATTGTGCTCACAGAATCCATTTTTCATATCTGGAAAGAAAGAAATCAAAGGCTACACTCTCAAAAGGAAATGGAAAGCATTCAACTATGGAAAAAAAATTGAATTGGACAGTAAAACCCTTCTCAATAAACATAGAAATTAAAGAGCTCAATGAGAAAATCCAAACTGGAAAATGGATAAATATGAAGAGTATCTAGAATCTTTCTTCCAGTGTGGGAAAACCATTAATGATTCTCCCAACATAGGTCTGCTTCATCACAAAGAAAGCTATAGAATGGAAAAGCCCATGACTGATATTGTATCCACCGGTGATCCTCTCAATACTGGAAGGGGCGGCTTTCACCAACACAATAGGATTTTTTCCTATAACACAAAGGGAAGTTATCTTAATACTAATACATATTGTACTAAAGTTAACAAGTATTCGAATTCTAATGTTTTTTATCAAGTACCTGATAGGGGAAAAAGATACTGCGCATCCAATATTGGAGATTCGGTAGATAGTATTCTACATATGGACAAATATTAGCAACTGATCATCAATAATCAGATAGTGGATGAAAACTATTACTGCAGTAACATCAACAGTCAGATTTATCACTTATCTGAATGGGATAAAGGGGAAAGCAGCTTCAACAATTGCAACATTCAAAAGGAGCTGATCCCTATCAACCTCAAAAGCAACTACAACAGCCAAAAAAAGCCGTCTTTTTTCGACTCTGAAGCTACTTGTATTCATCAATATAAGAATCAGAGTTATACGAAGTATTCTGCCCAAAGACATGCCACCGACAGCAGTATTATATACCATGGCGATAAAGTTACTAATTTTGCTACCTCTGCCATAGATCCCTCAGATCTAAAGCTTGAAGCTTTTCTAACCAACAAAGCTAGCTATTACAAGGAAGATGAAGCAAAAACTGCTCATTCGAGTCAATCTTGCCCAATTCTCAAGCTCGCAAATCAGCGCCGCAAAGACAAGAAGGATTGGAAGCCTCCCTGAATTTCTTATCTCATTCTTACCGAGTCTCGGATGGCTGAAAGCCTAAAGATGTAGCTTCCGCCATTCTTTTTTATTTCTCGTTTTTTTTTTGTGGAGGCGCTGTTTGCTTAGGGTTTGCATTTCATTGTTTTGTTGGATCTGTATTCGGGTTTTTTTACCCGCTACTCTTTATTTGGGCTGGGCCCTGTTTTTACAAAGTTTCAAAAAAAACGAAAAATTAGGGATCCACTTGGCAATAAAGCAAATCTCATTTTTTATTATGATTATCTACTGATCAATTAGAAATGTATAAAATAAAGTGATGTTTAGCTAGCCTGACCTTAGATATAGAAAGAGATAAAAGTTGTTGAAAAAGTAGAAATAATTGATAGTCTGTATATTTCAACTATGTATAGTTCAACAGTATGTTTCACTGAGAAGTTACGAGCATATTAAATTTTATAAACATCTGTTGCTACCAAAATTGCGAGTATTAGAGGTAGCAAATTAGGGGCTCATTAAGAATTGTGCCCCTGTAATCATTCATTAGAGGCAAATAAATTTTTGCTCCCTAATATTAAGAAGGTCGGCCATTATAAATGCACCTATCTATTACTTGTGTAGAACAACACATAGCCAATCTGCCATCCTGGTTTCCAACATTTCAAAATAAACAAATTCTGTTCCTCTTCCACTTTTCTTTTCGCGTAATAAAAGTACTGTGCTATATACATGAGTTTAGGATTAGGTATGTAGATGCTATTTTTTAGGACCAATTGATAGATGCACTGAGTTTAGAAACAGATATGCAGAAGCTATTTTTTAGGACCAATTAGTGGAGAAGTTTTTTGAAGAATTATATATAAAGAGCAATTTTAAAACATCACAGTCGGACCAAAAGATTGCGCTTTCAAACCAACTATTAATAAAGAAAAAGATAAAGTAATAAATAAATTTAGGGACATCACCTGGAACCTATACTCATAAAAGTTAACAACATAAAAGTTAATATACTTCATTCTCTATTATGATAGAAAATTCTTAAAATCTCACAACCAAGTGAGATGATAATTTTAATATAGGTAAAGCTGCTACATGCAAATGATATAGTAGCGACAAAAGGAAAAGAACTTTATGGATGTTTTTCATCACCCAGGAGTATGGAAAATAACTCAAGTTATGTTACTTAGATTGTTAATATATTAAATTGATCTATTAAGTTGTTAAATTTATAAGTATAAAACGGGTACGTGTGTTCCTTTGCACCTTCAATGTAAAATTTTAACCAAAGTTTCAACTTAAACTATCAAAGCACTTGAGTACTGACTTAAAACTAAAAAAAGGTTGCAGCTTAACATTGCTTTTTAATTATTTATGAGAAGACTGCTCCCATCGAGACTCTTCATGGTAGTGATTCCATCTAAGAATAATAAATAAAAAGGGATGTTTAATTTATTTTTTCTATTTATTTAGGGCTAATTTATGTTATATATTAAAACAACTTGTAAGTGGTTCTAGCAAAGTTATGCCCATATAGTCTTTAGAAGCTATTGTTACTAGGCAAATGCTGATATGAGATTAACCTCATATTCTAAATTAGGAGGGTGGGCAGTCACTAAACTTAAATAACTAACTTATTCAAATAACTAACTACCTAATGCAATGTCTATAGTCCATGATCATGCAATCTTATAGATTTTACGTGAGTTTAACCTTAGAATAACGGGCCTATGGTTAAAAAATATCAACTAATCATAAATGATCATATTCCTTGGTAATTTAATATTCACATTACTGATATACCACACTATCTTTAAAATTGCCAAATCGGAAAGTCCAACCTGTTCAAAACTTACAGTTCAAAGTAATAGTGCAAATAGAGAAAGCTCTGAGGTGATAAAGTGTGACGACCCGGAATTTTTGAGCATTTGAAATTGGACTAATTAATTGATTTTAAATATTTAAAAGTTAGTTTCTAACTTGAATTTAAAATATCACTATTTATTTGATAATTAAATTATTGAATTAAATAATTTGAAGTTGGGTATGTTGAATCTGAAGCTTTAAGCCTGTTAAAAATAATTTGAAGGTTTGTAAAATTTATATTGATAGCACTGAAGATAGTAAAAGCGTTAAATTCGAATTTGGAAGCGTTTTGTTATGTTTTGAAATTATATCGTTTAATTCGATATTTAAAAAAATAGCCTTCCGAGGCATAGTCTCGGATTTCAACAAAACCAGTTCCATTGGATTCGTAATATTGTATTATTATCGGATTTCAAATTTCGTATTGATCGGAGTTGTTGTGTGAGCGTACGATATATAAACGCGCTAAATTTATATAGAAAATTTAATATAATAACTGGATTCAAAAAGCTATTTTCCCCATACGATCGAATTAGGACTCGAAACTTTTTCCATTGCGTTCGGAATAGGGGTTTAACATTATAAACACCTAGCGGTACATCTTGGAAGGAGGTCGAGATATTGAGTTGCGAATTTCGAGACGATTAAAATTTTAATAAAATATGTATAAAAATTGATTTGATAATTTATAGCACATCAGACCTTTATCATTTCAAATCAGAGCTTTTTCAATACTTAGAACACTGTTCCCCCACTCATATACGCATGGCTTACTCCACACGCTAAGTATCTTTCCTTTCTCTGTAGATTGCAACCAATCTTGTCTCCCTCTTCTTTATACCCACGATACCGAACTTAGTCAAAAAAAGGGAGAGTTAGTTCAAAAATCAAAAAAATGGCGAACAAAGACCATCGCATTCATTCCTTTTTCCCCTTCTCAATTAAAAACCGACAGTAAAAAGAGTAGCCTTACTGGCAAGCAAGGGAACGGGGCGAGTCATGGCAGTTAGGGCTTCATTTTAGGGGTGGCGGCGATTCGAATTGCGCGAGGCCTGGGTAGGTAGCTCGAAGGCGCCACGAGGTCGATTTCGTCATTGGTTGCGTGTCTGATGTGAGGGCGTAGTGATGTCGAGTCACGTGGAGGCTTGTGGCACGACGAGCGATGGAAGTTCGCGAGCTCGAGGCTGTCTTAGTTTGGGATTTGAAGTCTCGGGGTTCTTGTTTGTGGCCGCGATTGATTGTCGTGAACAACAAGGCAGCGACCATGCGAGGTGGCGCCGCGTGGAGGGAGAGCGACGGTGGCATGTGCTAGGGTTTCGTGCTCGTTGATTTCTAGGGTTGGTGGCTGTGATTTTGTTTCCTGGAACGAATTGATAAGCTAACCGTACAGATTCCTTTTTCATCAATTTAAATATATATATATATATATATATATATGTTCAGAAATTTAGGATAAGAAAAGGAAATTATTATATATATATATATATATTTACAATAAGAGTTATAGACTATTTTGAAATTATTGGGTATTCAGTTTAAAAAAAAGAGTTACTGTGATTGATTTTAGACAGATAAGAATTTTTTTTTGCTGGTCTTGTTGAATGGATTTATTATAAAAAAATATAAAATATAAATATATTAAGATTTAAAAGCAGAAAATTGCCTGGTTTGAAGAAAAAAATGGTAAATGAAGATACATATAGTTTTGGGAAATCATGTTTAATCAGGATTTGGAAAGGTAAATTATATATATATATATATATATATATATATTTACAGGAAATAGGAAATTATTTTGATAAATTGGGAAAAGAAAATAAATAAATATAGATGACTAGTTTGGATTAAATTGTTGGTCAACTAAATTTATTAAATGGTAAATTTTTATAGTTTCTCTCAGAAGTTAATAAGTCGTATAATGATTATACAAGGTCATTAATCATGAGAATCAAGTTAGGGATGAAGTGGACTACTACTAGGAAGGTGAGTTAATCTCACTCATCTGGTTATAATTTAAATTTAAATAGTTAAACTTAAATAATTAATTGAATGACTGAATTGTTTGGATGTGTTATACTATAGTATATAATATATCTTGGAATGTTGTTTTCCCACATTATATAGCGGATGAGACCCTATGCGCCGCATAATAGCGGATGATTATATATAAAAACTCATATACCGCGATATTCCACCTGAAGTGGAATTGGTATCGTATGTTGTGCTAACATCTATGGATGCAGGGAAAACAGGTTGAAGGGATCCAACTAGATTCCTCAACATTTATTTAAATTATTTAATATTCTCTGTTGTGATTATTTGATATTCTATGATGAATTATATTGGTATATTGAATGCTATGTTTGATTGAATATATTTGGGTATAATGAGTTACCAAAAAAATATACATAAATTGGATTTTGGAAAGAAAATAAAAGAAGTGAATTTGTAAGCGAAATAATTATAGAAAATTTGAATGAATTTAAGAATGAATTGAAAAGGAGTAAAAGTGATTTTAAAATTCTAATAAATAAATTTCGAGTATGGAAAGAGGATTTTGAATAAACAGAGAAATAATTACTTTTAAACCTTTAGTAACATTATTTAAAGGAACAAAGAATTTATTTTAAAAATCCAAGTTAAATTTATTGAAACAGATAAAGAAGGAATTTATTTTAAAATGGAGTAAATTGGAAATAAAATTTGTAAATTGATTCAAGTGTTTGAAATTGGAAATTTAAAGGAGGATGTGGCTATGGAATTTATAAACTGGGTTTATAAAAGTAAAGAAAAATATATCAGAGGATATTTGGAAAGAATAAATTCAAGGTGGGAATTTATTAAAGGAAATGAGAAAATTTGTTTAAAAATAAACAGTGATTTATTTTTAAAAAAAGTGAAGAGAAGTATATTTTCCTGGATGGCCAAGTACTTTTCAAAGAATTTTTTAAATATAAGTTAAAGTTTTAATGTTGTTTTAAAAAGCATGTTCTAAAAAATTTATTATTTCTAAATGTTTTAATTCTGAAGTAAGTATTTTTCAATCTATTATCGTAGTAATTATTTAAAAGTAACTTAGTATTTTGTTTAAAAGGAGAAAATCTAGTTTTATATTTTATTAAGTAACCTTATTTTAAATACTCCTAAAGTACTATTTTCAATTATGTATTAAAGTAGTTTTCTAAATTTAAATGTGAAAGCATATTTTACAAAAAAGTGTTTTTAAATTATTTTAAAAATCTAAAGTTTTGTGCTTGGTGATTTCAGTGGAAATAGAAAATATTTGGGGAAAGTTTATTTTGTAAAAGGAAGGTAATTTGAAACTGATTTCAAAAGGGTTGAAAGTGGAAATGTATCTTGCGAAGATATTTTGAGAATAATAAATAATATGGAGAAATTATTTATGTCGATGGTTGTTGTGAATGTTAATTGATAGTTAAATAACCGACTATCAATATTGGCCAAATGCGCTGATCGTTTCGATGAGACCGAGATCGGGATTTATTTCTCGAAAACCACTTCGATTCGGTTTGTACGTTTTCGTGGAAAGCGAGTTTGGATTCGAAGATGGAGCAGTGAAGTGCAAGGGCTAGTCGCTACTAATCCTGAGGATATTTCCAAAATAGATGTAGTAGGAATAATGCCTTCGGTTCCGTTCGAACCCGGGACGGACTTGTATGGATGAATGCTTTCGGAACATCTTCAGGTGGACAATGGGCATTCTAAGGGATATGTTCTAAAAGGTAACGCTTAGCCTCAAGCTTCATCAACCGGGAATGACTGAAAATCAGGGGTTATGCAGCAAGGCTTGGTGGACAGCACCCATTTCCGGGTAAGGTCATCCCTGTCTAGATGTCCCTTTTTATTTCGGCTTAGACGTGCGGTTGCCGATCCCAACCGTGGGGTGATCTTACTCGGGATTATCCAGTAAGGGATAGTCTGGGTCTTGTGTTGCAGGGGAGTTAGGGTGGCTCCTCGGTATGCTGATCTAGACCAGGTACCGTGACAGGTGGTACCCCAGTGCGTAGTCAGTAGTTGGAAATCCATTCTCTCTACGCGCCTTTTACGAGTTTTGTTTGTATTACCCACTCTGTGGCTAGTAGCTGGAATTTAGTAGATGTAACAATTTTGGCTTTTTTAATAAGTATTTGTATATAGACCCTATTATAATATCAGAAGATTTTAATAAAAAGTGTTTAAGCTATCGTAAGGTAAAAATCCGACATGTTTATTTGTGGCGTGGTCTTATGAGATGCTTTTGTTTTCAAAAGGATTTTTGAAACTTTAATATTCAATTTGAGTGTGATTTCTCACGCTGGTATTTCAGAATGACTCGGGTGTTATTTAACTATAATGCTCGGGTCAGACCGAGTATTATAGAATTCAGGAAAGGATGTTGTGGTGCTCAGGAGACGAGCTGGATAGCGATACGTACTTCCGTACTTGCTATTATTATCCCGCTGTGTATCCAGTTGTATGTTATTGATGTTGTTAAACTCTGATGATGTACTCTGATGATGTATGTATAAACAGATATAGTATTTGTTTTTGTGTAAAGATCATTGAATATCTATTATATTTTATTCCGCTGCGATGGTTAGATTCTGATGTTGTTTTCTATTTTCTTCTTCTACCTCTTCTTTAACCCTAATGGTTCGTATTTATATTCAACTTGAGTTGATTGATGTAGAATAGTGTTGACTCAAGGGGTATGGATTTGCGGGCTGTTACAGTTGGTATCAGAGCTTAGGTTGGTGATAACCTTGGCTCTGGTGGGAATTACTCAAATAGAGTCTGTAGTACTCTAGAATGAGTTTGAGCATATTAATATGTATGAGTGTGTATTTTTTAGTGAATATAAATTGTTTTAATATTGTGTTGATTGATTTATTGAGTGGCATATGAACCTTCATCGGCACAGTCTGGACAACTGTATCGAAGGGGTTTCTAAACACTTGAATAGAACAATTGACGCGGTATTGTTTTAAATGTGGGTGAATGAAATAATTTTACCCAAAATATATTTTGATATAAAGAAAAGTTTTTGTAAACTATTTTAGCTAATATATGGTTGGTTGGATGTTAGGAAGAATAATATTAAATTATTATCATTGTTGTGTAAAAATTTAACTAGAAATTGAAAATATAACCAAAGATTAAGGAAATAAATTCATTTATAAAATGAAATTTATAAATGTGAATTATAAATGTGATTTATAAATTGAAATGTAGACAAATGGGAATTGGTAATGAGCATAAACTATGCAAATGAATTATAGTTAAAATTTGATTTAAACCTGAATTTGAAAATTTAAAATCCTGGAGATCTTGGAAAGTGTTTTCGAAGTGTTTTGAAGACAAATAATAGCATTATTGTTTTAAAAGTATTTCTGGAAGGAAATTGTTTCAAATAAATTTTAGGAAGGGATATAGCATTGAATTCACTTCAGTCGTTGGAAAAAAACTTCGGTGATGACGGCAGCATCATCGATGTTCATTTTCGAGTTTCTAAGTGACGAATTGCTGCCAAATTGATTTGTTCAGAAAAAATAGTTTGTTTTTGAAATTTCAAAGGAAATTTGTTGGGGATAAAAACCAGGATTGGTTTAAATTTTTGAGAAGTGTGATTTGAGATGTTGGATATTTCAAAATGATTTGAAACCAAAAGCCGGGTGTTTAAAAATCCTAATGAGATAGGTTGTAAGCTTATAAATTGAGGTGATTTTTAAACCAGGAAGGAAATATGAGCTTTCTTTGAATGTTGGAATTAAAATTTAAAGCGAAAGTTAAAAATATAATTAACTTAGATTGGGGAAGAAAATTGAATCAAATTGAATTAAATAAATCTGAGTTGAAATAGAATTGAATTGGGATAAAATTTAGTTGAGTTATGGATGATATTGAATGGAATTAGATTCTTACTTTAATAAATGGAAGTAAGTTGGATAAGAATTGGATTGGAATAAATGAATTAAAGTAGCTGTGATGCCCCACCTCTATACCCACGCTAGCCAAGAACACTACGATGTAGCGCTGTCAACTAGCACGGAGAATAAGGCTGTTGAGGGGCGACCATCCATGTAACATCTTTGTGCGAGCACCGTTATGTCAGATAATATATCATGCATTTCATTTAAGGCGGAAGTCCGACATACCGATACAAACTCAAAGCTATCACACGGTGGCTATAAATAATCTTCGAAAACAAACATAGAAATAAGCATAACACAAATCAGTCAGAAACATCCATATCACAAAGGCGGAAGAAGATATGAATATATAACTAACACATGAAAGTGTACATCAGAGTAGTGGTCAAAAAGATCCACAATAATACAAAAGAATAGCAACACGTGCTATACAAAAGAATACAACTATGAGTCTATATCTCAAGTGTATACAACAAAAATTGCTAATCTAAATAGTTAGCCAAAAGTCAGAGTAATGAATCCCTGGGGAGAAGTCAAGCAGAAGCACCTATAACATCTCGGTCTGACCCGAGTATTATTTAAGAAAATAATAAACGGATCAGTCTAGCTATAAGTATCAGATGACATGGTATAAAATAAAAGATATGGCATAACATAAAATATCCATACTGACATACTACTATAAGTATGCAAATGATGATCAACAAAAGATCAATCAATAAGAGATAAATCAATATCACAAGAATCTTCTCAAAGATCCAAAGAGGGCATCATACCCTAAACTTGTACTCATAACAACTCAATGACATAAATTCCAGAAATCAACACAAGAAATCCAGAAATCACAGAAAAAGGGAAAGAGGCCTATCACATGACGGTCCGAAGACCATGGGGAGCTACCCCATATGGGTGAGTCGGAATCACCCTGATGAGGTCTAGGCTAACCAAAAAGCAAAAAGGTATGTGTGAGTGGACTCACACAAATGGTGTCTAGCCTAACCTCGCAACGAAAAGGTATGTGTGAGTGGAATCACACAAATGGTGTCTAGGCTAACCAAAAAGCAAAAAGGTATGTGTGAATGGAATCACACAAATGGTGTCTAGCCTAACCAGGAAGCAAACAAAGAGACATCGCACAATTGCTAGCCTAAATCACAAAATGATCGTCATGATCAACGAGAAGTGTCAATTACACTAAGCTAGTAAATATAAAAGTTTAGCTTCATGTCCCATAACCACTTGCTTAACTCAAATATTTACGAACAAACTGTAGATCTTCACTAGAAAATTGTCACAAAAAGGTTCAATCGAACAAGTCCAAGAGTTAACCGATGAAGCAAACGCAAGTATTTCATACCACTTGTTTTACTAAGCCGTTTAATTCAATTTCTCATATGAGTGAGGTAAAGGTTTGTATATACTAGTAGATTGGAAAATGGTTTAAGAAAAGAGCTTTGTTATTGAAAATAGAGTTGAAATCATTTTGTTGAAAGAGTTTTGATATTTACTACTAGTATTGAAACCTTCATACTTTAAAGTGACAAATTATAGAAGTGATTGTAGAAACAATCAATCATAAAAATTCACATTCGAAGACGTGAATAAAATCCAAAGAAACCGATAAAGAATCCATCGAAATAGATATTCAAAAATCCATAAAATCGACCGAGAAGCCCAAGATAGTTTGTCTCAAAGAATGGTCAACTCAGCATCTCAACAAAGCAAGTTCTATTGAATGTTTTTCAGATAAGATCCCCTACGGAGGGGGGGGTCCAGGGGGGTGGCAACCCACCTAGGTGGGGGTGCGGGGGCAACACCCCTGCTACGGGGTTCGACCTGCCCGGTCAGGTCGCGGGGGTCCAGGGGGCAGCACCCCCGGCGAGGTGCGGGGCAGCGCCCCATCCAAAACGGTACGACCTAGTGAAGACCTAAGGGAGGATAGGATCGAGCGACTTAAGAGGCTCACGACCTATCATTAGCACGGTCGAGCGACCTAAATAGAACGGCCTAAGGTTGAAGGCCTAGCGACCTAATGTCCAGCGACCTACGACCTAATGGGTTCAAGCAGGGTCAAAGTGAACGACCCAACGGCACGCGACCTAAGGGGTTTATCACTCGAGCGACCTAACGGTTTAACCCCCAAGCGACCTAATAGAGGCGAGCGACCTAAGGAACTCGCGACCTAACATTTGCACAGGTCGAGCGACCTAAGTAATGCCACCAAACAAGGCTATGCGACCTAAGGAAGCAAACGACCTAAAGGCATGCGACCTAAGGATAAAGTGGCCTGAAGGAAGTGGCTCGACCTAAGGTGGACGACCTAACACGGTCATGTGACCTAAGTGGTCAGGCGACCTAAATGGTCAGGCGACCTAAAATGGTGAATGGTCGAGCGAACTAACGGTGCCACGACCTAATGGTGAGCGACCTAATGGAGCGACCTAGGTCCAACGACCTAGTGCAGAACAAGCCAAGGCCGAACGACCTAAGGCCTAAAGTGGAGCGACCTAGGGCCAAGCGACCTATGACCTACGACCTAACGACTCAAAGGCCGAGCGACCTAACATTGCAGAACGATTTAAGGCCAGAAACAAAGCAAACGACCTACGACCTAGTGCCGAGCGACCTCCGACCAACGACCTACGACTTAAGGGCGAACGAAATATGTAGGCCGAGACTTTTCCATGCGAACGACCTAGCATAGGCAGAACGAACTAAGTGCAGTTTTTCGCCTAAAACACCAAAAATTGGAGTTTTTCACCAATTCAATCCAAACCAAATGCAAATGTACATGCTAAAGTGATGGGGAATCATTTCCAACAGTCCAATATAGTTATAGACTAGAATTGTGAGATAAAAATCTCACCTTTTTCACCAAAAACCAATGAAAATGAAGAACAAAGCAAGCAAGAATCAATCCCTCTTCAATCCCAATGCAAGAAGCCGGAATCCAATGTCTTCTTGTTGAATTTGGAGTTGAATGATGGATTTGAAGTTGAATTTGAGCTTGGAGTTTTAATTTCCCATTCCCACTACCATTTTTGAAGAAGCTTTAAGGTTTAAAGCAATTAGAAAGTTATGAAGAGGAGAGGGTGGAGTTTGGGTTTAATAGGTTAAAAGCCCAACTAATGGTCTCAAGTGAAAAAGTGGTGAAATTCCACCAACTCCAAACATATCAATGCTTATACTTAAAAAAAGTTGCAAACGGCGTTTCGAACTCAATGGAAGTGGTCTCAAGTCCAAATTTGAACGTATGCAAAAAAGTAGCTTTTCGGACTATAATCCGACTAACGATAAAATATTTAAATAAAATATTTAAATATAAAATCGATAAATATACGGGTTGTTACAGTAACTTATAAAAGAATTAAAAATCCATAGAATAAAATATACTTGGGCTATAAATAGGCGTAAATCTTGAGTTAAAAATAAAAGATGAATATATTCAAGCCTAAAATGAATGGAAATGTGTAAAATAATAAATTGTGACTTATAAAATTAAAAAGTGGGATAGAAAACCCAAAATTAATATTTTTGATGAATTGAGAAAATAAAACGAAAAATCCAAACTTGAATTAAATAAATTGCACTTAAGAAATTTAAATGAAGTGATTTTTGAGATTAAAAAAAATCAAGTATTGAACTATAAATAGGGAAGGAACCAATTAGATAATAAATTAGTTAATAAAATGTGTAAATGGAACCTAATGTAGTCAAATAGAAGTTAGATTTGTGAGTTAATAATGTAGTTTGGAAATAAAACTCAAGTCATAAATTAAATTCGACTTGAATTGTTAGTGAAGTAAATATGATTGGAACTAGATTAAAGTAGGGATTGTTTTGGTTGCAAATAAAACCCAGATGGGTGGGAATAAAATTGAAAATGGCCTTGTAATCAATTGAATGAATTGAATCTGAAATTTTAAATTTTATAGTAACTAATCAAATAAAATTGTAGATTTAAAATGAGATTTGACTGAGATAGAATTAAGTTGAATAGAAAAGAAAAATTTACTTGTAAAATGAAAATGAGCTTAAGTATAAAATTTGAATAAATTGAATTAAATTAAATTAAGCTAAATAGATGGGAGGAGAGTTGAATTGAAGTCAACTTAAACTAAGTTTAATGATATTGGGTTGGATTTAAATCAAGTGAAAATAAATTTTAATCAAAATAAAATTCAGTGAGTTATAGATAATATTTAATGGAATGAAATTCTTAAATAAATAATTGTAAACCATTTAAATTTTTAAGGAATTGAAATAACTTAGAGACAATAAGAAAAATAGAATGTTTTCAAGTTTAATAGAATGGTTTTAAATGAATGCAGATAAGAAATGAAACGCAAATGAATGGATCGTGAATAAAATTGAAATGGAATGTGTCAAGCTAAATAAAATGGTTGTGAATGAATTAAAATAGAAGGAATTAAATAATAAATTGAGTTGGAATCAATTTAAAATGATTATAGGCTTAAGTAATTGTTATTTGCATGAATAACATCAAATTCGCACAGAAAATTAGTCATCTTGTCATAAACGAAAGTAAATGCATTATCGAGATGAATAGAATTGATTTTTAAATCAATTGGAATAATATGGGTTTGTTTAAAATTAAAAATGAATTGAATATAAGCCAAAGGTTTGTGGACCATTCAAATTTAAATGAAAATAGTATATGAATTAATTGAAAACAGCAGAATTAGTATGAAAACTATATAAATTGCTCACGGAAAGTGTTTAATGTGCATTGCTGTTAGAATTCACGTGTTTAACTATTGCAAATAAGTGAAATGTTGTTAAACTTCATATATATGGTACTTACATGTTTTAGTTGAGTAAGTACAGGTTCAGGGAAGTCATTGGTCTGGATTTGATTTCGCTAACTGCTAATTAAATAAGCCGCTTGCTTAAAAATGCTAAATAAGGTATGCCTACGCAGTAAAAATAGGAAATATGAACTGTTTTGTTTTTCCGACCGGGTGGGTCGATGTATATATGTTTATATCTTTTGTCAAATTGCAAAAGCTCCTCCGTATAAAGGAGACTCTGCCAAAATTTTCTGGAAATTTTGGGAGTTAATTTTTTTTGAAAATTTTGGAAAATCTTGTTAGCGCCAAAACGATTTTGAATTGGAATTAAAACAAGGAATTTTGGAAATGGAAATTGAAACTAATTTAAAATAATGATATGAATCAGTTATAAATGGAAGATAAAATTCAATATTCAGCGTTGAAGATAAAATTGAATTCATATGGAAATGGAAGAACGAATTTGAATAGAAGTAGATATAAACTAAAGTGGTGAAGTGAAAATAAATAAATAAAGCATAAAAAATTCTTATACTAAACTTAAGAAAGGAATGGTGAATTCTTAATTGGAAATTGATAGTAGAAATATATTCTAAGTTAATATTTGAATGAGTAAATATTGACATTTTGTAAGGAAGTCAATAAAATATTTTTGAATGTTGTGATTGGATATTATTGCTAAATAGGATATACAGGTATTATAAGGGAAAAGGAAAATTGGTTTTGGTTTCAGAAGATAAATTTGAATTGCTCGACAAAAAGGTATGTGTTCAAATTTCTGTATGAAATTTGATTGGGTTTTTGATCTAGCCACTTGGCTTTTGTTTTCTTTTGGAATTTGGGAGCCCATAGAGGCATTTTGTAGTTGTACCGAGCTAGCCACGCGAAGGAGACGCTTGCGAAAATTTTCGAAAATTTAGGGAGTTAGAATTTTTTTTGAGAAATTTTGATAATTCAAAATTTGGTTATAAATTGAAATTTGAATGATTGAGCAAGTAATAATATTTGAAAACTATGGGAGAGCTGAGAAGTTAATAAGAATGATAATGGGTCTTTCATAAAAACGTAGTTGGTTAGATGTTGAATTGTATGGTTTTGGAGATAAGTAAACGGGTATTGGACCATTCTTCCTAACTAGTAATTTCGGGGACGAAATTCTTTTAAGTGGGGAGAAATGTGACGATACAGAATTTTTGAGCATTTGAAATTGGAATATTTAATTGATTTTAAATATTTAAAATTTAGTTTCTAACTTGAATTTAAAATATCACTATTTATTTGATAATTAAATTATTGAATTAAATAATTTGAAGTTGGGTAAAATGTTGAATCTGGAGCTTTAAGCCTGTTAAAAATAAATTGAAGGTTTGTAAAATTTATATTGATAGCACTGAAGATAGTAAAAGTGTTAAAGTCGAATTTGGAAGCGCTTTGTTATGTTTTGAAATTATATCGTTTAATTCGATATTTAAAAAAATAGCCTTCCGAGGCATAGTCTCGGATTTCGACGAAACCAGTTCCATTGGATCTGTAATATTGTATTATTATCGGATTTCAAATTTCGTATTGATCGGAGTTGTTGTGTGAGCATACGATATATAAACGCGCTAAATTTATATCGAAAATTTAATATAATAACTGGATTCAAAAAGCTATTTTCCTCATACGATCTAATTAGGACTCGAAACTTTTTCCATTGCATTTGGAATAGGGGTTTAACATTATAAACACCTAGCGGCACATCTCGATAGGAGGTCGAGATATTGAGTTGTGAATTTCGAGATTATTAAAATTTGAATAAAAAATATATATAAATTGCTTTGATAATTTATAGCACATTAGACCTTTATCATTTCAAATCAGAGCTTTTTCAATACTTAGAACACTGTTCACCCACTCCTATACGCAAGGCTTACTCAACATGCTAAGTATCTTTCCTTTCTCCGTAAATCGGAACCAATCTTGTCTCCCTCTTCTTTATACCCACGAGACCGAACTTAGTCAAAAAAAGGGAGAGTTAGTTCAAAAATCAGAAAAATGGCGAACAAAGACCATCGCGTTTGTTCCTTTTTCCCCCTTCTCAACTAAAAACCGATAGTGAAAAGAGAAGCCTTACTGGCAAGCAAGGGAACAGGGCGAGTCATTGCAGTTAGGGCTTCATTTTAGGGGTGGCGGCGATTCGAATTGCGCGAGGCCTGGGTAGGTAGCTCGAAGGCGCAGCGAGGTTGATTTCGTCATTGGTCGCGTGTTTGATGGGAGGGCGCAGTGATGTCGAGCAACGTGGAGGCTTGTGGCACGGCGAGCGATGAAAGTTCGCAAGCTCGAGGCTGTCTTAGGTTGGGATTCGAAGTCTCGGGGTTCTTGTTTGTGGCCGCGATTGATTGCCGTGAACAACAAGGCAGCGACCACGTGAGGTGGCGCCGCGTAGAGGGAGAGCGGCGGTGGCATGTGCTAGGGTTTCGTGCTCGTTGATTACTAGGGTTGATGGCTGTGATTTTGTTTCCTGGAACGAATTGATAAGGCAATCGTACAAATTCCTTTTTCTTCAATTTAAATATATATATATATATATATATGTTCACAAATTTAGGATAAGAAAAAGAAATTATTATATATATATTTACAGTAAGAGTTATAGACTGTTTTGAAATTATTGGGTATTCAGTTTAAAAAAAAAAGGGTTACTGTGATTGATTTTAGACAGATAAGAATTTAATTTTTTTGTTGGTCTTGTTGAATGGATTTATTATAAAAAAATATAAAATATAAATATATTAAGATTAAAAGCTGAAAACTGCCTGGTTTGAAGAAAAAAAATGGTAAATAAAGATACATACAGTTTTGGGAAATCATGTTTAATCAGGATTTGGAAAGGGAAATTAATATATATATATATATATATATTTACAGGAAATAGGAAATTAGTTTGATAAATTGGGAAAAGAAAATAAATAAATATAGGTGACTAGTTTGGATTAAATTGTTGGTCAACTGTTTATTAAATGGTAAATTTTTATAGTTTCTCTCAGATGTTAATAAGTCGTATAATGATTATACAAGGTCATTAATCACGAGAATCAAGTTGGGGATGAAGTGGACTACAACTAGGAAAGGTGAGTTAATCTCACTCATCTGGTTATAATTTAAATTAAAATAGTTAAATTTAAATAATTGATTGAATGATTGAATTGTTTGGATGTGCTATACTATAGTATATAATATAT
The DNA here is from genome assembly GCA_030765085.1 of Allium cepa. Taxonomy (NCBI): domain Eukaryota; kingdom Viridiplantae; phylum Streptophyta; class Magnoliopsida; order Asparagales; family Amaryllidaceae; genus Allium; species Allium cepa. The sequence goes on from CM060932.1 coordinate 952,389,681, forward strand.
CTTGGAATGTTGTTTTCCCGCATTATATAGCGGATGAGACACTATGCGTCGCATAATAGCGGATGATTTTATATAAAAACCCATATACCGCGATATTCCACCTTGAAGTGGAATTGGTATCTTATGTTGTGCTAACATCTATGGATGCAGGGAAAACAGGTTGGAGGGATCCAACAGGATTCCTCAACATTTATTTAAATTATTTAATATTCTCTGTTGTGATTATTTGATATTCTATGATGAATTATATTGGTATATTGAATGCTTTGTTTGATTGAATATATTTGGGTATAATGAGTTACCAAAAAAATATACATAAATTGGATTTTGGAAAGAAAATAAAAGAAGTCAATTTGTAAGAGAAATAATTATAGAAAATTTTAATTAATTTAAGAATGAATTGAAAAAGAGTAAAAGTGATTTTAAAATTCTAATAAATAAATTTCGAGTATGGAAAGAGGATTTTGAATAAACAGAGAAATAACGACTTTTAAACCTTTAGTAACGTTATTTAAATGAATAATGAATTTATTTTAAAAATCCAAGTTAAATTTATTGAAACAGATAAAGAAGGAATTTATTTCAAAATGGAGTAAACTGAAAATCAAATTTGTAAATTGATTCAAGTGTTTGAAATTGGAAATTTAAAGGAGGATGTGGCTATGGAATTTACAAACTGGGTTTATAAAAGTAAAGAAGAATATATCAGAGGATATTTGGAAAGAATAAATTCAAGGTGGGAATTTATTAATGGAAATGAGAAATTTTGTTTAAAAATAAAGAGTGGTTTATTTTAAAAAAACAGTGAAGAGAAGTATATTTTCTTGGATGGCCAAGTACGTTTTCAAAGATTTTTTTTAAATATAAGTTAAAGTTTTAATGTTTTTTTAAAAAGCATGTTCTAGAAAATTTATTATTTCTAAATGTTTAAATTCTGAAGTAAGTATTTTTCAATCTATTATCGTAGTAATTATTTAAAAGTAACTGAGTATTTTGTTTAAAAGGAGAAAATCTAGTTTTATATTTTATTAAGTAACCTTATTTTAAATACTCCTAAAGTACTATTTTCAATTATGTATTAAAGTAGTTTTCTAAATTTAAATGTCAAAGCATATTTTACAAAAAAGTGTTTTTAAATTATTTTAAAAATCTAAAGTTTTGTGCTTGGTGATTTCAGTGGAAATAGAAAATATTTGGGAAAGTTTATTCTGTAAAAGGAAGGTAATTTGAAACTGATTTCAAAAGGGTTGAAAGTGGAAATGTATCTTGCGAAGATATTTTTAGAATAATAAATAAACTGGAGAAATTATTTATGTTGATGGTTGTTGTGAATGTTAATTGATAGTTAAATAACCGACTATCAATATTGGCCAAATACGCTGATCGTTTCGAAGAGACTGGGATCAGGATTTATTTCTCGAAAACCACTTTGATCCGGTTTGTATGTTTTCATGGAAAGCGAATTTGGATTCGAAGATGGAGCAGTGAAGTGCATAGTCGCTACTAATCTTGAGGATATTTCCAAAATGGATGTAGTAGGAATAGTGCCTTCGGTTCCGTTCGAACCCGGGACGGACTTGTATGGATGAATGCTTTCGGAACATCGTCAGGTGGACGATGGGCATTCTAAGGGATATGTTCTAAAAGGTAACGCTTAGCCTCAAGCCTCATCAACCGGGAATGACTGAAAATCAGGGGTTGTGCAGCAAGGCTTTGTGGGCAGCACCCATTTCCGGGTAAGGTCATCGTGTCTAGATGTCCCTTTTTATTTCGGCTTAGTGGAGCGGTTGTTGATCCCAACCATGAGGTGATCTTACTCGGGATTATCCAGTAAGGGATAGTCCGGGTCTTGTGTTGCAGGGGAGTTAGGGTGGCTCCTCGGTATGCTGATCTAGACCAGGTACCATGACAGGTGGTACCCCAGTGCCTAGTCATTAGTTGGAAATCCATTCTCCCTACGCGCCTTTTACGAGTTTTGTTTGTATTACCCACTCTGTGGCTAGTAGCTGGAATTTAATAGATGTAACAATTTCGGCTATTTTAATAAGTATTTGTATATAGACCCTATTATAATATCAGAGGATTTTAATAAAAAGTGTTTTAGCTATCGTAAGGTAAAAACCCGACATGTTTATTTGTGGCGTGGTCTTACGAGATGCTTTTGTTTTCAAAAGAATTTTTGAAACTTTAATAATCTATTTGAATGTGATTTCTCACGCTGGTATTCCAGAATGACTCTGGTGTTATTTAACTATAATGCTCGGGTCAGATCGAGTATTATAGAATTCAGGAAATGATGCTGTGGTGCTCAGGAGACGAGCTGGATAGCGATCGTACTTCTGTACTTGCTATTATTATCCCGCTGTGTATCCAGTTGTATGTTATTGAAGCTGTTGAACTCTGATGATGTATGTATAAACAGATATAGTATTTGTTTTTGTGTGAAGATCATTGAATATCTATTATATTTTATTCCGCTGCGATGGTTAGATTCTGATGTTATTTTCTATTTTCTTCTTCTACATCTTCTTCTTTAACCCTAATGGTTCGTATTTCTGTTCAACTTGAGTTGATTGATGTGGAATAGTGTTGACTCAAGGGGTACGGATTTGCGGGATGTTACATAAAGAAAGCTGAAACTAATGTCGTGCATCTAATGGATGATCTATGTAAAACAAACCGTTGGATGAGTCCATTCAAACCTTTCTTGGTTTAGACACTTGTTTGACATGCATTGAGCAATGTAAGTTATTTGAACCCATTCACATTGCTGATTACAAGTATAATATATCATCATGCTACCTTCACGAAGCTAAGGAGTTCTGCACAATAAAGCCCTATCTTTTACTTTTTGTAAATCAGATATTCGGGGAAAAGATAGAGTCCATTATTGGCCAGAATGCCAAATCACCGCCGACAATTCCATCGACAGGTATGCAATATTCATTCATAATAATCATTTACATTATATAATTATTTTAAACAACTTTTCTATCAAATTTTAAGCTCCATTGTAATGTGATCTTGAATTTAACAAATGAGAAAACCTCAGTTTGAATCTTTTTAAAATGCATATTAGATAGCAAGCAATTAAATCAAAAAGTTCTTTTATACTTTCCACCATTAGACCACATCTACCTAGACCCCGTTACCTCTCATCCCAAATTCAACAGAATCTTTATCTTCTTTTATTTTCTTTAATTTATTTGAGGAATAAATCAATTAGTAATTCGAAAATTTTCCACTTCCGAAAGTTTTACTCGCTTTTCCCATTTCTGGAGGTATAATGTAATATCAAATTTCACTCTTATCAATATTTCTTCGTGCATTCAAACAACAATCATATCATATATAGTTAATCAAATTTCTTGATTATTTTTTATTTGGAAAATGTTAGATTGGAGTTGGTTTCATGGCTTTTCATCGACTTAGGGGAGTCAAGGGACTATTTTCCACGGTGCTGGTATTTCGTTATCAAGTAGATTATGGTATGTTTTCATACCGTGCTGGCATAAGTTAAGGGACAACTTTACCGCTTTTCTACTGCAATAACAAGTTTGATTTTCTTTAAATCTTTTTTTCCTTGGATCAACGGACGGCTTTACTGTACCCTCCTCAGGAGTTTACAAGCCTACCAGGTTCTCTTGGTTTTTCATTAACCAGTAGTTTGTACATTAGCATGTGCAATCTTAACCAGTAATTTGTAACATATTTATTTCTCATTAGAAAAAGGCTGTGCAGATCATGTTTCCAGTTTTACTCTTTGTTTCTATACAAAATGTTGTTTACATAGCAAACAAACTATTTTTCCTATTGCATGTTCAAAACTTTTGAAATGCGCGTGCATTGGCCTACTTCATGCTTTTTTATTTCCCGAGTTAAATTATGGAATTTTCAGTCCTGTTGTTGTTGCTCTGTCTAATTTTACAACACTATTTTAATCAATCCCTTTTACATGCATGCATACACAACAGTCAAGTACTATAATGTAACATTAGTATTTGCATCTACTTCTTTTACAATATCGCTACTAATTCTCTCAAGTAAATTTGACTAGCAAAAGCAAACTTCTCTACCCTATCTTCCGCATACTATTTTGTCCTTATACTCGGTAAAATATAACCACAAAATTTAATGTCAAAATAATTGCAGTTTACATTAAATATAAGTATCATCTCCCAGTGTGCTTTGGGTCTCATACTAGTTTGTTGTCATAATCTGCTCATGAGGGAAAATTATTGCGTTATTTTGCATTTCCTAATAGTGGCGCACAATTCCCTTTTTTAACTTCCTTTTTCCACCTGTCCAAGTCACATCATTTATTTTCTATATTTTCTTTCGAAAAAATAACAAAGTAGAGATGATAGGATTAATTCAGCATGCTCTTAATCTAAATCGTTGTAGTGGATTAAGAGTAAATTTTCTTCTGCTCTTAATTTCTCCTTATTTCTAGCTTTGTTCTTTAAACTTTCCCAGTTCGGTTCTTTTTTCCTTTTGAAGCCAAAATAAGGGTTTAACAAATTTTTATGGAAACTCTTGCAACGTTATAGGCTTGTGTGGTCCGGAGGTCAAGGGAATATGAACGATGTCTCGATTTGACTATTGCACCTCTTGTTTATCAATTTCTGTACATATTAGGTAAGTTCAATATTTTATTTTATTTTCCTCTTCATTTTCGATTAGTTTGACACCAGGGTATCTGATTAATTTGAAGTCAACTCATGCATGGAGTGCGAACTTATATCACACAAAATGAATTTTTGTCTGTGGATTCATTAACAGTATTAGAATTGTGGTAGCAATAACCTAAATTATGAATAGTATTTTCACTCTTGTGCTGCTAAGGGAACCTACCATCAAAATACACTTTTGTATTTCATAATACCAGTGGCTACCAAATTTTAATAGGAATTGAAATTTTCTAGTGGATGGTGATTTATTGTCGTGTTACTTCATATTGTGCGATTGTACAATGTCGCCTTATTGTTTAAACATCACCACAGCATAGTTGATTGTTTGCAATGGTTATAATCGTTACAAAATAGTTAATGGATATAGTCATGAACACATGGTATGTGAGATTAATATATCATTTTTTATGAGAAAAATGTAACATTATCAATCACATAAATTTTCTTCTGTCAAAATGTATATTTTAATCAGTCCTCATCGTTCTCTGATTCAGACTCGGTCTCGTACTCTACATTCTTTTCCTCTGTAGTCTCAATGCTTCTATTAAAATATTTGATTCATCATTTAGAGGCCCAAAATCAGTATGATCATCAGTTGTTATTATTTCGCCATTTTCTTCAATATCTGCTTGATAAGCTTGTTCGTCTAGAATATTCTTTCCATCAAATGTAAATCTTGCTTTTGTTTTAAAAACCGTCGTATCTTCTTTATCTCTTATAAACTCTCCAAGAAATTTAAAAAAAATGAAGCACATTATGCAACAGTTTGTTTATACATTACTGTTACATAGTTTTTTATTAATTATATAACATATTAGCATTTGTACAATAATTTGTTTATATTTTAATGTTTTATTAATTATATAATGTATTATATAATTTTTACCTTTTCATAAAATCTTTAATGTTTTCAAATTTAAAAAATTATAAATATAATATTGTATTTTAAAAATAAACTATAATATTCACTAATTTACTGCATGTCACACATTCTAACAAACTAGGTTTTATACATAATTAAGGGTCTAAACTAATAAACGATTATGTAAATAAATTATTATTTTTGACATTTTAGAAAACACGCACATACACTAAATTTTAAGCATCTGCACTAATTAATCCAAGCAAGCTCTAATGCACATATACTCTAATTAACGTAAGTACATGTACATTAAATTATACATTAATTTTTGGATTTAAACAATGATAACTATATTTAGCATTCAATGAGGTATAATAAACAAACAATGAGTAATATATATAACTAAAATCACAAATTATCCCAAATTTAGCAAATGAAAATTAATTAGGGTTAAGAAAAAAACCCGATTGGAGATGAACTACTGGCCTATGGTTGTGGAGAGTGGAAAATGGTAAACTTGTTGATCGTTAGGGAGTGGTGCGGATTTACCGACGACGGAGAGGGGATTGAGCAACTAGGGTTTTGTGGAATTTGAGGGGAGGCAAACATAATAAAGTAGCTCTCGGCCTGGTGGCTAAATATACATGGTTTTCCAATGGCTTCCGATGGAATTTACCGTTGGCAGTCGTTGGAATTTGCCTTTGGTAACCGTCTACGGCTTTAATTAGCGACGGTTTTCGACGGCTACTTAATTATTTTTATTCCATTTTCACACTTTTAAAATAAATTTAATGTATATTAGTTTGTTTGAAAATTTTAATTTGCTGAAAAAATAGAATAGTTTATATTGGTTATTAATGAATATGAAATAAATATCAATGATTACAGTCTCTATTACTTGCCTTCAAATTAATTTACAAAATTTAAATTACATTATACACAATTTTTACAAAATAAATTCATAAAACGATTATGTATCATAACTTTCGTCAAAATTTTATAATTGACAGACTGAAACTTGCAGTAAATGATTGTCTATGTTCGATTTTCAATAAGGTTAATTATCGAATGTAATTATACAACAAAAAAGAGTATCGAAAACACTAATTTAATTAATAAAAATTATCATATATTTGAATGATTGAATAGAAATATATTATATTTAACCAAATTTCAAACTGATATAACTACTATGGAATAATAAAGGAAAAAGTAAATAAATTGGTTGATCGTCAGCAGCCGTTAAAAGCATAATGATGGAGTTGTCGACGACCGTTAGAAGCATCCATCACAAATTTCACTATTCCTTGTAGTGTTGTATACTATCACAATTTAGTAACCAATTAAATTTGCCAATGGTAACCAAAATTCTAGTAAGATTAATAACTAAGTACTCATATCTTGTTTTGTGGTACATAAGAATTATATAATCGAAAATGAAGAGACAGTTTTTAGTATAACCTAATGGATTCTACTATTCAAAAATATTTGATATGATCATTTAGTTTGTTATAACATACTTGATTTATTATTTTGTTATTTGGAGCACGAATAAAAGCATGGTCACTATTATGATACAGTTGAGGCTTTTAATTTGGTTCGCAAGGGAAAAGATAAACATTGAAGTTGATTTAATATTTTGTCGGCATAAACATTGTAAGTTCGATATCTCTTTGGCTACTATTTTATAATTCTTTATAAGATATTTTATTTATGTTTCTAAGAAACTCTCTTTCTCCTATACTCAAAATTAAAATATATAAATTTTCATGTTAAATTTTATCTAACATCTGCTATGCTAAAATAATTACTATTGAAGCTATATAAAAGTAATATTAACTGTATTATTGGTAAGATCATACTTTTGTTCTTTATGATGCATGTATTTTGTTAATTATATGGTATATTAGTTCTTTTACATATTATAATAATTATTAATTCGCACACACATATATATAATGCAAAGTATTCAATAGTTTATGTTATTGCATTAATTAATATTATTATAAATATGAACAATTCTTTAATACTAAAGCTTACATATAGTTCACGTGTTCTACTGAATGGAAGTTCATATGATTTTATTGTTATGTCTTCTTCTAGTATTATGATTTTATTGATTTTATTGTTATGAAGAATTTGCCGTTACTTCTAATGTTATGTGATGTATCAATGGAAATGTAAATTTTCTTTTGTGCTTTTCTAGATGAAAATGTATAACATTTTTTCTGATGCTAGTTACACTACTAGAATATTTTAAAATGGGGATGGAGCCTGATGTCGGTCGGAGTCGGCTCCGTCTCCATTAAAGAGTCGGCTGGGGACGGCACAAAATTCCATTGAAGTTTGCATCGGCTGGGGACGGCCTGCAACGGCACGAGTCGGCTAGCGTCGGCTATTTAATTATTTTCCCAATCTAATTCTTATATACACCTATTTCGTTTGATATAATAAAAAACACCACTAAAATGGCCAAAAAAATAAAATTGACATGTATGATTATCAACATTCACCCAATGACGGGTCGTGATAGGTTAAATTGGTATTTTCGATGATGTATGTTCGTGTAGTTCGAAAAGTTATCATTGTTGGAAATCTAACTCGCACGACAATTCGATGCTACTTTTAGTCGATCCGTTATACAAATTCGATAAAGGTGGTTATATGTAACATTTTAAAGAATTAAAATAATTTTTTAAACCGTTGGGTAATCAATTATGAATTTTTAAATGTATTTGGTATAATAAAATTATATAAAATAAAATATATGACGTAAAAATAAATTCTTTGAATCTTATGTCAATATAAGGCATTTTGGACATGTTTCCAGATTATGGTTTAAAAATACACGAATCCAAAGAATTTATTTTTACGCCTCATATTTTATTTTATATAATTTTATTATACCAAATACATTTAAAAATTCATAATTGATTACCCAACGGTTTAAAAAAAAATTAATTCTTTAAAATGTTACATATAACCACCTTTATTGAATTTTTATGACAAATCGACTAAAAGTTGCATCGATTGGTCGTGCGAGTTAGATTTTCAACAACGAAATTTTTTGAATTATACAAACATATATCATCGAAAATACCAGTTTAACCTATCATGACCCATCAATGGGTCAATAATAATAATAATAAATGTCAATTTTATTTTATTTATATTATAGTAGGGTTTTTTATTTTTTTTAAACGAAATAGGTGTACAAAAAGAATTTTAAAAAATATATATACGGGCCGACCCTAACCGACTCAAGTCGCCACTAATCGGGCCGACGCCAGCCGACTCCATATCGAGTATACAGGTTTTAGCCGAGACCTTCTTCACTTTATTTGCTTACTAAAAAACGATCTTTTTTCTTCCCCATCACCGATCCCGAATCTCTCCAACCGTCACCCTCCATCGTCGTCGCAATAGAGGCCTAGAACTCGCCGGAACTCGTCAGAATCTCCTCTTCTTCTTGAATTTGGTAATTTTCTAAACCCTAATTCCGAATTAAATTGTTTAATTAGGTTTAAATGTACATTATTGTGATGATAATTGGGTGTAGGTATTGCTAATTTAGTGTATTAGGTTATTTTTAGTATGAAATCGTTGAATTTGAAAGTGTGAATTGGGAATAATTGGGTGTAGGTATTTAGAATTTGAAAGTGTGAAAGTGTGAATTGTGAATTGGAAATTTGAAAGTGCGAAAGTGTGAATTTGAATTTTATTCCCGATCGATCCCTTATATTTTATATTTGGATTGAGTGAGGACGACTTGGTCATCGAGTGTTGTTTGACTAGCCTGTGCGTCTTGTATTTGGATTGAGTGAGGACGACTTATTGAATATGCAAGTATATGATTTTTGTTTGATGATAATAAACATATATATATTCATTTAAATGTATTTGTTAATGTACTATTTTATTTTTCACATTATTAAATAAATATTTGGTGAATAAAATAAACAACACAGTATTTAAATTCAAACAGATATTTTATTCAAACAAATATTTATTACAATTTTTGAATAGTACAAATTCAAGCTCTCACTATACATATACAATTTTGATTACAATACAAATTCAATTACATCACAATCTTTTATTTACAAATGTCCTCACTACAATTCACTCATTCACTCGTATTTTATCTTCAACTTGAATCCAGCATCTGAGCAATCTGCAAAAATAAATACTGACGCGGTAAAATTGAAAAGAAAATATTTTTGCAGTATAAAATAAAAAATGGATTTTGAAAATAATATTTGCCTTGGTTATTTGGGTTGTTCGTCATCATTTAATTTTCAATTCATCATACACGAACAGCTTGTGACATGCACAGTGCATCACTGTACATGCCATAAGGCCGTGCACAGCGATATATATACTTGATAAAATTACAGGGACAGGTAAGCACAGGTCAAACCTAAACGAAACGCGGGGTTCAACTCAAGTGCAATACAAATAAAATCACGACACAAGCACAAGGTCAAACCCGAGCTTTAAAGCTGGATTCAATACAGGTGCAGTCCAAAAATACAAGCCCAATATGTACAAAGTCAATGCAACAGTGGTGCACCATAAATTGACACAAGATATGAGCATACAACAAAAGCTCTAAGCAGACTCAGCTAGCTTATGCTAGTCAGACAGCAAAATACATGTAGGCGAGACAACCGACTTGGATATACTACAAGTCCATACACAAGACTCCAATGTGGTTGCAAAGTAGACTATAAGAACAAAGCATGCATCAGTTCTATATGCAATGTACCCAGAACTAGTTCAGTAATCAAGTGAACAATGCAAACAAGTCACATATACAAGGGTCAAGCAAATGATACATGTACAAGACTCAAGACCGCACAATTCAAGATGAAATCATATCACAAAACAATGCTACAAAAGATACCAGACTCGATTGAACCATGCACAACAAGAACAAAGTCTTGACCAAAACAGCACTAGCCTCAACATGAAGTTCAAAAGCGTATATGTACAGCATAAACCAGACATGTACACAGCAGAAACCAGAATGCAACACACTGCAAATATAAGTGCAGACAAACTACATGAATCACACTGACGCAAATCAAATACAACCAGACAAGTTCAGACATGAACAAGTTGCAATGTGCAAACATACATAGACAGTGCATATATTAACAAATCCACAACTGTTCAGTCAACACTTCAACCTGAGTCAAACACGGGGCAGACACAAGTGGGAAAAGACCGAACCAAACACAATACAACTGAAATGCAAATTATCTCAAAAAGTGATACCAGAAACTACATGAATGATCAAACACCAATGAACCAAATAAGATTACAGGTCTGTGACAATATCAAGTGAAGGCCATAACGATTCAAATGAACAAAGTGCAAACCCAGACCAACATACCAAATGAAGACTCGGCATGTACATGAAGGCAGCAAATACAACTAATTCAAGTGAAAAGCCACTATGCACATGAAGCCAATATGATCAAGGCAATAAGCCCAGAACCAAGTTAACAGTTACAATGAGCACAACATCTAACCAGAGCATAGCACAAAAATGGAACGAAGTCCAGAAATCAAAATATCTTCAAATGTCCAAATTCAAACAAATTCATGAAGCAGCAGTTTCAAATCAATGCAATAGAGTAAAATCAAAAGTGAACAATGCTTCAGACGAGTTTAAGAATACAAGTCCAATATAAGTTTTACAAATGGCCAAAGTCGAAGGAAATCAACATCGTCAAATCAAGTCATAACCGAAGTCACCAGAAAATCAACGCCCTGATGACTAAGGCAACAATGAACGGAATCGAACAGTTCAAAATCAATACCGTAGTGAGCGAGGAAAACAACGTCAGAGAAATCAAACCGTGTTAACCAAGTAAACAACAAATATACGAATTGGTAGAAGTCATTAACAATCTCAAGCATCCAAACAAAGATCGGTGGTCGAGAAAAATTAAATGGAAAATTCAAACAAACGGGAAAATAGGAATTCAAACCGTATGTGAACATTAACGTCATCGGCAGTTTTGATGATCGAGTTCAAGCATTCAGCCAGGAGAGCAAAAGGCATAAATTACATACCAGAGTCAAAGTCGAACTCGATCAAATCGAGGAGCCGTGTTCGAATTGAAGAAGGAGTCGATTGCTGAAGCAAGACAGAGAAATAACAATTGTAATCGACCAACAACCCGTCGGCTTCATCGAAATTCTCCAAAGCCCTAATTCGTCTGAGAGAATCGAACAAGGAAGAAGCAACGAGACGCCATTATACAGAGCAATGAGGAAAGAACGGGCCAGCATAATAAAAAGAAGAAAAGGGCCTGCATATTATTCTCTGTGATAATTTAGTTTGGGCCGGCCATTCTATTAACCTTTTAAATTAGGGTTTTACCACTGAAATTTGTTTTTAAATTAAATTATTCTGTTAAACCTTTGTAATTTCTAGTCGTGTGACTAGGGGACAAACTATGTGGCATAGTTTGAGAATTTGCAACTCAGTGGCTGAGTTGTGGCAGGGTTTTGAGCGTAGAGTTAAGGCTAGTCGATAGCGGGTGTCGCGAGTTTACGTGTGTAAGCGTCCGACTGCTTAATTTCTAGTAGAAACCTTGGAGGCAGCACGTAGGCAGGGTTTTGCCGAAGCTGGGTAAATTCTGTGTCGTTCTATTTCTGCATTTATTATTCTGCTATTATCTGTGCAGCTATTTTGACATATCTGTGTTGAAAATAATTTTATATAAACTTCCGCAATAATTTTTATAATTAATAGCATCACCCTATTCACCACCCTCAAGGGTAAAATTGATCCTACAAGTGGTATCAGAGCTAGGTACAAAAGCCATTTTTGTTTTAAAAATTTGATTTTTCAAAAACCAATTTTTGTTTTAAAAATTTGAATTTTTAAAATGGCTACTTTTGCTAAGGATCGTTCCAATATTTTTCCTCCTGTTTGTGATGGAACAGATTTTTTAAATTGGAAACTGAAAATGGAATTTTATTTAAAATCTGTTAATATTAAATGTTGGGATATTATTGAAAATGGGTGCTATAAAACACACGAGAAAATTATCTCGATTAATGCTCTTGCTATGCATATATTATATTCTCATATAATCAAGATAATTTTAACTTTATCTCTCATTGTGAAAATGCACAGGAAATCTAGAATGCTTTTGATGCAATATATGGTGCAAAAGTCAACAACAATGAGAAATCCTCCTCAATCGACTAACTAAAGAAACGAGCTTAAGAGGATTGGTAAAAAGTAGTAGTGATGAGGATGATGATGAAGATCGAACAGCTGAGCTGGCGTTACTAATGAAGAGATTCAAAAAGTGGAACTGCAAATATAGAAATCCAGCTCTAAATCAAAAATTGAAAAGCAGAATATTCAAAGCATTAGATAACCCAGAAGAACGGGAGATCATCTGTCACGAGTGCAACAAACCCAGACACATCAAGCCCAATTGTCCTCGGTGTCTTCAAGGTAATATAACTGATAGCGACGATGACGAGCCAAGCAAGGTATCAAAACTTACTCACTCTGAATTACTTATATATTTCCACGAAGTAAATGGCTATTTTGAACGACTTAGGGAGAAATATGCTAAAATTGAATCACAAAGAGATAGTTTGATTGAAGTAAATGAACAGCTTGAACAATTAGTTAAAAACTATCAAAATAAGTGCCCTAAGTGTGACAAGTGTCTATTGTTTGAAGAAGAAATTAAAAAATCAGAAATTAATATAAAATCACTTGAAAATGAAATTTTGATTTTGAAAGAGAGTGAAAATACAAGAAGGGAAAATTCTATTAAAAGGTGCACACAATTGTTAAACAAAAATGAATCTCTCAAAACAAAAGTCCAACAACTGTCAACGACTTTAGATAAATTTTCAAAAGTGAAAAATCTTTGAAAATGCTATTAGGGAAACAAACTTTTAATACAGTTAGACAAGGACTTGGATAAAATCAAACTAAACTTGTTAGGAGTGAATTTAATCAAGTCAATTCAATGTGCACAATTTGTAGAAAATTTGGACACAATCAAAATAATTGTTGGTATAGACCCAAACACATAAAAACCATTCCAATTTGGGTTCCAAAAGGCACAAATATAAAATCTCTCAAAGTTAAACAAATTTGGGTGCCAAAACGAACGTGCATAAATAGTTATGGGTCTCCGCAAAATTATTTTTCAAAATCAATTTCCACTAACAACCATGGACCTATAAAAACAAATAGGTCACAAAAATCTTTTAACGTGTAGGTGTGGTGGCAGGCTAAGGAACAACAACAGTGTTTCTTGGATTCTGGCTGCTCCAGAAACACAACGGACGACAAAGTAAAGTTCATTAGCCTAGTACAAAGGTGACAGAATCACAATGGGCAACAATGAAAAAATATTGTAAAGGTAAAGCAGGTAATGGTATATTTATTTTAAACAATATATTAAATGTGATAATCTGCACCGTAATCTGAATTAAATCAGCCAATAATGTGATGACGAAATGAATGATGATTTTAATTCTGACTTATTCTTGATTGATATGATTTTTTGACTTGTTCTTATTTATGACTTTGATTTGTGCTTAAATGATGACCAATCATTTTTTCATCTTTGAGCTAATCCATATAAATTTGCTCGGTCAAATGATGGTGTTTTATTGATCTTTGATTGCTCATATTACACGTGGATATATTTGTTTTGACATTATGGTCACTGTTTGTAAATTCGCACGATTTCAATTCAAATTTTAGAGAATTTCATGTGAAAGTTGTTAAAAATAATTTTAAGAAATTTGTTACAACTTTACGGTCTGGTCTATAATATTAACCAAATGATAATTTTGAGTGAAAGAAAAATTCAGATGCAGATTATACTGGTAATCTAGTTGATAAAAAAAATTACTAGTGGAACGTGATTTATGTTGAGACATTTAGTAACTGCATCGTTTTTCAAAGAAAATATCTGCATATTTTTCATTTCAAATAATAGCAGAAAATTTTCTTATAAAACCCCTTCTAGAAAATCATTTTTGACCCTGTTTCAGATTAGTCATTTTGAAAATTTGATTTGATAATATTTTTGAATTTGAGCTTAAATGACTACATTGACTAATCTGACTCCATACTAATTATCAAAAAGATAAATAGTGATTGAAAAAGTGATAAGTGTTGATATTTATCATATATTATAACTCGAGACGGTAAAATTAGTAAATTTCTTTAGAAATTTAAACAAGAGTTATAAAACTTTTTGTTGGTGAAAATTCCATGACTATTTCTATTTCTATCATATTTCTATCAACCATCACCCACCAAAATCCATTATAGTATGTCAATATGTGGTGATTTAAATAGAAATCATTCGTTTTTCATTTTATATTTTAAAAAAATTAAAAAAACCTCAGTATTCACTCTCATTTAAAAGTCCTCAGGATTATGCATGGATGAATTACTTGGAATTTTTTATGTGCTTCCATGCTCATTTAAAAGTCCTCACGGTTATTCATGTATGGAACGCATATCAAAATTGATTATTAAATAAAAAAGTTGATTCTAATCCCATTTAAAATTCCTCACGGTTATGCGTGGTTAGAAGATACTTGAATTTATTTTTAAAATAAAATTGGAATACTACTAATCTCATTTAAAAGTCCTAACGGTTATGCATGGTTGGTAGATATTCAATTCCTGAAATAAATATACCACAAATACACACAGCTGTATGGTTTTATATGATGACATCATTCTCATCATTCTAAAAGTGGAATATGCGCCTGACAAGGTATTTATGATTTTTGTTTGATTTTTTATTGAAATTTCATATTTATATTCGATTGAGTTTTAATGTTGTTTAATATCTATCACTTTATCTCTATTTTTCTATCACTGTTATTCTTTTGCTGATAACAAAAGGGGGAGAGAAAAGTTAAGATTTTGACAAATAAAGGTCAAATATTTTCTATTTGCATCTAGACTCATTTGCATATTTTTAATTGCATGCATATATGAAGGGGGAGCTTTGTGTAGAGAGAAAGCATTCAATTAGAAGGAGCAAATTGAATAATAAAATACATTTAACAAATTCAAAATCTTAAATACATGTTTATTATCATCAAAAGGGTGAGATTATTGAATATGTAAGTATATGATTTTTGTTTGATGAGAATAAACATATATATATATATATATATATATTCATTTAAATGTATTTGTTAATGTACTATTTTATTTTTCACATGATTAAATAAATATTTGGTGAATAAAATAAATAACACAGTATTTAAATTCAAATAGATATTTTATTCAAAAAAATATTTATTACAATTTTTGAATAGTACAAATTCAAGCTCTCACTATACATATACAATTTTGATTACAATACAAATTCAATTACATCACAATCTTTCATTTACAAATGTCCTCACTACAATTCACTCATTCAGTCGTATTTTATCTTCAACTTGAATCCGGCATCTGAGAAATCTGCAAAAATAAATACTGACGTAGTAAAATTGAAAAGAAAATATTTTTGCAGTATAAAATAAAATATAGATTTTGAAAATAACATCTTCCTCAGTTATTTGGGTTGTTCGTCATCATTTAATTTTGAATTCATCATACACGAACAGCTTGTGACATGCACAGTGTATCACTGTACATGCCATAAGGCCCTGCACACCGATATATACACTTGATAAAATTATAGGGACAGGTGAGCATAGGTCAAACCCAAACGAAACGCCGGGTTAAACTCAGGTGCAATGCAAATAAAATCACGACACAAGCACAAGGTCAACCCGAGCTTTGAAGTTGGATTCAACACAGGTGCAGTCCAAAAATACAAGCACAATATGTACAAAGTCAATGCAACAGTGGTGCATCATAAATTGACACGAGACATGAGCATACAACAAAAGCTCCAAGAAGACTCAACTAGCTCATGCTAGTCAGACAGCAAAATACATGTGGGCGAGACAACCGAGCTGGATATACTACAAGTCCATACACAAGACTCCAATGTGGTTGCAGTGTAGACTAAAAGAACAAAGCATGCACCAGTTCAATATGCAATGTACCCAGAACTAGTTCAATAATCAAGTGAACAATGCAAACAAGTCACATATACAAGGGTCAAGCAAATGATACATGGACAAGACTCAAGACCGCACAATTCAAGATGAAATCATATCACAAAACAATGCTACAAAAGGTACCAGACTCGATTGAACCAAGTACAACAAGAACAGAGTCTCGACCAAAACAGCACTAGCCTCAACATGAAGTTCAACGGCGTATATGTACAGCATAAACCAGACATGTACACAGGAGGAACCAGAATGCAACACACTGCAAATATAAGTGCAGACAAACTACATGAACCACACTGACGCAAATCAAATACAACCAGACAAGTTCAGACATGAACAAGTTGCAATATGAAAACATACATGGACAGTGCACATATTAACAAATCGACAACAGTTCAATCAACACTTCAACCTGAGCCGGACACAGTGCAGACACAAGTGGGAAAAGACCGAATCAAACACAATACAACTGAAATGCAGACTGTCTCAAAAAGTGAAACCAGAAACTACATGAATGATCAAACACCAATCAACCAAATAAGTGTACAGGTCTGTGACAATATCAAGTGAAGGCCAAAACGACTAAAATGAACAAAGTGCAAACGCAGACCAACATACCAAATGAAGACTCGGCATGTACATGAAGGCAGCAAATACAACTGATTCAAGTGAAAGGCAACTATACACATGAAGTCAATATGATCAAGGCAACAAGCCTAGAACCAAGTTAACAGTTACAATGAGCATAACATCTAACCAGAGCATAGCACAAAAATGGAACGAAGTCCATAAATCAAAATAGCTTCAAATGGCCAAATTCGAACAAATTCGTGAAGCAGCAATTTCAAATCAATGCAACAGAGTAAAATCAAAAGTGAACAATGCTTCAGACGAGTTCAAGAATACAAGTCCAATGCAGGTTTTACAAATGGCCAAAGTCGAATGAAATCAACATCGTCAAATCAAGTCATAACCGAAGTCACCAGAAAGTCAACGCCGTGATGACCAAGACAACAATGAACGGAATCGAACAGTTCAAAATCAATACCGTGGTGAGCAAGGAAAACAACGTCAAAGAAATCAAACCCTTTCAACCAAGTAAACAACAAATATACGAATTGGAAGAAGTCAGTAATAATCTCAAGCATCCAAACAAAGATCAGTGGCCGAGATAAATTAAATGGCAAATTCAAACGAACGGGAAAATAGAAATTCAAACCCTATATAAACATTAACATCATCGGCAGTTTCGATGATCGAGTTCAAGCATTCAGCCAGGAGAGCAAAAGGCATAAATTACATACCATAGTCAAAGTCGAACTCGATCAAATCGAGGTGCCGTGTTCGAATTGAAGAATGAGTCGATTGTCGAAGCAAGACAGAAAAATAGCAGTTGTAACCGACCAACTACCCGTCGGCTTCATCGAAATTCTCCAAAGCCCTAATTCATCAGAGGGAATCGAACAAGGAAGAAGCAACGAGCCGCCATTATACAAAGCAAAGAGGAAAGAACTGGCCAACATAATAAAAAGAAGAAAAGGGCCAGCATATTATTCTCTGTGATAATTTAGTTTGGGCCGGCCATTCTATTTGGGCTTAACCTTTTAAATTTGGGTTTTATCATTTAAATTTGTTTTTAAATTAAATTCTTCTGTTAAACTGTTGTAATTTCTAGTCGAGTGACTAGGGAACAAATTATGTGGCGTAGTTTGAGAATTTGCAACTCAGTGGCTGAGTTGTGGCAGGGTTTTGAGCATAGAGTTAAGGCTAGTCGATAGTGGGTGTCGCGAGTTTGCGTGTGTAAGCGTCCGACTGCTTAATTTCTAGTAGAAACCTTAGGGGCAGCACGTAGGCAGGGTTTTGCCAAAGAGGGTAAATTCTCTGTCGTTCTATTTCTGCATTTATTATTCTGCTATTATCTGTGCTGCTATTTTGATATATGTGTTGAAAATAATTTTATATGAACTTCCGCAATAATTTTTATAATTAATAGCATCACCTTATTCACCCCCCTCTATGGTGAAATCGATCCTACACGACTTGGTCGTCGAGTGTTGTTTGACCGTCCTGTGCGCCATGTGTTTGGGTATTTATACCTGGAAAATCTCAATAGCCGGTCCATCCAAGCTGTGTCGATATTATACGAAGAGCGTATCGCCTCGATACGCTACTGTTTATTTCTGGCACCTAGGTGAAGTGACTGTTTGGATGTTTATTGCTTTATACGCAGTAAACATCTAAATGTAAATGATTTAAAGGAAATAATTTATAAATAAACTTCTTACTTATTTTAGTCTATCTCTAACTAATATAAATAATTTAAATGAAAATAAGACGACAACAAAGCCTTTAGTCCCAAATGGCTTTGGTAGATTAGAAAATACGATAATAATCATATAAAACTTCAGATGCAACTATATGAGTATAGGAATAGAAAAGAAATGCTATCGAAATTTCTAATATATATATATATGCTTTTAAATTAGGAAAAATGTTCAGCTATCTTCTCGACTGTACCTGGATGTATGAAAGTCGAACAGAAACGAAATGTTCAATGAAAAAACATTTTAAGGATGGTGTACATGAATTTGTTAAATTCTCTAAAGCTAATCATGAAGAAGGCGGCACATAAATTCGTTGTCCGTGTCGTAAATGTCGACATTTGCATTATAGAGAACTGGATTTAGTTATCGTACAATTGTGTAAATCCGGTTTTGTGCCAAACTATTATTTCTAGGATCATCATGGAGAAAAAATTGGTGCATCTAATTCTATAATGCCTAAGGCTGAGGTGAAAAACAATAATATTACTACGAATCCAATAGTTGATATGGTGGAAGATGCAGCACGATCAATGTTCCCTACTGTTCAAGTTAATGATGTAAATGTCGAAGAAGAACCGACAGAAGGGGTGAAAACAATTTATGATTTACTAGATTCTGCGAAAAGACCGTTGTGGGAAAAGCAGAATGGAATTTTCAGTTACTACCGAATACATTAAATCTCGGCAGATGTGTTGACTTAAAAAAACAATAAATTGAGTAGGATGAAAAGTCACGATTGATATGTCATGATGGAAAATTTCTTGCCCGTCTTTTTCAAAGAACTATTTCCCGTAAAAGTGTGGAGTGCTATAACAGAATTAAGTTTGTTTTATAAAGAGCTTTGTTCGACCACGTTAAAAGTTGAGTGTATTCGTAAACTTGAAAATGACATCCCCAGACTGCTCTGCAAACTTGAGAAAATATTTCCTCCAGGATTATTTAATGTAATGGAGCATTTACTTGTTCATCTTCCATATGAAGCACTTCTTCGAGGTCCTGTGCAATATCGATGGATGTACCCATTTGAGAGGTAATTTTGAATATTTGAAATAATAATTTAAACTTAAGTTTGATGTAAGTAAATTTTAATCGAATAAATTTTGTAATAGGTGCTTGAATCATCTCAAGAAAAAAGTTAGACAAAAAGCACGAGTTGAAGGTTCGATTTGCAAATCATATATCGAAGAAGAAGCTTCATTCTTTTTCTCTTACTATTTTAGTGACCATGTGAACTTATCATTTGCAAGTGTTTCGCGTAATGATGAAGCAGTTGAACAAGATTGTTCTGAATCAATGTTTTCTATTTTTAGACAGAATGGCCGAGCTGTTGGAAAATGTGTGGAAATATGGTTAGACGATAGAGATTACCATATAGCACACACATACGTTCTTCTTAATTGTGCTGAAGTTGCACCATTTATTAGGTAAATATTGAATGATAATTCTCGATAATATTACATATTTTCATTATTTACAAGTTACTCAATTTAAATTGTTTTGCACTTAGTATACGTATACATATATTTACAGTATTTACAAGTCAGAACATCCACTTGGCGATCTCAGCAAAGAATTTGCTAACTGGTTTACGGAATATGTTTATGGTCAAAGAAATTGTGTCGGTGATGAAGGATTGAAACGTCTTGCGATAGGACCAAAAAGAAATATCAACACTTATCCAATATTCTTCGTAAATGGATTTAAATTCAACACCAAGGAATACGATGCAAAAAAATGACTTATAATAGCGGTGTATTTGTCAAAGGGACTGATGATCCAGATGAATACATAAATTTTTTTACGGCGTCTTAACACAGGTTTTGGGATTGACATACTCTGTTCAATCTGTAGAAAAGATATTTATTCAGATGCAGTTGGTTTAGCAATGTTCCGGTCTCTGGTATCAACGTCCACAAAAACTATAAACTTATTGAAATAAACCATAAATCACGTTACTCAAAGTATGATCCTTTCGTATTACCCAAATAAGCATTACAGGTTTATTTTGCTCCGTATCCATCACTAAAACGAGATAAAGCAAACAGGTCGGCTGTTTTTAAACAAAGGTAAGATTTACACTTGACGGAAATAATAATCAAGACGAAGCAGCTTATCAATCAGATCTTGAGCCAAATAATGAATTAATAATAACTTATGATCATGCTGATATAGGGCCTTTGAACGATGAATCAAATATTCTAATAGAAGCATTTGAGACTTTAGAGGAAAATGACGATATACAGTGCGAGACCGAGTCAGAATCTGAAAACGATGAAGATTGATTATTAATTAGTGATGATGTAATGTATATAAGATGGAAATTTGTATCGTTTGTTGTATTATGTCAATTCTAAAACCTGTGTTAATGTAATAGAAATTCGTATCGTTTGTTGTATTATTCTTTTATTATTCTGTTGTGAGCTATATGTATGTGATTATTAATCAAGCATGTTTTCTAATTATGAAATGATATATGTTTCTTTTCATTATATGAAATGATATATATATGTGTGTATGTATGTATGTATATGCTTGTTTCTGGCAGATATTATGTCACACGGTAGGCGGCTCCAAGGTTCATGAGGCCCTGCTCTTGGCGATGGTAGTAGTGGGACGGCCGATAACCGCCAGAGAGCATATTTAGTGCTGAAGATCGATGGAGGGTAAGTATTTAATTTACTGCAACTTCATTATATTATTTAGTGCATCCTACTAGTATATTTATGATTTATTAACTGACAATATTAAAATGTATTCGAGAGTTTCGATTTACAGCCGTCCGAGCCCATTCTAGCTGTGTCTCGCAACATCTACTGTAGTAGGATAACAGAATTGTGGGAGCATTGGGATAGGATCCCATTTTATATCAGAGATGCCGTATGGGCTGACCTCCAGGTAAGTACAAAATTCTAATTAATTTGAGATTGGCATATTTGATCTTTGAAAATTAATATACAATTTATATAATTCATTTAAATTTCAACATGCAGGCGTCCTTTATTGTGGATCCGGAACGTTCAGGACACACTATTAGAGGAAGATGAGAAAAAACTATATATGTACGCTCTCCAAGATGAAAGAGGCCGGTAAAAAGCCAAACTGGATAGGTGAAAATTTATATGCGCGGTTTGTGCAATATTGGAAAAGCGAAAACACGAATGTAAATTTTCTACTTTCATATGTATGTAATTATAATTCGTTTAAATGTTTATATAATAGTTAAATTATATAGGTGGTAGCATCGGGGAACTCCGCAAACAGGCTTAGGAATCATGCAACACACCGCGGTGGATCCAAGTCTTTTCAGCAATATAGAGAAGAAATGGTAAATATAAAAATTGTTATTTGTAATTTACTTATAACATTGTTTAGTTATATATATGTATATATGTGTATATACATACATTCTTTAATCATATCTAATTTCAGAGGATGGAGAGAGGTGGTGTTGCTCATTTGAACGTCTTCACCCGAACATACGCCGTCGAAAATACAGATGAAGATGGCGTGGTAACATATGAATAGTCAGATGCCAAATCAGCTAATATCCGGGTATAAAGACTATAATTTTTTTCTCTTATTTAACAATACATTAAATTGAATATTCATCTTCTCAAAATTATATTTCTAAACACAAGAGAGATGCGATCAAGAGATTGCTCGCGTGCTTGCAGAGTCTGGCAGGGAGCAGTTGACCATTGAGGAGACGGACATGATATTCGCTCGTATTACTGACCCGTCGACTAGAAATAGACAGTATGGATATGGCAATCAAGCGGTAATATTTATTGAATTTAATTAATTCATTAACCAGTTTATAAATTTTATTGAATATTACATATATATTATAACTTTGAATTTATTAATACACAGGCCGCGACGCAAGCCACTTACAATAAACAACAGGCTGAAGAAACAATAGCGGCCCTGCAAGCACAAGTCGTCGAGTTGAACGATTGAAGAAAGACTAGATTGAAGCAGCAACTAGACGAGGCGGTTGCTGCTTACTTGGCAGAGCCTGGGACGAAAATGCCGTCATCACAGGGATCTAGTGCTGTTGATGAATGGGGCGAGTGGTAATATGTCTTTATATATGTTTTTTGATGAACTTTGAATGTCTTTTATATTTTATAAACTTTTGATTGAATTTTGTAAATGTTATGGATATTTGTGATGATGGACGTTTGGAGATGTATATCGATGTTTTGTGGTTCTTAGTTGGGTATATATGTGATGTATATTGTTGTTTGGTGATGTATATTTGAGAAATATATATGATTGTGTGGATGGAAGGTAGAAATGGATGTGGGAAATGAAGAAAAAATTACCCAGATTAGCGTCAGCTGGAGTCGGCTAGGGTCGGCCTATGGGTCATTTATTATTTTGCATGTGTATTACGTTTAGCGTCGGTCGGAATCGGCTAGCCGATTCTAGGCGACGCTAAACTAAGGGACGGACCCGTTCCCATTCTCATCACCATTTTACTTGGCGACGAGCTATTAGCGTCGGCATATAGTGAATCGGCTGGAGTCGGCTGGAGTCGGCTCGAGTCGGCTCGGGTCGGCTATATGCTGACACTAAACAGTCTTCTCCTTGTAATGTTATACTTAGCCGGTGTTGTCATTTTACATTATTTTATTCATTATATTGAATGCTACAATATGTTCATTTTGTTGAATAATATGTGTAATAATATGTTGTAGCATGGTTTGTTTGTAGTATGGAAGTTCATATGATTTTATTATAATCTTTGTTTGATATTGTTATTTGATTATAATGCTCATTAGAGATACCTATTTTTTCCAATGTCTGTGTACACATTTGGAGCTTTAATGATGTAAGAGAGACATTTGCATGTTTGTTGTACTGTAAGTTTTAGAGGCGCTTATATTTGCCTCCAATAGGGTTGAAGTTTATTTCTTGCTTGTGTGGCACATAATGTACTAGAGGCAAATTAAATGAAATATCCGCCCTTATATTTCTTTAGTGGCGGCAATTTTTATGGCAAAAGCTATTTTGCCTCTCATAATAGTAAGGGCAATTTAAGGAACTTTTTGGCCTCTATTTAGAACAAGAGGGGCATCTATAAATGCTTTTAATGCTTTTATTTTCAGTAGTGATATATTTAATTGATAAAAATAACTGATTGATTAATAAAGCATGCAACACTCTCTCTTTTCCACACATAATGCTGCACATAGGATTTAAACCCTTAATCCCTCCAAAATATAAGGAACTTAAAAACCAAGTAAAATTCTCTATTCTCATATTAGTTGTCCTCGTATGTCTACTTAATTTTAGCCATTGACCAATAAATCATCCATCTTTCATGTGATACAACAGATCTCAAAGGATAACAAAATTATGATGATGAATGGATGAGACTAAAAAAGTATACGAGGATAGGGGATTTGTTCTCAAATTCAGTATAGGTCTTGGTTAATAAATCATCGTTTAGTGACCTAGCATTGCACTATTCACATTATAGTGCATATTACTCTGAATAACAAAACATTGCGTCAGTACAGATTTTGAACGCTTCATAATTATTCGCTTAGAATTATCAAAATATAGAGACATCTACCTCATAATAAATCAAGCATTTTTTAATGTAAATAACTTCAAAAAAATTTAGGTTGTGTTTGGTTTACATTTTTTAGTTTCGGATTTTCGTTCATATAAATATGTGCAAGGCGCATGTATATTGTCCAAAACGACTAATTTAGAAAATAAAATTAACATACAAAATAAAAAAACAATATTTTTTTATTTTCCGTGGCTGAAAAATAATATAAGCTGAAAAACAATCCATCCTTCCGTTTTCCTTCCATCCCTTCCGTCATCCCTCTATTTTCCTTTTATCACTTCCATCATCATTGAGGAAATATTTGAATACTTGCTTGAACAAGAAGACTGAAGCTGACCCACACACAGACAGTCTAATACATAGTTCATACATACATACATACATACATACATATATATATATATATATATATATATATCAGCGCACACACATTCACCAATAATAGAAAATATACTCACATTACTTGTAATACATATCTCCAGTCCCCAAGCTTCATGAAAAATTCGTACTCAAGCTAAAGTAATTTAAAACATATATTTTTTATTACAACCAACTCCTTCCCTCAATTTGAATTTTCTTCCTTCACCTATTTCTCTTCTACCTTTTTCCTTTCATTCATCAACTTCTTTCTTTCTCTCTTATTTTCACAATATGATACTTCGTCAACATTTATTTCTTCCCTTAATCTTGCAAATTGAGTCAGAGACAATGACTTTGTCAATATATTAGCTCTTGATACAAGCAAGATTTATGCATATATCGCCTTTAGCAACTTGTTCTCTAACAAAATAGAGATCTAATAAATGTGTTTTGTCCTTGAGTGCAAGACTGGATTGGTAGTAAGTGATACAGTGTTCAAGTTATCACACCAAACTGTTGTAGTCTTACCTTTTTCACCAAGTAACTCAAATAGCAAGGGTTTAAACCATATAATTTCTGAGACAACACCAGCAACAACACTTCGATATTCAGCTTTTGTGCTTGATCTAGACACAATTGGCTGCTTCTTTGAGCACCATGATACAACATTTCTTTCAATATACACACAATATCCACTCACTGATCTTCTATCATCTCTATCGGCTACCTAATCAACATCAGCAAAAGCACTATTATCTAGTGACTTGTTAATATAAAGCTTCAATCCATAATCTGTTTTTCCTGCCAAATATCTAAGGATTCTTTTTTTGCTGCTTTCTAATGTTCACTTTATGAATGTTGCATGAATTGACAGACCTTATTCACGCTCAATGTTATCTCTGGTCTTGTGATAGTGAAGTACTGCAAATCTCCTACAATGCTCCTATATTGGTGTGGATTGTCTATGGGGTCTCCTGCATTCTTTGATAGTTGAAGGTTGCTAACCATAGGTGTTGGTAATGCTTTTGCCTTATCCATGCCTGTTCTTTTCAAAATTGATTGAATATAGTTCCTTTGACTAAGATGAAGCACCCCTTTCTCTGGCTCTTTTACTTCAATTCCAAAAAAGAAGTTCAATCGTCAAAGATCTTTCAACTTAAACTGATTATTTAGATAATGTGTCAGTCTATCTATCTTAGAACTGCTACTTCCAGTGATGATAAAATCATCTACATACACTAGAACATAAATGGTATAATTGTTGCTTCTTTTAATGAATAATGAATATCTGATTTTAGAGGGCGGTACTCCATCTTACTAGGGTTCCTTTCAGCTTTTCAAACCACACTTTGGGTGCTTGTTTGAGCCCATAGATGGCTTTATTTAGTTTTCATACCATCTTTTATTCACTGTTACATTCAAACCCTTGAGGTTGATTCATCTAAACGTCATCTTCAAAGTCTCCATTTAGAAAGGCATTACGAACATCTAGTTGTTTAACTGACCAATCATTATGCAGTGTTATAATAAGCACTATCCTGATGGTAGTGGGATTTATTACCAGTGAAATGGTCTCTTTAAAATAAAAATATGGTTGTTGAGTATATCCTTTTGCCACAAGCCATGCTTTATGCTTAGCTACAGTCCCATCTGCATTATGCTTTAGTCTATAAGTCCACTTGCAGCCTATCACTGATCTATTTTTGGTAAAGCAACTAAGTTCCATGTGTTGTTGTTCATTAAAGCTTTATATTCTTCTTCCATAGCCTTTCTCCATTCAGTATACTTCACTGCTTGTTCATAGGTTGTTAGCTCCTATTGTGTACAATGAGCTATATAAATCTTTGGTTTAAAGATCCCTCTTTTAGCTCTTATCATCATGTGGTATGATTCTCACTTGCTACTTATTGCAGATGTAACTGATGTGAGTGAATTATGATTGTCAACATCATCTGTCAGTGGTGTGTCATACCTCTCACCATCTTTGACATATAGGGATATGGATGGTATTTCATAACTTTGCTTGTACTCTTTATTTCACCGCCGAAAAATTGAAATATTCGCTCATTAAACATCACATGTCTAGACATTATAATTTTTCCATCATAGTCAAACACTTGTAGCCCTTCTGTCTTGTTTCATATCCAAGAAATGTGCATGGGGAAGATCGAAAATCAAGTTTATGAGTGTTATAAAGTCTTAGTAGTGGGAAATATAAACAACCAAACACTTTCAAACTCTTATAATCTGGTTTTATACCAAGTAATGCTTCAAAAGGACTTATATTTTTTCAATATCTTGGTAGGTAAGAGATTGATTTAATGTACTGCAGTGGAGAATGCTTCAGGCCAGAATTTTAAGGGAAAAGATCCTTTAGCTAGTAAGGTCAACCCCAACTCTACTACATGCATGTGCTTTCTTTCCACTATTCCATTCTATTGAGATGTATGGGGACATATATACCTGTGAACTATGTCTCTTGCATTGAAGTATTCTTTCAAAGGTTTGAACTCTGAACCTCCATCTGTTTGAAAAACTTTTACCTTCCTTTCAAGTTGTCTTCTGCCTGTGTAACATATTGTCCCACAGCTTCACTTGCTTTAGATTTTGATTTCAAGAAGTAGATCCATGTGTACCCAGCATATGCATCTACAAATGCAATGTAGTGTATATACACATAGTCAGAGTTTATGGGTGCAGGATCCCGTAAATCACATTCAAGAAGTTCTAATGGGTGATTGTATGTTGTCTTGGATAGATTGAAAGGTGATTTATGGCTATTACCTGATTGACATTGACCATATATATATGGTAACATAGCATTCACATATGATAAGTTCTCTTTATTCAACATTTGTTTCATTACACTTACATCTGGATGACCAAGCTTTTTACGCCATATATCATAAGTATCTTCTATTTTATTATCAACTAGATTACAACATATCAATTTATCTTCGAGCTTTGCAGTAGTTCTGAGATTAAATTTGTATAGTGCATCATGTAGCTCCTCTTGCAATAAGATTTATTCATTTATATTTTCTCTAATTAGGTAGATTTTAGGATGAAATTCAAAGAACACCCCATTATCTTTTGCAAACTGTGAAACACTAATCAAATTCTTCTTGATATGAGGCACTCTCAAAAGATATTTTGAAGCAAGGTTTTGTCTTTTCTAAAAGACTCAATACATGTATATCCTACATGAGTTATATTTAATGAAGCACCATTCCCTATATAAATTGAGTTCTTACCTTTATATGCAGTTCCACTAAGATTTGGATTCTGAAGGTTATTGGTAACATGGTGTGTTGCACCAGAATCAGGAAACCATGCATCATCTTGTATATCCACATCTTTGGCCAGTACATCTTGATTTTTAGTTAGAGAGGTTTGATTTTTTGAGTTAAACTTTGAATCAGGTTGAAATTGACCTAGTTTAACATTGTAAGGGTGGGTTCTTGGAATTTTTTGGTTGGGAGAGACTTGTTGGTTACTAGTATAGTTAAAACTAAATCTAAAATAGCATCTGGGTGCAGTGTGACCGAGCTTCTCACAAATCTGACACCATGGTCTGCTGTTGGTATTTCTGCCTCTTTCTCTTCCTCTACCACACATACTATCACTTCCAAACATCTGACCACTTCTAGCTGCTTGAACCTCTCTTTCATTGTTTATTGAGGACCCTGGTTTATGGTTTTACTAAGTGTTCTTGTTTCTTGAATTTATAGCATTATTGATTGAAAATTCTTGTGTTGGAGTATTTTTTGTTCCGGTCTGCCCTTATGTGCAAGTAGAACTGAGGTCACATACTACACCGATAGCCATTGAAAATAGTAAGAACTTGTTTGGTTTTATTCACTTTATGACCAGATGATTCCAGTAAATCACATAATGTTTTTATTTTTCTTAGATACTCCATGATACTCATATTCTCTTTCTTGACATTCCGCAATTGTCTCTTGTAACTCATGATTCTTCCTGCTTTTTGAGAACCGAAGTTTTGATGTATTGCATTCCAGACTTCTTGAGAGGTTTTATATCCTATTATCTATGATACAAGGTTGGTGATGATTGAGGAGAGAAGACATTAACATAAAATTCTATCTTGTCTTTAATATGTCACAAATTCTGGATTAATGACGAGTTGTCTATCTTTGTTGGCGATAAACTGAGGTGGTAATGTTGATGTAGAATCAATGAAACTCTATAGACCATATCCCCTAATAGCAGTTTCGATCTGAAAGTTCCATAATAGAAAGTTGTTTTCGTCCAATGTTATAATAATCAATTGTGTTTGTGATTGATAATCGATTTAGGGATCCTTCAAGATTTTCTGAGATTTGATTGGTGGTGTTTCCTAGATTCGATGAATCCACTCTCAATTATGGATTATTGTCTTAAGACATGATTTTTATCTTTAGTTAATGATTAATTGAGGAGAAGAAATTGATTTAGAAATTGGATCTGATATCGATTCAATAATTAAATCTATAAGCAGGAAGTTTGATCTGAGGTTAGGGTTTTTCGATCTTGAAGATATATGTCATTTGGAAATGGCGCTCTGATGCCATGAAGAAATATTTGAATGTTTGCTTGAATAAGAAGAATGAAATTGATCCACACAGAAACAGTCTGATACACAGTTCATATATATATATATATATATATATATATATATATATATATATATATATATATATATATGTAGCAGTGTACACACGTTCACCAATAACAGAAAATACACTAACCTCACTTGTAGTGCACACTCAAGCTAAAGTAAGTCAAAACGTATATTTTCTATTACAACTAACTATCACTTCACTTCTCCCATATTCGACATACATATTTGAAAAAAGAAAACCCAAAATTTATTTTTAAACCAAACATCACCTTAGAGTTTGAGAGTTTAGTACGATATTATCACTATTTCAAAGAAGAAATTTCTATTTTAAAAAATGTCGTTCCTTTAGCTCTTTTTTGTATGGTTTGGTAAATAGTTGATTGGCCTTACAAACAATATAGAGAGTTGTATAGTTGCATTTAATGTTATGCCAAGCATTTATATGCAAATAAATATAAAAAAATTGTAGGTTAAGATTTCATTAACGACATTTTCATTATGCACTTTACCAGAGCCGATTCTAGGTTTCTAATGCCTAGTGCGAATTTTCAAACGATGTCCCTTGTAGAAATTTTGTCAGCGGTATTAAATAAATTTCTTATTTATAAAAAATCATATTTTATTTTGGAAAAGTCAGTACAACAAAATGAATATAATCTTTTAGATTATTAGATTAATTATTATATGATTCATATAGTAGTGAAGTACCTAATAATTTTATGGCTTAATATTGCAAACAAATGAAAGAATCTATGAACACAATTCTAATGCAAAAAATCAACAATAATAAGTCACAGTATCAAGAAATTTTACATAGGAGGCTTCAAAAATATTATAGAAATCATCACTTCATTACTATAATGCTTTAAAATGGGGACGGAGCATAGAGTTGGCCGAAGTCGGCTCCGTCTCCTTTTTGGAGTCGGCTGGGGACAACTCTTAATTTTATTAAATTTTGCGTCGGTTGGGGTCTGTCAGAGTCGATGATTTTGTAGGCGATGATTTTTCTTGGATAAGTGTTATAGCTAACTCCTACAAAATGACATATTTCTTGAATAATTTTGTAAGCGATGATTTTTTGCGAATCAAACCATACAGATTCGATTAAAACACTACAAATCATCATTGGTTCAAATTTGGCCTCGTTTGAAGGTCGTTCGGCCTTCGAACGAAGGGGTTTTTGTCCAAAAGTACCGGAACGGCCATAAATTTGAAATTCAAGATCGACATCGCAGGTTCGTGTATTTTTTTAACCATATTCTGCAAACATCTCCAAAATACCTTAATCGACATAAGATCCAAAGAATTTATTTTTACGCCTCATAATTTATTTTATATAATTTTATTATACCTAATACATTTAAAAATTCATAATTGATAACCCAATGATTTAAAAAATTATTTTAATTCTTTAAAATGTTACATATAACCACCTTTATCGAATTTCTATAGCGGATCGACTAAAAGTTGCATCGATTGGTCGTGCGAGTTAGATTTCCAATAATGAAAATTTTCGAATTAAACGAACATATATCATCGGAAATACCAATTTAACCTATCGGATCCGTCATTGGGTCAATAATAATAAATGTCAATTTTATTTTATTTTATAATGTAGTAGTGTTTTTTTAATTTTTTTAAACGAAATAGGTGTAAAAAAGAATTTTTTAAAAATATATATACGACCGATACTAGCCGACGCCAGCCGACGCCATATCGCGTATACAGGTTTCAGCCGACCCTTCTTCCTCAGTTTCTTTG
Organism: Allium cepa; assembly: GCA_030765085.1. Classification (NCBI taxonomy): domain Eukaryota; kingdom Viridiplantae; phylum Streptophyta; class Magnoliopsida; order Asparagales; family Amaryllidaceae; genus Allium; species Allium cepa. Next base: position 952,420,987 of record CM060932.1, read on the forward strand.
CTTCCTAAAAACCGATTTTTTCTCTTCCCCATCACCAATTCCGACCCTCTCCAGCCGTCACCCTCCGTCGTTGTCGCCGTAGAAGCCTAAAACTCGTCGAACTAGCCGGAGTCTCCTTTTCTTCTTGAATTTGGTAATTTTCTAAACCCTAATTTCAAATTAAATTGTTTAATTAGGTTTAAATGTACATTATTGGGATGATAATTGGGTGTAGGCATTGCTAATTTAGTGTATTACGTTATTTTTAATTAGTACGAAATCGTTGAATTTGAAAGTATGAATTGGGAATAATTGAGTGTAGATATTTAGAATTTGAAAGTGTGAATTGGGAATTGGAAATTTAAAAGTGTGAAAGTATGAATTTGAATTTTATTCCCGATCGATCCCTTATATTTTATATTTGGATTGAGTGAGGACGACTTGGTCATCGAGTGTTGTTTGACTGGCATGTGTGTCTTGTATTTGGATTGAGTGAGGACGAATTGGTCATCGAGTGTTGTTTGACTAGCCTGTGCGCCATGCGTATGGGTATTTATACTTGGAAAGTTTCAATGGCTGGTCCATTCGGGTTGTGCCGATATTATACAAAGAGCGTATCGCCTCGATACGCTATCGTTTATTTCTGGCACCTAGTTGAAGCGACTATTTGGATGTTTATTGCTTTATATGCAGTAAACATATCAATATAAATGATTTAAATGAAATAATTTATAAATAAAGTTCTTACTTATTTTAGTCTATCTTTAATTTATATAAATAATTTAAACGAAAATAAGACAACAACAAAGCCTTTAGTCCCAAAAGGCTTTGGTAGATTAGAAAATACGATAATAATCACATAAAACTTCAGATGCAACTATATGCATGTAGGAATAGAAAAAAATGTTATCGACATTTCTAATATATATATATATATATATATATATATATATATATATATTAAATTAGGAAAAATGCTCAACTATCTTTTCGACTGTACCTGGATGTATGAAAGTCGAACAGGAATGAAAGGTTCAACGAAAAAACATTTAAAGGATGGTGTACATGAATTTGTTAAATTCGCTAAAGCTAATACTGAAGAAGGCGACACACAAATTCGTTGTCCGTGTCGTAAATGTCGACACTTTCATTATCGGAAACCGAATTTAGTTATTGTACATTTGTGTAAATCCGGTTTTGTGCCAAACTATTATTTCTAGGATCGTCATGGAGAAAAATTGGTGCATCTAATCCTATAGTGCCCCAGGTTGACGTGAATAACAATAATGTTACGATGAATCCAGTAGTAGATATGGTGGAAGATGAAACACGGTCAATGTTCCCTACTGTTCAAGTTAATGATGTAAATGTCGAAGAAGAAGCGACCGAGGGGTGAAAAGAATTTATGTTTTACTCGATTCTGCGAAAAGACCGTTGTGGGATGGTTATAGTGTAAGAACCCGATTCTTCGACTTCCGAAAATCGACATCAATACATCCACTATATCAACTGCCGAGCAATCGAATGCCGGAAAACCGAACCATGAGGGTTAAAAAAAAGAAGTAGAAGAAAAAGATAGAAGAAGTAAGAAAACAGAACTGAAACAATATCATAATCTCACAACCGCAGCAGAACAACATATAATAGATAAATGAATAATCTTTAAAACAAAGAACTATCTCAGTTAATACATTTCATCACATCAGAGTGCACAACAACAATATACAACACAACAAAACAATGGACAGTTATACAAACGTGTCCTTACAAGTGAATTCTACAGCGGAAAACATAATATCATATACAAGTGGTACGTCTCGCCATCCAGCTCGCCACTTGAGCTCCATAGCACTTCTGAATCCAGAATGACCTGATAACCTGACTCTAGACTGCCCGTGTGGAAAATTATGGGCATCCAGAGTTTATGAAGAGAACAATAAACTCCAGGTCAGTCATGGGACTAGTGTGAGAACTTAAAACATTTATTTATCTTTTAAAACAACAACAATAAGGGAAGTGAAAAATATCCGCAATGCTTTTGGAAAATGAAACTACCATAAGGCCTCTCCGCACACACACAATGCAAACGCAGAATTGGAGGAGATTTCTCCTTATGATAGTCAAAGATGCTTACTACGCAAAACAAATCATTTTTGATATTATTATTAGTGCATAGTGATGAAAGCATTTTGAAAATAGAATATAAATCTTAGCCAGCATAGACATTCCGAACTATGCCTACTATAGCTACCACCAAACAGTGGGGTGCTACCATAAGTGAATGGAAGGTAATACAACTAGAACCGTATAAGGCTCGTATTGTTTCTTTGGATTTCCAACAAATGGTCAGGCTAAGGAACTTCCTACTACCACATGGGATCACCTCTGGCGGGACGTCCCGAGAACTTAACCAGCTCTCTGCCAACACAAGGCCGGGTTACCTCTGTAACTAAGTAACTACTACACGAATATGCCACCTCCTGGTCCTTTTGGACCTTTATCCGAGGGCCCTCGATCACAAAGCAACAACCACACAGAAAATGAGATTGGAGCAACCACATAGGTTAAGCATCAGGGCTCCATATCTGACACCACCCTTTTCCAGAAGGAAATGACATGCCCTAAAGGGCGCGACCCTCATAACCTTGCCGCATATTCCTGTTTCGACCATTTCCGGGGTGTGAGGTCTGACGAACTCTCGTCCACAAAGCTACGCTTTTTAATAAAGCCACGCTTTGATCAACAAATGATCAATAAATAATCATCACACAGCAACACTCAACATGCCACATTACTAAATTGGGAGTATATCGCTGATAACCTTCAACTACAAAACCTCTGAGCTCGTACGTCTCAGAGAAGGGTGTTAAGCTAAGAGAATAAATTCTCCATCACCAACAGAAATGTATTTGAAAGAAATCTGCTTTATATCTCAAAATGTAATGTCAGACACGTAACCATACAAGTCTGTTCCGGGTTCGAATAGAACCGAAGGCACTTCAAAAGAAGCCCTTGCAATCCGGGTATTCACAATCCCGATCGGATTTCCCATCACAAAGGAAATCTCCATACCGTAACTAACGGTGCAGAGACAATCGATGGGTTATCCTATCGTTTTCACAAATACCCGGTCTTCACCACCGGTCTTCAATGCTATCCATTACGTCGTATCACTATTCGGAATGGGTAATCCGAATAACGAGCGCAATAATTTAAAAATAAGTGTAGCATTCACTTTCAACCAATTCACAACAAATAGTCATTTAAGGGTCAATATTGATAGTCGGTTATATAACTATCAATCAATATTCACAACATCACCCGATTTCAAATAATTTCCCAAATTATTTATTTTCAAAGATATCTTTACAAGATATAATTTCCACACTTCAACCATTTGAAAACAAATTTCAAATCAATTTTCACTTTTGCAACTTTTGAAATTAAATTTCAAATCATTTTCCTTAAGCGGAAAACGCTTACAAATAGTTATTCATTTTCACTGGAATCTATAATTGAAAATTTCTTATCCAAAAATATATCTGTAAAACACTTTTAAATAAAACTATTTTTCTTTAAACACTTTACTTAAAATATTAGTTATAAAATATTATACCTATATTATATAAACTTAAACCCAAACTAATTTTTCAAAATAAAATTAGCAAATAGAGCATAACTATTTGAATAACTATTTTCTAAAACAATTACTGATTAAATCTTAGAAATAATCATTTCTATAAACAATTTAATAAATCTTTACTTAAAGGATGTAAAATAATTTAAGAGGTAATTTCTTCAAAGTATCCTTTTCAAAAACAATACTAGAATTTTATATATATGAATAATATATTTTTTCAAAGCTATTCAGAAATTTTATTCGGCTTTCCAGGGAGGATGCACTTTCATTTCAAAATGGTTCATTCAAACCAATTAAATAAATCCTTACCGATTTATTAAATTTACGTTCCAAATCCGTAAATTTATTTCCACACTTTTAAAAATAAATCAATGTTTATTTTTAAAACAAATTTCCCTTATAAATTTCCATTGTGAATTCACATTTCCAAATATTCACTTTTCATACGATTTTTCAAATCGATTTCAATTATTCACTTTCAACACCAAAATCAGTTTTCAATTGATTTCAAAAAACACCAAACCAAATTCCATATTGATTTTCCAAGAAATTAAACACTAATTGAATTTCATTCAAATTTTATATTGAAATCAATTTCTACTAAACCTCAAATTAATTTCCAAATTGATTCCAAATTCATTTCAAAACACCAAATAAATTTCCAAATGGATTTCCAAAAGATCTATTTTCAATTACCAAAATCAATTCCCAAATGGATTCCTAAATTTATTTCTTGTCAAAATAATTTCTTTTTAAAGAATACAAATTCTTTTATTTTCCAACTCTTTAAAATCCATATTTTGAATAAATTTTCAACCTTTGAATAATATTATCGAAAATCCATTTATTAAGCCTTTTTACCATATTTTGGAATTTTATTCAATAAGATAAAAATAAAACTTTATCATTTTAAAAATTCCTTCATCTGAATTAATCCAATTCCCAAAAATAAATTTTATTATAAATTCTCAACTTAAATTTTCAAAAATCCGATTTTATTTATTTTCGGCACCTAACGATACCAAAAATATATTCGGCTAAATTTTTAGCCTTTAACGATTTCAATCACAAAGATAATCAAGCAGATTATAAATAGATCAACACACAACATTGAAACAAATTTAATCATTTGAGAAATCCAGTTGGATCCCTCCAACCTGTTTCCCTGCATCCACAGATGTTAGCACAATACCAATTCCACTTCGAGGTGAAATATCGCGATATATGAGATTTATAAAATACTATCCGCTATTATGCGGAGCAATAGGGTCTCATCCGCTATATAATGCAGGAGAATCAACTCCAAGTACATATATAATACCAATTCCATATCAAGTTGGAATTATCGCGGTATATGTGTTTAATAAATAACATCCACTTAATATACGGCGTATAGGGTCTATTTCAATACAACAGATAGCAATTTATCATCCAAGCATATAATCAACACAATCAAGAAATTTTAAATTTAACTATTTTAAATTTAAATCGAAACGCAATTCGATTGAGTGAGAAGTTCTCACCTTGAGTTTCTGATAACAGTTGTAGCGTTTTGTTTCGAATAAAATTAAACACGCGTTTAATTTTACCCGAAATTATCACTAGCTCCAAACGACTACAAACCAGCTCCATTGCGTAGTGCTCGTCCATACGATTGCAACGCAATTCGTTTCGTGCAATTCCGACCTCGTATCAAAAAGTTATCGCGTTATAAAGTTTACACAAATTTTAATATAATTAATTTACATTTTTTTTTAAATATTTCAAACCTAAACTAATCAGAGCCGTCGATTTCTTTGCCATCAGATCTGGAACGCAAATCCTGTTATTCTCCATCGCGTGACAACATCCCAGGTTCGAACCCATTACCGTCCACCATCTTCGATTGTCGCGCCACCCACGTTCGCTTATTGGTTGATCAAACTACGGCATATCGAAGCCCTTCGCACGAGCCACCCTCGGCCCAAATTTAGGCGAACTCGGTCTCCAACCTGCATCGAAAACTGTGCTTGAACGGTAGGAGGACACGACATCATTTCTCTCTCCTCACTGCGCGATAACCCATCACCACCGTATAGATTCGAAGAATCTCGTCACCCTCTATAATGTTGTAGTTGAGAGATTCAGCTAATTGTTTGTGGATTAGAAGAAATCAAAAGAAGAATGAGAACAGTTTTCGGCCATTGTTTCTGTTGATGGCGGCTGAAGCTAAATTAGGGTTAGGGTTGATTATTTTTTGCAAATGGAAATAATGGAGGCCTTTTATAGAAAACTCTCAAATTACTATTCACTCAAAATTTTCGAACTCTAAATCTCGCACGGTGACCGACGTTTCTAGGGTTTACCCCGCGTTCCGAACACAATGGAATAGGTATCGAGAGCCAATTCGATCATCTGTGTGAGTTACGGAAATAGACGATCAAATTTAAATTAAATCGATTAAACCAATTTCTATGCGTTTTGGCTTGCCCCGGACAAACCTTAAATCCGATTGACACGAAATTTGAAATCTTACTATAATTTGACATTACGGATCCGATGATACAGATTTTGTCGAAATCCGAGACTGTTTGAAAAATGACTATTTTCACTAGTCAATTAAATATTAAAATATTCAATTTTCACAAATTAACTTTTAATTCAATTTTAAAAGTTCCATAACATCACTCTAACTCCAATATGATCTAATATAACTTTATAAATCATTTTTAATCACATTAAACCCAAATTCCAAATTTTTCTGTAATTTCAAATATTAAATTGTCGATTTAATTATCCAATTAAATCTAAATATTCGAAATATAATTTATTCAACTTACAAAATTTACTTGTTGATATTTAAAATCAATTAAATATCTGAATTTCAAATGACAGAAATTCTAAGTCGTTACAATCTTCCCCCTTAAAAGAATTTCGTCGTCGAAATTACCAAGTAAGAAAAATGCCCCAAATTCATTAATTTTTCAAAACAATTCGTTCAAATTAAGTTTCAAATTCATTTAAATGTTTAACTTTTCCAAAATCCATAGTTAAACCTCTAAAAAAACTTCACTAATATTCTTCAAATCCATATATAGTTATCTTTTCAAAATAAACTATATCGTTTAACCTTTAACATCAAATCAAAACTTATTTTTCAACAAATTTTTTCCAAAATTACCCGAAAATTTTCTAACGCCTTAATTTTTCAGAAAATTTCGCCATAACCTCATTTGTACGGAGGAGCTTTTACAATATCACAATAGATATAAATATATATACATCGACCCACACGGTCGGAAAACAGAAAAACAGTTCATATTTTCTATTTTTATTGCGTAGGCGTACCTTTTTAGCATTTTTAAGCAAAGCAGTTATTTATTAGCATTTTGCACAACCAAAACCTGCCAAACATTAGCCCCGGTACCTGCACTTACTCAATATAAACACGTAAGTGACATATATAAGAAGTTATTGACATTTTACTCTTTTAAACAACTACAACACGTGCATATTAAAAGAAATGCATACCAAGCAAGGTTTATAAACAACTTATATGATTTCGACATTACTTGTCATTGTTTTCAACCAATTTAGATACAACGACATTCAATTATTCATTTTCAGTTAGTTTACATTCACTAATTTACATTCACATTTGTTCACTTTCAATTGAAATCAATTTCCATTCAATTTAAATTTACTTAACTTCCAATTTGAATTCAATTGCTTTAGCTTTCAATTTTATTCATTCAATTGCATATGAATTTCTATTCAATCAATTAACAATAATCCAACAACCAATATATATCCAATACAACCGAATTTATTCACTTTACATTCAACATTCATATTCACTTTGTTTACCTTCAATTTGGTTTAACATTCAATTAGCCTTAAATGAATTAACACTTATATCCATTATTCTGTATCAATTCATTACATTCGATTGATTAATATTCAATTCATTAGTTCAGTTACTAATTTATTTTACAAATAAAGTTGAATCTCCTTTATATAACTCAAGTTCATATTCATTTAATGACTTCATTTCATTAATTCATTTTGATACCAAAATCAACTTTATTCAACATCACTTAAGTTATATTCCATTTCAAACATCATTTGTTTAACTTAACTTAAATTTCCATTTCAACAACATATCTAATCCAGTTAAAATCCAATTCAAATTCCAACTCCAAAGTAAATTCTATTTAACTTTTACCAAAGTCAATTTTTATCACTTATTCAGATTCATACCTCGTTTTGCTTAACAAAGTTGTTTAACCATTTTAATACTTGGTTTTACATACATATTCACATTTAATAAGTTATACAACTAATTATTCAATTTCCAAATCTGATTTAATTTATTTAACTTCCTTTAGTAAAATTTCACATCATATATTTTATCATACTAATTCAAATTTATTTCAACTTTACTAAAGTTAAATCTTTATTATCTCATATTATAATTTGTTTATCACAACAAAATTCAATTTCAGTTCACTATGGTAGCTAATCCATCACACAGAAACTCGAAAATGATACTGATGATGCTGCAGTCATCACCCTTATTATTCCCCAGCAACAGTAGTGAATTCAGTGCTTTAAATTCTTTCAAAATTTTCTTTTATTTATAAATCATATTTATAAATCTTTTCTTATATAATTTCACTATTTCCCTTTACTTATACAAAATTATTCCACAATTGTAAATTATTTTAATTATAATTCTATACTTATACAACTGTTGCTTTTATATTCAGATTATTCGAACAACTTTGATTCACTTATATATTTTCTTACATTTTCAACAATCAAACAGTTCAATTTTACATACACTTTGATAATTCTGAAAAAATTATTCCATTATATATAAAAAATATAATCGAGGTACAATTATTTCATTTACCCAATTTAAAACCATACTATGTCCGTTTATCTCGTTTAAGAGTTTACAAACCCCTATCGATACAGTTAGCTAGACTGCACTGACCAGAATCCATAAACAATCAACTGATAAGTCAACACAATACAAAAAAATTTCATATTCACTAACAAATACGCGCTTATATCTATTATTACACTCACACTCATTCTAGAGTACTACTGACTCTATCTCTAATGAGTAATCCCCAATAGAGCCAAGGTTGTCACTTAACCAAATGCTCTAATACCACATTGTCAGAACCCGATTCTTCGACTTCCGAAAATCGACATCAATACGTCCACTGTATCAACTGTCGAGCAATCGAATGCCGAAAAACCGAACCATGAGGGTTAAAAAAAAGAAGTAGAAGAAAAAGATATAAGAAGTAAGAAAACAGAACAGAAACAATATCAGAATCTCACAATCGCAGCGGAACAACATATAATAGATAAATGAACAATCTCTAAAACAAAGAACTATCTCAGTTATTACATTTCATCACATCAAAGTGTACAACAACAATATACAACATAACAAAACAATGAACAATTATACAAACGTGTCCTTACAAGTGAATTCTACAGCGGAAAATATAATATCATATACAAGTGGTACGTCTCGCCATCCAGCTCGCCACTTGAGCTCCATAGCACTTCTGAATCCAGAATGACCTGATAACCTGACTCTAGACTGCCCGTGTGGAAAATTATGGGCACCCACAGTTTAGGAAGAGAACAATAAACTCCAGGTCAGGGGACTGGTGTGAGAACTCAAAACAGTTATTTATCTTTTAAAACAACAACAACAACAAGGGAAGTGAAAAATATCCGCAATGCTTTTGGAAAATGAAACTACCATAAGGCCTCCCCGCACACACACAATGCAAACGCAGAATTGGAGGAGATTTCTCCTTATGATAGTCAAAGATGCTTACTACGCAAAACAAATCATTTTTGATATTATTATTAGTGCATAGTGATGAAAGCATTTCGAAAATAGAATATAAATCTTAGCCAGCATAGACATTCCAAACCATGCCTACTATAGCTACCATCAAAACAGTGGGGCGCCACCATAAGTGAATGGCAGGTAATACAACTAGAACCGTACAAGGCTCGTATTGTTTTTTGGATTTCCAACATATGGTCAGGCTAAGGAACTTCCTACTGCCACATGGGATCGCCTCTGGCGGGACGTCCCGAGAACTTAACCAGCTCTCTGCCAACATAAGGCCGAGTTACCTCTGTAACTAGGTAACTACTACATGAATATGCCACCCCCCGGTCCTTTGGGACCTTTATCCGAGGGCCCTCAATCACAAAGCAACAACCACACAGAAAATGAGATTGGAGCAACCACATAGGTTAAGCATCAGGGCTCCATACCTGACACCATCCTTTTCCAGAAGGAAATGACATACCCTAAAGGGCGCAACCCTCATAACCTTGCCGCATATTCCTGTTTCGACCACTTCCGGGGTGTGAGGTCTGACGAAGTCTTGTCCACAAAGCTACGCTTTTTCACAAAGCCACGCTTTGATCAACAAATGTTCTAAATAATCATCACACAGCAACACTCAGCATGCCACATTACCAAATTGGGAGTATATCGCTGATAACCTTCAACTACAAAACCTCTGAGCTCGTACGTCTTAGAGAAGGGTGTTAAGCTAAGTGAATAAATTCTCCATCACCAACAGAAATGTATTTGAAAGAAATCTGCTTTATATCTCAAAATGTAATGTCAGACACGTAACCATACAAGTCTGTTCCGGGTTCGAACAGAACCGAAGGCACTTCAAAAGAAGCCTTTGCAATCCGGGTATTCACAATCCCGATCGAATTTCCTATCACAAAGGAAATCTCTATACCGTAGCTAACGGTGCAGACACAATCGATAGGTCATCCAATCGTTTTCACAAATACCCGGTCTTCACCACCGGTCTTCAATGCTATCCATTATGTCGTATCACTATACAGAATGGGTAATCCGAATAATGAGCGCAATAATTTAAAAATAATTGTAGCATTCAATTTCAACCAATTCACAACAAATAGTCATTTAAGGGTCAATATTGATAGTCGGTTATTTAACTATCAATCAATATTCACAACATCACCAGATTTCAAATAATTTCCCAAATTATTTATTTTCAAAGATATCTTTACAAGATATAATTTCCACACTTCAACCATTTGAAAACAAATTTCAAATCAATTTTCACCTTTACAACTTTTGAAATTAAATTTCAAATCATTTTCCTTAAGCGGAAAACACTTACAAATAGTTATTCATTTTCACTGGAAATCTGCCGATTTCAAATATTTTAAAATAATTGAAAATTTCTTATCCAAAAATATATCTGGAAAACACTTTTAAATAAAACTATTTTTCTTTAAACACTTTACATAAAATATTAGTTATAAAATATTATACCTATATTACATAAACTTAAACCCAAACTAATTTTTCAAAATAAAATTAGTAAATAGAGTATAACTATTTAAATAACTATTTTCTAAAACAATTACTGACTAAATCTTAGAAATAATCATTTCTATAAACAATTTAATAAATCTTTACTTAAAGGATTTAAAATAATTTACGAGGTAAATTTCTTCAAAGTATCCTTTTCAAAACCAATACTAGAATTTTATATATATGAATAATATATTATTTTCAAAGCTATTCGGAAATTTTATTCGGCTTTCCAGGGAGGATACACTTTCATTTCAAAATGGTTCATTCAAACCAATTAAATAAATCCTTACCAATTTATTTAATTTACGTTCCAAATCCGTAAATTTATTTCCACACTTTTAAAAATAAATCAATGTTTATTTTTAAAACAAATTTCCCTTATAAATTTCCATTGTGAATTCACATTTCCAAATATTCACTTTTTATACGATTTTTCATATCGATTTCAATTATTCACTTTCAACACCAAAATCAGTTTTCAATTGATTTCCAAAAACACCAAATCAAATTCCATATTGATTTTCCAAGAAATTAAACACTAAGTGAATTTCATTCAAATTTAAAATTGAAATCAATTTCTACTTAACCTCAAATTAATTTCCAAATTGATTCCAAATTCATTTCAAAACACCAAATAAATTTCCAAATGGATTTCCAAAAGATCTATTTTCAATTACCAAAATCAATTTCCAAATGGATTCCTAAATTTATTTCTTTTCAAAATAATTTCTTTTTAAAGAATACAAATTCTTTTATTTTCCAACTCTTTAAAATCCATATTTTGAATAAATTTTCAACCTTTGAATAATATTATCGATGATCCATTTATTAAACCTTTTTACCATATTTTGGAATTTTATTCAATAAGATAAAAATAAAACTTTATCAATTCAAAAATTCCTTCATCTGAATTAATCCAATTCCCAAAAATAAATTTTATTATACATTCTCAACATAAATTTTCAAAAATCCGATTTTATTTATTTTCGGCATCTAACGATACCAAAAATATATTCGGCTAAATTTTTAGCCTTTAACGATTTCAATCACAAAGATAATCTCGCAGATTATAAATAGATCAACACACAACATTGAAACAAATTCAATCATTTGAGGAATCCAGTTGGATCACTCCAACTTGTTTCCCTGCATCCACAGATGTTAGCACAATACCAATTCCGCTTCGAGGTGAAATATCGCGGTATATAGGATTTATAAAATACTATCCGCTATTATGCGGCGCAATAGGGTCTCATCCGCTATATAATGCGGGAAAATAACCTCCAAGTACATATATAATACCAATTCCATATCAAGTTGGAATTATCGCGGTATATGTGTTTAATAAATAACATCCGCTTAATATACGGCGTATAGGGTCTATTTCAATACAACAGATAGCAATTTATCATCCAAGCATATAATCAACACAATCAAGAAATTTTAAATTTAACTATTTAAAATTTAAATCGAAACGCAATTCGATTGAGTGAGAAGTTCTCACCTTGAGTTTCTGATAACAGTTGTAGCGTTTTGTTTCGAATAAAATTAAACACGCGTTTAATTTTACCCGAAATTATCACTAGCTCCAAACGACTCCAAACCAGCTCCATTGCATAGTGCTCGTCCATACGATTGCAACGCAATTCGTTTCGTGCAATTCCGACCTCGTATCAAAAAGTTATCGCGTTATAAAGTTTACACAAATTTTAATATAATTAATTTACATTTTTTTTTAAATATTTCAAACCTAAACTAATCAGAGCCGTCGATTTCTTTGCCATCAGATCTGGAACGCAAATCCTGTTCTTCTCCATCGCGTGACAACATCCCAGGTTCGAACCCATTACCGTCCACCATCTTCGATTGTCGCGCCACCCACGTTCGCTTATTGGTTGATCAAACTACGGCATATCGAAGCCCTTCGCACGAGCCACCCTCGGCCCAAATTTAGGCGAACTCGGTCTCCAACCTGCATCGAAAACCGTACTTGAACGGTAGGAGGACACGACATCATTTCTCTCTCCTCACTGCGGGATAACCCATCACCACCGTATAGATTCAAAGAATCTCGTCACCCTCTATAATGTTGTAGTTGAGAGATTCAGCTAATTGTTTGTGGATTGGAAGAAATCAAAGGAAGAACGAGAACAATTTTTGGCCATTGTTTCTGTTGATGGCGGCTGAAGCTAAATTAGGGTTAGGGTTGATTATTTTTTGCAAATGGAAATAATGGAGGCCTTTTATAGAAAATTCTCAAATTACTATTCACTCAAAATTTTCGAACTCTAAATCTCGCACGGTGACCGACGTTTCTAGGGTTTACCCCGCTTTCCGAACACAATGGAATAGGTATCGAGAGCCAATTCGATCATCTATGCGAGTTACGGAAATAGACGATCAAATTTAAATTAAATCGATTAAACCAATTTCTATGCGTTTTGGCTTGCCCCGGACAAACCTTAAATCCGATTGACACGAAATTTGAAATCTTACTATAATTTGACATTACGGATCCAATGATACAGGTTTTGTCGAAATCCGAGACTGTTTGAAAAATGACTATTTTCACTAGTCAATTAAATATTAAAATATTCAATTTTCACAAATTAACTTTTAATTCAATTTTAAAAGTTCCATAGCATCACTCTAACTCCAATATGATCTAATATAACTTTATAAATCATTTTTAATCACATTAAACCCAAATTCCAAATTTTTCTGTAATTTCAAATATTAAATTGTCGATTTAATTATCCAATTAAATCTAAATATTCGAAATATAATTTATTCAACTTACAAAATTTACTTGTTGATATTTAAAATCAATTAAATATCTGAATTTCAAATGACAGAAATTCTAAGTCGTTACAATCTTCCCCCTTAAAAGAATTTCGTCGTCGAAATTACCAAGTAAGAAAAATGCCCCAAATTCATTAATTTTTCAAAACAATTCGTTCAAATTAAGTTTCAAATTCATTTAAACGTTTAACTTTTCCAAAATCCATAGTTAAACCTCTAAAAAAAACTTCACTAATATTCTTCAAATCCATATATAGTTATCTTTTCAAAATCAACTATATCGTTTAACCTTTAACATCAAATCAAAACTTATTTTTCGACAAATTTTTTCCAAAATTACCCAAAAATTTTCTAACGCCTTAATTTTTCAGAAAATTTCGCCATAACCTCCTTTGTACGGAGGAGCTTTTACAATATCACAATAGATATAAATATATATACATCGACCCACACGGTCGGAAAACAGAAAAACAGTTCATATTTTCTATTTTTATTGCGTAGGCGTACCTTTTTAGCATTTCTAAGCAAAGCAGTTATTTATTAGCATTTTGTACAACCAAAACCTGCCAAACATTAGCCCCGGTACCTGCACTTACTCAATATAAACACGTAAGTGACATATATAAGAAGTTATTGACATTTTACTCTTTTAAACAACTACAACACGTGCATATTAAAAGAAATGCATACCAAGCAAGGTTTATAAACAACTTATATGATTTCGACATTACTTGTCATTGTTTTCAACCAATTTAGATACAACGACATTCAATTATTCATTTTCAGTTAGTTTACATTCACTAATTTACATTCACATTTGTTCACTTTCAATTGAAATCAATTTCCATTCAATTTAAATTTACTTAACTTCCAATTTGAATTCAATTGCTTTAGCTTTCAATTTTATTCATTCAATTGCATATGAATTTCTATTCAATCAATTAACAATAATCCAACAACCAATGTATATCCAATACAACCGAATTTATTCACTTTACATTCAACATTCATATTCACTTTGTTTACCTTCAATTTGGTTTAACATTCAATTAGCCTTAAATGAATTAACACTTATATCCATTATTCTATATCAATTCATTACATTCGATTGATTAATATTCAATTCATTAGTTCAATTACTAATTTATTTTACAAATAAAGTTGAATCTCCTTTATATAACTCAAGTTCATATTCATTTAATGACTTCATTTCATTAATTCATTTTGATACCAAAATCAACTTTATTCAACATCACTTAAGTTATATTCCATTTCAAACATCATTTGTTTAACTTAACTTAAATTTCCATTTCAACAACATATCTAATCCAGTTAAAATCCAATTCAAATTCCAACTCCAAAGTAAATTCTATTTAACTTTTACCAAAGTCAATTTTTATCACTTATTCAGATTCATACCTCGTTTTGCTTAACAAAGTTGTTTAACCATTTTAATACTTGGTTTTACTTACATCTTTACATTTAATAAGTTGTACAACTTATTATTCAACTTCCAAATCTAATTTAATTTATTTAACTTCCTTTAGTTAAATTTCACATCATATATTTTATCATACTAATTCAAATTCATTTCAACTTTACTAAAGTTAAATCTTTATTATCTCATATTATAATTTGTTTATAACAACAAAATTCAATTTCACTTCACTGTGGTAGCAAATCCATCACACAGAAACTCGAAAATGATACCGATGATGCTGCAGTCATCACCCTTATTATTCCCTAGCAACAGTAGTGAATTCAGTGCTTTAAATTCTTTCAAAATTTCCTTTTATTTATAAATCACATTTATAAATCTTTTCTTATATAATTTCACTATTTCCCTTTACTTATACAAATTTATTCCACAATTATAAATTATTTTAATTATAATGCTATACTTATACAATTGTTGCTTTTATATTCAGATTATTCGAACAACTTTGATTCACTTATATATTTTCTTACATTTTCAACAATCAAGCAATTCGATTTTACATACACTTTGATAATTCTGAAAAAATTATTCCTTTTTATATATGAAATATAATCGAGGTAAAATTATTTCAATTACCCAATTTAAAACCATACTATGTCGGTTTATCTCGTTAAAGAGTTTAGAAACCCCTATCGATACAGTTAGCTAGACTGCCCCGACCAGAATCTATAAACAATCAACTGATAAGTCAACACAATACAAAACAATTTCATATTCACTAACAAATACGCGCTCATATCTATTATTACACTCACACTCATTCTAGAGTAATACTGACTCTATCTCAAATGAGTAATCTCCAACAGAGCCAAGGTTGTCACTTAACCAAATGCTCCGATACCACATTGTAAGAACCCGATTCTTCGACTTTCGAAAATTGACATCAATATGTCCACTGTATAACCTGCCGAGCAATCGAATGCCGAAAAACCGAACCATGAGGGTTAAAAAAAAGAAGTAGAAGAAAAAGATAGAAGAAGTAAGAAAACGGAACTGAAACAATATCAGAATCTCACAATCGCATCGGAACAACATATAATAGATAAATGAATAATCTTTAAAACAAAGAACTATCTCAGTTATTACATTTCATCACATCAGAGTGTGCAACAACAATATACAACACAACAAAACAATGGACAGTTATACAAACGTGTCCTTACAAGTGAATTCTAAAGCGGAAAATATAATATCATATACAAGTGGTACGTCTCGCCATCCAGCTCGCCACTTGAGCTCCATAGCACTTCTGAATCCAGAATGACCTGATAACCTGACTCTAGAATGTCCATGTGGAAAATTATGGGCACCCAGAGTTTAGGAAGAGAACAATAAACTCCAGGTCAGGGGACTGGTGTGAGAACTCAAAACAGTTATTTATCTTTTAAAATAACAACAACAAGTGAAGTGAAAAATATCCGCAATGCTTTTGGAAAATGAAACTACTATAAGGCCTCCCCATACACGCACAATGCAAACGCAGAATTGGAGGAGATTTCTCCATATGATAGTTAAAGATGCTTACTACGCAAAACAAATCATTGTTGATATTATTATTAGTGCATAGTGATGAAAGCATTTCGAAAATAGAATATAAATCTTAGCCAGCATAGACATTCCGAACTATGCCTACTATAGCTACCATCCAAACAGTGGGACGCCACCAAAGTGAATGGCAGGTAATACAACTAGAACCGTACAAGGCTCGTATTGTTTCTTTGGATTTCCAACAAATGGTCAGCCTAAGGAACTTCCTACTGCCACATGGGATCGCCTCTGGCGGGACGTTTCGAGAACTTAACCAGCTCTCTGCCAACACAAGGCCGAGTTACCTCTGTAACTTGGTAACTACTACATGAATATGCCATCCCCCGGTCCTTTGGGACCTTTATCCGAGGGCCTTCGATCATAAAGCAACAACCACACAGAAAATGAGATTGGAGCAACCACATAGGTTAAGCATCAGGGCTCCATACCTGACACCACCCTTTTCCAGAAGGAAATGACATACCCTAAAGGGCGCGACCCTCGTAACCTTGCCGCATATTCCTGTTTTGACCATTTCCAGGGTGTGAGGTCTGACGAAGTCTCGTCCACAAAGCTATGCTTTTTCACAAAGCAAGGCTTTGATCAACAAATGATCAATAAATAATCATCACACAACAACACTCAGCATGCCACATTACCAAATTGGGAGTATATCGTTGATAACCTTCAACTACAAAACCTCTGAGCTCGTACGTCTCAGAGAAGGGTGTTAAGCTAAGAGAATAAATTCTCCGTCACTAACAGAAATGTATTTGAAAGAAATTTGCTTTATATCTCAAAATGTAATGTCAGACACGTAATCATACAAGTCTGTTCCGGGTTCGAACAGAACCGAAGGCACTTCAAAAGAAGCCCTTGCAATCCGGGTATTCACAATCCCGATCGGATTTCCCATCACAAAGGAAATCTCCATACCGTAGCTAACAGTGCAGAGACAATCGATAGGTCATCCTATCGTTTTCACAAATACCCGGTCTTCACCACCGGTCTTCAATGTTATCCATTACGTCGTATCACTATTCGAAATGGGTAATCCGAATAACGAGCGCAATAATTTAAAAATAAGTGTAGCATTCAATTTCAACCAATTCATAACAAATAGCCATTTAAGGGTCAATATTGATAGTCGGTTATTTAACTATCAATCAATATTCACAACATCATCCGATTTCAAATAATTTCACAAATTATTTATTTTCAAAGATATCTTTACAAGATATAATTTCCACACTTCAACCATTTGAAAACAAATTTCAAATCAATTTTCACCTTTACAACTTTTGAAATTAAATTTCAAATCATTTTCCTTAAGCGGAAAACGCTAACAAATAGTTATTCATTTTCACTGGAAATCTGCCGAGTTCAAATATTTTAAAATAATTGAAAATTTCTTATCCAAAAATATATCTGGAAAACACTTTTAAATAAAACTATTTTTCTTTAAACACTTTACTTAAAATATAAGTTATAAAATATTATACCTATATTATATAAACTTAAACCCAAACTAATTTTTCAAAATAAAATTAGTAAATAGAGTATAACTATTTAAATAACTATTTTCTAAAACAATTACTGATTAAATCTTAGAAATAATCATTTCTATAAACAATTTAATAAATCTTTACTTAAAGGATTTAAAATAATTTAATAGGTAAATTTCTTTAATGTATCCTTTTCAAAACCAATACTAGAATTTTATATATATGAATAATATATTTTTTTCAAAGCTATTCAGAAATTTTATTCGGCTTTCCAGGTAGGATACACTTTCATTTCAAAATGGTTCATTCAAACCAATTAAATAAATCCTTACCGATTTATTAAATTTACGTTCCAAATCCGTAAATTTATTTCCGCACTTTTAAAAATAAATCAATGTTTATTTTTAAAACAAATTTCCCTTATAAATTTCCATTATGAATTCACATTTCCAAGTATTCACTTTTTATATGATTTTTCAAATCGATTTCAATTATTCACTTTCAACACCAAAATCAGTTTTCAATTGATTTCCAAAAACACCAAATCAAATTCCATATTGATTTTCCAAGAAATTAAACACTAAGTGAATTTCAGTCAAATTTCAAACTGAAATCAATTTCTACTAAACCTCAAATTAATTTCCAAATTGATTCCAAATTCATTTCAAAACACCAAATAAATTTCCGAATGGATTTCCAAAAGATCTATTTTCAATTACCAAAATCAATTCCCAAATGGATTCCTAAATTAATTTCTTTTCAAAATAATTTCTTTTTAATGAATACAAATTCTTTTATTTTCCAACTCTTTAAAATCCATATTTTGAATAAATTTTCAACCTTTGAATAATATTTTCGAAAATCCATTTATTAAGCATTTTTACCATATTTTGGAATTTTATTCAATAAGATAAAAATAAAACTTTATCATTTTAAAAATTCCTTCATCTGAATTAATCCAATTCCCAAAAATAAATTTTATTATAAATTCTCAACTTAAATTTTCAAAAATCCGATTTTATTTATTTTCGGCATCTAATGATACAAAAATGTATTCGGCTAAATTTTTAGCCTTTAACGATTTCAATCACAAAGATAATCACGCAGATTATAAATAGATCAACACACAACATTGAAACAAATTCAATCATTTGAGGAATCCAGTTGGATCCCTCCATCCTGTTTCCCTGCATCCACAGATGTTAGCACAATACCAATTCCAATTTGAGGTGAAATATCGCGGTATATGAGATTTATAAAATACTATCCGCTATTATGCGGCGCAATAGGGTCTCGTCCGCTATATAATGCGGGAAAATCAACTCCAAGTACATATATAATACCAATTCCATATCAAGTTGGAATTATCGCGGTACATGTGTTTAATAAATAACATCCGCTTAATATACGACGTATAGGGTCTATTTCAATATAACAGATAGCAATTTATCATCCAAGCATATAATCAACACAATCAAGCAATTTTAAATTTAACTATTTAAAATTTAAATCGAAACGCAATTCGATTGAGTGAGAAGTTCTGATGTGCACGTAAATGTGCATATTTTTACCGCCATATTTAATCTATTTAAATTAAATAAATGATCGTATTGGGTATTTTAACTTGTTTAAACCAAAATTCATATTATTTGAAATTGTCACATCTTCATCTTCATCCAGGGGCAAAATGGTCATTTTTGTGCATATATTAATTTGAGAAAATTTAATTGGAAATATTTATATTATTTTGTAGGAAATTAAACTCAATTACAAGTGGGTTCATGAAGGAATATACATGCACAAAATGAATACAAAGGAAGAAGATGGAAATAATTCAAAGTGAAGAACATGGAGGACCCCACTTACCCACCTACCTTGATGTACAAGTTAGAGGCTAATGCACATGCTTATGGAATTAATGGCTTCATGTACACTTAAATGATGATTAGTAGAAGCTAATGATTACTTGGCCTCCACACTACCTCAAGGGTATTTTAGGCATTCCCCAAAAATATGAATTAGGGTTTCATACATGCATAAATACCCATATGTTTCATGTAGACATCTCTTCTCTTAGTCTCTCTTAGGTCTCCTTCTCTTTAGTTTAGATCAAAAATAAAATGAAAGCTCCTCTTTCTCTTTTCATGGCTACTTAGCCATTTTTATTTTATGTAATCTTTTTTTGCAATTTAATACATGCTCTTTCCTTTTCATGTTCATTTATTTTCATGTTGTAGTGTAGATCTCTTCTCTTTTATGCAAGTAGAATAATTTTTCATTTCATTTTGCTCTCTTTTTCCTCTTCTTTTTATTCAATGTTGCTTGCTACATTTGTTCGTATGATGACAAATATGAGAGGCTAAACCCCTTCAATTTAGGGGGTAATGAAGCTCTCTAATTATGTAGCTCCAACTATTTGTTAATTCATGCTCTCTTTTTGTGCTTAATGATGATCAATGAAGTATTTTATTTTTTGTTTTTGTGTTGAATTTGATAGCCTATATTGTTGACACCAAATAGGCTATGCTTAAACAATCACTAACACAAATGCCTCGTCATGAATATATGATTATGGAATAAGAAAGTGATTTGAAATTAAAATTTGATGGTCTATGTTTCTAATCAATAGTTAATAGGCCATACTTAAAATAGATTTCATTTTCATTTTCTTTGTCAAGTTTCATGAAAGTTAGTAAGTGTTTTAAGGGGTGTGTTATAGTTTGATAGCTTATGTTGGCTAATCAATAGCTCAAATATGTCATACTTATGATGAACACATCAATTAAAACACTAATGACCATAAAAGCGAGATCATGATTTCATGTGTTGAACTACATGATTTAGTGAGTCGATTTATTCTCTAAATTGTCATTTAGCTCTCATATTTGCATTTCTTTTCTTTTTATTAGTTTGTTCATTTTCTCATATTCTAGCTTAAACACACTCTCGATTTTGGTATAATTTGATTGAGTAGGAAATTTAAATCAACAATTCCCTGTGGATCGACCCGTATTCGCCACATGCTACATTCGTACACCACGCGCTTGTGGTTATTTTTATTTTTAAATTTTCGTTCGACGGTTTTCTAAACCGATAGAATTTCCGTCGACGAACAAGTTTTTGGCGCCGTTGCCGAGGAGTTTGTTTTGATTTTGATTTTCTATTCTTCGAATTATTTTTGTTTAATTTTTGTGTGTTCGTTTGTGTGTTTTTTGATTTCATTTTGGTTTTGTGTGTGTTGTTTTCTAGTTCCTTTTTTTCATTTGCATTTTCATTATTAAAGAACATGGAGGACCCCACTTGTAATTGAGTTTAATTTCCTACAAAATAATATAAATATTTCCAATTAAATTTTCTCAAATTAATATATGCACAAAAACGACCATTTTGCCCCTGGATGAAGATGAAGATGTGACAATTTCAAATAATATGAATTTTGGTTTAAACAAGTTAAAATACCCAATATGATCATTTATTTAATTTAAATAGATTAAATATGGGGGTATTTGATGTGCGCGTAACCATCACAACGCGCTTCGAATAACCTCACAAACCCGCTACTACACTGAATATCCCCAAATTGGCCGACGCGAACAATTAGTGGTTTTCAGAATTTGGATTGGTGAAGTATTTTATTTGATTTTGGAGTTTTTGAATTTGTTGATTTTGGAATTGGGGATTGAGAAGAATTTGATTTCGTCGATTTGTAAATGACGCGGTTGTCTATTAATTTAGCTGTTAATGTCTTACAATTTTGGGTCGGGCTGAGTTTGTTGTGATTTGGGTTTTTGAAGTTTCCTATTTATTTATTTTTTTTATCTTTTTATTTATCCGTTTGGTTTTAAGTTTTAAGTTTTTCATCTTAAAAAAAAAAACATTCTCTTTAGAAAAGTTTTCAATACATGTAAATACTTTTCATTTTTAGTTTCTTTTGTTTGCTTTGCTCTAAAAAAAACATATTGTTTTAGGTTTTATTTATTTATTGCCAAATTGTTTGTTTTTGTTTCAATATATATATGTATATATATATATATACACACACTTTCTTTCTCTTAAAAAAAAGAGTTTGAGTTTTTAATTACCTTTGATTTCTACTATTTTCTATCATTTTCCATTTCTATTATTTTCTCATCAGAAAAAAAAACTGTGTATATATATCTTGTTTTTATTTTTAGGTTGCCAAAGCAGAATTTTAGAAGTAGCGGAAGTGCTTGCTAAAATAAATTGCTTGCTTTGCTGAGCTTGCCAAAAAAAATAACTGCTTGCTTATTTATAATTTTCTTTTTTATCTGCCTTGCACTGTATATATATTTGTTTGTTTGTCTTGCATTATTATTTCCTTGCATTTAGAAAAAAAAATTCAAAAAAAAAATCCATTCTAGTTGCATTGTTAATTCACGTTTAATTTCAGTTTTGCATTTCATCCTAGAATTTTGATTAATAATAACGGTTAGATATCTATAACACTTAATTGTATATTGACAAGTTGTCTTCTTTGAACAATTTAATCTCTTGGTGTCTTGGCTACGGCAGAGCAATAATCAGTTATAAATATTACGCTGATTCGTAAATATTATACTGAATTGTTTCTCTGAAGGTACTTAAACCTTCGGCTGCATTACTACGGTGATTCGTGGTGCACCGATAAATCATGCCCGTTACATGGCTGAGAACTATCTTGTTTATCTAAAACAATCTGCAATTATACAATTTTGGGTTAAATTAGGATAAATCATTTGTAAATAACCACTGCATTCATTTACTAGCATTAGTTCATGAATATTTAAAAAAGAATTCAAAAAATCCAAAACTAAAAAAAAAAATTGTAGATATTCCTTTTATTTTTCTTTGCAATTTTTAAATCCTTTTCCTTTGAAATTTCTAAAATCCAAAAAATTTAGAAAAACAAAAATCCAAAAAAAAATATAAAAAAAAAATTCTTAAGAAAAAGCCAAAAAAATTTGAAAATCCAAAAACAAAACAAAAATCAATTTTTCATTTTGAAAAATAAATTCTACTTTAAAATATTTTTCTTTATAAAAAAAACCAAAAAAAATAAAAAAATCTTGAAAATGTCCGAGTTTCCTTTTTCTCACTCACTTGAATTTAACTGCGAAAATCAATATAATCCATATGAGTTCACTCCAAATTGGTATGGATATTTTAACAACAACTTTTGTTTAGACAATTCGAATTTTGAACCACCAAATTTCCAAAATAATGGTCAACCCTCAACTCTTGAAAATAGCATTTCGTCGTTACTTGAACTCTCTACACGACAAAATCAAGAGATAAATGATTTATGTAATTCTTATTTTTGTAATAACTCGAGTCAAGGATTTCAAAATTTGAATTCAATTCCAAATTTAAACGATTACGATTATAACCCATGCAAATTAATTTCGAACTCCAAAATGAATTTCAAACTCAACATGAAAATAGGAACAATTTTTCAAACGAATTTGGCAATGGGAATAATCTTAACCATGTTACGAGTAAAAATTTTTGTTTTCAACATATCCAAATTGAAAATTCTCAATTTAATAACTATAAATTGGATTTAGTTGAACAAATGAATGAAATTTACGATGATCACATGGATTTGTTGTTTGAAACATATACGAAACAACGTGAAAAACAAAATCAAATCCCAACGTGTGAGGAGTCAAATAATAATCCATCTTTTACCATAATTGACGATTTTCAAATAACAACTTTTGAAACTGAAAATGATGATCTTAATGAAGTTGTTGAAAACACGGTAATTGAGTTGGATTTCAATTCTTTTGAGGGTGTGGAACCAAATTTAAAATTCAATCTTCCTTTTCTCGATTTCGAAAATTTGAATACAACAGCTTTGGATTTTGAACTTGAGTTACACAATGAAGTTGTTGATAATCCAACAAAGGAGGACGAATTTAACGAACATGATTTCTTTGGACTTTTTGAAGATGAGTTGTTGGATTCCAAAGGGGACGATTTACGTCACGATTTTGAAATCGATAATTTTGAAAAAGTTTCCAATGATAAGTTTGAACTTCAATTTGGTGAAAATAAACTTGAATTTCAATCAATTGTTTTTTCAACCCTAAAAATCATCGAAAACAAAACAACTCATTCAATTTTCAATAAAACAACATTCATTTTTCCAAATCAACATTCAACTTCAAAATCTTTTACGGTTTGGTTTTTCGTGCTTAAGCTGTGTCTCACATATTTGACGAGACAAATTAATCGGTCTTTAGAAGACCGTTTCATTTACTTTTTGACTGTATACTTTCTCATCTCTTGTAAATAATAATCTTTCATGTAATATTGGATTTTTATTTTTCTCCTTCCACTTGGGTTGACTGTGGGGACACAGTCAAAATCAAGTGCGGGAGGGAGACTCATCTTCAAATTTTTTTATTTTTCATGGTTTATTTTTTCATTAAAATTTCAAAAAAAATCACAAAAACAAATTTTCTTTTGATTTATTTTTAAAAGAAACACTAAGATAAACATATGGTTTTGGTTTATTAAATTAAAATTTTTGAAAATTTATTTGTCTTAACAAAAATAAAAATGAAGTTTGATTACAAATAATAATGGTTTAACTACTATATAAGAAGATTCATACGTGTTAATTATGAAGTACATCCTAATTGAAAATCTTTGTTTTAAAAAGTGGTTGATTTAAAGTAAAGGATATAACATTTTTTTGCCTTCTAAGTTAAATGTTGCTAAGATGATTTTGCAAAACTCTCTCTCTCTCTTTTAAAAAAAATATGAAAATAATAACATCCAATTATTCACTCTCATTTAAAAGTCCTCACGGTTATGCATGGATGAATTACTTGGAATCTTTGATTATGTGCTTTCATACTCATTTAAAAGTCCTCACGGTTATGCATGTATGGAACACATGTAAAAAAACAGATTTAATAAAAACCACCTACGGTCGAAAGGTGTATCACGAAAGTGTGTGCACTCGCCATGCTCTGTACTCCCCTCACATAAGCCCGAAAGGCAGTGCATGGGTGGTATATCTGGTCTCAGTTTACCTGAGCTAGGTGTGTAATTTTTCTTGCAAATAATGAGAGAGCGAGCAATTGAAATCCTAGCACCATTTTTACTTAGTTGATTTGATTTGTTATTGAAAAGAAATGAAAATACCACTTTGATAAACTTTGATAGTCAACTACGGATCCATTTCATAGATACACTTTGTTATCAACTGAAACAACGAGTTAAACTATTGTCTATCTGTTATGATAACTTGATTTTTGTTGAAAATTCTGACTAGTAAATGACATAAATTTTCAAGATAATAGCCAAAACCTATATTTAACTTATTCGTGTCAATTTAAAAATAAATCCTTCATTTGTAAATATTTTCATAAATTTGCATTCATCTCTTTGTAAATAAATCTTGCATTTTGTAAATATTTTCATCCTGCATTTGGATTTTGTGGGTAGTATCCGCTGAAAACTCTCACGAGACAACACTCGTCCTACTGGGGACACCAGAGGTTTAACGGCTTGTAGCATACGCTAAATGCAATCGTGCTTCCTACGAAAATGGATTTATCTTAGTTTCCCTTTATTCGAGGACGAACAAAAAGATAAATGTGGGGGTATTTAATGTGCACGTAAATGTGCATATTTTTACCACCATATTTAATCTATTTAAATTAAATAAATGATCATATTGGGTATTTTAACTTGTTTAAACCAAAATTCATATTATTTGAAATTGTCACATCTTCATCTTCATCCAGGGGCAAAATGGTCATTTTTGTGCATATATTAATTTGAGAAAATTTAATTGGAAATATTTATATTATTTTGTAGGAAATTAAACTCAATTACAAGTGGGTTCATGAAGGAATATACATGCACAAAATGAATACAAAGGAAGAAGATGGAAATAATTCAAAGTGAAGAATATGGAGGACCCCACTTACCCACCTACCTTGATGTACAAGTTAGAGGCTAATGCACATGCTTATGGAATTAATGGCTTCATGTACACTTAAATGATGATTAGTAGAAGCTAATGATTACTTGGCCTCCACACTACCTCAAGGGTATTTTAGGCATTCCCCAAAAATATGAATTAGGGTTTCATACATGCATAAATACCCATATGTTTCATGTAGCCATCTCTTCTCTTAGTCTCTCTTAGGCCTCCTTCTCTTTAGTTTAGATCAAAAATAAAATGAAAGCTCCTCTTTCTCTTTTCATGGCTACTTAGCCATTTTTATTTTATGTAATCTTTTTTTGCAATTTAATACATGCTCTTTCCTTTTCATGTTCATTTATTTTCATGTTGTAGTGTAGATCTCTTCTCTTTTATGCAAGTAGAATAATTTTTCCTTTCATTTTGCTCTCTTTTTCCTCTTCTTTTTATTCAATGTTGCTTGCTACATTTGTTCGTATGATGACAAATATGAGAGGCTAAACCCCTTCAATTTAGGGGGTAATGAAGCTCTCTAATTATGTAGCTCCAACTATTTGTTAATTCATGCTCTCTTTTTGTGCTTAATGATGATCAATGAAGTATTTTATTTTTTGTTTTTGTGTTGAATTTGATAGCCTATATTGTTGACACCAAATAGGCTATGCTTAAACAATCACTAACACAAATGCCTCTTCATGAATATATGATTATGGAATAAGAAAGTGATTTGAAATTAAAATTTGATGGTCTATGTTTCTAATCAATAGTTAATAGGTCATACTTAAAATAAATTTCATTTTCATTTTCTTTGTCAAGTTTCATGAAAGTTAGTAAGTGTTTTAAGGGGTGTGTTATAGTTTGATAGCTTATGTTGGCTAATCAATAGCTCAAATATGTCATACTTATGATGAACACATCAATTAAAACACTAATGACCATAAAAGCGAGATCATGATTTCATGTGTTGAACTACATGATTTAGTGAGTCGATTTATTCTCTAAATTGTCATTTAGCTCTCATATTTGCATTTCTTTTCTTTTTATTAGTTTGTTCATTTTCTCATTTTCTAGCTTAAACACACTCTCGATTTTGGTATAATTTGATTGAGTAGGAAATTTAAATCAACAATTCCCTGTGGATCGACCCGTATTCGCCACATGCTACATTCGTACACCACGCGCTTGTGGTTATTTTTATTTTTAAATTTTCGTTCGACGGTTTTCTAAACCGATAGAATTTCCGTCGACGAACAAGTTCTCGCCTTGAGTTTTCGATAACAGTTGTAGCGTTTTGTTTCGAATAAAATTAAACACGCGTTTAATTTTATCTGAAATTATCACTAGCTCCAAACGACTCCAAACCAGCTCCATTGTGTTTGCTCGTCCATACGATTGCAACGCAATTCTTTTCGCGCAATTCCGACCTCGTATCAAAAATTTATCGCGTTACAAAGTTTACACAAATTTTAATATAATTAATTTACATTTTCTTTTTATATTTCAAACCTAAACTAATCAGAGCCGTCGATTTTTTTGCCATCAGATCTGGAACGCAAATCCTGTTCTTCTCCATCGCGTGACAACATCCTAGGTTCGAACCCATTACCGTCCACCCATCTTCGATTGTCGCGCCACCCACGTTCGCTTATTGGTTGATCAAACTACGCCATATCGAAGCCCTTCGCACGAGCCACCCTCGGCCCAAATATAGGCGGACTCGGCCTCCAACCTGCAACGAAAACCGTGCTTGAACGGTAGGAGGACGCGGCATCATTTCTCTCTCCTTATTGCGCGATAACCCATCACCACCGTATAGATTCGAAGAGCTCGTCACCCTCTATAATGTTGTAGTTGAGAGATTCAGCTAATTGTTTGTGGATTGGAAGAAATCAAAGGAAGAACGAGAACAATTTTCGATCATTATTTCTGTTGATGGCGGCTGAAGCTAAATTAGGGTTAGGATTGATTATTTTTTGCAAATGGAAATAATGGAGGCCTTTTATAGAAAATTGTCAAATTACTATTCACTTGAAACGCCGGTCACCACGCAGATGACCGTAAACCAATTTCTATGCGTTTTGGCTTGTCTCGGACAAACCATAAATCCGATTGACACGAAATTTAAAATCTTACTATAATTTGACATTACGGATCCGATGAAACTAGTTTCGTCGAAATCCAAGACTGTTTGAAAAATGACTATTTTCACTAGTCGATTAAATATTAAAATATTCAATTTTCACAAATTTAATTTTAATTCAATTTTAAAAGTTTCATAACATCACTCTAACTCCAATATGATTGAATATAACTTTATAAATCATTTTTAACCACATTAAACCCAAATTCCAAATTTTTCTCTAATTTCAAATATTAAATTGTCGATTTAATTATCCAATTAAATCTAAATATTCGAAATATAATTTATTCGACTTACAAATTTTACTTGTTGATATTTAAAATCAGTTAAGTATCTGAATTTCAAATGATAGAAATTCTGGATCGTTACATATAGTAGCGGAACAGAATTGTCAGTTACAGCCGAATACATTACCATGAAATCAAAATTCAATTTTACATAAGCTGGATTTACAACAGTTGTACAAGCTGTAAAACGACATATGCCACCCAATAATCTGATGTGTGATAGTCATTATAAAGTGAAAAATTAATGTCTACTTTTGGTTCGCCCTACCAAAATATAGATACATATATAAAAGGTTGTATGTTGTATTGGAAAGATGACATTAATCTTAAGAAATACAGAATATGTAATGAGGAAAGATACAAACCAAAAAAAAGGAAAGGAAGTTCCATACAAGAGAATGCATTATTTAGCCATCACTTCCAGACTTCAAAGGCTATATGCGTCGCCTACAACGGCATTACATATGAGATGGCACAGTGTGAGAACGCAGGAAGAGGGGACTTTGATACATCCATCAGATGGAGAAGCATGAAACATTTCGATAAGACTTATCCTGCGTTTGCCGCAGAGAGTCGTAATGTGAGACTTGGTTTATGTACAGATGGATTTTCACCATTCTCTCAATTTGGTAGTAAATATACGTCTTGTCCTATTATCGTTACACCTTATAATTTACCTCCGTGGATGTGTATGAAAACTCCATATATGTTTCTTACGATTGTTGTCCCTGGTCTTGATGATCCGACACAATTAATCGATGCTTATCTACAGCCATTGATTGAAGAGTTGAAAAAATTATGGTATGAAGGGGTGGATACATACGACGTGTCGAAAAAAAAAGAATTTTCATATGTTTGCATCTTTGTTATGGACTATTGGTATTTTTTGGCTTACGCAATGCTTTCAGGCTGGAGTACGACCGATCGTCTGGCTTATCCTTACTGCATGGAAGATATACGGGCATTTTCATTACCGTACGGAAGGAAAATTCCATGGTTTGATTGTCATCGATGTTTTATCCGTGCTAATCATACTTTTAGAAGAGATAAGAAAAACTTTGTAGTAAATAGAGCAGAGAACAGACAACAACCAACGACTTTATCAGGTGAAGAATTATATGAAATAGTTAAAGAATATCCGAAGATATATGAAACTGGAGTACAGACTGAAATTCCAGGTAAATCGAACTGGCTTAATTGGTGCAAACAAAGTATATTTTGGAAGGTACCTTTTTGGAAGCATCTCTTACTACGACATAATGTTGATGTGATGCACAACGAGAAAAACGTGTTCGATAATGTGTTTAATACAGTTTTGAATGTCAAGGGTAAAACTAAGGACGATCTCAATTTAAGACGTGATATAGAACAATATTGTAAATGTCTCGAACTTCATATAAATCCTAATGTCAGTAAAAAAACCCAAAGCATGTTATAAGCTAGACAGTAATAAAGTAAAACATGTGTTGAAGTGGATTGAAGGGCTGAGATGTCCTGCTAGGATTTCTTCATATCTCCGTAGATGTGTTGACTTAAAAAACAATAAATTGAGTTGGATGAAAAGTCACGATTGTTAGAACCACAATTATTGGATTTTAATGACAATAACTATACAATTATATCAAAGAATTTCTAAGCTAATTTACAGGTACATAGCATCAAAAAGAGATAATCAAATACATTCAAAATGAAGATACACGGTACAAAAGGATGAAAGAACTTGTACGGAGATACAAGAAGAGATATATACTATAGAGACAAGACGAATGTGACAAACAAAGTTTTATTAGTCATAGAGTGTCGTGTCTAGAGTTTACAAATGTTAAAATCTTCTCTAAATGGTATACACACATATACATTCATATTTTAAATAAAAAATCAAGTTTTCAAAAATAGCATGGAGCAGGGCTCAAACTCGAGTCACTAGTTTAGAAGGCAAGTGCTCCAACCAAATGAGCTATGATAATCTTTGTTACAAACTAAATTCAAACGTCTAAATAACTTCATTCAGACGTCTGAATGCTGAAACTAGAATATTGTTTCACAATATTCAGACGTCTGAATGAAAATATTCAGACGTCTGAATAAGGCCAAAAATAGCATATTTCATTACTGTTTGCGTATTAATCCAATTCAGAAGTCTGAATTGTTTTATTCAGACGTTTGAATATTTATAACTGCTATTTTCTTGAAAAGTCACTTCTCTTCGCCAAAGAGAAACATCTTCAAAATCAATGGTTGCACCTGTACTTTTCAGTATAACTTTTCATCTATAGTTGCAACTCTTTATACACTATAAATAGATTATAGAATTCAACAAACAATCAACTGAAACCGAATTTACTTTTAGCACTCTTGAATTCTCATCTATTCTCAAATTTTTAAATTGCACTCAATTTACTTACATACTTTGATCTTTGATCACTTTATCTTCCACTTTCCCAAAGCACATCACTATATATCATTAAGGAGAAGACTATAGGAAGATTGTACTAAATTGACTTATCAGTGTTATTTAAGAACACATTACAATCAGATACATTTGTTATTTGTAGTGAAATCCTATTTGGTTGCTTAGGCGGGTAAAGTCCTGTTCGATTGCTCAAGCAGTGTAAACCTATTCCGCCGGGTTAAGTGAGGGTTATTGAGTTGAAATTCCATAAGGAGTCTGGGACTGGACGTAGAACAAGAAGTTCGAACCAGTATAAAAATTCCTGGTGTGCTTGTTTTATTTTTATTTACTTTGCTATTATCGTCTGTTTCCGCATTTAGATTTAATTATATTCCATATTACACGATCCTAAGTAATAGCTAATCGTGTTAGTTTCTTCCAATTGGTATCAGAGCCTGGGATTCTAGAGATCGTAACAACATCCTATAATAAATGGCCACAAAGAGATCTAGTCAAGGCAATAAGAAGTGGAAGAGCAATAAAGAAAAATCAAAGGGGCAAACAAAAAAATG
The DNA here is from genome assembly GCA_030765085.1 of Allium cepa. Taxonomy (NCBI): domain Eukaryota; kingdom Viridiplantae; phylum Streptophyta; class Magnoliopsida; order Asparagales; family Amaryllidaceae; genus Allium; species Allium cepa. The sequence goes on from CM060932.1 coordinate 952,452,664, forward strand.
CTTTATGGCAAAAGATAATGAGGTTAGTGATCTAACTTTTGATGATATGATAGAAATAAATTCAAAACTTCTAGACACTTTAAAGAGTCTCAAAATAAAATATAAGGAAGCTCTGGAAAATCAGAAGAACGCAAAATTCGAAAGAGATATGTTTAAAGACGAGAAGAAAATATTAGAAGAAGAACTTGAGAAAATTAAAGGTTCACTCTCTGACAATTCTCAACTCGCTCTATCAAGTCAAGAAATAGAAGCTCAAAAAGAAAAGAATAATGCTCTAGCTTCTGAGAATCATGAGTTAAAAACAAAAATTAAAATTGTTGAGTTAGATAACACTAGTCTCAAAACTAAGCTTGATGACATTACTAAAAATATTTCCAATTTTAATAAAGGAAGAGAAAATTTATCTAGGATTATTGAAAATTCTCAACCTGCTTCAAATAAGAAGGGATTAAATTATGTTAAGAATTCAAAAGCTCACAATGATAAAAGCGGTTTAGGCTATAAACAAGCTAAAAGTAAAAATAGTACTAGATATGCATTCTTTTATACTAATTTTAGCGCTAGTACTAATAACCAAGATAGTTTTAAAACCAGTTATAGTCATAATAGTACTTTGTTTAGAAATGATAGAAATTATTCTTCAAGTACTAAGCTAATGACTAATAGTATTAAGATATGGATTCCAGCTAATATGATTGATCATGATAAACAACTTTGTATTAGCAACTATTATAAGAATGTGATTTGTAATGAAAATTATACTTATAAAGGTTCAACCACACCCAAATGGGTGTGGTTTCCAAAGACCTAACCCCCCCGGATCCTAACATAGTAAGTGGGTACCGAAAATGATTATTATTTATTGTAGGTACTCGGAGAAACAAAAGGAAAATGGTAGATTTTGGAATTTTAAAGAATGATCCATACGTTTAATAGAATTACGTGCTTACAATGAAATATGGACTTCAGCAAATATGGTAAAATCTATTTTTTTTCTCCATAATTAATATTGAGTTTATCCTAATATTCACAAGATATTTTGTATAATTTATTATATTCCCTCATTCTTTTTGATAATGACGAAGGGGGAGAAATTCATATGCATACAAATTGAGGGAGATATTATACTTAAGGGGAGATGTTATGCTCGAGGGGAGCTTTAAACATATTTATATTATTTTTTATAGAATGAATATTTTTTAAAATTATATAGTTGTCATCATCAAAAATAGGGAGAATGTTAGAACCTCAATTATTGGATTTTAATGACAACAACTATACAATTATATCAAAGAATTTCTAAGCTAATTTACAGGTACATAGCATCAAAAAGAGATAATCAAATACGTTCAAAATGAAGATACACAGTACAAAAGGATGAAAGAACTTGTACGGAGATACAAGAAGAGATATATACTATAGAGACAAGACGAAGGTGACAAACAAAGTTTTATTAGTCATAGAGTGTCGTGTCTAGAGTTTACAAATGTTAAAACCTTCTCCAAATGGTACACACACATATACATTCATATTTTAAATGAAAAATCAAGTTTTAAAAAATTGGATGTAGCAAGGCTCGAACCCAGGTCACTAGTTTAGAAGGCAAGTGCTCCAACCAAATAAGCTATGATAATCTTTGTTACAGACTAAATTCAGACGTCTGAATAACTTCATTCAGACGTTTGAATGCTGAAACTAGAATATTGTTTCACAATATTCAGACGTCTGAATGAAAATATTCAGACGTCTGAATAAGGCCAAAATAGCCTATTTCCTTGCTGTTTGCGTATTAATCCAATTCAGAAGTCTGAATTTTTTATTCAGACGTCTGAATATTTATAACTGCTATTTTCCTGAAAAGTCACTTCTCTTCGCCGAAGAGAATCATGTTCAAAATTAATGGTTGCACCTGTTCTTTTCAATATAACTTTTCATCTATAGTTGCAACTCTTAATACACTATAAATAGATTATAGAATTCAACAAACAATCAACTGAAACTGAATTTACTTTTAGCACTCTTGAATTCTCATCTATTCTCAAACTTTCAAATTGCACTCAGTTTATGTAATGCCCCGAAAATTTTCGACTTTCGAAAATTCAACATCGACACTCACTTTATCGACTGTCGACCAATCGAAGGTCAAAAACCGGAATGTTATGGGTTTTAAAAAGAATTTAAGAAAAGAAAGAGGTAGAAGAAAATAGAAAGATAGAAAATAGAGAGAAGAGAGAAAAGAAGATAGAACATTTTAAAATAGAAGAAAAGGAGAATAGAACAGAATGAAAATAGAAGAAAATAGGACGGAACAGAAAACAACAGAACAACATCAGAATCTCACAATTCGCAGCGGAACAACATATAATAATAAATGAATAATCTTTAAACAAAGAACTATATCAGTTATTACATTTCATCGTATTACATTATGTCATATCATCATTACATCAGAGTGTTACAACAACAAACAGTGTAGCGGAAAAAGAAATACTATATACTAGTAATACGTCATGCCATCCAGCTTGCCTCCAGCAACTCCAGAATATCCAGAATATCCTGATAAACCTAACTCTTAACTGCCCGTGTGGAAATTTGTGGGCACCCAGAGTTTAGGAAGGAAAACAATAAACTCCGAGTCAGTCATGTGACTGGTGTGAGAACTCAAAACAGTTTATTTATCTTTAAAATCAAAACAGAGGAATATTTTTAAGTCAATTCGTAATGCTTTTAAAAATGAGACTACCATAAGGCCTCCCGCACACACACACAATGCAAACGCAGAATCGGAGGAGATTTCTCCTTATGATAGTCAAAGATGCTTGATACGCATTTAAAATAATATTTGATATTATTACTAGTGCATAGTATAGAGAAAAATTCATTTCAAAAGTAGAATATAAATCTTAGCCAACATACGACCATTATCGTATGCCTACTATAGCTAACTATGTTCAATAGCAGGTTACCGCCACATTCCATAGCAGGTTATACAACTAAAACCGTACAAGTCTCGTATTGTTTCTTTGGATTTCCAACGAATGATCAGGCCAAGGAACTTCCCATTGCCACATGAGAATGCCTCTGGATGGACATCCCCGAGAACCAAACCGGATCTCTACCAACACAAGGCCGGGTTACCCCTAACTGAGTAACAACTGACCGAATATGCCATCCCCCGGTCCTTTGGGACCTTTATCACCGAGCGCTCGTAATCAATTCACACAATCATAACAAAGTGTTTTCAACATGAGTAAGTATCTGGGCTCCATATCATGATACCACCCTTTTCCAGAAGGAAATGGACACATCCTAAAGGGTGCTACCCCTCATAACCTTGCTGCTTCTTTCCTGTTTTGACCATTCACGGGGTGTGAGGCTCGACGAAGTCACGTCCACAAAACATACTTTATACAAAAGCCATGCTTTGGGTCAACAAATGATCAACACAATGATCACAAGGATAGACGATCAAATAAACGATCCTATCACAAATAATCAACACAATGATCATTTCAGCATCACTCAGCATGTCACATTACCAAATTGGGAATATATCGCTGATAACATTCAACTACATAACCTCTGAGCTCGTACGTCTCAGAGAAGGGTGTTAAGCTAAAAGAATAAATTCTCCGCCACCAACAGAAATATATTTGAAAGAAATCGGCTTTATATCTCAACTTGTAATGTCAGACATACAATCCATACAAGTCTGTTCCAGGCTCGAACAGAACCGAAGGCACTTACAAAGAAGTCCTTGCAATCCGGATATCCACAATCCTGATCGGATTCACCATCACATATGGAGAACTCAATACCGTAGCTACTCGGTGCAGAGTCAATCGATAGTTCATCCTATCGCTCTCGCAAATATCCGGTCTTCAACACCGATCTTCAAATGCAATTCACAATGACGTATCACATATTCGGAATGGGTTATACGACCCCATGATCCTTTCCCGGTTAACCCGAATAGTGAGCGCTTATTCAAAAGTAAGTGTGGCATTCAAATTCAATCAATCACATCAAATACCCATTCAAAGGGAAATATTGATAGTCGGCTATTGAACTATCAATTTGATATGCACACATCACCAGATTCCAAATAATTTTCCAAATTATTTATTTTCCAAAATATCTTTACAAGATATAAAATTTCAACACTTCAAAAATAAATCAGTATTTATTTTTAACAAATTCCACTTTCTTTTATAAATTTCTTAGTGAATTTATATTCCAAAATATTCATGCATATATGATTTCAATTATTCTTTTCAATTTATCTTCAAAAAGATAAATTCTAAATATTCACTTCTTATTGGAAAACATTTCCATACTTATTTATTCATAAGTAATTCACAAATTTTATTTATTTTCAACACTTAGAAAATATTCAATATACTTAAATCGAGATTAAGTATATATTTCATTCTTTAAGGAAATCATTCACTTAAACATATTTATTTGGGTCAAAACGAATGTTGCGTAAAACATCGTTACGACAACCCAAAATCACTAGTATAGGGATTCGAAATTAAATAGATATATAAATCCCAATACTATTCAAAACATTTCCTTTCGGAAATTATTTACTATAACAACAGTGTTATAGTCCATCATTTCCTTTTATTTCTCGAAAACGTCTATTTCAACAATAAATGTTGAAATCTATGGTTTCGAATCTCAACATCTTTTAAAACATCGTTAGATCGTTTTAATTCTGTTTAAAACACCAAATCTAAAACAATTTCTTTAACGTGTTATTCACTATTAAAAAACGTGAATAAACTTCGTTAACAAATTTCATCCTTTTATTCATTTCAATTCAAAGGATTATTCACTATTCAAAAATGTGAATATAACTCCATTTATAGGTTTCAACAAATTTCCTTGTCAAAATAAGTCATTTGCGAATTTATAAAACAACGTTTATAAATTCCATTTCTATTTATTTATAAAACCTTCCTTTTTATAAATTCTTTTATTAACCTATTTCAATTTATAACTCAATTATAAACTAAAAGTTCATATTATAAGTTAAATACTTATAAAACGATTATTTTACAAAATAGTTCTTTTTAACTTCCCAAATTATAAATCTTATAACTTATAAAGTCATTAATTCCTTATTTTCAAACTTTTCACAATTATTTCACAAACGATTATTTTACAAACTTTTCACAATTATTTCAGAAATCCCAATTTAACTATTTTATAAAGTCATTAATTCCTTATTTTCAAAAAATCAGCTTTCAACTATATTTCTCAAAAATCATAATTTTTATAACATTAAAAATTACATCGTTATTTATTTATAATGGATCAATTCCAAAAATATTTTATAAACGTATACTTTCTAAAATCACTTTAAAATCATTTTAAAATCCCAAAATCTGGTCCAATGATGCTACACACCAAATAGTCAATCACGACAACAACGATATCATATATCAATATGAAAATCCATCAAATATCAAAATATCTGAAATTAAATAAATACTGTTGAGGAATCCAGTTGTGTAACGACCCGTAAATTTTCGATAATTAAATTAGCTAATTTAATAAGATTTCGTGATTTAATGTTAGAAAAAAATTTGTAATTCATTTGGAATAATAATAACTGGAATGAATTGCAATAATTATCCAAGTAATGAAAAAAAAAAGCTACTTAGTGAATGACTTTGCAATCAATAGTTGAATAGGATATTAAATGTTGAATTCATTGGGTATGATAGAGTAATTGATTGATAAGTAAAATCTATTTGAAATCAAATATTGAATATTGAACACGTAATTGTTTAAATTAAATATTTAAAACTTATTGAATAATTGAATAACTGTAAAATGAAAATAGTGTTCTAAATTTTGAAATGGTTTAAAAGTTGAATCTTATAAGTTCAATTTCAATATTTCAAAAGATAATGAATTATTGGATAAGTGAAATTGTCTAAATTAAATATTTGGAATTTATTGGATAAATAAAATAACGGGTTTAATATGATTAAAAATGATTTGTAAAATTTTATTTTATCATATTGGAGTTATAGTGATGTTATAGAACGTTTAAAACTGAATTTAAAAATTATTTGTGAAAATTGAATATTTTAATATTTAATTATCGCCTGAAAAATAGCCAATTTTTGAACAGTCTTAGAATTGGACGAAACTAGTTCTATTGGATCCGTAATAGTTAGTTATTATCGGATTTCAATTTTCGTAGCAATCGGAGTTGTCGTTTGACTGTGGCAGCTCGAAACGCGTTGAAATTGTTTAATATTAATTTGGCGAGTTAAAAATAGTCATTTTTCAAACGGTCTCGGATTCCGACGAAACTAGTTTCATTGGATCCGTAATGTGATATTATTGTAAGGTTTCAAATTTCTAGTCAAACGGATTTACCGTTTGTCCGGGGCAAGCCAAAACGCATAGAAAATCGTTTAATCGGTTTAATTTAAAATTGATCGTTTATTTCCGTAACTCTCACATATGATCGAATTAGGCCTTGAAACTAGTTCCATTGCGTCCGGAATGGGGGTAAAACCTTATAAACGCCTGGCGGCACGTCTCGATTGGAGTTCGGATGATTTTGGACTTACCTATATAAATACGCACGCAAACCGAGGCAGTTTTATTATTATTTTAATCCAGAAACCCTAATTGACTTCAGCCTAGCCGCCATTTCCTGAATCAATGGCCACGAAATTCGAAACTTCTTCCTCATTTTCCTCTCAATCCATCAACAATTAGCAAAAACTCTCAACTACAAAGTTGTAGAGGACGATGAAAGCTTCAAATCCATACGGAGATGATCGAAAACGGAGCCACGGATCAACGGGAAATCACGTTCAAAGCTGCTGCGTTTTTCACGTTTTTCGAGGCGAGATGGGGGGCCGAACTTCGAGCTGCTCCAGGCGTTGGTGGCTCTGGTGATAGGCTTCGTGATGGCGCTTCCTGATCGATTTCTGGACGCTCGTGGTGGCCGCGATTTGGAGCCCTAGTTTGGCTTGGATGGGTTCTTAGTCGCGTATGTTCCTGGAGCAAGTAACGTGAACGTGAGGAAGAAGAGGGGTGCGGCCCAGATCTGCTGTGCAGGAAATCAACGGTGATGATTAGGTGGGTTTTAAAAATTTAATTAAGCTGTAATTAATTTATATAAAAATTCGTGTTAACTTTAAACCATCATAACTTTGTCATACGAGGTCGGAATTCGACGAAACTTTTTGCGTTGGAATCGTATGGACGAGCTCTTCGCTATGGAACTGGATTGGAATCGTTTGGAGCTAGAGAAAATTTTGGATTAAATCGAACGTCGTTCGATTTGATTTGAAATTGTAAAATCAAGGTGAGTGTTTTATAACGCTCACAACGTACTAAATATCTTTATGCTAGTTAAATTGACATTATGAAGTGATATGAATGTTATTTGTCGTTGTTTGATATGAATTTAATTGTCGTATAGCTTGTTATTTGAATTAACCGTTGAAAAATTAAATTGACAGTTAAATTGAAATTGAAATTGAATTGCGATTACATTACCTGACCTTGATAACTATGAAATTGCCATGGATTGTATTGTCTATTGGATGATTTATTTCGATGGATGTTATTGGTTGATATTTAAATGTTTGGATGTTTATTGCTTATATATAACCTGTTATGCATACATATGATACTGTGATTTAATTTAAGTAATGTATACCCATCCCTGACATTTAATTGAAATAAATAATTACTTGGCCATAGGATAGAAAATTATATATGGACACCGAATTGGCTAAATTAATAATTTTTAAAATCGTCGATTTGAAATTTATTTATATGTTTGTTTAAAAGTTATAAATAGACATAAATTTATAGAAATCGAATTTATCGAAATTTGGGTTTGGAACGTTGAAATAAATTTGGTTAAAAGAAATTGTTAAGTAATATAAGTCGAGACTTTGAAATTTAAAATTTAGGATTTGATTTAAATTCGAAAATTGATTTGTTTAAAGATTTAACCCTAATTCGGGCTTTGAATATTACTATGTAAAAGCAATATAAAATGATATTTGAAATGGATTTGATTTTTAAAGCGAACATGATATTTTGATATCAATTATGAATCGATTTGAAATGTAAAAGAGCCAACGGTGTAATAATACGTAGTTATTAAAGAGACCGGGATCGGATATGGACATACTCTCTGTCGATACCGAAAACCACTTTAATAACTATTATACGCGGAGTGTTGATCCAGAATGAAGTGGATGGTTTGGTGAACGCGTTGACTGAAGAAAGAGAACGATTATTGGATGACCCCTGACATGACTAAAACAGGAGCCGCGCCGGGCCATTGAGGTTCGCCACCTCTAGCAAACACACTTCTTCGATACCATATCTATTACATTTGTGATGCGATTTGGGTGCACCCCTTGATTTGGGAGTGTTGTTTCGCGGTGTTGGGGTAGCTGCTGGCTATGCCCAACATCAGTCCGGATCACGCAACTACTAGTATCCTAGTTGGTATTGCCTCATGTACCTTGTCATACTGATTATCCTATTCGCGACCACTACGTTTTGATTTGTACCTTGAGTATATGGATTGCCCTCTGGTGACTTCCGGTTTTGGGGAAACTACGGTCTTGTATATGCTTTTGGGAATATAAAAATGTGTTAAGGGGGATTATGGTAACGCCTTAACGCTATTTTGATACTTTATATTACTGATAGGCATTATCTACTTAGCGTATATTACTACATAGTATATAGTTTCACGGATCCTTGAGAGATGGAAAATCCCGTAACATCTCTTAAGTTATTGCACGCACGTTGACACTGGATAGGAGATGTCAAACCCCGTAAACATCCCCGACGCCGTTACACTCATATTTATTTACGATTGACTTAACTTACATGAGGATATTTAGTCCTGACTCGAGTGTTTGTCTTTTCATTACGCTCGGGTCAGTCCTGAGTTTTCAGATTTTTGAGGATCTATTTCTGGAGGATGAAGACGAAGATTTGGTATATTATGTACTACTATTATATTCATTCCATTCCGCTGCATTGTTGTATGATATTTGCTGTGTATGTAACTCTGATAAATGTTGTATAATAATAATCAAATGTATTCATTTAATTAACAGCTTCATGAACTGTTATTTTATTATTATACTTTAGCCTTCCGCTGTGAGATTCTGTGTTGTTTCATTTCCTTTATTTCCCTTCCTTTTCTTTTCTTAATTACCCCAATAACTATCTGCCCTTTTAATGGTTTGGAATCGACATGGGTATTTGATCGTCGGTTTAAATTGTCCAAAATGGCGGGTCGTTACAGTTGGTATCAGAGCTTTGGTTTAGCGATAAACCTTGGCTCTAGTGGGGAATGACTCATTGAAATAGAGGTAAACTATATGAATGAGTTGAGCGTATATGAGAGAGCGTACTTGTTATTTGATATAAAATGGTTTTATATTGTGTTAATTTGTTCCGTTGAGTATTTATGAATTCTGGTCGATACTTGGGACGCCAAGGCGTCGATAGGAATTTCTGAACACTCGAATATGACAAACCAACACAATATCGTTTTGGAATATATTTTATATAAAAGAATTATTTGAATATTTATTCATTTTGATTGAATTGATTGTTAGGAGATGATAATATTAGATTATTATCGTTATTGTTTGATCAGTCAATATTTACAACAATTGATTAAATAACAACGGATTTAGGAAAATGAAATCTTGTAAACACAATTGATAATGAATATAAATGAATTTTAACTTGGATTTGGGAATTTAAATTCCGGTGCTTGAAATTGACTTACAAGAATATGAAAAACATAATATGAGTATTATATGATAGTATAATTGAGGTGAAATTGTTTTCGAAGGATTTTTTTTTATGATAAGTGTTATATTCCCTTCTCTTGACGCTAGAAAATGATTTCGGTGATGAGTGCACGCATCATCGGCATTTATTTTCGAGAGTCCGAGTGGGGGAGACCACTTAATAGCTTGTCTAAACTTTGTTTTGATTCAAATTTTATTTTATTTTGTACTCTCTATAGTATGATTGGTTATATAAATTATATAAGTATATATTATTTCAAAACTTGATTTGAAATGAAACCGGGATTGGAATTCTTAAGTCCTTTCAAAATTAATGATTTTTTTAATGATTGAAATGAATTTAGACTTGAATCATTAAAGAACTTCTGAATTGTGAAATGAGAAATGAACCTAAGAGCTAAGTGAAAATATCAATTGAAGTAGAAATCCTTAAAGTTAGGGAATTATGAACTTAAAATAAAATTGAAACTGTAAAACTTGCATAGTATTAAATTTCATTCTATAGCATAAATATAACTTACCAAAATATTTAAGAAGTTCAAAAATGTTATATGAATTGTTAATTGGATAATATACAAGTATAGGTTTGAATAATGAAATATGCATTTAATTAATGGTTTGCAAATATAAATAAAATTGTTAGTAAATAATTGGAATTCAAATTAACATTTAAAGGTGATTCACAATTATGTTAATATAAAATGGAAATGCTATAGGTGAATGTAAATGTGAAATTAAATTATAGTGAAATTTAAGTAATGACTTAAGAATTAATTAATTGAAAATTCAACTTTAAATGGAAAGAAGTTGTATGTTGTTTAACTACATTCTATTTGCATAACTATAACTTACCAAATACTTAAAAGGTTTAAAATGCTAATAAGGATAAGAAGAGAAATAATATACCAGTGTGAGAATGAAAATAAAATGTGAAGATCTAATTGATAGTTGTAAATATAAAAGAAATTTAAGCGGTAAAATGAATGATATATATAAGTGAATGAATAAAATTTAAAATTAATGAAATATAAATTTGGTAAATGGAAACTGATTAAATTTGAATATAACTAAATGTTTATAAGCTTGGAAGTGTATGAAATTAAAGTTGACTTGGAAATGTATAATTGATTTAGTGTAGATTTTGGATGGATGTTAATGTTTGATATGCATTGGTTGTTAGATGGATGATAATTGATTAAGTAGAATTCATTAGTGTTAATGGAATTGAATAAAGGGAATAAAATTTTAAAATAATAAAATTCAAATTCGAAGCAAAGTGAAATTAAATATAATGGAATTCAATTTAAATTGAAGCAAATTGACTTTAATTTAAAATATGAATGAAACAAACTTGAATAAATCGGAAACAAATTGAATGTAAACCTATTGTGTGGACGAATAAGAAAATAAATAGCTTTGTGTTTATGATTGTTCTTTAGAAAATTTGATGTTTTGATGGTTTGTACTTTGAAATAATAAAAGCAAAATTTTGGAAGAAAAAAAAAAAAAATCCAAAATGGTCCAATACATGCTGAAATGAAAACAACCATAACTTTTAAATGGCTGAACGGAATTCGACGATTTTGGACTTTCCGAAAAGCTTAGAAACTATAGCACAACTTTTATTTAGAGTGTCTTGAGAAATTCCTTCGTCTACTAGGTTAAAAAACTTGAATGTTACTCGCTGTCCTGTGTAAAAAAATAAGAAAAATCTGAAGCATACAACCTTAGTATTTTCGCCATATCTTTTGACTGGTTTATCGGATTTTGATGATCTTGCCCTTTATGGAAAGCTAAGAACTTAATCTAAAACTTTTGTTTTAAGTGTTTTGTGTTTTGATGTGGTTTAGAAGGTCGGAAATGTGGGTGAACGTCGCGGACCTGCGCAAACACTGCCCAGGCTGAAGCGTATCCCCTAAGTAAAACGGCCATAACTTTTGAACGGATGATCCGAATTCGATGATTTTGGACATTCCAGAAAACCTGAAATGAATGCAACAACTTTTGTTTAGATTCTGTTGTCAAATTTTACAGTTTAGGTGACCTAAAGCTAAGATTTGTTTGCTGTCCAGAAATTGAAATCTCAGTTTTGAAGCTAAATATGTTATATATATGTTGTGTAGGCTAAATATATCGATCTATCTTTATATGCATGGTTCTAACTTAGTTATTGAGCATTTTAGTAGGTAGCAAAGGGGTTGCGCTTCGTTGTGGAGTTCGCTTCTACGCTAAACGCATAATGTAAGTAAAATGCTAATAAATGCTAAATAAAAGGTACGCTTACGGTTTTATATGATATTGGTGATATTTATATGTTGTTTTCCACATATGGGATGCCTCATCATTGAGATGAGATGCATATTTGTGATATATATGCTATTATATTTTTTCCGATCGAGCCGCGCAAAGGAGACTCTGCCGAAATTTTCCGAAAAATCCGGGTGTTAGAAAATTTTTCAAGTTTTAAAATTTTTTTATAACTTGTTTTGATTACTAACTTTTAATTTAGAAAGCTATTCGGAGTAACATTGTGGAAGCGTAGTTATGACTTTATAAATGGAATTTCATTGTTTTATAAGTTGGTAACTTTGAATAAAATATATCTAATGTTGAATTCTATACTTAGTTTCTTTTCCCTTCTTTTCCTTTTCGGGGACGAAAAGTTTTGAGTGGGGGAGAGTGTAACGACCCGTAAATTTTCGATAATTAAATTAGCTAATTTAATAAGATTTCGTGATTTAATGTTAGAAAAAAATTTGTAATTCATTTGGAATAATAATAACTGGAATGAATTGCAATAATTATCCAAGTAATGAAAAAAAAAAAGCTACTTAGTGAATGACTTTGCAATCAATAGTTGAATAGGATATTAAATGTTGAATTCATTGGGTATGATAGAGTAATTGATTGATAAGTAAAATCTATTTGAAATCAAATATTGAATATTGAACACGTAATTGTTTAAATTAAATATTTAAAACTTATTGAATAATTGAATAACTGTAAAATGAAAATAGTGTTCTAAATTTTGAAATGGTTTAAAAGTTGAATCTTATAAGTTCAATTTCAATATTTCAAAAGATAATGAATTATTGGATAAGTGAAATTGTCTAAATTAAATATTTGGAATTTATTGGATAAATAAAATAACGGGTTTAATATGATTAAAAATGATTTGTAAAATTTTATTTTATCATATTGGAGTTATAGTGATGTTATAGAACGTTTAAAACTGAATTTAAAAATTATTTGTGAAAATTGAATATTTTAATATTTAATTATCGCCTGAAAAATAGCCAATTTTTGAACAGTCTTAGAATTGGACGAAACTAGTTCTATTGGATCCGTAATAGTTAGTTATTATCGGATTTCAATTTTCGTAGCAATCGGAGTTGTCGTTTGACCGTGGCAGCTCGAAACGCGTTGAAATTGTTTAATATTAATTTGGCGAGTTAAAAATAGTCATTTTTCAAACGGTCTCGGATTCCGACGAAACTAGTTTCATTGGATCCGTAATGTGATATTATTGTAAGGTTTCAAATTTCTAGTCAAACGGATTTACCGTTTGTCCGGGGCAAGCCAAAACGCATAGAAAATCGTTTAATCGGTTTAATTTAAAATTGATCGTTTATTTCCGTAACTCTCACATATGATCGAATTAGGCCTTGAAACTAGTTCCATTGCGTCCGGAATGGGGGTAAAACCTTATAAACGCCTGGCGGCACGTCTCGATTGGAGTTCGGATGATTTTGGACTTACCTATATAAATACGCACGCAAACCGAGGCAGTTTTATTATTATTTTAATCCAGAAACCCTAATTGACTTCAGCCTAGCCGCCATTTCCTGAATCAATGGCCACGAAATTCGAAACTTCTTCCTCATTTTCCTCTCAATCCATCAACAATTAGCAAAAACTCTCAACTACAAAGTTGTAGAGGACGATGAAAGCTTCAAATCCATACGGAGATGATCGAAAACGGAGCCACGGATCAACGGGAAATCACGTTCAAAGCTGCTGCGTTTTTCACGTTTTTCGAGGCGAGATGGGGGGCCGAACTTCGAGCTGCTCCAGGCGTTGGTGGCTCTGGTGATAGGCTTCGTGATGGCGCTTCCTGATCGATTTCTGGACGCTCGTGGTGGCCGCGATTTGGAGCCCTAGTTTGGCTTGGATGGGTTCTTAGTCGCGTATGTTCCTGGAGCAAGTAACGTGAACGTGAGGAAGAAGAGGGGTGCGGCCCAGATCTGCTGTGCAGGAAATCAACGGTGATGATTAGGTGGGTTTTAAAAATTTAATTAAGCTGTAATTAATTTATATAAAAATTCGTGTTAACTTTAAACCATCATAACTTTGTCATACGAGGTCGGAATTCGACGAAACTTTTTGCGTTGGAATCGTATGGACGAGCTCTTCGCTATGGAACTGGATTGGAATCGTTTGGAGCTAGAGAAAATTTTGGATTAAATCGAACGTCGTTCGATTTGATTTGAAATTGTAAAATCAAGGTGAGTGTTTTATAACGCTCACAACGTACTAAATATCTTTATGCTAGTTAAATTGACATTATGAAGTGATATGAATGTTATTTGTCGTTGTTTGATATGAATTTAATTGTCGTATAGCTTGTTATTTGAATTAACCGTTGAAAAATTAAATTGACAGTTAAATTGAAATTGAAATTGAATTGCGATTACATTACCTGACCTTGATAACTATGAAATTGCCATGGATTGTATTGTCTATTGGATGATTTATTTCGATGGATGTTATTGGTTGATATTTAAATGTTTGGATGTTTATTGCTTATATATAACCTGTTATGCATACATATGATACTGTGATTTAATTTAAGTAATGTATACCCATCCCTGACATTTAATTGAAATAAATAATTACTTGGCCATAGGATAGAAAATTATATATGGACACCGAATTGGCTAAATTAATAATTTTTAAAATCGTCGATTTGAAATTTATTTATATGTTTGTTTAAAAGTTATAAATAGACATAAATTTATAGAAATCGAATTTATCGAAATTTGGGTTTGGAACGTTGAAATAAATTTGGTTAAAAGAAATTGTTAAGTAATATAAGTCGAGACTTTGAAATTTAAAATTTAGGATTTGATTTAAATTCGAAAATTGATTTGTTTAAAGATTTAACCCTAATTCGGGCTTTGAATATTACTATGTAAAAGCAATATAAAATGATATTTGAAATGGATTTGATTTTTAAAGCGAACATGATATTTTGATATCAATTATGAATCGATTTGAAATGTAAAAGAGCCAACGGTGTAATAATACGTAGTTATTAAAGAGACCGGGATCGGATATGGACATACTCTCTGTCGATACCGAAAACCACTTTAATAACTATTATACGCGGAGTGTTGATCCAGAATGAAGTGGATGGTTTGGTGAACGCGTTGACTGAAGAAAGAGAACGATTATTGGATGACCCCTGACATGACTAAAACAGGAGCCGCGCCGGGCCATTGAGGTTCGCCACCTCTAGCAAACACACTTCTTCGATACCATATCTATTACATTTGTGATGCGATTTGGGTGCACCCCTTGATTTGGGAGTGTTGTTTCGCGGTGTTGGGGTAGCTGCTGGCTATGCCCAACATCAGTCCGGATCACGCAACTACTAGTATCCTAGTTGGTATTGCCTCATGTACCTTGTCATACTGATTATCCTATTCGCGACCACTACGTTTTGATTTGTACCTTGAGTATATGGATTGCCCTCTGGTGACTTCCGGTTTTGGGGAAACTACGGTCTTGTATATGCTTTTGGGAATATAAAAATGTGTTAAGGGGGATTATGGTAACGCCTTAACGCTATTTTGATACTTTATATTACTGATAGGCATTATCTACTTAGCGTATATTACTACATAGTATATAGTTTCACGGATCCTTGAGAGATGGAAAATCCCGTAACATCTCTTAAGTTATTGCACGCACGTTGACACTGGATAGGAGATGTCAAACCCCGTAAACATCCCCGACGCCGTTACACTCATATTTATTTACGATTGACTTAACTTACATGAGGATATTTAGTCCTGACTCGAGTGTTTGTCTTTTCATTACGCTCGGGTCAGTCCTGAGTTTTCAGATTTTTGAGGATCTATTTCTGGAGGATGAAGACGAAGATTTGGTATATTATGTACTACTATTATATTCATTCCATTCCGCTGCATTGTTGTATGATATTTGCTGTGTATGTAACTCTGATAAATGTTGTATAATAATAATCAAATGTATTCATTTAATTAACAGCTTCATGAACTGTTATTTTATTATTATACTTTAGCCTTCCGCTGTGAGATTCTGTGTTGTTTCATTTCCTTTATTTCCCTTCCTTTTCTTTTCTTAATTACCCCAATAACTATCTGCCCTTTTAATGGTTTGGAATCGACATGGGTATTTGATCGTCGGTTTAAATTGTCCAAAATGGCGGGTCGTTACAAGTTGGATCCCTCCAACCTGTTTCCTGCATCCACAAACATTAGCACAATACCAATTTCGCTCCAGTACGAAATTATCGCGGTATATGTTCTTATTAAATATTATCCGCTTAATAACGGCGTAATAGGGTCTCATCCGCTAAACAAATAAATGCGGGAAATCAATCAACTCCAATATATACATATGCCAATATATATATATTGCAAATATATATAATACCAATTTCACTGTTTATGAAATATTCGCGGTATATGTTTTTATTAAATAACATCCGCTTACTAACGGCGCATAATGTCTATTTTAACAATCAATAGATATCAATCAACATTCAAACATGCATTCAAATATTTTAAATCTAACTATTTAAAATAAAATCGAAACTAATTCGATTGAGTGAGAAGTTCTCACCTTGGTTTTATTTCCGTTTTAGCGATTTATTTCGAATAAAATTAAACGGACGTTTAATTTTACCCAAAATTCTCACTAACTCCAAATGGCTCCAAACCAACTCCATCGCGTAGTGCTCGTCCATACGATTCCAACGCAACTGAGTTTGCATTTTTTTGACCTCGTATGAAAAAGTTATGAATTAGTGAAATTTATACGAATTTATATTAACATAATCAACATATACTTAACCAATTCAAACTCAACTCAATCTAGGCCAATCTCAGCCACAAGATCCAACACCCCACCATCATCACCGCACGTCTTCTTCTTCCCAAACCCACGCACGGCTACAGGATAGAGGCCGAACCCATTCACTAGATTAGGGTTCCAATTCGTTCTCACCACACACGATTATACTCGATCACATCACCGCCATGTCGAAGCCCTTCGCGAGCTCGACCACCACCACCAACATCATGAAGCTCGGTCCCCTCTCTCCCCATGAAAATGCGTGCGTGACCTGTAGGGAACGGCCTCCATTTGCTCCGCCTCGAGTCGACCAAACTACATCTCAACCGTACGGATCTAAAGCTCTCTCCATCCTCTACAACCTTGCAGTTGAACACTTCGCCTAATTGTCGATGGATTGTGAGTGATTGAGGGAGGAAGTGGAGATAATTTCTGGCCATCTATCTTGTTAGTGGCGGCTAGGTTAAAATTAGAATTAGGGTTTATTTTTTTATCAAATTATGAAGGCTCATGTCTATTTATAAGGAACGAGCGACACTATTCATCCCGGAAATTCCGAACTCCGATTTACGCGCCGTAACCAGCGTTTCTAGGGTTTACCCCGCGTTCCGGACACAATGGAACAGGTTTCGGAAGCTAATTCGGAAGTATGTGCGAGTTATGGCTAAAAACGCTCAATTTGAATTAAACCGATTTAAGTCGATTTCTAGGCGTTTTAATTTGTACAGGACAAACGGTAAATCCAATTGACTTGAAATTTGAAACCTTACAATAATATCACATTACGGATCCGATGAAACTGGTTTCGTCGAAATCCGAGACTTTTTGAAAAATGGCTATTTTAGCTCGCCAAATTTAAATTAAAAATAAATCGATGCGTTTCGAGCTGCCACGATCAAACGATAACTCCGATTGACACGAAAATTGAAATCCGGTAATAACTAACTATTACGGATCCAATGGAACTGGTTTCGTTCAATTCTGAGACTTTTCAAAAATTGACTATTTTCACTAGTCGATTTAAATATTAAAATATTCAATTTTCACAATTTAACTTTTAATTCGATTTTAAAAGTTCTAAAATATTGTTCTAACTTCCATATGATAAAATAAAATTTTACAAATCATTTTCAATCATATTTAACCTAATTTTCAATTATCTCCATAATTTAACGTATTAAATTATCGATTTAATTATCCAATTAAATCCAAAAATTCAAATAAAAATTTATTTGACTTATAAATTCACTTATAAATATTTAAAATTAATTAAATATTCATATTTTAATTTCTAAAAATTCTGGGTCGTTACAATCTTCCCCACTTAAAAGAATTTCGTCCTCGAAATTTCAAGTAAGAAAAGTTACAGAATTTATTAATTTTCCAAAATTCATAATTAAACTTCTTATAAATCTTTACTAAGTTTTCAAATCATACTTAGTTATCTTTTCAAAAACAATTACTATTGTTTAACTTTCAATTCCAAAATCAAAGGTTAAAGTTTTCAAAATTTTCCAATTTTTCTCAAATTTTTTCTAACGCCTTAAATTTTCGGAAAAATTCGCCATAGTCTCCTTTGCGCGGCTCGATCCGAAAAAAAAATGACAGTATATATATCACAAATATACATCTCATCAAGTAATGAGGCATCCCGAAGGGAAAAAAGTGTAAAAGTACGATATTTAATCCGAGATATGTACCTTATATTTTATTAGCAAGCATATATGGCTAATATAGCGCAAAAGCGAGCTCCAAATGCGAAGCAAACGCGATCCGCACCTACTAAACACTCAACAAACAACATGAGAATCATGCATATAGATAATAGTATCAATATACAACATATAGCAACATAATAACTATATATGTCAACATAGCAAATGAAGTAAAAGCAACAAATGCAAACATCAACCAACTATCACCCAACTAACATCCATAACCAATAAATATTCATTCTTATTCTCATTAATATTCAATGAAATAGGTTTTCAATTTAAATCACATTTGATTCCTTAACATTGGATGTTATCAACATTCATTCTTATTCAATTTTAATTAGTTTGCATTCACTAATTAAATCCAATTCACGTTCAATTCTATTCAAATTTATTTACTTCTAATTTGAATTTCAATTTCATAGCTTCCAATTTCATTAACTCTTAATGAATTATATACAATCAACTAATCAATCAAATAACAACCAACGTTTATTAATTACAACCAAATTCATTCACTTACAATTGGTTTAATTAAATTGATTTTCATTCCAATTTATTCAACTTCTAATAACATTAGATTTTAATGAATTAACACTTATACCCATTATTCCATATCAACTTAAATTTACATTTAATTGATTTACATTCAATCCAATTCAATTTCAAAAGTTGAATTTCATTTAAATAACTTAAGTTCATATTTCATTTTACTTTATTACTAATATCAACTTCATTTAACTTTGAATTCATTTTTACTTACAACTCATATTCATAAATATATTCATATAGTTTCACTTCTCATATATATAAGTTTATTTCACAATTGTAAATCACTTTAATTATAATTCAATTCTTATAATTCATTTTACTTATACAATTATTCTCTTATTTAGATTATTCAAACAACTAAACAATCAACTTATATACACTTTAATAATTCTGAAAATTATTCCTTTATATATAAAATATAATCAAGGTAAAATTATTTCATTTACCCAATTTTTTTAAAACAATACTGTGTCGAATTGTTCTATTCAAGTGTTTAGAAACCCCTTCGATTCAGTTTCGAAGCTGCGCCGACGAAGGTTCATATGCCACTCAACAAACCAATCATCACAATATAAAACAATTTTATATTTCACTAACAAATACGCTCTCATAGCTATTATTACACTCAAATCCATTCTAGAGTACTGCTGACTCTATCTCTAATGAATAATACCCAACAGAACCATGGTTGTCGCTTAACCATAAGCTCTGATACCAAATGTAACGCCCCGGAAATTTTCGACTTTCGAAAATTCAACATCGACACTCACTTTATCGACTGTCGACCAATCGAAGGTCAAAAACCGGAATGTTATGGGTTTTAAAAAGAATTTAAGAAAAGAAAGAGGTAGAAGAAAATAGAAAGATAGAAAATAGAGAGAAGAGAGAAAAGAAGATAGAACATTTTAAAATAGAAGAAAAAGAGAATAGAACAGAACGAAAATAGAAGAAAATAGGACGGAACAGAAAACAACAGAACAACATCAGAATCTCACAATTCGCAGCGGAACAACATATAATAGTAAATGAATAATCTTTAAACAAAGAACTATATCAGTTATTACATTTCATCATATTACATTACGTCATATCATCATTACATCAGAGTGTTACAACAACAAACAGTGCAGCGGAAAAAGAAATACTATATACTAGTAATACGTCATGCCATCCAGCTTGCCTCCAGCAACTCCAGAATATCCAGAATATCCTGATAAACCTAACTCTTAACTGCCCGTGTGGAAATTTGTGGGCACCCAGAGTTTAGGAAGGAAAACAATAAACTCCGAGTCAGTCATGTGACTGGTGTGAGAACTCAAAACAGTTTATTTATCTTTAAAATCAAAACAGAGGAATATTTTTAAGTCAATTCGTAATGCTTTTAAAAATGAGACTACCATAAGGCCTCCCGCACACACACACAATGCAAACGCAGAATCGGAGGAGATTTCTCCTTATGATAGTCAAAGATGCTTGATACGCATTTAAAATAATATTTGATATTACTACTAGTGCATAGTATAGAGAAAAATTCATTTCAAAAGTAGAATATAAATCTTAGCCAACATACGACCATTATCGTATGCCTACTATAGCTAACTATGTTCAATAGCAGGTTACCGCCACATTCCATAGCAGGTTATACAACTAAAACCGTACAAGTCTCGTATTGTTTCTTTGGATTTCCAACGAATGATCAGGCCAAGGAACTTCCCATTGCCACATGAGAATGCCTCTGGATGGACATCCCCGAGAACCAAACCGGATCTCTACCAACACAAGGCCGGGTTACCCCTAACTGAGTAACAACTGACCGAATATGCCATCCCCCGGTCCTTTGGGACCTTTATCACCGAGCGCTCGTAATCAATTCACACAATCATAACAAAGTGTTTTCAACATGAGTAAGTATCTGGGCTCCATACCATGATACCACTCTTTTCCAGAAGGAAATGGACACATCTTAAAGGGTGCTACCCCTCATAACCTTGCTGCTTCTTTCCTGTTTTGACCATTCACGGGGTGTGAGGCTCGACGAAGTCACGTCCACAAAACATACTTTATACAAAAGCCATGCTTTGGGTCAACAAATGATCAACACAATGATCACAAGGATAGACGATCAAATAAACGATCCTATCACAAATAATCAACACAATGATCATTTCAGCATCACTCAGCATGTCACATTACCAAATTGGGAATATATCGCTGATAACATTCAACTACATAACCTCTGAGCTCGTACGTCTCAGAGAAGGGTGTTAAGCTAAAAGAATAAATTCTCCGCCACCAACAGAAATATATTTGAAAGAAATCGGCTTTATATCTCAACTTGTAATGTCATACATACAATCCATACAAGTCTGTTCCGGGCTCGAACAGAACCGAAGGCACTTACAAAGAAGTCCTTGCAATCCGGATATCCATAATCCTGATCGGATTCACCATCACATATGGAGAACTCAATACCGTAGCTACTCGGTGCAGAGTCAATCGATAGTTCATCCTATCGCTCTCGCAAATATCCGGTCTTCAACACCGATCTTCAAATGCAATTCACAACGACGTATCACATATTCGGAATGGGTTATACGACCCCATGGTCCTTTCCCGGTTAACCCGAATAGTGAGCGCTTATTCAAAAGTAAGTGTGGCATTCAAATTCAATCAATCACATCAAATACCCATTCAAAGGGAAATATTGATAGTCGGCTATTGAACTATCAATTTGATATGCACACATCACCAGATTCCAAATAATTTTCCAAATTATTTATTTTCCAAAATATCTTTACAAGATATAAAATTTCAACACTTCAAAAATAAATCAATATTTATTTTTAACAAATTCCACTTTCTTTTATAAATTCCTTAGTGAATTTATATTCCAAAATATTCATGCATATATGATTTCAATTATTCTTTTCAATTTATCTTCAAAAAGATAAATTCTAAATATTCACTTCTTATTGGAAAACATTTCCATACTTATTTATTCATAAGTAATTCACAAATTTTATTTATTTTCAACACTTAGAAAATATTCAATATACTTAAATCGAGATTAAGTATATATTTCATTCTTTAAGGAAATCATTCACTTAAACATATTTATTTGGGTCAAAACGAATGTTGCGTAAAACATCGTTACGACAACCCAAAATCACTAGTATAGGGATTCGAAATTAAATAGATATATAAATCCCAATACTATTCAAAACATTTCCTTTCGGAAATTATTTACTATAACAACAGTGTTATAGTCCATCATTTCCTTTTATTTCTCGAAAACGTCTATTTCAACAATAAATGTTGAAATCTATGGTTTCGAATCTCAACATCTTTTAAAACATCGTTAGATCGTTTTAATTCTGTTTAAAACACCAAATCTAAAACAATTTCTTTAACGTGTTATTCACTATTAAAAAACGTGAATAAACTTCGTTAACAAATTTCATCCTTTTATTCATTTCAATTCAAAGGATTATTCACTATTCAAAAATGTGAATATAACTCCATTTATAGGTTTCAACAAATTTCCTTGTCAAAATAAGTCATTTGCGAATTTATAAAACAACGTTTATAAATTCCATTTCTATTTATTTATAAAACCTTCCTTTTTATAAATTCTTTTATTAACCTATTTCAATTTATAACTCAATTATAAACTAAAAGTTCATATTATAAGTTAAATACTTATAAAACGATTATTTTACAAAATAGTTCTTTTTAACTTCCCAAATTATAAATCTTATAACTTATAAGATTCATTCATTTATCCAAAATCATTATTTTAATAACTTAATAAATTTTATAAACCTACTGCTTATAAAATTCCATTTATAACTTCACCGTATAAAATTCTATAAATTCCATTCAATTATGAAATTCATTTTCACTTCATTCAAACACTTATAAAAACTCGTTTTATAATGTCCATATTTCAATTTACAAATATCCATTTATAAATCTCTTAATATAAATCAATTCATATTAATATTTTAAAAACGTCTTTAACCCCTTTATAATTTCATCATTTTGATTTATAAAATAATCAAATTTTATAAATCCTATATTTAAACTTTTCACAATTATTTCAGAAATCCCAATTTAACTATTTTATAAAGTCATTAATTCCTTATTTTCAAAAAATCAGCTTTCAACTATATTTCTCAAAAATCATAATTTTTATAACATTAAAAATTACATCGTTATTTATTTATAATGGATCAATTCCAAAAATATTTTATAAACGTATACTTTCTAAAATCACTTTAAAATCATTTTAAAATCCCAAAATCTGGTCCAATGATGCTACACACCAAATAGTCAATCACGACAACAACGATATCATATATCAATATGAAAATCCATCAAATATCAAAATATCTGAAATTAAATAAATACTGTTGAGGAATCCAGTTGGATCCCTCCAACCTGTTTCCTGCATCCACAAACATTAGCACAATACCAATTTCGCTCCAGTACGAAATTATCGCGGTATATGTTCTTATTAA
Source organism: Allium cepa (assembly GCA_030765085.1). Classification (NCBI taxonomy): domain Eukaryota; kingdom Viridiplantae; phylum Streptophyta; class Magnoliopsida; order Asparagales; family Amaryllidaceae; genus Allium; species Allium cepa. The sequence goes on from CM060932.1 coordinate 952,476,406, forward strand.
ATATTATCCGCTTAATAACGGCGTAATAGGGTCTCATCCGCTAAACAAATAAATGCGGGAAATCAATCAACTCCAATATATACATATGCCAATATATATATATATTGCTAATATATATAATACCAATTTCACTGTTTATGAAATATTCGCGGTATATGTTTTTATTAAATAACATCCGCTTACTAACGGCGCATAATGTCTATTTTAACAATCAATAGATATCAATCAACATTCAAACATGCATTCAAATATTTTAAATCTAACTATTTAAAATAAAATCGAAACTAATTCGATTGAGTGAGAAGTTCTCACCTTGGTTTTATTTCCGTTTTAGCGATTTATTTCGAATAAAATTAAACGGACGTTTAATTTTACCCAAAATTCTCACTAACTCCAAATGGCTCCAAACCAACTCCATCGCGTAGTTCTCGTCCATACGATTCCAACGCAACTGAGTTTGCATTTTTTCGACCTCGTATGAAAAAGTTATGAATTATTGAAGTTTACACGAATTTATATTAACATAATCAACATATACTTAACCAATTTCAAACTCAACTCAATCTAGGCCAATCTCAGCCACAAGATCCAACACCCCACCATCATCACCGCACGTCTTCTTCTTCCCAAACCCACGCACGGCTACAGGATAGAGGCCGAACCCATTCACTAGATTAGGGTTCCAATTCGTTCTCACCACACACGATTATACTCGATCACATCTCCGCCATGTCGAAGCCCTTCGCGAGCTCGACCACCACCACCAACATCATGAAGCTCGGTCCCCTCTCTCCCCATGAAAATGCGTGCGTGACCTGTAGGGAACGGCCTCCATTTGCTCCGCCTCGAGTCGACCAAACTACATCTCAACCGTACGGATCTAAAGCTCTCTCCATCCTCTACAACCTTGCAGTTGAACACTTCGCCTAATTGTCGATGGATTGTGAGTGATTGAGGGAGGAAGTGGAGATAATTTCTGGCCATCTATCTTGTTAGTGGCGGCTAGGTTAAAATTAGAATTAGGGTTTATTTTTTTATCAAATTATGAAGGCTCATGTCTATTTATAAGGAACGAGCGACACTATTCATCCCGGAAATTCCGAACTCCGATTTACGCGCCGTAACCAGCGTTTCTAGGGTTTACCCCGCGTTCCGGACACAATGGAACAGGTTTCGGAAGCTAATTCGGAAGTATGTGCGAGTTATGGCTAAAAACGCTCAATTTGAATTAAACCGATTTAAGTCGATTTCTAGGCGTTTTAATTTGTACAGGACAAACGGTAAATCCAATTGACTTGAAATTTGAAATCTTACAGTAATATCACATTACGGATCCGATGAAACTGGTTTCGTCAAAATCCGAGACTTTTTGAAAAATGGCTATTTTAGCTCGCCAAATTTAAATTAAAAATAAATCGATGCGTTTCGAGCTGCCACGATCAAACGATAACTCCGATTGACACGAAAATTGAAATCCGGTAATAACTAACTATTACGGATCCAATGGAACTGGTTTCGTTCAATTCTGAGACTTTTCAAAAATTGACTATTTTTACTAGTCGATTTAAATATTAAAATATTCAATTTTCACAATTTAACTTTTAATTCGATTTTAAAAGTTCTAAAATATTGTTCTAACTTCCATATGATAAAATAAAATTTTACAAATCATTTTCAATCATATTTAACCTAATTTTCAATTATCTCCATAATTTAACGTATTAAATTATCGATTTAATTATCCAATTAAATCCAAAAATTCAAATAAAAATTTATTTGACTTATAAATTCACTTATAAATATTTAAAATTAATTAAATATTCATATTTTAATTTCTAAAAATTCTGGGTCGTTACAGTTTACTTACATACTTTGATCTTTGATCACTTTATCTTCCACTTTTCCAAAGCACATCACTATATATCATTAAGGAGAGGACTATAGGAAGATTGTACTAAATTGACTTATCAGTGTTATTTAAGAACACGCTACAGTCAGATACATTTGTTATTTGTAGTGAAGTCCTATTTGGTTGCTTAGATGGGTAAAGTCCTGTTCGATTGCTCAGGTAGTGTAAACCTATTCCTCCGGGTTAAGTGAGGGTTGTTGAGTTGAAATTCCAGAAGGAGTCTGGGACTGGACGTAGAACGGGAAGTTCGAACCAGTATAAAAATTCCTAGTGTGCTTGTTTTATTTTTATTTACTTTGCTATTATCATCTACTTCCGCATTTAGATTTAATTATATTCCATATTACACGATCCTAAGTAATAGCTAACCGTGTTAGTTTCTTTCAACAATTTCTATGTCATGATGGAAAATTTCTTACCCGTCGTTTTCAAAGAACTATTGTTCGTAAAAGTGTGGAGTGCTATAACAGAATTAAGTCTGTTTTATAAAGAGCTTTATTCGATCACATTAAAAGTAGAGCATATTCGTAAACTTGAAAATGACATCTGTATACTGCTCTGCAAACTTGAGAAAATATTTCCTCCAGGATTATTTAATGTAATGGAGTATTTACCTGTTCATCTTCCATATGAAGCACTTCTTCGGGATCCTGTACAATATGGATGGATGTATCCATTTGAGAGGTAATTATGAATATTTGAAATAATAATTTAAATTTGAATTTGATGTAAGTAAATTTCAATCGAATAAAATTTGTAATAGGTACTTGAATCATTTCAAGAAAAAAGTTAGACAAAAAACACGAGTTTAAGTTTCGATTTGCAAATCATATATCGAAGAAGAAGCTTCATTCTTTTTCTCTCACTATTTCAGTGACCATGTGAACTTATCATTTGCAAGTGTTTCGCGTAATGATGAAGCTATTGAACAAGATTGTTCTGAATCGGTGTTTTCTATTTTTAGACAGAATGGCCGAGCTGTTGAAAAATGTATGGAAATATGGTTAGACGATAGAGATTACCATATAGCACACATACGTTCTTCTTAATTGTGCTGAAGTTGCACCATTTATCAGGTAAATATTGAATGATAATTCTCGATAATAGTACATATTTGCATTATTTACGAGTTACCCAATTTAAATTGATTTTGCACGTAATATACGTATACGAATATTTGCAGTATTTACGAATCAGAACATCCACTTGGTAATCTCAGCAAAGAATTTGCTAACCGGTTTACGAAATACGTTTATGATCAAAGAAATTGTGTCGGTGATGAAGGATTGAAATGGCTTGCGATAGGACCAAAAAGAAATGTCAACATTTATCCAATATTTTTCGTGAATGGATTTAAATTCAACACCAACGAATACAGTGCTAAAAAATGACTTATAACAGCGGTGTATTTGTCAAAGGGACAGATGATCCATATGAACGTATAAAAGATTTTTATGGCGTCTTAACACAGGTTTTGGAATTGACATATTCTGTCCAATCTGTAGAAAAAGTATTTTTATTCAGATGCAGTTGGTTTAGCAATGTTCCAGGCTTTGGTATCAACGTGCACAAAGACTATTAACATACTGAAATAAGCCATAACAGAGTTACTCAAAGTATGATCCTTTCGTATTAGCCAAACAAGCATACAGGTTTATTTTGCTCCCTATCCATCACTAAAACGAGATAAAGCAGACTGGTCAGCTGTTTTTAAACAAATGCAAGATTTAAACTTGATGGAAATAATATTCCAGACGAAGCAGCTTATCAAGCAGATCTTAAGCCAAATAATGAATTAATAATAACTGATGATCATGCTGATATAGGGCCTTTGAACGATGATTCAAATATTCTAATAGAAGCATTTGAGTCTTTAGAGGGAAATGACGATATAGAGTGCGAGACTGAGTCAGAATTAGAAAACGATGAAGATTGATTATTAATTAGTGATGATGTAATGTATATAAGATGGAAATTTGTATCGTTTGTTGTATTATGTCAATTCTAGAACCTGTGTTAATGTAATGGAAATTCGTATCATTTGTTGTATTATTCTTTTGTTATTCTGCTGTGAGCTATGTGTATGTGATTATTAATCAGGCATGTTTTCGAATTATGAAATGATATATGTTTTTTTCATTATATGAAATGATATATATATATATATATATATAAGCATGTTTCTAGCATATATTATGTCACACAGCAGGTGATCCCAAGGTTCATGAGGCCCTGTTCATGGTGAGGGTAGTAATGGTACGGTCGATAATCGCCAGAGAGCGTACTTAGTGCCGAAGATCGATGGAGGGTAAGTATTTAATTTACTACAACTTCATTATATTACTTAGTGCATGCTACTAGTATATTTATGATTTAGTAACTCACAATATCAAAATGTATTCAGGGGTTTCGATTTACAGCCGTCCAAACCCATTCTAGCTATGTCTCGAAACAGCTACCGTAGTAGGATGACGGACTTGTGGGAGCACTGGGATAGTATCCCACTTTATATCATAGATGCCTATGGGTTGACATCCAGGTAAGTATAAAATTTTAATTGATTTGATATTGGCATATTTGATCTATGAAAATTAATATACAATTTATATAATTCATTTAAATTTCAACGTGCAGGCGTCCTTTATTATGGATCCCGAAGATCTTGGGACGTTCAGGACGCATTGGGAGAGAAAGATGAGGAAAAACTATAGAGGTACGCTCTCCAAGGTAAAAGAGGCCGGTAAAAAACCAAACTGGATGAGTGAAAATTTGTATGCGCGGTTTCTGCAATATTGGAAAAGCGAAGACGCGAAGATAAATTTTCTACTTTCATATATCTGTAATTATAATTCGTTAAAATGTATATATAATAGTTAAATTATACAGGCGGTAGCATTGAGGAACTCCGCAAACAGGCTTAGGAATCCTGCAACACACCACGGTGGATCCAAGTTTTTTCAGCAATATAGAGAAGAAATGGTAAATATTAAAACTGTTATTTGTAATTTACTTATATACATTCTTTAATCATATCTAATTTCAGACGAGAGAGAGAGAGGTGGTATTGCAACGTCTCATTTGGACGTCTTCACCCGAACACACATCGTCGAGCATATAGATGAATATAGCAACGTAACATATGAATGGTCAGATGCCAAATCTGCGAATATCCGCGTATAAAGATTATAAATGTTTTCTCTTATTTAACAGTAATTAAATTGAATATTCATCTTCTCAAAATTATATTTCTAAACACAGGATAGATGCGATCAGGAGATTGTTCGTGTGCTTGCAGAGTCTGGCAGGGAGCAGTTGACCTTAAGGAGACGGACATGATATTCGCTCGTATTACCGACCCGCCGACTAGAAATAGACAGTATGGATATGGCAATCAAGCGGTAATATTTATTGAATTTAATTAATTCATTAACCAGTTTATAAATTTTATTGAATATTACGTATAAACTATAACTATAAATTTATTAATATTTAGGCCGTGACACAAGCCGGTTACAATAAACAACAGGCTGAAGAAACAATAGCAGCTATGCAAGCACAAGTTGCCAAGTTGAACGATTAGAGGAAGAATGGATTGAAGCAGCAACTAGACGAGGCGATTGCTGCTTACTTGGCAGAGCACGGGACGAATATGCTGCCATCACAGGGATATGGCACTGCTGATGATTGGGGTGAGTGGTAGCATGTTTTTATATATGTTTTCTGATGAACTTTTGGTTGAATTTTGTAAATATTATGGATATTTGTGATGATGGATGTTTGGAGATGTATGGACGTTTGGAGATGTATATTGATGTTTTTTGGTTCTTAGTTGGACATATTTTTGATGTATATTGTTGTTTGGTGAAGTATATTTGTGGAATATATATGATTGTGTGGATGGAGGGTGGAATGGGGTATTGGAAATGCAGAAAAAATATACCTAGATTAGCGTCGGCTGAGGTCGGCCTAAGGGTCACTTATTTTTTTATATGTGGATTATGTTTAGCGTCGGTCGGAGTCGGCTAGCCGACTCGAGTCATCGCTAAAATAGGGGACGGACCCGTTGCCTTTGCCGTCGCCATTTCACTAGGCGACGAGCTATTTAGCGTCGGCATTTAGCGACGGCTCGTGTCGGCCGGTTTCGGCTCTATGCCGACGCTAAACAGAATTATCCTTGTAGTGCTTGCTCCTTTGCACTATTAGAATTACTCAATGCTTCATATATAAGTAAAATAAGACATGGACAACATGGTTATTTGCAGGAAAAAGTTACCATAAGAAAAGAAGATATTAAATAGTATTATTTTGAAACAAACAGTATATATAAATAACATACAAAGCGTATGATATACTTTTTTAACCTCTTTATATCGTGAAAAGTTCATCTAATTTTTTTTGTCTTAGCATTTCTGGAAGCAAAATCTTTAATAATATCTTTGTATTTAATGGTTTTCAAGATACTTATTTCGTGGAAACATTGGGATAATTAAATGGTTTGGTAACCAAAACCAAAGGGATCGTACATTTCGTAGTTTCCAAATTATAATTAACCCTAATATTCAAAATTTGAAAATACTTTGTACGAAACAAAATTTATATTTACAGACATCTCCAAAATTAAGTTAGCATAAATTTGTAGCTAAATTCATTTTCTTCTTCAAATTATAACCTTTCGCATATTGTAACTGTAATCATAAATAAAAGCTATAGCTATTTCATAAAAATGCATTTAAAAATTCTATTAATACTTAGCTAAACTCATTTCCTTCTCAAGATTCCTAATAGAAAATCGATTATAGCATTCACTAAAAATTTCAATCTCAAACTCAAGTATAACAATACTAGTTAATCACCATTTTCAAAACTAAAAATCCAACAAAAATCGATTAGCATTCTGTTTCTATTAGATTTTTCCATTTTTAGTAATATAAGGTTCCAACACTTAAAAAAAATAACACCCTGTTTTTATTTATTTTTCTGTAGGAAAAAATTTATTTGTTTATTTCTTCTTCTCATCATTAACCCCTCCCTCGCCTAACTCTGAAACACAATCTACCCTTGGATCAACGCCCTTACCACTAATTCAAAATACTCTATTGTTGTCACCGCCGCGTGCAGATCTCGAATAGCTCCTCCACCAGACCCAAATCTACAACCCAAACAAATCCACAACTACCTTTTCCACCTCAAACCTAACCTCACCGCAATTTCCCAGATCTGACTCCGACCATTGTGAATTCACGACTGCACAACAGCACACCCCATCGACCTCCAACCTCCCATGGAATACCTCACCGCACCTACCAAAACTCATATTTCTTTCTACCATCCCGCTGGTGGCTACCTCAAAACGCATAATCGTGACCTCTTACTAAATTATGCAACATAACCCTGCAATGCTTACCGACTATGTCAATGCTCCTCGTGATTTTTTTTCTCACTTTGCATTTTTACTTTCATTGTTTTTTTTGTTATTTGCTTTGTGAAATTAAAATTGATGCCCTGTTATTTTTGTTGCCTCATGTGTGGGCACGGTTGGCACTGGGCCAAAGCCAATCCTGCACTCTACTTATATAATATATACATCCATTCCATTTAACTACTTTTTGCCATCAAATTTAAAGTAATCATTTTTGTGATAAAATAAAGATTGCCTAAATGTTATGACATTCAAAGGAAATAGAAACTACCAAGAAAATTGGTGTACCAAAAGTGTTTGCAAAGAAGAAACTGAAATGATGAATATCAACCTTCAAAGAATCAATGTCTTCTCCACCAAAGAACTCAAGAATACATGAAAAAAATTATATTGCCATCACATACCTTGCTTAGTGTGTTTAGTGTGTGTGTACACACACATATACATATGTGTGTGTACACATGTGTGTGTATACCTACACACATATATATAGACACACATATGTATATGTATATGTATGTACGTATACACACACACATATCTATACACACACATACATATGTGTGTGTATAGATATGTGTGTGTATATTTACATATATGTGTATACACACATATATTGAAATTTGAAACAGGCACTATTGATAAACTTCTCTAGCAAGAATGAAGGACTATGCATTACTATTCATTAGTTGGCATTGGTGGAATCACCTACTATGCAACCATGTTTAAGAACCTTTCACCTAACTACTATGTGCCTTTTTGATGTGATAGATTTTACTTAAAAAGTTCACATAAGTAAAGTTTTGTTTCACCAACTAAATTTTTCCATTAAAGATCAAGGGTAATAAAGAAGCCACTTCCTAACAAATAATCTTGGAATGAAAAGAGAGTCAATTCAATTTCACCAATCAAGTAAATCCAAATGATAACAAAACATTAAAGCTTGCTACAAAACCAAAACCATGCTGATTTTTATCATTGAAAGAGTATAAGAACATTGCTTATTGTCGAGTGAACATCATATTTCAACATAACATAATCAGAAGTCACATCAATAATATCACCAAATTGTGTCCGTTTAACATTCAAAATAATATAATAAATTGTAAGACAAAAATTATGAGAACAGGTTTATCTAAAGTAATTCAAACGTTATATATAGCTTATCCATCAATTGTTGCTGCTTTAATAGTGAGAGATGAGAAAAATCATTAAAAAAATCTACATGAGCTTTAGATGCGTGAAACCTTGTTGCAATGAGTTACAGCAATCGAAGGTAGCAATTGAAGTAGAAGAGTTTGAAACCTTGTAATACAATGGACCCTTCAAATTAAAAACAAAGAGATTAATGAGAAAATATGAGAAATTCGGCAGTGGAGCATGCAGGGGATTAGATATGGGAATATGCAAAAATTGTGTCGCCAAAGGTGGGGACAATTAGGATGGATGGTAAGGGAAATGAAAAGGTCTAGAATGGCGGTGACCCAGGTTTTCTATTTTGGAGAAAATATATAATACGAAAAGAATGAGATGTGAAACAAACACAATTAGAAAGCAGCACAAGAGTACTAAAGAAATTTTTTCACCAAACCCCCAAAGATTCAACGTTTTCTCCACCAAACAACTCAAGAATACACTCCAAAACTGGATACGAGGGAAAGAGTCCGAAACTTAAAATTCGCCAAAGCCACATTGAATACGATATTTTACAGTACGTTTGGCGTTTAAATTCGGTACATCCCCAATCGAATTTCAAGCATAAATTCGAAACATCTCCATCGAATGCCAACCATAAATTAGATAGACCCCGTCGAAAATGCCTCCTTATATCCGAATTTTGAGTGTCATTATTAATGTCCCAATTTGTATACCTTATTTTGCTTTAAATACCCCTTGAAATTTTTTATTTTTACCCCTCATTTATTTTTCTTTTACAATTTCATTTCTCTTATCTTTCCGTATTCATACAAGCTCTAACCGAAATCACATCATCTATTTAGGCAATAATGAAAAAAAATACATTTTTGGTACAACTTCAATGAAGAAATACATTCCTAACGAGGCAATTATGAGAAATATCCTAGCAGGATCACCATGCGGTTCTTTATGTACCATAGACCAAAGCTGTATTCGTCATGAATTGAAGAGAAAAGGAGGGGGAAAACATAAAAATTACCTTTTTTTAGATTCTACTCCAAAATCATAATTTTTGTTGATTCCTATCATAAATCAATCTCTTCTTCCCCAATTTTCTTTGTTAGATAATAAGAAGTTGATTTACTATATTTTGTTGGGTTATCAGTGTTTTAAGCGGTACAAAGTTGATTAATTTTTTTTTGAACATGATGTATTAATGCCAACAACTGTTGATTGCAGGTTTAACTGATGACATTTAATCTCGCAGTCTAAACTAATAATCATATAACTAAAAGTAAATTAATAAAATATATTATTTACTATTATTCTAAATAAGAGTATTTTTGTCTTTAACTTGTTTTAAAATTAGCTTGTGTTGTAAAATGAATTTCTACGTACAAACAGAATTAGCATTTTCATTGTTAAAGGTAGAGATGTGTGTACGTGATTACTAGGACTTTCGTTGTGATAACTAGGAGTTGGAATCTTTCTCTCTTCCTGTGAAATCCTAGCCGCCGCTCATGGCAATCTCAGAGATCCCTCCTCCTCCCCCGCCATTCCAGCCTCCTCCATTCATACCTCCAGCACGCCCGATCAATGCATCCGCAGATCCAAGTATATGAAGAAGGGTGTACACCTATTGTAAACAAAAGAAAACAAAAAAGTTAAGAGCTTCGATAAATTCCATAACAGCTGGTGGTCAAATAAAGATTGCAAACAGGCGTATTCTACAAGTTATAAGTAAATCTGGTTAGCAACCTTCTAATTCTACATGGATCTATAATAAATAGGCACCCTAGATCGTGAATCAGAATAGGGCTTCGATGAGTGAGGTTAAGGCTAATGTTACTCCGGAAATAAACATTCCAGCGATGGGAGAAATTCCTAGAATGAGAACAATGAATATTTATAGTCAACCCGTAGAATATGATTAGAGACCTGTGGTTTTCCCAAAATGTAGTTGATTTGGCTACCCACTGAAGTTGTGCACATTTGAAAAGGCATAGGTGGCTAAAAAAAACACAAACCATACCCCACACCAACCAGCACTAGTAATAACAATGGTAACTGGCAACATTCCCTGTTACATCAAGTACGCACACATGGAGCAACTCAAGCTTGTTTGATAAAATATATGCAAGCTATGATCAGAACCAGGGAACAGTGGTAGTTCATAAAAAATAGAAATTACAAATGGAATTAATGCAGCAACATCTATGCCAACTCATCAAAATATACATGACATGTAGTTAGAATGCTTTAAAACCCTATTTATCAAAGACAATGCATCACAATGATGGTGCAATGTCCTTGGTTAATACACAATGACAAAACTGAATTATAGAAAAATGATAACAATATTCTGACAACTTATGAAATAAACATGCAGGAGAACAAAACCACCAACCCCGACAATGTTAACAATATGACTCACGAGACAGAACATTGAAATCCTAGCGTCGATAGTCACTCAACTCAGACAGGAAACATAACTGGTTCATGTAGACGGTCCAAGCAACCGGAAAACAGGGCCAAGAAGAGGCCTCGTTCAATTTTTATGACACCCCGAGAAACTGTTGTGATTGACAATCTTGCATGGAACAATATCATTACCTATTTGAAATCAAAAGGTAAAAAATAAATCGTACAAAGACTAATGTGAGCCTTTCTCTCTCCCAAAATAGGAAGCAACAGTGACAATTCTACCTAATGAATTTAGTTGTTTGGAATGTGAGGGACTTAATTCCCCTTCTAGGTAACTAGATGTGTCTAAATAGTATAAAACAATAACAAATATCTTTGGTAGGATTGTTAGAGAACAAACTTCCAAAAGGTAAAATAAGTGATGTAGTTAGACATTTTAATAAAGGGTGAGATTACACTTTTAACAAAGATCAACAAAATAAAAGTAGAATCTTAATCCTTTAGGATCCTAGCATGTGGATGTGCACAATAATTCATATAAACGAGTAGTATATTACGAGTCTGGTCCAAAATAAAGCAGCTTCACCTTTTATTGTATGTTCATATATGCATGCAACCAAGTTGAAAAGAAAACTGAGCCATGGGAATGATAAAGCTAGGAGTATGAACTAGGGAAACTTATGTAATTTGTAACATATATCTAACTCGATAACTAATCTCGTTCAAAGTAAAAAGTGTTTTCTTTGCATTATATAATTGATATAATGTGTTATATATTGATTAATTAATTTAATTAAAAGCATATTTAATAGAAAATACATAAATGGTATGTTTTGTGGTAATAATTACAAATTACTGTAACTGCGAGTAATTTAACACAATGAAAATAAATATGTCATTTTAAATATTCCTAGTCGATATGTATCAAGAATAGATATCGATATATTCGTTGAGACTAGAGTACGTAACGCCGTCTAAATGTTGGATGGTGTATTAGTCATGGCTGCTGGGGACATCAAGGTTTTACGTACTAATAGTTATTGGATAATTATGGAATGACTCACTCGATAGTTTTCTTTTGGTTAATATAATTAAAGTCAAACAGAAAATATCAATGTGACTAATTTACACAGTTCTCTCGACTTAAGAATACCGTTGATCTTTAATGTGGAGCTCCCTTTGATCATAGTTAAATCATGGCATGTTGTCCATCGAATGACTATATTTGGGACGAGTGAAAACTTGGAAGTGAAATACTATTCAAGAGAGGATTCATCTTCTCGGTTATATATGATTAGTATCATGGTCAACTAAAGTCAACTCAAAGTCAAAGTCTTTGGCCAGAGCATTACGATTAATAATTATTATTATTACTGAACAAAGGACTTTTTATTTGGACTATAAAGTTGATTATGGACCATACTGGAATTTTGACCATTACCAAATTCTATATGTCCAAAGTGATATAGTTTGATGAAGAGAATTGATATAAATAATTGTCACTAATGGATATCGCTTATAATAAATAAAATTGGCTTTTTCCAAAGGATGAGTAAGCGATAAATTCAGCCAAAATGTCACACCACTAGCTAAGATGATGTGTTAATATTAATATTTGAAATGTTCAATATTAATCGCAGACTGAATTTACACATTTGAGCCACACAACCGAAATAATGGATATTCTGAATCAACACAAGATTTAGTTAATTTAATTATTGAAAAATAATAAATTAATTAATATTTAAGAAATATTAATTATGATTTTTTTTAGTTTACTGGATGTCAATGATATTTAGTAAAGTGCATATATAAAAGTTATAAACGCGTGTATCGATATATGGTATCAGTAGAATGTTTAAATTCGATTTAAACAGGATAAATAACGAAATGGATTTAAATAAACTAACTAATATTTGCAAAATATTAATTAATGAGAATATTTTTCTATTTAATTTTCTTGATTTCCATTAGTATTTGTTTGCACGAAAAACAGGCAAACACCACCAATCAAGGTAACTACAGTCGGTAATGAAAAACAGATGTTGAAAAAGTAAAGCATACACACTGGTATATAGTGATTCAGCTATAACGGGCTTATATCCACTATTCATGTCTATATTCAATTTTTTTATAATCTAGCTATTACTAGAGTTTTATGTAGAATACAATGATTTATAATTAGAAAAAGGAGGATCTGGATGCTCCGTTCAATTGGTGTTGTAGCTCGGAGGCTCGTATATCCTAAAAAACTTTCTCTTGTAAATGCTAAATGCTTGGATATTTATGGGGATGAAATGGTGGTGTATTTAATTTGGAAAGTTAGGAAATTTCCATGTATATCTAGCTCAAATGGAATATTCTTGGGCATCAGGAATATAATTGATAATTTTAAAATATACGTAGATTTCATTCCACATATATGCTGTCTGGTTCGGTTGGAAACCCTCTCCATGGTAAGCCGGTTCGGCGTTGGTGCATATAGATACGGTCTTGGTTAGGTTCAAGTGCTTCCTTTATTGGTTCGGCCCCCCATGCTTGGCTTTGGTTCGACTCTCTCTCAGTCTGATCTTCCAAGGTCTAAACACCCCCTCCCTTTCTTTGCCGTTTTGCTCGACATCTACTAGTACCAACCATGATATTTTGTCTAGTTCCTTAGGTTACTAAATAGGATATTTTGTTCAGTGCTATAGGGTACCAAATAAGGACTTCCATTCAGTACCATAGGTGTCGAACAAGGGGTGCTTCATTCTCCATACCTTAGCCTTGCCTTCCAGCTAGCTTCTTCTCTGCCATACCCGAGCCACCTTCCACGCCCTCCAATGCATCAACTATCGCAGGCAAAATTGCCTATAAAACTTGCCTCCCAAAGCTCATCTCGTGACCTACGAGGCAGGCTTTGTTTGAATGCTCCATGATCATTTCAATAAATGCTTGTTCTCTATCGCTATCTCTACTGGCTTCAGTATGCTCTTCATTCGGTTGTCGGGGTTCGTTCATTGTGCAAATGACTCGGTGGTCAAAGTTGGTTCAGAGTGGCAACTATTCGGTGTGTTATCTATCCGTTGTGCCATTGGTTCGACACCAGACATGACCCAACCCTTATATAAGCTGTTGTACACCCGAGCACCGATCTACCTATTTATTTCTCTTTGCTTCCAAGTTGATTGCAACTGTTTGTCTCCTCTAGGCCGCCACTGTCGATCCTTGTTTCCTTCGCCTCAAATTCAATGTAGCTTCCATCCACATCTATTACATGATTTGGTATACATCTCTACTCATCTTTGCATCTATAATATCGATTTATGCAATATTTCATGTAACTAGAATCCATGCTTTGTTCGCATTCTATGCTAGGGTTTGGGGTTTAGAGTGTTTCAGTTATCAGTCAAATGAAAGTGTTATAATTTTTTTATAGACATGCATATACTCATGTGCACACTTGCACACTTCCACCCTTTACGCTAAATATGAGATAAGTTGTCATATTAAATAGGTATAGGGCACCATAAGACTAGCTTTCAGTTAGTTTTTGGAGATCGGGGGCCTTCTTTTTCCACGCCTCCAGAGCCAATGCCATCAGGGCATTGCTCCAATCAGCCTAGCTCAGCTCACTCTTTGGTTGTTGGATATAGTCTACCCAAACTTATGGTGAATCCTATTGGTTCTAAGGCCTCCACTTTGACTGCTAAGCAGATAGAACTAATTGTTGCCGCATATGGTATTCCCAAAGAAGATCTCCTTCTTCCAACTCCTGAGAAAAGGCTGCACGCTCCGTCGGAAGGATACATGGCTTGTTCTCATTATCACTGCAACGTTGGAACCCCGCCTCCTCTTCCTCAATGAATTGTAGGCTTTCTTATGTACTTGAAAATCGTGTTGTTCCAACTGCATCCCAACAGATATGACATTCTTACCAGCATATATTCTATCTTCATAAGGGAATTCTAGATGCCGCTTACCCACCACCAAATCAGGTTCCTTTAAGCGATAAAAAGCAATTCGGAGTGCTCTCCTTTAATTTGTCTTAAGGTAGGGAGTGAGTTTAAATCGGTTGAGAATTTATACTCTTAGTATAGTATGTTCAAGCACGAGTACTTGTTCGTTTGAAACATCCTTCCATGCTTTCATTAGTGGCATTCTGGATGTAAGTCTCTTTCTTCCACTAGCCTCTTTTCGTAGCTTCGTGATATCTTGTGAAAATACTAATTTTTTCTTTCTTTGGACCTTCATCCAGGTGCGGTGAGAGAAGCAACTGGGGATAATTTGGAAGATATGCTACATAGACTCCAACAAATACCGATAAAACTTCGGGATGTTCTTCGCCTCATTACTGATGATAATTTGAGGCAGCTTCGACTGCTGACAGCTGGTCGTTCAATCAAAAGAGGTAGGCAAACTTCCACTTAGAAGCATGGCAAGAAACAGAAAGGAATATACTATGTGATTGGTGAAATTAGCGATGCACCATCCTCTCAATCCTATTTTTTCAGTGCTTTTTGACTACGTATCCACCTGGAGTTGTTCCTACTATCCTAATAGGTTCAGAAGAGCCGAAGCCAGATTCCTCCAAGGTCGAACCTTGTAAAAGTAGTTGGCCTAAGACTTTGAGGGAGTGGGAGGACGACATCATCCATACCAAGATAGTAGGAGGGGTCATACTACCTCTGACCACGATGAAGCACGTTCTTCTAGAAATATCGATTTAGCTATCCCACCTAACTCGGAGGTAAATGAGGCCTTACACCATGTTTTTGGTCCCAAGAAAGAGGAAGGAACTTATATTCTCAGAGACATTTTTGTTTCTGACTATATTTAAGATTTGAAGCTCGATATCTACTATAGGGACTCTGCGTCCATAGTGAAGATCCAGTGACAGCTGGACTGCTGGAGACCCACAAGGACCCCAAGGGGTCGTGTAGCTGCTACGCGCTCTTACATTCACACTTACACAATTGCACGTTCATGTCACAATCATGCTCCTTTCAAGTGTTAGATTTGGTCCTAACCCATCGCACTTTGCCATTATAGGTAGCATAAGTGTGAGAAGGGAAAATTTGCTCTCTAAGATGAAGCAGCTAAGGCCAAAGGCGCCTCTCAAGGATGTCTGACAGGCTATGCCTTTATTTAGCCAAAGTGAAAATGTTAAATAACCAGCATCTATGTTGCTAACAGAGGATATTGTCCATTACCATCTAGTTTGGGGCACAAGAGACCAAGACCTTAAAGATGGTTCCTAGAAAAGGTCCCACTCTCCCGATAGTAAATCATTGTCTAGGACTTCCGTTCGTCCCTCCAACTCTCCCCATCATTCGCCTTTTCCTTTATCTGATTCAAAAGCTTCTAAACAACAAAATAAGGTGATATAGGAAAAGTGATAGTCCCTGCCCTCAGGAGGAAAGATATAGAGAAGGATATAGAATGAGTAATTGTCATAACCGACTCCAAAGACCCAAACTTTGACGAATTCGAGCAGCCCTACCAATCGAGAGATTCCCTAGCCTGCATGTTTACTGAGGCACCTCTTCTTTCCTTTATTGTGGCAATTGATCATCTTGCGGATGGATTAGGTAGTGTTAAGGCCCTATTAGAGTGCGATGCCAAAGTTGTCAAGGCCAAAGAGGAGATCAACAATGAGAATGTCGAGCAAAACTTGAAAATCTTTGACTTGAGAAAGCAATTGCACGAGAAAAACCTAGACTACAAGAAGTGGTGGATGCAGAGGAGAGATCCCATAATGAGGAAATGAAGAAGCAAGTCGATGAGATCAAGAGGCTTAAGGCAGCTCATGTTGAAGAAATGGAGTAGCTGAAGCAAGATCATGCTGCCAACATTAAGTCTGTTAAGAAGGATGATAATAATAGGGTCGGGTAGCTCTGCGATGATTATAAGAATGTTAAGCCAAATTTACCAAGAGAGCGGATGAGCTCTGGGAGGTAACTGAGAGGGTGGAGCCTTCCATTACTAACCTGAAGGTAAAATGGGTAAAACGGAGAGTTGAGAGGGTCTCTCTCCAAGTAGAAGTTAAGGCTTTATCTGTTGGAAAGGCCATCGAGACTTCCAGAGCTGAGAAGCTGCAAGCAGAGTGCGGTGAGCCGAATAGTGAGGTAAACCAAGTGGAATCTCTCCTGGATGAAATCTACTATAGGATGTCTATAGAGAAGAGTCTGGCATTGACGCAGCGGATATTAACAAAACGATATAGATCGATGAAAGTAGCAAACGGTGGATTGAAGATACTGAAACGCCCAAATTCGTTGATCACAAAGATACCGAATTCTAGCTATCTTCGACACGTTGATCGCGCACGATACCGTGAAAGAAGATCTACAATTCTTCAAATGTTGATCAAGCGCACTTGATACCGTGAATTGGCTTCAACAATCGTTGAATCGAGCGCACTCGATTAACCGAAAGTGGAGATAGGAGATTACACTCAACTACCAATTTAAGATGAAAGCACATAGCAATCAAACAAGAATTTTATTCAAAAAATCAACCTAGTTACAAATGACCAACACAATGCCTATTTATAGCTACAACACCCCACGGTTCACAAAACAGTACCACTGACCTAGCTTAAGTCGTCCATGACTTATCTCATCAGGCCACACGACTTACGACTTAGCCAAAGTCGACTCAACCTATTACAAACCAACACACATTCGGTCGACTTATCTTCATGCCGACCTACGACTATCACAACACAAGTTATAGCGACTTAAAGAAATTACAACACATACGAGTTAAACAAGGTAATGACCTACGGCTTAAGTACCAGGGACTCAACGAATACAACGACTCAAGAACATAACGACTCAATACAGAAGCGATCTACTTAGGTCGTGAACGACCGACTGAAGATAACTTCGGCAGCGACTTATCTGGAGGCGACTTAAGAAAGCATCGTGATTTAAAACCTTCAGCGACTTAGCATAGGTCGTTCCAACGACTCATCCCATGGTTTCAGCTTGTTAGGTCATAGCTCCTCTTCTTCAGACCTGTTAGGTCGTGGCCGACCTAAAACTCTCAACACCGAACGACTTAAAGCTTGGTTAGGTCGTGTCTTCTTGTCTCTTGATTCTTTAAGTCGCAGATGACCCCAAACTCCTTTTTTAGGTCGTGTATTCACTAACTCGTTGGAGTTAGGCCGCAGATCCATACATTCTTCATCTTGGGTTGCATCATCCTCCCCTGGTTGAGAAAAATTCATCCTCGAATTTAAATTTTCTACTCCGTTGGATGATTCATCTCCAAAATATGGCACAAGATGCTTAACATTGAACACGTCAGAAGTGTACACATCCTCCGGCAGCTTCAACTTATAAGCATTTTCATTAATCCGTTTCACAACTTCTACAGGACCAATTTTTCTGGCTTTCAACTTGTTATAAGCGCCTACTGGAAAACGATCCTTCGTTAACACAGCATATACCATATCTCCTTCATTAAACTCAACACTTCTTCGCTTCTTATCTACGGATCTTTTATACTTCTCATTTGTTTTCTCCAATCGCTCCTGAACGATTTTATGACATTCAGTCAACCCATCAACAAAGTCTACAGCTCGTTTAGCCGTCCCCTTCGGTTGTGGTACTACCGTTAAGTCCAACGGTCCCCTAGGTAGATTTGAATATACAATCTGAAATGGACTAAAACCTGTACTACGATTCACTACATGATTATGTGCAAACTCTGCCTGGCATAACTTCATGTCCCAACTCTTTAGATCGTCCTTCACAAGACATCGCAACAAATTTCCCAACGATCTGTTGACAACTTCTGTCTGTCCATCTGTTTGCGGATGATAAGCGCTGCTAAAGTTTAACTTCGTTCCCACCATCTTCCACAAACTTAACCAAAAGTGACTCAGAAACGAGTATCCCTATCCGACACAATAGATTCTGGCAATCCACGAAGTCGATAGATCTCCTTGAAAAATAACTAAGCAACATGAACAGCATCCGCCGTCTTCTTACAAGCAACAAAATGTACCATCTTCGAGAAACGATCCACCACAACATATATAGAGTCATTCCCCCTTTGAGTTCTTGGCAAACCCAACACGAAATCCATGCTAATGTCTACCCATGGTTTTGTAGGAACGGGTAATGGTATGTACAATCCCGCATTTGTAGCTGTCCCTTTCGAAACCTGACAAACATGACATCTTCGCACAAACCTTTCAACTTCCCTTCTCATTGACGGCCAATAATAAGACTGAGAAATCAACTGCAATGTTCGACCTCTCTCCACATGTCCTTCTTCGTGTAACTCTTTCACAATTTTCATTCTCAAACTGCAATCTGGTATGCACAATTGATTTCCCTTGAATAGGAATCCATCTACCAATACAAATCATCAGTACTCCCATCCTTGACTTTCTCAACAAACTTCGTAAAGTAAGGATCTTCTTTAATCAACTCTGGCAATAGTTCAAACCCCGTCACTTCAACTTTCATTGTCGTCAACAAATGATTCCTTCTGCTCAATGCATCAGCTACACGATTCGTCACTCCTGACTTGTGCTTAACAACAAAAGTAAACTGTTGTAAATACGCAACCCATGAAGCATGCCTAGCTGAAACCTTATCCTGCCCTTGCAAATGCTTCAAAGCTTCATGATCCGTATAAAGAACAAACTCCTTCTGAGACAGATAATGTCTCCAATGCTTCACTGCTTGAACAATTGCGTAAAACTCAACATCATAAGTGTTATATCTCAACTTAGCTCCAGATAACTTCTCACTGAAATAAGCAACTAGTCTTCCTTTCTGACTTAAAACTCCACCAACCCCAACCTTCGAAGCATCAGTATGTAACTCGAACAACAACTGAAAGTCCGGTAAAACTAGAATTGGTGCTGTCGTCAATAGTGTCTTGATTTTCTCAAAAGCAACCCCTTCTTCCTCTGACCACTCAAACTTCTTTCCCTTCATGCAATCGGTTATAGGTGCCATCACACTACTAAAATGTGGAATGAATCTTCGATAGAAAGATACCAATCCATGAAAACTTCGTACTTCAGTAATTGTCTTCGGCTGTGGCCAACTCCTGACAACCTCTACTTTACTTTCATCCACTTGAATTCCTTTTTTCGATAGAACATATCCCAGAAACAAAACACTGTCCGTCATAAACACGCACTTCTTTACTGCTGCATAGAACTGCTCTTGACGTAGAATCAACAGTACTTCACGCAAATGCTGGATGTGTTCTTCCATACTCCCACTATAGATTAAAATATCATCAAAGTAAACAACCACGAACTTCCCAATGAATGGTCTGAAAATCTGGTTCATCACTCTCATAAAAATACTCGGTGCATTCGATAAACCAAACGGCATAACCAACCATTCGTATAAACCTTCCCTGGTTTTGAAAGCAGTCTTCCATTCATCACCCGGTCTAATACGAATCTGATGGTATCCACTCTTCAAGTCAATCTTCGAAAACATAACAGCTCCACTCAACTGATCTATCAAATCATCAAACCTCGGCATAGGAAATCTGTATCTCACAGTGATCTTGTTTAGAGCCCGACTATCCGTACACATCCTCCACGAACCATCCTTCTTGGGCACCAATAAAGCAGGCACTGCACAAGGACTCAAGCTCTCCTGAACGCGCCCCTGTTTTAACAATTCCTCCACCTGCCTTCTCAGTTCCTCATGCTCTTTAGGACTCATCCTGTAATGTGGCCTGTGTGGTAATACTTCCCCTGGCACAAGATCAATCTGATGTTGAATATCCCTCAACGGTGGTAACTCCGTTGGCAACTCTTCAGGAAACACATCACTGCATTCTTCTAATGCCGGCTTTACTTCCTCTGGAACGTCAAAAGATTCAGTAGCTTCACGTCCAATCAACAAAAACACCTTTGGACTCTCCTCTACTTCTTCAATAAATTCCTTCAAAGTCAACAAAGTCTTGAGCTCCTCAATCTCCTCTGACTTGCTTTCTTCTTGTTGTCTCTTCTTTGGAACTAAAATAATTTTAACACCCTCAAACATAAAGCTGTAGCTATTGGTCCGACCGTCATGTTGCACTGCTCGATCATATTGCCATGGTCTTCCCAAAAGCAAGTGACAAACATCCATTTCCACAATATCACATCAAATCTCGTCTTTATACTTCTTCCCAATAGAAAATGGAACTCGAACTCGCCTGTCCACCTTTACCTCTCCTCCTTTTCTCAACCACGCTAACCTGTAAGGATTTGGATGCTTCTCCGTTTTCAGCTTCAACTTTCTCACTGCTTCAGTAGAAAGAATATTGTCACAACTTGCTGCATCAATCACAAACTTACACACTTTTCCCAGAATAGTGCATGTTGACTGAAAGATGTTACTCCTCAACCAACTAGCCTCTTCTCCTTGCTTTGGTATTAAACAAGACCTCCTCATCATTAGATTACATCCTTCATCTCCTGACGCAACATCCTGTTCATCCTCCTCAACTGGACTAGAATAACCTTCACCAACATCTTCTCCTTCAACTTCAGCAATCATAGTTCGCTTCTTTGGCTTCAGACATTCATTACTCTTGTGACCCACTTCCTAGCAATTGTAACACTTGAAACTGTTGTTGACCTTCGTCTTCGCAACTTCATTCACAACTGGTTTACTGATAGATTTAGGAACATTAGAGCTTCCACTAACACCCTTCACTTGATTGTTGGAATTAGTAAACACACCACCTCCACGCCTTCCCTGCTTCTCCCAAGCCAACGTTTTCTGATGTGCTTCTGCTACAGATCTAGGATCAAACATATTCACCATATCTTGAATCTGTATCCTCAACCCTCCAACAAATCTAGCAGTCAGCTGTTCCTCTGTCTCCATAATGTCATTTCGAGCAATCAGTTGATAAAATTCATCAGCATAATCATTAACAGACTTCGTTCCTTGCCTCAAGTTCTGCAACCTCTGATACATAAGTGATTGATAATTGTAAGGCAAGAATGTAGCCTTCATTAACTTCTTCATCTTATCCCATGATTCAATCTTTGACTTCCCCATTCTCTCCCGCGTAAGTTTAGTCTGCTGCCACCATGCTAAAGCTCTACCTCTCAATCTAGTAGCAACCGACTTTACTCGTCGATTTTCCGGAACCTCTTTGAAATCAAAGATCTCTTCAACATTAGACAACCAATCCAAAAATTCTTCTGCTACCATTCCACCTTTAAATTCTGGAATTTCCATCTTCATACCCGATTCCCATCGACGATCATCATCTACATCCGTATAAGAATTTCGAACTTGGTCTCGATCTCGATAATGAATGCTAGCTATATCACCCTCTTCATCATAATCAAATGTACGTCTATATCGATCTCGACCATCAACATCCCTTTGTTCACGCATGTCTCTTCTACTATGTCTCTCTTCCTCTCTATATGGCTCATCTTCAAACTCACGTTGAGTTCTTCTCTCTTCATGTCCATAGTCATGGTGATCTTTCCTTGATGAAATTGATGTTTCTCTTCTCTCTCTAAAAGATTGCGGTGATACCCTTCTCGCTTCCGTAATCGATGGCGAAACTCTGTTTCCTCCATGGTTCGAGTTTGGTGATCTCCTCCTTTGATTTTGATTCAAATCATTCATCAACTTCTCTAACTTTCCAATGCCTTCATCAAATTTCTCATTAATGCGTTGTTCCATTTGCTCGGCTTCTTCTCTTCTATACAACGCTTCGATATTTTAATGACGATTAGCTCTCCTCGGCGGCATGATTGATTCAACACAATCTTCAAACTTCACAACTTTCCAAAACCCAAACTTGAACAACAAGTCACGGCCTCCCACTAACTCGGCAATAGGCAACGACCTAGGCTTAGGTCGGCTCGGCTTCAACAAGCACGGCTTCAAGCACTTTACTTTCAAACTTTGGCGTGCAAAAATCTCACGGCCAATTCAAACAACTTCCACACTTTGATCCAAAAGAATATGGATCGAGAACTTCTAACTTGTTGCAACTTCAAGATGAACACGATGAACAAAAAACTTCAAACTCCTTGGCTCCAAGACTCGGCTTAGCTATGATTGGCTAAGTCTAGCTCTGATACCAAAACTGACGCAGCGGATATTAACAAAATGATATAGATCGATGAAAGTAGCAAACGGTGGATTGAAGATACTGAAATGCCCAAATTCGTTGATCACAAAGATACTGAATTCTAGCTATCTTCGACACGTTGATCGCGCACGATACCGTGAAAGAAGATCTACAATTCTTCAAACGTTGATCAAGCGCACTTGATACCGTGAATTGGCTTCAACAATCGTTGAATCGAGCGCACTCGATTAACCGAAAGTGGAGATAGGAGATTACACTCAACTACCAATTTAAGATGAAAGCACACAACAATCAAACAAGAATTTTATTCAAAAAATCAACCTAGTTACAAATGACCAACACAATGCCTATTTATAGGCTACAACACCCCCACGGTTCACAAAACAGTACCACCGACCTAGCTTAAGTCGTCCACGACTTATCTCATTAGGCCACACGACTTACGACTTAGCCAAAGTCGACTCAACCTGTTACAAACCAACACACATTCGGCTGACTTATCTTCATGTCGACCTACGACTCATCACAGCACAAGTTATAGCGACTTAAAGAAATTACAACACATACAAGTTAAACAAGTTAACGACCTATGACTTAAGTACCAGCGACTCAACGAATACAACGACTCAAGAACATAACGACTCAATACAGAAGCGACTCTACTTAGGTCGTGAATGACCTACTGAAGATAACTTCGGCAGCGACTTATCTGGAGGCAACTTCAGAAAGCATCATGATTTAAAACCTTCAGCGACTTAGCATAGGTCGTTCCAACGACTCATCCCATGGTTTCAACTTGTTAGGTCGTAGCTCCTCTTCTTCAGACCTGTTAGGTCGTGGCTGACCTAAAACTCTCAACACCGAACGACTTAAAGCTTGGTTAGGTCGTGTCTTCTTGTCTCTTGATTCTTTAATTCGCAGATGACCCCAAACTCCTTTTTTAGGCCGTGTATTCACTAACTCGTTGGAGTTAGGCCACAGATCCATACGTTCTTCATCTTGGGTTGCATCAGGCATGGATGGATGGCTCCTATGAGGTCATGGGTTCAATCCATAAGCGTTTTATCAAGGAGGCGAAAGCCACAAATGAATAGGATGGTTTGACCTTTAGTCTCGATGTCGTTGACACTTGCTTTTCAACAAAGATGAAAGAAGATGTTCAACTTGGCTACCTTAAGTTGGTTGAAACCAAAAGTGCTCGGAGAGTGGAAGAAAAGAGAAGTAAGAACAGTGGCTCAACCTCTAGGGCAATAGAGAAGGGCATATCTCAAAACCAGTTATTTATGTCCCCATAAATGATGTCCCTCTAACCGTTTTCCTTGTTTCTTCAGATCCATCTTCTTCAACCCTACCTTAGAACATGCCTCCTCTTCCACATCACTCAGCCTTCTTGCACTGTCCCAAGTTTCCTTAAGAAAGGTAGGATTCTTCTTTACAGTCAACGGACCACCGCCAAGTGCATTCGAGCGTACTTGGGAGACTCTATGTTTGATAATCTCCTTATTTCCATACAGGTGACATGCTTATGGCCAACCCTGCTAGAGCCGTGACTACTTCTAACATTCCACCATCAGGTGCTTTGACCCCAGGCCCTTCTGATCCTCCAATTGATGTAGCATAGGATTAGATAATTGTTGCCCTCAGGAATGATGTTGATCTCCATATTTTGGATGCTACAAATTCTATTAAGGACTTTAATAGGGATAATGCTCTAAGAAAACAAGTCCTATTGAACTTCCCTATGGATATGGCTGGAGTTAAGCTTGAGGTCGTGGAGGAGCTAGAACAAATGAAGAAGAAACAGGAGGAAAATGATGTTGCTACCACCACTGCCAAGAAAGAGGAGGAGGAGAAGAAGAAAAATGAGTAGAAAGGGCATATTGTTCCTTTGCCTGTATTAAACATAGTTGTATGTGATCGACCAATTTTGATGTATTGGTGAGGTTGAGCGCATATTACTCCTTTACACTTGTGATTTATGGCTTATAAACACCTGGATGCCCGATAGTTGTATATATGATTCGTATTTTCCATTATTCCTATGCATTCTATTTTATTTTCCCTTTGTTTGTTGATTATTATGCAACTAACGCATGCCTCAAGTAAATTTAAACTGATAGTCACTGCTTGCTAACGTCGATCTCATTTGTCTGCTAAGGGAGAACTAATTAAGTGGCTGGCATGCCCTGACGGTCGATAATTTAGGTTCTCTTTGACCTTCATGGGTTTGAAATTATTAAAAATAGTGAACACCTGAGTAGGGCCACACTGGCTTATTAGAGTTGATGGGGAAACTATAAGCCGATCGTCGGCTGTGGACATTCGAATAGAGATAACTCTAGTCCACCACTATCGATGGAGAGTTTAAGTCAATCATTAGCTGTGAAAACCTAAATAGGGATCACTCTGGTCCACCGTTATCAATGAAATTTTTTAACTGATCATCAGCTGTTGACACCCGAATAGGGATCACTTTAGTCCACCATTGCCGATGAAAAGTTTGAAATGATCATCAGTTGTGGACACCTGAATAGCGATCACTCTGGTCCACCACTGTCCGAGAAAAGTTTGAGTCGATTGTCATCTATGGACACTCCAATAGGGAACACTCTGGTCTACCACAACCGGTGAAAATTTTGAGCCGATCATCATCTGTGGACACCGGAACAGGGATCACTCAGGTCCACCTCTATTGCGAAATGTTTGAGCCGATCATTAACTGTGGACACCGAATAGGGATCACTCTGGTCCACTACAGCAACGAAAATTTTAAACCGATTATCAGATGTGGACACACGAATAGGGATCACTCTAGTCCACCACTACTGGACGAAACATTTGAGCCAATTGTTAGCTTTGGACACCTGAACAAGGATCACTTTAGTCCACTACTACCGACAAAAAGTTTGAGTTGATCTTCAGTTGTAGATACCCGAATAGGGACCACTCAGGTCCATTACTATCGGTGAAAAGTTTAAGTGGAGATAACACGATAGCGCGGTTTTGTTCTGGAATTGACGAGTCGACTCTTCGAGACGGGGATACTTTCTTATTGTGTTTACATTAGTCCAAAGCATTCAAGTACAAAATAAAATGTAATATTTCCTAATTATTATTAGTAGATATAATATTTTAAGGAAAGAATACTTTATTAGAATTCATTTCATAAGTATTCCAATTATGAAATTTTAATACAATTAGCAAAACAAAGAAAACTTAAGTAAAATAACAATGGAGATAGTGTGCATTCCAAGCTCTTTTGAATTAAGCTTCATTTACTACACTAAGGATGAAAGCTCCATTGCCCAAGTCCTTGTGAATAACACATGATCCTTCCCATACTGGATCAAGTGCCACCAGTCTGGGGAACACCCACTTTAGCACCAAGTCCTCTTCCTTGAGTAGGCAATGCTTGACCTTATAGTTGTACTGTACAACCACCCTCCACTTATGTGCTTTAGCTTTCAAAGCGTCTTCCTTGCGCATCTCATCAATTAATTCCAACAACATGTTCAGTAGTTCAACATTTTCATTTGGGTTGTAATGAATCCTTCGGTGTAATGATATATTGTCTCCACTAGTAACATCACCTCCAACCCATAAACCAACGAGAAAGGGATGCTCCCATTGCTGTTTTAAAGGAAGTGCAATAGGCCCACAATGCTAAAAAAGTTCATCCACCCTTTCTCCTTTTTCATTCTCTAGCTGCTTTTGTATGAGCGTCTTTAGGACTTTATTGACCGCCTCCACCTGCCCATTCGCCTACAGGTATGCCATAACAGAAAAGCTCTTCTTTATTCCATGCTGCTAGTAGAAATTGATAAATTCCATGCCGTCGAATTGTAGTTCACTGTCTGAGATGATCTGAAGGGAAATTCTGTACCTGCATATCACATTCCTGATTAAAAGATTATAACCTTAGCCGTTAACACCTTAGTAAGAGACTCGACTTTCACCTACTAGTAACTTTGTCAACCACCACTACTTAGCTCCACCCATGCCATTGGAAATTCTTTGATTAAAACTATCCCCCAGATCGTGATGGGCCAAGGGCTGACCATGTGAGTCAACTCCATCGGGAGCGATCAAGGAATCTTTGCAAACCGTTGGCACTTATCACACTTCCTTGAATACTCCATTGCATCATGGTTCAATATTGGCCAGAAATATCCATATCGCAGCACTTTCTTTACCAGGGTCTACCCTCCAGTATGGTCTTCGTATCTCCCTCGATGTATGGTTTTCAACACCTTCTCAGCTTCCCGTCCAATGAAACACCTTAGCAATGGATTAGAAAAACCCTCTGATACATCGCTCCATCCTAAATGACAAAGCGAGGTGCCTTTCGTAGGACTTTCCTAGCTTCGTTCCCATTTTTTGGTAATACTCGTTCACTCATATACCTATTAATGGTGTCATCCAGGTTTCTTCGCCATTGATAGTTGCAATCGTGTTCACCTCATTGAAGCTGGGATTATGCAAGGTCGTAATGGGTACTTGCCCCAACAAAAGCCCAACTCCCGAATTCACCAACTTTGCCAACTTATCCACGTCCTGGTTCTCCTCCTAAGTAACGTGGCCGATCACAAAGTATTCCATCCCGTTAAGTAGGACCCTCATCTTCTCTATAATTGCTCTCCCTTAGCTCAGAATTCTCCGAGCACCTAAATCACCAAAAATTACAAATCATTACGCATGCACAACGATTCCCAACTTCTTTTCTACCTCTAACCCCACTATCAAAGCTTTGTGTTTCGCTTCATTGTTTGTTGCCTTGATTCCAGGTTGTACCATGTAGCTTAGTTTCTTTCCTTCAGGTGTTAACAATACCACTCCTACATCGAAATCATGATCATTCAAAGCTCCGTCTACAAACATCCGCCATTTAAGAGCTTCTTCCTCCTGGGGTTTTACCTCATTGTCATGAAAGTTAAATTTAATGATAAAGTCTGCCGGTGCTTATCCTTTGATTGCAGTTTGTGGATGATAGATTATCTCATACTAGCTTAACTCTATACCCTATTTGGTAAGCCTTCCCGAAGTTTCAGGTCTATGCAGGACTTGCCTCAATGGTTGATTTATCAATACTAAGAGTGTGATTGAAAATAGTGCCTTAACTTTCGAGACACGATTAATAGATAACATGCCAACTTCTCCAACTTAGGATATCTTGACTCCGGCTCAATGAAATGGTTACTCATGAAGTAAACTAGATGTTGCACCTGATCTTCTTCTCTCACCAATGATATGCTCAAGACATGGAGTAACACTGTCAAGTATGGGTAAAGATCTTCCCCCTCAACTAGTGTACAGAGAACCAACAGCTCTTCAAGTGTTCCGATAAGTTAAAGAACGCGGCCAAATAGTCGTCTGTCCATACGAACTTGCCTTTCTATTTTTTGAGTGCCTCGAAGAAGAAGTCAAACTTATATGTGGCTTTGAATATGAATCTACTCAAAGTTGCTACCTTCCCAATTAAGCTTTGCATCTCCTTTGAGTTCTGGGATTTTATTGTCTCCTAAACCCTGAACCTGCTTTGGGTTATCCTTGATTCCTCTAGCATGTACGATAAACTCTAAGAATTTTCCAAAAGCCACCTTGAAAGAACATTTTAGTGGATTTAACTTCATCTTGTATTTCCGTAGAGTATAAAAAATTTCCTCTAAGTATGAGATGTGATCTTTGGCCCTTTTCAATTCCACCAGCATGATGTCGATTATACCTCCTTGGTTTTTCCAATCTGCTCGACGAACATTTTGTTTTCCAAGTGCTGGTATGTCGCTCATGCATTTTTGAGTCCAAAAGGCATGACCTCATAGTAGTAGAGTCCTGGATCAGTGATGAAAATGGCGTGCTCTTGATCAGGGACGAGCATTTTGATTTGGTTATACTTGGAATAAGCATCCATAAAGAATAAAATCTCATGCCCAGCAGTTCCACCTACTAACTGATCAATCTTAGGAGTGGAAAATAGTCCTTAGGACATGCATAATTCAAGTAAGAGAAGTCAATGCTGGTTCACTATTTTCCATTTGACTTCTTAATAAGAACCGGGTTCGCGATCCATTTTGATTACAATGATCTTTGGATGAAGCCATCCACTAGAAAGGTTTTTACTTCTATATTTAGTGTTGTAGACCGCTCCAGGCACATATTTCTTATTTTTGTTTCACTAGAGGTTTCCTTAGGTCGATATTTAAGGCATGGCAAGTAATTAAGGGAGAGATTATGCACATTTCCATGTGATACTAGGCAAACACATCTTGGTTATCCCATAGAAATCCGATTAGTTATGTCTTAAGATTTCGTTCCAATCCAATTTTTATGAGTCTTGTCGAATCATATTTGTGTATGTCCATGAATCCCATCACCTCAATCACTCGGGTCAAGTTCTTTACGAGGATCATTCATGATCTGAGTTGGGACCCTTTCTTTAATTGCTATGCGATAGAACTTTTGGTGCAAAATGGGACTTCTGCACCGTTCCCTTTCTCCCATCTTTTATTTTCTCGAAGCACTGCAACATAATATTCCCAGACCATATCTTGGTTTCCTTCTGCCACTCCTATCCCGTCGGCTATTTGGAACTTCATGGTTAAGCACCATGGAGTCACTACTGTGCGAAAGTCAAATAATGTTGAATACCCTAGGCAGCCATTGTAAGCCGAGAATTCATCCGCCAATACTAAAGATTTCTTTTGTATGGATGATAGGGGATGGTTTCCTATCTCAACAAACAAATTCAACCTTTCTAAGGGCATGTCGCCCTCTTTTATAACACCATGTTGGTTCTGGCTGTAGGATGTGACATCTTCCATAGACAATCCCATCTTCTCAAATGCATCCTTGAACAGAATTTTCACTGAATTCCATTATCTACAAAATTCAATGCACCTCCGTCGAACCAAATATTTCTGTAATCACCAATGGATCTGTATGTGGGTACTGCTTTCCTCAAAAGTCACTATCATCAAAGGATGTGACATCTTCCATAAACAATCCCATCTTCTCAAATGCATCCTTGAACAGAATTTTCACTGAATTCCATTATCTACAAAATTCAATGCACCTCCGTCGAGCCAAGCATTACTGTATTCACCAATGGATCTGTATGTGGGTACTGCTTTCCTCAAAAGTCACTATCATCAAAGGCTATCATCTCCTGCTCCTAATATGGAGTGTTAGCTCTCTGTCCCTCATCTATAGTGCATACATATGATAGAGTTATAGGTATGCTCTAGGGGCAATTATGTAATTTATTACATACATCTAACTTGTTAACCAATCTTGTTCACAATAAAGGTTTTTTTTCTGTTACATAATTGATATAATATGGTTATATTAATTAATTAATTAAAAGGAAAATCCATAAATGGTATATTTTTTGATAGTAGTTACAAAGTGTTATAGCCGTGAGTAATTTATCACAATAAAACAAATATACCATTTTAAAGGTTCCTAGTCAAGATGTACCGAGACTGGATATCGATATTTCTATTGAGACTAGAGTATATAACGCTCTTCAAATGTTGGGCAGTATATTACTCATGACTGCTGGGATACTTAGGGGTTACGTACTAATAGTTATTGGATAATTATAGAACGACTCACTCGATAGTTTTTTTTGGTTAATATGACTAAGGTCAAACAGAAAATATCGATATGATTGAGTTACACAGTTCTCTCGACTTGAGAACATTGAGGATCTTCAATATAAATGCTCCACTTTGATTATAGTCAAATCATGGCATGGCATTCCATCGAGTGACTATAGTTGGATCGAATGGAAGTTTTATAAGTGAAGCACTATTCAAAAGAGGATACGTCTCCTTGTTATATGGATTAGTATCATAGTCAACTCAAGTCAACTCAAAGTAAAAGTTTTTAGCCAATGAATTTAGGTTAATAATAATAATTATTGTTGAACTAAGGACTTTGTGTTTGGACTATACAGTTGAAGGTGGACGATATTGGAATTTTTACCATTACCAAATTCTACAAGTCCAAATGTGACATATTTTTTACGAAGAGAATTGGTGTAAATAATTGCCACTATCAAGTACCGCTTATAATAAGTAAAATTTGATTTTATCGAAAAGACATGCAAGTGATGAATTCAGCCAAACTGTCATACCACATGCTAAGTGACGTATGAACATTAATATTTGAACTGTTCAATATTAATCGCCGACTAAATTCACGCCTCGATCTTAGTCGCACAACCGCATTTGTGATTTCTCCAAAAACCACACAATTTAATTAGTTTCTAAAATATTGCAAACTAATTAAATTAATTAATATTTATGAAACATTAATTATTGTTAATTTATTTGGATGTTTTAAATGTTGTTGCTATTTATTTTAATGCATATATAAAGGTTATATTTGCATATATTGATATGCGATATAGCTATAATTTTAAACAATGAAATAATTACATAAAAGTTGTTTTCTTTTATTAGGAAAAGTTGCATATTTGGAATGTGCTTGGATCAGCCATACAATGGTAAGAGGAGGAAATCAATTAATGAGATTAATTGAAATTTAAAAAGAATAAATAAATGAGGAAATTTTAATACGAGAATAGGAAAAGTTTCCTTTTAATTCTATTAAAAACAAAACCTCCTCATTTTTTGACAGCACACAGAACAGAACATGAATTTTTCTTTTCTTCCTCTTTTCTATCATTCATTCATGGTTGAAACTTCATCCAAAAATAACATCAAAACAAGTTTAATTAACATCAAACCAAATTTAAAACGGCGGTTCATTCTTCTCTTGCAAAGTGGGATGGTGATTTTTTGAAACTCAAGGAGAAGCCACAAGTTAAGGTGTGATGTGGGGCAAGGTTTATCGGATCTAGAGAGCGATCAATCAGATCTAGGTATCCTTATATCATTCAAGGTGTTTCTATATGCTTCAACCTAAGGTAAGTATAAGTGTGTATAATTCGATATTTACATATCTTATAATTTGTTCTTATCCTCTTAATCTCTATCTTTCCCTTATGTTCATGCTTGTGAGTTAGAATCTCGATTTGAATATCTACATTCCCTTGCTTGAATCAATTGTTCTATCTTGTTAAAACATAGAATGTTTTCTTTTGTTAAATGATATTTTGTTATGAATTACAACATCTCATTTTCTCTCTCATGTATGATTGTTTGATTAGTTAATTTAATCTAGATCTAGACCTTCTTAGTTTTATTTTATATACTCTATGTGACTATTTAACTGTTTGTATAAACCAGATCTAGGTCTTTTATCTCAAATCTACATATGCATATGTTGTTTGATTTTGTTGTTTAAAAAACGTAATTGAACTCTGGATTTTCATTTTCATAATTCAATTTTTCATATCAAAAGGTTTACAGTTGAATGTTTAGACATGGGTTTGTATGTAATTAAAATTTGGTAATATTGTCATCTAAGTAATAGATTTTTTAAATATCACGTTTCAATTCATTCTATAATAAACTCTTCTTTCTAAAAGAAAAAGGAAAACGTGAAATCAATGATATATTCCATACTTTGCAACTCCATCTAATTAAAAATTAAATCTTTGCTTAAAAGGAAGGATTATTTTCATAAGATTTTCAAACTTCTCATTAATCTTAATATTCTTTGATTTACCGCTTGTAATTGGAATGAAATCTATTTTATTTGAGCTGTTATGCTAGACATTAATTGTATATGTATATACATAATTTTACAATGTATATGTATGTATGTATCTATATATTAATAAGTAAATAAAACTGTTCATGTTTAGGATGAAAAAGACATATATAGATGGAAAATGTGTCCATTGTGGTGTAAATCCTAATACTTAAGTAATGTTTACATTAACTTTATATACTTTATATGTTGCACTTACACTATATACATAGGCGCATGTGATGTATTCATAATTATTTGCAATTAATCAAATTAAATTGAATTAATGCTTTCCTAATAAAACATTCAATTGAAATGTTAACATGTTTATTTAACATGTTATCAATCTAATCAGAGATAGAGAAATACGATGTTTCTCTCTCTCCGCTTAATGTTGTTTACTTTATTAATTAATTATATAACTATTAGAGAAGGAAATTAAATGTTACTTTCTCATATTTATTTTTAATAAGTAACTACTACACACATTGATGTATTTGATACACTCATTCATAAAAATTTACATAATATTCAGACCTTTTGAAATTTTTTTACCAAATCAAATAAAATATTGATTTTATTTAAAAGAAAATTTAGATAAGATCTAAATGCATTTAGACTTCGTAAGCCTGTTAATGATGAAAAATGGTAAAATTTTTAAAATTCACCTATTTCTTCCACTGGACTGACCTAGTTCCAACAATGGTATCAGAGCCTAATAGCCTTTATGGTCTAAATTAGTCATGTTAGGACTAACTAATTAAGCTTGCCCACTAAGTACAGTGTCTAGAAACGTAATGTCTAGGATTGGAATTGGGTAGTCAAGTACTCTGTCCTATCTGGTTACTAGCCTGGGTTGAAAGGTAGAGTAAGCCCAAAGGTTAACCCTAACAAAAAAGGCCCAATTTAATTGGGCCTTGGGCTAATTTTTAAAGTAGATTTGAAAATTAAGACAGGGTTTTAAATTTAAAATAAAACATGTTTATTATAAAAGGCTATAATATAACATAGATTTTCAAAATGTATTGAAAAGTTCAATATGTTTGAAACTATGTAAATACTAATTTTGAAATACAAAATTATTAATAAGGTTAATAATATAAATGAATTAATTGAGATAATTAATTAATACTTATATGCATGTATTGTATATGTTGATATATGTTATGCTGTTTTAAAGTTTAAGATAACGTAAGCAAACATGTATGTATATTAGATAAAATTTTGAAATTAATATAATTAAAAAAAATTAATTAATAAAGTAATTGCTAGTTAATTAACTAAAAATAGGCGTATGTACAAGATATATGTGTCTTACTATAACGGTTATAGTAGATAAATCCAATATAAAATTGTATTGGACTATTAATTTAAAATTAATTAAAGATTTAATTATTAAAATTAATTAAATAATATTTAATTAATAAGATGTTATAAATATGATTATTATATAAGTTAATTAAAATATAAAGGTTATATAATAATGAAACTTATATAATATGAGTATATAAATTAAAGGCGAAACATTAAAGAAACCCAAACAGACTTAAGGAATAAATACGTACGTAAGTGTACGTATACTGTGCTTTCTGATGTGTCTGACTGAATCAGAAGGGTATTTCATAAGAAATACGTTATTCCATAAGTCGATATCACTCAATATATTGAAGATCATGAATCTTCGATATAATGTTGTCCTCTACCATATATATATATATATATATATATATATATATTAGAAAATTACTTACATACTCCTTAGTTGTTGAGCAAACTCAAGCTAGGGATGTTACGTTTAGTGTTGTTAATATATTGAATAGACGAGGTAAGACGGCTATATGTATTCGTTGACCATACTCAAGACACATATTATACTTAGGTCGTCGTGATGTGGTAGGTATGGGTGAATAATCTCATTCGATTTGTTTAGCAAACTTAAGGTAGAAATGAGATTAGAATAAAGAAAAATAGGTTAGGAGTTTTATGTGATCAACCGATAATGATTTATCCATCATTTTTGGGGCTATGATTTGTTGAACAAACTCAAGATCAGAATACCAAGACAGACGAGTCCTAACACCCACCAGTGAAGTTGAAAGACTTCTATGTTTCATCTTAGGATTTGGAGGAACATAAAAGGCAAGTGGGAGACTTATTAGAAAATGAAATGGTAATATTTAACCTTTCTAATATTGTAAGAATATATGCTAAATAATGTTATAATTATCTACAAAGATAAATTATGCATTTAATATGATTAATAAAATATTTATCAATTAACATATACAAACGGATTGAATTGAAAGTTGACAAATGGAAATATAATACCCACTATTAAATTCCTATTGCATTTTAATGTTTTCTATACTCATACAAGTGTCTAATTTCTACAGCTACTTAAATACATTCATAAAATGGTCACTTACGTGCTTATTTGGTTGAGACTGTGTATCGCATTATATGATTTTCGAACTCTAAAAGCAATACAAGACTATGGATATTTGATCCATATACTATCATTTAAAATGTTATATGGTGAACTATCACAGTTTGTAATATACGATGCATCAATAAATATAGTTCATTGGAAATAAGCCAATAAAAAGTATTTTGAGATTATGTAATCAATTTGATTGACTACAAGAGGAATCATATTCTTTTAATGTTACACAAGACCAAAAACTATAATATAGATCTAAGAACTCGGTCGCTAAAATGTCATCTTGACCGGTTTACGTAAAGTGCAACATATTTGATGTTCATAATGTTAAGGATAATCGAATTCGCTTTTGTAAAGAGTTTATTATGACATTGTAGTGAGGTTTTCTTTTGAATAGTTTGACCATTTGAAAGGAAAATGAATATACAAGAATAGATGTAATTTAAGGTGCAGTTGAGATGAAGAGAATGAATAGACACTTCTGCTTCATAGAGAAACATTGGAAATGAGAATTGTAATAATAGTTGATACTTAATATTGGAATAAGAAATATGATTTCTATTCCAAGATGTATTTTCATATTTTTTTTCTTTTCAATGAGATTTATTTCTTTAATCTTAAGATATTTGATCAACGAACTCTCCACTGTAAATAGTTGCAGTGTGTGAAATAAACATATTGTATTAAGTGAATGATGGACCTCCGAATTTAGCATGCTATTATAGTAATAGTGGAAATAGTGAGAGCACGACATATAATACTTATTAATTGCATTATAGTACGAAATTGTTCTCATGAAACATAACATACATTATTTATGAAATAATGATCATTTTTCAGCATCGACTGAAAAAAAGACATAGCTATATTTCAATATGAATATTATGAATATTCTTTATGAAATAAAACTATAATGTGGTAATTATTTTTATAATAAAAGTGATGCATTGGAAAATACCAAAGTAACTAATACTATTTACAGTTGTTTTGGAATTATAGATTAAGCCGCCGTTTTGAAAAATAATTTTGTTGTATGATTTTGAATCATATGATACTTATTAATTATATATCAAAAAATAAAGGGCTATACACCCATTTAATGGGAGCATGATAAGACTTGATGAACTCTTCGGATTGATACATATAGATGTATGCAATCATAGTTTTATAAATACCAAAATGGTTTCACATACTTCGTCATATTCACCGATGAGATATCATCGACATGGGCATGTGTATTCGATACACATGTAGCATGTTTATGGTAAATTTATAGAATATGAAACAGAAGTAAGTAAAAATAACATGCGATAGAAATGATTTGATCTGATCAAATGAGTCATTATATTGAAAATGTTCCGAACATACCTAAAACGAATAGAGATTCAATCTCTAAATTAATCCTCCTTGTGATACATAGTGATGCATCAATATGAAGTATTTGAACTTGTTGGACAATGTACGATTGATTGTGAGTGAAGTTGAGTTAGTTTCTTTCTATGAGGTAATGTACTTAAGGGTAGTATACAAGGTTAATATTATTTCATCTGAATAATAGTTTACAAAATTTTACAAGATAAGAATTTATAAGAAACTTCAACATATCCTAGGCCAAGGAGTTGGCAGGTTGTGCGAATCGAAAGATTGCACGTAATTATTATTCATGGGGGTTCTTGTATGAATCTCCTCAAAAGAATTTTGAAAAGACTATTATTGGATGACATATTTATGTTTCGAACATAATTTTTGTAAACTAAAATCAAATCAGTTTTATAAATAAAGAAATTCATAAAACATTATGAATGCCTATTCTATTGCATTGAGAAATAATTGTTGTTTGAAGATGTACCAACTTCATTATGTAGGAATTTCTTTGAGAAATTATTGGTAGCAAAATGGAAATGGATACGATCCATAGATAGAACTGATTATATGAGATGAAATGAATTTATCATTTTCCTATATATCTTAAAAAAAAGATGAAGTTATCATTTTTTTGTAAATTATCCTTAAAACTAATTATTAAGAATTGATGTCCTTAAAACTTATTTCCCTAAAATGAGAAGTCCTTCAACATAATTTCCACTTTCTCTTATTAATGTCAAAAATATATAATTCTAGGTTGTTTAATTAAACCATTGAGCATGTTGACTCTATATGATATGATGCACAAATCTGAAAGAATTCTAAGTACACTATCAAAATATAGATTTTGGTGGTCATAACCGAGGGGATATGATCCATCGACCACAACTGTGTCTTTATGAGTAAGGTCAATGCAGCTGGAATTAAATGAGCAATGTTGATAAGAATAATATCACAAATTTCAATTATTAAAATTAGCGTAATATATTAGATATTCAACATGTTCAAGTCAATTCGGATTAACTTGCAAAATTATCACTTGATAAGTCCTTGTGTTTTGGTAAATAAGTATTGAAACAAAAAGTCCTAAATAACAATTTAGAGTAAGTTGTTTACACATATTAACCAAAAATGTCTCAAAGTCAGTAGCAGCGATATTGAGTTTGAGAATCTTTGGATATGATCGAAGAAATGATATAAAAGTATCATTTTATAAGCATCAAGATTGAATAAGTATTTTGATAGAAATATCATATAGTTTGATTTTCAATCAAAATGTAGAGAAAACGTGTGTTCATAAGAAAGAATGTTAAAAGGTACACTGATATTTCTAAACTATATTTTAGTAATGTACTTGTGTTAAAATCAACCTTGTTTATTTTAGTACTCAACTTTGGATTCATAATGATGCTTTTGTAGAAAGTATAAAACATATAGGGAATGTCCCAAAATGATATACAAAGACACCTTATTAAATTGTTTTATACAGAACATGTGAGATAAGTCCCTTATGCATTGGTAATAGAAATTATCATACATGTTATGTTATCTATGATATAGTTATTTTTTTATGTATTTCATACATGGAGAAAATATCAAATCCAAATTGATATCACTAATTGGTTGTTTGAAGTATTCTCGTGTATTATGAAGTACTAGAGAATTGTTACAGAAACAAAAAAATCCTTATGAAGGATTGTTCAGACTCAAATTTCATAATGGATATGAGTATAGTATGTTAATAATAAATTCAAGTGAGAATCTTTAGTTTGAAATGTTCCAAATGAAAGTCTGTGGCTAATTCAATGAAAGGCTAAGTACATCGCCTTGAATATTGCCGCAATAAAAATAATGTATATAAAATTATAAGTGAACAAATTTATAATTGAGCTGGTTCTAAATGTTGAGAATCTCATAACAATGTTATATGATAAAAATGTCACGATATGGTTCGTAAAGAACTTAGAGCTCGTTGAGATCGAGAGACATACCCCTAAGTGTCCCACGTGATAAAGCAATTTATCACCATCAGAGAGAGTTGATTGTTAGAGTAGATAATTGAAACATAATAGCATATCCGTTCACAAAAGGACATGCCCAATTGGTTTTGAGAAACCAATTGGAGAAGTCAGAATAAGATTCCATAATTGACCCCAAGTGCAAGTGGGAGATTGATAGAGTTAGGGGTATGCCCTAGGGGCAATTATGTGATTTGTTCCATATATCTAACTCGTTGACCAATCTGGTTGACAACAAAGGTGTTTCTTTTTATTATATACTTGATATAATGTAGTTATATAAATTAATTAATTTAATTACAAGTGTATCTAATAGAAAATTGATAAATGTTTGATAGCAGTTATAAAGTGTTGTAACCGTGAGTAACTTATCAGAATAAAATAAATATACCATTTCCTAGTCAAGATGCATCGAGACTGGATATCGATGTATCCGTTGTGACTACAGTATGTAATGCTTTTCAAATGTTGGGCAGTGTATTAATCATGACTACCAAGGGCACCTAGGGATTACGTACTGATAGTTATTGGATAACTATGGAAAAACTCACTCGATAGTTTTCAGTTAGTTAATATAACTAAGGTCAAATAGAAAATATCGATGTGACTGATTTACGCAGTTCTTTTAACTTAAGAATACTGTGGATCTTCAATATGAATGCTCCATTTTGATTATTGTCAAATCATGGCATGGTGTTCCATCAAATGACTACAGTTGGGTCGAGTGGAAGTGAAGCACTATTGAAGAGAGGATTCCTCTCCTCGGTTATAAAGGGTTAGTATCATGGTCAACTCAAGTCAAATTAATGTTGAAGTATTTGGCCATAGCATTTTGGTTAATAATAATTATTATATTAAATTAAGGACTTCGTTTTTGGACTATAAAGTTGAATGTGGACAATATTGGAATTTTGACCATTATCAAATTCCATAAGTCCTAATGTGATATA
Source organism: Allium cepa (assembly GCA_030765085.1). Lineage (NCBI taxonomy): Eukaryota > Viridiplantae > Streptophyta > Magnoliopsida > Asparagales > Amaryllidaceae > Allium > Allium cepa. The sequence continues at coordinate 952,515,803 of CM060932.1, forward strand.
ATTTAAATGAATAGAATTGGTGTAAATAATTGTCACTATCGAGTATCGCTTATAATAAGTAAAATTTGATTTAACCAAAAAACTGTTTGCGATGAATTCAGCTAAACTATCAGACCATCTATTAAGTGACGTGTGAACATTAATATTTGAATTGTTCAATATTAATCGCCAATTGAATTGACACCTCTGAGTCGCATAACCTCATTTGTGATTTCTTTGAAAACCACATAATTTAGTTAGTTTGTAAAATGTTGCAAACTGATTAAATTAATTAATATTATAACTTTTAATTATTGTATATGTATTTGATTTTTTGAATGTTGTAGGTAACTATTTTAAAGCATATATAAAATTTATATTTGCATATATCGATATGCAATATCGGTATAATTTTAAACATGTTTTAAGAATTAATATAATTACACAAAGGTTGTTTTCTTTTATTTGGAAAAGTTGCATATTTGGAATGTGCTTGGATCAGCCATATAATGGTAAGAGGAGAAAATTAATTAATGAGATTAATTGAAATTTAAAACGAGGAAATAGAGGACAAGTTTTAATAGGAGAATAGGAAAAGGTTCCTTTAATTTTATTAAAAATAAAACCTCCTCATCTTTTGACAGTACACAAAACAGAACGTGAATTTAACGTATTTATTTTTTCTTCCTCTTTTCTATCATTCATTCATGGTTGAAACTTCATCCAAAAGAAAAAAACATCAAAACAAATTCAAATCAACATCAACTAAATTAAAAAAGGTGATTTATTCTTCTCTTGCAAAGTAAGATGTTGGTTTTTTGAAATCTGTGGAGAAACCACAAATTAAGGCGTGATGAAGGCAAGGATTATCGGATGTAGAGAATGATCAATCAGATTTAGGTATTCTTCTATCATTCAAGGTGTTTCTACATGCTTCATCTCAAGGTAATTATATAAGTGAATAATTCAATATTTACATATCTTATAATTTGTTTCCTCCTCTTAATTTCTATCTTTCCCTTCCATTCATGCTTGTGACTTTGAATCTTGATTTGAATATCACCATTCCTTTGCTTGAATCAATTGTTCTATCGTGTTAAAACATATAATGTTTTCTTCTGTTCACTGCTATCTTGTTATGGATTACAACATCTCAGTTTCTCTCTCATGTATGATTGTTTGATTAGTTAATTTAACCTAGCTCTAGACCTTCTTAATTTTATTTTATGTACTTTATGTGATTACATACAATGTTTGTTTAACCTAGATCTTGGTCTTTTTATCTCAAATCTACATATGCCTATATCCTTTGATTTTATTGATAAAAAACATAATTGAACTTTGGATTTTTATATTCATAATTTAGTTTTCATATCGAAAGGTTTACAGTTGAATATTTAGACATCGGTTTTTATGTAATTTAAATTTGATAATAAACTCTTTTTTTAAAAGAAAAAGGAAACGTTAAATCAATGATATATTCCATAATTTGCAACGCCGACTGATTAAAAATTAAATCTTTTTTTTTGAACTGGTACTTTATATACAACAAATCATTGGGACAAAAAATCCCATGTCAAATAAATGTTCGAAAGCAAGTTTCGAACTTGTGACATCCTGCACCAAAGCCGAATCAATTAACCATTTGGACAAAGGTGCTTGTCTTAAAATCTTCGCTTAAAAGGAAGGATTATTTCACAAGAGTTTCAAAATTTTTATTAATCCTTGTATTATATGGTTTACTGCTTGTAGTGGAAATGAAATCTAGTTTATTTAAACCATTATGCTAAACATTAAATATATATGTATGTATATATATTCAGTGTATATATATACATGTATGTATTTATATATTAATAAATAAATAAAAATGTTCATTATTAGGATGACAAAGGCATATAGATAGGAAATGTGTCCATATTTGTGGAAATCCCAATACTTAAGCAATGTTTACATTAACTTTGTACGTATTTAAATGTTGCACTTACACTATACACATAGGCGCATGTGATGTGCTTATAATCATTTGCAATTAATCAAACTGAATTGAACTAATGCTTTTCTAATAAAACATTCAATGAAATGTTAACATGTTTATTTAACATATTATCAATCCAATCGGAGATAGAGAAATAAGATGTTTCTCTCTCTCTAATTAATGTTGTTTACTTTCTTAATTAATTGCATAACTATTAGAGAACGAAATAAAAGTTACTTTCTCATATTTATTTTAATAACTAACTACTACACACATAGTTGTATTTGATGCACTAATTCATATAAATTTATATAATATTCAAACCCTTTTGAAATATTTTTACCAAATTAAATAAAATATTGATTTTATTTAAAAGAAAATTTAGATAAGATCTAAATGCATTTAGACTTCGTAGGCACGTTCATGATCCAAAATGGTACATTTTTTGAAATTGACCCATTTCTTCCTCTACGGGTTGGCCCAGTTCCATCAACATAGGCCTCTCCATTGTTTAGAGAATTTGTGTACCACTCCATTTTAGCCCAACTTCTTTCTGCCATATACAGTCCCCCTGCTATGGTATTGATCGCTAATCTCGTGTCTTTCCCATGGTTGGCACTGGATCCTTCACCTCCATTCACTAGTGGAAGCTGTCTAAGGGCCTGCTTCTTAAGAGGAGGATGAGCTTCTGGGTTCTTGACGTACCACTCTAGCTTCCTTCTTCCGATATGTTCTTCTATTATGTCCTACAAGTGATGACATTCGTTAATGTTATGTCTATGAGTTCATCGAATCTACAATACTTCCCACTATTCATTTTAGCTCCAGTCTGCTTCATTGTAGTAGGCCTATTGTACTTGTGCTCCAGTCTGCAATACTTCCCACTATTCATTTTAGCTCCAGTCTGCTTCATTGTAGTAGGCCTATTGTACTTGTGCTCCGCCCGCACAACCAGGTAGATGTTCTTTATAGTATCATTCAAGTCTGTGTAGGTGTCAAACCTATCACCAGGCTTAAACCTGCTTCGCTCTGATTTTCTCCCACTAAAATTACTAGGTCTAGTGTTTTTATTTTTCTCCACACTACCACCTTCATCATTCTTGACCATAGCATTCACACTACTGGAAGCTTCTAAGGATTTGGCGATGGTTTTAGTCTACTGCCCCGATGCAGCTTTCTCCAACCGCATGTACTTCATAGCTTCATAGAAGAAATGCTGAAGTGTAGCCTGTTTCTCCTTACTCAATCTCTAAGCCATCTTCATGTTGGCATGCACACTTCCACACAATGCCATTAGAGTCATTCGTTCATAAATTTTATAAACATAAGCAGCTGTAGTGTTGAAGCGAGATAAATATTGCTGTAGAGTCTCATCCTCCTGTTGTTTTACATTTGACAAAGAATACAGGTTCTTAGGTTGTTCTATGTGAACCCAAAACTAACTAATAAAATCGTCCTTTAACATCTCCCATGAATGGATCGATCTAGAGGGAATATGGTAGAACCACATAGTCTCTAAGTTCGTTATGAAGAGAGGAAAGCATTTACACAAAACTTCTTTTGTCGCCCCACTCATTTACATATGTTGTGTATATCATTGCAGATGCACTATGGGATCGATCAAACCTTGGTAAGGGTCCATATTGGACATCCGAAAGCTTCTAGGGTTTCGAGGAGTCTCTATCTCTATAGAAAATATGCTATCAACTCTTGCCCTAATTCCATGCTTTATTTGCTCATGACAGACATATTATGTTATATGTCGTGCCATGCGATCTTCCAGTTTAGGGGATGAGTGAAGTTAGGTTGACCTCTTCCGTCAGCATGAGAGGCTTGATTCATGCCTTCTATGATGATTAGATTTGCGATCCCAGCTTCGTTCCCTACTTCAGGATCGTATGCGATGATAAGCTCGCCCTCTACTAGTTGCTACTTCCATAAAAACTAGGAAGCATTGCCTAAGTTGAGGAGGTCTAGCCGTGTCCACCCATGGTTTATTTCCTCCCCTATTAAATTATAGGTTTAACCAGTGCTCGAGTGCGGCTGAACTCCTGTTCGACCCATTTACTCGGCTTTTGCTCGTCCAACCCCTCAATTCTCTCGATTCAATTCATCTCTAGAGTTCGACCTCTTTTGTCTCCTACGCCCTCGGGACTAGGTCCTTCCTCTGGTTTTAGTGTTGTGTGCGGTTAGCTGCATGTATCCCCAAGCGTGTCATGGTTTGATTCAGAATAGCTTTTTGTTGGGCAGTTAAGCAAGTACCAAGGTCCGCCATAACTCTGTTTAAGTCATCCCTAGTGATAGCGTCCAACACTGGTTACTGGATGATTAGTTATCAAGTTCTATAGTATTGCGGTTGACACCCCTGCTGGGGCCAATAGCCTTCCTCTTAAATTTAGGAGGCATGTTGAAAATTTTGTTAGCCTTAATGTAAGCACCAAAAATGTTTGCATAAGAATGGGCAAACACCTCCAGTTGAGATAACTACAGCAGAAGCAATGAAAAGTAGATGCAGAAAAAGTAAAGTATACACATGGGTTTATAATAGTTCAGCTATAATGGGCCTACACTCACTATACATGTCAATATTCATCTCTTTATTATAATCTAGCTATTACAAGAGTTTTATGTAGAACACGATGATTTACAATTGAAAAAGTAGGATCTGGATGCTTCGTTCAATTGATGCTTTAGCTTGAAGGCTCGTAGATCCTAAAAAAATTCCTTTGTAAATGCCGAATGTTTGGATATTTATAGGGAAGAAATGGTGGTGTAGTTAATTCAAAACATTAGGAAAGGTCCATGTATATCTCGCCCAAATGGAATATTCCTGGATATCATGAATATAATCGTTAATTTCCAAATATACGTAGATTTCATTCCATATATAGGCTTTATGGTTCGATTGGAAGCCCTGTCCGAGGTAGGCCGGTTCAACGTTAGTGCATACAGACACGTCCTTGGCCAGGTTCCTATGCTTCCTTCATTGGTTCGGCCCCACATGCTTTTCTTTGGTTTGGCTCTCTCTCAGTTCGGTCTTTCATGGTCCCTCTCATCTTCTTTGTTGTTCTGCTCGGCATCTATCGGTATCGAACAGAAGCCCATGTTCGATACCTTAGGTACTGAACATGATATTATGTTCGGAACCTTAGGGTACCGAATAGGTATTTTATTTGGTAACGTAGGGTATGGAACAAAATACTCTATTCATACTCTGGGGTACCGAACAAGGACTTTCGTTGGGTACCATAGGTGTCGATCTAGGAGGTGCTTCCTTCTCTATATCTTAGTCTTGACTTTCAGCTTGCTTCTTCTCTACCATGCCTAAGCCACCTTGCAAGGCCTCCAATGCATCAACTCTTATGGGTGAAATTGCCTATAATAGTATTTGATGATCTACATATATAAAAGGTTATCAACCAACATATTAGTATACGATATCGATGAGTAATTTAAATTAGATTTAAATGAAAATAACTAATTAGATTTTGAAAAACTTTTGGACTCACATTCCCATATGATAGCCCGCTCAAAGATATTAGTTAAAGGAGAGAAATAAACCATATATGAAATGAAGGGACAATCTTAATTAAAGGAGAGAAATAAACCATATTTTGATTACACATTTAATTCCTCCTTTAATCGGATTTCTATACATCATTATTTTTCTTCCTCTCTAGAGAAACTTTAAGCCAAAAATTTTAATGATGGAAAAGACTTCCAAATTCTAAAATTTTATCAAGCAATATTATTTAAAATTTGGTGGTTGTCCCTTGATTGTTCCAGATCTAGAGAGTGATCAATCGGATCTAGGAATTGTTCTATCACTCAAAATGTTTCTATAAGCTTCATCCTAAGGTGATTATATTTATATATATATATATATATATATATATATATATATATATTGTTCAATATTCAAACATCTTTTAATTTGTTTATATCCCATTAACCCTCTATCTCTCCCCTTTGTTCATATATGTGAATTTAAATTCTAATTTTTATATCCCATTTCCTATGTTTGAATCAATTGTAACTTCGGATCATATTAAAACATAGAACCTTTGTGTTGTTCACTGTTATGTTGTTATGAATAATAATATTTCATTTTCTATATTCTGTATTGTTGTTTATTCAGTTAATTTAACCTAGTTCTAGACCGTCTTAATTTTTTTTTTCTTTATTTTGTTTGATTATTCATCCAGTTTGTTTATTTTAGATCTGGATCTTTTTATCATGAATCTGCATATGCCTATGTCGTCTTACTTTGTTTTTGTTTAAAAAACCAAAACAAAATTTAACTTTGGATTTTTCTTTTTAATAATTTAGCTTCATATCAAAAGATTTAGATTTGAAAATTTACATATAAGTTTCTATGTAAATAAAACCTAGCAATAATTGCATTAATTAATATTTGTCACCAATTTAGTATGATGATTTTATTGACATGTTTTAAACCATTCTAAAATAAACTTTTCTAATTAAAAGAAAATCGAAAACATTAAATTAATGATCTATTCAATGCATCCAATTCGGTATTAATTCTTTGCTTAAAAGAAAGCATTCTTTTTCACAAACCCCTTCTATGTTGTTTATCTTGTTCCAAATTTATTTTGATTGATGTGTTCTTAAGTTTACATAATTATGTAATATCTATTATGTGTGTGTTTTTATATTTAATCTAAGATTTCAAGAGGCTTTTTGTATAAGATATAATAGTAAAGTTTCAAACTACTTTAATTAATCTTAACATTCTTTGATTTACTACATGTAGTATAAATGAAATCTATTTTATTTGGACTGCTATGGAAAACTTTTATCGTGTATGTATATATACATTTATACATGTAAATATGTATATATTCTTTCACACACACACACATACATACATACATACACACACACGCACACACACACACACACACACACACATATATATAACTTCTCTAGTTTAGGAAGACAAAGGCATATATAGAGCAGGAATGTGTTTATTAGTGTAAATCCCAACATCTAAACAACGTTCACATTAACTTTGTATACTTTCATATGTTGCGCTTACACTTTACACATGGGTGCATGTGATGTGCTCATAACCATATACAACTAATTAAAATTAAATTAAAATAATTTTAAACAGCTGTAATAATAAGAAATTTTAAAGAAAAGTTCTAAATACATTTAGTCTACATGGCCCAATAAATTTCTAAAATAGAAAGTTTATTCAAATTCAACAAATTTTCCACTATGGGCTATTCTAGTTCCAACAGTGGTATCAAAGCTCAGTAGCCTATGAAGTCTAAATTAGACATGTTAGGGCTAACTAATTAAGTTTTACCACTTGGTATGGTATTTAGAAAGGCAATGTCTAAGAATAGAATTGGATAATTAAGTACCATGTCCTACTTGGTTACTAGCCAGGCTTGAAAGGTGAAGTGGACCCAAATGTTGCCCTTAATAGAGTATGTCCAATTCGAACCGGGCCTTAGGCTAATTTTCAAAATAGTTTTGAAAATTAAGACGAAATTTTAAATCTAAAAGTTAAATATAAATAAAAATATGGTTATTACATAAATTTATAATATAGCATAAATTTTCAAAATGTTTGAAACAGTAATTAAAATTTCAAAATGTTTAAAATATTTAAATATTAAATTTAAAATTTAAAATTTATTATTAAGATTAATAAAATAAATTAATTAAGTAATACTTATATGCATGTATTATATATGTTGATATACGTTATGTTATTTTAAAGTATTTAAGATAACATAAATAAACATGTATGTATATAAGATAAAATTTTGAAATTATTATTTAATTAAAATAGTCTAATTAAATAAATTAATCAAAGGTAAATTAATTGAAAAAATTAATTAAAGGTTAATTAATTAAATAAAAATACACACATATTGATATATGTGTTATGCTACAAAGGTTATATTATGCGTGTATATATATGATATATATGTATTATGATAACGGTTACAATAGATATGTCCAATATGAAAGTTGTATTTGAATATTAATATAAAACCAATTCAAGAGTTAATTAACTAAAATTAATTAAATAAGATTTAATAATATAATATTATACATAAGACTATTTTATAAGTAACGTGAAGGATGAGAGTAATATAATAACAAAACTTATATGATATGAAATAAACTAAAGGTGGAACATTAAAGAAACCCAAACAGAAGTAAGGAATAAATACATATGTAAATGTATGTATAACGTAATTTTTGATGTGTCCAACACTTGAATCACGAGGGTATTTATAAGAAATACATTGTTTCATTGGTCAGTATCACTCAATATAATATATTGAAGATTGTAAATCTTTAATATAATGTTATCATCTATTATATATATATATATTAATAGTTTACTTGCATACTTCTTAGTTGTTCAGCAAACTTAAGCAAAGCGATGTTATGTATAGTATTATTATAATATTTCATAGACGATGTGAGATAATTATATGTAATTGTTGAGCAAACTCAAGGTACATATATGATACTTAGGTCATCGCAATATGGCAGGTACAAGTAAATAATCTATTTCGATTTATTGAGCAAATTCAAGGTCAAAATGAGTAGGAGAACATACCAAGGATTGGGAGCTTTACAGGATACAACTGATATGGAGTATACATCATCTTTGGAGCTATGAATTGTTGAGTAAACTCATGGTCAGAATTCTAAGATGGACAAGACTTAATACCCACTAGTGAAGTCGAAAAACTTCTATGTTTTGACTTAGTGTTTGATGAAATATAAAAGACTAGTGAGAGCCTTCTTAGAAAAATAAATAATAACATTTAACCTTACTAATATTATTAGAACATATGCTATATAATGTTATAATAATCTACATTGATAAATTTGTACATTTAAAATTATTAATAAAACGTTTATCGATTAAAATATACAAATGAACTGAATTGAAAATTGACAAATAGAAATATTGCATATATTTACATATAAATGCTAATTGCATGTTAATGTTTTGACACCCATGCAAGCACATGATTTTGAAACTAGTTAATATGTTCATAATTTGGTCGCTACGTTTATTGGGTCTAGACCGTGTATTGCATTCTATGAGTTCCGAACTCAAAAGCAATACGAGACTATGGATTGTTCATATAAAAGTGTTATATGGTAAATGCTCATTGTTCGTAATGTACGACACGTCAATGAAATTAGTTCATTTAAAGCAAATAAATAAACCATATTATGAGATCAAGTATTTAATTTGATTGATTATAACAAGGATCATATTGTGTTAAATGTAAAACTAAACCAAAATTACAAGATAAATCTAAGAACTCAATCACTGAGTTGTCGATTTGATCAGTTTACGCAAAGTGCATCATATATCTTGTCCTTAAATATTAAGGATGATCGAGTGTGCTTTTTTAAAGATTTTGTTATGATGTCGTAGTAAGGGTGTCCGTTTGTACGGTTAGAACATTTGTAATGACCCGAAATTTGGAGTCTTCAAATTTGAGTATTCAAATTTATTTAATTATTCGAATTTGACTTTAAAAAATAATAAAATACCTGTTTCAAATAACTGTCCGATTTTTGGTGACGTATTTTTATTTAAATTTATAGAATTTTTTGATAATTTTTAATTTAGAAAATATTTAGATTTTCGTTTGATGCATTTTGCGGCAAATGTCGATATTTTTGAAAATTTCGTAGAATAAGTTAACCAAAGTATTTTGTTGTTGTTTTGTGATCTTCTCACTTTGTTGTGCATAACCGTATTTTTTTTTTGTTCGTGGCTATACAAGAATGTGACGTTATGTAGCTTCCTACCTAAACTTTTAAAACACAACACAAAATCAACACACGCAACAAGCTTTTTATATTTTTTCACACATTTTTGCAATCCTTGATATTTAAATTTGATAACTTAGATATTGAGTATTTGATATTATATATAGGTTTACACATATTTCTTTCCTCTGGAAAAGATACTCGGCACAAAGATGTATACACATTGGACACAAAGATGAACTCATGCCACCATTCTTTTCATTTCTTTCACTTGTCTTTGCTCTTGGACTTTGTTAGCTCAACATTTTTTATTCATGTTAATTTACTTACATTTCTTTTATTCATGTTCATTTACTTACATTTCTTTTATTCATGTTCATTTACTTACATTTCTTTTATTCATGTTTCATTCCTCTTCTCTGTAATGAAACAAAACAAAGACACATTTTCCCTCTCTCTTTCTTTCCTTCTTCATTCATAAATAAATATAAGTGAGTGTGTGTCTATGCGTAGGTATTAGTGTGTGCATATATTAGTATGGGTGGTTGCAAGTGAAGAAGGTATGTGCAGGGAGAAGTGGAAGTGGAAGGTCATGGTTGAAGGCATGAAACATAAAGGGGAAGGAGAGAGGAGACATCAGCGGGTTTGTGTTGGGAGTTGTTGGCTACGAGTTCGCTCTTGTGTATGTGAGTGTGTGTTTATATATATATGTATGGATAGTCATGTGTGTGTGTATACATAGGTGATGTAGTGTTAGGAAAGAGGTGAGGCTCGACAACGGGAGATGATTGAAGGCACATGAAGAAGCTGGGGTGTTCATGCGTGTGCAGTAGGATGGGACGATGGAATAGTGGTGGCTGGATTTGGTTGGGTGGTGTCAGCCTTGAGGTGGAGGAGGAGGCTTTGTAAACTAGGTGGTGAATGCAAATGGTTAAAAAAAGAGTGCATGCGAACATACAATTTGTGTTACTATTCATAACACATGAATTTGCATCTAAGCCCATTACACTGTGTTCAATTACAATAAAGGTGGGGGAAGGGCCTAGAAGCGTGCAGATATGAAGTTGTGGGCTTTGGGTTAGAGGGTTTAGGCCTAGTCCTATGATCCTATAGATTTGAGAAACTTATTTAAATTATTTGTTTAAAAATATATAAAATTAACTTATTAAAAGCTTTAGAATGTCGTAACTCGTTTATATTAAATCCAATCGACATGCAAATTTTTGCATTGGACTCATATAGTCAAGTAAAACTTTGTAGTGTACATTATTGACAGATTTGTGATGTTTAAAAATTATGACATGTTGATAGGGACTAAATTTAATTATGTTATTTTATATAATAATGTCGTTAAATTAATTATACAATACATGTGACATCTTTTTGGCCAAATAAAATACCGATCTGTTAAATTTATTTGAATAGATTATTTTAGAAATTTAGTGAGAAGAATAAAACACCTTTCTACTACAATTAAATTGAGATATTTTTGATGACATCTTTTTAGCAAAATAAATCATTGTTCTGCTATTTTATTAATTTGGACATTCATTCGTATGTTTGATAATTAATATGTAGATTAATCGTTATTTGGTAGGTGATGGATTAGCTAGTAATTGCTAATTGATTTTATTTGCATATATGTTGCTTATGCAAATACTAGTTATGTAATATGAAGGTTAAACTTAATTACATGGTAGCTTGATTTAGTATCATTATGGTCGCTAAGCCTCTTTTCGAATTGGTAAAGTTATGGATTTAAATTTAACTTCAATTTTTAATAATTTAATGTTAAGAGTTATTTAATTTAAAAAATGATTTTCTTTCATTTTCTTTATTAAATATATTTTAAGTCAGATAGTTAATTATATTATCAAGGTTTTTAAAGTTAATTTATTTACTTATGTATCTAATAATGATATTTAAAAATTAATTACTTTTTATTTAATAATGTTTTAAAGGCTTAATTAATAATTTTATTAATGACATATTAGAGAAATTAATTATTTAATTATATGTTAATGTTGTCTTAAGTAAGTTAATTGGTTTAATTTGTTTCTAGTTAATAATTATTTTATTAATGATGTTTTAGAGTTAATTATTTATTTAGATGGTTTTAAGATTATTAATTTATTTAATAATGGTTTTTAAATATTTCTAATTTATTTAATAAAAGAGTGTAAATTTAGGTGTTTGATTTAAGGTAATGTTTCTAGATAAGAATTTGGATTTTCATTCAAGTATTTAACAGGGTATAATTGATTTACAAAAGAGTTCGTAAATAATAAAGTGATTTATGAAAAAGGTTTATAAATATTTTTAAAGGAGTTTCAAAGAGGGTTAAAGGCTATTTGATTTATAAATCAAGTTTTAAAGGTTGTGATCCGTATAACGATAGTCGTTATGGATGTAGTTTGGAAATTTATCGTTTCCATAAAATATAAGGTTTATCTATTTCGGATATTTATAAATCCCTTTTGAAGGTGATTTTAAAAATTGTATAAGTATTTTAAAAGAGATTTGGTTTTAAATGTATTTTTAAATGGGACTTGTTTATAAAGGATTTTTATAGAAGGATGGTTATAAAGGAGTTTATCAAGGGAGATTTAGTACAAAATTTTGTAAAAGAAAAGAATTTCTAAAAAGGAGTTTATAAATTACCTTAGAGATTTATAAAAGGGCTTGAATATATTGAATGGGTTCATAAAAAGGAATTTTTATAATCGAATGAGATTTGTTTTGACTATGAATCCTTTTTAATTATGGTGGTATGGAAACATTTTTCCCGTCCTTAATATCGAAGAATAAGTGGTTTGGTTTTATAATAAGTAAGATTTTAAATAAAATTTGTTGGCCCATTTAAATCACGAATTTGGGAAGAGAAAATCTTCTTTAATTGCTATAAATATTCTTATACTGTTAAGAAAAATATATGGATATATTTTCTAAATATTGAAAATATAACATTTTGTGTAATATACTTATACCGTTGAGATAAGTATATAAATGTTTTTCTAGGTATTGGAAGGAGTATAATAGGTCTATGAAAATATCCTTTGTAGAGGTATTTTGAGTTAATGATTTGAAGTGATTTGATTTATGGTAAGGTTAATTATTAGAGGCTTCATGAATGCCAGATGGAATTAAATCTATGTTTGTTAGATTATTTTATTGTTAAATAACCGACTATCAACTTGGCCAAAATATAATATAATACCCCGTAGTTTGGCGTTAGTTATTTAATTAGTTAGTAGCTAATTAATTAGGCTCCAAAAGTGGAATTTGTGCAAATGATGGAATATGACCATGAAACTTGCATCATTGCGTTTATGACGAAATTTCTAGCAACTTTCATATTTGGAGTTTTGCGATCGGAGTCCAAATGAATAAGTTTCGGATGAAAAACGAATTCGGAACAAAATAATTAAATAAGAAAAAAATATTAACGTATTTACATTAATTGTTGAGACTACATGCCGACCTGTTATTGGGGTCGGTTGTCCCCTAGCGGCCGACCGGTGACTCAAAGGCGGTCGACCGATGTCGACCTGGCGGCTACAATAACCCTAGGACGCAACGGCCCGGATTTAATATTTTAAATCGAATAATTCCGGTTGATTCTAGCACCTATAAATTCAGGCTCAGCCCTCCCTTCTCTTCTCATATTTTTATGGAGGCAGTAGCAAATCTCTGCCATTTCTTTCTCCACTTTCTTTTTTAAATTATAAGGATAAGATGCCCGTGTCTATATTCATAGAAATCAGTGAAGAGTAGGAATCTAATAAAAAGGAGAAGAGAGTCAATTGTATGCGTATTTGAGGTAATTTATATATTAATATATATTTGTATCTTGTTTCTCTTCCAATCCCTAATCTCTTCTCAGATCTGTAATTCTAATGTATGTATATACCCTTTCATACATATCTCTTAGATTAAAAAAGATTTGGAGATGAATCAAAGGTCTACTTCAGATCATGAGATTTGATCACTTTTAAAAGGCAAGTGGGAAAATCTATAGGAAAATTATCCCGTTGGTCTTTATTTGATTTTTATGTCTAGTTGGATAATTGTATATGAATTGTAAGCAACAAATTAAATATGATCTGAATATAATAAATATTTCCTACATATTCTTGTTTATGAATTAACTTAGTATTGTATACAACATGATCTGGAAATCAGTCCCAACAAAATGAATTCATAATATTGTTTTGAATGAAATTTACTCCAGATCTGAAATTGGTTGTATAATGATGTTATAAATTTGGATTATTACCCTAACATTATTGGAATGTAAATTTTTCTGTGTTTGAGATTATGGAATTAAGATCCGTTCAATATTTATAAACTAGTTTGATTTGTTTCCTTTTTAGAAAAATACAATGTTTGATCTTATAAGGAATAGATGCAAATAGAAAGAGAGAGATATGTAAAGTATGAATTCATTGTAGTTTGCACTATTTATTTCAGTAATAAAAAGAAATAATTTTTCCTTGTAATTTCAAACAATGAAATCTTTTAAAGTTAAATCTTTTTTTGGACTAATTTATGGAAATTATAGCCGACAATCTTTTTATATATGATTCCAACAATTTAACATGGAAAAGAATATTCTAGTGAAGATATATTACTGGAATATTTGATAAAAATAAGTATTTGTATGTAATTACTTCACTTATAATAATTAAATAAAAACTAATAATGATGCTTGCATGTAATATTCGCATTTAGGATGATTAATTAATGAGAAAGGAATTTAAAAGGTTGTAACTCCAATAAATTGTAATAAATATGAGAGTTGCAATAGTTTGATAGGGTAAATGGAATAGTGGGACAGATAAACAAATAAGTTGAATTAATAAAAATGGAATAGATATAAAGGTTACTAAATTAAAATTAGTAATCGCATATAAATGTCTTAAGAAATTTCTATTAGGAATTTATGGACAAATTGACATTTATGAGCATTAAATGACATTTATCCGCAATTAACGGGGATTTATGGGTAGATAAATATTTAAGGTGAATCTTATTGCCTTAAACAAAAAGGGAATTAGTAAGCTAAGTTCAATGTCTATCTAAGATAATATAAATAAAGACTCAGGATGGTTAATTGAACTTAGTGGGTTAGTGATGCGAGGTCAGTTGAGTCAATCAATGGAAGCCCGCCCTTTACTTTGAGGCAACCAATATTCCGTTGTACTTACTACCAATGTGAAATATCACTAATTCTAGGACCCATGACGACATTAGAGATTTGGGCATGCTTTCTTAATTGGCAAGTATTAAATGCTCCAAATTTAGATTACGAGTGGTGAGGGATATCTTCACAGGAGTTTACTTCTAGTTTGAGGTCTTAAGTGGCTGAAGGGTCCGCCTCTCTCTAAAATGGAATATTAAGTAATCTAGTGAGATTCCAAGTAAATAAATAATGACTGAAGGGTCCGCTTCCCTACGGAAAGAAGTAACCTAATAAGATGCCACATTTATACTAAAGAGTGATAATGGATTTCTCATGAAGGGTTTTCTTCAGATTTAGGGTCTTAAGTAACTTTAGGGTCCTCCTATTTCCTATAAAAGAAGTATTAAGTAGCCCAATGAGACTTCCAAGCAATGACAGCTAGATTGTACCATTAAGAAGGAAACGTCTGGAAATAGGTTTTGAATGACGGGGTTTACCTTAATTAAGGTCTTAAATGACTAAGTTCTGCCTATTTTCTACTTGGAAATATTAAGTGGCTTAGGTACAGTCTCTTACATTGCTAAGGCCGTAATAACAATAGTACCACTTAGAAGCACACCATAGGGATAGGTCTTAAATGATGGGTTCCGCCTTAATTAAGGTCTTAAATGATCAGAATTTGTCTATTTTCTAGTAAAAGGTATTATGTGGCTTAGGTATCGTTTATTACATAGCTATGATTTTATTGATGATAGATGTGGTAATAGTAGGACATTAAATGTCAAAAACCTTAAATAGTGGTTATAGGTATTGTTGCTAGGACCCACTAACCATTGACAAAATTGTTAGAAAACCACCTTGGTAATAGATCTTAAATGACAGGGTCTACCTTGATTAAGGTCGTAAATGACAGAGTTTGCCTATTTATTTTTTAAAAGTATTAAAGAATCCTACTTCATATTTAGAAGTATTAAGTGGGAAATGGGTTTGGAAGTATTGGGTGGTTGATAAGGCTTCAATAGTATTTCGTACCTTGGAAAGGGGTAAGTATGTAATCATGTGTGCAATGCAAGGTTAGACTAGAATTGCTAACCTTAATGTACGTAACAATTAAATTGAAACCTATCACTATAAATTTGTGTTATAGATAGTTTATATTTTTTCCACTTACCAATGTTATTATGACCTCTCTCTTCATTACCACCCACGGGATATAATTTAGAGGAACATGTCACTAGAGATGGATGTGCTATTTGTTGGAGAGTCTTATTTTTTCTCATGCCCAATGCTGATGTGACAGTTTGCTATCCAAGGTAGTAATCATAGTCAACATTCTTATTATATTATTGTTTCCATTATGAGTTAGATTTCTATCAATCTCTGATAATGCTCATGCTTATTTGCAGATATCAAATCCAATAATTTGTGCTTTGATGGACATGGATTTCGATTTTTGTCGAAATTTGGACCCATTAAGGTGCGGGTTGTTACATTTGGTATCAATGCTAGGTTAGTAGATCAGATAAATTAGGATAATTTAAGAGAATGTATTCATACTTTCCCATCTAGTAATATTATATTCTTATGCTAGATTCTAAGAGTTTCGAGTATAGAATTAATTGTAGTTCTACTTCGAAGGAATCAACTATGGGTTGGAAATATCTTAGAGTTAAGATTTTCACACCAACTTTGAAGTACCCCATAGAGTGCTGGTGATGTGTAAAGTGTTGTTCACGAAGAGCATGAACACAACATATGGCTGCATCTTGGCAATTAGAGCTGTTCGACTTGATGGTTGGATTCTACCTACCTTGTTATTTTGGATTTTGAGTTCCAGTCAAAGACAAACAATTATTCCAAATGGATGAAAAATTAGAGTTTATATGTCGTAGTTGTCTAGAAGCAAGTTTTGCCAGGGTGCATTCATTGATCACCTCTATGATGGTAAACAAGAATTTTTATTTGAATAATTAGTGTTAATTCCTTAGTCTTAAACCTATGAAAGAATTTTTATAAAGTATATTTTAAAAACGCCATAGATTTTTGAAAAAAGGGGTTTTCAAAGGATTTCATTTCCTAAAGGTTTATTTCTCAAATTTTCTTTTGCGAAAGTTTTGAAATTTTAATTTTCAAATAAACATGTATACCACTAGATTAGTCATGTTAAAAAATATTTGGTTTATAAAAGATTATGCTTTAAATCCTTAAATATTTATATGTATATATCAGTAAAGGTCTGATTTTGATTATATACATACATATATATGTGTGTGTGTGTGTATATATATTACTTTCAAAGGGAAGTTTTGGTAAGAAATGGTATCTATTATTTAGAAACACATATAGAAGAGCATAATTTTAGCTTAGTGATTATTCGATTTATCAAATCGAGGGTTTTATATTTTCTCTCTTTAAGGTATGGATAAAATAGGAATGACATCAATTTTATTAGGGTATGCAATTTGAAGTGTTGTACCCACCAGCTATTGGATAAAATATTTCCATATGGAGTAGGTAGGAAATAGAAACTGAAACATTTTTTGGTTTTTGGAATTGTTGTTGGTCATATCAATTTTATTGGGACTACCATGAATTGTTGGAGCATGGTTTGAGATTAGGCGGTAGGCTTTGACACCATCGTGATGAGTACGGGAATTTTCCATATCATGTCGAATCAAAGGAGATAGTGTAAAACGATTATTATTATTTTATCCGACCCTAATTAGTTCTAGGTTCAATTAATGCATAAAGCCGTCTAGCGATTGATCACCTGGCGGTAAACCTAGAGAAATTTAACACAAGTTTAACCTATAACAGGACTATAAAAGTCGCATCAATAGACTTCTTTCATTTCTCCTTCCTCGACAAGCCGAACCTAATCTCCATCCTCTTACTCAACCAATTATCAGTCTCTATCTTCCATTTCTTACTTAAGCGATGTCATTCTTCCCTAAGAGCAGCAACCTCGCCTCCCCCTCATGCTAGTTTTGCATGTTAGATCTCACCCCATCATTACTCCAGATCTAAACCCTATTTCCTCCCTCCAATCACTTCTTAGCCCAAGACATCTTTCCCCACTGCCAGTTTTTCCTTGCACCATTATGGTCTCAATGCTCAAGAGGCCACTTGGTTAGACCGAAATGAGCAGAAGGTTTCACCGCTTTTGGGCTGAAAGAGCTATTCAGGCACGGTAGGATTTGCACCGATTCTCTACTTCAAGACCTTTAAGTGGGAATGTAATCTGTGCTGCATCTGCCTTTTCGATGTCCTATAGACATAGAATTTCAATAGAGACAATAGTTTGATTCGTTTGTAGGTGAAGAGTATCTTTATTAAGCTGATTAATGATGACCTCGCTGAGATTTTGGAGGCCTTCGTGAAGGATGTAGACTTGGATGATTTTGAAGTGACCGGCTCAAAGATTTTTCTAGCAGACCTTTCCCCAAGATGTTAGTGTTTGAAAGATGGATAATCTACGTCTGACTGCCTGTCTGATTATGTGCATTATTCAGCACAAAATCATAGATGGGAAGTTACGAGCGGATTTATACCACGGTGTGGAAGGCCACCTTTGCTACTATTGGCCGCATCATCGTCAATTGGACTCGCACCCTTTTGGATCCAATTTGTTGATCAAGGATTCACACTCTGCATAGTCACTTTTCGTACTTTCACCTAGCCATTCTCGTCTTTAGGTAACATAAACGAACATCCATGAAGAGGCAGTTTAGTAGAAGGTTTCTTCTGCCATCATTAAATCCTTCCTTAGGAAGATGGCAATTCTGAAGCCGTCAGCAACACCAAGAGCGCCAACGGCACAAGATTTAGGTGTATAGCCACCATGATACGACCATACAATTTTTGTGGCAATGGATCGAGCTCCAGCTGTGAAGCAAGGCATCTCGTAGTCTGCAGGCATTGTTTTAGGATTTATAGTGTTGTTATCTTTTTTATTTTAGCATTTTTCTTTTCTTTTGAGTTGTAAAAATGCTAGTTGTCTCCTATAAAAGGCATACACAATATTATGTGTTTCTATTCCTTTTCTGTGTTATTGCTGGATATGCTAACCGCTCATATATATATATATATGTGTGTGTGTGTGTGTGTGTGTGTGTATGCATAGTAGAGAAACAACATAAATATGAGAATCTCGAAAAGACACATAACCAACAATAAAAGAAATATAAAACTGGAAGTTTAGAATAGTTGAAAATTTTAGCAAAGGACATGATAAAGTTATTTCAATATTACGGGTCATTGCTTATGTTCCTTAAATGCTAATTTTTTTAATAATAGATGTGATGACATTATAAAATAAAATGTCAAAATTTTTGGTAAAGGTTAGCTGTAGAATTTTGAATTTGGTCTATACATTTAGCGCATAATCGACTTTCGACTACATTGAGATTGTGGCTCGATTTAACAAAAAAATTTAGAAGGAAAATATTTTGAAATTTTTTTCCTTGATTTGAAAAGTCCCCTTTTGAAGAAAAAAAGTAAGAAAAAGTTTTGTGTTTTAGTTATTTTGGATCTTAAATTATTTTTTGAGTGTTTATTCAAAATTTGATTTCAAGGGAAAGCGTACGTCTAAATATTTTGGGACTTTATTTTCGAAATGACATTTTAAATTTGAAAAGTGAGAAGGATTTTTGTAGAAACTTTGATTTTGAAGGCCACATACTAGGAGTAGGGAAGGGAAATTGAGTTAGAATTTGTGAATTAGCTGTGTATTACGGTCGACGACGCGTTAAATGTAAGCGATAAAAAGGGAAAAGCTGGTGTAGTCTTGGAATTTCTATTTCCATACCTTATCGACGATGCGCGTAAGTCTATTTTTAGACTTAATTCCATTTTAGAGCTTGAAAATAAGCCTCCTTATGCATTTTGTACATGGAAAATTTGGAGTAAATCCAAGACAGCAAAGAAATTTCCACTGTACAACAGGAATAGGAAGATGACAATATTGTAAGAATGTTAAATTCTCCGTCTAAATTCCTTTTTCCAGCATAAGAGTTTGGCACCTCACAAGGTTTTATAACAGCATGGTAAGATTATAGTGGGAATTACTAAGAGAGGAAAAAGGTAATCATAGCGTCACAATCCGGTAATGATGAAAACAGGGGACACGCTTTAATGCTACGTGGTTCGCTACCATTAGGAGCCTCATTCCTCAATCTGATATTTGTATGCGCATGGGTATGGCCAGTGTCCGAAATAGGTTTCCATAGCTGGTACTTGAGGGATGATGTAATCTTGCTTGCTATGTTAGAGGGGAAGGCCGGCTCTGATTCGTAGAGGTCGATAGGTTCAACCTCGGTACATTTTTTTGAAGGTGTACTATTGCGGGTGGTACCCCGGTACATCAGTCTTTTATGACCCAGAATTTGATCACTTAAAATATGAATATTTAATTATATTTTTAATAATTAATTAATGGACTTTATGACTAAAGTAAACTCTTTTAAATAATAACAAATGATAGTGAAATCATTTTCAAATTTTATTTATCAAAATAATTAGTTCGAGTAAAGATTGAAAATGTGACCGAAATTCGTTTTTCGAATTTTTGATTTTTCAGTGGCTAAAAGTTGTCGAAATTGTCGTAATTTTTCATTACCCAGTGCTACGACCCAGCTACATAGGTTTGATTATGAGGGCCGGACTTGACCGCTGATGGGATAGATGATTATAGGACACCAGCAACACGACCAAAGTATAATTTTTCGGCAGTTGTATCAAGCCTAGGATAAATGGAAATAGTAGATAGATGATACGTGATGTCGGACTATGGGGTTTAGTTTGATTGGAATAAGGATCGGCATGAATGTTTGACAAATTGAATGAAATGTGAATGGATCGGTATATATGTAATATGGTCACGGGTTGGCATAATATGTATGGAAGATATGGTTCGGCATATGATAAAGATGATGGGGATCGGCATAGGTTGTAAAAACTAGTAGGATCGACATATTGATGGTCGGCAAAAGGGATCGGCATGGTAGGTTCGTAAGCTATTGATCGATATGATAAGGCTAGAGAGATATGGATCGGCTTGTTGATGGTCGGCCGAAGGATCGACGTGGTAGGTTCATAAGCTATGGATCGGTATGATAAGGCTAGAGCGATACGGGTCGGCATGGTATGGCTTAAGCATAAGGGGCTGGCATGTTTCATTTGTGGAATATGGGTTGGCATGGAATGGATGGTGAGGTATGGATCAACACACATTTGAGGACAAGGAGGGATCGGCATAACCTAGATAGTGTTGAGATTAAAACCGAAGTATTACAAGAACTAGAGCTCTATGCATCCAATCGCCTTGATATTTGAAACACCATCATTATAGACTATAAAAGAGACACCATGGGGATCACTAGCCCAAACTCAACTCATGGAGAGGTCGATACCGACCCTTATCCATTGGGAGTTGGGCCTATCCCTTTCCATGGTTGGCCCATATGGTGGAGAAAGTCGTATTACCGAAGTTTGAGTCGGATTGGAGGCCACCTTCAACTATAAATAAAGGCACATGGGGCCATTCTAGGGACTTGATGCTGTTAGTGAAACTTTATCATTATTGTAATCAACTTCCTTTGTTCTTTTCTGATCTCTCGCTATTTCTTAATGATTGTAACTATAATCAAGGGAATTGTGAAGCAATAAAGAATTTATTCAAAGTGGACATAGGAAATCAACGCCGGACCACTATAAATCTTGTTGTTTTTTTCTTTCTATTGCACCTTTCTTGATATTCTGTATTATTCCTCTATTTTCATTTAATTCTTCATTTATTTCACTGCTTAAACCTATTCTTGAGTGTTTATGACCAATTTGGTTGCAAACATTTTGGTGCTTTCACTGAGAAGTTGATTTTTAGGCTATTAGGATCATCTTTGCTACTACTGGATTGAGGAAATCCCCCAAAGGAGATCCAGGTTCATCTTTAGAAGCTTACAGATACTATTTAGATTTACTAAGATCCCAGCAAAGAAATTTAGAATAGTAAGGGACACCCGATCTACTTCCTAGAATGTTGATGCCTACGACCGCTAGTGTCTTACAAGGGGGCCCAAGCAACCAACCAGTTAATGCAAATGTGGAACCTGCTGCAGTCGAGAACCACGCTGATTCTGTAACTAGAGCTGAATTCAATGAATTGATAAGAGAGCTGATGGAGAGCCGCAGGCAGCTGAATAAGCAAATCCAAGCTAATGCCAACTTGATGAATCAGATTGCTCAACAACAATGCCAAAGCGCTAGAAGGGATCTCGCTTCTTACTCGCGTCAGATAGTTCAACTTCATCAGATAAGCACCATAGGCGTAGGCCTCATATAGTTGAAGCAGTATGAACTGGAGCGCTGGAGCAATGCTCAACAGGCCAACATGGTCTGTCGAGGCGGTTCGGTGTCGATGCCTCTATAAGGGTCCATACCGATCCCTCAACTAGAGGGATCACTCACCAAGAGCAAGCGGTGAACCGTATTCATGCTGGATCTGAGAGCTTTGATGCTGGAATACGTTTGGATGTTGACCCTGCTGCCTCTCCAGAATGATAATGAAGTAAGTGCTCAAGATACACATCAAAAGGATGATAGGCTAAGGAGGCATGAAATGCTCTATAGACACCGACCAGAGCATTCACGCGAGATGGAGCACGACCAGCACTTAGCGCCACCGATCTAGACATCGGATTTGTCTGTAATAGTGAGACAGCTAATGAGGGAGAACCAAGGCTTGAAAAGCGATGCCTGGGGAGTCACGCCCTATATACCGATAGTATTTTATAGGCAGAATATCCTAGAAGGTTCAACATGTCTACAATGCCTGTTTACGAAGGGAAATCTAACCCCAAACAGCACATCATTAGGTACAAATGGTTGACGGACTCAACGAGAGTGAATGATGCTACCAAATGCAGATGCTTTCCTATAACTCTTTCTGGAATCGCTACGATGTGGTTTACAAGATTACCCCCATGATTGATCTCGAGATTTGACGAGTTGGCAACAAGATTTGTGGACTAGTTCCGGATTCATGCTACTCGCCCCAAAGATGTGATGTCGTTGTCCAGTATAATATAGGCTCCGAGGGAATCACTGAAGGAGAACTTGTAGAGATTTCATGTTGCAACCACTGAAGTTAATAACCCTAACGACTATGCGATACTTATGGCCGTGATGAGAGGGGTTAACCTCGAATCTGAATTTGGTAACTGACTAGCTGGGAAACTGCTTCAAAGGCAACCCATTTTATGAGGAAGGAGGAGGCCAGATTGTCTAGAAAAAGCAATGCTATGGGGCCAAGCGGAGAAGCGATACTAAGAAACTTCACAGTAAAGCAGTCTGGCGAGAGTTTGGGAAGATTCAGGTCAATTTCCAAAACAAGCCGAGTCCACAGAAAAGGAGTGGAGAAAGGAATAACGATCGCAAGAGGGAGCCCATAAAGTGGAGGTCCAAGTTTCCTTTGTATGATGACTATACACCTCTAAATTCATCCCTGGGGAATACCTATCTGTCCACCCATAATACTTTCCAATATAGGAGGCCGCGTCTAAAAGAATTGATTGAGGCACAAAAGCAAACCGAGAAGTACTACCAGTTTCATGAATGTTACCAGCACAATACGGACGAGTATATGCATCTCCATAATGCCATTGAGAAATTGATCCGGGAGAAAAAGTTGAGGCAATTTGTGAAAAATCCATAGGATGGCTGATATGGGACGTCTGACCCCAATTGAAGGTAGGCTCCGCGTAGGGCTGAGGAGCCTTCACGGACCGGTGGAAGGTTGGTAATAAACATGATAGTTGGTGGACCGCATCATACTGATAGAAGTAGGCAGGAAATGGAGTGCTATGCTAGTTCAACGAGACATGTGGATTTTAGAATTTTGCTCGAATACGGAGGACGTAACTCCAGCCAAGCAATAGTGTACAATGACGGATGACAAGTATTTAGAAGCAAAGATGTCGATAGAGTAGAGGTCCCTACTATTAATCCGATGGTTATCTTCACCATGATTGGTCTAGCTCTGGTGAGAAGAATTTTGATCGATTGCGGAAGCTCTATGAACATTATCTTTAAAAGGCGTATGATCAAATGAGGATGGAGGCTAAGGACTTGAAACCATCTAAAGCTCGTATACATGGTTTCAATGGTGTGGCTACCGAGGCGGTTGGTTATTTAGAATTGCCAATCGAATTGGGGGAAAGTGAACGTAGGAGGGTGTGGATCTTGCCATTCATTGTTTTCGATGTTGATTCACCATACAATGTTTTTCTGGGGCGTCCGGCCTTGGTCGAATTTTGGGAAGCTCTTGCCCCGTGGTGTTTGACATTGAAATTCCTGACTGATAACGGAGTAGGTGTTGTGCGCCATGATCAGCAACTGAGCGTGCCTACTATATAGCTCAGTTGAGAGAGGCTCAATGGTAACAGAAGGGAATGGGTGTGGACAAGCTTGTCCGCATCCAAGTCACTGAAGATTGACAAATGGCTCCTAAGCCTTGGCTTGGGCATCATAGTTGGTTCTATAGAGATATAGATCCAGGGGACGATAAGGAGGAACCTGAGGAGACCAAGGCACCGCTGGCTGAGCTGATGATTGATATCACAGTAAGCTATGATGACCCGTCGTGGGTATTGAAGATTGGATCACAACTCAACCCTTCGATGATGAGAGAACTTACTTAGTTCCTCCGAGCGAATCTGATTGTATTCGCTTGGACTCATTCTGACGTGTATCTTGCTTGCTATTGCGAGCCATGCATTAAATGTTGATCCAAAGTATGTTCCGATGAAATAGAAAAGACGAGGCATGGATCCGGAGAGATCCGCTGTCCTTAAAGAGGAGGTGGATAAACTAAAGCTAACAAGTTTATTCATGACGCTCTCTATCCCGAATGGATATCTAAACCCATGTTGGTGAAGTAGGCAATGGGGAATGAAGAACGTGTATTGACTATTTGGACCTGAACAAGGCATGCCCCAAGAATAGTTTTCCCCTGTCTAGAAATGGTCAGCAAGTTGATTCAACTACAGGGCACAAATTGTTGTCATTTATGGACGTATACTCGCGGTATAACCAAATCCCGATGCATGTCCCAAATAAGGAACATTGAGTTTTGTCATGGATGTTGGGTTATGCTGTACGGATTAAAGAAAGCAGAAATGACCTATCAACGTTTGGTTAACCGAATGTTTAAGGATCAGACCCTGAGGATGATGGAAGTCTATATGGATGATATGCTCATAAAGTCATGACGATCAAACGACCATATTCGGGACTTAGTAGAGATGTTCGTTATCCTTCGATTTAATAAAATGAAAATCAAACCTTTGAAGTGCTCATTGGTGTTGCGTCAAGGAAATTCCTAGGCTTTATTGTCAATGAACGAGGAATTGAAGTAAATTAGAAAAATATTTAATCCAATTTAGATATACAAGCACCCCGAACTTTTAAGCAAGCGCAGAGCCTAAACGAGTAGGTCGCTACTTTGAGTCGATTTCATGTCCAGGGCGACCGATAAATGCATTCTTTTCTTTGATTTGATAAGGAAAGGGAAGAGGAATTTCGAGTGGATGCAAGATTGTGAAGACGCATTCCAAGCTTTGGTGAATGATTTGGAGAGACCACCTATTTTGTCAAAGCCGGTAGATCATGAGGAGTTGTATATTTACTTAGTTGTATCACCACATGCCATAGGTGCCGCTTTGATTCATGAAAAGAATCGGATTCAAATACCGGTATACTACGTTGATAAATTATAAATGGGGGCTAAAAGAAACAACCCGAAGATAGAGAAATCGACGTACTACTTTGTGATCATGTCACACAAACTTCGCCCATACTTCTAGGCACATCCAATCGACGTCTACACTGACCAGCCCTTACGATAGGTCCAACAACAACCCGAGATGTCTGGATGGTGGCTTAAGTGGAACGTTGAGCTCGGTCAGTTCGACATTACATATCTGCCTTGAAGAGCTATCTGGGGACAAGCATTGGCAGACTTCATAACAGAGCTTACCATGCAGGTCGAGCTCACAGAGCATGGTGTAATCCCTACTGTATGGTTGAAGCTATATACCAATGGAGCATCCAATGATCATTGTTTTGGAGCGGGCATCTTTCTTGTAACTCTTAAGAACTGATTGATTTTCTATGCTTTGAAGCTCAATTTTCCTGCTACGAACAGTGAAGCCGAGTATGAGGCGTTAATTGCTGGACTTAAACTTGCTAGAGATTTCGTGGTGAAATCTATTGAAATCTTTTGTGGCTCGCAACTAGTGATGTATCAGGTCAGAGGGGATTACCAAGCAAAGGGAAAATGACTTGCCCCATATCTTACTCGAGTTTAGGAGTTGTTGGCGGATATCGAATATTTTGACATTTCACATATCCCACGTGAGCAGAAAAAGGATGTCGTTAGCGAAGTATGCGAGTACCGGTGATGCACAACAAATGGGCCTGGTTCCAATTGAGATACTACATACTCCAAGTATAAATGTGATGGAAGTTGAATAATTACAGGATTCGAAGCCCGAAAGGGGATCGTGGATGACTCCACCTAAAGAATACCTATTGCATGGAATCTTGCCTGAGAAGAGGAACGAAAAGCGACAAATCCTTCATAAAGCTACATGGTATATTATGAAGGAAGGAACTATGTATATGAGGGGGTTCTCCGTTCTCTTACTCTGGTATATCGCTCATGACAAAATAAAGCGTGTCTAGAAAGAAGTCCATGAGGGATAATGTGGTAATCACATTGGGGGGGGGGGGGCGGCAAATGCTAGCAAAAAAGATATTCCGTTATGGGTACTACTGCCAACCGTGAACCGAGATGCCGCTGATTATGTGAGACGGTGCGAAAAATGCCAAATATATTCGAAAGTCCCGAGAGATCCGTAGGCAGAGAATGCAAAAATGGTTAGTCCATGGCCATTCGCTATGTGGGGAATTGATATCATCGGCACTCTACTGATTTCCAAAGGTGGTGCAAAATATACAATTATCGCAGTTGGCTACTTCACCAAATGGGCCAAAGCGGACCCGTTATTCATGTTTACAACCATGAAAGTTATCAACTTCGTTGTTTGGAACATTGTGTGTCGTTTCGGTCTTTCACGAACTATCATGACTGTTAATGGAACTCAGTTTGATAGTGTTGAGTTTAAGGAGTCTTCCCCGAGATATCACATTGAAAAGAGATTTGCAGCGGTTACTCACCTTTAGGCAAATGGACATGTTGAAGTTGTAAACAAGATTATAAAATATATCCTAAAAAAGCATTTGAAAAAGGCTAAAGGCAAGTGGGTGGATGAACTCCCAACGGCGCTTTAGGCTTACAGGACCACTCATAAGTCTGTGACTAGCCACACTCCATTCGCTCTTGCTTTGGGAGCCGAAGCAATTATCCCAGTAGAATTCGAAGTCCCTTCTCATCGAGTGACTTACTTTGACCCCATAACAAACCAAAATCTCTTGTTAGAATCATCGGACTTTATCGATGAGAAGCACGAGGAGGCCGATTTGAGAGCAGCTGCACATCGACATCGAATCGCCCGGTACTATAGTACAAAAGTCTGATCGAGGACCTTTGAAGTTGGAGTCCTAAAATGGATTTTTCCAATCCCATAGCACATGAACCCAACATGGGTAGGGCTATACATCATTGAACAGAGAATTGGAGAAAAAACTTTCAAGCTAGCGATTGTTGATGATGTGACGCTTCCAAGAGCATGGAATAACGAGCATTTACGACGCTGTTTCACCAAGACTATTTCTTTTATATTTCGATACTAGTTGCTTTCAATATTTGCTTTGGTGTTTGACTTTCTTGATATGTAATAAGACAAGTTATTTTGTTTCTATTCTTATGATGAATAAAGTCTTGAAGCTTCCTTTGCATAAGCTACTGTTATTGCATGATTATGTTAAGTATGTGTCGGAACTAATTGATATCGAAATCCATGATGTATGAACAGATTCAAAAAGTTAGAAGTTGATCAATCATGCCTATCCCCAATGAGATTGAATGAGGGAGGCTTTGAAAGTTTGCTCGGTTGACGATTCCTGCAGGTGAATCAAAAGGCAAAGCTTGCAATAAAGAACAAAGGTGGCTGGCAGTAAGAGGACGACAAAAAATCTCAATGTCCCTAACTACGGACTAGAGTATAAACGATTTGAAAAAAAATCTCCACGTCCTTGATTACGGACTAAAGTATGAATGATTTGGAAAAAAATCTCTAAGTCCCTGACTATGGATTAGAGTACTCTAAGTCCCTGACGGTAGACTAGAGTATAAATGATTTGATGAAAATCTCTAAGTCCCTGACTGTGGATTAGAGTACTCTAAGTCCTCGATTATGGAATAGAGTATAAACGATTCGATGAAAATCTCCAAATCTCTGGCCGTGGATTAGAGTACTCCAAGTCCCTGACAGCGAACTAGAGTATAAATAATTTGATGAAAAACTCTATGTCCTTGACCGTGGATTAGAATACACAAAGTCCCTAACCGCGGGTTATAGCATAAAAGATTTGTTGAAAATCTCTGTGTCCCTGACTATGGATTAGAGTACTCTAGGTCCCTGACTGCGGACTAGTGTATAAATGATTCGATGAAAAACTTTAAGTCCCTGACTGGAGTACTATAAGTCCCTAACTGTGGATTAGAGTATAAATGATTTGACGAAAATCTCTAAGTCCCTGACTGCGAACTGGAGTATAAAAGATTCGAAAAAAAATCTAAGTCCCTGACTGTGGACTAGAAAATCTTCATTCCCTGACTGCGGACTAAAAAAATTCTAAGTCACTGACTGCAAACCAGGAAATTCAAAGTCCCTAAACCACAGGCTAACTTGAAAACCCAATGGGTGGACAAACGAGTTTTCAATTGTTATCTATCCCATAAATTTCAATCTCAAATCAACAGAAGGAACTTGAACTGTTGGCAGCAAGATTCAACTATTAGTTACCGTTCTGGCCTAGCACTGCTTATGACTTAGGATGGTGCCTATGAAAAGGCTTCAAGATCGAGATAGTGAATTGCTAATGAGACTTGCGAAAATTATTACAAGTACATGAAACAAGAAGAAATTACACTACTATTGCAGCACACGATAGTTAATCAAAAAACAAAAAACTTTTGTTCACAATCTCAAAGATTCCATACAAATTATCCAAAAGTTCAGGATCCATGCCCATACATCTGCTACTAGGAAAGAAGCACACATCTAAGTTACCCAAACTATGTACAATGACACAGTATATTAACTGTTTCCTCAACTTCTTCTCCTTCTTTTGCTTTTATGGAGTGGAGTCAGTCAAGCGACCAAAAACCTTTGCCGCCCTTAGTAGAGACACTTGAGGAAGGAGGAGGAATCTTGATAGGATTTTTCCCGCTAGGCAGGATGAATTGCAGAGGCATAAGACTAGGATCTTCAATCACCACCTCAACGAGCTCTCCCTTGACTTCATGCTTTAATTTTTCCTCCTCCTCAGTCTGTTCTTTCAGGCAAAATTTAACGGTATGATTCAAAATTTCCGTAATCAAACGTCCTCGAGATCCTCAGCGAGAGGTGGGTTTTTGGGTTTGTCCTCGTCAAGTGCCCCAATGACTTAAGCATCGGGCCCTGGAATGTCTGTAGCCTCCAGGGTCTCGGTCACGTTTTCCTGTTGCTCCGTGGTGACATCGCTCCTACGAGTTTTCTATGGACTGGGGTAACCTGCAAGGACACGTCAAAGCACAAGCATTAGTCAATACCCATTATGTACCGACATCTGGATGTCTCACGGTGGTCATCAGGGTGCTTCCTTCAATAATGGGAGATAGCATGTGAGGGCTAAGGCTGGGCCTGTTCGGATCATAGCCGAGGTGCTGCACCGAGGGTTGAGGAGATGATTTTCCAGCCATTTGAGTAAGGAGAGGACCCTTGAGTTTGGTTCTGGAAGTTCCTATGATGTCCTCACCTTCTTTAGCCGGTATAGGAGCTTTACAGAACTGAAATTTCGTGATGGCAAAATCTGATGGCTCGTTTCCTCGGAGCACTTCTTGCACAAGTGCCCATCATCAAGCTTTTCCACTTTCGAATCTTTTTTCTTGATTTTGATGATAATCTCCCAGGCTTCTGCAAGAAATTCAAGATAGCCTTCGCCCAAAAAATTCAAATCACGGTGAAGGAGAACTTTTGCATTGTAATCGAAGATGAGCAGAACAAACAAGTTTTTGATCTCTTCCCTACCAGACTCAGTGGAGACCTTCACTCGGGAGTTGGCTTCTGCAAGCATCTCTTTCCTACCCTCTTTGCAAGCTGCTTCTTTCAAGACTTCGATCTGGGTGAGTTGCTCATCAAGTTTCGTTTTCAAGTTCCTTGTTTCAATAATCTCCTCGTAGTATTTCTACGATCCTTCCTATGCCTCGATTTCTTCCTCTCTCTCTTTGAACAATAATTTTTCGAGCTCCTCGACCCGACGAGCTAAAATCTCCTTCTCTTTTTTAAGGAGTCTGTCCCTGAGGCTAAGATACCACTACAATGGAGCGCCACATCTATTTCCTTTTTATGCGAAGTTTCTAAATGACTTACCGCCTCAGCTGTTTCTTTCGCGCTTTTCTCTGCCGTGGCAAGTTGAGCTTTATATTCAAGCAGCTCAGCATCATGATGTTTGATGACATCTTTGTCATAAATAGCCTCCAGCTTGATGAAATTAATTTCATGTTGCGCTCAATGGAAACTTTGGAGACTTTCTCGGCTAAGTGAATGAACCCTTTGTGCTGGATGTACACGTCCTTTATGCATGCTAATGGGCTCTCTTTGGCACTTCCAGGAATGACATGTACGGAGGGGAGGAACTTGAGTACGTCAAAGCAGATTTTTGGGAAGGTAGCTTTGAATTTGGCTAACTTTTCCGCTGTGGTGGATTCGTAGGCATGAACCGACGAAGCTGTTCAAAAGAAGCTAGCGAGTGCATACGGTGCTCGCGCGATTGTCTTGTGCTTGATGACCCGAATTGTTGATCACGGAGAGTGGCACCTTAGGACCCCTGAAGAGAGGATTTGTATCCACTATGAGCAGGAGGGTCTAATGGATCGATATGGCGGGGAGCATGTGTTTGAGATTTCCATTTGGACGAAGAAGAGGACTCTCGAGAATAATATTCTTTGTCTCGCCCTTCGTCTTTGTCTTTGCACCTTTTGGATTTAGAATCTCACCCCGAGCGATAGTAAGTGGAAGAGCCTCGAAGGCGATTAAAAGCATGCGAGCATGGCAATGCACTTATAAAAGAGCCAATAGAAGTATATTAGAAGTTATAACGTGAAGAGTAAATCACAAGTGGATGGTGGAGTGTGAATGTTTGTGTGTGTCCTAGTGTTTTCCCTTAATGAACCAGTAACATTAGCTTTACTCACTGGACTTTTCTCCCCTCTGGTGGAAGGTTGCACGCCTTTGCTGCTTCTTGCGGGAGATTTAAGCCCTTCAACATCAATGTCGGCAGACTTGTAGTTTAATATATCACCCAGAATCGAGATGTTAGAGTGCCTTTTCAGCGAACTTTCCGTTTCCTAGGAAGACAATTCCTTTTAAATTGGGTTATGATCAATTATGGGTTTGTCTTGGCCTTGCACTTCCGCAACTTATACAACAACATTTTACTCCTCTTTTAGGGAATTTGCATTTGGCTGGTCTATGGAGTTTCCACTACCGGCACCTTTCCGGGGCCTTCGCCTCTCAGCCCTACATCTAGAGATTCTCTTATCTCTCCTTCTTCAGTGTCTTCAAGGATCCCCTCAACTATGGGGCACAGTGGGATCACTTGCTTCTACCCTTCATTTGCCAATAATTCTCGAGATCACTTTTCTACTGGGAAGCCTAATTTTTCGACCATCCTCTAACAGCCTAAACAATAAGAGCAGCTCGTCAATGACAAGGAGTTTGATGTCCCAATCCTCAATGAGAGTGACACGAATGGTCATGACAGTCTTGGAATACTCGGCGCCTTTAGGTCGAGTTCGGACACCTGAAAGAGTTGGAGATATTAGTATGATTAAGAAAGAAGTTGTAGCTTGAATCTTCGAACTGAAGACAAAGACAAGAATAGCACTCGGGCCCTTCCAACCATCTCCTTGCAAAACCAGAAGGACACCGTACATAGAACCACTCGTTTTTGAATAGAGAAAGCTTATTCCATGCGCCCACTAAGACCTGGCATTTGGGTAGGGGTTCAAGGAAGACTTAAGAAGGACTATCAACCCGTCTTTTGAAATTGTAGATGTATTGGATGTCTTCAGGAGTTAGCGGGTGGAATAGGACATTTATGAAGAGAAGAAAAGTGCCATGGATAAAGGCATAACTGTTAGGGTGCAGTTGAGTAGTAGCGACCCCCAAGTATTTCAATATCTCCTGAACAAAAGAAATGGAGAGAGGCCCACATCCTTCCCAGCACATGAACTTGTTACAAGCAGTATATCCGGATGGGAGCAAGTGAGGTCTATCCTACCTCGATGGAACTAGAACGTCTTCGAAAGGAATTCCATAAATGGAACAAAATCGACGAAGAGCGACTTTGCCAACTCTAGACGCTTGCGAGTTAACCGGATTGTTTAAGATGATGGCACCCTCAACGATATCGGGCGCCATGTCAATCGCTTATGTAGGAAAGACTAGGATATTGGAAAAGAGATTTGTTTATAAGTTAGATGCCACTACTTGTTTAGTTTGACGACTTGAAGCGGGTTTGTTAGATAAGGTGGTGGAGCTTGATCTCGCAACCGATTTAGAAGACATTATGATTGAGCGCTCTGTGTAAATTGAATGTATGACAGCTATACTCAATAGACAATCAATATTAGAAATAAAATCTTGTCCTTCCGTGTCATGTGTGAACTGGTGCAGTGCAATACGAAATAAATATAAGTAGTTTGAAATCAGAGAAGCAAAATTATAATGTCAAAGCTTGGAGGTTTCGTCTAAAGAAACCGTCATTGCTAACCATCTCAAATAACGTGAAGGTCAAACGGAAAATGAAGCTTTAGGATCGAATATTGACATTCTGAATTATGAAGTCCATTATTCAAGTACATTTTGCCAATTTTATACTTATTCATATTTAGTAGACTGGAAATTTTTTCATTCGAACTTGAGTCCATTGGTCCAAATATGCAACTCACGTTGTTCTTAGTCATTTTATGTTCGGGCAAGGCAATATGTAGTTAAATGTTTGGATGACTTGAGTTAAGCTGGTCTTTATAATCAACATTGATCCCTGCCTTGGATACCAATCCCTGCACCCTAGCTTCATAGCCGATCCCTATACTTAAACTCATAGGCAACACCGACCCCTTCCTGTTAACCCTTGTTACCGGTCCCTATGATTCTTCTAACCTAGATATCGATCCATATACTCACGCTCTCAGGACGAACCCAACTCTTTAATCCCTAAGCCAATCCCTATGGATAAGCTTCTACATCGACCCATATCGCCAGCTCTTCCCATTGCATCACCAAATAGCCAAGTACAACCAAATATCGATCCCTCTATCTACCTCCAATTTTCCTCATCACCCTTTCTTCCTCATTCCTTATTCCTTTCTCTTCCTTCTCCAGCGCCTTCTTCTCCTCCCTCAAACTGTCTAATCTAACTAAGCCCATTGACTCGCTCGCCTAAGGCAAACGTACGTAACACCCTAAATCTATGCCACAGTTGATGTGACTGTGAGAGAAAATTATACCTACTTGATATAGATTGCGAGATTGAAACTTGGATTAGAGTCGAATTGACAGTAATGGAGATCAAAAATGTGATCAGGTACTTGAATTTAAGTTTGAAAGAGAAGCTTGTCTTCTTTCCAAAGCATTCGGTTGGGTGAAGAACAAAGGGAAAAAGGGCTTAAGTATGGAAAAGTAAAGTGAAGAGAAGAAAGAGAGGGATGCGAATTTTTATATGGGCGATAAAGAAGGGGGGATGAACCGGTCATCCTAAGTGGCTCGATCACGAGAATAAAATGGGATCGGCCCCGAGTCTAGCCAACCTCTTTCCATGCAGACACATAGAGGGACCGGCATACCAAATGCTGACCCCTCCTATTATTTCTTTAAAAAACTTTTTTTATAAAAAATGTATACTTAATAATGCAATATAAAAGGGAAAGAAAAGGGAAAAATGCATGAATAATGGATAAAATTTGGATAAAAAGTAAAGTATAAGAAAATAGTGGATGTTTGAAAACCAAATGGCAACCGATATCATGAAGGTTATACCATAAATAGAAGCATACAAAATAGAGCAACTTGGAAAAGACCAATGAATGTCTGAACATGTTCGGAAGTCAACAACAGAAACATGTACATGAGCGGCATGGAAGTGATTTATGAATTCAACTTTTTGAAAGTAACTGGAGTGCGGTTTAATTTGAAACGATCAAGCTTGTTGTCAAATCAGAAGAGAACCTGAAGATCTCATCTGACCAAATCTGTGCATACTAATGGAGTATGACAATAGACTTGTATCATCGAAGGTTAATAAAGGAACAGTAATCAACCAGGAAGTTGGAAAGACTTGTTCCTAAAAACCTAGATTTTCTCCAATTCAAAGTACGCTATGTTATTCAGTAGACATACTTTTTAGGGTAATTGTTACCCGGTGCCTTGTCTTGGCTACATAGGTAAGATTACGAGGGTCGGACTGGATCGTTGATGGGAAAGATGATCACAAGACAATAGCCACATGACCAAAATATAATGTCCAGGCAGTTGTATCAAGCCCAAGATAAATGGAATTAGTAGATAGATGATGCAGAATGTCGAATTACAGGGTTTAGTTTGATTGGAATAGGGAACAACAGAATGTTTGACAAATTGAATGAAATATGGATGGATCAATATATACGTAATATGCTCACCGTTCGACATAATATGTATGGAGGATATGGTTCGACATATGATAAAGATGATGGGGTATCGACATAGGTTGTAAAAACCAGTAGGATCGGCATATTGATGGTCAGGACAAGGGATCGGCAAGGTTGGTTCGTAAGCTGTGGATCGGTATGATAAGGCTAGGGTGATATAGATCACCATATTGATGGTCGGTAGAACAGATCATCATGGTTGGTTTATAAGATATGCATCGATATGATAAGGCTAGAGCGATACAGATCAGCATGGTATGGGTCAAGCATAAGGGATCATCATGTTTCATTTGTGGAATATGAGTCGGCATAGAATGGACAGCGACGTATGGATTGGCATATATTTGAGGACCGGGAGGGATCAGCATAACCTAGACAGTGTTGAGATTAAAACTGAAGTATTACAAGAACAAGATCTCTATGCATCCAATCGCTTTGATATTTGAAACACCATCATTATAGACTATAAGAGAGCCATCATGGGGATCGCTAGCCCAAACTCAACTCATGGAGGGGTCGGTACCAACCTCTATCCATTAGAAGTTGGGCCTAGACCTTCCTATGGTGGGCCCATATGGTGGAGAAAGTCCTATTACCGAAGTTTGAGTCAGATTAGAGGCCACCTTCAACTATAAATAGAGGCATATGGGTGTTGAATATGCGATTGCTATGATTTTTGTTTGATGATAATAAACATATATATATATATATATATATATTCATTTAAATGTATTTGTTAATGTACTATTTTAATTTTCATAGATTAAATAAATATTTGCTGAATAAAATAAATAACACAGAATTTGAATTCAAACAGAAATTTTATTCAAACAAATATTTATTACAATTTTTGAATAGTACAAATTTCAAACTCTCACTATACACAATTTCAATTACAATACAAATTTGTTTAAATTACTATTCACATTTACATTGCACCTCACTATATATCACTCAATCACTCAACTCGTACTGATCTTCAACTTCATTCCAATGTGAATCCATCATCTGAGCAATCTGCAAAAATATACATTGAAGCAGTAAAATGGAAAATAAAATATTTTTGCAGTATAAAATAAAACGTGGATTTTTAAAATAATATTTGCTTCAGTTATTTGGGTTGTTCATCATCATTTAATTCATCTTACATGAATAGGTTGTGACATACATAATGTATCACTGTATATGCCACATGGCCGTGCACATTGATATATACACGTGACAAAATTACAGGGACAGGTGAGCACAGGTCAAACCCAAAACGCCGGGTTCAACTCAAATGCAATAAAAATAATGTCATAATATCAGCACAAGGTCAAACTCGAGCTCCAAGCTGGATTCAACACAGGTGCAAGTTCATGAAATGATCAAGTTCAATATCATAGCAAAAAGTTCAAACCAAGTGGCAGTTTTGATCAACCAGCAGTATGAAAAAGGCTTGAACTCAAGTCAGTGCACAAATCAAACTACAATGAATAAGTGACAATATCAAGTCAAGTCAAAAACAAAACATCAACTAAGTTCAAATGAATATAGACAACAAGCTCCAGATGGTACACTTTACAAAGGCAAACCAACTCAATGCAACTACATGATGACTGGAAACATAATTCATATATGCAGCCTCGACCAGGTTGCACATTGAAGAAAATATGTAAAGCAAGTAGCATAAGCAAAGAAAAAGAGGAATAATTCAAGTTCACCATGCAACAGCAAGTGATAAACCAGAATGCCATCATATGTACAAAACCAAATGCAAAGACCAGTGACGCAACTCAATGCATATACCATAATTATCGACCAGACTACACAATGAACTAGCAGGAAACAAAAAAGGCGGTGCAACAGCACACTAGGCTAGCAACAATAAGACAATAGCTACAATACATGGAAATGGTCAGGCAATATGCATACAACCATCAGGTTAGAGAAAGCAAGTGCACCACAAACCAAACAAGGGGAAAACTGCAAAAAAGTGAAACTGCTCATATACACGAACCAGTGCCAACAGACCAGAGTGCAAGCAGTATTACTACAACTTGAACAAGACTCAAGTGCTACCAGAACACAATGAACACAACACAAAAGTACTCAATTCAACTACAAATGCACAGTATACATATGGTTCCAGTTACAACCTAAGTATGCATACATGAAACAATGAACCAGACAAGCTGCAGAGAAAAAATCAATGGCCAAAGTCGAGCACAAAGAATTAAGTCAACCACAAACTAATGGTATAGTGAACTACATGACGAACATGTATGCAGTAACAATACACAAAGAAAATGCAAAGTCAAAGTCACTGTCTTCTCATAGTAGTGTAATGGTGATGGCCGAAGACATTATTAAGTCATGGAATCGCATGAACTAGTCAAGTATGCTACAGGGATGAACGGTTTTCACCAAAGTCGAAGTCAGATCACAATGAACATGTCAGAGAATCATAGTTAGTATATCATATGAGAAACACTAAATCAACATCGTCAATACAATTCAATGCCGTGATGACCAAGAAATCAAACGAGTCAGAATCGAAGCCGTGTGAATCAAGCTACCAGAAAATATACGAATTTGAACAAGTCAAAAATAAATCACAGCATTCGATCAAAATCAAACGGCAAAGCATAAAAGTATCAGATGAATTCGTATACAATATACGAATGAAATTATAGGAGATTGAACCCTGTATAAACCCTAAAACATCATCGGCATTAGGCATTCGAGTTCGAGCAAAATAGATACCAAAAATCAATCAACAACTCGAATCTAATCGAGTTCACGTAAGCAAAACCAGAAAAGCAAAAAGCACAAATTACATACTAGAGCAAGATTGAACTCGATCATCAAAGGAGCCGTAAGCAAAGTGAAAAGACGATCGATCAACAAAGCAGGAAAGCGAAATCCCAATTCGATCGATCAATTTAAAGCCGACATTTCAAAGCCCTAATTTTTAATCAGAGAGGAATGAACAATAGGCAGCCATTTTCAAAGCATTAAAGTGGAAGGAATCGGGCCGAATACATAAGAAAAGAGAAAGGGGATTCCATA
Organism: Allium cepa; assembly: GCA_030765085.1. NCBI lineage: Eukaryota > Viridiplantae > Streptophyta > Magnoliopsida > Asparagales > Amaryllidaceae > Allium > Allium cepa. The sequence continues at coordinate 952,553,696 of CM060932.1, forward strand.
TTTAATTTGGGGTCGGCCTTGTTTTATTTTGGGTTTTATTTTTAATTAAGGGCTTTGTGTTTGTTTAATTATTTTTAAATTGTTTTTTAATTTGTATTTCTCTTTTAAACATTGTAATTACTAATCATGTGACTAGGGGATAAACTACGTGGCGTAATTTGAGAATTCGCAACTCAGTGGCTGAGTTGTGGCAGGGTTTTGAGCATAGAGTTAGGTTATCAGGAGAAGGTGTAGGATTTTATGTGTGTAAGCGTGTGACTACTTAATTTCTAGTAGAAACCTTGGGGGCAGCACGTAGGCAGGGTTTTGCCGAAGCTGGGTAAATTCTGTGTCGTTCTATTTCTGCATTTATTATTGATGTGCACGTAAATGTGCATATTTTTACCACCATATTTATTCATTTTAAATTAAATAAATGATCGTATTGGGTATTTTAACTTGTTTTGACCAAAATCCATATTAATTCCAAATTGTCACATATCCATCTTCAGATAGGGGCAAAACGGTCATTTGTGTGCATATATTTCTTTGATAAAAATTAATTGGAAATTTATATATATTTTTGTGAGAATTTGGTCTCAAATAGGAGTGGTTTCATGAAGGAATATGCATGCACAAAGAATATAAAGGAATGTAGATGAAAATAATTCAAAGTGAAGATCATGGAGGACCCCACCTACCCACATACCTTAACGTACAAGTTAGAGGCTAATGCACATGCTTATGGAATTAATGGCTTTATGTATACTTAAATGATGATTAGTAGAAGCTAATGATTACTTGGCCTCCACACTTTCTCAAGGGTAGTTTGGTCATTCTCCAAATTATGGATTAGGGTTTCATGCTTGTACAAATAACCCCTATGTTTCATGTAACCCTCCTCCTTTCTTCGTTAAACTCTTCTCTTAATCTCTCTTAGTCTCTCTTCTCATTAGTTTAGCCTCAAAATAAAAGAAAGCTCCCTTTCTCTTTTCATGGCTACTTAGCCATTTTTATTTTATGTAATTTTCTTTTCATTTTATGCAATGTTAATTATTGTTTCTTTTTAATTACATGTTCATTTCCTTTTATGCAAGTAGTGTATATCTCTTTTCTTTTATGCAAGTTAATTAGCTTATCTTTTCATTTTGCTCTCTTTTTCCTCTTCATTTTGCTTTCATGTTGTTAGCTACATTTGTTAATAAAATGACAAATATGAGAAGCTAAACCCCTTCAATTTAGGGGTAATGAAGCTCTCTAATTAATGTAGCTTCAACATTTTGTTAATTCATGCTCTCCTTTTGTGCTTAATGATGATGATAGAAGTGGTTTTATTTGTTGTTTCTACTTCGAATTTGATAGTCTATATTGTTGACACCAAATAGGCTATGCTTAAAAAATCACTTACACAAATGCCTCTTCATCAAAATATAATTATGGCATAAGAAAGTAATTTGAAACTAAAATTTGATGGTCTATGTTTCTAATCAATAGTTAATAGGCCATACTTAAAATAGATTTCATTTTCATTTTCTTTGTCAAGTTTCATGAAAGTTAGTAAGTATTTTAAAGGGTGTGTTATAGTTTGATGGCTTATGTTGGCTAATCAATAGCTCAAATGTGCCATACTTATGATAAACACATCAATTAAAACACTAATGACCATAAAAGAAATACCATGATTTCATGTGTTGAACTACATGATCTAGAGAGTGGATTTATTCTCTAAATTGTTATTTAACTCTCATATTTGCATTTCTTTTCTTTTTGTTAGTTAGTTCATTTTCTCATTTTCTAGCTTAAACACACTCTCGACTTTGGTATAATTTGATTGAGTAGGAAATTTAAATCATCAATTCCCTGCGGATCGACCCGTATTCGCCACGTGCTACATTCGTACACCGTGCGCTTGCGGTTATTATTAATTTAAATTCATTCGACGGTTTTCTAAACCGATAGAATTTCCGTTGACGAACAAGTTTTTGGCGCCGTTGCCGGGTAATTTGTTTTGATTTTGATTTTCTATTCTTCAAATTATTTTTGTTTGATTTTATTTTGTGTGTGTTTGAAAAAAGTTGTGTGTTTGTTGTTTAATTTTTTGCTTGCATTTTCATTTATGCGTTTCTGATTGTTCTATTTCTATTTGCATTGCATTTCTATTAAAAAAAACACTCACAATTTCAAAAAAAAAAAACTATTTTTATTCCAATTGCCATCACATTCACATTTTCTATATTAGTTTTACAAGTTTTCTTTTATTTTCTTTTCTGTTACAAATTAAAAGGAAAAAAAACAAGAACTGTACATTGCACTATTGCATTCATCCCTCTGTTCTCTGTTTGCATGTAACTGCTCCTCACCCATTTACACTACAAACTGTGCAGTGCCATCCCCCTTTCTTGCCTTCACTGACCTGAACCTCTACATTTCCTTGCTTCTCCATTCCAACACAAACATCACCCCTGAACCAACACTCTACTCGACCATCTTCCTCCGCTTATCTCACTGATCATCCAAACTCCTCGCAAAAACCACAAACTTCCATCATACAGTAGCACATACATCCCAGATACACTGCTCATATACAATCCCACAAACTTCTCAACCACTTACATACACTTCTGTTCTGCCTTTATATCAACCATCAACTACAACTGCACAACATTTCCATACTTCCCAGAACCACTCCAATACCTCCATCCTTGCAAACATACAACAAAACGTTCCATTGAAGCTACACCTTCACTGCTTCACCTTGACAACCCGCAACGACCACGCACAATTTCGTACAAACTCCACCCTTCAACATACTATCAACAACCATCAAATCCACCATCCTCTCCTTGTTAATACCTGTGCACATCAACTTGCACAGCAACCACAGTTAACCTCCTGCCTTGTGCATTACTGTCGGCGATTCACCACCAATCTTCCCTCCCCATAATCTCACAACAACAATAATTTCCTCCTCTACAAAACAACGCATCCTCTTCCATCCCGACTTCCTCTACAAAATTGCCACTCCATCCAGTTTTGCCACATACCCAGTCACCCCACCCCTGATCATCATTGTACAACCATCCTAACCCAAACACACCACCACACATTGATGCTGCATTTCAACAATACTTACATCACTTCTTTCACTTTGCCTCCACATCCCAAACAACCATCAACCCCTACCATTAACGTCGCTTTAACCAACCCACTGCAGAGACCACCTCCAACCTGACTAGCAATACCACATCTCTGATATAACTGCAAACAATTCACAACATTACACTATACTTCAGCCACCAAAACATCTAACTACAACATTACCGTACCACTGAACCACTGGCACCTCTGCAGTTTCATCACTACAACACTCCCCCAACAACCAGTAAACACATCTCCACCTTCAATTTCAACCGTCATCTACCAGTTATCACTGCACGAACATAATTCCAGCAGTAATCATCTTCCATTATACAAACCACCCCTTACTTCAACAGTCAATCTTCCCAAATCACCACTCAACAGCCTCGCCTCCATTACCAGTTCACGACCGCTCCTCCTCGAGCCATCACCTGACTGCGAACTCCGTTCCTCCAACATTCAAACCGCAATCGCGAGCAAACGGCAGCGACCAAAAACACGACCTCGAATTCAAACCGCCTCCTCAACAATAGCCATCGCAACCCATCTCGAACCCAACTTCAATCGCGAGCAGCTGTGCACAGTTTTGCAACCTTCGAACATAAGCAATTTTGAATTTGTTTTGTGAATTGGATTTTTATTTTTTGTGATTTGAGAGTGATTTCTGTTTTGAACTATGAATGTGAATTGCGGTAGTCTTTTATTTGGGCCGGGTGTGTGTATTTAGTTTGGGCCGGGTTAAAAAAAATTGGTGGGTTTGTTTTCATTTTTTTTTTACTTTTTGTTTATCTAGTTTTAAGTATAATGTTTTTTTCCCTTCTTCTTCTTATTTTTTTAATCTCTTCTTTTAACCTAAAAAAAAAACAAAACGAATTGTTTTAGGTTTCATTTGTGTAGTGAATTTGGCTATGGCAAGTGAATTTGGTATTTCAATTGTTTTAGTTTTTCTTTGACATATATATAAAATATATATTAAAAAAAAACTTGTATATATATCTTGTTTTAGTTTCAGGTTGCCAAAGCAGATTGGAAAATTGTTAGCTTTGCTGAGCTTGCTAAAAAAAATAACTGCTTGCTTATTTACAATTTTCTTTTTATTTGCCCTGCATTGTATATATCTACTGTTATTTGCCCTGCATTGTTGTTTGCTTGCATATATTTAAAAAAAAATCAAACATCCAAAAAAACACAAAATCCATTCGTAGTTGCATTGTTAATACACGTTTATTTCTGCTTTGCATTTCATCTTAGAATTTGTTAATAATAACGGTTAGACATCGATAACGCTTAATTGTATATTGACAAGTTGTCTTCTTTGAACAATTTAATTTCTTGGTGTTTAGGCTACGACATAGTAATAACCATTTATAAATATTACGGTGATTCGTAAATATTATAGTGATTGTTCCTCTGAAGGTACTTAAACCTTTGGCGGCATTGCTACAGCGATTCGTGGTGCATCGATAAATCCTGTCTGTTACCTGGCTGAGAACTATCTTGTTTATTTAAGACAGCGTGTGACTATACAATTTTGGGTTAACTTAGGATAAATCATTTGTAATTAACCCTTGCATTCATTTAGTTGCATTAGTTCATGCATATTTAAAAAAAACAAAAAATTCAAAATCCAAAACTAAAAAATTGTAAATATTCCTTTTATTTTTCTTTGAAATCTTTAAATCCTTTTCCGTTGAAATTTCAAAAATCCAAAAAATTTAGAAAAACAAAAATCCAAAAAAATATATAAAACTTTTTCTAAAAAAAAAAATTTGAAAATCAAAAAAACAAAACAAAAATCAATTTTCCATTTTGAAAAATAAATTGCACTTGTAAATATTTTTCTTTATAAAATAAAAACAACAACAAAAAAAATCTTGAAAATGTACGAGTTTCCTCTCTCTTACTCACTTGAATTTAGTTGTGAAAATCAATATAATCCATACGAGTTCACTCTAAATTCGTATGGATATTTTAACAACAACTATTGTTTAAACGATTCGAATTTTGAACCACAAAATTTTCAAAATGATGACCAACCTTCAAATCTTGAAAATAGCATTTCATCTTTACTTGAAATCGCTACACAACAAAATCAAATGATAAATAAGTTGTGTAATTCATATTTGTGCAATAACTCGAATCAAAGTTTTCAAAATAATCAAAATTTGAATTCACTTCAAAATTCAAACGATTTCGAGTATAACCCATGCCAATTCAATTTCGAGCCTCAAAATGAATTTCAAAATCAAGACGAAAATGTGATCCAATTTTCAAATAATTTTGGCAATGGGAATAGTTTCAATAACGATACGATTGAAAACTTTGGTTATCAACAAATTCAAAATGAAAATTTTCAAATTAATGATCATGAATTTGATTTTGTTGACCAAATGGAAAAAGATAACGGGGATTTACTACTTGAAAAATACAAAAAATTTCGTGAAAATCATAATCAAATCTCAATTTGCAAAGAATCAAATAATAATCTACCGTTTATCGAAATTGACAATTCTTGTTCTCAACAAGTCCAAATCAAAAAATTTCAAGTTAATAATTACAAATTTGACTTTGTTGAGCAAATGAATGAAATGTACAATGATCACATGGATTTTGTGTTCGAAACATATTTGAATCAACGTGTTAAACATACTCAAATTCCAATGTGTGACAAGTCAAGTGATAATCCACCTTTTACCCAAATCGATGATTTTCAAATAACAACTTTCGAAATTGAAAACGAAAATCTTAACGAAGTTGTTGAAAACATGGTAATTGAATTGGATTTCCATTCTTTTGAGGGTGTGGAACCAAATTTAAAATTCGATCTTCCTTTTTCTGAAAATTTGAATACGACAACTTTGAATTTTAAACTCGATTTACACGATGAAGTTGTTGACTATCCAACAAAGGAAGTCGAATTTAATGAACATGAGTTTTATGGACTTTTTGAAAACAAGTTGTTGAATTTTGAAGGGGAAAATTTCGATCACCATTTTGATTTTGAAATTGATAGTTTTGAAGAAGTTTTCAGTGATAAGTTTGAACTTCAAATTGGTGAGAATAAACTTGAATTTCAATCAAGTGTTTTATCAACCCTAAAAATCATCGAAAACAAAACAACTCATTCAATTTTCAATAAAATGACATTCGTTTTTCCAAATCAACATTCATCTTCGAAATCTTTTACGGTTTGGTTTTTCGTACTTAAGCTGTGTCTCACACATTTGACGAGACAAATGAATCGGTCTTTGGAAGACCGTTTCATTTACTCTTTAACTGTATATTTTTTGATCTCTTGTAAATAATAACCTTTTCATTTTCATTTAAATAAATGTCATGTTTTTATTTTTATTTTTCTCCTTCCACTTGGGTTGACTGTGGGGACACAGTCAAAATCAAGCGTGGGGGGAGACTCATCTTCATTTTTTATTTTTTTTCATGGTTTATTTTTGCGTTTTCTTTTAAAAAAACTCCAAAAAAAATCCCAAAAACATATTTTCTTTTGATTTATTTTTAAAGAAACATTATAGGATAAATATATGGTTTTGGTCTATTAAATTGAAATTTTTGAAAATTTATTTGTCTTAACAAAAATAAAAATGAAGTTTGATTACAAATAATAATGGTTTAACTAGTATATGGGAAGATTCATACGTGTTAATTATGAAGTACGTCCTAATTGAAAATCTTTGTTTTAAAAAGTGGTTGATTTAAAGTAAAGAATATAACATTTTTTTTGTCATCTAAGTCAAATGGTGCAAAGAGGATTTTGCAAAACTCTCTCTCCCTCTTAAAAAAATATAAAAAATAATAATAACATCCAAGTATTCACTCTCATTTAAAAGTCCTCACGGTTATGCATGTGTGAATTACTTGGAATCTTTGATTATGTGCTTTCATACTCATTTAAAAGTCCTCACGGTTATGCATGTATGGAACACATGTAAAAAAGGAAAAAAAAAAGAACAGTCTTAATAAAACCACCTACGGTCGATAGGTGTATGCACGAAAGTGTGTGCACTCGCCATGCTCTGTACTCCCTCACATAAGCTCGGAAGGCAGTGCATGAGTGGTATATCTGGCCTCAGTTTACCTGAGCTAGGTGTGTAATTTTTCTTACAAATAATGAGAGAGCAAGCAATTGAAATCCTAGCACTATTTTTACTTAGTTGATTTGATTTGTTATTGAAAAGAAATGAAAATACCACTTTGATAAACTTTGATAATCAACTAAGGATCCATTTCATAGTTACACTTTGTTATTAACCAAAACAACGAGTTAAACTATAGTCTATTTGTTATGATAACTTGATTTTTGTTGGAAATTTTGACGAGCAAATGACATAAATTTTCAAGATAATGACCAATACCTATATTTAACTTATTCGTGTCAATTTAAAAATAAATCCTTCATTTGTAAATATTTTCAAAAACTCACATTCATCTCTTTGTAAATAAATCTTGCATTTTGTAAATATTTTCATCCCGCACTTGGATTTTGTGGGTAGTATCGCTGAAAACCCTCACGAGACAACACTCGTCCTACTGGGGACACCTAGAGGTTTAACGGCTTGTTGCATATGCTCAGTGCAACCGTGCTCCCTACGAAAACGGATTTATCTTAGTTTTAGTTTATTCAAGGACGAATAAAAAGATAAGTGTGGGGGTATTTGATGTGCACGAAAATGTGCATAATTTTACCACCATATTTATTCATTTTAAATTAAATAAATGATCATATTGGGTATTTTAACTTGTTTTAACCAAAATCCATATTAATTCCAAATTGTCATATATCCATCTTCAGATAGGGGCAAAACGGTCATTTGTGTGTATATATTTCTTTGAGAAAAATTAATTGGAAATTTATATATATTTTTGTAGGAATTTGGTCTCAAATAGGAGTGGTTTCATGAAGGAATATGCATGCACAAAGAATATAAAGGAATGCAGATGGAAATAATTCAAAGTGAAGATCATGGAGGACCCCACCTACCCACCTACCTTAATGTACAAGTTAGAGGCTAATGCACATGCTTATGGAATTAATGGCTTCATGTACACTTAAATGATGATTAGTAGAAGCTAATGATTACTTGGCCTCCACACTTTCTCAAGGGTAGTTTGGTCATTCCCCAAATTATGGATTAGGGTTTCATGCTTGTATAAATAACCCCTTATGTTTCATGTAACCCTCCTCCCTTCTTAGTTAAACTCTTCTCTTAATCTCTCTTAGTCTCTTCTCATTAGTTTAGCCTCAAAATAAAAGAAAGCTCTCTTTCTCTTTTCATGGCTACTTAGCCGTTTTTATTTTATGTAATTTTCTTTTCATTTTATGCAATGTTAATTATTGTTTCTTTTTAATTACATGTTCATTTCCTTTTATGCAAGTAGTGTAGATCTCTTTTCTTTTATGCAAGTTAATTAGCTTATCTTTTCATTTTGCTCTCTTTTTCCTCTTCATTTTTCTTTCATGTTGTTAGCTACATTTGTTAATAAAACGACAAAAAAGCTAAACCCCTTCAATTTAGGGGTAATGAAGCTCTCTAATTAATGTAGCTTCAACATTTTGTTAATTCATGCTCTCTTTTTGTGCTTAATGATGATGATAGAAGTGGTTTTATTTGTTGTTTTTGCTTTGAATTTGATAGTCTATATTGTTGACACCAAATAGGCTATGCTTAAACAATCACTAACACAAATGCCTCTTCATCAAAATATGATTATGGCATAAGAAAGTGATTTGAAATTAAAATTTGATGGTCTATGTTTCTAATCAATAGTTAATAGGCCATACTTAAAATAGATTTCATTTTCATTTTCTTTGTCAAGTTTCATGAAAGTTAGTAAGTATTTTAAGGGGTGTGTTATAGTTTGATGGCTTATGTTGGCTAATCAATAGCTCAAATATGCCACACTTATGATAAACACATCAATTAAAACACTAATGACCATAAAAGAGATATCATGATTTCATGTGTTGAACTACATGATCTAGAGAGTGGATTTATTCTCCAAATTGTTATTTAACTCTCATATTTGCATTTCTTTTCTTTTTGTTAGTTAGTTCATTTTCTCATTTTCTAGCTTAAACACACTCTCGACTTTGGTATAATTTGATTGAGTAGGAATTTAAATCATCAATTCCCTGCGGATCGACCCGTATCGCCACGTGCTACATTCGTACACCGTGCGCTTGCGGTTATTTTTAATTTAAATTCGTTCGACGGTTTTCTAAACCGATAGAATTTCCGTCGACGAACAATTATTCTACTATTATCTGTGATGCTATAATTTTGATTTATCTGTGTTGAAATAATTTTATAAGCTTCCGCAATAATTTATAATTAACAGTATCACCCTATTCACCCTCCCTCTAGAGTGAAATCGATCCTACAAGTAGTATTAGGGCTAGGAATAGAAGTCAATTTTTGTTTTTAAAAATTCATTTTTCAAAAATCAATTTTTAAAAATTTGGATTTTTAAAATGGCTTCTTTTAATAATGCTTTTGCTGAGGGTCAGTCCATAGTTAGACCACCAATGTTCAATGGTGAATACGCCTACTGGAAATATAAAATGAAAATTTTTCTGAAAACCATTGACGCTTGGAATATTGTTGAGACAGGTTATAGAGCACCAACTATAATTGTAGATAATCAGCAAATAGAGAAACCAAAGGATCAATGGACAGAACTAGAAAATAAATTACAAAATGCTAATGCTAAAGCTATGAATTCTATTATCTGTTCATTGGATCAATTTGAATTTAATCGTGTCTCACATTGTCTAACTGCGCAGGAAATGTGGCACACACTAGAAGTGACTCACGAAGGAACATCTCAAGTCAAAGAATCTCGCCGTGCCATGCTAAGCAGCGAATATAAGCTTCTTAATGGAAAAGGAAGAAAATGTCAAAGTGATATATAGACGATTTTCCACTATCATATACAAATCAAAAGCTCTTGGATAATCATACACAGAGTTGGAGATAGTCCGAAAAATCCTCAGAGTCCTTCCACGAAGTTTTGAAGTAAAAGTGACTGCCATTCAAGAATCAAAAGATTTTAAAAAAATTCAAAGTTGAAGAACTAATCGGAAATCTCACCACTTATGAGCTAGAAATGAAATTCAAGGAAGAGCGTGAAGGAGGAGATACTCGAAAAAAATCAATAGCTCTCAAAGGAACAACCGAAAGTGATGATGATAATGATGATGATAATGGAGCAGCAGAGCTGGCACTACTAATGAAGAAATTCAAAAAGTGGAATCATAGATACGGAAATCCAGCTCGAAATCAAAAATTGAAAACCAGAATAGGCAAAGCACTAGACTACTCAGAAGAAGAGAAGATCATCTGTCATAAGTGAACCAACCCGGACATATCAAGCCCAATTGTCCTCAAAATCGACGAGACTTTGAAAAGAAATAAAAAAGGAGAAGTTTTTCAGCCACATGGAATACAAGTGATGAAGATAATCAAAGTACTAGCAGTGAGAGTGAGAAAGCAGATATGTGCCTTCAAGGTAATATAACTGATAGCGACGATGACGAACCAAGCGAGGTATCAAAACTCACTCACTCAGAATTACTTATATATTTCCACGAAGTAAATGGCTGTTTTGAACGACTTAGGGAGAAGTATGCCAAACTTGAATCACAAAAAGGTACTTTGATAGATTTAAATGAACAACTTGACCAATTAGTTAAAACCTATCAAAGTAGGATCCCTAAGTGTGATAAGTGCCCAACATTTAAAGAAGAAATTAAAAAAATCAGAAATTAATATAAAATCATTCGAAAATGAAATTATGATTTTGAAAGAGAGTGAAAATACTAGGAGAGAGATCTCTATTAAAAAGTGCACACAATTATTGAACGAAAATGAATCTCCCAAAACACAAGTCCAACAATTGTCAACGACTTTGGATAAATTTTCAAAAAGTGAAAAATCGTTGAATATGCTATTAGGGAAGCAAACTATTAATACAGTTAGACAAGGACTTGGGTATAATCAATCTAAAAATGTTAGAAATGAGATTAATTAAGTAAATTCAATGAGCGCAATTTGTAGAAAATCTGGACACGATCAAAATAGTTGTTGGTATAGACCCAAAAACGTGAAAACTATATCAATTTGGGTTCCAAAAGGCACAAATATAAAATCTCTCAAAGTTAAACAAATCTGGGTGCCGAAAAGAACATATATAAATAGTTTTGGGTCTCCACAAAATTATCTTTCAATATATTCTGCCACTAACAATCATGGACCTATAAAAAAAATAGGTCACAAAAATCTTTTATCGTGTAGGAGTAGTGGCAGGCTAAGGAACAACAATAGTGCTACTTGGATTCTGGCTGTTCCAAGGACACAACGAGCGACAAAGCAAAGTTCCTTAGGCTAATATAAAGGTGACAGAATCACAATGGACAACAACGAAAAATATCCTAAATGTAAAACAGGTAATGGTATATTTATTTGAACGATATATTAAATGTGATAATCTGCGCCATAATCTGAGTTAAATCAGCCAATAATGAGATGATGAAATAATGATGATTTTGATTCTGACTTATTCAAAATTGTTGGCCAATTATATTTTTATGCTAAGAACACTATAAAAATCTGTAGAGTCTTTGAATTACTTCATATATATATTAGTTTGGACTAATAATAGTGTTTTATTGGATGATAATACATTTGGTTATCTTACGGCTGACTCTATATTCACGGTTTTTGATTATTTACACGGCTTCAATTCAAATTCAAGAGAATGTCATTTAAAAGGTTATTGAAATTGATTTTGAGATATTTTGTTGCACACTTCATGGTCTGGTCTATCAAATTCAATTAATTAATTTGGAGTGAAAGAGAAATTCAGATGCAGATTACACTGGTAATCTAAGTTGATAGAAAAATTACTAGTTGAACGTGATTTTTGTTGAGACATTTAGTAACTGCATCGTTTTTTAAAGAAAATATCTGCATATTTTTCATTTCAAATGATTTTCAAATAGCAGAAAATTTTCTCATATAACCCCTTCGAGAAAATCATTTTTGACCATGTTTTCAGATCAGTCATTTTGAAAAATTGATTTTATAATTATTTTTGAATTTGATTTTAAATGACTATTTTGACTAATCTGACTCCTTAATAATTATCGAAAAGACAAATAGTGATTGAAAAAGTGATGAGTGTTGATGTTTATCATATATTATGACTCGAGATGGTATAATTAGTAAATTTCTTTATAAATTAAAACAATAGTTATAAAACTTTTTGTTGGTAAAAATTCCATGACCATCTCTATTTCTATCATATTTCTAACGACCATCACTTATCAAAATTCTATATAGTTTGTCAATATGTGGTACTTTAAATAGGAATCATTCGTTTTTCATTTTACATTTTTTAATAAAATAAATAATAATAATAATAAAATTAAAATAAAATCCGAAGTATTCACTCTCATTTAAAAGTCCTCACGGCTATGCATGGGTGAATTACTTGGAATTTGTTATGTGCTTCCATGCTCATTTAAAAGTCCTCACGGTTATGCATGTATGGAACACAAATCAAAATTGATTTTTTTAATAATAAACAAGTTGATTCTAATCCCATTTAAAAGTCCTCACGGTTATGCGTGGTTAGAAGATACTTGAATTTATTTATTTTTAAAAAAATAAAATTGGAATACTACGAATCTCATTTAAAAGTCCTAACGGCTATGCATGGTTGGTAGATATTCAAATTCCTGATATAAATATACCACAAATAGACACAACTGTATGGTTTTATATGATGACATTATTCCCATCATTCTAAAAGTGGAATATGCGCCTAACAAAGTATTTATGATTTTTGTTTGATTTTTTATTGAAATTTAATATTTATATTCAATTGAGTTTTAATGTTGGATTAATATCTATCACTTTATCTCCATTTTTCTAACTCTATTACTCTTTTTTTGATAATAAAAGAGGGAGAGAAAAGTTAAGATTTTGTCAAATAAAATCAAGCTAAGGTCAAATATTTTCTATTTGCATCTAGGCTCATTTGCATAGGCTCATTTGCATATTTTTAATTGTCTGCATATATGAAGGGGGAGCTTTGTGCAGAGAGGAAGCATTCAAATAGGGGGAGCAAATTGAATGATCAAATACATTTAACAAATTCAAAATCTTAAATATACGTCTGTTATCATCAAAAGGGGGAGATTGTTGAATATGCGGTTGCTATGATTTTTGCTTGATGATAATAAACATATATATATATATATATTCATTTAAATGTATTTGTTAATGTACTATTTTATTCTTCATAGATTAAATAAATATTTGCTGAATAAAATAAATAACACAAAATTTGAATTCAAACATAAATTTTATTCAAACAAATATTTATTACAATTTTTGAATAGTACAAATTTCAAACTCTCACTATACACAATTTCAATTACAATACAAATTTGATTAAATTACAATTCACATTTACATTGCGCCTCACGACATATCACTCATTCACTCAACTCGTACTGATCTTCAACTTCATTCCAACATGAATCCAACATCTGAGCAATCTGCAAAAATATACATTGAAGCAGTAAAATCGAAATTAAAATATTTTTGCAGTATAAAATAAAATGTGGATTTTGAAAATAATATTTCCCTCTGTTATTTAGGTTGTTCGTCATCATTTAATTCATCATACATGAACAGCTTGTGACATACACAGTGTATCACTGTATATGTCATAGGGCCGTGCACACCGATATATACACTTGATAAAATTATAGGGACAGGTGAGCACAGGTCAAACCCAAAACGCCGGGTTCAACTCAAGTGTAATAAAAATAATAGCACAATATCAGCACAAGGTCAAACCCGAGCTCCAAGCTGGATTCAACACAGGTGCAAGTTCATGAATGATCAAGTTCAATATCACAGCAAAAAGTTCAAACCAGGTGGCAGTTTTGATCAACCAGTAGTATGAAAAAGGCTTGAACTCAAGTCAGTGCACAAATCAAACTACATTGAACAAGTGATAATATCAAGTCAAGTCAAAACCAAAACATCAACTAAGTTCAAATTAATATAGACAGCAAGCTCCAGATGGTACATTTTACAAAGGAAAACCAACTCAATGCAACTACATGATGACTGGAAACATAATTCATATATGCAGCCTCGACCAGGTTGCACATTGAAGAAAATATGCAAAGCAAGTAGCATAAGCAAATACAAAGAGGAATAATTCAAGTTCACCATGCAATAGCAAGTGATAAACCAGAATGCCATCATATGTACAAAACCAAATACAAAGACCAGTGATGCAACTCAATGCATACACCATAATTATCGACCAGACTGCACAATGAACTAGCAGGAAATAAAAAAGGCAGTGCAATAGGACACTAGGCTAGCATGAATAAGATAACAGCTACAATACATGGAAATGGTCAGGCAATATGCATACAACCATCAGGTTAGAGCAAGCAAGTGCACCACAAACCAAACAAGGGCAAAATTGCAAACAAAGTGAAACTGCTCATATACACGAACCAATGCCAACAGACCAGAGTACAAGCAGTATTACTGCAACTTGAACAAGACTCGAGTGCTACCAGAACACAATGAACACAACACAAAGTACTCAATTCAACTACAAATGCACAATATACATATGGTTCCTGTTACAACCTAAGTATGCATACATGAAACAATGAACCAGACAAGCTGCAGAGAAAAATTCAATGGCCAAAGTCGAGCACAAAGAATGAAGTCAACCACAAACTCATGATATAGTGAACTACATGATGAACAAGTATGCAGTAACAATACATAAAGAAAATGCAAAGTCAAAGTCACTGCTTTCTCACAGTAGTGCAATGGCGATGGTGAAGACATTATAAGTCATGGAATCGCATGAACAAGTCAAGTATGCTACAGGGTTTTCACTAAAGTCGAAGTTAGGTGACAATGAACATGTCAGAGAATCAATGTCAATATATGCTATGAGAAACACGAAATCAACATCATCAATACAATGCCGTGATGACCAAGAAATCAAACGAGTCAGAATCAAAGCCGTGTGAATCAAGCTACTAGAAAATATACGAATTTGAACAAATCAAAATAAATCACAGCATTCGATCAAAATCAAAGGGCAAAGCATAAAAGTATCATACGAATTCGTATACAATATACGAATGAAATTATAGGAGATTGAACCCTATATATACCCTAAAACATCATCGGCATTAGGCATTCGAGTTCGAGCAAAATAGATACCAAAAATCAATTAACAACTCGAATCTAATCAAGTTCAAGTAAGCAAAACCAGAAAAGAGAAAAGCACAAATTACATACTGGAGCAAGATCGAACTCGATCATCAAAGGAGCCGTAAGCAAAGTGAAGAGATGATCGATCGACAAAGCAAGAAAGCGAAATCCCAATTCGATCGATCAATTTAAAGACGGCATTTCAAAGCCCTAATTTTTAATCAGAGAGGAACGAACAATAGGCGGCCATTTTCGAAGCATCAAAGTAGAAGGAATCGGGCCGAATACATAAGAAAAGAGAAAGGGGATTCGTTATTTAATTTGGGGTCGTCCTTGTTTTATTTTGGGTTTTATTTTTAATTAAGGGCTTTGTGTTCGTTTATTTGTTTTGAAATTGTTTTTTAATTTGTATTTCTCTTTTAAACGTTGTAATTACTAGTCGTGTGACTAGGGGATAAATTACATGGCGTAGTTTGAGAATTTGCAACTCAGTGGCTGAGTTGTGGCAGGGTTTTGAGCATAGAGTTAGGTTAGTCAGGAGAAGGTGTAGGATTTTATGTGTGTAAGCGTGTGACTACTTAATTTCTAGTAGAAACCTTTGGGGCAGCACGTAGGCAGGGTTTTGCCGAAGCTGGGTAAATTCTGTGTCGTTCTATTTCTGCACTTTTTATTCTGCTATTATCTATGCTGCTATAATTTTGATTTATCTGTGTTGAAATAATTTTATAAGCTTCCCCAATAATTTATAATTAACAGTATCACCCTATTCACCCCCTTCTAGGGTGAAATCGATCCTACAATGGGGCCATCCTAGGGACCTGGACGCTGTTAATGAAACTCCGCCATTATTGTAATCAACTTCCTTTGTTCTTTTCTAATCTCTTGCTACTTCTTATTGATTTTAACTGTAATCATGGAATTATGAAGCAATAAAGAGATTATTCAAAGTAGACATAGGCAATCAACGCCGAACCACTATAAATCTTGTTGTTTTTGCTTTTTATTGCACTTTTCTTGATATTCTGTGTTATTCCTCTGTTTTCATTTAATTTCATCATTTATTTCACTACTCAAACCTATTATATGCTGGCTTTAGCCAATTTGGTTGCAAACACTTTTTTTTGAATACAGACAAATATATTTACAAATGTTTTAGACGTGAACATGCATATGTGTACATGTATATACAGTTAAGTATGCATATAAATAAATTTGTTAAGTTTTATTGTAAGAAATATATATATATATATATATATAATATAATATAATATAAATATTACACTTTAGACATTAAGTACAAGGGAGTACAAAACATGTTTTTAGTGACATGATGGGGGGTAGACAAGTAGGGGGCGAAATTTCATAGGTGGATAGAGAGGGTGAGGTGGTGCAAGAAGAAGGGCGGAGGGTAAAGTACTAAGGGTATTTTAGTAAATTCATTTGTTAAATTTATATGAAAATAACTTTTTTTATTATTTTTTTCATTTTTAGCATTGCTTAGTTCATTTTTAAATTACTAATCTTAAGCATGCTTTCATGGCTTCTCATCATATTTTAAAAGTCTAAAAATATTAGAGTTTCATTTTAAAATCACTTCCAAGTTTGCTAAAAACCACTTCCTCCTCCACTACTTCACTTTCTCTTAAAAGTTCAAGCCACTTCCACCTAAAAAAGGTCAAGGCCATACCATTATATGGTTGAGGCTGAACCATATAGTGCTAAGCTAAGCACATCTCTAACTTTTCCAAGCAAAGTTCAAGCCTTTTTCCATAGGGTCCGAAGTCTTAAGCTTTTGCAAATTTGTTATCAAAAAAGTTTCGTTGGATTTTATTGAGTAAATCTCTAAATTTTGGAAAAAATGTACCTTTATATATATATATATATATATATATATTATTATATGGTTATATATATGTCTGTATGTATGTATTGTTGTTGGTTGGATTATGGAAGGGTTTGGACGTGTATGTATATGCTAACTTATGGTTTAACATTTGACATGAATTGATGGTTAAAGCAAAATGTTTGGTTAGGAAGTTGTGATCTTGGATGTGTTATGGAAATGATTGGTTTATGTATACATGTGTAGATTATGGATAAATGGTTTAAAGTTAGAAATTTGATATGTTAAAAAGGGCTTAAGATCCACTTTATAAAATCAAAAGGTTTATTAGTTATTATGTTTAATAAAAGTGTGTAAAGATTAAGTGTTTGATTTAAGGTAATGTTTTTGGATAACAATTTGGATTTTCATTCAAATATTTAAAAAGGTATAATTGATTGATAATAGAGTTCATAAATAATAAAGTAGTTTATAAAAAAGGTTTACAAATACTTTTAAATGATTTTTGTAACGAGACGAATTTTGCCCGCTCGAAAATCGACATCCATACTTCAAATCGTATTCGAATGCCATAGATTCGACCGTTCAAATCCGATTCGCCGGAGCTTATAACAACATTAAGTAAACAACACAGCGGAATAAAAGAATAATACATTGATATACAGCTTTGATAACATATCTGATACAACAGATGATCCAATAGATATCAATATACATTAGAGATATGATACAATAAATAGAAGCGGAAAAGAAAGATAGATAACATCTAGCAGCGGAACAAATAACTCTAAAATAGTCTTCAAGGAAGAACTCCAAGAACTGCAACTCCATTTCCAAGAATCAATCCAACAGAAGCGAGAACCCCCAATAACATATCACCAAGCTCAGCAAGACTGGTGTGGTCCAAAGACTGAACTCACTCTAGATAATCTACTAAACCCGACTATCTGAAAAACCCAACTCTAGACTGCTCGTGTAGAAAATAATGAGCACCCAGAGTTTAGGAAATAAACAATAAACTCTGGATCAGTCGTGGGACTGGTGTGAGCAACAAAAATTGTTTATCTTTTAAAACATTCAACAAAATATTTTCAAAGTCAATTCGCAATGCTTTTTAAAATGAGACTACCATAAGGCCTCCCGCACACACACACAATGCAAACGCAGAATCGAAGGAGATTTCTCCTTATGATAGTCAAAGATGCTTGATACGCATTAAAAAGAACATTTGATATTATTACTAGTGCATAGTATAGAGAAAATTCATTTCGAAAATAAAGATATAAATCTTAGCCGACATAGACATTTCGAACTATGCCTACTATAGCTACCATCCAAACAGTGGGGCGCCACCATAAGTGAATGATAGGTTCTACAACTAAAACCGTACACGGTACGTATTTGAAGAATGGATTTTCCAACAAATGGTCAGGCCAAGGAACTTCCCATTGCCATATGGAAACGCCTCTGGAAGGACACCCCGAGAACCACCGTTCTCTGCTAAACAAAGCCGGGAATCCCTTTTCCCAAGGAATATTACAAACCCTCAGATATGCCACCCCCGGTCCTTTGGGACCTTTAAACGAGAGCGCTCTCTAACCAACATCACACCATAATAATAAGTGTTTCAACATGAGTAAGTATCCGGGCTCCATACCATGATACTACCCTTTTCCAGAAGGAATGGTCGTACCCTAGGGAAGTTATCCCTGAAAACCTTGCCGCACAATTCCTGTTTCGACCATTACCGGTTTGTGAGGCTCGACGAAGTCACGTCCACAAAAACACACTTTATACAAAAGCCGTGCTTTGGGTCAACAAATGATCATATAAACGACCACCAAGATAGACGATCAAATAAATGATCCTATCACAAATAATCAACACAATGATCATTTCACAGCAACACTCAGCATGTCACATTACCAAATTGGGAATATATCGCTGATAACTTCAACTATATAACCTCTGAGCTCGTACGTCTCAGAGAAGGGTGTTAAGCTAAGAGAATAAATTCTCCGCCACCAACAGAAATATATTTGAAAGAAATCAGCTTTATATCTCAAATTGTAATGTCAGACATAACAATCCATACAAGTCTGTTCTGGGTTCGAACAGAACCGAAGGCACTTCTCACGAAGCCCTTGCAATCCGGGTATTCACAATCCCGATCGAATTTCCCATCACTTAGGAAATCTCTATACCAGGAGCTACCCAGTGCAGAGACAATCAATAGGTCATCCTATCGCTTTCGCAAATACCCGGTCTTCATCACCGGTCTTCAAATGCTATCCATAACGTCGAATCACATATTCAGAATGGGTTATACGACCCAAAGGTCCTTTCCCGGCTAACCCGAATAGTGAGCGCAATATTTAAAAATATATGGATATGGGATTTCAATTAAGTCACAACTTAATAATTCAAGACTTTCTTCAAATGGCTTAAATAAATTACCATTTTCAATCTTTAAACAAAAAGATTCATTTTCACAACCATTAACGGTTTAAACAATTTTCACATTTTAATCTTTTAAACAAAAGATTCATTCACAGATTTTCCAAATCAATTTTTCATTTCAATTTGATTTAACTCGTTAAATCTTTAAATCAAAGATTTAACTTATAGCCTTCAAAACAATTTCATTTCAATTTGATTTAAACAAATCATCAATTTAAATCTGTTAAAAATAAACAGATTTAATTCATAGCTTTCAAAAAGAATTCATTCATAACTTAGGAAAATCATTTCTCTATTCAATCTTGAAATTCCCCTAATTAACTGGAATCTCAGTTCTTATCTAAAAGTGTTTATCATTTGAAGACAACAGTTTTCATTTTGGAAATCTGATTCATTTATACGAGTTCAATTCCTTGGGTTAAATTCAAATTCCCAAAAATAATACTTTAAAAATGATTTAACTCATAATGACTAGTATAATATCATTAATCCCTAGTTTCAAATTACAGAATTCAATTCGAATATTGAATTCAAATTTAAATTAAAGTATTTAAATTCCAACACTTAATCCAGTTATTCAAAATAAACTTCCATCTTTGAAATTCCATTTCAGAAGCTTTTCACTTCTATTCCAATTCCATTTCCAAAACATTTGAATTTAAAAATTCAAATTTTAAACTATTTCAAAAACTCTGTGACTTAACTGATTTCCTCGTGAAATCCATAATTGTGTGTGTATGGTGTGGTCAAGGGGTTTAACACAATAGTGCAACAGCATACAATCATCACAGATCAGAATACAGGAGTATAGTTGATAAGCGATATAAACTATAATGCTTATCGGTTATATACAGATCACAGATATATATGTCACAGATAGTAAATTACAGATCACCACATAAATCAGGATGTATCACAAAGCATCATATATCAGGGATATCAAACAATTCGCATTCAGTAAAATCCAAACATTCATAAATAAGGTCGAGTATTCAATAGTCATTTATAAGTAGGATTAATTAATCGTTTTATCCTGATTAATTCAATTTATTTCCAATTAAATTAATTACTTATGAATAAATTTTCTAATCCTGATTTACTAATTACAAATCATTTGATATAAATTAATTTATCAATCACCTTAATTAATTCTTCTTAATTAATGAATAAATTAGATAAATCTTTAAACCCACTTACATAATTAATTTACCAATTAATTAATTGTTTTAAGAAATTAAACCTTAATTAATAAAGGTAAACTTACAATTGCTCATTAAATTGATACAAAACCTTAATTATTCATTCCTATTAACTTAATAATTAATGTATTACCAATCATTCATCTTTATTAAATTTAAGGTGAACTCATTCTTAGTAGTGATTTAAATATCATTTACAAATATGTTTGAAAACCTTTAATTTCAAACTTACCTTTCTAAATTTCATTTTAAACCCAAGATTTAAAATAAACCCTCATTTATCTTTAGTAAAGTTTAAAACTAATTTAAAAATCCTTTAAATTACTAGTTGAAGTAATATTTTATTATAAAAATTTAAAAAAAATGAGAGTCAAATTTTCTTTGACATTCAAAATTGTCAACACAATTAATATTTATAAAACTTTAATTTATTTCAAAACTAGAATTCAAATTTAAATTGAATCCAATTTAAAACCCTTAATTTAAACTTTGATTTAAATCTTTTATTTTATTTATAATTTGAGGTTAGGTTTTAAAGTATATAACAGAAAACAGGTTTAAACCTGTTCCAGTCTTCGACCCGAGCCAGAAGCAACTTGCTTCGAGTCCCAAAACTACTTTACTCGAGCAAAACTCGAGTTCTTCCCATTTTCCCCGTGTCACTCACCCTTCCCACCTTCTTCTTCTTCAGTACTTATCTTCTCCTCTCTTTTTCTTTAAGTTATAAAACTGCCGCACTCTAAACTCTCACGCGTGCCATCAGGTCAAACTCGAAAAGAACCCCACCACTGTTTCGAGTCCCTCAGTTCCATGCTTCCCCAATACCACTTGAATCATTTAAACTGGAGAAAACAAAACCCAGTATTTCTTCCCAAACAACAAACCCTTCCAGACACACGAGTGCACAGGTGCACGTGCACAGTCGTACGGCGTCGCTCCGGCCGCCATCGCGATCCTCTACAAGTCGACAACGATGCTCACAAGCCTCGCGACCCCTCAGATCACTCAATCTCGTCACCGATCAAAATCGAGCTATACGACCCAGACTTCATCAAAACACTCACCAGAAAATTGACTCATCCCCTCTTCCAAAACCACCTCCACGCGTCCAACCAGACCACCAGAGCCACCACGTCTCCTCCCACGTCTTCGCCTACGTCTCCAGTACATCCCCACCCAGTCTGGTCACGCTCGACGCATTGAGGAATGCGCACGAGCCCGAAACCAAAATGCACATTTCACAGTTGTTAAACCCTGCTTATGGTTCGTTCGATAAATCCACGCATTCGAAAATTTCCCTATTATTTTTCCCGTGCTCATGGATCATTAAGCTAGCCTCACCATCAATTTCAACATTTTAAAATCGTTCGATCACTGGGAATTTGTTAAAAAGCAATTTTAGTTCAACTAGGAACTGCTCTCTCATCACACATCTGAAAATTTCGATTTAAGCTCTAAAAATCCTAATTTTGATTAAGAAATCAGTTTGTCAACTTGAATTGATAATCCAAGATGTTTAAATTTTTGACTTATGTTAAGTATTACTGTTCTATGCTTATTCCCAGCGCAGCTCAACCTTTTTATTATGAATTTATATTTTTAAATTCCACTTTATACTTCCCTAAACATAATTTGTTTATATACTTTGCTCTAACCATCAACAGATTGAGCATACATGATTTTTTTTGAAGCAACTTAGGCTGTTGCAATGTATAAACAGAGGCAACATTTGAAATCTAAAGAAATGTCCAGGCTTTGTCTTATCAAAATTTAATGAAATGCATATATTTCACACAACAAAATTTCTGATATTCATCATACGACTAAATTAAACTTAGGTTATTAAAAAAAATGAAGTTACTCACCTGATTTCCAGGAAATGAATAGGTTTCTTCAATTTGGAAACAGATTTGCATTTTCAAGCTAAAGCTTTTAATTTGATCCTCTGGTTTGAAGTTGATTGTATTGTTATCTAAATTTTGAATCCTTGTTTAAGTATGAAGTAGTATCTACTTCAGATTTTAGCTTCAAGGAACGAGCTGATGAAAATATATAGGAAAGCAAGTTTATAAGTTGATATATATATATATAAAAGAGGAGTTGTACAGGTTGATTATTGTTTTATGCAAGGTGATGTTACCTTCTCTTTGTACTATAAGCATGGTTGAAGATGCTTTCATTTTATTTATTTATTTTTTACTCGGCTGAAGCTTTGTTTATACAATATCAGGTACAAGTATTTTATTTGCTATGCTTTTGTTTATAGCCTAGATGCTTGTCTTCATTGACTTTGCAGGTTTGTTCCTTCTATACATAAACACTTTAGTTTATTATGTGCAAAACCAATATTCACTTTACAGGCAACACATATTTTTATGAAAATGTGGTGGCTAATATGTTGTGTACTTACATTTTCATTTGTTTGTACCATACTTGAATGTATGCTTATCCTTTCTTTTGCAAGCTATTAAATATATTTACATTTTCTTGTTTACTTGTTTTCTCAGCCTACATGTTTACTTTTATATTTGTTTAGGCCTTGTTACTTTGAAATTTATTTACAACTTTGTTTTTTTATACTTGCCTAGCATATTTACTTCTACTTTTAGTTTAAATAATTATCATAAATTTTATTTTAAAAATTATTGTTTTATATTTCTCTATATACACATATATTTTATACAACTCAAATTATCATCATTTATAAATTTTTAAATCAATTTATTTATTTATTTTTATACTTGCGTCCAAAGTGTATTATTTATTTTTTTAAAATCATTTATATAAGAATTTATTTAAAATCCAATATATACATATATATTCACATATATACAAAATTTCAAATCCATATGGCTATATATATATATATTTTCTATTTGAATCGAGGAAACTCGCTTCCATTTATATTTAATTTTATAATTTTTATTCAAAATTTCTTTCAATTATCAATTTAAATTAAATTAAAATCTAGGGTCGTTACAGACTTCCCCCCTTAAAAGAATTTCGTCCTCGAAATTTGCAGGCACGAAAACAACACAGAGATAGATGAAAGATAGAGAAATATCTTTCCAGATTAAATTGGATATCAGTTCTGCATTTGGCTCACAAAATCAGAATATCAACAATAGATACAAGAAATTATAATAGAATTTCAAATTTGGTTTCAAACGAAATCATTTTATTGATACAATTCAAATTATCCTTCATATTCTGTTAATCAATTTTAACTCAATTTAAAATTTCTAATTCATTTAAAATCTCCAATTTCAATTTTCAAATTCATATTCATTAAAGTTTAAATCGAAAAACTGATAAGAAACTGATGAGGATACGAAGTAAGAATTTCCTATAATGATTCATAAGGCCATCATCACACCGAAACTTCTTTCTGGAGCTGTCACGAAGTAATCAAAAGAATTTGGAAACGAATCAAAAGAGATTGATAAGAAAGATGTTCCCACTGTTGTAGGGTATGGACTATTTATAGTCGTATTTCCCTATCCCCTATCTCGTTTTCTTCTTGCACTCATACTTGCTATCAGTGGATAGTAAGAGAATTTACTGAGGCATTCAAACGGATATCTTAAGAATATACTCATTCTAGGATATACTTCACCCTATCTCTAATGAGCTACTTAATGTGTTATACTCCTGAGCTAAAGTTCAACCCTAGCTATGATACCAAATGTAACGAGACGAATTTTGCCCGCTCGAAAATCGACATCCATACTTCAAATCGTATTCGAATGCCATAGATTGGACCGTTCAAATCCGATTCGTCGGAGCTTATAACAACATTAAGTAAACAACACAGCGGAATAAAAGAATAATACATTGATATACAGCTTTGATAACATATCTGATACAACAGATGATCCAATAGATATCAATATACATCAGAGATATGATACAATAAATAGCAGCGGAAAAGAAAGATAGATAACATCTAGCAGCGGAACAAATAACTCTAAAATAGTCTTCAAGGAAGAACTCCAAGAACTGCAACTCCATTTCCAAGAATCAATCCAGCAGAAGCGAGAACCCCCAATAACATATCACCAAGCTCAGCAAGACTGGTGTGGTCCAAAGACTGAACTCACTCTAGATAATCTACTAAACTTGACTATCTGAAAAACCCAACTCTAGACTGCTCGTGTAGAAAATAATGAGCACCCAGAGTTTAGGAAATAAACAATAAACTCTGGATCAGTCGTGGGACTGGTGTGAGCAACAAAAATTGTTTATCTTTTAAAACATTCAACAAAAGATTTTCAAAGTCAATTCGCAATGCTTTTTAAAATGAGACTACCATAAGGCCTCCCGCACACACACACAATGCAAACGCAGAATCGGAGGAGATTTCTCCTTATGATAGTCAAAGATGCTTGATACGCATTAAAAAGAACATTTGATATTATTACTAGTGCATAGTATAGAGAAAATTCATTTCGAAAATAAAGATATAAATCTTAGCCGACATAGACATTTCGAACTATGCCTACTATAGCTACCATCCAAACAGTGGGGCGCCACCATAAGTGAATGATAGGTTCTACAACTAAAACCGTACACGGTACGTATTTGAAGAATGGATTTTCCAACAAATGGTCAGGCCAAGGAACTTCCCATTGCCATATGGAAACGCCTCTGGAAGGACGCCCCGAGAACCACCGTTCTCTGCTAAACAAAGCCGGGAATCCCTTTTCCCAAGGAATATTACAAACCCTCAGATATGCCACCCCCGGTCCTTTGGGACCTTTAAACGAGAGCGCTCTCTAACCAACATCACACCATAATAATAAGTGTTTCAACATGAGTAAGTATCTGGGCTCCATACCATGATACTACCCTTTTCCAGAAGGAATGGTCGTACCCTAGGGAAGTTATCCCTGAAAACCTTGCCGCACAATTCCTGTTTCGACCATTACCGGTTTGTGAGGCTCGACGAAGTCACGTCCACAAAAACACACTTTATACAAAAGCCGTGCTTTGGGTCAACAAATGATCATATAAACGACCACCAAGATAGACGATCAAATAAATGATCCTATCACAAATAATCAACACAATGATCATTTCACAGCAACACTCAGCATGTCACATTACCAAATTGGGAATATATCGCTGATAACTTCAACTATATAACCTCTGAGCTCGTACGTCTCAGAGAAGGGTGTTAAGCTAAGAGAATAAATTCTCCGCCACCAACAGAAATATATTTGAAAGAAATCAGCTTTATATCTCAAATTGTAATGTCAGACATAACAATCCATACAAGTCTGTTCTGGGTTCGAACAGAACCGAAGGCACTTCTCACGAAGCCCTTGCAATCCGGGTATTCACAATCCCAATCGAATTTCCCATCACTTAGGAAATCTCTATACCAGGAGCTACCCAGTGCAGAGACAATCAATAGGTCATCCTATCGCTTTCGCAAATACCCGGTCTTCATCACCGGTCTTCAAATGCTATCCATAACGTCGAATCACATATTCAGAATGGGTTATACGACCCAAAGGTCCTTTCCCGGCTAACCCGAATAGTGAGCGCAATATTTAAAAATATATGGATATGGGATTTCAATTAAGTCACAACTTAATAATTCAAGACTTTCTTCAAATGGCTTAAATAAATTACCATTTTCAATCTTTAAACAAAAAGATTCATTTTCACAACCATTAACGGTTTAAACAATTTTCACATTTTAATCTTTTAAACAAAAGATTCATTCACAGATTTTCCAAATCAATTTTTCATTTCAATTTGATTTAACTCGTTAAATCTTTAAATCAAAGATTTAACTTATAGCCTTCAAAACAATTTCATTTCAATTTGATTTAAACAAATCATCAATTTAAATCTGTTAAAAATAAACAGATTTAATTCATAGCTTTCAAAAAGAATTCATTCATAACTTAGGAAAATCATTTCTCTATTCAATCTTGAAATTCCCCTAATTAACTGGAATCTCAGTTCTTATCTAAAAGTGTTTATCATTTGAAGACAACAGTTTTCATTTTGGAAATCTGATTCATTTATACGAGTTCAATTCCTTGGGTTAAATTCAAATTCCCAAAAATAATACTTTAAAAATGATTTAACTCATAATGACTAGTATAATATCATTAATCCCTAGTTTCAAATTACAGAATTCAATTCGAATATTGAATTCAAATTTAAATTAAAGTATTTAAATTCCAACACTTAATCCAGTTATTCAAAATAAACTTCCATCTTTGAAATTCCATTTCAGAAGCTTTTCACTTCTATTCCAATTCCATTTCCAAAACATTTGAATTTAAAAATTCAAATTTTAAACTATTTCAAAAACTCTGTGACTTAACTGATTTCCTCGTGAAATCCATAATTGTGTGTGTATGGTGTGGTCAAGGGGTTTAACACAATAGTGCAACAGCACACAATCATCACAGATCAGAATACAGGAGTATAGTTGATAAGCGATATAAACTATAACGCTTATCGGTTATATACAGATCACAGATATATATGTCACAGATAGTAAATTACAGATCACCACATAAATCAGGATGTATCACAAAGCATCATATATCAGGGATATCAAACAATTCGCATTCAGTAAAATCCAAACATTCATAAATAAGGTCGAGTATTCAATAGTCATTTATAAGTAGGATTAATTAATCGTTTTATCCTGATTAATTCAATTTATTTCCAATTAAATTAATTACTTATGAATAAATTTTCTAATCCTGATTTACTAATTACAAATCATTTGATATAAATTAATTTATCAATCACCTTAATTAATTCTTCTTAATTAATGAATAAATTAGATAAATCTTTAAACCCACTTACATAATTAATTTACCAATTAATTAATTGTTTTAAGAAATTAAACCTTAATTAATAAAGGTAAACTTACAATTGCTCATTAAATTGATACAAAACCTTAATTATTCATTCCTATTAACTTAATAATTAATGTATTACCAATCATTCATCTTTATTAAATTTAAGGTGAACTCATTCTTAGTAGTGATTTAAATATCATTAACAAATATGTTTGAAAACCTTTAATTTCAAACTTACCTTTCTAAATTTCATTTTAAACCCAAGATTTAAAATAAACCCTCATTTATCTTTAGTAAAGTTTAAAACTAATTTAAAAATCCTTTAAATTACTAGTTGAAGTAATATTTTATTATAAAAATTTAAAAAAAATGAGAGTCAAATTTTCTTTGACATTCAAAATTGTCAACACAATTAATATTTATAAAACTTTAATTTATTTCAAAACTAGAATTCAAATTTAAATTGAATCCAATTTAAAACCCTTAATTTAAACTTTGATTTAAATCTTTTATTTTATTTATAATTTGAGGTTAGGTTTTAAAGTATATAACAGAAAACAGGTTTAAACCTGTTCCAGTCTTCGACCCGAGCCAGACGCAACTTGCTTCGAGTCCCAAAACTACTTTACTCGAGCAAAACTCGAGTTCTTCCCATTTTCCCCGTGTCACTCACCCTTCCCACCTTCTTCTTCTTCAGTACTTATCTTCTCCTCTCTTTTTCTTTAAGTTATAAAACTGCCGCACTCTAAACTCTCACGCGTGCCATCAGGTCAAACTCGAAAAGAACCCCACCACTGTTTCGAGTCCCTCAGTTCTATGCTTCCCCAATACCACTTGAATCATTTAAACTGGAGAAAACAAAACCCAGTATTTCTTCCCAAACAACAAACCCTTCCAGACACACGAGTGCACAGGTGCACGTGCACAGTCGCACGGCGTCGCTCCGGCCGCCATCGCGATCCTCTACAAGTCGACAACGATGCTCACAAGCCTCGCGACCCCTCAGATCACTCAATCTCGTCACCGATCAAAATCGAGCTATACGACCCAGACTTCATCAAAACACTCACCAGAAAATTGACTCATCCCCTCTTCCAAAACCACCTCCACGAGTCCAACCAGACCACCAGAGCCACCACGTCTCCTCCCACGTCTTCGCCTACGTCTCCAGTACATCCCCACCCAGTCCGGTCACGCTCGACGCATTGAGGAATGCGCACGAGCCCGAAACCAAAATGCTCATTTCACAGTTGTTAAACCCTGCTTATGGTTCGTTCGATAAATCCACGCATTCGAAAATTTCCCTATTATTTTTCCCATGCTCATGGATCATTAAGCTAGCCTCACCATCAATTTCAACATTTTAAAATCGTTCGATCACTGGGAATTTGTTAAAAAGCAATTTTAGTTCAACTAGGAACTGCTCTCTCATCACACATCTGAAAATTTCGATTTAAGCTCTAAAAATCCTAATTTTGATTAAGAAATCAGTTTGTCAACTTGAATTGATAATCCAAGATGTTTAAATTTTTGACTTATGTTAAGTATTACTGTTCTATGCTTATTCCCAGAGCAGCTCAACCTTTTTATTATGAATTTATATTTTTAAATTCCACTTTATACTTCCCTAAACATAATTTGTTTATATACTTTGCTCTAACCATCAACAGATTGAGCATACATGATTTTTTTTGAAGCAACTTAGGCTGTTGCAATGTATAAACAGAGGCAACATTTGAAATCTAAAGAAATGTCCAGGCTTTGTCTTATCAAAATTTAATGAAATGCATATATTTCACACAACAAAATTTCTGATATTCATCATACGACTAAATTAAACTTAGGTTATTAAAAAAAATGAAGTTACTCACCTGATTTCCAGGAAATGAATAGGTTTCTTCAATTTGGAAACAGATTTGCATTTTCAAGCTAAAGCTTTTAATTTGATCCTCTGGTTTGAAGTTGATTGTATTGTTATCTAAATTTTGAATCCTTGTTTAAGTATGAAGTAGTATCTACTTCAGATTTTAGCTTCAAGGAACGAGCTGATGAAAATATATAGGAAAGCAAGTTTATAAGTTGATATATATATAAAAGAGGAGTTGTACAGGTTGATTATTGTTTTATGCAAGGTGATGTTACCTTCTCTTTGTACTATAAGCATGGTTGAAGATGCTTTCATTTTATTTATTTATTTATTTACTCGGCTGAAGCTTTGTTTATACAATATCAGGTACAAGTATTTTATTTGCTATGCTTTTGTTTATAGCCTAGATGCTTGTCTTCATTGACTTTGCAGGTTTGTTCCTTCTATACATAAACACTTTAGTTTATTATGTGCAAAACCAATATTCACTTTACAGGCAACACATATTTTTATGAAAATGTGGTGGCTAATATGTTGTGTACTTACATTTTCATTTGTTTGTACCATACTTGAATGTATGCTTATCCTTTCTTTTGCAAGCTATTAAATATATTTACATTTTCTTGTTTACTTGTTTTCTCAGCCTACATGTTTACTTTTATATTTGTTTAGGCCTTGTTACTTTGAAATTTATTTACAACTTTGTTTTTTTATACTTGCCTAGCATATTTACTTCTACTTTTAGTTTAAATAATTATCATAAATTTTATTTTAAAAATTATTGTTTTATATTTCTCTATATACACATATATTTTATACAACTCAAATTATCATCATTTATAAATTTTTAAATCAATTTATTTATTTATTTTTATACTTGTGTCCAAAGTGTATTATTTATTTTTCAAAAATCATTTATATAAGAATTTATTTAAAATCCAATATATACATATATATTCACATATATACAAAATTTCAAATCCATATGGCTATATATATATATTTTTTCTATTTGAATCGAGGAAACTCGCTTCCATTTATATTTAATTTTATAATTTTTATTCAAAATTTCTTTTAATTATCAATTTAAATTAAATTAAAATCTAGGGTCGTTACAAGTTTCAAAGAGGGTTAAAGGCTATTTGATTTATAAACCAAGTTTTAAAGGTTATAATCCATACAGCGATAGTCACAACGGATTCAGTTCAAAAATTTATCGTTTCCATAAAATATAAGTGCTATATATTTCAGATATTTGGAAAATCCCTTTTGAAAGTGATTTTAAAGATTGTATAAGATTAAAAAGAAATTTAGTTTTGAATGTATTTTTAAAATGGATTTGTTTATAAAGGATTTTTATAAAACGATTGCTATAAAGGAGTTTATCAAGGGAGATTTAGTAAGAGTTTTATAAAGAAAAGGGTTTTTTATAAAGGAGTTTATAAATTAGCTTAGATATTTTTTTAAAAGGCTACAAAATATTGAATGGGTTTATAAAAAAGAATTTTTATAAAGGAATGAGATTTATTTTGGCTATTATCCCTCTTAATTATGGTGGTATGGAAACCTTCTTTCCACACTTAGCACCGAAGGATAAGAGGTTTGATTTTATAATAAGCACAATTTTAAATAAAATTTGTTGGCTCATTTAAATTATGAATTTAGAAAGAGAAATTTTTTTCTTAAGTTCTGTAAATATACTTAGATCCTTGAGATAAGTATATAGATATATTTTCTCAGTATTGAAAATATTATGTTTTATGTATTATACTTATACAGTTGAGATATGTATATAAATGTTTCCCAAGTATTGGAAGGAGTATAAGAGGTTTGTGAAAATATCATTTGTAAAGGTATTTTGAATTAACGATTTGAAGTGATTTGATTTATGGGAAGATTAATTATTAGAGGCTTAGTGGATCCTCCATGGAATTAAATCTATGTTTGTTTGACTATTAAATAACCGACTATCGAATCATGGACAAAATATAACTCTAGAAATATCTAGGAGAAACATGTAAGTTATATTGCACAGTCATCCTCAGGGATGTTGTACAGTGCGTATAAATCTTATTTTTTTTCTAGGATAAATGATACGGAAATCCATCCACTTAATGGTTATGAGGTGATCTCCGCTCTTATCCATTGTCCGATTATTTCTAAAAGAACCAGAGTTGAGTTTATCAGAAACTAGCAATTGTTATTTCGACGACCGGGATCAGATAAGTATGAAATTTTCTAAAAACTACTTTAATCCAACTCAAGCGTCGTATTAAAGACATCTTGAAGATGAGGAATCGAAGGCGGAGCTTTTTGAAGTCCAAGGGCTACTTGCTACAAATCATAAGGGTGATTTCAAAATGGATGTAGTAGAAGTAGTGCCTTAAGTTTGTTCATATCTTGAACAACTTATATGGACAAATGCTAGCATTACATTATGCTTGGAAGGAAGTGTTAGTATTCCAAGTAGGAATTGCTAAAAGAGAGAAAAAGGTAATCATGACTTCATAAGCCTCACAACCTGGTAATGACTGAAATAGGGGATATGCTTTAGAGCTATGTGTTTTGCTACCATTAGGAGAATCATTCCTCGATATGGAATCGATATTTACAGTTTTGTTATGCATGCACGAGTGAGGATAGGGCTGGAATAGTTTTCCATAACTGGTACCCAAGGGAGAATGTAATTCGACTTGTCAAGTTAGATGGGCAGGCCGGCTCTGATTCGCAACGGTCGATAGGTTTGACCTTGGTACAATTTTCTAATGGTATACTGTGGTGGGTTGTACCTAGTAGCTCAGTCAATGATGGAAATCTAATCTTTAATACGTGCCTTTATGGACATAGTAGTGCCTAACTATATTGAAATAGAAATGTAAGCACTTCAGCTATTTTATATACTTATTTTCTACTTGGACATTATTATAATATCAATGGATTTTCTAGAAAAATGTTTTGTTTATCGTAGGGTAAAAACCCATATGTGATTATATGCGGTGAGGTCATACGAGTTACCTTTATTTCAAAAGGTTTTATGACATTAAGTAATCCATTTAATTGAGTTTCTTAAGTTGGTTTTACCAAATTGACCCAGGCATTGTTTTCCCATAACGCTCGGTTCAGCCTAGGCATATTTTCCAGATTTAGTAGACGCTTTGGAGTTTCAGGAAACAAGCTGGATTCCTTTAAGATGTACTCTCGAATTTTCCTATTATTTTTTATGTTTTTTCTTATTATAGTTATCAGCAATTGTAAGGACAGTTTGTTATAACTGTCTGGGGCTGACGATGGGATAATTATACTCTAATAAATGTATGTTTATTAAGTTCGGTTTTTCTCTGTGTAAAGACCATTTGTATATTATATGTTCTTCATCACATTTTTAAGATTCTTTTTTCTTTTTTCTTTTTTCCACCCCAATGATCTGCCTTTCAAACACTTGGATGTTCAAAACAAAAATACCGTGTATGTATTAGTGTCGACTTCTAGAGATCGAAAAGGTGGGTTGTTACAGTTGGTATTAGAGTTGAAGGTTAGGAGAGAACCTTGGTTTTATGGTGTAAACTCGCTAACGGATAAGGTAATCAAATGCCTTATTATAAGTTTGAGTGTATGAATATGAGAGTGCATATTCGTAGTGCTATAAAAATATTTTATGTTATGTTGATTGGTCCGTTGAGTGGCTAATGAATTCTAGTCGATGCGTCTGATAAACGTTATCGACAGGGGTTTTCTAAATACTTGAATAAGACAAACCGACATAGCATTGTTTTAAAATGGTTAAATGAAATAATTTTACTTAGAATTATATTAATATAAAGGAATAATTTTATAAAATTAATATAGTTATTTAGAGAATGTTTGTTTGTTAGGAAAGGATAATACCATATTATTTTTATTTATTGTTTAATTGGTTAGGCTTGGTTAGTTTATGAGCAGTTCTACTTTCCACTGCATGGATTGGGTAGGTAGTAATTATGGGAGACTAAAATGGACCCCTTGTGAATTTAGTTTCACAATTTGATTTTAAGGCATTTGGTGTTAATGTTGGGTTAAAATTAATTTTAATAGAAGTTTTTCAATTTAATAATAATAAACAAAGATATAGAAGCAGGAAATGAGAAAGTGGGATTCTATAAGTATAATTTATAGTTTATAAATAAAAAGGATTTTAAGCTAAAACTTTGAGAATTTAAAATCATGGTGTTTTGGAAATTGTCTTTTAAAGTTTTTAGAAAGTAATAATGTTAGTATCATTTTAAGGTATTTGCCTATATACATATTTTATAAATGGGTTTGAAAGAGACAGGAAGCACTGAACTCACTTCGGTCGTCAAAAACTAATTTCGGTAATGACCGCAGCATCAGTGGTGTTCATTTTCGAGTTTCTATGTGGGAGATTGCTACCATAGTAGTTTTTTCAAGTTGTTTTGAAAATCAAATCCTGTTTAATAACTCCGAAAGTATGATTTCATATACAAAAGTTATAAATATTCATATTTTATTATTTCAAATTAGTTTGAAACTCGAGAGTTTAATTCTTAAGTTTTGATTAACTATTATATGTACTCTTGTATCCTATGCATTAAGGTAGGTGGGTTGTGCATTTTATTATATTAAATTGTTTGGTAGTTTCAATTGCTAATATGAAATGGAATTTTGGATGATTTGGGATGGTCAAAAATTTCCGAATTGATATAGAAATTGAAACTAGTTGTTTTGTGAATTTATAAGAAATAAGTTCTTATAACTTATAAATTTGAGAAAATGGTGAGCTAAAACTAGTTTTAAATTTATTGAACATCTTGGTAAGTAAAACAAATCTGATATTGTATATACTCTCATGGTATAGTGGGGTATATAGAGGTCTTAAACTCAAGCTGGAAAATGTAACAAACTCAAGTTAAGTTTTATGAAATATTTTCATAAATAATTCTAGAAGGTGAAAGAATTTGGTATAAGTAAAAGCCAATAAAAATAAGTACGTAAGCTGTACATAAATCATTTAGTTCGCATCACTGTTCTCGACACGAGGTTCGAGTAAACAAATTTAGGGTGACTTACACCAATCCGAATAAGGATTTATCACTCAATTCTTGACAATGAGTACTTGCTGAGGGTTCTTGGCATCGAATCAAAGTTTTTTATCATTGTAAATGGCTATGCAAGGAGGATGGATATTCCTAATCAAGGAGCCTGATTGGAATCCACACCTGGCAACCAAGTGAGCGATACTAGTTCGAAAAAGAAGTTTATGTATTCGAGAAAGTGAGTCAGATATTGCGTACGGATGATCTGTATACATCGTAGGAGCTTTAATATGATTTTATGCTTCCGCCATTAGAAACGCGAGTTATATGATTTGATGGCATTTGTAACTAAGAATTTAAAAAGTAATAGCTTATTTTGAGTTTACCATTCTATAAGATTAAGGGTTCAAAGATACTTTTCTTACTTTGGGAACATTAGGGACAAAATTCTTTCAAGAGTGAAGAACGTAACAATCCGAAATTTTGAGTATTCAAATTTGAATATTTAATTTATTTAAATATTGAGATTTGAATTTAAAATATAATAAAATATATGTTTCAAATAACTGCACTATTTTTGGTGATGTGTTTTTAATTAAATTTATGAATTTTTCCATGCAGTTTAGAAAATATTTGAATTTTTGTTTGATGCATTTTGTGGCAAAAATCGATATTTTTGAAAACTACGTAGAATAAGTTAACTAGTGAATTTTATGGTTACTTTGTAATCATCTCACTTTGTTATGCAAAGATTGTACTTTTATTTTTGTCGTTCGTTGCTCGTATGCGAATGTGATATTGTTTTGCATCATGTCCTAAACTTTTAAATCACAACACAAAATCAACACACGTAACAAGCTTTTTCATATCTTTTCATACCTTTTTGTGTCCTTGATATTAACTTTTGATAACTTAGCTATTGATATTTGATATTATATATGGGTTTACACACACATTTCTTTCCTTTGGAAAAGATACCCGGGCAAAAAGATGTATAAACATTGGACATAAAAGACGAACCCATGCCACCATTTTTTTCATTCTTTCATTTGTCTTTGCTCTTGGACATTGTTAGCTCAACATTAAATCTTGTCCTTATTCCTTAATCTTGAAGTAATTTGTGTTCATTTTACATACAAGGACACGTTCATTTGCTTACATTTCTTTTATTCATGTTTCATTCCTCTTCTCTATAATGAAACAAAACAAAGACACATTTCTCTTTCTCTCTCTCTCTCTCTCTCTCTCTCTCTTTCTTTCCTTCTTCAATCATAAATAAATATAAGTGAGTTTGTATATGTATGCATGGGTATTGTGTGTGCATATATTAGTGTGGGGTTTGCAAGTAAAGAAGGCATATGCAGAGAGAAGTGGAAGTGCATGGCTGTGAGTTGAAGGCATGAAAACGTGAAGGGAAAGGAGAGAGGAGACAGCAACAAGTTTGCTCAGGGTGTTGTTGGCCATGAGTTTTTCAGTGTGTTTGTGAGTATACACACACACATGTATGGTCACGCGTGTGTGTGTATGGTTGATGTATTGTTAGGATGGTGGCGAAGCTTAGAAAATGGAGATGGTTGCAGGCATATGAAGGAGCTGGGGTGTTCATGTGTGTGCAATAGGTGGGACGGTGGAGTGGTGGCTGGCTTTAGTTAGGTTGCATCGGCCTTTAGGTGGAGGAGGCGGCTTCATAAACCTGGTGGTGAATGCGAATGGTTCAAAAAAAGAGTGCATGCGAATGAACAATTTGTGTTTCTATTCATAACATATGAATTTGCAACTAAGCCCCTTATAGTGTGCTCAATTACACAAAAGTTGGAGGAAACGACTTTAAAGCGTGTAGATATGAAGTTGTGGGCTTTGGGTTGGAAGGTTTGGGCTTTGGCCAATGATCTTATAGGGGTGAGAAACTTATTTAAATTATTTGTTTAAAAATCTATATTTAGTTTATTAAAAACTTTGGAATGACTTAACTCATTCACACTAAATCCAATTGATAGGTAGATTATTGCTTTGTACTCATATAGTCGAGTACAAAGTTGTAGTGTGAATTGTTGGTAGGTTTGTGATGTTTAAATTTTTTAACATATTGATAGGGACTAAATTTAATTTCATTATTTTAAATAATAACATCGTTAGATTAATTATACCATAGTAGTGACATCTATTTGGCCAAATAAAACACTGATCTGTTAAATTTAATTGAATAGATTATTTTGGACTTCTAGTGAACAGAATGAAACTCTTCTGCTATAATTAAATTAAGATATTTTTGATGACATCTGTTTAGCAGAATAAATCTCCATTCTGCTATTTTTATTAATTTGGACATTTATTCATATGTTTGTTAATTAATATGTGGATTAATCGTTATTTGATAAGTGATGGATTAGCTAGTAATTCCTAATTGATTTTATTTACATATATTGCTTATGTAAATACCAGTTATGTAACATGAACGTTAAATTGAATTGAATAGTAGCATGATTTTGTACCATTGTGGTCGCAAAGCCTCTTTTCCTATTGGTAAAGTTATAGATTTGAATTTAACTTCAATTTTTAACAATTTGATGTTAAGTGTTATTTAATTTTAAAAATGATTTTTTTTCATTTTCTTTATTAAAGATGTTTTAAGTCAGATAATTAATATTATTATCAAAGTCATTTAAAGTAAATTTATTTACTTGCTTATTTATTAGATACTTAAATTTATTACTTTTATTTAATAATGTTTTAAAGGCTTAATTAATTATTTTACTTATGATATTTTAAAGAAATTAATTATTTCATTACATTATTAATGTTGTTTTATGTTAGTTAATTGGTTTAGTTTTGTTTGAATTTAATTGAGCTATATGACACAGTCATCCTACGGGATGTTGTTCTTTGCGTATAAATCTCGTTTTGGTCTCCTAAGACAAATGATAAGGAAATCCGTTCACTTAAACAGTTAGAAGGTGATCACAGCTCTTATCTATTGTCTAAGCAAATTTATGAAAGAACTAGAGTTGAGTTTAATGGAAACTAGCGATTATTGTTTCGAAGAGACCGAGATCGGATAAGTATGAAATTAATCAAAAACCACTTTAGTCCAACTCAATCGTCGTATTGAAGAAATCTTGAAGATGATGGAATCGAAGATGAAGCTCTTTGAAGTGCAAGAGCTACTTGCTATTAATCTTGAGGGAGATTCCAAAATGGATGTTGTACAAGTAGTGCCTTCGGTTTGTTCATATCCAGAACAGCTTGTATGAACGAATGCAAGCATTGCATTATGCTTGGAAGATAGTGTTAGCATTTCAAGCGGGAATTACTAAGAGAGGAGAAAGGTAATCGTGACCTAACATGACTCACAACCTAGTAATGACTAAAACATGAGATATGCTTTAGTGCTATGTGGTTCGCTACCATTAGAAGCATCATTCCTCGATTTAAAATCAATATTTATAGTTTTTTTATGCGTGCATGGGTGTGGCCAGGGTCTGGAATAGATTTCTGTGATGTCCCGGAAATTTAGGCAATAATTATTTAATAATTTCATTGATAATTATTTTAAAATGTGAAATATTGATTTAATAATTTAATTCAAGCAGGAATTTTCTTTTGAAGATTAATAATTGTTTAATTTGTCAAATATTATTCTTTTCAAAAATAATAATAATAATGATGATAGTTTAATTTGAAAATCTTATTGTTTTCAAATGTTAAAAATATTTAAGTAATAAAATTATCTTTCTAAACTGGTTTAAAGACATTTATTTATAATGTATATATGTGTATACATTGTAAATAGAAGATTTGATTTTAATTTAATATTGAAAACTTTTCAAAAGTTTGTTTTAAAAATCTATCTTATATTTTCATAGAAATGTAAGTAAGTATTTATTTTGTTTATAAAAATAAATATAGTTTAAATTTTATTTTATAATAAAAGTTTGTTTTGTTTTATTTTAAAGGAAATCATTTTTTCTTTTGAAATAAGATTTAATTCATTCATGTTAAATTATAACATTTGGTTTGAAAACTCTTGAATAGAATAAATTCAACATTATTCTTCTTTTAAAAATCTTCTCTTTTGAAATTTAGTTTTGAAAAAATAATCAAGCAAACATTTAAAATGTATAGTTTTAAAAGAAGTTTATAAGTAGATATGTAACCATTTTCAAGGCTAATGTTAATAAACATTTAAAACATGCTAAAATAAATTTGAAATGGTTTTAGATAAATTTAAATACATTTATAAATTTAGAATTTTCTTTTTAAAAATGAACATGTGTTAGCTTTTAAACTAATAGAAGACACTTGTAAAAATTTGAGATGATAACCATAACAAGTGGCAAGCTAATTTATTTTTAAAATTTAATTATATTGACAAGAAAATATAACAAATGCATTTTTGGTTTAAACCTTATTCTCATTTGAAATCTGATTCTCAGATTTCAGTAAAATCAAAACCTAAAACAATGCATGTTAAAATATGCAAAATCAAAATATAAATCAAAATATGCATACACCTTCAAATCTGCAAAACCTATCTACATCTAAATTCTGCAAAATCAAACTTCAACCCTTTCTCAAGCATATGGAAGTGGATCTGCATCAAACTGGAAGTTCTACTTTAATTCAAAATTTAGGAAGGTCTGCATGCATGTTCAAACAATTCACATCATCAAGTTAATGCAACTTCAGTGATCAACTTGCAAATGCAGATGCAAGTCAGATTCCAGGAATGAATGCATCTCTGGGATTATTTTCTGCATCTTCAAATTAAAAGGTGAGTAAACTTCTTATTTTAAAAATAGTTTCTTTTAAATCAAAATTATATAAAATTTCCTGAATGAAAGTATTAGTTCACATAAATTAAAATCTGGGTGATTAAAACTGCTCTGTTATTTTTTTTTTTGGTGAGAACCTCAATGCAAAAGTTTGAATCTGTCTGTTGCATGTGAATATGTAAAATTGTGTATGCTTGTATGATTTTATTTGTGAACAATATGATGTGTGAATATATATATATATGTGTATGTATGGGATTACAGTAATCCTGATTTACAGTTTGCTGTTTTAAACAAAGTTTAATAGAAAATCTTTATTCACTTGTTTAATTTCTGTAGAAACTAATATGTGTAAACAAATAATGTTGTTTAGTAATAAATTATGTCCTTAAATCATAATTTAGTTATTTTAAAAAATAATCTGTTACCTCTGAAGCAAATACAACAGTAAGTATTTCAATAAAACAAGGATATCAAACATCATTAATTATTTAAACAAGCTTATAACAGGGATGTGTGATAGAAATCATGAATTTTAAAACAATATTTGCATTTTATAATTTACTGATAGGTTAGTATTTCTGACTTGAACAAAATTGGGAAATCTGGGATCAACTAATTTCCTAGGGATTTTGGGTTGATGTGGTTTGGTATGGAGGTTGAGGATTGATGTAAGAATGGAGGAAAATTGAGCAATAGGTAATCAGAGGAAGGAGGAGATGGAAATTTTGATTTCCAGGTTTCAACCCTAGTCTTTGAGTGTTGCAGTTTTTAATTTCTCCTCATGCTCTATGTTGCATCGAGTGGGTTAAGGATTTGAGAGGTTGTAGAGGGAGTGTAGAGGTAGCTATGGCCAAGGTCGCGTCAATAATGGTGGCCGGAGGTGGGATTTCTCGGCGTTGACAAGTTGGGGTTTAGGGTGCTGTGAAGTTTTCCAGGTCTGGATAAATTCGCTGATTCCAAAGTTTGAGTTGCCGTGGAGATTAGGTGATTGTACCCATGTTAGGAGATGGTCAGCAACTAGGAGGAGTAGCCTAGGGTGTCAGGAGTTGATCAGAGCTCCGGTGTATATGCACCGTTCATGCTTGATGTCTGGTGAACTTCTGGGGTGTGCAGGGTTTCTAGCTCGAAGTATGCCTCGGGTTTTTGTGCTTTTGACTCGAAGCAAGTGGGATGGAAACTCGAAGTAAGGGATGGGGTTTCTCGGGTTAGTTTAGTTACAGGTTTAAAAGCCTAAGAGTTTTGCAGTTTTTTAAATTGAATGAATTCATATTTTAAAGTTGGAATTTGACTCAAGTGGAAGTTGAAACTGAATTCAAATGAAATTTTGAATTCAAGGTTTTTAAAAATGAAAATTTTAAAATTTAAACAAGATTTAAATTTAGTTTTAAATCAAGTTTAAAAATAGTTTCTGCTTTGCTTTTAAAATCAGACTTTAATTCAAAACAGTTTTTGTAAGTTTTTAAATTATGAATAGATTTAATTGTTTTTAAGCAAGATATAAATCTGTTTTGAAATCAAGTTAAAACAGTTTTCAGATTTACTTTGGAAACCAGTTTTGAATTCAAACAGTTTGTAAATTTAAAAAAAAATGAACATATTCAAATGTTTTAAAAGAATTTGATTTCAAATAAGTTTTAAAACTTGAAAGAATTTATTTCCTTTAGTATTTGAATTAAAATATGAAGTGTTTAATTTAAATTTGAAAGTTGAAATAATCAATTTATTTTCAAAGCTTAATTTATTTTAATCAAGTAAATTTATTTTAAACCTTTCTTATATATTTAAGTAATGAATGTTTTTAACATTCATTTTATTTTTAAGGTTTATAATTATTAAAATTTGGATTAATGTTTAATAGTTAAACATTTTAAATATTAAATTTTTAAATGGAATTTGAATTAAATTTTAGAAATGTATTGTTTTAATATATTTTGAATGTAAATGAGTCATTTGATAAGTAATTAAATTATTTTGAAAAAATAATAATAATTAAGATAATTAAGAATTTACTTAATGATTTGGTTTTAAATAATGGTCTAGAATAAATTTTTAATTAGAGATGATTTATTGATAATTAATCTAAGATAATTTTTCTTAAGTAAGTAATTATTAAAAATGTTGTTAATTAACAAAAATAATTATCAAAGGATAATTAAGTAATTAATTAATGTAATTAATTTTGATAATTAACTAGATTAATTAATTAAATACTATCAATTGTAATTTGTTTGATAAAAGTAATTAAGAGATTAATTACTTATTGTAATTAATTTTGATAATGTGATTTGTTTAAATTAATTAATTTAGTTTAATTAATTTAAGATAATCATTTAATGATTTAATGGAAATAATTATTTATTGTAATTAATGAAGCAGGATTACTTTGTGAAGTAATGAATGGTAATTACTGGAATGAGATTAGTGAAGATGATTTTTAATAAAGTAATTTGGATAATTACTTTTATAATTAATCAAGAGATTAATTAATAAAGATAACTAATTATTGGATAATTAATTTGTTAATGAGTAATTAAAGATAGTTAATTACTAAATTTAATATTAGTCAAGGTGATTAATAATTAGATTGATTACTAAATGTAATTAATTTTAATTAAATAATTTATTGAAATATTAGAGATCATTAATTATTATAATTAATGATGTAATTAAGGATTGTTTGATTAAGTAATAATTAAATAAGTGATTAATTAATTGTAATTAATTAAGGATAAATATAATTAATTATAATTAATTAATAAATGAGTAATTAAATGTTAATTACTTATGATTAAGGTTAATTAATTTATAAAATTAATTAAGGAATAATTACTTATTGTAATTAGTGAATGATTAATCAATGTGTTTAATCAAGTTGAATACTTAGGAAGTAATAAATTATCTGGGTTAATTAATTTATGGATATTAAGCAGGATTTATAGAGTGTTAATTAATTTAATTTATTTTAAATTAAGTAGAGATGGTTGTAATTAATTTAATTCATTTTAAATTAATTATAATTGATGGTTAATAAATCATTGCTTATGGATGTTATTGATTGAATGGTTGCGATCTCAGTAATGAGATGAGTTGTATCTGTATGATATGGATGCTTGGTTAAAGTATGATGGTTTGTGAAGGATTATTTGGTTGCGATGATTATCTGTTTGTGATGATAATACAGATTATCTGTTTATGATATGAATGTGATTATCTATTGTGAGATGTAGTTTATCAATCTGTGTGTAATAGATAATAATGAAACGAGTTAATTGTTTAAAACCCTTAAGTACAACTTGGACATTAAGATGGCGTTTGGTTTCGATGAGACCGGGATCGGATTTCCAAATTTGGAATTCCGAAAACCACATCGATTCCAATTAAACATTAGGTCGTTAATCCAAGTGGAGCAAGTGAAGACTCGAGGTGTAAGGGCTATACGTCAGTATAACTCTGTGGGTGATTCCGTAATGAGTTGACGGAATAGTACTTATTGGTTTGAGATGGTGATTTAGAGTGCAAGGGTTATCGTCGTTAACTCTGAGGGTGATTCCAATACGAGTGGAACGAGATAATGCCTTTGGTTTCGTTCGAACCCAGAATGAACTTGTATGGATTGAATGCTTTCAGAACATCGTCAGGTGGACGATGAGCATTCT
Source organism: Allium cepa (assembly GCA_030765085.1). NCBI lineage: Eukaryota > Viridiplantae > Streptophyta > Magnoliopsida > Asparagales > Amaryllidaceae > Allium > Allium cepa. The sequence goes on from CM060932.1 coordinate 952,596,757, forward strand.
AAGATTGATGTGTCCTACAAAGGTAATCGTAGCCTCAAGCCTCATCAACCGGGAATGGCTAAAACAGGGGAGGTGCAGCAAGGCTTCGTGGGTAGCCCCCACTGGAGAGCAAGATTTATCCCTATCTAGAGGTCCCTTTATATTCGGTTGTGTGGCAGTTGGCGACGACCAATCTGTGGGGTGGTCTTGTTCGGAACTGTTCAGTAAGGAATGGTTCCGGCTTTGTTTTGCAGGGGAGCGGGCTTACTCCTCGGTACAGTGATCTAGGCCACGTACTGTGACGGGCGGTACCCCAGTAGCCCTGCCATTGATGGAATCCAAAATCCAATAAGTGCATGTACGGTTTTGATTGTGCCCAACTATGTTGGAACGTGAGATGTAAGTATTCCAGCTATTTCTTTATTTTATTTCGAAAACCCTAGACATTATTATAATATCACTGGATTTCCTATCAAATGTTTTGGTCAGCGTTAGGTAAAAACTTTTCCATGTTTATGTGTGGGAAGTCTTACGTGATACCTTTTGTTTTCAAAGGATTTTCTAAGGTTAAGCAACTTTTATCCCTGTTTACTCACACTAGACCCATGTCTGACCCGAGTGTTTATTTCCTGTTTTATTAAACCCTTGGGTACTCATATTACGTATGAGTAGTCAAGTGTTTCAGGATTGCTTTGACGATTTCTGGAGGAGATAATGGAGCAGGAGGCTTCAGCGTGTAGATATATGTAGTGGTTCCGCTGTGTTTGAGTTGTATCTGTTTTCTCTGATACTTGAATTGTAATTGCTAGACAGATGTTTATAACTGTCTAGTTTGTGTTGTATTAGCTATTTAACTCTGATGTATATGATACTATGTAATGTTTATGTGATATGATATAATTTATTCGATTCCGATGTGAGATTCTGATGTTGTCTGTTTCTTTCTTTCCTTTCTTTTCTCTTTTCTATCCCTTTCTTTCTTCTTAGCGATGCGCCTTCCTGGTAATAGGAAGTCGGCTCGTCACAATTTCCGTAAGAGGTGCCCGAGGGATGATGTAATCCAGCTTGTCATATTAAAGGGGTAGACTGGCTCCGATTCGTAGGGGTCGATAGTTTCGACCTTAGGACATTTTTCTAAAGCTGTACTATTACGAGCGGTACCCCAGTAGCTCAATCATTGATGGAAATCCAAACTCCAATATGTGCCTTTACAGACTTAGTTGTGTCCAACTATGCTGAAATATGAGGTACAAGCATTTCAGCTATTTTATATATTTATTTTCTCCTTAGACATTATTATTATATCAATGGATTTTCTAGAAAAATGTTTTGGCTATCATAAGGTAAAAACTCTTCTATTTTTCTATGCGGCATCTTCTTACGAGATACTTTTATTTCAAATGATTTTATAACATTGGGTAATCCATTTGATTGTGTTTCTCATGTTTATTTTACTAGACTGACCGGGGAGTTGTTTTCCTATAATGCTCAGGTCAGCCCGAGCATATTTTTCAGATTGAGTTCGATGCTTTGGAGCTTCAAGAGATGAGCTGGATGCCTCCAAGACGTATTTCCATATTTTGCTATTATTTTCCACTGTTTGTTCTTGTTGTAATTACCAGTAATTGTAAGGACGGATTGTTATAACTATCCAGGGCTGGTGATAGGATAATTGTACTCTGATTGATGTATGTGTATTAAAGTTAAGTTTTTCTTTGGGTAAAGACCATTTGTATATTATATGTTACTCATCATGTTTTGTGAGATTCTGTCATGTCATTTCTTCTTCCACCGCAATGATTTGTCTTTCCAACACTTGAATGTTCAACACGTGAATACCATGGATGTATTAGTATCGACTTTCAAGGATCGAAAAGGAAGGTTGCTATGCCATTTGGAAAGAATGAATGTACAATAGGAGATATGATTTAAGGTACAGTTGGGATGAAGAGAGCGTATAGTCATTTTTGCTTGATAAAGAAACATCGAAAATGAGAATTGTAATACAATAACTAATACTTAGCATTAGAACGAGAATTATGATTTCCATTCTGAAATGTATTTTCATATAGAAAATTATTTTCTATGAAATTATTTCTTAGAGTTCAAGATATTTGATCGAAGAAATCTCTGTTGTAAACTAGTTATAATATGTGAAATAAATAATCTGTATTAAGTGAATAATGGACCTCCGAATTCAATACGCTATTATAGTAATGGTGTAAATAGTGGGAGCATGACATAGAGCACTTAATGATTGTATCAAGTTATGAAATTTTTTTTTAAATATACCATACATTATTTATGAAATAATGATTGTTTTCGGTGTCGGCTAAAACATTGGACATAGTTATATTTTAATGTGAATATTATGAATAGTAGTTACGAAATAAAACTATAATGTATTATTTGTTTTCATAACATAAGTGATGCATTGGAAAATATAGACGTCTCTAAAATTACCTATGATTACTTTGAAATTATTAACGAAGTCATAGTTGTGAGAAATAATTTTTTTCATTTAATTATGAATCATATGATGCTAGTTAATTATATCTCAAACAATTAAGGGCTATGCACTCATTTAGTAGGAGCGTCGTAAGAGTTGATGAACTCTTTGGATTGATACATAGGGGTGATGTAATCATAATTATATTAATATCAAAATGTTTTAACATACTTCGTCACATTCACCAATGAGTTACTATAGACATGTACATGCGTATTTGATACAAATGTATGAATCTATGATAAGCTCATAGAATATAAAATGGAAATAAACAATATAACATGCAATCGTAATGATTCAATTTGATAAAATGGGTGAGTATATTAGAAAGATTTTTGTATGTACTAATATGAATGAAGATTCAATCTCAAAGGTCATCTCTACCTATAATTCATAATATTGTATCAATAAGGAGTAATTGAAGTTTGTCGAACAAAATACGATTAATTGTGAGTGAAGTTGAGTTAACTTCTTTCTATAAGGTCATGTACTTAAGAGTGGTAAAAAAACCATAAAAATTAAATTTATGTAAAAAAATGGTTTACGAATCATAAAAGATAAGGTTTTATGGAAACCTTAACATATCCTAGAACAAGAAGTTGGCAGATTTTGTGAGTAGAAAGATTGCATGTAATAATTATTTGTGAGGAATCTTGTATTAATTGCCTTAAAAAGGAGTTTGGGAATGACTGTCATTGGAAGATCAATTTGTGTTTTGAGCATAATTATTGTAAACTAAAATCAAATCAGTTTTATATATAAGGCAATTCATAAAGTGTTTATGAATACCTATTCCGTTGCACCAATAAATAACAATTATTTCAAAATACCAACTTTATAGTGAAGGGACTTCTTTGAGAAATTATCGGTATTAAAATAGATTTGGATACGATCTAAAGGTAAAAATAATTACGTGGGATTAAATGAAATTAACCTAACCATAACAAACATAATGCATTAGAGTATCCAACAAGTGTTCTCACATTGAAGAGAAATTACAACTTTCTTATCAATGCTGTCCTCAATTGTCAAATAAGCTATTAAGATTATTGGCTACAATATGGTATGATGTACCTATCCGAAATAGATTCCAAGTACATTAATAAAATATTACTTTGATAGTTTTACCTAAAGGGGTATAATCCATTGGCTGCAAATGTGTATTTAAGAGAAAGACAAATGCGGTTGGTATATAGTGTGCTATATTGATAAGAATAATACTATAAATCTCAATTTTTGAAATTAACATAATAGATTCACCATTCGATATGCTCAAGAAGGTTCAGATTTTACTCATAAAATTTTCATCTAGTATGACTTTATTTTTGATACATATTCATTGAAATGGAAAATTCTAAATAATGATTTAGGGTAAACTATTTACATGTAATAACCAAGGTACCTCGAAGTCAGTCGGAGCGATATTGGGTTTGTGAATTTTTGGAGATGATCTAAAAACAGATACGAAAGTGTCATTTGATAAAGGAAGCGTCGAATTAATATACTGGCATATTTCGGGGAATTGGTTTGTTTATTTTGAATATAAAATATTATTTCTTCTCGATGGCACAAGATCATTACAATTTGATGTTTTCTCATCAATATTGAACAAGTGTTTTGATAGATATGTCAAATGGTTTAATTTTCAATCAAAATGCAGAGTAAGCACGCTTGTAAGAAAGAGCATTAAAAGGTACATTGATATTTCTAAACTATAAGTTAACAATATACTTCTAATTGTTAGTGATGTACTTATGTTAAAATAAGCATTAGTTGTTTAGTACTCGATGTTCAATTTGTAGCTGATGTCTTTTACAGTAAGTAGAAAGATACCAAAAATGTCCCAAATGATATACAAGGACACCTTATTAAAATGCTTAAATATGGGACATGTAAGAAGTTTTTTTTGAACTGGTACTTTATATACAACAAATCATTGGGACAACATATCCCATGTCAAATAAACGTTCGAAAGCAAGTTTCGAACTTGTGACATCCTGCACCAAAGCTGAATCAATTAACCACTTGGACAAAGGTGCTTGTCAGGAACATGTAAGAAGTTTCTTTATGCTTTGGCAATAAGAGATATCATGCATGTAATATTGTCAATGATACCATAGTTTGTTTGTTTAATTGATACATAGAGCATGTATCAAATCCAAATTGATATCACTAGATGGTTGTTTGAGGTGTTCATGTGTATTTATGAAATACCAGAGAATTGTTTACAAAAACAACAAACTCCTTATGAAGGAGTATTCAGACTAAAAATTTCACAAGTGATATTGAGTATAATACGTCAGTAATAAATTCAAGTTAAGAATTTTTGAGTTGGAAATGTTCCAAATGAAAGACAATGGTTGATTCAATGAAAAAGACTAAGTACATCATCTTGAATAGTGCCATAATAAAAGCAATGTATATGAATATAAGTGCATAAATTTATTACTGAGCTAAGGTTGATTCCAAATGTTGAGAATCCTATACCATTGTTATATCATAATAATGTTATGATATGGTACATAACAAGACTTAGAGCTAATTATTAGTCGAAAACATATTACAAAATATTTCACATGATAAAGGTAGTTTATCAGCACTGGAGAAAGTTGATGGACACAACGAAAGGTGAAATACAATAGCGTACTCATTCTTTTGAGGGACTAACCTAATTGGTTTTCTCAAAACCGATTGGTGAATTTGGAATGAGATTGCATAATTGACCCTAAGTGCAAGTGGTGGATTGATAAAGTTAGGGGTAAGCCCTAGGGACAATTACATATTTTGTTACATATATCTAATTCGATAGCCAGTCTTGTTCAAAATAAAACGTGTTTTCTTTCTATTATATATTTGATATAATATTTTATGTATTAATTAATTAATTTAGTTAAAAGTATATATAACAGAAAATCTATAAATGGTATGTTTTGTGATAATAGTTACAAAGTGTTGTAACTGTGAGTAATTTATCACAATGTAAATAAGTACGTCATTTTTCCTAGTCAAGATGAATCGAGACTGAATATCGATATATCCATTAAGACTAGGGTATGTAACGTTCTTTAAATTTTGATCAATGTATTACTTATGGCTATTGGGGAGACCAAGGGGTTATGTACTGATAGTTATTGGGTAACCATTAGAATAACTCACTCGATAGTTTTATGTTGGTCAATATAAATAAGGTCAAACAGAAAATATTGATGTGGTTAATTTACACAGTTCTCTCAACTTGAGAATATTATTAATCTTTAACATGGAAGCTCCACTTTGATTATAATTAAATCATGACATGACGTATATTGAATGACTATAGTTGGATCGAGCAAAAGCATTGGAAGTGAAACGCTATCCATGAGAAGATTCATCTCCTTAGTTATATGAAATTAGTATCATGGTCAACTGATGTCAAATCAAAATGAAAATCTCTGGCCAGAGCATTTTGGTTAATAATATTGTTAGTATTAAACAAGGACTTTGTGTTTGGATTATAAAGTTAAACATGGACTGTACTGGAATTTTGACCAGTACCAAATTCCACAAATCCAACGTGATATAGTTTTGGCGAAGAGAATTGGTGTAAATAATTGTCACTAATGGGTAATGCTTATAATAAATAGGTTTTTCTAAAAAAGATGAGTAATTGATAAACTCATCCAAAATGTCACATCACTAGCTAAGGTGATGTATGTGAACGTTAATATTTGAATTGTTAAATATTAATCGCTGAATGAATTTACTCATTTAAGTCACACAACCAAAATGATGGATATTCTGAATCAACCACATGATTTAGTTAATTTTTAATAGTTAAAAATTAATTAATTTAAGAAATATTAATTATGATTATCATTTTTTAATTTATTGGATGTCATTGGAATTTAGCAAGGTGCGTATATGAAAGTTATGAATGCACGTATCGATATATATTATCGGTAGAATGTTTAAATTCGATTTAAACAAAATAAATACTAAAATGGATTTTAAATAAATCAAACTAATTTATATTTGTGAAATATTAATTAATGAAAAATATTTCTTATTTAATTTTCTTGATTTCCATTAGTATTTAATAATGTGCATATATAAAAGGTTATATACACACACATCGACCTACGATATCGATGAGAAATTTAAATTAGGTTTAGATGGAAATATTACTAATTGGATTTTGAAATCTTTTAGACCACATCCCTATATGATAGGTGGCTATGATGTAGAGAAGAGGAGGAGTTTTTAAAATAGAAATGAAAGGCCAATCTTAATTAAAGGAGAGAAATAAACCATATATTGATTACGCATTTATTTCCTCCTTTAATGAGATTTATGTACCTCATTTTTTTCTTACTCCTCATAAAAACTTCAAGCCAGAAAATTTAATGGCAGAAAAGGCTTCCAAACACTAAAATTTTATCAAGTAATATTAAATAAAATTGGGTGGCTGTCTCTTGATTGTTGCAGATCCATAATGTGATCAATCGGATCTTGGAATTGTTCTATTATTCAAGGTGTTATTATAGGCTTCATCCTAAGGTAATTATATATATATACACACACACACACATATATATATACATACATACACACACACACACACATATATATACATATATATAATATTTGATATTTAAATATCTTCTAATTTGTTTGTATCCCCTTAATTCTCTATCTCTCCTCTCTTTTCATATATGTGAATTTAAATTTTGATTTGTACATCTTATTTCCATTATTTGAATCAACTGTAAATTCCTGTCATGTTAAAACATAGAACTTTTGCTTTGTTCACTGCTATTTTGTCATGAGTAATAATATTTCATTTTCTCTATTCTATATGATTATTTATTATGTTAATTTAACCTAGATCTGGACCCTCTTAGTTTTATTTTCTTTGTCTTATATGATTATTCATCCAATTTGTTTATTCTATATCTGGATCTTCTTATCACGAATCTATATATGTCTATGTCGTCTAACTTTGTTTTTGTTTAAAAAAAACTTGAACAAAATTGAAATTTGAATTTTTCTTGTTCTTATTTATGCTTTCATATCAAAAGATTTAATTTGAAAATTTAAGCATAAGTTCTATGTAAATAAAACCTAGTAATAATTGCATTAATCAATATTTGTCATCAATTTAGTATGATGATTTAATTGATACGTTTAAAATCTCTAAAATAAACTCTGCGGATTAAAAGAAAATGGGAAACATTAAATAATGATCTATTCCATGCTTTACAATTGCATCCAATTTGTTATTAAATCTTTGTTTAAAAGGAAGCATTCTTTTTCACAAACCCTTCTTGTTGTTTATCTTGTTTCAAACTTATTTCGATTGTATGTGTCCCTAAGTTTACATAATTATATAATATCTATTGTGTGTCTGTGTATATTTATATTTAACCTAAGATTTCAAAAGGTTTTCTGTATAATATATAATAGGAAAGTTTCAAACTACTTTAATTAATCTTAACATTCTTTGATTTACTACTTGTAATATAAATGAAATCTATTTTATTTGAATTGCTATGCAAAATTTTGTATTATGTATGTATATATATATATACATTTATACATGTAAATATGTATATATTCATACATAGATATGTATATAGTAAAAAAAAACTTTTCATGTTTAGGATGACCAAGTCATATATAGAGGGGGAATGTGTTTGTTGGGGTGTAAATCTCAACACTTAAACAACGTTCACATTAACTTTGTACATTTTTATATATTGCACTTTCACTATAGACATGGGTGCATTTGATGTGCTCATAATCATACGCTAATTAAAATTAAATTAAAATGCGTTTAAATGGTTGTAATAATATAAATAACTTTTCAAAAAAAAGTTTAGAAAAGTTCTAAATAAGTTTAGACCACATAGGCCTAATAAAGATTTTTTTTTAATTTCACCCAATTCTTCCACTATGGGCTATCCCGGTAACAATAGGGAATAGCCAACAGGGTCGGCGCAGTTGGTTGATGGTCCGGACTGCGTGATCGAAGGTCACGAGTTCGAGCCTCGAAACTGACAACCCTGTAACAAGTACCCGAAATATGTGTTTGGCAGACACATACTTACCTAGAGTTTACAAGCGAAGCTTGGTTCTCTAGGTAATTCAAAAAAAAAAAAAACAATAGTGAATAGATTAAAATTCATGCTAATTCTTTTCATTTACCATGGGTTGTAGTAGGAGACTTTATTGTGATCCTATACGGTCAAGACAAAATTAACAATGGTGACTATTACATATCTTCAGATGTAGATTTTGTACAATATATTAGAATTATAGACTTACTTGAACCACTAAATTTAGGGAATTACTACACTTGGCTGTGGGTACGAATATGTCTGTACATAGTAAGATTGATAAAGTTTTCATTTGTAGAGCTTGCCTCGATAATTTTTCCTATTTCTTGGCCTATTTTGCTAACTAATCTACGAGCGACCACACACTGATATTTTTCAACTTTGCGGCCCAACGATGATTAGAAAGGGTATTACTTTCAAATATAATAAATCATAGCACTATAAAAAGGATTTCCATGACATAAATCTATTTGGAAAGAAATTTGTGTCAAAAACCCTTTATTTCAGCTCATTTCAAAGCTGTAAAAAAGGAATGCTTGAGAAAATAAAGCAAAACTAGTAATTCTAAGGAAAAATATGCAAATTTGCTTGATAGAGTTGGGGGTATGCCCTAGGGGCAATTATGTAAATTTCTACATATATCTAACATGTCAATCAATCTAGTTTGAAATAAAATGCCTTTTTTTATTATATACTTGATCTAATGCGTTATATTGATTAATTAATTTAATTAAATGTACATTTAATAGAAAATCCCTAAATGGTATGTTTTGTTGTAGGAGTTAAAATGCGTTGTAACCACAAGTGATTTGTCATAATAAAATAAACACGTTTTAAATATTCCTAGTCAAGATGTATCGAGAATGAATATCGATGCATCGTTTGAGACTAGAGTACGTAATGATCTTCAAATGTTGGGTAGTATGTTACTCATAAATGCTGGGGCATGAAGGAGTTACATACTAATAGTTATTGAATAATTATGGAATGATACACTCGATAGTTTACTACTGGTTAGTATAACTAAGGAAAAGCAAAAAATATCGATGTGACAATGTCACATAATTCCTTCAACTTAAGAATACCATTGAGCTTTAATATGGAAACTCCGCTTTGATTATGGTCAAATCATGGCTTGGCGTCCATCGAATGACTATTATTGGGTCGAGTGGAAACATTGGAAATGAAACACTATTCAAGAGAGGATTCGTCTCCTTAATTATTTAAGGTTAGTGTAACAAACAACTCAAAATCTAAGTTCTAGCCAGACCAATTCGATTAATAATAGTTGTTATTGTTAAACTAAGGACTTTGCATTTGGACTGTAAGTTGAATATGGACGATATTGGAATTTTGACCATTACCAAATTCCATAAGTCTGAAGTGATATAGTGCTGACGAAGATAATTGGTATACATAATCCTCACTATTAGGTAACGGTTAACAAAAGAAAACTAGATTTACTGAAACCAAGCAAACGATAAATTTAGATAAAATGTCATACCATCCGCTAAATTACATATGAACATTAATATTCAAATTATTTGATATTAATCACTGATCAAATTTACACATGAGAGTCACATAATCGAAACGATGAATATTCCTCTTATCACCTGATTTAATTAATTTGTAATTATTATAAATTAATTAAATTAATTAACATTTATGAAATATTAATTACAAAATTTTGTGTCTGATGTGTTAAAAATGTTAAATGATACGAATTTTGACCAGCAAACCCTATTTAAACTTAAAAGAAATACAAGCTCAGATCACATTAAATTCTTCAATTCGCTCGTCGAAAGTAAAGCATTTCGAGAGCCAGCAACTCTAGAACCGAGAATTTGATTCAAGGGACCATTTTATCATTTAAAACTGAGATCTCTAAGCCTTGGTGAATGGTATTTAACATGTTTACTAATTCATTATATATTATTATCTATTATTGTAATATATTGTATGGTATTAGACTATATTACGAATCTAGCGTATTGTTATTCTGTCACACATTAAATGGTTGAATGTATTAGTGCATCTAAATATATGTTAATTAAAAAAAATTATATTCTCACTAGCACTAAATTCATGGCCTAAAATAAAAAATTATTTTTTAATTAAATAATATTATGTATATGATTTTATTAATTAATATATTATATCTTAAAGAATATGATAATCATTTTAAAATTTATAAAATTTGGTTTTGTATAATATTAATTCGATATCAATGAATGTTCAATTTTAATATATTTTATATTTATTTTACATTTTTTTAATGATATAGCTATTTATTTAACTAGGAATTGATTATATGTATATGTATTTAATATAGTTTGAAATTAATTATAAAATTTTACATAAAAATATTACATAAATTTCAGATCTCATAAATGATTTTTATAATTTTAATTAATTTAACTAAATTGGTTTTCAAATTATTTTATAATTGATTAACTAAAAATTATTTTGAAATCCAAAGAAATTAAAAAAAATTGTTCTACCATGAGCTTAAAGTCAGGAATTATCAATATATGTATGTATGTATATGTATATATGTGCACATGTATGTGTGTGTTTATAAATATTAAAAAAATTATACACAACTTTGCTGCAACAATTCAAATAGAAATAAATAAATTTGTGTATATTAATCATTAAATGAATTGTTATTTAATATAAATAAACATTTGTTCAAATATATTTTAAAATATTATGTAAAAATTATTATAATTATTATTTCTACATATTTGTATATATTTAATTATATTTTACAGAAGTATATTTTTACACACACATACAGATATATATATATATATATATATATATGTATGTATGTATGTATGTATGTATGTATGTATGTATGTATGTATGTATGTATAATTTTCGATGCACGTGCGTGTGCACATTTCCTTTGCAATGTATGTTCCAATACCTATACACGGGCATGTTAAACTATGCATACTTTATTATGTTTAATGTGCATGTACACACATATGTGTATATGATACATATATTCAAATATAGTACAAAGTAATATAAACTAACTTTATTAATAAAATTAAATAAAAAATGATTTTATTTAAAAGATAGAAATTTTCTTAATAAATAAGATTTTATAGGCCCAATAAAGATCCAAAATAGTTATAAAAAAATTAAATTCACTCATTTCTTCCACGGCGTGCTGGTCCAGTTCCTGTAATGGTATCGAAACCCAAAAGCCTATGCAGTCTAAATTAATCATATTAAGGATAACTAATTAAGCAAAAACCCAGTTCGTAGGATGTCTAAGAAAGGAGTAGCTAGGATGGATTGTTGGTTAATCAAGTACCATGTCTTTATTGCTTACTGGCTTGGCCCGAATAGTTATGTGAGCACAAAGATTACCCTTAATTGAAAATTCCCAATTTGAATTTGGCCTTAGGCTAATTTTAAAATTATTTTGAACTTAAAAATAAAAGTACAAAATTTAAATAAGAAAAATATTATAAATGTTATAATATGTATTTTCAAATATTTTTTAAAATTAAAATAAAAGTTTTATATTTAAAAGTTAAATTTAAAATAAAATACAAATGATAAATTTTATAATGTAAATTACAAATTATTTGAAAATGTTATAAAATTAATTTTGAAAATACTATTTATTAATAAAATAGATGAAGTAATTAAATAAGCTAACTAATCAAATATACATATACATGTCTAATATATATAATGATATATGTTATGTTGGCTTGGATTGTTTAAGACAATATGAATATATATGTGTGTATAAAAGAATTTTCAAAATTAATAAAAGTTAAATATATTTTTTTGATTAAGAAAATTAAGTAAATCGTTAATTAATAAATTAAAATACATATATACATATACATATACATATATAAGATATATATGTATTACTATAAAAATTATAGTATATATATTCCATATAATATTTTATAAATAGATAATATAATAATTAATTAAGTGTTAATTAGTTAGATTAATTAATAATATTTATTAATATAATGTTATACATAAAATATTAAATAAGTTTAATAATATATAAAAGTTATATTATAATAATACTTATATAATATAAATGTATAAACTAAAGGTGAAACAATATGAAACCCAGTTGTACTTAAGGAATAAATGCATACGTATAGTATGTATACTATGATTTCTGATGCGTCCGACACTTGAATCACGAGGGTATTTCAGAAGAAATACATTATTCCATAAGTCGATATTACTCAATTAGATATATTAAAGATTATGAATCTTTAGTATAAATATTGTCCTTTCCCATTTATATATTAATAAATTACTTGCATGCTCACTGGTTATTGGGCAAACTTAAGTTAGAGATTTGATGCGTAGTATTATTAATATATTGCATAGATGAGGTAAGATAACTGTATGTATCTGTTATGCAAATTCAAGGTACATATAATATACTTCGGCCGTCGCGAAATGGTATGTACTGGTGAATAATCATTCAATTTGTTGAGCAAACTCAAGGTTAAAATAAGATTAGGACAACGAACCATAGGTTAGGAGTTGTATATGATACAATGGATAAGGAGTTATCCATCATTTGTGGGTTATGACTTTTTAAGTAAGCTCAAGGATGAAATCCCAAGACAGACGACTTCTAACACCCACTAGTGAAGTCGAAATACTTTTATATTTCATCTTAGGGTTTGGAGAAACATAAAAGACCAATGAGAGTGTTATTAGAAAAATGAAATGGTAACATTTAAGTTTATTGATATTGTAAGATCATCTAGTATATAAAGTTATAATAATCTATATTGATAAATTGTGCAATAAATATAATTGATAAAATATTTACCAATCAAAATATATAAATGAACTAAATTAATATTGACAAATCGAAATATAAAGTATACATATAATAATATTTTTGCATGTTATTGTTTCAATACCCATGCAATTTCCAAATTTTGCTGCTAAATACATTGGTAATTGGCCATTTACCATTTTATTTGTTCAAGATTGTATATTGTCTTTTATGAGTTTCAAACTCTAGAAACGGTACTTGAATATGGTTGCTTGATCTGTATTCAATCACATATGAATGTTATATGGTGAACGATCACACTTCGTAATGTATGAAATCTCAATGAAATCGGTTCACTTGAAATAAGCAAATTGACCATAGTGTTAGATCATGCATTCAATATAATCGATTACAACCATGATCTTATTGTATTAAATGTAACACTAGACCAAAGACCACAATATAAAACTAAGAATTCGATCTATAAAATGTCAGTTGGATCAGTTTAGTAAAGTGCAACATTTGATAACCTTAAATGTCAAGCATGTTGAGGATGATTTAGTGCACTTTTTCAAAGAGTTCGTTATGATATTGTAGTTAGGATTTCCTTTGAATTGTTTGAACATGTAGAAAAGAAATCTAATGTATAAGTATGAATGTAACATGAGGTACAGTTAGGATGAAAAGAGTGAATGGTCACTTTTGCTTCATAAAGAAACATCAAAAACAAGAATTGTAAAATAACAGTTGACACTTAATAGTAGAAAAGAAATATTATTTCTATTTCAAAGTGTATTTTCATATAGAAAATATGAGAATTATTTCATTGATTTTAAGATATTTGAGTTGAAAGTTCTCGGTTGTAAACCAGTTATAGTAAATGATATAAATAGCCTATATTAAGTGGTTGAATGGAGCTTTTTATTTCATATGATATTATACTAATAGCAGAAACCGTTGGAGCATGCCATAAGGCACTTGTTGATCGCATCAAGTTATGAATTATTTCCATAAACATACCAAACATTATTTATGAAATAAAGACTATTTTTCAATGTTAATTAAAAAATAGACATAGTTTTGTTTCAATATAAATATTACGAATATTCGCTATAAAATAAAACTATAACTACATTGGAAAATACAAAAGTATCTAAATTTATTTGTAATTATTGTGAAATTATAGACTAAACCACAGTTTGGAGAAATAATTCTTAGATTATATGATTATTAATCATATGATACTAGTCAATTATATCTCAAACAATTAAGGCTAAAGCACCCATTTAGTGGGAGCATAATAAGAGTCGATGACCTCTTCATATTGACACATATAGATGTATGCAATCACAAGTCTATTAATACCAAAATGGTTCCACATACTTCATTATATTCACTGATGAGTTATAACCGACATGGACATGTGTATTTGATACACATGTAGTGTAACAATTCGCCCCTAAACGGGTCTAATTTTTGACTTATAAAAGGCCCATCGAACATTAGACCCATTCCAAAGTTGGTCGTTGGTTGGTAAAGTTTAACAAAACACAGAGCTATACATCTACACGTGCAGAATCTCATGGCGCAAGGTAAAATATAATATCAGAAACAATACCTATTTTATAAAATCTCAAGTCTCAGAAAAACATAACATAATACAAAAGACATCCCCAAATATTTGTAGCGCAATATCTCGAAATACAACATCATCATGTTTAAATGGGTACATCAAAAATATAAGAACGTGAGTAAATAAGTAAATAACTGCCATAAGGCTACATCTTCGCCTTCATCTCCTAAAGTCTACATCGACTTCTCTAACTTGTGTTATAATGAGGAGGAAGTTAGAACAACAATGTTTGTGAATAAAAATCTCGAGTCTGTCCACATTAATACCTGAACAATATAATTTAGATAAAAATATGTCTTACTTATCCTAACTATGTTTCTTATAAATAACATCAACTGTA
Source organism: Allium cepa (assembly GCA_030765085.1). Taxonomy (NCBI): domain Eukaryota; kingdom Viridiplantae; phylum Streptophyta; class Magnoliopsida; order Asparagales; family Amaryllidaceae; genus Allium; species Allium cepa. The sequence continues at coordinate 952,612,105 of CM060932.1, forward strand.
GGCCCGAAAGCTTTCCTAGTCTAATCCTATAACTTACACTTTTTAACTAATCTCAATAGCTTACTTTCAATTGTAGGCCCGAGGTCATTCCTAGTCCCATGCATCTACCGTCTATCATATCCTAACAATGCGAGTGAAAGTACTCAGGCCACGTAATACCTTTTTAATTGGAATTAGGCAGACACTGACCATTTAATAGCTATATCTTAGGCAGGTACCTGCGATTTAATTCCTAACCAAAGGCGGACTCCTCACTAGTACAATCTAGCTGACATCACACTAAATCTCATCAGTCCACTTAATACTTCTTTTGGAAAAGGCAGATCCTACAATAGCTACTTAATACCTCAAACCCGAAGTGAACCCTTCTCGAGATTATCATCTACCGTGCCTAAATGCGATCCCCGACCATTTAATACTTTTTAAAAGAGGCAGACACTACAACAGCCACTTACTACCCCCTGATTCCAATGCAAGGTCCTATGTATTATGACCTGTAACCCAACTATGACGTCTCATATTAGTCCGACTATTCGTAGGCATTTGTAGCCAAATTAACTGGGTAGACTTACTCTACAGTTTTGGGACAAACCTTGCATCCTCCATAGGTACTTATTATAAATGATGTCTCACATTAGCCCTAAAGTCACACTATTAGTAGCCAAATTAGCTGGTCAAATTTCTGTGTGATTTTGACTTACCTCACATTCCTAGAACTCAGTCGTAATTTACACTCTCCTAACCATACTAACATATGCCTCATCGTATTCTACTAAGGCTATAAAGAAAGATTCTTCATTCTACCACTAATTTCTTCAATCCTAGGAGGTTTTAATGATAATAACTACCACATTTATTACATTATTAATACTAATTATATGTTATTTGTATGCTTGTGTGTGTGTATATATATCTAATATATTCCTAGGCATACAAAGATTTCGCCCTATATTAATCATTAAATGTCAAAACTTCAGTTTTATACAAGTTTAACGCAGAACATACAATTTCTCCAATATCCTTATCCTAAATAACATTGTATAAGCTAATGGAATAGTTACCATACTTATTTTATGTCAGAATAGTAGAACCAACATTAATAGAATTTATAATTCAATCTTTTACACTTTATTCAACTTTCACATATAACATGGAAAATGGATTGTTTGGACCAAAAATGGCATAAACACCCAGATGTTAAAGTAAAGAATAAAAAGTGAAGAATTAAATTAAAAAATGAATAAGAAAGTGCACGTGATAGTTTATAGTGGTTTGGCAAATCAAGGTCGACGTCCACTTTATAATCTTATTGCTTACATTCTGACTTGAAGATAGAAGTTCTTATGGGTCGTACAACTCCGACGCTTAGTTACAAGAATTAAAGATGATAAGAATAAGAACCAAAAGATCCTAAAAAATGAGCCATGCCTTTCTATTTATATAGGAAGGGGTCTAAAATCTCATATAAAATATCTCCAGTTCATTCTCCACAATTTAGACTATTTCCCCTTGAAAATAGACTACCACCTCATCATATTGTATGAGTTAGTATGACTCCAAGTGGATGGGTTGGTACCGACCCATAATATCGCTAAACTGTTTGCCTTCAACTTTTCATGTTGGATCACCTTATGGTTAGCTTCGTGACTCCGTAGATGTTTGCATCAATAATAACTTGTTTCTATGTCCAAATGATGGGTAGATGGAAGAACAAAACTACCAATTAAATTGTTCATGGAGATCAATAGAGAGTTGCATTGGATCAATAAAATAACACTTTTGATAAACTTCTAACATCAACTAGGGCATGTAAGCAGAAGGTGGAATCCACCTGTAGAGGAAATAGGATCGGTACCGGCCCATGGATAGGGGTCGGTACCGACCCCTAAATTTAGTGACTTTGTGGTTGTCTGTGCTTGATTTGTTTTCACATTGGTCTTGTGATTTTGTCGGTGTTTGGTTTCTAGACTCTTGGGTTATTCCCTTAAGCTTCCTACCTTGATAACTCCATGTTTGGCTAGTCCAATCCGTCTGATTATTGTTTGGTCAAGGGTTGGATAATACTTACCCACCAAAGTACATCTTGTTTCAAACATGATATATTTTGAATCGAGATAAGCCAGGATTGCTGCAAAGGACTCCATTTTGTATTCCGAATGGTCGTTATCCTTCATGTGAATTGTTTCTTATGAAAAGTTATGCCTATAGTTATTCGTCATGACTTTCCGTCAGCATCCTGGGATTACAAATCTGGAGTATGATCTAGTCATCTATCATTCCAAGCTCCATGATCTATACTGGGTCCTTTCATGGATTTTCCAGGTTTGAATTTGATTCCCTTTAACTCGAGTTGTCTAGTTGGATATGTATATGTACATACTTTCATGTGCACATTCTCGGACAAGTCGTGGGCACACACCTACATATACATATTATTATTTTTATTTGTTTTGTTTTTTTAGGACTGGTATCGACCCCTAGATCTTGGGTCGGCACCGACTTGAGGCTTGGGAGATTTCCTAAGTTTCGTGGTAGATACATGCAGACCTATGGTTTAAAAACCCTAATCCAACATCTTTCCCTTCACTTTTATGTTGCCACTTGAAACTTGTGCTCATTTATTTAAACAATCGACCTCCAAACCAAGCTTTCCTGGTGCCTCAGCCTAGGATTGCCACTGCCTATCAACTGCCGACTCTATCTCTAACCCCTAAAACCTTGACGCTACAACCCAAACCTTCTCCGAACCAATCTTTTTTGATCCATGCTTTGAAGATTGAACTGATCCAACCCTAAATCAAACATATGTAGGTGTCAGACCTTGATGAGGACATGGACATGGATGGAGTCGTTGATGGTTGTGGAAGAAGTCGATATTAAAGGCCGTGGTTTGGGAAATGGTACAGGTGGAGGAACAAGAAGGGTGGAATCTTCTTCAAGTGTTAGGATTGTGCAACTTCAACACTTAAGCAAATTTCTAAATTTTTAGTTCTCATGATAATCCTTCCTTGGGAATTAATGACATCTTCTTGGTCTTGAACCCTTTACAAAGCATGGCCAATGATGTTAAACTTGTTGTAATGGTCAACGATGATGGTCACTTCGAGTGATATCCAAAGAATAAAATGAATAATTAAATAATATTAGAAATTCGAACTGCACAACACTGCATGACATTGCACTAGGATCCACTTTAACATGGTGGGTACATCTTGATATTAATCTAATGTTGATTATCTGTCGAGTTTTTATAGAAATGGATCAGACACGTTCCAAATGTCTTGTCGCACAAGCCGTAGGTACATCCACTTCAAGAAACATCGAATTCGATATAGAGTCGAGTTTAAATACGACTGCACATACTCAATAGACTTTGGTAGAGCATGCACATCATCTTGGAAATCCACAAATGGAATAGTAAGTTTTGGAGAATCTAGTAGACACAGTAGATGAGCTAGAAGTAGATCCCGCACCTGACACTCTTGAGGATGTCGTAATTTTGAACGATTTTTTTGATTCTGTTGCCTCTAAAATTAACGAAGGATCTCTTCGAAGAATTTTCAACAAATACAGAGTTTCATTCGACGACATACTGATTCCATCTTGAGATCAAAGAGCTCATAATCCCTCAAAGGGTTATATTGCATGCAACAGATACATGTGCTTGGCGGGCTACGTCGTGCCGTTCATTTAGTTCATCCGGTGAGTTCTGAACTTCATGCAATTAGCTCCAACACAGTTGCATCCAAACAACTACGCTTTCCTCCAAGGCAAATACATCGTCTTCAATGAACACTTACACTGAGCGCCTAGAGATGAGGAGATTTGACATATATACAACTTCAAGAGCCGAAAAGAAAGTCCATCCTTAATCTATCTAGAACTGATCAGGGGTTGTAAAGTAGTCTCCAGCACATGGAACAAGTCGATCTATTTCAAATATGAGTGTTTCTATGTCCACCTGGGTTCACATGTAGATGGAAATCTAGATGTAAGTTCATTCCATGTGCATTATATAAATTTATTTAATAGTCCATAGGCTTAACTCACATTTTATTGTATTGTCCAAATATTCCATCGGGACCCAGTGGCGCAGTGCTTTTAGATGTTGTGAATGTTCTTATGGCCGTTCCGTTAGAAGATCGAGATATCAGAGCTCAACTATCGAACAAGAGTCTTCTTACCTATGGTTTGTTAGAAGCAGATAGCAGTACTGGTATAGCCCAAGTGGTTGCCAGTGATGACAACAGTGATGATGATGATGAAGATCATGACAACTTGCCTGAAGGAGGTAATATTAGTCCAAATATGCCCCCAATCCAAAGTCTCAAGGCTGGAGTTGAAGAAAATGTTAAGCAAGTACAAGAATATGCCGAGGTAAGCAGATAGTGGGTGAAAGTGGTGAGGCTGGCTAAGGTTAGGCCATGAGTCTCAGACTGAGCAATCCAAAGACGGTGTTTTTGCATTAGCTTGGCTTTTTATTTGCCTTGGCTTGCGTTGTTTTTGCATTGGCTTTGTGATTTTATCGATATTTGGTTTCTGGACTCTTAGGTTATCCTTCTAGGCTTCCTGCCTTAATAACTCCAAGTTCGACTCGCCCAATCTGTCCGAATCTTATCTAGTCAAACGACAGGATAACACTTGCCCTCCAAGATATATCTCATTTCAAATGTGCTTTGAATAGTTACAAGCTGGGACTGGTGCGAAGGACTCCACTCTATGTTCAGAGTGGTCATTATCCTTCATGTGAATTATTTATTGTGAAAAGTTATGCCAGTCCTACATAATTTGGTTCCTTTGATATTGGTAGCATTAGTTTAGAGGGTATCGACTCTCCTATTCGCTTTGATTGTAATGCCTCACTTCGAGAACCACATTAGCAAAGAGTATTACAAGGTAATACCGTCTGCTAATGCGGAGAATAGAGCTAGTTAGATGCAACCATCTGTAGCCTTGTCTTAACTATCTACTGAGTACATCGATAAATGTGGCATATTTTTTTTCATGTGGATCAACATATCCAATAGATACTTAATAAAAAACTATAATGGCTATAAGATCTAACAGAACAAAATATAACAACTCAAAAGTAAAACATCATAGAACAGCAGAATGATATACATATGTCTAAATACAAATACATCTCCGATACAAATCCAAAATGATACAACTAAGTGGTATTAAGGATACCATCCCTACCAGTATGGGAGAGATCACTCCCATAAGCAAAGCTCCAGCTCATAGTCTGTTGGACGGACACTTGGAAACTTACATATATGTGCACTTCATGCCAATGCATCACACTTGACTTGTCTCCTCATTTATTGGATCTAACTTCTTCTCGTTTCATTTGCAGGATCCATGAAGAAAAGAAAATATATACTCAAGGGTAATACAACTCGATGGCGGAAATTCTATCTAAGTGTACCATCGAGGAAGCATCGGGACTCAGACTCCAGCCATAGATCTGATCGTTATAGAGGTAGTCAAGATAAGGATGACAGAGACAGAGATAGCCATAGCAGAGATTACCTATTATGCGACCCCGGCTCCAGGTATCGCCCTAGGTATCCTCCTCCAAATGACTTGGATAAGCATCCAGATCGTCACGATGACATCCCACCAGGTGGCATATCTCGTGATACGCCTCTAGCTTCTGTTCCTACTCAGCAGTTAACCTTAGCCCATCGCAGTCGATCCTCCGACTGTAGGCACTAAAAGAGTGGTTCTAGGACTTCTCACCACAAACCTGACAAAGAAACTACTGAAGCTTGATCGTCTTTGTAGAGCAATAACTTGCCGCTAGCACGTGAATGGCTAAAGTAAAGGAGAAATTTCCAAATATCTACTTTGATGGGCTTAAGTTTGTGCCCAACTTGAAAATAATTCCATCTGACATCCAAGATATGGCTATTGCTTATGTGACTAATGTTCATAATCGATTCAATGAATGGTCACGAGTAGTTGAAAAAATCTCTAAGGTCTCAAGGGAAATGAAGCTCGAAATCGAAAATCAGGGAAATCAAAAATCAGAAACTCATCGAGGCAAACAAAAGGATCATATCTCATCTTGATGTTGAGGTTGAAAAACTGAGGAAATCTCAAACCGAAGCTAAGAAGAAGCCTGAGGATGCCATGAAGACACCGAAGATGAGAGAACCAAGCATCAAGATGAGATGGAGAGAAAGCGTTCCATCGGAAGCATGGTCTGCTTATAGAGAGAGATACAGTAAAGAGAAGCACAGCTGAACCAAAGACCATGCTTGATCTCAAAACAAAGGAAAAGAAGGAGGCTTTTCAACAGGCTTATTATTACTGCATCGAGCTTCTTAATGCTAAGGAAGAGAGGGACAAGGTAGTCGAATGTGCTAAAGATGTAGACTGTCAATACGGAAGTTGTGGCCATAGAGAAATAGATGATGGATAGGTTTGAATCAGGGCTCATCAAATACAACGCCAATGTTCTCAAGTTCTGTAATGCGGAATGGCTTGGTGATGATTATCCTAGGATTTTAGGCCTGTCTTAGTAACATATTATCTCGAAGGAGAATGCATTCTCGAATGGTGGTGGGGTGGACCTTGCCAAGTTGGAGAAGGAGGTACTGATAAATGACGAGCGTAGTGTGTTGAGAAAAGGCGAGCTCATACTTCATCCGAAGCGAGCAGACACTATATATAAACTTGAGCGAAGGCACAGGATCAATGCCGTATGATGCAACTGCTAGCCAAACACTTCGGTCCCAAGCAGCTCTAGATTCATCCTCTGATCCAAGGTATGATCCAGAGAATCCCCAAATGCTAGAGTTAGCTCTCAGCCTTGCGACGATTGATGGGATTTCACTTCCTAGGGTGTGGAATAACAAGAACCTACGACGCTATTTCACTTAGAAATAAGTTGATAAAAGCTATGTATAAGACATAATGGTCATTTCCCATCTTTTAGGGAATAAAATGGCTTTTTGAGACCAAAACTATATCTCTCCATTACTTAAGAGTAGTGACTAGACCCATGATCTTACATCTTCCACCCAGTATATTTCTCGCCACTACTCTTCGAAGGATCATCTCGTGCAGTGAATTCAGCTATGAAATCCACCAAAGCTTGACCCTGAAATGCTCTTCGAGGGTGATAGGTCATGTCATATTGACCCAATTCAATATTCCATTTCAACATCCTTCCAGAAGTTTTAGATTGCTACAAGACTTGTAATAATGGCCGGTCAGTGAGAACTTTGATCGGATGAACCAGAAAGTAAGGGTGGAGCTTTCTTAAATCGATCAACAGCCAGTATGCGAGCTTCTCCAGCCTTGGGTAATTTTTTCTACTCCCGCCAATTACTTACCGATATAATAGACCGCTTACTATATGTGGAAATCCCCTCATACGAGTGCGGCACTCAAAGCCTGCACTAACACTACTATGTATATAAACAAGTCCTCATCATCCAACAGCTTCGCGAGGATGAGGGTCTCTCTAAGTGATCCACCAGAGCTTGGAATCTGTCTTTAGACCATGATTCCACTCAAAATTCCTTTTCCTTTCTTAATGACATCAAAGAAAGGAATGCATTTTTCCATAGCTTTGGAGGTGAACCGATTCAGGGTGGCGACCTTCTAATTCAAGCTTTCAGGATTGGCTCATCTTTAGAGCCTCAATCTTTCTCAATGCCTCGATCTTTGCAGGATTGGCTTCAATCCGTTGGGAGTTCACAATGAATCCCAAGAATTTCCCTGATGAAATTCCAAAAAAGAATTTCAAGGGATTGAGCATCATCCCATAATTTCGAAGGACGCCAAACATCTCTGCCGGATCATCAACATGGTTCTCCAAATGCCGTGACTTCACAAGCATGTCATCCACATTGACCTCCATCGAACGTCTAATTTGATATTTAAACATCTAGGTTATAAGCCACTGTAAGTTTCCCCTATATTCTTAAATCTAAAGGGCATGACTATATAGTGTTGAATATGCGCTTATATGATTTTTGTTTGATGATAATAAACATATATACATTCGTTTAAATGTATTTGTTAATATACTATTTATTTTCACAGATTAAATAAATATTTGCTGAATAAAATAAATAACACAGATTTTAAATTCAAACGAATATTTTATTCAAACAAATATTTATTACAATTTTGAATAATACAATTTCAAGCTCTCACTATACTATACAACTTTGATTACAATTACATCACATTTCACATTTACATATTCACCTCACTACATATCACTCACACTCGTATTTTTATCTACAACTGCATTCCAGTTTGAATCCAGCATCTGAGCAATCTGCAAAAATATTCACTAACGCAGTAAAATTGAAAAGAAAATATTTTTGCAATATAAATTAAAAGATGATTTTAAAAATATGATTTGCCTCAGTTATTTGGGTTGTTCGTCATAATTTAAATTTGAATTCATCATACACGAACAACTTGTGACATACACAGTGTATCACTGTATATGCCACAAGGCCGTGCACACCGATATACACACTTGATTGAGTTACAGGGACAGGTGAGCACCGGTCAAACCCAAATAAAAATACAGGATTCAACTCAGGTGAAACATGCAATATATCACGACTTCAGCACAAGGTCAAATCCAAATAAAACTGGATTCAACACAGGTGCAGTTCGAATATACAACAGTGCAGATAAACAAATCAAGTTCAAGCAAGTGCCAACAAAGAATCAAAGCTCGACCAATATAATGCAACTATGTTCAAATATGACATGAATGCAATAAAGACCAACTGCCAGCAAATGCACCGAACAAGTTGCCAACATACACTCCAGACCACAACAAAGGCAATGTACGTGAATGAAGTGAAATGGTCGAGCTGTTATAGCAGCCATGCATATCGAATAAAACATGGTCTGCAGCTCAAATCAGTAAGCAACACAGTGGCAGCATGCTTGAAGTTACAATGCAATGCAAACAGCAATGCACTAAGCAATTGAAGCAGTTAAAACATGGAAACAAGAAAACATGAAGCAACTCAACAATCAACATAACGACCAAATGGCCAACATGAAACTGCAAATACCCATGCCCAAACTCATATGCAACAGCAACTCAAAGTTCAGGTCTACAGAATGAAGATGAACTCTACCATGAACACAGGTGCAACTGCAAATGCACACATGAATGCAATGATCAAAGTATGCATGTATACTTATCGACCAGCAGCAACATGGACCACAGCTGTTACTCAACTCAGTGATACAAAAGACAATGCACCAGACAAGACTACACCAGAGGCAACACATGCAACAGAGACCAGGCTACACATTATCAAACTGGAACGAAGTGATGAACCAACAAATGCAACAAACTCAAATGTCCAGTTACAATACAACAAGGCAACAGTGCAGTTGCAACATAGGTGACACAAGTGTTACAAGACAAGATGCAGTGGTACATGACCATCAAGATAAACCAATGAACCAACTGTGCATAAATGAAAGCATGATACAAAGTGAACCAGTGCCAGGTCAAACAGTGTACAACATCAACTACAAATCAAATGCAAGCAGTGGCAAGCTACAGGCCAAACAATCCCAAACTAATCAAAATCAACATCATGTTGTACAATTGAATTTCAAGTTCGACCAAAGTCAACAAGACAAGTCACTGGAATGAACATACCAAATAAACCAACACAGCTGCAGTGGACAGCATCAGTATGCAAGAGAACAAAGACCAAGTGAAGCATCTGTGAAGTTTCTGAAGACTCAAATGAACATACCAAATGCAAACTCAGGTGGTACATGAACACAGTGATGGCCGAGCAACTGATGTATACAAATACACTGATTAAATGCAACACTGGCTGCAAGGATCAACGAATTGGATGAACAAAACTCGAGTGCATCGGTGAAAGTGCAGACCAAATGCAAAATGCAACAGTGAATAGCATGGCAATGTGTCAAAGCATTTGTGTCAAAGCAAACAATGTCGAATACATAAACAAGTGTAGCATCTGTTACAGTAAAAAAAAAAAAAAAAAGGAAAAGTGCAGAGATGAACGCAAATAAGGATGCAGACGTGCCATAGAATCAATGCCATGTAAAGTCGAAAGCAACAGTGGATGAACAAGAAAGGCAACGCAAAAATCATTGACCAAGTTAAAATTCAAAGCCGAGAAAATTCAAACCAAGTCAAGAATTCCAAGCCGTGGTCATCACGTAATGATTCAATACCGTGAATGTTAAGCAACCAAAATATATACGTGAATTGAAGAAGTCAGCAATCATCTCAAACATTCAAGCTAAAATCAACGGCCGAACAAATTAATTGACAAATTCAAATCAATCTATACGAACGCAAAAATAGGAATTGGATTCCTATATAAAACCCTAAATCATCATCGGCATAATCATGGAAGTTCGAATACGAAAATCAAACAGTAACGAAGCAGAAATCACATACCAAATCAAAGTCGAACTCCATCAACTTGAAGTAGCCAGAGAGAGACCAACGAGAATCGATCGAGCAAGGCAACACGTGAACAATCACAAAATCGATCGAAGTAGGATCGGCACTTCAAAAGCCCTAATTGAATCAAAGGGACGAAGCCCTAGATCTGAAAAAGGAGCGGCCATTTTTTTCACGAAGGAAAAAAAAGAGAGAAACGGGTTGAAGTGAACAAGGGGCCGACTTTCTTTTATTAAAAGGCTTTAGTTTATTATTTTAAATAGGGCTTTATTTTACTTAATTTGTTTTTTTGTTTTGTATTTTACTTTTAAACCGTTTATTTTCTAGTCGTGTGACTAGGGTGCAAACTACGGTGTGTAGTTTGGGAATTTGCAACTCGGTAGTTGAGTTGTGGTCAAGATTTTGAGCGTAGAGTTAGATTAGTCAATAGCGGTGTATAGCGAGTTTACGTGTGTAAGCGAGGGACTATCTAATTTCTAGTAGAAACCTTGGGGGCAGCACGTAGGCAGGATTTTGCCGAAGCTGGGTAAATTCTGTGTTGTTCTGTTTTATTCTGTTATTTATATTCTGCGATATCTGTGCTGCTATTCTGTGATCTGAATTGAAATTAATTTATAAGCTTCCGCGATTAATTTTTATAATTAACACTATCACCCTATTCACCCCCCCCCTCTAGGGTGAAATCGATCCTACATATAGTAATGCAAATCGAGGTCAATTATGAAGCTGGTGGGTTCCTGATCAGGGACGTGCATCGGGATTTGGTTGTATATAGAGTACACATCGATGAATGAAAGTATCTCATGTCCAGCTGTTGAATCCATCAACCGGTCGATCCTTGGGAGCGAGAAACTGTCTTTTAGGCATGCCTTATTTAAATTAGAATAGTCGATCAATGTTCTCCACTTTCTGTTCACTTTCCTCACCAAAACAGGGTTAGATACCCACTCCGGGTATAAGGCATCATGGATGAAGCCACTGTCCTTTATCTTATCCACCTCTTATTTAAGTGTAGCGGATCTCTTTAGACCCAGGCTATGGCGTTTCTGTTTCAAAGGAATGCACTTGGGATTTATATTTGATGCATGGATCACTATTCTGGGAAAGATCCCATAAATGTTCGAGTCCATCTAGGAAAACGCATCTAGGTTATCCATGAGAAAACCAGCCAACTCCTTTATCACTCTTATACCGAGCTGCGATACAATCTTTAAGACCCGATTTGGATCATCCTGGCTGACCGGGATAGCTGGTCTCCTATCTTCTGGCTCTTTGCATCAGTCTACGTCATCATAGAATCGACCGGGCTATCTGAGCATGGGCTTAGGCTATAGTTGCTATGTGTCCAAAGCCTTAATGCAGATGGTCCCCTCGACATTTTGTCCTTTCTCCTTTTTGCCTTGCCTCCTTTAGATCAATGATGTAGAATTTGCGATCAGCCACCTGATCTCCCTAGATAATCCCTACGCCATTCTCTATAGGAAACTTCATCGTCAATCACCAAGGAGCTATAGCGGCTCTGAATTTTGCCATGGTTGATCGGTCTAGGAATGCATTGTAGGCTGAGTATATATTCAACACTAAAAAAGGCATGACCCGCACTTGCTTGCGGTCGCCTTTGCCAAGTACCACCGACAATCCAACATAACCTTGGCTTCAATACCATCCCATTGAACCCCGTATTGGATATTTACAAGGTTTCAAGTCCTTTTCTTCCAAAATCATTTGATCATAAACTTTCTTAAATAAGATATTGACTGAACTTCCATAGTCAACCAGCACCTTCCTAACAATTATAGGACTAACCAGGGTTGTGATCATTAGTGGGCCAATCTTAAGAGCTTCCACTCCATCAACATTTCTATTCCAGAAAATAATATCATCAGTCATCGTTCTGCATTGTTTTGCTGGATTCCTATCTTCAACAATGAAGAAACTTGAACTCTATGCATGTTTTATTGCACCAACATATCTGTCCATCTCAATTAGACTCGTATTGTTCGGGTATGGCTCACCGATAAATGTATTGATCACTAACCATTTTTTTGACCATCTGAATACATCAGCACTACACCCAGCTTGCCTCCATTGGGAAGACGACTCAGGGGTGTTAGAGTTTCCTTGCCCGCCATAATGCAGGGCTTTCACATATTGTTGAAAATTTTCTTGCGAATCATATCCTATAAGTGTCTGCACTTATTGGTATAATTACCGAGAGTTTCATGTAATCTGGAGAACTTGCCCGACTTTCACTCCTTCTCATCGACTCTTTTAGAGATGGCTTTCTATACTACTTGGTGTTTTGAAATGCAAGATAGATATTCTCTATCGAGTTATACAGTTCGGTATAGTTATCATAATTAGGAATTCTAGTACAATTTCTATTATCTGGCTTCTTCTTCTTAGCCCCATCATCATTAGGTTTCCGATTGTTGTTTTTGTTACCAACATTCACATCTACATTTCAAGAGCTTCCTCCGAACTGCTTTATAACAACATTGTTTTTTATCACTTCATCTGAATACCCAACACCATTCCTTCATGGACGCTTGCATGCTTCCTCCAAGTGTAAGTACTCAATTAGCTTTTCTATAAAAAAGCATCCATTATCGATGGGAACTTCCACTCCAACCATTCCCCGAACTTCATATCGGGATGAATCCTTGTAATCATCGCCATCAGCACTATGTCATCATTGGGATTCGTAACATTTGTCATGACCTTATGGAATCGATTTAAGAAATACTTCAACGGCTCTCCATCAGCTTGGAAGAGGTTTGACAAAAACATCACATGTTTCAAATGTGTAGCATGTAGTTAGAATTATTCTATAAACTTCTTTGATAACTCAACGAAAGAAATACGAGCTTGACGGAAGTCGAAGGAACCACATAGTAGGTACTCCTTCTAAGAAAATTGAAAAACAGCAGCATTTCACTACATCGGAAGCTCTGGTTAAATCCATATGTAATTCTTATCTCATCAAGTGTTGCCTAGGATCCATCATTCCTCCATTCAATGGCATTGTTGGCATTGCGAATCTTTAGGGGTATATCTCACGTAGATTGTTCTCTATAAGTGGATTCGGACTGAGAGAGGTACCTCGTCATCATTACTTTTAAAATGATTTTCACTAACAAATCTCCTAACTATATCCTTCACGTAGTCCAAATCAATAGATTCGACTGAATAGCGGTAATCGAGTTCCAACCCCGAGTGTTTGACTTAGGGAACGCTCTCGATTTAGCTCTCAATACCTAGGTTCTCCAGCCTCTAGGAGATCCATTTGTTCATTAGCCCCCCTTGTTTGATTCCTATAAGTTGTATCATTAGTAGCAGCACAATTCTCCATATTCTGATCATAAACAGTGCCTCTAGAAGTCAAATCAATGCCGCCTTCTAGATGGAGAGCTCTGGGCCCATAATTGGATGGGTTAGTACCGATCCCTGACCTTGGGTCAGTACTGATCCCTAAATTTGAGCCTAGAGATCGTCTTCTTCCTTGGTGAGATGTTACAACAATGTTCTAGGTCCTTTTCTACATCTTGTCCTTCCATCTCAGCTCGAATGATGAGGAACTTTCTGACTCTGAACTAGAATCCCTTCTCCTCTACGGCTATTCTAAGTTAGCTCATTCAGTAGTCTCAAGCTTTGCTGCATCGTTTGATTCATCTCATTCTAACTAGCCTGGAATCTATCTTCCATCTACTTCATCATCCTATCCATCTCCATTCTGGTTACAACTTCAAGTGGATTCTAGATCTCTGGTTGGGTAGGTTAGGTAGCTTAATCTACATGCTGAGCATTCTGGTTTTTGACTTTAGTAGTAGCTCTGGAATTGGTAGGATGGTCTCTTCTTGATGGGGACATTGCAAATAGCTTCTCTTAGATTACAGAAAATATGAATAGTAGTAAATAAGATAATAGAGTTGGATCTATAAGAAATCCAATAGTAGATAATGGATCCTAGTAGCCTGAAAATATGTTTTCTCAATGAAATCACCATAATGTTTGAATCAAAAACGGCACAAATACCCACAATTTAAAATAGAGAATAAAAAGTGAATAATTAAATGAAAAATGAATAAGAAAGAGTACATAACAATTATAATGGTTCGGAAAATCAAGGCCTATGTCCACTTTATAATTTTATTGCTTAAATTTTGACTTGGAGATAGAAGTTCCTATGGGTCGATACAACTCCAATGCTTAGTTACACGAATTAAAGATAGAGAAGAACAAGAGCCAAAAGATCCTTAAAAATGAGCCGCACCTTCCTATTTATAGAGGTAGGGCCTAAAATATCATACATAATATCTTCAGGCCATTCTCTGCGCTTTACACCAATTCCTCTGGAAATAGACTACTACCGCATCAGATTGTATGGGTCGATACAACTCAAAGGGTAGGGTTCGATAAGGACCCATAATATTGCCAAATTGGTTGCTTTCAACTCCTCTTTTTGGATCATCTTATGCTTCGCTTCATGACTCCATAGTTGTTTGCATCAACGATAGCTTGTTTCTGTGTCCAAATGATGGGTACGTGGGAGAACAAAACTGCTAATTCAAGTCTTCATGGAGATCAACAGAGAATTGCATTGGATCAACAAAACTTAGATGGGCTTTTAACATCAAGTAGGGTATGTAGGTAGAAGGTAGGACCCACCTATGGAAGAAATAGGGATCGGTACCAAGCCATAGATAGGGGACGGTATGGACCCGTAGATTTGGCGACTTTATGGTTGTCCTAGCTTGATTTTTTTTTGCACCAGCCTTATGATTTTTTCAGTGTTTGTTTCCTGGAGTCTTAGGTTATCCCTCTGAGCTTCCTACCTTGATAGCTCCAAGTTTGGCTCATCCAACCCATCAAAATATTGTTTGGTCAAAAGGCTGGATAATAAGTGTTTGTAACCAAATTTGTCACAAACATCCAATCATAGATTTTTATAGAGAAGTAAGTGAAGAAAATAAAATTAAACTAAGGAAAAGGCTAAGCTCAAAACAAATAAAAAGCAATAATAAGAAACAAAGAGATTTATAGTGGTTTGGCATTGTATGCCTACGTCCACTTTGAAGATTATGTTTATTAATCACTTATGAATATGATTATAGTAGCAAGAAAAAGAAAAATCTTGAGTACAATAAAGTCTAAAGTAACATGCAGCGTAAAGATCCTCAGAATGATCCCTTAGGCCAATATTTATAGATGAAGACGGTCATGTACATCACTGAAATCTCGATTGCAGGACCTTCTACTCCACATAGACCCATCAGAGGGGTCACTTGCCCAATCCCAATGAGGAGGGATCGATACCGATCCCTTCATTAGTTGATTTTTAGGCAGCGATCCCTACGGTGGCATATGTTTGCTTAAATATGTTGGCCCTTCAATTATCATGTCATTAGGACCACTAGAGCTCATGTTATTGATTGATCTTTTATTTAACTCTACTTGTAAACTACTTTCTGCCGAACTCTATCCAATGAAGTTTGCCGATCCATACCTCGGTGAAACATGCCGATCCATATTTTCTAATAAAGCATGGTGACACATATTCTCCAATAAAGCAAGGTGATGCATATTTTCCAATAAAGCATGTCGATCCCTCTTAATTGAACATGCTGGCCCCCTCTTTGGTAAACCTAAGTATGTCGATCCGTCTAAATCAACTATGCCGAGCTGCCCTTGATAAGCTGAAGTATGCTGGTCCCTTTCAATTAGTCATGCCGATCCCTCTAAATTGAGCATATCTATACCGATCCCTTTTAGTGACTGAGCTATATTCCATATTTTAAGCATTTTACACTATTTATCCATCAAATACATTCGGTTCCAACTTCCTATAATTAATTGTATTTGACTTCCAGGTTCCACAATCATTGCTCTAGAATCATCGGCCTTAATAGCACTTAGATATGACTTATGCAATCAATTCAATATAGCCAGGTTAGAATGCCAGATAACACTTGCCCCTCAAAGTACATCTTGTGATTAACATGACGTACTTTGAATCGATTGCCCATCTAGCTTGTTGAATGATTGTTATTCCTTTGTCGAATCATTTTTTCAAGGTATTAAATTTTCTATAATCTTCATGATGCTAGGTCGATTCCTAATAATATAAATCTAGTACCATATTTCATCAATATATATAAGTCCAGTTCCGCGAGACTAATAAGATTTCGTTATCTGGTCCTGCCCCTAACTTGAAGATTTCAGGTTTGATTTCAATCTTTGTCGATTTCAATAAATTGAACTTTTAGGTCATTCATGTGCGCGTTCTTATACGTGTTTTTTGTTGTCGGCTCCTGGACGTGCTCGCACATTCATGGGTCGTTGCCAACTTCCCTGCATTCGGTATGTTCACGCTTATAGCTAAACCTTTATGACTATTTTTTTCCTTTCTCTTTTCTATTTTTTTAAAAAAATTGCAGGGATCGACATACATTATGTTAATCCATTCGCTACTCGCATGCCTATAGGGGTCGGTGCTAACTTGACCGGCCACTTCAAACCTTTCCTTGTACTCACAAGGGGTCGATATGATCATTTCCTAATATGGATCAGAATTTTATCCTACCATAGGGATCGACATTGGTTCTCTTGGAAGGGGATCATACCCTATCCCTCTTTAGTTATATATGGACTTAACTGTTTCAGTGCAAGAAAGCGGCCGAACTCTCGAGCCCCATATGTAAGCTAACATTTCACTTCCTTTCTTTTATTCATTCTCTTATTAACTCTCCTATCTTCACAACCGAACTCTCCCAAGAAGCCGAACCCTTCCCCTTCACTCAATCATTGTTCCAATTGACTAACCCATCCTCTTACTTAATCCTAAACCACCACTCCACACCTTCTAACCAAGTCATAGCCTAATCTTCTCCTTTTGTGGTTTATTTTCGACTGAAACAGATGAGCTTTCTATCTCACCTGTGACTTCAATGTGACGCAACAGACTTTACTTTGTGGATGACGGCTTGGTTTGTGATGAAGTGGATGATGGAGGACACTGGTTGTTTGGGGGAGACGAGATGTAGAAAGGAATTGGGCTTGGCATAATGGCGAAGGAGGAAGAAGAAGATGAAGCGTAGGCAGGGTCGGTGTTAGAAGCTTAGGCATAGACCGATCCCATGTTTGTCGATAAGGGATCGGTACTGTGGCCTGACGAGTAAATGGAAAAATAGAGGGGATATATGTACTTAGATTGAAGAGAGGGTTCGATCACGTGGCTTTTAAAATAGATCGGCCTATCTATAGGGATCAACTTGATTTAGTTAAAGAGAGGGATCAATATTGATTTATCCATGACAAGGGATCAGTAGTTTTTAGTGCAAGAGAGGGGTCGGTATATAGGGATAGGGATCGATACTGAGGCTATGGGATAGGGATTGGCATAAACATTGGGATTGGCATAAAGTTAAGGATTGGCTTTTTAAACTTGTAAACTAATTCAACCTAACTTATTTGAACAATCATCATTAATTTACCTCAATGAGATGGAATATTTGATGACGATGAACAATGAAACATGCATAATCATTTTCGAACTTGAGATTGAACCATCAAATCCTTGGAACTTTCAATATAGGCTAAAAGTTTGTATATGGACTTAAACGACAAACTTCACACTTAGATATGACGATAGTCGATCCTAGAGCTTTTACAATTGATTAATCTTCTTTCTAATTGAGACGGTCAACGATAATGATCACTCTAGTTGGAATCCAAAGTACCATTGTTTACTTTATTTTTTCTAATTTTAAACTATTTATATCTATTACACACTACACTACACTAGCTCACACTTAGCATGGAGGGAGCAGGTTAAATTTTCTAACCTCGATTATCTACCGAGTATAGCTAATATGAATTCCAGATGCTTAGAGCATTTAGCTAGTATGTATTTTGATCCAGCAATACAACACATTGATTTTGAAGCAAAATCATGTTCTGCGACTATATCCGGCATGCTTTCTCCCAGCCATCAAGCAGAACAGACGAAAATTTCTAGCCCACCGATCGACCTTTTTTGGATGTTTCTGTTCATGCAATAGAGGATACAAGTCATGCTCCTGATGCAGTAGAGGGTGCTATTCTTTTGAATAACCTGGTATACTCACATGCCTCTCGAATTAATGAGGTTGCCCATCGCCAGATATGCTCTATTAATGGAATTCCATTCGTAGACGCCTTGGCCCTTCAATAAACGATAGGCCTCACTTACTCCCGGTGGGGTACAGAGCGTGTAATAAATTTATGTACCATGCCGGATGCATACCGCCCTTTAACTCATTTATTCAAGAGATGCTGAGATACCTTAGAATATCTCTCACTCAAATCCATCCAAACAGTTATGCTTTTATGCAAGAAATCTTCTTGCTATTTATCAATGTTCTATTTCATCCATCAACTCCCAAAGGCATAATATTCATTTACAACTTCACATAGCAGTAAGGAAGTCCTTCCTATTTTTTTCTTGAACCTTCACCAAACTATCAAATCTTAACATGCGCTTGGAATAAACTTTCTTTGTTCAAGCATGAGTGGTTTTATGTACGATGTCCATTCGGCTTTGTGAGGCGATGGTTGGAAGGATGTAAGTATTACTTTCATTTCAATCTCGAGTCCATCAATCGAAATCATAACTTTTCTTTAAACCGCTAACATTTGGGATTTTTTCAGGTGTCCGTCCATGTTTTGAAGGTGTTAATTTTTCAAGAGTGGTCTCCGCCATTCGTGCTACCCCTGTCGAAGATAGGGATGTCAAATTTCTTATCACTGACGAGCTGCTATCTTTATTTGGGATACTAGAAGAGGGTTGTAGCATTGGGCTCCCTAGAAGCATAAAATTGCTGAGAAACATTATAGAGAAAAAAAGAGATTCCATCGATCCTATCATGCGCATGTTGAGAATATCAGGATGACATTGAAGAGGTTGAGATCAGGTGTTCCTGGGCCAATAAACCTAGCGACGTTGATGTAGGCTCAAGGAAGGCAACTGTGGTCCAACCATCACAAGGCACGCAATCTCAAACACCCATCAAGAGAAAGAAAAGACTAGCATATAGACTTTGTAGAATTAAGACCGCCGCGGATCCAAAATTTGTTGTTACTTCTATCAAAGAGGAATCGTCTTCTCAACACTTAGAAAGTTCACTGAAGGGATTTTCAAATCTCCAAATTCCAATGATATCATGACCTACGACTTTCCAAATATCAACATTGAAGGACTCAACTTCCGATTAGGAGCGGTGAAGGCATTCATCCTTCTGATAAAGGAGAGAGAACGCCTATAAGTAAGGCTACAACCACCGGTCTGTCACAGGGAACACTAGGACACCCACGACTATGGGCACTTCACTACATGCTCTTCATTAATCTTTTGTGCAATAATTACTCATATGTTCTCATTTGGTCTTTGCAGATACAATGGCTTAGTCTCAGGCCTTCGATCGCTTAAGAAGTTCTTCATCACATCATCGATCTAGTCGGGAGATGGAATCTGGTCGGTGCAAGGAGAAAAACGAGGGACGGGATGAAAGCTATCATTCAAAGGAATCCTCTTCTTCTAAGTGCAATTTCCAGTCCCACACATCACGCCAAGGAAACGGTCTAATTTTCCTGCTTACAGCGGATACCAGCCTCCTTACCACGGCCCTCAAATTGCCACATCACATGAGCAATATCTGGCTCTTCAAGCTCTAAACAGTCTTGCAAATGTAGATCAATAAAACATCCAATTGTCGCTTCTGATCCGTCTTTATCGGCCATTGCTCCAGATATTTCTATAGCCGAGAAGTTGGCCAAGATCAAGGCCACATTCCCGAAAATCTTCTTTGACGGACTTAAATTCCTTCCTACAATATATACGATTCTGGGGCATGCCAGAGTGAGTTTTCTTGCATGAGTCAATGATGTGTCCACAATTGTAACAACCCTCCTTTCATTCCATAGAAATACTCATCATTAAGAAGAAAGAATGGGATACAAAAGAGAAAAGATAGAAAAGAAAGAACCAAACAATATCAGAATCTCCCAGCGGAACGAATAAATTATATTATATCACATAAAATATTACATAGTATCATATACATCAGAGATATATAGTTAATACAATACAAACTAGACAGTTATAAACACCTGTCTAGTTACTACAACTCAAGTACATCACAGAAAACAAATACAACACTACATAGCGGAACCGTTATATATATATATATATATATATATATATACACACACACACACACTGAAGCCTCCTGCTCCATATCTCCTCCAGAACTCGTCAAAGCTAACCTAAATCCCTCGACTACTCGCAGCATGAATCGTTTCAATATTTGGTGGAAAATTAATAAAGTGTCCATTAAGTGGCAATATGAAGTAGACCGCCTCAAGTTAGAAGCGATACATGATAAGGACATAATCAAACATTAAGATGCCAAATTTTTTGGAATTGAAAACACAACTTTCCGAAGCAGAGAGAAATGCTATGAAAACGACAAAAGCGGTGAACCATTTAGAAACTTCTTATAAAAAAGAACTCGACGCTGCCCCAATCATAATGGGGCACTTACTCTAGAAAAAGATTCCCTGCAAAAGAAAAATGATGTTTTGGCCCGCCACATTGAGGAAGTCGAATAGCTTCTCGAAAAAGAAAGGGAGGAAAAAAATCGAGGCCTGGAATGAATTGTAGAAGTACTACGAAGAGGCTTTCGAGGCCAAAAGCCTAAAATCAAACTTGATGAGCAGTTTGCTAAAATTGGAGCACTTAAAGTTGAGGCTCCAAAAGAAATCTACAAAGAAATGATTGAACAAATTGAATCCCAAGTGGAAGCCGCTAAAGTGTCTTGTAGGAATGAAATTAAGGACTTGTTTGATCCATTGATCATCGAATATAATGCCAAAGTCTTATCTGTGAGAAATGAGGAATACGGATATTAAGGCTAGGATTAACACTAGAGGGGAAGGGGTGAATAGTGTTTAAAGGAATTTCTAAATCTTTTTGAGTTTTCGTTAATTTGAACACAAATGTATGAAATATTCAGATACAGATATGATCGCAGAATCAAACACAGATGCAGAAATAAAGTAAAAGCAATAAAGGAAAGAACACACCATATTTTATACTGGTTCAAAGTTACCCTACATCCAGTCCCGCACACAAGTACAGATTTCCTTTCAAAAGCAATTGTACAATTACATCCTCGTTTTCAAGGCCATGAGGTACACCACTCCAGATTCATAATCCTCTGGGTAGAAATACTTGATTTCATGGGCAACAAGTTCACCCAATTGATTTTCAAGGCTACAATTATACCTCTTCTTGCTTGATTGATTTCGCAGGCTACAATCACATCTTTTCTCGTTTAGTTTATTATAAAGAAGCCTATAACTCTGAATGGCACTAAGATCTTGTTGAGATAGTGATAGAGAATCAAAACAGAAATGATCTAGTTAGATTCAATGTTGATTTCGATAGAGTAATGGTAAAAATGTGTATAAAGAAATGTGGAAGAAAAAGAGGAGTGAAATCAGAGAAAATATGAATTAAAATTCCTTTAAAACTGCCCCTATTTATAGTAAAACAACAACCATGTCCATTCGTGAAAGGATATGACGAATAGACACTTCTTTTGAAATTCAAATTTTTGAAAAAACTGCTACCATGTCGACATGGGGTACTTGAGGATGTCGACATGCCTAAGGAAATTTTGGTAATTTGTTTTTCTTTGAAAATAACTTTCATCTTGTATTAAAACTAATTTAAAATTTATAAATATACTTAATTATAGTTAAAATACAGAAGTATATATAGAGAATAATATTTTGGTATATATATATAAAATTTTACTATAATTTTATATTTAAATCTAAGTATTAATATTAAAAGTTGAATATATTATTATTAAAAGATAGTTTAAAACTAAGGATAATTTGATTTTGAAAATAAAGATTAATTTGAGGCTAAAAATATTTTAAACCAGGATACATGTTTTTGATTTTTAAAAAGAAGGTTTTGAAAACAAGATATAATTTTGTAAATTCATTTGTATAAAATGTTAGCGGATACAAAACAATGTTCCACTAGATTTTCATAGGTTCCATCATACTTAGGGTTCCGTCCCTTTAACAGGTTCGAAGTGGATTTCATTCCACGAATAAATTGGATTTTAAGATGCCAATGCTTTTCTAGGAGTTTTAACAGAATTCCTAATTAAATTGCTTATTATTGAAATCTTGAACTCTTGATATTCTTGATACTCATGAGTCTTCAATCTTGATATCTTGAATCTCTATACTGTACAGTCTTCATTCTTGGTACCTGCAGGGTTAGATCCTGTATATAGATATATATATATATAAATTATAATGTTAGTATTTATATTTTATAATCTTATTCTAAGGCTGTTGTCATCAAAACCATCATCTCAAGGACTAACAATCTTCCCCTTTTTGATGATGACAACCTTTGTTTACAAAATATTACTTCTATCCTAATAACTCCCCCTAAAACTAATAACTCCCCCTTAATCTACGCCTAACTATCCTATTTTATACTTCTCCCCCTTTGTCATCAACAAAAACTAAATCCAAACTATAGAACTCCCGCTTATTCTTGTACTAAAATACCTGCATTATTGTTATATTCAATGGAGTATATAAAAGATAGATTAAGAGGTAATTATACTAATAACTAATCAAAGATCATATAAATATCAATGAGTTTTTATACATGTTTTGCACACCAAACATCAATCCACACCAAATATCAATCCATACCAAACCAAATAAAAACAAAACAAATCAAATCAATCCAAGCAATCAATTAAAATCAACAAAGCAATCAAATAAAATCAAACATTACGAGGAACTTCCACCCATCCTTCTTCTCCAAATATAGGGTCTATTTTAATGGCATCTCAATTTTCATTATCATTAGTGAGAGACAGGAGGATGTTCTTCATTATCATCTTTGTGCAGGGAGGAAATCATCCATCGTATCGTATCGAAATGCTTTTTTTCCCCGCATTTGACTCAACTCTAAGTGTCGTTGGTTATGAAGAATGAAAGAGAGAATATTCTTGAAAGAATTAAGGGTTTCTTCAAGATTCTCGGTTAAATTATGAATTGGATTGGCCATTTTTGAGATTGTGAGAAGAAATGTAGATAAAGTAGATGAGAAATGATTTTGAGTGATGAATTCTAGAAGAAATAGGTATTTATAGGTGTAGAAATTCGTTTGAAATGAATAGATATAAGATAGTTATTCAAATTTCAAATTTGAAGTGAAAAGTCCTTCTGATCAGTACACGTCGACATGGTCAAGGGGGGAATGTCAACATGGTTCAGTGAATTTTGATGACTTATTTTGATTTTGTGAATAATTGTGTATATATATTTATATAATATACTGACATTTATTCTAGAGATAAGATAAGCTAGATAACAGAAAAGTAATTCAATTTCATTTTATAATAGAACGATACAATGATTAAACATTAAATACTACACAAACATTCAAATAAAAAAAAACTAAAATAAATACAACGAGATATAAAAAGTAGAACTAGTTAGAGGATGATGAAGACGAAGATACTCCAAGCTTCTTGCTGACTTTGGAGAAAAACTTGTTCATCTTCGATGACATTTTATCCAATTTCTCATTAACGGACCGTTTAAGAATCCGTTGATTCTCGACAATAGTCTTTTGATTTTTGAGTGAGGTTTTGTTGGTTGGATTAGGAGGATAGTCAATGCTTTCCAAAGATTTTTCACCTTCTTCTTCTATTTCCATTTCATCCCCTTCTTCTTCTTCTTCCTCCTCTTCCATCTCCTCATGAGCCAAACGCTCTTCCTTTTCGGCAAAAGTCTCATAAGGTTGAAAAACAAGTGGAATTTTCATAAGAGAAATGTTTGAGTGATTAAAAACCTTTCTTGAAATAAATTTTTCTCCTTTGAAATCTACTCTAAAATAGATAAAAATACGAGTGAGATATACTCCATGATCAAAGTGTTTTCACCCATTTCAAGATTTTTGGGCCAAAATTCATCCAAAATAACTTGCCCCCAATTAATATCATAATTTCCAAAAATAGCAAAAAGTGCTTTGCAAACTTTTGAAGTTGGATTGTTAAAATTTCCCGATCTTAGGGTCAAAGTATGTTGTAAAAGAAGATTAACAATTCTAGCTTTTGGTCGAAAATTTTGATTTTTGGATTCAAAATTATCATTTCCTTCGAAAATGTGATGAAATGTTTCACGATCATTTTCATCCATATTAAAACTAGAAAGAACCATTCCCATATTTTTGCAATTGAGAATGGTACCCAAAAGATCACAATTTAAAACGATTCTAGTGCCTTTGACACTACTCCAAATTTCATCATCATTTCCATTATAAAATCTGCGGTTAAGATTTGCATAGAAAATTTTAACAAGCTTTGGATAACAAACAAAATCATTTTGAGAAGCATCAAAAAGACTAAGAACTTGATTGTTTGCAAAACGAGAATCGATTTCATAAGTAGGGAAATCTTGAAATAGAGCAAACTTCCCGGGATGGACTTTTCAATTGTTAGCATAGTTGATATATGCTTTTATAGCCTCCGGATCATTGTAGAGTTGCTCTTTTATCTTTATGGAAATTCTCATTGTGGAGGGATTGCTTGAAAAAGCCATTAGAGCAGAGAGTAGAGAGGTTGAAATTTTGAGATAAGAGTTTGAATTTGAAAATGAGAGTGAAAAGTTGTGATAAAAGATAGTGAATAAATAGATTCTCAAAGGACATATTCTCTGGTCAAAAGGTAGTTTTTCAGAGAATTGAATGAAGTGAAAAGATGGAGGGAAATTCAATATTTAAATTCAAATTTTCAATTTCAAATTTCAGTACCCATGTCGACATCATAGCGGGGACCATGTCGACATGTGTCTTTGAATTTCCGTGATTGTTTTTCTTAAGTATTCTAATATATATGTATCTATTATTTTTAATGTCTATGTATATATCTGGAATATTACTAGAATTATAGTATATTCCATAAAATATTATGATACTATTAAAAATAAAAATAAAAATAAAAATAAAATAATAGTAAAATAATAATAAAATAATAGTAAAAAATAAAAAATTTAAAATTCAAACAACACACCAATTCAAAATCAATCAATCAAGCATCCACTTCTAAGCATGCAATTTTAACCAATTGCATTGTAAATGTGTACCTTTTTCTAAGTCCATTTCTCTGAATTCATCGGAGTCGTGAACTGCCGTGAAACATATTTGAATTATCTATCTTCTGATCATCATCGCTTGAGGACGAGTCTTAGTCATCTAGAGTAGCAGTAAATGCATGTTTTCGTTTCTTTACAGAATCATTGTTTATAAGAAGATTTTGCCTATCTAGATATGGACAGTCTGTTTTGATATGGCCTGGTTCGTGACAGTTGAAACATTAGATATTGTTTGGCACTACATTCTGATTTCCAGAGTTCTTATAGTTGTTTCTCTTGATATTGTTCATCTTTCTACATTTCAGGAATTTCTGAAAATTCTTGGTCATAAGGCAATCTTTTCATCATTATCGTTGTTTGAGTCTGATCCATCGGTCAATGCATTGAACGCCATTGATTTCTTTTCTGATGCTTTGCTTTCTCTTCTCTCAATCATTTGGACTTTAAGTGACATTGATTTCCAATTATTTCTTCTATCTTTAAGGTACTGATATCATTTTCCTCTTCGATCGTAAGTGTCTTTTGATCCCATTCTAGAGTAAGAGAATTTAAGATTTTTCTAACTTGATCTTCTTCCGAAAATTCCTTTTCTAAGGATATTAGAGAATGCATAATGTTCTAAAATCTACTATACATATCTGAAATAGACTCATTAGAATTCATTTTAAATAATTGAAACTGGTTTGTAAGCATGGAAATTTTCGTCTGTTTAACTTTGCTTGTTCCTTCGTGAGTAACTTGCAAAGTTTTCTAGATTTTATATGCAGGCTTACAAACTGACAATCTATTAAATTCATTTCTACCAAGTGAACAAAACAGAATATCCATAGCTTTAGAGTTATTTGTTGCAATAGTCTTTTGCTCAGCAGTCCACTGTGCCAAATCAGTTGTGGGTTCAGAATATTCAGTTTGTGTGACATTCCAAGTGTCTAGTCCTATAGATTATAAAAATATTTTCATCCTAAATGCCCAATATGCATAGTTACTACCATTAAAAAAATGATGGTTTGACAGTAGACTGACCTTCTAAAAATGAACTGGTGACAGGGATAACAAAACAAGTGTTAACAGTACCAGTGTTGGTAGCCATTTTGAAATTTTTTCAAAATTCAGATTATGAAAACCTTGATTTGATACCAAATGTGAGAAATGCGGAATATGGATCTTAAGGCTAGGATTAACACTAGAGGCGGGTGAATAGTGTTTAAAGAAATTACTAAATCTTTTTTAGTTTTGTTAATTTGAACACAAATGTATACAATATTCAGACACAGATATGATCACAGAATCAAACACAGATGCAAAAATAAAGTAAAAACAATAAAGGAAAGAACATATCGGATTTTATACTGGTTCGGAGTTACCCTACATCCAGTCCCGCACACAAGTACAGATTTCCTTTCAAAAGCAATTGTACAATTACACCCTCGATTTCAAGGCCACGAGGTACACCAATCCAGATTCACAATCCTCTGCCTACCTTGATTTCACAGGCAAAATGTTCACCCAATTGATTTCCAAGGCTACAATCACACCTTTTCTCGCTTGAATTATTTCATAGGCTATAATCACACCTTTTCTCATTTAGTTTTTACAAAGAAGCCTATAACTCTGAATAGCACTGAAATCTTGTTGAGATAGTGATAGAGAATCAAACCAGAGTTGATCTAGTTAGATTCAATGTTGATTTCGGCAGAGTAATGGTAAAAATGTGTATAAAGAAATTTGGAAGAAAAAGAGGAGTGAAATCAGAGAAAATATGAATTAAAATTCGTTTAAAACTGCCCTTATTTATAGTAGAACAACAGCCATGTCCATTCATGAAAGGGTATGAAGAATTGACACTTCTTTTGAAATTCAAAATTTTGAAATAAACTGCTACCATGTCGACATGGGGTACTTAAGGATGTCGACATGCCTAAGGAAATTTTGGTAATTTGTTTTTCTTTGAAAATAACTTTCATCTTGTATTAAAACTAATTTAAACTTTATAAATATACTTAATTATAGTTAAAATGCAGAAGTATATGTAGAGAATAATATTTTCATGTATATATATAATTTTACTATAATTTTATATTTAATCTAAGTATAAATATTAAAAGTTAAATATGTTATTATTAAAAGATTGTTTAAAACTAAGGATAATTTGATTTTGAAAATAAAGATTATTTTGAGGCTAAAAATATTTAAAACCAGGATAGATGTTTTTGATTTTTAAAAAGAAGGTTTTGAAATCATTTTGAAAACAAGATATAATTTTG
Organism: Allium cepa; assembly: GCA_030765085.1. Classification (NCBI taxonomy): domain Eukaryota; kingdom Viridiplantae; phylum Streptophyta; class Magnoliopsida; order Asparagales; family Amaryllidaceae; genus Allium; species Allium cepa. Next base: position 952,640,056 of record CM060932.1, read on the forward strand.
TAAATTCATTTGAGTAAAAGGTTTGTGGATACAAAACAATGTTCCACTAGATTTTTCGTAGGTTCCATCCTACTTAGGGTTCTATCCCTTTAACAGGCTCGAAGTGGATTCCATTCTACGATTAAATTTGATTTTAAGATGCCAGTGCTTTTCTAGGAGTTATAGCAAAATTCCTAATTAAATTACTTATTATTGAAATATTGAACTTTTGATAATCTTGATACTCACGAGTCTTCAATCTTGATATCATGAATCTGTATACTGCACAGTCTTCATTCTTAGTACCTACATGGTTAGATCCTGCATTTATATATATATATAAACTATAATGTTAGTATTTATATTTTATAATCTTATTCTAAGGTTGTTGTCATCAAAACCATCATCTCAAGGACTAACATTATCACCATGACTTAAGTTTTCTTGGCGAGGGTAATCTCAAATCACTTGCTGAAGCATGGGAAAGTATTATTGAGATGAAGAAGAGAGAAGTGGGTGGAGATGAGCTCAATGAAGAAGTATTAGTGCAGGATATTCTTCGTGGAAACTAACCTTTGGATTTGGCTACCACAAAACTACGATACTTCAACGTTTACGTGCCTACCGAGAAAGGGGAACATATTGCTAGATCTTTAGGGACCGATCCTAACGTTCCCTCTTCTTCCCAAGCAACTGGAGCATTAGTCTCCATCGACATGGACCAGGACTTGGGCTATGATCCAGACAAGTCTGGCTTCCATTCAAGGTGTTGTTCCTATTTTGGAAGGAGGTACCTTAGCAACCATGGAGAGCCAACTGGATGTGGGTATTACACTTTAATGCTTAGGTTATGAAAAGTTTTGTTTTTTATGCCTAATGATTTTAGGCTTATCATCTTGTTTTAAACAAATTTTGCAGGTCTTCTAGTCCCAGTGAAACACCAAAGAGCGTTGCCGTTGTAAAGCAACAGGAGAAACTGGCCGAGGTATCGACAGCTGCTTATGTACCAAGGCCCGATGCTCAAGTCATCGGAGCTCTTGATGTCGATAAGGTCGAAGATCTGGATGAGTATGACGATGTAATGATCATCGGTGCCTTCAAACACACGACAAGATTAGCTCGGTAGAGCGGATCGAAAAGAGGAGTTGCTAAAAATAAAAGCTAAAACTAAGCCCGTCGAGGTGGACATTGACGGTCCTCGTCTTGTGCCACTGCAAGTTATTCCACTTGGTAGGTCGATTCCCAGAGAACTTCCTCTTACCTCTATAAGCTCTCCTGCTAAAGGCGGTAAGTGTTTGCACAAAAAATGGGCAAACACCTCCAAGTCGTATGAATTAGTTGATTTTATGTTATTTCTAGTGATTTGGGTGATTTACACAAATATATAAAAAGCAGGGACTAAACTGTAAAAGACACACAGATTTATAGTGGTTCGGCCATAACGTGCCTACGTCCACTTTATATGTTATTCTCCTTTTCTATTCAGATTACAAGTACAAAGCTTTGATTACAAGTAACTGAAAGTTGTTTAAAGGTTCTCTCCGTGCTTGGGCTCTCAAACTTTTCTGCCATTGTTGTACCCCTGCCCCTCTATTTATAGAGTGAGGCTGAGGGCAGGGGTCTTGGATGTATATAGCTGCTGGTGGGCCTGGGCCGATGCAATCTGGCCTGGTAGTGTCGGTCCGGTATGCCATCCTTATGTTGGTTCGGCAGTGGTAGATGGAGTTGGACCGGTAGCAGCATGGTTCGGTGGTAACATGGATCGGTGATGGGGGGATGGATCGTGGATCGGTGATAGATGGTCTTGGGTGTTGGTTCGGCTGTGCTATGGGCCTGTGCTGGTGGAGGTGAGGGCTTTTGGTCCGGTGGTGATGTTGGTTTGGTAGGTGGTCCAGCCGTAGGTAATTCGATAGGCAGGTGGTCCGGTTGTAGACGATTCGGTGGCTCGTCCCTTGCTTCCCCATCTTGATCCGGTGGTGGTAGAAACATACCAAACATTTGCCCCCCAAAGTAGGGCATATGTTAACATATGTCATGCTTTGTTTCAGTTCGAACTACCATATTCGGCCCGAGACCCGAACCGGCCGGTCTGGCTACTCAACCTTTTTCTATAAATAGGAGCCTCAAGCCTTCGTTTTTACTTACCGGACGAGATAGCTGAATCAGAATTTCCTGCTGAATTGCCGAACCACACCTAACTACCGAGTCAGGTGAATGCCGAATGACATCTTATGGTTGTGTTTCTTCGTTTTTCTGAATGAACGTAAAGACTTTTAATGCCGGATGGACTTAACACCGGATAAACTCGAAAGCTTTCTGTACCGAATGGGCACACTTAGTACCGAATGAACCTATCACCGGATGAGCTTAAAGACTTTTAATGCCGGATGGACTTAATACCGGATGAACCTTTGTATCGGCTTTGCCGAATGATACTAGGAGTTCTGGGCGTTTTGATTTATAAGTGAAATTTCAGACTATATACACTTGCTTGTTTATATCCTCTGTTCTAACAATATGTTTTTCTTTTGCGTTTGCAGGAAAATGTCTCGGGAAAGTGGAAACTCGATCAGAAAAACAGAGGAAATCTATGGACAGAAGAGAGTCTCCCGCTGTGCCCCCAGTCCAGCCGGAACCAGCGCGACATGGATCTGCCCTGAGGTCGTTAGTGGACGGATATGGCCCTCAAGAGCTTCTGAACTCTCCTCCCGATTGTTTTCCGAGCTCCCTCAAAGAGGGACAACTTGATGTCATCGCTCGCTCCTTCGGGATTGACAGGGCGAGCATGCTGCTGCCGGGAGATGGTGTGATGCCGTATGATCCTCCTGAAGGATATTTCGCCTATAGCCGATACCATTGCATGTACGGGGCCATTCCTCCGATCAATGCCTGGATAGTCAGTTTCCTTACTTACTTGAAGGTGGCTCCATTCCAGCTTCAGCCCAACTCCTATGCCATCTTAGTGTGTCTATTCGTTATCTTCCAGAGGAGGTATGGGCGTCCTCCTTCTAATCGGGAAATCCGATATTTGTATAATCTGAGGGGCTACAAGAAGGGGTCTCCGTACATTAGTTTAGAGTCGGCCGTGTCCTTCAAGCCGGTCTTGGACATATACTCGAAAATCACCATGTTTAAGAAGGAATGGTTCTTCGTCAAGGACGACTCCGTTTCTTTTCGCCTTTTCACTTCTGGCTGTAAGTTGAATCCCATTTGTAATTTCTTTGTCCCGACTATAATGCTTCTTCTTATATGCTTTTATTTCTTGCTAGCGACAGGTGGCTTTGCGGTCGTGGAGAATGATCGCCTGGTACAGATGGCTGCGGAGATAGAGGCTATCTCTGGAAGGGATAGGTCGGCTTCTTACCTGATCAGGAATGCCACTCACCTGGAGCACAGCTTGATTCTGCCACGTCAATCCGTGGTTAAGCAGAGAGATACAGCCGATGAGAGGGCTGCCAAAGCTAAAGACGGGGCCATCGCGAAGAGTAGCAAGAGGAGACCTTTCTCGGTACCTCCAGTCGTCGGGGGGAAAAAGCTTAAGAAGTCTGATGGACCCTCTCCTAGCACATGTCCAGATATTCAGGAGGAGGAAGGTGGAGAGGAGGAAAGAGGCGAGGAGGAGAGCGGAGGAGATGGAGAAGGTGAAGGACAGGGTGGTAGTGGTGCCGGGCCTTTGTCTTTCGAGCAGGCAGGGGAGATACAGGAGTGGACGGATGATGCCTTCCGCCAGGCTTTGGAGGGGTTGGAGGAAGGATCAGTCTCGGTGGAGAAGGTGAAGAAGGCTGACAAGGCTGGGACTGGTGCCGATCCATCTTCTAAGGGTCCTTCAGCTAGGGTAACTCAAGGTGAATTTTCAACTTCTGCAGACTCCCTTTATGACAAGGACTTAGTAATATTTTATGGCCAGCTCCCGTCCTGGAATGAGATTCAGGACTTATTGCAGTATCCCACTCCTCCTCAGGGTTTGTAAAATAAACGTGTTTTCCTACTCCTTTTATCTTAACATATTTCTCGGATCATAGTTTCATGCATGCTTGTAACACTTGGTTTTTATTCCAGGAACGGGTAAGGTGGCCAAGACATCAGATATTCGGCACCGCCTTGAACAGTATAAGTTACTCAAAGCTTCCGCCAAACCAAAGCCGTCAACTAGCCGCCCCGGAGATGTGGTTGGTTATCGCCCTCTTCTCGGAGTTATTGAAGAAGATATGCAAAAGAGGAAGAGGGGCCGATCTTTGTTTGAACCTTCACCTGGTCCTCAGGCTCCAGTCCAGCCTATCCATGATATTACTGAGGAAGATACCGAGTTTATGCCTTCCCCACATCCATTTGAAAATCCAACCGTCACCCCGATAGACCATCCTGGTTTGATTCGCAACCCATTTGTCGGCCACCCGGATCTGGACCCAAGTTTTCAAGACATCTCTTTTGACGAGGCCACGGGTGAGCATCTTCTTCCCCGCAATCCCATGGTACGGGTGCTTGATGAGGCTAAGTCCTTAGACCTCGATTTGCTTACTACTCGGATTATGGCCATGGGGAATGAGGCCAAGGCAAACATCGACCGGGTGGCTGAAAAGACCAAGAGGCTAATGGAGCCTCACGCTCGACTGGCCAAGGCTGGGGAGGAAATCGGAAGTGCTAACATTCGGTTGCGGCTAAAGGTTGCTGATCAGGCCAAACAGCTTTCCGATCAGGCTATCCAGATATCCCAACATGAGGCGGCCTCCAGACGACTAAAGAAAACCATGGAAGAGGCTAGCAAGGCTGAGTTGCGAAAGATGGAGGCTGCTTGCAAAGAACGAATTGACATGGCCATCGCAACGGTGGATGAGGTTTGGAGCGCGGATCTTGAGCAGGTAGAAAAGTTATCTGGGAGGCTTGAGGCCGCAGAGCTTGCTCAGGCCAAGCTGAAGGAGGAGATGGAAGTGATGCGGAAATCTCTTCAGGCTGACTGTTCGAGATACCGATTGGAGAGAGATGCTGCCGTCGCACGACTGTCGGCTTCTGAGGCACGGATGAAAGAGTTTGAGGAGAACGAGGGGATAATGGATGAGATGCTCCAGGACATGTATTTTCGAACTTGGAGGCAGGGCAACCTGTCCTGGATGGACGACTATCCCCGGGTCATGGCTAGAATATATCTTCGGGCTTTGGAGGAGGCTAAGGCCGATGCGGATAAGGAAGGTGGTGCGGCTTTCAGGATGGATGTGGTTACGGCCCAATTCACTAAGGAAGAGAAGGTGGCGGTTAAGGACGGCATGCGGCTGCTTGCTGAGGTTGAGGTAGGCGTGCAGCTAGATGATGATGATCAGGGAGCAGACGCTGATAAGTCTTCCTTTTTAGTCTTTTCATGATTTGATTGCTTATCTTTCATGACTACTGATGGATTCTCTTCTAAATTGGGCAGGCGAGACCTCTGGAGTACATGCGGGGAGTTCTGACCCTGCAATTAAGTAGATCCGGATGGCGGACAGGACAGAGGCGGAGCCCCGATGTAGTTGACTCTTTTATTGGGTTTGTTTGACATTCCTGTACATACTAGTCCAAAACATTATTGTATTTTTAGGCTGTAATTATATCATTGCAACGAACGTCTTTATGTAACTTTATAACATAAGCAGATTCTGTTATGTTCGAATGTGGTTGTTATTTTGATATGTTTCATAAGAAATACAGCTGCGTGTTTATGCATGTGATTCAATCGTATTTGATGCTAAGTTTCTGCTCAGAATATTGTTTCATGTTTTGCAATGCCAACATGATGTGTGAATAAATTAAAGCTACATATTTGTATACAAGAGAAGATAGTACCGCCCTTCATGTTTTAGTTGTAGAGGGTTGCTTTGAATGTCTTGCGTGACTGAGTATGGAATGTAGCTGAGTGTTCCGTCATTCGGATGTGAGTTCATATTTCCATAAGCGAGAGTTCCCCTATTTTGTGACCTATACTTTTAGGGATTGTTATATAGGATAGGAGAGAAGTTTTTGAATGAAATGGAAATATGAGAAACAGTAAAACTTCCAATCACGGAAGGCCGTCGATATGCTTAAGTTCGTGGCAAACGGGTTTTGTAGTCACTTTCTCTATCTGTGGGTCTTGGAGACATTTGTCACCCATCTTACGCCTCCGCGGGGAGTTTATCTTTTTTACCACAGCCGCACTTAAGACATATCGGAGCTGAGATCGCGCACAGTAACTACCCGAGCCATTATGGCCCGTAATCGTGGGTATTATTCGATTTACTATGGCCGGCTAGCGTGGGTGCCGATCGTCAACCGTGAACTACCCCTGGCTGGCCACACCTTATGTTGGGGCTTAAAGTAGGTTCACAGTTGCCGACGAGCCGAACGCCGTAATGAGCTGCCATCGGCTATAGTCGGCCTTCTTGATGGCTTATAATCGGCTCATTACAGTTGGCTTTTAGTGCAGTCGCGAGCAATGAGTTAACCCACAGCAGAGGGATGACGGAGCAAAAGTGTCTCATTGGTGAGTGTATAGATTCGTATAGTACCTGTTAGGTCTTGTCCAGGTGAAGCCGCGCTATGATGCGTCTTGAATGGAAACGTCGTTATACATAATTTTGTTCAACAGAAAAGGATAAAGCTTAACAAGCAGCCAAGATATAAAGGAACAAGTTAAAAAAAGACAAGATTTTTAAAATGGTTCGGCACGAAAAATGCCTACGTCCACTGATTCTCTTTGTTAATTCACTTCATATAGGCAGTACAAGTTAAGAAAAGTATCGACGGAGGTGTTGGATGTTCCATGCCCTCTGGAACACCTCTCCGTCCACTGTTGACAAAATGTAGGCTCCGTTGCGGAGATCTTTATGAATTACATAGGGTCCGTCCCAGATTGGATCTAGCGCTCCGGGGCGCGGGAAGATCCGCTTGAGGACAAGATCTCCTTCTTGTAAGCTGCGGTGCTTGACTTAGGAGTTGCATTGTGCTGCAAATTTTTGCTTATGAGCTGCTGCTTTGAGTGCTGCATCATTTCTTCTCTCCTCAATTAGATCCAAAGACATGTGGAGGAGTTCTTCGTTCTCTTCTGGGTTGTAGTGGATCCTGCGGTGGGAAGGCACTACAGTTTCAACGGGGAGCATGGCCTCCGATCCGTATGCCAAAGAGAAAGGGTATGCCCTGTTGATGTTTTGTAAGATGTGCGGTAGGCCCAAAGTGCCGTAGGAAGTTCATCCACCCAAGCGCCCTTTGACTTTCCAAGTTTCTTCTTGATTAGGGTTTTGAGGATTTTGTTGATAGCTTCGACTTGTTCGTTTGCCTGGGGATAAGCCACAGATGAGAAGCTTTTGTGGATTCCGTGCTCTTGGCACCAGTCGGTGAATTCCTCGCTGTCAAATTGAAGCCCATTGTCCGATATGATTGAGTGGAACCCCGTGCCTGCATAAAACATTTTTGATCAAGAAGTTAATAACTTTTGCCGAAGATATTTTATTTAGAGGCTCCGCTTCCACCCATTTGGTGAAATAGTCAACTGCCACTATGGCATATTTGGCTCCGCCTCGGCCCATTGGCAGTTCGCCAATCAAATCAATTCCCCATATTGCAAAGGGCCAAGGGCTGGTCATTTGAGTAATCTCATTTGTGAGCAGTCGAGGAATCTTAGCAAATTTCTGACATCTATTGCATTTCTTGACGAAGTCCAAGGCGTCTTTGTTTAAAGTGGGCCAGTAATACCCGTATCGGAGTGTTTTCTTGGCTAGAGTCTGCCCTCCGGTGTGATCTCCGCAACTTCCTTGATGGATGTTGGACAAGACTTACCCGGCTTCCCTTCCAGCGATACACCTTAATAAGGGATTAGAGAAGCCGCGCCGATAGACGATGCCTTCTTGTAATGTGTAGCGGGAAGCCTTCCTTAAGATTTTCTTAGCTTCGTTGCGCTCGTCGGGCAGTGTGCCATCTTGTAAATATTTCCGGATAGGAGTCGTCCAAGTTTCCTCTTCGATTGCAGCTATCATACTCATTGTCTCGTAACTCAGGGCTAGTTGCTGTGAGATGGTTATTGTTCGGGAAGCGGTGTCGTCCTTCATGCTAGCTTGCTTTGCCAGTTCGTCGGCCTCCTGATTCTTTTCTCGAGGAATGTGTTTGATTAAATAGTGATTCAACTGATTGAGCAGCAGCTTGGACTTCTTTAGATATGCTGTGAGTCGATCCCTCGAGTTTGGAATTCTTCCAGTATCTGATTTACAATAAGTTGAGAATCACTATGGAGACATAAAGAACCGACTCCAATCTCCAGGGCAAGTTCTAATCCGGCTATCACTGCTTCGTATTCTGCGTCATTGTTGGTGGAAGCGAACTCCAACCTTAGGGCATAGTGCAGCTTCCTTCCCCTGGGGGTGATTATCACAACACCTGCCCCCGAGCCTTGTTCATTTGATGCTCCATCAACGAAGAGATTCCACTTGATATTTTCTGCTACTTTAGATTGCTCCTTACCTTCGTTAGTAGTGAATTCGGCAATGAAATCAGTTATGGCTTGTCCCCTGATAGCGGTGCGAGGATGGTAGGTAATATCATATTGACTCAGTTCAATGCACCACTTAAGTAGTCGCCCAGAAGTGTCGGGGCGATGGAGTACTTGCCTTAGCGGTTGATCGGTTAAAACTCTGATGGAATGAGATTGGAAGTAGTGTCGCAGTTTCCGTGACGTGATTAGCAAACAGTATGCTAGATTTTCAAGTTTAGGGTATCTGGCTTCTTCCCCTGTAAATCTCTTTCTTACAAAGCATACGGGTCGCTGTGCGTGGTAGTCTTCCCTCACCAAAGCGGCGCTTAAAGCATGGGACGATACAGCAAGGTATAGTTCCTCGCCTTCATTTGGAGTTGAGAGTACTGGTGGTCTCTGGAGGTGTTCGATTAAGTTAAGGAAGGCTGTCGAGCATTCGTCAGTCCATTCGAACTTTCCTTTGTCTTTCTTAAGAGCTTCGAAGAAAGGGATGCATTTGTCGGTTGCTTTAGAGATGAACCTGCTTAGGGCAGCCACCTTCCTGTTTAGGCTTTGCATCTCTCTTCGAGTGGATGATATCTTGATATCTTGCAAAGCCCGGACTTGTTCGGGGTTCGCTTCAATCCCCCTGGCATGGACGATGAATCCCAAGAACTTTACCGACGATACTCCGAAGGAGCACTTTTGAGGATTCAGTTTCATTCCATATTGGCGAAGTACTTGAAACATCTCGTTCAGGTGGTTTATATGATCGTTGGCTTTCCTTGATTTTACCTGCATGTCATCCACATAAACTTCCATAGTTCGCCCTATTAATTTCGCAAACATCTTGTTGACGAGGCGCTGATAAGTAGCTCCGGCGTTTTTAAGTCCAAAAGGCATTACTTTGTAGCAGTACAATCCCCGGTCAGTGATGAAACTAGTGTGGTCTTGATCGGAGGCGTGCATAGGGATCTGGTTATATCCTGAGTATGCGTCCATAAAGGATAAGAGTTCGCTTCCGGCTATGCTGTCCACGAGTTGGTCGATTCGGGGGAGTGGGAAGCAGTCCTTCGGGCAAGCGTCATTTAAGTTGGAGAAATCGATGCATGTTCGCCATTTCCCATTAGCTTTCTTTACTAGTACCGAGTTGGCGATCCATTATGGGTAGATGGCTTCTCGTATGAAGTCATTAGCAAGTAAGTTCTTCACTTCTTCCTCGAGGGCTGCTGATCGTTCTGCCCCCATGCTCCTCTTTTTCTGCTTCACTGGCACCTTGGTAGGATCGATGTTCAGTATGTGGCATGCGACGTCTGGAGAGATTCCTGTCATGTCGGCGTGCATCCATGCAATTACATCCATGTTGTGGCGAAGAAAATCGACGAGTTGATCTTTCAACTCCGCTCTTAACTGAGACCCGACTCTCAGCAGCCTACTTGGGTCGTGTTTGTCTACAGGTACAAATTCCATAGCCTCTGCAGGCTCGGTGGTGACCTCCTCCTCTTTGTCCCTGGGTCTAATTCGTTGAAAGGATCGCTGGTATATCGAAGAGGAGGGGCTTTCTTTAATTGCTATGCTTCCAAGTTTTTCTTGCAGAGAAAAGTCTCTGCATCCTTCCTTTTATCCTTCCTGCGGTTCTTGCGAAGCTCAGTTACATGGCAATCTCGGGCTGCGTCTTGATCTCCCTCTATTTCTCCTACTCCGTTATCTGTTGGGAATTTCATTTTCAGGCACCATGGGGCTAGGACAATTTGGAAGTCAGACAAGGCCGGTCTTCCTAAAAAGGCGTTGTAGGCCGAGTGGCTTTCTATTAGCACAAATGTTTGTTTTCGTACAACGGAGCGAGGATGACTTCCTATCTCGACAAAGAGGTCCAGTTGCCCAAGGGGCATCTTCGCATCTCCAGTGAAACCATGTAGTGGTTTGTTGCAGGGAGACACATCCTTCATTGACAGCTTCATTTTGTCGAAAGCATGCTTGAATATGATATTTACTGAGCTTCCAGTGTCTATTAAAATTCGAAAAACTTTGGCTGGACCGAACCAGGCAGAGATGACCATAGGATCCATGTGTGGGTACTGTCTTCCCTCCAGGTCACGCCTACTGAATGTAATGTCGTCATTCTCTTTCCGTTTCGGGTGGCGTTCTTCCATGACAGAATTAACGTAGCCTTCATCGTTCCTAAGTGACTTACCGTATCTTTCCATCTCTGTCCAGCTTCTGTCGGCTATGTACAGTCCTCTTGATATGGTATGGACCACTATCTTCTCTTGACTAGAGCCGCTAATGTTGCGATTTCCTCCACCTACTTCTGGGAGGGGTAGCCCTGGGTTTTCATTGGCGAGAGCTGGAGTCCTGTTATGGATTTTTACATAGCGTTCCAGTCTCTTCCTTCTGATGTGTTCTTCAATTAAGTCCCGGAGATGGTGGCATTCATTGGTGTCATGTCCATGGGATTCGTGGAAGCGGCAGAACTTTTCAGACTTGAGTGCGTTATCTGACTCCTTCTTGTGCGGGGGCCGCTTGTATCTAACTTCGTCTTGAGTGGCTAGGAAGATGTTTTCGATTGTTTCATTCAAAGGAGTGTAAGAGTCAAATCTTGGTCCTGGTCGGTATAATCGCTTTTCTCCCTTCTTGCCCCCAACATTGTCTCTAGAGTCACTTCTCCGAACATCCTTTGCTGCAGCGGGAACCTTGTTTGGAGCTGTCTTAGCCTGTTGCCCTGACTGCCTCTCAGTGGCAGCGTCTTCAAGTCTCATATATTTTCCAGCTTCATATAAGAAATCAGGTAAAGTAGCTGGTTTTTCCTTGGTTAGTCTTCTAGCAAATTTAGTATCCGGATGTACACCACTGCAGGGGGCCATTAGGATAAGTTTCTCGTCGGCATCTTGGACTGCGGCCACCGCGGCGTTGAATCGGGTTAGATATTGTTGCACTATCTCTCCGGGTTTCTGTTTGATATTAGATAAGGAATAAGCATCCTTGTTGTTCCACATGAATGTGGAACTGACTGATGAACTTTTCTTTCAACATTTCCCATGAGCTGATGGAGCCTTGGGGTAGGTGGAAGAACCAGGAGGTAGCTAGATCTATCAAGAATAGTGAGAAGCATTTACACAACACTCGCTCTGTTGCTCCGCTCAAGAGCATATGCTGGATGTATCTTTGTAAGTGTACGATGGGGTTAGAGGTTCCCTTGTAAGGTTCCATTGTTGGCATTTTCCATTCCCGGGGGTGATGGCAATTTCAATATTGCGGGTGAAGGGGCTGGTTACCCTAGCACCTATCCCCCGATCCCTTTGCTCCTGTTGGATGCACTCTTTGAACAATCGCGCCATCCTCTCGTCAAAACTTGGAGCAGATAGAAATGAGTTTGGTTCTTCCCTGCGGGATTGATTCCGTCCAGATGACCTGTAAGGATGGTATTGTCTATCACTCCTGACATTCTCCAACGGCTGCCTCGTCTTCTGAGGGCATGCTGGGGTTAGCCACAGTTGGCCCTTGCCTTGATCTTTCCCTGCTGGGTTCTCTTCTCAGCACTTTCTCGGGTCCAACTTCGGGCTGGACTCCCGCTCGGCTCCGTTCCTTGGTGTTTCTATGGTTAGGTAGCATGGTGGGCTCAACTACATCCGACCCTTGCCTGGTACCTCCCCCGTTGGGTTCGGTTCCAAGCGTTTCCTCGGGTCGGAATTCGGACTGAGTCCGGGCTTGGCTCCTACGATAGCTGTTTCTGTTGTTAGCCTCTTCGAAGAAAAAAGACCCTTGTCGTCTCCTAGATCCTCCAGACTGGGACTCGCCCCATGATTCAGTGTTACGGTTGGATTCTTCAGCATCCCTTAAGCGTGACATGAGTTGGTCCACCAGGGCTTCTTGTTGAGATGCGAAGCAGTTAGTTACTTCAGCCACAATCCTGTCCAGATCCGCCCTTGTAATTGGTTGTTCCGAAGCAGGGGCTGTTGGATTTGCCTGATTTTCGTTTGCTGGTTGAACTGGACGATTGTCTTGATCTCTGATTACTGGATCTGGGATACTGCTAGTTGCAATGTTCTTTCCTTTGTTAGTATCTTTCTTCCGTCCGGGAGGCATGTTTTTCAAATGAACGATGCTGACAGGAAAAGGATTAAGTGAGAGAAGCTGAAGCTTCGAGCTCCTGCTCTCGGTGAAAGCACCAAAAATGTTTGCACAAAAAATGGGCAAACACCTCCAAGTCGTATGGATTAGTTGATTTTATGTTGTTTCTAGTGATTTGGGTGATTTACACAAATATATAAAAAGCAGGGACTAAACTGTAAAAGACACACAGATTTATAGTGGTTCGGCCAGAACGTGCCTACGTCCACTTTATATGTTATTCTCCTTTTCTATTCAGATTACAAGTACAAAGCTTTGATTACAAGTAACTGAAAGTTGTTTGAAGGTTCTCTCCGTGCTTGGGCTCTCAAACCTGTCTGCCATTGTTGTACCCCTGCCCCTCTATTTATAGAGTGAGGCTGAGGGCAGGGGTCTTGGATGCATATAGCTGCTGGTGGGCCTGGGCCGATGCAATCTGGCCTGGTAGTGTCGGTCCGGTATGCCATCCTTATGTTGGTTCGGCAGTGGTAGATGGAGTTGGACCGGTAGCAGCATGGTTCGGTGGTAACATGGATCGGTGATGGGGGGATGGATCCTGGATCGGTGATAGATGGTCTTGGGTGTTGGTTCGGCTGTGCTATGGGCCTGTGCTGGTGGAGGTGAGGGCTTTTGGTCCGGTGGTGATGTTGGTTTGGCAGGTGGTCCAGCCGTAGGTGATTCGATAGGCAGGTGGTCCGGTTGTAGACGATTCGGTGGCTCGTCCCTTGCTTCCCCATCTTGATCCGGTGGTGGTAGAAACATACCCAACAGTTAGTTTGAAAGTTCCTTCTCCAAGCCTCTGTTCAATGACATATGGAACTTCCCATATTGGATTCATGTCCAATGGGGTATGAAAAACCCATTTCAAGACGATATTGCCAATTTCGAAGGTCCTAGGTTGAACTTTAATGTTGTAATACCTGGCGACTCGGTGTCGATGTGTAGCTGCCCTTAGATCAGCTTCTTCGTGCTAAATCAAGAGATTCCAAGAGGAGATCTTTACTTATTTTGGGATCGTAGAAAGTCACTCGATGAGAAGGAACTTCAGGCTAAATAGGAATAATGGCTTCTGAACCATAATCAAGGGCGAATGGAGTATGGAAAGTCGCGGACTTGTGGTAGTTCTGTATGCGCACAGTGTTGTAGGAAGTTCATCTACCCACCTGTCTCTAGCCTTCTCCAAATGCTTCTTTAGAATGGACTTTATGATTTTATTTACAGCTTCAACCTGTCTGTTTGTCCGAGGGTTAGCGACCGCTGCAAATCTCTTTTTAATACGATATCTTTGACAAAAATCTTTGAATTCAACACTATTTAATTGAGTCCCATTGTTTGTCACAATAGTTCGTGGAAGACCGAAGCAACATATGATGTTTTGGACAATAAAGTTGATTACTTTCTTGGTTGTGATCGTGGCTAAAGGTTATACTTCGGCATATTTGGTGAAGTAATCAACATCGACGATAGCGCACTTCGCACCACCTTTCGAGATCGGTAAGGAACCAATGAGTCTATATTCCACATGGCGAACGGCCATGGGCTGACCATTTGTGTGATTTCTATTGGCAGAGCTCTTGGAACTTTTGGATATATCTGGCATTTATCACACCGTCTAACATGATCGGCAACATCTTGAGTTATAGTTGGCCAGTAATACCCGTAACGAAGTATTTTTTGCCAAAGTTTGCCCCCCAGTGTGATCGCCGCATTCCTCTGTATGAACTTCTTTAGAACACGTTTCATCTCATCATGAGCGACACATCGAAGTAAAGGGACCGAGAAACCTTTTATGTACATAATTTCTTCTTACATAATATATCATGAAGCTTTGCGAAGGACTTATCGCTTTTATTTTTTTATCTGGTAGGACTCCATGCAGTAAATAGTCTTTGAGTAGATTCATCCACTATTCCATTTCAGGCTCCGCTTTAGTGTCTGATCGATTTCTATCATGTTTATACTTGGGGTATTTAATACTTCGACTGGAACCAAGCCCATCTGTTGTGCATCATTGGTACTAGTAAAATTTGCCAATGAATCAGCCTCTTTGTTTCAATCTTGTGGAATATGCGAAATGTCATAGTACTCAAATTCTGTCCACAACTCTTGGACTTGGGTAAGGTGTGGGCAAGCCATTGTCTCTTAGCCTGATAATCTCCCCTAGCTTGATACACCACAAGCTGCGAATTGCAAAAGATTTCAAGAGATTTTATTTCAAGTTCTCTAGTGAGTTTAAGTCTAGCAATCAGAGATTCATATTAGCTTCGTTGTTTGTTGCTGGGAAATCAAGTTTTAATGCGTAACATATTGACCGATTTTCAAGAGTTACAAGCACAATCCCAGCTCCAAAACAATGATCGTTAAATGCTCCATCAATATACAATTTCCACCGTACGGTAGGGATTTCGCTACCTTCTAGAGAATCATCCTGCACAGTAAACTCTGTATAAAGTTTGCAAACACCTAACGTTGGATAGCCCTATGAGGGAGATAAGTAATGTTGAATTGACTGAGTTCAATATTCCACTTGAGTAACCTTCCAGACATCTCAGGTCGCCGTAGGACCTGTCATAACGGCCGGTTGGTGTAAACACTGATCGGATGTGCCTGAAAGTACGGACAGAGCTTCCATGATGCAATTAGTAAGCGGTATGCCAATTTCTCTATCTTTGGATAGTTTCTTTTAGCTCCTATTAATCATTTGCTGGCGTAATACACCAGCCTCTAGATCCGATTATCCTCGTGAAGTAATGCGGCAATTATAGCGTGTGCCGATACAGCCAAATAAATGTACAACTCATCATGATCCACCGGCTTTGACAAGATAGGAGGTCTCTTCAAATGTTTCACAAAAGCTTGAAATGCGTCTTTACAATACTGCATCTATTCAAAGTTTCTTTTCCATTTCCTAATCAAATCGAAGAGAGGAATGCATTTATCGGTAGCTCTAGAGATGAATCGGCTTAAGGCAACAGCTTTCCCTTTCAGACTTTATACTTGTTTAATAGTTTTTGGTGCTTGGATATCACGGATAGCCTGAATCTTCTTGAGATTAGCTTCTATCCCATGAGCATTGACAATAAAGCCCAAGAATTTCCCTGATGCAACACCAAAAGAACACTTTAAAGGATTGATTCTCATCTTATAATGTCAAAGGATGTAAAACATTTCCGCCATGTGGTCGCTTGATCGTCGTGACTTCACAAGCATATCATTCGCGTACACTTCCATTGTCTTTCCAATCTGATCTTTAAACATTCTGTTGACCAAGCGTTGATAAGATGCTCCTGCATTCTTTAATCTATATGGCAATACTACATAGTAGTACACTCCAACATCGCTACTAAAACTGGTGTGCTCCTGGTTGGGGATATGCATCGGGATTTGTTTATATCCCGAATATACATCCATAAAAGATAGCAATTCATGCCCTGCGGTCGGATCAACCAGTTGGTCAATCCTAAGAAAGGGAAAACTATCTTTCGGACATGCCTTATTCAAATCTGAATTATCCATGCACGTTCTCCATTTCTCATTCACTTTCTTCACAAGTACAAGATTAGATACCCATTTAGGATAGAGGGCATCATGGATAAACTCATTGTCTTTTAGTTTATCCATCTCCTCTTTAAGAGCAGTTGACCTCTCTAGATCCATGCCGCGTCTTTTTTGCTTCACCAAGATTTACTCGGGACGATATTCAATGCATGACTTGCAATTGCAGGCGTGACTCCATACATGTCAGAGTGAATCCAAGCGAAAACGTCTAGATTCGCTCGGAGAAAACCAACAAGTCCCCTCATCATTGGGGGACTGAGCTATGATCCATTCTTTAGGACTCCTGATGAGTCATCGTGGCTGACCATGATAGCAATCATTAGCTCAACCGGTGCAGACTTGGTCTCTTTGGGTTCTTCTTCGTCATCTCTTGGATCTATATCTCTATAGAACTAACTATGGCACTCGAGCCAAGGCTCAGGCGCTAGTTGTCAATCTTCGATGGCTTAGATGCAGACAGTCTTGTCCACACCCTTACCTTTTCTTTGCGTTGAGTTTTCCTCAACTCAGCTACATAATAGGCACATCTAGTCGCCTGATTGTCATGAACAACTCCTACACCATTTTCCGTCGGAAACTTCAAAGCTAGACACCATGGGGCAAGAGCTGCTTAGAACAGCTATGGTCGGCCGAACTAGAAAACATTGTATGAAGAGTCAACATCCAAAACAATAAATGGCAAGATCCGCACTCCTCTTCATTCACCTTCTCCTAACTCAATTGGTAATTCCACGTAACCAATAGCACTGGTTATAACACATTAAAACCATGTAATCGAGATTTAGATGGGTTTTAAGTCTTTGGCATCCATCTTCATCTGATCATAAGTTTTTTTTAAAGGTTATATTTACCGAACTTCCATAATCAGTCAAAATATTTCTCACCAAAGTAGGACCAATCATGACTGAAATGACCATTGGGTCGATCGTTAGAGTTCGTTATCTTACATTGCCAGTTTGCCGGAGCTCCATCTTCTGTACTCAAACAGCATTCAAAATCCACATGCCTAATCATGCTAATATAGCGATTCATCTGTTGCCAACTCTTATCTGCTGGGTGTGGTCCCCCGACTATCTTGTTTATCACCAGTCCATACAGGCTCCTTAGCCCTATGTCGTGCCAATCCTTGGTTGGGGTCATACGTTCCATGTCCACCATCTTGCGGGCATTTCACAAACTATTCTAACTCCTTTTCTCGAATCACTTTTTCTACAACATCCTGGAGATGCCTAAATTCATTTGTATTGTGTCCATAGCATACATGAAAATGATAATATTTCCCAGTCTACTTTTGCTTCTCTATTGAGTCTTTCGGTGCCGACTTCCTATACTGCATGGTATTGCAAGTAGACGGATAGATATTCTCTAGGGACATATTCAACGGCATGTAATTATCATATATTAGATCCTATGCTTCAACCTTCTGGAATCCCTCTTTCGTTCTCAGTTCCTATCTTCGCCTCTCTTTTGTTGTTTTGGTTTATTTCAAACATTCGCTTGGACATTCCCAGAACGGTCATTAGACTATTTGATTGCAATGTTACTTTGTACTTCTTCTCCACTCAGTCCCGTAACATTCTTTTTCCCGGAGGACCTAGCTTCTTACTTCCTCAAATATTGTGTCCCCTTTATGTAAAAACACTCCGACGTTGCAGGTGGCTTATTGGCTAACCAATTGCCGAGTTCAGACTCTAGATCAATCCCTCTTGTTACGGCCGTGAGTATCGCATGATCATTCGGGTTACTTACCTCCATGATAGTTGTATGAAATCTTTCCAAATAATATTTCAACGACTCTCTTAGAGCCTGAATCATACTAGAAATGGACATCGCGTCTTTTGGATGAGTCGCATGCATCCTAAATTGCTTCACAAACTTGGTTGCCAAATCATCGAACCTAGAAATTGGTCGTATGGGTAGTCTCGTGAACCACATCGTTGCTATGCTGAAAAGAGGTATGGAAAAGCATCTACACTTGGTCACATCATCATCTCATGAAGAATCCGTCAACTGTTCATATCTCATGATGTGCTGCCTAGGGTTAGCTTTTCCCTCGTAGGCAGGCAACGATGACATGTTGAACTTCCATAGGTACTGTGCATGTAATACACTATCAATAAAAGGGTTATGACTTATTGAGATTCTCCAGTCATCATTGGTTAAGTCTTAGCTCTTCCTCACTAATTTTCTGACCATTGCCGATAATTTCGGCATTTGGATGGGTGGTCGCGCTCCACCTCACATGAATGGTCCAATCAATGTCTATGGGCCGTTTCATGCCTTCTTAGTTCACCATCTTCCCGATGTGCATCATGTACATTCACTCTATCATCATTTCAGGGAGGTAACTGGTCAGCATTCAATTGAACTCCATTATTCAAACCTTCAGAAATAGTTCTAGCGCGATTCCCTAGGTGTATAGGAAGAATCCCTCCTCTGGAGGAGGAATCAGTATCGATCCATAGGGACGGATCAACACCAATCAATCCTAGCAGATCACGATGGTCTGCCAGACGACACTCTAAAGTTTTTGTGTGATTTTCTTCAATCCCGCAAAGGCTATGTCTGTGATATTCATCTGATTAGCTCAAACTTTCTGATGTAGAGAAAGGAGTGGGTTCCTTCCAAGCTTTCCCATACCGCTGCTGACTAATTTGGTTCGTCAAGTTAATATTAGTATGAATTTACTGATTTAGTTATCGATGGCATTCCATCAACTACCTCATTAAATTATTACATTCAGCTCAGGTAATAGAATCAATGGGATCACGAACTTCAACCGGATCGGTATTCATATTTTTTGTTTGATTGCACGGGTCGCCTTGCTAAATGCTAGCAGTTTCATTTCCTTCCACGCTCTGAGAAGTGGATCTAGTATTTCTTACCATTATCAATCTCCTTGCTTTAGATTCCTTCAAATCTGAATAGTATAAGCAACTTTATGAAGATAACTATGGAACTCCGTTGGGGGATTTATCTAAACCAGTAGCAATAAAGGGGCTCCTAACAAGCCAAGAATCAAGGTTCTCAGTTAAAGCACCAAAATGTTTGCAACCAAATTGTTTACAAACACCTAAGAACAGATTTTATAGAGAAGTCAATTAAGAAAATAAAATTAAATCGAGGAAAAGACTAAGTCCACAACAAATAAAAAGCAATAATCAGAAACACAGAGATTTATAGTTGTTCAACATTATATGCCTATGTTCACTTTAAGGATTATCTTTATTGATTTGTTATAAATCTGATTACAGTAGCAAGGGATAGAAAAAATTTGAGTACAATAAATTCTAAAGTAACAAGTAGTGTAAATATCCTCGGAATGAACCCTTAGGCCAGTATTTGTAGATGAAGATAACCATGTACATAACTGAAATATCGACTACGGGACCTTCTATTCCACATGCGCCCACCAGAGGGGTCGTTGGACCCAATACCCAATGTGGAGGGATCGACATCGATCCCATCGTAGGTTGATATTTGGGCAGAGATCCCTACGGTGGCTTTTGCATGCTTAAATATGTTGGCCCTTCAATTCTCATGTCATTTGGATCACTGAAGTCAAAGTTATTGATTGATCTTTGATTTAACTCTACTTGTAAACTACTTTCTACCAAGCCCTAATCAACGAAGTTTGCCGATCCATCCCTTGGTGAAGCATGCCGATCCATATTTTCCAATGAAGCATGGTGATCCACATTTTCTAATAAAGCATGATGACCCATATTTTCCAATAAGGCATGCCGATCCCTCTAAATTAAGCATGCCAACCCCTCTTCGGTGGACCAAAGTATGCCGATCCATCTCAATCAACTATGCCGAGTCCCCCTTTATTAGCTGAAGTATGTCAATCCCTATCAATTAGCCATGCCGATCCCTCTAAATTGAGCATATCCATACCGATCCCTTCCAATCACTAAGCTACATTCCATATTTTAAGCATCTTACACTGCCCATCCATCAAATCCATTCAGCTTTGACTTTATGCAATCATTTATACTTGACTTTCAGGTCCCACAATCATTGCTCTAGAATCATCGGCCTTGATAGCATTCAGATCTTACTCATGCAATCAGTTCAATATAGCCCGGCTAGAATGTTGGATAACAACAAGGATTCATATTTAAAAACCCTCAACCAAACCAAAGTAAAGGTGAGTAGTGGAATGGAATGTTAAATATCAAAATTGTTACAACTACACAAATTCTGCTATTTTAATATATAATAATTGAGATCGTAATAACATAAGAATTGACATTTTTCTTTAGCGGAATTAAGGGGTTTAGATTTGAAGTTTTCATGAATCAAAATTTCTCAAGGCATATATCAAGTCTAACCTATACTATACAATTACTAAAGTGAGAAAAATTTAGATTTTCACTTTCAATTAATTCCTAGCTTTCTTCTTTGGATTTGAACGCATCTGCTTATTAAATCTCTTTCCAGATCTCTTCCTTTAGAAATATACAACAAGTGGGTAGTATATAAATTAAAATTCAGAATTTTAGGGATTGGAGGAGAATGGAAATAGAAATTGAATTTAAAATTTAGAATCCCTTACTTCAAGACCTTAAGAAATTTCTAAATTATAAAGAAAGAGAGAATGCTTACATTCCCAATAATTTATGAATAAAAGTGAGGGGGCTGAGCTCTTATTCATAGTGGTTAGAAGTCGCCAGAATTGTTGGATTTAAGTTGGCTTAAAATAATAAAATCCAGGTCATTCATGGTGAAATAACCCTAGCTACTGCAACATGCACCAGTCGACCGACCTTTGATAGGTGGTCGACCGGTTGCCTATAAAATGGAACATTTTTATTCTATTATTTAATTCCTTGTTTAATTTTTAATGTTAACATTTCTTTTATCGTTTACTTAACCCCCAACTTTCTAATTACCATTAATTTTTGAATTTCAAACTTTGGCACTAATTATTAATTTGAATTTGAATACCATTTAAATTATTTTAAATTCGAAAACTTCAAACGTAAATCACTTTTACGTTTGAGCTCTAATGACATAACTCTATATATAGGAATTGATTAGAAAATCACTGCAGGTGCAATGGTGTAACTTCTACGGCCAAATTCTAATGTTTACAAAATTTTCATTTTAGCCTTATTATTGATTTATCAAATAATTAATCTCTTATTAATTTAATGGGGCATTACATGTAGGGTACTTGTGATAAGCTCATTGACTATAAAATAGAAGTAAATAAAATAACATGCAGTAGAAAATAAAATTGATTCGATTTGATCGAATATGTGAGTATACTGAAAAAGAGCACCCAACGTACCTAAAAAAGAATAAGGGTTCAATCTCAAAAATCACTCCTCCCTATAATAAGACATATCGATATGGATTAGTTAAATTTTTTTTAACAAACTACGATTAATTGTGAGTAAAGTTGAGTTAACTTCTTTCTATAAGATTGTGTACTTAAGAGTAGTACACAAGGTTAAAGATAATTTCATCTACAGAATGATTTACAAAATCATACAAAATAAGGGTTAATAAGAAACCCAACATATCCTAGGCCAAGGATTTGGTAGGTTGTGCAAGTCAAAAGACTGCATGTAATAATTGTTTATGAGGGTTTTTGTATAAATCACCCCAAAAGAATTTGGGAACGACTGTCGTTGGATGACCAGTTTAAGTTTTGAACATAAATTTTGTAAACTAAAAACAAAAATCAATTTTATATATAAGGCAATTCATAAAGTGTTTATAAATACATGTTCCGCTGCACTGAGAAAAACCCGCTATTCCAAAAATACCAACTTCATAGAGAAGGATTTTCTTTGAAAAATTATTAGTAGTAAAATGGATTTGGATACAATCCAAAGATGAAACTGAATATGAGAGACTAAATAATTAACCAAGCCTAAATAAACATAACGTATTAGAAAATAAATATTCTCGCATAATAAAGAGAGACTATGAGTTTTTATAATACTGAGAATAGATAATCATCATTTGTCAATTAAACCATTAAGAGTATTGACTCTATGATTTGGTATGATGTGCAAATCTGAAAGGATTCGAAGTACGTTATCAAAATATGCTTTTGGTTGTCGTAACCAAAGGGAAGTGATTCCATTGGTCGCGATTGTGTCTTTCAGTGCAAGACTAACGCGGTTGAAATTTAAGAAGCAACATGGATAAGAACTGATAAAATTAGAAGCATGCTTTATTGGAAATTATGTAATTTGTTACATATATCTAACTCGATAACAATCGTATTCGAAATAAAAGGTATTTTCACTCTATTATATAGTTGATATAATGACTTATATTAATTAAATTATTTAATTAAATAATTTAATTAAAAGTATATTTAATTGAAAATCCATAAATGGCATGATTTATGATAATAGCTATAAGTTGTTGTAACCATGACCGATTTATCACATTGAAATTAAAGATATTGTTTTAAATATTCCTAGTGAAGATGTTCCGAGACTAGACATCGATACATCCATTGAGACAAGAGTATGTAATGCTCTAAAATTTTAGATAGTGTATTACTCATGATTGCAAGGGGAACCTACGGGTTACGTACTAATAGTTACTGGATAGCAATGGAATAACTCACTCAATAGTTTTCTATTGGTTAATATAACTATGGTCAAACAAAAAATATCGATGCGAGAAAATTGATAGTTCTATTGACTTGAGAACACTTTTGATCTTTTATATAGAAACTCTACTTTGATTAAAGTTAAATCATGGAACAACATCCATGTAACGACTATAGTTGGAATGAGTGGAAGAATTGGTAGTGAAACACTATTCAAGGGAGAACTTTTCTCCTCGGTTACATGAGGTTAGTATCATAGTCAACTGAATTCAACTCAAAATCAAAGTCTTTAGCCAAAGCAGTTCGGTTAATTTTTTTTTTTTATTAAACCGAGGGATTTGTGTTTGGACTGTAAAGTCGAATACTGATAATATTGGAATTTTGACCATTACCAAATTCCATAAGTCCAAAGTGATGTAATTTTGATGAAGAGAATTAGTGAAATGATTGTTGCTACTGGGTAACGCTTAAATAAGTAAAATTGGATTTTACCGATTTACTGTGTTTTGAATCCGGTATTACTTTTGATAACCTGTTGTTACTCTCTATATTATTTACATTTGTAAATTCTTATCACAAATTTACCAATGCCACTTTGTCCAAATTTAATTTATTTTGGAAACTTATGAGATTGGAAACTAACTATGAATGAGAATTATTTATATAATTATATAACATTTACTCAAATGCTAATGAATTGATATGTTAAGTTATATACTCTTTAAATTCAATCTTAATTTTATATGGTAAATTCCTGTGTATAATTGTTTCAATCCTTTTTTAAAAAAACTTAATTAAGATTAATGAATGGACTTTAATGCAAATTCTAATTATTTATGGTTTTCTATATTTAAACTCTCATATAAAATCTAAAATATTGTTTCATTCCTAATTACAAGTTTAATGAAAATTGCTAACTTTAAAATCAAAACTTACTTGTACATAATATATTCACATATCGTTTGCTACAATGTTTGCAAATAAATTGTAATGATCATGTATAAGTATATTTCGCGTAGTTCAAATTTGTTGAGGAATTTTTACAACAAAGTAACCTTTGGTTGTCAAACCTTTCTTTAATTGAAACATTCCCATTAATGTTAAATTTGATTTTAAATTATTTAAAACAACCAACAGGTTTTCACTTTATATATATATATATATATATATATATATATATATAGTTATATAGTTATATAGGAATGCATATATTTCATTAATAAAAAACATAGACAATAAAGGCGTGTGTAAATTTGGTTAATAAGTTATAAATGTTATTTAATACATTAATTATTAGAATCAAAGAGGGAAGAAATGAAAGGTTTCTCTCTCTTGGTATTATCATATCTTATCTTTATCAATTGCATAGGGTAAGAGAAAATAAAAGGTTTCCTTCTCTAAGTTCATTTATACATGTTTCGATTTCACATATATATACCACCATATGCTGCACTTACACTTCACAGAAATGAATGTATTTGATGCATCCATTATTATATATGTAAGTTTAAATTATATTTAAAACTCCATTTTAACAATTTAAAGAAAATAAGATTTGATTTAAAATTTTATTAGATTGGGTCTAATATATATGACTTCGTAGGCCCTACAAAGATCTAAAAGAGCAAATTTTTTGAAATTCACATGTTTCTTCCACTATAGCCTAGCTCGGTTCCAACAATGGTATCAGAGCCCAATATCCTATGCGGTCTAAATTAGTCATTTTAGAGCTAAATAATTAAGCTTGCCCACTTAGTATGGTGTTTAGAATGGTAATGTCTAGGTTTGAAATTAGGCAATCAAGTACTCTATCCTACTTGGTTATCGACCCAGCCTAAAAGGTGAAGTAAGCCCAAAGGTTGTCCCTAATAGAAAAGGCACAATTTGAATTGGTCCTCGGAATAATTTCAAAATTGTTTTGAAAATCTAAATAAAATATTTTGAATTTAAAAGTTAAATTAAAAATAAAAACATGTCTTTTATAAAAGTTATAATACAAACAAGTTTTCAAAATGTTTGAAAAGATAATAATATGTTAAAATTGTTTGAAAATATTTAAATACTAGTTTTCAATATAAAATTTAAAAATAAGATTAATAAAATGAATTAATTAAATATGTATTAATTAATACTCGTATATGTGAATTATATATATTGATACATGTTATGTTAATATAGGGTGTTTAAGATAACATAAGTGTACATGTATGTATATAACATAAATTTTAAAAATTGATATAATTTAATTAAAATTGTTTAATTAAATAAATTAATTGAAAGTTAATTAATTAAATTAATCAATTAATGGTTAATTAATTGAATAAATTAATTAAAGGATAATTAATTAAATTAAAAATACACATATATAAGATATACGTGCTATACTATAAAGGTTACAGTACATATTTACATATTATTTAATATAAAAGTAATATTGTAATAATAGAAAATTAATTAAAGAGTTAACGAATTACAATTAATTAAATAAGATTTAAATGATAGAATGTGATACATAAGATCGTTATATAAGTTAGTTAAAATATAAAAGATATATGAAAATTGAAACTTATATAATATGATTGTATAAATTATAAGTGGAATGGTAAGAAACCTAAATTGACTCAAAGAATAAAAACATACGTATAGCAAGTATGCCCTGATTTATGATTTGTGTGACATGTGAATCATGATGAGTTTTCATAAGAAATACATTATTCCATATAAGTCGATATCATTGAATTAAATATATTAAAGATTATGAATCTTTATTATAAATGTTGTCCACTACTATCTATATATTAATAAATTACTTACATACTCTCCAGTTGTTGGGCAAGTTAGAAACTTTTTTATTAGATTTTAATGACAACAAATATACAATCTTGTTACATATATCTAATTCGATAAAAAATCTTGTTCGAAATAAAAGGTGTTTTCTTATATTACATACTTTATGTAATATGTTATATTAATTAGTTAATTAATTTAACTAAAGGTATATTTGATAGAAATCAGTAATGACCCACCTTTTTTGACAGTTTAAACCGATGATCAAATACACATGCCGATTCCAAACCATTCAAAAGGGCAGATGGTTATTGGGGTAAATAAAAAAAGGAAGGAAAGGGAAATAAAGGAAATGAAACAACACAGGATCTTGCAGCGGAACGATAAATATAATAGTCAAATAAACAGTTCATGAAGCTGTTTACAATACTTTGATCATTATTTATACAACATTTATCAGAGTTATACATATACAACAGAACAAATAAAATACTGCAGCAGACAGCATGATGCAAAGATGATAATAATAGTAATAGTATACCAAATCTTCATCTTCGTCCTCCAGAATAGATCTTCAATAAGCTGAAAAACTCAGGTCTGACCCGAGCCTAATGAAAAGACAAAACACTCGAGTCAGGACTAAAATATCCTCATGTAAGTTAAATCAATCGTAAATAAATAAGAGTGTAACGGCGTTAGAGATGTTTACGAGGTTTGACATCTCATATCCAGTGTCAAAGTGCGTGTAGTAACTCAAGAGATGTTACGGGATTTTCCATCTCTCAAGGATCCGTTAAACTATCTACTATGTAGTACAATACGTTATTATAATATGTCTACAGTAAAGTAAAAGTATTAAAATAGCGTTAAGGCGTTACCATAATTCCCCTTAACACATTTTTATAATGCCATAGTCTATACAGCACCGTAAACCCCACCGTAAACTAGTGGTTATCAGAGGGTACCCCATAGGTATAACACAAAACAAAACGTAGTGGTCGCGAATAGGATAATCAGTATGACAAGGTACATGAGGCGATACCAACTAGGATACTAGTAGTTGCGTGATCCGGACTAATGTTGAGCATAGACAGTAGCTACCTCAACACCGCGGAACAACACTCCCAAATCAAGGGGTGCACCCAAATCGAATCACAAAAGGTAATAGATATGGTATCGAAGAAGTGTGTCCGCTAGAGGTGGCGAACCTCAATGGCCCGGCGCGACTCCTGTTTTAGTCATGTCAGGGGTCATACAATATCGTTCTCTTTCTTCAGTCAACGCGTTCACCAAACCATCCACTTCATTCTGGATCAACACTTTGCGTATAATAGTTATTAAAGTGGTTTTCGGTATCGACAGAGAGTATTTTCATATCCGATCATGGTCTCTTTAATAACTACGTATTATTACAGCGATGGCTCTTTACATTTCAAATCGATTCATAATTGTTATCAAAATATCATATTCGCTTCAAAATCAAATCCATTTCAAATATCATCATATCTATTTAAAATGTAAGGTTCCGTTTCAAAAATCATTTTTCGCCTCAATATCTCATTTCGATTTCCAAATCATTTCGAATTTCAATTTAGGTTGCAACTTCATTTAACCCAATTCGTATTTACATTCAAGATTTAAACATAAACATTTCACCTTATTGACCAGCTTGAAATTTTAGAAAATAGTTTTAAGTAGTTTAAAAGTAGTTTAAATAATTAAAATAGTTAAAAATACTTAAAATCTCAAAATGGATTTAAAATAGATAAATTAGTTCAAAATAATTTAAATTGGGTTAAGTAGATTTAAAATAGATTAAAATAAGTTAACATGGTTTAAGATGGGTTAAAATAATTTAATATAGTTAATATATGTTAAAATAGTTTAAGTATTTAAAGATGGTTTATATAACAGAGTAATTTGGAAAACAAAATGAACAACTTCAAAACCAAACCATTTCAATTATAACTTCCCAATTCAAATCAATTTCAATTTCCATTCTACCGATTCAATTTCGATTTCAATTCAAATCAATGTCAGCTTTGACTTTAAATTAATTCAATTTTACATTCACTTTCAATTAATTCAATTTCAATTTATATCGATTTGGAGCTTGATTTTTCAAAAATATCAATTTATAACACTTAACAAAATTATCCTTCAATATTCAAATTTAAATCCAAATTTCAAATATGATTCAATTCCAAGCTCAATTTCAAAATATCATTTTTATATCACCTTTACTTAGTAATACTCAAAGCTCGAAATAATGTTCAACCTTGTAAACAAATAAATTTTCGAAATTCAACCATATCCCAATTTTAAATTTCAAAGTCTCAACTCAAATTAATTAACAATTTCTTTTAACCAAAATTTATTTCAACATTCCAAACTCAATTTTTCGATAAGTTCGATTTCTATAAATGGATTTTATTTATAACTTTTAAATCAAAATATTTTAAATCAACTATTTAAAAAATTATTAATTTAACCAATACGGTGTCCTTATATAATTTTTTTTCCTATGGTCAAGTGATTATTTATTTCAATTAAATGTCAGGGATGAATATATATATCACTTAAACTAAATCACAGTGTCATATGTATGCATAACAGGATATATATATATAATCAAATAAACATCCACACATTTAAATATCAACCAATAGCATCCATCGAAATACATCATCCAATAGACAATACAATTCACTGTAATTTCATAGTTATCAATATCAAGTAATTTAATCGCAATTTAATTTTAATCTCAATTTTGACTGTCAATTTAATTTTCAACGGTGAATTCAAATGACAATCTATATGACAATTAAATTTTATCAAACAACGACAAATAAAAATCCTAACACTCCATAATGTCAAATTTAACTAGCATAAAGATATTCAGTACGTTGTGAGCGTTAGAAAACACTCACCTGATTTTGCAATTTTAAATCAAATCAAACGACGTTCGATTTAACCTAAAATTTTAACGGGCTCTAAACGTCTTCGGATCTGTACTGCAACATAGCTCTCGTCTCTGCGATTCCGCTACTTCTTGTTTCGTCCGATTTTGACCTCGCATGACAAAGTTATTGCATTTTAGGAGATTACACGATTTTTAGATAATATAATTTATACACCTTTTTAATATTTAAACTTTGTTAAATCAGAGCCGTTGACTTCAGGGTTGGAGAATCTGGGCCGAAGTTATCTTCTTCCTCCTCACGTTCTAGGGTTGAACGAACGAACCCATCACACGCGCCACATCCTCACTCGCCGCCTCCACCTCACGCAGTCGTACCACGATCGGCGACCAACATTTGAAAGCCCCACGCATGCTACACCCTCGACTAGAGGCCGACCAAGCTCAGTGCTCCACAAGCCGAGAAAATGCGCGCGAACACGAAGACGAACGCGGCTCGATTTTGTCGCCATTGGTGAATGATAGACCATCACCACCGTTGGATATGCTCGTCTCAGTGTGCTTTCCGACTTCCTAGTTGGAAGCTTCTGATGAAAATGAGTGGATGGGAAAGAAATCAAAGAAGAAGAAGGCCTACTCTCGGACATTAAAAAGAATAAGGGGCGGCTGCGTTTCTGGCTAGGGTTTCACTGTGCTTGAGCGTATATCTATACGCATACGAATTATTTTAAAATTATTTATCAACTTTTTGAAACGAACTCCAAACGAAGCGTGCCGCTAGGCGTTTATAATGTTTTACCCGTGTTCTGAACACAATGGGATATGTTTCAAGGCCTAATTCAATCGTATGTGCAAGTTACGGAAATAAACGATCAATTTTAAATTAAATCGATTAAATTAATTTCTAAGCGTTTTGAGCTGCCACGGTCAAACGGCAACTCCGATTGCTATGGAAATTGAAACCCGATAATAATAAACTATTACGGATCTAATGGAACTAGTTTCGTCGAATTCCGAGACTGTGCCCCGGAAAGCTATTTTAACTCGTCGATTAAGTCGACGACTTTTCAAAATTTATAGGATTGCTAAAATTTCAAATTCTTATTAACTCTATTATAATCCAAATATAACTTGCATTCACTTTGGAAACTAATTTGAATCATATTAAATAAAATTTCAGTTATTCACTCTATTTTCATATATTAAATTTCAATATCAAATTAACCATATCAAATTCGGAATTTCATTATTCAAACATTTGTAATATTAAATTTAAACAAATTTGATTATTCTTAAATCGCTATCCTTCGACATATTCAAAAACGAACTTATAAAATTTAACAAATTCAAATTATAGAACACACATTTCCATTAATCAATTATTCAATTTCCGTTATTAATTATTCAATAAATTCAAAATATTAAATTTAAACAATTTAATTGTTCAATATTTGGCGGATTTCAATATTGTATTTTTAAATAAATTTTCGTTACCAGTCGATTACTTTATTACATCAAATGAATTCCACATTTATTATTTAACTTCAGTTAGAGATAATGCACTCAACTAATATATAAAATTTCATTTCAATTGCAATTTGTTCCTAAATTCAATTCGACTAACTAAATGAATAGATAACTTAACTAATTATCACCGTTAACTTTTAATTACACTTATAAGTTTATTATTTACAAACAAGTGTCACAATTACCTATACAATACAAATTCATTCCATTACCGCTGACTACATATTATTTCAATTTGATTTGGGATTTCATTCAATTCATAAATAATTAACTTAGATAAAATTTGTTGCAATTCATTCTAGTTATTATTGCCATACATAAATTACAAATTTTTAATTCTTCCAACATTAAACCATGAAATCTTATTAAATTAACATTTTTAATTATCGAAATTTTACGGGTCGTTACACCCACCCACACTCAAAACTTTTCGTCCTTGAAAAGGAAAAAGAAGGGAAAAGAAACTAAGTAAAGAATTCAACATTTGATATATTTTATTCAAATTTATCAACTTATAAAATAATGAAATTCCATTTATAAAGTCATAACTATGCTTCCACTAAATTACTCCGAACGACTTTCTAACTTTAAAAGTTAGTTATCAAACAAGTTATAAAATTTTAAAACTCGAAAATTTTCTAACACCCGAATTTATGAAAAAATTCAGCAGAGTCTCCTTTGCGTGGCTCGATCCGAAAAAAAAGACAGTATATATATCACAAATATACATCTCATCAAGTGATGAGGCATCCCGTAGGGAAAAAGTGTAAAATACGGTATGTAATCCGAGATATGTACCTTATATATTATTAGCGAGCATATACGACTAATATAGCGCGAAAGCGAGCTCCAAATGCGAAGCAAGCGCAATTCGCACCTACTAAACACTCAACAAACCATGAGAAACATGCATATATGAAAATAATATCAATATACACCATATAGCAACATAACAACTACATGTGCCAACATAGCAAATGCAACAAAACAACAAATGCGTCCACCAAATCAATTATCATCCAACTATCATCCAACAAATCCATAACCAATCAATATAAATTCACTTCTCATTACTATTTATTGACTTGGGTTTCAATTTTAATCATTGTTGATTCACTAACGTTGGATTTTACTAACATTCATTCTCAATTCAATTAGTTAACATTCACTAATTTATATTTACATTAGTTCACTTCCAATTTGAATCAAATTAAATTCTATTTAAATTCATTTAACTTCCAATTTGATTTCAATGATTTATAGCTTTCAATTTCATTAACACTTAATGAATTATATACAATCAACTAACATCATATAACAACCAAATCATACGCAACATAACCAAATTATTAATTTTACATTCAATT
Organism: Allium cepa; assembly: GCA_030765085.1. Taxonomy (NCBI): domain Eukaryota; kingdom Viridiplantae; phylum Streptophyta; class Magnoliopsida; order Asparagales; family Amaryllidaceae; genus Allium; species Allium cepa. The sequence goes on from CM060932.1 coordinate 952,671,336, forward strand.
TGGTTTACCTCTTTCAATTCCAATTGATTCTTAGCCATACCAAATTCTTTTGTTTACATTTACTTCATATTCAGTTTCAGTTAATAACCAATTTATTTGCGGAACATTTTATTAATCATCACTTTAATTTATAGTCATTCCATAAAAGTCTAACTTCTTATATATGACTTTTCTTAGTTTATAGTTATCTCAAAAGTTACAAATTTATCTTCACATATTTTTCTTTTTGTTGCAAATTTATATTTAATTCTACAACCAGTTTACAAAGACATTGCTTGACTCAATGGCCTTTTTCTTAAGTTCACTTACTTGTTTCATTTATCCATTCATCATTTCATGCTATATTTAAGTATATAACATTTTTATCACAACCAAATTTTCAATTTATATACATTTTAATTCCTTTTGAGTTTTCCTTACTTGTATACTTCAATTATTTTCAGGTTCTGTTTAGTTGTACAATATCTCATTACATATCCAAAACATCATTTCAACTTCTTAATATTTGGTAAGTCATATTATATGTTATTAGAATGCAAATTTGGTATTATACAAATTTATAGAATTTCATTTTACATAATTAGAATGTTCACAAATTTGATTTATTTAAATCCTCTTTACCTTTCAACTTTAAAGGTACACTACAACTCTAAAGTTTTCCCAAAATATAAGCTTAGATATCTTAATCCTCTTATTTTATAAATTCTGGTTATTCACATTTCATTCAAATAATTTGAAAATTACTAATTAACATAACTTAGAAATTTAAATGCCCGGTTCTTTTCAAATCGTTTGAAATAAACATATACACTTATATCTTTAATGTATCAAAGCATGCCTTTAGAGTTTAAACCAAAACCCATTTACCCAAAATAATTTCGAAGAAAAGCAAAGCTTCTTAGAAGTCTCCCCCACTTTGAGACTCGAAAACGAACGTCGATGATGCTGCGCGGTCATCACCGAAATTATTTTCCAGCGACAGAAGAGAGGAGTACTGAATTCATTCCTTCTTAAAAATCCTTTCAAAATATTTCTCATAAATATTTTCCAACTAATATCACAATATATTTTCTTCAAAGCTTGAGAACCATTGTAAAACCTCCGGGTCTTAAATTCTATATTTTCCAATTTAAATCTATTTTAATTTATAAGCCACCTTTATAAAATATTCTTATAGGATTTTCTTTCTTAAAACATTCCATAAGTGTTTATCATTGTTCATTTTGTAATTCACCTTATTTATTAAATTACAATATCCAATTAATGATAATAACCAATATTATCATTCCTAACAACCAGGTAAGCTAGATAAGTCACAATAATTTCTGAAAATTTTCTTTATACGCAAAATATAATTAGACCAAAATTATTTCATTTACCCAATTTCAAAACAATACTATGTCGAATTGTTTTGTTTAAGTGTTTAGAGATCCCTATCAATGACATTAATTACTCGTATTGACCAGAATCTATAAGCCACTCAACAAATCAACCGACACAATATAAAACATTTTATATCACTAAAAAATACGCTCTCTCATATATATACACTCAGGGACTCATCATAGGGTATTACTACCCTATTTATAAAGAGTCAGACCCCACAAAGCTAAGGTTATCGCTAAACCAAAGCTCTGATACCAACTGTAACGACCACCTTTTTGGACAGTTTAAACCGACGATCAAATACACATGCCGATTCCAAACCATTCAAAAGGGCAGATAGTTATTGGAGTAAATAAGAAAAGGAAGGAAAGGGAAATAAAGGAAATGAAACAACACAGGATCTTGCATCAGAACGATAAATATAATAGTCAAATAAACAGTTCATGAAGCTGTTTACAATACTTTGATCATTATTTGTACAACATTTATCAAATTTATACATATACAACAGAACAAATAAAATAATGCAACAAACAGCATGATGCAAAGATGATAATAATAGTAATAGTATACCAAATCTTCGTCTTCGTCCTCCAAAATAGATCTTCAATAAGCTGAAAAACTCAGGTCTGACCCGAGCGTAATGAAAAGACAAAACACTCGAGTCAGGACTAAAATATCCTCATGTAAGTTAAATCAATCGTAAATAAATATGAGTGTAACGGCGTTAAAGATGTTTACGGGGTTTGACATCACATATCCAGTGTCAACGTGCATGCAGTAACTCAAGAGATGTTATGGGATTTTCCATCTCTCAAGGATCCGTTAAACTATCTACTATGTAGTACAATACGTTATTATAATATGTCTACAGTAAAGTAAAAGTATTAAAATAGCGTTAAGGCGTTACCATGATTCCCCTTAACACATTTTTATAATGCCATAGTCTATACAGCACCGTAAACCCCACCGTAAACTAGTGGTTATCAGAGGGTACCCCATAGATATAACACAAAACAAAACGTAGTGGTCGCGAATAGGATAATCAGTATGATAAGGTACATGAGGCGATACCAACTAGGATACTAGTAGTTGCGTGATCCGGACTGATGTTGAGCATAGCCAGTAGCTACCTCAACACCGCGAAACAACACTCCCAAATCAAGGGGTGCACCAAAATCGAATCACAAAAGGTAATAGATATGGTATCGAAGAAGTGTGTCCGCTAGAGGTGGCGAACCTCAATGGCCCGGCGCGGCTCCTATTTTAGTCATGTCAGGGGTCATCCAATATCGTTCTCTTTCTTCAGTCAACGCGTTCACCAAACCATCCACTTCATTCTGGATCAACACTCCGCGTATAATAGTTATTAAAGTGGCTTTCGGTATCGACAGAGAGTATGTCCATATCCGATCCCGGTCTCTTTAATAACTACGTATTATTACACCGATGGCTCTTTACATTTCAAAACGATTCATAATTGATATCAAAATATCATATTCGCTTCAAAATAAAATCCATTTCAAATATCATCATATCTATTTAAAATGTAAGGTTTCGTTTCAAAAATCATTTTTCGCCTCAATATCTCATTTCGATTTCCAAATCATTTCGAATTTCAATTTAGGTTGCAACTTCATTTAACCCAATTCGTATTTACATTCAAGATTTAAACATAAACATTTCACCTTATTGACCAGCTTGAAATTTTAGAAAATAGTTTTAAGTAGTTTAAAAGTAGTTTAAATAGTTAAAATAGTTAAAAATACTTAAAATCTTAAAATGGATTTAAAATAGATAAATTAGTTTAAAATAATTTAAATTGGGTTAAGTAGATTTAAAATAGATTAAAATAGGTTAACATGGTTTAAGATGGGTTAAAATAATTTAATATAGTTAATATAGGTTAAAATAGTTTAAGTATTTAAAGATGGTTTATATAACAGAGTAATTTGGAAAACAAAATGAAACAACTTCAAAACCAAACCATTTCAATTATAACTTCCCAATTCAAATCAATTTCAATTTCCATTCTACCGATTCAATTTCGATTTCAATTCAAATCAATGTCAGCTTTGACTTTAAATTAATTCAATTTTACATTCACTTTCAATTAATTCAATTTCAATTTATATCGATTTGGAGCTTGATTTTTCAAAAATATCAATTTATAACACTTAACAAAATTATCCTTCAATATTCAAATTTAAATCCAAATTTCAAATATGATTCAATTCCAAGTTCAATTTCAAAATATCATTTTTATATCACCTTTACTTAGTAATACTCAAAGCTCGAAATAATGTTCAATCTTTTAAACAAATAAATTTTCAAAATTCAATCATATCACAATTTTAAATTTCAAAGTCTCAACTTAAATTAATTAACAACTTCTTTTAACCAAAATTTATTTCAACATTCCAAACTCAATTTTTCGATAAATTTGATTTCTATAAATTGATTTTATTTATAAATTTTAAATCAAAATATTTTAGATAAATTTTAAATCAACTATTTTAAAAATTATTAATTTAACCAATCCGGTGTCCGTATATAATTTTCTATCCTATGGCCAAGTGATTATTTATTTCAATTAAATGTTAGAGATGAATATATATATCACTTAAACTAAATCACAGCGTCATATGTATGCATAACAGGATATATATATATATAAGCAAATAAACATCCAAACATTTAAATATCAACCAATAGCATCCTTCGAAATACATCATCCAATAGACAATACAATTCACTGCAATTTCATAGTTATCAATATCATGTAATTTAATCGCAATTTAATTTTAATCTCAATTTTGACTGTCAATTTAATTTTCAACGGTGAATTCAAATGACAATCTATATGACAATTAAATTTTATCAAACAACGACAAATAAAAATCATAACACTTCATAATGTCAAATTTAACTAGCATAAAGATATTCAGTACGCTGTGAGCGTTAGAAAACACTCACCTTGATTTTACGATTTTAAATCAAATCGAACGACGTTCGATTTAACCTAAAATTTTAACGGGCTCTAAACGTCTTCGGATCTGTACTACAGCCTAGCTCTCGTCTCTGCGATTTCGCTGCTTCTTGTTTCGTTCGATTTCGACCTCGCATGACAAAGTTATTGCATTTTAGAAGATTACACGATTTTTAGATAATATAATTTATACACCTTTTTATTATATTTAACCTTTGTTAAATCAGAGCCGTTGACTTCAGGGTTAGAGAATCTGGGCTGAAGTTATCTTCTTCCTCCTCACGTTCTAGGGTTGGACGAACGAACCCAACACACGCGCCACATCCTCACTCGTCGCCTCCACCTCACGCAGTCGTACCACGATCGGCGACCAGCATTTGAAAGCGCCACGCATGCTACACCCTCGGCTAGAGGCCGACCAAGCTCGGTGCTCCACAGGCCGAGAAAACGCGTGCGAACACGAAGACAAACGCGGCTCGATTCTGTCGCCATTGGTGAATGATAGACCATCATCACCGTTGGATATGCTCGTCTCGGTGTGCTTTCCGACTTCCTAGTTGGAAGCTTCTGATGAAAATGAGTGGATGGGAAAGAAATCAAAGAAGAAGAAGGGCCACTCTCGGCTATTAAAAGAATAAGGGGGGCTGTGTTTCTGGCTAGGGTTTCACTGTGCTTGAGTGTATATCTATACGCATACAAATTATTTTAAAATTATTTATCAACTTTTTGAAATGAACTCCAAACGAAGCGTGCCGCCAGGCGTTTATAATGTTTTATCCGCGTTCTGAACACAATGGGACATGTTTCTGGGCCTAATTCGATTGTATATGCGAGTTACGGAAATAAACGATCAATTTTAAATTAAATCGATTAAATTAATTTCTAAGCATTTTGAGCTGCCACGGTCAAACGACAACTCCGATTGCTATGGAAATTGAAAACCGATAATAATAAACTATTACGGATCTAATGGAACTGGTTTCGTCGAATTCCGAGACTGTGCCCCGGAAAGCTATTTTTACTCGTCGATTAAGTCGACGACTTTACAAAATTTATAGGATTGCTAAAATTTCCAATTTTTAAAATCTTATTAACTCTATTATAATCCAAATATAACTTACATTCACTTTGGAAACCAATTTGAATCATATTAAATAAAATTTCAGTTATTCACTCTATTTTCATATATTAAATTTCAATATCAAATTAATCATATCAAATTCGGAATTTCATTATTCAAACATTTGTAATATTAAATTTAAACAAATTTGATTATTCTTAAATCGCTATCCTTTGAAATATTCAAAAACGAACTTATAAAATTTAACAAATTCAAATTATAGAACACCCATTTCCATTAATCAGTTATTCAATTTCCGTTATTCAATTATTCAATAAATTCCAAATATTAAATTTAAACAATTTAATTGTTCAATATTTGACGGATTTCAATATTGTATTTTTAAATAAATTTTCGTTACCAGTCGATTACTTTATTACATCAAATGAATTCCACATTATTATTTAACTTCAGTTAGAGATAATGCACTCAACTAATATATAAAATTTCATTTGAATTGCAATTTGTTCCCAAATTCAATTCGACTAACTAAATGAATTGGTAACTTAGCTAATTATCACCGTTAACTTTTAATTACACTTATAAGTTTATTATTTACAAACAAGTGTCACAATTACCTATACAATACAAATTCATTCCATCACCGCTGACTACATATTATTTCAATTTGATTTGGGATTTCATTCATTTCATAAATAATTAACTTAGATAAAATTTGTTGCAATTTTCTAGTTATTATTACCATACATAAATTACAAAATTTTAATTCTTCCAACATTAAACCATGAAATCTTATTAAATTAACATTTTTAATTATCGAAATTTTACGGGTAGTTACAAAATCCATAAATGGCATGTTTTGTGATAGTAGTTACAATGGATTGTAACCATGAGTGATTAGTCAGAATAAAATAAATATACCGTTTTAAATATTCCTAGTCAAGATATATCAAGACTGAATATCAATGCATCTGTTGAGACTAGAGTACGTAGCATAATCCAAATGCTGGGAAGTGTATTAGTCATGACTGCTGGGGACACGGGTTACGTACTGATAGTTATTGGATAACTATGGAATGACTAACTCGATAATATTTTTTTCTTAATTTAACCAAAGTCAAACAGAAAATACTGATGTGACAATATTACATATTTCCCTCAATTAAAGAATACCATCAAGCTTTACTATAGAAACTCCGCTTTGATAATAGCTAAATAATGGCGTGGTGTCCATCAAATGACTATAGTTGAGTCGAGTGGAAGCATTGGAAGTGCACTATTCAAGAGAAGATTCATCTTCTTAATTATATGAGGTTAGTATCACTTTTAATTGAAGCTAACTCAAAGTCAAAAAATTTGGCCAGAGTAGTTCGGTTAATAGTAATTGTTATTATTAAACCAAGGACTTTGTGTTAGGACTATAGAGTTGAATATGGACTATATTCGAATTTTGACTATTACCAAATTCCATAAGTCCAAAGTGAAATATTTTTTATAAAAAAAATCAGTGTCAATAATTGTAACGACTGAGACTTTCGACCCCCAAAAATCGACATTAATACGTCCACTATATCATATGCCGAGCAATCCAATGCCCAAAAACCCGTTTGTTAGGGGAAAGAAGGAAAGAGATAGAAGAACATAGAAACAACAACACAGAATTTCACAATCGCAGCGGAATAATATATAATAGATAATAGATAATAACATCTCCTTACACAAAAAGAACTATAATTGTTATCATACATACCATCATCAGAGTACAACAATCAACAATCAATCTGGACAATTTAATAACTTATCCTCACAAGTGCTACATACACAGCATACACACACATCGGAATATAATCAAGTATGTTCCATATGCTTGAGACTCCTCGAGCTCATCTTCTGAGCTACATAGCACCTTAACCTGAATCTATAATACTCGGTCTGACCCGAGTATTATAATAAAATAACACCTGAGTCAGTCTGAAAAACCAGCGTTAGAAAACACATCCAAATTGAATTATTACTGTTATCAAAATCCTTTGAAAACAAAGGTATCTCCTAAGACCACATCACACATAAACACAATGGGTTTTTACCTTACGATAACCAAAACTTTCTATAAAAATCCCATGACATTATAATAGTTTCTAAATACAAATACTTATTAGAATAGCTAAAATTGTTACATTAATTAAATTCCAGCACACTAGGCTCTACAATAAAAATCGTAAAGGCTCATATTGGAGAACGGATTCCATACTATGACCAGATAAGGAACTACCTCCGATGAGTGCATCTTGAGATCAATGCACCCAGGTCTGACAAGAACATCTTGTATCCTGCCACACAAAACCGGTCTAGCACTTGACCACTAGTACCGAATATGTCATCACCTCGGTCTTCCAACCTTTTTGAGATCTCATACACAACAAATCCATAAATATGTATATGTAGGGTATCTAGAAAGATGATGACATACCTAATGGGAGCAACCTACTTAGCCCGGTTACATGCTCTGTTTTAGTCATTTCCCGGATGATGAGGCTTGAGGCTATGATTACCTTGTTGAATAGAAATTCCACTTAGAATGCTAACATTGCATTTCAAGCAACAATGAAATGATAGCATTCATCCATACAAGTTGTCCTGGGTCTGGACAAACTGAATCTCCTTTAAGATCACTATGTTTATATTATTCGAGATATCATAATTCGTACCACACAAATCAGATCGAAGTGGTTTTCGGATAATTGAATCTGATCTCGGTCTCTTTGCTACGATCAACGAATTTGGCCAGATTTGATAGTAGGTCATTTAACTATCAAATTACACACATAAGCAGTCACAGGCCCATATTATTAATTTTTCGAAATATTTATTAGGAAAATATTATAAGTCTTTTTCCCAATATCGTTTCTAATATCCATACTTAGTATATACTCCGTACTTAACTCATAAATCTCTGGAATTTTTATTCATTCTCTATAAAATTTTCAAAATTATCGATTATACTTATTTATAATCCAACTAATCATTTATAATTCCCTTTATGAATTCAGATTCATTTTCGAAGTTCCCGAGTCTAACTATTTTGGAAATTCCCTAAATTTCTGAAAATCCCATTATAACACTTAACTTTTACAACCACATCCCTTTAATAAATCTGGATTACAATCTCAAGAATATTTATAAATAAATTCCTATTACTTACATTTAAACATATACGTAATAATAATAAATTTCAAAGATGTGGTTAAATAATTATTTAAAATATCAAAGCACTTTTAAAATAAACATCAATAACTAATTCCAATTTATTTATAAAATTTCTAATCGATTTACAAAACATGTTCATAATTAGAATTTTAAATTGGAGAATGGATTCCATACTATAACCAGGTAAGGAACTACCTCTGATGAGTACATCTCTAGATCAATGCATCTAGGTCTGACAAGAACATCTTGTACCCGACAACACAGAACTGGCCTAGCACTTGACTACTAGACCTAATGTGTCATCACCTCGGTCTTCCAACCTTTATGAGATCTCATACACAACTAATCCATAAAAATGTATATGTAGGGTATCTAGAAAGATGATGACATATCCTAATGGTAGAGACCTACTTAGCCCTACAAAATGCCCCGTTTTAGTCATTTCTTGGTTGATGAGGCTTGATGCCACGATTACCTTTTTGAATAACAATTCCAACTGGAATGCTAACACTACCTTCTAGGCAATAATGCAATGATAGAATTCATCCATACAAGTTGTCCTAGCTCTGTAAAAACCGAATCTCCTTGAAGATCACCATCTTCATATTCTTCACGGTATTACAATTCGTATCGTTAAAATCGAATCGAAGTGGTTTTAGGATAATTGAATCTGATCCCGGTCTCTTCGAAACGATCAACGAATTTGGCCAGATTTGATAATCGGTTATTTAGCTAACAAATTGCACATAAAAGCAGTCACTAGGCCTATATTATAAATTTCTCAAAATATTTATTTCGAAATATCTTTATAAGATATATATATATATCTCCAAATCTCTTCCCATATTTTAATATTGGAAAACAATTTCAAAAACGTATATCCATAACAGGATATTTCAACCCACATTGACCCTTAAAAGTATTTCCAAATCCAACTTATAATTCATAACTTAGAAAAATATTTCTATATAAATCATTTTGTCGCTAAAATATCTCCAAAGCCTTTAATGCTAATACATAGGAAAATATTATAAGTCTTTTTCCCAAAATCATTCCTAATAACCGTACTAAGGAAATACTCCATACTTAACTCATAAATCTTTGGAATTTTTGTTCATTCCCTGTAAAATTTTCAAAATTATCGATTATATTTATTTATAATCCAACTAATTATTTATAATTCTTGTATGAATTCAGATTCATTTTCGAAGTTCTCGAGTCTAACTATTTTGGAAATTCCCTAAATTTCCAGAAATCCAACTAGAACACTTCACTTATACAATCGCATCCGTTTAATAAATCTGGACTACAATCACGAGATTATTTATAAATAAATTCCAATTACTTACTTTATATTATATACACAATAATAATAAATTTCAAAGATGTGGTAAAATAATTATTTAAAATATCAAAGCACTTTTAAAATAAACATCAATAATAAATTCCAATTTATTTATAAAATTTCTAATCAATTTACAAAACATGTTTATAAACTTATAATTTATTTCAACAATTTAAATATTTTAAATAACTAGCATTTTGAAATATTTTAATCCAGTTAATAGTTTAATAAATAAAAATCCATTTTTGAAACAAACTTAACTTCTTGGTAAAATATATTTTTAAAATCCAATATAACCATTTTAATACTTATAAATCTCCCTCGTTCTATCACAAATCAATTTACATATCTAATTTCATAACCATTCCCAAATTCCAAAATTGAATTTACTATTTCTTTCCACGTTGATTTCCGTATCTCACTTGAAATTCTCACTGTGAACTTATATTTCCCATTTATCCAATGATAATCATCCCATTTTATTTGTAAATATTGATTATAAATTTCATAAACTCCTTACCAGTTTATACATGTTTATATTATAAAAATCAATTTATAAACCGATTTCTAATTAAAATTCTATTTATACATCGTCAAAAGATTCATGAAAGTGATCTGGGACGAAAGAAACCGATGTGTTTTCCGACCGGATAAATGCTTCACGCCAGAACTGTTCGAGAAGCATTTGATGCAGGAGATTAGGCGTGATTTTTGCCATGTCTCTTTTGCTTTTGACCCTGGCTTCTTCTGTTAGTCTCCCCTTCTTTTTTCTATTTTTTTGTTGTGTTTTCTTTGTTTCCCCAGTGATTGTTGCACTTTGTTTTTCCTTGTATTTCTTGCAAGTTTTTGACTTGTACTTCCTCCTCCTCAGGGTGTAGCAATAATATGGTAGGGGTCCATTTAACCCCGTCGGCTTTGCCAAAAAAAAATTTCTATTTATAAATCTATTTCTTAAACATCCAAACTATATTCCTAAACCAATCAAATCTCCATTTCATCTTCCATTCTATATTTTTAAGAATCTCACTTAAAATCCATTGTTTAAAAATCCTCAATTTGAAATTCTCTATTTGAAATTATTTTACGAAGTAGCAAAATAAATAACCAAAATCCAACCGTTTAATTTATGCAAATCAATTTCCTTTTTAAATAACCCCAGAATTCAATATAATTATTTTCAATTCCAAAATCGCCTTTAAATTTCCTTTTTAAATTTCAAAAATATCATTTATGTTATTTATAATACCAAAATTAAGGCCGGTGCTACTATAGCATCCAAAAAAATCCAACCATATCATAATCCGTCGCAGATTATTCAAATACATCATATATCACCATATATGAAATGAAAATCAGCATTTTTGAGGAATCTAGTTGGATCCCTCCAACATGTTTCCCTGCATCCATAGATGTTATATAATCACAAAATACCAATCCCGCTCGAGGCGGGATATCGTGGTAATATAAGGTCATCCGCTATTATGCGGGACACATAGGGTATCAACCGCTCCAATCGCGGGAAATATATCCAACTACTAACATAATATATATGTATAATATATATATAACATGGCATACACTGATAATAATTAATCCATTCATCCAATCAACCAATCAATAATTTTAATTACTATAAATTTAAAACAGTTAATCAAATTGAGTGAGATTTACTCACCTAGATTTTTAATTTTCTAATCGTTCCAATTTAATATCTTTTAACCAGATTCCCCAGCTTCGAAACCCCCTACGACTGATTCCGTTCAATTGAACCTCGTATGAGCAAATTTCGAATAATATAAATTAACGATTACAATATCAATTAAAATTAATCAACTAATCATTTAATTCAAACTTACTACTTATTATCGATTTCTTTTTTATTTTCAATAAATTTAAACATGAGTAGCATTAATTAAAATTGTTTTTAAATTAAATTACCTTTCTAAAACATGCTTAGCATAACAACCATCGCGACATAGATGAACGCACGTGACCTGACCTCCTCCTATCGTCTGCATAGCCATCGAACTTCACCAGAGTTTGCCAGCCTTCGCTTTCCCTTTCCTAGTCCCATGCCTCCACAGGCCACATTCCGAAGCAGGTCGTGACCTAAACTATGAAGCCCTGGAGTCGCGAAAACCATCAACGTTGCTCCCTCTCAATGCCGCAGCAGCCTCCGCACCACCCATCCAATCTCACATGCACAAAAATCGAGATTGACCCTAACCTCGCGATCACCACTAGGCCACGTCATCCATCCCGAGTTTTTTGTGCACCTCACATCACCTCCCTCATCGTCGCATCTTGAGCTTGAGCTCAAAACCCTCGCATCTACCAATTCGAACGTGGTCGCATTCGTTTAATTTTTTTCTTTTAATTGAAAATCGACTTCGTGAATTCTGGGAAGAAGGAGGAAAAATAATACGCGATTTAAATCCTAGGAATAGCGGCTTGTCCAAATAATAAGTCGACCTTAGGGTGGCTTGTGGACAGATAGGGTTTGACTTCCGATAATTTAATAATATTATTAAATTTTAAAATATCTCATTTACGTACCTCGAAATCCTAAACTCCTATCGAGGCGTGCCGTTTGGCATTCCTTATGTTATACCCATATACCGAACCTAATGAGACAAGTCTTGAGGTCAACCTTGATCGTATAGAGAAAATAATTTTTTGAACCTAAATAAAATATTAAATTTATGATACAAATTTCAATGTATTTCTATCCCATGCGACCAAACAGTAACTCTGAATACTACGAAAATTGAAATCCAATAATAAAACTCTACTATAAATCCAATGGAACTGGTTTTGTCGAATTCTAAGACTGTGCCACCGGATCGCTATTTTAACACGTCAATAAAATCGACGATTTCAAAATTTTTGCAAAATCACTTGAAATTTCAGTTATGAAAACTTACTAACTCAATTTTAACTCAAATACAATTCATATCAACATTAGAAATAATTACGATTCAAATTAAACTTAAATTTCAATTGTTCACCATTTCCTGTATTACGATAAATCGCTATATTTGAAATTACAATCATTTTATAAATTTCAACCAAAATCTTCATATCAAAAAATCAATTTATATTCCAAAAATATATTTAAAACCATTTAAATATTCAAAATCAAACGACGGAAAAATTCGGGTCGTTACAATTATCGTCACTATTGGGCAACACATAAAAAAGTAAAACTGAATTTTACAAACCAAATATCATAGTTTGGTAAAAATGTTACACCACATGCTAAGTTATGTAAAGACCCGGAATTTATCACTTTGATTTTGTAATATTTAATTAGTTCTGAATATTTAATTTGGGGTTTTTATAGAAAAATCTATATTTCAAATAATTGTCCAATTTTCGATGATATGTTTTAATTTAGAAAATAATTAAATTTTTGTTTGACGTATTTTGCAGCAAACGTTAGCATTTTTAAATATTACAAAATAAGTCAACCAGACTATTTTATTTTTTTTTTTGTGATCATGTCACATTGATGTGCGTGATCGCACTTTTATTTTCTATCATCCACGGATCGTACGGGACGTAATACTATGTGGTGGGGTACCGAAATCTTCTCATTTTTAATTCAAAAACAAATCAATATGCACCTATATGTACACACAGTACACTGCCTATGCCTCCCTTGTTACCCTACACCACATCTACCTTTGTCCCTTTGTTCCCTTGCCCATGATTCTTGCCTTTAAATCATGAATCTTGTTGAAAACTTTGATTGAGTTTGGGTATATTAATACACTTACACACATCAATATCCATTTTTCATTTTTAAGCCTACTGCCATTGTTATTTGCTTTCCTCCTTCTGGCAGATGTTCAAAAACCATGAAACTAAACACCTCCTCCACTTCAAAAATCACTACATCCTAAACCAACAACTTTTAGCTTAATCTTCCAACATAAAATCTATTTGTTTTTTAGTATAGTATTTTGAAAAAAATGGTATCTCGCTATATCGATGAGTGTAATGGTAGTAATCGACCCAAAATCAGTAAATGGCCAAGCTATGTCAGTTTTCGACAAACATAAATCTAACGACCCTGACTCGGCCTTCGAAAATCGGCACCGAATACGACACTCGTATTCAAATGTCATAGATCCAAACGTCGAATCTGGTTTATCGGAGCTTATAACACATTAAGTATAATAACACAGCGGAAGAAAAGGAATATATCAATACACAACATTGATACAATATCTGATACAACTGAATGATACAATGAATATCAATATATATTAGAGATATCATACAAGACAATAGCAGCAGAAAGAAAATATAACACCAACAGCGGAACAATATCTCCAATAGGGTCTTCAAGAGAGGAAGAGAGCTGGAATGCAGAACTATAACTCCATCTTTAAGGCACCAATCCAGAAGTAGCTCGAACTCCCAATAACGATGCACAAAGATAAGCAAGTGCAGTCCAGATCTAAAGACTGAACTATTTCCAAATAATCTACTAAACCTGACTATTTGGAAAACTCAACTCTAGACTGTCCGTATGGGAAAATTATGGGCACCCAAAGTTTAGGAAGGAAATAATAAACTCCAGGTCAGTCGTGAGACTGGTATGAGCAAACAAAACACTTTATCTTTTAAAACGGACAACCAAGGATTTTAAAATTTAAATCCAAAATGCTTTTTAGAAAATGGATCTACCATAAGGCTCCCGCCACACACACAATGCAAATGCAGAATTGGAGGAGATTTCTCCTTATGATGGTCAATATGCTTGATACGCGAAAATTTCTTTGATATTATTACTAGTGCATAGTGTAGAAAAACCATTTCGAAAGTATAATATTAATCCTAGCCAGCATAAACATTCTGAACTATGCCTATTATAGCTACCATCCAAACAGTGGGGCACCACCATAAGTAGATGGCAGGTTATACAACTAAAACCGTACAAGGCGCGTATTGAAGATTGGATTTCCAACAAATGGTCAGGCTAAGGAACTTCCTACTGCCACATGGGTACGCCTCTGGAGGGACGTCTCGAGAGCTTAACCAGCTCTCTGCCAACACAAGGCCGGGTTACCTCTGTAACTAGGTAACTACTACATGGGCATGCCATCCCTCGGTCCTTTGGGACCTTTATCCGAGGTACCTCTAATCCAACAACCACAAAGCAATCACAAAGTAATAGATTTACAGTGATCACATGAGTTAAGTATCTGGGCTCCATACCATGATACCACCCTTTTCCAGAAGGGAATGACACACCCTAAAGGGAGCGACCCTCATAACCTTGCCACATCTTTCCTGTTTCGACCATTTTTGGAGTGTGAGGTCCCGATGAAGTCTCGTCCACAAAGCTACGCTATATAAAAAAACCATGCTTTGATCAACAAATGATACACGGCAGCACTCAGCATGTCACACTACCAAATTGGGAGTATATCACTGATAATTATCAACTACATAACCTCTAAGCTCGCGCGTCTCAGAGAAGGGTGTTAAGCAAAGAGAATAAATTCTCCACCACCAAAAAGAAATGTATTTGATATAGATCAGTTTAATATCTCAATGCATAGTGTCAGATATACAACCATACAAGTCTGTTTCGGGTTCGAACAGAACCGAAGGCACTTCTGAAGAAGCCCTTGCAATCTGGTTATTCACAGTCTTGATCGGACTTTCCATCACTTAAGGAATCTCTATACCGTAGCTACTCGGTGCATAGACAATCGATAGGTTATCCTATCATTCCTGCAAATACCCGGTCTTCACCACCGGTCTTCAAATGATATCCATAACGTCGTATCATTATTCGGAATGGGTTATGGATTTTTCTTCAAATGTTTTAAACAAATTACCATTTCAAATCTTTAGACAAAAAGATTCAATTCACAAAGTTCACCCAGTTTCACAAAGATCCATTCATAGATTTCCAAGACAATTTCCTTTTTAATTAGGATTAACTCATCTAATCTATAAAACAAAGATTTAACTTATGGCTTTCAACCCGTTTCCATAACTTGGAAAATCATTTTCATTTCAAACTTGAAATACCTTTAACACAAATTGGAAATTCATTTCTTATATGAAAGCTTCTATTATTTGAAAACAAATAGTTTTCATTTAAGAAAAGTCCGATTTCATTTATACAAGTTAAAATCTTTGGGTTAAATCCAAATTCCCAAAACAATGCTAAAAAAATGATTTAAAACCCATATAAACTTGTATACCCTTTTTAAATCATAAGTAGGATTTAATTTCAATTTTCTGAATTTAAATTTAAATCAAAATTCAAAACTATATCAAGTTATTCAAAAATAACTTTTATCTTTGAAATTCCTTTCCAAAAGCGTTTTATTTTAAACCCAATCCATTCCCGAAACCATTGGATTCAAAAATTCAAATTTTAAAACTATCTCAAAAATCTGTGACTTAACCAATTTCCATGTGCAATCCATATTTGTGTGTGTATAAGTGTGGTCCAGTGTTTTACACAGTAAAAGTGCAACATCATCAATGAGTACATATTCAAATACAACAATATATTTGATAAGCGGTATAAACTATAACGCTTATCTTTATTCACAGACCACAGATATATATATCACAGATAATAAATTACATGAAACACAACTCAATCAAAACAAAGTATCACATATCAGGGATATCGAAAAATTCAATCATTCAATAGAATCTAAACATTCATAAGTAAGATCAGTTAATTGTCTGATTAATTCAAATCAGATTAATTACTTACGACTAAACATTAATCTTGGTTTAATATTTATTAATTATAAACCATTAATCATTCATTAGCCTTCAATTATTAATTAATCAATATTAATTAATAAATAAAACAATCTTTAATCATTAAATAGTTAACCACTAATTAATTAATTATTCTTAATTACAATAATTAATTAACCCTTAATTAATTATAATTTAATTAATTGTTTTTAATTAATTATAATAAGTGATTATCCCTGATCACTTATATTAATAAATCACGATTTATTTACTTTGAGAAATTTTCCTTTAATCATTTGATTAATCAACTAGTTAATCATTAATTAACTACTTTTAATTAAGTAATTATCTTAAAGTAATTAATTAACTTTAATTATTTATCATAAATTAACTTCATTAATTAATTTCCCTTAATAAATTTACTGAAAATAATTATTCCTTAATTAATCACAAAAATTAATTAATCCTCAATTAATCATCTTTAAATAATTATCCTTTAATCATAGATTAATTTACCTTTAATTAATCATTACCTTTAACTAATTAATTAATCAATTACTTCCTAAATCACATTTGAAAATACTTAAAGATTTTAAATTAAACAATCAACCCAACATATGATTATTTAGAAACAAAACGATTTCAAAATATTTACTTTAACATTTAAAACTTTGAAACTTGTTTTAAAATTTGGAACATCATTTATTTTCCTTTGGAAACTTGTTTAGTTTAAATATGTTTCGAAACTTTGTTAAATTAAAATTTTATTTTTGTAACTAAAAGAACTGTTGCATTTTAAAGCTTGAAAACATCCTTTTCTTTTAAGCTTGAAATCTGGTAACAGATTAATCAAACCCAATCCAGGATTTCGTTAACCCGAGCTCGACTTCGGGTTATTTCGTGAATCCTTTTCAGTTCGCCTCGAGCTAAAACGTCATCTGCTTCGAGACTTCCCTGAGTTAACTCTGTTTTTATTTTTAAATTTTCCTTTCAAAAATTACTGTATATCGTAAATGCTTGCAAATGACCTGATAGTAAACTCGAGCAACATCTTAGAATTTTCAAGTCCATCCTCGAGCTTCACGTCCAACTTCTTCTTCCCAACTCACTGACACACCACACGTCCACATACACGTGCACATATGATCGGGGTGACTTCGATCATCGCAAAAACTCTCGGGAAGTCACGGATGACCTCCTCATCAACATCGACCAACCAAATCCCCAAACTTGTCGTGGCTCAAAATAAAAATAACTCGATCGAACTAGAACAAAGCCTTCAAACGAAAATTGCCTCGCTCCTCCTTTCCCGATCGTCGGAGGTCGCATGTTTCTGGTCAGAGAACCCCCCGAATTTAAAGCTTTGATCGCCACCAACGCGAACCATTCCGGTCAACTAAGGACGACGCAGCACTATGATTTCCGACCCATATATAAACACTTGGTCGAACCCTAGATCGTCAAAGTCCAGCCACACGATTGATGAGAAAATTTGCGATTATTTTTCCTACAATCTACATCTTGTCATCCCCTTCCAAAAACTCGAAGTTAAATTGTTCTTAGATCGACAAATATTGACGAAAAATTGATTTTCGTTTATCTCTCGAATACACAACATTCTTTAATTTAAAAATCATGAAATCTTTACTAAAATTCATCATTTCCAAATACTAATCAAGTTATGCAATCAAATCATGAAATTATATCATTTAATTTTTACTTTATGTTGATCATTACTGACATTTTTATATTCCAGAATTTCTATTAGTTCATTTTATTTAGAAATATTTTAAGAATTCAAATCTGAGTCTCCCTAATAATTTTTTTTTTAAAGGTTATAATTTAAAATAGCTTGTATATTGAGATTTGAAATTTTATAGGAAATGATGGTGTTCTTGGAACAGAGGCATGTTGCCTCTACACCATCATACACACAATCATTCATACATATACACGGCATGCAAGCACATTTCATAACTTTCATCAAAGACTTATCACATGCAAATTAGATATATCAAACTTTAAGAGTTTATGAGGTTGATTTGCTCACCTGAGTGCACAGAGCAGAGAAGTTGATTTAACCTGGAAATGAAATCTGAAACAAAGGTTTTTATCTGCATTTTTGATTTGCTTTAATTGAATTATTCAGATCTTTGCATTGAGTTTAATTAGTTGCCTGAAGCTTAATCCTTGCATTGTCTTTAGCTTGCTTTTATTTTCTCGAATTGCTCAGTGTTTAGACAGAGAACAAAATCTGGAATTACTTCCAGATTGAAGTCACTGATTCAAAACTGAAAACAATGCTTCCGATTGCATGCTTTTGTTTTCAGATTGAAAATCCTCTTGCTTTGTTGAACAATGTCTGATTTGCTTTGAATTTTGAAATGATCTCTAGCTTAACTTTTGTGTTTGAATCTCAGATTTGAAAGCTTTCAGATTGAGAAGGTTTGAATACGAAGATGAAAGAGTTTTTTGAAGAGGGTTTGGTTTTAGATTTCTTTTGTTATTGAACTGAAACCTTTATCTTATCACCAGTTTCAGATTTTTAAATAAAGGAAAGCAATCTGGGAAAATGAAGATCAAGAGAAAGGTTCAACTTTGATCTGAAAATGAATAGCCGGTTCTTCCTTTCTTTAAATTTTTAAAAAATATTTTTTTTGCCACTTGTTAACTTTGCATATTGCATGGTTTACACTTGTCCATCCCTCTGTCAAAATTGCTTACAAATGTTGAAGATTATCAAATTTATGTTTATGTCCCTCTTTTAAACTATTTTATAAAAAAAAAATAACCCTTTCATTTAAAATTTCACTTAAGTCTCATATGTACATAAGTTTGTATTTTACATTTTCACGTATATACTATTATTGGTTAGGCCTTTTTATACTTATACTTTTAAAATATACATTCATATCAAAGTCTTGTGTTAATTTTTATATATATGTAGATAAAAATTTAGTTTAAACAAATTCTAAAAGAAGGTATGTAAATACTCAATTCTTATTTAAACTTGAACTTAAGTTAAAATATTTTTATGCATAAATACACATTTCATTTAAATTGTAAACTCAAGTTACTATTCCAATAAATAAATAAATATCTATTTCCAATGAATTTGAAAATATTGACTTTGAATGAATTTCAAACAAAAATTCTATTTTACAATTTTTTTTCAAAAAATCTATTTAAAAATCTAAAATATTTATTTATTCTAGAAATTTTCTAATTGATTCACAAATAATTTCAGAATTAAACTCCAAAATTAAATTAATTGCCAAATTAAACTTGGTTAAAACTCGGGAATGTTACAGATTTCCCCTCTTAAAAAAAAAATTGTCCCCGAAATTTGCCAGAGAGACAACAAAGAATGGATAGATACACAGAGATAGAGAATCGACTCATAAATCAAGCCGATTATCTATTTTGTATTTGGCTTACCAAATCAAAATACCACTAATAGATATGAGAACAAACTCATTCAATACTATATGAGATGCTTGGGTCACCAGATCTACGAAATATGCAGGGACACTGGTTAGTTCAAAGGAATAGCCAACCACTCGTAGAATATATCGAGACCCGGACAATAGATAAATGGATTAAATCTACCACAATTCTCAAACACTAGGTATGGATTCCAAACTCAAGTCGGAATACCCCAAAGTATACACCAACTTGTCCCTCTTCGGACTTCAATCTACACAAGAAATTACAATAGAATTTCAAATTTGGTTTTAACCGATATCGTTTTATTGATACAATTCAAATTTAGCTTCATATTCTATTAACCAATTTAACTCAATTTAAAATTTCCAATTTATTTAAAATTTTCAATTTATTTAAAATTTTCAATTTAAAATTTAAAATTCATTAAAGTTTAAATCGAAAAACTGAAAAGAAAACGATGAAGATACGAAGTAAGGATTTTATACAACGATTCGTAGGGCCACCATCACACCGAAGCTTCTTCTAGTAGCTTCTATGAAATAATCAAAGAATTTGAAATCGAATCAAAGGAGATTGAGAAGAAACTTATTTCCGCTATTGCAGGGTATTGACCATTTGTAGTGGTATTCCCCTGTCCCCTATCTCGTCCTCTTTTTTGCACTCATACTTACTATCAGTGAATAGTAAGAGAATTTAAGGAGGCATTCGAATGGATATCTTTGGGATATACTCATTCTAGGGTATACTTCACCCTATCTCTAATGAGTTACCTAATGTGTTATACTCCCGAGCAAACCTTCAGCTCTGATACCAATTCTAACGACCTTGACTCGACCTTCGAAAATCGGCATCGAACACGACACTCGTATTCAAATGTCGTAGATCCAAACGTCGAATGTGGTTCGCCGGAGCTTATAACACATTAAGTATAACAACAAAGCTGAAGAAAAAGAATATATCAATATACAACATTGATACAATATCCGATACAACTGAATGATACAATGAATATCAATATACATCAGAGATATGATACAAGACAATAGCAGCGGAAAGAAAATATAATACCAATAGCGGAGCAATATTTCCAATAGGGTCTTCTAAAGAGGAAGAGAGATGGAATGCAGAACTGTAACTCCACCTTCAAGGCACCAATCTAGAAGTAGCTCGAACTCCCAATAACGATGCACAAAGATAAGCAAGTGCAGTCGATATCCAAAGACTGAACTAGCTCCAGATAATCTACTAAACCTGACTATCTAGAAAACCCAACTCTAGACTGCCCATGTGGAAAAATTGTGGACACCCAGAGTTTAGGAAGGGAACAATAAACTTCAGGTCAGTCGTGGGACTGGTATGAGCAAACAAAAACAGTTTATCTTTTAAAACGAACAACCAAGGATTTTAAAATTTAAATCCACAATGCTTTTTAGAAAATAAAACTACCATAAGGCCTCCCGCCACACACACAATACAAACGCAGAATTGGAGGAGATTTCTCCTTATGATAGTCAAATATGCTTGATACGAGAAAATTCTTTGATATTATTACTAGTGCATAGTGTAGAAAAACCATTTCGAAAGTATAATATTAATCCTTGCCAGCATAGACATTCCGAACTATGCCTACTATAGCTACCATCCAAACAGTGAGGCGCCACCATAAGTAGATGGCAGGTTATACAACTAAAACCGTACAATGCGCGTGTTGAAGATTGGATTTCCAACAAATGGTCAGGCTAAGGAACTTCCTACTGCCATATGGGTACGCCTCTAGAAGGATGTCCCGAGAGCTTAACCAGCTTTCTGCCAACACAAGGTCGGGTTACCTCTGTAACTAGGTAACTACTACATGAGCATGCCATCTCCCGGTCCTTTGGGACCTTTATCTGAGGTACCTCTAATCCAACAACCACAAAGCAATCGCAAAGTAATAGATTTGCAGTGGCCACATGAGTTAAGTATCTGGGCTCCATACCATGATACCACCCTTTTCCAGAAGGGAATGACACACCCTAAAGGGAGCGACCCTCATAACCTTGCCGCATCTTTCCTGTTTCGAGCATTTTCGGGGTGTGAGGTCCTGATGTAGTCTCGTCCACAAAGCTACGCTTTATACAAAAGTCATGCTTTGATCAACAAATGACACACAACAGCACTCAGCATGTCACACTACCAAATTGAGAGTATATCACTGATAATTATCAACTACATAACCTCTGAGCTCGTACGTCTCAGAGAAGGGTGTTAAGCTAAGAGAATAAATTCTCCGCCACCAAACAAAAATGTTTTTGATAGAGATGGTTTAATATCTCAAAGCGTAGTGTCAGACATACAACCATACAAGTCTGTTTCGGGTTCGAACGGAACCGAAGGCACTTCCGAAGAAGCCCTTGCAGTCCGGTTATTCACAATCCCGATCGGACTTCCCATCACTTAAGGAATCTCTGTACCGTAGCTACTCGGTGCAGAGACAATCGATAGGTTATCTTATCGTTCTCGCAAATACCCGGTCTTCACCATCGGTCTTCAAATGCTATCCATAACGTCGTATCATTATTCGTAATAGGTTATGTGACACAAAGTTCCTCTCCCGGCTAAACCGAATAATGAGCGCAATATTTAAAACATATGGATGTGGGATTTCAGTTAAGTCACAACTTTTAAAAATCCAAAATCTTTCTTCAAATGTTTTAAACAAATTACCATTTCAAATCTTTAGACAAAAAGATTCAATTCACAAAGTTCACCCAGTTTCACAAAGATCCATTCATAGATTTCTAAGATAGTTTCCATTTCAATTAGGATTAACTCATCTAATCTTTAAAACAAAGATTTAACTTATGGCTTTCAACCCGTTTCCATAACTTAGAAAATCATTTTCATTTCAAACTTGAAATCCCTTTAACAAAAATTGGAAATTCATTTCTTATATGAAAGATTCTATTATTTGAAAACAAATAGTTTTCGTTTTGGAAAATCCGATTTCATTTATACAAGTTAAAGTCTTTGGGTTAAATTCAAATTCCCAAAACAATGCTAAAAAATGATTTAAAACCCATACAAACTTGTATAGCCTTTTTAAATCATGAATAGGATTTAATTTCAATTTTTTGAATTTAAATTTAAATCAAAATTCAAAACTAAATCAAGTTATTCAAAAATAACTTTTATCTTTGAAATTCCTTTCCAAAAGCTTTTTATTTTAAACCCAATCCATGCCCAAAACCATTGGATTCAAAAATTCAAATTTTAAAACTATCTCAAAAATTTGTGACTTAACCAATTTCCACGTGCAATCCATATTTGTCTGTGTATAAGTATGGTCCAGGGGTTTTACACAGTAAAAGTGCAACATCATCAATCAGTACATATTCAAATACAGTAATACATTTGATAAGCAGTATAAACTATAACGCTTATCTTTATTCACAGATCACAGATAATAAATTACATGAAACAAAGCTCAATCAAAACAAAGTATCACATATCAGGGATATCAAACAATTCAATCATCCAATAGAATCCAAACATTCATAAGTAAGACCAGTTAATTATCTGATTAATTCAAATTAGATTAATTACTTACGACTAAACATTAATCTTGGTTTAATATTTATTGATTATAAACCATTAATCATTAATTAGCCTTCAATTATTAATTAATCAATATTAATTAATAAATAAATAAATCTTTAATCATTAAATAATTAACCACTAATTAATTAATTATTCTTAACTACATTAATTGATTAACCCTTAATTAATTATTATTTAATTAATTATTCTTAATTAATTATAATAAGTGATTATCCCTAATCATTTATACTAATAAATCACAATTTATTTACTTTGAGAAATTTTGCTTTAATCATTTGATTAATCAACTGGTTAATCATTAATTAAATACTTTTAATTAAGTAATTGTCTTGAAGTAATTAATAACCTTTAATTATTTATCATAAATTAACTTCATTAATTAATTACCCTTAATAAATTTACTCAAAATAATTATTCCTTAATTAATCACAAAAATTAATTAATCCTCAATTAATCATCTTTAAATAATTATCCTTTAAACATAGATTAATTTACCTTTAATTAATCATTACCTTTAACTAATTAATTAATCAATTACTTCCTAAATCACATTTGAAAATACTTAAAGATTTTAAATTAAACAATCAACCCAATATATGATTATTTAGAAACAAAACGATTTCAAAATATTTACTTTAACATTTAAAACTTTGAAACTTGTTTTAAAATTTGGAGCATCATTTATTTTCCTTTGGAAACTTGTTTAGTTTAAATATGTTTCGAAATTTTGTTAGATTAAAATTTTATTTTTGTAACTAAAAGAACTGTTGCATTTTAAAGCTTGAAAACATCTTTTTCTTTTAAGCTTGAAATCTGGTAAGAGATTAATCAAACCCAATCCAGGATTTTGTTAACCCGAGCTCGACTTCGGGTTATTTTGTGAATCCTTTTGAGTTCGCCCCGAGCTAAAACGTCATCTGCTTCGAGACTTCCCCGAGTTAACTCTGTTTTTATTTTTAATTTTTCCTTTCAAAAATTACTGTATATCGTAAATGCTTGCAAATGACTCGATAGTAAACTCGAGCAACATCTTAGAATTTTCGAGTCCGTCTTCGAGCTTCACGTCCAACTTCTTCTTCCCAACTCATAGACACACCACATGTGCACTTACACGTGCATAGATGATCGGGGTGACTCCGATCATCGCAAAAACCCTTGGCAAGTCACTGATGACCTCTTCATCAACATCGACCAACCAAATCCCCCAAACTCGCCGTGACTCAAAATATGAATAACTCGATCGAACTGGAACAAAATCCTTCAAACGAAAATCGCCTCGCTCCTCTTTTCCCGACCGTCAGAGGTCGCATGTTTCTGGCCAGAAGCACCGCCTGAATTCAAAGCTTTGATCACCACCAACGCGAACCATTCCGGTCAACCGAGGACGACGCATCACTATGATTTTCGACCCATATATAAACACTTGCTCGAACCCTATATCGTCAAAGTCCAGCCACTGTGATTGATGAGAAAATTTGCGATCATTTTTCCTACAATCTACATCACGTCATCCCCCTCCAAATTCGAACTTGAAGTTAAATTGTTCTTAGATCGACGAATATTGATGAAAAATTTATTTTCGTTCATCTCTCGAATACGCAACATTCTCTAATTTAAAAATCATGAAAACTTTACTAAAATTCATCATTTCCAAATACTAATCAAGTTATGAAATCAAATCGTGAAATTAGATCATTTGATTTTCTACTTTATGTTAATCATTACTGACATTTTTATATTCCAGAATTTCTATCAGTTCATTTTATTTAGAAATATTTTTAGAATTCGAATCTCAGTCACCCTAACAATTTTTCTTTAAAGATTATAATTTAAAACAGCTTGTATATTTAGATTTGAATTTTTATAGGAAATGATGGTGTTCTTGGAACAGAGGCATGTTGCCTATACACCATCATACACATAGTCATTCTTACATATACACAGCATGCAAGCACATTTCATAACTTTCATCAAAGACTTATCACATGCAAATCAGATATATTAAACTTTAAGAGTTTATGAGGTTGATTTGCTCACCTGAGTGCACAGAGTAGAGAAGTTGATTTAACCTGGAAATGAAATCTGAAACAAAGGTTTTTATCTGCATTTCTGATTTGCTTTAGTTGAATTGTTTAGATCTTTGTATTGAGTTGAATTAGTTGCCTGAAGCTTAATACTTACTTTGTCTTTAGCTTGATTTTATTTTCTTGAATTGCTCAGTGTTTAGACAGAGAACAAAATATGGAATTACTTCCAGATGAAGTCATTGATTTAAAACTGAAAAAATATGCTTCCGATTGCATGCTTTTGTTTTCAGATTGAAAATCCTCTTGCTTTGTTGAACAATGTCTGATTTGCTTTGAATTTTGAAATGACCTCCAGCTTAACTTCTGGGTTTGAATCTCAGATTTGAAAGCTTTCAGATTGAGAGGGTTTGAATATGAAGATGAAAGAGTTTTTTGAAGAGGGTTTGATTTCAGATTTCTATTGTTTTTGAACTGAAACCTTTATCTTATCACCAGGTTTTAGATTTTTAAATGAAGGAAAGCAATTTGAGAAAATGAAGATGAAGAGAAAGGTTCAACTTTATTCTGACAATGAATAGCCAGTTCTTCCTTTCTTTAATTTTTTTTTAAAATATTTTGTTTTGCCACTTGTTAACTTTGCATATTGCATGGTTTACACTTGTCCATCCCTTTGTCTAAATTGCTTACAAATGTTAAAGATTATCAAATTTATGTTTATGTCCCTCTTTTAAACTATTTTATAAATTTTGATTTTAAACCCTTTCATTTAAAATTTCACTTAAGTCTCATATGTAAATAAGTTTGTACTTTAAATTTTCATGTATATACTATTATTGGTTAGGCCTTTTTATACTTATACTTTCAAAATATACATTCATATCAAAGTATAGTGTTAATTATAATATATATATATATATATATATATATAGATAAAAATTTAGTTTAAACAAATTCTAAAAGAAGGTATATAAATTCGTTACTCAATTCTTATTTAACTTGAACTTAAGTTAAAATACTTTTATGCATTAGTACACATTTCATTTAAATTTTAAACTCAAGTTACTATTCCAATAAATAAATAAATATCTGTTTCCAATGAATTTGAAAATATTGACTTTGAATGAATTTCAAACAAAAATTCAATTTAACAATTTTTTTTTCAAAAACTCTATCTAAAAATCTAAAATATTTATTTATTCTGGAAATTTTCAAATTGATTCACAAATAATTTCAGAATTAAACTCCAAAATTAAATTAATTGCTAAATTAAATTTTGTTAAAATTCAGGAATGTTACAATAAATTAACGAACGGACTATATAATCGGGTTCGTATATGGAAATCATGATTTTTAGAGTGGTACGTAGGATTTTACAAGTTGAGATTGAGTCATGGCAAGGAGATAAACAGATTTCATTTAAAATTCAATTTTTAGCAAGTGATGGGTTGGAGGAGGAGCGATGACATTAGGAGGTAGGGGAGATGATCGAGATGGAGGAGGTAATCTCGAGTGATTCGGTAGCCTATGGTTCACAGTTAAGGTCGAATTAGGTTTAAAGAGCATTTGTTTTGGGTATTAGCTATATGGGTAATGGGGAGCGTTGGGGTATAGTTGGTGTTAGCTAGGTGGTGATTTATTATGTGTGGTTGTAATGGAGTAGGTGGCGTGTGCCTTAGGGGGTTGTAACGGCGGTGGTAGGCTAGTGAACGATATGGTGTAGGCTAGTGGACGTGATTCGAATGGAGGGTGAGATTGTCGAGATTTGATCGGTGGTGCTAGGGGAGGTGAAGGCGATGCCATCATGACGAGCTTGGTAAGGCGATCATGTGGGTTATCTCAGTTGTTTAGATGGTGGATGCTAGTGCATGTGCATGCGTGTGCACGGGATGTGAAGCAGGCGATCAATATTTGAATGGAGAGAATGATTTGGGGAAGCAGATGTTGTTGGATGCTGGTTGGCTTTCGTATTGGGCATTGGACTGGATCCTGTTAAAGTAAGAAAACTAAATTTGTTTCGTTATTTAATGTATAAGTGCTAACATTCAAAAGATCATAACTCACTCATATGGAATCTGTTTAAACCGCAAATTTTTGCGTTGGATTCGTATGGACGAATGCAACAATTTGACATAATCTATTGTTAGTTTTGAAGTAGTATGGTTTGATGGTAAGTTCGACTACTTTTAATTATGTTAATTTGAATAATTACATAGTTTAATTAACTACTTAACGGATGTTATTTATTTGGATAAATAAATATCGTTCCGCTAATTAGACTTATTGGACTCCTGTTTAGCAGAATAAATCAACGTTCTGCTATGACTAACTGGATAGGTTATATTTGGACATCTATTTAGCAGAATATATCATAGTACTGCTATTACATTAGTATGGGCACTTAATTACATACCAGTTGATTAACATTGGATAAGTGTTAATAATTGATTGTTAATTTTGAATTTAATTTACATATATGTCTGCCTGTGTAAATACCAAGTATTATAACTTGAAAAGTTAAACCGAATGAAATGATGACTTGTTTAAGTACCATGCTATGCCTCTTTCTAAGATTTAAAATAATTATTGAATCAGTGTAATTTTAAAACTATTATTGATAATAAGGTTTTAAAGATAATTACTATTTATTAATATTGTTTTAAAGATAATTAATTATTGTTTTAATAATGACTTAAAGTTAATTATTTTATTAATATGATTCTTTAAAGTTATTTAAAAATATTTAATTATTATTTAAAGTTATTTAATTATTTATATTAAAATGTTTTAAATTATGTTTTAATTATTAATTAAAGTTAATTAATTGTTATATTAATATAATGTTGAAATTAATTAGTTATTATATTTATAGTGTCTTAAAAATAAATAATTAATTATTATATAAAGGATGTTTAGAAATTAATTGAATATCGTATTAATAATGTTTTGAAGTTAATTAATTATTACATTAATATTGTTTTGAAATTTACTTATTACTATAATAATATTGTTCGAAAGTTAATTTGATATATTATTAATAAGATTCTATTGTTATTATTTTGAATAAGGTTTGTTAGATAATTTTAAATAATAACCTAGTTATTTAGAAAGTATTTTAAATAATTGATTTGTTTATTAAAGGAACTTTATTGCTTAAGTATTTTTAGAGGAGTTTTGCTTTAACTAAGGAAAATTTATGAAAAGTGTTTTATAAATTAAAAGGAGATTTTGAGATTTATAAAAGAAATTTATAAATGATTTTGAAAATTTATAAAAGGGTTTTATAAATAAACTTGGTGATTTATAAAGTGTTTTACAAATGGGTATGAAATTTTAAAAGGAGCTTTCATAAACGAAGATGTTTGGTAAAAGGATTTATTTGAGAAACTTACAAGAAAGATGGAGATTGGATTTTCCTAAACTGAGCATTTTAATTATGGTGGCATGGAAAATTCATTTTACATTTAACACCGAAGGAATAGTGTTTGAGGTTATCTGCATCTCCGTTTTGAATGACATTTGTTTTGATCCTTTTGGTTTTGAAATTTTTCTTAAGGATTTGTGAATATGCTTATAACAATATATAAGTATATGGAAAGATTTCCAAGTTTAAAAGTGAAAAGGTTTGTGAATAAAATTATCCTAGTGAGATAAGTATATGAATATTTTGAAAAGAGATTTAATTAATCTAAGATTAAATTTAAGAGGCTTAGTGGTTTCCAGGGGAAATGTACCCCCTGATTGGATTATTGCTATTTGCAAGTTAAATAATCGACCATCAAATCTTGGCCAATTTTAACTTAGGAAGTATATTGTAATATTTGAGTTCTACAGTAAGGGCTCAAGTATTTGTTGCATAATTCCGAAGGACCGAAATTGCACTAGCCAGAAATTATCGTATAGTTTGGAGACAACAATTTCTGGTTTTATCCAAACCACTCCAAACTAAAAATGTTTGCGATGGATTGTTATGAAGTATGCTATGGAGAAATACTATCCGTCCTGAGGATGATCCCAAAATGGAAGGTAGTGAATGTTGAATGTTTGTTCGATCCTCGAACAACTTGTATAGATGAATGATAGCATTGCATATCTACTTGGAAGGCAGTGTTAACATCCCAAAATGGTTTGCTATGAGGAAAATGGCAATCGTGGTCTATCAAGCCTCATACCGGGAATGGCTAAAATCCGGGGATATGCTTCAATGCTTTGTAGTTTGCTACCATTACGGTATGGTCATCACTCCATCTAGATTCGACATTTTTGACCATGTATGCTCAAGGCCCATTTGGGTTGTTGATCCCAACCTATGTGATGATAAATACGGCACTAACAGCAATGGGTGGGGCAGGTCTTGACTTGTAGGCAGTCCATATGAGGCTCTCGGTGTATTTTATCTAGAGATGCTCTATGGTAGGTGATACCCCCACTACCTTGCCATCGTTGAAATCCATTCTCCTATACGTTCCTTTACGATTTTGATTGTGCTCGACTACGTTGAAATGTGAGATGTAAGAATTTCAGCTATTTTATCTATTTACTTTAAACCCCTAGGCATTATTATAATACCATAGGATTTCTTACAGAATTGTTTTGGTTATTGTAAGGTAAAATCCCGTCTATATTTATATGCAACATGGTATTACGAGACATCTCTGATTATAAAGGTTTTACAAGTTATAATAGATATAATTCTTTGTGATTCGAGTTTTTCATGTTGGTTTTACCAAACTGACCCGAGCATTGTTTCCATATAATGAGAATGATTTCAGGATTTGAATGGAGAGAATGATTTCAGGATGAAGGTGTTATTAAATGTAGGTTGGCTTTCGTATTGGGCCTTGGCTTGATCCTATTACACGACGAACCTAAATTAGTTCTATTATTTAATTTATAAAATAAAGTATTAACATTTAAAAGACCATAACTCACTCATATGGATTCGTTTAAACCATGGATTTTTGAGTTGGGTTCGTATCGACGAATGCAATGCTTTGACAAATCTGGTGTTAGTTTTGAAGTAGTATAATTTAATGATAAATTAATACGGACTAGTTTTAATTACATTAATTTGGATAATTACATAGTTTAATTAATTTACTTAACATGTGTTATTTATTTGGCCAAATAAACACCATTTTGTTAAAGCAATTTGAATAGAGTAATTTGGACACCTATTTAGCGGAGTAAAACACCGTTTCGCTAATTAAATTTATTGCACTCCTATTTAGCAAAATAAATCACTATTCTGCTATAATTAACTAGATAGGTTATATTTGGACATCTATTTAGCAGAATAAATCATAGTTCTGCTATTACATTAGTGTAGACACTTATTTACATACCAGTTGATTAATATTGGATAAGTGTTACTAATTGATTGTTAATTTTGGATTTACTTTACATATATGTTTGCTTGTGTAAATACCAAGCATTTTAACTTGAAAAGTTAAATTTAATGAAATGGTAACTGTGTAAATACCAAGTATTATAACCTAAAAAGTTAAATTGAATGAAATGGTAACTTATTTAAGTACCATAGCGGGTGCTAAGCTCTTTCTAAAATTGAAAAAGTAATTATTGAATCAATGTGATTTTAAAGATAATTATTATTTATTAATAAGTTTTATAAAATAACAATTATTTATTAACAATGTTTTACATAAAATTATTTTTTTATAATGATATAAAGTTAATTATTTTATTTATATGATTCTTTAAAGTTATTTAAGAATATTTAATTATTATTTAAAGTTATTTAATTATTTATATTTAATGTTTTAAATTGTATTTTAATTATTAATTAAAGTCAATTAATTATTATATTAATATAATCTTGAAATCAATTAATTATTATATTATAATGTATTAAAATTAATTAATTAATTATTATATTAAGGATTAAGGATTTTTTGAAATTAAGTAAATATTGAATTAATAATGTTTTGAAATTAATTAATTATTACATTAATATCATTTTAAAGTTAACTTATTAGAATAATAATATTGTTCAAAGTTAATTATTAGAATAATAATATTGGTCAGAAGTTTATGTAATATATTATTAATAGTATTCTATAGCTATTATTTTGAATAAGGTTTACTAGATAATTTTATAAAAGGAGTTTTAAGTAATAACCTTGTTATTTAAAAGTACTTTAAATAATTCATTTGTTTATCAAAGTAACTTTATAGATTAAGTTTATTTAAAAGGGTTTTGTTTTAAATAGGAAAAATTTGTGAAAAGGGTTTTATAAATTAAAAAGAGATCTTGAGATTTATAAAAGAAATTTAATAAATGATTTTGGAAATCTATAAAAGGGTTTTATAAATAAACTTAGAGATTTATGAAGTGTTTTAAATGGATTTGGAGTTTTAAAAGGAGCTTTCATAAAAGAAGATGTTTGGTAAAAGGATTTATCTAAGGAACTCATAAGAAAAATGGAGATTGGATGTTTCCTTAACTAACCTTCTTAACTACGGTGGTATGGAACATTCATTCCACACTTAACTCCAAGGGAATAGTGTTTGGGGTTATCTTCATCTCCGTTTTGAATGACATCTGTTTTTGTCCTTTTAATATGATTTTGAAATAAGGAATTTTCAATAGGATTTGTGAATATGCTTGTAACGCTGTATAAGTATATGGATAGATTTCCAAGTTTGAAAGTGAAAAGGTTTGTGAATATACTTATCCTAGTGAGATAAATATATGAATATTTTGGTAAATATTTTGGAAAGAGATTTAATTAATCTAAGATTAATTTTAAGAGTCTTAGTGGTTTGCATAGGAAATGTACCCTCTGATTGGATTGTTGTTATTTGATAGTTAAATAACCGACTATCAAATCTTGGTCAGTTTTAACTCGGGAAGTATATTGTATATGTTCGAGCTTCCCAGTGAGGACTCAAATATTTGTTGCATACTTCTAAAGAATGTGAATTGAGTTAGCCGGAATTACCGCTTCGTTTAGAGACATCGATTTTCGAATTTGTTCGAACCACTCCAAAGTAATATCGTTTGTGATGGATTGTTATGAATTATGCTCCATAGATATACTATCCTTTGTGAGGATGATTCCAAAATGGAAGATAGTAAATGTTGAATGTTTTTTTGATCATGGAATAACTTGTATGGATGAATGTTGACATTGCATCTCATCTTGGAAGGCAGTGTTAACATTCCAAGATGGCTTGTTATGAGGAAAAAGGTAATCATGGCCTCTCAAGCTTACACCCAGGAATGGCTAAAATCAAAGGGTATGCTTCAAGGCTATGTGGTTCGCTACCGTTAGGGTATGGTCATCACCCCATCTAGATTAAAAAATTTAGATCATGTATTCTTGGGGCCCATTTTGGTTGTTGATCCCAACCCAGGTGATGACATATTCAATGCTATCCAGTAAGGGGTAGAGCCGGTCTTGACTCATGGGGAGTCCATTTGAGGCTTTCAGTGTATTTTATCTAGAGATGCACCATGGTTAGTGGTTTCCCAGTGCCTTGCCATTGTTGGAATACATTCTCCAAATACCTGCCCTTACAATTTTGATTGTGCTCAACTATGTTGAATGTGAGATGCAAGCATTTCATCTATTTTATCTATTTACTTTGAATCCTTAGGCATTATTATAATATCAGAGGATTTCTTATAGAAATGTTTTGGTTATCACAAGGTTAAAATCCATTCATGTTTATATGCAGCGTAGTCTTACAAGATACCTTTTATTTTAAAGGATTTTACAACTAATAATAAATAAAATTCCCTGTGATTTGAGTTTCTCACGCTGGTATTACCAGACTGACCTAGGCACTTTTTTCTATAATGCTCGGGTCAACCCCTGCATATTTTCTAAATTTAGTTGGATCCTTTGGAGCTTCTAGGAGACGAGCTGAATTATCTAAGACATATTCGCATATCCTATGTTCTTCTATTGTTTTTGTTGTTCTCGATTCTGTCTGTGTCTATTAGAAATTTGCGAGTACGGGTTATTATGCTTGTCCAAGGCTGAGGATAAATTAGTGTACTCTGATTTGTGGTTTGTAAATGATTTCTTTTTGTAAAGAGTTTGTATATATCATATATCATCCTGTTACGATGCGAGATTCTATTTTATCTTCTATTTCTTTCGTCCAACAATCTGTCTTTCCGGCACTGGATATTCGACACATGAATACCATGGATGTATTAGCAGCGATTTATTTGGGTTGAAATAGTATGGCGTTACAAGCGACTTGTGAACGTTAATATTTGAATTGTTTGATTTTAATTGTTGACCACATTTACACCTAAATGTCACACAACTGAAATGATGAATGCTCCTTTTATCACCTAATTTAATTAATTTGTAATTATTATAAATCAATTGAATTAATTAATATTTATGAAATGCTATTTATAAAATTTTGTATATGTGTATTGAGAATTTTAAAATAATGCATTTATCATGGGACTATACATGTTGACCAAAATTTAAAGGAGGAACGGGCCTTTGAAAACGGCAAGACTTGATGAAGGCAATGGCTTTAAAACTCATATGGAGATTCTTACAATGCAAATGTCTATGGTCTCAACGGATGAAAATCAGGTACTGTATAAACAAAAAAAAATTAGGCTATCAAGGAAGATTTAAATGCATCATACATATGGAAATTGCTGCTTAAGACAAGACCAAATGCTAAGGGTACTATTAATATGAAGGTGGTTAATTGAGAAAATACAACCCTTTGGTTTCGACAATAGGTTAATGGATAGTCACTAACAGATTTTGTAGGAGGTGGGTTTGCCTCAACCATTGGTGGCTACAACATGAAAGTTTTCTCTCTCATCTCCAAAAGAAGATGGAAAGAGGATAACCACTATTTGTCATCGCATATTATAGAGGAAATTCACAGTATAATAATGAATCACAGCAGGTATGAAGACCATTAGACAAGGAAACCACATAATAAGGGGGTTTTCTTTTTCTTCAGCTTGGAATCAGGTTAGAGAAAGTAACAACGAAATAGTATGTTGCAAACATATTTGGCATACAGCCTATGCCCAAAAAACGTCACTATGTGCGTTATTAGCAAAATCAAACAGTGTATGTTGACAAGAAAACTTGTCTACTCCTCAAATTTCGAAATAGAATATGAGTAATGCTTTTGAATCCCTCTTTCGAATGAGTGGAGATTGCTATAGCTTTTCAGATAGATAAAGCGATCAAACACTCGTCTTTGGCACCTTTTGACACAATCAAAAGGGTAGTCTTTCTCTCGGTAATTCCTTTCGAATGGATGCGCCTAAGAACTCTGTCGAAACCGCCTTTCGAAATAAACAAGGGAGCTTGAGTTAAGAACCTAATAGACTGTGGAAATAACTAAGTTGTGAACGTTTCGACTCTTTCGAAAGGGGTAACACTTGCGATCTAGTAGATTTGAGCTATGCCTTCTAGGAAATAAGAAAACTTAGGGTTTTGACTAGGTTGAGCTGCTAAATAAGCAAGATTATCACAATCCTCTTTTATTTGAACTCAACTGTAGAAATTCACCAAATCCCAATTTAATTTGGAAATTAGGGTTTACAATCTTAAGAAAATACAAGTGAGAAATGAAAGAAATCAGATCCCTTACAACTGACCCCTAGTGCCGTGTTTATAAGTGTGGGTTCGGACCTTTCAACCCTAAGCTTGCGACACGGTTGAAAGATCAACCTCTATGCCTTCGTGAGTGCCCATTGAGCCATACTTTTTGACCTAGCCGAAAGGGTTTTAGTCATCCTTCTATTGCCGCTGGATGTTGGGCTTCTCTCTCTTTTTTTGCTTCCTTTCAACTTCGTCGATAGGAGTTGCTTGATAGCCCTTCAACCTTGTCGAAAAGTCCACCGATGCGCTTTTGACTTGGAGTTTGATGTGCAGAATAAGTCGACCTGCGCGGTGGCGTACGATGTTGTCCAAACATGCTTTCTTTTGGCTTCGAATGAGTCGAGACACCTAAAAGGCTTTGTTGTAAGTGGTCTTCTTCGAAAGCTTCTACCTTAGCTAACTCGGAACCTTATGCTTTAATGGTGATAGATGCATAGTTCTTCCTTCATAGGTGAGAGTGGCTCTAACCGCTTCAAAAGGCATTCAAAAAAACTGATTCAGTTGGAAGCTCTTTTGATGTGTATCTGTTGAGACAGAACCAAATGTTTCAAATGGTTTAGTGCATGAGTAGGAAGCGCATTGCATATTGACTTCGAAGGGTAGCCTCCGACCTTGTCGACGTCTCTCTGTTAACAATGTCAAAATGTCCTTTTGCCCTTTTCATAGGGTATTACTGGCATGCTTTCTAATCATTATCAAAGCTCTCATGTTCCTTCTTTCATACTTTTATCTCTGAGAATATTTTATGGATAACATTTAGGCCCTAGTATGAAAGAAGCTTTTGTTCATTAGAACAAAAACTCCACGGAACTTCTTTCGTTATTTCCTGCCAAATTGATAATAACCTCGATTAAGATTGTATCCTTGTTTTGAGAGCTTAATGAATAATCTCAAACCTATGAAGTCAATGTTCAAGATGTTATTTGGTAATATTTTCGAACAAAATATTCTAAAATATATATAATCTAATTTCTTCTATTAAGAATATGGAATGATATCACCTGACTCGTAGACATTGGCTCAAATAAATGAACCTTAGAAGAAAGTTATCATATACTCTAGATTTCCCTTTTTCAAGTTAGGTCTCCTTCATCCTATAGGTATTAATTTCATGCTTTTGGTGGTCTTATTTAGTTTCTTTGCTATGACTTTATATTTCATCCCTGCACTTTGATGAAAGTCTAACTGGAATTGAGAAACTCTTGCCTACAATTCAAATTTAGATATCTCATAAAAAGTCCGTAAGTTATCATGAGAATTCGATAAAGGTATCTAAAATTTATAAAATCGAATATCTGATAAGATGATCAAAAATCCAACAAGGAAATCAGAAATATAAAGCCCATAAATCATCTTGAAGACTCGATAAGAAGAATAAGGGATTTAGGATCCGGATGTCCAGTAAGAATTCGTCACAAAGATCTATATATGAAACCAAGAAAGTGAAACCCACAAATCACCATGAATATTAATTAAAACCTTTAGGATTCATAAGACTAAAAATTCGATAGGTAATCATTATGAATACAAGTAAGGAAATCAAGAATATGAAATTCATAATCATCTTCAAAATCCACAAGGAAGTGTAGAAAAATGACAAGAGATCATCAAAATTCTAATCAACGACATTTATGAATTATTATAAATCTAGCAAGAAAACTCAAAATTCATTGTATCTGAAATCCAATAAAAGATTAGAAAATCAATAAGGGATCATCAAAGATTCATTGAGGAAATTAACAATACAAAATTCAACAATCATCCTAAAAATCCACAAGGAAATTTGGAATTCACTAAATTAAAAAAAAATCTCATAAGGGATTATCACACATTCAATAAGGAAATATAAAATTCACAAATCAATATGAAAATCAATAGGGAATGTTTGCGTCCATCAAGGCAAAAATCTAATAAAAGATCATCAAAAAACCAAGTAAGGAAATCAAGAATGTGAAATTCACAAATCTTCACAAAAATTACTAGGGAAACTTAGATCCTATTGAAATAGAAGATCATTATAAGAAGAAACTGAAAATTTCAAAAATTCAAAAATGTAACCACAAACCTATTGGAATCGCATCTGTCAAATAATATACTCCAAACTTATTCTAGTTCAAAGTTAGAAAATCAATGGGACGTTCATAAATCATCATGGAAATCCAATAAAGGATTTCTATAAAGTCATGCATCCATTTGGAATAGTGGTTCCACACATAATATCTAGGCTCTTCTATTCCAAGGGGTTACCCTACTTCTAGAGATTCAAGAATGGTTTACTCAATCTAATCTTCGAGTGAAGTCCCTATTACCATTTGTGATAGATTGTTGTCTATTCCATTCTTTTGGCTTAGGTGCATATCTTTATTTTTGCTGCGACATTATGGATTTCCTTTTACATTCCCTAATTTGGTGTTTTCTTTTAGGATGTGGATTTCTTAATCCTTTGATGTGAAAATCATCCCTTAAGTACTGGAGGTTCTAATATTTGTTATTCCATATTTTGTCTCTTTTGGATTTGATTTTGGACTCTTTTTCGTTTATTGATTATAGCATTGGACGTCTATGTCCTTTTGCCTCTGTGTATATCCCTCCTTAGGGTTTCAAATCTGTCCCAGATGATAGATAGATTTTTTTATTTAACCCTTTATTCTCTTGGTTTTTGACTTTTTGATTCAAGTTTTAGGCATCTTTGTCTTTCTTCTTTTGTTTGGTGCCTCTTTTGGGATTCCCTTGTCTCAAAGGGATATTATGCATTCTGAGCCGACCTTCCTCCACAACATGGCTGATGGGCGCTTATCCTGACCCATCTTGTCACACCCCATATTTTAGTAACATTATTTAGGATATTTAATTGGTTAAATTAAATAAAATAACGTGTTGATTAAAGGATTGAGATTTATGATTAAATTAAAGGGTAATCGTGCCATATTAATGAGTAAATAATTGAAGTAAAAAAAATAAGTGGAAAAATGGGAAATAGGATGAATTTATACCCTAAACCCTTAGGAAATCAAACACGTATTCATTTCATTTTTCTTAAGCAAAAATACCCTAAGAATGACCCTCATTTTCAATTTAAAGAGAAGACAAAGCTAGGATTTTCAAGATGATGAAATCAACACAATCAAGATTAAATCTCACATCTTTAATCGCAAAGCTAATGTGAATAATTACAACAACTCATTTTCTTGTGATTTTTGGTTTTATGGTTAAATCCGAATTATTTGCAAGAATATGCCATGTTTATGGATGATTAAATGATATATGCTTGTTGATGATTTGTGCTCATTTGTATAGATTTTTATGCTATTTTTGATATGAATACCCTATTAAATGACATCCAGTTGCCTTGAAAATTTAAATATAGATCATAAATAATATTTTGGAGATGGGTTTCAGTTTTCATAATTTTCTAAATTATTATGGATTTTATATTAATTTTCTAGTGAGGAAATGATTTATTGGGTTATAAATTATTTGCGGTAAAATAAATAATTATTTGGGTCTGAAATTTATATATGTTAGAAAACATATTGAAGAGGATTTTTTGGAATTTTTATAGAATTTGCTAAGTGCTTTGATGAATATATAAAATTATTTAAGGTACGAGATTTAAATGATTTAAATATTTAATTATGGAGAAGGGGTATTTTGTAAAATAAAATTATAGTTAAATTTTGAAATTATGGAAGCATTTTTAGAAAATAAAAATTAAAAACCAATAAGAATTTGACAAGCAAGGCAGGTTAGTTAAAATGTTTACTTAAAATGGTTTTAAATCAGAATTTCATACCAAAAGTATGTTTCGCCTATTTTGGTTTCGCCCAGGTAGCTTCCTACAAAGACCCTCCACCTCCTTCCACAAACCAATGCACATAGTATCAACATGTTGGTACATAGTGAATTGGACAAAGATAGAAGGTAAGAATTGAAACCAAGGGATTTAGAAAGGGTCGAAGCACCTTTTTGTTCTAAAACTAAAAGTCGAGCTTGCTTTACCTTCGAAAGGATAGCTTTCGACTCAGTCGGCTTTCGACTGGGTCAAATGTCTCAAAATGGAAGGTTTTGAATGGGTTGCACTCTTATGTTTTAAATGGTGCGTTCAAAGGGGTCGAAACCTCTAACTGCCGCATTTCTTACTTTCGAAGTCAATGGTTTCGAAAGGCATACTTTGTTTTTAAGTTAACCATTTCTCTAATGCTTTCGAAGGAATGGTTCCGACAACATCACTTCTTTACTTAGGAATATTTTAAAAGGAAGGCTTTCGACTTAGATGTTTTTAAATTACCCTTCCGTTCTGATTGAAGTATTAACCAAAGGTTTTGAAAGACACTGGTTTTGACTTAAATGGTTTCGAAAGGTGTTTTTCGACATGTTTTAAAATTGAATCCAAGCGCTTTCGAAAGGTTTGAGTTTCTAAAGGTTTAATGCTTTCGAAAGGTTTTGAAAGTGGTTTCGAAGGGGTGGTTCCCCAAAGGATTTCGAAGGAGTCGAAAGATGTTATTTTTTGATGGTTTCAAAAGGGTTAAAATGGAAGGTTTTCCAAGGTTTTCTAAAGGCAATATTTTAAAGTGTTTTAAGAAATGATGTCTAAGGTTTTAATGCTTTCTAAAAGAAGGTTTTCAAAGGTTTCAAAGGGGTTTTAAGAAAGGTTCAGAAAGGAAGGTTTTGGCCTTTCGGCCTAGACAAATGAAGGGTTTACTTGGTTTCGAAAGAGATGCTTTCAATGGATTCGAAATGGGTACTTTCAATGGATTTGAAAGGGGCACTTTCAAAGTTTTAAATGTTTCTATTAACAAATATTTGAGTAAAGTATATATATTACACGGCAAGATGATTTTGAGTAAAGTACAGAGCATAAATGTTTCCTTGTTTAAGTCTGGTTTAAAAGGTTTAAATCAATTTCAAATGAAAAGGTTTTCAAGGAAATTATGTGAGGGTATCCCTAAGGAAAATGACTCGAATATTAGAATATCACATGGGACTAATATAGGGTCGCACTTATACAATAACTATTGGCCCCAGCTAATTTAGTCCAAAATTCCAATGTGTATGGCTTTGTCACAGGTAAAACTAAAATTGTGATTACATGCAAAAGAGAATATGTTTTTGTATACAGATAGGTTATTGGTGAGCCCGCAAAACCATTAAGATCAGGATATCTTGGGAGATAATAAGTTTAGGATAGACGGTCCAGAAGAGAAGTATTTAATAGATAGTTAAGGAGAGACCGTCCAACAGAGGAGTGTCTATGTTAGATTATTTTGTTATTTTGTCTGGTAGGCCTGAGTCAGTCAAAGGATAATACTAAGCCAAACAAAACAATAGTGTTTGGACAGATAGTCCGTTTGTTACCTGATATATATATATATATATATATATATATATATATATATATATATATTTACATAATTAAGCTTTACAGTTTTAACCAATTTTGGTTGCAGAATTTTTTTTGCAAAGGATATGTTTTAAAGGGAATGTAGTGAGAGAAAACCCATTCTGCTAAGCAGCGTGGTCTCAATTAAGATTAATAACCGAGATGTATAGTATTATTCACATCGTGCTTTATATCTGGCTCGAAGTTTATGTTTTTCCCTTAAACTCTCGAGTGCTCAAAATTGATTTGAGTAGGCTAAGGGAATGAGGTTTTTCAGGTTTTAGTGGGATGACAAATAAAGCTACTGGAGGCGAGCAGGAGGCTAATGAATAGCTATTTAGAAGTAGCAGTTCTTGTTGTGTTTATTTCTGCTCTGTGTATTATGTCAGTTATGACAATATTACTCTGATCATCCTAGTGAGCATCTTCATATGTCGCTCTTGGCTTGTTTTGTAATATGTATATTTTATCATTGCCTGGGAAACATTATGGGATTGTGTATTAGAATATGAACATGTGTTTTGAAACGTAATGAAAAAAAAATTCTATTTTGTAATTTGTGGTTCGTTTCATATTCAAGTGCTTTTGATATTCTAGATACCATTAACATAGGTGCATCTAGTCACCGAAAGTTAATACTATGGATGACTGCAGTATCTGCAGCGCTTAGCTTTGGGCCTCTAGATAGGGGATGTTACACATTCCCTAAGAAGTGGTTTTGCCGTTAGGGGTTCTATTTCGCCCTCTAGAAAATGTTATGGAATAGCGTCGTAGGCGTATTTCCTTCCCTTTAAGAGGTGCTATGGAATAGCGTCGTAGGCTTACGTCCCTCCCTCTAGGAGGTGCTATGGAATTACATCGTAGGCTTGAATATTTGTATATGAAAATAATTTTTGGCCAATTAAAATAGAGTCTCCTTTGAAAGAGAATTTTATAATTAAACGATTCTAGTATATCGAGGGGTTATCTTTTGAAATATAGTTTGGATTCAAGAATCCTTCTAATAGAAGAATTTTTCTCAATATGGTTTTTGCAAGAACTTTCTTGCTGTTCTCATAATAGAGATACGGATCTCAAATAAGAGACTGGAAGATCATGATTCATGTACCAGTAGTCTTTTAGTTGAGAATAGGGTTCTTTAATTTGGGTTTCAATAAACCTTTGATGATTTCATAATTTCTCTTAAAAGAGTTGAATAGGCTTTTCTCTGTCTATAAATTTTAGAAAACTTTAAAATATTGAAATCGATCAGTTTGAAGTCTTTGGTGTGCATTCATTAATGCTATATAATATTTCAAATAGGTTGCATATAATAGCCTTTTGAATAGATAGGCATTTGTTCTCTCCTAGGCCATGGGGTAATGGAAAATAGTTTTCTTAAGAAGATATGTTTGAGAAATTTCTTTTAAAATCATTTGCTAAAAATAGAGATGGTATATATAGACTTTCTTTTGAGATGATATGGAATTGACGATGATCTGATATCTTATGGAAGGATGTCTTTGTATTGCAATGATTGAAATATTGATAGTTATCTTGTTTCTAGCATTTGAGCCATCTTTTCATGTAACTGGAAGTTCGTTGTGCCCCATGAGTATGTTGAAAGCTTTGGATGGATTTTATTTTTACCTGTAATAGCACTCGAATTTTAATCAGTATTTGGTCAATGCATAATATAAGTATAAGAATGCATCAGAATACAAATTGAACTCAAAAAGATGCAAAAAGAGAGAGAGATTTCATAGTTGAACTAATGTTGCAAGACTTCGTGATTTGTTAGGAATCTGCATTTATGAGTTGCTGAGTTGCTTTTCTCTTATCTTGAATAAGATGTCCTTCAGCTTTCTTTGACGAACTCTTGTAATAATCCTGACCTGATCATGTCTTGAATTTTTTCCGCTAGGACACGGCATTCATCGGTTTCATGTCCATTTGCTTTATGGTACTTGCAATAACTTCCTCCTTTATTTGACTCTGGGGCGCTTCAAACCTTATGAGGAGTAGTAAAATTCTCATTTCTTTTCATCGTGGAAAATAGGTAAGAGAGGGCTTTGTTTAAGACTGCATAACTTGATTTGGAATTCTTTCCTTGACTTCCCTTCGGGTTCTCACTTTCCCTTGGTCTCTTGTCAAGACGTCTAAAATTAGATTTCTCTTCTTTGGATTCTCGGTGGAATTCTTTCTTCGCATGATGCATCTTGTCCATTTGAATAAACTTCTCAGCCCGGAGAAAGAAATATTGTAGATCTTTGCATCCATTGATATAAAGGTCTTTCCAAAAAGGGGTTTGTTCAATTAACCCTGATCGAACTTCCATAAGCTTTTCTCTATCAGTTGTACTTTCTGCCCTTAGTGCTTCTGCACTAAATTTGTTTAAATATTCACCAAGTAGTTCCCCTAGTTTTTGTCTGATGATTGATAGCGAGCTAAAATCCATATTTGTATCTCTGAAAATAGAAAATTAGGCCAGGAAGTCACAAGTAAATTGTTCCCAAGAATAGATGGTATCGATTCGGTAACTCCTATACCATTTGATAGCTGCTCCCTGAAAAGTAATGGAAAAAGTTTACAGCAAACTGCCTTTGGGGCACTATATAAGTTTGTCCAATTTTCAAAGACTACAAGTCGATCATCAAGATTAGTTGTTCCATCATATTTTAGCGAAGGAATTTGGATGTGTGGGGGAAGATTTGCTGCCAATATTTCTTCGAAAAAGGGAGCCTTTTGCAGGATAACACATCCTTCTGGATCAAAAACTCCTTTTTCTTTAAGCTTATTCATCATTATTCTATGTAGGACGTTTTCTTGGTCAATTTCATTTCTGTGACTACTTTTGTTGTTTCCTTGGACTGGGCTATTTGATTGCTCGAAGGACCTTTTTACTTGACTTTCTTGGTGTAACTCTTGATCCTCTATCTCATATGGAGTTCGCGCTTCATCCTCTATTTCTACAATCCTTAGTGATTCTCGAGATGGAGCTTCTTGAGGACATTCTCATATTGCTATCATTTGTGACTGTTGATTCTGGACCTTGAACACATTGTTTTTCAATTTGGTTAGGGTCAAGGCTTGCCCAACTTTTGTATACCCAAAGTTGAAGCTTAGGACCATGAGATCTTTCAAAGTTGACTATGAAACTGCCTCTTCACTTGGATTGTTGTTATTAATCGTTGCTCATACCATTTTCCTTTTTTCTAAACAACGGGCTTTATGCAATTAATCTGAGATGAAAGTTGTCTGGGGCCGGAGGTTCGAGCCCTCTTTCTAGCGCTAAAAATGTTGAAAAGAGAACATGTTAACTTCTCAAATTCGAAATGGAGTATGAGTAATACTTTTGAATCCCTTTTTCGAAAGAGTGGAGATTGCTGAAGCTTTTCGGATAGATAAAGTAATCAAAAACAAATCTTTGGCACCTTTCTACACAGTTGAAATGGTTGTCTTTCTCTCGGTAATTCCTTTCGAATGGGTGCGGATGAGAACTCTATCGAAACCACCTTTCGACACAGATAATGGAGCTTGAGTTA
This sequence comes from Allium cepa, assembly GCA_030765085.1. Taxonomy (NCBI): domain Eukaryota; kingdom Viridiplantae; phylum Streptophyta; class Magnoliopsida; order Asparagales; family Amaryllidaceae; genus Allium; species Allium cepa. The sequence continues at coordinate 952,715,686 of CM060932.1, forward strand.
AGAACTAATAGACTCTGGAAATAACTAAGTTGTGAAGGTTTCGACTCTGTCAAAAAGGGTAACACTTGCGATCTAGTAAATTTGAGTTATGGCTTCTAGGAAATAAGAAAACTTAGGGTTTCGACTTGGTCGAGTGGGAACCTTTTGATCAACTCAACTGCAAATTGTCATGTTTATGAAAAATAAGAAAATCTGAGCTGCTAAGTAAGCAAGATTATCACAATTATCTTTTATTTGAACTCAATTATAAAAATTCACCAAATCCCCAATTTAATTTGGAATTAGTGTTTACAAGCTTAAGAAAATACAGGTGATAAATAAAAGAAATCGAATCTCTGGGTTCAAACCCTAGGGTCGTATTTATCAGTGCGGGTTGGGACCTTTCGACCAAAAGCTTTCGACGTGGTCGAAAGGTCAACCTCTCTGCCTTCATGAGTGTCCATAGAGCCATACCTTTCAATGTGGTCAAAATGGTTTTAGTCATCCTTCTATCACTGCTGGAGGTTGGGCTTCTCTCTCTTACTTTGTTTCCTTTTGACTTCGTCAAGAGGAGTTGCTTGATAGCCCTTTGACCTTTTCGAAAGGTCCACTGATGTGCTTTTGACTTGGATTTTGATGTGCTGAATGAGTCGACCTGGGCGCTGGCCTTCGATGCTGTCGAAACATGCCATCTTTTGGTCGAATGAGTCGAGACACCTAAAAGAATTTGTTGTAAATAGTCTCCTTCGAAAGCTTATGCCCTGACTAACTCGAAACCTTATGCTTTTATGGTGACAAATGCATAGTTCTTCCTTCATATGTGAGAGTGGCTCTAACCGTTTTAAAAGGCTATATACGCATTTGAAGTGGATGATTCGGTTGGAAGCTCTTCTGATATGTATCCATTGAGTTGAAATTAAATGTTTTGAATGGTTCAATGCATATGTAGGAAGCGCGCTGCATATTGACTTCGAAGGGTAGCCTCCGACCTTGTCGACAGCTCTCTGTTGACATTGTCGAAACGTCCTTTTGACCTTTTCATAGGGTGTTGCTGGTGTGCTTTCTGGTCATTATCAGAGCTCTTGTGTTCCTTCTTTCATACTTTTATCTCTGAGAATATTTTGTGGATCACAGTGTATGCACCAAAGATAGAGTGGCTATATGGAACAATTTAGCAGAAACGCTATTTGTCTTATGTCATTTGGAATCAAAATCCAACTTGCACCTATTTTTCAAATGTTCTTTTCAAACAGCCTATGGGAACACTTCAAAGAAAAACCACAAATTTATAACTCCTATAACAATTAAACTAATCAAGTTTTGATGAGTTGTTTAATAGATGCAGTAACAAGGCATACAACAAATTAATAGATATAGTTATAACCACACTCATTAGGCACATTTGGCTAGAACAGAACATAAGAATGTTCTAACAAATTAAAACGATGATTCAAGTCATAGTCGAAAAAAATCAAATCAAACTGCATACAATTACTAAAGAGAGCATATATGAGAGAAGCTAAAACAAGGGAAAGATAGTTTATCTTTGTCGAGTTCTGATACAATCCCCTTCTACTACACCAAACCAGCACCTAAAAAGGATGGATTTCGATCTCTCGATAGGCGGATAAATGTTAATCGGTGCTCTAAACTTGCGAGACCGAAAACAGTGCACAACCCGACTTCTCTATCCACGAATGTCGACACTAAATACATTCGTGGTATTCGTGTGCTGAGCACTCAAGTGTCAAAAAGACAAATAACTAGGGTAAAAAAATAGAACAAGAAAGAAAGAACATAATGGTAAAGTCTCATAGAGGAACGATGACATATAATATCAAAAGAACAGTACAAAGGGTTACTCTAAAATACAGAGTAATTTTAGAGTTACAAAACCTAAGCAATATCATCAGCTTGGACAGGTATAACAACATGTACTTACAATGCTAATACATACATAATACAGTGCATAGAAGTGAAAATAGATATATAACTGAAGCCTCTAGCTCGTGTCCTGAGGACCTGAACTCTGAAGTGTCCAAAGTAAAACCTATTTTACTCAGTCTACTTGTAAGAGTACATAAGGAATTAAGGGAAAATATAAATCACATGTCAAATATAATTCTGGTATGAGAAAACTCAAGATACATGAATACATGTAACAATAACTTTTAAGACCATTAATCATCATAACAGTTTTTTCCTTAAAAGAAACCAATCACTTAATAAGTTAGTATAGTGATATAATAGGTAATATATAGAATGTAGAATATAACTCAGAAAATAGTTGTGCTACTTACATCTCACAACAAAAAATATTAGAAATACATCCAAAAAATAGCTAAGGTACGTTCGCATATGGGTTTTCCACAAGGATGCCTCTAATAAACTGAAGCGGATCTTCATGCATAAGGATCAAAAGCCACCCTTCGAGCATTGTATATCTCTAGGTAAACATGCCATAAGGTAATGCAAGTAGCCCACACACGAACATGTAGAACCACGTAGAACCAAGTATCAACAATTCTCGCTAGCTACATCGATAAGCATAATTTAGATATGGAGTTGATATACCCTGTCATGGGTTAGCTAAAACCCTGGTCGTACATCCTACTTTGTTTTTATTCATTTTTGATGTCGAGTCACGTTTAGCATTACTCACACGAGCCTTCACTACTCAAACAGAATACTAATCCTTTCCATAGACCCTAGTACAAGTTGATTGACCAATGCTAACGTTGACCTCTCCCTTAGACTTAACCTTAGGATAGACAGTTCAACTCTATAACATTGTCTAAAATGTAAAGCCGGCCTCTACTTCGGAGTTAACCTTATGATAGATAGTTCAACTCTATAACACTGTACTTCACAGCTGATTTATAAATATAGACTCGTACATTAGTTTTGTAATGGTATCGGTAAGTTATCGATCCTGGACTAATCAAAACCAAATTCGATGAATTTTCGATAAACTCAATTTTGGTTCTTTTAGAAGTAAGAAAACCATATATAAAGGAGTCTCCCCATGAGATCTTATATATACATAATTCTTAAAGCTAGAGATATTTCTTACCAGTGAGTCCCCCTCGAGGGACAAACTCTATGAAGCCGTGAAGCTTCCATATACTTCCAAAGTTAAATGGTCAAGTTCGATTAGTTGACTTATCGACCATTTAGTTGTAAAAATGATCACATATAGAAATCAAATTTCATATACTAAACATGTTTCCAACTATTTCAACTTACTACCCTCGGTTAAGAGTGAAGCCGATAGGTTAGAGCAACATTGCTAAACCTTACTTGAACAACATTCTTAACTCTCATGGAGAGACAAACTTACATCGTCGGCTTTTAATGTTGAGTATAGTTAACTACATTCTATGTAAAAAAGTAAATAAACAACACGATTAACACATTTCTGACCTTCTCAACTTATTATTCCTCAGTCAAGAGTGAAGCCAGTAGGTTAGAGCATTATTGCTTCTTAACCCTAATCGAACATCAATGTCTGCTCCTTTTCTATCGAATTAGAAAAATGCAGTTTGTTATAAAATATTACAAGCGCATAGGTGGGTAGTATGCAGGTCGAACATGGGTTTTGTGTGAAATTTAATAGAATTTTAAATTAAAATCTTAAGCGTGTTAGGAAGAGATTTAGAGACGAGCGATGGGTGAAGTAGAGTCAATTTGGTGGTAGTTGGCTTCAAGCGGTGGACTAGGTGTGTGGTAGTTTGGTTAATGTTATACGGATGTTGTAGTGGGGGCAGGAAATGGCTCAAATGTAGGAGGAGCTATGGTGGGGTGATGAAGCTTGCATGCTAAAGTGGGTTGAGCAGTAGAAAGAGGCGGTGGGTTTTGGACAGGTGGAGGAAAATTGTTTGTTAAGGCTAGTAAAGGGCTGCTGGTTGTTGAAGATTGTGGGTTGGGATTGTTTGGTGAATAGTAATTGCATAGAGGGGAGGTTTGTAATGAAGTGATGGGTTTGGATGCTGATAGAGTATGGGTTTTGGTGAAGAGATGAAGGTGGGTTTTGGTTTTAGGTGGTGGATTGCTATGTGGTTGAACTTGTGGATGGTTATGGCAAGTTTTCGACTAAATATAGGTTGGGTTTTTGGTTGACTACAAGCTGGGTATCAAGTGATGATGAAGTTATGATGTGCTGGTGATGTGGTTCGGTGATTGTTGAAGTGGCAGTAAAGGAAGAAGTTGAGGGTAGCGCTTTTGTTTTTAAGAAGAAAAGAAAAAAATGAAATTGTAAAATAAAAATAAATAACAAAACGGAAAAGTTTTTTGTTGTATTATTGTTTTAGAGATAGCAATACCAATTCAAGGACCTCTAACTCAAGTGGTTAGAGGGATAACGCTTTAGATAAGGGTTTTAGAGGTCATGGGTTCGAACCTTTGAGAAATCATAATGAGTTTCTGCTTGAATAAAGTATCAATCTTCTTATCAATAAATATGTTAATACCAATGTGTGTAAATGGTATACCAAATTACAAGGATACCTTTATCTAGGTATAAAAAATGCAAATAAAAGTAAATAAATAACACTAATAGATTTAAAGATATAATTTCAAAATTTAAAACACAAATCCCCGACAATGGTGCAAAACTTGTCTGCTCGTTTTCTATTGAATTAGAAAAGTGCAGTTAGTTATAAAATACTATCGGTGGATAGTATGCGGGTCGAACATGGAGATTTGTTTGAAATTTAATAAAAGTTTAAACTAAAATCTTATGCGTGTTAGAAAGAGATTTGGAGAGTGATGAAAAGCAGAAATTGATAGAATCAAAAGTATTAAAAACTAATTTTGGAATTTATTCTGAAACAAACCTAATTGAATCAATCTACTAAAAATCAAATACCATTTAAGTAAGATAATTCAAATTTTCAATCTCTTTAAAACTAATCAGAAAAGATTATTGTCGAAATTTAAATTACATAAAAAATTTTCAAACATAAAGGTTTAATCAATCTATTTCAGCTAACTAGAAAAGGAAAGGAAATTGGCAGTAAAATAAAACTAGAGGAATTGCATAATATAAAATAGAAGAATGGAATTCAATAGGTACAAATTACTAATAAAAAATGAAAACAAAACTAGGATTATCACCAACACTAATTGTATGGTTAATCACCAATAAGAAAATGAAAAAAAAAATATAATTGCGTTTTAGAAAATCTAATTGATAAGATAGCACAATTGACTATGAAAGAAATTTTCTTAAAAAAAATGAAGGAAAGAAGAATAGAACTTTTATTAAAGAAGATATTAAATTCAAGCATAATTTTACAAATGAATACATTGGGTATTTATAGTGCATGGAGTATTTTTGCACATGCACACATGGCTCTAATAAAATATTTTTGTGTATTTAATTTACAGAAAAGTATCTTCTAAAGATTCTTTCCTTCCGATCTTGGACATGTGGTAGCATCAATGGTAAGGAGCAAAAGGTGATAAGCTGACTAATATGAATCTAAATGAAATCAGGGACTATATCTTCTTTTTATCATAATATTGTCAAATCTTTATATATATGATAGATGAGATGGTAAATCATTTGTAAATGTAAGCAGTTCCAATTTTTCCAAGAAGAAATCAACATATACATAGTCCAATTTTCTTCATTTGTTTGTGTATATATACATGCACACATACACATGCATTTACATTTGTATATATATTGTATAAACACTAATGCCTACATATATTTAACAGCTCATAGGCGGTAGGTGCTAAATATCTGGTCTTTCCTTTTTCCATAAAAAAATAAAGCACTTCCAAGGATCAAACTCAGCGCTTTTTGATCATTTATTCAAGATTTACTAACCAGCTACAACTTCCTTTGAGTAAATACCTCTTGAACATGAGTCTTCATTGGTGTCGACATGGAAAATCATCATTTTTCTCTGTGATTATGCTCTAATTGAAGCAACGAAGACTTCGGTTCAACTATTTGTAAAAAAACTAAAAATACCCATTGTGATATTTATTATTAACAATAAAGATAAGTATGAGCATAAAAATAAGCACTTTCATGTGTTAATCAAATACCCAACACTTATCTTTTACTCGTCCTCAAGTAAATAAATAAGAAAACTAAGCTAGATAGGTCACTTTTTGTAGAAACATGGTTGCATTAAGCATATGCAACAAGCCGTTAAACCTCTAGGTGTCTCTAGTAGGGTGAGTAGTGTCTCGTGAGGATTTTCAATGGATACTACCCATAAAATCCAAATGCAAATGTTGTGAACTAATGCAACTATATAAATGCACTAAAAAAGTGTGTGTCCATAGTTTCTTATGTCAACAAGGATTCATCTTATTACGATTGTCGCTTGTTAAGATCGGTTGCTTTCAACCTAAATTTGGTGCAAGAATGAACAAAAACTTCCGAGCTAGAATCTAAGTTATTAATATCATTATTCGGTATGTACCGCTCAAGCACCGATGTGAGATATTTCAAAATATTGCGACAATATCAAATAATATCGGTGATATATCAGACATATTTATAACGAAATATAAACGATAACCTACTATTTTATAATGGTATGGTTACGTTTACGTTGTTTGAATATATAATCATCTCTGTTATTTTTTCAAGTTCTATATTTACAGCTCCTACATTTTCTATTTCACTTATATTATTGAAAAAGTAATATTAATTTGATACAAATTACTATCTCTAGCTCCTTCTTTATCGATGCAAATTTATGACTTTGCTGCCCTACACTTTTAATTCTAGGTGCACGATAATAACTGAAACAGCGAAACGAATTTTCATTAACTAACTTACCAGTAAGAAATAATAGACAAAGAAAATGTCTAAAATAAGTAGTTCTTACAAGATCTTGTTTTTAGTGTTAATTGTACACACAAAATAAAACATATGAAATAATTGGATAAGTCAAGTTTTCTTTATTGAAACGGTAACGAGGAGGACTGAAAAATATGGATAAAACTAAAAAAATTATTGCATTTGGATTTCAAATATGTTTTGCATATTTTCATTCACCATATACTAAAAAGAAACATTAAAAATGTAAATTTATTTATTTATCATTTTATTTTCACCAACGCTTATAATAATGAACGATTTTCATTAGAAATTTAGGGTATTCAACACTAAATATCAAATCGATATATCGACAAATATCAGGTGATATATCGATAACAATATTTTGGAAAAAATATCGGCTAAGGAGCGATATGAGATATATTGATGATATATCAACGATATTATCTAATATTAACTACTTAGGCTGGAATATAATTTCTCAATAACTGTAATCACTAGAAGATTAGGTTTTCAGTGTCAACTATATTTCCCTAATTAAGAACATATATCCAATCTTTTTTTCCTTTAATTCTTTTTTTGAAACCACACAAATGTGTGATGTATATTGGAAAATTGAGTTTATGCACAGGTAAAGGAAAATTTTCAAGTTCCAAACACTTTTATGGGAAGGAAAGTGTAAATGTCGAATCATTGAAAAATAAGAAATAAAAGGTACCAAGGCATTATTGTAATTGTTGCCTTCCCTTCATCCTCCTCTTTGTAAGACAACACTTCAAGGTATGGGAGTGGCTAATGGAATGATATCAGAACACGATTAATTTCTTTTATTTTCATTTTCTTCGTTGATTTTTCTTTTTATTTCCTTTTTTATCATCAATTTTACATGCATTTCAATTTCTTTTCTCAGCAAATGAAAAGTGGATTGAGGATGGAATGGTGGTGATAATGATGGTGGTATATGGATCTTCCTCTCCTTGGTGAGTCATAGAAACTTCATGAAAGCAATTCTCTACTTGTGTGTAATCCGACATTTCACAAGTCTAGAATTACATAATAAAAAATTTGAATGTAAAGATAAGTAATGTTTTGTGAAATAAATAACTCGGAAGATAAGAATGTGCATATGGTTATTTATAGTAAAGCCAAGTACAGAAATGGATAAGGTAATACTGGTATTTTTCATGAAGTGCATAACCTTAAAAACCATCTAAGAACTAACAAGGTTATATAGGTATACCAATATATGATTAGCTAAAGTCGAGATATGGATGAAATCGAATTCATTTGGACCGGATTAATAGGGGTAAATGAAGAAGAATGCTTCTAGAGTCATTTCTCCCTTTAAGCTAAGTGAATTTAGAACTTGATGTTGTCAAAAGAAAATGATATGCAAACTAGAAACTCATTAAAGAGTTTTCCAACATATGCATATGCATTTCAAAAATTCTTCTTCTTTTTGATTATTTTTACTTACACATCCAAAAAATTGTTTTAACATGATTGACACTTAGTTCCTAACATCAATCTTATTGAACTATGACTAGCTTTCTCATGAATTTTGAGATAACGTCTTGAAAGACACGATATGCTTAAAAGAATAGTTTAAGTTTATTCTTGTCACCCAAAACATGATATACATTCAAATGAATTAACTTGTGATTTATGATTTTTAACTTATCCTTGTTTTGATAATTGTCTATGATGCAAAATTTAGTTTTAAAATAAAATGCAGTTACTTTGATCTAAAATGCATGAAGTTCCTATTTAAATGCATATGAAAGGGAAAAAATGTAAAAGAAAAAAATTATATGCAAAGCAGACTACCTCCCACACTAGTTTGAGACAGTGTCTGCACTGTAAAAACATTTCCTAAACTTAAATGAGAGTACCTAAAGATGAATGAGATGTAAAATGGCATGTAAAACAAAATGAAATTTAACAACTATATGTGAATGTTGATCGTATACAAAATGAGATTTATGCAGACAATGGATGATTTGTGAAGAAAAATATCCCCTATCCCCCACACTTGTTTCTAACAAACAATGATGCATGATAAGTTCTTATCTCTAGATATATGAAATATAAAAGATATGCCTACAAATTCCCTAATTAAAATCCTCCCATGAAGAACTTATCACAATGGTGATTTATACTATTCAAATAATGAACATTTAATCTCATATGTTTGAGTGTTTGAGCATGATTTGGAATTAAGATTATCTTCTAAATATTCCTAAGATTCGTTCTCATTGTTTAGAAGAATAAGCTCATTTTCAAATAGCTCTTCAAAACATATAGTAGATACGTTTATTGAAGTAAGTGAATTTATCGGAATAGATAATTCTGACGTATTGTCTACAGTTGTTTCGATCATGTCGACTTCTTCTATTTCAGAACCTTTTGGTTGATTTTTAAGATTAAAGATAATTAATCCAATGGTTAGTTGCTCAAAAGAAAGTCAAAGTTGACCATTCCAACAATTTATAATAGCATTTGAGGTTGCTAAAAAAGGATGACCTAATATCAAGGGAATTTTTCCATTTGGATTTGAAACAGGTTCAGTCTTTAGAATTGCAATATTGACAGGAAAGTAAAATTGTTCGAATTAAAATCATCAACTATGCCCAATGGCTTTTTAACAGATCGATCTACTAGTTGAATTGTGATATTGGTCGGTTCCAACTCCTCTAGTCCAAGTTGGTAGTAAATATTATAGGACGTTAGATTGACACATGCACTAAGATCAAATAAGGCATGACTAATGTGAGTGTTGCCCATTTTACAACCGATTATAGGGAAACCATGGTCCTATACTTTATTGGGACAGGACTCGAAAGAATGGAGCAAGTATTCGCAGTCGAAATGTGGTTTTAGGAATGTTAGTGGCGTGTTTTCGAGTTTATAGCTCTTTGAGTCATTTGGCATATCGAAAAATTTGTTCAATGGTATCCAATATTAGAATATTAAAAAGAATTTGTTTGAAAATTTCAAGAATTTTATCAAAATTTGCATCATTCTTCTTATTGTTGAGTCTATGAGCATATAGAGCTACTGGTTTATAGACTCTTTCAGTGGTTTTAACTTTCATCGAAGAAGAAGATGCTGCATTTGGAAAAAATGTAACGTAGGCAAAGGAGGTTGATTGTTGGTGGTGCTAACATTAGATATTAAAGATGTGTCGAGATTGCGAACATTTGAAGAATATATGTTAGGATTGCCAACATTTAAGGAAGGTGAATATTTGAAAGAATTGGCATTAGCAAACGTCGGAAAATTATTGAGATTTTGAATCAGGGTTGATCTTGAAGGGATTTTAGGATTGCAGACATTGTTGTTGATCTTCTTTCCGGACCTAAGTGTAATGATCTGCCTTTCTTATACCTAAAGATGACACATAATACATCCACTACGTTTATATTCCAATCATTTAAGTGTCCGAAAGATAGATCATTAGGGTGAAAAGAAAAAAAGATAGAACAGAAAAGAAGAAACTAAACAATCACTATAACACCCCGCATTTTTAGATAATTAAATAACTAAAATAAATATAAATAGTGAGTGTAAAAGCCATAATTTTGTAAATATTTTTAATTAAATCTTATTTCAAAACTTTGATTTTTAAATCATTAAAAATTGAATTTCTGGAATTTTCCATTGTAAGATTGGAATTTGTTTATAATTTATTTTTCCAAATTCAATAATAAAAGCAATTTCTGAAATTTTTATATTTTGGTCAATTGAAAGTCAAAGTTTGACAACAGTTGAAAATTTTAAATTTGAATTTTTAAATTCTGATCTTTTCTTTGAAAATTCATTTTATTTTAATATTAAATCCGCTTTTCGTTTCGTAAAATTCCGTTTTATACTTTTTATAATTTGATAAATACAGTGTTTTACACGTAGTTATTTTCCGTGTCTTATTTTCTATTTTTCTATGTTAATTTTCCTATTTTATTTTTTCTTTTATTTTTTTATACTTTTATTTTATTTATTGGATCTTACTTTGATAAATGGTTTAGAAGTTTGAAAAGTCTTATGTTACTGGTTTTAGTTAGGTCTTTTCATTTGCTAGCCTTTCCATTTGCCTAGCCATTCATTTTCTAGCCTTTACATCTCCAGCCGTGCATTTCATCATCTTTACTCGTTCATTTTTTTCCATAACCCTAGTCGCCACTCTTTCATAATTCACGTATATCTCATTTCTTAACTCACGTTCTCTTTTATTCACCTGAGAAAATTTTACAGTAAGATCCATGGCTTTCGTTCTTCCCCTTCTCTCTCTTTTTCCATTTTTTGTTTGTTTTCTCTTTTGTTTTGCTTCAAGCATAGCTCAACCACTTGCTTCTAGCCGACCTCATCTCCATCACACACCACCATGATCGGCCTCCATCAACCATCACCACCACCCCATGCCTTGCCGTGACTCCAAGATGCAAATGCATCACCAAAACAATTACAAATCCTAGCTGAGATCACCACTTCCTATTAGCTAGACTCGACCACAACACCACCACCATCTCCAGCCCATGACATGACCACCACTGACCCATGTCTGCCCCACCCTAATCACCCGAGCTGACCTAAACCATGCTAGCACCTAGACCGTGCACATGAAGCCTGTGGCCGAACCAATGATTCACAAAGCCTTGACCTTTAGCCTTCCATGCAATTGTAACTTCCACCTTTTCCACTTCCATTGCCCATGGTCGTACTTATTGCCTTCATAGACGAGCCTACTGACTTGTTCAACCATGGCCGAGCAACACAAGATGATGGTTGAACCTATATGTGATGTAGCCAAGTCCTATTGCCTTGGTTTATCAAGTTATGTCATTTTTATTTCATATCTTTTCATTGTTTTAATCTATATTATTTTGTATTGAATCACATAGTTATGTTTGTGATATTTTTTTGTATACAAGATTGGATCTTGACTCTTCATCCACCCAAAAATATAGTTGTGCCTTGTCATGCTTTTCAGAGTTTCAGTTGTGTATTTTGAATTGTAACCTTCAGCTTTAAAAAGGCGAGTTTATCACTCTCGACATACGCACTTCTATAATTGCGAAATGATGACAAGTGAACTGTATAAATTAATATGTTATGTTCATACATGCCTGTGATACATTTATATGATGTTAAACGCTGTTTATATACCTGTTACATCATCTGTTATGATATTATATGCTATACTGTTATTTTATTTCCTATTTATCACACTACAAGTTCTCTATCACTATCAGTTGAAATGATACACACCCGAATTGACACTTGAATAAGGAAAAATCATTATGGGATAAATTATAGGCTCGAGTGATTTTTATTGTATTTATTTTACTTAGGATTGTGGGTTTGAAATGACAGAATCCGGATTTTCTTTTAAATTACGAATTGAAATGATACATATCCGTATCACTTGACCTAGGTTAGAAAATATTATACAGGCCAATGGTTAATATTTTTAAAGTAATATTTTTCTAAAAATTTATTAAATATTTTGAATTTTTAGAATATATGAAATTTAACTTAAATTTTGATTTAAAGATTCAAAATATAAAGAGATATTGGTTTTCTATAAGTTAAAATTTTATAAGTTTATTTTGGTTTTAATTGTAATTTAAAAATCTTTATTTGGTTTTTAGTTTGTAATTTAAAATTTAATGTATGATAAATAACTTGATAAGGAATGTGATTTAATGTGGAATTCTAAATCTAGCCTAGTGGTTGTAATGAATTTTATTTCCTAAAATGGACATGTTTTGTATAACAAATAAAGTATTTTGGATTGTCATATAACTATGATAAAATATTTTATTTATGGTTATGTTTTGTAAAAATAAATGATTATGATTTAAATGGTAAAATGTAACTTAAAGATGATTTGACCTGATAATTGGAAATTTAGTTTTCAAATGAAATTTTAAGTTAATTTAGTGATAGAAATATTTTATTTATGAGATGGATATTTTAAAATAAAAGTATCAAGTCATTGGTTAAAAATAAAAGTTAAGTAAATTAATGAACTTTGACATAATAAATGAAGTTTAGTTTAATTTGGATATCCTATTTATAAAAGTTTGTTTTAATAAATCATAGATTAAATGATAGCCAAACGAATATTTTCTGAAGTGGGAAATATGATTCTATAAGTTAAAAATGGCTAAAAATTGAAATTTTAATGTGACTGAAACGTTATTATAAATCTGGAATTAGTATTGGTAGCTCTTCGGAAATGTTATGGTTTAAGATAGCATATGCTAAGCGCTATCAATTCTGAGACTTAACTATATCCTGAAATAATAATAAAGCTACTGCAACACTTTGTAAGTGCTGTTATTGCTGAATGTAAACTGTTTTGCAATACTAGTAAGCTACTGTAGCACTTTGTAAGTGCTGTTGTTGCTGGAAGTAAGCTGTTTTGAAATAATAACAAAATACCTACTGTAGTACTATGTAAGTGTTATTGTTTCTGAATTTGACAATGTTTTGAAACACTGGTATATCTACTGTAATACTTTATAAATGTTGTTGTAGCTGAAATTTACAATGTATTGGAAATTCTATAATAAAATGAATGAACTTAGAAATGCTACAGCTTTGAAATGAATATTATTTGACATTGAATTTAAATGGTTTAAATGAATATTGTTTTAAAAGATCTTAAAATTGAATTTAAATTATTTAAATGAATATTATTTTAAGGGTTATGACTTTTTTAAGTATCATGATTTCAAAATGATAATATTTCAAAGTGTATGATTTCAAAGTATTATGGTTTTAAAGTGTTTTGGTTCGAAAGGGTATAACTTTGAAAGTACTATGGTTTTGGAATTGAATTGAATTTATTTAAGAATTCTATTTGATTTGGTTTTGAAATGGAAATGATATATTATTGATTTGGTTTTGAAATGGATATGATATATGATTTTAAAGTATAAACTAATTTGAAATAAATGTCCATGGTTTTAATAACGTTAGGTTGTTAAAGAGAACGGGATCGAAAGTTGTCATACTCTCTGCCAACTCTGAAAACCACTTTAACAACCGTGTACGCGTTAGAGATTCCAGAATGAAGTAGGATGGTGGCGACGTTCTATTGAGGTATATACGTGGACCCGACTCCCGTGATTTGGCATAAGGTGGCTAAAACAGGAGCGATTCTCGGGCCAATGAGGTAGCTTCTCTGATCGGACACACTCCTTCGCTATTAATTCGGACTTTGAGATTGATTTGGTGGCCACTTTTGATTTTTTAATTTAGGGGTGTGGCTCGAGGTGAGCGGTAGCTGTGCGCTACGCGTTGCCACCACCCCGGACGCGTAATTGGTATATCTACCATGGCATTGCCTGATTGTGCTATGTCACCTACCCTATCGCACCTTGTACGAGTTTGGTTTTCTCCCGTAGCCTGTGGAGTATTTAGAGTAGCCTACCGATCTAGAGGTGTGCTGCTACTAGACAGACTACTGGGACTATTACGTGTTAAGATGGAAAATGTAAAGCCTTAACGCTATTTAAAAGTAAGTTTATTTTACTGGACGTTATTATAGTAGTGAAATATTACTACATAGTAAATAGTTTAACGGATCCTTAGAGAATGGGCGGTCCCAAGCATCCTTTAAGTTACTTGTACCTTTCTATTACAGTTCACTTGAGTTGGTTTACATTGTATAAGTATGTATGTCTTGACTCGAGTGTTTTGTGTTTTGTTTTACGCTCGGGTCAGATTGTGTGATACAACATTAGAGACTCATCATCGAAGTTGGAGCTTTGCTTGAAGATCCAGCTATTTATTCCCCTGTTAGTTGTTGAGTTGATTCCAGTGTTGTATTCAACTTTGTACTTGATTATCATCTTGTTATTTATGTTGTATCTTGTTACTTCTATTGTATCTTGTTTAACTCTGATGTATTTATATAGTAGCTTCATGAACTGCTATCTCTTTGCTTCGGCTGCATTTTATTACTCTGTGTCTGTGATCTGTGATTTATTTATTACTGTATATTCTGAGCTTTGCCAAATTTATTTTACAATTCGGTATTTTAAGCAATTCAAGCCCGACATGTGCGGATACGAATGTTTGGAAATATCAGGTCGTTACAATTGGTATCATAGCTTTCGCTCTAGGAAAAACATGGTATATATGGTAAATTTATTTACAGAGTCACTTTCATTCGAGCCTGAATCTCTTCGTTTTTGACTCAGTTTCCTTTGAATTTGGAACGTTCCCTGCGGTTCCGAAATCCATTCTTGACTCTCCTTATTCGTCTTCTTTTGATTTTGGAGTATCCCATAACTCCACTTTAAATGATCTTTTAGTGAGTCGGCGGTCTCGCCAACCTCAAAATGACTTGTGGAGGGGTGAAACTCCTTTACAATAGCATTGACTCACCGAAGATTTCTATATCCTCGGTTTAGATGCTAATATATCTTGTTATCCCAAATCTATCTCTTGAGATCGAATGTAGATTGCTTCAGAATTCTACATCGATCTTATTCTTTAAATCACGGTTGACCCGGTTAAGGTTACTCGCGCTTTATATAATCTTATCCATCTCCCTATTCTGTTATTTAATCATTTTATCTTTTGTTTCCAACTTATCCTCAAATCAAAATTTTCTTTGATTTGAGTTGATCAAATTTGAATCTCTATCCTTGCGTTGAAAATCTATTCCTTTATAGTATATTTGTAAATCTATATTTAATTTTTTTTATTGTGTTGTTTGAGTTGTTGATGTTGATTTGGGTTTTCGATCGATTCGTCTGGTCAACGCTATCGATAGGATCTCCAAAACACTTGAACAGAGCAAACTGACACCATGTAGTTTTCAAATTTAGTAAATGAAATAAAATTTGTATAATTATATTGTATATGTATATAAGTATAATTTTATGAATTTTGATTGTTAATTGAATTGGATGTTGAAAAATAATATTTGATTCTGTATATATAGCTTATAACCATTAGCTTTTGTTTCATATATAAATAATTGGACTAGAAAACATAGTTGTAAATTAATTTGGAAATTTAAATGAATTTAATACAAGAAACTAAGAATTTAATTTCCGATGGTTTCAACTTTGTGTTTAAAATTTTAAAGGGCGTATTATGTAAGGTATTTCAAGTAGAAATTGTTTCAAAGAATTTTTAATTTGTAAATCAATACTCTTTTCTTTGTCGTTGGAAAATAATTTCGGTGATGACTGCAGCATCATCGACTTTGATTTTCGGGTTTCGAAGTGAATAGACCATTCTGTAGTTTTGCTACAGTCTTGCTTTGGAGAATTAAATTGATTTGGATTTCTAAAATATGACTTGATTTATATTATATGCGATATATGATTTAAAAATTTGATTTGACATATATATATATATATATTGTGTATATTTATTTATCTCTAAAATAGTTTGAAGTTAATCAAAAATTTAGTTCTTAAATTTTGTCTTAAAGGATAATGTCAATTATAAAATGAAATCAAAATTTTGAATAAATATTTAAGCTTGGTTAAATGAATTAAGAAAATTTTATTCGTATAATATTCTATTGCATTCCAATATAACTTACCTTAATTATTAGAAGTTAACAATGTAATTGGATAATATACAATATAAAATGGGATTTTATAAATAAAATTTGAGTGGCTATAATAAATTTTATACACTTAAATTAATAGTGGTAAGCAGAATAAAAAGTTAATTGAATATAATACAATATAAATGGTGTTAAAGGAATTTATAAATAAAATAAGAATAGTTATAGTACGAGTAAATATGCTTAATATATGTGATGAGATATATTAAGTGGAAAATATAATAATATTTTAGAATAAAGAAAATTTAAAATTTATTTAATAAATTGAGTATAATAAATGATTTTAAGATTTATGATTTTAGAAACTGAAATTGGATGGTAAGATAATGAAATTTGAAATAGTTAAGATTATTTAACTTGGGTAAAATAAAATGGATGAAATCAATTATTATTTTAAGTTGAAATTTTCATGGTTTTAAATTTATTATCTTATCTTGTTTTCTAATCTCTTTTCTTTCGGGATGTTCCTATTCTCCTACATCCTAAAGCGGGAAATTAAATTCCGAATTGACCTTTTCCCTGAAGTTCGTCCTATAGTTCTTCCTCCTAGAAGAACTTATCTTCACCTGTCAGTTTTGGAAACTTTTCAAAGAATCTTGGGCACTCACTTGAATCTGAGCACTGCTTACCATCCATAGACCGACGGTCAAACGAAAAGGGTGAATCAGATTCTAGAGGATCTTCTTCGTGCTTGTGTTCTTGATTTTGGAGGATCTTGGAAAGATCATCTCCATCTGGTAGGATTCACCTATAACAACAGTTATCAGGTATGATCTCAATCTTCTTTTCATCGTGTCTTAATCCTATCTCAATCTATCCTGTTTTCCTTGTTTTCCCTGTCTCGTTCCTTTTCGGGGACGAAAAGTTTTAAGTGGGGGAGACTGTAACCGCATAAATTTGTAGATATTTTTAATTAAATTTTATTTCAAAACTTTAATCTTTAAATCATTAAAAAGTTGAATTCTGGAATTTTACATTGTAAGTTTGAAATTTGTTTATAATTTATTTTTCCAAATTCAATAAAATAACCAATTTCTGAAATTTTTATATTTTGGTCAACTGAAAGTCAAAGTTTGACCATAGTTGAAAATTATAAATTTGAATTTTTAAATTCTAACATTTTTTTTGCAAAATTTATTTTATTTTAATATTAGTTATGCTTTTCGTTTCGTAAAATTCCATTTTATACTTTTTATAATTTGATAAATATAGTCTTTTACACGCTGTTATTTTCTGTGTCTTATTTTCTATTTTTCTATGTTAATATTCCTATTTTATTTTTTTCTTTTATTTTGTTTAAACTTTTATTTTATTTATTGGATTTTACTCTGATAAATGGTTTAGAAGTTTGAAAAGTCTTATGTTAGTTGTTTTAATTGGGTCTTTACATTTGCTAGCCTTTCCATTTGCCTAGCCATTCATTTTCTAGCCTTTACATCTCTAGCCGTGCATTTCATCATCTTTAGCCGTTTATTTTTTTTCATAATCCTAGCCGCCACTCTTTTGTAATTCACGTATATCTCATTTCTCATCTCACGTTCTCTTTTATTCACCTGAGCAAATTTTACAGTAAGATCCATGGCTTCCTTTCTTCCTCTTCTTTCTCTTTTTCCATTTTTTCTGTTTGTTTTCTCTCTTTTTTTGCTTCAAGCAAGGCTCGGCCACTTGCCTCTAGCCAACCCCATCTCCATCACACCACCACCCCATGCCTTGCCGTGACTCCAAGATGCAAATACATCACCAAAACAATTACATATCCTAGTCGAGATCACCACTTCCTCTTAGCTAGACTCGGCCACAACAACACCACCATCTCCAGCCCATGGCATGACTACCACTGACCCATCGGCGCACCACCCTGATCAACAGACCTGACCTGAACCATGCTGGCACCCAGACCGTGCACATGAAGCCTATAGATGAACCAATGATTCACAAAGCCTTGACCTTTAGCCTTCCATGCAATTGTAACTTCCACCTTTTCCACTTCCATTTCCCATGGCCGTGGTTATTGCCTTCATAGCCGGACCTACTGGCTTGATTCAACTATGGCCGAGCAACAAAAGATAATAGTCAAACCTATATGTGATGTAGCCAAGCCCTATTGCCTTGGTTTATGAAGTTATGTCATTTTTATTTCATATCTTTTCATTGTTTTAATATATATTCTTTTGTATTGAATCACATACTTATGATTGTGATATTTGTTTTTATACAAGATTGGATCTTGACTCTTCATCCACTCAAAAATATAGTCGTGCCTTGTCGTGCTTTTCGAAGTTTCAGTTGTGTATTTTGAATTGTTACCTTCAGCTTTGAAAATGTGAGCTTATCACTCTCGACATACGTACTTCTATAATTGTGAAATGATGACAAGTGAATTGTATAAATTAATATGTTATGTTCATACATGCCTGTGATACATTCATATGATGCTAAATGTTGTTTATATACCTGTTTCATTATCTGATATGATATTATATTCTATACTTTTATTTTATTTCCTGTTTATCACACTGCAAGTTCCCTATCACTATGGGTTGAAATGATACATACCCAAACGAACTTTAGAATAAGGAAAAATCATTATGGGCTGAAATGATAGGCTTGAGTGATTTTTATTGTGTTTATTTTACTTGGGATTGCGGGTTTGAAATTATAGAACCCGGATTTTCTTTTTAAATTGCGGATTGAAATGATACGTATCCGTATCACTTGTCCTAGGTTAGAAAATATTATATAGGCCCTCGGTTAATATTTTTAAAGTAATATTTTCCTAAAAATTTATTAAGTATTTTGAATTTTTAGAATATATCAAATTTTAACTTAAATTTTGATTTAAAGATTTGAAATATAAAGAGATATTGATTTACTATAAGTTAAAATTTTATAAGTTTATTTTGGTTTTAATTGTAATTTAAAAATCTTTATTTAGTTTTAAATTTGTATTTTAAAGATTTTATGTATGATAAATAACTTGATAAGGAATGCGATTTAATATGGAATTCTAAACCTAGCCTAGTAGTTGTAATGAATTTTATTTCCTGAAATGGACATGTTTTTTATAATAAACAAAGTATTTTGAATTGATAAATGAAATACAGTTTAATTGGGCATTTGGTAATAAAATTTATTCAACTTGAAATCATAGTTAATTGCTGTCTAAATGAATAGATTTATAAAGAGAATTGGATTGTCATATTAACTATGATAAAGTATTTTATTTATGGTTATGTTTTGTAAAAATAATTGATTATGATTTAAACGAAAAAATGTAACTTAAAGATGATTTAACCTGATAATTGGAAATTTAGTTTTCAAATGAAAGTTTAAGTTAATTTAGTGATAGAAATATTTTATTTAAGAGATGGATATTTTAAAATAAAAGTATTGAGTCGTTGGTTAAAAATAAAAGTTAAGTAAATTAGTGAACTTTGACTAATAAATGATGTTTAGTTTAATTTGGATATTCTATTTATAAAAGTTTATTTTAATAAATCATAGATTAATGATATCCAAATGAATATTTTCTGAAGCGGGAAATATGATTGTATAACTTAAAAATGGCCAAAAATTGAAATTTTAATGCGGCTGAAATGTTATTATAAATCTGGAATTAGTATTGGTAGCTCTTCAGAAATGTTGTGGTTTAAGATAGCATTTGCTAAGCGCTATCAATTCTGAGACTTGACTATATTATTAAATAATAATAAAGCTACTGCAGCACTTTGTAAGTGCTGTTGTTGCTGAATGTAAACTTTTTTGCAATGCTAGTAAGCTATTGCAGCACTTTGTAAGTGTTGTTGTTGTTGGAAGTAAACTGTTTTGAAATAATAACTAATACCTACTGTAGCACTTTGTAAGTCTGCTGTTTCTGAATTTGAAAATGTTTTGAAACACTAGTATTCTATTGTAACACTTTATGAATGCTGTTGTGGCTGAAATTTACAATGTTTTGGAAAATCTATAATTAAATGAATGAACTTCGAAATGCTACAACTTTGAAATTAATATTATTTGACATTGAATTTAAATGATTTAAATGAATATTGTTTTGAAATATATTAACATTGAATTTAAATGATTTAAATGAATATTATTTTAGGGTTATGACTTTCTAAGTATTATGATTTCAAAATGATAATATTCCGAAGTGTATGATTTCAAAGCATTATGGTTTCAAAGTGTTTTGGTTCAAAAGGGTATAACTTTGAAAGTACTATGGTTTTGGAAATGAATTGAATTTATTTAAGAATTCTATTTTATTTGGTTTTGAAATGGAAATGATATATTATTGATTTGGTTTTGAAATGGATATGATATATGGTTTTAAAGTATAAGCTAATTTGAAATAAATATCCATAGGTAATAATAACGTTTGGTTGTTAAAGAGACCGGGATCGGAAGTTGTCATACTCTCTGCCAACTCCAAAAACCACTTTAACAACCGTGTACGCGGTGGAGAATCTAGAATGAAGTAGAACGGTGGCAACGTCCTATTGAGGTATATACGCTGACCCGACTCCCGTGAGTTGGCATAAGGTGGCTAAAACCAGTGCGATTCTCGGGCCAATGAGGTAGCTCCTCTGATCGGATACACTCCTTCGCTATTATATTCAGACTTTGAGATTGATTTGGTGGCCAGTTTTCATTTTTTGATTTGGGGGTATAGCTCGAGGTGAGCGGTAGCTGCGCGCTACGCGTTACCACCAACCCAGATTCGTAATTAGTATATCTACCCTGGCATTGCCTTGTTGTGCCGTGTCACCTACCCTATCGCGCATTGTACGAGTTTGGTTTTCTCCCGTAGCCTATGGAGTATTTAGGGTAGCCTCCTGATTTGGAGGTGCGTCAATACTAGATAGACTACTGGGACTATTACATGTTAAGGTGGAAAATGTAAAGCCTTAACGCTTTTTAAAAGTAGGTTTATTTTACTATAGACTTTATTATAATAGCGAAATATTACTACATAGTAAATAGTTTAACGGATCCTTAGAGGATGGGCGGTCACAAGCATCCTTTAAGTTACTTGTATCTTTCTATTACAGTTCACTTGAGTTGGTTTACATTGTATAATATGTATGTCCTGACTCGAGTGTTTTGTGTTTTGCTTTACGCTTGGGTCAGATTGAGTGATAGGCATTAGAGACTCACCTTTCAAGTTGGAGCTTTGCCCGAAGATCCAGCTATTTATTCCTCTCTCAGTTATCCAGTTGATTCTAGTGTTGTATTTAGCTTTGTACTTGATTATCATCTTGTTATTTCTATTGTATCTTGTTACTTCTGTTGTATCTTATTTAACTATGGTGTATTTATATAGTAACTTCATGAACTACTATCTCTTTGCTTCCGCTGCATTTTATTACTCTATGTCTGTGATCCGTGATTTATTTATTACCGTATATTCCAAGCTTTGCAAAATTTATTTTACAATTCGGTATTTTGAGAAATTCAAGCCCGACATGTGCGGATGCGGACGTTTGAAAATATCGGGTCGTTACATTTAGTATCAGAGCTTTGGCTCTAGGAAAAACTTAGCATATATGGTAAATTTATTTACAGAGTCATTTTCATTAAAGCTTGAATCTCTTCTTTTTTGACAAGGTGTCCTTTGAATTTGGAACGTTCCCTGAGGTTTCGAAATCCATTCTTTACTCTCCCAATTCGTCTTCTTTTGATTTTGGAATATCTCATAACTCTACTTCAAATGATCTTTTAGTGTGTCGGCGGTCTCACCAACCTCAAAATGACTTGTGAAGGGGTGGAACTCCTTTACAATAGCATCGAATCACCGGAGATTTCTATATCCTCGGTTTAGATGCTAATATCTCTTGTTATCCCGAATTCTATCTTTTGAGATCGAATGTAGATTGCTTCAGAATTTTGCATCGAACTTATTCTTTAAATCACGGTTGACCCGGTTAAGGTTGCCCATGATTTATATAAGCTTATCCATCTCCCTATTCTTTTATTTAATCATTTTATCTTTTGTTTTCAATTTATCCTCAAATCAAAATTTTCTTTGATTTGAGTTAATCAAATTTGAATCTCTATCCTTGCTTTGAAAATCTATTCCTATATAGTATATTTGTAAATCTATATTAAAATGTTTTATATATTGTGTTGTTGATGTTGATTTGGGTTTTCGATCGATTCGTCTGATCAACGCTATCGATAGGATCTCGAAAACACTTGAACAGAGCAAACCGACACCATATAGTTTTCAAATTTAGTAAATGAAATAAATTTTGTATAATTATATTGTATATGTGTATAAGTATAATTTTTTGAATTTTGATTGTTAATTGAATTGGATGTTGAAAAATAATACTTGATGCTGTATATATAGTTTGTAACCATTAGCTTTTGTTTCATATATAAATAATTGGACTAGGAAACATGGTTATAAATTAATTTGGAAATTTAAATGAATTTAAAACAAGAAACTAAGAATTTAATTTCCGATGGTTTCAAACGTTGTGTTAAAGTTTTATAGGGCGTATTATGTAAGGTATTTCAAGTAGAAATTGTTTCAAAGAATTTTTAATTTGTAAATCAGTGCTCTTTTCTTTATCGCTGAAAAATAATTTTGGTGATGACTGCAGCATCATCAACTTTCATTTTCGGGTTTCGAAGTGAAGAGACCATTCTGTAGTTTTTCGACGGTCTTGCTTTTGAGAATTAAATTGATTTGGATTTCTAAAATATGACTTGATTTATAATATATGCGATATATGGTTAAAAATTTAATTTGATATATATATATATTGTGTATATTTATTTATCTCTAAAATAGTTTGAAGTCTATCGGAAATTTAGTTCTTCAATTTTGTCTTAAAGGATAATGTCAATTATAAAATGAAATCAAAATTTTGATTAAATGGTTAAGCTTGGATAATTGAATTAAGAAAATTTTATTTGTATAATATTCTATTGCATTCCAATATAACTTACCTTAATTATTAGAAGTTAACAATGTAATTGGATAATATACAATATAAAATGGGATTTTATAAATAATTGAGTGGCTATAATAAATGTTATACACTTAAATTTTAGTTATAAAAAGATTAATAGTGGTAAACAGAATAAAAAGTTAATTAAATAAAATACAATATAAATGGTGTTAAAGGAATTTATAAATAAAATGAGAATAGTAATAGTAGGAGTAAATATGTTTAATATACGTGATGAGATATATTAAGTGGTAAATATTATAATATTTTAGAACAAACAAAATTTAAAATTTATTGAATAAATATGTGTATAATAAATGATTTTAAGATTCATGATTTTAGAAATTGCAATTGGATGGTAAGATAATGAAATTTGAAATAGTTAAGATTATTTAACTTGGGTGAAATCAAATGGATGAAATCAATTATTATTTTAAGTTGAAATTTTCATGGTTTTAAATTTATTATCTTATCTTGTTTTCCAATCTCTTTTCTTTCGGGATGTTCCTATTCTCCTGCATCCTAAAGCGGGAAATTGAATTCCGAATTGACCTTATCCCTGAAGTTCGTCCTGTAGTTCTTCCTCCCAGAAGAACTTATCCAGTTTTGGAAACTTTTCAAAGAATCTTGGGTACTCATTTGAATATGAGCACTTCTTAACATCCATTGACCGACGGTCAAACGGAAAGAGTGAATTAGATTCTAGAGGATCTTCTTCGTGCTTGTGTTCTTGATTTTGGAGGATCTTGGGAAGATCATCTCCATCTGGTTGGATTCACCTATAACAACAGTTATCAAGTATGGTCTCAATCTTCTTTTCATCGTGTCTGAATCCTATCTCATTCTATCACGTTTTCCTTGTTTTCCCTGTCTCGTTCTTTTTCGGAGAAGAAAAGTTTTGAGCAAGGGAGAGTGTAACAGCCCATAAGTTTGTAAATATTTTTAATTAAATTTATTTCAAAAATTTGATTTTTAAATCATTAAAAATTGAATTTCTGGAATTTTCCATTGTAAGTTTGGAATTTGTTTATAATTTTTTTCCCAAATTCAATAAAATAAGGAATTACTGAAATTTTATATTTTGGTCAACTGAAAGTCAAAGTTTGACCATAGTTGAAAACTTTAAATTTGAATTTTTAAATTCTGATCTTTTTCTGGGAAACTGTATTTTGTTTTAATATTAGTTTTGCTTTTCGTTTCGTTAAATTCCGTTTTATACTTTTTATAATTTGACTAATACAGTGTTTTACACGCAGTTATTTTCTGTGTCTTATTTTCTATTTTTCTATGTTAATTATTTTTTTTCTTTTATTTTGTTTAGACTTTAATTTTATTTATTGGATTTTACTTTGATAAATGGTTTAGAAGTTTGAAAAGTCTTATGTTACTTGTTTTAGTTGGGTCTTTTCATTTGCTAGCCTTTCCATTTCCCTAGCCATTCACTTTCTATCCTTTACATCCCTAGCCGTGCATTTCATCATCTTTAGCCTTCATTTTTTTTCCATAACCCTAGCTGCCACTTTTTTGTAATTCACGTACATCTCATTTCTCATCTCACGTTCTCTTTTATTCACTTGAGAAAATTTTACAGTAAGATCCATGGCTTCCTTTCTTCCTCTTCTTTCTCTTTTTCCATTTTTTTGTTTGTTTTCTCTTTTGTTTTGCTTCAAGCATGGCTTGGCCACTTGCCTTTAGCCGACCTCACCTCCATCACACCACAACCATGATCGGCCTACATCACCACCATCACATGCCTTGCGTGACTCCAAGATGTAAATACATCACCAAAACAATTACAAATCCTAGCCAAGATCCCCACTTCCTATTAGCTAGACTCAGCCACAACACCACCACCATCTTCAGTCCATGGCATGACCACCACTGACCCATGGCCACACCACCCTGATCATCAGACCTGACCTGAACCATGCTAGAAACCAGACCATGCATATGAAGCCTATGGCCAAAACAATGATTCACAAAGCTTGACCTTTAGCCTTCCATGCAATTGTAACTTAAACCTTTTCCACTTCCATTGCCTATGGCCGTGCTTATTGCCTTCATAGCCGAGCCTACTGGCTTGATTCAACTATGGCCGAGCAACATAAGATGATAGTTGAACCTATATGTAGCCAAGCCCTATTGCCTTGGTTTATCAAGTTATGTCATTTTTATTTCATATCTTTTCATTGTTTTAATCTATATTATTTTGTATTGAATCACATACTTACGTTTTTTATATTTGTTTATTACAAGATTGGATCTTGACTCTTCATCCACTCAAAAATATAGTCGTGCCTTGTTGTACTTTTCGAAGTTTCATTTGTGTATTTTGAATTGTTACCTTCGGCTTTAAAAAGGTGAGTTTATCACTCTCGACATACGTACTTCAATAATTGTGAAATGATGAACAGTGAATTGTATAAATTAATATGTTATGTTCATACATGCTTGTGATACATTTATATGATGTTAAATGATGTTTATATACCTGTTACATCATTTGATATGATATTATATGCTATAATGTTATTTTATTTCCTGTTTATCACACTGCAAGTTCCCTATCACTATGGGTTGAAATGATACATACCCGAATGGACTTTAGAATAAGGCAAAATCAATATGGGCTGAAATGATAGGCTCGAGTGATTTTTATTGTATTAACTTTACTTGGGATTGAGGGTTTGAAATGATAGAACCCAGATTTTCTTTTTAAATTACGGATTGAAATGATACACATCTGTATCACTTGACCTAGGTTAGAAAATATTATACAGGCCCATGGTTAATATTTTTAAAGTAATACTTTCCTAAAAATTTATTAAGTATTTTGAATTTTTAGAATATATCAAATTTAACTTAGATTTTGATTTAAAGATTCGAAATATAAAGAGATATTGGTTCTCTATAAGTTAATATTTTATAAGTTTATTTTGGTTTTAATTGCAATTTAAAATTATTTATTTGGTTTTAAATTTGTAATTTAAAGATTTTATGTATGATAAATAACTTGATAAGGAATGTGATTTAATGTGGAATTTTAAATCTAGCTTAGTGGTTGTAATGAGTTTTATTTCCTGAAATGGACATGTTTTGTATAATGAATAAAGTGTTTTGAATTGATAAATGAAATGCAATTTAATTAGGCATTTGGTAATAAAATTTATTTAACTTGAAATCATAGTTAATTGCTGTCTAAATGAATAGATTTATAAAGAGAATTGGATTGTCATATTAACTATGATAAAATATTTTATTTATGTTTATGTTTTGTAAAAATAAATGATTATGATTTAAATGGAAAAATGTAACTTAAAGATGATTTAACCTGATAGTTGGAAATTTAGTTTCAAATGAAAGTTCATGTTAATTTAGTGATAGAAATATTTTATTTATGAGATGGATATTTTAAAATAAAAGTACTAAGTCATTGGTTAAAAATAAAAGTTAAGTAAATTAGTGAACTTTGACTTAATAAATGAAGTTTAATATAATTTGGATATTCCATTTATAAAAGTTTGTTTTAATAAATCATAGATTAAATGATACCCAAATGAATATTGCTGAAGCGGGAAATATGATTTTATAAGTTAAAAATGGCTAAGAAATGAAATTTTAATGTGGCTGAAATGTTATTATAAATTTGGAATTAGTATTGGTAGCTCTTCAGAAATGTTGTGGTTTAAGATAGGATTTGCTAAGTGCTATCAATTATAAGACTTAACTATATTCTGAAATAATAATAAAGCTACTACAGCACTTTGTAAGTGTTGTTGTTGCTGAATGTAAACTTTTTTGCAATACTAGTAAGCTACTGCAGCACTTTGTAAGTGTTGTTGTTGCTGGAAGCAAACTTTTTTGAAATAATAACTAATACCTACCGTAGCACTTTGTAAGTGCTGCTATTTCTGAATTTGAAAATATTTTGACACTGGTATATCTACTGTAACACTATATAAATGCTGTTGTAGCTGAAATTTACTATGTATCGGAAATTCTATAATTAAATGAATGAACTTAGAAAAGCTACAACTTTGAAATGAATATTATTTGACATTGAATTTAAATGATTTAAATGAATGTTGTTTTGAAAGATATTAACATTGAATTTAAATGATTTAAAGGAATATTATTTTAAGGGTTATGACTTTCTAAGTATTATGATTTCAAAATGATAATGTTTCAAAGTGTATGATTTCAAAGTATTATGGTTTCAAATTGTTTTGGTTCGAAAGGGTATATCTTTGAAAGTACTATGGTTTTTGGAAATGAATTGAATTTATTTAAGAAGTCTATTTGATTTGGCTTTGAAATGGAAATGATATATTATTGATTTGGTTTTGAAATGAATATGATATATGGTTTTAAAGTATAAACTAATTTGAAATAAATATCCATGGTTATATTAACGTTTAGTTGTTTAAGAGACCGGGATCGGAAGTTGTCGTGCCAACTCCAAAAACCACTTTAACAACTGTGTACATGTTGGAGATTCCAAAATGAAGTAGGATGGTGGCGACGTCCTATTGAGGTATATACGTGGACCCTACTCCCATGAGTTGGCATAAGGTGGCTAAAACAGGAGCGATTCTCGGGCCAATGAGGTATCTCCTCTGATCGGACACACTCCTTCGCTACTATAATCGGACTTTAAGATTGATTTGGTGGCCACTTTTGATTTTTTTGATTTGGGGGTGTGGCTCGAGGTGGGCGGTAGCTGCATGCTATGCGTTACCACCAGCCCGGATGCGTAATTGGTATATCTACCCTGACATTGCCTTGTTGTGCCATGTCACCTAACCTATCGCGCCTTGTATGAGTTTGGTTTTCTCTCGTAGCCTGTATAGTATTTAGGGTAGCCTTCCGATCTAGAGGTGCGTTGATACTGGATAGACTACTAGGACTATTACGTGTTAAGGTGAAAAATGTAAAGCCTTAACGCTATTTAAAAGTAATTTTAATTTACTATAGACATTATTATAATAGCAAAATATTACTACATAGTGAATAGTTTAAAGGATCCTTAGAGGATGGGCGGTCCCAAGCATCCTTTAAGTTACTTGTACCTTTCTATTACAGTTCACTTGAGTTGGTTTACATTGTATAAGTATGTATGTCCTGACTCGAGTGTTTTGTGTTTTGCTTTAAGCTCAGGTCAGATTGAGTGATACAGCATTAGAGACTCACCTTCGGAGTTGGAGCTTTGCTTGAAGATCCAGCTATTTATTCCGCTCTCAGTTATCCAGTTGATTCCAGTATTGTATTCGGCTTTGTACATGATTATCATCTTGTTATTTCTGTTGTATCTTTTTACTTCTGTTGTATCTTGTTTAACTCTAATGTATTTATATAGTAGCTTCACGAACTACTATCTCTTTGCTTCCGCTGCATTTTATTACTCTATGTTTGTGATCTATTATCTATTTATTACTGTATATTCTGAGCTTTACCAAATTTATTTTTACAATTCGGTACTTTGAGAAATTCAAGCCTGACGTGTGCGGATGCGAATGGTTGAAAATATCAGGTCGTTACAATGAAAATGATTGTTTTTGGAATTGTCGAAATATGGCCTCAAAACATATATCATTGTGTTCGTGGCGATTTTGATTAATTTACATACATATATAATGTACCTCGAACAAACTTCGTATGAAAAAGTTATTGACGTTCGAAATTACGTATCGAAAAATAATTATACGTATAAATGTGCGTGGATATATTTGTTTATAAACATATGCGCGTATAAATTTCGGAAATAACGCGAGTTTGAATTTCAAAATAGATGCGCGTCATTGAGAAAATTAATTGACATTAGCAATTAGAGGTAATTAATTAACATTAGTAGGCTATGTTAATCAATTCAGCAATTGAAGGAAATTAATTTACATTACTTAGCAACGTTTGAATTTCAAACTAAACATGTGTTTAAAGGGAATTAAATTTGCAATGATGGAAATTAATTAGAATGAATAGGCAACGGTTAAAAGCTAACGTTGAATAATTTGATTTTCGCACAATCTCGAGCGTTGTTTTCTTGATCCAACGATTCGCAGCAAGCTTGTGACATGGTTACATCAGATTCAATATTAAAATCCAACGGTCTGAGATCCCAAACTCCACTGCAAATTGGACCCTAGGCCGAGCTATTTTCTCCTAATTGGGTTCATTACCTGAAGCTGAAACCTAAATAGAAAATATTTCTAGGGAGAAGATCTTCTTCATAAAAATATTAGACGCCTTAGAAGGGGATCCAGGAAGGCCATAAGCTAAGGACGACAGGTGAGTGGATTTAAATTATATCTCTTTTATGATTTTTCTTATATATTATCAATAGATTCTCATTAAATATTTAATTCATCATTTATTTCAGTAATTAGTTCTACTAATTAGTTATGTTGAAACTGTAAATTTTAAAAGAAGTGAACGTAAATTTAAATGTTATTTATATGAAAAAGAGAAAGGAATCTTATTAAATATAAGCAATATTAGGCTTAAAAGTTGTAGAGAAAGTCATAAGCCTAAAAGTGAGAAATTTACAGTAAATTATGAAATGAATTGAAAAGGGGAAAATCTAATAACTTGATTTGGAAGTTAGTGATAGATTAGTTAATTGGTTTAGGAAAAAAAGGAATACGTTTCTAGGTTTAATTTAGAATTACAATAAACGTAATTGCAAGAATAAAAGCAAGGAAAGTGGAATTAGTGCAAAATAGAGACATTACTTTATTTTGCATTACCCAACAATTAAAGAAACAATAAAATAAATATCTTACAGTCACGAGTTATTGTTTATAACATTATGTAGTATAAAAATACGGAAATGGATTTTTAGCACAGTTTTTATAACCAACCAAATAGAATAGAACTATTTCCTAGAATAAAAGAGAATAAAGTGAGGCGTTGAAGAAATTAAAGAAGAGAAATAATGAAGTTAGTTATTTGATGCGACTAGAAATAATAAACAGAAAATGTGACTAGATCTTCATTTTTTATAGATGGTAGAATAAAAAAAGTAAAGCACTTATTATGATAATAAATTTGTGACAGTTGGATGTAGTCCCAAGCTAAGACTGTCATATAATATAAGAGAACTAAAGAGAATTTAGTATCATAATAAAAGAAGGCAGACTGGAATAGAAAAGAGACACTTGCAGTTACATTTACAACATGTAGGTTATAAAAGAAAGAAAAGAATATAAAAGTGACAATTACAAGTACAATTGTAACACGTAGGTTATAATTAAAATGAAAGAAATAGAAGAGGCTTATTTTATCAAACTTAGATCTTGGATTAAGTTAATAAGCAAAATAATAGTATTGGCCCGTACCGGTAGTAATCCCTTTCAGGTCTAGGACTGATGATCTCATACATAGGTGGGGCTGGGCATGTTGATTAGGGTAAATAAGTAGCCAACAGAATAAGAAAAGTAAACTAAACGCATAATAAAAGATTAGATGTGGGGTCTAATAAAATGGTAGTATGCGTTTGGAGCAGCCCAAAAGAGAATCTGGATAAAGAGCTTAATGAAGTAGTTCATCGCAGATTTTGTATAGAAAGAGCACGTCCAAGTTAGTTAGTTCGGGCTAGAAGGAAGTGAGAGACTTCAATGAGACATGAGGATACTATAGGATGGTTCTCTGGGTTAGGTCTAATGAAGCTACACCCCAGAGGCAGGTTTGTACGTGTTCCATCAAGAGAGTATGCCTTCATTGCTTTTGCGTTGCAGGCCTAATGAAGCAGACATTTGTAGACAGTTTAAAAGCTGGTGATGAAGTAGGATATTTGTATGTCCCAGTACTCAAGTTTGCGCAATGGGAAGGGCCCAAAAGGATAGTCGCATACGAAGATCAAGCCATCATTAGTCAGAGCGAGTTCGGAAAAGACTAGAGTTAAACCAACAGGCCAATGATTCTTTCACTATCGAGGGCATAGCCAATTGGATGTTTAGATTATTTGCAATAGGGCGTAGCCACTTGGCTCTTGAAAGGTCTTTGGACTAGTTGAGGAGGGATGCGTGGGGCCGTAGCCATGATGACAAAAGAGAGAGACCAAGTAGAATATCTATATTGTAGGCCTAACGAAGTGAACCATTACAGATATAGAAAATCCCCGACCGAGTTCTGTACAAGGTAGACCTTATTGGCCGAATTTAGGGAGTAAACAGAATGATTACGTGCAGTCCTCAAAGTACACACTGGATGGTACATTGTGGATGTCCTAGCACTAGTATAAGCTAGTGCGGATGTAGTTTCACGTTTTCCTAGCAGACGACGGAACATCTGTATTGTAGGCTTCACAAAGCGGTCCTTTAATGATTTAGTTTTGTACGCTTTAGCAACGAGACGATCGCGAGATGATGGACTCCTTTTCGAGGAGGAAACGGAAGGTACTATGGGTAGTACCAAGGAACGATGCGGTCTTTGGGCATGTAGCTACATATATATTAGTTAATAGGTTTTAATCTACTAGGGAGTAGATGGGTGCAATTCACGCATAGAGGCGAGAGTATTATAAATCCTGTAAACCTAATATAACAGAAAATGGAAATAAAATGGTACATGTAGAATTAAGCTTAGAAGTGTATAATTTGTCCATTCACTAGAACTTTAGTTCTGACCCCCTCCTTATAACATCCCACATGTTAGGTAGATGACAGAGACTTTCCAGCTTTGAGACACTTGTTTAGAAAGTGTTATTATCTTGGTGAGTATTTACTTACTATTATATTTTAGTCAGTTCCGCTGTGAGATATTTATTTGAGCTCTGATATATTTATCTTTGCCTATTTGCAGGATACCAGATACCCAACTCGGGCTACAGTGGGCTTGGATTTTAGCATCTTTGCAAAAAATCCGTACCCACTAAAATTTGGGTTATTTCAATCATAGATTCTCACGTCGCACAGAACAATATATATATTAATCAACATAATTTTTTTACACTGTCATTTCGAAAATGATACATCAGAGTTATGCTAATACAATTCTACCCTAGACAGTTATAACTGCCTGTCTCCACATATCAGATATAGGATACATATAATATAGTGGGAAAACAAGAAAATAACTAACGGTCGATGAAGCCTCCTACTCCCAGCTCCTCCAAAATGCGTCCATAGGAAACCTGAACTACTTGCCTACCTATAAAAATTGCATCCAAGAGTTTTAGGAAAAGAAAATAAAACTTCGGGTTAGACATAGGTCTAGTGTGAGTAAACTCAAAAAAACTAAATTACTATGTTTAAACTCCTTTAAAATCAAAGGTATCACATAAGACCATGCCGCACATAAACACGAACGAGTTTTTACCTTATGATAATCAAAACATTTTTATATTAAAATCCAGTGATATTATAATATTATCTAGAGGTTAAAATAATATATGAAAATAGATGAAATGCTTGCATCTCACATTTCAACATAGTTGGGCACAATCAAAACCATACGGAGCTTATTGGAGAATGGATTTCATACAATGGTACTGCCCATCATGGTGCATCTCTAAATAAAATAACACCGAGGACCTCGCTAGGATCCCTTGCTAACACACGATCGGCCTACCATTTGACTAGTAGCACCGAATATGATCACCCCTCCGTTAATGGGCCCCAAAGCATACAAATGAGAGATAATATCGACTCTTGATAGGCATGATCATACCCTAATTGGAAGTGACCCAATTTGCCCTACTACATCTCCCATTTATTAGACATTCCCGGTTGATGAGGCTTAAGGCTACATTTTACCTTTCATATAGCACTTCCCACTTGGAATGATAACACTACCTTCTAGACAACAATGCAATGACATCATTCATCCATACAATTTCATTCTATGAATGTGCGAAACAAAAGGCACAACTTTTATTACATCCTTTCGAGGAATGCCTCCCAAGATTAAGAGCAAATAGCCCTTGCACTTCAATGCTCTATCCTCGATTACATATTCTTCAAAATGTCTCCAAGTCAAAACACTTGAGTTGGATCGAAAGTGGATTTCGGATAACATATCTGATCCCGATCTCTTCGAAATGACTTCCGATAATTTTTGGTAAACTTAACCCAGGTTATTAAGGAAATAAGTAGACAAAAGATAAGAGCGGGGATAACCTCCTAACATTTAGCGGACGGATTTCCTTGTCATTTATCCTAGAAGAATGGAAAGAATTATATGTATAGTATAGCATCACCAATGATAACTATACCATATAATTTTAGTGTTCTCCTAGATATTTGCAAAGTTACAGTTTGTGCCAAAATTGGTCACAAACACCCAAATGTCGATGAAAGCACCCGTTTACAATCACAGATCACAGATAGAAAATATGTAAAGAAAACAAATGTGAAGAACACTCGAAAAATTAAAAATAAAGCAGTATAAAGACAAGATTTATAATGGTTCGGCGTTGTAGCCTACGTCCACTTTGAAGGATTTTCTGTTTTATTGATGGTTCTCGCTGGTTACAATGAGTTACAATAGTAGAAGTGAAGTACAAAGATAATCTCGGCAGAGTCTGAATGCAGGAGAGCCCACAAAGATCTCTTTTCAGAAGCTCTTGGACTGCTATTTAAAGGTGTATGATACAAATATCTCGATCAGATCCCGAAAGACCTCTTCTCTCACGTAGGTGGGCCCACACGATTTATCCTCTGACATTTCGACTCGATCCATGATCAATACGAATGAGATTTGTATCGATCCAAATATTGCCCAATTGATCTGAGATCGATCATGAACATTTGAGGTTGTATGCAAGCTCCTATGAAAATTTGGTGGCATTTGGTCTTGTAAATTGTGAATTATGATCGATGCAAGTTTGTGTTTTTTATGGCTGTCGAGTTCACATCGCTTCTTGTTCACATTGCTCTGTTCGTATCACTCCTATGCACGTGGTATTTTATGACACGGCGCTAACTTCTTGGACCAATCCATTTTTCATGCCAAGTGACTGGGTCTTCTATAGGGGTGCATCTTATTCGTATCGGTCCATTTTATCTTATTCGCATCGATCGATGGCCGATCGATACGATTGTAGTACAATAATGAATCGATACAAAATACAGTTTCAATGGGTACGAGTTGGATGTTGGTTGGTCGATGCGAACAAGTCGAAGACAATGGATGCGCATCAATCTGAGGATGGATGGATACGAAGAGTGCAGTTACGGATGGATACGAAGTAGAGGTGTTTGATGGATATGAAATTAGTGGTATCCAATGGATACGAATGGGAATGGATTTAGCGGGTACGAACCAAATGTGTTTCACTTGAGGCTTTATGGATACGTTCCTACATGGATACGAATGAGGCCTCGAGGATGGATTCAAATGGCATGGATACGAAGGAGGCGATCTGATAGATACGAATGGGAGCATTGCTTGACTTGCATCGATCATATCTTAAGCATTTGAACTCCGATTGACTTGAATTTTGAAATGCTGACTTTCACGGCTTTGCTTGTCATGTCATTCCAATCGTAGTTCGATCTAGACTCAGGAAAAATTTACCAGTATCCATAGTGAACCTGTATATAGCTGGCATTGGAGGAGAGTTGTCTTTAGTTTCCAGTCGATCTCTTGGTGTCACGGCCTTTCCAAAAGGCGGGATACAAGTGATTATGCTTATTATCTATGAAAATCCAACGTTGATCATTGTGCAATCGATTGGGTTAAATCCGTCTGTATGTGGCCTTGTCTAAAGGCGGGTTAACGGTTACGTTTTGGTCCATATTTTGATAGTCGGTTATTTAACTATCAAATAAACAAACATTCAAACATGGATTTAATCCCATATGGAATCCATTAAGCCATATTTAATTAACCTTTAATTAATTGAAATCACTTTATAACATTCGATCAAAGATCTTTACAAAACACTATTCCCAAACCCCTTACATCACTTTTATACTTGGAAAAACATTTATATACCTATTTCAATGGTATAAGTATATTCCAAACTATACAAATGTTTCCTTATTTTCAAATTTCTTATTGAAAACATTACTTACTATAAACTGATCCATTTATCCTTTATAACATGTTCCACTTTAAAAGCCCACTTCGAATTTGAATATCTTTATCCAGAATCAATTTATAAAACAATTTTATAAGTCTACCAATCAATTTACAGAACCTCTTTACAGAGGTCTAAAATCATTTATAAAACATTTACCCGTTTGGAACTCCTTTAATAAATCTTCAAGAAAAATCCTTTACAAAAATATCTTTTGCAACTCATCCTTTTAAATCACTTTAAATAGCCCTTTTTACTTAGTAAAACTAATTTTTATAAACAAGTTACTATTTATAAATACCTTTATAGAATAATAATATAACTTGAAAAATCATTTATAAACCTTAACCCAAATTGATTAATGAATTGAAATTGATTCAAAACCATACTTTAAAATTTCAAAAAGAGACTTAGCAATCCCAATGGTAGTTATTAAGTTACCATTTAACATTAATTTCACTTTCAACTCACTTAACCATTTATTTACACGATTCAACATATATGTAAATGCAATTCATATCCAAATCAGGGAATAACATGTCAATAGAACTAAACTAGCATATACAAGTCCAAATAACATAATAGCAGGATGGAGATTTGTTCCGCTAAATAGATGTCCAAACATTTCACTACTTATAGCAAAATGTGAATTTAATCTACTAAACATATGTCCACACAATAAACAATTACAACAGCAAAACATGAATTTATTCTACTATCAAATGTCCAATAATCAAACAATCAACTTATAGCAGAACAGGGATTATTCTGCTTATACATGTCCGCATAATCAAACCATTTACATAACTCATTCACAATTATTTGTCTATTTGATGGTATCGACATTTGAATCCCTTGTGTTTAAAACCATCTTTGAAAAACAAGTACCTTTAAAACAATTTGATTCTTGTAAAACAAGGATTAAAACTTAAAACTCCCTTTTTAAATAATTAATTATAAGTTAAACCCTTTATTAAACCATAATTAATCTTTATTAATTCTTAACTCAATTTAATTATAAAATAATAAATAATTAAAACTTTAATAAATAATTTATTTATAAACTAAACCCTTAATTAATCCTTTATTAAATATTAAATAATAATTTAAATCCTTTATTAATAATAAACTATTATTTAATGTAAATTATTTAATTAAAATTTAAATAATAAATTAAACCTTAAATAAATAGTTATTTTAAATTAAAACCTTAATTAATTTATAATAAAATAATTGAACACTTGATTAATTAATTAAATAAATTACCTTATATTTGATTAATAATTAATTAAAAATAAATAATACATTAACTCATAATAAGTTAAAATTAATCTTACTTAATTAATATTTAGATCTTACCTTTAAAAGATAATAATTAATACCAACCTTTACTTAATGAAAATTAATAAACCTTATTTAATCTAAATTAATTATTAATTACTAAACCTAGTTAATTAATAATTAATTAATAAAAACTTAGTAAACTTTCTAAAACAATTTTATTAAGTTTATAAAATATTTTAAAATCATTTTCTAAGTATAGAAATCAAATTTCTAAAAATTGGATTTTTAAACGAAACTGCATCTATAGTAACTGTCGCTATTGATGTCTTAACTAAAAATGTTTTCTAAGTTCTCTTTAAAATCTTTATCATTTTGAAAGCTTGTGTACTTTGATCAGAACATAAGTAAGTTTTTGGTAAAGCTAAACAAAGTTTAAACTTAAATATGATTTCAAAATTTTAAAACTTTGTAAAACCTAAATAAACTCACTTTAAAAGCAAGGAATTTCTGCTTTGCTTGTTCATAACTTATTGCTAACTTCCTAGCCCATACACTAACCAAAATCATGCGTTCACATGTCATACACAAGCCATAAGCAAGATTGCAATTTTACATTTACATACTCTTTTTAAACTTAGATTTCTAAATCAAACTAAACATCACATTCAAGCATATATGTATACATATTAACCAACACCAAACCCAAACATAAATGTACGTTTATGTCTCAATATAAATCTCATCCAAATAAGTATCATACTTAGTAACCAAGTAGCATAAAAAATAATGTTAAAACCTTTATATTTAAGTCAAAAGTTTACTCATCAAAGTTTAATAAACTTTTTGAAAACTTGAAATAACTTTGCAAAATTGACTTAGGACCCTTGGTACTTGAAATAGACTCACCTAGGGGATGCATGGCAGGCCATAATAAGAACAAGGATGTGCAGGCTTGACTTGGAGAGGTGGAGGTACTTTGGATAAGGTTGAATTTACAAACCAGACCCAAAAATTAGTCGTATTCTCATGGATTTTTGGCCATGTTACTCTCGGAATTTTGGAAAGTGCTCAAAAGTAAAGTTTTTGAAATTCTTTTCTCCACAATTTCAAAAAGAGAATCACTCAACTTAGATCTGTTTTGAGGTAGATATGGTCAAAAGAAGAAGAGTTATTTTCAGATTAGAAAATCTAAATCTAAAAATTGGTCTGAAAGAAATGCATTTTTGGCATTGCAAAGATCAAAATTTGAAGAGATGGCATAAATGGAAATTGTAGCAACTAGAATTTTGCATGGTTTTAAAAAAATTCTCCATTTGAATCAGTGAAGAGGAAGATATAATAGAAAGAAGAGGAGGGAAAATTGGAGAAGTGAAAGGCTATTTATAAGCAATAGAAAAAGTAAATTACTAAACTACCCTTTGTCCTTTCCCCTCTACTCATCCTTTACCACCTCACCTAGCCTTTTCCCCCTCCTAAAACTTCATGTTACAACATGTTAAAACATGTTTGTACTTGAGTCGCTGAAGTGTTGAGTCTATTAAGGCATCTTTAATATATATTTTTTATATTTACTTAAAACCCTACATACTTAAGTATGTGTATACATATACAAATACAGACACATACACATATATATTGATAAATGAATGAATATATTTTAACCCTAGGGTTCATAATGGTTTCAAAAACTTCTAGCTAATGAAAAGTCGAAAATTCGAAAAATGAATTCTGGTCACATTTTCTATTGTTCTTCGAACTAAATATTTTTGTAAACAAAAATTGAAAACTAATTCACAATCATTATTTATTATTTAAAAGAGTTTTATTTTCATTATAAAATCCATATATTGAATATTTAAAATTAATTAAATATTCGCAAATCGAAGCGGTGAAATTCTAGGTCGTTACACTAAGAGTGGTAATTACATTGATCTGATCAAAGTTTTCATTTTGCAAAAATCAGCAAATCGAGAATTATATTTTGGATTTACTTTTGGTAGACTGGGCAGTTTTCCTTCCTTATTACTTTTCATTAGTTCCTTCATCGTATTCATCATTTGTTCAATTTTAGCATCTTGATTATTTATTTTTTTCTTCTAATCGAGCAATTTCATGTGAAGGTTGGTGAGACTGAGAATGTTGAGCTGATGCATTGGGTTGCCTATATGATTGATTTGAAAATTTGGATCGAGGTTCAACTTGCAAAATTTGGGCACTAGGAAAAGAGTTGATAATTCAGATCCAGTATCATGGGATGCATGTGAGATGGATTGGCCGAATTCTTAGAATTTTCCCAAGAGAAATTTGTATGATGATTCCAATTTAGGTTATAAGTGGATGGATAAAGGCTATTTTGAGCTATAACGTTGATTTGTTCTTGAGTGTAATAATGGGGTAGTCCTTCTTCTATTTGAGGAGTTTGAGTTTCTAAGGGAAGATGAATTGGACCTATGACATGCACCCCTCTAGTAAAAGCACGGGTGGAGACACGAACTAATTTCCATTGCATGTCTTTTTCAGAATAGTCCTCTAAGAACTCCCAAGCTTTACCAGTTGTTTTAGACATAAAATATCCTCCACACACTGGTTCAAGCTGGGTTCTTATTTGATAGTTTAGCCCTCCACATGCAGTTTGATACAAATTGTGCTTAGGGATTGCATAATAAGAACAACTATACAATAATTAATTGAATCTCTCAAAGTATTTTGAAAAAAAGTCCCCTTTATTTTGAGAGAACTGATTTATTTAAGTTCTAATTTTCAAAGTTGTATGAAAAGGGAAAAGATTTTTAAAAAATATAGTGACAAGTTCATTCCAACTTCTAATTGAATGTTTTAGAAGAGAATTTAATGATCTTTTTTTACTCTCAAGAAGTGCAAATCGAATCAGCCTTAGCTTGAATGATTTACTAGATAATTGTTGCATTTTAGTTGTAGATGAATACAATTCAAATTCACTAAGAAACTCTTAATCTTTTTCAAATTCAATGAATTTTGGTATCCCTTGAATAAAAGAATGTTTTAGCTAAAAATATTTCAGTCAGTTAGTGGAAAGATTATAACCGAAGATTGAACAGCCCCAGTTGGATAGCATCGATCACTAAGAGATGAGAGCCTATTCTACTCTAAGTTAAGAATTTGAAATTTTCGATTCATCAAAGTCCATTGATCTATCTCATTTGAAAAGCTTTAATGTATTTGAGATCCCCTAGAAGTATTAGGATTGCTTAAATTGTTTTCACTCATTTTCAATCAACTACATGTAAATAAAATCCCAGACTTATGATTGAAAAAGTTTTAGCATTTATTTCAAATTAAAATTTTACTCAAAAATATTCTATTGATAATCTTGATTGGAAAGGGGAAGAGGGACTTTTAGTTGTTCACGAAGGGATACGACTAATGTTTTACCGATAGTATGCAACCTCTTTTGCTCCAGTTATAAGGGTTTACAAATCATCAAGATTTTTTTAGAACCTTTATAAAATTTCTACTATGTATCCACGATCCAACCATTTGAGAAAATCAATTTTAGAAAATATAACTATTTAGTTATAATTGTTTGCAACCGAAAAAACCGGTTTAGAAATTTGTAATTAAAAATATGAAGCAATAATTGGAATAAAAATTGTACAAGCAGCATTGAGTTATTTTTGAATTCCAGCCACCAGTGTTATACAAGCAATTTTCTTTCAAAATAGAGCACCTGTGGAGAAAAAGAAATTTTACAGTGGATTATGGTAGTCCATCCAGAGCAACTGAGTAGCTCTAGCAATTCCACCTCTATTATTGGCAATTGATTGACCCTAGATCCATATTTCCTTGACTGTATTATTTTTTCTTTGGTGCTTGATTTTTTAATGTAAAAGAGATTATAAAGTGAAAATAAAAGGGAAACAAATCAAAAAATGAAACGGTCATTTCTTTTATAAAAAAATATTTGAATTTAACTTAAACCCTATTTAGAAAACAAAGTTGCCTACTTTTAGGCTTCTTTTTTTAATTTTAAGCTCGAAAAAAAATCTCGCTCCTGGTTACCTAAAGGGAAAAAAACATTGCCCTAATTTTTTACTTTTTTGGTTTCTATCGTCGGAATTAGGTGGAAGGGAGGTCACAGATGCAAATTTGGGTTGTAGTCTTGGTTTGAAGCTGGTGCGGTAATTAGAGACTGGCAATGGGTAAGTAGAGTCAATTTGATCGTAGTTAGCTTCAAGCGGTGGACTATGTGTGTTGCAGTTTGGTTAAGGTTGTGGGGAAGTTGTGGTGAAGTTGCAGTAGGGGCAGGCAATAGCTCAAATGTAGAAGGAGCCACGATGGGGCAATGAAGGTTGCATGTTGAAGTAAGTTGAGTAGTAGATGGAGGTGGTGGGTTTTGGGAAGGTGGAGGAAAAATTGTTTGTGAAGGCTAGTAAAAGGATGTTGGTTGTTGAAGATTGCAGGTAGGGGTTGTTTGGTGAATAGTAATTGCATAGAGGGGAGGTTTGCAGTGAAGTGATGGGTTTGGATGTTGAGAAAGTATGGGTTTTTGTGAAGAGATAAAGGTGCGTTTTGGTTGTAGGTGGTGGATTGCTACGGGGTTAAAGTTGTGGATGATTGTGGTAAGTTTTTGGCTGACTATAGGTTGGGTTTCTGGTTGACTACAAGTTGGGTTTCAGGTATTGATGAAGTTATGATGTGCTGGTGATGCTGTTCGGTGATTGTTGAAGTGGCAGTGATGAAAGAAATTGAGGATGGTGCATATCTTTTTTTTAAGAAGAAAAGAAAAAATGAAACTGTAAAATAAAATTAAAAAAACAAAATGGAAAGGTATTCTTGTTATATTCTTGTTTTAGAGATAGTAATACCAAATCAAGGACATCTAACTCAAGTGGTTAGAGGGATGACGCTTTAGACAAGGGTTTTAGATGTTATGGGTTCGAACTCCTGAGAAATCATAATGAGTGCTTTGTTTGAATAAAGTACCACTCTTTTTAATACCAATGTGTGTAGTAAACAAGGTGCCTTTTTCTATATATAAAAATCCAAAATAAATGAAAATAAAAGTAAATGGATAATACAATAGACTTAAAGATAAAATTTCAAAACTTAAAATATAAATCCCCCGCAACGGCGCCAAAAATTATCTGCTTCTTTTCTATTGAATTAGAAAAGTGCAATTTCTTATAAATTACTGCCAACACG
This sequence comes from Allium cepa, assembly GCA_030765085.1. NCBI lineage: Eukaryota > Viridiplantae > Streptophyta > Magnoliopsida > Asparagales > Amaryllidaceae > Allium > Allium cepa. Next base: position 952,757,511 of record CM060932.1, read on the forward strand.
CGGGTGGTTAGTACGCAGGCCAGACATGAGGATTTGATTGAAATTTAATAAAAGTTCAAATTAAAATCTTAGACGTATTAGAAAGAGATTTGGAGGCTGATGGAAAGTAGAAATTGATAGAATCAAAATTATTAAAAATTGATTTTGAAATTTACTCTCAAACAAACCTAATTGAATCAATCTACTGAAAGTCAAATATTAATTCAAGTGAGATATTTCAAATTTCCAATCTTTCTAAACTAATCTAAAAAGATTTTTGTTGAAATTTAAATTACTAAAAAAATTTCAAACATAAAGATTTAATCAATCTATTTCAGCTAATTAGAAAAGGAAAGGAAATTGAATGTAAAACAAAACTACAGGAATTGCAGAATATAAAAATAGAACAATGGAATTGAATAGGTGCAAGGTAAAATAAGTAAAAATAAAAGTTAGGATTACCACCAAACTAACTGTATGGTTAATCACTAATAAGAAAATGAAAACAAAATAGTGATTGTGTTCTACCAAATCTAATTGACAAGATAACATAATTGACTACGAAAGAAAAATTCAAAATAAAAATAAAGGAAAGAAGAATAGAACTTTTATTAAATAAGATATCAAATTCAAGCATACTTTTACAAATGAATTCATTGGGTATTTATAGTGAATGGAGTATTTTTTGCACATGCACACATGGCTCTAATCAAATCCGTCTTTTTATTTAGTTTGCAAAAAATATCTTCTAAAGATTCTTTCCTTCCAATCTTAGACATGTGGCAGCATCAACGGTAGTTCTGTAGAATCAATAACATTAATTAAAAGATATTTAATAAGGTTATAAAATCATATTTATAACATTTAACTATATTTCAAATGTTACGATATTCAAAGACGAAATGTTCGAAATTATGGTCGTTACCTTCTCCCCTAATTAGAACATTTCATTCTTTAAATTTAAACAACAATGATAATCAAAGAGGATAGAAGAAATAAGATACATACATAGAGACTACTGAAACTATATACAAACAAAACTTCAAACCAAAATGCATAATAAGTGACTCCACTTCAAGCGATGAGTACACTATATAAAAAATACCAAGATAAGACAAGAAACCACCAGTCTACAAGCAACTCTAAATAAGACTCCCTCGTATTATCCACCATCTCCAAATACAATCTCATGCAACCTTGCTCCGTTGTACCTTGACTAACTTCACAATCTTAGTCCTCGGTCATTTGGTATCATGCACAAACTTATGCAAATGTGATACATGAAATACATTGTGCATACCCAATAGTTTAGTCGGGAACTCAACTCTATACGTGAGTGTACCAGTCCTTTCCAGAATCGGGAATAGTCCTATATAACAATGAGCCAACTTCCCCGTCCTTCCAAACCGAATAATACTTCTCATTAGAGAAAACATTAAGAATACAAAGACCCTAACTGATAACTCCAAGTCTCTACATCTCTCATCTGCATAACTCTTTTGTTTATTCTGTGCTTTCTTGATTCGCTTTTGAATCTCTATAACCTTGTATGATACCTCTCGAATCATTCTCTACCCAAGCACTGGACGATCTCCATGTCTCACCTAACATGATAGAGATATGCAAGAACTACCATAAAACTCTTCAAATGGTGCCATTCCAATACTAGCCTGTAACTATTATTATATGAAAACCTAACAAGTGGTAAGTACTCTTTCCATGAATCTCCAAATTCTAAAATACAAGCACAAAGCAAGTCCTCCAACACTCGTTTTACCCTCTCCATTTGTCCATCAGTTTGTGGATAGTAAGTGGAACTCAAACTAAGCTCGGTTCCCAAAGCATCATATATCCCTTTCCAAAATTAGCTCATGAATATGGGATATCTATCACTTATGATATCGCATGGAACTTTGTCCAACCTGATATTCTCCTTAACATATAACTTAGTTAAACTAGAAGCTGTCCTCGTAGTCCTAACTAGTAAGAAGTGTGCACTCTTGGTCAGTTAGTCCATAATAACCCATAAACCTTTATTACCCTTTACGACCTAGATAATATGTCTATGAAATCCATAGATATCTGCTCCTATTTCCACTTAGGAATCTTAAGTGGTTGAAGCAGTCTAGTTGTCTTATGTTGTCTGCCTTTGACTTATTGATAGTTGGAAAACCTACTTATAAAGATGAAAGTGTCTCTCTTCATGCCCTCCCAACAAAATGTATGCCTCATGTCTTAATACATCTTAATAACCCCTAGATGTATCGTCCATCGTGAATGATGACTCTTTGTCAGAACCTCTTGCCTAATCTCGTCATCATCTGGGATGCACGACCTTCGATTCATCTTCACTATACCGCGGCTATCTACTTTGAATCCTGGCCATTTCTCTGATGCATCATCCTCTTTTACTGCTTTTGCTATCATAGCAATACAAGAATCTTTAAAATGATTCTCTTAGATACGGCTAATCAAGGTCGGACTAACCTCTATATTTACCGATACTGCATACCTCTTGCTAAGCGCATCAGCAATGACATTAGCTTTCCCTGACATGTGCAATATATCTAGATCATAGGCCATAAGAAACTTCAACCACTGTTGTTGCCTTATGTTTAGATCCTTTTGACTTAAAAGATACTTCAAGGATTTATGGTCCATATATAACTCAAACATCTCACCTAGCAAGTGATGTCTCCGCATCTTCAATGTAAAAACTGCTGCTAACAACACTTATTTATGGATTGCATACCTCGCTTAATGCTGCTTGAGCTTCCAACTGGCATAAGCGATAACCCTTCCATACTGCATCGACATAGCACGTAAGCTTGTTCCACAAGCATCTATGTAAACGGCTAAAACCTTCATCTCCATCTAAAACAGTAAGAATAGGAGAACTTGTTAACCTTGCCTTCAAATCGATGAATGTTTGCTCACATTTATCAGTCCAAACAAAATCGGCATTTTTCTCCATCAAATTTATTAAGCATGAAGCAATCTTTGAGAAATCCTGAATAAATCTCCTGTAATAACCCACTAAACTCGAACTCCTAAACATGGTCGCGCTTTTTGGCCTCTTCCAATCTTGAATAGCCACAACCTTTACGAGAACAACAGAAATACCCTCCGTCGAAACAACATGACTCAATGATCTAACTTTCGAATGCCAAAAGTGACACTTTGAGAACTTTGCCTTCACAAGTGCTCCCTTAATGTTTCTAATTCTATCCTCAAATAGCGAGTATGTTCCTCCTCGATCTTGGAGTAGATAAGAATATCATCAATAAACACAATAACAAACGTATTCAACGCATCTTGGAAATCCTATTCATTAAGTCCACATAATATGCTGGATCATTAGTTAGGATGAACGGCATAACTTACGACTCATAAAACTAATCAGACCTAAAAGCTTTCAAGGATACACTGTCCTCTGCTACCTTAAGCTGATAAAACACAGAGCAAGATCAATATGAGAAAATACCCGAGCGTCATGAAGCTGATCAAACAAGTCTTCTATCCTACATAAAGGATACTTGTTCGAATGGTCTGCTTATTGAACTTGTGGTAATCCATACACAATCTTAAGGAACTGTCCGCCTTCGTAACAAAGATGATGGGGGCATCCCAATTTGAACGACTCAATTGGTTCAAGCTTTTATGCAACAAGTCGTTGACCTGATTAGATAGTTCTAACTTCTTCTTTGGTGCTAGTCTACGAATATGCAACACAATAGGTTTAGCATCCTTAACCAAATCAATAAGGAATTCTATCTCCCGATAAGGTTGTAAACCCAACACCTCTTCAAACACATTGGCAAACTTCTACACAACAAACACTACACCAGAACTGAGGATTCCCAGCGAGTACAAGTGTTGCTAGTAATTTTAGTAACACTTATACATGTTGCTATAAGGGTATGGGAATTCATTTGTAATGGTTATAAGCGTTAGCAAATATTTATTCCTAATTGGTTAAAAGTGTTGGTAATATTATATTTGCAATGCTCATATCTGTTACTGACTTCTATCTTCCAATGGAAATAAGTGTTGGTAATTTTCATTTTGTAACACATATATCAGTTGCAAAATTCATGTTGCTGATAAATATAAGTGTTAGTAACAACAAAAGTATAATAAATAGATGTTGGGAATTTCTATTTCCTAACAATAACAACCATTGCAATAGTTAATACGGTATGCATAAGGACAGCGTAAGCTATATTTAATTCGCATTTAGAAATAATATTATCTCAAAATTATAACCAAATTAATATCAAGAAACAGCAACCATATTCATGGTAACAAAGTATGAACTAATAAAAGATATGTTCAATACACAAGTTCCCAAATGCAATCCATAGGTTACCAATTTCATAGTAATATCAATTTGGAATAACAAAAGGCAAGACATGTATAGTTCACTGCTATAGTCCACAAATACCAAATGCAAACTATAGCCATGTAACGAAGTCACCATCTGAAAATTCACATAGCTTGCACCATCTAATTTTCTCTTTTCCTCTACTTGTTCAACAAGTGCCTACATGCACTTAAATAACATTAAGTGAAATCTTTATTAAACAAAATGATCATTTGTAAGTAATAACACAAAATTTAACTATAAAATGAAACTTAATATAACATGAAGTCTCGGATGCCATGCTTATATTCTTTAGTATTTCTTTGTGGAGTTTAATCCACTCTCTTAAAGTTAAATTGGCTATAAAGTCAGAGTTTCACCCCTTTAACCTATTAAAGAAAAACTAGCACAAATCCGTACTTAGCATACGAATTTTAACAAAATATTGAGTTGCTAAATTATTAACATTTAATGAAGGTTGAGATTTTGCTTGTTTATTTTAGCTTTTTACTCATCCATACATGTCATTTTCTAAACTAAAATTAATGTACTGTTGAATAATGCTATTTATATCATATATGGCACTAATATTTAATCAGTTGCAAAGCATGTTTCAATATTAATTTTATTTCAAAAGGATATTATTATTAACCACCTGTATACAAAATATATTAGAACATAGGTAAGATGCTTTTTTAATGGGTGAAACTGAGTAACTAATTAATAATAGCGTGTTAACCCGCCTCTTGGCAAGGCCGTGGACAGGCGGATTTAACTAATATCAACAGTGTTACCCAGCTACAAGATGATAGTTTTAGAAGATATTATTGGGCTTGAACGAGTATCGAGTTAGGAAAGGATTGGAGGTATGAAGGCTAGTGTGGCTCGGTCAGGTTCGTCATTTCTAGGTCGTCATTTTTGGGTTGTCATTTCTGGTTCGCCATTTTTGGGTCGTTATTTCTGGATCATCATTTCTGGTTCGTCATTTTTGGGTCTTCATTTCTGGTTCATCATTTCTGGTTTGTAATTTCTAGATCGTCATTTCTGGATTGTCATTTTTGGTTCATCATTTATGGTTCTCATTTCTAGGTCGTCATTTCTAGGTCGACATTTCTGGGTCGTCATTTCTTGATCGTCATTTCTGGATCATCATTTCTGGGTCGTCATTTCTGGATCTTCATTTCTATGGGTCATCATTTCTGGTTCGTCATTTCTGGATCGACATTGGTGTTAATGGGCTCGGATCATTCAGGAATCCCAGTAGCTCGGGTTTTGCCTATAAATAATGCATGTGGGGCTTCATAAAACGGGGCTTCACTATACTTTCCTTCTTCTTCCCCATTAAGGCAACTCTGCCATTATTATTTTAAAAACTCTAGATTATAAATGTAATTGATTCTCATATCAATAAAAAGGAAATCTCTAGAGTAGACGTAGGCCAGAGTCAGCTGAATCACTATAAATCCTCTGTTATTGCTTCCTTCTTTTTAATTTTTACCGTTCATCATATTTATACTCTCTACATACATTCTGTCTGTGATCTGTAACCGCAACTTGGTGCTTTCAATGTCATTTGGGTGTTAGTGACCAATTTTGGCGCTAATATTTTGGTGCTTTTACTGAGAAAGCTAGCACTCAGGGATTCAGAAGCTTGGATTTTGAATTTAAAGGCCTATGAACTTGCATTCTGGAGACTATGACAAGGCAATCAACCAGGAGACAAAGGATGGAAAGGAGTCAGCAAGAGGGAAGTCAGGAGGCTTCCTTTAGAACTAATCAAGCCTCGATCTATGTCACTAGGGATGAGATGTAGGTCATGATGAATTTTATGCAAGAGTAGTTGATGAAAAGGCAAGAGGAAATGGTGCAGACGCTTCTTGGACAATTTAGATAAGTAGGAGCTACAGGAGCTCAGATCCATGGAGCTGGATTAGAAGGACTCAACCGGCAAATAAATTGAGTGGTTCAGCAGGGGGACAACCCCTGATCTGCAAATAGCTATCAACTTGGATGAGCCTAAACTTGGGGTCATACCGCCATGTAATGCAGGACCAATCCATAGAGGGATATCATATGGCATGACGCAGCCTGGCACCAACAAGGATACAGAAGTGCGTGATGAGAAGTATGTACCGAAATTCCCTCGAGAACTTGGAGGGCTGTTAGGAAATGTAGATGAGGGGCAACCCTTGGTAGGTATCAATGGATTGGCTGACATCATCAGCCAAACTATTCGCGGATGTCTGACAAACAGGGATTTAGAGGGAGTAAACAAAAGTACATTTACCCGTAACATTAGGATGGCTAAGAATCCATCAGATTTCAAGCTACCCGCTCTAGAAGTATACAACGGTAAGACGGATCCCACTGACCACTTAATGAGGTACACAAGGCATATGGAAGTGCTGGGGGCATCAGAGGAGGTTATGGCCTGGTGTTTCCCCAGTACTTGACCGATATTGCTGCAGTTTAGTTCAAATAGCTGGAAGATGGATCTATTGGAACATGGGCAGAATTAGTGGATAGGTTTTTGAAATAGTTTCAAGTTCACATCAAGAGACCGAAGAATGTGATGACACTAACGCCAATGAAGCAGAAGATGGGAGAATCGCTTAGGACTTTTTTAACTTGGTTTAATGCAGCAGTTGCTTCAGTGGACTGGTCGGATCCATCAATAGTTCTAATGGCGGTGGTGTCAGGAATTAGGGATAATTCAAAATTCAAAGTATCGTTGATACGGGACCTACCAATGGATCTTGGGGAATTCTTTCACGAAGCTGAGAGATTTCTTCGACAAGAGCATGCATGTTTGGATATAAGGTCAAAGGAAGTAAATGCGGTTAAGGATGAAGAACCGTCCGATGAGAGCTCAGGAAAAGATAAGGATAAAGGGAAGATGAAGTGTTGGAGAGAACCAAAATTATTCACTTACACAGGACTGAATGATACGTTGGAACGGATATACTTGGATACTCAGGATCGCCTTCCTTATCGAAGGCCAGCAAGGAGGGAACCCTTAAAATGCTAAAGGGCATCAGGAAGGCACTATCTCTTTCATGACGTGGACAGGCATGATACTAACAGCTGCAGGCATCTAAAGGATATACTCGAGGAGCCTGTAAGGAATGGTCACTTGCGGCAGTATGTCGAAACTCGGAATGCGGCGGTCGAACAGGGGCAGACACTTCCTACCTTGAATGACGATGGCACAAGGCTCGGGAATGGTGGTCGGTTGGTCATTAACTAATTGTGATGGTTTGGAATAAATATCAAACTTTAGGAAGACGGATAAGTCACTTACTCATGTACGGCGATGGAGACAATCCCTAGGCATGCTCTAAGATGGTGATAAACCGTAACGCTCTGGTTTGTGAAATTTGTTTTTTCTTTTTGGCTTGGACACTTGCTTTTTCTGGTTTAGTTTTGGAGTTTGGTTTGAACTCCTGGTTTTGTTTATTTTCTGATTTGGATTTTGGTTTGGACTTTTGATATGGGTTTATGGTTTTCTGGTTTGCGTCTGGATTTCGGATTAGATTTTGATTGACTTTTTGTCTGGTTTTTGGCTACTAGATCGTCGAGCATGGACTATGCTCGGTAAGGGTCCAAAGAGACCAGGATTCAGCCTAGGACTTAGGCCCTATATTATCTATCGGTTATAATATCAGGTTATCGAGTGTGGACTATGCTCGTTCAGGGTCCGAAGCGATCAAGATTTGGCTTAGAACTTAATCCCCGGCATTACTCAGCGTTCCGGGACACTAAACCAGGAATACCATGGCATTACTTAACATAGGTCATCGAGTGTAATGTGTGCTCCGCAAGAACATGGAGAGGTTACAGATTCGGATTTTGGTTTTGAATGGCTAAGGATTGGTTATGATCCGGAGTGATCCTGGATTTGCATATCAACCCGGAGAGGACATGGATTTTGGTTATTGGTTGTTGGATATGGATGAATTATAACTCGGTTATCGGATTCAGATGGATATGGAATTGGATAAGGATTTGGTTACTAAATAGGGATCAGATATCGACTTGAAGCAATCGTGGATTTGAATAAGGAAACGACAATGGCACTAGGATAAAATGGATTGGATAATAGATCGGATGGTATGGCTATGGATAACATATGGCCTTTGGATGATGGATCAAAAGCTATTCAAAACATGCCTTCCTACCGCAGGGCATGTTTTTGGGGGCAAATGTTAACCCGCCATTTGCTAAGGCCGTGGATAGGTGGATTTAACTAAAATCAACAGCGTTACCCGGCTACAAGACGATAGTTGCAGAAGATATGATCGGGCTCGGACGAGTATCTAGTTAGGAAAGGATTGGAGGTATAAAGGCTACTATGGCTCGGTCAAGGGTGGAAAGTCACGAGTGGCTCGGCTTGAATGGGACAGTAGACGTGGCTCGGTGGTGATCTGGATCGTCATTTCTAGGTCGTCATTTCTGGGTTGTCATTTCTGGATCGTCATTTCTGGTTCGTCATTTCTGGGTCGTCATTTCTAGATCGTTATTTCTGGTTCGTCATTTCCGGTTCGTCATTTCCGGTTCGTCATTTCTCGGTCGTCATTTCTGGGACGTCATTTCTGGATCGTCATTTCTAGGTTGTCATTTTTGGTTTGTCATTTCTGGGTCGTCGTTTCTGATTCATCATTTCTGAGTTGTCAGTTCTGGGTCATCATTTATGCTTCTCATCTTCATCCCCATTAAGGCTACTCTTCCATTATGTTTTAAAAACTCTGGATTGTAGCTGTAATTGATTCTCATATCAATAAAAAGGAAATTTATGGAGTGGACGTAGGCCAGAGTCAGCCGAACCACTATAAATCCTCTTTTATTACTGCTTTCTTTTTAATTTTTACTGTTCTTCGTATTTATATTCTCTACATACATTCTGTCTATGATCTGTAACTGCAATTTGGTGCTTTCAACGGCGTTTGGATGTTAGTGACTAATTTTGGCGCTAACACAACGCATATGCACTTTAGTCATAACTCGGACAACATCATTATGTACACATCTATTAGTAGTCTACACTTGCAATCTGGAATAATAAATTCCTTACGAATGTTGCTTTTTATAATGGTACAAAATAGGGTACCAAATGGCTTAGTATAGAAAAGTGGAATACGACAAATAGTATAAACACTTATGAATTTATTGTATGCATATTTGCATTTAAATAACATTAAGTTGGAATTTTTGACTAAATAATATTTAAATACAACTACATTACAACTAATGATAATGAATAACTTGAAAAGGATTGAATGATCTATCATGTTTTCGGTAGTAACGAGGGTATGGTTCTTTAAATCTTGGAACAAGAGAATGATTGTTTAAGCTGAACTAGAGGAGCAAGGTTGGAGGAGTATGGTTCTTTAAATCAATTTAAATGTACGGTTCTTTAAATATAGATATTTTTCCCTGTTTGAGCAGCAAAATAAAGGTAACATCATTATAATAGAGTTCATAATAAGCAAGCTAACCTTCGTAAAATCAGGGCTTTCAATCACAAGACGTCGAACAATTTAGAAATCAATATGTTTCAATAAAGCCTTAAAAAAGAATGAGCAAGTCACTTTAGTATATATATATATATATATATATATATATATATATATATATATATATATATATATATATATATATGTATATGTATATATATTGATGTAAATTTATTAGTGAGTATCTTTAACATGTAAAATAGAAAAAGTATACTTGTAATCAACAAATGCTATCAAGTTTTCAAACTGAGTGCATTTTCTTAGTTCAGTTGCTAAACTTAGTGCACACGGTTTAGCTGCAAACTGAGCACACTTAATTCAACTGCAAAAATAAGTGAGTGCACTTAATTTTCAATAGGAGCATCAATAGCTAGTCTAGCACAAATTCTGCTCATGAGCGGAAAGAGAGATTCACATCATACCTTGAAAAATATGTGATGCTATAATGCAGGTCTTATATATGAATAATATACATCAACATTTGTACTAAGTAATCATCTCACATACTAGGTTAAAGAAGCGCATTCATAGGTTTCCATATAAGAAAATAATAATAGAGTGCATATGTATTTTGTTCCTGCATAAATGCTTGAGTGTAACTTGATTTATTATGTGAAAATTATAGGCGAACAATGTACAATAACTCAACTTGCATCCCTAAACAAGTCCTGCAAATAAAATAAAGGTTACTGATTATAACTCCATGGTTGTGACATAATATTTGCATAAATATAAACTATAGAATATAGGATGCATAGTTGGTATATATGGATCACGATATATTTTTTTATAAAGAGATGTAATATATAAGCAATGCATGCCATCAATAGGGTAGCTGCAGATTACAAACTTAGTAATAACAAATCATGGTTATAATTAAAGTAGAAAATATTTATACAAAGAAGACATTGATCTGACTCATTTATTTATAGATAAAGAAAACATTATGCATATACCAAAACTTCTAAGTTATGTGGATACAAATACATGTATCAATCAAGCATCCTAATTAGCATGGTCTTATAAAATAAATCAATTATCCCAGTCATCATCCGATGATATTAGAAAATAACTTTAAAATATCCATTTGAGATTTTGATACTTTATGAGCTAGTTGTTAAAACTTTCAGTTACCTCTTGTAAAGAAGATCAAAACATGTGCTCTAAGAGTTATTAATGGAGTAATTTAAGGATATTAACTTTAAAAAAGAGTGACAACCTCTTCAAATGATCCTATTTAGTGAAAGGCAATGGCATTGGCATGGAGAAGAATAAAAACCCTCCATCTCAATCTCAAGATAGGAAAAAATTCATTCTTCTAAGAGATCAAGATAAAATAAAAAATGGTGTATCAAATTCAAAGGTGAAGAAAAATGTGTAGAAAATTCAGGAAAAGGCTACTCTGCTTGAATCAAATTTTGATATGAAATATTGTATGTACCTATGAATGGAAACATAGATGTTTACAATGGGGAATATAAAATGGAAGCACTTGTTGCTCCTGATGAAGAAGAGAAAGCCTTTCTGGAATCCCTTGAAATACTGGTGAGGATGCATAGGCAGCTGAATAAATCCTTTCTTTTATTGGACTGAAGTGAGTGTCCACCTACTGCTAATTTGAACAGATATCAGTAGTTTGTGTAAGAAGTTCCTAAAAAAATTATGTTGCATTATGTGTAGATGTTGGAAAAGAGTCATCTAAGACTTTCACAATTGTTTGTAGACTTTCACAATACAGATAACCTTAACAAAAAATACTGAATTGGAAAAGAAGAGCAGTAGTTTAAACCTAGTTTCATTGCTAATGCTAAACCGAATGAACATAATAATGGGAATATGCTCAATTTATAAATTTATTTAGATATCAAAGTGCAAATAAAGCTCAATGTTTTCCAATTTAGTCAAACACAATAAAACTCAAGTTTTTTGTTATGTAGCAATGAATTTTAGTACAAAAACAGAAAGGAAACAATAATTATTCACTCAATAATTGTTAACAAAAACACCATGTGCTAGAGAAATGTGGATGGATAATTCAAGTATTCATGTAAATTAGTAAAAAAATTATGAATTACTAAAAAATGGATAAGATAATTTCCATATGTTAAATAATTCAACTATTCAAAATAAGATTTAAAACCACACACCTAAATATCACTTAATTTATATACCAATTCATGGTTCAATGTACATATAAATGGTATATACCAATTTAACCTTAGAAATGGTATATACCAATATCCTAATAATCAATTTAACCACACAAGTGCTATACACCAATTTCATAATAAATGGTATCTAAATGGTATACACTTATTTTACCATTTAAGGTTCAGTATATCAATTACCCATATATATGATATATACCAATTTCCTGATAAATACCACTTCCTAAAAATATATATATTTCAATCGTCATGCCCATATAAATGGTATATGCCAATTTAAGGTTCAATATATCAATTCCCCATAATCAATACGATGCAAGATTCTCACGACATACAAAATTCGCAATATACATGCATTTTCATCGACATATAACCTCATTATATTACACTTGATGTATTTTATCATTACTCGAACATCAGTTGATTCATATTCTTAATTTCGTACAGGATCATGGCTTAAGTTTGTTTTTCTGGCAAATTTTTTTTGTAACATTTAGTTTTTTTTCAAAATAAGGCTGCAATTGGTTTATATTGTATAAACTACTTTAAGGTTTTATAAATAATGGGAGTTTTAACTAAAAATCTATAAAACAAAAATTAGTTGATTTATCTTTGAAGTAAAATCAGGTTTTGCTAGAGCTTCAAAATTTGTTAAGATGCCAACGTTATCCCATGCAGGACGGAGGAGCTGACCTCGATTTCGATGAGGACGACAGCGATGGTGGGAACTTCGGTGATCATGACATAGAATAGAGCTTTGGCGATGCTTCCATCGGTATTTTTTAGGTCGAACCTATAGTAGTCATCTTTGAGGAATCGAATTTTGACTTTAGGAAAACGTTGGTACGAGACTGACTCAAGTTAAGCTAGGTTTTTAATTCAATAAAGTACCTTCTTTCATAAGAAGATAATGAAATCATAATTCTCAAGATGAATATAGACCGACAAACTTATCCACCTAATAATCCATTTCAATAATTAATCGAAGTTGAACCATTGTAAATTCAGAATTTAAAGAATCAAAGAACGAAACCTATAAATTTCCAACTTGAAATAGAAGCCGCCTCAAGATATTGGTTAAAAATTTGGATGAGAGACTGATCAAAGAATTAGAGAGAGCGATCGATAAAAAAATGAGGGGAGAGATTAATCGACTAAAAATTGGAGGATCGAACGAAAATGCGAAGGATTATTTTGACAACGGCTGAATTGAGAAAGCGTTGGATTTGGGTTAGGGATGAGATATAATACTCATTTACAATTTTTGCCTAGGAATATTCAAGTGATTTCAATTTGACTGGAGCTTCCAACGGTAAAACAGCATTAAAATAATAATAAAATGTAAATGTGAACTTTTAATAGCGAATTTGCTGTATTGTAAGGGCATCTCCAATCGTTTCAGGGCTGAATATACAGCCTTGAAGTGGGGGTATAACCCCAGGTGCCAAGCGCCCATTTAGGCGCCTGTCAACGGGTGCCCTTTAAATGGGCGCTTGGCATCGGGCGCCTGAAAGCCCAACTCCATTAGCACCAAACCCCTCATATACCCCATATAATGGGCTGTAGGGAATGGTGAGGATTTGACGCCCAAGCCAAATTCAGGATCCTGAATTTTAAACTTAATATTCAGCATTTAATCGCCGACTGGGAATTTTTTTTTTGATATTCATCCCTTAACCGGTACCACTGGAGTAGCTCTAACATCCAAGATCCGTGACTAACCTGCAACATTAATAAGCATTAGCAATTGAAAAGTGTTACAAAATGGTTGTCATGGTACACTAAAATATCGAACCCAACTCCCCTTCCACTACATCAAGATAATAAAAAAAATAGTCATAATTGAGCTAGGTACTTCATAAGACACTATCAGAACCTCTATTCCCTTATTCAATGTCATAGTTCGCCTATCACAATCCAAGACTACATTATTCCGACATAACCAATCCATTCCAAGAAAAACATCAAACCCCATAAAACCAAGAACATACATATCTCAAAGAAATAGTTAGTCAAAACAAGTAACCGAAACTCATAAGTAAATAACACTAAAATTGGCAGAGCCCTCAACAGGGTTTGACACACAAATAAAGTCACAAGTCATAACTGGCTCTAGTTTCAATCTATCAAGAAGTATAGTAGAAATGAAACTAAGAGAAGTACCATTATCAAATCAAACAGAAATGCCATAAATAGATAGAATACTTTCTAGAACTTTCTTCCCCTTTGCAGTTGCAGAAGTGGAAGGTGCTAAAGTAAGTGCAAAAAATCTAGACTGCTACACCTTTTGAAGCATAGTAAAATGACTCAGATGGTAGTCGTTATAAAACTCTTTGTTGCAAATTGTGCCTTAGCTGCCTATGGCTTTAGCTTCGCTACCATAACAATCGGTGCCTTAACTAACAATGCTCTAACCACTCATCCTCCCCTACCCAACTTAAAGCTCCTAGCAAAGTGCCCCTTCTTTCCACACTTATGACAAACTAAACCAGAAATATCCCTCAATGGCTGACACTTACACTTGTAATCCCCAGTTGGTGTAGAAATAATTGACATTGAAGTCAGACTCTCAAATCTCAGATCCATACCTACTAGATTCACAAAAGATCCTTGAATATGATTAGTCATGACCCTCTGGGACTCCGAACAAATACCTACAATGAACATCCCGTTTTTCTTTAGCAGTGTGTCAGCTAACCCCAACACAAACCGAGATAACGCAATGAACCTGATCTTAAACTCTGCCAATATCATGGCACCTGCTTCAAATCGAGAAAGCTCCTAAATAAAAAAGTCTTTTCTACCTTCGAAACAAACTTCATCTCAGATACGTCCTTAATTTAGGCCTAAGAGAAGTCGTCTCCTAAACATCGATAGTAATCGAACCCCACCAATCCATAGGAATATCGGTGAGATGCCACGATGCCAAACAATGCTTCATTGCATCATCCAACTCGATATCTTTGAATATCCTATAATACAAAGAAAGCCGAATCTGAACCTCGATAATAGTCTCTATGCCGCTGAACCTCTACCGTGCAACTACTCATAATCATGGCAAAGTGAATCAAAGTTCATCTACGGTCGAACCTGTATGACCTCCTCCACAACATTCACCATAGGTTCCTCAACATGAACTACATTACGGTGACCGATTCCCATCACTAGTGATAATACTACCCCAACCACCTCTACCTCCTCTAGCATTAGTAGCTCATGTGCTCATAGTTCTTAATACCTGAACTTAGAAAAATAGCTTTAGAATAAAACAGGATAGAGTTATTTCAATAAAAAAGTTATTCCTCTAGAATAGATGAAAATGAGTGTAGGTGTATAGAAATATACAAAAATGCTCTCGTATGTATAATACACTCAACTCATTCTAGGGTATCACTTATCCTATCTCTAATGAGCCATACCTAACCAAAGTCTAGGTGCTCGCCAAACCTTTGCTTTGATACCAAATGTGACAGCCAATTTCTTGATCATTGAATGTCAACGCTAAATACATACAAGGTATTCATATACTTAGCACTCAAGTGTCGAAAAGACAGATGGTCAGGGTAAAAAAACAAAAAAGAAAGAACACAATATCAGAATCACACAATGGAACGATAACATATAATATCAAAAGGACAGTACGAAGGGTTACTCCAAAAAATAGAGTAATTCCAGAATTATATAACCTAAGTACTATGATCAGTTTGGATGCTTATAACTGTCTGTCTTTATAATATCGATATATTCATAGTATAATGCAATAGAAATAGAAATAGTTATAGATATATAACGAAAGACTCCAGCTCGTCTCATGAACTCTGTAGCTCCAAAGTCCTACTTTACTCAGCCTACTCGAAAAAGTACATAAGTAATTTAGAGAAAAAAAAAGCCACGTGTTAGACATAAGTCTGGTATGAGAAAACTCAAGATACATGAATACATGTAAAAGTAACTCTTGAGATCATACAAATCATCATAACAGTTTTCCCCTCGAAAGAAACCAACCATTTATTAAGTTAATATAGTAATATAATAGGTAATGTCAAGGGTGTAGAATATTAATCAAAAAATAGCTATGCTACTTGCAACTCCCCATACAACAATATTAAAAGTACATCTAAAACCACTAAGGTACGTTTTCATATGGATTTTCCATGGAGATGCCTCCAGTAAACTGAAGTTAGTCTCCATGCACAAGGATCAGAAACCACCGTCTGAGTGTCGTATATCTATAAAATATATCATAAAGTAAACACAACTAGCCCATGCATGAACATGTTGAACCATGTGGAATCAAATATCAGCAACTCCCGCTAGCAACATCGCTATGCATACTCTGGATATGGAGTTGATACAACCTATCGTGAGTTAGCGAAACACCAGGTCATGCATCATACACTGTCTTTAGCCATTTTTGATGTCGATGTTGTGTTCGACATATCTTAAACGAGTCTTCACAACTCGAACAGAGCACGAATCCTTTCCATGGATCCTAGCATAAGCCGACTGGAAAATGCTAACGCTGACATATCTCTTGGATCTAACCTTAGGATAGACAATTCACTCTATAGCATTTTTTTGAAACGTTAATGCTGACATCCTTGGACTTAACCTTAGGATAGATAGTTCAACTCTATAACTTTCCACTTCACAACCGCTTCCAAACGTATATACGGATACTAGTTTTGAAGCGTTATTCGATCAGTAAAGCACTTACCAATCCCAGACTCTTCAAAGCCAAATCGATGAATTTCTAGTAAACACAATTCTAGTTCTTTTAGAAGCGAGAAAACCATACATAAAGGAGTCCTCCCTAGGGGATCTCGTATATACACAATTCTTAAAGCTAGAGACGTTCCATATCAATGAGTCCTCTTTAGGGTATCTCAAACCATATAAAGAAAAGAAGCCTCCATATACTTCATAAGCTAAATGGTCAAGTTCAATTAGTCAACTAATCGACTATCTAGTTGTAAAAATGACCACTTACGGAAATCAAGTTTCGTATATTTAGCATGTTTTCGACCGTCTCAACTTACCACCCCTTTGTTAAGAATGACACTAGTAGGTTAGAACATTATTGTTTCTAAACCCTACTAGAACAACATGTTTAACTCTCATGGATAGACAAGCCTACTTCATAGGCTTTCAATGTTTAGTTAACTACGTTCCTTAAGTAAGTTAACAAACAATACGATTAACAACTTTCCTATCTTGTCGACTTACTATTCCTCGATTAAGAGTGAATAAGGTAGGTTAGAGCGCTATTTCTTTTGAACCCTAATCAAACATCAACCTTAACTCTTACAAATAGATAAGTCAATTTTTGTTGGCTGTTAGTGCTAAACATAGTTAATTACTTTCCATAATAAGTAAATAAACAACACGATTAAGCCATGAAGCAATTCCTAGCCCCTTTTTTAAATAATTTGTTTATAATTTAAAAACCTTTAAAAGTGATACACACACACACACATATATATATATATATATGTTTGTACGTATACTAATTTATTTACAAGATAAGATATTTAATAAAATCCTAAAAACTGTTTAAAAGATATTATATTACAAAAGCTTATTAATACTTTAATAAAATAATTTTCTAATTTTTAAAAGCGATATATACTTAAAAATGCTTTTAAAATACTTATAATTATAGTTTAAAAATTCACTAAAAATATTACAAAAATAACAAATTTATAATTTTATTTAAAAACTTGAATAAACCAAGTTTTCCCTATACTTAAAAATAAACCTTTTACTTTAGAAATTCATAATTAATAATTCTTACAAATAAAATTTCAAACTAATTTTAAAGTACTCTAATATGAGTTGTAGAAGACTTGTAAAAAGATTAAAACAAAATACTTAAATTTAAAGTCCGATTTAACATTTGAGGTTCAAAACGGAGGCTAAAATAGGGCAGTTTTGCTCATATAAAAGTTTGGCCACTTTTCATTATGTTAACTAACTTTTTAACATCCAATATTTTTATAGTAATTAACACACACAATATACATTACAAATATGATGAGAAACCCCTAAGGATCTCACTACAAAGTTCTTTAGAAACTGCCGAATACAAAGCAATTCCTAAGTGAATCTATAACGACCATCGCTATAAGAGGACTTTCAATACAAGTCCAATTCAAACCAAAGTCCAACAACATCTTACGTTCTTTATTTCAAGGCTATGAAACAAGTCATATCAAGTCATACAAATATGTTTAAGTCCATACATATTATTTACATATGTCATATACTTTCCATAGCAAGAACCACAACCAATATCACAACATATAACAATACAAATTCAAGCACATATAAATAATCAAACACAAGAAAATATAAATTTCAAATTCATTTCCATGGTGAGTTAGCTCAAACTTAAACAAACAAGTAATCATGTTCAAGATTTCACTTCCTACCTCAACCTTGCAAACATCAACTTCCTACCTCATCTTTACTTTACACTTGCTTAGGCTTAAAAAGCCTTACAATACTGCTCATGACTTATGAAGGTTTGGGGAGTTGTGCTTTAGTTATTTTAAGCTCTGAGTTAATAAAAGGTTTTGTGATGTTATAATAGGCTTATGGAAGAAGTTTGAAGAGATTTGGAGTTGATTTGTATATTTTATATTTTAGGAAATTATAAAGAGAGAAGGAGACGATGAACTAGTTTAATTTTGTAAAAATGTAAAAGAGATAAAATGAGCTATGAATGCCTTTATATAGGCTTTAAGTGGTTTTTCCTTAGCTCCTTCTCACCTTCCATTTTTAGTTATGAAGGCTCACGCCCACCCGCTCCCCCCTCATGCCTCCATGTGCTTATTTTCCATCTCACCATGCCTTAGAAAATACCTCCTTCCACCCTTATCTCCACTAAACCTTTTAAAAGCTTCTAAAAGATTCCCTAAAATGTTTTAGTGATAATTATTTTTATTTCGTAGCAATAATTTCCTAAGAAAATTTGTATGTAGGAAATTTCGGACAACTTATATTGAATGAAAAATTGTTTATCGATAAAACAATTTTCAATCACATTATCAATATTTCTTCGAAGTATTTATTTTTGTAAAGAAATTTCAAAATCATTTTTCTTATCATTATTCATTAAATAAAAGATATTTAACAAGGTATAAGATCATATTTATAACACTTAATATATTTCAAAAAGTTATGATATTCAAAGACGAAGCGTTAGAAATTACAGGTTGGTACAATCAGCTTCAGATCTTCGATTGAGGATGGTGCTTGATGAAGAAGTTGAGATGCCATGGATCTAGATGATGTGAAATTTTTATTTAATAGTCTTCAGTTGTGAACTTAGCGGTTGAGTTAATTGAAGCCTTGTTTTTTGGAGTACATAGTTTTATTTCATTTGTAGTAGTCATGTGGTGTGTCATTGTTTTGTGCTAGATTAGCATACAATCTAGTCTTATACTCTTTAGTTTTCTGGTTTTTTTTCTTTTAGACACAATCTTTAGGGTTCATACAATAGATATTGAATGCAAATGTTTAGCAATATTATTTCCATGGTTTGTTCCGTAAATGATCATAATTTTGTATCTTGTAATTCCAAGCAAATAAAATATATGTTTCAAAAAAGTATTGTTTACATAAACACTACAAGGCACATAGTAAATGGAAACGGGGAGTGGCGATGGTCGTTCATAGCCTCGTAGACTATGGGAGATAGCTAGCGACGACTAGTTATAATATAAATTACCCAATTAAATAATTAATTGATTTAATTCTCATTACGCTTTAAAAAATGTTTAAAAATACTAATTTAATTCCTAAAAATAAAAAAGATATTTTAGCACAACCATTCAACCTAAGGACGACTTGTGATTGGTTAAATTAGTATTTTTGACGATTTATCATTGTGTAATTCGAATATTTATCGTTACTAAAATTCTAACTCGCATGACCAATCCATGCGACTTTTTGTTGGTCAATTAAGCAACTTCGATAAAATTGATTGTGTGTAACATTTTTACGAATTAAATATTTTTGTAAACCGTTGGATAATTAGTTATGAATTTTTTATTGTATTTAGTATGATAAAATTATATAAAATAAAATATTCGGTTAAAAAATCTATCGGATATTATGCCAATCTAAAGTACTTCGGACCTATTTTCAAAAGATGATTAGAAAAAAAACTGTAAGATGTCGATCTTGAATTTTAAATTTATATAGTCGTTCGTCAACATTCGGCCAAAGAACCCTTCATCCAAAGGCCAGACGACCTTCAAACAAGTCCAAATCAAAACCTTTGATACTTGGTAATGCATTAATTTGATCCGGATGATTAGATTTGGTCTCGTTTGAAGGTTGTTTGGGCTTCAGACAAAGGGTTTTTAATATAAATGTCAACGAATGAGTACAAATTTAAAATTCAAGATTGACACCGGTAGTTGTTTAATTTTTAATCATCTTTTGAAAATAGATCTGAAGTACTTTAGATCGAAATAAGATCTAATAAATTTATCTTTCAACCGAATATTTTATTTTATATAATTTTATCAAAGTAAATCCAATTAAAAATTCTTAACTAATTATCCAACGGTTTAAAAAATACTAGTTTTATCATATTCGAATTACGCGAAGATGTCATTGAAAATACTAATTTAACAATCACAAACAGTCGTTAGGTTGAATGGTTATGCTAAAATATACTTTTTTTTAGAAC
Organism: Allium cepa; assembly: GCA_030765085.1. Lineage (NCBI taxonomy): Eukaryota > Viridiplantae > Streptophyta > Magnoliopsida > Asparagales > Amaryllidaceae > Allium > Allium cepa. Next base: position 952,778,235 of record CM060932.1, read on the forward strand.
AAAATTACTATTTTTAAACATCTTTTAAAACGTAAATTGATTTTTGTAAAAAATAACAGAAAATTTACTTGCCATATCTAGCTGACGACATGTCTAGTATATAGCAACTAGAATGCACGACTTTCTTTGTTTTCCCATTTCCCAAATTCTCCCACGAATGAAAAAAATGGCGTCTAAGCCGCTACCCCTTGGAAGCCACCGCAACTCCTCAACTTCGCCATATGCCTTCAATGCTCAATAAAATCTCCAATCTCTCCATTTTCCTCTAAATTTTGTTAAATTTTACCCTGATTTCTGATTTGGGGCTAAGTGGTGTGATTATGGGCTTAAGATTGATGATTATCATGTATTAGTTGGTGATAATAGTGTATTGCTTGATTTAGTGATATTAATCAGTGATGTAGTTGTATAATTTGTATTATAAAGTAGGGTTAATTTCAAATTCGAAAACTAGTATATAATTATCGATTAATATGTATGTTGATTAGCGTATACGATTGTTTAGTATAATTTAGAATAATATTAGGGCTAACATGTATGGTTGAATAGTGAATATTTTAAATATAAAGCTTATGGTTAAACATAATATTATGTTGATTAATTAGTGTGTTAATTATAAGTGTTAGTGGTAATTATAAAATAAAGTTATTAATGGTTAAATATTTTTAGTGATTAACTAATTAGTGCACCATTTTGCAAACTTGAAATTTTAGTTTACAAAATAGTTAAATTAAAAAAATAAATAGTTAAATGAATTATAAAATATAGTTTATAGTTTAAAATTTAGTTGATAAATATTTAAGTAGTTAAATGAATTATAAAATATGATTAAAATTTAGTGGTAATTAAAATAGTAACTTGTCTGTATGTATTTCTGAAATTAGTTTTAAATAACAAATTTATCTTGAAACAAATATTGTATTAAAATGGATTTGTAAAAATTAAAAAATAAATATAACGTTTATTTCAAAATAATGGTTAAATATTATTTTAACAAATAAAGTAACAACAAATTAAAGGCATTAGTCTTGAAATGTTTTAATTTATTTTAAGAAATACAACAACACACCCCTTGGATATATACAAAGTTATGCGTACATTCCATCATAGTGAAGTGCTGTTGAAATTTCTAACATATATTTTTAAATTTGGAAAATGTTCAATTATTTTGTGGATCGTACATGGATGTATAAAGAGCAAAGGTTCGATAAAGAAACATTTCTACAATGGTGTATATGAATTTATTAGATTCGCTAAACCTAATAATAGAAATAATAAAGAAATTCATTGTTCTTGTCATAAATGTAAACATTTAAAGCATTGGAAAGCAGATATGGTTATAGTACATTTGTGTCAAGTTGGTTTTGTGTTAGATTATTATTTATGGGATCGTCATGGATAACTTGCTGCCCCTAATCCTGTAGTGTCAAAGGATGAGGTGAATAACGATTATGTTATGGCGAATCCAATAGAAGATGCAGCATGAGCAATGTTCTCTATTGTTAAAGTTGATGATGAAGACACAAATATCAAAGAAGAAATGACTATGAGAGCGAAAAGAATCTATTATTTATTAGATGCTACTAAGAGGTTGTTGTGGGGTGGCTATAAAAGCGGAACCGAATTATCAAATACATTACTATGAAATCAAAATTCAATTTTATAGAAGCTGGGTTTATAGAAGTTGTACAAGCCGTAAAACAACATATGCCAACGAATAATCTGATGTGCGATGATCATTATAGAGTGAAAAAATTTATGTTCGCTTTTGATTTGTCGTACCAAAAGATAGATACATGTATAAATGGTTGCATGCTGTATTGGAAAGTGACATTATCCCTAGAAAATGCAGAATATGTAATGAGGAAAGATACAAACCAAGAAAAAAAGGAAGTTCCATATAAAAGAATGCATCATCTATCCATCACTCATAAACTTCAAAAGTTATGTGCGTCTTTTAATATCACATTTCATATGAAATAGTACAGTGTGAGAGCATAGAAAGAGAGAACTTGACACATCCATCTAATGGGGAAGCATGAAAACATTTTGATAAGGCTTATCATACGTTTGCCGCAGATAGCCGTAATGTCGAAATTAGGTTACGTACGGATGGATTTTCATCATTCTCTCAATTTAGTAGTAAATATTCATCTTTCCAATTATCATTACACCTTATAATTTACCTTCATTGATATATATGAAAACTCCACTTATGTTTCACACTATTATTATCCCTGGTTGTGATGATCCGTCACAAGGAATTGATGTTTATTTGCAGCCATTGATTGAAGGGTTGAAAACATTATGGCGTGAAGGGGTTGATACATACGGCGTTTCTAAAAAAATATTTTTCGTATGTTTGCATTTTTTTTCTGGACAATAGATAATTTTCTGGCTTATGCAATGCTTTCAGGTTGGAGTACGGCTGGTCGTATAGCTTGTCCTTATTGCCTGGAAGAAATACAAGCATTTTCATTACTGAATGGAAGGAAAATTACATGCTTCGATTGTCACAATTTTTTCTCCATGTTAATCATACTTTTGGAAGAGATCAGAAAACCTTTATGGCTAATAGAGCAGAGATTAGACAACCACCAATGATTTGGTCAAGCGCAGAAATATATGATCTTGTAAAGAAATATCCAAAGATACATGAAATTGGAGTAAAGATTGAAATTCTAGGTAAACTAATAATTAATACTTGGTGCAAACAAAGTATATTTTGGGAGTTACCATATTGGAAAGATCTCTTATTTCGGCATAATTTTGACGTGATGCGTAATGAAAAAAATGTGTTTGATAATATGTTTAATATTATTTTGAATGTTAAGGGAAAAATTAAGGATGGTCTAAATTCAAGACGTGATATATAATATTAATGTAACATCTCGAACTTCATATAAAGTCCAATGGTAGTGAAAAAAACCCAAAGAATGCTATAGGCTCGATAGCATGCAAGTGTGTTAAAGTGTGTGGAAGGACTAAGATGTTCTGATGGAATTTCTTTTAATCTCCATAGATGTATTGACTTAAAAAATAATAAACTAAGTGGGATGAAAAATCACGACTGCCTTATCATGATTGTTGAATATGCGCTTATATGATTTTTGTTTGATGATAATAAACATATACACATTCGTTTAAATGTATTTGTTAATGTACTATTTTATTTTAAATAAATATTTGCTGAATAAAATTAAATAATACATAATTTGAATTCAAACAGAAATTTTATTCAAACAAATATTTATTACAATTTTTGAATAGTACAAATTCAAGCTCTCGTTATTACTATACAATTTTGATTCTAATTACATCACAATTCAATTTACATAAATCCCTCACTACATATCACTCGCACTCGTAGTTCATCTTCAACTTCATTCCAGTTAGAATCCAGCATCTCAGCAATCTGCAAAAATATTCAATAACGCAGTAAAATTGAAAAGGAAATATTTTTGCAGTATAAAATAAAATGTGATTTTGAAAATAATATTTGCCTCGGTTATTTGGGTTGTTCGTCATCATTTAATTTTCAAATTCACCATACACGAACAGCTTGTGACATACACAGTGTGTAACTGTATATGCCACAAGGCCGTGCACACCGATATACACTTGATAATGTTACAGGGACAGGTGAGCACAGGTCAAACCCAAATTATCGGATTCAACTCACGTGCAATAAAATAAATGTCACAACATTCAGCACAAGGTCAAATCCGAGCTTCAAGCTGGATTCAACTCAATCTCAAGTGAAAGTGCTCGATCAATATGAAAAAGGGCAGTGAATAGTGACAATGTGGCTGCAGCAGATGTATGGTGATGCACAAGCAAGGCTACGGCATAGTGCACCAAAGGAATAGCAACAATGCACAAAGGCCAGGCAGCAAGCATTTGAAACAAAAATGCTAACTGGCTCGAATATCACAAACATATATACATACATATGTATATACACATGTATACATACATGTAGTAAATATGGTAATACAACAAAGCTCAGCCAGTTCAAACATATATCGAAGTGGACAATGCAATCAAGCCTCAACTCTAATACATAAGCACATGCACAAGTGATACTAGCGCAGTGCACCACTGACCATGAAGCAAAACCAAGTTCAGATTAATTCAAGAAAAATAACATGCAGTTTTCTGTGATACGAGCTCAAGACAGTACAACTACAAGCAGATGCAACTCGACTAACAGTAAATAGGTGAACCAAGCTAGCTAACGCAACAAGTATCATGTCAATAATACAACATGACAATGCAGACACAAATGAAGACTACCGACCGAAACAACATAAACCAAGCTACAAACATCAAGTGCATCACTACATAACAAGCTCAACTGGACAGTTCCATCCAAACAGATTCAAATATACAACCAAAGAAGAAAACCATCAAGCCAACACTGCAACAAGACTAACTCCAGAATGCATCAGTGTGCGAAGAGCTCGAGCACAAGATATGGCAACTACACAATGCAAAGATCAATGATGCAACTCAATGCATAAATTAGTGACACAGTACCAAAAACCATCAATGAATAAAATCAAGCAATATGTATGCACCAGTAAACCAAGCAATCAATAAATCAATGGCCGGAGTCATGTAACAACAGGAAAAATCAAATAAGGTCGAAAGTACTACCGAAGCAAGCAGAAACATGAATTCACAGTATCAATATCAAGTTTGTGCCGAAGTCAATGTTAACCAAGTCAAAGCCGTGTTTTTAATCAAACAAGTCAACAGAAAAAGGAACGGAGTCGAAGCCGTGGTCATCACGAAAAGAAATCAAAATTCCGTTTTGACCAAATATATCGCAATTTCAAAATCAAAGCCGTGACCATTAAGTAACGAAGAATATACGATTACGAACAAGTGAGGAATAATCACGAGCATCCAAGCAACATCAATCGGCCAAGACAAATTCAAACATATTTTGTACGAACGAAACTCAAGGGTTACAAACCCTATATAAACAATCATCATCGGCAATTTCAAAACCATCAAGTTCAAGCAAGCCAAAACCAGGAAAAGCAAAAGCAAAAATTAACATACCAATTATAATTCGAACTTGATCGAATTGAAGTAGCCGATAGAAATTCAAAGAGACAAACGATCGACGAACGCAAGGAACTGGAATATATTTATCTCAATCGAAGCTACTGGAGATCTCGATCGAAGCTGCTGGAGTTGGTGACTTCAATCATACCACAAGCCCTAATTCAGTTGCAAAGAGGAACGAACGAGATTAACAAAGCCGCCATTCTCAAACAAAAAGGATCGGGTCGAATAAAGGGGGCTGGCTTATTTTTCTCCTTTTTATTATATAAGGGCTTTTTATTTTAATTAGGGTTATTTTATTTTATATTGTTTTTTAATTTGTAATTTCTTTTTAAACCGTTTAAATTTCTAATCATGTGACTAGGGCACAAACTACATGGCGTAGTTTGAGAATTCGCAACTCAGTGGCTGAGTTGTGGCAGGGTTTTGAGCGTAGAATTAGGTTTAGTCGATAGTGGGTGTCGCGAGTTTACGTGTGTAAGCGTCTGACTATCTAATTTCTTGTAGAAACCTTAGAGGCTGCACGTAGGCAGGATTTTGCCGAAGCTGGGTAAACTCTTTGTCGTTCTGTTTCTGTTATCTATATTCTGCGATATCTGTGCTGCTATTATTCTGCTGTGAACTGTGTTGAAATCTGAATTGAATATTTTATAAGCTTCTGCAATAAAATTTTATAATTGATAGCATCACCCTATTCACTCCCCCTCTAGGGTGAAATCGATCCTACAATGATGGAAAATTTATTACTCGTGGTTTTTAAAGAACCGTTTCCCATAAAAGTATGGAATGCTATAACAGAATTAAGTTTGTTTTATAAAGAGCTTTGTTGATTACATTAAAACTCGAGTGTATATATAAACTAAAAGAGAATATCTCTATAATGCTCTGTAAACTTGAGAAAATATTTCCTCGATGATTCTTTAATGTAGTGGAGCATTTATTTGTTCATCTTCCATCTGAAGCACTTCTTGGAGGTCCTGTGCAATATGGATGGATGTATGAATTTGAGAGGTAAAACTTAATATCCATAATATTAATTTTAATTTCAAATTTAAATTGAATTAATTTTTTAAAGGTCCTTGAATCATCTAAAGAAAAAAGTTAGACAGAAAGCATGAGTTGAATGCAAATCATATCTTGAAGAAGAAGTTTTACTCTTTTTCTCTCATTATTTCAATGATTATGTGAAGTTATCATTTGTAAGTGTTCTTCGTAATGATGAAGCCGTTGAATAAGATTCTTCTTAAGCAATGTTATCTATTTTCAAACAACATGGACGATCTATTGGAAAATGTGTGGAACTACGATGATAGAGAATACCACGTAGCACACACATACTTCTTAATTGTACTGGAGTTGCACCATTTGTTAGGTAATACTAAATAATAATTCTCGATATATAAATTTCTAAATTCATATTTATTATAGTTATACTTATAGATTACAATGCAATATATTATATATATTTACAGTATTTACGAATCACAACGTTCACGTGGCGATCTCGGTAAAGAATTCGTTTATTGGTTTTCGAACTACATTTGCGATCCAAGAAATTCTATTGGTGATGAGGATTGAAATACCTTACTATCAGACCAAAAGCATCAAGACATATCCAATATTCTTCATCAATTGATTTAAATTCAACATCAAGGAATATGGTGTTGAAAAATTAACCTATAATAACGGTGTATTTGTCAAAGGTGGTGATGATCCACATGAACATATAAAAGATTTTGATGGCATCTTAACACAGCTTTTAAGATTGACATATTTTATATGACCTGCAGAAAAAGTTTTTTTTCATTCAAATGCAATTGGTTCGGTAATGTTACTGGTTCTGGAATAAATGTACATAAAGATTATAAGCTTACTGAAATAAAGTATATCTCGCATTACTATAAGTATGATCCTTTCATATTAGCCAAGCAAGTATTACAAGTTTATTTTGCTCTGTGTCCATCCTTAGAAAGAGATAAAGTAGATTGGTCAGCTATTTTAAAAATAAATGCAAGATTTATGTTTGATGAAAATAATATTCCAAACAAAGCTATTGATCAAGTAGATCTTAAACCAAATAATGAAATAATAATAACTGATAATCATACTGAATCAGGGTTTTTGAATGATGAGTCAAATGTTTTAATAGAAGCATTTGATAGTACAAAAGAAAATGATATAGAGCACAAGATCGAGTCTGAATTCGAAAAGATGATGACTGATTATTAATTACTTATGGTGTAATGATGTATATATGATGGATATTTATACCGCTTCTTGTATAATCTATATTTTTAGTTTTTACCGTTATTAATGATAATTACTATGTTGTGAGCTGTGTATTATTCTGCTTTATTAATTCTATGTATTTAGGAGATCTTAATCCATTTTTGTAGTTTTAGTATAATTTTTATGTGATTATTAATCAAACATGTTTACGATAGATATTCGATCTCATATAAGAGCTTCTAGATCTCATTTTTCGAGTACTTCTACCACTGGCGAGGGTGTTAGTGGCTTCAAATTTAATTTATTGCAACATCATTAATGTTTAGTGCATGTATATTATTTATGATTTATTAAATTTCTACATCAAAATTAATATATGGATATTGAGCTGGAGCCTTCCGACTATAGTCTAGCTGTCTCTAGAAAGGCATACATGAGTCGGATGTCGAATTTTTAGCTGGCGTGGGATGAAATCCCACATTATATTAGAGATGTTGTATAGGCTGACTTGTTAGTAAGTATAAATTTATAATTCATTTGAAATGACTATTTGATCTTTGAAAATTAGTAAACTGTGTATAATTCATTTTAATTTCAATGTATAGGTTGTAGTTGTCTTAAACGAGGAAGATTATAGCTATTTAGGAACCACTAGAACAAAAAATAAGGAAAGACTACAGGGACACCTTCTCGAGTGCAAAAGAAAAAAAATTAAAAAACAGATTGGATGACTGCCAATGTTTGGGATGGTTTTCTTGGGCACTAGGAAAATCCCACTACGAAAGTAAATTTTCTAATTTCATATGTTTATTATAATTTATCAAAGTTTGTCTAATAATTGAAGTAATTTAGTCAATCGTATATTTAAGTAGTTACAAATAATAAATATAACTTTTATGTTAAATTTACCAAAAGTATGTGCATGGAACTTAGCAAACACAAAAATCTTATTACGCACCACGGTGGATTATAATCCTTTAAACTATATTGTGAGGAAATAGTAAATTTATAAATTGTGATTATAAAATACATTTTACATTGTTTAGTCGTATATATACATTATTTAATCATGTATAATATTAGGCGAAGGAGAGGGGTCGTGACCCAACATATTTAGTGGTCTTCACTCACATGCATGCCATCGAGTAGATCAATGAAGAAGGCTCAGTTATGTTTACTTGGACATACCCTAAATCTCAAGCTATAATGGTAAACATTCTTTAATTTTTTCTCTTATTTCACGTTACATAAATTGTAAGTCGACTATGGTAAAATTCTATTTTTAATCGTATAAAAGATTTGAAATGGAGCGAGCTCGAGTGTTGGAGGCGACAGGCCAAGAAGAGATGACCGCTGAGAAGAAGAATAGGATTTTTGATACTGTGACCGACAACCTAACGCGAAATAGGCAATATGGTTACTGTATATATTTGCACCAAAATATTTGGTGCAAACACCTAATAGAGATTTTGTAGAGAAATAAATGAAGAATAATAAATGTAAATAGACAGAATATAACAGTAAAGTAATCATAAACAGGCTAATAACAGAGACGCAGCAATTTATAGTGGTTTGGTGTTGTTTTCCTATGTCCACTTCGAAGATATAGCTTTATTAATCACTTTTTAAACCAATTACAATAGGGATCCTCGTAGTTACAAAAGAGAATAAAGCAATAAGCAGCATAAAGATCCCAAAAATGAGCAATCAAATCTGTATTTATAGGGACAAATATATCTATGCATGGACAACATATGATATGCACAGTGTATCACTAAGAATATCACAAGGCCGGGCATGGATCAAATCTCACGAACTGTTGCAAAGTCAAGCCTGAAGGCTCAACGTAGTGCAAATGTGCACAAGGTCAAGCCCAAGCCTTCTCAGGCTCAACTCAAGTGTTATACATATACAACTACCAACCAGGCGGAAAAGCAGTCATAACAAACCAATACAGCAAACAAAATGGTTCAGCTCAAAGCACATCCAGGAATCAGTTCAAAATGGTTAAGCTCAAAATGGTTCATAATTTTTCTACTCAAAATGGTTCAGCTCAAAACATATCTAAGAAATGCAAACAAGACAACTAGGCAAAACAGCAAGTGCAAATGCATTAAACAAGTGCAAGCTAGTGCCAGTGCAAATGCAGTAAACAAGGGATGATTTTGGAATAGGAGAAACAAGACTCAGGTACATGGACATGGACATGAACAAGGCAGTATGCAAGTAAAAAAACATTCACACATATGTACATACATATGTATGTATGCATATACATATAGAAGTTAAAACAAGGCGGTGTGCAAGTGCAAGTACATGGACATAGACATGAACAAGGCAGTGTGCAAGTAAAAGAACATTCACATACACACGTATATATATACACACATATACACATATACACACATATATCTCAAAACATATATGTACATGAACAAGGCAGTGTGCAAGTAAAAGAACATTCACACATACATACATACATACATACATATACACACATATCTTAAAACATATATACACATATATACATGTATATCTCAAAATAGAAATATCAAAACAAATATATCTCAAAACACATAAATTCGGTGTCAAGCATCAGGAAAAAAATTTCATTTCAATTGAATTAGCATCAACATGGAAATTCAACAAGTCGAAATCATATATTTGAAATTAAATCGCAACTAGAGTTATCTAAATAGAACAAGTGCACACATATATACATACATACATATGTGCGTACATGGAAGTTTAAAGCATACATATGTGTTATCCCACTACTTGATATAAACCATGCATGCATTAGTTCAAATCATACATGCATATGCAGTAAACAAGTGCAAATGCTCAAGTGCAACATGGATATACATGTGTATGCAGTAAATAATTCAAGTGCATGTGCTCCTGTGCACAAGTGCAAGTTCAAAGCATACATGTACACACACATATATATGCAGTAAACAATTCAACAATTTAACTTAGGTGCAACATGGACTAGAAAGACTCAAGCATTGAACAAGGCAGTGCACTGTGTTTGGAACATCACATAAGACCAGGAAATTCAACATGCATGCTTGGACAACACTCAAGCATTGAACATGGACAACGAGACCAGCAACACACACATATATGCTTAAGACCAGGCAGTTTAACATGCATGCATCCAAACATCACATAAGACCAAGCGGTTCAACATGTTCGAATAGATATACACATATGCAGTTACAGCGCTTGGCAAATTCAATGCAGTGGAGGTGCAAAAAGTTATAGCGGGGATACAGCGAGGATATAGCGGAATATAGCAGATGAGTCTAAAATAGCATATAAAATTCGTACTTAATGTTTTTAAAAATATATAAATGGTAATTAAATAAAAAATTAACATGCAGTCGAATTATAATTAATGCATAAATAATTTTAAATAAAAACATGTGCGAATATAGTGTAAATAAATGTAAAACTGTTATATATCATAATTAAATTCAGTATAATATTAGAGTATTTTCATTTCTAAAAATATATTAAAAATTCAATTAAATTAATTAATTTCATAATTTTTATAATGTATAAATGTCACTTTCTATTCATTTCTTTTAAAGAAGATATAGCGGAAATAGCGGAATATAGCGGGAATAACAGGATATAGCGGAAATAGTGGGGCTTAAAGCGAAAAGGCTATATTTGGGGCTATATGGAAAAATCGTAGCGGTTGAAATCCGCTATGAGGTATAGCAGGGTTATAGCGAGGTAATAGCGGGCATTAATTGCATAGATATAAACACACATACACACACATATATATACATACAGATATGTAGAATAAGAACATTCACACATATACACATACATACGTATGTATATACATGAAAATGCACATTTGCACGTCCATACCATGTAAACAAGACAACCGGGCAAGACTTCAAGATAGTTCACATAAACAAGCTCAAGCAAAAAACAAGTGTAAATGTAGTAAACAAGTGCAGTGCCAGTGCAAATGCTGTTCAACATGCATCAAAACATCACATATTTACCAGCAAATTATTTATTCGATCAGAAATCAACAAACATTCACACATATACATATGTATGTATGTATGTATATACATGGAAGTTCAAAACATCCACTATTTTAGATATGAAATCATCAAAGCAGCAACCCAGTATAAGTTTTGACCATCACAACACATATATCTCAAAACATATCTACATATATACACATATATCCCAAGCCAGAAGTCTTAAAAGACATATATCTTAAAACACATGAACTTAAGTGGAACTCAGACATGGTATACACATATATACACAAAGAAATGTACATATATGCACATAAACTCAAGTGGAACTCAGCATTGCCTTGAACTCCATGTATCAAAGCAAGGTCGTGAACCAAACGAAAGCATCGGGCAAAAAAATTTCAAAGTAGAGAATACCAGAAAATGTCGCAAAATAATATCATAGCAAGCTCATGTGCAGAAATCAAAAAATCAAAAAGGGGTAAAAACAATATCAAAGCAACCAAACCAACAAGTACACTGGTATTCATGAAATACTTTGAAATTCAAATCTCAATATATATACAAAAATATAGGAAATTAATTCTTATATAAAGAACCCAATTCATCATTGGCAGGATAATCGAAGTCAAGAACAATATAAAACGGAAGGGGCAAAAACAATACCAATATCAATCGAAGAACACTCGGCAAGGAGCTACAACCATCAATAGCCAGTAAATCAAAGCACACAATCAACAAGGAATGAAAGGAGCAAGTCGATTCGAAAGAATTTCAAAACGGTTGAAACCCTAATTCCAGAAATGCACGATTTTTCGATATGAAGTGAATGAAAGAAATGAATAAAAAATAGAATAGAATAGAAAGAAAGGGGAAGCAATAATATACATAGGGGAAACAAAAATAAAAGGTGGCCACGAAATAATTAAGAGGGAAAAGATTGAGCCAAAACTAAAAATCTTGGTAACTTAAATTATACCAAAGATAAAATGTTGTCTGAATAACAAGCATGTTCATAGAGATTCCATAGGCTATTCAGACAATAAATGAAAGATTTCATTGGCTTTACAACTAATATATGGTTTTTTCATGTGTTGGGCAAAAAAAGGGGATAACATAAAAACTACCTTATGTAGTGTGATTACTGTTATTTGATTCACCTTGTGGCATAGTAGTTGTTGGTTTAAGTTTGATGAACATGCTTAAAATCCTCAAATATTAATTAGAACTATGTGATGAGCTTCGTCCTTGAATGCTTGAATGGTCAAACATGACTTGCATATGAAATGGACTGCATATTCAGACGTATATAACAATCGAATTGTGGAACGAACTTGAACAATCTTTTGCATATTTATATTTGTTGCCTATGCCTTAGAATTTTTTTTTAAATCATCCACATCTGAATGCACAATTTGAACTTTAATATGCTAATAAATGATCCTGATGCTTAGATTGAATCCTTAGCCAGTGATATAGAGAATCAGTTGAGATGGTCAGCAATGATAGTCACTCTGATCGAATCTCGGAGTCTCTTCATGGTGATAGTCTTTAATTCTGAACAATTTTTTACTATATTGCATGACACTGCACCACTCTGCACTATAACAAAATCTACATAGGGGAAATGATTTATTTTTTCTAATGATGATTATCTATTGAGTTTAGTAGTTATGGGTTCCAAATGCTTGAAGTATCTAGCTGTCATGCCTTTCAGACGGCCTTCTCAGCTCAATAATATAAGTGCCAAATCAAGCTCCGCAGCTGCTTTTGATAGACTCTCCCCTAGACATTAAGCTGGACAATCGAAAAGTTCTTGTCCATTACTCGACCTTTTCTCTGTCCTTCCTGCCCTTCAAGCAGAAGTGATAGACCCTGCTCCCAACACTCTAGAAGATGTGATATTTTTGGAAGATGAGAAGATTCCGTGGCTTCGAAAATTAATGAAGCCTCCCTATATAGAATTTATGCCAGATATGCGATTTTGTTTGATGGCGTGGGAGTCTCGACTAGGAATGATAGAGCTCATATGCCCCTTGAGGGGTTCACTACATGGAACAAGTTCATATGTTGGGTAGCGTGCGTCACACCCTTCAATTCATTTATCCGAGAGATGCTGTATAATATGAGGTTAGCACCGACACACTGCACATAAACGGCAATTCCTTGCTTAAATATACCTACATGGCATTTATGGAATTTTTATTTCGTCCACCAACTCCTAAAGGCATTTGATTTCTCTTTACCTTTAAGAAACGAAAGGGAAGCCTTTCATTCACATTTCTCGAGTCAGCGAAGAAGTGCTAGTTCTTGACTAGATTTGGAATAAGTTGAGTGCTTTCAAAGGCGAGTGGTTCTATATTTGCTACTCGTTGGCTTTTCCAAACGATGGTTAGAAGGACATTAGTATTATTCCTTGCTTAATTTCTTAAGTGCTTGTACTTAGGTCGTATCCTGAATTAAGCAACTTTTTGGTTTATGTAGGTTTTTATCTATGGCCCGATGGGAAACAATTCAAGGATGCTATCTTAGCGCTCAAAAGGGTTCCATCAAAAGATAGAGACATTGAGAATCTCCTTACCGATGAACGCCTCATTACCCACTACTTGATGGAAGAGGCTCATAGCATAGGGCTACCCGTCACTGCTAGAGTTATAGTGACTGAGCAGCGGGATGCAGATGATGAAGAAGGTCATCAAGCTGATCCTATCTTGCCCACAGTTAAGAGGGCTCAGGAAGCTACCGATAAAGATGCAGCAGGAGATGAGGGTGATGACCTTAGTGGCAATGACGCGGGTTCTAGTTTTAGGGCTACAGTCGGACTCTTGCAAACATCAAAGCTCCTGGCTCTTGAAAAAGAATAAAGAAAGAAGCTCGTTTGTAGGTTCCGAAGAGCCGCCTCTTCAAATAACCTAAACTATCCCTCACCCTTCAGGTTATTTTGGATCAATCCGCTTCTCAACCTTCAGAACATTTATATGAAACATTTGAGGCATTACCTAATCTTCTGATATTGGATGATGTTTATGCCTTTCATTTTACTAACATGAGAGTCGATGGATCAGAATCTCCTTCTAGAGCTGGGGTTTGAATCTCTTCTACTACTAGTAGAGATGTTACTCCTACCTGTAAAGCTTCAATAACTATCTATTGGGGAGACATAAGGATGCGCACTTTATAATATTGCACTGCACTTATCTCTTGTCCTTCAGTACTTAGAGCTAGATAATTCTTTGTTTTTCTTTGCAGAAACAATGGTGTGGAAGAAGCACATGTTTCAGTCTCTATAGAAAAAATCATGCCAAAATCTCTGTTCTCCTTCGAGCCTATATCGCCAAGGTAGTGGTCATGAATACAACCATAGCTATCGCTCCAGCCAGGATTGGGATTACTAGAATGGAGGTGACAGAGATAGGTCTTCCCATGATAAACATCAATCCAAATCTTGATCTCCTCCTTCTAAAAATTCTGAAAGGCAACAAGATCGCCACGACGATGTTCCTCCTATTGACACCTCTTATTATCTCCCTCCCACTTCAGTTTCTTCAGAGTCTGTTTTTTCATCTCATCCTCAACAGCCCAGCGATCGTGGGCATCATAGTGAGCTTGATGTTCACCAACAAAGGCTGGGAAAAGAAAGCACTAACGCATAAATTATCATCAAAGATCAACATGTCGATGCTGCCGCTCGTATGGCCCAGCTTAAGTCAAATTTTCCAAATGTATGTTTCAATGGAATTCTCTTTGTACCTAATCTTAAGAAAGTTCCTAAAAAAGTCCAACAAATGACTATGGATTGTGTGATAATATCCATAAGCAGTATAATGAGTGGATGAGAGCGGCAGAAAGGATTTCTAAAGTATCTTGGGCGAGAGCGGCAGAGATTAAATTGAAATGCCAAGAGTCCCAAGATAGACGGATCATCAAAATTCTAACTTACGAGTTATAATCTTCAAGGAGCTTATAAGAAGAAGCCGAGCAAAAAGCAGAAGCGACCATCAAGGAACTTAAGGATAAGAAAGGCAGACAATTGACCAAAGTTGAAGTGCTTCATCGTCGGGACCATAAACTGGTGTTAGAAAGGGATGCAGCCAAAAGAAGCACAGCTAAATATAAAACTAATTTCGATCGTGAATCCAAAGATAGAGAGGATGCATTGAAAATCAGTTGGGATGCCTGTGATGAATTGATTAGCATTAGGGTTGAAAGAGACGTGGCTGTTGAAAATGCTAAAGACATTGATGCCCTCATTAAACAAGAAGTGGAGGCCACGAAAGAAAAGGCCAGGAAGGAGGTTATGGAAGAACTAGATCCACCGTTAATTCTTTACAATGCCAACATCCTTATGCATAGAAACTTGGAGTGGCTCCGGGGTGACTACCCTTACCATTTTGTACTTGCTTGGGAGCATCTTGCTTAGGAGGAGAGAAGGGCTCTTAGCACCCAAAAAAATCAATACGATGAGGTTGAAAGGCAAAATTCTATTGGGTGACAAACACAAGGTTCTACATGAAACCCAGCTTACTCCAAAAAGAGCATGCCATAACCCCTCAACATGAAGCTGGTGAAGCTTCTAGGTCCATGTCACACAATATCGCAGATGAGAAGAATCTGGTGACCCAAGAAATTCCTAGCACCACGATGGATTCTTCTATCAAGCCTGCTTACATTCGTAGAAGTCGCAAATTGCTACATCTAGTAGGCTCTCTCTGATCATGGAAGGAGTTTCCAGTGGCACTCCGGCTCACGTGGGGGACCAATCAGGAGAAGGTATTTCATTAAACTCACATGTCCTTAAGAAAGCTGGAGTGTCCCCGATCGATATATCTAATCTCTTTAATTATGTTAACCTAGCTTTAGATATGGTGGCTGTAGTTCTACCTCTTCCTCAAGAATCTCTACTATGACCTCAAGTGCCTACGACGTAGTCCATTACTATAATGGCTTTGGCAGTAACCCAAGATGTCTCAAAAGAGGAAGCTTTTGAGATCGACGAGCACTTGATGGACGCTTTGTCGAAGTAAGAAAGTGGTCGACATCAAGAGATTCATGTTGACGATGATGTTGTGATTATTGGAGTTTCCCAATCCTTGTCAGACCCTTCTATGCAACACAGACACGCGAGGTGGACATGGCCCTTGAGATGAAAGTCAAGCAAGAGAAAATGGAGATCGTTCCCTCTTCCATATCCATCGTTTTGCTTGGAGAAACTGTGGATGCTTCCGCTCCTCAACCAGAACCTACTCAAGATGCACCTAATGGGTCAACTTAGAATACTTCAATGAAAGGCTAAGGAAGTGAGAAGAGAGGAGAGAAGAGTAGTGGGGAAAGTTCAAGTGAAATCTCCTGCAATTCCAAGAAGAAGAGAGTCAAGGAGGAAGTAATTTTTTGTATACACTCATGCTCCCAAGCCTTTTGGGTTTTATTTGCCGAATTTGTATGGGATCGGCCGCTGTTTTTTTATTCTTTGCTGTGAATACATATATTTGACTTTCCAAGCTTATGCAAATAAAGTTCTTTTACTTTTGTCAAACTTTTATGTGAATTTGCTTAAGTAGATAAACTGTTACATTTTCCATTCAATGTGCTTGCAATTCGTTGCTTATTGATTCAAATGATAATCCTTTAACTTTATCCCAAAGCCTCTATATGGCTGTGGCCTCAAGTCATACTAGACACTAGGTTCAAGCCCTAGTGTTACATTATCAGATTCAACGCTTTAAGTGATAATACTCTTTCCCCCAATTCTCGGTTAAAGTAGTTATAATTGAATTCCATCTTTAGCAAATTTATACTCCTCCTATCTATTTCAGGTTAGAGTTAATGGAATATTGAGTGGTCAAATCACACTCATCTATTTGTTTATATTCATATCCACACTCTGGGGATAAGAGTTCATTGGCGGGTAGTTGGATCGCACCTAATTTGTGTTTATACTCTGCTCTACGCTCTAGAGTCTTAGAGTTATTTCAAAAAATAGTCGAACCGTATTTTTCTTGATTGATTGACTTGCCCTCAAGCATAGGGTTTAACTTAGAGAGTGATCGATCGTGTTACGATCGTTTTTTGTGTCACATCCGTCCCATTGCTTAGTGGGATTAATTTGACAATCGGATGGTCAAGTCACATCCATTTCTTATTAGGAGCTACGTCCATCGAGTTGTGAGTGATAATCATCAGATGAACGGTCGGACCATGTTCATTTTGTTTGGTCAATGGGAACATGCTTGAATATATTAGTATTAGTTAGTCGGTATCCTAACTAATATGTAATGCAACAACAATCATAGATAAGAAGGACATTTCGAATTTTTTTCCAAATGAAAAGAAACAGACATAATTTGTCTTATTACATATCTGGAAAATTAAATACAAAAGAAAATCCGGAAATAAAATACAACCGAATTAAAAAGAATAAACTAAGTGAAATAGCGTCGTAGATGCACGCTATTCCACACCCTTGGGAGTGTGATGCCATCAACAGTCGCTAGTTTGAAAGTTTCTTCTTCATGCCTCTGTTCAATGATGTATGGTCCCTTCTAAGTAGGATTCATGTGTGACGGGATGGGTAAAACTCATTCCAAGATGAGGTCGTCGATTTCAAAGGTACTAGTTGGACTTTACTGTTGTAGTATCGGACGACTCGATATCGATGTGCAGCTTCCCTCAAATTAGCTTCTTTGCTCTTCTTATCTACCAAGTCTATAGATTTTAAGAGGAAATCTCTATTCGTTCTGGGATCGTAGTAGGACACTCGATGAGAAGGGACTTCAAGTTCAACAGGAATAACGGCTTTGGAGCCATAAACAAAGGCGAATGGAGTATGGCCAGTCGCAGACTTGTGGGTGATTCTGTATGTTCATAATGATGTTAGGAGTTCATCCACCTACTTGCCCTTAGAGTTTTCCAAACATTTTTTTAGAATAGAATTTATGATTTTGTTTACTTCTTTAACTTGTTCATTTTCTTGAGGGTGAGCAACTGCCACAAATCTATTTACAATATGATGATGGCGGCAGAAGTTTTTGAATTCAGCACCGTCAATTAGGTTCCATTATCAGTGACAATGTTTCATGGAAGACCAATATGATAGATGATGTTCATGACAATGAGTTGATTACTTTTTTCTTCGTGATCATCATTAAAGGTTCTGCTTCGGCCCATTGGGTGAAGTAATCAACTGCTATGATGGCGTACTTCGCACCAACATTAGAGACTAATAAGGAACTGATAGTGCCTATGCCTCATGTGGAAAACGACCATGGATAGGCCATTTGTGTAATTTATTTTGCCGGTGATCTCTGAACTTTTGCATACATCTGGCTTTTTTTGCATCATTGAGCGTAATCAGCAGCATCTCGGTTGACAGTTGGCTAGTAATACCCAAAATGGAGTATATTCTTTGCTAAGGTTTGCCCTCCCAGTGTGATCGCCACATTCCCCTTCATGAACTTCACTTAGGACTTTTTTTATTTCATCATGAACAATAAGCAGGATCAGGGGAACGGAAAAACCCTTTCTATACATGACATCTTCCTGAATGATATATCGTGAAGCTTTTTGGAGATTTTTCGTCTTTCATTCCACCATTCAGGAAGGACTCCCTGTAGCATATAACCTTTAATCAAAGTCATCCATGACTCATTCTCAGGCTCCTTCTCTTGTACCTAGTCTATTTCCATCTAGTTTATGCTCAAAGCGTCTAGTATTACGAATGAAATCAAGCTTATTTATTGTGCATCCCAGGTGCTAGCAAACTTTGCCAATGATTCAGCCTCTTTGTTTTGATCTCGGGGAATGTTCGTGATGTCATAATACTCAAAATCAGTCAGTAGCTCTTGAACTCAGATAAGATATGGAGCTAGTCATTGTCCTTTAGCCTGGTAATCTCCTTTGACTTGGTATACTACCAACTGGAAATTAAAAAAAATTTAAAGAGATTTTATTCTCCGTTCTCTGACAAGTTTGAGTCTAACAATCAGAGCTTCATACTTAGCTTCATTTTTCATTGCAAGGAAGTCAAGCTTCAAAGCTTGGAAAATTGATCGATCTTCTAGAGTTACTAGCACGACTCCAGCACCAAAACAACGATAATTGGATGCTCCATCCATATACATATTCCTTGAATGGTAGGCGCTCCACTGCTCTCTGGATGATCATCTTGCATAGTGAATTTTGCTATAAAGTCCCCCAATGGCCGTCTCTAGATGGCTCTCCGAGGGAGATAAGTAATGTATAATTGGCTCGGTTTGATGTTTCCACTTCAGTAACCTTCCAAACGTCCCAGGTCGCTGTTAAGACCTATCATAACACCTGATCGGTGTAAATGTTGGTGGATGAGCCTTAAAATATGGGAAAATATTTCATGAAGCAATCAACAACCAGTACTCCAATTTCTCTATCTTTGGATAGTCCTTTTAGCTCATGTTGATCGTTTGCTAACATAATAGGTCGGCCTCTAGATCCGATCTCCTCATGGAGCAATACCGCGCTTATAGCATGTACTGACACGGCCTGGTAGATATACAAGTCCTCGTGATCCATCAGTTTTGACAAGATAGGAGGTCTCTCCAAGTGGTTTACCAAAGCTTGTAATGCATCTTCAACTCCTGTATCCATTCAAAGTTCATCTTCCCTCTTCTTATCAGGTCAAAGAAAGGAATACATTTATCAGTGGCTGCGGAAATAAATTGGCTCAAGGTGGCAACCTTCCCATTTAGGCTCAGTACTTGTTTAATAGTTTTTGGCACCTAGATGTTTCAAATTGCTTGAATCTTTCCAGGATTAGCTTTGATTCCACGAGCAATGACAATGAAAACCAAGAATTTTCCTGATGCAACGCCAAAGGAACATATTAGAGGATTGATCTTCATTTTGTAATATTGAACGATATTGAACATTTCTGCTAAGTCTCTAATATGGTCACTTGATCGTCATGACTTCATGAGCATATCATCTACATATACCTCCATCATCTTTCCAATCTGATCTTTAAACATTCAGTTGACCAGGCGCTGATAAGTTTCTCCAACAACCACATAGCAACATAATCCAACATCGAAAATAAAGCTAGTGTGCTCCTAGTTAGGAACATACATCAAGATTTGAGTATATCCAAAGTACGCATCCATGAAAGATAAGAACTTGTGTCTTGCGGTTGAGTCCACCACCTGGTTGATCCTTGGAAGAGGAAAACTGTCTTTTGGATATGCCTTGTTTAAGTCTAAATAATCAACGCATGTTTTCCACTTTACATTTGCCTTTTTCAAAAGTACAGGATTGGATACCCATTTAGGGTCGTGGATAAACCCATTGCTTCTGAGTCTATCTACCTCCTTTAAAGGGCGACGGATCTCTCTGAATCCTATGCCTCAGGTCAATATTTAATGCATGGCTTACAATGGCAGGAGAGATCCTACACATGTCAGAGTGGGTCCAAGCAAACACATCGAGATTTGCTTGGAAAAAACCATCAAGTTCCTTCATCATCGAGGTGTCGAGCTATCATCCGATCTTTAGGATCCGCGACAGGTCATCATGGTTGACCGTGATGTCAATCGTCAGCTTACTTGGTGCAGTCTTGGTTTCTTTGGGGTCCTCCTTATCATCCCTTGGATTTATGTCTTTATAGAACCAATTGTGGCGTTTGAGCTAAGGCTCGGGTGCTGGTTGTCAATCTTCGATGGCTTGGATGTGGAGAGACTTGTCTACACCCTCACCTTTCTCCTTTCGCTGGCGTCCCTTAACTCAACCACAAAGCAGGCACGTCCGGTTGCCTAATCTTCATGCACAGCTCCCACGCCATTGTCACTTGGGAATTTTAAGGTAAGAAACCAAAAGGCGATGGCTGCCCGAAATTCTACAAGGACCGGTCGATCCAGAAAAACATTATATAGAGAGTCCACATCCAACACTACAAATGGCAATATCCGCTCGTGCGGTCGCCTTCTCCCAACTTCACGAGAAATTCAACATAACTGATGGCTTCGATCGCAGCACCATTAAAGCCATGGATGCGGGCTTTAGATGGTTTCAAGTCCATGGCTTCCATCCTCATCTGATCATAAGCCTTTATGAAAATTATATTCATGGAACTACCATAGTCAATCAAGATCTTCCTCACTGAGGCGGCGCCGATCATGGTCGAAATGACCATTGGGTCAATCGTCGGTGCCTTCAACATATTTGTATCTCTATTTTCGAATACAGTGTATCTACCATCGTACATTGATGTATGATCAGAGCCCAATCTTCTATATTTTAACAACACTCAAAATTCATTTGCTTGATCGCGCTAGCATAGCGTTCCATCTCAGCCAGCTCTTATTAACTAGATATGGTCCTCCAACAATTGTATTGATACTAAACTGCCATTAGTCCGTGTAGGCTCCATAGCCCTATGCGGTGCATGTCCTCGGTCGGGGTCAGATGTCCCATGCCTGCCATCCTGCGGGGCTTTAACAAACTGCTATAGTTTTTTTTTCCCGAATCAGTTTCTCGATAACATCCTGAAGATGTCTACATTCGTTCATGTTGTGACCAAGCATTCGTGGAACTGGCAATATTTTCAATTCTGCTTTTGTTTCTCCGTCGATTCTTTCGGAGGTAGCTTTCTATACTGCATGGTATCGCATGTAGAAAAATAGACATTCTCTAGGGATGTACTTAGTGGTATATAGATATCATACAATGGAATCCTTGACGTTCCACTTCCAGAATCCCTTTTTCGTTTACGGTTCCTATCACCACCTTTCTTTTGTTGATTCAGTTTATTTGGGACATTTACTTGAACTTTTCTGGAACTCTCCCAAGACTGTTTCACCGCAATGTTACTCTACACTCCCTCTCCACTGGGTCCCACATCATTATTCTTCCTAGAGCATCTAGCTGTAGGAAATGAAAATTACGGATTTTAAGGCAGAACTAACACTAAATGGGGATGAATAGGTTTAATTATTTATGAATGTTTTTGAAATCTTTTTAAATTAAATCCAAACAAATGCAATTCATAAACACAGAGACAACCACTGAACCAGACACAAATGCAAATAGTAAATAAAAGTAGTAATGGAAAGAACACACTGGAATTTTATACTGGTTTGAAGTTACCCTACATCCAGTCCCACACAATTTCTTGTGCAGATTTCTTTTCAAATATAATGTCGATAATACAACCTTAATTTTAAGGCCACAAGATACACCCTCTTGTCCCCAAGTCCAGGGCAAACTCTCTTGATTTAACCAGGCTATGAGATCACCTAATTGATTTACAAGCCATAATCATACCGTTTTCAATCACACTTTAATAGAGAGAGACTCAATACACTTTGATCTTTCGATCTTTGATTTCAAATGTTCCTATAACTCTAAATAGCACTAAGATCTTTGAGAGAGAGTGGCAGAGAATCAAACTAGAGACGATCAAGTTTTATTCACTTAGGATTTTGGCAGAGTAATGTTAAGAATGTTTGAAAATAAGAATAGAAGAGAAAAGGGGAGAGAAAATAAAGAAATCTTAAGCGAAAATTCGTTGAAAACTACTGGTATACATATGAGATAATGGTCATGTCCATTCGCGAAAGGTTATGACGAACAGACACTTATTTTGAAAAGTTGAATTTTAAAATCTACGGCTACCATGTCGACATGGGGGGTATAAGCATATTGATATCCCCTAGTATTTTTTGAAAATTGATTTTTGTTTTAAAAGAGATTTTCTTTCTAAAGTTTGTCAAAACAATCTTAGAACTTTGCAAACTATTTTGAATATACTTTATCATTATAAAAACCTTTGGAAAGTAATCCTATGAAATATAAAAGTAATAAAAACTGAATATATAAATATTTTGAGATTAAAGCTA
This sequence comes from Allium cepa, assembly GCA_030765085.1. NCBI lineage: Eukaryota > Viridiplantae > Streptophyta > Magnoliopsida > Asparagales > Amaryllidaceae > Allium > Allium cepa. The sequence continues at coordinate 952,801,414 of CM060932.1, forward strand.
AAACATTATGACCAGGAGATAGTTTAAAAACAAGAAATGATTTCGAAACTAATACGATTAAAAATAGTTTTTGAATTAAGGCTAGAATACTTAAACCGAGAGAGAAATGTCTTTTTTAAAAGGATAGTTTTGAAAAAATCTAAAATTAAGTCATTTTGAAAATTCCGTGGATTCCATTCCACTAGAGAAGGTCATGGGTTCCATCTGTAACACCCCAGATTTTTTAATATTTTTAAACATTTGACTTTATTTCATTTTGAAATTATTTTAAATTTATTTTTTACTTCAGTATTTCATTTTTAAATATTTTTAAAGTGATATTATAATTTTTCCAAAGCTTATTGTATTTATTTACAATTTTTAAAACCTAGTTTCTATTTTTAAGCTATTTTCTTAATTAATTTATATTTATCTAAAATTTACTTATTTATTTTCTTTCATACTTTATTTTGTATTGTATTGTTTTATTTATTTACATTTTTCATGTGTTTAAAAATGTAAAAATAAAATGGGAAATACTAAGAGTTTTCAACCTTTCACATGCCTTAAACTTTTCATCTTCTCTTTACCTTTTCATTTTCAAATCAACACTTGCATTGATGAGGATGACTACTTTCTTTCTTCAGCCGCATATCATTTTCATTTCTCATGCAAAATATTTTACTTATCATCTCAAAACTCTCGGCCACCATTTCTGAAATTTCTTGGTATGTTTTTTACTTTTTATTTCTTACTCTTTTCTTCTTTGTTGTATTTTCTTTGCCATGCTTTCACTATATTGTTCGGCCTCAAGCTCCTCCTTCACCACCACCTCACTCGGCTACAACCATCACCTATCACCTCTGACTTGTCAGGCCGTGGCCACCCTTGGTTGAAAGCTCTACACAAAAATAGCAAAACACTCCTTATACATGCATAGCCAAACTCCTAGTGCCTTCACCACCCCTCTCGGCCACCACTTGCACCACCTACACCAGCCTATACCTGACCCTAAACCACTGCCACACCATCCCCTAACCTCCACTAGTCATGGCCGAGTCACATATAGCCATGGTCGAGCTTGTGATGTACACAAATTGCCTTTGTTGCCTTGGCTTGTGTTGTTCATGCATAAGCAACATCCACTCCTTCATACCCTAGCTAGGCCGACCATATTGGACCCATACTTTCCCAAATACACCACCATGGCCGTGCCTTATCACCATATGTCCGAGTATAGTATTTGTGAAATCATTGGCATGTTGATTGATTCTTTGTTGTGCATAATTTCTAGCTCGTTTAATGTTATATTTTGTGACGACCGCCCATGACTCCCGCACCAAAACAAGAGAATAGTGCGCTGAAAGGTGTGCCAGGCAGCCATGGATGATAGTCAGGGTAAAATAAAATCGAAGAATCTCTATCGTAACTCACAGCGCATGGATAAAATACAATAGAGAAATATATAGTGAAGTCTCATAACAGGAAATCATCATATAAGCATCACAGAAGTTTTATACAATCATCTCAACAAATCCATACATCAAGACCTCACTACAAGCACTCATCAAATACAGCAGCGGATACCCAGTACATATAAGAAAATAATATGCATAGCCTCCTGCTCGTCTTCGTCATCATCAGCGGAAAACTCAAAGCACAGCACCTGCCACCTGCTACCTAGTCTGCCCATCCCAAACATGGATGAACAGCCCAAGGTAATAAGAGGAGACATAAAACCTTGAGTCAGACAAAGTCTTAGTGAGCAGTAAATTAACAATCAAGCATACCAAAAGAGCATAAGGAAATAAAAGGAATAGGAACCAAACCATCCCACTCCACCTCTTTCTACAGTGATAGCCCCCAGACACACACTAAGGAGAAGCAAGCATAACATAGCAGATAAGTAAGGTAAAGCAATAATCACTCGAGTCAAGGACGATGTTTTCCAAATACAAACCCCCAAGGCCTAAACCAAGATCAGATAAGCACCCAGAAAACACCGCTCTTGAAGCCGAATGATGATACAACCAAACATCCAAACATCCATGACTCTGGCTATCACTGTTATCCTTGCTTCGAAATCACCGTTAATTGAATGACCGACTCCTTCCTGAGCCATCTGTCAAGGGCTAATGGTAACCCCGGTTCTAGACAAAACTCCGCACACTGCCTTGTGCCTAGGACTTATCTTCTTGGCCCAGAGTACTCGACTACCTTCCTGTAGTCTTTTAGGCGTCCCTATGTACCCTTGCTTTAAGTTTGCTAGAACCTTCAACAACGATAAAGTCCAAGCCTCCTAGTCATCCTCCTCGACGACTATTTTCAACCTAGCCCAAGCTACCTCTTGAGCAGCTCCATTATCAACCAACTTGAACTACCCTTCAAGTTATCAACATGCTTGGAATGATCCCTGCCTGGATTAAGCCAAGACTCACATCATACTTGAACTACCCTTCAAGATATCAACATGCCTCGCTTCATCACATCAAAGCAAGATCTCAACTCAACAACATGGTTTGCCTCATCGCATCATGGCAAAGTTCCATCTCAACATCATACATATGAGCTTCAACATCCGCTACATATGCCTTAAGCAGCTTTCACCATTCAAGAGCCTTCTTCCGTAGCTTTTGAATCATCTTCAATCACCTTGTTCCAAATCAACTACAAGCTAACTTGGAGCAATCAAATCTAACATACATTCAAACATTCAAGCATTCAAACAAGATATATTAAGCAATAACAATTATAATGGCAATTTCGTAATTAAGTGTGCAAAAGTCCAACATATGTGAAATCATGGTTTTTAGCATAGATCTATCAAATCTAAACATGGGTTTTTATCTCTAATACTTGATAAATAACTTCTAAAGGTAAACATCTTCAAACATGATGGATCTACATGCAGACTTAAGGAAAATGCGAGAAAACGCTAACTTTAACACATAAAAATATCACCAATCCCATATACTCCTTTGGATCCGCGTGAGAGATAACTACCACTCACCAAATCACTCAAACACCTCTAAAACAATCAACTACAGATCTGGACAGCGGAGATCAAGGCTCGATCCGGCAATATCTCGCTTCAATCGATGAAATCTAGCTTGAACGGATGAAGATCTTCAACTTTGGCACTTCAATCTTCAATCTCGATCTTCGATCTTGGATGGATGTTAGCACTTGATTGGAATGGAGAAAAGGAGATGAAGAAATGTTGTAGTCGAGCTCTCAAAATGGCAGCACTTCGTCGCTTCAAAAACCGGTGCCAAAAAGTGAGCCGAACACCTCTATTTATAGGCTGGAAACCCCCTTAGCTCGGCCATCTTCTTAACTCGGAGCTCGCTATTAGGTCGTCCCCGACCTATCACCTGCCGACTCACGACCTAAGCAATCACCACAAACTACCGACCTAAAGACACGGCCGACCCAAGACTCATGCGACCTAACCGCTAAGTCGCCAACTTCTCCCTGCCGACCTAACCATAACACGGCCACACAACCCAACTTAGGTCGCTGCCGACCTAATCCCTAGCCGACTCAACAACACTAGGCAATACTGGGTACCTTGCCGACCTAACCTCCTACCGACCCAATGCCTCAACACATACTGCCGACCTATCACTAACCCAGATGCCGACCCAACTCTACGCCGACCCAAAGCCCTACACAACTGCTCCGAGACAACGACCTAACAAACACGGTCTACCGACCCAAACCCTACCGAGCTAACAACTACCTTACGACCTAACTCCAGACCGACTTAACTACAAGTGCCGACTTAAGCCTAAGCCTTACCCTCCTACGACTTAAAGCATATCCCGTCCACGACTTAACTACCAAGCCATGACTCGTCTACGACCTAAGACTCTAGGCCAAAATCCCACCGACCTAACTCTATACGACCCAAGCCGTAACTCGTGGACAACCCTAAGCCCCTAAGTCGGTCACTCCCCTAGGTCGGTCCAATCCACTAACCCTCCTAACTCGGCAACGTGTTAACTCGAGTAACTCTTAAGTCGGTCGCTTCCTTATCTCGGTGCAAACCCTATAAGCCGATCACTACTAGGTCGGACCAACCCAACAAGCCGCTAACTCCTAAGTCGGCTACTACCTTGAGTCGGCAACTTCCTAAGTCGGCAACATCTATGAGTCGCTCACTACTTGAGTCGGTCCCTATGAGTCGTAACCCCTACACGACCTAACCTATGAGTCGGTCACGACTCATCACTTACACTCGGGTTAACTTCTAAACGACTCAAGCTAGAGGCAACACAAACAACACTAACGACCTGCAAATTCTACGATCTATCGACACGTAAAATACGGGTCGTTACATTCTCTCCCCCTTAGGAATTTCGCCCCCGAAATTCCAAGCAAACAACAGCAATCAAGGATATTCCGCATGCCTACCACCCATAGCAATCCACAAACCATGCAACCAATTCTAGCCTAGCATGCAGAATTCTAAGACTTAGAACAAGCTACAAATTCATGAGATGTCACGACACTTTAGGGCCATACCTCGAAGAGTCCGGGATGAGCTGCCTTCATCCTCTCTTCCTCCTCCCATGTACAGTCGTTAACATCGTCACTCCATTGTACCTTGAGCAACGTAATCGTCTTCCTCCTAAGCTGTTTCGTATCGGTTTCAACAATACGAAGCGGCTTACGAGGTCTCGTAACCACTGGATCAACCTCTAAGTCTTCACAGCTATCAGCAGAAACCACCGTACTTGGGTCGTGCACATACTTCCGTAGATAAGATACATGAAAAACATTGTGCACACCCGCCATCTTTTCCGGTAACTCCAATCTATAAGCGAGCTTTCCAATTCGCTCGATAATCGGGAATGGTCCAACGAATCTCGGAGCCAACTTTCCTTTGTTCCCGAATCTAATAATATTCTTCAATGGAGAAATCTTCACAAAAACCATATCACCTACGTCGAATTCCAAATCCTTTCGACGATTATCAGCATAACTTTTCTGACGATCTTGGGCTGCCTTCATTCGTTGTCGAATGATCTCTATACAATCCGAAGTCTGTCGAATCATCTCTGGCCCAAGTATCGGCTTTTCTCCAGCTTCCAACCAACATGTCGGAGAGTTACACGGTCTTCCATATAATGCTTCATATGGTGCCATACCAATGCTAGACTGATAACTGTTGTTATAAGCAAATTCCACCAAATGAAGGTGATCTTCCCATGATCCTCCGAAGTCCAAAACACAAGCTCTAAGAAGATCTTCCAAAACCCGGTTGACTCTCTCAGTCTGACCATCTGTTTGAGGGTGGTAAGCTGTACTCAAACACAACTCAGTTCCCAAAACTTCCTGGAAGCTCTTCCAAAATCCACTAGTGAACAACGGATCTCGATCGCTCACTATACTCTTCGGAACACCATGGAATCGAACAATCCACTTCACATACAACTCAGCCAACTTCGATGCAGTTCTAGTCGATCGAACAGGAATGAACCTTGCACTCTTGGTCAAACGATCTACTATGACCCAAATCCCTTCATTCCCTGTCCTTGTCCTAGGTAGACCACCAATAAAATCCATTGACACTTGCTCCCACTTCCACGTAGGAACTTCTAATGGCTGAAGTAATCCACTGGGCTTCTTCTGCTCAGCTTTCACCAACTGACAATTCATACACTTGGAAATAAAATTTCCAACATCCTTCTTCATACCTTCCCAGTAGTAAGCTCTTTTCATATCCCGATACATCTTATTTCCACCTGGATGAATTGTCAACTTCGAGTGATGACTTTCCCTCAGAACTTCATCCCTTAATCCATCAATATCAGGAACCACCAATCGTCCTTGCTTTCGAAGCCAACCCTCTCGATCGACTTCGAATCCCTTATCCTTCTCTGGTTCCAATCCAGATTCCAAATCACGGATAATCTTGACAAGCTTATCATCTTTCTTTTGGCTCTCGCCAATTCTTTCCACTAGAGTAGGCCTTATCGATAAGTTTGCCAACATCTCAGGTTCCAACTCGCATCTAGGCCTGAAATCAAATCCAGCCAAATACTCGAGACTCTTCCACTCCGAAAACATGGCTCCCAAACCTGCATGTCTTCGACTTAACGCATCAGCCACTGCGTTTCCTTTTCCCGGAGTATAGGCTATACCAAAATCATAAGATGCTAGAAACTCTAACCACCGTTGCTGTCGAAGATTCAAATCCTTTTGGGAGAACAGATACTTCAACGACTTATGATCTGTAAACAACTCAAATCTAACTCCCAATAGGTAGTGTCTCCACATCTTCAAAGCAAACACTATCGCCGCTAACTCCAAATCATAAGTTGGATAATTCCTTTCATGCGGCTTCAGTTGTCGACTAGCATACGCAACAACTTTATCCTTCTGCATTAGCACCGCTCCCAGTCCAGTGCCACATGCATCGGTGTAAACCACCATCTCATCATTCCCACTTGGAATAGTCAATACAGGAGCACTCGTCAGTCGCTCTTTCAGGATTACGAAAGCTTGCTCACACTTGTCATCCCATCTGAACACTTGGTTCTTCTTCGTCAATCCTGTCAATGGTGCAGCTATCTTGGAAAAGTCCTTGATAAACCGACGATAATATCCTGCTAATCCAAGAAAACTTCTCACATCAGATGCATTCTTAGGTTTAATCCAATCCTGGATCGCTGCTACCTTAGCGGGATCAACCGCTATTCCATTTCCAGAAATAACATGACCTAAGAACCTCACTTCATTCTTCCAGAAGTGACACTTCGAAAACTTAGCCTTCAGCTGATGTTTCCGTAAGATTCCTAAAACAATCCTCAAGTGCGTCTTGTGCTCTTCCTCAGTTCTGGAATAAACCAAAATATCATCCACGAACACAAGCACGAACTTATTCAACTGATCTCTGAACACTCTATTCATAAGATCCACAAAATATGCTGGCGCGTTAGTCAACCCAAACGGCATTACCAGCCACTCATAAAACCCGGATGGTGTCCTGAAAGCAGTCTTCGGCACACTATCCTTCGCCACTCTCAACTGGTGGAATCCCGTTGCCAAATCCATCTGAGAAAACACCTTAGCCTCGTGAAGCTGATCAAACAAGTCATCTATTCTCGGCAATGGATACTTGTTCTTCCTAGTCACCTTATTCAGCTCACGATAATCAACACACAACCTCAACGATCCATCCGTTTTGGTTGCGAACACAACGGGCGCACCCCATTCGGACACACTTCTCCGAATGAATCCTTTCCGCAAAAGGTCATCAACTTGCACCTTCAGCTCTTGCTGCTCCCTCGGTGCCATCCGCCTAAGAGGCATCACAACAGGTCTGGCTCCCTCAACTAGATCGATACGAAACTCGATCTCCCTATGCGGCGGCAACCCTTTGACTTCCTCAAAGACATTCTCAAACTCATTCACAATAGGCACCGATGACAGTCCATCCCGTGGAACAACCAGCGAATACATGAAGCTCATGAAGACGCCTTCTTCATGCTTACATCGTATCACAACCTTTCGCCCATCCACATTCCCGACTGTCACCTCCAGCCTCTCACAATCAATCCTAGCCGCATACTTCCTAAGCCAGTCCATACCCAAAATAATTCCGAACCCCGCAAAGTTCAGAACAAAGCAATCACAAACAAACGAGCAATCATGACTCGAAACAACTAGACCACGGCATATCATACACAAACATGACGAACCCCCAACCGGATTAGTCACAACCAATGGCCTATCAACAATATCCGGTTTCATACCTAACCGGCTTACCAAATCATCACAAACAAAAGAATGCGACGCTCCAGTATCAAACAACACTCTAACTGGAACACCACAAATAGAAAGAGTACCTTGAACCACCACACTCTTCCCCTTCTCCTCAGCAGTCGGAGCTTTTGAAGACGACGGCACAACTCCCAAAGCATAGGCTTGCACAATCTGCCTATCTTTCCTCGGCTCTGGGCAATCCTTCTTGATATGTCCCAGCTTATCACAGTTATAACACTTTCCCGGCACCTTGGGATTCTTACAATCTTTGTAAAGATGGCCCTTCTGTTGGCAGTTATAACAAGTCACTTCGCCTTTCGGCTTCTTCTGGCCATCCTTACCCTTCTGATGCTGCTGCTTCCTCCTCTTATTGCCATTCTGGTGTGGTTTAGATCCTTCCCTGGTTACAGCAACAACAGAACTTTCCTTAGGAAACAAACTCTCATGCCTAAGGGCTTTCTCCACAAGCTTCTCAAATGGATCGTCCAAATGATCCACTAACTGCCTCCCAAGATAAGCATCCAGACCAGTCACAAACTTCTCATTCTTCTGATAGGGAGAATCAATGTACGATCTGGCATACTTGGACAAAGCTTCAAACTCAGAAATATACTCAAGAACTGGTCTCCCACCTTGCTTGAGCTCTACAAACCTCTTGAACAAAACAGACTTCTGAGCCGTAGAGATGAACTTGGCTTCAAATCTAACTTGGAATTGCTCCCAAGTAATCTCTTCTTCTGGGGTATCAATGGTGATAGAATTCCACCAATCAGCAGCTCTTCCCTGAAGCTGTCTCGATGCAAGCTTTCTCTTAGTTGCATCCTCAATCCCTAAGTCACCAAAGATCCTTCGACATGCATCAATCCATCTCTGCACCTCAATAGTCGACTCCGTCCCCAAGAAAGCTTTTCCTCCAAGAGAAGTATAATCCTTGCAAAGCTTAGCAAAATCCACCGGTCTTGGAGCTTGAACTTGAACTCCCACATCCACTGATGATCCTGAAGCTGGTATCCTTCTCATGATCGAAGTCATCATCGCTTCGAACATAGTTCCATAATCAACAGCTCCTTCATCAGCACGGCTTTCCCTTGCAGCTGGTCTCCCTCTTCGACTCATCCTTAATATCTGTAATAAGAATGATTAGAACACCTTAAGAAACAACTACATAAGGAGTTCAAATCCTTCTAGGCTACTATATTATATATAGTAATCATCCATCAAAATACAATTACGTCTCTCATACGTAGTTACGTCAGCGAGCGTTGGCTGAAATCGATTAACCAAAGCTCTGATACCAAATGTGACGACCGCCCATGACTCCCGCACCAAAACAAGAGAATAGTGCGCTGAAAGGTGTGCCAGGCAGCCATGGATGATAGTCAGGGTAAAATAAAATCGAAGAATCTCTATCGTAACTCACAGCGCATGGATAAAATACAATAGAGAAATATATAGTGAAGTCTCATAACAGGAAATCATCATATAAGCATCACAGAAGTTTTATACAATCATCTCAACAAATCCATACATCAAGACCTCACTACAAGCACTCATCAAATACAGCAGCGGATACCCAGTACATATAAGAAAATAATATGCATAGCCTCCTGCTCGTCTTCGTCATCATCAGCGGAAAACTCAAAGCACAGCACCTGCCACCTGCTACCTAGTCTGCCCATCCCAAACATGGATGAACAGCCCAAGGTAATAAGAGGAGACATAAAACCTTGAGTCAGACAAAGTCTTAGTGAGCAGTAAATTAACAATCAAGCATACCAAAAGAGCATAAGGAAATAAAAGGAATAGGAACCAAACCATCCCACTCCACCTCTTTCTACAGTGATAGCCCCCAGACACACACTAAGGAGAAGCAAGCATAACATAGCAGATAAGTAAGGTAAAGCAATAATCACTCGAGTCAAGGACGATGTTTTCCAAATACAAACCCCCAAGGCCTAAACCAAGATCAGATAAGCACCCAGAAAACACCGCTCTTGAAGCCGAATGATGATACAACCAAACATCCAAACATCCATGACTCTGGCTATCACTGTTATCCTTGCTTCGAAATCACCGTTAATTGAATGACCGACTCCTTCCTGAGCCATCTGTCAAGGGCTAATGGTAACCCCGGTTCTAGACAAAACTCCGCACACTGCCTTGTGCCTAGGACTTATCTTCTTGGCCCAGAGTACTCGACTACCTTCCTGTAGTCTTTTAGGCGTCCCTATGTACCCTTGCTTTAAGTTTGCTAGAACCTTCAACAACGATAAAGTCCAAGCCTCCTAGTCATCCTCCTCGACGACTATTTTCAACCTAGCCCAAGCTACCTCTTGAGCAGCTCCATTATCAACCAACTTGAACTACCCTTCAAGTTATCAACATGCTTGGAATGATCCCTGCCTGGATTAAGCCAAGACTCACATCATACTTGAACTACCCTTCAAGATATCAACATGCCTCGCTTCATCACATCAAAGCAAGATCTCAACTCAACAACATGGTTTGCCTCATCGCATCATGGCAAAGTTCCATCTCAACATCATACATATGAGCTTCAACATCCGCTACATATGCCTTAAGCAGCTTTCACCATTCAAGAGCCTTCTTCCGTAGCTTTTGAATCATCTTCAATCACCTTGTTCCAAATCAACTACAAGCTAACTTGGAGCAATCAAATCTAACATACATTCAAACATTCAAGCATTCAAACAAGATATATTAAGCAATAACAATTATAATGGCAATTTCGTAATTAAGTGTGCAAAAGTCCAACATATGTGAAATCATGGTTTTTAGCATAGATCTATCAAATCTAAACATGGGTTTTTATCTCTAATACTTGATAAATAACTTCTAAAGGTAAACATCTTCAAACATGATGGATCTACATGCAGACTTAAGGAAAATGCGAGAAAACGCTAACTTTAACACATAAAAATATCACCAATCCCATATACTCCTTTGGATCCGCGTGAGAGATAACTACCACTCACCAAATCACTCAAACACCTCTAAAACAATCAACTACAGATCTGGACAGCGGAGATCAAGGCTCGATCCGGCAATATCTCGCTTCAATCGATGAAATCTAGCTTGAACGGATGAAGATCTTCAACTTTGGCACTTCAATCTTCAATCTCGATCTTCGATCTTGGATGGATGTTAGCACTTGATTGGAATGGAGAAAAGGAGATGAAGAAATGTTGTAGTCGAGCTCTCAAAATGGCAGCACTTCGTCGCTTCAAAAACCGGTGCCAAAAAGTGAGCCGAACACCTCTATTTATAGGCTGGAAACCCCCTTAGCTCGGCCATCTTCTTAACTCGGAGCTCGCTATTAGGTCGTCCCCGACCTATCACCTGCCGACTCACGACCTAAGCAATCACCACAAACTACCGACCTAAAGACACGGCCGACCCAAGACTCATGCGACCTAACCGCTAAGTCGCCAACTTCTCCCTGCCGACCTAACCATAACACGGCCACACAACCCAACTTAGGTCGCTGCCGACCTAATCCCTAGCCGACTCAACAACACTAGGCAATACTGGGTACCTTGCCGACCTAACCTCCTACCGACCCAATGCCTCAACACATACTGCCGACCTATCACTAACCCAGATGCCGACCCAACTCTACGCCGACCCAAAGCCCTACACAACTGCTCCGAGACAACGACCTAACAAACACGGTCTACCGACCCAAACCCTACCGAGCTAACAACTACCTTACGACCTAACTCCAGACCGACTTAACTACAAGTGCCGACTTAAGCCTAAGCCTTACCCTCCTACGACTTAAAGCATATCCCGTCCACGACTTAACTACCAAGCCATGACTCGTCTACGACCTAAGACTCTAGGCCAAAATCCCACCGACCTAACTCTATACGACCCAAGCCGTAACTCGTGGACAACCCTAAGCCCCTAAGTCGGTCACTCCCCTAGGTCGGTCCAATCCACTAACCCTCCTAACTCGGCAACGTGTTAACTCGAGTAACTCTTAAGTCGGTCGCTTCCTTATCTCGGTGCAAACCCTATAAGCCGATCACTACTAGGTCGGACCAACCCAACAAGCCGCTAACTCCTAAGTCGGCTACTACCTTGAGTCGGCAACTTCCTAAGTCGGCAACATCTATGAGTCGCTCACTACTTGAGTCGGTCCCTATGAGTCGTAACCCCTACACGACCTAACCTATGAGTCGGTCACGACTCATCACTTACACTCGGGTTAACTTCTAAACGACTCAAGCTAGAGGCAACACAAACAACACTAACGACCTGCAAATTCTACGATCTATCGACACGTAAAATACGGGTCGTTACATATTTGGTGTTGAAATTCATGTGCTTTATATTGTTTTGTTTAATATGTTACAAGACAACTATTTTGGCTCACCCCTCTCTTGAATCGTAGTCGTGCTTTCGTGCCTTTTAGATCTCTGTTGTGTGTCTGAATTTGTTATCTCCAGCTTGTAGAGGTGAGAATTTCTCACTAGACATTTTGTACTTATATAATTAGTAAATTGACACCACTTGTATCTGTAAATTATATTATCATGTTATAACCGCCTATGTTATGATCGTATGATGTTCACCCCTGTTTATACACCTGTCATATCATTTGTTACTGTTATATAATGTTATTCAGTTTATTTGTATCAGTTTATCACACTGCAAGTTCCATGTAAATTAGAATCACTATGGGTTGAAATGATACATACCCGAACGGACTTTAGAATAGGGAAAAATCATTATGGGCTGAAATGATAGGCCTGGGTGATTTTTATTTATTTCATTTTACTTGGGACTGTGGGTTTGAAATGATAGAACCCGGGTTTTCTTTGTAGATTACGGATTGAAATGATGAATATCCATATCACTTTACCTAGGATAGAAAATTATATAGACCTGTGGTTAATATATATTTTTCTAGAATTTTTATAGTACTTTAAAAATAAATATTATAATATTTTGGTTTAAATTTGAATTTAAAATTATTTTTATAAATTGTTATTGATTTTCTATCAATAAAAAATGGTTAAATAAATAAATGTTCAAAATTGCAATTTGAAATATAACTTAACTTGGCAAATGTGAAATGTGTTTTTAAATTAAAAGTTAAGTTAAGAAATATAAAATGGAATTTAAATTTAATTTATGAAATAGTAAATTAAAATAAAATGTAAAGTAAATGAATGTTATAAAAAAATTACATTTATTTTATAAGTGAATTATTAAAAATTTAATAATTATTGTGAAAATTTCACTTTATAAAATCATAAATTAAAAGGTATTTAAATGATAAGTTTAAAGTAAGGAAAATATGATTTTTATAAGTTAAAATTTGTTTAAATAAAAATTTAATTGTTTATGAAATTTTATTGAAAACTTGGAATTTAATTAACAACATTTTTGAAATGCTATCATTTCTTAAGTAAAGGATATTACATCATTTCTAAGTGCTGTAGTTGATACAAATGGACTATATAGCTAAAAATGAACTAAGGGCTATTACAGCACTTTGTAAGTGCTGTAGTTGCAGAATTTAGCTAAGGTGTTATTTGAAACCTAAAACCTATTACAGCATTTTTAAATACTGTCTTTTGCTAATTAAATTGTTTTAAAACATATCGTAGCATTTTTCTAAGTGCTACAAAAGTTGGAATTTCACTGTTTTAATAAAATTTAAGTGAATAAATGAATCCTGAGAAAGATTAAAATTTTGAGAATTTAATATTTAATTATTAAATATAATAACTTCATTTTAAATGGTTTAAGTGGAGTATTTTGATTTGAAATACAAACCATTTTGAAATATGATAAAAATGAAATTTAAATTAAATAAAAATGAATGAGGTTTTTGAAAAGATATGATATTTTGAAATTTTGAAATGGATTTGAAATGATATTGAATTGTTGAAATGATATTAAATTTTTGAAATATAAATACCATTTTTAAATTGTAACCACGGGTTATAATAACGATTGGTTGTTAAAGAGACCAGGATCGGATATGGACATACTCTCTGTCGATACCCAAAACCACTTTAACAACTATGCACAAGGTGGAGATTCCAGAACGAAGTAGGATGGTGGCGACGATCCTATTATGGTATGAACGTGGACCCAACTCCCGTGAGTTGGCTTAAGGTGGCTAAAACAGGAGCGATCGACGGGCCAAGTGAGGTAGCTCCTCCGATCGGATACACTTCTTCGATACCATTCTATTACTTTTGTGATTGATTGGGTGCACCCTTTGATTTTGGGATTGTGGCTTGAGGTGGGCGCTGGTGGCTGCTATGCGTTACCACCAGCCCGGAAGCGTAATTGGTATATCTACCCTGGCATTCCTCGTGTGCCTTGTCACCTACCATAGCGAGCTTTACTGCGAGTTTGTTTTTCTCCCGTAGCCTATGGAGTATTTAGGGTAGTCTTCCGATCTTGAGATATGTTGATACTAGATGGACTACTAAGACTATTACGTGTTGGGGGCTATATGGGTAACCCTTTGGCGCTATTTTAAAGTAAGTTTATTTTACTGTAGACATTATTATAATAGCGCAATATTACTACATTAGTAAATAGTTTAACGGATCCTTAGAGGATGGGCGGTCCCAAGCATCCTTTAAGTTACTTGGTCCCAAGCATCCTTTAAGTTACTTGTATCTTATTACATTTCACTTGAGTTAGTTTACATTATATAAGTATATATGTCCTGACTCGAGTATTTTGTGTTTTGCTTTACGCTCGGGTCGGCCAGAGTATTCACGGCTTTGGATTCTCTTTCTGGAGCTGGTCTTTGCTGGAGATTCTGTCTATATATATATATATATATATATATATATATGTATGTATGTATGTATGTATGTATGTATGTATATATATATGTATATATTTCAGTTTCAGCTGTTCTAGTTTATCTCATGTATTAGTGAACTTCTATGTATTTGAGATTTCTATTATGTTGTTTTCAGACTGATATTATGTATTTTTTTGAGACTTTGTTATAGTAGCTTCATGAACTACTATGGTATTTTACATTCCGCTACGAGTTATTCTGATATTTCTGTGTCTGTGATTATGTATATTTGATTTCATTTGCTCCAAATTTATTTACGATCTATTATTTTGCATCATTCAAGTCTGACATGTGTGGATTATTTTCGATTTGAATGGTGCAAAATAAGGGGTTGTCACATTTGGTATCAGACTTTGGTTTTAGGCAAACCATAGCCTGCGGAGCAAAAACTCATTAGAGATAGGGTAGAAATCCCTAGAGTGAGTGAAATCAATCTCAAAATCATATCTTTGTGAGAAAACATATTTTCAAAGTATAAAATGATTTTTCAAAGGATTTTCAAAGAATTATTTTAATACAAAAAAGTTTCTTGTTTTAAAAGGATTTTTCAAATGTTTTCTAACTTCCTTCATTTCGTATCTACCTTGTTTAAGTTTTCTTTCATTAGGATATTCATCCAAGTAAATTTATCTTGTCGATCTTAATTTTTATTTGGCTTCTCTATTCCTTATCCTAAATTCATTCTTGATTTTTCAGGATGAATCGAGGAAATGCCAGAGGTAGGGGTTGTGGTATTGCCCCAGCTCGTCAGCCTGCTACACCCGTTAAGTTCACTGTTCTCTGTAAGGACTACACTCAACTTGGTGGAACCCAATTCACTGGTTCAGAGAGCATTATTGAGCCTCAATAATGGTTGCGGAGTCTAGAGAGGATATTTACTGTTCTTGAGATTAGGGATGCCCAGAAGCGTCAGTTAGCAGCTTGGCAGTTGCATGAGGCTGCTCTTGATTGGTGGGAGTCTGTTATGGCTAACACCGTTGAAGCTGATATTACTTGGGAATAGTTTAGGTATCCTTTGTGTTATCTTGAATTTTGTTTCTATTTTTCCTTTTCTTTTGAATCTATCTTAAGTCTATTCTGTATCTCTTTCCAGGGAGGCTTTTGTGGCAAAATGGATGCCAGAAGCCAGGAAATCTCAGCTTTATCGTGAATTTTTGGATCTCAAGAAGGGTAGCATGTCTTTTGCTGAGTATGAGAGGAAGTTCAATGAACTTTCCAAGTTCGGTCCTAGTCTGATTGACACTCCTCTCACGAAGAATGAAAAGTTCATTGCTGGTGCTCGTACTGAGTACTATAGTCGTCTCATTGCTCATGTTCATGGCATTTTCACCCAGCTTATGGATATGGCTATCTGTTATGAGAACCCTACTTCTAAGGGTCCTGCTTCCATTGGTACTCTTTCATCTCAGTCTTCCTTTACTAATTTTAGGAAGAGAAAGCCTAATTATTACCAGTAGAAGAAGAATTGGCACAGGCGTCCGGGTTTGGGATCTTCATCATCTGATCCTTCTCAGAGGCAACCCGTTGATCTTTCTTCCATCACTTGCTTTAGATGTGATCAGAAGGGACACTATGCCAATAGTTGTCCTACTTTAGCTGGTGCTACTGTTCCTCTACCTACTCGGTTGGCTAGGCGTGATCTCTGCCATATCTGTCTCCAGCCTGGTCATTTTAGGAAGGATTTTCGTACCCAGTAGAAGGGTAAGCCTTCTGGTGTATATGCTGTTTCATTTGCATCTTCTCTAGTTCCTCCATCTGCTCCTACTCTTGGTGATGTCCAAGGTACTCTTCAGGACACATTTATTTTATTTCATCATCCAATTCGAGTTTTATTTGATACTGGAGCTTCCCGCAGTTTTATTTCTGTTGATTTGTGTGATAAATTCGAGCATCTCCTTTCTCCTAGGTATGCTTCTTTTCCTTTATGTGTTTCTAATCCTATCAGAGGTCCTGCCAACCTTAATAGGATTTGTAGAGGAGTGAAACTCTTCAACTCTGGTTATCGTTTTTCTGGTGATTTCTATGTTTTGGGCTTCGATGCTTTTGATTTATTGCTTGGTCAAGATTGGTTAAGGAATCATGATGCCTGTATCTCTTGCAAATCTAGAATTGTCGCTCTTGTTGGAGATAAGGGCGATTCTATAATTATTCAGTGTCGCATGCCTCAGGATTTTGCTGGCAGTTTTATTTATTCTCTGGATTCTTCCCCTAGTGATCTTGATTCGACTCATGTGGTCAGACTATATCCCGATGTATTTGGTGAAGTCACTTCTTTGCCTCCTAAGCGGGAAATTGATTTTCAGATTGATCTTATTCCTTGTGCTCCACCTGTTGTTCTTCATCCTAGAAGAATGGCACCCGCGAGAAGGTTGAGTTAAGGGAACAAATTGAGGACTTAGCTTCCAAAGGTATGATTAGGCCTAGTTTTTCTGAATGGGGAGCAGTGTTGGTTTTTGTCACCAAGTCCGATGGTTCTTTGAGGATGTGTGTTGATTATAGGGAGTTGAACAAGCTCACTATGAAAAACAGATATCCAATGCCTCGTATCAATGATATGTTTGATCAGCTTTATGGTGCCATTGTTTTCTCTCAGCTTGATCTTGCCATAGGTTTTCATCCACTCAGGGTTGCTGAGGATAGCATTCCCAGACTGCTTTCCACACTGAGAATGAGTTTTATGAATGGTTAGTCATGCCTTTTGGTTTGAAAAATGCTCCTGCTTTCTTTGTTGATTTGATGAATCGTGTTTTTTGTGATGTGCTTAATAAATTTGTTCTAGTCTTTGTTGATGATATTCTTGTCTTCTCTAAGACCAAGAAAGAGCATGAGACGGATTTGAAATCTGTTTTGGAGACTCTCAGAATCATCAGTTGAAGGCTAAATTTCCTAAATGTCATTTCTGGAAGGATGAAGTTTGATTTCTCGAGCATATTGTTTCTGGTAATGGAGTTTCTGTTGATCCAGTCAAGATCGCTGCGATCAATGTAAGTTTTTCTTTTCTTTCTCTTTCTTTTTTCATTTGGTAATTCTATCTTTCCGATTGTCCTTATGTTCTCCCTATTCTGTTACAGGATTGGGAAACTCCAAAAACTCAATCTGATATTCGTAGTTTTTTGGGCCTTGCCGGTTACTACCGGAGATTCATCAAGAATTTTGCTCGGATTGCTGCACCTCTCACTGCTTTGACTTGTAAGAATGCTAGGTTCATCTGGGACAAGAAGTGTGGAGCTGCATTCAATGAGTTAAAGAGCAAGCTAACTTCTGCACCAGTTCTTACCGTTCCGAATGGAAATGAGGGATTGGTGGTATACACTGATGCTAGTCGTGAGGGTTTAGGTGTTGTTCTCATGCAGGATGGTAAGGTCATTGCCTATGCCAGCCGTCAGTTGAAAACCCACTAGGAAAATTATGCTGCTCATGATTTAGAGTTGCTTACTATTGTCTTTGCTTTGAAGCTTTGGAGGCATCATCTTCTAGGAACTAAGTTTGAGCTTTTCACCGATCATCAGTCTCTTAGATATATCTTCTCCCAGAAGGATTTGAATCAGAGGCAAGTTCGTTGGCTTGAGTTTCTGGCTTCTTATGACCTCGATATTAGCTATACTCCCGGTAAAGCTAATGTTGTGGCCGATGCTTTGAGTCGGAAGAAGGCCTTGTTGTGTCAGCTTGTTGTTTCTTCTTCTCCACTTTTGGATCATATCATGGCTAAGCAGAATGAGGATGAGATGCTTAGATTCATGAAGGATATTGTTCGTAGCTGGGTTGGTGGTGGTAGTAGTAGTGGTAGTGGAGCTCAGATCGATGATAGAGGGATTTTGAGGATTAATGGCAGGATTTGTGTCTCGAATGTTGATGGATTGAGGCAGGAGTTGCTTCGGGAGAATCATCGATCCAGGCTTTCTATTCATCCTGGTGTGTCAAAAATGAATCAGGATATGAAGAGGCTTTATTGGTGGACGGGGATGATGAGGGATATCTCTATCTTTGTTAGTCGGTGTGCGACTTGTCAGCAAGAACTACGCCATAGATGGCCTTCTGCAACAGATTTGCAAGGTGTTGCCAGCTAAAATGTTGCGATAGGTATGCTGATTTTTGTCTATTGCAACACACGCTTTAAGGTGTTAGCATAGATATCAGCAAAATGTTGCAGTAGCTATAGCTGTATTCAAATTAAAAAATTAATAAAATTAGCAATCCGCGTGAATACGATCCAACGATCTATATTTAATCCGACTGTTAAAATGGATCACCGCTGCACTTTTTACCAAATTTTCGTTTTCCCGCGTATGTTGTTGTAGATCCCCTTTCAGTTTTCAATTCATAATTCTCAAATCAAAAAGCAAATTCACGAAATCCAGCAAATTCATACTTCCAATTCACGATTAGAATCAATTCATAATTCTCAAATCAATTCGCGTGGAGATGGAAGATGATTTCAGGCGATTAGAATAAATCAGGTATCAAGTTCCAATTCGCGATTCATCTTCTTTGGGGATCCACAAGTCTGACTGATGAAGTCGCCTGCTGCTTCATGTTGCGTTCAGTGCTTGGAAAGTTTGCTGAAGATTGCCGAGATAGAGGCTTGGATACTACTGAGATTACGATGCCACTGGCCGGTGATGCTATGTTTCAGATCCATAGTGGCTCGCAGTGCCATCGTTCGGTCTAGTAGCGAAATTAACAACAGACAACGAATGTTGTGTTTCAGATCTAGAAGCAAAATCAAGGGCGTCATCTTCAAATTCAGTATCTCAGACTCAAGCATCTTCTCAGCAGCAATCTGTTTTGCATATGAAGGCTTCTGGTTTGTTTTTTAATATTATTTGTGCTTTTTGATGATTTCTTCTTCAGTTTTTGATGCTTGGTAATATGTTAGCTTATTAAATTTGGATGTTTTGCAGCTCCTAAGAGAAAAATTCATTTTATAAAATATGTATCCAAATGAGTTCAGATTCTTGATGGATACTAGTTTTGTTGTACAGTCAAATTTGGTATTCAGGCTCAACTTATATATTTAGTTTGTTAGATATATATCTAACCTTAAGTTTGTTAGATATATTTAGTAAATTTTAACTGAAATGTAAGATACATGTCGAACTTCAAAAGCTGGGGTGATTTTGTATGTACTTTGATGGAACTCTATTTTATCAACAGATGTAGCCAAACAGTCGAATTTGAATGAAAATGAAAATTCTTTTTCCCTAAACAGCATCTACTTACCCCTACTATTGTATATCTACAAGGTTGAAGTATGTGGAACAAGAATTGGCAAAAAAGAGAGGTAAGAATGTTGAGTCAGGAAACAAAGAGGACAATGATCCGGTGGATGGATTATATGTTGTACCTGAGCATCTTAAGGTTAGCTTTTGAGTGTGATTATGAAGTGTAAACTGCTACTCCATTCTCGACTGGTAGCTTAGCAGTTTGCATTTTTAGAATTTTTAGAATTTCATAGGATGTACTGATGATTGTAATTTCTTAATACCCGGTAGCCTAGCAGTTTGCATTTCATAGAATGTATTCATGAGGCAAATGTGGTAAATCTTTCTTGACTGGAAACCAATGATTAGAAATGACCATAATTTTGATTAACAGGTTGTGGCATTTGTCGTTTGAAATATTTGATGTTGATTAACAGGTTTGGTTTCTTAAGAATACAAACCATATTTTGATTGTGTTCCATACATCAGTGTACAAGTGAATGGTAGTCAACCTCTGGTATTTAGATATTGACCCACTCGCCCATGTGCTATAAAGAAAAGAAAATGTAGGCAGACTTTTCTATAGCAGGATTCTACAGCGAACTAACTGAAATCACTTCCTCCGCATGTTACTTTCAGGTATGCACCAGATTCTTTTTTTTCCTCGGCTTCTCTTGTCTATCGTATTTTAAACCATGCATTATTCCACAACCAGGCGGTGTTGCTTCTGGATTCAAACATGCTGAAGTTAATGAGGATGAGCATGAAACATGGCTATTTGTTTGTAGGGGAAAGCTCATGGTCCATGTCGAGGAGGTAACTTTTATCATGTTGCCCTGGTAGACTTTGTGTTATTTTTATTGCAAAAACTTATTGCATTAGAGCCGTTGTTTTTAGGTTCCTTTTGCTAGAACTTCTCTAGGACATGACGACATATATATTTTGGATACAAAGACTAAGATATTTCAGTTCAATGGTTCGAAATCTTCTATACAAGAAAGAGCAAAAGCTCTCGAAGTCGTGCAATACATAAAAGATACGTATCATGATGGAAAATGTGATGTTGCAGCTGTTGGTGTCTGTATTTGTCAGCGTCGGTGTACTTATAAATTGAAACTGCATATGTATTGAGTGAACTGAGTGATGTAGTGAGGAATATCTGTATATGTGAATATCAGTGTTATATATCATTGAATTGTAAAATAGTGGAGTCAGGAATTTGTACTATTTCAAATGTTGAAATAAAATATTTATTTAAATAAATTACTGTTTAAATATCAAATTCTGTGCAATAGCATTTTATTAAATAAATATTTATTTCTATTAAAAAATCAAATATGCTCTACATTGTGGGATCCACAACTTCAGAAAGTTAATATCTATAGCAACAATTTTGGAATGTTGCTACAGATACCTATGGGTGTTGCCATAGACCCAAATAGGGTTCTATTGCAACAATATTACTTATGTTGCCTTAGATAGTCAAAATGTTGCCTTTGAGGTCTAAGGCAACGACAAAAATTTAATCACCCTAAAAGTGTTGCCATAGACCTATGGCAACATTTTTCGGGCCTGAGCCAACATTTTTTTTTGTGTTGCAGAAGGCCATTTATGGCGTAGTGAAGTCAAAGCTGATCACCAGAAGACCCCTCGTTTGTTGCAGCCCTTTGAGATTCCCAATTGGAAGTGGGAACATGTTTCCATGGATTTCATCGATGGTTTACCGAGGACTCGGAGGGGTAATGAGAGTATCTGGGTTATTGTGGATAGACTGACCACGTCCACTCATTTCATTCCAGTCAAGTCTACTCGTTCTGCTTCTAGCTTGTTTGAGATCTACATGAGAGAGATCGTTCGTCGCCATGGTGTTTCTCTCAGTATTGTTTGTGATCGTGAGCCTATCTTTACCAGTCAGTTTTGGAAAGCTTTTCAGGAATCTCTGAGTACTCATTTGAATCTGAGCACTGCTTACCATCCACAGACTGACGGTCAAATAGAAAGAGTGAATTAGATTATCGAGGATCTTCTTCGTGCTTGTGTACTTGATTATGGAGGATCTTGGGAAGACCATCTCCATCTTGTCGAATTCACCTACAATAATAGCTATCAGGTATAATCTTATCTTCTGTTTTAAGCTTATTTTAATCTCTTTATCTATCTCATTCCATCTTTGCATTAAGACCAGTATCAAAATGACTTCATTTGCTGCTCTATACGGACGACCTTGTAGATCTCCATCTTGCTGAATTGAATCCGGTAGTCGTTTGGTTCTTGGTCCTGATGTGATCTTGGAAGCTTCTGAGAGAGTTGAGGAGATTAAGAGGAGGTTGAGAGCTTCTCAAGGTAGGAAGAAGAAGTATGCTGATAGGCGTAGGCGGAGTTTGGAGTTTGCTATAGGTGATCAGGTGTTCCTTAAGGTCTCTCCCTTAAGGAATGTCATTCGTTTTGGTCGTAGAGGGAAGCTTTCTCCTAGGTTCATTTGTCCTTTCCACATTTTGAAAAGAGTTGGTTCTTTGGTTTATCGTCTGGATTTGCCCGAGAAGCTTTCTGGAGTGCATGATATATTCCATGTCTCGCAACTTAGTTGATAACTTCATGATCCATCTCTTATTGTCCAGCCTTCTGCTCTTGATAGTTTGGATATTGAGCGTAATCTGACTATCGAGAGGAAGCCACTTCGTATTGTCGACAGAGGTATGGAGCAGCTCAGAAGGAAATCAGTTAGTCTGGTCAAAGTACAGTGGAATACTGACGATCGAGATTGTACCTGGGAGACAAAGGAGAGCATTTGTGCTTCGAATCCAGAATTGTTTTTTTTCAGGTACTATTTTGTTTTTCAATCTTGTTTTCTTTATTTTCCTTGTCCGTTCTTTTCGAGGACAAAAAGATTTGAGTAGGAGAGAGTGTAACAACCCTAGATTTTTGGATATTTTTAAACATTTGACTTTATTTCATTTCGAAATTATTTTAAATTTATTTTTAATTTCAAGATTTAATTTTTAAATATTTTTAAAGTGATGTTATAATTTTTCCAAAGCCTATTGTACTTACTTACAATTTTTAAAACCTAGTTTCTATTTTTAAGCTATTTTCTTAATTAATTTATATTTATCTAAAATTTATTTATTTATTTTCTTTCTTACTTTATTTTGTTTTGTTTTATTTATTTACATTTTTCATGTGTTTAAAAATGTAAAAAGAAAATGGGAAATACTAAGAGTTTTCAACCTTTCACATGCCTTAAACTTTTCATCTTCTTTTTACCTTTTCATTTTCAAATCAACACTTGCATTGATGAGGCCGATTACTTCCTTTCTTTAGCCGCATATCATTTTCATTTCTCACGCAAAACATTTTACTTCTCATCTCAAAACTCTCGGCCACCATTTCTGAAATTTTTTTGGTATGTTTTTTACTTTTTTTTCTTACTCTTTTCTTCTTTGTTTTATGTATTTTCTTTGCCATGCTTTCACTATATTGTTCGGCCTCAAGCTCCACCTTCACCACCACCTTCATAACCACCTCACTCGGCTACAACCATCACCTATCCCCCTGACTTGTCAGGGCGTGGCCACCCTTATTGAAAGCTCCACACAAAAATAGCAAACACTCCTTATACATGCATTACCAAACTCCTATCGCCTTCACCACTTCACCACCCCTCTCGGCCACCACTTGTACCACCTCCACCAGCCTATACCTGACCCTAAGCCACTGCCACGCCATCCCCTAACCTTCACTAGTCATGGTCGAGCCATATATATCCATGGACGAGCTTGTGATGCACACAAATTGCCTTTGTTGCCTTGGCTTGTGTTGTTCATGCATAAGCAACATCCACTCCTTCATACCCTAGCTAGACTGACCATGTTGGACCCATACTTGACCAAATACGCCACCATCGCCATGCCTTATCACCATATGGCCGAGCATAGTATTTGTGAAAGCATGGGCAAGTTGATTGATTCTTTGTTGTGCATAATTTCTAGCTCGTTTAATGTTATATTTGTGTTGAAATTCATGTGATTTATATTGTTTTGTTTGATATGTAACAAGACAACTATTTTGGCTCTCCCCTCACTTGAATCGTAGTCGTGCTTTTGTGCCTTTTGGATCTCTATTGTGTGTCTGAATCTGTTATCTCCAGCTTGTAGAGGTGAGTATTTCTTACCAGACATTTTGCACTTATATAATTAGTAAATGGACACCACTTGAATCTATAAATTATATTATCATGTTATAACTGCCTATGCTATGATCATATGATGTTCACCCATGTTTATACACATGTCATATCATTTGTTACTGTTATATAATGCTATTTTGTTTATTTATATCAGTTTATCACACTGCGAGTTCCCTGTAGATTAGAATCACTATGGTTGAAATGATACATTCCCGAACGGACTTTAGAATAGGGAAAAATCGTTATGCTTGAAATGATAGGCCTGAGCGATTTTTATTTATTTCATTTTATTTGGGACTGCGTGTTTGAAATAATAGAACCCGGGTTTTGTTTGTAAATTACGGATTGAAATGATAAATATCCGTATCATTTACCTAGGATAGAAAAATTATATACAGACCCGTGGTTAATATATATTTTTCTAGAATTTTTATAGTATTTTAAAAATAAATATTATAATATTTTGATTTAAATTAGAATTTAAAATGATTTTTATGAAGTGTTATTGATTTTCTATAAATTAAAAATAGTTAAATAAATAAATGTTTAAAATTGGAATTTGAAATATAACTTAACTTAGAAAATGTGAAATGTGTTTTTAAATTAAAAGTTAAGTTAAGAAATATAAAATGGAATTTAAATTTAATTTATGAAATAGTAAATTAAAATAAAATGCAAAGTAAATGAAATGTTATAAAAAAATTACATTTATTTTATAAGTGAATTATTAAAAATTTGATAATTATTGTGAAAATTTCACTTTATAAAATCATAAAATAAAAGATATTTAATGATACGTTTAAAGTGAGGAAAATATGATTTTAATAAGTTAGAATTTGTTTAAATAAAAAATTAATTGTTTATGAAATTTTATTGAAAACTTGGAATTTAATTAACAGCATTTTTGAAATGCTATCATTTCTTAAATGAAGGATATTACAGCATTTCTAAGTGTTGTAGTTGATACAAATGAACTATATAGCTAAAAATGAACTAAGGGCTATTACTGCACTTTGTAAGTGCTGTAGTTGCAAAATTTGGCTAAGGTGTTATTTGAAACCTAAAACCTATTACAGCATTTTTAAATGTTGTCTTTTGCTAATTGAATTGTTTTAAAACATAACTTTTCGTAGCATTTTTCTAAGTGCTGCGAAAGTTGGAATTTCGTTGTTTTAATAAAATTTAAGTGAATAAATTAATCCTGAAAAAGATTGAAATTTTGAGAATTTAATATTTAATTATTAAATATAATAACTTCATTTTAAATGGTTTAAATGGAGTATTTTGATTTGAAATATAAACCATTTTGAAATGTGATAAAAATGAAATTTAAATTAAATAAAAATGAATGAGGTTTTTGAAAAGATATGATATTTTGATATTTTGAAATGGATTTAAAATGATATTGATTTGTTGAAATGATATTAAATTTTTGAAATGTAAATTCCAATTTTAAATTGTAACCACGGGTTATAATAACTATTGGTTGTTAAAGAGATCGGGATTGGATATGGACATACTCTCTGTCGATACCGAAAACCACTTTAACAACTGTGTACGCGGTGGAGATTCCAGAACGAAGTAGGATGGTGGCGACGATCCTATTATGGTATGAACGTGGACCCGACTCCCATGAGTTGGCTTAAGGTGGATAAAACAGGAGCGATCGACGGGCCAAGTGAGGTAACTCCTCCGATCGGACACACTTCTTCGATACCATCCTATTACTTTTGTGATTGATTGGGTGCACCCTTTGATTTTAGGAGTGTGGCTCGAGGTGGGCGGTAGTGGCTGCAATGCGTTACCACCAGCACGGAAGCGTAATTGGTATATCTACCCTGGCATTGCCTCGTGTTCCTTATCACCTACCATAGCGAGCTTTACTACGAGTTTGTTTTTCTCCCGTAGCCCATGGAGTATTTAGGGTAGTCTCCCGATCTGGAGATATGCCGATAATGGATGGACTGCTGGGACTACTACGTGTTGGGGGCTATATGGGTAACCCTTCAACGCTATTTTAAAGTAAGTTTATTTTACTGTAGACACTATTATAATAGCGCAATATTACTACATAGTAAATAGTTTAATGGATCCTTTGAGGATAAGCGATCCCAAGCATCCTTTGAGTTACTTGTATCTTATTACAGTTCACTTGAGTTAGTTTACATTGTATAAGTATATATGTCCTGACTCAAGTGTTTTGTGTTTTGCTTTACGTTCGGGTCGGCCTGAATATTCACAGCTTTGGATTCTTTTTCTGGAGCTGGTCTTTGCTGGAGGTTCTGTCTATATATATATATATATATATA
Organism: Allium cepa; assembly: GCA_030765085.1. NCBI lineage: Eukaryota > Viridiplantae > Streptophyta > Magnoliopsida > Asparagales > Amaryllidaceae > Allium > Allium cepa. Next base: position 952,827,724 of record CM060932.1, read on the forward strand.
TATATATATATATATATATATATCAATTTTAGCTGTTCTAGTTTATCTCATGTATTTGAACTTCTATGTATTTGGGATTTCTATTATGTTGTTTTCAGACTGATATTATGTATTTGTTTTGAGACTTTGTTATAGTAGCTTCATGAACTACTATAGTATTTTACATTCCGCTGCGAGTTATTCTGATATTTTTGTGTCTGTGATTATGTATATTTGATTTCATTTGCTCCAAATATATTTACGATTTGTTATTTTGCATCATTCAAGTCTGACATGTGTGGATTATTGTCGATTTGAATGGTATGAAATAAGGGGTTGTCACACCATCCCACTAAAGAAGTCGTAGGTTCCATCCTACTATTAAAGCAAGAAGGTGCATTTTATTCCACAATTTAAATCTGAATAAAGATTTTAGTGCTATTATGAAGTTTTAACATAAATATAGGCTCTATTACTTATCTTGATATCTTGAACTCTTGATACTCATGAGTCTTCATTCTTGATTTCTTCAATCTTGAATTCGTCAGTCTTGAATCTCTATACTGTACAGTCTTCATTCTCAATACCTGCATACACACGCGCACACACACACACACACACATATATACACATATATGTTTAGACCAAGATATTAGTATTTATATTTTATAACAAGTCATAAGGTTATTATCATCAAAACCATCATCTCAGGAACTAATAATATCCTCTTTTTTTATGATGGCAACCTATTTTCATAAAATATACTCCACCAAACTCTGATTCTACTCTGACTCACCCTTATTCCAACAACTCCCCCTTAATCTACTAACTCCCCTTAGTCTAAGCCTAACTAATAGCCTAACTATCCTATTTTATAATTCTTCCCATTTGTCATCAACAAAAACTAAGCCTAAAGTACATAATCCCCCCTTCAACTAATACTATGGAACTAAATGTTAATTAAAAAGTATAATAAACGAAACATAAATCTAATTTTGTTATATATGACTTTACATTACATATATATATATATATATATATATATGTATATATATGAAACATAGACACAAACATATACAAGTACACAAAATATAAAAATATTAATATAATAAAAATCTAACGAGAGTCTTTGACAATTGGTGACTTGTGAATCGAACAACAGGGTAATAAAGACAAAAGTTTCCACGTTATTCGATCAAATTACGACTTCTGTCAAAACAGACTTTTCCAATGCAAACAACATTATCGTCCTTGTCCATTTGCGCTCCTTCCTCTTCTTTTTCTTCTTCTTCATCGTCCTCTAATGGATTATGAATATTTATGTTAGAGGAATCATCTTCAATCACAATAGGGTCTTTATGATTATCCATTAGAAATTTTTGCAAATTTCTAGGAATCTTGCATTGTTTCTTTTGTTCCTTTTCCATTCTTATTTGCATGACTTGTATTTCAGTCAGAATTTGCAGAGAATCCTTCACAATTTCCTTGATCTTCATTACTTGAGCTACTGTAGTACGTTGCAATGGACTAGAGTTAGGAGAAGGAAAGGAAATGGTTGCATTTTGGTTTGATTTAGAAGAGGGGCCATTCCTTTGTATTTTTAAAAGTTTATCACAGAGAAAATAAAGTGAGAAGATAAATAAACTCGAAATATTAACCACCAAATAGATTTTATAGGGAAAATTAAATTTTCAAATCAGAACATTGTATATCGACATGGGGGTAGCTACCCCAAGTCGGCTTCCCTTTGAAAATTTTGACAATTTTGGTTTTCTCTATTTATTTAAGTATATATGTTACTATATCTATATTCTATATCTCAATTATAGAACAAATACCTAGTTCTCTTCTTATTTTAGTAAAGGTTGATTAATTCAAGAGTTTGGTCAGAATATCAGCTATTTGATTCTCGGTGTTGATAAATTCAAGAGAAATAATCTCTTCACTTATATTATCTCTGAGAAAATGATGTCTGATATCAATATGTTTGGTTCTGGCATGATGAGTAGGATTTTTGGATGAATTTATTGCACTTGTATTATCACAATAAATTGATGGTTTTGAAATATTTAATCCAAAATCCTTTACGATCTGTTGCATATAGATAACTTGAGAACAAGCCAAAACAGCAGAGGGATATATTCTGCTTCAGTTGTTGATATGAGACAGTATTTTGCTTTTTACTAAACCAAGAAACCAAAGAATGTCCTAAAAAGTGACAAGGTCCACTTGTACTTTTTCGGTCTGAATACAACCAACATAGTTAGCATCACAATATGAGATTAAATCAAATAAATCATTTTTAGAGTAAAGTAGGCCATAGTCTAAAGTGTGTTTAAATATCTTAGGTTACATTTAACAGCTTTTAAATAGGTTTCTTTGGTTTGAGATTGATATCTTACACAGAGACAGACACTATGTATAATATCAGGCCTACTCATAGTTATATAGAGTAGCGATCCAATCATTCCCCTGCATAGTTTTTGATCAATATTTTTTGACATGTCTTCTTTATTCAAGGATTCATTGCTCGCCATATGAGTGGGTTTTCCACTCGGGTAGTCATACCAAACTTACTAACTAGATCCCTAGTATACTTTTCTTGACTACTGAAAATACCACTATATAATTGTTTTATTTGCAATTCTAAAAAGAAAGTAAGTTTACCCGTATGACTTATCTCAAACTCTTTTGTCATTATTTTAGAAAACTCTTTATTCATTTCATTGTTTGTTGATCCAAAAATGATATAATCTACATAAATATGTACTAATTGGATAACATTTTTGTTTCTTTTAATAAAAAAGAGTATTATTTACTCTACCAATTTCAAAATTTGATTGTAACAGGTAAGATCTTACTCTGTCGTACCAGGCTCTAGAAGCTTATTTCATACCATATAAAGCTTTCTTTAATTCGTAAACATGATCTGGAAAAAATTTATGTTTAAAAAGTGGAGGTTGTTCAACATAAACATTCTATTTAACAAAACCATTTAAAAAGGCACTTTTGACATCCATTTGAAATAATTTGAAAATGTTGTGGTTTGCGAAAGCAAGTAGAATTCTAATGGCTTCTAATCTTGCTACAGGTGCAAAGGTTTCATCAAAGCCTATTCCTTCTTCTTGACAATAACCTTGCGCGACTAACCGAGCTTTATTTCTAACGATCTCACCCTGTTCATTCATTTTATTTTTATAAACCCATTTAGTTCCTATTATACTTTTGTCCTTGGTTCTAGGAAAAAGTTCTAATACATCATTTCTGATGAATTGATTCAGTTCTTCTTGCATAGCAAGAATCCATGAATCATCAGATGATGCTTCCTTAGGATTTTTGGGTTCAATAGTTGATATAAAAGCTACATTACTCATTTTTTAGTTGATTTCTAGTTCTAACAGCAGATTCAATATTTCCTACTATATTTTCTATAGGATGATCTTTTAAAAGCCTGATCCTTTTATTAGGATGAACAATTTCATAATTTGTTTCATTATTTAAAGTAACAAAATCATCTTCATCATTTATTTGAACAAAATATTTGAAATTTTCATCAAAAGATACATGCATTGTTTCTTCAATGATGTTAGTTTTTAAATTGAAAACAATGTATGCTTTACTTCTATTAGAATATCCGATAAAGATTCTTTTGTTGGATTTAGGATCAAATTTATCCAAATTGTCCTTTGTATTCAAAATAAAGCATTTACTTTCAAAAACTTTAAAATAAGATACCTTTGGTTTCTTATTGAAAAGAAGTTCATATGGTGTTTAACTGGTTAAAGGTCTAATTAAAATCCTATTCAAAATGTAACAAGCTGTAGCGACTACTTCAGCCCAAGAATTTCTTGGTAATTTATTATCTGAAAGCATAGTTCTTGCACACTCTTGAATCGTCCTATTTTTACACTCTACTACTCTGATTTGTTGTGGAGTTCTTGGAAAAGAAAAATTATGAGTTATTTCTTTTTTATTTCAGAAATTTTCAAAATTTTCAAATTCAAATTGTCCATCGTGATCACTAAGAATAGTTTTGATTTTTAAAGAAAGATGATTTTGAATTCCTTTTGCAAAATTTTTAAATAAATCAAAAGCATCACTTTTATGTTTTAGAAAAATTGTCCATGTAAATCTAGAATAATCATCTACAATTATAAAAACATATTTACTGTGATTTATTGACTGAATTTGAGATGGACCAAACAGATCTAAATGAAGTAACTCAAGAGGTTTTGAAGTTGAAATCATATCTTTCAATTTGAATGAACTCTTCCTAAGTTTTCCTAATTGACAAGCATCACATATACCATCTGCTTTAAAATCCTTTTTAGGAAGACCTCTTACTAGATCAACTTTTGAAAGTCCAGATAAGAGTTTGAAATTCAAATGCTCAAATCTTTTATGCCAAATCCAAGGTCACTTGTATTAGCCAAAAGACATAGGTTATCATTTAAGATTTTCATACCGAAAATATAAATATTTTCCTTCCTAATTCCTTCAAAGATAATATTTGATTTATTATCTTCAATGTGACACTTATCCTTTTCAAATTTGATTTTGTAGCCCTTGTCACATAGTTTACTTATGCTAAGTAAGTTGTGTTTTAGATTCCTAATTTACAGAACATCAGAAACAGTAGGAGTTTTAGAGTTATTTACATTGCCGATGCCAATCATATATCCTTTTGAATTGTCTACAAAGTTGACCAGTCCTCCATCTTCATAGATTATGTCATTTAGTATCTACGGATTACCAGTCATGTGTCTTGAATATTCACTATCAAGTATTCATTTGTTTTTCTTGATTTGCACCATTTGTCCATTGAGTGTTGATTCTTCAAAATCCATATGCATATCTATTCCTATAGAACATACCAATTCGGTAGATAACTTGATTTTCTATATGCACACTTATGAGAAAATGATCATTCGGACAATTTTGAACTAGTATTAACAGAATTTCAAAAAAAATTCATTTTAAACTTTTTCAAAATTTGGATTATGATAGATTTGAGAGAGAGTGGCAGAGAATCAAATTAGAGATGATCGATTTTGATTCACTTAGGATTTTGGTAGAGTTCTGTTAAGAATGTTCAAAAATAAGAATGGAAGAGAAAGAGGAGAGAAAACAAAGAAATTTTAAGTGAAAATTCGTTGAAAACTACTGGTATATATAAGAGAATAATGATCGCGTCCATTCGTGAAAGGTTATAGCGAATTGACACTTCCTTTGAAAATTCGAATTTTAAAATTTACGGCGACCATGTCGACATGGCGGGTATAGGCATGTCGACATCCCCTAGTATTTTTTGAAAATTGATTTTTGTTTTTAAAAGATTTTTTCTTTCTAAAGTTTTTCGAAACAATATTATAACTTTGTAAACTATTTTGAATATACTTTATGATTATACAAACCTTTGGAAAGTGATCTTACAAAATATAAAAGTAATAAAAACTAAATATATAAATATTTTGAGATTAAAGCTAAAACATTAAGATTAGGAGATAGTTTAAAAACATGAAATGATTAAAAATAGTTTTTGAATTAAGGCTAAAATATTTAAATCGAGAGGGAGGTGTCTTTTTCAAAAAGATAGTTTTGAAAAAAAATTAAAAATAAGTTATTTTGAAAATTTCGTGGATTCCATTCCATTAGAGAAGGTCGTGGACTCTATTCCACTGAAGAAGTCATAGGTTCCATCCCAGTATTGAAGCGAGAAGTGGATTCCATTCTACAATTAATATCCAAATAAAGATTTTAGTGTTATTATGAAGTTTTAACATAAATCTAGACTCTATTACTTATTTTGATATCTTGAACTCTTGATACTCATGAGTCTTCAGTCTTGATTTTTTTCAATCTTGGATTCGTTAGTCTTGAAACTCTATACTATACCGTCTTCATTCTTTGTATCTGCATATATATATATATATATATTTATACATATATATCATGCATATACATATATACCTAGACAAAGATATTAGTATTTATATTTTATAACAAGTCCTAAGGTTGTTGTCATCAAAACCATCATCTCAGAAACTAACAGTAGCTTCCTCTTTCCTCAAATACTGAACTGCTTTTGCATAGAAATGCTCCAACGTCGCGGATGGTTTGTCAGCTAATCAATCGCCAAAGTCAGATTTTGGATCAACCCCTCTTATTACTGCCATCAATATTGAATGGTCATTCAGATTACTGAATTCCATGATTGCTATATGAAATCTCTCTAAATAGTCTTTTAGCGATTTTCTCGTAGCCTGGACCACACTTGATAGTGATATTACATCTTTGGGGCGGACTGCAAGCATATGGAACTGCTCCACAAATTTTGCTGCTAAATCTTCAAATCTAGAGATTGACCTTGGGGTAATCTCATGAACTACATTGTTGCTATGCTGAAAAGAGTGATGGACAAACATCTGCATCGTGTAGCATCATCCGCTCGTACGGTGTCCATCAGCCATTCATATCTCATGATGTGCTTCTTGCGGTCAGTTTTTCCCTCGTAGACAGGCATCTATGGCATTTAAATCTCCTTGGATATTCCACACGTAAAATATTGTCTGTGAAAGGGGTATGACTTCTTAAGATCTTCAATCATCATTGGTCAAGCTTTGGCTCTCCCTTACCAGCTGCTTGATCGTAGCCGTCAAGTTTAGCGTTTGGATAGTTGGAGTCAAGCAGTGGTCGTGCTCTACCTCATGTGAATTGTTCGATCGATGTCTACCGGTCGTTCCATGCCTTCTTGGGTCAACATCCTCTTGACGTGCATTCACACCCTCATCATTCTAGAGAGATAAATAATCTGCATTAACTTGAATTCCAGCATCCAGATCAACTACAGTGGCTCCAGCTCGAGTTCCATCAGAAAAAGGTAAGGCTCCTCCCCAAGAGGAGGGATCGGCCAAATCCCTATAGATGGGTCGGGTCTGATTGACCCTACCAACCTAGGATTGGTTGTGTGTTGATGTCTTGACGCTTCCGTATGATGTTCGTCGATTCTACGACGTCTACACATGTGATGGTCATTTTATAAAGTTGAGCTCTCTGATGCAAAATAGGGAGTGGGCTCCTTCCTAGTTTTCCCATTTTGTTAATCCCTGAGTTGATTCATTAGATCGATATTGGCTTGAATTTGATGGCTCAACTGTCGATGGCTATCCATGAGCTCTCTCATCAGATTTTGGAAATCAGCTCTTGTGATGAAATCAGCTAGATTCTGAACATCAACTGGATTGGTAGCATTAGTATCTACTGGTAGATTTCTCCAGCCTCCTTGCTAGATGTTGGCATTTTCATCTCCCTCTGCGTTTTGAGCTGTAGATCTGGTGTTCCTAACCATTGTTAATAGTTTTTCTTGTAGATTTCTTCTTCAAATCTAAGTCGAAATGGAAGCATGTCGGAAGAAATCTGGATCTATCTCGTGATTATGAGAATCAACAAGTGGATGATGAGATCCAATCGAGCTTAGAATTCATCTTCTCAATGAAAGCACCAAAATATTTGCACCAAAAATTTGGCACAAAATCTCAATAAAGATTTTGTAAAGGAATAAATAAAAATAATAAGTTTAAACAGAGAGAATATAGTAGAAAAGTGATTAGAAACAAGCTAATAACAGAGGCATAGCAATTTATAGTGGTTCGGTGTTGTCAGTCTACGTCCATTTTAAAGAGATGGATTTATTAAACACTTTGTAAACTAAGTACAATTGAGATCCGAGTACAACCCTTAGTTACAAAAGAGTACAACGCAACAATCAGCTCAAAGATCTCGAAAATGAACAATCAAGTCTATATTTATAGGGGAAGACAGTGAAATATCTTCCTGAAATTTCGGTAGTGAAGTCTCCAGATCCAGAAGAAGTCACGGCATCAATAGCGGGTCCTACATCTTTGTAATAACGATCGGTACTGATCGTTTTGTTAGCTCCTTTTGGCATGCGATCGATATGGTGAGCTCCACTCTTTAATATACTAATGTTCCCAAAGTTTCATATGTATTCGACTTGTAGATTTTAAAATATCGAGTGTATTTTGCTGAATTGAGTTGTAATATCGATACGGTATGATCCACAATTGGTGAATATGGATCGTATCCGATCCATTTTCAGTAAATGGTATTTTTTATATTTTTATCGTTCTATTAAGACCGTCTTCTGCTTTCGCTTCGCCACTGCTTCATATTATTATCTATGCCTGATCTCTAAGCTTTGTGATTGTTAATCTGATTTGTCGGTCCCGATGACAGTCAAGTCTAACTTGTCTAGTCAGTCCGAATATAGCCGGACCAAAAGGCTAAATAACAGTAATCAGGAGGTAATGTTTATTAAGTTTAACTACTTCATTGACTAATTTATAGATTTCGTTTATTATTACGTATAAATTATAACTAGCTATTAACTAATTTACAAAAGAGGATTTCTCAGGCCGATTATAGGAAATCACAGACTAAGGAGGAGATAGCACAACTTAGAGCTCCAAATAGCAGAGTTGAATGATTGATGGAAGAGTGAAGCATTGACTATGCTGCTAGATGAGCGGATTGTGACATACGTAGCCGAGCACGGCACATTTCCTTCCCAAAGTTCAGGAAATGATGGAAATGATGATTACTATGTATGGTTTGTGTTTTTGATAGATATTGATTGATTTGGTTTGTACTTATTTGATATGTATTGATGGATTTGATACTTGTTTGATGGGTGTGTTGTTTGCGGATGTTTGATGGTTAAAGTTGGGTTTTTGTAGATATTTGATGATTGTGTTGTTTAATGGATTATTGATGTTAATATGGATATTTGAGAAATAAGCTTAGTTTTGTGTGATATGTACGACATTATATTATGCATGTGATGTTTGTACTTGCGAAATTGAGTATAAATGTATGTATATGAGGTGGATAGACAGATGAATATATATATATATATATATATATATATATATATATATATATATATATATATATATATATATATATATGGTTTGATGGTTGAAATAACAGCAGTTGTATAAAACAGAACTTCCAGATTACCGACGGCTAGTAACGACCTATTGATTACCAACGGCTAGTGACAACCCAATGGTTTATTCGTGATGTACAGAACCATGACACGTGTCAATCGGTTATTGACGGTTGACGATGGCCAGTCATTCGCTAGCTGTCGAAAAGTAATCGACAAAGCCGTCGCTAGGACCGTTGCTCCTTTTTTGATCGATGATTAAATTAGCGACAGCCTTTATCGTCGGCTGGCAACGGAAAAAGTAATCGATAAAGCCATCGCTAAGGCCGTTGCATCTTTTTTGATCGATGATTAAATTAGTGATAGCCTTTATCGTCGGTTGGTAACGGCTAACGACCGTCGTCGACGATTATTTGCCCTCGCTAAACTCTGTGTATCTGGGAGTGAATTGATTTAATAATCATGACTATAAACACTTCTGTGTCCGTGATCCAAGACAAACTCCAAAACATGTAACATTATGTTTTAATAGTCATTACAATGCAATGACATGTTGACATAATCTAAATCAAATAGCATATCATGATATTATCATTTCGAATGAGATCTGGTAACATTTGCATAGAAATCACAACTAATTCAATCATTAGACGATCATTTTGTCCAGCAACGCTCTTGGGGACGATGACGATAGGTGGGAGTATTACATTTAGATATATTATCATATTTCATTCAACGCAAAGTTGGTCATATTAAATGCTGTTAGTCTTTTTGTTTTATTTTCTGATTTTGGCCTAGCATCATTGAAATATAAAACTGTTCTGATTCCAGATTTGGAACAGCTAAAGCAAAAAATTCAAATGAATGGTCACTGATACAAATGCAGTCACATCGACTTGGACATGCGACGATAGAACTAGTGGTTCGAATCCTAATCCTAATATCAACCTTTGTCATATTCGATCGTTTTGTTCGTCGTTTGCCACTCATTTTTCTGCTGGTTGGCAAGAAAGGAGACATGCATAAAATACCTTTATGGAAGATGTGTGTGTATTAGATTTTGAGCAAAAGAAGAATTTGATTTAGTCTTCTGAGTTCTGAAAGATCAAAAGCGTTTTCGACCCTAATTAGGCTTTCTAATTCCATACTCCGTGACGTTAAAGTAACGACGACGATCATTGTTGCATGAAGTTTCAAGAGATAAATCAAAACATACTTTGTTTTTATTCTACGCACGATTGCGTCGCAGTGGGTTTGCAATTAGTAAATGTGATCTCATGTTTAGAAACTCTTCATATAAAGCTGGTCGCACAAGCAAAGCAAAGAAAATGAAACTAAAAAATATGCACAAAAATCAATCTTGTGATAACGTGTCCAAAAACGTAAACCACGCAAATAATATAATAACATGCTTGCTTTCTAATAAACAGTCGCTCATTCAAAGCCACAACCAAAAGGTAAACTTCAGTCCAAGTCTACATATTCGACTTCATGCTCCCACTACATAACTAACCAGCTCATTCGTTCACCTACCAAAATACAAAGAAAAGAAAAGACATCAATTATTTTACAAAATGAAAACGATCGGCAAAGAGAAGGAAATTCCTGTACTGGGAAAAACGATGCTGCTGGTGATGAGTTTGGTAGGAGGCGGTCTGCTTCTATGGTGGGCTGTCGAATTTCATCAAAGGAACAAGCAGTTGTGGATGGTTCCCATTGGTTTGATTTGCATGGGGACTCCTTCCATCATTTTTTTCTCTTTGCTGGCGTCCCACGCCTGGAGGAGCATCGAGGCTTTTATAGTTGGTGCTGAGCGTGAAGGATTCGTAAGTGATGGGTGCGACAATTTTGAAGATTTATGAAATTAGAGCGTCATTCACTTGGAAACTTTTGAGCGTCGTATGGTTCACAGTACGCAGCAGCCAATTTGCTTTGATTGTTTGGAAATACTAGTAGAAACACAGTCTTTTGAAGTTTCATGTTCGTAATTTTCGATGTTTTGTGTGCCTGAATGGGGACTTGGAACAGAAGTCGATGACGTAAAGGTGTACTGCTCTGTTTTAAGTGAAATTTTTTAAATTATATTTATATTGAATAATAAACAGAAAACTGGGTGGAACCAGTGGAATTAATTTCGAGTTAAAATAGTTTAACTTTTTGTTCCGATCGAATTAGAAAAATGTTAAGGTGTATGAATGTATGATTGAAATGTTCCATGTTAGTTAAAATGAAAAAGATAAAGTTATGATTATAATGCATTATATTGACTATTTAATAACTTTCGTGGATGATATTGATTCTTGTAAATAAATATAATTTGGCTACTGAAAGATTAAAAATTTAGCTAATTTCAACTGAATTATTTCTACGTTTAAACCGATTTAACTTAGAGCATCTCCATCGTTCATCATTCAAGCTTAATATTCAAAACAAAAACTTATCTCACTTCGACGTTTTCGAATAAGACATAATATTAAGGTAAATATTCAATGCTGAATTGATCAAATCGACGCCTAGAGATGAACACTGATTAAATCCGCGTCCAAGTCCAAATGGTAATGCCCAACGGCTCTCCTCCAACAACAACTACTTCCTCCCTCTTCAACTCCATAAATAACATTCACTCTTCATATCCACACAAAACTCTTCATTACTTCCTTCTCTAACCCACATTATCTTCAAACCAAACTCGATCTTCATAATGTTTTCACCGTTTGAACATTTTACGCATCCTTCCAATCCCCAAAACTATATCTTCGAAGACGACAACGAGCAATGACAAAATACTCCTCCGAGCCAGCATTCATCCAACCCACGGTGAAGCGACGAGAACTTCGACTTATGCAATATCTACTGTCATTATACCAAAGACTCAATTAGAAGCAATGACCAAAGAGGGGACAAGTTTTGAAAGAAAATAATGAATACCTTCAACCTTAAGCATTTTGAAAGTACACGATCTTTGTCGATGATTCAACGTCGATTCGGAAAAATCAATTGTCAGACTCTATTTTATAAATCGCAAAAACAAATCCTAGCAGAATGGAAGGGAAAGAGCATTTGGCATGTTTTTTATCTTATTAGTTTGTTAGTATTTTATCTTATTGATAATTTATTTTATTTTTGATTATCCGAAAAAAAGCGAACGAGGAATTCATAAAGCCCTTTACAAGGGAAAATGGTACTAAAAATCCACACCATTATCAATTCTCGAATTGCCATAAGTTGCTGACGAGCACACCGCCTCTAAGACATTCAAAAAAATACAAAGAAAAAGAACAAAGCATCAAAATCATTGTACTTGTCTAGTCTGGGAGATCCATCATGTAGAGGAACACGATTTGAGTATGAAAATGATGTGGATGTGCACATCTAGAGACTCGATGAAGGTTATAGACCAATGGACTTCAAAGCAGCAAAGAGAAAGAATAAAGTTGATGTAGCTTTGAACGCTAAAGTGAACGTTGCTCAAGAAATTCATGAAAGAAGACATCAAGATAGAAGTAGGCAGGCGTAGGAGAAGATCGATGTAATGTGTAAGTTTACAGATATTGAGAAACAAAAACTGAATATTGAATGGGAAAATCAAGAACAAATGATTATGGATAAAGATTTGGCTAGAATGGATGAAAAATTCAAATGCAATATTGGATGGAGCGCAAAAAGACAAATACTTATGTCTAAGTTACCTCAAAATAGTTTGTTTTAATCTTTGCATTGCACAATTTGTATTATTTTCAGTGTACTTTAAGTTAATATAAATATGTTGTATTTAGTTATTAATGCTCTACTACTTTTGTTTCATTCATACAAAGTCTATAACCAAGCTAAATAACGTTTTGAAGGAAAGCAATACAGTTGATAAGTGAACTAAAATACGAATACAAGACAAATGCATACACACATGACTAATCAGATGTAAAATCGGACTAATAATCTCCACAATAACTCCAAATATGACTCAGAAGATCTTTCTGTAGCCAATTGTGAAGTTGTGCATCTAGGAGTGAAAAGTTGATGTTCCTCATCAATGTTGAAAGCTTCTTCGGTTATAAGAATGTTGTCTTGGAATATTTCTAGCATTTTCTCGGCACATCATATTCGGTGGCGATGTTCTTCATCCATATCTTTTTCGTCTTCAATAATTATATCATGCATAATAATACATGCAAAGATGATTGTGGGCATTTTTTCTCGAAACCACGATGAACAAAGATTACTAACCATTGCAAATCTAGATTGAAGAACGTCAAAAGCTCTTTCCACATCTTCTCTGTCCCTATTGTATCGCAACAAACTTTGCTTGATTTTCTATTATTGGATTTGGACACGTTTTCATAATGGTGCTCCATTTTGAATAAATCTCATCATCAAGATAATATTTGTGGTCATAAGTATTTTGCCCAAGAGTAAATGTCACTGAAGTTACTTGGCCAAGTGTCGGATCATTAAATAAGTGTGATTTCTCAATAACATTTAGGTCATTGCTAGATCCAGGTAGTCCAAAGAAAGCATGCAATATTCATAAATCGTACAAAGAAACGGCTTTCAAAATAACAGTTGGTCTTCTTTCTTTACCATTGTAAGCTCCATAGTATGCTTTGGGGTGGTTCTTTTATTCACAATGCATACAGTCGAGACTTCCTAGCATATCAGACCATCCTCTACTCTCGTGCATTTCTTTTATCCGCACAGTATCACCCTTATTTGATTATCTAAGGTACTCAGTGTCGAAAACGTCCACGTAGCTTGGTAGAATTTATCGAGGGTTTCTAATGCGGTACTTTCTATAAACCGATATGCATCGTCCAATGCATATATGGTGGTGCCATAAACTAGCATCCTCAATACGGCTGTTTGTGCCAAAAATGGTCACAAACCCCGAATGTAATGAAAGCACTAGTGTTTACACACAAATCCTTTGTATCCAATCACAGATCTCAGATCCACATGATGTAGAGATTAAAAATGAAGAAATAACAAAATTAGAATGAAAGAAAATAGGAGAAGACATAAGATTTATAGTGATTCGGCTATCTTCGGCGTACGTCCACTTTGAATTGATCCTTTTATTTCCTTTATACTGTGATTACAGTTACAATCTTTTGAATAGCCAAAATGACAAAGTTTTTCCAAAAGAGAAGAAGTGGATCCTTTTCTAGTTGCAATGGATGCACTATTTATTGGTGTGGAGCTGGAAATTCTGCCTCGAATCCTGGAATACCCTTTCTTATGCATAGGTGGGCCCACATAATCGATCCAAGGTGGTTTGAGATCGATCCCTGATCGATCCATATCAATTTCGTATCAATCAAGAATCACTCCAATTAAGCTGAGATCGATCATGGTGAAATACGGTAGTGCAAAGTCCTTGCTTTCCAAATTTCATGAAATTCCAATGTATAGTTTTTGAGATATGGTCGATCCAAGTTTTCCTTTGCAAATGCAGGCTAGAGTCTTCGTATCGATGGATTTCATATCCGTCAGCTCGTGGCCACAAATTTTTCATCGATCCGGGTCATGTGCCATGATCCATGCTTAGCGCTCCTGTCCTTTACCGATTCCTTAGTATTGATCGATACGAACACGATCGATACGAAATGCCTCCTAAATGCTTTTCGTATCCATTCAGCATCCTTCATCTGTGTGTGTCCTTCGTATCGATCAATAAGTGATCGATACGAAATACGCTTCCAAACTTCCATAACCATTGCCTCGTATCCATCCAATCGATACACATGTATCGATACGAAGTCCACATCCATCAACCTGTACCCATTCTGGAGCCACCTAATTGATACAAATTGTATCGATACGAGATGTATCGATATGAATGTCAATTGATCCAAACAAAACACCACAATGATCGATATGAAAGTATCAATACGAAACCATTTTTCACTAATATTGATCCATCCATAACTTGAGCGTATGAACTTCGATTGACCTGAAATTCGAAGTGTAGTTTCACCATGGCTTGTTTAGCATTCCTGATCGATCCCACCTTGATTGGAGCTTGGTCCAATTTTGATGGTATCGACCACAGCCCTGTTTCCAATCGACCTTCAAACCTGATATCCATCCATTTTAGCCAATTTTTTGATATTCCGACCTTGACCAAAAGAGGTAACATTTGCCTCCCAAAATATGTCTTCCAATAAGAAAGGGTGTTTTGAATAGCTTTAACTTCGACATCCAAAGTCCATGTTCCATCCATGGCCATATCATCTGATCCATAATCTAATCCATTACCAAGCCAGTCTGTCTAAGTGCCATAACCATATCCTTATCCAAATCCACGATTGCTCCAAGTCGATATTCAATTACGAATTAGGTAACCAAATCCTTAGCCAATTTCATATCCATCCGAACCCTACAAGCGATTTCTAATCCATCCATATCCAGCAACCAATAACCAAATCCTAGACCTCTCTTGGCCGATATCCAAATTCACGATGCTCCGGGCCCTTAGCCAAATCTGGGACCACTCCAGCTTCATGCCCAAATCCTTAGCTGTTCAAAGCCAATATCCGAATCCATAACCTCTCTGGGTTCTTCCCAAGCATGACCCACACTCGACGACCTATACTAAACAATGCCTTGGCATATGTCCTAGGTCGACGGTGATCCTGGTTCACTGTCCAAAAACGTTGAGTAATGCCGTGGCTTAAGTTCTAAGTCGAATCCTGGTCTTCCCAGACCATTGCCGAGCATAGTCCATACTCGACGACCTAAATAAGTCGATTTGCCACGTTTGGACGAAGCGACTTATCCCTTACCAGACATAATCCATACCCAATGACCTTTTACCAAATACTAGATAAAAATCCAATCAAAGTCCAATCCAAAATCCAGATGAAATCAGAAAACCAGAAATCCATATCAAAAATACAAACCAAAAGACAAGCATCCTGTAACATCTCGCCTTTTTGTATGCTTTAAATCGACGATAAACCACACACATCAAACTTAAACTATACAGAAGGGCGGGTTGTTATGAGGTAAATAAGAAAAAGCAGAGAAAGAAAAACAAAATAGAATCTTGCAGTGGAACGATAAAATATAATAATCAAATAAACAGTTCACGAAGCTGTTTACAAAACCTTTGATTATACTTATACAATGCATATCAGAGTTACACATACCAGAGAATAATAAAATAATGCAGCGGAACAATGTAGTAATTAATAGTAAGAATACAAGCTTTGTCTTCGTCCTTCAGAAATAAGGTCTTCGAATCCTATAATGCTCAGACTGACCCTAGCGAATTGAAAGGACAAAACACTCGAGTCAGAACTAAAAGATCTTATGTGAGTTAAATCAACAGAAATAAATATGAGTGGAACGGCGTCAGAGATGTTTACGGGATTTGACATCTCATATCCAGTGTCAACGTGAGTGCAGTAACTTAAGAGATGCTCGGGATTCACATCTCCTAAGGATCTGTTAAACTATTTACTATGTAGTAATATTTCGCTATTATAATAATGTCTAATAGTAAAATAAACTTACTTTTAAATAGCGTTAAGGAGTGACCCAATATTCCCCTTAACACGTAATAATGCCAATATCTATACACTACCGTAATACCTCCTGATCGGGAGGCTACCAGAGGATACTCCATAGGTACGACACAAATCAAACTCGTACAAGGTGCACTAGGGTAGGTGACACGGCACAACTAGGCAATGCTAGGGTAGATATACCAATTATGCTTCCGGACCGGTGGTAAGCGTAGCAGCTACTACCGCTCATCTCGAGCCACACCCCCAAAATCAAAAAGGGCCCAAATCAATCACAAAGTAATAGAATGGTATCGAAGGAGTGTGTCCGATAAAAGGTGCTACCTTCTTAGTCCGTCAATCGCTCCTGTTTTAGCCACCTTATGCCAACTCACGAGAGTCGGGTCCACGTATATACCTTAAAGGAACGCCTCCACCATCCTACTTCATTCTAGAATCTCCACCGCGTACACGGTTCTTAAAGTGGTTTTCGGAGTTGGCAGAGAGTATGACAACTTCCGATCCCGGTCTCTTTAATAACCAAACGTTATTATAACACCGCGGTCATTTTCAAAATAGTTTATACTTTAAGACCAAAATATCATTGCCCTTTAAAAACTAAATCAATACGATATAATTTTCACTTTAAATATACCCTTTTCTAAAAATCAAAACACTTTCAAAGTTATAACATTTCAAAATCAAACACTTAAAGTATAACACTTTCAAATTATAATAAACTCGCGACTTTGAAACATAGCTATACCCCTTAAATGGCTCAAATATTAAATTACTTTATATAATAAAATAACTTCTTCAATTTCACAAATCAATTCCAAATACCGATTTGAAACCCCGAATAAACCATTTCAATTCCCATATTTCAAAGCTTTAAATATTCAACCATTTCAAAACTAATTCTTTGATAATTCCATATATATCAAATTCAATTACTTTGTTTAGATTTAAAATGTTTACTTAATAGATCAAATATCATTTAAGTAAAACTTTTAAACTTCAAATAACTAGATATTCTTCAATTTATTTAACTTGATATATTCATTTAAATCAACTTGATATTCATTTAAATCACTCTAAACCAAAATCAAGTTATAAAAATCATACCCTTTAAAGCCTCAATTTTATTTATTTTTCAAATCAAACTTATTCGAGTATAATTCTTAAGTAATTTAATTCAAACCAATTTCATATTTATCTTCCACCTTAATTTTATTGAAGTCATTATAAACTCTATATACAATAAAATTTAAACAGATACTTAACTATATTTTATATAAAAAAAATCAACTTTATTATTTAACTTATTTTATATTTCAAAACAATTTTATACATAGCTAAAAATCAATAATAAAATAACATTTATATACCATAAAAGAAATCACTATTTATATAACCCATATTATTTCTTTACGAAACCATAGAAATCATTTTCAAAATATTTATATATAGACCGACGGTATCTGTATAAAATTTTCCATCCTATGGTCAAGCGATACGGATATTTATCATTTCAATCCGTAATTTAAAATATAATTACGATTATATATCATTCCAAATCGCAATCCCAAATGAAATAAAATCCATAACAACTTGTAGTTTATAACAATATAAAATACAACATCCATTTATCCAATATCAATCATCAAACATTTGTGACAATTATCATCCAATTCATTCAGTAGTATCAATATATAACAGAAAATAAATAACAGGCATTTACTAGCAGTTTATATTCAATAATAAATTAAATAACAATTTAACCGGTAGTTTATATGCAATAATAAATTAAACAACAATTTAATCCAACAAATTTAATTCAACTGGGATGATGATTAAAAATATGTCAAACAGCCATAAATAAATTTCTAATCACAACATAAATCAATTTAACAAACATAAGAAATTTTAGAAGTTGTGAGTGGGTTAAGACACTCACCTTTTGAATTTAAATTCAATATAGACCCAAAATTCAAACAGTCTCGAAATTTGACCAAACCAGCATCAAAATGTCCGTAATTTTGCTAGGATCACAGCGGAGAAAACTGCGCATGGAACGGACCTCGTACGTAAAAGTTATAAGCATTAGAAGTTCTAGAATTTAAATCAAATTAAAATAAACAAAAAAAAGAAAACAGTACCACACGTTAATGCCACGTTGTCCATCTTCCATCGCAAAACACTTACGTCGAAACCCATTGATCTACGAACGCACGCCGCCAATCGATGTCGCCACTAAGGCCAGCCGCCGCCTTGCCGTCACCGCGCAAGTCCCTCCATGGCCAAGCGCTCGTGAAGAAACCCCGACCAAGGCCTAAAGTGCACAGTCGTCATCGGCAAAATCGAACCCTAATCATCGATTTCTGATTTCCTCTGACCTCCATAGGTGATGCGACCCCCTCAGATCGACTCCATGAAGCTAGCTCCACAAAACCCCTCAACCGATTTGACAATCTGTCATCGTTGATCGTCAAGCGATGAACGACCGGAAATGCTTTCTCGATTTCTGGCCACATCGAAACTCGAATTGAAAAACGAATTGTATATCTGACTTGCGCTCATCGAGAGCTTCAAATCCATATATAGTTCGATATAGTTTGAAGAGATTTAATTTTTGGCTTTGAACTTTATTTGAAATTGCAATTGGAATTTTTGGTCTTGTCTGCCATTGAAATGAGGAGGAGCAAATGGAATTGCACTTACAAAATAATGAACATAAAAAATAGGCTAGGGTTTATAACGAGGTATGTATAGGTATGTCAGAAATAGAGATGAATGGACACGATTGGTTAGGACCGTTGAACGACAAATGGCCCGAAAAGCCCGTTCTGACTCCGGAACGAAGTTGAGTCAACCCATATATCAAAATAGATGTTTTTGAATATTCTAAACGCAATGGAACAGGTTTCAAGTCCAAATTCCATCGTATAAAGAAGTTATGCTAAAGTCAAGTTATTTCAAATTGATTTCAATTGATTTCAATTTCATTGATTTCTAGGCGTTTCAAGCCCGTACGATCAAACGACAAGTCCGATAACTACGAAACTTGAAATCCTATAATAATTCACCGTTACGGATCCGATGAAAATGGAGTCATCGAAATCCGAGTCAGTGGCCATAATGGCTATTTTTACATTAATTAAATAAATTAATAATTAATTAATTAAATCAAAATTTCAATTTCAATTCGATAATTGACAAATTTCATCATTTTTGATTTCTTAATCATTTACAATGATTTAAACAAATTTAGATGTCAATTTAAAGTTGATTCATTCATCAATTTTAGTATTTAATTTCAGTTTCATATTCGAAAATTTTAATTTTAATTTCCACTAATTCCCTTCAATTTACTTTCCACCCTATTATTCAATCCATTGTTGTCAAAATGGATGTAGTTAACACTGGATTCATGATCTATCACATTAATATTCTCAAATGCCATTTTAATTTCAGTTAACATAATATTTAGATATTTAATTTCAATTTATTGCAATTAATCCAATTATTAAATTTTACTTCCAATAATTAACCGATCTTGATTTTCCATTCTTTTTATTCAACCCATTATTATATTATGAATAAAATTAACTTCATTAACAATATATTATTTCATTATTAAATTACAAATTTTTATTTCTTCCACTATTAAAAAACAAAATTTAATTAAATTAATAATTTAACTTATCGAAAATTTACGGGTCGTTACACATCCAAACTAAAATCCAAACTAGACAATCAACAAAACCAAGAGTCCAAACCGAACTCCAAAACCAAACCAGAAAAAAGAAAATGTCCAAACCAGAAAGAAAAGCAGATTTCACAAACTAGAGCATCATGGTTTATCATCATCTCGGAGGATGCCTAGGGGCTGTCTCCGTCCTCGTAAATGAGTAAGTGACTTAGCCGTCTACCCAGAGTTTGCTACCTATTCCATACCACCCCCAATCAGTTCATGGCCAACCAACCATCATTCCAGGGCAATGCGC
Organism: Allium cepa; assembly: GCA_030765085.1. Lineage (NCBI taxonomy): Eukaryota > Viridiplantae > Streptophyta > Magnoliopsida > Asparagales > Amaryllidaceae > Allium > Allium cepa. The sequence goes on from CM060932.1 coordinate 952,848,180, forward strand.
CTTCGTTGTTTGAGGTAGACGATGGCTGCTCCTGTTCCACCGCCGCATTCCGAGTCCCGACTTATTGCCGCAACTGACCACTCCTTACGTGCTCCTCCATTATATCCTTTAGATGCCTGTAGGTGTTAGTATCGTGTCCGTCCAGGTCATGAAGAAGATAGTGTCTTTTTGATGCCCTCTCACATTCTAAGGGTTCTCTCTTGCCGTTCTTTGGTAAGGAAGGCGATCCCGAGTATCCAAGTACATCCGTTCCAATGTCTCATTCAGTATTGTGTAAGTGGAGAATTTTGGTTCTCCACGACGCTTCTTTGCTCTTCCAGAATCATCGTCCAACTTCCTCTTCCCTTTATCCTCATCCTTATCCGAGCATTAACTAGATGGTTCTCCATCCTTGACCACGTTTACCTCTTTTGGTTTCATATCCAAACTTGCATCCTCCTGTTGAAGGAATCTTTCGGCCTCATGAAACAATTCCTCGAGATCCAGTGGCGGATCATGTATCAACGATATTTTGAAATCTAAGTTGTCCCTGACTCATGACAATGCAGCCATTAGAATCATTGATTGATCCGACCGATCCACCGAAGCAGCTGTCGCATTAAACCAAGTTAAGAAAGTCCCGAGCGACTCTCATGTCCTCTATTTTACTGATGTCAATGTCATCATATTCTTCGGCCTCTTGATGTGAACCTCAAACTGCTTCAAAAACCTGTCCATCAATTTTTTCCATGTCATAATAGATCCATTTTCTAACTTCCTGAACCACATAGCAGCTATATCCGTCAAGTAGAGGGGAAACATTGGGATATAACCTCCTCCGATGCCCTCAGCACTTCCATGTGTCTTGTATAACTCATCAAATGATCGGTAGGATCTTTCCTACAGTTGTATACTTCTAGAGTAAGCAGCTTGAACTCTGGTGGATTTCTAGCCATCTTGATGTTACGGGTAAATGGACTCCTGTTTGCTCCTTCTAGATCTCTGTTTATCAGACCTCCGTACATAGTTTGCCTGGTAATTTCAGCCAATCCAGTGTTGTCCACCAAGGGTTGCCCCCATCTTCATTTACTAACTACCCCCCAATCCATTGAGGGAATTCTGATACGTACTCCTCATCACGCACTCATCTATTCCTGTTGGCATCACGCTGTGCAACGTCACTTGGCATTCTTCCATGAATTGGTCCAGCATTACGCGGGGGTGTGCCCCCGAGTCTAGATCCATCCAGATTGATAGATGTGTGTTGATTGGGAGCTTCCCTTTGCTGAACTATCCCATCTGATGGCCTGTTGATTTCTTCTGGTCCAACTCCGTGGATCTGACCTCCTACAGCTCTTGCTGCCTCAGCCTATCCAAACTGTCCGAGAATATTCTACATCATCTCCTCCTGCATTTTCAGTAATCACTCTGCATGGAATCCATCATAGTCCACATCTCATCCCTTGTGAAGTAGATGGATGCTTGATCTGCTCCAGCTTCGAAGGAAGCCTCTTGACTACCCTCTTGACGGCTCCTTTCTAGTATTGTCCTCCTAATTGATTGCCTAACCATGATTCCACCTAGATAAGATTCTTTAGCTTTCCAAATCTGAACTCCAGCTCCGATGTAGCGGGTGTTAACCTTCTCAATGAAAACACCAAAGCATTTGCACCAAAAATGGTCACAAACCCCGAATGTAATGAAAGCACCAGTGTTTACACACAAATCCTTAGTATCCAATCATAGATCTCAGTCCAGATGATGTAGAGAGTAAAAATGAAGAAATGAAAAAATTAAGGCCAAAAAAAGTAGGAGAAGACATAAGATTTATAGTGGTTCAGCTATCTTCGGCCTACATCCACTTTGAATTGATCCTTTTATTTTCTTTATACTGTGATTAGATTACAATCTTTTGAATAACCAAAATGACAGATTTTTGCCAAAAGAGAAGAAGAAGATCCCTTTCTAGGTGCAATGGAGGCGCTACTTAAAGGTGTGGAGCTGGAAATATCTGCCTCAAATCCCAGAATACCCTTTCTTATGCGTAGGTGGGACCATATAATCGATCTGTGGTGGTTTGGGATAGATCTAATCAATCCGTATCGATTTCGTATCGATCAGCAATCACTTCAATTGAGCTGAGATCGATCATGGTGAAAGACGATAGTGCAAAGTTCTTGCTCTCCAAATTTCATGAAATTCCAATGTATAATTTTTGAGATATGATCGATCCAAGTTTTCCTTGGAAAATGCAGGTTGGAGTCTTCATATCGATGGATTTCGTATCCTTTAGCTCATGTCCATCAATTTTGCATCCTATGCCATGATCCATGCTAAGCGCTTCTGTCCTTGATCGGTTCTTTCGTATCGATTGATACGAATGCGATCGATACGAAATGACTCCTAAATGCTTTTCGTATCCATCCAGCATCGTTCCTCCATGTGTATCCTTCGCATCGATCAATAAGTGATTGATTCAAAATATGCTTCCAAACCTCTGTAACCATTGCCTCATATCCATCCAATCGATACGCATGTATCGATACGAAGTCCACATCCATCAACCTATACCCATCTTGAGGCCGCCTAATCGATGCAAATTATATCGATATGAGACGTATTGATACGAATGTCGTTTGATCCAAACTAAATGCCATAATGATCGATACGAAAGTATCGATACGAAACCATTTTTCACTAATATTGATCCATCCATACACTACGCCATAGATGGCCTATTGCAACGAAAATACAAGATGTTGCTAGCTACAATGTAATGATAGCTATGCTAATTTTTGTCTATTACAACATTAGCTTCAGGATGTTAGCATAGATATCAACACTATGTTGCAGTAGCTATACACTTATAAAAATATTATAGAAAATGAGTGTGGGCCGAAGATGCAATAACATTAATTTATTATTGTATTAATAATTACTAAATTATAATTAATATTTATTAATTACATTTAATAGTTAATAAATATAATTAATAATTAATAAACTAGAAATAAATAAGTAATAATTAATAAATATATTTAATTGTTAATTATATTTATTTTTGTAAACAAGTAATAGTTAATAAATATAATTAATAAGTAATATAATATAATATTTAATTGACAATAATTTCCTGTAAGTAATAATCGTAGATATATTTGCTTGTTAATTGATAATTAACAATTTCCTCATCCTAACTTTTCGTTTTTCGCCTCTTCTCTTTTTGTTTCCCTCCTCTTAGCATTTTGTTCTTCTTATCTTTTGGTTTCCCCCTTAACTTTTCTATCCCTTCGCTTCTCTTTGAAGATAAAGCTTTCTTCCTACTTCGAATGTAATTCCCAACTTCTACTCCAAAGATTAATTCACCGCTTCACTCAATTGCTACTTAAAAAATCATGCCTTGAAGTCAGATCTCATAGCGTCAAATCAGATCCGCATACCTTCATCGTCACAAAAGAAGAGAAACGTGTTGCCTTAATTTAAAACTTCCCCCATGCTTGAAAATCTTAGTGGATTCGAAGTTCGCATCGATCTGTTTCCTAAAGTGCCATGCCAAAATTTGTGTCTGGAGCATCATTGCCTGCTATTGAGTTGAATGAGTTTGTAAAGATGGTGGCTCAAACGAGTGATGCTAAGATCTAAAATAAAATGCGCGCAGCTTGATTTAAATCAGTTCCTCATTGTTGATGCTGAAGTTAGAAGACAAAGTTTCACTTTAGGTCTAGGCTCTTGCCTTGGAACCTGACTGTCTATAATGGTGCCATGCCTTTGGTTGAAGGTGACTGGAATCACCAAGTCTCATATTTTTTTTGGTATGAGTTGCTATGATGAAGAAGTAACCAGTGAATGATTGAAACTAGATGATGTTGCCTTTGGGTTTCGTTCTGTTGTCTGAATATGATGCCACTTGAATTTTTGAAACATCTTTTGGTTAAAATTAATCGTTAGGTGAGGTATATATTTGTTAGTATGAAATAATGAAGTAATATTGATATGAATATATGATGACCATGTTTGGTTGATCTGAAATGCTTAATTGTTACGTAATTTGGAGCTACTCGCGCCTTCATTTGTGGTGAATCTGAAAAGAGTGTCGTGCTTGAATGCTTTGATTACATCGATTTGTATATATTTTTCGTATAAATACCTCATTAAGTGCCATCTTTCTTTAGATATGATGCCGCCTGAATCTGATCTTCGATTGCTCATGATGTGACACTAGCAGCCGTTGCTCTGGTGAATGATTGAAGGTTGAGGAGGTTAGGGGTGATGTCAGATGTTGAATGCTTCAAACACTCTGTCAGATGTTGAAGTTCTGTGGTACAAATTATCTACTCTAATTAACTTGTACTTTATGGTAATTGGATAGTACAAAGTTCTGATTAACAGTTTAGGAACACTTAAGATAATCAGATGGTATAGAGTTCTGATTTATGGATTTTGTATAGAACAACATATATGTCCATGCTTTTACTCTATGTCTATGCAGTTAGTATTTCAATATTTATGCTATATTTAACTTGAAAGGTTTTTCACTATCTTATGTAGATTCAACTTTTGAGATTGGAGGTTATAAAAGTATTATATGACAAGATCGCCCACAATCCATCCTCACTCTCCATACTACATGGACTACATTGAATTGTACGCTGATTGTTACTGCTACATGTGTTATGTGAGTCAGAAATAAATGCATTATAAACTGACAAACGATGATATGTAGTCTTTGATTCAAAACCATTTTGATTAATTGTCGAATTTTAAAATGTACGAACTAATAACTATGTTCCTCATATTATTACATTGGAATATATAAATATATAACACCTTTGAATACCAATATCCTATACTACAATAACTATAGTTTGCTTGTTAGGACCGAATCGGTGACTCAAGATGATGTCCTTTTCCCACATCTGACTATCAAAGAAACACCAAATGTCTACCACATTTCTAAGGCTTTCGAGCAGCATGACCAGACAGCAAAAATATTACAAAGCTGAGGTAATCATTAAAGAGTTGAGCCTTGAAAGGTCAGTTAATAACATTAAATAGGACTATGTAATTAACTTGAATGAAACACCTTTGTTTTTCACCACTCGTTTTTAATACAAATACATTTAGTGTCAAACTGAACCTTCATGCTCCTTTTATATAACAATAATTTTCATTTGATGTTACCAAAATCGAAATAGTCAATATATATGTTCCTGAACTAGATTTTCAATCTTTCTGCTACCTATGCTTACAATATATGGATAAAATTTAATGCACATGGAAATCAGTCATTATCAGTGTTTACCAAGTAGTTTCTGCTACCAAGTAGCTTATGGTAGCTAATGCTGTTTGTACATATATTGTGAGATGTTTGTTTAATACTTTTTATAAACTATCAGTAGTCATCTCAAAATTTTATTTCGTACAACAAACTTTTGCTGACCTTTACTAGATACGCTAATTTTATTTATGTTAAAGTATATCTATTAATGGTGTGTCTGAAGCCTTCACATAATATTGTATCATATTGAGAGAAGTAGATGAATTAATTGAGCATTGACTAAAACCCATTTAACCCAGCTATAGGATCAATATTCTCTTATCATTACTTAAGTATTTTGATAAGTCTATATATCTTTCCTTGTACACACCTCATCGGTCATTAGGTCAGCTTTAAAACTTTGGAGAGTTCAAGTATATCGTGCACGCATGTGTGTTTTCGTTCCTTGGGTTGCTCATTTGATAGTAATTGCTATAGTATTTGCTTGTTTATTTTATATGTATTATGGGGTAATAGTTGTAAAAATTCTCATATTTGTAAAAGCATTGCCACGGTAACTACCTTATAGAGCAGAATGCACAATATCGTATAGCATGCTTAAGATAAAACCCTCATATATAAACTCGTTGGTGTATGGTTTTTGGCTATGTTACACAAAGTTATGTTTTTATGCTTATCAAATAATGTTCGTTCATAGTTTTCTAACTGAATATTGCTATTATTCCTAGACATTTAACCAGTTGTGTATTTTTAACTACGACACAAAAACTACAGAAGTTCAAAAGGCTCCATCGTATATTCAAGATGAGCCAAGATTTACTTTTCGTGGGCTTCTTCTGGGTAAAACCTTCTTTTTTGATCTAGCTCATTTTAGTATCATCTGATGTATTGTTACTTTATAATATGGTGGGTACAACTCATGTATTTTGTGTATCCATCTTCAGATACTTCAAGGCATTTCCTACCTGTAAAAGTAATCAAGCAAGTGATTAAATCTATGTCTTATGCCAAGCTGGTATTAAATAATTATTTTGTTCTCAAAATTCATATTTTAAAGTTTAACATTATTTCTCATATTTCAATTCCATTTATTTTTTTGTTGTGCTTGTGCTTCTGACATGAACTTTCGCTCAGTAGAATGTCCTTCATTAGCATATATTGGATGAACAATCTTTTCCTTTAGAGGTGCCATCCTACCCAGATTTGTGGAAGGGAGCATACTCAAAATGGGAGAGATACACTATTGAAGATGCACTTGACATTGTTAAGTATGTACTTCTCCTGCATACGGTTATGGTACTATGTGTTGCACAAACACATGCCTCCTATAGCCATTATGTGTTGCAAATATGAATGTACTGTTAACAAGTAGAAATTAGTATGTACCGACTGTAACTATGAATACACTGGCTATGTTTTTAAATATGTTTGTTATTTTGTACTTGACTAAGTCAAACATGTGTTGCTGATTATTCTGAAATGAAAAGTTCTTTGTTGCAGTGTAATGTTGCTTATTAGATATGATATAATGTTGCAGTATAATGTTGCCATAGATATGATATAATGTTGCAGTACATTTCCAATTTAAATTGCAAAAGGTGTTGCCATATATATGATATAATGTTGCAGTATGTGATGTTAAATGTGGTAATAAACTGGCAAAGTGTTGCCATTGGATGGTAAAAGTGTAACCATAGATTAATGAATATGGGCCCTACAACTGGGTTCCGTAAAGGTGGGCCACAGAATTAGTGGGCCCCACAGTGTGGGCCCACATGTTGGGGCCCATATTGTGGTGCCCACTTTTTAGTAAATTTGGTACATGTGGAAACAATAGAACCGATGTTGCCCTAGAGCCGCAAAGATGTTGCATTTGACTCTAGGGCAACGAGGCAAAATGCATCACCGAGAAAGTGTTGCCTTTGCCCTTTTTTAGCCTACAGCAACATTTTTTGGTACTTCCCGCATCACTTCTTGGTGTTGCAGTATGCAATCTATGGCGTAGTGATAACTTGAGCATATGAACTCCGATTGACCTGAAATTAGATGTTTAGCCTTGCTGTGCCTAATTTATCATTCATGATCAATCCCACCTTGATTGGACCTTGGTCAAATTTTGACGGTATCAATCATAGTCCTGTTTCTCATCGATCTCCAATCCTGATACCCATCATTTTTAGCCAATTTGTCGATATCTCGGCCTTGATCAAAAGGCGGGGTAACAGCGGCAATCATTTTTTGTTTGCCACTATGAACCTGTGTTTTTACAGCATTTGGTTTTTGAATAAAATGTCTACTTTTGTTTTGAATATGTTTGCGCCAAAATTGGTCACAAACGCCAAATATCGTGAAAGCACCAGCGTATGAACACAGATCAGCAGTATATAATAACAAATTACATATCTAATTAATGTATAGGATAAAAAAGAAGAATAACAAACTTAAAATGGAAAGAAGTAGGAAGAGACGCAAGATTTATAGTGGTTCGGCTATCTCCGGCCTATGTCCACTTCAAAAGATAAACTTTTACCGACTTTGCTTGCTGGTTACAGCGGATTACAGCAGTAATTTTCGAGTACAACAGTGAAGTTTGAGTACAATGGTGATTTCGCAGTGTCTGGACGTATCAGAATCAAAGGTCCCTTTTCTGTAGGCCTTGGGATGCCATTTATAGGTGTAGGATGCAAATATCTCACTCATATCTCGAGAGACCTATTTTGGCATGTGAGTGGGCCTACGCGATCGATACCAGGTGATTACGTCTCGATCCATGATCGATACAAGCGAATTTCATATCAAACAAGATCTTGTCTAACCGAGTCGAGATCGATCATGAATATTCTTTAGGTTATACGCAAGCTACTCTGAAAATTTGGTGGCATTTGGATTTGTAGATTGTGAGTTACGATCGATGCAAGTTCGTGTTCACCGGTCGGCTATCGTGTTCATATCAATGTCTTCTTTTCCATCCATTCATATCAATCCACATATGCCTGCCGCTCATTTCGTGTCGATTCCTTATTCCTGGTGCTTCGTTGTTCGTATTCATGCTTCTTCATATCAATTGGAAGTATCCGATGTTGATCGATACGAACAGTATCGATTCGAAGTAGTCCCTGTTGATCGATACGAACTATATCGATTTGAAGCATCTTATGTTAATCGATACGAATAGTGTCGATTCAATGTATACTGCTACGCTCCATCCTGATCGATATGAAATCATCGAGTTGAACAAATCGTCATGCTTTTATCTATTCAATCCAAATTCATATTCACCGAGTCGAAATCCACTTAACCTTTCTCCCTGATCGATACGAACATCTTGTTTGTATCCATAGGCATCGATACGAACAAGGTTTCCTTAAGCATGCATCCATCAATATCTCAAACAAACGAACTCCGTTTGACTTAAAATATGAAACATAGTCTTCTCTAGTCTTGTTCATCATTCCCAATCGATCCCGTCTTGATTGGAGCTCGGCCAAATTTTGATAATATCGATCATAGCCTTGTTTCCATTCAATCTCCAATCCTGATATCCATCCTTTCCAGCCAATCTATTGATATCCCGGCCTTGACCAAAAGGTGGGATAACATTTGCCCCCCAAAACATGCCTCGTGGTAAGAAGGTGTATTTTGAAAAGCTCCGATTCCGACACCCGAAGTCCATATTCTGTCCATAGCCATACCATCTAATTCATAATCCAATCCATTACCTAGCCATCCTATCCGAGTGCCACATTCCTGACTGCTCCGAGTCGATGTCCGATTCTAAATCTTGTAACCAATTCCTTAGTAAATTCCATATCCATCTAAACCGGACAACTGAGTCCTAATCCATCCTTATCCAATAACTGAATCCAGGACCTCTCCGGATCGATATCCAAGTTCTTAGCTATCCATAGCCAATATCTAAATTCATAACCTCTCCGGGTTCTTGTCAAGCGTAGTCCACAATCGACGACTGGTACTAAGCGATGCCTTGGTATCTATGGTCCAGTGTCCCTGAACGTTGAGTAATGCCATGGCTTAAGTCCTAAGCCGATTCCTGGTCGCTCCAGACCCTTGCCGAGCATGGTCCATACTCGATGACCTAAAAAGTAATAGATAGATATTATGGGGCCTAATTCCTCGGCTGAATCCTTGTCTCTCCGAACCCTTTCCGATCATAGTCCATACTCGACGACCTAAATAAGCCAATTTGCCACGTTTGGACGAAGAGACTTACCCCTTGCCAGGAATAATCCATACTCGACCACCATTTACCAAAAACTAGGTAAGAATCCAATCAAAAACCAATCTGAAATCTAGATCAAATCAGAAAACCAAAAATCCATACCAGAAATCCAAACCAATATCCAAACCAGAAAACAAGCATCCAAACCAGAAAACAAGCATCCAAACTAAAGTAAAAACCAGAAAGCAAACAAAACCAGGAGTTCAAAATAAACTCCGAAACCAAACCAGAAAAAAGCAAATGTCCAAACCAAAAAAGAAAAAATAGATTTTACAAACTATAGTGTCACGGTTCATCATGATCTCAGAGCATGCCTAGGGGCTATCTCCATTCCCGTACATGAGTAAGTGACTCAGCCTTCGCTCAGAGTTTGCTACTTATTCCATGTCATTCCTATCAGTTGATAACCAATCGACCATCATTCCTCGACCCTATGCCATTGTCATTTAAGGTAGACGGTGGCTACTTCTGTTCCACCGCAGCATTCCAACCTTCGACATATTGTCACAACTGACCACTCCTTACATGCTTCTCAATTATATCCTTTAGATGTCTGCAGCTGTTGGTATCATGTCTGTTCAAATCGTGAAAGAGACAGTGCTTTCCTGATGTCCTTTCACATTCTAAGGGTTCTTTCCTTGCTAGCCTTCGGTAGGGAAGGCGATCTCGAGTCTCCATGAATATCCGTTCTAACGGCTCGTTTAATCCTGTGTAAGTGGGGAATTTCGGCTCTCTCCACCGCTTCCTAGCTTTTCATGATTCGTCATCCAACTTCCTCTATCCTTTATCTTTACCTAAGCTTCCGCCGGATGGTTCTCTATCCTCGGTCGCGTTCATTTCCTTCAACTTTATATCTGAACATGCATCCTCATGTCGAAGGAATCTCTCGGCTTCGTGAAAGAATTCCCCAAGATCCGTTGGTGGGTCCCTTATCAATTACACTTTGAAATCCAAATCATCTCTGACTCCTGACACTGTTGCCATGAAAACCATTTATCGATCTGGTCGATCCACCGAAGCAGCCAATGCATTGAACCGAGTTAAAAAAGCTCTGAGTGATTCCCATGTCCTTTGCTTCACTGACGTTAGTGTCATCACATTCTTTGGCCTTTTGATATGAACCCGTAACTGCTTTAGAAACCTATCCACCAATTCTGTCCATGTCCTAATAGATCCCTCTTCCAACTGTCTGAACCACATAGCAGCTATATTCGTCAAGTACAGGGGGAAACATCAGGTCATAACTTTCTTTGATGCCCCCAGCACTTCCATATGTCTTGTGTACCTCATCAAGTGGTCAGTAGGATCATCCTTTCCATTGTGCACCTCTAGTGCAGATAGCTTGAATTCTGGTGGGTTTCGAGCCATTTTGATGTCATGGGTAAACAGACTCCTGTTTACTCCTTCCAGATCTCTGTTTGTTATACCTCCACGCATAGTTCGCCTGATAATCTCACCCAGCGTTGTCCATCAAGGGTTGCCCCTCGAGTCCTCGAGGAATTTTTGATACGTAGTCTTCATCACGCGCTTCTACATTCCTTCTAGCATCTTGTTGTGTGGCATCGCCTGGAATCCCTCCATGAATTGGTCCATCGCTGCTAGGTGGTGTTCCCCCATGCCTGGATCCATCCTAATTAACAGTCGTGTGCTGATTCCAGGATGCACCTTGTTGAGCTGCTCCGTTTGATTTCCTATTGGGTCTGTCTGTTCCAGCTCCATGGATTTGAACTCCAGCCGTTCCCGCCTGTCCAAATTGTCTGAGAAGGTTCTTCATCATTTCCTCTTGTCTCTTTAGAAACTCTTCATACATAGCTCCCATCATCATCTCAATCTTGTCTCTGGTGATGAAGGCCGAAGTCTGATTAGCTCCTAAAGATACTTCCTGACTTCCTTCATGCTGACTTCTTTCCGCTCTTTGTTTCCTTATTGATTACTTTGTCATGGTTCCTTTTAGATCTGATCATTTAGCCTTTCAAATCTAAACTCCAAATCTGGTATAGGGGGTGTTAGTCGTATTCAATTAAAGCACCAAAGTGTTTGCGTCAAAATTGGTCACAAACCCCAAATATCGTGAAAGCACTAGTGTATGAACTCACATCAGCAGTATATAATTACAAATTACAAATCTAAATAATGTAGAGCATAAAAATGAAGAATAATAAACTTAAAACGAAAAGAAGTAGGCAGAGACACAAGATTTATAGTGGTTTGGCTATCTTAGGCCTACGTCCACTTCAGAAGATAATCTTTTATTGACTTTGCTCGGTGGTTACAATGGATTACAGCAGTAATTTTCGAGTACAACGGTGAAGTTTGAGTATAATGGTGATTTCGACTGAGTCTGGACGTATCAGAATCAAAAGTCCCATTCCTGTAGGCCTTGGGATTCTATTTATAGGCGTAGGCTGCAAATATCTCGCTCAGATCTCAGGAGACCTCTTCTGGCACATGAGTGGGCCCACGCAATCGATCCCAGGTGATTTCGACTCTGTGATCGATAAGAGAACGAATTTTGTATCGATCAAGAGCATGTCCAACCGAGTCAATATTGATCGTGAACATTCTTTAGGTTGCATTTAAGCTCCTGTGAAAATTTGGTGGCATTTGAACTTGTAGATTGTAAGTTACGATCGATGCAAGTTCATGTTCACCGGTTGGCTATCGCGTTCGTATCCATGTCTTCGTCTCCATCCATTCATATCGATCCACATATCCATGCCGCTCATTTCGTGTCGACTCCCTATTATTGGTGTTGTCTTGCTCGTATCCATGCTTCCTCATATCGACTCGAAGTATCCCATGTTGATCGATACGAACAGTATCGATTCGAAGTAGTCCATGTTGATCGATATGAACTGCATCGATTTGAAGCATCCCATGTTAATCGATACGAATAGTATCAATTCGAAGTATGCTGCTGCGCTCCATCTTGATCGATACAAAATCATCAAGTCGAACAAATCATCATGCGTCTATCTATTCAATCCAAGTTCATTTTCACGGAGTCTAAATCCACTTAACCTTTCTCCCTGATCGATACGAACATCTTGTTCGTATCCATAGGCGTTGATATGAACAAGGCTTCCTTAAGCATGCATCCATCAATATCTCGAACAAACGAACTCCGTTTGACTTGAAATTTTAAAAATAGCCTTTTCTAGCCTTGTTCATCATTCACAATCGATCCCGTCATGATTGGAGCTCGGCCAAATTTTGACAATATCGATCATAGCCTTGTTTCCATTCGATCTCCAATCCTGATATCCATCCTTTCCATCCAATATATTGATATCCCGGCCTTGACCAAAAGGTGCTTTTGGGATAACAAAATGCCTAAAATTCTCTGAAATAGGTTTCTTCTTTTTCTGTATCTTCTCTTGAACATATCCGGTCCATAAGTGCAATTTGGATTGAAGTAGTCTTGCATGATAGTTTTATAAAAGGCAAACTGATTACGTTTTACATGCTTCCTAACGATGATCGATCTACCGTGTTTTTTGGATATGGAATCATAAGCTTCATGACATAGATCAACTATTTCTTGCATCTCCTTGGCTTCCTTTCATAGGATATTTTCCTCCTCGAAATCACTGTCGAACGCCATAGCACATTTGAGAAAAGATGAAATATTCTAAGAATTCATTATAGTATTTAATTTTACGTTATAAGAGAAAAAAGAAGATTATAATGTGGTATATGCAATGGATTGAAGTCCTTATATATAAGTGAAATGATATGTCCAAAGCAACAAGGAATTTGTGGCCATAATTGTTTCATAAAATAATGACTGAATAGCACTAATTTAGGGTGTTGTCATCTCAACTATAACAAGTGGTAGACAAAGAATTTAGAGTATTGTCATCAGAGCATGGTCATCTCAACTGTAGCAAGTGGTAGACAAAAAATTTAGAGATTGTCATCTCAACTTTAACAAGTGGCATACAACATTAATTCAAAGCGTGGTCATCTCAATTGCAACAAGTGGTAGATGAAGAATTTAGAGTGTTGTCATCTCAACTTTAACAAGTGGCAGACGGTGTTAATTCATAGCATGGTCATCTCAACTGTAACAAGTGGCAAACAAAGAATTCAAAGTGTTGTCATCTCAATTTTAACAAGCGGCGGAAAGCATTAATTCAGAGCTTGGTCATTCAAAATTATTGTATTTAAGTGAAAACTTTATACGTTGTAAAGAAACAAACACACTTGTTTTTGTTTCTCCATATACTCGTTGATGTTTTCCACGTGGTCGTTCAGATCATACTTGGTTCGAATGACGTGGATTATGAACTGTCTATAAAAGAAAATTTTATACTGAAAATTGGACTCCATAAGATTATTTGGTGCTAATCAAAGCATATATAGAATCCACTACAAGAAACATGAAAGAGAAATTGAATCAAGATTTTTGGGTTACTCTAAATAAATCATTTAATAATCATGCTTACCATAGATTAATTTCAAAGGATTTTGAAAACTCGGAGTACTTATGTCACATTTACTAGAGCTTATCGAAGTTACAAAAGCATCATAAATACAGTAGAGGAAGAATACCTATTTCAGTTAACACGAGCTACGATTGATTCACGGTATATGTGGAAGTGTCGAAATAATTTGTTGGACATGCTGCATATGAACTTTGGGTTAGCTATATTCGATAATTTGAGTAATGTTTAGGTTAGCTATTTATATTAAGCAAATTCTGTTTACTTTCAGTAAGTTCTATGTGCTTTTGAATTCGATAAAAGTTGGTAATTGAGTTGTTTATATTAAGTAAGTTGTATGTACTTTCAATATCTACCAAGTACTTAAGATAAGAAACTAACAAATACTTAATTGAAACGATACGAACAATACTAAGTATTTAAGATAACCTGATAATTGAAATGATAAAAACAAGACAACCAACATTGTAATAGATTGATACAAACAAGATAACCTGATAATTGAAACAATACAAACAAGATAACCAACATTGAAATAGATCTAAAATAAACACACAGACTAATTAAAAAACTACCTTTAACCGCCTGATAATTGCATTGAACCAGGTGACCTCTAAAGCTTTTCAATTTGTTCTTCAAGTTCAGTTGCATACATAACTTCTCGATGAGATAAAGGATCATCAAGCCATTGTCAAAATTCATAAATATTTGAAAAATTACGGCATACAGAATGACGTCTACCGATGTCGGTTCCATTTCTTATAACAGAATACAGAACAGAAACTCCACAATTATAATATACAAGTTCAGAGTCAACCTCTTGATCTCGCTGAGGTACATGGTGGCTTATTTCATGCCTTCTTTGGCGTCTGCCATTGTTGCTACGCCACTCCTCTCTTTATCTTCTTCCATCCTCTAACAGCCTGTGCTCTTGCAAAACACTCTCATGCTCCCTTACATCCTCGTAGTGTCTTTCCTCCATTTGAACATACCATTCAGTTAGTGGTTGGCAAGAAGACGTATTCGGTGGGGTATCGTGTCTTAATGGACCTTCATATGAGTATGAAGAGAGCAAGGAAGTATGTTGTAATCCACCATTTTTACGTGTTACTAGAATGATATTAGTAAAGAGAATCATGGCAAGAAGTATGAGAATGTACTATATCGAGGCATTCTGTCTCTACAAGGTAAGCTGGAAAGCATTAAAAGAAGTGCCATGTGGCTGCGTTCGATTTGACAGGACGTTGAAGCATTCTGTCTCCACAAGGCAAGCTGGCAAGAGTCAAAATAAGTGCAACATGGCTACAGCGTTCAATTTGACGGGACACTGAAGAATTCTATCTCCACAAGGCAAGCTGGAAAGTGTTAAAAGAAGTGCAACGTGACTACAGTGATTGATATGACGGGACACTGAAGCATTTTGTCTCCACTAGTCAAGCTGGCAAGCATCAAAAGAAGTGCAACGTGGCTATAGTGTTCGATTTGATAGGACACTAAAGCATTATGTCTCTACAAGGCAAGTTGGCAAGCGTTAAAATAAGTACAACATGGCTAAAGAGTTTGATATGAGGGACAATAAAGCATTTTATCTCCACTACTTAAGATAGAAAGCGTCAATAGAAGTGCTACATGGCTACAATGTTCGATACGACAGGACATTGAAGCATTCTATCTCTACAAGGCAAGCTAGCAAGCGTTAAAAGAAATGTCCTGTGCTATAGTGTTCGATTTGATGGGACACTGAAGCATTCTGTCTCCATAAGGCAAGTTGGCAAGCGTCAAAAGAAGTGAAATATGGCTACAGTGTTCGATTTGATGAGATACTGAAGCATTCTATCTCTACAAGGCAAGTTGGAAAGTGTTAAAAGAAGTGCAATGTGGCTACAGTGTTCGAATGTGACGGAATAATGTGCCACTTTGTCTTTGGTAAGTATGCTGAAATGTGAATAAAGACGAGCAATGTGAATTAAACTATATAACATGACAGAACAATGATAATATAAATGTAATAGTACAGTACATGAGTATAACATACAGTCAAACAGCGGTAACATAATTATAACAATACGGTCAAACAATGTTCACATAAGTGTAACAGTACAACCATCGATCATCCTAAGTCTACAACACTGTTGTTGTTTTCATCGTCATCCCTTCGCTATCAAAATTAGCAGGACTGCCACGATCAAACTAGAATAACCAGCTGAGCCTACAAATCATCAGTCTATGTCTGCATAGCCTATTGAGCCTATTGGGCCTCCTTATTGAGTATCTAAATATGAATGAGTGTCATATGCTGAATAGCGGCAATATATAGTCTATGCTTTTCTAAACTACCTACATACTGTATAACGAATTATTAAAATATTGAATTACCTCAAAAGGAGGGTAAATTCTAGCAGTAGGGGCACCTGTAATCTCATGATCCTATGGATGAACTATCGGCTGCTCGATAAGATTACCTGAACCATATGCTCTAAAAAGTCGTCTAGATCAAAGTCTGTAGGCTGCTGTGAGTACAGGGATGGAATGGGATCAAAAGAAAATGGATGTGCTTGAACTCTACTAGTGACTATATGTGGACCTATATGATTGGAGTTCACTCCTCGAACGTAATCAGGCAACATGTACCATCGACGAGCAACTCTAACCCAGTATCTGTAAAAATTCCCATCGGTTGGGGAAAATGCCAAAGCATCTACCCATCCAAACTATCTCAATCCTTGTACATACTGTGATCAATGGTCTGATATCTGTCGAACATGCCATCACAAGATAATAGATCTCCATGGATATGTAGGTCCCTGGTGGTCTGAAACGAGCATCTCTCCCTCAAAATACCAAATGGGAAGAAACACTGGTAGGAGTAAATCAATCCTCCATAAACTAAAGTGATATGCAATAGAAAGAGGATGACTGTTATACATATGGCCTATCTATGTCATGGCGATCCAATATGAAGCCAATGGTGCCCGCATAAAATTAGCCATGCACCTCAAAACAATCTATGTACGGGCCTCTATTAAGTCGTGCCTAACCCCTTTAGCTGCACGAGAAACTAAGTGACCACTCTCCCATCAACTAATACATGGAAAATATGTCTCTACTGTATGACTAGCTGTCACAACAAGCAGAGATGCATGTTTTCTATATACTCATAGTACTAGCATGATAAAATATAACAGAACCCAAACATCTACCTATCATCCCCGAGAGCATAAGAATCAAGAATGGTGTACAAATATTCAAGTATAGAGGACCCCCAATCTACAGTATGAAGCTGATCTAAATCGGCAATCGCTGCAAAAAAACCTAATCTAATGGTACTCTTTTGGTTCAAAAAGAAGTTCGAACTAAGCAAATATATGAGAAAATGCTCTAAATACAGCATCACTCATAACATCGGTGCACATATGAGCTGTAATATACTCTTGTGTTGGGGGACATCGTCAGAAGAAACATGACTACCGTCAAACTGTAAGATATATATTGAAAACCTCATGGCTCTCATATGCATGGTCAAAAGAAAATGGTATCTTATTTGGGCCTCCTGTATCAATCTCAATCAACATATAAAAATTGACGGGGATAATGTCGAACTCAAAATCTAAAAAATGAAAAGTATGTATCGTAGGACACCACCTCTTAACTAGGGCGGATATGAGTGAACGATCAAATAATTGAGGTGATTGAATCTGTAAGAAAAAAGCAAAAGCACTGGTTTGCAGCCTATCTACTACACCATGAGGAAGTCGATTGTAGTGTTGTGTTATACACTTTTCCATACTACTCAGATGGTTGACGTGCTGGAACTAAAAAATAAACAGTTGTTCGGAATTATTGTACTATTTAAATACTAACAACATTCATGGTTAATATACGATGAACTTAATAGTCATGTATTAAAAGTTATTTAATATTTAGAACTGTACGTCAATAGTATCCAACGTTGTCAATATACGATACGTGTATCCCTCGGGTAGATCGTGCAGAACCTATAAGTCATCAATCGTTGTCTCAAGGGTATGAGCAATGTGATGTGGACCAGTAAGATCCTCCTTCCGCTATCGAATGGTACATCTAACAATTTTGGTAACGCGAGGCGGCATTTTGATGGTTTTTGGATAAAAGGTGAAGAAAGAGTAATTGAAGTGGGTAAATACCGAGGGGAGGGGTTGGATGTGGGTTTTATATGCGCCCAGCCCCTATGCTAATTAAATCGGTGCCCACAACAGGGCCGGCCCCTTAATATTCATGGCATAATATTCAGGGACTGGATATTATGCTCTGAATCCGTTGGAGATGCTCTTAGTATCCAAAGGTACACACGAAAATGAATCAATTTAATCACTTTATATTTGATAAGTAATGCTCACCTTTACTTTTTACCAGTTATAATTAGCTAATTAAGATATTAGAACAACGCGCTTAACATAGAAGTGGTCGATAACCTTAGCATTGTGTGGAGCACCACTCTGCATTTTTTGCACATAGGAAATTTTTTCTTTTAAGATGCAATCTAGTTTGGACCATGAGAGAACACCAGAATAAGTGGTGGAATTTTCTTCTCTTACTTTTAGCAAACTTCTCCACAATGAAATAATATATCGAGGAATGCTCATAGTCCAAAAACCATTAGGCCAAACATGATACTTAGTAGGTCATTCTTGCACAAACTTTGCATATTGATAATAATTCATTAGAATGGAGCTAAATAACGCCAAGACCACCATTTTGTAGGGGCTAAAGGAGTTTGGAGATAGAAAACAACTACTATATAGTATTTTACCTAAACGACATTCCAATAGAACCAGACAACAAAATGATGAAGGCATGGATTATGGACTCGAAGACGATCAACTACATAGCGGAAAAATAAGGCAAAATCGGTTAAGTTTGGTACCAATCCATCGAAATATCCAAATTTCCTTAAAAATCAGTTGCAATGGATCTCTAGTCAAAGCGAAATAAAAACACAAGTACTAGGCAATGATGATGGATTTGTATCATTCCATTCCAAAGACCATTCTGCCCTCCCACCCAAGAGCAATGAAGATCAAGGCATGGAGAAATAAAAGTACATGTTTTGGTCCATGTCTATAGATAGGCACCAAACCATCTGGCCTCAAGAATAAATAACCAGGTTTCATTTTTATTTTAGCAGATCTGATTAAATGACGAATTCAAACAAAATCTAACGAATCTAAAGACCTAAAATAACCCATTTAAGTTATAAATATGAGGCTATCTCCAATTGAAAAAGGATTTTTGATCTTTGCACACTTTAACTAAGGAAAACTTTTTCATCTTTGTACCTCGAAATAGGAGGCCAAAGATTTTCCGTACCGCTATAAAAATATTGTGTCTTTTCCCTTATTTTCTATTTGATTCTTACTATTTTTCACTTTATTTTCGATATTCCATCAATTGGAGGTGTTAGATAAAAGTAAAGGCTAACACTTTTCGATGCTTCCATTGAGAAATATAAAGTCGGGTATGATCTCTATTTGCTACTAAGATTTGAAAAAAAAATCTCCAAAGGAATCTAATAGAATGGAAATGAAAAAGAAACCAAGTAAGATGGTTATTAAAGAGGAAATAGATGGGGCGAATGATCGATAGACTGAAGGAACTACTCAACCACTAACGAAATTAATAACAAGAGAAAAGTTTGATGGAATGATAGCCACTGGGAATCAAAAGATGAAAGGAAAGTAGCAAGCCGTCATGTTAGAATTGGCGAATCAATTTGCTGCAATAAGGCAACAAGGAGAAGTATCCCGCCGTAGAGATCATGGAGTTAGAGGAAATTCTTTGGCTAGCTCGGACAAAGGAAGTTCTACTAACATGCACATATCGGGAAAGGAACCAACTGGACATGGAGATGCAAACAATGGAAGAACTAACAAAAATGAACTGGAGATGATGAACAAGCTCCAAGATGGATTGATACTGACCCATCATGGATTGGGGCCGATCCATTAAGGAAGAAAAATGATGGATGCGACGAAGTTAGTGTTGGTAAGGTAAAGGTCGAGCTGTAAGTCCTTTAGGTGGAAAGACTCGAAGAAATGTTGAGAGAGATGCTCAACGACGTAGTAAATCTTGGGTACTTAGCATAGGTCAACATCATAAAAGGTCAGGACAAATGGATTCCCCAGAGGTAGGAGAGTAATGCGTCATGATGATAACCGTAATCATTCAAGTAATGGCTATAATGGACTCTCAAGGAACTGAACACAAGGTGATGCACGTGATGACCAACGTTTTGAGTGAAAGGAAGGTACGAAGAGATGATTACCGAAGTGATCTCGAGGTTGTTTCAGAAAGATAAGCAAAAGGATAATTGGAAAACTGTTGGAACTAGGCTAGCCCATAGTGGAAATTATGAGTGAATTTTAATTTTATTCTACCATATTGGATCTCTATTAGGCATATGAAGTATATTTAGAACATTTCTAAGTTTCTTTTAAATAATATCTTTATTTTATTTAAATTTATAAAATGATTTTATATTATTTGATTAGTGTTGTATATTATATATACATGTATCATATACATATATATGTGTGTGTACATGTGCAACATATCAATCCATGTAATGTATAACATGCCCATTTATAGGTTTTGTGATTTACACCGCAACGAACACATTAGCTCATCCTATATACCAGTATCTTGTCCAAATGTGTATTTATATATACATTTTAATTTATATATATTTACAAAATATTACAAATACACACACACAATTTTATACAAATATAAATATATATAAATTTATGTATGAAATTTAAATCATAAAATATGATTTAAAATATACATATATGTACATCTTTTAAAGTCAAAAATAATATATGAATGTATATGTATATAAAATTAAATTTATATATATAATACATATATTGTTATGCGTAAATAATATTATAATAAATAATATGTATATAGATATTAACATTTTAAATTTATAAAAAATATATTTTAAATATACAAATACTAGGTCAAGCGCAGGATAATTTTTTTAATTTTAAAATATATTTAAATAAATATCCAATATGGATATTAATTAAAAATTAAAAAAATTATTTTTTGAAAATTATTTTGAATTTTAAATTTATATTAAAATTTTGAAATATATTTTTAAATTATAAATATTAATATGTGATTTTAAAATTTTAAAACAACTTTAAATCTAGTTTTTATTTCTTGTCTGTATTTAAATAATTTAAAATATAAAAAAACTGTTTTTATTTTTTTGCCTAGAGTAAATTAGGTAATAGTTTAATTTTATAAAATATAAAAACATTATTTTATGATATATATATATATATACATATATATATATATATATATTAATATAACACTTATATATATATTGATTTAAATAATATTTAAAATTATATATATATATATAATTATTTTATTTCTGTCGAAAATAATATACCATTAAAAATTTATATAAAAAATTGTATAACTATATTTTATATAAGTATGATGTTGCATTAAATTTATGCACTATGTATACATATTTAAATATTATATATTTAAGTTGGATTAAACATTAAAAAAAATGGTTTTTTATTATTAGTTGTACTACGTGTAGGCATATATATGTAAAAAAAAGCTATTAATATATAATTATTTATTAACAAACAACCAATCATTTTGTGATAATATATGTGTGTCAGAATCGTCATTTAACTGACTATATATGCGTGTCTGTGTGTTATTTTTGGAAACTTGGTTAATTTTTATTGTTGATACTTGGGCCCAAAAACGAAAGTCCAAAGTTCGACCATCACAAAATGTAATACATCTCAAAATCCAAAATAATTCGACAAAAAAATAATTAACTTTCTCAAACAGCGTGCTTCAAAAAGGAAATTATAATATTTCCAACTCCGTTTTCCATCATTCCATTAGTTCGCACAATAACTTTTATTCTGACTTTTTCCTTCTAACAAAGAAGAAGAAAAGAAAATCTATGGCGGCCAGTAATCAACACCCCATTCCGCTAGAATTCACAACTCCCCTTCGGGGAACTGGTAAGCACCTTCGTCTTGATTCTTTTATAGACTATCTTAACATCAGCTTTGATTAACTTACTAATTTGTTCTTCTCTCCTCTGCTTGTTTTTAAAAACTCATCTATTTTGCTCTTTCCAAATATGATGAATTATAGTTGTTATTACTATATATTGAATCTACTTACTCAATTCCGAACAGCTGCTGGAATTTAGTAAACTTATCTCCTCTTCTAGATCTTTGATCGGCTAGATGTTTCCATTCTTCAATTTGGTAGCTTGCATGATTTTTATACTGTAATCGCACTAGAAAAATAAGTTTTTGTGACTCTCGTTGCCTTACCTACATAGTTTACAAATCATATCAATCTGCATGCCTCATTTAGACAATCTACTTTTGGTGGCAATCTGTAATTTATAGCTTTGTAAGTCGTAAAAGCTGTTTTTTCGGTTGTTTGATTTGTTCCAAACGTGTGTGCCCATGACTTAATTTTGTGTTTCTACCTAATTGCCTCCCAAGCAGATTTGGTAGTGAAATTTCCCTCTTTTGTATTGCTCCAAACCAATGTGTCTTTGTCATGAATAGGATACACACACACAGATATATATATATATATATATATATATATATATATATATATATATATATATATAGACACACACACACACACACACACACACACATACATACATACATAACAAACATTATCTAAACAATAATGTTTATATATTAGTTAACCATACTCCCAGTGCCTGAAATTACACCTTGAAATGATGAAATTTTCTCATTGAACTGATTTTCAATCCAGTAGATTGCTAGTCCCAGACCTGTTGACTACCAATTATTGAATAACACTTGATTTGATTTGATTTGAACTTAGAAAATTTGATAGATGGAAGGGGAGAGTTCTGCAACAAATGAAGGTATTTGGAGGCTTAAAAAAATCTCTAAAGGTTAATTGTAGAAATGCTTATATAAAGGAGAATTTAGAGATACTTTAGGATCAATATCCTACATCATCTCTTACCAATTCTCTTCCATCTTACCCTTTATTTCAAAGTTTTTATATCCTATCTTTTAGCTGCCTATAACCCCATATCAGAGCCAAACTAACCATCCCCTTCATGGGATTTAAATCCATTTAAAGCCTGAAAAATATTTTGCATTTAAATCCAATTTAAACGTGTATCGATATCGTATATCGATTAATATGTTTATAACTATTATAAATACATTTAATAATATTTGTTTATCAAATCAAAATCAAATTTTTATAAATTAATTAATTTGATTAACTTATAGCAATTATAAATTAATCAAATCATTTGGCTAAAGGAGTATTCATCATTTGAGTTATGTGACCAGTTAGGTGTAAATATAGTCAGCAATTAATATAGAACTATTCATATTGAAGATCAATGATATTCCCAAATCGAGAGAACTGCGTCAATCAATCATATTAATATTTTTTGTTTGACTTTAGTTGTATTAACCTAGAGAAAACTATCGAATGGGTCATTGCATGATTATCCAATAATTATCGATATGTAACCCTTAGATGCCCCCAACAATCATGAGTAATAAACTATCCAACATTTATGGAGCGTTATGTTCTCTAGTCTCAACAAATACATCAATATCCAGTTTTTATGCATCTTGACTTGGAACATTATAATGATATGTTTTATAATATTATGATACAATACTCATGATTACAACTATTTGTAATTACTATCACAAACACATCATTTATGGATTTATTGTTAAATATGTTATAACTAATATTAATTATTTATAACATATTATAACTAATAAATAATAGAATGAAAAACATTTTTATTATGAATGAGAATTAATTACATAGTTAATTAATTTACAATAAATTACAGAATTTCTCTTAGGGCATATCTCTAACACTATTAATCTCCCATTTGCACTTAGAGCCAAGTATGTAATCTCAATCTCATCCCTTCATTTAGCTTCTCGAAGCCGATCGAGCTAGACCCTTAACGAATGGAACTACTATGTTGTCCTTGGTATCTACCTTGGTATCATCCTCTTTGTTCTCAACAAATTATCTAATCAGGTGGAACTCCTAAAGAATATGTCATGACTTCTGGCATATTATGGGCTCCATTTTCATCTACACCACCGCATTATTATCGTAGAATAACGCCATAGGATTCTCGGTATCTGGAGTCACATGGAGCTCACAAAAAAACTTGTGCATCCAGACTTCTTCTTTAGTTGTTTTATTGAGGGCGATGTACTCAGCCTCCATCGTGGAATCGGCTACTATTTCTTGCATGGAACTTTTCCAACAAATGGCTCCATCATTAAGCGTAAAGACATAATCAGAATGATTTACTATCATCTATATCACTTCAAAACCTTGAATTTGTATATCCCTTCATAAGGAAGTCTCCGTTCTAATACATAAGGAATAAGTCATGAGTATTTCTTGAATATTTCAGTATACATTTTACGGTTGTCCAATGTTTTTCTTTGATATTAGACTGGTGTCGTCTTCTGCATCCTAATGCGTATGCCATATCTAATCTAGTATATAGCATGGCGTACATTATGGATCCTATGGTTGGAGCATAGCGGATCCTCTTCATATGCTCTTTCTTCTCATCAGCATGAGTAGTGTCCCACTTATTAAGGATGATTGTAGAATGTGTTAGAACATTTCCATGCTTGAATTCTTTGTATTGAACCTTTTCGGTATGGTATCTATGTAAAGGGATTGGGACAATCCTGACAGCCTCTTAGTTCTATCTCTATAATCTTCATACCAAGCATATAGGCTTCTTCTCATAAATTATTCAAGGAAAAGCTCTAGGAAAACCAAGCTTTCACTGATTGCAACAACGTAGTGTCATTGCCAATCAATTATAGATCATCGACATAGAGTACTAGGAATACGATAGTGTTGCCCTGTTCCTTTCTATATATGCACGCTTCCTTTATGTTCTGATAAAAACCGAACATAAATGGACTTTATCAACTTGCAAGCCTTGCCTTCACTCCCACTGACCATGAAATCCTCGGGATGTGACATATAAATGGTTTCTTATAAATCACCATTTAGAAAAGATGTTATTACATCCATTTGCCATATTTTGTAGTCATAGAAGCAATGGCTAGCATAGTTTGAAAGGACTTATGCATGGGTTTGGGTGAAAAGGTCTCGTCATAATCAACACCATGAATTTGACAAAACCCATTCGCAACTAGCCTAGCTTTGTAAGTCTCTACTTCTCCAATTGAATTTAGCATTTTCCTAAAAATCTATTTGCAGCCGATGGTTTTTATCCCTTTGGGTACGTCCAACAAAGTCCATACTTTGTTTTCGTACATGGAATCCATCTTGGATTTCATTGCTCCCAGCCAGCGTATAGTGACTTTACTCTATAGTGCTTATTGGAAGGACGGAGGAGTGTCGTCATATAAGGCATAGTCCTCCATCTTACCATCCACAAAAAAATCGTAGTACCTCTTTGGTGCATGAGATTTCCTACTAAACCTTCTAATATGATGTGTGGCCTCGTATACGGTTGAACTTGGTTCTCTTATTGGTTTGACCTCGTTGTTAATTTCTTGGGTCTCATTCAAGTCTACAACCTTGCTTATAATTTACTTTAATAGAAATTCCTCTTCTAAAAAGACAATGTGTTAAGAAACAATAACCTTTTGTTCTTCGGTATTGTGAATATATATTCCATCGAGTTTTTGGGATATGCAATAAATTTACACAGTACCGGCCTTGCGTTTATTTTATTCGGACCAACATTCTTAACGTATGCCATACAACACCGTACCTTCAAATACTTAAGTTAGAGTTCTTACCATACCACATCTCATATGGTGTTTTACGCATAGATATAGTTGGTAACAAGTTCAACATAAGCTTCGCAATTTCTAGCGCATATCCCCAATGGGATAAAGGTAACCCAGCCTTACTCATCATGGAACGAACCATATCTAGTAGAGTTGGTTCCTTTTCTATAACACTCCATAGTGTTGTGGAGTATATGATGGAGTAATCTGAGGGATAGTCCCATTATCTTTTAAAGTATTATTGGAAATCATGTCCAACATATTCACCTCCTCGATCTGATCGAAGAATCATAATCTTGTGACCCATTTGGTTTTCTACTACATTTGTGTATTCAACATATTTCTCATTGACATCAAATTTATACTTTATAAGATACACATATCCTAGTCTCATGAAATCATCAATGAAGGTAACAAAGTAAGAAGTATTATCTTTTGTAATTATTGGCATCTGACTATATAAATCACTTTGTACTAACCCTAAGAGTTCATCAACTCTTTCATTGCTCCCACTGAATGGGTGCTTGGTCATTTTACCTTTGATATATGACTCATATGTGCCAAACAATTCAGAATCAATTGACGGTTGAAAACCTTTGGTTATCAATTTGTGTGGTCGTTTCCCACTAATATGACCTAGCCTACAATGCCAATGGTAACTATTATTATATTGTTAGAAGAATTATTCATAGAACACGGATAATTAGTATTAATCACGTAAATTTTGTTTACAAGAATACTATCACAAATTTTATTTCCACCCAAACTAATGTTCATAACATTATTTGCATAATGAAATATATATCCAGTCTCAAATAATCTGGAAACAGAAATAATCTCAAAAATAAGTCTTTCACAATTAGTAATTATTTAATATTTACACTGATGCACTAAGAGATTTTAAATGGTATCTCCTACTGTCATTGAATCTACCATAAATCCATCAATTACTTAGAGCCTCATCTCTCCTCTTGCCATACGGTGCTATTTCCTAAGCCCTTGCAACAAATTCCATATATGAGTATCATATAAACTATCTAGGACCCAATACATTTTATTGATTACAAAACAATTTTGAATCATATATGTAACCAATGGAGCCGTAGAACGCTTTTGCTTTCTTTCTTTAACAATCTTCAAGTAGTCAAGATAATTCCTTTTTCAATGACCTTTCTTATGGAAATGGTGACATTCACCCTTGTTATTAGTGTTTTTACTTTTCTTGTTTTTCTTACCTTCTCTTTTTGCTTCTTTGAACTCTTTGAAGATGATGCACCACCTTTTACAACAAGTACAGCCCTTTTATCCTTAGATTTTGACTCCGTTGACCTCGACATATTGAGGAGCTCCACTACATTCACATTCAATTGGTTCATATTACAATTCAATATGAACGATTCATACTGAGGGTTAAGGGAACTCGTTGCTTATTTGTACGTCCAATTGCAAAAGCCTATCAATATAGCCCTTCATCATTAGCACGCAATTATCCACTTTCTATCC
The DNA here is from genome assembly GCA_030765085.1 of Allium cepa. Lineage (NCBI taxonomy): Eukaryota > Viridiplantae > Streptophyta > Magnoliopsida > Asparagales > Amaryllidaceae > Allium > Allium cepa. The sequence goes on from CM060932.1 coordinate 952,875,492, forward strand.
TTTGGTCATTTTGGTATTTAATAGCTTCTTCGTAAGCTCGTACCTTGTGGAAAGTGACTGTTCACCCATGTCTTGAGACTATCAAATATCTCATGGACAGACATATTTTTATGTTGCCTCTGCAACAACTTGTCTAACATAGACAATACGAAAACTTGTATTATCTTTAGGTCTGATACCAATTTTTCATTAGTAAGTCGTAGTTCGAGGTCCGCCTCCTTAGCGGGCTATTTTTTGGTTCTCATGTAATAACTGATCATAGGCACTCGTAAGTTAACACTATTTTAATTACTCCCAGCCAATCTATATAGTTTGGTCTAGTAAGCTTGTCATTTTCAAAAAATAGTTTTGGAGTCATCATTTTCTGCAAGTTTAAATGGTAGGTTATTAGGATAAATCATAGTATATGTTCTTATAATATTAGTAAGGTTAAACTTTATGTTTCATTTTACTAATAAGCTCCCACTAGTCTTTCATGTTTGGCCAAACCTTAAGTCGAAACATAGAAGTCTTTTGGCATCATTACTAAGTGTTAGGACTCGTTAGTCTTGGAATTCTGACCTTGAGTTTGCTCAACAAGTCATGGCTCCATGGACGATAAATAACTCCTTATCAGTTGTATCATATACAACTTCTAACTCTTGGTGACTTGTCCTAATTTAACTTCGACCTTGAGTTTGCTCAACTAATCGGAACGAAATTATTCACTTGTACCAACCATATCAAGACGACCTAAATATAGTATATGTACCTTAAGTTTGCTCAATAAATACATATAGTTGTATTACCTCGTCTATTCAACATATTAATACTACAAATAATTCCCTAGCTTGAGTTTGATCAAAAACTAAGGAGCATGCAAGCAATTTATTAATATATATAGTAGACGATGACATTATGTTGAAGATTCATAATCTTCAATATATTATATTGATTGGTATCAACTTATGGAATAATGTAATTCTTATGAATTACGCTTGTTATTCAAGTGTCGGCCACATCGAAAATCATAGTATACGTACATTTACGCATGTAATTATTCCTAAATTCTAGTTAGGGTTTCTTAATGTTTCACCTTCAATTTATACATTTATATTCTACAAGTTTTATTATAATATAGCTTTTATATTTCATATTACTTATATAATAGGCTTATGTACAATATTGTATTAATTAAATCTTATTTAATTAACTTTAATTGATTAACTTTTTAATTAATTTTACAGTCTTAATATAACATTTCTATATAACATTATTTATATACTATAACCTTTATAATATAACACACGTATCATATATATGTGTATATTATTTAATTGATTAACTTATTTATTTAATTAAATATTTTCAATTAAATTATGTTAATTTCAAAATTCATTTCATATACATACATGTATATTTATGTTATTTTAAACATTTTAAAGAAACGTAACATGTATCATAATAATAATACATGTATACATTTATTAATTAATTAATTTTAATTTTGTATTTATTTTATTAATCTTATTAATTAATTTTTAAAACTTTTGAAATTAATATATATGTTTTCAAGCATTTTGATTTTTTTATCATATTATGACTTTTATAATATATTTATATCTTATTTTAAATTTAACGTCTTATATTTTTAATTTTCCAAATAGTTTTGAAAATTGGCTTAAGGCTCAATTCAAATATTTGCCTTTTATATTAAGGACAACCTTTGGGCTCATATATCTGTTCCGGCTAGGATGGTAACCAGGTATTTGATTACCTAAGCTCAATCCTAGACACTGCCTCTTTAGACACCCTACTAGCTGTGAGCTTATTTATTGACTCTGACATAACTAATTTAGATCGCATGGGCTATTAGGCTCTGGTACCATTGTTGGAACTAGGCTAACCCATAATGAAAATTATGAATGAATTTGAAATTTTAAACCATATTGAATCTTTATTGGGCCTATGAAATCTAATTTATTTAGAACATTCATAAATTCTTTTAAATAAAATTTTTATTTTATTTAAATTTATAAAATGAGTTTATATTATTTAATCAATGTTGTATTATACATACATACATATACACACACACACACACGTGTATCATATACACATATATTTATGTGTGCATGTGTTACAAATCAATCCGTGCAAGGTATGTATGTATGTATGTAAATCATATTTTAATTAAAAAGGGTTATATAAATATGTATGTATGTACAAACTTACGTATGAAATTTAAATCATAAGATATAATTTAAAATGTATAATTATATGTGTATGTTTTTAACTCAAAAATAATATATGAATTTATATATGTATAAAATTATATATATATTAAATGCTTAATTTTTATGCATAAATAATATTATACTAAATAATATATAATATATATATATTAATATTTTAAATTTAAAAAATATATATCTTAAATACACAAATACCAAGTCATGCATATGACCTTTTTTAAAATATATTTAAATAAATATCTGCATGGATATTTATTAAAAACCGATAAAGCTAAAAAATTATTTCCAAAACTTATTTTGAATTTTAAATTAAAATTAAAATTTTGAAATATGTTTTGTAATTTAAATATTAATATGTAATTTTAAAATATTAAAAATAAGTTTCAATCTAGTTTTTTTATTTCGATCTACATTTAAATAACATCAAAATATAAAAAAAGTATTTTTTAAATTTTTTTCGTAAGTTAGCTATTAGTTTAGTTTTATTAAAATATAACAACATAATTTTATGATATATGTATATATATTAATATAACCGATTTATATATACATACATACATACATATATATATATATATATGTTGGCTTAAATAATATTTAAAAATAATATATATAACATAATTCTTTTTATTTTCACCGAAAGTAATATACTTTCAAGCTTTATATATAAAATTATATAACTTTATTTTATATAAATATGATGTAGTATTAAATTTATGCACTATGTATACATATTTAAATATTTTATATTCAAGTTAGTTAAAATTAAAATAAAATTGTTTTTTTACTATTACCAGCTATGTTGTATGTAGGCATATATTTGCCTAATATTTTTTTATATTAATATGCAATTATATGTAAACATACAAACAATCCAATTGTGATAATATATGTATATCGAAACTAACAATATAATATATACATATATATTATACACTATATCTAAACAATAATAATATATTGGTTAGAAATGTACCTTACTCCTAATGCCTAAAAGCACATCTTGAAATGATGCTCAAATTGATTTCCCATTCGATAGATTCCTATTTCCAAAACCGTTGACCACCAACTATCGAATATCACTTGATTTATTAATTTGAACTTAGAAAATTTGAGAGATGAAAGGGGAGAGTTCGGAAAGAAACGTAGATATGTGGAGGTTTAAAAAAGCTCTCTAAAGTTTGAGGGTAGAGATGCTTATATATAGGAGAATTTAGAGATGGTGGATCGATATCCTACATTATCTCTTGCCAGTTCTCTTCCATCTTAGCCCCCCATCTCCTTTCTATCCCATCTTTTAACTACCTATAACCCCATATCAGAGTCAAGCTAACCAGCCATCTGCATGGGCTTTATACCAATTTAAAGCTGGAATAAATATTTTGCATTTAAACCCAATTTAAACACGTATGGATATCGTATATCAATTAATATATTTATAACTATTATGAATATATTTACTAATATATTTTATCAAATCAAAATCAAAATCAAAACTTCGCAGTATTAATTAATTTATAAGAATTATAAATTAATTAAATTGTTTGCTTAAAGGAATATTCATCATTTTGGTTATGTGACATGTTAGGTGTAAATTTGGTTAGCGATTAATATCGAACTATTCGAATATTAATGTTCAAACGTCACTTAGGAGGTGCTATGATATTTTGGCAAAATTTATCGCTTACTTGGTTTCGATAAAATTCAATTTTATTTTGTCACGCGTTACCCGATTTGAATTTTATTTACACCAATTCTCTTCGTCAAAACTATATCGCTTTGGACTTATGGTATTTGATAACGGCCAAAACTCTAATATTGTTTGTATTCAACTATATAGTCCAAAAACAAAATCCTTGATTTAATAATAATTATTATGATTAACCGAACTTCTCTGCTTACATATTTTGACTTTGAATTGACTTGAGCTGACAGTGATATTATCCTCATATAACCGAGGAGACGAATCCTCTCTTGAATAGTGCTTTTCTTCCAATACTTCTACTCGACCCAAATATAGTCATCCAATGGACGTTGTGCTATGATTTGACTATAATAAAAGCAAAGCAAAGGCATTCGTATTGAAGATCAATGGTATTCTCAAATCAAGAGGACTGTGTAAATCAATTATATTGATATTTTCTATTTGACCTTAGTCATATTAACCATTAGAAAACTATCAAATGAGTCATCCCATGGTTATCCAATAACTATCAATATTTAACCGTTAAGTGCCTCCTTAGTAGTCATGAGTAATACATTGTCAAATATTTGTAGAGCGTTATGTATTCTAGTCTCAATGGATACATCGATATTAGTCTCTATGCATCTTGACTAGAAACATTTAAAATGATATATTTTATAATATCATGATATAATACTCATGATTACAACTATTTGTAATTATTTCACAAACACCCTATTTTGAACTATTAAATATATTTTAACTATTCATAACACGTTATAACAAATACATAACAGAAAGAAAAAACACCTTTATTACGAACGAGAATTAATTACATAGTTAATTAATTTACAATAAATTACGAAATTGCTCTTGGGGCATACCCCTAACTCTATCATGAGCTACCTCTAATTGGAATCCATTTTCAACGATGATTAAAGCGGCTGAATATCCATGGAATTTTGTGCTGTCGATAATTCCAAATTACAATGGATTGACGGATCCTACGCGGCACTTTTGAAATATGATTGGCACAGGGATGGTGCCAGTGTAAATGATCATACGAAGTGTATATACTTCTCACTATTCTTAGAAGGAATAACATCGATGTGGTCCTGCAGGATGGAGCCGAGACTCATATCAACTTATGATCAACCAGAAAATATATTTCTAATTCAATTTTAGGTTCATTACATACAACCGAAGGATATGTTGTTGTTAACAATCATTCAACAAAGGAGTGAGAGATGTCATAGAGTTGTCTGAAAATGTTAATGTGTTGTAATAAAGGTGAAAAATCCAGAGGATGGTTTGTGCTAATGGAAATAGTTGGTGGATCGCACAAAGAATATGATTTTGGAAAATGGTTGATAGTGAAGAAGCCAACTGTAACACATCACCTTTATACCTATACTACCAAAGAATATTATTAGGTAACAATGTTTAAGGATATAGAGAATAAGGCGATATTAGGCTGTCACATGTGAATAATCCCTTTAGCTAGTACGTACTTCAAAATCATAAAATACTCACATATGCGTACCCGATATTGGTATAAAGCAACAATCACATGCGTTTCCAGAATAGAACAACACATAATATAAAATAAATCATAAAGAATGCATAGTGATAATCGCAATGATAACACATAATAGAATATAAATATACAAGTCCAAGTGGGTCCAAAAATAGTCAAATGCATGCTCTCCATCAAATAAATACAATGTATATGTCCAATACATAAATCTCATCATCATCAACATATATGATGCTATGCATGTAAATAATGATACGATAGTTAGCTAATAAACTAGCCTCTAACTATGCTCCATAATCACAAGCTGATCATTTCATCCCTGAATCTAAAATGTCTCACACTAACCCGAGTATTATATGAATAAAACACGGGACAGAATGTCTAGGACATAATGTTAATATATAACAACAATTGGCATTACATCTATCTCATAGTGACAATAAACATTTCTAACGTATTAACATCAACCAAAACCGTGCACGTATACAGTCACCATAGTAACAAATAAACAGTCTAACATCTTATCAAACGTCTTATAAATGAAATGAGTGAAACATCATCCAAACAACCAAAACCATACAAACATAATATTTACTAATGTATACCTCAACCTCTTTCCCCAATAAGAGACAATAACTCTTGACTGCATGGCTCTAAAATATACATATACAGTAGAATATTCAGACTCAAAATAATATACAAGCATAACACAATGATCCATCCAGACCAACAATCCTAATGAGAGACGAGAACTCTCGACTGAGTTATCCTAAGAGATAAATATAATGAATCACATCAAAACATCTCTAGACTGAAGGCTCTAGAGAGAATGACTGACAAGATCACAACTAGTCTCCAATGTCATATAGAAAGATGAACTCACAACTATCTTAGGTTAGACTACCTCAGATGACAAATGAGTATACGTCAAGTCTCTAATGTCATAGAATCATTGTCTCTAGTGAGGTGTTAACATCGAATAACTCGTAAGAAATGGATCTACCTAAGTCATCTGTGGCACTGCTCTAGGAAACACTAATAGGCACAGCTTATTTCTTACAGTCCCTTTGTTACTCTCAGAATCATGACATTCATTTCCAACGCATGTCATAAACACACTGCAAGGCTAAGATGTGAAGTGGTCATGGCTCCTGCTTGCCCTGGACAATAATTCTAATGAGAGTATATCTCTCAACGTCAAACTCATTAACTCATCAAATTAACATCACGAATCCAAGGTGTGACATCACAATCAGGACCATTGGAATGGATACTAACCTTTCCGGGGAATCCTATAATCACACGCTCTCCATAGTGGCATGAACCCTATCGCATAGATTCCCAATAAATATTCTTGACTCTGAAAGACCTAATGAAAGCGCTACCACATAACAAATCCTTGACCACTAGTCCTACGAGTAAATAATGATAATCGACTAGTAATCCTTAGAGGATGAATCTGTAAATTTCAAAATATTTCCAATATGTAGCCCTTAGAGAGGAGTTAACCTCTCAATCACTAAATTCATAAGATTCACCTCTAGATGATTATCAAAATTACCAACCCTTGAATGATAAGCGACATTCGTTTACAAAGGTAATTAAGAAAATATCAACTCAGGCGTCTCATACCACCTGATGTTACTCGATCGCTTACTCAATGCTCGTAAACTACACTCACTATACACAATAATATTTTATGCTACAAGTCAAAAGATTAATCTAAGAACTACTATCGAACATTGCATACGCTTGGTATTACTAATCCACTTACTCAGAATTCCCATGATGTAGAATTACAATTGTATAATTCAATTATTTATTGGTTCAACAAGGTTTTATAATAAAATCTCCATTTCCAAAACCTTTAAATTAATCATAAAAGGACCATCGTTAATTTCATTGAGGTTTATATAGATAAATTCAATACTAAATATCCATTCAATTTAAATAATAAAATCTTATTCCTCTCAAAATTCTTTTTTTAAAAGTCTCTTATATAATTACAAGAAAATCTATATTTTAAATATCCATCCAATTTCAAACCTCTTAAACTCCTTTTTTCAATAGTTTATAACTTTAAAATTCTTCTTCAACGATTTGAAATAATAATTCCAATGAAGTTTTATAATTCATGATTTCTTTTAAACAACAAATTAAAAACAGTAATATTATTCCAATAAGAATTTTTAATTTTAGATATTTCCAAAAGCCATAATAAAATTCCAACATCAATATAATTTCCAACTTAAAATGTTTCTCAAATGCATAAAATAAAATTCCTATATTAATATATTTGAACCCCTCAATTAGATTCTGAATTGCTTTTAAACTGTTATAGAAAATTAATTCATCAATCTAAATGTCTATTATATATAAAACCTTTTGAACATTGGATGCCAAAATATCAATTTGTAACAATTTATTTGTATAACAAAAATCCAGAATTTTCTTTCCATAATAATTTAATTCAAACACTTATATACATAATCAAAAGTTTTTAAAATCTTTCCTTTGCTTAGAAATAATCAAATACAATAATGTATTACTTCTAAAAATTTAACAATATATAATAAATCCCATAAATAATAATTCCTATATGATAAATAAATCTACATTCAACTTTTTATTACTTTAAAATAAAAAAATTTGAACTTCCAATTTGTTAAATCCAAATAAAATTAATTTGTCAATTGAAAAGTTATAAATTTTAAATACCACTCCTTTTAATTACCATTTTACAATGATCGGTAAATAAAAATATAATATTCAAAAGTTCTCTTATTCAACGAAATCCATAAAATCATCACTTCCAAACGTTAAATCCTCCCTTTTTTGAGTTTTGATAACACAACTATATATTTGGTAAATATTGCACAATTATATTTCTTACATGATATTTTCAAAAGAAGATGATTAGCTAATGCAGAATAAGGGACCAAAGATCAACTGTCAAGTTTATCGTCATAGTAAGTCTAGAATATGATGTATAATATTTTTTTGATGATCACACAAACTCAATAATCTTTTAATGTTTAAACATAAAAATTCTCGAAGTTAAAATCTTTTTTCGACATTACTAGGAGTCAAACATTTGACTTATTATATCAGACGTCTAGATAATTGAAAATCATACATTTCATTAAGTGACCAAACATTTGAATTATTTTCTAAGACGTCTAAATTATTTAAATTTAGCTTGTAAACTATTGGAAAGAAACCGCGATAAAGGTCGAATGTCTGACATATTTATTCAAATGTATGTGGTTCCTTTTAATTTTTATTTCCTAAAGAAAGCTATACATCTGATTGGTTCGGCAAGATGTCCGATAAGGGTATCAGACGTCTGATCGAACCAACTAGACCTACAACCTTACACGAACCATTTTTTTAAAGGAGAAGCTTGATGTCTGAAACTAAGGACCAAACGTCTAAAATAGGTTAAAATGAATTATTCTTATTTGTTTCTTGTTTAGACGTATGATCCTATTTATTCAGATATCTGATCCTGTTTTTAGACGTTTTTAAAAATACTATAGTCTTACGGCTGATCTCATGGTTTAGATTTTTGAGAAGAAATAAATGGCTATATTTTGAATAGACGTCTATTTCTAAAAAGATATAACCTTTGGATAAAAGAGTACGATCTCCTAAGTAGTCATAATCTTTCAGCGTATCTTTTTACCGCTATAAATAGAGACCAAATTCATTTATTAATTTCATCTACACTTTCTCCCTGATTCATAATCTATCTATTAATCTCTGAATCAAATGGAATCGAAAACTCTCTGCTCCATATATTACTACATATTTAATTCATGAATCATCAAAGGATATTATAAGAAGGGTGTGACTTATTCGTATTGTTGAGAATATGTTAAAGTCGAAAAGCAAAGTGTTTGTTTCGGAGTTGGCTGAAGTCCTATTGGAGTGTTCAAGCAGTTGTAAACCTATTCCTCCAAAGTGAAGATTGTTGCTAGTGAAATTCCTAAGTGGAGATTTAGGACAGAACGTAAAATGGAAGGTCCGAATCAGTATAAATTTTTTGATGTGATCGTATTTTTATTTTACTTTATCTATTTACCTGCTTAATTGTTTATACTTAAAATAATTCATATTATACTAGATCCGTAGGTTCTCACAAAATAATTCATATTCACACAATTCTCAAAATTATTCCACCTTTTTTCTAATAATAATAATAATTTCAATATTAATTAAAAATCGTTCTAAAAACCTATATTTTAATCTAATATATTTATTCTATTTAGAACTTTAAATTCTAATTCATCCATCCTTTTCGATCAATTTCTAATGTCGTGTTTGGCCATTACAAACATCTATTTATTCTGTAATATATATGTATGTTCAACATTTTCATCACAGTATCAAGTAAATAATAGTTTGCAAACAATTCCAACTAATTCAATCCATATTAAGCATCAATCATTACACGGCAATCGAAAAAAATCATCGAAAGTGATGTAGATAACAGTTGTGAGTTATAAAGATAACTCACTTTCTTAATGCTACCTCTTCTCTATAAAAATCATCCAAAATCGAAACTCAACACTACTCCAGGCCCTAGCTAGTACCTTGCATCACATTGCCTTCCTCCTGAAATTATACACGACTAAACCTAAATTGACATCCCCCTTATCACTACGCAGCTGCCTCTTTCTTATTGCTTAACTAGCTACTTCCACACCTGGCCTCTCCCCTTCGCATGCACGATAAAATTATGTCCCATCCAAGCATCATCGATGACATTACCCCCTTCTCTTTCCTTTTTTGATCGTGATTTTCTTTTTAAAATAATAGATAAATGTATACACTTACAACTTATATATCCAATTATATTTAAAACAACTTAAATTTTATATTTGTTTGTCAAATAAATCTGCAGTACAACTACTACGGTGGCCTTTCCACTTAGAACTCGAAAATCATTGTCGATGATGCGTGCACTCATCACCGAAATTATTTTCCAACGACAGAGAGGGGAGTATGGAACTTATCTCTTTCCAAAATTTCTTTAAAACAATTCTTTTAAATTATATTGAAATATTTATATCAGAAAATACTTCTAATAATATTATTATTATATTCCAAAATCATTCGAGAGAAAATTTCAAAAACCCCGAAACTTAAGTTTTAAATTTTCAACTTTCATTTATTTCATTTCAAATCTTATTTCCAACCAATATTTATAATTTCACTACTTAACAACTAACACATTACAACCAAATATATATATCATTTATAAATCATTATTTTATATATGAAAATGTATAATCGGTAAAATTATTTCATTTACCTATATTCAAAACAAATATTGTGTCGGTCTGTCATATTAAGTGTTTAGAAATCCTTATCAATGTCATCACATCATATGCACCAACCAGAATTTATAAATACGAAATGGAACAAATTAACACAATATTAAAACCTTTTTATAACACTAACAAATACGCTCCTTCATATATATACACTCAGCGACTCATTATGGGGTATTACTATCCTGCTAATAAAGAGTCAGACCCCACAAAGCTAAGGTTTATCGCTAAACCAAAGCCCTGATACCAACTGTAACATCCTGCCTTTTTGTATGTTTTAGGCAGACACACATGCCGACTCAAACCCTACAGATGGACGGAGTGTTATTGGGGTGAATAAGAAAACGCAGAGAAATAAAAAAAAATAGAATCTTGCAGTGGAATGATAAAATATAATAATCAAATAAACAGTTCATGAAGCTGTTTTACAAAACATTTGATTTTACTTATGCAACACATATCAGAGTTACACATACCAGAGAATATTAAATAATGCAGCGGAACAGTATGAATGCCGTGGAATAATATAATAAATAATAGTAGCACAAGTCTTCATCTTCGTCCTTCAGAAATAAGGTCTCCAAATCCTAAAATGCTCAGGCTGACCCGATCGAATTGAAAATACAAAACACTCGAGTCAGAACTAAAAAATCTTATGTAAGTTAAATCAACGAGAAATAAATATGAGTGTAAATAGCATCAGAGATGTTTACGGGGTTTGACATCTCCTATCCAGTGTCTAACATGAGTGCAATGCCTTAAGAGATCTTCGGGATTCACATCTCCCAAGGATTCGTTAAACTATCTATTATGTAGTACAATACGCTATTATAATATGTCTATAGTAAAGTAACTATTAAAATAGCATTAAGGCATTACCCATATCCCTCTTAACACATTTTTATATATTCCCATAGTCCATACATTACCGTAAATCTTCCGTAAACTGTAGGGCTATCAAAAGGCGCTCCATAGGTATAATACAAAACAAACTCGTAGAAGGCGCGCTAGGGCATGTGAACACGGCAAACGAGGAGATGCCAGGGTAGATATACCAATTGCACTCCCGGACTGGTGGTAACGCATAGCAGCTACTACCGTCCACTTCGGACGCATCCCACAATCAAAAATCGAGGGATGGCCACCAAATCAATCACAAAGTCAAATATAATATCGAAGAAATATGCCCGCTAGGAGGAATGACCTCATTTGGTCCGGTATAGCTCCTGATTTTAGTCACATCTCAGCTGACTCACGGGAGTCAGGGTCACGTCATACCTTACAGAAGTCGTCCACTAAACTATCCTACTTCATTTCTGGAATCTCCACCAAGTACACAGTTATTAAAGTGGTTTTTGGTATTGACAGAGAGTATGACAATATCTGATCCCGGTCTCTTTAACAACCAAACGCTTATTTCACACCGGATAGTTCTTTTACATTTCAAAAGTCAATTCACAATTTATATCAAAATAACATACTCTCAAAACCATAATACTTTAAAATCATATTCACTTTCAAATCATATTCACTTTAAAATCCATATTCACTTTCAAAAGTCATAATTCCTTCCAAAACCATATTTTCAAAACTGGTTAAATCCTTACTTCAAAATCATTATTTTCAATTTATTATACGTTTAATCATTTCATCATTTCATCGTATTTGCTTTTTAACTAAAGAATTTTGAATATAAACACTTCCCTTTTTCTTAGTCTGAAAACCTAGAAAATAGTTTAAATAGTTATAAATGGTTAAAATAGTTATCGATAGTTTAAATAGATTTTCAATATTAAAATGCTCTAGAATAGTTAATATAGATTTAAATTAGTTAAATAGATTTAAAATATATTAAATATAATTAAAATAGATTAAATAGCTTTAAAATAAATTAATTTGATCTGATACAAATTAAAGGGTTTAATTAGTTTAAAATAAATTAAATGGTTTTAAATAGGTTAAATTGATTTCATATAAATAATATAGGTTAAAATAGTTTATAAATTTGAAAATCTTAAAATTTAGAATCTTAAAAATAATATAATTTAAAACAGTTTATATTTGAAAAGTTGAATTCGGAATTTATATCAATTTAAAATTATTTCTTCCATTCCAACAAAAAATCTGACCATTTCAATTTTCCAATAAAACTCAATTTCAAATGTTTCAAAGTTGTATTTCAAACCAATTCAATAGCTTAATTCCGATGGAATTTCATTATACTTAAAGATTTAACATCAAGTTTCAATTTAGTTTATTAAAACCATTCCTTTAAACCAATTCACATTTCAACCCAAAACTTGATTTCCCAAATTACTTTAATTTATCTAAATCGAAGTTTTCTTCAAAATATCATTTAATTCCATTCAAAAATTAATGATTTTTAAAATCATTTAATTTAACCAATCCGGTATCTGTATATAATTTTCTATCCTAGGGTCAAGTGATACTGATATTTATCATTTGAATCCGCAATTTAATATCTTATGGTTATATGTCATTTCAAACTGCAATCCCGAATGAAATAAAAATCCATAACGTACTTGCGGTTTATAACGATATAAAATACAATACTCATTCATCCAATATCAACAATCAAACATTTATCACAATCATCATCCAATTCAATTAATAAACATCAATATAGAAAAGATAATAAATAACAGGTATTTACTGGCAGTCTATATTCAATAATAAATTAAACAACTATTTAATCCAAATAAATTCAAATTAACTGAGATGATGATTTAAATATGCAAAACAGTCATAAATAAATTTCTAATCACATCATGAATCAATTTAACAAACATAAGAAATTTTAGAAGTTGTGAGTGGGTTAAAATACTCACCTTTGAATTTAAATCGAATTTAAATCCAATTTAAACCGAAAATTCTAATAGCCTTCGAATTCATCCGAACCACTTCATAATATTCGGAATTTCAATACGATCCTAACGGAGAAACTGCGCGTGAATTGGACCTCGTATGCAAAAGTTATGTAGATTAGAACGAGTTGAAATTTAAATGAAATAAAATTAAATAAAATAAATAATACTAGAAGCGACGTCACTATCTCTCTATTGAAGCCCTAGCAGCTACAGGGATCATCATGTACGAAACAAGGTGCAGCCACCACAATCGTGTCGTTATCCACGCTGCCGCTGACCACCGTGGCCATGCCCAAACACGCTGTTGACCTCCCACGAGCACGCCTGACATCTACATCACCATCGACAAGGTACGATTGCCAAAATCACCTGCCGCCGTCGAACAAAGGGAAATTCTAATGAATTTTACAGCATGATCCACCCACCAAATTGAAGAACTACGCGCACTGATGAACTTCGCAAGACCCTCTCCAAGCCATAGCATCGTCAATTTGACAATCCGCTGAAGTCGATCACGGCGAAACGAACGGTCGAAAATTATTCTTCAATTTTTGGACAGGCAGAGGTTCAATTTGGCAAGCGAATTACAGATCTAGGATGCGCTCATCAAGAGCTTCAAATCGATATATAATTCAATATGTTTGTGGAGTTTGAATTTTGATGTGGTTTTGATTTGAAATTGCAATTGGGAATTTGGTTTTGTCTGCCATTGGAATGAGGAGGAGCAAATTGATTTGTACGTACAGAAATGAGGAATAAGAAATGACCTAGGGTTTATAACAGCACATATATATATATATATATGTATATATATATGCAGAACAAAATAGAAGGGATTGGGCTTGATTGGTTTGAAATGTTGAACGACACACGACCCGAATAGCCCGTTTCGACTCCGGAACGAAGATGGGTCAACCCATATATCAAAATAAGATGTTTTCAAACATTTTAAACTCAATGGAATAGATTTCAAGTCCTAATTCCATCATATGAAGAGGGTTCTGCTAAAATCAACTTATTGCAAATTCAATTAAATTGATTTCTAGGCGTTTCGAGCCCGTACGATCAAATGAAAAGTCTGATCGCTACGAAACTTGAAATCCTACAATAATTCACCGTTACAGATCCAATGAAACTAGTTTCGTCGAAATCTGAGTCAGTGGCCAAAATGTCTATTTTCAGTTAATTAAATAAATTAATATTAAATTAAATCACTTTTCCATTCAATTATCATTATTTTCTATTCCTATCACTTTGGATTACTTAGTAATTTAAAATTCTTTAAAACAAATTCTCTTACTAACTTATTATTGAACATTTCACAATCTACAGCATTTAATTTTAATTTCAATTAATTCAGTAATTATAAGTTTAAATTTCCAATAACTCCATACATTTGATTTCTCAATCTTGTTATTGAATCAATTATTAACTTATCATCTTATAGGTTATATGAACATTAGTTTATATTTATTACCTTAATATTTTCCATTTCATCCTAACTTCAATTAACCTAGTACTTAATTCCATTTACCTACAATAATCCATTTATTATAGATTACATTCCAATTAATCAAAAATAATACAAATAAATTGATATGCTTCCATTCCAATCTTTTTATTAAGTCGATTATTACCCTATAACCTAGTTAACCTATATTTTACCTTACATTTCCTTAATATACTCCAATTCCATATTTACTTTGTACTAACCGCCCTATTTCCATTTTATTGTATTTTTGACAAATATATACATTTAATTATGATTAAGGATTCTCAATGAATTCATTTAACTTGGTTTCATTCTTTTTATTACATTAGTTATTACTTTATGAATAAATTTACATTTTATTTATTGTACATTCACACTTCCAGTTATCGTATTAATTCTCATTAATATAACATTAAAGTTCATTTTATTCTAATTAATTTCCTGTTATAATTTAGCAGCCTAAATAAATAAGTAACTTGCAATAATTGTTATCATTAACTTTATTTTACACTTAATTTTATTATTTTCAACTAATTATCATAATTGCTTACATAGTATTGAATTCATTTAATTACCATAAATTATATACTAATTCATTTATTTGTGCAACAGTTACATTTATTTACTTATATTTAATTTTATACCCAAATGTAACATTTACAACTAGATTAATAGACTAAATTAAATAGTAACTTATAAATGTTACTATAACTTTTATTCACACTTATGAATTCATTATTCACAAACAAATGTTACAATTCTTATATAACCCAATTTTTATTCAATGGTCATTTATTTCATACTATTTCGTTTATTAATTTAATGTTTGCATTTGTTTTTTTACATCAATTTAGAACTAAGTATAACAATTTACATTATTTCAATTAATTGTAATTTCATTCAAATCATTAATTATTAGCTTGAATTATCATTTTTATATTTCATTTTAGCATTCACTTTATTATTAAATTACAAAAAATTTATTTCTTTCCAAATTAAATTAAAAAAATCTTATCAAATTAACAAATTTAATTATCAAAATTTACGGGTTATTACAAATGTTTATTTCCTACGATCCATAGTCTTAAACTCTTCTTGTTTTTGTCTCTAAACACATAAACTTTCAAATATCTTGATCATCTTCGAATCTTGATCTCTACTCTTTTTAACAATCAATCTTCAAACTTGATTATCCTATACTTGTATAAACGTATATAATATCCTGCAAAATATTATATACAACTTGGGAAAACATTAGTCGTATATTTATATGGTTATTGTCATCAAATTTGATATATGTGGTATTAATAGTAGCTACCTTCAGTCTAATGGTAATTATGATCGTGATTCGGATAGTTAAAGTTTTTTGATTGCCAATTAATATCGATGAACATTCTATTCAAAAGAGCATTTGATGAAATGCAGTTGGATGCAAAATATTTGATGCCTTGTAAATCCTGTCTTCGGGGATTTATTGGAGAGGCAACATGTCTAATCGGATGTATCATGTTGATGGTTCCACGAAGAGAGAAATCACATAGAGTGATGTGGATGCAGAACTTTGTTGTGGTGGATGGATATTATGCTTATACTCCCTTTGGGCCGATCAACCCTTGCTTGCTTTGGGGTTGCTTTGGCTACATGTTTAATCATAAAATTTACCACTAATAGCGGAGTTAGAGTGAGCCGAAGAGATCAAAGGACGGGGAAAGAATGCTATGTCATGAATTTACATGAAATAATACGTATAGAGAAAATAAAAAAAAATGCAAAGAAGGCTCTTTGCGTTGAAACTCAAAATTTGTAGTTATTACCATTCGAGCCTCGGTTTAGGTCCACTAGCGATCAGTACAAAGCTATGGAACATGGAAAGAGTTGGAAGAGGCTAGGGAGAGACTGGTGCATCTGATGGATGAGATTCAAGTAAATTAAGATAAACCGATAAAGATCATCAAAATTGGGTCTCAACATAGCCCGATGATGAAGAAGTAACTTACTGGGTTTTTGAGAGCGAACTGAGATGTGTTTTATGGACTCATTATGACATGTGCGGGATTTTGCCTGAAGTTGCATGCCACACATAATGTCGGTCCGACATTCGTTCTTGTAAAGAAGAAAAGATGCAGTATAGAATCAGAGTAATCCAATATATTAAAGTGATTAGTTATGGGCCAAAACTTTATTCAAGAAGCAGTATATCTAGGATAGACAGTTAATCTTGTGATGGTTAAGAAGGCTAATGGAAATTGGCAGATATATATTGATTATTCTAACATAAATAAGGCATGCTCAAAGAAATGCTTCCACTTCTTCGAAATGACTAACTCGGTGATGGGATCCTCGCATATGAACTATTGTCTTTTATGGATGCTTATTTCGGCTACAGTAGGATTATGATGCACATCCCTAATCAAGATTATACGAACATCATCATAGACTTGGGGCTATATTGCTATAGGTTATGCTCTACAATTTGAAGAACGTTGGAGCTACTTACCATCTTTGGGATAGCATAATGTTTTCTGAGTAAATCGAACGGTCGGTGAAGGTCTATATGGAACATGTACTAGTGAAGTCAAGGAGATCGACGGATCACAAAGGAGATGTAACAACGTGTAGTTAAGAGGGAATCAAAAAAAAGTTTAATTAATAAAAAATATATTTAATAGTAAAATCGTAGATAAATAGAAGTAATTTGGAAATTACATAAAGAAAAATGTTTATGAAATAAACAGATAATTTATTTGAGTAAATTTTGATTTTAAAATGAGTTCGGACATTTTTAAGGGTTAAAATTATTTTTAAATATATTAAAAATGGTCAAATAATTTTTATACAGACAAATACTAAAATTAAATATGACAAAGTGATTATTAAAGAAAAATAATTATATTTCACTTATAAAAAGAGTTTATAAATATATTATTGAAATTGGGCTTTAAAAGGTGAATACGGAAATAATTATTGAATTGATAAAAATTATAGATAATAAGTATTAAAAAATTATAAAAGGGCAGTAAAACATTTATGTAAAATAAATATGAATTTTATTTAGAGCTTTGAGCTAAGTTAGTATGGTAGAAAAATAGAATAGCGCATAAAAAGATAAGAAAGGAATGAAACCAAATTGAAAAATAAGCTCAATAACCCATTTCAACACTTGGAGAAAATATCCACTTATTTTTATTGCCATGAGGAGTCTAGTATCCTCTTCATTGCCGTCAAATTCACTTCCCATATACCCATTTCCAAGTCCATCTTTTCGAGCATAATTATGAAAACCATAATCCTCTTTCTTTGAAAATTCAAAATAAATAGAAATAAATTACTAAAAATTCTAAAATTAAAATATATCCCTCTCAACATCCTACTACACTTTTTGTCAAGAAGAAGTTGAGATTTTGATTAAGTTTCGCTTGCATTGGATTTTGTAGAGAGAACAAAAAAAGAGTAGAAGGAATAAGCAATTCTATAGTAGAAGCTTAACAGCTTCAAAGTGAGTAATCGTTACTTACAATATATGTCCAGTGCTTGTAATTCATGTTGATTGTTGAAATATCCAAATTGTGTGTGCACATTCCTATTGGACCCATTACTTGCATTGTTTCTTTGATGGATTTATGTGATATGGATGTGAATTGAGTTGCTAGGATGTAGAGTAGGGTTTAGGGATGAAAGGCGGTTCAAGAGGAGGAGCTATCAAAGATTGGAGTGGCCAATAATTATGGCTTTATGACTAGGAATTTTACATTCCAGGTCATGAAGTGACTGGTATACCGGTGTACGGCCTGGATGCATTCCTGGCCTGTGTAGTGCACCGGTCTTTGTTTATATATATAATAAAAAATTAATAAAAATAAAATAAAATCTAAATAACGATTTTACAAATTTTATTATATTTTAGTGGTAATAATTAATAAAATTAAATAGTGGAAGCTAATTGTTGGTAATGATAATTTTAGTGAATATTAATTACTTAAAGTAGTATATTAAGTTGATTTGAGGCCTTAAAAAGATTCAAAATTCATTATGTGTTTGAAATTGATATGGAGTGTTGGTAAGTGGATAAATATGAGTTGATATGGAGTTTTCCATGATTCTACAAGTATAGTTATTTTTGTAATTAATAAATAAGGTTAATGACATGTTTAATTATAAATAAAAAAAGAGTTATTTTATTAAATTAAAATATGTGAACACTTTGGAAGTAGAAGAATATTCTACATTCAAATCTCTCTTTATAAAATTGAATGTTTGACTATCATTTCTGTGTAACGAGGATCTTGAGTAAATGGCGTTATAAAATCGTCTGTGTGGTACTTTTAGTGTCAGTTCTCTAGTTACTCTCTTGACTTGTTATAATGAAAATTATGTGAGTTGGTTTATGAGCTCACGGTAAATGATTGGACGGCATTGAGCTGTACAGGACACTTAAGTGATATTTAATCGATTATTATTTACAAGTAAATGCCACGTAACAAGGGTCAAGGGCATCGAGAATAATCTAGAGCTGATTTATTGAGTTGTGTAGTCGAGTAATACCATCACTATAAGGACTATAAAATAAGTGTCTGTAAGTGTACTTGGTTATTTTACACTCTCATTGGGACATGTAAAATCGAGACTATTTGAATCTACGTCGTATGGTTCACACCACTATAGAGAGCAAGTGATTAGACCCTACCAGATAGGGTAATATCCATCCTAGCGGTCTTGATTGCAGGGTCGCGCCGTAGATCCATATTTCCAACTGTGTAATTATTAAGGCTGAAGATTATTACTCTCATTGGAGCCATATCCCAAATGGCTCATAAAGACCAACGGTACATTATCAAGGGTTGGTATGAATCATGACCGGTGCTCAGCATAGTCTGGAAGTGTGTTTATGACATGCATATGGATATTAGAGTTGTGATTCTAGGAGTAACTAAGGGACTACAGGAAATGAGTTGCGTTCATTAGTGTTTCTTGTAGCATTGTTGTGGTACGTCAGTCTTCTATCAAAATGACTTATATAGGTTCACATTTAATGATTGTTCTTATTTATGGCCTCGTTAGAGAGACAATGATGGTAGGAGACACTAGAGGTTAGCCGCATGCTAACCTACCACTCGAATCACCCTTATCCTATTACCATTTGTGTATTCATATCGTTGACGTTTCTTTGGTGCTTGTATGTCGCCTTATGTAGAGTCTGCATATCTTCCCTACATACATTTATACACCTCTTAGGGCAATCTATTGAGGGTATTATCTCTTATTAGGATTGATGGTCGAGGTGGTAGTATTACATTATGGTATAGATGTTCTTGGCTGATGCTTATTCATGGGACATGTATAGAATATTTCTTTTCTATCGCACCCTACATGCTCTAACATACTCTTTAGACATAGTTTAACCTATATGTTGTTTTATAATACTTGGGTCATTTCAAGATACTTTAAGTCTAGGTGTTGATAGAGTAGGGGTATGCTCTAGAGGCAATTATGTAATATGTTACATATATCCATCTTGATAGCCAATCTTATTCGAAATAAAAAGTGTTTTCTTTCTATTGTATACTTCGTATAATGTGTTATAATAATTAATTATATTTAATATAAAATCCATAAATAGTATGTCTTGTAATAATACAAAGTGTTGTAACCATAGGTAATTTATCATACTAAAAATAAACATGCCATTTTAAATATTCCTAGTCAAGATGTATTGAAAGTGGATATCTATACGTCCATTAAGACTATAATATGTAATGCTTTCTAAATGTTGAGCAGTGTATTTCTCATGACTGCTAGAGGCACCAAAGAGTTACATATGGATAATTGTTGGATAACTCGGGAATGACTAACTTGATACTTTTATGTTTGTTAATATAATTAAGGCTAAACAATAAATATCGATGTGACAAAATTACACAGTTCTCTTGACATAGGAATACTATTGATCTTCAACGTGGAAGCTTGGATTTAATTACATTTAAATCGTGGCACGACGTTCATCAAATGAATATAGTTATGTCTAGTGGAAGCATTGGAAGTGAAAAATTATTCAAAAAAGGAATCATCTCTTTGGTTATATGAGGTTAGTATCATCGTCAACTGAAGTCAACTCATAGTCAAAGTCTCTGGCTAGAGTGGTTCGATTAATAATAATTGTTATTATTAAAACAATGGCTTTATGTTTGGAATGTAGAGCAGAATATGGATGATATTGGAATTTTGACCATTACCAAATTCCATTAGTCCAAAGAGATAGCTTTGACGAAGAGAATTTGTGTAAATTATTGTCACAGCTGAATAATGCTTAATAAAGTAAAATTGGATTTACCGATGTCAAGTACGCGATAATTTTGGTCATAATGTCACACCAACTGTTAAATGACATTTGAATGTTAATATTCGATTATTCCATATTAATCGTTGACCAAATTTACACCGACGAGTCACAAAATAGAAACATTGAATATTCCTTATTCCCTATTTAATTGATTTGTAATTATTGTAAATTAATTAAATTAACTAATATTTATGAAATATTAATCATAAATTTTATTTGATGTGTACTGAACAATATTAAATAGTGTGCGTATAATAGTTGTATAAATAACAATCGATATACGATATCGATACGCGTTTAAATTGGATTTAAATGCAATAGATATTATTTGGGTTTGAAGTGGATTTAAGGCCCATATATGGTTTGATAATTTCGCCATAATTGGAGCAAAATAGGCCAACCATTTAATGGCTTGTGGCGGTGGTTTTGAATGTTTAAAAATAAGAGAATGGGTATGAGAAAATTAAGGATCTTGATCCTGCTTTTGCTATCTACTCTCCTCTACGTAAGCATCCCATCCCTCATTTTCTTTTAATCTTTTCTGCCTCCATAATCTGTTTACTGGCCGAAATATACCCCTTCCCTCTGCTTGAATTTTCAAGCAATTAAATACAAATTAAAATCAAATAATCATTGGTGGTAAGGCAATTCGAGAGCTAACAACTTCGGGATTGGAATTGGATTCAAGGTGTTCGCATTCTCTCAACGTGCAAATTTTGGGCTTTTGTGAAAGGTACACTTCTAGTTTATTATTATATATAATTATTTATTTGATTATTGTTCAATATATTGCTAAGTTAGAAATATCACGAATCAATATATCGAAAGATTGTTACATGTAGATGGTTGTGTATATAAATGTAAATATATATATTAAAAAAAGAAAAATTTACACTCATTTATTTCTATATGCCCTCGGCCTAGGATTTTAAAAACATATTTTTTTTCTATTTTCAAATTTTAAAATAATAATATATTAAATATCTTTAAATTCTAAATCTAATTTTAAAAGAGTAACAAAACACTATATATATTTTATGTTTTAAAAAAAATTAATATTGTTGAAAATGACATTGGCAAAGAATTTTCTTAAAATTTTCAAATATATATATTATTTAATTAAAAATTAATTATAAATATAAAATGCATATATAAATATTGTATTTATAAAATTGAATTTTTTAATTTACAGTATATTTTAATCAATTTTCTTTTCAAAAATATATTTTTATAT
Organism: Allium cepa; assembly: GCA_030765085.1. Taxonomy (NCBI): domain Eukaryota; kingdom Viridiplantae; phylum Streptophyta; class Magnoliopsida; order Asparagales; family Amaryllidaceae; genus Allium; species Allium cepa. The sequence goes on from CM060932.1 coordinate 952,898,234, forward strand.
TTATTTTATTCTTAATATTGCACGGTTTAATAATTATTAAATATCAAAAAATATTATATATATATAGTAATATATATATATATATATCACTAGGCCATGAACATTGTAGCAAATATTTTTAATATATTTATCATTATTTATTTGTGTGTGTATATATATATTTAAATAAACCATTAATTATATGTTTATATTTAATTCATATATATCTATATAAATTAATTAAAAAATAAATTAAATTTGGTTTTATTTATAATATATTTATTATCCAAATTAATTTTTAAATAATATTTAAAAATTAAATTATTATACATATACATGTATATATTTTGTAATTTATTTAAATGCCTGTATTTAAAAAAAATATAATATGCATATATATTATATCTTACATAATATTAATTTCATGATAATTTAATGTATACATATACATATTTAGACAATCCAGTTTTATATACGAAGGGCTAACATGTCTACTGTGGTGTAAATCCTAGCATCTGTAAATAGACATTTCAAGCCATGTATACATTATTCTGTCGCACACACACATATATATGATATACAATATAAAATATAATACAGTTATATAAAATACAACTTTATTTATAAACTTAAATAAAATATTGATTTTATTTAATAGAAAATGTAGAAAAGTTCTAAATACGTTTAGACTACATAGGCTCATTAAAGATCTAAATAGGTAAAAAAAAATTGAAATTTACCCATTACTCCGTTGTGGGCTAGCCCAGTTCCAACAGTAGTATCGAAGCCAAATAGCCAATGTGGTCTAAACTAATAATATTATGGCTAACTTATTAAAGATTACCCATACAGTAGAGTGTCTAGAAAAGTAGTGTCTACGGTTGGGTTTGGGTAATCAAGTACTATGCTCTACCTAGCTACTGGTTTGGCCAGAAAGGTTAAGATAAGCCTAAAAGTTATCCCTAACATAAAAAGGGTCGGAAATTAAATTATGCCTTGGGATAATTTCAATATTGTTTTAAAATTAAATAAAAGTTTTAAATTTAAAGTAAGAAAAATATTAAAATGTTATAATATAGATTTTTATGTTGTTTTGAAAAATAAAACAAAAGTTTTAAATTTAAAATAACACATATTATAATAATTATACTATAATTTTTCAAAATGTTTGAAAATGTTATAAAATTAATTTTGAAAATATTATTTATCAATAAGATTAATAAAATAAATTAGTTAATTATATAAGTTAATTAGTTAAATATAATATATATATATATATAATGATGTTATGATGTCTTGAATTGTTTAAGACGATATGAGTATACATGTGTGTATAAAAGAATAAGTAAATTTATTTAGTTAAATAAATAAATAGTTACTTCATAAATTAAAATACATACATGTATACATATACATACATATACATACATATATATATATATATATATATGTATGTATGTATGTATGTATGTATGCATATGTATGTATATGTGAATATGTATGTGTGTATATATATATATAAGATGTATATGTATTGCTATAAAGGTTATAGTACATGGGTTGAAAACAACATCAAGAGGCAGTAATTTATGGCTAACATATAAGTTGTGTTCTTATGCCCATTTCTAGCCTTGGTAAGGCGTTTTTTGGGCTTTCTTTACACTGACTTATTAACCAGAGATCATTGTTAGACCAATGCTTGACTTGTAAAATATCCTAGTACTTGTTTGGTATTTTCAATTTGATATGCAAGATTCAAAAAACATTATAGCTAAGTTCATACTGTAATGGCACTGTAGCAGTATGCTAAAACAACCTTTTTACTTTTACTTCACAATTATTTTAGTGTATTGTTGCGAAAAACCTGAATTTTGCTAGCATATTTAGAAAATGGTATCGGAGCCATGGTACACACATATAGATTGGAGTATCTCAATACTTTTTTATTAAAAATGAATATGATTAGAAAAGGAGATACTTTTAAAAATAATATTAAACAAGAGTATGATATTCCTCAAAGTTTAGATTTATTAAATAAATGGACAATTCCTAAATTGAACTTAAGATAATATACCAATTAGGTACTTTGAAAAAATTGTATTAAAATAAGTAGTTAAAAATACGGAAGAATCAATTTTACTTGATAATGAATAATTAATTATTAAATTACAAAGTGAAAAAGATCTACAGCCTTATAGGCATACACGTAAGTTTATTCATATAGGTTTAATACAAATTGCATTTTGAACCTTTAACCCTTGAAGGCCTACCAGAAAATTTTATAGATGCCTTAAGGGATGGTAGAAACTTAGATCGGAAAAAATCATTAGTGTTACTAATACAGTCTAGTTTGGCTCATTGTCTAGTTTATTTTAGTGTTTATCCAAATTTACAACTTTCTTTACCTAATATTAATATTCTAGAAGCTATTACTTTAAATGTTAAGACCTATGGATATAATTGCCTCCTTGGATCTGAAGTAATGTGTATTTGCTATAGAATTTGTTAGAAGACTTTATTTACCTTAAATCCCCAATGTAAATTGATTGATAAACCCTTGAATGAGACAATTTTAATTGAAACAAATTTTAGTCAATCTAATATAACAACAAGAAGATTAATAAAATGGGAAGAGATTCCTCTTCTAGAAAGTTGGAAAATAGACATTGTCGTTCCTTCCCAGCCAATAATAAACAATAGTATTACTAATATAATACAAACTCCTGAAGGAACTATACAAATACAAATGGATAATAATCCTTCGATACCTAGTTCTAGCAAATCATATTTATATAAAACAAAATCTTTACACTCTCATATTTCACCTTTTGGTTATATTGTCAAATCCCCATCAAGGTTGTCAAACTCTCGATAAGAAAAAATGAAAAAGGTCATTTGATGATGAATCTTTCAAAGATACTCTTGTTGAAAACAATACATGTAAACAAAAATAATATTGTAAATGGTATTTACAATAATCAAAAAGCGAATATATTCGAATTAGAGATGTATTTTTCTATTTAATGGATTGTATGACTAAAATAGATTTTAGTCCCAGCTCTCAGGCCAGACAAAGAATTAAATTTGAATTCATTCTTCCAAAATGGGACCATTTGGAAATGGTTTTTTGAAAGTTTTTCAAAAGAAGAACAATATTATTTTCAAGGTGAATTTTATAAATTTACATCCAAAAAAAATTTAATGTTTCCTTTTGTTTCTTAGTTTACAGCAATTACATTAAATAATATATTTCTATACTCGAAAGAGATTATAAACTTTAAAATGGAAGTATTTTAAAAGCAACTTACCATCCCCAAACATCTTTTCAAATAGAAAAGAATGGAAAATATTTAAATTTAAATGCGTTTTCTAAAATTTTATAAAATGATACATTAAAAACTACTATAAGACAGATAAATAAAATATTTGAACAACAAAATTATACAAATCTCTATTTAATTATTATTGGTGAACAAATTACTCCATCATGTAACAAAGTAGAAAAAATATCTTTCTGCTATTAATAATATAAATCCTACTGTTTCAATTATAATTGAAGAAATAAGCGAACTAATTGCCACTTCAAATCTTCAACCAACTTCTGAAATTACTGGATTTAAGTTAAAAAAATTAGAATTTGAAAAGGTTTTAAATTAAAAAAAATCTAAATTAGAAAAATTCTTTAAAGAAAGAATGGTTAATTTAAGATTAAATACCCTTAAAGAAGAATTTTCTCAAGAAAATGATAATAACCAAATAGTTCAATATGAAATTAGGAAACTTGAAAAATACACAAATAAGCCATCTTAGAAATTATTTTATTACAGAAGACCTTCTCCCATGGATATTTTATCTGAAGAACTAGAATTCATTAGCAATAATAGTTACAATGGGAAAAGTATTTATGAATGGGATATTAACGCATTTACGGGGAAACAATTTTATATTTTAGTCCATCGTCTACTAATATATGCACTATCTGCAAGAACAATGGCAATAATGATGTTACTGTTATAAAAATGATAGTTGCTGGTTTTACTGGCCAACCTAAAGTTTGGTGGGATATTAATCTTTCTCCAGCAAATAAAAGTTAAATTTACAATATGGTAAAAAAAGAAGATGAAAAAATGGACCAAAATGTTGTGTATTGTTTAATAGTTACCATCTTGGAATATTTCACTGATAGAATGTCCAATAACATTGAAAATATTCGAACATTATTACAGAATTTGAGATGTAACACATTGACAGATTTAAAATGGTGTGATGACCCATTTCTTCTACCCTTGAAAATTATGACTGACATATCCTCGGCATTCAAGTGCTGCAAATCCAAGTGCCAAAGAGGCGGTTCTTTAAAGGTAAGAAAGAAAACAAAGACAGAACAGAATCTCATTGTTTGTACCAAAATTGGGCACAACACTCTTCGGAAGTATTTGAAGAGTTAAAATGAAGAAAACAAATGTAAAAAGAGGATTATCTAACAAACACTTCAAAAAAAAGATCAGAAAACATGTAGAAACACGGTAATTTAGAGTGGTTCGACGTATGGCCTACGTCCACTATGAAATTGATGTTTTCTTGCCGATTACAACTGATTATAGCTAATTACAGCAGTAAATTTCGAGTACAACAGTGACCTTGGAGCGCAAAAATGGATTCGGTAGAGTCTAAACATAGAAGATCCAAAAGTCCATTTTTTGCAGGCTTTGGGCCGCTACTTATAGACGTCGGCTGTAAATATCTTGCTCAGATCTCGGGAGACCTCTTCTGGCACGTGTGTGGGCCCACGCGATCAATCCCGTGTGATTTGCACTCGGTCCGTGATCGATACGAACCAATTTCGTATCAGTCTAGGTTTGGCCCAATCGAGTCGAAATTTGGTAGGAACGTTCTTTAAGTTGTGTGTAAGCTCCTGTGAAAATTTGGTAGCATTTGGACTTGTAGATTGTGAGTTATGATCGACACAAGTTTGGGTTTTATGTAGGCTGTTTAGTTCGTATCGATCTATTCGTATCGTTCCTGGCACGTGCCTGTAAGTTGACATGGCACTAACCCTTCAGATCGATTCAATTTTCATGCCGAGTGACTAGGTCTTTCATTGGAGTGTAACTTGTTTGCATCGATCACCTCTACCTTGTTCGCATCGATCATTGTTGCACTATTCGTATCGAATGATTTTTCTGTTCATATCGATTGTTGTTGCACTGTTTGTATCGATCGATTGTCCTGTTCGTATCGATCTGTGGATTTGTGTTGTGTTTTCGATGGATACGAATAGATGGATGCGAAATGAATATGAACAGGTGGATGCGTAATGGATTCGAATAAGGCCTTTCAGTGGATGGATATGAACAGTCAAGGCTTGACGGATACGAACAAGGCCTTTTAGTGGATGGATATGAATAAGGTGATTACCCGAAATTTCATCGATCATATCTTGAGCATGCGAACTCCGATTGACTTGACATTTGGAACGTTGGCTTTTATAGCTTTTTTGGCCCTGATATATTAATTGTAGCTCAATCCAGACTAGGACAAAATTTAATGATATCCATAATTTACTTGACTATTAACGATCTCCAGGATGAACTATCCTAGGTTTCCAGTCAAGTTCTTGGTGTCACGGCCTTGCCAAAAGGCAGATAACATTTGCCCCCAAAAAACATGTCTTTTGGTAAAAGGCGTGTTTTGAATAGCTTCAAATCCAATGTCATGAGTCCATGTTTTATCCATAGCTACAGTATTCTCAATCAAGTTTGTGGCTGTTTGAAGCCGAATCGGTATCCATTTCAACTTGTGGAAGTCAGTAATCAAATCCTATGGCCTCTTTAGACTATTGACGGTCACTTTGGACACTTTCTATGTCCATTCCAAACTTAACATCGAATAGAAAGATTTTATCGCGCTCCAGTGTTGCCCTCTATCCCTTGTACTATGGCCCCAACGAGGGCATATAGCGATGTCTAGGTCCTTCTAGACCGATCATAGCCACTCCAAGATCTTGTTGGATCCCATCCTATAACTCTCCAGTGAAGGGAAACAACATCGAGTGAGCCGATCCTGTCGCTCTCTGGCGAAGCAGCGATACCCCATGCACTCCGGTTCAGCATCCCTGAACATTAAGCGGTGTCCTGGCCTAAATCCTTGGCCGATTGTAGCCACTCCGGGCTCTTATCGAACCCCGATCCAATCACTATTTAGTGAATGGAGAATGACGTTAAGTGAGTTGATCATGTCGCTTTCCGGTGAAGCAACTCGCTTCTTGCACTCGGGACCCCGTTTCTCCGGGTAGGGTCATAAAGCGATCAATTTCAATTTGACTTTCAATATCCATCCTTTAACTTTCTGGTCAAAGGTTTATTTTATGAAATTCAAGCTCATTTATTAAATTCAAATTCCAAATGTTCAATCACAGACAATGGAAAAGTTAAATACTGCCTCTCTGGGCAGAGTGGTCTACCATCTCATAGCATGCCTGGGGATTTCTTCGGTTCCCTTACATATATAAGTGGAATAGCTTTTTTATTTTGAAATCATACTTAAGAAATTTATGCAATCGACCAAGTTCAAATCCTAAAGTTGGCCCTTGCCATCATGATCAATTGATGACGAGTCATGATCCCAATCCAGGATTAGTTCTATTGGGTGCAGGCGATAGTTGCTCAGTCCAACGGCCACTATTCGATCTCTAACCTATTGGGGCAATCTACCACTTCTGACATACTCTTCCACCTCATCCTTCAGATGGCGGCACTCATCGGTAGTATGCCCTTCTAGCTCATGGAATAGGAGTACTTTCCACTTCTACGTTCTTGTTCTGTGGGATCTCTCCTGGGTGGTTTTCGATAGGGGAACTGCTCCCGAGTCTCCTTGTAAATCCGTTCCAGGTTTGCCATCAAGTCAGCGCATTGTTTGAATTTGGGTTCTCGGAATTTCTTCCGTTTGTCAAGACCATCGTATATGTCATCCTGCTTCCGCTTTCCTTTGTCTGCTCCAGATTGTTCTTTGGAGGTTCCTTCGCCTTGCACAACATTTATTTCCAGCCTCTCGGCGCCTGAATCCTCTAGCCGAATGAATCTTTTAGCTTCATGATAGAATTCTCCAAGGTCTTATGGTGGGTCTCTTGCCAGCCAATCCTTGAACGCCATGCCTTTTGCAACTCCTACTACCGCCGCCATCAAAATCATCGATGGATCTGGGCGATCACCTAAAGCCGCCATTGCATTGAATCGTAATAGAAAATCTCTTATGAACTCTCCGATCCTATATTTCATCGATGCTAAGGTCATCACACTCTTAAGTCGCGTCATGTGGACCGTAAACTGCCTCATGAAGCATTCCATTAGCTCGCCCCATGTTCTAATTGATCCATCCTTTAGCTGCCTGAACCAAAGTGCAGCCAAATCTATCAAATATAGAGGGAAACTTCGTCACATCTCTTCCTTGGATGCCCCCAGCACTTCCATATGCCTGATATATCTGGTAATATGCATGGTCGGGTCTGATTTTCCATCATAATCTTCCAGCATGGGTAACTTGAATTTTGAAGGATTCCTTGCATTTCTGATATTCGAAGTGAACGGACTCCGACTAACTTCCTCTAAGCCTCCGCTCGGCAATCCTCCCCTCATAATCCGTCACACTAGTCCAGCCATTCGTTCGTCTCCATCCAGGGGCAGTCCCTTACCATGTTTCCATCCTGCCCCCATGTCCCAAAGGGTATTCTGGATAATATTCTTCATGTGGCTCATTCATGTTGGCATTGGCTCTAGCCTGCTGAGCTCCATCTATGGGTTTTCCAATGTCAGATCCCAAGGGTCTGCCTCCAGGTCCTTGTTGATTGCCTTCATGCTCTTCGTTCTGATCTTGGATCTAACCTCCATTGGTCTCTATAACTCTAGCTCTTTGTCCTATGTTTGCAGCAACTATAGCCGGCCCAAGGTTCTATGCTCTGATTGCTCTCATCTACTCAAAGAAGCTCTGCATCGTTTCTTGTTGGCTCTTCAGCATCTTTCGTGCATTGAATGCATCATAGCCTCCATCTCACCCCTATGATGTAGATCGAAGCTTGTCCTGCTCTAGCTCTAGAAGTGGCCTCTTAACTTCCCCCTTGTTGGCTCATTTCTGCTCTCTGTCTTCTACTTAATTGCCTTGTCATAACTTTTCAGATCTGAATCCTTAAGCCTTCAGATCCAATATCCAAGCGATAGAATACCTGAGTTCAGTTCTCAGTGAAAGCACCAAAGTGTTTGTACCAAAATTGGGCACAACACTCTTCAGAAGTATTTGAAGAGATAAAATGAAAAAAATAAATATATAAAGAGGATTATCTAACAAACACTTCAAAAACAGATCAGAAAACACGCAAAAACATAGTGATTTAGAGTGGTTCGGCGTATGGCCTACGTCCACTATGAAATTAATGTTTTCTTGCTAATTACAACTAATTACAGCGAACTACAGCAGTAAATTTCGAGTACAACAGTGATCTTGGAGCGCAAAAATGGATTTGGCAGAGTCTAGACGTAGGAGAGCCAAAAGACCATTTTCTGTAGGCTTTGGGCTGCTATTTATAGACGTAGGCTGCAAATATCTCGCTCATATCTCGGGAGACCTCTTCTGCCACGTGTGTGGACCCACGTGATCGAACCCATGTGATTTGCACTCGGTTCGTGATCGATACGAACCAATTTCGTATCGATCAAGATTTGGCCCAATCGAGTCTGAATTGAGCATGAACATTCTTCAGGTTGTACGTAAGCTCCTATAAAAAAATGGTAGCATTTGGACTTGTAGATTGTGAGTTATGACCGATGCAAGTTTGGGTTTTATGTAGGCTATTTAGTTCATATCGATCCTCTTCGTATCGATCTATTCATCTCGATCCAGGCACGTGCCTATAAGTTGATGTGGCCCTAACTCGTCGGATCAATCCACCTTTCATGTCAAGTGACTAAGTCTTTCATTGGAGTGTAACTTGTTCGCATCGATCACCTCTGCCTTGTTCGCATTGACCATTGTTGCCTTATTCGTATCGATCGATTGTGCACTATTCGTATCGATCGCTATTGCACTATTCGTATCGATCGATTGTTCTGTTTGTATCGATCTGTGGATTTGCGCTGTGTTTTCGATGGATACGAACAGATGGATGTGAAATGATGGATACGAAAAGATGGATGCGTGATGGATACAAATAGATGGATGCAAAATGATGGATACAAACAGATGGATGCGAAATGATGGATCCGAACAGATGGACGCATGATGGATACGAGCAAGGCCTTTCAGCGGATGGATATAAACAATCGAGGCTTGATGGATACGAACAAGGCCTTTTAGTGGATGGATACGAACAAGGTGATTGCTTGAAATTGCATCGATCGTATATTGAGCATACAAACTCCGATTAACTTGAAATTTGGAATGTTGGCTTTTATAGCTTTTCTGGTCCTGTCGTATCAATTGTAGCTCAATTCGGACTCAAACAAAATTTACCGATATCCATAGTATGTATTAATGGTCTCCAGGATGAACTATCCTAGGTTTTCAGTTAAGTTCTTGGTGTCACGGCCTTGCCGAAAGGCGGGATAATACTCATCGAATGGAATAACATATAATATTTCAATATATAATCTTTACAGCAGAAAATTTTAAATACATTTATCAGAGTTAAATATGGACAGTAATAAATATCTGTCCTTATAGATGCGGAATACAATAGTACACAAGTATGGTGGAAATAAGGTAATAGCCTATTAAAGAATCTTCTAACTCCATGCTTCGAGCTTCATCCAGATCCCTTCTGGCTAAACCTGACTACTAGGATGCCCGAGAAAACTAGGGCATCCAGAGTTTAAAAGAAAGAAAAATAAACACTGGGTCAGTCATGGAACTGGTGTGAGAAACTCAAAATACGCATTTTGAAAACAAAATTATCTCATAAGACCACACTGCACATAAACACGGAATGGCTTTTTACCTGATGATAACCAAAAATATTTTCTATGTAAAATCATTTGATATTATTTTTGATGACATTGTTTTTGAAAGTCCTTGTAAATAAACTTATGGATCTTAGCCGACATTGTTACATCGATTAAATTCCAGTGTACTAGCTAAAAAATAAGTTCAAGAATCAAATCCGAAGGCACTTATTGGAGAATGCATTTTTATACAATGGAAGGCAAGGGACTACCTTCCGTATAGTATATCTCTAAAAGGATGTACCAAGGATACACAAACAATCCTTTGCATCTGGAAAGACTTATCTATCCCTCTTTGGCACTCAGTTATGGCCTGGCTGGAAATCAAACATGACGTTACCCTGGTCATAGATGACCTATCCGAGATATCTCATAGCATACAACACATACCCAAAATATAGAGGGTCATCTAGAAAGGTAATGATCATATCCTAATGGTTGCGAACCACAAAGCCTTATGGCGTATCTAATTTAAGCCATTACTGGGTAATGAGGCCAGACGTAACAATTATCTTTCACATAGCACATTCCACTTTGAATGCTACACTACCATTCCACGATCACACAATTGATTTCTACAAGCGTATAACTCTTGAGCTCGTACGTCTCAGGAAAGGGTGTTAAGCTAAAAGAAGTTGCCTTCTCCACCACCAAACAGATGATATGTTCATAGAGATCAATCAATGTAATTAGAAATGCAACGTCAGACATTCATCCATACAAGTCGTCCAGGAACAGTACAAACTGAAGGCAATATCCTAACACAACCTATCAAAAATTACACTTAGGATTAGTGGCGAGAAGTCCTTGCATCTAAGATCTCAAATGGAGAACTACTGTCACTAAGAAGTGATATGGAAAAATTCCCCCGCGGATCAACGACGAGCAGCCCTACTTTCCATCCTCTAAATCATTTCCATTTCATGTCTTTGCTTATGAATGCGTATATTGGTTCGAAGTGTTTTTCTGATAGGAATCGTCCAAATCCGATCCTGGTTCCTTTAAACCAATCATCAATAAAAAGATGTTAGGTAAATAGGTGCTTATTGTTTGTTTAATTGCTTCCTTTTTATTAAAAATATCTTTTAGAGATATATATATTAAAAACATTCTTTTCGGTACGGAATCATTAAACCTCTCTTATGTAATCCTTTGTTTACATAAAACCTTTTTAAATTCCAAATCATTTCATTCCTTATTTAGGAAAATATTTCCAAACCATTTATTTAAATCTTAATAAGGATTTCCAAATCATAACCTTTAAAACGGGTCAAAAACAATGTTATTTAAGATATCGTTTACTATAAACTCAAACTAATTAATTTTAAGTATAGGAATTAAACTAATTCCAAATAATTTTCATAGGTCATAGTGGAAAACAATTATTGAGTTAAAAAGAGTCGATATAAATTATACTAATTCTACTCAACATCAATTTCCGTATTCAACTTTTACTATCCGTCGAATAACAGTGAAATCACCTTTTAAATTCACATGGATAGTATGGGTTGCCCCCTCGGCATTTAATACCAAGTATAAGAAGAAAATTTCAATGCAATCCAACTTGTCTGAATTTGGAAAATTATATCTTTTATACTTTGGGAAATTTGATCCGAGTAAATCAAATGTACTATCCCCTCTGTCGAGCCAGGCCGGGTAGCTAGGGAGGGCATGCAACGAGTTGCCCAAACCCAAGCCTGGAGACTATCTCTCTATCTCTCATAAGATGATCAAGTTATTTGATCAACTCTAAATCTTTTGACATACTTAATTAACTTTAATTATTTTAAAAAACCGGGCTTTCCTTTCGATCTGTTCTATTCCTCGGTCGGATTTTCTATGGCACTCACAAATGGAATAGATAAACTAATCATTTCCTCATACTCCTTTTTAAAACTCTTAATCATCTTAAAAAGGTTCACAAAATATTCGGCAAATAATAATTAGGTTAAAACCATTGTTTACAAAAGTTATTAAAAAGTGTTGTGAAAAAGTGCTACGAATAATGTTTTAAAAGCTATGTTGATCAAAACGATCTTTCTATCTTTTGGAGATTCATTAATAAATCAAATATCTTTTAAAAAAATTTATAGAATTTATTTCATATTTTTAAAGAATTAAAACTATCCATTTTAAAACATTTATTACTTTGGCCTCCGGACTGCCAAAGCCTGATTTTATTTAAAACTAGATTTGCTCATATTTTAAAATCTACTAACAATAATCTCAATTTTCTTTCTTTGTTTGAAAAATATGGTTATAAAGGTTTGGGAAAAATTTTATTTTAAAGAAATCTAACTTTGAATCCATCCTATAAATGGATTTAACTCTTAAGCACCAAATCGTGAACTACCGTTACGCGATGCGTCTATTTTTGATTAAATTTTCAATATTTATTTAAACTTTTCCAAAACACTTTTGAATGTTCACAAAACATTTCTAAACCATATTAAACTATTTTTAAGAGGTTTAAGCATTCCATATACACCATTTCATTAATAAAAGGAAGTGATTTCCTTTGTAATTTTCAACGTGTATTAAACGTGACTTGTTAATACATTCAAATAAAAATATTAAATAATCAAACTTGAAGAACAAAGCATAGTAAACATCCATTGAAAACATCATTTCATCTTCCAATAATATAATATAAGTAAAAGTTTCTCACCTTAGATTCAAATGAACTAATTTTAAAATGACTATAATTCCGCTATGATGGACCAAAGCTTTATGGAATCAAGCCTTGGACCCTAGGGAAGTCACCTAGGAGAAGAAGTAGAGGAGGCTTGGCCAAGCAAGGTGTGTCGTGAGTTGCATGGAGGAAAGAGACTTCGGATTATCATCGAATTCACAAAAATAGACCTGAAAATAGGTCATTTTCTCTTAGGTTTTTAACATTTTACTCTCTGAATTTGAAAAGGCGGTCAACATAAAAGTCATTGAAAATTCTTTTCTCTACGGTTTCAAAAAAAAGAATTTATTGATTTAGATCTGTTTTGAGGAAGTTCTGGCCAAGAGAAGAAGAGGTGTTCTCCGATTCATAAAATCAAACCCGAGAATAGATCGATTTCTAACTGATTTTTGGACATATTGCTCTAGGAATTTTGAAATATAGTCAAAAGAAAAGTTCTTGAAAATTATTTATCAACATTTAGAAAAAGAATCACTTGATTTCATTTTTTTGAGGGAGATATGATCAAAATAACAAGAGATATTATCGACCTAAAATTCTAGGATCGAATATGATTATGAAAGAATTGAAATTTGACATAGTAACTCTCTGATTTGGAAGAAGTTATGTAAAGAAAGTTGTAGCCAACTCAATTATGTTCAATTTGAATAACAGAATTTCTTGACTTGGTGGAGTTTGGCGAAAGTAATGCCAGTTGAAGTTGGATTAAAAATGGAGAAGGTGGGACGTGTATTTATAGGAAATGTTTTACAAAATATCCCACATCACCTCACCTTCCTTCCATCATCTATATGCACTCTGTCACCCTTATCATTTCAGCATCCTATACCCTTCCATCATCACCCCCATGTGTGTGTCCATGTTCACGTCCTTATGTATAAGATAGTTGACTTGAGGAAGCTTAAGTATTAAGCAAACTCAGATATCTTTGATATTTTTAAATCTACATATATTTAAATATGTGTTTATAGGTATGTATGTATGTTTATATGTATATATGTGCACATGACATGTTTGTGCACATATATATAAGTGCATAAGATAACAAACAACGTTTCAACAAATTTGAACAACTTCCGTTTGTTAAACCTAAGAATAGGAAACTAATTCCCGATCACATTTTTGCTTATAATTTAAATTACATATAAATGTAAACAAATTTGAAAAATAATTTCTATCATTATTAATAAATTAAAATAATCTCATTTGAATTATAAAACCATATAAATCAATATTAAACCGTTGTATACAAAAATTGTTATTATACCGATTAATCGCTATCGATTTTTCCTTATAATTTCAAATTACTTTTATAACTTTACAAAACCATGATTTATAATCACTTTATAATTATTAAAAATAAATTATACCATTTAAAAAACAATTATGTGAATAATTTTTAAGACATTAAATCTTAATTTAAAATTCCAGAATATATAAAATTTCTAATATCTCAATGATGTCATAAATACATTTTATTTCCCAAAAATAATATAATTAGATTTATTTCATATTCATGTTTAAATATAAAAAAAGTGTATGTAGCGAGCTCCATGCACGACGTTTGATGATTATAGAGCTGTTTATCGATAAAATAGTTTTTCGTCATTTTATCGATATTTTTCCAAAGTACATATATTTTTTGTGAATATTTCTCCAAAATATGTTCATTATTATTATTCATTTCACAAAACCTAATTATTTGTTATAAATAATCCATATTTAAATATTTAAATAAATTAAATCCTTAATTAAAGTGATCAAAATTCGGGTCGTTACAGATGGTATAAAGATACCTTTTAACGAGAGTAGTGGAGTTACTAGAGAGTAATAGCTCTTACTGGAAATCAAAATTTATTGATGGGCTTCCCTCCTAATTTGTGGAAAGGGTAAGAAAATCTTTAAGAAAAGATAAAATAAATATTCCTTTTGAAATTTGTGCTTACGGTATATTGGAACATGTATTCAAGAAGGATTATCATTATGCGATGAGATGAGATAAAATTTAAAAAAATTGATTAAATGTCAAAATTTGGCAGAATTAAATCAGTTAGGAAAATTTTGTAGCCAATTTGAAATGGATGTTCTAGCCATTAAAAATCTTATAGAATGGAAAATAAATTTAGTGAATCTTTTCATAAAATGAAACTATATTGTCATAAAAAATTAGAGCAAAGAGCTCAGAAAAGAGAAGAAATATTAAATAAAAAGAAAAATAAAATTATCCACTATTATAAATTTGGAAAAGTAGGTCATTATGCTAATAGATTTAAGAAAAGAAAATTTACAGTCTACAAACAGATAATGAATTAAAAGAGACATTATCAAAACTTTATTTAAAGTCCAGCTCTAAAAATAATTTAGAAATGGAATTTGAAAATAATTCAGAATATTCAAACACTTCTGAAAAACTTGGAGTTCTAGATGATGAATCATCAGAATTTGATGTATGTTGTGAACCTCATAGTAGGTGAAAACATTGTCTAAATCCAATAATAAGCAGTAAGATGAGAAGGTTGACTTTTATAAAATCTTTCACAATTTCAAAATTTAAACGTTAATGTATTAACCAATAATAATATTGTATAATTTTTAAAATTAGTCAAAGACACAAAATTAAGATCTAAAATGATAAATTAATTGGAATATATTCTATAAACAAGCAAAAATAATGAAACATTCACTGAAACATTTCAAAATATTAGCAGTTCTCAAAATCCATATTCTATAAATGAAGTTCATGAACTTCTAAAAAAAAGACAAAGAATTAAATATCCTACTACTACCTATGATCTTAATAATCAAATTCAAAATCCTAAAAAGGAAATTCAAACCATAAAAAATGAAAATAGAAATCTTGATTATAACTTTCTTTTTCAGAACAGTCAAAATAAATTATCCTTATTGAAAATAATCAAATAAATTGTTCTCAAATAAAATTTCCAGAACAAGAAGAATTTCTTTCAAAATTAGATATTGTCATATCTCAAAAATGGTTTATCAAAGTAACCCTTTTAATTGATAATCATTTTAAAAAGGAATTGACTACACTTATAGATAATGGTGCACATATGAACGTAATTCAAGAAAGAATAATTCCAACCAGATATTTTCATAAAACCACTAATTTATTAGGTCATGCAGGTTTAAGTTTAAATTGCCACATGCGTATGTTTGTAAAAATAAAACTTGTAAAAAATTTATTAGTAAAAAATATCATCAACTATATTATACTTGGAACACTATTTATAGAAAAAAAATATCCTATAAATAATATCGATAAAAATAGAATTACATGTATTTATGAAAATAAAACTATTACTTTTTTGTCACGGTCTAGATTTCAGCATTCGAAAACCGACACCCGTACTTCGCTTGTACTCGAATGCCGCAGATTCAACCATTGAAATCCAACTCATGTCGGAGCTTATAACACATTAAGTATAACAACACAGCGGAAGGAAATGAATAATATCATTGATACATAACAGTTGATTACAATAATGATACAAATGATGTCAACATCAGAGATACAAGATAACAGCAGAAAATAACACCACTGGATGGTCTAGATTTTGCAACCATCGATAGAAGAAAGATAATTCCAATAGAATTCCAAATGAGAATGCCAGAATCAAAAATCTAGCAACTCCATTGCCAAAGCTCCAAAGCTAGAAAGACTCCAAATCAGAAAGCGAGAGCTACCATCCATGCTGAAGTGAAGCAACTCGATCCAAATGTGATTGCCAATATCCAAAGATTGAATGCTATCGAATCTACACCTACTATTTGATTATTTGAAAAACCCAACTCTAGACTGCCTGTGTGGAAAATTGTGGGCACCCAGAGTTTAGAAAGGGAACAATAAACTCCGGGTCAGTCATGGGACTGGTGTAAGCAAACAAAAATAGTTTATCTTTAAAACAAACAACAAAAGAATTTAGAAATTAAAATCCGCAATGCTTTTTGGAAAATTAAACTACCATAAGGCCTCCCCGCACACACACAATGCAAGCGCACAATTGGAGGAGATTTCCCTTATGATAATCAAACATGCTTACCACGCAAAATCCTTTTGATATGATTATTTTAAAGTAAGTTTATTTTACTATTGGACATTATTATTATAGCGTATATTACTACATAGTTAATAGTTTAACGGATCCTTAGAAGATGTAAATCCCGAGCATCTCTTAAGTTACTGCACTCACGTTAGACACTAGATAAGAGATGTCAAATCCCGTAAACATCTTTGACGTTGTTCCATTCATATTATTTACCGTTGATTTAACTTACATAAGACCTTTTGGTTCTGACTTGAGTATTTTGTCTTTTCAATTCGCTTGGGTCAGCCTAAGCATTTTAGGGTTTGAAGACCTTACTTCTGGAGGACGAAGACAAAGATTGTATTACTATTATTTTATTATAGTGTTCCACTGCATCACATTGTTCCTCTGCATTGTTATTTATTATTCTTTGATATGTGTAACTCTGATTCTGTGTTGTATAAGTAAAATCAAATATTCTGTAAAACAGCTTCACGGACTGTTTATTCGATTATTACATTTTGCGTTCCGCTGCAAGATTCTGTTTTGTTTTTTTCTTTCTCTACTTTTTCTTATTCACCCCAATAACAATCCTCCCTTCTGTATGGTTTGAGTCTGACGTGTGTTGTTTATCATCGGTTTAAAGCGTACAAAAAGGCAGGATGTTACATTTGGTATCAGAGCTTTGGTTTAGCGATAAACCTTAGCTTTGTGGGCTCTGACTCTTTATTAATAGGGTAGTAATACCCTACGATGAGTCGCTTAGAGTATATATATGAGAGAGCATATTTGTCGGTGTTATAAAAAGGTTTTTATGTTGTGTTAATCTGTTTTGTTTCTTATTTATAAATTCTAGTTGGTGCATAAGACGCTATGACATCAATAGGGATTTCTAAACACTTAATAGGACAGACCGACACAATATTTGTTTTGAAATATAGGTGAATGAAATAATTTTGCCTATTGTATATTCTATATATAAAACATTGATTCAGAAATGATATAATTAGTTGTAATATATTGGTTGTTAGGAAATAAGATTTAGAAATAAATGAAAATTTGAAATTTAGAACTCAAGTTCCGGGGTTTTTGAAAATTTCTTTTGAATGATTTTGGAATATAATGTTAATATTATTTAGAAGTATTTTCTGATATAAATATATCAATATGGTTTGAAAGAATTGCTTTAAAGAAAATTTTGGAAAGAAATCAGTTCTGCACTCCCTTCTTTGTCGCTGGAAAATAATTTCGGTGATGAGTACACGCATCATCGATATTCATTTTCAAGTTTCAAAGTGGGAAGGCTGTTGTAGTGGTAACTACACAATGGGTTGATAAATAAATCTTGATTTTGTATTTTTAATATGATTTGATAGATATGTAAAGAAATGGTTATATATATTATTTTAAAAATGATTTGAAACGGAACCCGGTATTTAATTCTTAAGTTTCCGTTAATTAATAATTTTAATTAGTGTAGTGAAATGGAATTTAACTAATAATTGAAACCTCTAAATGAAAATAAGAGATCCAATGATAAGATATAAATGGAATTAAAAGAAATTTGAAATTTGTAACCTATAAGACAAGGGATATTATTATTGAACATTAAGTTAATTTAAAAGCGATAAAACAAACTTGTGTAACTTTCAATTACAACCTTAAAAAGCCCATATATATAACTTGCCGAATATTAAAAGTTCTAATGTTTAATAAGGAAATGTAATAGGATATTGTACTAGTAAACTTGAAGTAATGAAAAGTATTCAATGAAATTCTTTAATAAATAAGAATTTGATGTTGTAGTTGTTATAAACTTATGTTATAATTGAAATATTACTATAATAAATTGTGATAGAAAGTAAGTATTATAAGAAAATAATTAAAAACTTAAGCAGATGAATTGATATGCTAAGAAATTAAATTGAACATAAATACTATAAATAAATGAATGTAAATAAATGAAGTTATGCAATAATGAATGAATGAATGAATATATGCAATAAAAAGAAACTGACATGACCTGAATAAATGAAAATGAATAATAATAAGTAAAAATGAAAATAAATGAAATAAACACTGAACGAGTGAATGGAAATAAAAGTTTGTAAGAAATAAATGTAAATTAAAGGATGAATCATTATATGAATGAAAAGGAGTTTAAACAATAAATGCTATGAAATGGGATTAATAAGAGTGAACTTGATCAATTGTTTGAAATTGTTGTTTGTTTTGGTTTATGAGTTATTTGGGTAAAAGATACTTTTAATTTCTTAGATGTAAGAATAATCTATTGAGTTTATCTATGACTTTTGAGTAAATGGAATACTTCATAGTTATTTGTCATTCTATGTGAATTAAAATGTCTTAACCTGAACAAACCAATTGTTTGTCTTGCTTGGATGGTTGATTTGTATATGATGTGTATGCTGTTGGTTGCAAATGATTGTTGTTTATATTGATTTATTTGTTAGTTATTGAAACAACTTTAAGTATTTCATTTTATATAATTATTAACCCTTTTAGATTATACAAGTGAAATACAGTTTATGGAAGCAATTGCTACTGCTTTTGATTTCATAATTAAGCATTGTTTGCCCGACAAATAGATACATTCTCGGATTATGGTTTTATAACGTTATTATATTGTTTTTCCTGAGTTGGGATATATTATTTGGAAATGCATGTTATAGATTGTCATACTTGGTATTATATTTTCTCTCGAGCCTCTTCGTATAAAGGAGACTCTACCAAAAAAATTCAACAATTTTGGACTTAGAAAAATTTTGAAAATGTTTTCAAACTTTATTAATTTGAGGATAAAAAGGATTTAATGGTTATAAATTGGTATATTTTATTTAAATTAATTATTCTTGCAAATTTATTTGTGTATAATATTAGTATTTTGGAAAAGATATATTTTTTACTCAATTCTTTCTTTTTCCTTCTTTTTCTTTTTCGAGGACAAAAAGTTTTGAGTGGGGGAGAGTGTAATGTCCCGTAAATTATCAATAATAAAAATTGTTGATTTATTAAGATTTTGGTAAATAAACAAGAAGCAACAAAAACTTTGTAATTTAATAATGAAATGAATGCTAAAATGAAATGCAACCATGGAAATTTGAAACTAAATGTTAACAATTGAAATGAAATTACAAGTAATTGAAGTAATGTAAATTGTTATGCTTGGCTATAAATTAATGTAAGAAAACAAATGCAAACATTTAATGTATAAGTGAAATAGTACAAAATAAATGACCACTGAATAAAGATTGGGTATATAGGAATTGTAATATTTGAGTATAAATTTGAATATAAGTAAATAAGGGTAAGTGTTGTATAAATAAATGAATTGATATAATTAATTGGCCTACTAAATTAAAATAGGAAATCTTTAATGTCATTAATGAGAATTAATGCAGTAACGAGAGGTGTGAATGTACAAATTAAGTAGAAACTTAAATTTATTTATAAATTAATAAATTGGTAAAAGAATGGAACTAAGGTAAATTAATTAATTGGTTTTAAACCTTAATTAATGTGTACAATTGACAAGATTATACATTTAGAAATGTAACATTTATACAAATTTAAGATGTAAATGGGGGTATATTAGTGTAATGGGATATAAAACTAATGTAACTAGGTTTATTAAGTTATAATGGACGTAGTATAAAGATGGCAATTAAACCAAATCAACTATTGGAATTAATTTTAATTAATTGGAATGTAATCTATAATAAATGGATTATTGTAGGTAAATGAAATTAAATACTTTGCTAATTGGAATTAGAATGAATTATGAAATATTAACTAATAAATATAAACCAATGATGATGATGATTATACCTATAGGGTGATAATTGATTCAATAACAAGATCTAGAAATCAAATATATGAATTAATTGGAAATTTAAACTTATAATTACTAAAGTAATTGAAACTGAAATTAAAGGATGTAAATTGTGGAATGTCCAATAATAAGTTAACAAGAGAATTTATTTTAAAGGATTTTAAATTACTAAATAATCCAAAGTGATAGAAATTGGAAATAACGATAATTGAATGGAAAAGTGATTTAATTTAATTTAATTTAATTTAATATTAATTTAATTAATTGACTGGAAATTAGCCATTTTGGCCACTGACTCGGATTCCAACGAAACCAGCTTTATCGGATCCGTAACGGTGAATTATTGAAGGATCGAAGGATTTCAAGTTTCATAATGATCGGGCTTGTCGTTTGATCGTACAAGCTTGAAACGCCTAGAAATCAATTAAATTGAAATCAATTAAATTGAAATCAATTTGAAATGAACTGATTTTAATGTTACTTCTTCATACGATTGAATTTGGACTTGAAACATGTCCCATTGATTTTAAAATATTCAAAAACACATATTTTGATATATGGGTTGACCCATTTGCGTTGCGAAATCGAAACGGGCTTTTCGGGACGTGTAGCGTTCAACTTTCAAACCGGGTTGATCCTATTGTTCTTATTTCTAATCTGCCTATATATATCCTATTATAAACCCTAGCAGCCTTTCTATTTCTCATTTCTGTAGACTGTACGTACAGAAATTTCTGTTGCTTCTCTTCCTCAATGGCTAAAAACCCTAAATTTTCCAATTCAATTCCAGTTCAAAATCCAACAACAAAAATTCAAACTCCTCAAATAACATCGAATTTTATATCTATTTGAAGCTCTCGATGAGCGCAACTCAGATTTGAAATTCGTTTTTCGTTTTGATTCATCGTTTGATCAGTAAACGTCAGAAAATTCTCGGTCGTCCGTCATGTCTTGATCGACCTTGCTTAATCGGCAAATCAAAGACACCAGGCTGTAGAGATCGCCGCATGCAGTTCATCGGAGTGGGTTGGTGGATGAGATGACGGTTAGATCGACGCCTAAAATCGAACTAGGGCTCGCATAGGGCGGCGGTGGCAAACTAGGGGCGATAGGTGATGCTGCTCCGATGCGGCTAGGCATGGGAAACTCGATGGGGTGGTCGACTTGACCTATGGCGATCGATGGTGGCTATTTATGGTGGTCAACGGTAGGTCAAAGGAGGAAGAGTTGCCGTGTTTCTCTGCTTCGAGCGCGTTCGGCTACTGTGCGCGAGAAAGTGGAGATGCTGACATGGCTTTGTCGGTATTTATTTATTTTATTTTAAATTTTGATTTCAAATCTTCTTATATCGATAACTTTTGCTTTCGAGGTCCGATTTGCGCGTAGTTTCTTGCGTTAAGATCGTGTTGAAATTCCGGATATTTTGACGCAGGTTTGGAAGAATTCTAAGACTGTTCAAATTTTGGGCTTAAATTGGATTTAAATTCAATTTAAATCAAACGGTGAGTGTTTTAACCCACTCACAACTTCCAAAATTTCTTATTTTTGTTAAATTGATTTATGATGTGATTAGAAATTTATTTATAACTGTTTGGCATATTTTGAATCAACGTCTCATTTATTTGGATAAAATAGTTATTTAATTTATTATTGAATACAAACTGCCAGTAAATACCTATTATTTATTACTGTTCTATATTGATGTTATTGATTGAATTGGATGATGATTGTGGTAAGTGTTTGATGATCGATATTGGATGAATGGATGTTGTACTTTATATTGTTATAAACTGCAAGTTGTTATGGATTTTTATTTCATTCGGGATTACGATTTGAAATGATATATAACCGTATTTGTATTTTAAATTACGGATTGAAATGATAAATATTCGTATCACTTGACCATAGGATAGAAAATTATATACAGACACCGTGGTTTATATATAAAAATATTTTGATTTCTACGGTTTTGTAAAAAATATATGGTTTTATATAAATATTGATTTTAGATGTTATATAAATGTTATTTTATTCTTAATTTTTAGCTATGTATAAATTTATTTTAAAATACAAATAAGTTTAATAATAAAGTTTGATTTTTTTTTTAAATATAATATAGTTAAGTATTTATTTAAATTATATTGTATATAGAGTTTATAATGACTTAAATAAAATTAAGGTTGGAAGATAAACATGAAATTGATTTGAATTAAATTATTTAAGAATCATACTCGAATAAATTTGATTTGAAATTTAATAAAATTGATATTTTAATGGATATAATTTTCGTAACTTGATTTTGGTTTAAAGTGATTTAAATGAATATCAAGTTGATTTAAATGAATATATCAAGTTAAATAAATTGAAAGAATATCCAGTTATTTGAAGTTTAAAAGTTTTACTTAAATGATATTGGATTTATTAAGTAAATATTTCAAATCTAAATAATAGTAATTGAATTTGATATATATGGAATTATTAAAAATTTAGTTTTGAAATGGTAGAATATTTAAAGCTTTGAAATATATGGAAATTGAAATGGTTTATTGGGGTTCAAATCTGTATTTGGAATTGATTTGTGAAACTGAAGATATATAAAGTATTTTAATATTTAAACCATTTAAGTGGTGTAGTTATGTTTCAAAGTTATGAGTTTCAAAGTATTATGATTTGAAAGTGTTACATTTCAAGTGTTTTGATTTCGAAGTGTTATAACGTTGAAAGTGCTATGATTTTTGAAAAGGATATGTTTGAAATAAAAATGATATTATATTGACTTGGGTTTTAATAAAATGATATCACATTGGTTTGGTTTTTGAAATGGAAATGATATCGTATTTATATGGTTTTGAAATGGATGTTATATTCTGGTTTTGAAGTATAAATTATTTTGAAATGACCATGGTGTTATAGTAACGTTTGGTTATTAAAGAGACCGGGATCGGAAGTTGTCATACTCTATGCCAACTCCGAAAACCACTTTAACAACTGTGTACGCGGTAGAGATTCCAGAATGAAGTAGGATGGTGGCGACGTTCTATTGAGGTATGTACATGGACCCGACCCCCGTGAGTTGGCATAAGGTGGCTAAAACAGGAGCGATTACGGGCCAGTGAGGTAGCTCCTCTTATCGGACACACTCCTTCGATACCATTCTATTACTTTGTGATTGATTGGGGCCCTTTGATTTTGGGGGTGTGGCTCGAGGTGGGCAGTAGATGCACGCTATGCGTCACCACCAGGCCAGATGCGTAATTGGTATATCTACCCTTGCATTGCCTAGTTGTGCCGTGTCACCTACCCTAGCAAGCTTTACTACGAGTTTGATTTGTGTCGTACCTATGGAGTATCTTCTCGTAGTCTCCCGATCAAGATATATGCAGGGACTGTATAGACTACTAGCACTATTACGCGTTAACGGCTATATGGATAACCCCTTAACGCTATTTTAAAGTAAGTTTATTTTACTATTATACATTATTATAATAGCGTATATTACTACATAGTAAATAGTTTAACGGATCCTTAGAAGATGTGAATCCCGAGCATCTTTTAAGTTACTGCACTCACCTTAGACACTGGATAGGAGATGTCAAATCCTGTAAACATCTTTGACGTCGTTCCACTAGTATTATTTACCGTTGATTTAACTTACATAAGATCTTTTAGTTCTGACTCGAGTGTTTTGTCTTTTCAATTCGCTCGGGTCAGCCTGAGCATTTCAGGGTTTGAAGACCTAACTTCTGGAGGACGAAAATGAAGATTGTATTACTATTATTTACTATAGTGTTCCACTGCATCACATTGTTCCACTGCATTGTTATTTATTATTCTTTGGTATGTGTAACTCTAATTCTGTGTTGTATAAGTATAATCGAATGTTTTGTAAAACAAATTCATGAACTGTTTATTTGATTATTATATTTTTTTGTTCCACTGCAAGATTCTGTTTTGTTTTTTCTTTCTTTGGTTTTCTTGTTCACCCCAATAATAATCCACTCTTCTGTATGGTTTGAGTCTAACATGTGTGGTTTATCGTCGATTTAAAGCGTACAAAAAGCGGGATGTTACAATATCTTACAAAGACTCGAATGCAGATTTTAAGAAAGTACGAAATGGATGTTAGGAGTGGAAAACTTAATATTGGTGGAGGAAGCACCACAACCAATGGAAATGCCACACTAAACACTAGAAGGAATCCAGGTCAGGCACTAGCTGCCAATGGGTGCTGGAGCACCGGAAGTTGACATGGGAGCTATGTATCAGTTCTTCGTCAACCTGATGCAAGCTAGAGCTACTGTGTGATTGGTTGGAGGAAATGCAGGAGAAGGAAATTAGGAGGCCCCGGTGGTCAATGACTATGCAGTCCAACGCAGAGATTATGCCAGGCTTGAAGGAAAGTCATTTATCGTGATGGAGGACGCAATTGAAGTGAGGAATTGGCTGCTTCATTGCAAAAGGATCTTTGCTGATTTGGGACTTAATGATGAGCAGAAGAAGAGGCTTGCTTCTAAACAGTTGCAAGGAACCATCCAAGAATGGAAATGGAAAATTGTTTTATTAGAACTAGCAACCTTAAAACCAACAACAGAGGAGAAAGGAAAAGCTACGTTGGGAGGTACGCTTCTGATTTGTGATATATCAGTTAGATTTCTATTTGATACCGGTGCATCATATTCTTTTATATCTTATTGTTTGATAGATAAGCCTAACCTAGAACCTTTATACCTACTTACTTAATTAAGGGTTGTGAATCCATAGGAAAGTATGCGACTCTTGGGATGAGATGTAACCACTTAGAGTTATTAGGTCATATATTTGCTTGTAGTTTGCATGTGTTTGATTTTGTAGGGTTCGGGATTAATTTGGATATGGATTGGTTAAGTAAATACAATGCTAGGATATTTTTTCCATGATAGGAAAATATCACTTAGACACCCTAGTTATAGTGATCGGATTATATACTCCGTAGAAAACCCTAGTTTCGAGGTTAGTGCTTTGTTGGGTGTTATGAAGGCAGAAGATGAGTTGAATCATGTAACGACCCAGAATTTTCGATCTCGAAAATTCCAAATAGTTAGGAAAGAAGAAAAGAGATAGAAGAAAAGAAGAACAGAAACACCAGCATCTCACATTTGTAGATGATAAAATATAATATCAAATAGTAACAGTTATACAAAGGAAAACTGTACTTATCAAATTACTCTTTCATACATCAGAGTTACACATAAACACAAACACTAGACAGATACAATCTTGTCTCAGATACTACAATATATCACAATGGATACCCTCCATACGTTCCTGCCATCCAGCTCGCCTCTTGAGCACCAGAACGTCCTTACCTGAAAAGCTGTAATACTCGGTTTGACTCGAGCATTACATCAAAGTAACACCCGGGTCAGGTTGGAAACCAGCGTGAGTAAACCCATCAAACAAGAATGAAAAAGGCATACAACTTATATGTATAACCCGGGTAACTTGTATCAATTACAAGTTCACAAATTGTTATAGACATTACTTATTTCACTCACAAATTTCTAAGTATCAAAACTTAGATTAAATAGTCCAATTCACTTAAATCATTCCATTCTAGCTTATTGATTTCACATAACAATCTATAAAGAATCGAAGTGGTTTTAGGTATTTACTAATACCCGACTCCGGTCTCTTCGAATCCAATGTTATCTAAACCTAAGTTATCCAATTAAATACAATTAAACTTTAATTATCGGATAACACTTTTACACAGAAATTTTATAATTGATAGATAATCACATTATCACTGTCCATCCAACATATCATATCATAAGCAATTCATATCAGAGATATCAACCAATCCAATGCACTTATCATCATTCAATCATTCATATGCAAGATTGATCACTTCCATTAATTACATTAATTAATGATCCTTTAATTACTTTCATTAGTTAATTATTCTTAAATTTCATTTAATAATTAACCTTTAACTTAATTACATTCATTAATCAACCTTGATTAATCACAATCAGAAATTAACTTTCCTTAATTACTCCATCAATTAAACCAACTCCTTGATTAATTATATTAATTAATCCTTTAATTACACTGAGTAATTATTACTTAATTTCTTCCACCAAGTAATTATCCTTTAATTATTTCCCATCAAGTAATTTCCTTTCAATTAATTACATCCAGTAATTATCCACTAATGACTTCACTAGTAATTACACCTCATTAGTTAGCTTAAGTAATTATACTTAACCCAACATCAAATGATTACCTGTAATTAATTAAAATTAATTAATTAACTAAAATTAACCACATCAACTTAATTAATTACACCAAGTAATTAATTCCTTTAATTACTTCATTAAGTAATTATTCATAATATTTTTTTACTTTAAGTAATTAACCTCTTAATTACTTATTACTTAATTATTTCTTAATTGATTAATCTTGATTAACCAATCCTTAATTATCACTTTTAAGTACATTAAGTAATTAGCCTTTAATTAATTACTTAAGAATTAATCTCCTAATCCTGCTCAAACACTCCTTAATTAATTACAAACTTTTAATTAATTAATCACTCCTTGATACCTTATCAATCAATTAATTAATCTCCAATCACAGATTAATTACCCTTTTAACTATCAATTAATAAACCTTAATTATCATCCCTTAATTATCCACCTTAGACAATTATCTTAATTTACTTATATTAATTAATCTCAAATTACATAAGTAAATTAATAACTTTGAATTACTCAAGACTAGTTGTAAAAATAAACAATTATCTTAATTTATTTACTTAAATCTTATTTAATCTACACGTTGAAATTAATTTATACAAAATCACTTGAATCTTTAAGGTTCAATACAATTACCGTTAGTTATCTACTTAACCACATTCTTATTTACTTAGGGATAAATTCCTTATCTTTATTAATCACTTATCCAACTCCATTTGAAAACCATTTCAAAATCAATTACTTAATTAAAATATATAATTACTTTAATAACCTTTAAACTTAAAGTTGTTCAAACATTTCTCTTAAATAATAAAAACTATATATAATATCTTTGTTCTAAACCCGATCACCTTATCTTTCTTAACTTGGAACCTTTAAAATAAGATTTGTTACCAGTTTAAGAAACTTGACCCAGGGACCAAATTTTACATACAAAGCCTGAGCAAAAACACAAACTCCTCTGCTTCGAGACAACCCTGAGTAACTTCGAGCACTTCCCGATACACAACCTTCTTCCCCAAGCTACAACTACCCAGTCACACATATGTGCACTGAAACATGGTGCACGTGCACCACCACATGATCCACCTTCGACCATCCCCCATCGTAGACCAACCGCCGATCATCCTGACTAGAACTCCGATCACCCAGATCAGCGAAAATAGAGCTGAACTCAAATTCGAGCCAAAAACCCAAAACCGGAACTAACACTCTCATCAACTTTTCCTCGCCGTCGATGATCTCCGCCTTCGGAGCTTATGTCGCTCCTCCCAAAGACTCGCCACGACCTGTCTTACCTATTTTCCCCCCATGTGATCAAGTCCAGTTTCCCATCGTCGTCGAAACTTTCTCGCAAACCCAGACCTTAAAGCCAGTACTCAAAACCCTAAATCTATCCCACGCCTACGCCTCGGTTAATAGAAAATTCCTTATCCAATTTTCCCGAGATTCTTAATCTACTGGCCACCTCTAATCCAAATTTCGACCCCAATTCACCGCCGATCAACGGCAAATACCCAAAAAGCCCAAAACATTCAACTCGATCATTTCAACGATTAAGCAAACAAAAAATCAAGCTATTACTTCTAAAATTCATCATTCACTATCACAAATTAGATAGACTAATTGAAACAGAGAATCAAAATGATTTATTTTTGACCCAAATTGACTTTTTCCTAAGCTTTTCCACATTTGAATTAATTACTGATCATAAAATCTTGAAACTATTTTTAAAAATAAATTTAGGCAGTTATAACCATTTTTTTAATGATCAAGATTTAAAAATGAATCTATGGATTGATATAAATTTTTGAAAGGAAAACTGGGACTGTGAATAACACAGAGCAGAGGTATATACATATACACACACAGGCATATTACAGTCACATCAGATGTTTATTCATATACATATACTTATGCAAACTTCACTAATACAATCATTGATCACATGCAATAAAGTTTCATCCATACTAAAGTTTTAAAAGGTTTTGTTTACTCACAAATTTACTTCACATTTTACTGCATGCAACAGAGTTTAAAAAAAAAAGATTAAGCTCTGTTTACTCACCTGTGGAAGATAACAGAGGAACATGGAAGAATTTAATCTAGAACTAGCTTGTCTTTGCTTGTTGATGTTGCTGTTGTTGTTGTTTTGAATTGAAAGTTTTAGTTTGATTTTTCCTTTGATTTGCTGAAGCTTTAATCCCTGCTCTTGAATCAGGTTGCAAACTTGATGAATTTGAATCTTGCTGAGTTGATCTTGCTCTTGAATCTAGTATGTTTGCTCACGTTACAAGTTGACACAGATTTTGATTTTGATTCTCCATTTAATTTTTTTATAAGAAGATTTTGAAGACATGAACACGTTCCTATTTTTTTTTCTTGGAATGAAAGTGTAGGGTTATGTATATTTTTTTGCCTTGCTTCTAATATGATAATTATATTTTCTTTTTTTTTTAAAAATAAACAAATGCCACTTGTTAACAATGTACTAAATTTTAGCTATAAGTGTTAATTTCAAGAATTATAAAGCTTACAAATGTAAGAATCCTTTATTCATATATTTTTTATAATTTATTTTATGTATTTAAATTATATATAAACTATATTTAGCACATGTATAAATTAGAAAGAAAGAATATTAGCTCTTTTATTAAATCTTGTTTACATTTTATACTTAAGTTA
This sequence comes from Allium cepa, assembly GCA_030765085.1. NCBI lineage: Eukaryota > Viridiplantae > Streptophyta > Magnoliopsida > Asparagales > Amaryllidaceae > Allium > Allium cepa. Next base: position 952,927,714 of record CM060932.1, read on the forward strand.
TCATTATATTTAAATTGATATATATATATATAAGTATTAGTGTTAAAAATGTAGAATTCAACTTTTTAAAAAGTTCTTGAAAATTATCATATTAATTTTCAAAACATAACTTCTAATTCAATATATGTATACACACTTATATATTGTATATTATGATTAGAAAATCATTTTATTAGTTTTGAAAAGATAAAACTTTCCCATTATTTAAATGATTATCTTAATATATTTACTAGTATTATATTTCCACAATGAATTTATATAGGTATATACTTATGATTTTTATCATTATGGAGTTTACACATATCTATATATATAATTAATAATTTACTATAAGATTCATTATTTTAATTCAACTATTATTATAGTTTCAAACCCATTTGTATATATATCCAGGCATCTTATCAAAAAATTTATTTGTTTATTCCAAATAAAATCACTATCTTAATAGTTAAAAATTAGTTAATTATCCAATTAACTGTTATTCAAAATCCGGGTTATCACATTCCTCCCCCCTTTGAATCTTTTCGTCCTCGAAAAGGAATGAAGCCAGAATTTATTAAAATGCTTAGAATAAGATAAATTTTCTTTGATCAATTTTAAAACACTTCTTAAAAATCTATATAAGATTAACAAAATGGTTTTTTTTTAAAAATACTTTTGTAACTCAATGTTTCAACAAGTCCATCCTTGTTCTCAAAGAAATTAAGTCATACGTTGATCAGGCGTAGGACTGAAAATCTATCAGTACTTAGCAGACCCATTTTCAACACCAAGTGAAAATACTTTGAAAACATTTTGTTGAAAATATAGAATACATTTTTGAAAATAGAGGAAACATCTTTGGTGAGAATGCTCTGGAAATCATCACCCCCATCCATGGTCACAGTTACATCCTAGGTTAGGTTTCCATCGCAACAAAAGTCCATGTAACTGTAGGCACTCCACGCCCCTCGATTATGCCATGGAACCCACGGTAGATCGTAGTTACATTCCAGGGTTACGTTTCCATCACAGCAAAAGTCCATGTAACTGTTGGCATTAGCGCCCTCGATTTTCGCTGCCAAAAATGAAACTTCTCCACTCCCACATAGGTCGCAGTCAACCGATGTAAAATCAAACGTAGACTGGTGGCTCTCAGCGGCACACCCGACTTTCGCTATGTCACCATAGGTCACAGTCTACCGATGTAAAATCAAACGTAGACTGTTGGCTCTCAGGGAACACATGACTTCCGCTATGTCACCATAGGTCGCAGTCTACCGATGTAAAATCAAACGTAGACTGTTGGCTCTCAGCGGCACACACGACTTTCGCTATGGTCTGTAGTAGATCGCAGTGACATCGAGTTACACTATCGTCACAGCATAACCCAAATGCCTCTGTAGGCATCAACGCCCTCGGCTTTCGCTATACACTACGCATAATCCTTAGGGACTAGTTTTGTCCGGACTCCTCACAGGATCAACTTTAGAACACCCCCCCCCCCCAGGGTTCAAGGCAGTACCACCCTATGGCACTCCTGAGAAGTTCATTTCAAGGGAGCGCCTTTTTCCCCAGAGCCATGTTCAAAACACTTTATACTATACACATATAGTATCTTCCAAATCATACACCTAGTATGAATCTCATATAAATCTTCTTTCTCAAAATCGATTATCCAAAAATGGATAATTCTCAATGCTTTCCAAATTCCAATATTGATTTTACCCAAAAATCAAAAAGCCTTTCCAAATCCAAAGGTTCCAAAAACCTTTTCTCAAAATCATTCTCATAAACATATATATATGTGTATATATATATATATATATATATATCTTTTTAAAAATCTTTGGATTACTTCAAACTTGTATAAATTCCCTTTTATACTTCAAACACTTTCAAAAATCTTTCCCTTTCAGCAAAAAAATAACAAGGGGAGATTTATCTTATACAACAAAGATATATAACTTTGTTTATTCTAAATCAAATATTCAAATTTGATTACTCTATAAAGTCACTTACCAAATTACTTACTTCCATAAAGTAAATTTTTACCATAAAAATATTCAATTTCCACTTCACTTCATCATATATTTCACAAAATATACCTTTCATTTCAAAAACCATTTCACATTTCGTATCCATAAATTTTCAGTATCAATTTCATTCAAACCCGTACGATGTACACATATCATCCTTATGCTATATCAATCTGATCGCTCATTCGATCACACAATTTCACTTTTGAATTAGTATCGTCCACCCGACTTCCTAGTGCGGACTCAGATCTGGTTTCTTGATCAGAAACCTTCATTCTCCTTACATAGCCATAACTATGATAAAGAATATCCAGAACCAATTAACAATCCATATCCAGGTTCGCCATCAAGAATCGAGTGAAAAATCCCAACTCGGATCGATATACTATCTCGAAATTCTGTGCTCGGATCCGGATCGAATCATTATGCGAATAGAATAATATACGTACATCATACGTATTTATCTTTATTCATTGTTAACCAAATCAATTCTCTTTTCTATTCACATTCACTTACTCATAATTGCTTAAATCCTCATTTGGATCATCGTCTCAATTCTTATCTCAAATGGATATTTAATCATAAACAGTTTGCACTCTGACCAGTTCAAATTTTGAAAATAGCTTGAAAAATTAAAAATAGACAAATAGTTGAAAAATAATTATTACTTTGTAAAATAGCTGCCAAATAGTTAAGTAACTGTAAAATAGTTGGATAATTGTAAAATAGTTATAAAATAGTAATCAGTTCATAAAACGGTCGCAAAATAGTTAAATAGTTCTATAAACAATTGTAAAATAAGTATAAAAATATAGCTTTAAAAAGAAAGATTGTATAGTAAGTAGCTTGGAAAAATAGATTTACATTAACATAATTTATTTTGAAAATAGTCCAGAGTCAAACTGTTCAATTCCCAATCTCCATTTCCAATCAATTCAATTTAAATTTCAACTTCCGTTTAAATTGACTCAATTCCAATTTAAATAACTTCAATTTCCATTGAAATTGATTTACCACAATTCAAGTTGAATTAATCCTCAATTTCTTTCCAAAATTCAAATCAAATTCCATTTGAATTTACTTATTCAACTTTAATCACAATTTCATTTAATTCAAATAAATTTCAAATTGAACCAATTTCAATTCGTATCAATTCCAGTTTGAATTAATCCCAATTCCCATTTGAATTTGAACTCAATTAACTTCAATTTCATTTCAAATTAATCTAATTCAAATTTTCCATTTGAATTTTTTAAACTTATCCATCTTCAATCACAATTCCAGTTAATTCAAGTCAAATTCAATTTGAACTAATTTAATTCAAATTTCAAATTTAAACCATCCCGAATTATATAAATTCGAGTTAAATTTTTAAATGTTGATTTAATCCTTTAAATTAAATCAAATTATCTCTTTAAACCATTTAATTCTGAATCCAAATTCCATTTTAACCTATTTAAAAGTTCAAATAATAATTCAAATCCTTTTTAAACAACTATATCTTTGAAAGTCAATTTATCACCAAATTTTAATTTTGAAACCAATCCTTTGAAATTTTATCTTAAACATTCAAATCTTAAGTTCAAAGGAATTCCATATCTTTAATTTCAAATTTAAGTTAAATTGAATTTAATCGCAATAATCCCACTCAAAATTTGAACTCCAATTCAAATTTCAAATTTTTGTCACTTTAAAGTTCAAAACTTACTTTACATTGGGTTTTTACATCACACTTTAAGGAAAATCAAAACTCATCACTTTAGAGTTTATTTCAAAACATCTTTGATATTATGTATATCCACACATATATACATATTCACTTCTTGGCCCACCAAGCCAAATTTTAAAATTTAAACCACTCTTGGTTTTAATTCAAAAAAAAATTCCTTTAAAGTTTAGAACAACTTCTTATTTTAAAATAAGACTATATTCAAAATAGCCTGAATTATATTATTTATTATTTCCTTTAACACTTTGAAACAATTCAATTGTTTCTAGACTTAGGTTTTAAAATTTCACAATTTAAAACCTACTTCAATTTAGAAGTTATACTCATCTTAAAAGTTTACTTCATTTGGCTTACTTATTAACAAATATATCATTATTAAACACAATAACCATATATGATAATACCCAAGATTATCATATTTGGATACCAATTTCTTTTTATCTTATTCTTACTTCTATAAATTTAGGATTTTAGTTCCAGCTTGGATCTATTTCAAACTTATCTTCATTTAATTACTATTTGGTTGTATTACCACTTAATTCTCATTATTAAATTATCAAATAATACAACAACCAATTCCCTTAATATATAATGGTAGAAGAATCATTGCTTTATATATAAACTTATATAAAAATCATTTACTTTTAAAACCATTATATAAGAAAATAACAAGTATGCTCTCTTATATATATATTACACTCAACTCATTTTAGGGTATCATTTACCCTATCCTTAATGAGTACTCCCACCAGAGCCAAGGTTCTCGCTTAACCTTTAGCTCTGATACCAAATGTAATGACCTGGAATTTTCGATCTCGAAAATTCCAAATAGTTAGAAAAGAAGAAAAGAGATAGAAGAAAAGAAGAACAGAAACACCAACATCTCACATTTACAGCGGATAAAATATAATATCAAATAATAACAGTTATACAAAGGAAAACTGCACTTATCAAATTACACTTTCATACATCAGAGTTACACATAAACACAAACAATAGACAGATACAATCTTGCCTCAGATTCTACAGTATATCACAGCAGATACCCTCCATACGTTCCTGCCATCCAGCTCGCCTCCTGAGCTTCAGAACGTCCTTACCTGCAAAGCTGTAATACTCAGTCTGACCCAAGCATTACATCAAAGTAACACTCGGGTCAGGCTGAAAACCAGCGTGAGTAAACCCATCTAACATGAATGACAAAAGCATACAACTTATATATATTTAACCTGTGTAACTTGTATCAATTACGAGTTCACAAATTGTTATAGACATTACTTATTTGACTCACAAATTTCTAAGTACCAAAACTTAGATTAAATAGTCCAATTCACTTAAATCATTCCATTACAAGAATCGAAGTGGTTTCGGGTATTTACTAATACCCGACTCCGGTCTCTTCGAATCCAATGTCATCTAAACCCAAGTTGTCCAATTAAATACAATTAAACTTTAATTACCGGATAACACTTTTACACAGAAATTTTATCATTGATAGATAATCACATTATCACTATCCATCCAACATATCATATCATAAGAAATTCATAACAGAGATATCGACCAATCCAAAGGACTATCATTATTCAACCATTCATAAGCAAGAATGATCACTTCCATTAATTACATTAATTAATGATCCTCTAATTACTTTCATTAGTTAATTATTCTTAAATTTCATTTAATAATTAACCTTTAACTTAATTACATTCATTAATCAACCTTGATTAATTACAATTAGAAATTAACTTTCCTTAATTACTCCAATTAAACGAACTCCTTGATTAATTACATTAATTAATCCTTTAATTACACTGAGTAATTATTACTTAATTTCTTCCACCAAGTAATTATCCTTTAATTATTTCCCATCAAGTAATTTCCTTTCAATTAATTACATACAATAATTATCCACTAATTGCTTCACTAGTAATTACAACTCATTAATTACCTTAAGTAATTGTACTTAACCCAACATCAAATGATTATCTTTAATTAATTAAACTTAATTAATTAACTAAAATTAACCACATCAACTTAATTAATTACACCAAGTAATTAATTCCTTTAATTACTTCATTAAGTAATTATTCATAAAAAAATTTAATTTAAGTAATTAACCTCTTAATTACTTATTACTTAATTATTTCTTAATTGATTAATGTTGATTAATCAAACCTTAATTATCACTTTTAAGTAAGTAATTAGCCTTTAATTAATTACTTAAGAATTAATCTCCTAATCCTGCTCAAACACTCCTTAATTAATTACAAACTTTTAATTAATTAATCACTCCTTGATACCTTATCAATCAATTAATTAATCTCCAATCACGGATTAATTACCCTTTTAACTATCAATTAATAAACCTTAATTATCATCCCTTAATTATCCACCTTAGACAATTATCTTAATTTACTTATATTAATTAATCTCAAATTACATAAGTAAATTAATAACTCTTAATTACTCAAGAACTAGTTGTAAAAATAAACAATTATCTTAATTTATTTACTTAAATCTTATTTAATCCACACATTGAAATTAATTTATACAAAATCACTTGAATCTTTAAGGTTCAATACAATTACCCTTAGTTATCTACTTAACCACATTCTTATTTACTTAGGGATAAATTCCTTATCTTTATTAATCACTTATCCAACTTCATTTGAAAAACATTTCAAAATCAATTACTTAATTAAAATATATAATTACTTTAATAACCCTTAAACTTAAAGTTGTTTAAACATTTCTCTTAAATAAAAAAAACTATATATAATATCTTTGTTCTAAACCCGATCACCTTATCTTTCTTAACTTTGAACCTTTAAAATAAGATTTGTTACTAGTTTAAGAAACTCGAGCCAGGGACCAAATTTAAATACAAAGCCTGAGCAAAAACACAAACTCCTCTGCTTCGAGACAACCCTGAGTAACTTCGAGCACTTCCCGATTCACAACCTTCTTCCCCAAGCTACAACTACCCAGTCACACAAATGTGCACTGAAACATGGTGCACGTGCACCACCACATGATCCACCTTCGACCATCACCCCATCGCAAACCAACCGCCGATCACCCTGACTAGAACTTCGATCACCCAGATCAGCGAAAATAGAGCTGAACTCAAATTCGAGCCAAAAACCCAAAACTAGAACTAACACTCTCATTAACTCTTCCTGGTTGTCGATGATCTCTGCCTCCAGAGCTCCTGTCCCTCCTCCTAGAGACTCGCCACGACCCATCTTACCTATTTTCCCCCATGCGATCAAGTCCAGTTCCTCATCGTCGTCGATACTCTCTCGCAAACCCAGACCTTAAAACCAGTACTGAAAACCGTAAATCTATCCCACGCCTATGCCACGGTTAATAGAAAATTCCTTTTCCAATTTTCTCGAGATTCTTAATCTACTGGCCACCTCTAATCCAAATTTCGACCCCCAAGTCACCGTCGATCAACGACAAATACCCAAAAAGCCTAAAACGTTCAACTCGATCATTCCAACGATTAAGCAAACTAAAAATCAAGCTACTACTTCTAAAATTCATCATTCACTATCACAAATCAGATAGACTAATTGAAACAGAGAATCAAAATGATTTATTTTGACCCATATTGACTTTTTCCTGAGCTTTTCCACATTTGAATTAATTACTAATCATAAAATCCTAAAACTATTTTTAAAAATAAATTTAGGCAGTTATAACCATTTTTTTAATGATCGAGATTTAAAAATGAATCTATGGATTGATATAAATTTTTGGAAGGAAAACTGGGACTGTGAATAACACAGAGCAGAGGTATATACATATACACGCAGGCATATTACAGTCAAATCAGATGTTTATTCATATACATATACTTATGCAACCTTCGCTAATACAATCATTGATCACATACAATAAAGTTTCAACCATACTAAAGTTTTAAAGGGTTTTGTTTACTCATAAATTTACTTCACATTTTTACTGCATACAACAGAGTTTTATATAAACAGATTAAGCTCTATTTACTCACCTGTGGAAGATAACAGAGGAACATGGAAGAATTTAATCTGGAACTGCTTGTCTTTGCTTGTTGATGTTGTTGTTGGTTTGAATTGAAAGTTTTATTTTGATTTTTCCTCTGATTTGCCGAAGCTTTAATCCCTGCTCTTGAATTAGGTTGCAAACTTGATGAATTTGAATCTTGCTGAGTTGATCTTGGTCTTGAATCATGTATGTTTGCCCAGGTTACAAGTTGACACAGATTTTGATTTTCCAGTTAAATTATTTTATAAGAAGATTTTAAAGACATGAACATGTTCCCTTTTTTTTTCTTGGAATGAAAGAGTAGGGTATATTTTTTTGCCTTGCTTCTAATATGATAATTATATTTTCCTTCTAAAAAAATGAACAAATGCCACTTGTTAACAATGCACTAAATCTTAGCTACAAGTGTTAATTTCAAGAATTATAGAGCTTACAAATGTAAGAATCCTTTATTTATATATATTTTTATAATTTGTTTTATGTATTTACATTATATATAAACTATATTTAGCACATATATAAATTAGAAAGAAAGAATATTAGCTCTTTAATTAAATCTTGTTCACATTTTATACTTAAGTTTTAATTATATTTAAATTGATATATATATATATATGTATGTATATAAGTATTAGTGTTAAAAATGTAGAATTCAACTTTTTAAATAACTCTTGAAAATTATCATATTAATTTTCAAAACATAACTTCTAATTCAATATATAAATACACACACTTATATATTGTATATTATGATTAGAAAATCATTTTATTAGTTTTGCAAAGATAAAACTTGCCCATTTATTTAAATGATTATCTTAATATGTTTACTAGTATTATATTTCCACAATGAATTTATATATGTATATACTTAAGATTTTTATCATTATGGAGTTTACATATATCTATATATAAAATTAATAATTTACTATGAGATTTAATATTTTAATTCAACTATTATTATAGTTTCAAACCCACTTGTATATATATCCAGGCATCTTATCAAATTTTTTATTTGTTTATTCCAAATAAAATCAGTATCTTAATAGTTAAAAATCAGTTAATTATCCAATTAACTATTATTCAAAATCTGGGTTATCACAAATCGGGTTTTCGTTGGTAGAAAATTCACAGATGTCTTTGAGCCCATAATAGGACTACCATTGGAAAGAGCTATTGAGTTTTGAATAGACTTAATAGCAGGAACTGAACCTATGAGTAGAACGCCAAGTAGAATGACACCTACCGAGATGGAGTTAAAGGTGGAGTTTGTGGAATTATAAGGTAAGAATTTTAGAAGGTAAGAATTTTATAAGTCCGCGAATTCGTAGTGTTTGCGAGAAAACCAAATGAATCATTAAGGTTGTGTATCGATTATCGTAAGTCGAATGAGAATACAATAAAGAATCGATATCCATTACCTAGGTTTGACGATTTGTTCGACTAGTTAGATGGAGCCAAAGTATTTTCTCGACTGGATTTGGCAACGGGGTTCCATCAGCTTAGAGTGGTGGAGGATAGTATTTCTTTAACGGTGTTTAGGACAAGATATGGATCATACGAATGGTTAGTGATGTTGTTCGGACTAACTAATGCACTAGCATTTTCGTGGACTTGATGAACAAAATATTCCAGGAGCATCTAGATTGATTTGTGTTAGTATTCATAGATGAAATTTTGATATACTTTAAGGATGAGAAAGAGCATGAAGTTCATCTTAGAGTGGTGCTTGAGAAGTTGAGGCAGCATCAACTGAAAGCGAAATTTTAGAAGTTTCATTTCAGGAAGAAGGAAGTAAAGTTTCTTAGTTATGTAGTCTCAGAAAAAGGGTTGTTAGTAGATCCGACTAAAATTGAGGAATAGAATAGTTGGAAGAGACCTAGCTGGTTGCAATCGAAGATTTATTAAAGATTTTTTTTGTATTGCGGCATCGATGACTAAGCCAACTCAGAAAAATGTGAAGTTTTCCTGGACTAACAAGTGTGAGGAGGCATTCCAGAAACTGAAACACTTATTGACTAATGCGTCTATGTTGGTTGTTTTAGAGGGGAATCGGGACTTAGTTGTGTACACTGATGCATGTGGAATAGATTAGTAGTTGTGTTGATGCAAAGAGGTAAAGTGATTGACTTTGCTTCTCGATAGTTTAGACCACATGAAGTTAGATGTCCAACTCATGATTTGGAATTAGCTATGGTAATTTTTGCATTGAAGGTGTGGAGACACTACCTTTTAGGGGAAAGGTTCGAGTTGTATACGGATCATAAGTCACGATATTTTATCTCTCAAAAGGAGTTAAATATGAGACAGTAGAGGTGGTTAGAGTTTTTAGCCGTCCATGACTTTGGAATTTAGTACACAGCAGGAAAAGGCAATAAGGTTGCAAATGCACTTAGCAAGAAACATCGGAATGTAGTATAAGCAATGGTAGCTAAGTAGAAAGATTTAGAGGCATTGACCACATGTAGAATATAGTGGAGATCCGAAGCTAGTTCTAGTAAAGAAACTGCTATGTTGTCATGTTTAGAGGTTTGACCAGTGATGATCAAAAAGTTTGCTTCTAAGAAAGGGAAGGATCCATTATTATTTGAATAGATCAGGAAGTTAAGAAATGGAACAGAGAGCGGTGACTTGAAAGATTTCAGTCTTGACCAAAATGGGTGGTTGAGGAAGAAAGGAAGACTGTGTGTTCCGAATGTGAGAAACATTAGGAAGGAAGTTCTTGGAGAATGCCATCATTCAAAGTTCACCATTCATTCGGGAGGAACTAAGATGTATCAGGATATGAAAAGGAGTTTCTTTTGGGAAGTTATGAAGAGAGATGTAGGTTTATGGGTAAGGCGGTGTTTGAACTATCAATAGGTAAAAGCTGAACATCAGAAACCGAGTGGGTTACTTCAGCCTTTGGATGTTCCTGTCTGGAAATAGGATTCTATCTTAATGGATTTCATAGATGGGTTGCCAAGGTTGAATAGAGGAAATGATAGTATATGAGTTATAGTGGACAGATTGACCAAGAGTTCCCATTTCATTCCAGATAAGTCAACCAGGACGAAACCTATTTTAGCTAAGTTATTCATGAAGAATATAGTTAGATAGCATGGAATTCATAGTAACATAGTAAGTAACAGAGATTCCTTATTTACTAGCGAGTTTTGGAAAAGTCTACAGGAGACTTTAGGTACCAAGCTCAAGATGAGTACCGCTTACCATCCGCAGACAGATAGGCAAACGGAAAGAATTTACAAAGTTTTAGAGGATTTGCTAAGAATTTGTGTGCTAGACTTTGGAAGATTATGAGAAGACCACCTACACTTAGTCAGTTTTCATATAACAACAGTTATCAGACTAGTATAAGGATGGCACCGTTTGAAGCTTTGTATGGAAGGCCATACAAATATCCCGTTTGTTGGTTAGATACCGGGGATAGGTTAATTGTTGGTCCAGATTTGTTTAGAGAAACTGCAGAAAAGATTGAATTAATTAGAGCTAGGACAAAGTAAGCTCGGTCTAGGTAGAAGAGTTATGCTGATAAGAGACAGAAATATCTAGAGTACTCAATTGGATATCATGTCTTCGTCAAGTGTCAATGATGAATGGTGTAATTAGATTTGGAAAATGAGGAAAATGGGCACCAAGATATGTTGGACCATTCCCTATTGTAGAAAGGATCGGAAAACTCGCATATACAGTAGTGTTACCGAATAGTTTGGCAGGAGTCCATAATGTTTTTCATATTTCTCATCTAAGAAAAATGTGGTGGGGATCCAGAGATTACTATTACACCGACTGTGTTAGACGATCTAGTAGTGGAACTAGATATGACTATAGTTAGAAAACCAGTTCATATAGGTGCGGGAGATGAGAAAAAACTAAGAAACAAGACAGTCAGATTAGTCAAAGTCCGATGGAGTGACGGCGATAGAGACTGTACTTGGAAAACTAAGAGTGGGATCAGAGATACTTATCCTGATTTATTTCATGGTATGTTTTACCATTATCTTTGATTACTGTGAGTACCTTATAGTAATTCCAAGGATGAAATTCTTTAAGGAAGGGAGTCTATAATGACCCTAATTTCGACTAACATTATCGAGGACATTTAATTAAACAAATTAAATGAAATAATGCAGATGGTTAAGGGATTGAGATTTGTAAATTAATAAAGGAGTCATGCCTTAATGAATATAGAAGCAAAAGAGAATTAAAGATAAGCAAGTAGGAGGAATATGATAAGGGAAAAATAGGAATAGATTTTTTTCTTATAACCTAAACCCTTCCATCCTTTATTTCTTATTCATTTTAGCATTCATAAAAACAACTAAAACCCAAGGAGCTTGGTCGGCCACCATTAAGAAGAATCAAAAAAGATAAGCTAGGAATCAAGTATAAAGCTTGAAGAAATTAATCAAAGAGCAAATCTCAACCTTCTTAACACCAAGCTATGGTGAATAATTTGATTTACATCTCATTTTTGTTAATGGTTTCAATTTCAAGGTTGGAACCAAATTATTTTGCAAATAATATGCCATGTTATATTTGTTTAAATAGATATATGTGCATGTTGATGATTTATTTTGTTTCATATAGATTTTATGATAAGTTTAGATTAGAAAACCTATTAAATGACATCCATTTGATTTGAGTTTTTGATATATGGTCAAGGACAATATGTTAGAAGTGGATTTCAAGTTTCATAATTATCTAAGTTGTTGTGGATAATTATGAATTTCTATGAAAGAAAATAGTTAATATAAGGTTTAAATTATTTAAAGCAATTATATAATGATTTTGGGTCCGAAATTTAAATATGTCATAAAATATATTAAAGTGAATTATGGTGATTTTTGGGGAATTTTCCTAAATATTTTATTATAGTTATAATATTATTTATGTTAAGAGACTTAAAGGTTTTATATGTATTATCAAGAGGAATGGCTTATTTGTTAAAACATTTTAATTGATAATTTTGGAGGCAACGGTTTCGAAAGAGTAGGTTTCGAAACTATCCTCTTTCTTTTACTTAGGATAAATGCTTTCAAACGCAATGCTTTTACCCAGTTCTTTATTGTCATATAATTATACTATACATTAAACCCAAACGTTTCAAAAGGAGTGATTTTAAATGAGTTCGAAGTAATGTTTCCACAAACTTTTACTTGATCCCAATACTTTCGAAAGGTACATTTTAGGTGAAGGATTTCAATGCTTTCGGAAAGTATATTATAAGTATTTCGAAAGAGAAACCCCAGTGTCTTCGAAAGGTATATTTAAGCATACCAAAAGGTTTGTTTTAAGTGCTTTGAAAGAAAGATTTCCAATGCTTTTGAAAGACAGGTTTAATGGTTTCGAAAAAGGATGTCTAAGGTTTAAGTAACAATTTCAAAAGGTCTATTTTCAATATATTCGGAATGTATGTTTTAGCCTTATAGCCTAAAGTCTTCTAAGTTAAAAGAGATTTTAACTTATTTTAAAAGGGTAGACAATCCCATTAATTAGATTTCATTAACATTGTTTTGTGTAAAGTATATATCGTGGCATAAGTATTTTAAGTAAAGCATATAGTATGATTTCCTTGTTTTATGATTCAAGGGGTAAATCATTTCCAAAGGAAATGAAATTTGAATAGGGTAGTTAACCTTCAGTGCATGATAGGAAATGAAAGTTGAATGGGGTAGTTAACCCTAAGTTTATCACACGGATATTAAAAAAACAGATGGGATGGGTGTTGGGTTGCGCCCTATACTTTAGCTAATATCCCCTAGCTAATATAGGTCTAAAATTCTAGTGTGTAGGGCTTGTCACAGAAGGAGCTAAAATAATGTTGCATACAGAAGGGAATATGCAGAGCAAAGATAGGTTATTGGTGAGCCCACAAAGCCATTAGGTTCAGTTGACCCTAGAAGAAGAATGTTAGGGGCAGTCAGGCCAATATTGTGTCTAACATAAGTTAGATTATTGATTATGTCTGGTGGGCCCGAGCCAGCCAATGGTTAATAGTTAGCTAGATAAAACTATAGTGCGGACAGATAGTCCAATGATTTTCTGATTATTATGCATATATGTATTTGCTATTATTGTTATAATCAGTTTGATTATAGGATTTGATTTGCAGAAGATATGCTTTTAAAAGGATATTAGTCAGGGGAAACACAAACCGCTAAGTGGTGTGGTCTCACTTAATATCAATAAATCAAGATGTAATAGTATTATTCACGCCAGGCTTTATGTCTGACTCGAAGTTTATGTTTTTCTCTTAAACTCTTGAATGCTCAAAATTTGATTTGAATAGATTGAGAAAGGATTTTCAAGTTTAGTAGGTTGGACGAATAAGCTTCTGAAGACGTGCTGGAGGCAAAGCTAGCTCCATAGGAGCTATTTAGTGTTATTTCCACTGTGATATATTTATGACTGATATGTCTATTTAGTACTTTAATCATCCATTAGGGCATCGTCATATGTCGCTCTTGGCGTAATTTGTAATAATTATACTTGATCAAAAGCTATGAATCGTGTTGGGATTATATAATTGAATATGAAATATTGATTTGAAATATAAGTAGAAAAGCTGTTTTGAAATTTGTGTTGATTTTATTTCATATTCATGTGCTTTTGATATTCTGGACACTATAAATATTACCATATTTTATGACCGGAAGTTAATACTAAATATGACTACAACATCTGTAGCGTTTAGCTTCGGACCTTAAAGTAAGGGATGTTACATAAAATTGAAGGATCGTTTTCACCCTAGTAGGGGATGAATATGGTCTATTAAAATTAATGCGAAATAAAATAAACAGAAAGCAATGTAGAAAAGATCATACAGATTTTTACCCAGCTTCGGCAAAACCTGCCTACGTGCTACCACCAATGTTTCTACTAAAAATTAGGTAATCAGACGCTTACAAAAACATGTAAACTCGCGAGACCCGCTAACTCAATTAACCTAACCCTAAGCTCAAAACTCTGCCACAACTTAGCCTCTGCGTTATGAATTCTCAAACTATTCCCTGTAGTTTATACCTAGTTACACAACTAGAAATTTAAAAAGTTTTAAAAGAGAAAATTACAAATGATAATAAAACTAGAACAAAACCCTTATTCTTAAGCCCAATACAAATAAAGACAGACCCAAAGTAAAAGTAAAGACTGCCTCCCTTTATTCCAATTCATATAATCGCTTCAGCCGGTCACTTTTGTTGATCTTTAAAAAATTAGGGTTTTGAATCGAAGCCACCGTTTGGAATTTGAAGTTCAAATTGATTGTTGGTATGCTTTCGTTCCATAATTTTCTTTGATGCCTCTTCAATCAGTGTAATTCGATTGTTCATGGCTGCTTCAATGTCGAGTTCAAATTGAATAAATTGATATGTGATTTTTTACTTTATTTCCTCTGTTGTTTTGCTTGAATTTGAACTGCGATGATTGCCGATGATGAATTGGGTTCAATTTATAAGGATCGAAACCCTATTATTTCGTTCCAATATTTTGGTTTGAATTTTTTAATTGCTTTAATTCCTATGTTGATTGGTAATTGAATGGTTGTGTGATTTTTTGACTTGTTCATCTCTGACTATCAGTTGATATATTCGAATTTTCTTGGATTTAATTGAACTTGTTTTGGTCTTTTCTCCTACAACTTTGGTATTTGAATTTGAGATTGATTTGATGAGGTTTGACATGTTCAGTAGTTCCATTCTTTGCTCTGATTACATTCTTTGCTGGCAATTTTTGAATTGTTAAATAATTCAATGGTGTTTGATCATTTCTTTTTGAAACATGACCTTGACTTTGTTCGAAATGTGACTGTTTTTGTTGTAAACATGTAAACTGTATCGTATTATTGCTCTATTGCATATGTATATACATGGTGCACCACATGTTGATTTGAGTGTATTATTGCTGCAGCTCCAATTGCATTGATGTCTTCATGTTTCATGTTGAAACTGAACTTGCTAAACTGATATATTGTTTTAGCATCATGTATATGATACTACACATGTTTACTTGCATTGATTGGAACTGAACTTGTACTTGCTCCTGACCATGTCTTGTGCACTTGAAGTCTAGTTTGATTTCACATTGCATTGCTTTGCATTTTGGTCCATGGTTTGCTTGTGTACTTCATGTTGTTATCATCCCTATACTTGTGCTTGAACTGCTTCAAGTTAAATTGCATTGCTTCGAGTCAGTTCATTTACCTGGTCTGCATTGCATTGTGTGGTGGTCTGGTTTGGTGTTGGTTGAGGCTGAGTGCGTTGACTGGTTTGTTCTGTGTTCATGTCTAGTTTCATGTTGATTTGAGTCTAGTTAAAGTGTTGTAGTTTTTTTGTACTACATCCACACTTGTCAGTTTGCTTCGGGTTGAACTTGTGCATGCACATTCTTGCTGGTTGTTTTTGCATTTGCACTTAAGTTGAATCCAGTCTAGGCTTGGGTTTGACCTTGGGCTCACATGTCCCTACTATTTTAACAAGCAAGTGTATATTGGTGTGCACGACCTTGTGGCATGTATAGTGATATACTGTGCATGTCAAAAGTTGTTCATGTAAGATGAATTCAAAAGAATGATGACGAACAACCCAAATAACTGAGGCAAATAATATTTTCAACCACACACTTCATTGTGCATAGCAAAATATTTCTTTTTCAATTTTACTGCGTCAGTGTTTATTTTGCGGATAGTTCAGATGTTGAACACAGGCTGGAACAGAGTTGAAGACCAAAATACAAGTGAAGAGTGAAGATGTAGTAAGGTGAAATATATTTGTAAAATTGTAAAGTGAAAATTGTGTTGTAATTGAAGTTCTATTGTAACTGAAAATGTGTGAATGTAGTGAGAGCTCACATTTGTACTATTTGAATTTCTAATAAAATACATGTTTGAATAAAATACTTGTTTAAATAATAATTTCGAGTTATTTATTTTATTCGACAAATATTTATTTAATTATGTGGAATAATAAAATAGTACAATAACAAATACATTTAAATGAATATATATATATTTATGTTTATTATCATCAAACAAAAACAAAGGTTATTGTATTCTACAATCTCCCTCTTTTGATGATAACAAACATATATTAAGATTTTGACTCTATTAAATGTTTTTGGTTTTGATGAATTCTATTTGCTTTCCATATCTGAATACTCTCCCTACAACAAAGCTCCACCTTCACATATGCATGAAACAAATGCAATGAGCCTAGATGATAATATGCTATGCAAATAAAAAAATATGATTTATTTGCAAAATCTTAATTTCTATGCCCCTTTAGTTATCAGCAAAAGAGTAACAGTGTTAGATAAGAGTGGTAAAGTTATAAACATTAATACCTAATCGAGTATATATTTTCAATAAAAAATCAAACAAAAACCATAATACTCTGTTAGGTGCATATTCCATTTTAGAGTGACAGGGGTGATGTCGGCATAGAAATCCATATAGTCGTGTCCATTTGCGGTATATTTATGTCAGGAATCATTTTAAATACTTACTAATCATGCATAACGTTAGGACTTTTAAATGAGATTATTAGTATTTCATATTTTTATAAAAATGAATTCCAAGCATCGTTTAACCACGCAGAACCGTGAGGACTTTAAATGGGGTTAGAATCAACTCGCCTATTTCATCCAATTTTGACATGTGTTCCATACATGCTTAACCGTGTGGACTTTTAAATGAGCATGAAAGCACATAATAAGATATTTGAAGTAGTTCACCCATGCATAACCGTGAGGACTTTTAAAATGAGGTTGGTTAATTTATGGATGATTTTATTGCTAAAAAATGAATAATTTTCTGTTTAAATACCACATTTTGACATACTATATTGGATTTTGATGACTGATAGTCGTAGAAATATTGTAGGAATAGAGATGGTCACGGAATTTTTTACCAACCAAAGTTATTACAAATCTTGTTTAAATTTTTAAAGAAAATTTCTAAATATACTGTCTCAAGACATAATACATGATCAAGATCAACACTCATCACTTTTTTCAATCACTATTTATCCTTTTCAATAATTAGTAGGGAGTCAGATTAGTTAACATAGGCATTTAAGTTCAAATCTAAAAATATAAAATCAAATTTCTAAAATGCCTAAAATGATACGAAGTCGACAAAAATTATTTTCTAAAAGGGGTTTTCTAAAATGTCTGCCAATTGAAAATAATTTGAAATGAAATTTATGCTAATATTTTCTTTGGAAATGTGAACTCTAATGAAATGATGTCTAACATCTATATGCTTGGTGCAAAAATGATGTACAGGATTATTTGTGAGATCCATTGCATTTTTTCTATCACATATAAGTAAAACTCATTTCAAATTTAGACCATAGTCTGGAAAAGTTTGTATCATCCATAAAATTTGAGCAAAGCAATCACTTAGAGCAATATACTCCGCCTCAGTAGTAGATAATGAAATACGATTTTTTTTCGACTTATCCATGCAACTAATGAATGTCCCAACGTAAAACACGTTCAACTAGTACTTTTTCTATCAACTAGACTACCGGCAAAATCTGCATCTGAATACCATTTTAACTCAATGTTATCATTAGTTGGATACCATAGACTAAAGCATGGGGTGTGCAACAGATATCTTATAATTCTTTTTACGTCTTTTAAAAGAGATTCTTTTGGATTTGATTGAAACCGTGCACATAAACAAACAGAGAACATAATGTATGGTCTAGAAACAGTAAGATAAGAAAGCATACCCACGTGTATCTAGAGTAATCATCAACCAATACAAGACAATATCTCTTACCACCTAACCTTGCAATATCGTTAGTCCAAACAAATCCATATGAACTAGTTCAAGGACTTTAGAGGTACTTACAGTGTTCTAGGCATGAGAAGATGGTTTTTTAAATTTTCCCATAGTACATGCTTTACATCGAGTTTCTGTTTTGAAATCATGAGATGGAAAACCTCTTACCAAATCTTTTCTTTTTAATTTGTTTAACAGATTCATGCTAGCATGTTCTAATCGTGTATACCATAAGTTTACTTCTTCATCCTTAGCTACCAAACATTTTCAAAGAGTGAGATCATCAAAAGATAAAGATTATATATTACCTTTCCTCTTACGAGAAAATAATGTTTCTTTTGATGATTGGTTGGCAATTGTGCACAACTCAGAATCAAAAACAACATTCATTCCCTTATCACATAACTGGCCGTTGATTGAATCAGATTATGGTGCAGATTTTCAACATATAATACATCGTTTAAGGTATATGTACCGATACCTATTTTACCTTTACCATAATTTTAAATTTACCATTGTTACCCGTTGTGACTCTGCCACCTTTGTACTTCTCTAGGCTAAGGAACTTTGATTTGTCACCTGTCATGTGCCTAGAACAGCCAGAATCCAGGCACCACTGTTGTTGTTCCTTAGCCTGTCAACACACCTACACAAAAGAAGAGTTTTGTGACCTATTTGTTTTCATAGGTCCATGATAGCGAAAAAATTTTTTGAAAAAAAAGTAGAACCAAGACAGTCTATGTTTATTCCTTTTGGCACCCATATTTATTTGATTTTAAGGGATTTTATGTTCATGCCTTTAGGAACCCAAATTGGTATGGTTTTCGTGTGTTTGGGCCTATACGAGCAATTGTTGTGATTATGTCTAGTTTTCCACAAATCATGCACTTAGAGTTGACATGATTAGTTTCACTTCTACCTTTTTCAGATTGAGTATACCCAAGTCCTTGTCTAATAGTATAAACATTTTGTTTCCTAATAGCATATTTAGTGGTCTTTATCCTTTAGAGAATTTTTCTAAAGTCGTAGACAATTATTAGACTTGTGACTTGAGACTCATTTTCATCCAATACCAAAGTGCACTTTTTAATAGAATTTTCTCTCCTAATATTTTCACTTTCTTTCAAAATCAGAATTTTATTTTCAAGCGATTTAATTTTAGTTTCTAATTTTTTATTTCCTTTTCTAATAATGGACACTTAAGGCTCTTATTTCTATAGTTTTGAACCAATTGATCAAGCTGCTTATTTAGTTCTATCAAACTATCTTTTTGTGCTTCAATTTTAGCGTACTTTTCTCTAAGAGTTTCAAAACAGCCATTTACTTCATGAAAATATATAAGTAACTGTGAATGAGTAAATTTTGATACCTGGCTTGGCTCATCATCATCATGGTCACTTGTTTCTCCTAAAAGACACCGATTTGCTCTATAACTCTCACTGCTAGTGCTTTCATCATCTTCATCACTTTCATCCCTAATAGCTGCCAAACTTCTATTTTTCGATTTCTTTCCTCTGCTGAATCGATTTTAAGGAAAATTTAGCTTGATATGACCAGGTTTATTGCAATTGTGACAAATGATCTCTTGCTTTTCTGAGTTGTCTAGAACTTTGACAATTTTTCTCTTTAGTTGTTGAATAAGGCTGGATCTAAATATTTACGGTTCCACCTTTTGAATCTCTTTATTATCTATGTTAGTTCAGCTGCTCCTTCATCATTACCATCATCATCCTCACTTTCCATCTTTCCTTTGAGCGCCATTGATTTCTTTCACGTAATTCCTCCTTCGCGTTCTTCCTTGAATTTGATTTCTAGCTCATAAGTGGCGAGGTTTTGATGAGTTCTTCAACTTTGACCCTTTTCAGATCCTTTTGTTCTTGGATGGCAGTCACCTTTGCTTCAAAATTTCATGGAAGAATTCTGAGGATCTTTCGGACTATTCCAGCTCTATGTATTGTCTTCCTAGGGATTTTGATTTGTATATAAGATTAGAAAGTCGTCCATACATTTCTTTGACACTTTCATCCTTTGCCACTGAGAAGTTCTCATACTCGCCACTAAGCATGGCAAGGTGAGATTCTTTAACCTGGAAGGTTCCCTCATGAGTCACTTTAAGTGTTGCCAGATTTCCTATGCAGTTAGACAATGTGAGACACAGTTAAATGCAATTTGACATAATGAGAAAATAATAGAATTCATAGCTTTAGCGTTAGCATTCTGTAGTTTATTTTCAAGATCTGTCCATTGATCCATAATTTTTTCAACTTCTTGACTATCTATCATTACTGTTGGTGTACTATATCCCGTTTCAACAATATTCCATGCATCTATGGTTTTCAGAAAAAATTTCAATATGCATATTCACCATTGAACATATGGTCTAGCTATGGACTAACCCTCACTAAAAGCATTATTAAGAGAAGCCATTGAATTTTTAAAAAAAAGAAAATTGTTTTTATTCCTACCTCCGATACCACTTGTAGGATCGTTTTCACCCTAGTGGGGGTTGAATAGGGTCTAGTAAAAATTAATGTGGAAACAAAATCGAATGGAAAGCAATGCAGAAAAGATCACACATAGTTTTATCCCTAGCTTTGGCAAAGGGATCTGCCGACCTTAAAGAAGAGGTCGATAAGTTAAAATCGAATGGGTTTATCCGAGATGCTTTATACCCGGAGTGGGTATCCAATCTAGTACTTGTCCGAAAGTCGAATGGGAAATGGAGGACGTGTGTTGATTATTCTGACTTGAACAAAGCTTGCCCGAAAGATAGTTTTCCACTTCCCCGAATTGATCAGCTCGTAGATTCAACGGCTGGGCAAGAGTTATTATCGTTCGTGAATGCTTATTCCGACTACAACCAAATACCCATGCACTTACCCGACCAAGAACATACCAGCTTCATGACTGACCTGGGACTCTATTGCTACAGAATCATGCCCTTTGGACTCAAGAATGCCAGAGCAACATACCAACGCCTAGTCAACTGGATGTTCGCCAACCGGATCGAGAAGACCATGGAAGTATATGTGGATGACATGCTAGTAAAATCGTGATTCTCCACTGATCATGTAAGAGGCTTGGAATCAATGTTCAACATCCTTCGAGAGTACAAGATGAAGCTCAATCCACTGAAATGTCATTTTGGAGTTGCATCTGGAAAGTTCCTTGGGTTCATCGTCAACGCTTGGGGAATAAAAGCGAATCCCGAAAAGATCTGGGCAATCAGAAATCTTTAAACTCCGAGAACCATAAAGCAAGTCCAGAGTCTCAACGGGAAGGTAGCAGCGCTGAGGAGGTTCATTTCAAAGTCCACCGACAAATGCATTCCCTTCTTCGATCTGATTCGAAAAGGATAAAGAAACTTTGAATGGACCACGGAGTGTGAAGGCGCATTCCAAGCACTAATTCAACATCTCTCTACCCCGTCGATTTTGTCAAAGCCTATCGATCATGAGCAATTGTACACTTGGCATATCAGAAAACACAATCAGTGCTGCCTTAGTGTAGGAGGAAGACCGAGTGCAGAAACCAGTCTACTATGTTGGTAAACGGTTAACCGGAGCTGAGAGAAATTATCTGAAGCTATAGAAATTAGCTTATTGTCTCGTCATTACCTCAAGGAAGCTTCGTCTGTATTTCCAGGCTCATCCCATCACTGTTTATACCGATCAGCCATTACAATGGGTCCTCACGTGGCCTGAGACGTCTGGTAGGTCACTCAAATGGATCATTGAACTAAGCCAGTTCGACATTACCTATATTCTGAGGCGAGTTATTCAAGGACAAGTCCTAGCAGATTTCATAGGCGAATTTACCATTCTGGAGGACTTGCACGAGACCGGTAAATCTCCCGAATACATATAGAAGCTGCATACTGACGGTGCATCTAACGATCAGTGCTCGGGTTCTGGAGTAGTACTTCAAACCCCTGAAGGTCGATCCATATGCTACGCTTTGAAATTTGATTTTCGCGCTACCAATAATGAAGCCGAATATGAAGCCTTGCTTGCTGGACTGAAGCTCGCCCGCGATCTGAGAATTATTGCTGTGCAAATTTATTGTGATTCCCAATTAGTCATATGCCAAGTTCGGGGTGAATATCAAGCTAAGGATCGAAGACTAGCTGTTTATCTAGCTCGAGTCCGGGAAGTACTTGATCGGTTTGATTATTATTCCATTTTCTACATAGCCCACGAGCTCAATCAAAAAGCCAATTCATTGGAAAAGTTGGCCAGCACGGACGAAGCACAGTAGATGGGACTCATTCCTGTTGAAATTTTATCCTCCCTAAGCATAGATCAGATGGAGATAGACTATGTATTTGAAATCACTCCCAGTAAGGAGTCATGGATGACTCTGTACCGAAATTACATCGAGCGTGGAACGCTGCCTAAGTTCAAGCTTGATAAGAGACAGATTCTTCGAAAAGCTTCATGGTTCACCATTTAGAATGGAGTCATGTATAGAAGAGGATATTCTATTCCTCTCCTCCGATGTATCGCGCACGATGGAATTAAACGAGTGTTACGTGATGTACACGAAGAAGAATACGATGATCACACCGGGGGGCAAGCTCTCGCTAAGAAAGTACTCTGGTATGGCTATTACTGGCCAATTGTAAACATAGCAGACTACGCCAGGATGTGTGATAGGTGTCAAAAGCATGCTCGAATTCATATGGCCCCACCTATTGAGATAACCCAAATGGTCAGCCCGTGGCCATTTGGAGTATGGGACGTTGATATCATTGGCTCTCTATCTCTGGCCAAAGGTGGTGCGAAGTATACCATCGTTTTAGTTGATTACTTTATCAATTGGGCTGAAGCCGAACCTCTTGCAACAATCACGACTAAGAAGGTGATCAACTTTGTAGTTCACAACTTATCTACCGATTTGGTCTCCCACATACCTTCATCACTGATAACGGAGCCCAGTTCAACGGTGTTGAGCTTAAGGATTGCTGTCATCGATTCCATATCCACAAGAAATTCTCTACAGTTACATACCCTCAAGCGAATGGTCAAGTTGAAGCTGTTAATAAGATTATCAAGTCTATTCTAAAGAAACGATTAGAAAAGGCCGGGGGCGAATGGGTTGATGTACTTCCTATGGCTTTATGGGCTTACCGAACGACCCATAAGTCCGCGACCAGACACACTTCATTTCTCTATCTTATGGCTCAGAAGTCGTTATTCCAGTCGAGATGGAAGTACCTGCTCATCATGTGACTTACTATGATACAAAAACAAATGCCATATTACTTACTGAATCCTTGGATTTGTTAGATGAGAAGCGTGAAGAGGTTGATTGGAGGGCAGCCGCATATCGAAGTCGAGTCGCCCGATTATACAATGCCAAGGTCCGACTACGAACCTTTGAACTCGGCGATCTCGTCCTCAAGAGAATTTTTCCGGTTCCTTCGCATATGAAACCAACTTGGGAAGGGACGTATGTAATTGCACGAAAACTCGAAGATGGCATGTTTAAGTTATCGACCGTTGACAGTCTTACTTTACCGAGAGCTTGGAACAGCGAGAGTCTCCGTCGCTACTACACATAAAAGACTTTATTTATTTAGTTTATTCCTTCATTTGCAATTTGTTTCTGCGCCAATTTGTAATAAGGCAACTGAATCTGCCATATTTTCTCGTTTCAGCAATAAAATGCCATCATTTCGAGCCAGAGCTGTGATTTATTGAATATGACATACAATATCACGATGCACGGAGAGCTAAATTTCATCATACAGTGGAATTTATTCAAATAGAGAGTGGCTGTGATACGGCCAGCCACTCGCTAAGTGAAACCCAAGCTCGGGGACAAATCACTACACTAAAGTCAAAAAAGGACTGATACACGACAATCCCTTAACTAACTCCAAACTCCCAGAGTGTGAGTTGGAGTGTAAACTCATAAATGTGGTTCTGAAGAGAGTGGACCCATCCACCTAACGACTTCAACCGTATCCTAACCAAGTTTGAGGAGGATGGATCTATCCATCTAACGACTGCAGTTGTTAACTCGGGGTGGATGTGAATCGACCATCCTCGATCCTGATAAATCTATTGTTCCCATAGTGCGAACGAAATTTTGAAAGCCCAAACAGATGTGACTGACCATCTATTGGCCAACTCCAAATTCCCAGAGTGCGAATTGAAGTATAAACATCAACTCTAGGTTCCCAAAGTGCGAACCAGAATATAAATATTAACTAACTCTAAGTCCCCAAAGCACGGACTGGAGTATAAACACAAAAGTGGGTGTGATTGACCACCCGTCAACTAACTCCAGAGTCCTAGAGTGTGAACTGGAGAATAAATATTAACTAGATAGGGGTACGGTCAGACCAATTGGCCGAGGATACTGCGGTTTGACCATTATATACAAAAAAGTCTTAGTTTCCAGAGTGTAGATAGGAGTATAAACATCAAATAGATTTGATGAATGGCCCTTCAGCTAACTCTGATCTTCGAAGTACGACTACGAGCATAGATAAATGAATGAATGTGGTTCGACCATTCATTCACCAACTCCGACCTAAAGTCGACGGGAGGAGTATAAACTCGCTACAGATGCAATTAGACCGTCCACAAACTAACTCTGCTAACCCAAGACTGGGGCAGAAGAACAAATCACTGAAAGAAGAGAAAGGTGACTCGCTACATTGCTAGCTTAGCGTCCTTTACAACTTAAGGCAACGACTGCAAGGAGGCCTTAATGCAACCAATCAAAATCATGCTTGAATTTACCGGGAACCAATTATATCTTACCGCCGGATCGATGGGAAATATCGATCTGCATTTTTCATATCATACCAATGGATCGATAGGCAATGAGGTTTGTGCATTCTACATTGTGTCGCTATATCGACGACCAATATCGATCCTTTCCAACTACAAATCGATGTGACACGAGCTCCCATCGAATACCTTAGACCATTAGAGCATGGATAGAACTACGAATGAGTGTGACTTGGCCATTCATCCTCCATCGCCTTCCTTCGATCCACTAGGAAGAGCATGAGACTGGATGAGCATGACCTGACTGCATTTGAGCTGACTTTATCCCTAGATCTAACGGGAGAACGTAAATCGAAAAGGACGTGGTTGATCGCCCAACTCCAAAAGAACGCAATTTGACCATTCATTCTTTAGCTCTTACCACGACCCGATTAAACGAGCAATTCACAACAAGTGCAACCTAAATGTACATGCACTGATTCTTACCCTCGATTCGACAAGGGAAGCATCAATCCTGCATTGGATCTGACTGGACGATTCACTCTTCTGTTTTTCCCCATAGTATGACGAAATAAGCAGCAAAGTGAATTTCGATGAGGCAATGAGGTATTCTGCCTAGAGGAAAGAATTAGGAAAGAATGCAGGATAAGGCACAACTCAGCCTTCCATCGGTTAACTCAATCCCATGGTTCAACGGGATAGAATGCCAAATTGAAGCGAACATTATCTACCTTGCCACTTATTAAGATATTCGCCAGACTTGGGGGCACGTATGAGAAATAAGATGAATATAATTTGATCGTTCATCAAACAACTCTGACCCTTACAGCTTGGACTACAGTATAAACACAGTAGAAGCTAGGCTCGATCATTCGCACAATACATCCATCAACCCTAGACTGGGGGCATGAGTGTGATCATCCAAGAGTTGGATATGACTACTCAATCCTATAGCTCATGCCTAGTGTTTATAACAAATTGAAGTTACGACTGAAAGGATGCTTAGAGATAGAATCATTATATCGACGCCTAGACTTATGGGCAACTGATCATCATTCTGACCCTTTCGATGAGCAATGGATCGCGGGTACATTGAATGAAAACCGCATTGCCCGAAAACACAAATAGATCACGTGATACAAGGCTAAACTCTACTAAGCCTTTGATTCAACGTCCCTATAGGGCCAATAATTAACCATTGCAAATAACCATATGAAGCGCCTACAACCCATCATGAGTATTTGAGATCAAATCACAATTCAACGCAATGATGACAAAAGAGTTAACTGCTTTTCTCTAGGTGAATTTGATATGTTCGCTTGGATTCAGTCTCATGTATATATGTGGACTATCACTAGCCATGAAGAACCCTGCATTAAATGTCAATCTGAGACTTGTCTCGGTGAATAAAAATGAAGCGATGTGGATCTAGAAAGATCTGTTGCACTTAAGGAGGAGGCAAACCTACTCAAAACCAATAGGTTTATCTGTGATGTCCTCTACCCAAAATGAGTATTCAATCCTTTACTTATGAGAGAAACAAATGGAGAGTGGCGGACGTATGCCGGCTACTTAGATTTGCACGAGGCAGGGCAAAGAATAGCTTTCAACTTCCAATGATCAACCAACTAATAGACTCGACCACCAAACATGAATTACTCTCATCTATGGATGCAAACTCTAGATATAATCAAATACTGAAACATGTCCCAGACTTGGAATACAACTGTTTCATTACTAACGTGAGCCTATAGTGCTATGCTGCATTCCTTGATTGAAACTTGAGAACGTTTATGCTACTTACCAAAGGACGATTAACAGATCATTCAAAATCAGATCGGCCATCGACGAAAGTATATGTGGTTAATATGCTCGTGAGATCACGACCATCGAATGACCACATCGATGAATTGGCAAAGATATTCAGTGCTTTCGAACAACTGTAGAATGAAACTTGATCCTTTGAAATGCTCTTTCAGCGTTGTATAAGAAGAATTCTCAGGTTTCGTCATCAATTCTCATAGGACTGAGGCTAATATCAGAAAATGATGAAGATTAGAGTCATCCGTGTACCTAGGAAACCAAGCAGCTCTGATAGATCGCTTAAAGAATTTTATCCGGGCTGTTGGATAGCGAAGATTCATACATCAATTATACTTTGGTATGTGATTTTTTACTTTATTTGCTCTGTTGTTTTGCTTGAATTTGAACCGCGATGATTGTCGACGATGAATTAGGTTCAATTTATTGGGATCGAACCCCTATTATTTCATTTGTTTGTTTTGATTTGAATTTTTCAGTTTAGTTCATGCGTTGATTTGTAATCGAATGGTTGTGTGATTTTTTGACTTGTTCATCTCTGACTATCGGTTGATATAGTCGAATTTGCTTGGATTGAATTGAACTTATTTCGGTCTTTGCTCCGACAAATTTGGCATTTGAATTTGAGATTGACTTGATGAAATTTGACGTGTTCACTGGTTCCATTATTTGCTCTGGTTACATTCTTTGTTGGCAATTTTCGAATTGTTGAATAATTCAACGGTATTTGATCATTTCTTTTTGAAATATTACCTTAACTTTGTTCGAACTACGATTGTTTTTGCTGCAAACATGTAAAATGCTGCACTATCGTATTATTGCTCTGTTGCATATTTTTATACATGGTGCACCACATGTTGATTTGAGTGTACGATTGCTACAGCTCCAATTGCATTGATATCTCAATGTTTCATGTTGAAACTGAACTTGCTGAACTGATATATAGTTTTAGCATTATATATACGATACTACACATGTTCACTTGCATTTGACTGGAACTGAACTTGTACTTTCTTCTGACTATGTCTTGTGCACTTGAAGTCTGGTTCGATTTCATGTTGCATTGCTTTGCATTTTGGTCCATGGTTTGCTTGTGCATTTCATGTTGTTATCATCCATGTACTTGTGTTTGAACTGCTTCAAGTTAAATTGCATTTGTGACGACCCGGACTTTCCAAGCATTGAAAACCGGGATATTTAATTGATTTTAAGTATTCAATAGAGCAATTTTAACTTGAATTACAAATATCTCAATTTATTTGATAATTTAGGTATTGAATTGAATAATTTAAAGTTGGGTAAAATGTTAAACCTGGAGTTTTAAGCCTGTTAAAAATAATTTAATGGCTTATAAAATTTATATCGATAATATGGAAAATAGCAAAAGTGTTAAAATTGACTTTGGAAGTGTTTTGTTCGGTTTCGAAATTTAAATCGTTTAAATCGATATTTAAAAATAGCCTTCCGAGGCAGGGTCTTGGAATTTAACGAAATATGTTCCATTAGATCCGTAATACTAAATTATTTTCGGATTTCAATTTTCGTAGTGATTGGAGTTGTTGTGTGTCAGTACGGTAAGTAAACACCTGAAATTTATATCGAAAATTTAAATATAAAAGAGATATTTGTGCTTGGTTAAAATGTTTCAATACCAGCCGCTTTCCTTTTCCCATCGCAACTTTTTACTAGCGTTGTAGCATGTTTCCCCAACACGAAAATAAAAATCAAATCTCAGCCGACACAAACATCTTTTTCCTTTCATTTCATGGCCGAACTTTCAGAAAATATCAGAGGAAAAAACAAATAAATTCAAAACAAAGTCGTAATGCCCTCTCGTTAAATCAACTTACTCTTCCTCCTTCCTTTCAGCCTTATAGCATCGAACGAAAAAAAAGGAAAAACCTAATCAATCTGCCGAGCACCTTCCCACTTGAATCGAGCAGCGTACTTTATGGGGTGATGGTCGCGCGATCCTTGAGTAGTTTGTGGGACGATTTAGGGTCGTGCTCTGGAATCTCACGAGGTTGATTTCGTTTCGGCTCTCGAGCTCGGCAAGAGAAGGAGTTCGATCTGTCAAGTGTTGTTCATGTTGCGATGGCGAGGAGGATTTTCGAGGCCGGGGTTGTGATGGCAAGGCGGCACCGTGGGAAGGTCGTGCACGAGAGCATGGCGTGGGCGTTCGAAGTAGGGTTACGATGGGTCTCAGAATTCGTAGTGGCCTGGGTACAGATGTTAGTAAGGTATATTCTATTAATAACTAATTTTCCACTTTAAATCTAATTTAAGAATATATATAGATTAGGAATTTATGATTTTTGCAGAAAGGAAATTGTTTTATTTATTTATTTATTTCAGTAGAGTTTATAGAACATTTTATTTTCGCAAATTCCTAGATTTATATACATAAGTGTTGTTAGGCAGCAAGGGAAAATTATTATTCTTATTTACAGAGTATATGTATATAGTAATTTTAAAATGGTGGAGTTTATATAAAACAAATTAGATTTGTTTTTTAAAAAAAAGCACGTATTTTTTTTTTTTTTAAGTATGTATATGTAGTTTCGAAAAGAGAAAAATAATAAATAAATAAAAATATACATATATACATTTTATTTTTACTTGGTTGTTTTAAATATAGTGTATAAGGGGATTAACTTAATGGATTATTTTTGTTAATTAAAATTTATTTATTATAGGAGACATTGGTTTAAATAAACTTAATTGCTTTTCGAAAATTAGTTTTAAATTAAATAGTTTGTTAATTAAATCTATGCGAATTATTTGTTCAATTAATTCGGATATTAATAAACTATATAATGTTATACAAGGTTTAAAATCGAGAAACAAGTTGGAATGGAAATGAATGGAAATTGACTGCAAACGAAATCAAAGGTGAGTTAATCTCACTCAGTTTAAAATTTAAATTTAAAATGATAAAATTTAAATAATTGTTTGAATGGTTGAATGAATTGATGTGATATAGTATGATATTTTGGAATTGGTATATTATATGGTGCTGACGTTTGTGGATGCAGGGAAAAACAGGTTGGAGGGATCCAACTGGATCCCTCATTATTTATTTAAATCGTTTAAAACCCTCTATTGTGATTTATTTGGTATCCTATGATGATCTCTATTGGAATATTGAATGCCATGGTTAGATTGAATATCATTGGGTATGATGAATTACCAAAAATATATAAATTGGATTTTGGTAAGACAATAAAAGAAGTGAAATTGTAAGTGAAATAATTATAGAAATTTGAATAAATTTTTAAATGAACTTGAAAGAAATAAAGCGACTTTAAAATTCTACTAAATAGATCCTGGTATAGAATGGAAATTTGAATAATCAGGAAGTTAATGAATTTTAATCTTCAATGATATTAATTAAAAGAATAAAACATTTATTTAAAATTTAAGACTTAAATTTTTGAGGAAAAAATAAAGAAGAATTTGGGAAAAGCTGAAATTTGTATATTTCAGTTAAAAGATTTAAAATCAAATGGCAAATAATAACAATAATAATTAAGTGCGTAATTAATGAAATTTGAAATGAATTGAGTAATTAAAGAAACTTATTTCAAATGGAATAAATTGGGAATCAATTTGGAAAATTGATTTAAGCGATTGAAGTTGGAATTCTCCCTGGATAACTAAGTACGTTTCAAGTAAATTTTTAAATATAAGTTAATAGTTTTAAAATTGTTTTAAAAGGTATGTTTTGAAAATTTTATTATTTCTAATATTTAAATACTAAAGTAAGTATTTTCTCAAATCTATTACAGTAGTAATTATTTTAAAAAGTGACTTAGTATTTTGTTTCAAAAGTGAAAATCTAGTTTTATGTTTTATTAAGTAACTTTAATTTTAAATATTCATATAAGATGTATTTTTAACAAATTATTTAAGTAGTATTAATTTAAATTTTTTTAAAAGTATATATATTTCAAAGTAAAGTGTTTTAAATTATTTTAAAATCTAGTTTTGTGCTTGGTAATTTCAGAGGAGATAGAAAATATTTGGGAAAGTTTATTCAAAAAGGAAAGATGGTTTTGAAACTGTTTTCAAAGGATTGAAAATAGAAATATATCTTGTGAAGATATTTTGAGGTTAATAAATAATTTGGGAAATTATTTATTGTTTGATGGTGGTTTCTGAATATTAATTGATAGTTAAATCACCGACTATCAATACTGGACAAACACGTTGATCGTTTCTAAGAGACCGGGATCGAGATTAATTTCTCGAAAACCACTTCGATCCGGTTTGTACGTTTCGTGAAAAACGATTTTTGGATTCGAAGATGGAACAGTGAAGTACAAGGGCTAATCGCTACTAATCCTGAGGATATTTCCAAAGTGGATGTAGTAGGAATAGTGCCTTCGGTTCCGTTCGAACCCGGAACGGACTTGTATGGATGAATGCTTGTGAAACATCGTCAAGTGGGCGATGGGCATTCTAAGTGAAACGTTCTAAAGGTAACGCTTAGCCTCAAGCCTCATCAAATGGGAATGACTGAAAATCAGGGGTTATGCAGCAAGGCTAGGTGGGTAGCACCCAAGCAGGGTGAGGTATGTCCCTTTTTATTTCAGCTTAGTGGGCAGTTGCTGATCCCAACCGCGGGGTGATCTTACTCGGGATTATCCAGTAAGGGGTAGTCACGGCCTTGTGTTGCAGGGAAGCGGGCGTACTCCTCGGTACGGTGATCTAGGCCCCGTACTGTGTCAGGTGGTACCCCAGTGCCTAGTCGTTGGTTGGAAATCCATTCTCCCTACGAGCCTTGTACGAGTTTTGTTTGTATTACCCACTTTTGTGGCTAGTAGCTGGAATTTAATAATGTAACAATTTCGGATATTTTATAAGTATTTGTATATAGACCCTATTATAATATCAGAGGATTTCTATAAAAAGTGTTTAGCTATCGTAAGGTAAAAACCCGACATGTTTATTTGTGGCGTGGTCTTACGAGATGCTGTTGTTTTCAAAGGATTTTTGAAACTTTAATAATAAATTGAGTGTGATTTTCTCACGCTGGTATTCCAGACTGACTCGGATGTTATTTAAGTGTAGTGCTCGAGTCAGACCGAGTATTATAGAATACAGGATGCTATGGAGCAGGAGAGGAGCTGGAGTCCGAGACGTATTATCTGTACCTATATATATATATATATATATATATATATATATATATATATATTCCGCTGCTATGATTGTTTGGAATGTCTAATTTGTAATGGTTGATGTATGAGACAATGTGATGATATGATGTACAAAACAGTTATAAACTTCATTTTGTGTAAAGTTATATATTTACTATTATATTTTATACCGCTGTGACTGAGAGATTCTGATGTTGTTTAGTTCCTTCTTCTTCTACCTCTTCTTCTTCAACCCTAATGGTTCGTATTTATGTTCCACTTGATTTAATTGATGTGAAATAATGTGGACTCAAGGGGTACGGATTTGCAGGTCGTTACAGTTGGTATCAGAGCCAGGTTGGAGATAACCTTGGCTCTGGTGGGAACTACTCATTTAAAATAGATTCTGTAGTACTCTATAATGAGTTTGAGCGTATTAATAGATATGAGCGCGTATTTGTTAGTGAATATAAATCGTTTTAATATTGTGTTGATTGGTTTATTGAGTGGCATATAAACCTTCGTCGACACAGTCTGCGCAACTGTATCGAAGGGGTTTCTAAACACTTGAATAGAACAATCGACACGGTATTGTTTTAAATGTGGGTAAATGAAATAATTTTACCCAAAAATATATTTTCGATATAAAGAATTTTTTTGTAAACTATTTAGCTAATATATGGTTGCTTGGATGTTAGGAATGATAATATTAAAGTATTATCATTGTTAAGTGAAAATTTAACTAGAAATTGAAAATATGACCAAAGTTTGAAGGAATAAATTCATTATAAAATGAAAGTCATAAATATGGATTATAAACGTAAATTATAAATGGAAATATAATTAAATGGGAATTTGTATAAGCATAAACTGTACAAATGCATTATAGTTAAAATTTGAATTAAAATAGAATTTGAAACTTTAAACCCGGAGATTTTGAAAGTATTTTGAAAATAAATAGTAGCGTTGTTGTTTTTAGGGTATTTCTGAAAGGAAAATTGTTTTAAATAAATTTTGGGAAGAGATTTAGCATTGAATTCACTTCAGTCACTGGAAAATAACTTCGGTGATGACTGCAGCATCATCGATGTTCATTTTCGAGTTTCTAAGTGATGAATTGCTACCAAATAGATTTGTTCAAGAAAACCTGTTTGCTTTTGTAATTTCAAAAGAAATTTATTGGGAATAAAACCAGGATTGGTTTAATTTTTGAGAAATGTGATTTGAGATGTTGGAGATTTCAAAATAATTTGAAACCAAAGACGTGTATTTAAAAATCCTGATGAGATAAATTGTAAGCTTGTAAATTAAGATGATTTTTAAATCAGGAAAGGAATATAAGCTTTGAATGTTGGAATTTAAATTTAAAGGGAAAAGCTAGAAATGAAATTACCTTGGATGGGGAAATAAGAAAATTTAACCGGATTGAAATAAATCGAATAAGCCGAAAATAATATCCAGATGTATTCGAATCAAGTTGAAATCAAATTGAGTTAAATAAATTTGAGTTAAAGTAAAATTGAATTGGGATGAGAATTCAATTGAATTAATGAATGGAATAAAATTCCTACCTAAACAAATGGAAAATAAATTGGATAAGGATTGGAATGGAAATAAATAAATTAGAATAACTTGTAAAGGGATTGAAATGCATGGAATAAAATATGCTTGAGTCATAAATGAGTGTAAAACTCGAGTCAAAAATAAAAGAATAATATATTCAAGCCTATAATGAATGGAATAGTGTAAATAATAAGTTTTGACTTATAAAATTGAAAATGGAATACAAATCCAAAATAAATATTGTTGGATGAATTGAAAAATAAAATAAAAATCCAAACTTGAATTATAAAATAAATGCGAACTTAAGAAAATTTAAATGAAGAGATTTTGAGATTAAAATCAAGTTCTAGTTTATAAGTTAGGGAAGGACTATTTAGATGATAATTAGATAATGAAATGTGCAAATGGAGTCTATTGCAGTTAAATAAAGCTGAATTGTGAGTTAATAATGAAGATTGAAAATAAAACTCGAGTTATAAATTAAATTCGACTTAAATTATCGAGGAAGTAAATGAAATTGAACCGTGAGTTCATAAAAATTGGGTGGTAAATTGAAAATGGATAGTGGATTCAGAACTTGAGTTTTAAATTGAAATTTAACTTGAAGTGTTAACAAATTAAATATAATTGAAAATGTATCGAATAAAAATGAGCAATATAAGCTTTTAAGTTAATAAATGAAATATGACTTGAAATATTATTCAAATGAGCTTGGATTATGGAATTAGAGATGAATATGTGTATATATTATAACTTGGATTATAAATAAATTTGTGACTTGTAAAACTTAGAAATGGAATTGTAAGTGAATTGAGTATAAAGTGGAGTCGGTTGGAATTGGATTACAATAGAAATGATCTAAGTTGCAAATAAAATCCAAATAAGTGAAGCTAACTTGGAAAATAGCCAGGTAATAAATTAAATGAGCTGAATCTAGAAAGTTAAAATGTATAATAATTGATCAAATAAATTTGTAATTTGAAATGGGACTGGATTAAAATAGAATCAAGTTAAATTGAAAAGAGAAAATTTACTTGTAAAATGAAAATGAGCTTAAGTATAAATTTAAATAAATTGAAGTAAATTGACTTAAGCTGAATAAATCAAAGAGAGTTGAATTTAATTCAACTTAAACCAAGTTTAATGGTATTGGATTAAATTTGAATCAAGTAAAAATAAATATGGATTGAAATAGAACTTGGTGGGTTGTAATAATATTTAAGAAAATGAAAAATTCGAAATGGATTTGGTGGATAAGTTAATTATATTGAATAAGTGAATGGATGGGATAAATAA
The DNA here is from genome assembly GCA_030765085.1 of Allium cepa. Classification (NCBI taxonomy): domain Eukaryota; kingdom Viridiplantae; phylum Streptophyta; class Magnoliopsida; order Asparagales; family Amaryllidaceae; genus Allium; species Allium cepa. Next base: position 952,962,846 of record CM060932.1, read on the forward strand.
GAACCAAAGGAAGTATGGTTTAAATAAGTTGAGAAATGGTTATTGAATGAAATAGCTTAGATTGTCTTTGAGCTAAATAAAATAGTTTGGAATAAACAAATATGGAATGCAATGTATCGAGTTTAATAAATAGTCGTGAATGAATTAAACTAAAAGGGAAATTTAACTGGTAATGAAGATGAACCTAAGTTGTTAATGGTTTTGAATGAACTAGTTTGGTTAATAAAATGAAAAGTCAATTGAATTAAATATGAGTTCAGTTTTCTTAAGAATAAATTAAATGTAAGCGATTGAGTTTTAAACCATTCAAATTGATGAAGTGGTATACGAATGGATTGAAAACCATCCAAATTGAATGAAAATGGTTTATAAATTAATTGAAACAGTTGAATTAGTATGAAAATTGTACAAATTGCTTACGGAAAAATGTTTGGTATGAGTTTCTTTTAGAATTCATATGTTTTAACTATTGCAAATAAGTGATATGCTGTTAAACTTCATATATTTGGTACTTACATGTTTAAATTGAGTAAGTACAGATACCTGGAAGCCGTATGGCTGGATTTGGGTTGCATTAACTGCTAAATAAATAAGGTGCTTGCTTAAAATGCTAAATAAGGTACGTCTACGCAATAAAAATAGGAAATATAAAATGTTTTTGGTTTTTCCGACCGTGTGGGTCGATGTATATATATTTATCTCTTTTGTCAAATTGCAAAAGCTCCTCCGTACAAAGGGGACTCTGCCAAAAAATTTCATAAATTTTGGGAGTTAGAACATTTTTGGAAATTTTGGAAAATTGTGTAAAATAAATTAGTAAAGGAAACAAATTTAAAGCAGTGACATGAATTAGCTATAAATGAAAAATAAAATTTAAATATTTAGAGTTTAAGATAAATTGAATTCATATGAAAATGAAAGGAATCAATTTGAATAGGAATAGATATAAACTGAAGTGGTAAGACGGAAATAAATAAAGAAACATATATAATGCTTATGTTAACTTAAGTAAGGAATGATCAATTCTTAACTGGAAATTGAATATTGCAAATATATTGTAAGTTGATATTTGGATGAATATTGACATTTGGTAAGGAAGTCAATAAAATGTTTTGGGAATATTGTGATTGGATATTAGTGTTAAGCAGGATATGTAGGTATTATAAGGAAAAAGGAAACATGGTTTTGATTTCAGAAGATAAATTTGAAATGCTCGACAAAAAGGTATGTATTTAAATTTGGTATGAAATTTGATTGGGATTTGGATTGAGCCACTTGGCATTTTGTTTTCCTTTTGGATTTGGGAGGCCATAGAGCCATTTTGTAGTTGTACCGAGTCAGCCACGCAAAGGAGACGCTGGCGAAATTTTTCGCGAATTTAGGGAGTTAGAAAAATTTTGAGAAAATTTTGATAATTCAAAATTTGGTTTTAAATGGAAACTTGAATGGTTAAACAAATGGAATGGTTTGGAACTAGGGAAAGATTTGGAAGGTTAATAAGAATAATAATGAGTCTTTTATAAAAGGATAGTTGGTGCAATGTGGAATTATTAGAAACTGTTTGGTTTAGGGAAATAATAATAAACGGGTATGGGACCATTCTTCCTAATTAGTAATTTTGGGGACGAAATTCTTTTAAGGGAGGAGGAATGTGACGACCCGGACTTTTCAAGCATTGAAAACCGGGATATTTAATTGATTTTAAGTATTCAATAGAGCAATTTTAACTTGAATTACAAATATCTCAATTTATTTGATAATTTAGGTATTGAATTGAATAATTTAAAGTTGGGTAAAATGTTAAACCTGGAGTTTTAAGCCTGTTAAAAATAATTTAATGGCTTATAAAATTTATATCGATAATATGGAAAATAGTAAAAGTGTTAAAATTGACTTTGGAAGTGTTTTGTTCGGTTTCGAAATTTAAATCGTTTAAATCGATATTTAAAAATAGCCTTCCGAGGCACGGTCTCGGAATTTAACGAAACATGTTCCATTAGATCCGTAATACTGAATTATTATCGGATTTTAATTTTCGTAGTGATTGGAGTTGTTATGTGTTAGTACGGTAAGTAAACGCCCTGAAATTTATATCGAAAATTTAAATATAAAAGAGATATTTGTGCTTGGTTAAAATGTTTCAATACCAGCCGCTTTCCTTTTCCCATCACAACTTTTTACTGGCGTTGTAGCATGTTTCCCCAACGCGAAAATAAAAATCAAATCTCAGCCGACACAAACATCTTTTTCCTTTCATTTCATGGCCGAACTTTCAGAAAATATCACAGAAAAAAACAAATAAATTCAAAACAAAGTCGCAATGCCTTCTCGTTAAATCAACTTACTCTTCCTCCTTCCTTTCAGCCTTATAACATCGAATGAAAAAAAAAGGGGGGAAAACCTAATGAATCTGCCGAGAACCTTCCCACTTGAATCGAGCAGCGTACTTTATGGGGTGATGGTCGCGCGATCCTTGAGTAGTTTGTGGGACGATTTAGAGTCGTGCTCTGGAATCTCACGAGGTTGATTTCGTTTCGGCTCTCGAGCTCGGCAAGAGAAGGAGTTTGATCTGTCAAGTGTTGTTCACGAGCGATGTCGCGATGGCGAGGAGGATTTTCGAGGCCGGGGTTGTGATGGCAAGGCGGCATCGTGGGAAGGTCGTGCGCGAGAGCATGGCGTGGGCGCTCGATGTTGGGTTACGATGGGTCTCAGAATTCGTAGCGGCCTGGGTACAGATGTTAGTAAGGTATATTCTATTAATAACTAATTTTCCACTTTAAATCTAATTTAAGAATATATATAGATTAGGAATTTATGATTTTTGCAGAAAGGAAATTGTTTTATTTATTTATTTATTTTAGTAGAGTTTATAGAACATTTTATTTTCGCTAATTCCTAGATTTATATACATAAGTGTTGTTAGGCAGTAAGGGAAAATTATTGTTCTTATTTACAGAGTATATGTATATAGTAATTTTAAAATGGTGGAGTTTATATAAAACAAATTAGATTTGTTTTTAAAAAAAAGCATGTATAGATTTTTTTTAAGTATGTATATGTAGTTTCGAAAAGAGAAAAATAATAAATAAATAAAAATATACATATATACATTTTATTTTTACTTGGTTATTTTAAATATAGTGTATAAGGGGATTAACTTAATGGATTATTTTTGTTAATTAAAATTTATTTATTATAGGAGACATTGGTTTAAATAAACTTAATTGCTTTTCGAAAATTAGTTTTAAATTAAATAGTTTGTTAATTAAATCTATGCGAATTAATTGTTCAATTAATTCGAATATTAATAAACTATATAATGTTATACAAGGTTTAAAATCGAGAAACAAGCTGGAATGGAAATGAATGGAAATTGACTGCAAACGAAATCAAAGGTGAGTTAATCTCACTCAGTTTAAAATTTAAATTTAAAATGATTAAATTTAAATAATTGTTTGAATGGTTGAATGAATTGATGTGATATAGTATGATATTTTGGAATTGGTATATTATATGGTGCTGACGTTTGTGGATGCAGGGAAAAACAGGTTGGAGGGATCCAACTGGATCCCTCAATATTTATTTAAATCATTTAAAACCCTCTGTTGTGATTTATTTGGTATCCTATGATGATCTCTATTGGAATATTGAATGCCATGATTAGATTGAATATCATTAAGTATGATGAATTACCAAAAATATATAAATTGGATTTTGGAAAGACAATAAAAGAAGTGAAATTGTAAGTGAAATAATTATATAAATTTGAATAAATTTTTAAATGAACTTGAAAGAAATAAAGCGACTTTAAAATTCTACTAAATAGATCCTGGCATAGAATGGAAATTTGAATAATCAGGAAGTTAATGAATTATAATCTTCAATGATATTAATTAAAAGAATAAAACATTTATTTAAAATTTAAGACTTAAATTTTTGAGGAAAAAATAAAGAAGAATTTGGGAAAAGCTGAAATTTGTATATTTCAGTTAAAAGATTTAAAATCAAATGAAAAATAATAAAAATAATAATTAAGTGCATAATTAATGAAATTTGAAATGAATTGAGTAATTAAAGAAACTTATTTCAAATGGAATAAATTGGGAATCAATTTGGAAAATTGATTTAAGTAATTGAAGTTGGAATTCTCCCTGGATAACTAAGTACGTTTCAAGTAAATTTTTAAATATAAGTTAATAGTTTTAAAATTGTTTTAAAAGGTATGTTTTGAAAAAATTATTATTTCTAATATTTAAATACTAAAGTAAGTATTTTCTCAAATCTATTATAGTAGTAATTATTTTAAAAAGTGACTTAGTATTTTGTTTCAAAAGTGAAAATCTAGTTTTATGTTTTATTAAGTAACTTTAATTTCAAATATTCATATAAGATGTATTTTTAACAAATTATTTAAGTAGTATTAATTTTAATGTTTTTAAAAGTATATATATTTCAAAGTAAATTATTTTAAATTATTTTAAAATCTAGTTTTGTGCTTGGTAATTTCAGAGGAGATAGAAAATATTTGGGAAAGTTTATTCAAAAAGGAAAGATGGTTTTGAAACTGTTTTCAAAGGATTGAAAATAGAAATATATCTTGTGAAGATATTTTGAGGTTAATAAATAATTTGGGAAATTATTTATTGTTTGATGGTTGTTTCTGAATATTAATTGATAGTTAAATCACCGACTATCAATACTGGACAAACACGTTGATCGTTTCTAAGAGACCGGGATCGAGATTAATTTCTCGAAAACCACTTCGATCCGGATTGTACGTTTCGTGAAAAACGATTTTTGGATTCGAAGATGGAGCAGTGAAGTACAAGGGCTAATCGCTACTAATCCTGAGGATATTTCCAAAGTGGATGTAGTAGGAATAGTGCCTTCGGTTCCGTTCGAACCCGGAACGGACTTGTATGGATGAATGCTTGTGAAACATCGTCAAGTGGGCGATGGGCATTCTAAGTGAAACGTTCTAAAGGTAACGCTTAGCCTCAAGCCTCATCAAATGGGAATGACTGAAAATCAGGGGTTATGCAGCAAGGCTAGGTGGGTAGCACCCAAGCAGGGTGAGGTATGTCCCTTTTTATTTCGGCTTAGTGGGCGGTTGCTGATCCCAACCGCGGGGTGATCTCACTCGGGATTATCCAGTAAGGGGTAGTCACGGCCTTGTGTTGCACGGGAGCGGGCGTACTCCTCAGTACGGTGATCTAGGCCCCGTACTGTGACAGGTGGTACCCCAGTGCCTAGTCGTTGGTTGGAAATCCATTCTCCCTACGAGCGTTGTACGAGTTTTGTTTGTATTACCCACTTTTGTGGCCAGTAGCTGGAATTTAATAATGTAACAATTTCGGCTATTTTATAAGTATTTGTATATGGACCCTATTATATTATCAGAGGATTTCTATAAAAAGTGTTTAGCTATCGTAAGGTCCGACATGTTTATTTGTGGCGTGGTCTTACGAGATGCTTTTGTTTTCAAAGGATTTTTGAAACTTTAATAATAAATTGAGTGTGATTTTCTCACGCTGGTATTTCAGACTGACTCGGGTGTTATTTAACTGTAATGCTCGGGTCAGACCGAGTATTATAGAATACAGGATGCTATGGAGCAAGAGAAGAGCTAGAGTCCAAGACGTATTATCTGTACCTATATATATATATATATATATATATATATATTCCGCTGCTATGATTGTTTGGAATGACTAATTTGTAATGGTTGATGTATGAGACATTGTGATTATATGATGTACAAAACAGTTATAAACTTCATTTTGTGTAAAGTTATATATTTACAATTATATTTTATACCGCTGCGACTGTGAGATTCTGATGTTGTTTAGTTCCTTCTTCTTCTACCTCTTCTTCTTTAACCCTAATGGTTCGTATTTCTGTTCCACTTGAGTTAATTGATGTGAAATAATATGGACTCAAGGGGTATGGATTTGCGGGTCGTTACAGCATTGCTTTGTGTAGGATCGATTTCACCCTATAGGGGGGTGAATAGGGTGATGCTATTAATTATAAAAATTAATTGCGGAAGCTTATAGAATAATTTCAACACAGATCACAGAATAATAGCAGCACAGATAATAGCAGAATAATAAATGCAGAAATAGAACGACACAGAATTTACCCAGCTTCGGCAAAACCCTGCCTACGTGCTGCCCCCAAGGTTTCTACTAGAAATTAAGTAGTCACACTCTTACACAGGTAAACTCGCGACATCCGCTACTGAATAACCTACCTCTGCGCTCAAAACCCTACCACAACTCAGCCACTGAGTTGCGAATTCTCAAACTACGCCACGTAGTTTGTCCCCTAGTCACACGACTAGAAATTACAATGGTTTAAAGGCAAAATACAAATTAAAAACAAATTAAAATAACCGTAATTAAAAATTAAAAAGCCCTTTATAATAACAAAAGAAAAACTCTTAAAAAAAAGGGAAGAGGCCGGCCCCTTTTATATTTTGACCCTATCCTCTTTGCTTCGTTCCTTTGTGAAAATGGTGGCTCGATTCTCCGTTCCAAAATTAGGGCTTTTTGAAGCTGCGCCTTTTTGTTGATCGATACAGTGGTTATTCGCGTGTGCTTCGTTTTCGTTTGTACGCTCTTGGCCGCTTCAATGATTGAGTTCGATTCGATAATTCCGGTATGTGTTTCCTTTGCTTTGCTGGTTTTAATGCTTGAACTCAATTTTGATTCGAGTGAATGATTATTCTTTGTTGCTTTTACTCGATAATTTGTCGATGATGATTTTGGGGTCTATATATGAATTCGATCTCCTAGAATTTCGTTCGTCTGATTTTTTCAATATTATGCTTTCGGCTGCTTGATCATTGCTTGGATGCTTGAGATTTCACTGACTGGTTCAGATTCGTATATTTTCGTATATTTTGATACTTGTTTCCCACGGCTTTGAATATGAACTGTTCGTTTCCTTACCACCACGTCTCTGACCTGTTCAACTTTTATTTCGATCACTAGATTTGGTTTCTTGACAACCACGGCTTTAGAAACTGCTGTTGACATTATTTGGTTCTTGTTTGTAATCCATGCGACCTTATTTTTGGTTCGAATTTTATGTTGTGGCTTCGGAACTGACTGCTTCCATGACATGTGCACTTCTCACTGCTAGATTGAACTTGTTACAATTAAGTTGTTGCTTTGCTAGTCTATTGTTGTCATTTCTTGTCTGGTTCATCTTTGTAGCATTGACTTGATTTGAAACTGCTACAGCTCATTCACTTGACACTTAAACTTGATATGTTTATTCGAGTTTCCTACATCATTATCTGGTTTGAAATTAATTTTCTCTGTGTCTTCATTTGTACACATATATGTATGTGATGTCTCGGTTGCTTCAACATACTGTTGTGTTTGGTTTTGCACTTGGGCTTGTTTGTTCATTAAAACTGTACTGGTGCAATTTTGATGTTCATCTTTGTTGTATATATGCTGCAGTTCAAATGTTGGGTCATTTTTGCATGTTGTCACTGTATGTCCCTTTGTGGTTTCAAACCTGTAGCCATTCATGTTTGATTGTTCATCCATGTTGTCCAGACCTGAATGAACAGTCTTGTATATGCTTTGAGTCATGGTTGCATGCATGTGAATTGTTCTGTGCACATTGTGATCTTGAGATGTTTGCATGTCAATTGTGTCTTTGATGCATTGCTTTGGTTTGAACCATGATTTGATTCACTGTATATTGATTGTGATCTTGATTCACTGTGTCCTTGATTTGTTGCCATATTTCTGGTGCACTTGGTCATTCGAGCCTTTGCGCTTTGGTGCTGCGGTTGAGTTGAGTCAGTGACTTGACCTTTTGCATTTTATTTGTGGTTTGGTGCCTTCTTGAATTTGTGCAGTCTTTCATGAGCATGTTGACTATATAGTTGGACTGTGCATTACACTTGAGTTGAATCTAGCTTGCCGCTCGGATTTGACCTTGTGCTGAAGTTTGTGACATTATTTTATCGCACCTGAGTTGAATCCGATAATTTGGGTTTGACTTGTGCTAACCTGTCCCTATAAATTTATCAAGTGTATATATATCGGTGTGCACGGCCTTGTGGCATATACAGTGATACACTATGTATGTCACAAGCTGTTCGTGTATGATGAATTGAAAATTAAATGATGACGAAAACCCGAATAACTGAGGCAAATATTATTTTCAAAATCACATTTTATTTTGTACTGCAAAAAAATTATTTCCTTTTCAATTTTACTGCGTCAAACATTATTTCTGTAGATTTCTCAGATGCTGGATTCACATTGAAATAAAGTTGAAGATAAAATACTTGTTGAGTGAATGAGTGATTTATGTAGTGAGGTCTGATGTAAAAGTGAGATTGTGATGTAAATGAATATTGTAATCAAAGTTGTATAGTGAGAGCTTGAATTTGTACTATTCAAAATTGTAATAAATATTTGTTTGAATAAAATTTCTGTTTGAATTCAAATTCTGTGTTATTTATTTTTATTCAGCAAATATTTATTTAGTCTATGAAAAATAAAATAGTCCATTAACAAATACATTTAAACGAATATAAATATAAATATATATATATATATTTATTATCATCAAACAAAAATCATATAATCGCATATTCAACAATCTCCCCCTTTTGATGATAACAAACATATATTTAAGATTTTGAATATGTTAAATGTATTTGATCATACATATATCCTAATTTGATCCCCCTATTTAAGTGCTTCCCTCTACACAAAGCTCTCCCTACATATATGCATTACAATTAAAAATATGCAAATGAGCCTAGATGCAAATGGAAAATATTTGACCTTTGCTTGATTTTATTTAACAAAATCTTAACTTTTCTCTCCCCCTTTTGTTATCAGCAAAAGAGTAATAGTGTTAGAGAAAATAGAGATAAAGTGATCGATATTAATCCAACATTAAAACTCAATTGAATATAAATATTAAATTTCAATAAAAAATCAAACAAAAATCATAAATATTTTGTTAGGCGCATATTCCACTTTTAGAATGATGGGAATAATGTCATCATATAAAACCATACAGTTGTGTCTATTTGTGGAATATTTATATCAAGAATTTGAATGTCTACTAACCATGCATAGCCGTTAGGACTTTTAAATGAGATTAGTAGTATTCCAATTTTATTTTTAAAAAAATGAATTCAAGTATCTTCTAACCATGCATAACCATGAGGACTTTTAAATGGGATTAGAATCAACTTGTTTGTTTTTAAAAATCAATTTTTGATATGTGTTTCGTACATGCATAACCATGAGGACTTTTAAATGAGCATGGAAGCACATAACAAATTCCAAGTAATTCACCCATGCATAACCGTGAGGACTTTTAAATGAGAGTGAATACTTTGGTATTTATTTATTATTATTATTTTTATTATATAATTTTTTTTATTTTTTTTTGAAAAATGTAAAATGAAAAAATGAATGATTCCTGTTTAAAGTACCACATATGGACAAACTATATAGAATTTTGATGAGTGATGGTTGTTAGACATATGATAGAAATAGAGATGATCATGGAATTTTTACCAACAAAAGTTTTATAAATCTTGTTTAAATTTCTAAAGAAATTTACTAATTATACCGTCTCGAGTCATAATATATGATAAATATTAACACTCATCACTTTTTCAATCACTATTCATCTTTTCGATAATCATTAGGGAGTCAGATTAGTCATAATAGTCATCTAAAATCAAATTCAATAATAATTATGAAATCAATTTTTCAAAATGATTAATCTGAAAATATGATCAAAAATGATTTTCTCGAGGGGGTTATATGAGAAAATTTTCTGCTATTTGAAAATTATTTGAAATGAAAAATATGCTGGTATTTTCTTTGAAAAACGATGTAGTTACTAAATGTCTCAACAAAAATCACGTTCAACTAGTAAGTTTTCTATCAACTAGATTACCAGTGTAATCTGCATCTGAATTTCTCTTTCACTCAAAATTATCATTAATTGAATTTGATAGACCATGAAATATGCAATAAAATATCTCAAAATCAATTTTAACAGCTTTTCAAATGACATTCTCTTGAATCTGAAATGAAGCCGTGTGAATAATCAAAAACCGTGAATATAGAGTTAGCCGTATTATGACCAAATATATTATTATCCAACAAAACACTATTTTTAATCCAAACTAATATATATGAAGTAATGCAAAGAATCTAGAGATTTTTATAGTGTTTTTGGCATAAGAATATAATTGGCCAACAATTTTGAATAAGTCAGAATCAAAATCATCAACTTTTCATCATCTCATTATTGGCTGATTTTACTTAGTTTACGGTGTAGATTATCACATTTAATATATCGTTCAAATACACCATTACCTATTTTACCTTTACGATATCTTTTGTTGTTGTCCATTGTGATTCTGTCACCTTTATACTAGGCTAAGGAACTTTTCTTTGTCGCCCGGTGTGCTCTCGGAACATCCAGAATTCAAGTAGCACTATTGTTGTTCCTTGGCCTGCCACCACACCTACACGGGAAAAGATTTATATGACCTATTTGTTTTTATAGGTCCATGGTTGTTAGTGGCAGAATATTTAGAAAAATAATTTTGTGGAGACCCAAAACTATTTATAATTGTTCCCTTCGGCACCCAAATTTGTTTAACTTTGAGAGATTTTATATTTGTGCCTTTTGGAACCCAAATCGGTATAGTTTTCACATGTTTGGGTCTATACCAACAATTATTGTGATTGTGTCCATATTTTCTACAAATTGTACACATAGAATTGACTTGATTAATATTGCTTTCAACATTTTCAGATTGATTATATCCAAGTCCTTGTCTAACCGTATTAACAGTTTGCTTTCCTAATAGCATATTCAACGATTTTTCACTTTTTGAAAATTTATCTAAAGTCGTTGACAATTGTTGGACTTGTGTTTTGAGAAATTCATTTTCGTTTAACAATTATGTGCACTTTTTAATAGAATTCTCTCTCCTAGTATTTTCACTTTCTTTCAAAATCAGAATTTCATTTTCAAGTGATTTTATATTGATTTCTGCTTTTTTAATTTCTTCTTCGAATTTTGGACACTTATCACACTTAGGGATCCTACTTTGATAGTTTTTAACTAATTGGTCAAGTTGTTCATCTAATTCTATCAAAGTGTCTTTTTGTGATTCAAGTTTAGCGTATTTTTCCCTAAGTCATTCAAAACAGCCATTTACTTCGTGGAAATAAATAAGTAATTCAGAGTGAGTGAGTTTTGATACCTCGCTTGGCTCATCATCGTCGCTATCAGTTATATTTCCATGAAGGCACATATCTGCTTTCTCACTCTCACTGCTAGTAATTTGATTATCTTCTTCACTTGTATACGTGGCTGTAGCATTTCTCATTTTTGATTTCTTTTCAAAATCGCGTTGAAATCGGGGATAATTGGGCGTGATATCATCGGGTTTGTTGCAAATGATCCCGTGTTCTTCTGAGCTGTCTAGTGCTTTAATTATTCTGCTTTTCAATTGTTGGTTTAGAGCTGGATTTCCATATTTGTGGTTCCACTTTTTGAATTTCTTCATTAGTAACGCCAGCTCAGCTGCTCCATCATCATCATCCTCATTACAACAGCTTTTTACAAATCCTGTTAAGCATAATTTTTTAACTGAGTTGGTGGTGGAGGATTTCTCATTGCTGTTGACTTTTGCACCATATATTGCATTTAAAGTATTCCAGATTTCCTGTGCATTTTCACAATGAGAGATGAAATTAAAATTTTCTTGATTAATATGAGAATATAATAAATGCATAGCCATAGCATTAATCGAGATAATTTTCTTATCTGTTATATCACATTTTCAATAATATCCCAACATTTAATATTGACAGATTTTAAATAAAAATTCATTTTCAATTTCCAATTCAAAAAATCTGTTCCATCGAAAATAGAAGGAATAATATTGGAACGACCCTTAACAAAAGTATTATTAAAAGAAGCCATTTTAAAAGTTCAAATTTTTAAAACAAAAACTGATTTTTTAGAAAAACGAATTTTTAAAACAAATGTTGACTTCTATTTCTAGCTCTGATACCACTTGTAGGATCGATTTCACCCTAGAGGGGGGTGAATAGGGTGATGCTATTAATTATAAAAATTAATTGCGAAAGCTTATAGAATAATTTCAACACAGATCAAAGAATAATAGCAGCACAGATAATAGCAGAATAATAAATGCAGAAATAGAACGACACAGAATTTACTCAGCTTCGGCAAAACCCTGCCTACGTGCTGCCCCCAAGGTTTCTACTAGAAATTAAGTAGTCACACGCTTACACACGTAAACTCGCGACACCCGCTACTGACAAATCTAACTCTACGCTCATAACCCTGCCACAACTCAGCCACTGAGCTGCGAATTCTCAAACTACGCCACGTAGTTTGTCCCCAAGTCACACGACTAGAAACTACAAGGGTTTAAAGGCAAAATACAAATTAAAAACAAATTAAACAAATCCTAATTAAAAATAAAAAAGCCCTTTACAATAACAAAAGAAAAACTCTTAAAAAAAAGGAAGAGGCCGGCCCCTTTTATATTTTGACCCGATCCTCTTTGCTTCGTTCCTTTGTGAAAATGGTGGCTCGATTCTCCGTTCCAAAATTAGGTCTTTTTGAAGCTGCGCCTTTTTGTTGATCGATACAGTGGTTATTCGCGTGTGCTTCGTTCTCGTTTGTTCGCTCTTGGCCGCTTCAATGATTGAGTTCGATTCGATAATTCCGGTATGTGTTTCCTTTGCTTTGCTGGTTTTAATGCTTGAACTCAATTTTGATTCGAGTGAATGATTATTCTTTGTTGCTTTTACTCGATAATTTGCCGATGATGATTTTGGGGTCTATATATGAATTCGATCTCCTAGAATTTCGTTCGTCTGATTTTTTCAATATTATGCTTCCGACCGTTTGATCATTGCTTGGATGCTTGAGATTCACTGACTGATTCAAATTCGTATATTTTGATACTTGTTTCCCACGGCTTTGAATCTGAATTGTTCGTTTCCTTACCACCACGTCTCTGACCTGTTCAACTTTGATTTCGATCACTAGATTTGGTTTCTTGACAACCACGGCTTTATAAACTGCTGTTGACATTATTTGGTTCTTGTTTGTAATCCCTGCGACCTTATTTTTGGTTCGAATTTTATGTTGTGGCTTCGAAACTGACTGCTTCCATGACATGTGCACTGCTCACTTCTAGATTGAACTTGTTACACTTAAGTTGTTGCTTTGCTAGTCTATTGTTGTCATTTCTTGTCTGGTTCATCTTTGTAGCATTGACTTGATTTGAAACTGCTACAGCTCATTCACTTGACACTTAAACTTGATATGTTTATTCGAGTTTCCTGCATCATTATCTGGTTTGAAATTAATTTGCTCTGTGTCTTCATTTGTACACATATATGTATGTGACGTCTCGGTTGCTTCAACATACTGTTGTGTTTGGTTTTGCACTTGGGCTTGTTTGTTCATTAAAACTGTACTGGTGCAATTTTGATGTTCATCTTTGTTGTATATATGCTGCAGTTCAAATGTTTGGTCATTTTTGCATGTTGTCACTGTATGTCCCTTTGTGGTTTCAAACCTGTAGCCATTCATGTTTGATTGTTCATCCATGTTGTCCAGACCTGAATGAACAGCCTTGTATATGCTTTGAGTCATGGTTGCATGCATGTGAATTGTTCTGTGCACATTGTGATCTTGAGATGTTTGCATGTCAATTGTGTCTTTGATGCATTGCTTTGGTTTGAACCATGATTTGATTCACTGTATATTGATTGTGATCTTGATTCACTGTGTCCTTGATGTGTTGCCATATTTCTGGTGCGCTTGGTCATTCGAGCCTTTGCGCTTTGGTGCTAAAGTTGAGTTGAGTCGGTGACTTGACCTTTTGCATTTTGTTTGTGGTTTGGTGCCTTCTTGAATTTGTGCAGTCTTTCGTGAGCATGTTGACTTTATAGTTGGACTGTGCATTACACTTGAGTTGAATCCAGCTTGTCGCTCGGATTTGACCTTGTGCTGAAGTTTGTGACATTATTTTATCGCACCTGAGTTGAATCAGATAGTTTGGGTTTGACATGTGCTCACCTGTCCCTGTAAATTTATCAAGTTTATATATATCGGTGTGCACGGTCTTGTGGCATATACAGTGATACACTGTGTATGTCACAAGCTGTTCGTGTATGATGAATTGAAAATTAAATGATGACGAACAACCCAAATAACTGAGGCAAATATTATTTTCAAAATCACATTTTATTTTGTGCTGCAAAAAAAATATTTCCTTTTAATTTTACTGCGGCAAACATTATTTCTGCAGATTTCTCAGATGCCGGATTCACATTGGAATAAAGTTGAAGATAAAATACTAGTTGAGTGAATGAGTGATTATGTAGTGAGGTCTGATGTAAAAGTGAGATTGTGATGTAAATGAATATTGTAATCAAAGTTGTATATTGAGAGCTTGAATTTGTACTATTCAAAATTGTAATAAATATTTGTTTGAATAAAATTTCTGTTTGAATTCAAATTCTGTGTTATTTATTTTTATTCAGCAAATATTTATTTAGTCTATGAAAAATAAACTAGTACGTTAACAAATACATTTAAACGAATATAAATATATATATATATATATATATATATATATGTTTATTATCATCAAACAAAAATCATATAATCGCATATTCAACACTTTGAGTCATTTCATTTACCTAGTTTGTGTTGCATTGTGTGGTGGCCTGGTTTGGTTTTGGTTGAGGCTGTGTGCTTTGACTGGTCTGTTTTGTGTGCATGTATGGTTTCATATTGAGTTGAGTCTAGTTAAAGTATTGTAGTTGTTTTGCACTACATCCACACTTGTCAGTTTGCTTCGAGTTAAACTTATGCTTGCACATCCATGTTGGTTGTTTTTGCATTTGCACTTAAGTTGAATCCAGTCTAGGCTTGGGTTTGACCTTGTGCTCGCTTGTCCCTGCTATTTTAACAAGCAAGTGTATATTGTTGTGCACGACCTTGTGGCATGTACAGTGATACACTGTGCATGTCACAAGTTGCCGGTGTAAGATTAATTAAAAAAATGATGACGAATAACCCAAATAACTGAGGCAAATAATATTTTCAACCACATACTTCATTGTGTACTGCAAAATATTTCTTTTTTTAATTTTACTGCGTCAGTGTTTATTTTGTAGATAGTTCAGATGCTGGTATAGGTTCTTATCAATCCAACCTGAAATAAGGTAATACGTTTTACTCTAAGCAGTACTACAGAAATGCAAATCAAGGATCTTTCAATTCAAGAAATTTTGTCTATGGAGGAAATTCTACAAGAAATATTGCAAGGTCCAACCGACAAGTTCCAAACTCAGAAATTTAGTTTAGAAATTCAAGAATCAATGTAAAAATCATTCAAAATAATAGAACTTCATCCCAACCCAGTACTAACTTGACAAACCTTCTTCATGGGCAGAAATGATCAAGAAAGGAGGCTCAAATTCTGTGTTTGACCTGAAATATGTGGCCCCTTTATCCATTAATGAGAAGAAAATAGTGATTGTGAGCATGGAGGCTAGTAGAAGGGCTGAGAGTAAATGGGGTTTCTCAGTTCTTGCCTATGTATTCGGCAATAGACTCGCTTATCATCATTTCAAGGCGGTTATTGCTAAATCATGTACACCCATTGGTAAATTCGACATTTTTACTCGTAATAATAGATTCTTTCTAATCATATTTTCCAATGCTACCGACTATTACAATGCAATTTATGGAGGTCCATTTTTTATTAATGGAAAGCTTATCATTATGAAAAATTGGAGCATTGAAATTAACCTTGACAGAGATTTACTCTCTACTATGCCTATATGGATTAAACTGCCTGAATTAAATCTTAGATTATGGGATAGTGAAATTTTGAGTGCTATTGCCAGTATGGTTGGTACTCCTCTCAAATTAGATGAACACACTGCAAAAGAAACAAGACTTTCTTTTGTAAGAATGCTAGTAAAAATTAGAGCAGTTTCAGACCTTCCAAATGATGTTATTATTTCTTTGCATGATGGTGAAAACTTAGTTCAAAACATTGAATATGAATGGATTCCTCCTAGATGTAAAACATGTTCTTATTTTGGGCATTCAATAGAAAGTTATGATTCTAAATTGGTGTGGAAAGAAAAAAAAGCATGCAAGAAAATTCAGAAGTCAGTTGCAGCACTTTTACTGTGGATGGAGAAGTTACTGTAGGAAAAGCATTATCTGCTCTTTACAACAAAAAGAATCCAAAATCTTTTAATGTTACTTCTAGAAAAAATTTGAATATTGAAGAAACATTTATTGCTCAAGAACTTCCCCCCGAAAAGAATTCACAAGAAGGTATTAAAGATCTGACAATTGAAGGCAGTGAAATTGAAATCATTTCTGAAACATCTGAAGGACCAGAGAAAAACACTGAAATATCTCAAGAAAAGGTCACAAATTATCAAGCAAATAAGGTTTCAACTGATACAAAGGTTATGAGTTGGATGATGGTTCTTACATTAATAATATTTTGAGTAAAGAACCATTTGAAAACCCCAATATCATTCACCTTGCTTCTCATCTCTCTCCAATTATCAAAAATTCAAATTCAAACTCAGACTACAATATTCAAAAGGCTATTAACATGGTTTCAAATACTACTTCAATCTCAAGGAAAAATAGAAAAAATAGAAATGATAAGAGAAAAGGCAGAATGAAAAGCATTAAAGAGATAGTTGACAATGGAAACACTGAAAATACAAAAGACAGTGAATTCGAAAGGAAATACATCATCGAAAGTTCCAAATGGGATGAATAGTTAAAAGTACTTAGCAAAACTACATGCAAAAAGAAAGGGAAAAGGATAGAAACTTTTGAAGAAGAGGGCAGTCACTGTGCATAGTTGTTGCCGCTTCATGTATCCTTTATGTATCCTTCTATTTTAATCTTTAATTATTTTCATTATGTCTATAATTACTTGGAATGTCAGAGGTCTCAATTCTCCTGAAAGAAGATTGGACCTGTCTAATCTTCTTAAGACTGTAAACCATAGTATAGTTGGCTTGCTTGAACATAAATTAGATAATTCTAAGATTAAGGATTATCATATTAAATGCTTAAATAGTTGGAATATTGTTAATAATAATCAGATGGGGGAATGGTATAATCATGGTCATTTGGGATCACAATATTTGGGATATCTCTCAACATTTTGTTAATTTCCAATTTATTCATTGTAAATGTATTAGCAAAGGTGGTTTTCAAATAGAAATTACATTTGTCTATGCATCAAACAGTGAGTATGAAAGGCAAAAACTTTGGGAAAACCTTGATCAGATTAATTCTAATATGCACTCCCCTTGGATTAGTATTGGTGATTTTAATACTATTATGCATACTCATGAAAAAAGAGGTGGGATCCCTTTTCCTTCTAAAAAATTAGATATTTTAAACAGGTTTTTGCTTAAAACTGGTTTGTATGAACCATTTATTTCTGGAAACAAATATGCTTGAAAATCTAGGAAATTCCAGAAACATCCACTGCAAACTAGACAGAATCTTACTTAATCTTAGATTTACTAATTTTTTTAAAGATTGCAAATGCTACACTTTACCTCAAGCCTCTAATAACCACACCCCAATTCAAATTTTTCTCACTCAAAATAAATTTTAAAGAAAAATTCCACTTTAAGATTTATTAATGGGTGGTTTAATGAAAACAATTACAAAGATATATTCAAAAAAAGTATGTCTTTCGAGGTACAAGGCACCGCCCAGTACAAATTTAGTAAATTTCTTCATACTACAAAAGGAAAGTTAAAAAAATGGAACAAATTCAGAAATAAAAATGATTTTTCTCATTTTAAAGAGGAATGTAAGATAAGACAGAATATCTTAGATAATGATTGCTCGGACATTACTAATGTCAACAAATTTTTTAAAGCCCAAAATAATTTAATAAGTCCCTTCAAGTGTAGTCTATAAATTTGAGGCAAAAAGCTAAAGCAGATTGGCTTACTCAACGTGATGAGGCTAGTAAATTTTTTTATGCTAGGATGTCTAGAAGAAAATTTAGAAATGAAATTGGTAAAATACTTGATGTTAAAGGTAATGTTATTAATGATGAATCTTGCATTGAAAAGGAAGCTATTAATTATTTTACTAATCTCTACGATATTAATAGCTATTCTAATATTTTTCCTATTATCGAATCTAAGTTTAAACTGAATATTAATAGCTAAGATATTTTTCTTGCACCCATCTGCCTTGAGGAAATTAAAAATATTATCTTTCATTCTAATAATGATAAAAGCCCTGGCCCTGATGGCTTTGGTGCAAAATTTTATAAAACTCATTGGGATGATATAAAGTGTTTTTTATTTGATTCTATTTCTGAGTTTTTTAGAATTGGTAAGAATTTAAAAAAATTTAACCATACTTTTATAGCTTTGGATCCAAAAATTCAAATCCCAAATAGTCTAGAGGATTTCAGACCTATTGCTTGTTGTAACTACATTTATAAAATCATTTCTTATATTTGTGCAATAGAATAAGAATATTTTTAAAATACCTAATCTTTGAAAACCAAAGCACTTTCATATCTGGCAGACTCATTGTTGAAAATACCCTCCTTGCTCATGAGTTAATTAGAAACTTTAGTAATAAAAATAGAAATCTTATGTGTGTTAAGATTGATTTACATAAAAACTTTGATAAGATTAACAGACATTTTATTATTTATATGATGCAACAAATGGGTTTTGATAAAAAAAATTGTTCTCTTATACAAGAATGTATCAATAATGTCTCCTACTTAATTTTGGTTAATGGTCTCCTAAGGGCTTTATTCATGCAAGTCTGAAAGTGATTGATTTCAAAAGCAAAAATTATTTTAGTTAAGGTTGTACCAGAAAATCTGATATTCTTAACATCCTAAAATTTAAAAAGGGCGGTCTGCCAGTCAAATATTTAGGCTTGCCTTTGAGTGTTAATCAAATTAATGATTTAGACTGCACTAGACTTTTGGACGTTATTCAGAATAAATTTGAGGGTTGGCTTGTAAGCTTCTGTCTTTAGCTGGTAGGTTAGAATTAACCCACGCTATCATCATTGCAACTATAATGTATTGGATTCAAGCCCACAATATTCCTATTAAAGCTATTCATAAATTGGAAAAAACTTGTGCCAATTTCTTATGGAGAGGAAAACAACATAAAATTGCTTGGGATATGGTCTGTAAACCAAAAAAATATGGTGGGTAGGCCTTAGAAATATAAATGATTTGGGAGAAGTTTGCAAACTCAAACTTTTTTGGAAATTTGTCAATGGGAATCAAAATATCTTAAAAATAAGAATTTTTGGACTGCTAAAACTGAAAACCATTTTTCTTTCTCTTGGAAAAATATTTTAAGTTGCAGGGATATTGGTCTAAAACTTTTGGAAAGAAAATTTAAGGATGGTAACCAGACCAGCCTATGGTTTGACCCATGGATACATGTAAATCTTTGGTCAGTCTTTTGGGTTGGAATAGTTTGCTTTGGTTTGGTGGGAGTTTTGATAATGTTAACACCATTATCCAAAATAATCTTGGAATACATTTAGACATCCAGCTACTTCAATTTTTAATGATGCCATAAAAAAGATTTCTATTGACCCAAATCTTCAAAAAGAGACATAGGATTGGAGACTTTTAAAAAAAGGGTTTTCTCTTTTAAAAAACATGAAAATTTATTAGAGGTCATGAAAGTGAAGTAGATTGGTACGATATTATCTGGAATTGATCGAATTGCCCAAAAATGTCCCATTATGCTTTCTTTGTTGTTATCAGTAGGTTGCCAACAAGGGATGGGTGCTTGAAATGGAACAAAAATGGTGAAACGGTTTGTCGACTTTGCAAATAAGAGGCTGAAAGTATAAATCATCTATTTTTTATTGTGCCTTTTCAAAGCATATTTGGTACATAGCCAAGTCAAAATTTAAAATAATCACATATGCTGTGCAAAACATCAGAGAAAGCATCAAATACATACAAGAAAACTTCAAAGAAAAATCAAAGGATTTTAGAAATGCTAGCATTATTCTCACAAAAACTATTTTTCACATTTGGAAAGAAAGAAACCGAAGACTACATACTCAAAAGGAAACAGGAAGCATTCGACTATAGAAAACAATAGAAATGGAGAGCCAAATTCTTTTCAAAAAATTTGAAAATCAACATAAATACTCTGAAAATCACAATCAAATTTTATGGAGAGAAGACAGCTATGAGGAAGAGTTAGAAACTTTCTGACAGAATGAGAAATTTAATTCTGTTTTCCCTGGAGGCAAACCCCTTCACCACAGTGGCAATCACTAGATGAAGGAGCCTATTAGCCTCAGGAGTTCCAAATACGAGGCTGCCTCTAATGGTGGCGGCCACCTCTACCAGCAAATCAGTGATCCACCCTACAACAGAAAGGGAAGTATACTTTATTATAAACATGATGATAATAATTATACAAATTCAAACACTGATTTTTCTTTTAATTCACCTGATAGAGGCGGAGGCTACCGCATACACATGCAGAAGAGCACTTCGATTATCTCTTGCATAAAGATAAGATTTTGCAGCTGGATATGAATAATCATAGAGTTTCGAAAGATTTCTACAAAAGTAACATCAATAATCTTATCTATCACTTATCTGTTTGGGACAAAGGAGAGTGCAGCAAGCAATACGCTAATGAAGAACTTGCAACAAGAGAAAACAGCAAGTATTATACTAATAGCAAGCTTGCTACAACCAATTACTTTGATTTCTGGTCATCTACTCATTATCTCGATTACCATAAGCAAAGTATGTACTTTGGCCTGAGATGCAAGACATTTCTAATCGTGACCCCCCAAACAATAGGGATCTACTTTCATATGAGTTATTCATCAAGAATAAAAAGCAAAAGGAGCAGTCTTGGAATAAAATCTCGGCTCATCTTTATATGCGTACAATAAATCGAGACTCTTTTGAAATCAATGAAGAAGATAGCAAGGGGAAGGATTTTGCATGAAAGCCTTCATGATCTCCCTAATTTGTTACGAAATTGCCATGGATCGCATACTTTCCCACATTTTTTAGTTTTAGGGTTTCTTGCTCTTTTTTCATTTCTAAGAAAATGTAGCGGCGAGGGTTTGTATGTTGTTTCTTTCGAGTAGGGTATTATTACCTACTTGTTAACTGCTTTTGGGCCTTGGGCCTATTTTACCTGTTTCAAAAAAAATAAACGAATATATATACGTTTATTATCATCAAACAAAAATCATAGGCAATTGTATTCTACACTATAGATGACTGCAACATCTGTGGCGTTTAGCTTCGGACCTCAAAGTAAGGGATGTTACATAAAATTATAGATTATTTTGGAACTAGTTTGGATAAGTGGAAATGTAGGAATTTTAAATAAAGAAAGGGGAAATGCTATTTTGGCCAATTCTTTAGAAGGATATTTTGGGATAAATTGTATTTTTCAATTTGATTTGGGAAAGATAATTCAAAGGTTGGTTTTATACAAATTGGGAAATATTTTGATAAATTACTTGAATATAAAACCAATATTTTGAAATCATTTGCAAAATAGACCTCTAGCATATGATTTTTAAATATATGGAATTTCAATGAATAAAGTGATTTATGGAAGTGATTTGGAAATTCATTTTGAAGTGATTTCGGGAAAATGGTTTTAAAGAAAACGAATTTAGAAATCAATTTTTAAATGGTTTTTAAGTACGTGGCTTATTGGAAATTACTTATGAGTGTTGACTATATTGATAAACTTGAGTGATTTGAATTTATAGTTATATTTTAAACCCGACACGCATTATATTATATTTTGAGCACGATTACACTCACAGCTAGATTTCTAGCCTGATTTTGAGTTTGTTATCTGTTTAACAACCTCAAGTCAGTCTGAGGTTGTTTTACAGGCCAATATTATGACTATATGTCTGCATATGCTTTGTGGGCTATGATATGGAGTTGGAGCTGTCGACGATGGTGAATATTTACTTATATTGTATTGTCATTGTATTGGTCGATACTATTTAATGAGTTTTATAAATATGAGATGATGTATTAGATTTTTAGATATGATTTAAAATTCATCATTTTAATTCACTCCAATACTGCTAAATGGGAAATTTTAATTTGTCTTTAATAATGTATTATTAAATTCTAGAGCTTGTGTGCATTGCCTTGCATCGGGACGAAATACGTATTATTTTAGATGTATATATCGAAACATATCCACGTCGATCCAAAGTAGCCTACACAAGAGATTGCTCCTTCCGTGTCCATTGATCTGGGCTATCAGCGAGTATACTCCCTTTGATATTTCAGTCACTAGAATTAAAATTGTTTAACTAGATAAATTAAATAAAAGTTAATTGATAAATTAAAATACAATATATAAGATATATTTGTATTACTACAATGGTTATACTATATATATTCAATATAACATGTTATAATTGAATAATATAATAATCAATTAAAGTGTTAATTAATTAAATAAGATTTAATTAATATAATGTTAAACATAAAATACTACATAAGCTTAATAAAGTATGAAAGTTATATAATAATAAAACTTATATAATATAAATGTATAACCTAAAGGTGGAATAGTTAGAAACTCGATTAGAATTAAGCAATAAATACATGCATATAACACGTATCCCGTGATTTCCAAATGTGTCTGACACTTGAATCATAAGGGTGTTTCTTAAAAAATACATAATTCCATAACTCGATATCACTCGATTGACTATATTAAGGATTATGAATCTTTAACATGTCCCATACCATTTATATACTAATAAATAATTTGCATGCTCTCTGGTTGTTGAGCAAACTCAAGCTATAGATGTTATCTGTACTATCGTTAATACATTGACTATATAAGACAAGATAATTATATGTATTTGTTAAGCAAACTCAAGTACATATATCATACTTAAGCTATCGCAAAATAGTAGGTACGAGTGAATAATTTCTTTCGATTTGTTGAGCTAACTCATGGTCAAAATGAGATTAGAGTAAGAAATCATGGGTTAGAAGTTGTATATGATATAAGGAGTTATTCATCGTTTGTGGAGCTATGGCCGGTTAAGTGAATTCAAGGTCAAAATCCAAAACAAACGAGTCCTAACACCTACTAATGAAGTCGAAAGACTTCTATGTTTCATCCGAGAGTTAGAAGAAACATAAAAGACAAGTGGGAGCCTTATTATAAAAATTAAATGGTAATATCTAACCTATCTAATATTGTAAGAACACCTGTTGTATAAATTTATAATCTACAATGATAAATTTATGCAACTAATATAATTGATGAAATGTTTATCAATTAAAATATATAAATCGATTGAATTAATATTTATAAATAGAAATATAAAACATACATATCAATAACAAAAGGTCATGTTGATTTATGTAAGTGCCTATTTATACAACCACTAAATACGTTCATAACTTAGTCGCTTATGAGTTTACTTACCGTGACCGTGTATTATCTTCGATGAGTTTCAAACTCTAAAAGCAGTATAAGAATATGGATATTTGATCCATATACAATCAGATATAAATATTATACTGTGAACGACCATAATTTGTAATGTACGAAACCTTGATGAAATTAGTTCATTGAGATAAGAAAGCAAACTATAGTGTGAGATCATGTATTCAATATGATTTATTACAATAATGACCTAGTTGTGTTAAATGTAACACTGGGCCAAAAGGCTACAAGTTAGATCTAAGAATTTGATCATTGAAATGTCAACTTGATCAATTTACGTAAAGTACAATTTATTTGATATTCTTAGAAGTTAAGGATGACCAAATGCACTTTTGTAAAAAGTTCATTATGATATTGTAGTAAGGATTTCCTTTGAATGGTTCAACCATTTCGAAAGGATATCAAACATATAAGAATGGATTAACCGGAGGCACGGTTGCGAAGAGAGTGAACGATCACTTCTGCTTCAGGGAAAGACATTGTAAAAGAAAATTATAAAATAATAATTGATACTTAACATTGGAATAAGAAATATGATTTCTATTCCAAAATATATTTTCACATAGAAATTGTTTCCTGTCAAATTTATTTCTTTGAGTTCAAGATATTTGATCTGAAAACTCTCCACTGTAAACTAGTGATAATAGATGAATTAAATAGCCTAAATTAAATGGTTGAATAGACCTCCGTTTTTCATACGTCGATATGGTAATGGCAGAAATAGTGGGAGCTTGCTACATAACACTTGTTGGTTGTATTAAGTTATGAAAATTGTTTTCGCAAAATGTACCAAACATTATTTATGATATAATAAATTTTTCAATATTAACTGAAAAACAGATATAGTTTTATCACAATATGAATATTATGAATATTTGTTATAAAATAAAACTATAATAGTGGTATTTTTGATGCATTGGAAAAGACAGAAGTATCTAAATTTATTTACAATCATTTTAGAATTATAGACTAAGTCGTCGTTTAAGAAATACTTATTTGAATATATGATTATGAATTATATGGTATTAGTGAGTTATATCTCAAATAATTAAGGGCAAAGCACCTAATCGGTGGGAACGTAATGAGAGTTGATGAACTCTTCGGATTGACGCATATAGATATATGCAATAGGAAGTCTGCTAATACCAAAATGATTCCACGTACTTTGTTATATTCACCGATGAATTATCATAGACATCAATATGTGTATTTGATACACATGTATTATGTTTATAATAAGATCAATAAAATATAAAACATAAGTAAATATAATAACATGTAATAAAATATAAAAATGATTCGATTTGATCGACTATGTTAGTATATTGAAAGAGTTTTGAACGTACCTAAAATGAATAGAGATTCAATCTCAAAAGTCACTGCTCCCTATGATACATAATGATGTATTAATAAAGAGTAATCGAACCATATTGAATAAAGTATTACTATTGATGAGGGAAATTAAGTTAACTTCTTTCTATAAGGTCGTATATTTAAGAGTAGTACACGAGGTTAAAATTTATTTCATCTAAAGAATAGTTTACCAAATCATACAAGATAAGATTTCAAAAGAATCGCCCATATATCATAGGCCATGGAGTTGGTAGGTTATAAGCGTCGAAAGGCTACATGTAATAATTTATGTGAGGCATCTTATATGAATCGCCCTAAGAAGGAGCTCATGCACGACTGCCATTGGATGACCTATTTATGCTTTGAACATAATTTTTGTAAATTAAAATCAAATTAATTTTTTATATAAGGAAATTATAAGGTATTTATGAGTACATGTTCCATTGCACTAAGAAAAAATTGTTGTTTCAAGAAATACCAACTTTACAGTGAAAGAGTTTCTTTTAGAGATTATTAGTAGTAAAATGGATTTGGATACGATCCAAGGATAAAACTAAGTACGAGAGATGAAATGAAATTAATCAAATCTAAATGAACACAACGCATTAGAATGTTTAATAAGTATTCTTGCATATTGAAGAGATACTATTAGTTCCTTATCAACTCGAGAAAGATAATCCTCGACTGATAATTAAATCATTAAGAGTATTGACTCCATGATATGGTATGATGCATAAATTCGAAGTGGATTTCAAGTACATCATCAAATTATGTTATTGATAGTTATACCTAAAGGGATATGATCCATCGATCGCAAATGCCTCTTCAAGACAAATATTAATGCAGTTGGAATATAGTGAACAATACTGATAAGAATAACATTGTAAATTTCAACTATTGAAATTAACGTAACAGATTCGTCATTCGATGTACTTAAGTTAATTCAGATTCTACCCATAAAGTTATCGCATAATATAACTTTGTGTTTTAGTACGTATGTGTTGAAATATAAAATTCTAAATAATGATTTAGAATAGACTGCTCGTACAAAACAACCAAAGTATCTCGCAGTTATGAGATCGATATTGAGTTTGTGGGTTTGTGAATATGATCCAATAAAGGATATGAAGATATCATGCGATAAGTATCAAAGTTGAGCAAGTTTTTCATATAAATATCAAATAGTTTGATTTTCAATCAAAATGCAGAGGAAGTAGATGTCTGTAAGAAAGAGTATTAAAAGTACATTGATATTTCTAAACTATGAATAACAACGTATTGCTGATTGTTAATGATGTACTTATGTTAAGTAATAGTTTGATTGTTTATACTCAATATTGGATTTTAAATTATATATTTTATTTATCACATATTACATCCATTCAAAACATCACATTTGCAACTATTTTTTTTCTTTTACGTATAAAATCATTTTATTATTGTCTATTATAAAAGCACTTTTTAATTTATCACAAACAGTGATAATTCTTCCAAAATTGATAATATAATTCAAAATACTTTATTGTAATTTTATTACTTTAAATCTCTCCCAACACTATATTTAATATAAAAATATAGTAATTTCATCAAATTATCTTTTAAAGCAATAGTATATTATTTTAGAACAATAATATACATATTAATTCTCTTTCATTTTCTCCAAAACCAGTTCATTACTATTTACTTAAAAACAATGTAATTTTCACAAAAACCACGTCATTATTATTTATGAAATCTCAGTGTATTGAATAATAATAATAATAATAATAATAATAATAATAATAATAATAATAATAATATATTTCAAACCAAGTTTACAATATATTATCCATTATTATTTATGGTTTCCTCTAGAAATTCATAAATAATAACCTTATTAAATTTCTCCAGTAGATTTCATTTTATTTCATTCAAATACCGTTGTTTACAAACATTACACAAAAACTATAAATAATCACATTAATCATTTATTTATTTTCTCCTTATTACATAACTTCACTTATTTTATTTTAATGAATAATAGTCATATTTTAAATCCATAGGTTACAATTAAAAACCAAATAATGCAACAATCAATAAATAAATAATTAGTCCAAGGCTCAACATATCCAACATACTAAACATTTATCAATATATCTCATATATATTAGTAAATACAACTTTCTATTAACATATATCTATTTTATAATTTAAATCCAATTAATTAAATGAAGTAAACCATACCAACATGCTTTTTTCCAATAGTTTTCGAGCTCAGCAAGTCTAGTGTCATATTGTTTGAAATTTCGCCATGAGTCCAATGGAAGAGACCATGTGTGAATCAGAGTTCATATACACAAGATATCAATGTTAAAAGATATTGACATTATTAAGTAAAATAAAATAAAAGGAATTATATGTATATGAGAATTGTATCTCCCTCTTCTTCCAAAAATCACGTTCGAACCCATCCTCTTTGATTTGAGTATAACTTTGACCACCAACCATCATCGTGATAGGCTGCCGACCACCCATCCAAGACCATCGTTTCCATAAGTGCGCCGTCGCCGACCAAATCGACCTGGTCCGGCCACCCACTTCACCTACTTAGGCTCCACGCCGTGGAAGAAGTCGACCACTTTTCTCCCCAAGTTCGACCAAGTCGATGCCTAATTTATCAATCGAAGACCATGGATCTTCATCTTTTCTCCTTCTCTACACTCCAGTGCCTTCTGATCATCTCATGGTTATCATTTCATCATTGATCAAGAAACCCTAGTTTCGACAGCTATAATTAAATCACCAATTTTGGCCACCTCAAATATTATACCCAAAAATGAATGCTTCCCGTCTGTTCCATTCATTAAGAGCTTTCCAATGATATATAATTCAATGTATTTTAAAACTTTTATTCTTAAAGACAATTTGTAATTAGGGATAATTATCCCACATTAGCACATGATTATAAAAAATTGAAAAACTAGATAAGAAAATGGGATAAAGGTGATGGTTATGGTTTTATAACCTTAAATATATAGTCATTAGGCTGGGTTATGGATTGTGTATCCAGTTTGGTCCGAAACAGCTACATATGTTGTTTAAACACTACAATGCTTCTATTTCGCAAACCATAACTTCGAATATATCAAAACTATATATCGAATTGATCATATCTAAAAGGCCTTCATAATGGTTATAAATACGGTATCCAATTCACTTTTTTATTAAAAATTCACTTTTAATTAATTTAATATTTTGCATTGTTGAATTTGAGGGTCATTGCACATTATACCACTAGTAAGGAGAATAGAATAGCTGATGCATTGAGTAGGAAGCATTATGAAGTTGTTTCTATGATGATAATTGAGTGGAAGGATTTGGATTTGCTTTCTAATGCATGAATTCAAGAAAAAGATTCGGTAGCTGGTTTAAATGCGATGTTGCTAGTCGTATTGCTCGACCATCTTTGATTGATCAGATCATAAATGCTTAGAGGAGGGATCGGAATATTCTTGCTCTTATTCAGAGATTGGAGTTTGATGATGTTGGCAATGATCTTGTTGGTTATTACATTGATGCTCAAGGTTTCTTATGGAGAAATGATAGATTTGTTGTTCCAAATGTGCATGGTCTTCGTAAGGAAGTGATGGATGATTGTCATCGATCGTGCTATACTATCCATCATGAAAGAAGTAAGATGTATATAGATCCAGCTATAGAAATGGGACTAGGTATAAGTGGTTTTGACTTCCATAGTAGTTCACGTATATAGATCCCAACGCGGAACCTTGTAAGAATTTCTCCAATGTTGTATTCTTTTTAGGCATCGATGGACTTTGTTGATGGTCTTTCTCTATCCTGGAGTGGCCATGATAGCATTTGGGTAGTAGTTGATCACTTAACTAAATTAGTGCACTTTATACCTATGAAGCCAAGTAAGACTACTCCATATTTGGCCAAGCTTTATGTGTGGGAGGATGTGAGACTTCATGGTGTTTCCAATTCCAATGCATGTGATCGTGATCCATTATTTACCAATGAGTCCATGAAGAGTATTCAGTCGGCATTGGGTATGAAGCTGAACTTTAGTACAGCATATCATCCATGCACTAATGGTCAGACGAAGCGTGTTAATGGAGTCTTGGAAGATTTTCTTTGTTCCTGTGTTCTTGATTTGAGAGGTAGATGGGGGATCATATCCATTTAGTGGAGTTTGCTTACAACAACAACAACCAGTCAACATTGGCATGATAATGTTTGACGCTCTATATAGTAGACCATGTCGATCCCCATCTTGTTGGCTTAAGATAGGAGATAAGTGTGATCTTTCCTCAAGAAGATAGAGTTGATTAGACAAAGAATAAAGGAAGCCCAAGATCGACAGAAATCTTATGCAAGCCGTATGAGGAAGGATATTGAGTTTGAGGTTTGTAATCTTGTCTTTGTGAAGATATATCCTCTGAAGGATGCTATAAGGTTCATTAAGTCAAGGAAGCTTGCACCTTGCTTTGTTGGTCCATTCCAGATTACTGAGCATATTAGCCGTGTAGCTTATCAAGTTGCTCTTTTTGATCAATTCTTTGATATTCACGATGTCTTCCATATTTCCCACTTGAGGAAGTGTTTGAGGAATATCGAGATAGTTATGGAGCCAAGGCACATTAAGGAGCTTGATATTTCACCAGACTCGACTTATGTGCAACATCTTATCCGTATAGTCGACTTGGTGGTTTGATGGCTTAGGTGTAAGCGGGTCTCGTTAGTAAAGGTGCAATGTTCCAACAACTCATTGGATTATAACAAGGAGACCAAAGAGCATATGGCATAGACCTATCCCATGCTATTTCTTGATGCACACAAGTTTGGTATGTCTTATTGCTTTGTTTGTTTGTCTATTTTAGTAGTTAATGGTGTAGCTGAGTTGTAGATTATTAGCTCAGTTATATATTTTCCTTAGTGGGAAATTGCAAGGACATAATTTTCTTAAGAGGGGGAGTCAGTAACAACTCGCAGTTGATATGAAATTAAATTAAAAGATTTACTTAATTAAAAGTGGTTTTAATTTAAAATTGTAGATAAATATAAATAATTTGGAAATTACACAAGGAAATATTTCTGATATAATTAGATAATTTATTTGAGTAAATTTTAATTTTTAAAACGGGTTTGGACATTTGAAGTGCCAAAATGATTATAAAATATATTAAAAATGGTTGAATAATTTTAATAAAGATATATTTTAAAAGTAAATAAGATAAAGTGATTGTTACAAAAGAAAGAGAATTTTATTTCATTTATAAAAGGAGTTTATGAATAAATTATTGAAATTGGGCTTTAAAAGGTGAATATGGAAATAAATATTTAATTGCTAACAATTATAGATAAAAATTATTGAAAAATACGAAAGGGTAGTAAAACATTTATATAAAATAAATATGAATTTTATTTGGAACTTTGGGCTATGTTAGTATGGTATAAAAAATACAATAACATATAAAATGATAAGAAAATGAATGAAAACAAATCTAAAAGTAAGCATAATAACCTATCATGATACTTGGAAAAAATATCCACTTATTTGCACTATCATGAGGAGTCTAGAATCCTCTTCGTTGCCTTCAAATTCACTTCTCGTATATTCATTTCCAACTCCATCTTCCTAAACACAATTATGAAAATCCTAATTCCTTTTCTTTGAAAATTCAAAATGAATAGAAATAAACTACTGAAAATTCTGAAATTAAAGTGCATCCCACTCAATATCCTATTATACCTCTTGGCAATATAAAGTTGAGATTTTAATTGAGATTTTCTTGCATTGGATTTTGTGGAGAGAAAAAAAGGAGAAGGAAGGAGAAAATTCTATAGTAGATGCTTAACTACTTCAAGATAAGTAGTCCTTACAATCTATTTCTAAGTGCTTGTAATTCATGTTTATTGTTGAAGTATTTGAATTATATGTGCACACTCCTCTTGAAACCATTGCTTGCATTATTTCTTTGATTGATTTATGTTATCTAGATGTGTATTGAGTTGTTGAGATGTAGAGTAGGCTTTGATGATGAAATGTGGGTCGAAAGGAGGACCTATCGGTGGCCAAGTCACCCAAAATTATGGTCATCCGACCTGGAATTTTACGTTCCAGTCCAGTCCCGTGTAGTGAACAAGTCTTTGTTATATATATATATATATATATATATATATATATAATAAAATGAAATAGAATAGAATATAAATAACGAGTTTAAAAATTCTATTATATTTTAGCAGTAATAATTAATAAAATTTTAACAGTGGCAGTTGATTGTTGATACTGATATTTTTAATGAATATTAATTACTTATAATAGTAAATAAATTAACTTGAAGTCTTAAAAATTATTCAAAATGCAATATTTATTTGAAAATGATACAAATGTCAATAAATAGATAAATATGAGTGATATGGAATTTTCCATATATAAATATAGTTATTTTCATAACTGATAAAGAAGGTAAATTATGTGTTGAATTATAAATAAAATAAAAAGCATATTATTTTGCTAAATTAAAATATGCAAACACTTGGAGGTAAATGAATATTCTTCTACATTTAAGCCATTTTTTATAAAAATTGGATATTCTACTGTCCTTTATGTGTAGCGAGGAATTTAATAACGGGGTTATAAAATCGCTTGGTATGGGACTTTCAAAATTATATCTATGGTTATCGTTGGACTTATTATTTAGAAAATCATGTGAGTGTAGTTTACGACCTTATAGTAAATAACTAGATAATACCGAGTGGATGGGACACTCAAGTTATATTTAATTGGTTACCATTTATAAGTAAATGTCACTTAACAAGGATCAAGGGCGTCATTAATCATCTTGAGGTGATTTATTGAGTTGGATAGTCGAGTGATACCATCATTATAAGGAATGTAG
Organism: Allium cepa; assembly: GCA_030765085.1. NCBI lineage: Eukaryota > Viridiplantae > Streptophyta > Magnoliopsida > Asparagales > Amaryllidaceae > Allium > Allium cepa. The sequence goes on from CM060932.1 coordinate 952,994,722, forward strand.
AATAAGTACATGCAAGTATACTTAGTTATTTCACACTCTCATCGGGACATATACGGCCGAGAGTATTTAAATCGACGTCGTAGGGTTCACACCACTATAAAGTGTGCGTGATTAGAACCCACCAGATAGGCTAGTTAGTATCTATCCTAACAGTCCTAATTGAGGGGTCACACCCTAGATCCATGTTGTCAATTGTGTGATTGTTGAGGTTGAGGGTTATTACTCTTATTGAAGCCATTGCCCAAACAACACATAAGGACCAACTATCTTCTATTATGGGCTAGTAGGAGTTGTAATCAATGCTTAGCGTAGTCTGACAGCGTGTTTATGACATGCATATGGATAATATAGTTGTGATTTTGGGGTAACTGAGGGACTGCTCGAAACAAGCTGCAATCATTAGCATTTCCTGGAACAGTGTTGCAGTACGTTAGCCTCCCACCTGGATGACTTTGGTAGGTTCACATTTGATGATTGTTCTTATTTATGACCTCGTTAGAGAGATTATGATGACAGGAGATATTAGAGGTTAGCAGCGTGTTAACTTATTGCCTTAATCGCCATTACCCTTTTACCATTGTGTGTTCGTATCGTTGACATTGCTTTGGTGCTTGTGTGTTACCGTATGTAGAGTCAGCATATCTTTCCTATATATTTTTATACACCTCTTAGGGCCAATCTACCAAAATGATTGTCTCTCGTTAGGATAGATGGTTGAGGTGGTAATGTTCTATCATGATATGGATGTTGTTGGGTGATGCTTATTTATAGGATATGTATATGATATTTCTTTTATAACTCATTGTTTATGCTCTGACATACTCTGACCTTCGTATTATTTTATAATACTCGAGTCGGCCCATTGATATTTTTGGTCCAAGTACTTAGTAGCTTGCATGACTTATGGGACACATTTTGGAGGCTAATATACATTTTAGGATGATAGTTTCCATATATGTTTTTTGTAGCTTCATTTATTTATGATGATGCATGTATTATGACTATGATATGTATATTTGATAGAGTGAGCATTGGACTAGTATTTTGTTGCTCACCTTGAACACGTATTATTAATGTATTATGTTTTATCGTTGCATTCTGATTTTGTGATTTTTGTTTATTACTTTTGTGTTGTATATGGTTATGTTCTGAGAACCATATGTGTCTACTGATTTGTGCTAATACCATGTACATAACAGTAAATGTTATGTCATTTGATATATGCATCGATGTTAGCCTAAGGAATATTCACGTGCCTTATTCTCCATATATCAAACATTATTATCTAGCAATATTATTTGGTAATATAGGTATAGAGGTGGGGATGTTATAAGATATTTGTTATAAATGCTTTAGGTACTAAAGTATGGGATGAGACCAAATCCACCGAAATGTTCTTTCAGAGTTGCATCTGGAAAGTTCTTAGGGTTTATTATGAAATCAATGGACATTGAATTTAATCCAGAGTACAACGAAGCATTGAGACAGGTTACATCCCCAAGGACAAGGAGGAAAATGCAAGCTTGAATGTGAAGGATGCCGCTTTTAGTAGGTTTATGTGGAAAACAATTGATGATTGCATACAATTCTTTGATGCCTACAAGAAGAAAAAGGGGAACTTTTGATGGATGGACGAATGTGAAGCTACATTTCAACAACTATTGGAACATCTTTGAAAACGACTAATCCTATTGAAGCCTTTGGAAGGAGAAGATTTGTACATCTATCTAGCGGTATCGACTAATTGTTGAGTGTAGTATTTGTTCACGAGGAAGGAAAAAATTCAAAAACCGGTGTATTATATCATTATGCAATCCACAGGCATGGAGAAATATTATCAAGAGTTGGATAAATTGGCTTATTTCTTATTGATACCATCAAGAAAGTTATGACCATGCTTACACACTCATCCAATAAGAGTATCAATGGTTCAAACTCTTATGCAAGTATTGAATCTCTCCAAGAATTTAGGACAATCATTGAAGTAGAATAATGAGATAGGTTGGTACGAAAATACATATCATCTTAGAAAAGCAATTCATGGACAGGCATTAGCAAACTTCATTACTGAATTTACCATTTGGGAAGATGAGATAGAAGAAGAAATGATTGACTTTTCTAAATGGAAACTATTCGTGGATGGTCATCCAGTGACCACGGTTTCGGAGCATGGGTAGTCTTGGTAACTCCAAAAGGTCAAAGGATTTGTTTTTCATTGAAATTGAGTTATGTGATATGAATATTAAAGCATCGTACATGGTGTTAATAACAGTACTCAAGATAGAGATGGAGTTGGGAGTGTGGACACTACATGTCTTTAGTGGCTCACAATTTGTGGTTTGCCAAGTGAAGAAGGAAAGCTAAGAGTGTACAACTCACCCTTTGCCTGTCCAGGGTATTTTAGTTACTGGATGAGATCGAGCACTATATGATTATGCAAATACGTGTAGAGGAAAATTTAAATGCATACTCATTAGTCAAACCGGCTAGCTTTAGAGATATGCAACTGTTGGGAATCATTTCAATAAAGGTATTGAAATCTCCAAGTATCGACATTGTGGAATTAACTATATCTTGGAGGTTGAGGAGAAGAAGTCATGGGGTTCCATTCAGGGAATATCTAATGAAGGGAACTCTTCCAAAGAGTAAGAATGAGAAAGTGGAAACTCTCGCATAAAGTACCACATTAAATCACGCAAGACAAAGCACTATTTCAGTTAGGATTCTTAGCCGCTTGCAAAGGCGTGTTAACAATGATGAAGTGAAGAAAATGCTTGAGGATGTTCATCAAAGAAGTTGTGGAGATCATGATGGGTGTAGAACTTGGCAAAAAAGTACTTTAATATGGATATTACTAACTAATTTTCAATTGAGATGCAGTTGAATACTTGAGAAAATGTGATAAGTGCCAGAGATTCCCAAAGGTACCAGAGACCTATCTAATGAACTTTTGCAAAATGGTTAGCCCATGACCATTTATGATTTGGGGAATCAAGATTATCAAAGGGTCATCGGTGGCCTAAGGGGAAGCAAAGCACGCAAACGTAGTAGTGGATTTCACAAAATGGGTTAAGGAGGAACCACTCACCATAACCATTTCAGTTGAAGTGATTAATTTTGTAGTATAGAACATCTTATAGACTTGGAGTACCATTGAAGACTATAAAAATAATGGAATTCAATTCGAAAGTGTGGAGTTTTATGAATTCTATGCTCAATATGAGATCTAAAAGAGTTTCCTGACAGTAATACATCTACAGATGAATAGACAGATGGAAGCAATGATTAAGATCATCAAATTCATCATTAAGAAGCGACTGAAATAGAGAAATGGTAATTGGGCTGATGAGTTACCAATGGCATTGTGGGCTTAACGAAAGACCTATAAATCCATAATTGGAAGCACTCCATTCGTAGTGGATTATAGAACTAAAGCAATGAAAGCAATTGAAGCAGAAGTCCCTTCTCGCTGGTGCATTCACTACGACCTTAAGACAAACGAGGAGCTATTGCTAGCATCCCTCAACTTGGTGGGGGAAAAGCTAGAAGAGGCGAATTTCAGGATAGTTGCTCGCCAGCAATGAGAAGCTCAACAATTCAACGCCAAGGTCTATAACCGTGCTTTTAAGACTGATGAGCTCGTTTTGAAATAGTTATTTCTAAGTATGGAGCAACTAGGTTTGAACTGGAAAGGACCATATGTAGTTAGCAGAAGGTTTGAAGATAACACATTTAAGCTATCAATAGTTGACGGGTCCCAATTCCATAAACGTGGAACAACAAGCATTTGCGACTGATATTTCAGTTGATTTTCTTTCATTTTTTGGAAAATTCATTCATTTGGACATTTTAGATTAGACTGGATGTAATAAAGCGGCTTTCGTTATTGGAACTGGAATAAAGTTTGCTTTTTGAATTAATAGAACCGTATACATTAAGTTTAACTTCATGTTATCATATTAATAGCACAAATAAACATCATGTGTTTTGAAAAATGGATGTTTAAGTACTAGGATATAGGTGCCGAAGGACTCCTTTGGATCGCGAATGGTTTGATGGAGTATGATCAAACCATGGGTGGATCGAATAATTCACCTCAGCACATCTTATCTTTGATAAAACACCCCAAGATAGGCGTGGTTAGGATATATTCTCGGAGATAGGCTCATAGACATCGACGCTCAGGGATAAGTGTCAGTATAAATGAACTTGTGTAGGTACAATCAATGGAAATTACATTGTGCTTGTGTGGGAAAGAAAGGAAAGTCGTGTAAATGTATCAAGACGTTACATGTTAAATAGTATAAGCTTAAGCGAAGTAAATACATAGGATAACTTTAAGTGACGGTAAATAAAGCCAAGTAAAAAGAACATATTGTGTTATGGTGGAAGTTTTTTATATACATTAAGTTATAATAAATAAATGCAGTATACAAATGACAAACTCAGGCATACATGATATATATATATAAGTAAAACATTATTATATGTACTAGTATGGGTCCGTGCTTCGCACACGGACTTTTTGTATTATCCTAAACAGAAAGAAATGGCATTTTTGGAGTTTCAAAAAGACACCGAGTAAATTAGTTAAATGAATTTTCTTTATTAGTAGTAGTGATATACACACTCTATCATTTACAGGAACAGTGAAAAGGTACAGGAAATAAAAGGGAGATAAAATTAAATGACATAGAGTTAACAAAAAAATCTCTTTCATTACTTTACTTTTACTTTGGTTACAAAAGTTTGGAGGCCAAAAGGTACAACTCAATGGCCTAAGCACATACAAAAAGGAAAAATGGAAACTCTAAGAACTAAGAAATAGAAACTACTTCTTCCCACCCTTACGGCTTACCTTCTTCTTTTGCCTCTTCATTGGCATGCTACCCTAATGAAGGGTTCCCCATTGGGTAAGTGAAAGCTCGTCAAATGATATGACGTGTTGCTTTCATTTGAAGGATTGGGATATCCCGACGGTGGTAGGATCAAATACTTACAAAGAAGGAATAATAGGCCCGGAAGTCAAAGCTTCGAAGGAAGGAGGAAGGTCATTGGTCTTTTTTATTTCACTAAAACAAGACTGGTCTTTTGGCCTTCGAGAGTGACACAAACTAAAGGATTCTGACCAGAAGCGTCGGTGATAACGACTTTCTCCACCTCTTTAAGGAATGCGATAGAGTCATCACCTTTTGATAATGCTCCAATCTTCTCGACATCGGGATGGAGCTAGACTTGATGGAAGTAGTAATGACCATTATTGTAGCAGCAATGGGTTCAACCGAAGGGCCGAGTGCATGAATCACTACAGGTAGAGGGAAGATTGCGAGTAAACAAGAAACATGTAAAACATGGTGGTATAAATCTGGAGATTTTAAAAGGTCAGGGGGTTGAGTGAAATATGTTTAATCGAGCGGCCAAAAAGTGGAGTCTTGGAGGAAATTTGCTCCTCTTCAAGAATAGGAGGTAATGCATAATCAACCATAGGGTGGAAATATCAACATGCACATATTTTCAATCACGAAGGAAGGTGCGATAGACATGTGAGGTGCAGACATAAAAGTAATGGCAACCTTGGAGCTGGCCACCATAACGGGTGGAATGACCACTTAAGGTTCTTAAGATGATGGAATAAGAAAAACTTCAGTTGTCCTCTTTGCTAGGAGATTAGCGGGAACCTCAGAGGGAGTTCGCGGAACCTCCTTAGCAATATTGAATACCTTACCTTCCATAAAGGAAGCTAGATCATCCTCATCAATGTAATCGGCTATGATGTCACTTTATACAAAGGAATGCCCTCATTTTCGGCCTTTTGTCACTCTCCTCCTTCGTGATTTGATCGTGAATATCCTTCAAGACCTACAAATAAGAGTCATCCAGCCACAGGAAGTACTCTGTTTTCAACATGTTAGCGTAAAACTTAAAGGTGGTTTTGTTGACCATCTCCACGATAGACTCCCTCTAAGCTGCGGGTTCAGCCAGTTCATTTCTCAAGTCAACTATGGTAGCTTGTAGCTTTCCATCTCTAGTTGGAGATCTGAAATATTTTGTGCCTTAACATTTAATAGTTTCCATTTCAACTTTAAGCTGGTCAATTTCTATGTTGGGGACGGTGAGCTGAACATTAATGGTGGCAATACTAGCATATATTTGTTCTATTTCTTTAGCTAGACCACCATTCGGATGTGTGCTAGCTCGAACTGCTCACCTTGTCTTCGTCTTTCAGTGCTTCTGGTAGTGATTATTTGATTATCGAGTGCATTGATTATTGATTAACCGTTTGCCGCATTTTTCTCATGTTGGTAAGGAGTTGGTTCTTTGCACTAGTGTTGCTAAATTTTTTTAGCCAACTTTCTCAAGTTTATATTTCTTACCATTGCATCATAGATAGAGCAGACCTTCTGTATATCATCCGTCTAAATGTCATCTAAGTTGTATTCTAATTGAATCCTAGTAAAAATAAGGTCGGGATACTTTTGCAAGGACATTGGAGCTGATGTGGAGGATAAGGAAGCGATGGCAACAGATGTTTGTTTGCTCGTTGGTTTTCATAAGTATATATGACTAAGGGTATAACAACCCACATTTCAGAAGTTTTAAATCGAAAATAATCCACACATGTCCAACTTAAACAATCCGGAACAAGGACAATCATTGGGGTTAATTAAGAAAAATAAGAAAAGAAGAAGAAATCAAACATAGAATCTCGCAACGGAACGATAAAATATAATAACCAAATAAATAGTTCATGAAGCTGTTTACTATACATTTGATTATAATTTATACAACATTTACCAGAGTTATATATACATCAAGGATAAGTAAAGTAATGCAACAAACAACATGATGCAGGAATAATAATAGTAATAATATACCAAATCTCTGTCTTCGTCCTCCAGAATAATCTTCAATGCACTGAAAATCTCAGGGCTGACCCTAGCGTAATGAAAAGAATAAACACTCGATTAGGGACTAAAATATTCTTATGTGAGTCAAATCGATATCACATATAACATGAGTGTCATGTCGTCACACATCTCCTATCCAGTGTATAACGTGCGTGCAATAACTCAAGAGATGTTACGGGATTTTCCATCTCTTAAGGATCCGTCAAATTATTTATATATAGTAGAATACGATATATATAATGTTTAATCAGTAAAATAAATACATTTCTCAGCGTTAAGGCTTTACATTGATCCCCCTAAATGCATTTTTAAGCATTGTCGTACAATTTGCATATAAAACACTAGTAATCCGTCGACGGATAGGGATGCGCCACGGTACAACAACACTAAACCAAAATCATAGGGATGCGCCATGATACAACAACACTAGACCAAAATTCGTCGGCGTACAGTTTACTCTTCCCGGTTAGTGGTAATGCATCATAGCCATGACCGTCCAACACTCCAAAATCCAAGGGCAAGCGCCAATGAATCACAATTTAAATGATGGTAATACGATGAAGTGTATCCGCTAGAGGTAGCTAGCCTCATTGACAGGTACGGCTCCTGTTTTAGTCATTTCAAATTGACACAAGTGTCAGGCCAATCCATCATCATTCTCTTTCTTCAAATCCAGCAAACAATGCCAAATCCAACCATTTCATTCTGGAGTCTCCTCCGCATACACAGTTGTTAACATGGTTCCAATATTGACACAGAACATGCCAATAAGAGGCCCCGATCTCTTTAACAACCAAACGTCGTTTTACACACCGGTTGGCACTTTTACATTTCGAAAACAATTCGTATTTGATATCATAAAATTATATTCGCTTCAAAATCAAATTCTTCTCTAAATTATCATACTTACTCAAAATATACCATTTCATTTCAAAATCATTTTCACATTAATATCCCGAATTCGCTTCCAAAGCTGTTTTGAATTTCAATTTAGGTTATAACATTATTTTAACCCAATTCATATTTAAATTCAAGATTTAATTATAAACATCACACCCCTTTGACCAGTTTGACTTTTTAGAAAATAGTTTAAATAATTTTAAAATAGTTAAATAATTAAAGTAGATTAGTAGAAAATAGTTTGAGTATTAAAATGGTTTATGTAGTAAATAGCTTGGAAAATCTAATTAATTTTGAATATTTAAAAAGATGGACTTAAGTAGTTTATACTAAAATAATTTATTTCAAAATAGTTTCAAAGTCAAACTGATTTAATTCCAAATTTTCCAATTCAAATCACTTTCAATTTCCACTTCCATTCAAATTCGATTTTTATTTCTTAAAATCAAAATCATTTAAATAGTTTCAAATCAAAATTTTAAAATAATTTAATTTAACCAATCTGTTGTCCGTATATAATTTTCTATCCTATGGCCAAGTGAATTCATTATGTCAATTTAATTTCAATGATGGACATATATCATTTCAATCTAAAATAAATGTCATGTGTATATATCATTTCAACTTATTTCTTAATTTATTCAAAATAATTAGATTTACAGTTTTATACACTATAAATAATATATAGGATGATAACATGATATATCAAGATAAATAAACATCCAAATCATCCAAAATATGAATCAATAGCATCCATCACAATTAAAATCCAAACGATCAATACAACCACTAACCAATTATCAATGATCGAGAATTTTACTAACAGTTTAATTCCAATTCAAGTTAGCAATCAACAAATTTAAATTACTCCATAAATTTAAAATTAGCTAACATAAAAATATTCTAGTACGTGGTGAGCATTATAAAACACTCGCCTTTTATTTTCTATTGTCGCCGAGACGTTCCATTTAGAACTAAAACCGAACGACATCCGATTTTAGCCAAATTTCAACATTTTCCAAATTCATCCAAACTAGTTTCATTTCGAAGCTCTCTCATCATGATCGCAATGCAAAAATCCATGCCTCGATTCGATCTCGTATGTGAGAGTTATTAGATTTTTAGTTCATCGGCAAAATATAATTAAATTTAAAACACTAATTAGATTTTCAATTAAAACCCATTACCCAAAGTTTCTGAGCCGGCCCAAATCAAACATCCTATCTTCTTCTTCTCTTTTCAATTTTCCTATACACGAAAATTCATGGTCATGCACGCGTATACTGATACGGAGCTAGGGGCCTTTAATCAACGAGTCGACTTTGCCATCGGTCTTCTCTCGCGAACGTCCATCCAACCATATCGAAAATGTTGAACTTGCCACCCCCTTACATTTCACGATTTACTGGCACTATTTGTCGTTGTCGACAATATTGCGCCCCATCAAACTCAACTGCATCTTCCAAATTCTCAACCAATGGTGCCAAACTTCACCACGAACCCGAATCCAACCTCTATTTCATGAAATTCGCGCTAAAACCAACACAACATGGAACCCTAGTTCAAACCCACTTGTGTCTCACACTATCGCACTTTAATTCGAGCATACCAGAGGGTAGCTCTCCTAAATTAGGATTTTTAAAAATTGGTTTCAGGATTTTTCGTTCTATATTTCCTGAGATTTTATTTTATGACGTTTCTCACTTTTAATTTTTCATTTGCTTCCTGGAACGTTTAAATAGATGAAGTGGGAGGAAAATATGTAGGGTGGCTTGCTAAAGGAAGGTAGAGTGGTTGGAAGATATAGATGAGCGGCTGAATAGAAATCCAGGGTCAAATCGAATAAAATATATAATTTAAATTTCCAAATATCCGGATATTTTATTCGAACACCGATCGAGGCGTGCCGCTAGGCATTCATAGGTTATACCCCTATTTCGATTGCAATGGAACAAGTTTTGAGTCCCAATTCAATCGTATGGAGAAGATAGCTTTTTGGACCCAATTATTAAATTGAATTTTCGATATTAATTTCAGCTTGTACTATCCCGTATGACCAAACGATAACTCCAAATGTTATGAAATTTAAAATCCGATAATAATACACTTTTACGGATCTAATAGAACCAGCTTCATCGAATTCCAAGGTTGTGGCCAAAATGACTATTTTTACTCATTAATTATAATATGAAATTTCCATTTCTAATTATTCACTTTTAAATCCAATTTTAAATGTTAACAATCTTCATTCTTGTTCAAATAAAATTTAAATCAGCTTTTGATATCATTTTCAATCATATTAAATTCCAAATTCAATTATTCAAATAATTTCCATTGTTAAATTTAAACAATTTAATTATCCTATAAATCAATATAAATAAATCATTAAGTTCCAAATAAATTTTAGTTATCAACATCATTTTATTTCTATCTAAATAATTCACAATTATTATTCGACTTCGGTTATTGAATATAAACCCAGTTAATATATAGAATTTAATTTCAATACTCGTTATCGCTAAATCTTCGAAATTAGTTTATTTCAAAATTTTATTCAAGTTCATCCAATAACTTACATTCAAAATCATTAAATTTTTATTTTTAACCATTTTTATTCAATAATTATATCAAATTCCATAATATAAAATAGTTAAAAATAAGTGTCATTACATTCTTCCCCACTCAAAACTTTTCGTCCTCGAAAAGGGCAATGTATAGAATTTAATACATGATATATTTTATTCAAAACAATCAACTTATAAAACATTAAATCTCATTTATAAAACCATTATTATGTTTCCACTATGCTACTCCGATCAGCTTATGAAATTTACAAGTTAGTTACTAAAATAAGTTACAAAAATTTTAAACTTCAAAAAATTTCTAACACCCGGATTTATGGAAAATTTCGGCAGAGTCTCCTTTGAGCGGCTCGATAAGAAAAAAATATAATTCAATATATAACCCAAATATTTACCAAATATATCAAATATACATTCCATCTCAATGACGAGGCATCCCGTAGGGAAAAATATAAAAGCGCAGTATGTAATCTGATATGTGTAACTTATTATTAATACGAATGAGTTTGCTTATATTAAGCAAGCAAAGCATATAAAATCTGAGTATACATCCAAACTGTCTTCTTATATACTTATCTCAACTTAATTTAGAATATTAGTTGCATATAATGATATAAAAAGCATATATGAGTTTTATAGAAGAATATAACATGAATTTTAAACCCAGACCAAAACATAAGCATTAATATACGACAAACAACAATTATATACAATAAAACAGTTATAACGACGGTTTACAGCAAAAGAAACCATTCAATTATTAGTATTCATCCAATAAATCATAATGATATGAATTTACATTATCCAATGCTAATATTTAATTTATATACTTCATTTCTTATTAACATTCAATTTTTATCAACATTTAATTTGTTTACTTCTAATTTATTCACATCTATTTCATTCACACTCAATTTATTCTACTAAATTTGTTAAATTTCAACTGCTTCATTTTACGTTTAGCAACATCTCATATAAATTCATTTATTCACATTCATTCTACACTTAAGTTCATTTTCATTTTAAATTAATGTTATTTCATTTACTTATTTTATTAATAAAATTCACTAACTTCTTCCATTTATTCATTTTGGTTAGCTTTTCATAAGTTAAAGTTCCTTTCATAATTCAATATTAGCTTCTTTCCTTTAACATCCATATTCAACTAATTTAACATATTGATTGACTAATATTTATCAAAGTTATAAACTATGAACTTTCCTTTATATTTTCGCGAAACATTTGAATTATAATGTTCATATCTCCATTTTTATCATCAACATCATTGATGAATTATTTCTTATATCCTTACTTAAGTTTATTTACAACTTACTCACATTTATTTTCACAATTTCATTTAGTAAAAAATTTATTTGTGAAGCATTTTAGTAATTATTACTTTAGTTTATAATCATTCTATAAAAGTCCAACTTCTTATGTATGACTTTATCTAAGTTTATAATTATCTCAAAAGTTACAAATTCAATTTCAAAATTTCTTTACAAATTTATATTTAATTCTATAACCAATTTACAAAGATATTATTTATTTCATTTGTCTACTTTCTTAAGTTCCACTTACTCATTCCATTTAGTCATTAATCATTTCATAATATACTAATTAAGTATATAACATTTATAATTACAACTAAATTTCCATTTATATATTTCAATTACTTTTAAGTTTTGTTTGCTTGTATAATATCCCATTACATATCCAAATTACCATTTTAACTTTTAACATTTAGTAAATCTTATTACGTGTTATTAGAATGCAATTTGGTATTGTACAAATTAGTCTGCTTCATTTTACTTAACTAGAATGTTCGCTATTTTAACTTGTTTAAATTTTCTTTACTTTCAATTTTAGAGTTGCAAACTTCAACTTTAAAGTTTCTCAAAACATTTAGCTTAGATTTCTTAATTCTCTTATTTATAAGTTCTGATTATTCAATATTCCATTTCATTCAAATAGTTTGAAGATTATTAATTAACAATACTTAAAAAATTTAAATTCCGAGTTCATTTCAAATCATTTGAAATAAGCATGTATACTTGTTTTTTTTCTATATATCAAATCATACTTTTGGAGTTCAGACCAAAATCAGTTTATCAAAACAATTCCATAGCAAAGCTTCTCAGAAGTCTCCCCACTTTGAGACTCGAAAATAAACGTCGATGATGTCGCGCAGTCATCACCGAAATTATTTTCCAGCGACCGAAGAAGGGAGTACTGAATTCCTTCCTTTTAAAATTTATTTGAAAACAATTTGTATTTGTATATACTTTTAAACAATACTGATATTATTTTCTAAACCTTGAAAACCTTTTTCAGAAACACCGGAATTTAAATTTTCGAAATTCTCAATTTTATATTCATTTTACTTGCCAATTATATTTTATAAATCATATTTATACGGTTTCATTTTCTTATAATCACATAATAGATGATAGTTTAGCAATATTGAATAATCACACAATAGACGATAATGATCAATATTATCATTTCTAACAATCAATTCATTTAACTATATAAATTTCAAAAAATCATTCTTTTATATATAAAATATAATCCTAGGTAAAATTATTTCATTTGCCAAATTTTGAAAACGATATTGTGTTGGTTTACTTTGTTCAAGTTTTTCTGAATCCCTATCGATATAATGGCGTCCCACGTACCGATCTGAACCCAAAATTCAAACAACTCAATATAAAATATTTTATACAACACTAGCAAATACGCTCAATCACTAATGAGTCAAGCCCCCATAAAGCTGAGGTTATCGCTAAACCAAAGCTCGGATGCCAACAATGACGACCCACATTTTGAAAGGTTTAAATCAACAATAATCCACATATTTCTAGCTTAAACAATCTAGAACATAGATAAACATTGGGGTTAACTAAGAAAAATTAGAAAAGAAGAAGAAATCAAATACAAAATCTCGCAGCGGAATGATAAAATATAATAATCAAATAAACAATTCATAAAGCTCTTTACTATACATTTGATTATAATTTATACAATATTTATCAGAGTTATATATACATTAGGGAAAAGTAAAGTAATGCAGCAGACAACATGATGTAGGAGTAATAATATACCAAATCTTCATCTTCCTCCTCAATAATAATCTTCAATGCACTGAAAAACTCATGGCCGACCCGAGCGTAATGAAAAGACAAAACACTTGAGTCAGGACTAAAATATTCTTATGTGAGTCAAATCGATATCGCATATAACATGAGTGCCACGAAGTTAGAGATGTTTAAGGCGTTTCACATCTCTTATCCAGTGTATAATGTGCGTGCAATAACTCAAGGGACGTTACGAGATTTTCCATCTTTTAAGGATCCATCAAATTATTTATATATAATGGAATACACTACATATATAATGTCTAATCAGTAAAATGAATATTTTTCTTAGCGTTAAGGCTTTACATTGATCCCCTTTAATGCGTTTTCAAGCATTGTCGTACAGTTTGCATATAAGACACCAGTAAACCATAGGTGGATAGGGATGCGCCGTGATACGACAACACTAAACCAAAATCGTAGGGGTCTCATATAAGGATAAAAGTATGACAATGCACGTGAGGAAATGCCCAAGGTAGGATACTACCAGTTTACCCTTCCCGGCTGGTGGTAACGCTTCATAGCCATGACCACCCACCACGTCCAACACTCCAAAATCCGAGGGTGCGCACCAATCAATCACAATGTAAATGATGGAAATACGAAGAAGTGCGTCCGCTAGAGGTAGCTAACCTCATTGACCGGTACGGCTCCTGTTTTAGTCATTTCAAATTGACACAAGTGTCAGGCCAATAGATCATCGTTCTCTTTCTTCAAATCTAGCTAATGATGCCAAATCCAACCACTTCATTCTAAAGTCTCCTCCACGTACATAGTTGTTAAAGTGGTTCCAATATTGACAGAGAGTATGCCAATAAGAGGCCCCGGTCTCTTTAACAACCAAACGTCGTTTTACACACTGGTTGGTACTTTTACATTTCGAAAACAATTTGCATCTGATATCAAATTATCATATTTGCTTCAAAATCAAATTCATTTTGAAATACTCATATCTACTCAAAATATACCGTTTCATTTCAAAACCCTTTTCACATTAATATCCTGAATTCACTTCTAAAATTTCGAATTTCAATTTAGGTTATAACTTCATTTTTACCCAATTCATATTTAAATCTAAGATTTAATTATAAACATTTCACCCCTTTGACTAGTTTGAATTTTAGAAAATAGTTAAAATAATTTAGTAGAAAATACTTTGAGTATTAAAATGATTTATATAGTAAATAGCTTGGAAAATCGAATTAATTTTGAATATATAAATAGATAGACTTAAGTAGTTTATATTAAAATAATTTTTTTTGAAATAGATTCAAAGTCAAACTGATTTAATTTTAAATTTTCCAATTCAAATCACTTTCAATTTTCACTTCTATCTAAATTCAATTTTTATTCTTAAAATAAAAATCATTTAAACAATTTCAAATCAAAATTTTAAAATCGTTTAATTTTACCAATTCGGTGTCCGTATATAAATTTCTATCCTATGGCCAAGTGAATTCATTATTTCAATTCGATTTCAGGGATGGATATGTATCATTTCAATCCAAAATAAGTGTCATTGGTATATATCATTTCAACCTATTTCTTAATTTATTCGAAATAGTTCATTTCATAGTTTTATATATTGTAAATAATATACAGGATGATAACAAAATATATCAAGATACACAAACGTCCAAATCATCCAAAACGTCAATCAATAGCATCCATCACAATCAATACAACTAACCAATTATCAATAATCAAGAATTTTACTAACAGTTTAATTCCAATTCAAGTTAACAATCAACAAATTTAAATTACTCCATAATTTTAAATTTAACTAACATAAAAATATTATAGTACATCGTGAGCGTTATAAAACACTCACCTTTTATTTTCATTTGTCGTTGAGACGTTCCGTTTTGGAACTAAAACCGGACGACGTCAGATTTTAGCCCAAATTCCAATAGTTTCCAAATTCATCCAAACTAGTTTCATTTTGAAGCTCTTGTCATCTCGATCGTAACGCAAAAATCCGTTCCTCGATTCAACCTCGCATGTGAGAGTTATTAAATTTTTAGTTCATCGGTAAAATATAATTAAATTTAAAACATTAATTAAATTTAAAACATTAATTAAATTTAAAACATTAATTAAATTTTCAATTGAAACCCACTACCCAAAGTTTTAAACTGGTCCAAATCAAGCACTCCATCTTCTTCTTCCCCTATCTATTTGCCTGTGCACGAAAATTCATGGCTGTGCACGCTTATAGTAATACGGGGCTAGGGGCCTTTAATCGACGAGTCGACTTTGCCATCGGTCTTCTCTCGGAAGCCTCCATCCAACCATATCGAAAATGTCACGCTCGCCACCCCTTTACATCTACTGGCACTATTTTCCGTTGTCGACAATGTCGCGCCCCCTCAAACTCGACCGCATCCTCCAAATTCTCGACCTCAGGTGCCAAAATTCGCCACGAACCCGAATCTAACCTCCATTTCATGAAATTCGCCCTAAAACCAACACAACATGGAACCCTAGTTCAAACCCACTTATGTCTCACACTGCTGCACTTTAATTCGAGCATACCAGAGGGAAGCTCTCGCTAAACTAGGATTTTTAAAATTGGTTTAAGAATTTTTCATTTTATATTTCACAAGATTTTATTTTTTGACCTCTTTCAATTTTTTTTATTTTCTTCCTGGAACGTTTAAATAGATGAACTGGGAGGGTGATACGTAGGGTGGCTTGCTATAGGTAGCTAGGGTGGCTGAAAGAGATAGATTAGTGGTTGAAAAGAAATCTAGGGTCAAATCGAATAAAAAATACTATTTAAATTTTTAAATATCAAGATATTTTATTCAAACTCCGATCGAGGCATGCCGCCAGCCATTCATAATGTTATGCCCCCATTCCTATCTTAATGGAATACATTTCGAGTCCCGATTCGATTGAAAATAACTTTTTGGATGCAATTATTAAATTGAATTTTTTATATTAATTTCAGCGTATTTCTATCTTGTATGACCAAACGATGACTCCAAATGTTATGAAATTTGAAATCCGATAATAATACATTATTATGAATCTAATGGAACTGATTTCTTCGAATTCCAAGACAGTGGCCAAAATGGCTATTTTTACTCGTTAATTATAATATAGAATTTTGAATATCTAATTATTAACTTTTAAATCTAATTTTAAATGTTAACAATCTTCATTGTTGCTTAAATAAAATTTAAATCAACTTCCGATGTCATTTTCAATCATATTAAATTCAAAATTCAATTATTCAAATAATTTCCAATATTAAATTAAAATAGTTTGATTATCCTATAAATCAATATAAATAAATCATTAAGTTACAAATAAATTTTAGCTATCAACATCATTTTATTTATCTAAATAATTCACAATTATTATTCAACTTCGGTTATTAATTATAAACCCAGTTAATATATAGAATTTCATTTCAATACTCGTTATCGCCAAATATTCGAATTTAGTTTATTTCAAAATTTTATTCAAGTTCATATCCACTAATTTACATTCAAGATCATTAAATTTTTATTCTTAACCATTTTAATTCAATAATTATATCAAATTCTATTTTAGAAATACGGGTCGTTACAAAGGGGCAAGAGAAATTCTCAGTTATTGGTAAAAGGGGTATAAAGCAGCAATAGTAGTATGCTTGCCCTTTTGAACAGGCACATGCATGGTAGAAGTAACATGAACAAAACTCATGGTGGGAGCATGAGAAGATACAATTTGAGTCGGAGGACTCCATGTCATCGAAGAATGGCTCTTGTGGTAGCAATATCTCTTAGAGTGATATGAGCTGGATTCACATGGTGAGTGTAGAGGCTCATGGTGCTCTCAAAATTTCAATCATTGTCCCGGCACTCAACCTTATGCCAGTGATCTATGTCTTCTCTCTCATGACAAGAATCACTAGAATGGAGGCAATCATGATGCTTGAAACTTAAAAGCATCCTTAGAAGCCTTTTGATCAAGATCGCCAAAATGGCTAAGTTTTCCCATTATGCCCGAAATAAAAGGAAGCAAGAGTTGCTATTTAAAATTGGAAAAGAAACATGTGTGAGTGTTATTAGCGTGTCCTTAGGTAATGGTGGGTGCAGTTTAATCCTATTGAGTTTACAAACCATGCTTGATCAAAAAGGATGAAGGAGCAGTCACACCCCTGACCAAAAGGAGAGTCATCGCCGACCTCACATAATATACCATCGATCTCGAGGTCGCTAAGATCGAGGCATCAAAGGTGTTCGGTCCTAAGATGGGAAGACATGCTAATTAATTCATCTTCTTGGTGGGTGGGCATTGCTTCCTTTGTTCGACTAAAGGTCGGACCTAGGGCAGGCTCAAGAAGCCCCCTCCTTAAATGTTTGAATTAAGGACCAGGAGTTGAGGTGCCTTCCCTTTTGGTATTCTCCATAATCAACTCTTGTTGAACTCTTCTTCTTCTTTCACTTCATATTGTCCCTCTTCTTCGTCTTCTTCTTCGAATTCTCCTTCATCTTCTTTAGA
This sequence comes from Allium cepa, assembly GCA_030765085.1. Taxonomy (NCBI): domain Eukaryota; kingdom Viridiplantae; phylum Streptophyta; class Magnoliopsida; order Asparagales; family Amaryllidaceae; genus Allium; species Allium cepa. Next base: position 953,012,743 of record CM060932.1, read on the forward strand.
TTAAATATAGACAAAGCATTCATATTTATCGTTGCCCTATGGTTAACTGGAGCTGAAGGTCGAACCTTGGCCTACGGAGCAGCTTGTGGAGCTTTAGGTGCGATCCGTTTAAAGAGGACTCGATGACCATTATATAGAAGATGGAAGTGCTAGAGACGTATATAGGTGATCAGATTAATCATATTACATTATCCCTTAAGGATAACTTGAAGTACAACAACCATCTGCTTCAGGTCCTCGTAGTTACTAAGTGAGGGATAGCTGTAATTAAATAAATGAATTAAGCTATTATGAAGTAAATATAAATAAAGCTAAACCTAGAGTCAGGAGTGTGAAAATTACGTCTAGATAAACATTTTTAAGCTAAGCCAATGAGATACCGGGTGACAAATTTGCTCTTATTCGAAGTAACCGCGCTTCTTTTGTATATCGATCACCACTTTGCAATTGTGGAACACTTTGAAGAAGGTTAATGAAGGATTCAAGCAATGATGCTTGAAGTTATAAGAAAATTTAATATTGTCTAGCAACAGTTCTCTGCCAATATAGCAAACAAACTATGTAGAGGCTCGATAGGACCGCATAAGAGTTTGGATGCAGTAGTAATGGAGTTAGCCTCATTGATTGTAGAACGTCTCGAAGGAACAGACTGAATGGTGGCAGTGCTCAAATAAACACATGTACTAATTACAGGCAGTGTAATCGGCTAGAGGACTACGGGATCTCTCATGAAATAGAGGGAACATAACTTCGTCAAGTAGGATGTTGTGCCTATTGCGAATTCATTGGATCTCAATGGTAGATAGATGAGAAGCGGTGAGTCGTGTGGATATCCAAAATCATAAACCCCTGTTGATTGACATCGCAAAGAATCTTATTGTATAGCTCCTCGATGATCATTAGTGGAGCCAAATAAGTTGGAGGCTAATGATTACGGAGAGGATCGAAAGAACCTATAATAGCGGAAATGGAATCCAGCGAGGGCGATGTAGAAGCAGAAGCATCCACAGGATTCCATAACTTAACTAAAATCTATGATGACGAGCATGGTTAGATAATTCTTTGATAGAGTTAGGGGTATGCCCTAGGGGAAATTATGTAATTTGTTACATATATCTAACTCGTTGAACAATCTTGTTCACGATAAAGGTGTTTCTTTCTATTATATACTTGATATAGTGTGGTTATACTAATTAATTAGTTTAATTAAAAGTATGCTCAATAGAAAATCCACAAATGGTATATTTTGTGATAATAGTTACAAAGTGTTGTAACCGTGAGTGATTTATCACAACTAAACAAATATACCATTTTAAATGTTCCTAGTCAAGATGTATCGAGACTGGATATCGGTGTATCCATTGAGACTAGAGTATGTAATGCTCTCCAAATGTTGGACAGTGTATTACTCATGACTGTTGTGGGGCACCTAGGGGATACGTACTGATAGTTATTGAATAACTATGAAACGACTCACTTGATGGTTATCTGTTGCTTAATATAACTAAGATCAAACAAAAAATATCGATGTGACTGATTTACACAGTTCTATCGACTTGTGAATAATGTGGATCTTCAATATGAAAGCCCCGCTTTGTTATAGTCAAATCATGGCTTGGCGTTCCATCGAGTGACTATAGTTGGGTCGAGTGGAAGTATTGGAAATGAAACACTATTCAAGAGAGGATTCGTCTCTTCGGTTATATGGGGTTAGCATCATGGTCAACTCAAGTCAACTCAAAGTCAAAATCTCTGGCCAGAGCATTTTGGTTAATCATAATAATTATTATTGAACCAAAAACTTTGTGTTTGGACTATAAAGTTGAATGTTGATGACACTGGAATTTTGACCATTACCAAATTCCATAAATCCAAAGTGATATGTTTTAACCAAGAGAATTGGTGTAAATAATTATCTCTGTTAGGTACCGCTTATACTAAGTAAAATTGGATTTTACCTAAAAGATGTGTAAGCGATAAATTCGACCAAAATGTCACACCACCTGCTAAGTGATGTGTGAACGTTAATATTCCAATAGTTTGATATTAATCGCTGACTGAATTTACATCTTTGAGTCGCATAACCGTAATGATGAATGCTTCGAAAACCACATGATATAATTAATTGATAACCATTATAAATTAATTAAATTAACTAATATTTATGAAATATTAATTATTAAAGTTTTGTTTATTTATTTGATTTTTTTGAATCCATTAGTATTTAATACAGTACGTACATAAAAGTTATGTATGTACGTATCGATATATGATATTGATAGAATATTTAAATTAGATTTTAAATATAATGTTCATATCTCCATTTTTAGCATCAACATCATTAATGAATTATTTCTTATATCCTTACTTAAGTTTCTTTACAACTTTTCACAATTTCATTTAATAACAAATTTATTTGTGAAACATTTTATTAATCATTACTTTAGTTTATAATCATTCTACAAAAGTCCAACTTCTTATATATGACTTTATTTAAGTTTATAATTATCTCAAAAGTTACAAATTCAATTTCATAATTTCTTTGCGAATTTATATTTAATTCTATAACCAATTTACAAAGAATTATTTATTTCATTTGTCTACTTTCTTAAGTTCTGCTTACTCATTCCATTTAGTCATTAGTCATTTCATAATATACTAATTAAGTATATAACATCTATTATTAAAACTAAATTTCCATTTATATATGTATATTAATTACTTTTAAGTTTTGTTTACTTGTATAATATCCCATTACATATCTTAATCATCATTTTAACTTTTAACATTTGGTAAGTCTTATAATATGTTATTAAAATGCAATTTGGCATTAAACAAATTAGTCTACTTCATTTTACTTAATTAGAATGTTCATTATTTTAACTTTTTTAAATTTTCTTCACCTTTAATTTTAGAGTTGCAAACTTCAACTCTAAAGTTTCTCAAAACATTTAGCTTAGATTTCTTAATTCTCTTATTTTATAAGTTCTGGTTATTCAAGCATTTCATTTCATTCAAATAATTTGAAGATTATTAATTAACAAAACTTAAAATTTTAAAATTCCCGGTTCATTTCAAATCATTTGAAATAAGTATGCATACTTATATCTTTCGTATATCAAATCATACTTTTGGAGTTTAAATCAAAATCCATCCATCAAAACAATTTCAAAGCAAATATTCTCAGAAGTCTCCCCACTTTGAGACTCGAAAATAAACGTCGATGATGCTGCACAGTCATCACCGTAATTATTTTCTAGCAATAGAAGAGGGGAGTACTAAATTCCTTCTTTTTGAATTTATTTGAAAACAATTTGTATTTGTATATATTTCTAAACAATAGCAATATTATTTTTCAAACCTTGAAAACCTTTTTCAGAAACACCGAAATTTAAATTTCCAAAATTCTTAATTTTATATTCATTTTACTTGCAAATTATATTTTATAAATCACATTTATGTAATTTCATTTTCGTACAATCACATAATAGCTAATAGTTTAGGAATATTGACTAATCAAACAATAGATGATAATGATCAATATTATCATTTCTAACAACCAATTCACTTAATTATCTAAATTTCAGAAAACCATTCTTTTATACATAAAATATAATCCTACGTAAAATTATTTCATTTACCAAATTTCGAAAACAATATTGTATTGATTTGCTTTGTTCAAGTGTTTAGGAATCTCTATCGACATAGTGGCATCCCACGTACCGATCTGAACCCAAAAATTCAAACTTAACAATTCAAACAACACAATATAAAACATTTTATACATCACTAACAAATACGCACTTTCATATATACATACTCAATTGGACTCATTCTAGGGTATTACTATCCTATCTCTAATGAGCCAAACCTCAACAAAGCTAAGGTTATCGCTAAACCAAAGCTCTGATGCCAACTATGACGGACCACATTTCGAAAGCATTAAATCGACAATAATCTACACATGTCCAACTTAAACAATCCAAAACATAAACAATCATTAGGGTTAATTAAAAAAATAAGAAAAGAAGAAGAAATCAAATATAGAATCTCACAGCGGAACGATAAAATATAATAATCAAATAAACAGTTCACGAAGCTATTTACTATACATTTGATTCTAATTTATGCAACATTTATCAGAGTTATACATACATCGGGGACAAGTAAATTAATGCAGCAGACAACATAATGCAAGAATAATAATAGTAATAATATGCCAAATATTCATCTTCATCCTCCATAATAATCTTCAATGCACTGAAAAACTCAGGACTGACCTAAGCGTAATGAAAAGACAAAACACTCGAGTCGGATCTAAAATATTCTTATGTGTCAAATCGAAATCGCATATAACATGAGAGCCATGGCGTCAGAGATGTTTACGGAGTTTCATATCTCTTATCCAGTGTATAATTTGCGGGAAATAACTCAAGAGATGTTATGGGATTTTTCATCTTTTAAGGATCTGTCAAATTATTTATATATAGTAGAATATGCTACATATCTAATGTCTAATCAGTAAGATAAATATTTTTCTTAGCGTTAAGGCTTTACATTGATCCCCCTTAATGCATTTTTATGTCGTACAGTTTGCATATAAAACACCAGTAAACCGTCGAAAGATAGGGATGCACCATGATACGAACACTAAACCAAAATCTTAGGGGTCCCATATAAGGATAATAGTATGACAAGGCACATGAGGCAATGCCCAAGGTAGGATACTACCAGTTTACCCTACCCGGCTGGTGGTAATGCATCATAGCCGTGAACGCCCACGTCGTCCAACGCTCCAAAATCCAAAGGTGCACACCAATCAATCATAATGTAAAATGGTAATACGAAGAAGTGTGTCCGCTAGAGGTAGTTAGCCTCATTGACCGATACGGCTCCCGTTTTAGTAATTTCAAATTAGCACAAGTGTGAGGCCAATCCATCATCATTCTCTTCCTTCAAATCTAGCAAACCATGCCAAATCCAACCACTTCATTCTGGAGTTTCCTCCACGTACACAGTTGTTAAAGTGGTTCCAATATTAACATAGAGTATGCCAATAAGAGACCCCGGTCTCTTTAACAACCAAACGTCGTTTTACACACCGGTTGGTACTTTTACATTTCAAAAACAATTCGCATTTGATATTAAAATATCATATTCGCTTCAATACCAAATTCATTTTGAAATCATCATATTTACTCAAAATATACCATTTCATTTCAAAATCATTTTCGCCTCAATATCCCGATTTCGCTTCTAAAATTGTTTCAAATTTCAATTTAGGTTATAACTTCATCTTAACCCAATTTGTATTTAAATCTAAGATTTAATTACAAACATTCCACCCCTTTGACAAGTTTGAATTTTCAGAAAATAGTTTAAATAATTTTAAAATAGCTTAGTAGAAAATAGTTTGAGTATTAAAAATGTTTATATAGTAAATAGCTTGGAAAATCGAATTAATTTTGAATATTTAAAAAGATAGACTTAAGTATCAAACTGATATAATTCCAAATTTTCAAATTCAAATCACTTTCAATTTCCACTTTCATTTAAATTCGATTTTTATTTCTTAAAATCAAAATCATTTAAATAATTTCAAATCAAAATTTTAAAATCATTTAAATTAACCAATCCGGTGTCCGTATATAATTTTCTATCCTATGGCCAAGTGAATTCGTTATTTCAATTAAATTTCAGAGATGGATATATATCATTTCAATACAAAATAAATGTTATAAATATATATCATTTCAATATATTTCTTAATTTATTCGAAATAATTCAATTTACCATTTTATATATTGTAAATAATATATAGGATGATAAGAGGATATATCAAGATAAATAAACATCCAAATCATCCAAAACATCAATCAATCGCATCCATCACAATCAACATCCAAAAAATCTATACAACAACTAACCAATTATCAATAATCGAGAATTTTACTAACAGTTTAATTCCAATTCAAGTTACCAATCAACAAATTTAAATTACTCCATAATTTTAAATTTAACTAACATAAAACTATTCTAGTACGTCATGAGCGTTATAAAACACTCACCTTTTATTTTCTATTATCGCCGAGACGTTCCGTTTTGGAACTAATACCGAACGACGATTAATTTTAGCCCAAATTCTAATAGTTTTCAGATTCATCCAAACCAGTTTCATTTTGAAGCTCTCATCATCACGATCACAATGCAAAAATCCATGCCTCGATTCGACCTCGTATCTGAGAGTTATTAAATTTTTAGTTCATCGGCAAAATATAATTAAATTTAAAACACTAATTAAATTTTCAATTAAAACACGTTGCCCAAAGTTTCTGACCTGGCCCGAATCAAACACTCCATCTTCTTCTTCCCCTTTCTATTTTCCTGTACATAAAAAAATCATGGCCATGCATGCTTATAGTGATAAGGGGCTAGGGGCCTTTAATCGACGAATCGACTTCGCCATCGGTCTTCTCTTACGAACCTCCATCCAACCATATCGAAAATGTCGAGCTCGTCACCTCTTTACGTTTCGCGATCTGCTGCCACTATTTGCCGTCATTGACAATGTCGCGACCCTCAAACTCAACCGCATCCTCCAAATTCTCGACCCGTGCCAAACTTCGCCACTAACCCGAATCCAGCCTCTATTTTATCAAATTCACCCTAAAACCAACACAACATGGAACCTTGGTCCAAACCCACTTGTGTCTCACACTACCGCACTTCAATTCGAGCATACCAGAGGGAAGCTCTCGCTAAACTAGGATTTTTAAAATTGGTTATAGGATTTTTCGTTCTATATTCATGATATTTTATTTTTTGAGGTTCCCCTTACTATTTTTTTATTCGCTTTCTGGAATGTTTAAATAGATGAAGTGGGGGGAAGTTACGTTGGGTGGTTTGCTTCAAGTAGGTAGGGTGGCTGGAAGAGATAGATAAGCGGTTGAAAAGAAATCTAGGGTCAAATCGAATAAAATATACTATTTAAATTTCAAATATCTAGATATTTTATTCGAACTCCGATCGAGGCGTGTTGCCAGGTATTTATAATGGTATACCCCCATTCCGATTGAAATGGAACAAGTTTGGAGTCCCATTTTGATCGTATGGAGAAGATAGCTTTTTGGGTCCAATTATTAAATTGGATTTTCGATATTAATTTCAGCGCGTTTCTATCCCATGTAGCCAAACGATAACTCCAAATGTAGCAAATTTGAAATCCGATAATAGTATACTATTACGGATCAAATGGAACTGGTTTCGTTAAATTCTGAGACTATGGCGAAAATGGCTATTTTACTCGTTAATTATAATATGAAATTTCCAATTTCTAATTATTCACTTTTAAATTCAATTTTAAATGTTAACAATCTTCATTGTTGTTTAAATAAAATTTAAATCAACTTCTGATATCATTTTTAATCATATTAAATTCAGAATTCAATTATTCAAATAATTTCCAATATTAAATTTAAGCAATTTAATTATCCTATAAATAAATCATTAAGTTCCAAATAAATTTTAGTTATCAACATCATTTTATTTCTATCTTAATAATTCACAATTACTATTCAATTTCGGTTATTGATTACAAACCCAGCTAATATATAGAATTTCATTTCAATGCTCTTATCGCCAAATTTTCGAAATTAGTTTATTTCAAAATTTTATTCAAGTTCATATCCAATAACTTACATTCAAAATCATTAAATTTTTATTTTTAACCATTTTATTCAATAATTATATCAAATTTGATAATTTAAAATAGATAAAAATACAGGTCATCACAATGGAGCAAGAGAAGTCCTCGGTTATTAGTAAAAGGGGTCTTAAGCAGCAGTAGTAGTATGCTTGCCCTTTTGAACAGGGACAAGCATGGTAGAAGTAACATGAACAAAACTCATGTTGGGAGCACGAGAAGAAACAATTAGAGACAGAGTACTCTGTAGGATCGATTTCATCCTAGAGGGGGGTGAATATGGTGATATTAATAACAATAAAAATTAATGCGGAAATATATATAATAGTTGCAGCACAGATAATAGCAGAATAATAAAAGAAGAAACAGAACAACCTAGATTTACCCAACTTCGACAAAACCCTGCCTACGTGCTGCTCCCCAGGTTTCTACTAGAAATTAAGTAGTCAAACGCCTACAAACGTAAACTTGCAACACCCGCTATTGACTTACCTAACTCTACACTCAAAAATCTGCCACAACTCAGCCACTGAGTTGCGAATTCTTGAAATACACCACCGTAGTTCGTCACCTAGTCACATGACTAGAATTTTACAAAAATTTAAAATAAAATTACAAAACAAACTAAACAAAAAACAAAAACAAAACCCTTTTTATATATTTAAGCCCAAACATAAAATAAATAAAGCAGGCCCAAATGAAACAAATGGCATGTTTCTCTTTTTATTTTTCTAGTGTAAAACTTTGGTTGTTCTTCTTTGTTGCTTTGTAATGCATGCTTCGTTCCTCTTTAAAAAAATTAGGGTTTTGAAATTGAAGCCGCTGCTTCTAGAACTGGTCGATTGAGTCATGCGTTTGCTTTGGATTGCTTTGTCAATCAATTGCTGGCTTTGAAATGCTTGTGGCTGCTCTAATGCATCGAGCTCGAATGATAAAAGTGGTATGTGATTTTTTTCCCCTTTTTCTGGTTTTGATTATGCTCGACTTCGATTCGAGATTTAAATTAATTCATGATTTTTATTGCTCTGGAATTTGCTTGAACTCGAATCACACATTTTTGCCGATAATGTTACTGGTTTTTATGGGGATTAAATCCCTTAAATATATGTTTGTGCTTTCGAATTGCCCTTGTTCATCCGATCTTTGCTTGAATGCTTGTGATGCATTGTAGACTTGTTCGTGTTGAATTTGTTTGAATATATTTTAGTCGATTACATTCATTTCACCTATGACTTCGGCTAATTGAAATTGTGATAATCTGGTTTTATAACTTTTTTTTGTAATTTTATTCAAACTGCTTCATCATAATCTATATTGACTAGTTCATCATGTTTTACTATGAGTTCCATTCTTTAGGCTCCGACTTTGACATTTGTGATATACTTGACTTTAATCGATCTGTACTGAATTGTTTGAACTGCTATTTCATTTGTGAACTCTTGCTTCATTGAGTTCGTGTCTGAATGATTTGATTGAACTCGAACTTGGACTGGTTTTGATACTTTTAGTGATCTGGTTGTATTTCATTGAACTAGGTTAGTAGTCTTGGTCCTGCTATTTCTTAAAGTCTGGAGCTTGTGACTTGTCAGGTTGAGTTTTTTATCATGTGCATTCATTTGACCTGGGTTGATCTGCACTTCTCTGACCACTTCCGTATTGCCTCTATCCTTGTTAGACTTGAAGTCTACTGTGTTCATTTGGAAGGTTGTATTCATGTTGACTTTGATTGCTCCGTTTCTTTTTATGGTTCAATTCTTTGTTCTTCTTGTTACTGTTAGTAACTATGCACATACATACATACATACATACATACATACATATATATGCACGTATTTATGTACGTATGTATGTACGTGTATAATTATTGTGCATATCCACTTGGTTTGATGTGAACTTATTACCGTGTTCATATTGGTCTAGACTTGCAGTGTTGTTCCTCTTGAGTCTGGTCATTCATTTAGTCTTGTTCACTTATTGTTTGATGTGTGTACTTGTATCTCATCTATATGTAGCTTGCCTTTAGCTTGTACATGTGCATAATGATGTCCACCTTGGTTTGTTGTTACCTCTGGTTGTGATGGCCATGTCGTACTGATCTGGTACACTTTTTTATTGAGTGGTGTGGCATTTCATTCTTGTGTGACACTTCACTTGTATACTATCATGGCTCTTTTGTGTTATCTGGGTTATATTGTTGCCTTCATACCTGAACTGATATATGAATGCATATATGCATACATGCTCTGGTCTGGTTACATTATTTGGTTGATTTTCCTTTTGCATTCGATTCTGTTTCCATTTGCATTCATGTTTATTTTCACTACACATATAGTTTTGCATTATGGTTTTGCTTGTGTTCATTATATACATCTGAGACTAAACTTGTGCCTGGCAGGTTGCATATGTATATGTGTTTACATGCTCCTTCTGGTTTGTGTGCCTCTTTTTGCCTTTGATGTTGCAATCTTCAATATTATGTGGTCTGGTTATTTAAGTTCATCTTGTTCTTGCCTCAAGTTTGAATTGTATTGTTACCCTTGCATTTGACTGGAACTGAACTTGTACTCGACCACTTAGATGAGGCTTCGTGAGTCTCCACTGTGACTGTGATATATGTGTATGCATATATCTACGTATATGTATGGTGCATTTAAAACTTTGTGACTTTGTTTGATCGAAAGTTATATGCACTTGAGTTGAATCCAACTAATGGCTCAGGTTTGAGCTTGTGCCCACCTGTCCCTACTATTTTATTAAGTGTATATTAGTGTGCATGGCCTTGTGGCATCTATAGTGATACACTGTGCATGTAACAAGTAGTTCGTGTATGATGAATTCAAAAGAAATAAATGACGAACAACCCAAATAACCGAGGCAAATAACATTTTCAAAATTGCACATTTCATTGTATACTGCAAAAATATTTCTTTTTCAATTTTACTGCGTCAGTGTATATTATGCAAATAATTCAGATGCTGGATACAAACTGGAATATAGTTGAAGAAAAAATACGAGTGAATGAGTGATATGTAGTGAGGTGAACATTGTAAAGTGAAATTTGTGATGTAATCGAAATTTTATTGTAATTGAAAATGTATATATGTAGAGAGTTCAAATTTTGTATTATTCAAAATTGTAATAAAATATTTGTTTGAATATAATACTTGTTTGAATATAATATTTGTTTGAATATGAATCCTATGTTATTTATTTTATTCATCAAATATTTATTTAATTATGTGGAAAATAATACAATAACAAATACATTTAAATGAATATATATATATATATATATATATTATCATCAAACAAAAATAATATACTAGCATATTCAACAATCTCCCCCTTTTGATAATAACAAACATATATTTAGGACTTTGAATTTATTAAATGTATTTTGTCATTGATGAAATCTATTTGCTCCTCCTATTTTAATGCTCCCTCTCTACAACAAAGCCCTCCCTTCATATATGCATGAAAATAAATAAAAATATGCAAATGAACCCAGATGAGAATATGCAAATAAAAAATAAAATATTTGAACTTTATTTGCCAAAATTTTAACTTTTTTCTCCCCTTTTGTTATCGGCAAAAGAGTAATAGTGTTAGAAAATTAGATATAAAGTGATAGATACTAATACAACATTAATACCCAATCGAGTATAAATATTAAATTTCAATAAAAAAATTCAAACAAAAATCATAACTACTTTGTTAGACGCATATTCCACTTTAGAGTGATAGGGATAATGTCGGCATATAAAACCATATAGTTGTGTCTATTTGTGGTATATTTATATCAGGAATTTGAATATCCACTAACCATGCATAACCGTTAGGACTTTTAAACGAGATTAGTAGTATTCCCAATTTATATATAATAAAAAATGAATTTCAAGCTTCTTCTAACCAAGCATAATTGTGAGGACTTTTAAATGGAATTAGAATCAACTTGTTTATTTAGTAATCAGTTTTGATATGTGTTCCATACATGCATAACCATGAGGACTTTTAAATGAGCATGAAAGCACATAAACAAATATTCCAAGTAATTCACCCATGCATAACTATGAGGACTTTTAAATGAGAGCGAATACTTTGGATGTTTTTATTACAAAAAAATAAAATAAAAGACAAATAACTTCTTGTTTAAAATACCATATTTTGACATACTATTTTGGATTTTGATGAGTGATGGTCGTTAGAAACATGATAGAAATAGAGATGGTCAAGAAATTTTAACCAACAAAAGTTATTATAACACTTGTTTAAATTTTTAATTTTTTTTTACTAAATATACTATCTCAAGTCAAAATATATTATTAGTATCAACACTCATCACTTTTTTAATCACTGTTTATCTTTTCAATAATCAGTGGGGAGTCGGATTAGTTAAGTAGTCATTTAAGATCAAATCCAAAAATAATTACCAAATTTTCTAAATTGTCTAATTTGAAACGAAGTCAACAAAAACTATTTTCTGGAAGGGGTTTTATAAAAAAATGTCTGCTAATTCAAAATCAGTTGAAATGAAAAATATGGAGATATTTTCTTTGAAACTATGATGTCTCTACATAAAACACGTTCTACTAATAATTTTTCTATCAACTAGGTTACCAGTGAAACCTTTATCTGAATTTCCCTTTGACTCAAGATTATCATTAGTTGGATATCATAGACCAAACGGTGAAGTTGCAACAAATACCTTAAAATCCTATTTGCGGCATTTAAATGAAATTATTTTGAATTGAAACTGTGCACATAAACAACTAGTGAATGTAGTGTCAGATCAAGAAGCAATAAGATAAACAAATATATCCACGTGTACCTAGAGTAATCATCAACCAACACAAGACACTATCTCTTACCACATAAACTTTCAATATCGTTAGTCCAAACGAATCTATATAACTAGTTCAGAGACTCTAGAGGTACTTATAGCGTTCTCGGCATAAAAAGATAATTGGCCAATAATTTTGCATAAGTCAGAATCAAAATCAACATTCATTTCCTTGTCAAATAACTGGCTGATTTAAATCGGGTTATGGTGCGGATTTTCACATTTAATATATCGTTCAAGACAAATGTATCGTTGTCTATTTTTCCTTTGCTGATAATTTTTCATTGTTGCCCATTGTGATTTTGCCACCTTTGTTACTAGGCTAATGAACTTTGATTTGTCACCCATCATGTGCTTAGAACAATCAGAATCCAGATAGCACTGTTGTTGTTCCTTAGCCTGCCACCATACCTACACGAGAAAAGATTTTCGTGACCTATTTTTTTTATAGGTCCATGGTTGTTAGTCGCAAATGATTTTGAAAAATATGTTTGTGTAGACCCTAGACAATCTATATTTGTTCCTTTTGGCACCCAAATTTGTTTGACTTTAAGGGACTTTATATTCGTGCCTTTTGAAACCCAAATTGGTATAGTTTTCTTGTGTTTGGGTTTATACCAATAATTATTGTGATTGTTTCTAGTTTTTCCACAAATTGTGCACTTGGAATTGACTTTATTTATTTGGCTTCTAACTCATTCAGATTGAGTATACCCAAGTCCTTGTCTAACAGTATTGACAGTTTGTATCCCTAATAACATATTTAGTGATCTTTCTCCTTTGGAAAAATTTTCTAAAGTTGTAGAAAATTGTTGGACTTGTGTTTTGAGAGATTCGTTTTCATTCAATAATTGGGTGCACTTTTTCTCCTAGTATTTTCACTTTCTTTCAAAATTAGATTTTTATTTTCAAGTGATTTAATTTTAATTTTTGATTATTTAATTTCTTCTTTAAATGATGGACATTTAGGACTCTTGTTTCGATAGTTTTTAACCAATTGATCAAGTTGTTTATTTAATTCTATCAAACTATCTCTTTATGAGTCAATTTTAGCGTATTTCTTGCTAAGTCGTTCAAAATAGCCATTTACTTAATGAAAATATATAAGTAATTCGGAATGAGTAATTTTTGATACCTCGCTTGGCTCATCATCATCACTGTCAGTTGTTTCTTCTTGAACACACAGATTTTCTTTTTCACTCTCACTGCTAGTGCTTTTATCATCTTCATCAGTTTCATCCCAAGTAGCTGCAAAACTTCTCCTTTTCGATTTCTTTCCTTGGCTAAGTCAATTCTGAGGACAATTTGGCTTGATATCATCAAGTTTATTGCACTTGTGACATCTGACCTCTTGCACTTCTGAGTTGTCTGGTACTTAATATTCTGCTTTTCAATTGTTGATTTAGAGCTAGATTTCCATATTTTCGGTTCCATTTTTTAAATCTCTTTCTTATCAGTGCCAATTCAGCTGCTCCATCATCATCATCACTTTCTGTTGTTCCTTTGAGAGCTATTGATTTCTTTCGCTTATCACCTCGTTCACGTTCTTCCTTGAATTTGATTTCTAGCTCATAAGTAGTGAGATCTCGGATGAGTTCTTCAACTTTTATTTGTTTCAGATCTTTTCATTCTTGAATGGCAGTAGCTTTCGCTTCAAAATTTCGTTGAAGGACTATGAGGATTTTTCGGACTATTATCAATTATGTGTATGGCTTTCCAAGAGCTTTTGATTTGTATACGAGATTAGAAAGTCGTCCATACATATCTTTGACATTTTCATCCTTGGCCATTGTGAAATTCTCGTATTCGCTACTAAGCATGACAAAGCGAGATTCGTTGACTTGAGATGTTCCTTCGTGAGTCATTTCAAGCGTGTGCAAGATTTCCTCTGCGGTTAGACAATGTGAGACATGATTAAATTTAATTTGATCCAATGAACGTATATAGAATTCAAAGCTTTAGCATTAGCATTCTGTAGTTTATTTTCAAGATTTGTCCATTGCTCCATCAATTTTTTAATTTCTCGATTATCTACCACTACAGTTGGTGTCCTATATCATGTCCCAACAATATTCCAAGCATCAATGGTTTTTAGAAAAAAATTCATTCTATTTTTCCAGTAAGCATATTCACCACAGAACATGGGTGGTCTAACTATAGACTGTCCCTCGGCAAAAACATTATTAATAGAAGCCATTTAAAATCAAAATTTTAAAATAAAAATTGGTTTTTTAAAAAAAACAAATTTTGGTTTTTGTTCCTAGCTCTGATACCACTTTTAGGATCGATTTCGCCCTAGGGGTGTGAATAGGGTGATACTAATAATAATAAAAATTAATGCGGAAATATACATAATAATTGCAGCATGGATAATAGCAGAATAATAAAAACAGAAATAGAACAACATAGATTTACCCAACTTCGTCAAAATCCTGCCTACGTGCTACCCCTAAGGTTTCTACTAGAAATTAAGTAGTCAGATGCTTACACACATAAACTTGTGACACCCGCTATCGACTAACCTAACTCTACGCTCAAAACCCTACCACAACTCAGCCACTGAGTTGCGAATTCTCGAACTACAACACCGTAGTTCGTCACCTAGTAACACGACTAGAATTTTACAAAAGTTTAAAAGAAAATTACAAAATAAACTAAACAAAGAAAAAAAACAAAACCCTTTTTATATATTTAAGCCTAAATATAAAATAAATAAAACCAGCCCAAAAGAAACTAAAAGACATGTTTCCCTTTTCATTTTTCTCGTGTAAAACTTTGGTCGTTCTTCTTCGTTGCTTTGTAATGTCTACTTCATTCCTCTTAAAAAAATTAAGCTTTGAAATTGAAGTCGTCGATTCTAGAACTGATCGATTGAGGTGTGCATTTGCTTTAGATTGCTTTGTCAATTGATTGCTAGCTTTGAAATGCTTGTGGCTACTCCAACGTGTTGAACTCGAATGATAAAAGTGGTATGTGATTTTGCCCCCTTTTCTGGTTTTGGTTATGCTTGACTTCAATTCAAGTTATAAATTAATTCATGATTTTTATTGCTCTGGTATTTGCTTGAACTCGAATCACACATTTTTACCGATGGTGTTATTGGTTTTCATAGGGATTAAATTCCCTAAATATACGTTTATATTCTTGCATTTGAATTCTTCTCGAATTGCTCTTGTTCATCCGATCTTTGCTTGAGTGCTTGTGATGCATTGTTGACTTATTCGTGTTGAATTTGCTTGAATATCTTTTAGTGGGTTCCATTCATTTCACCTATGACTTGGGCTATTTGAAATTGTGATAATCTGGTTTTATAACTTTTTTTGCAACTTTATTCAAACTGCTTCACCGTAATTTATATTGACTAGTTCATCATGTTTTACTTGTGAGTTCCATTCTTCGTTGGCTCCGACTTTAACATTTGTGATATACTTGACTTTAATCGATCTGCACTGATTTGTCTGAACTGCTATTTCATTTGTGAATTCCTGCTTTATTTAGTTCATGTCTGAATGATTTGATTGAACTCGAACTTGAACTAGTTTTGATACTTTTAGTGATCTGGTTGTATTTCATTGAACTAGGTTGGTAGTCTTGGTCATGCTATTTCTTTGAGTCTGGAGCTTATGACATGTCAGGTTGAGTTTGTTATTGTGTGCATTCATTTGACCTGGGTTGATCTGCACTGCTATGACTGCTTCCATGTTGCCTTTATCCTTGTTAGACTTGAAGTCTAGTGTGCTCATCTGGAAGGTTGTATTCATGTTGACTTTGATTGCTCTGTTTCTTTTTATGGTTCAATTCTTTGTTCTTGTTGCTTCTGTTAGTAATTGTGAAAATACAAACATGTATATACATACATATGTATATATGTATGTATGTACATGTATAATTATTGTGCCTATCCACTTGGTTTGACGTGAACTTGTAACTGTGTTCATATTGGTCTAGACTTGCAGTGTGATTTGTTGTTGCCTCTGGTTGTGATGGCCATGTCGTACTAATCTGGTACACTTTGTTATTGAGTGGTATGACATTTCATTCTCGTGTGACACTTTACTTGTATGCTATCACGGCTCTTTTGTGTTATCTGGGTTACCCTGTTGCCTTCGTACCTGGACTGATATGTGTATGCATATATGCATACATGCTCTAATGCATATGCTCTGGTCTGGTTGCATTATTTGGTTGATTTTCCTTTTGCATTTGAGTCTGTTTCCATTTGCATTCATGTTGCTTTGCACTGCTCATGTTGTTTTGCATTATGGGTTTGTTTGTATTCATTGTATACATCTAAGACTAAGCTTGCGCCTGGTCAGGTTGCATAGGTATATGTATTTGCATGCTCCTTCTGGTTTGTGTGCCTCTTTTTGCCTTTGATGTTGCGGTCTTCATTGTTATGTGGTCTGGTCATTTAAGTTCATCTTGTTCTTGCCTCAAGTTTGAATGGTCTTGTTACCCTTGCATTTGACTGGAACTGAACTTGTACTCAACCATTTAGATGAGGCTTTACGAGTCTCCACTGTGACTGTGATATGTATGTGTGTGTGTGTGTATGCATATACGTATGGTGCATTTGAAACATTGTGACTTTGTTTTGATCGATAGTTATATGCACTTGAGTTGAATCCAGCTAATGGCTCGGGTTTGACCTTGTACTTACCTATCCCTGCAGTTTTATCAACTGTATATTGGTGTGCGCGGCCTTGTGGCATGTACAGTACTACACTATGCATGTCACAAGTTGTTCGTGTATGATAAATTCAAAATAAATAAATGACGAACAACCCAAATAACTGAGGCAAATAACATTTTCAAAATCACACATTTCATTGTATACTGCAAAAATATTTCTTTTTTAATTTTACTGCGTCAGTGTATATTTTGCAGATAATTCAGATGTTGGATACAAACTGGAATATAGTCGAAGAAAAAATACCAGTGAATGAGTGATATGTAGTGAGGTAAACATTGTAAATTGAAATTTGTGATGTAATCGAAATTGTATTGTAATTGAAAAAGTATATATGTAGTGAGAGCTCAAATTTGTACTGTTCAAAATTGTAGAAAAAAATATGTTTGAATAAAATATTGGTTTGAATATGAATTCTGCGTTATTTATTTTATTCATCAAATATTTATTTAATTATATGCAAAATGGTACAATAACAAATACATTTAAATGAACACACACACACAGATATATATATATATATATATATATATATATATATATATATATATATATATGTTTATTATCATCAAAAAAATAATATACTAGCATATTCAACAGACTCTATGTCATCGGAGAATGGCTCTTGTGGTAATAATAACTCTTATAGTGATATGAGCTGGATTCACATGGTGAGTGTAGAGGCTCATGGTACACTCAAAATCTCAATCATTGTCCCGGTACTCAACCTTATGCTGGCGATCTCTGTCTTCTCTCTCATGACGAGAATCAATAGAACGGAGGCAATCATGATGCTTGCAGACTTAGAAACATCCTTAGAAGCCTTTTGATCAAGATGGCCAAAATAGCTAAATTTTCTCATTGTGCCTGAAATAAAAGGAAACAAGAGTTACTATTTAAAATTGGAAAAGAAACATGTGTGAAGTGCTATCGACATGATCTTACGTAATGGCTGGTGCGGTGTAATCCTATTGAGTCTACAAACCGTGCTTGATCAAAAAGGATGAGGGAGCGGTTACACCCTTGACCAAAGGGAGAGTCGTCGCCCAACTCACATAATATACCATCGATCTCGAGGTCGCTAAGATTGAGGCATCAGAGGTATTCGGGCCCAAGATTGGAAGACATTCCAATTACTTCATCTTCTTGGTGGGTGGGCATTGCTTCCTCTGTTTGACTACAGGTTGGACCTAAGGCAAGCTCAAGAAGCGCCTTCCTTAAACATTTGAACTAAGGAGCGGGAGTTGAGGTGCCCTCCCTTTTGGTATTCTCCATGATTGGCTCTTGTTGAACTCTTATTTTTCTTCCACTTCATATTGGCCCTCTTCTTCATCATCTTATTCGAATTCTCCTTCGTCTTCTTTAGATTAAATCTCGACAAAGCCTTCCTAATTATCGTCATTGATTACCCTATGATTTATTTAATTGATAACCATTATAAACTAATTAAATTAACTAATATTTATGAAATTTTAGTTATTAAATTTTTGTTGATTTATTTATTTGATTATTTTGAATCCATTAGTATTTATTAAAGTATGTACATAAAAGTTATGTATGTATGTACTGATATATGATATTGATAAAATATTTAAATTAAAGTTAAATTGATTAATTACTAAATGGATTTGGGAATATCTTAAGGCCTATATAACCTTATTCATAGAAGGCATAAGAAAAGGCCGCTCAAAGTCCAATGGTTGGATCTAGAAAGTGAAGGGGGAGGTTAAGAAATGATCCCTCTATAAATATGTTATGTTCCGTTCACTGGCCTCTCTTGATCACTCCTCTTCTAAACCCTAGCCTTCATCTTCATTTTTATTCCATCTTGGCCGAAATTTCATGGATTCTAAGCCATAAAAATTTCCCAAAACAAAATCGAAACAAATCAAATAAAATAAATTCAAAAGTGGTGCTTAAGATTGTTGCAATTTTTGAAGGTGATTCGATCGGATCTAGAAGCATTTATCATTCATGGTACAAATCATAGACAACATCAAATAAGGTGTATTCTATTAGTTGTTTATTCATACCATGATATTATAGATCTAGTAGTTAATTCATTTGGAAATTTTATATATATATTTGTTGCCCTTTATAAGCATACAATTATATATCTTAAAGTAGTATAACTTCTATTCATGATTCTTTATGTTAATTTCTATTGATTTTGATCTAAATATAAGTCTGGCAATTAACTTGTTATTCTAATTAACTTTATTTTATTTAATTGTTAACAATTGTTTACATTGATTCCAATTTTGTTTTCTACTTTAAGATTCATGCATATACATAAATGTGTGTGTGTGTGTGTTTGCATGTATGTATGTGTGTTAAAATAATTTTGAAATACGTTAAAAGGTTTTAAGAATGTTTTTTAGCATATACATATAAATTATATTTAGATTTGTTGATTAAGATCTGTTATCAGACTGTTTTACTAAATTAGATCACTACATATTTGGTAATAAATCTTAAATTGATTACAATTGATTTAATTGAATTGATTTATTAATTTTAAAGGATTCATTAACAATACATATATAAATATTTATATATATTTATGTATGCATGCATACACATGCATATATGTACACTATATTTATATATAAATATACATGAATCAACATAATATTATTATTATACAAAATATACTTTGGACAAATTTTTTTATAATAAATATCTATGTTTGATTCTACATTAAATTATTAACATGTACATATTATTACATTTGGATTTACTGATTAAGATCTATTTTCAAATTGATTTACTAAGTCAGATCACTAGATATTTGGTAATAAATCTTGAATGGATAATAGTTGACTTGACTATATTAATTTATTATTTTTGGAGGATTCATTAAACAATACATATATAAACATACACACACACATAATTAGATAATAATACATACATACTTTTTTGTTGACTGTTTATGTCCTTATATCATGATGCCAATTGATTATCATTTATATGCTGCATTAATTAAGTTTACCAAATGGGAAATTACATCAATCATCTTTGTTACTCTTTATCTATTTCTCATATTTCCATTATGTGTTTAACTATCCATTTATGTGTATTTATATGTCTAACATTGTCATCAATTAATAGCACATATTATATGTTGCTCTTACAGAATTTACACTAATATATATATATATATATATATATATATATATATATATTTGTTTATACTCACATTCATGTCGTGTGTGTGTGTGTGTTTTGCTAATTAATGAAATTCATATAATTAATCAATTTAATTAAAGAGAGATAACTGAAAGGTTTCTCTCTCCTATATATAATTTTCCCTTCATTAATTAAATAAGTTAAGAGAAAGAAATGAAAAATTTTCTTCTCTAAGTAAATTTATTCCCCATCATTAATTTAATAACTTAAGGATAGAAAATGAATAGTTTTCTTCTCTAAATAAATTTAATAAGTTACCTTACACACAAATATGTACATAAGAGTATATTTGATATACTCTAATTTAGATACTCAATAAAATAAATTTTAAACTTTATTTCTAAAACTAAATAAATTAAAGATTTTATTTAATAGAAAACTTAGAAAGATTCTAAGTATGTTTTGATTTCATAGGCCTATTAAAGATCCAAAATGGCTATATTTTTTTAAATTCACTCATTTCCTCCGCTGCGGAATGACCTAGTTTCTTCAATGATATCGGAGACCAATAGCCTATGCGATCTAAATTAGTCACGTTAGGGCTAACTAATTAAGCTTGTGCTCTTAGTATGGTGTCTAGAAAGGTAATGTCTAGGAATGAAATTGGGTAATTAAGTACTTTGTTATGACGACCCATCTTTCAACTCCACAGAAAGACGTATTATCAATAAGAAAAGAAAGAGACAGAAATAAAAAAGATAGAAAGAAAGAATAACAACATCAGAATCTCACAACGGAAACGGAACAAAATATAATATTACACATATCCATTACATAGTTTTTACATATCAGAGTACATAAAATAATATGACTACGCTACATTAGACGGTTATAAGAGTCTTTTTAACCATTACATCCAAAATACAACATCAAAATGTCACAACACAACTGATATAGATAGATAGATACGTCTACACTCCAGCTCCAGCTTCTTAAAACATTTGATAATCCTAACCTGATCACTTGTCTACTCATAAAAATTTGAGTGCCCAAGAGTTTAAGAAAAACAAAATAAACTCCGGGTCAGACATGGGTCCGGTGTGAGTAAACAGGTTAAAGTTATTTAGTTTTAAAATCTTTTGAAAATAAAAGCTATCACGTAAGACTTCCCACACATAAACATGGATAAGTTTTTACCTTACGCAAACCAAAACATTTGACAGAAAATCCAGTGATATTATAATAGGGTCTAGGGTTTTCAAGTAAATATAAAATAGTCGAAATTGTTACATTCATTAAATTCCAGCTACTAGCCACAAAAGTGGGTAACACAATCAAAACCGTAAGGTCACGTAGGAAGAATGGGTTTCCATCAATGACAGAGCTACTGGGGTGCCGCCCGTCACAGTACGGGGCCTAGATCACCATACCGAGGATCCACCCTAAATCGCCCGCAACACAAGGCCGGAACCATCCCTTACTGGACAGTCCCGAACAAGACAACCCCGCAGTTGTGGCCAATAACTGCCCACTCAGCCGAAATAATAAGGGACTTCTAGACAGGGTTAAATCTCATCCTACTTGGGTGCTACCCACTTAACCTTGCTGCACCTCCCCTTTTTAGTCATTCCCGGTTGATGAGGCTTGAGGCTACGATTACCTTTATAGAACACATCTATCTTAGAATGCTCGTCGTCCACCTGACGATGTGCTGAACGCATTCAATCGATACAAGTTCGTTCCAGGTTCGAACGAAACCGAAGTCATTATCTCGTTACACTCATTTTGGAATCACCCTCAGAGTTAACGACAATAACCCTTGCACTCTAAAACTCCATCTCGATTTTCACTTTGAGATGCCATGACCTAATTTTAACTTGGATTGATGTGGTTTTTGGATAATCAAAATTGATTCCCGATCCTGGTCTCATCGGAATCCAAACGCCATCTTAAAGGTCAAGTTGATTAAAGATTTAAATAATTCAATTCAATTTAAAACATTGAATTCATACAGCATTATCCACAGATAATAACAAACATCTATCACAGATATATACAATATCTCATCACAGAATATCTCAGATTATCATTCAATACAACCAAATCCAGACATTCAACTCAAAATAATCATCCATAAGCAAGCATATCTCTAATTCATATTATAATTAATTTAATTACTTCAAATTAAATTAATTACTTAAGAATTAATTACTTTAACTTTCTTAACCAATCATTAATTAATTAATTACAATCATATAATTAATTAATCACTTCTTAATTAACCCCATAATTTATTAATTAACCTTTAATTAATTAATTAATTATCCTTTAACTATTAATTAATAACCCTAGTTATTAATCAATAAAACTTGATTAAAAATTTATCATTCCTTAATTATTAATTAATCAATACTTAATTAACAGTTAATTAATTAATTAACTACAAATAATAAATTAATTTATCTTAATCACTTAATTAATTATATATTAATTAACCTTAATCATTTGATTAATTAATTCTTAATCATTAATTAATTAATTGTTAATTATAAGTTAATTATACTTAATTACTTAATTAATTTAACATAATTACTTGATTAATTAATCCTTAATTATTAATTAATTAATCACTAATCACTTAATTAATTAATTACTAATCATTGATTAAGTAATCTTTAAATATTTAATTAATTATCTATTAATTTATAATTAAATTTTCCTTAATTACTTAATTAAATTAATTCTTAATTATTAATTGATTAATCCATAATCAATTAACTAAACCTTTATAAATTAATTAATCCAAAACTATTAATTAATTTAACTTTAATTACTTTATTAATTATATAAACTTAATTAACTTTCAAAATAAATCAATTCCATTAATTACTTAAAATTATCACATATTTAAAACCTTTCATCTTTATTTAAACTTAATTACTTTTAAAAAAAATTAAAAGAATACATAAACATCTTAAATTTTTAGTTAACAAACTATAAACTTCTTAAAATCAAATAGTTTAAATCATTTATCATATAGTAGTTTGAAACAATTTAAGTTTAAATTTTAAAACTAGTTGAAAAACTTTTTTTTTAAAACACCTAACATAACTTCGGGTTCAACCCTACTCAAGCTCGAGACCAGACTCGAGTTGCATCCTCATCTTCCCTTTTCTTTAAAGTTTAAGTTAAGATTAAACTATAAACAAATCTGGAAAAATGATAAGCTTCATGACCCAAGTACTGACTCAAACAAAACCCATTTCTCCCGAGTATCAACACGAGAAAAACCTCATCTCACTCGATCAGCACTTCGAGTTATACATGAACTCGTCCTCCCCTGACATAATACCATGGTCGTGCACATGCACACGCCATCAACGGCATCGCCACCTCCGGCTACGTGCTCTACACATTGGCGTTCGACCATATAAATGTCTCCGACCCTCAAACCCAAATCGCGAAACCAAAAGAAAAATTGAGACTTCCAGTCGAAACTGGAAGCTCACAACCCCATCAGAGAACGCTTCCCTAGAACAATTTGATATTTTGAAACTGCAGATTAACCTTTGAATTTGATTAGTTGATTTTAAATCCTAAAGCTTGATTTTATTTCAGATTGAAAATTGGTTTTGAACTTTGCTGAGTTTATCTTGTTTCCAGGTTGAAACCTTTGTTTTTGATCTGGTTGAAATTGAACACCTGAAGTTGTTTGATTTTGAACTGCCTTATTTTGATTTTCTGGTTTTCATTTTGTTTCGAATTTAATTTCTGTTTTTAGTTTCTGATCTTGATTTCTTTTATCTCGGGTTTCTTTGTTTCGAACAATTTGAGAAATGTAAAGTGAAAGATGAAGAAAAGATGAGAATAGGAGATAGTGGAATTTTTATATTCTTGTCTTTCTTTTTCTTTCATTGATAATTAAAATGAAGGACGATAAATGGCACTTGTAATTCATAAAATAAAATGACTACACTTGTAAATCTACATATTTAAATAGTTCCACTTGTTGGATGGTATTTTAAAATGTTTACACATGTTATCTTTTATTTATGTATATATAATCTTAAAGAAAGTATTTAATCTTTTAATTCATTTTCAACTATTATAATTTAAATAAATTTGTATTATGTGTTTTAAATGTTATAAATATATTTATAACTTAAAGAATATAATTTTAAAATTAATTATACATTAATAAATAAACACGTATATATGTTATAATTTAACCTTTAAATAGCTTCTTGAAAATAGTTATATTAATCTCAAATATAATCTAAAATCAATTAAACATTAATAAATAAGTGCATAATATGTATATATTTGAATTTAACTTTGTAAATAGCTTTTGTAAATCAATTTCAAAATAAAATTTTCAAATCATCATATTATAAATACAAAACAAATTTTCCTATTAGCATTAAATTTTTAGAGTTTCCAAATCCACTATATTATTTTAAAATATTTATTTTTAAATTTTAAATTCAAAAATTAATATATAATCAATTTATATTTATAAATGAATAAACAAACAATATCTTTTCATAAATATATATTTTATTCATTCACGGTCTATAAATATCTTCGAAATATTTATTTTTAACATATATGTATTTGAGTTTCAAATTTGAATTCCAAATTATAATCCATTTATTAAATATTTAGATTTCCAAATCAAATTCTTTATTTTAAAACCTTTATATGTATATATATATATTTCCATATTTTCAAATTAATCCACAACTAAATTCACAATTTAATCCAAAAATTTATTTTAATTATCAATTTAAATTCGACTTAAAACCGAGATCGTTACAACGCTATTATAGTAATGGTGAAAATAGTGGGAGCATGCCATATAGCACTAACTTCATAGTATGAAAATAGTTTCCGTGTAATTTACCATACATTACTTATGAAATAATGATTATTTTTCGGTATCGATTGAAGAAAAAAAGACATGGCAATATTTCAATACGAATATTATGAATATTCTTTATGAAATAAACTATAATGTGGTAAAAAAAAATTATAACAAAAGCGATGCATTGGAAAACACAAAAGTATCTAATACCATTTACGGTTGTTTTGGAATTATAGACCAATCCATAGTTTTGAGAACTAATTTTACTGTATGATTTTAAATCACATGATACTTTTTAATTATATGCCAAACAGTAAAGTGCGATGCACCCATTGTGGAAGTATCATAAGAGTCGATGAACTTTTTGGATTGATAGATGTATGCAATCGTAATTCTATAAATAGCAAAACAGTTCCATATACTTCGTCATATCACCGCTGAGTTATCGTCCACATGACATGTGTATTTAATACGCATGTAATATGTCTATAGTAAACTTATAGAATATAAAACAGAAGTAAATAAATAACATGCGATAGAAATGATTTGATTTAATCGAATGAGTGAGTATATTGAAAAATGTTCCGAACGTACCTAAATTGAATAATATTCAATCTCAAAATTACTCCTCCATGTGATACATAATGATGCATCAATATTGAGTAATCGAACTTTGTTGGACAATGTACGATTAATTATGAGTGAAGTTGAGTTAGTTTCTTTCTATAAGGTAGTGTATTTAAGGGTAGTACACAAGGTTAATATTATTTCATCTGAATAATAGTTTATAAAATTTTACAAGATAAGAATTTATAACAAACTTCAACATATCCAAGGCCAAGGAATTGGCAGGTTGTGCGAGTTGAAAGATTACACGTAATAATTGTTCATAAGGGAACTTGTATGAATCTCCCCAAAAGGATTTTGAAAAGACTATCATTGGATGACATATTTATATTTCGGACATAATTTTTGTAAACTAAAACCAAATCAATTTTATAAATAAAGAAATTCATAAAATGTTTATGAATACCTATTCCATTGCATTAAGAAACAATTGTTGTTTCAAGATATACCAACTTCACTGTGAAGAAAGTTCATTGAGGAATTATTGGTAGTAAAATGGAAATGGATACGATCTATGGATAGAAATGATTATATGAGATGAAATAAAGCTAACTAACTGATGTAACCCAGGCTAGAAGGATGAGTCGTATACGAGATAAGGGCAAGTATTTAAGTCGTTCACGACTTAGGAGGGTAGAATTAAGTCATTTCCGACTTAAGGAATCACGTGGGAAAGGAATACGCGTTAATGAAGAGGATTTAAGTCGTTTGCGACTTAATAAAGATCAGGGAATGAATCGTACACGAGTTAAGGGAGCTTCGGGTTTAAGCCTCAAGGCGTTCACGAGTCAACCAGGGAAGGCGCGACCTAAGGAAGGACTTTTGGGTCATCCACGACTCAATGAGACACGGGAAGAGAAGCTGCGAGCTAACAAGGAGATGAGTCGTTCGGAGTTAAGTAGTCTGGGAAGATAGGTCGCTCGAGTTTAGGTCGTTGGACCTTGGGTGGTGATGCATATGAGATGAGTCGCTTGATCCAGGGTTAAGTCGTGACTATGTTAAGTCGTATCGTTTAAGTCGTTGTGTCTTGAGTCGCTATGATGTATAGAGTGTTGTAATTTGTTAGATCGTTAACGACTTAAGTCATAAGTCGTAGGTCGCGAGTCAGTCTTGTTTATACTATGTCGTGAGTCGTGTAACCTGTGTTGTTTGTTGAGTCGTATCTCTTGAGTCGTCTATACATGTTTGTGTTAGGTCGTTGTTGACATATACCGAGTCGCATGATGATTGAGTCGTTGCCAACCTATGAGTCGTGGGTAGTGTGTACCGTTGAGTCGCTAACGACTTAGGATGAGTCGCAAGTCATGAGTCGGCAACGACTTATGGAGCCGGTTGTAAAAGGGCTATAAATAGGGAGTGAGTTGTACATTTTTGGTGGTTGATTTTTGAATAAAATTTCTTGTTGATTGCTGTGTGCTTTCATCTTAAATTGGTAGTTGAGTGTAATCTTCTATCTCCACTTTCGGTTATTCGAGTGCGCTCGAATCAACGATTGTTGAAGCCGATTCGCGGAATCAAGTGCGCTTGATCAACGCTTGAAGAATTAAAGATCTTCTTTCACGGTATCGTGCGCGATCAACGTGTTAGAGATAGATAGAATTCGGTATCTTCGGATCAACGAATTTGGGCATTTTGGTATTCATCAATCCACCGATTGCTACATTTCATCGATTTCATTGTTTTCGTAATATCCGCTGCGTCAATTTGGTATCAGAGCTAGACTTAGCCAATCATATCTAAGCCGAGTCTTGGAGCCAATTTTTGAAGTTGAAATTTGAAGTTGGAGTTTATCGTGTTCATCTTGAAGTTGCAACGAGTTTGAAGATTTTGATCCATTTCATTTTGGATCTAGAGTTGGAGAAGTGTTTGAATTTGAAGTTGCTTGGAGACCTTGAGCCGAGCCAAGTTAAGCCGTGAAGGGTGAAGGCCGAGCATAACATTGAGTTAAGTATAGGCCGTGCATCAGTTTTGGTATCATTGTTTGAAGGGTTGAAGCGAGCCGAGTCAAGTGACACTTGTTGCCGAGTTAAGTGTTAAGCCGTGTAGAGCTATTGCCGAGTCAAGGTTGAGGCCGTGATTTGTTTGATTTGAGTTGAAGATTTGTGAAGTTTTGAAGTATTTGTTGAAGTTTTTGAGAAGTTTTCAGTCATGCCGCCAAGAAGAGCTAATCGTCATCAAAATGTTGAAGCGTTGTATCGAAGAGAAGAAGCCGAGCTTATGGAGCAACGTATTAATGAGAAATTTGATGAAGGCATTGGAAAGTTAGAGAAGTTGATGAATGATTTGAATCAAACTCAAAGGAGGAGATCACCAAACTCGAACCATGGAGGAAACCGAGTTTCGCCATCGGTTACGGAAGCGAGGAGGGTATCACCGCAATCATTTAGAGAAAGAAGAGAGACATCAATTTCATCACGGAGAGATCATCATGACTATGGACATGAAGAGAGAAGAAGTCAACGTGAATTTGACAATGAGGCATATAGAGATGAAGAGAGACATAGTCGAAGAAGCATGCATGAACGAAGGGATGATAATGGTCGAGATCGATGTAGGCGTACTTTTGATTTTGATGAAGAAGGTGATAGAGCTAGCATTCATTATCGAGATCGAGACCAAGTTTGAAATTCTTATCGGAATGTTGAAGAAGATCGTCGATGGGAATCGGGTATGAAGATGGAAATTCCAGAATTTAAGGATGGAATGGTAGCTGAAGAATTTCTTGATTGGGTGTCAAATGTGGAGGAAATCTTTGATTTCAAGGAGGTTCCGGAGAATCGAAGGGTGAAGTTAGTTGCTACAAGGTTGAGGGGGAGAGCTTTGGCATGGTGGCAGCAAACCAAACTTACAAGGGAGAGAATGGGAAAGTCAAAGATTGAATCTTGGGATAAGATGAAGAAGTTGATGCGAGCTACATTTTTGCCTTACAACTACCAATCACTTATGTACCAGAGGTTGCAGAATCTGAGGCAAGGGACGAAGTCTGTTAGTGATTATGCTGATGAATTTTACCAACTCATTGCCAGGAATGATATTATGGAAACGGAAGAACAGCTAACTGCTAGATTCATTGGGGGATTGAGAATGCAGATCCAGGATATGGTTAATATGTTTGATCCTAGATCAGTAGCAGAGGCACATCAGAAAACGTTGGCTTGGGAGAAGCAGGGAAGGCGTGGAGGTGGTGTGTTCACTAATTCCAATAGTCAAGCGAAGGGTGTTAGTGGGAGTTCTAATGTTTCTAAACCTGTCAGTAAGCCAGTGGTGAAGGAGGCTGAGAAGGCGAAGGTTAGCAGTGGTTTCAAATGTTACAATTGCCAGGAATTGGGTCACAAAAGCAATGAATGTCCGAAGCCGAAGAAGAGAGCAATGGTTGCTGAGATCGAGGATGATGGTGAGGAGGCAGAATGTTTAAATGCACCTTATGTTGAGGAGGAAGAAGAATTGTCTGAAGATGAAGGTTGTAATCTTATGATGAGGAGGTCATGTCTTACACCAAAGCAAGAAGAGGAATCTAGTTGGTTGAGGAGCAATATTTTTCAGTCGACATGCACTATTCTAGGGAAAGTTTGCAAGTTCGTTATTGATGCTGGAAGCTGTGACAATATTATTTCTACAGAAGCAGTAAGGAAGTTGAAATTGAAAACTGAGAAGCATCCTAAACCGTACAAGTTAGCATGGTTAAGGAAGGGTGGTGAAGTGAAGGTGTGTCGAAGTGCTTGTGTGAATTTTTCTATTGGGAAGAAGTACAAAGATGAAATTTGGTGTGATGTTGTAGACATGGATGTGTGTCATCTGTTGTTGGGCAGACCATGGCAGTTTGATAGAGCCGTACAACATGATGGTCGTGCTAATAGCTATAGTTTCATGTTTGAAGGTACTAAAATCACTTTAGTTCCCAAGAAGCAGCAACAGAAGGAAAGCAAGCTAGAGGAGATCGAAGAACTGAAAACTTTGCTATCTTTGAAAGAGTTTGTCAAGGAGATTGAAGAGAAGCCTGAAGTGTTTTTGTTGATTGGGCGAGAGTGTAACGAAGAGGTTGGAATTCCAGAAGAAGCAAAGGCAGTTTTGAAAGAATTCGAAGATGTATTTCCAGAAGAGTTGCCTAAAGAGTTACCGCCACTGAGGGACATTCAACATCAAATAGATCTTGTTCCGGGAGCAGTGTTACCACATCGACCACATTATCGAATGAGTCCGAAGGAACATGAAGAGTTACGAAGGCAAGTGGAAGAGTTGTTAGAACAGGGACGTGTTCAGGAAAGCTTGAGTCCTTGTGCAGTACCAGCATTGTTGGTGCCGAAGAAGGATGGAACATGGAGAATGTGTACCGATAGTAGAGCTTTGAACAAGATTACTGTTCGTTACAGGTTTCCTATGCCGAGGTTGGATGACTTGCTAGATCAGTTGAGTGGGGCTACTATCTTTTCGAAGATTGATTTGAAGAGTGGTTATCATCAGATTCGAATTAGACCGGGAGACGAATGGAAGACCGCATTCAAGACGAGGGAAGGTTTATATGAATGGTTGGTTAT
The DNA here is from genome assembly GCA_030765085.1 of Allium cepa. Classification (NCBI taxonomy): domain Eukaryota; kingdom Viridiplantae; phylum Streptophyta; class Magnoliopsida; order Asparagales; family Amaryllidaceae; genus Allium; species Allium cepa. The sequence continues at coordinate 953,043,133 of CM060932.1, forward strand.
GCCATTTGGACTATCAAATGCACCAAGTACATTTATGAGGGTGATGAATCAAATTTTCAGACCGTACATTGGAAAGTTTGTTGTGGTTTATTTCGATGATATTCTGATATATTGCAGGAGCACAGAAGAGCATGTAAAGCATTTGAGAAAGGTGTTAATTATTCTTCGTGAGGAACAATTTTATGCAGCTACGAAGAAATGTGTGTTCATGACTCGAAGTGTATTATTTTTGGGATATGTTGTATCTGAGAAGGGAATCCAGGTGGACCAGAGTAAAGTTGAAGCTATTAGAAATTGGCCACAGCCGAGAACTATCACTGAAGTAAGAATTTTTCATGGATTGGCATCATTCTACCGAAGATTCATTCCACACTTCAGTAGCATGATGGCACCAGTTACTGATTGCATGAAAGGGAAACAGTTTGTATGGTCAGAGGAAGCGGGGGTTGCTTTTGAGAAGATCAAGGAACTATTGACGACAGCACCGATTCTTGTTTTACCAGATTTTCAGTTGTTGTTTGAATTGCATACTGATGCGTCGAAGGTGGGAATTGGTGGAGTCTTGAGTCAAAGTGGGAAACTCGTTGCTTATTTCAGTGAGAAGTTGTCAGGAGCGAAGATGAGATACAGTACATATGACATTGAATTCTATGCTGTTGTACAAGCTGTTAAGCATTGGAGACACTATCTGTTTCAGAAAGAGTTTATTCTTTACACAGACCATGAAGCTTTGAAACATTTGCAGGGGCAAGACAAGATTTCAGCGAGGCATGCATCATGGATTGCTTATTTACAACAATTTACTTTTGTTGTCAAACACAAGTCTGGGGTGACGAACCGTGTAGCAGATGCATTAAGCAGAAGGAATCACTTGTTGACTACATTGAAGGTTGAGGTGACAGGGTTTGAATTATTGCCAGAACTGATTGAAGAAGATCCTTACTTTGTAAAATTTGTTGAAAAGGTCAAGGAAAGAAGCACTGATGAGTTTGTATTGGTGGATGGTTTTCTATTTAAAGGAAATCGTTTATGCATACCAGATTGTAGTTTGAGATTAAAGATTATCAAGGAGTTACACGAGGAAGGACATGTGGGCCGTGATCGTACATTACATTTGATTTCTCAATCTTACTTTTGGCCATCGATGAGGAAAGAAGTAGAAAGGTTTGTGGAGCGATGTCATATCTGCCAAGTTTCGAAAGGAACCGCGACCAATGCTGGGTTGTATATGCCGTTGCCTGTACCATCTAAGCCATGGGTTGATGTGAGTATGGACTTTGTGTTGGGATTGCCGAGAACGCAGCGTGGCAATGACTCTATATATGTGGTGGTTGACCGTTTTTCGAAAATGGCACACTTTACTGCTTGTAAGAAGACGGCGGATGCTGTTCGTGTTGCTCAGTTGTTCTTTAAAGAAATCTATCGTTTACATGGGTTGCCGGAGTCTATTGTTTCGGACAGGGATACCAGATTTTTGAGTCATTTTTGGCTTAGTTTGTGGAAGATGGTGGGAACAAAGTTGAACTTTAGCAGCGCTTATCATCCGCAAACTGATGGGCAGACAGAAGTTGTTAACAGATCATTGGAAAATTTGTTGCGATGCCTTGTGCAGGATAATCTGAAGAGTTGGGACATGAAGTTATGCCAGGCAGAGTTTGCTCATAATCACGCAGTGAATCGTAGTACGGGATTCAGTCCATTTCAAATTGTATATTCAAGTTTGCCAAGGGGACCGTTGGATTTGGCAGTAATACCACAACCGAAGGGGACAGTTAAACGAGCTGTTGATTTTGTCGATGAATTAACTGAATGTCATAAGATCGTTCAGGAACGATTGGAAAAGTCAAATGAAAATTATAAGAAATTTGCAGACTTGAAGCGACGAAATGTTGAATTTAACGAAGGAGATTTGGTGTATGCTGTGTTAACCAAGGATCGTTTTCCAGTAGGCACTTATAACAAGTTGAAAGCCAGAAAAATTGGTCCAGTAGAAGTTGTGAAACGGATCAATGAGAATGCTTATAAGTTGAAACTGCCGGAGGATATATACACTTCTGACGTATTCAATGTTAAGCATCTTGTGCCATATTATGGAGATGGACAATCTGGTGTGGAAGAATTTACAAATTCGAGGACGAATTTTTCTCAACCAGGGGAGGATGATGTAACCCAGGCTAGAAGGATGAGTCGTATACGAGATAAGGGCAAGTATTTAAGTCGTTCACGACTTTGGAGGGTAGAATTAAGTCGTTTCCGACTTAAGGAATCACGTGGGAAAGGAATACGCGTTAATGAAGAGGATTTAAGTCGTTTGCGACTTAATAAAGCTCAGGGAATGAATCGTACACGAGTTAAGGGAGCTTCGGGTTTAAGCCTTAAGGCGTTCACGAGTCAACCACGGAAGGAGCGACCTAAGGAAGGACTTTTGGGTCGTCCACGACTCAATGAGACACGGGAAGAGAAGCTGCGAGCTAACAAGGAGATGAGTCGTTCGGAGTTAAGTTGTCTGGGAAGATAGGTCGCTCGAGTTTAGGTCGTTGGACCTTGGGTGGTGATGCATATGAGATGAGTCGCTTGATCCAGGGTTAAGTCGTGACTATGTTAAGTCGTATCGTTTAATTCGTTGTGTCTTGAGTCGCTATGATGTACAGAGTGTTGTAATTTGTTAGATCGTTAACGACTTAAGTCATAAGTCGTAGGTCGCAAGTCAGTCTTGTTTATACTATGTCGTGAGTCGTGTAACCTGTGTTGTTTGTTGAGTCGTATCTCTTGAGTCGTTTGTACATGTTTGTGTTAGGTCGTTGTTGACATATACCGAGTCGCATGATGATTGAGTCGCTGCCAACCTATGAGTCGTGGGTAGTGTGTACCGTTGAGTCGCTAACGACTTAGGATGAGTCGCAAGTCATGAGTCGGCAACGACTTATGGAGCCGGTTGTAAAAGGGCTATAAATAGGGAGTGAGTTGTACATTTTTGGTGGTTGATTTTTGAATAAAATTTCTTGTTGATTGCTGTGTGCTTTCATCTTAAATTGGTAGTTGAGTGTAATCTCCTATCTCCACTTTCGGTTATTCGAGTGCGCTCGAATCAACGATTGTTGAAGCCGATTCGCGGAATCAAGTGCGCTTGATCAACGCTTGAAGAATTGAAGATCTTCTTTCACGGTATCGTGCGCGATCAACGTGTTAGAGATAGCTAGAATTCGGTATCTTCGGATCAACGAATTTGGGCATTTTGGTATTCATCAATCCACCGATTGCTACATTTCATCGATTTCATTGTTTTCGTAATATCCGCTGCGTCACTAACCTAAACACATAGCATCATAATGTCTAATAAGTATTCTCGAACACTGAAGAGAAACTATGAATTTTTTAATAATGTCGAAAATATATAATCTTAGATTGTTTAATTAAACCATTGAGAGTGTTGACTCTATATGGTATGATGCGCAAATTCAAAATAATTCCAAGTACGCTATCAAAATATAGATTTTGGTGGTCATAACTGAAGGGATATGATCCATCGACCTCGACCGTGTCTTTGTGAGTAAGACTAATGCAGTTGAAATTAAATGAGCAATGCTGATAAGAATACCATCGCAAATTTCAATTATTAAAACTAGTGTAATATATTCGATATTCAACATGTTCAAGTCAATTCAGATTTACTCACAAAATTAACGCTTGATAAGTCCTAGTGTTTTGGTACTTATATATTGAAATAGAAAATTCTAAATAATGATTTAGAGTAAGCTGTTTACACATATTAATCAAAAATGTCTCAAAGTCAGTGGAAGCGATATTGAGTTGATGAGTCTTTGGATATGATCTAAGAAATGATACGAAAGTACATTTTATAAGCATGAAGATTGAATAAATATTTTAATAGAAATATCAAATAGTTTGATTTTCAATCAAAGTGCAGAGGAAGCGTGTGTTTATAAGAACGAACGTTAAAAGGTACATTGATATCTCTAAACTATAAGTAAATAGCACGTTGTTGATTTTAACGATGTACTTGTGTTAAAATCAGCCTTAATTGTCATAATACTCAACATTAGATTAATGAATGATGACTTTATAATAAGTATACATGATATTGGGAATATTCCAAATCAATATGCAAAGACACCTTACTAAAATTGTTTAATATGGAACATGTGAGATTAGTTCCTTATGCGTCGGCAATAGAAATTATCATACATGCTATGTTGTCTACGATAAAGTAATTTGTTTATGCATTTGGTACATGAAGCAAATATCAAATCCAAATTGATATTACTAAATGATTGTTTGAAGTGTTCTCGTGTATGAAATACTAGAGGATTGTTTACAGAAACAAAACTCCTTATTAGGGAGTGTTCGGACTCAAACTTCGTAAGTGATATTGAGTATAGCATGTTAATAATAAATAAGTTTTCTTTAAGTTGGAAATGTTCCAAATTAAAGACCGTGGATGATTCAATGAAAATGCTAAGTATATCGCCTTGAATATTGCCGCGATAAAAATAATGTATACAAAATTATAAGTGCACAAATTTATAACTAAGCTAATTCCAAATGTTGAGAATCTCATAACATTGTTATATGATAACAATGTCGTGATACTGTTCGTAATAGAATTTAGAGCTCACTGGAAGTCGAGAGACATACTTCGAATTGTTCCACGTGATAAAGTAGTGTATCACCGTCGAAGAGAGTTGATTGACAGAGTAGATAATTGAAACACAATAGCGCACACCACTGCAACAAAAAGACCCTTTAATAGCATTTAAAAAATGCTACAAAAGGCTTTTATAGCGTTTTTATAAACGTTGTAAATCAACATGTTGTAATAAATCAGTGGCTATTATTGCAATAGGAGAAATGCTATAAAAAAACATAATACTTACAGCGTTTTGAACGTGCTATCAAAAGTCTTATTCATGGCATTCTTAATATGCTATAAAAGGCTTTTCTAGCGATTTTATAAACGCTGTAAATCAAAATGTTGTATTAAATCAGTGATTTATTATTGCAACAGAAGAAACGCTATAAAAAACATGTTTTTTTTATAACGTTTTGAACATGCTACAAAAAGTCCTATTAATGGCGTTCTTAACAGCTTTTTAAAAATCATTTTTGTAATACATACATATCCATTCTCACATTATAATCGATAAATTTACGTAAGTACAGTGTATCATTTCACACAATTATAGATTACATTAAACTAAAAATAACCAACCATTAAACATTCACATAAAATAATGCATAACATATTGTAATATTTAATGAACATTACATTATAAGTGTAAATAATACAAATGATAAAAAGATCGTACTACACATGACGATTAAATGTGCAAATCAAAAAAGTTGTTACTTCAAAAGAACTTCAAATCGCAAATATACAACAGCATGTTGCCATTTGTATGCACCATAGATGGGTAAGTACCTATGAAAAAGAAATTCAACAATTAGCAATTATAACTATATATATATATACATACATACATATGTGTGTATGAAACTTAATTATACAAATTTAATTAATTTATATGGAGTTTAATTAATTTATATGAAACTTAGTTAATTTTTTGGTGGCTTCCGATCATCTTTTGGTGAATGGGAGCCAAATTTCCCCTCCAATCCAATTATCTTTTGATTTTCTTCCCCATTTACCCAGTATTTTATGAAAACATATACGGAGAAAATATTGAAATTATTGGTTTAGAGTATGTACCATGAATTATCAAGATAATTCTTCTTTATAGAGGTTCGATTGACCAATATCCAATTACATGTTGATGCAATCACAAAATAATATGATATGAATTATCTATATTTTATAGATGATAATCAATGCCAACTGACCCCGTAACATAAATGAAAACTACCTCCGTTATCTGGATTATCATTGCAAGTGTTGTTCGTCTCAATGCTCTTAACATAATTTTAGTAGTGGTCCAAAAGGCCCTTGCATTTTTCAATAATCGCCAAACTTGCCTCATACATTGTTCTCTATAGGTTTCTCATCCTAGAAAATATAACCATGGAAGTGTAGGATAATACGTGCTCTTTAGATCAATGGAACTCCTGTTGTTTATCCTTTCATTGGGTATAATACACATGGAAATACAGTAGAACAGTTACGTAATACAAATGCTATACGTGTAATTTCCTAAAATTTGTTTAAAATACTTTATTCAACAATTGCATATATACTGTTATAAACTTATTAATTTTTATAAAACATAACTAAATTTTATAAACTTATTTAATTTAAAAAAAAATAGTTGGCTTATTTAATTATTATAAAACTTAATTAACTTAGTTACTTATTTTAAACTTAGTTAATTTGTTGTTATTATTATATTATTAATATTATTTTATTATTTTATTACTATTAGTATTATTATTATATATTATATTATTATCCTTCTTTTAAATTTAGTTAATTTTTATAAACTTGATTATTTTTTATAAAACTTAGTTAACTTGGTTAATTTTTAAAAAATTGACCAAGTTTTATAAAAATTAAGATCATTTTTATAAAACTTGGTCAATTTTTATAACAATTTAACAAAGATTTCAAAATAAAGAAAGTGACTTTTATAAAACTTAATTAAATTTTATAAACTTATTTAATTTTAAAAAAATAGTTATCTTATTTAACTATTATAAAATTTTATTAGCTTAGTTACTTATTTTTTAACTTAGTTAAGTTATTATTACTATTATATTATTATTATTATATTACTACTACTACTATTATATTATTATTCTTTTTAAATTTAGTTGATTTTATAACCTTAATTAATTTTTATAAAACTTAGTTAACTTAGTTACTTTTTATAAAAATTTGATAATTTTTATAAAACTTAGTCAATTTTTATAACTATTTAATAAAAATTTCAAAATAGAGAACATGATTTTTATAAAACTAGATTAATTTCATAAACTTCAGTTAATTTAACTAAAAAATTTAAATTTTTATTGATTTTTATAGAACTCAATTAACTTAGTTAATTTTTATATAACTTAGTTAATTTTTATATAATTTAGTTAACTTTTGTAAAAATTGCTTAATTAACTTAGTTGAATATTTATAAGACTTAGTTTATAAATTAGTTAAATAATTTTAGTTGATTTTTATAAGAATTAGTTAATTTTTATAAACTTTTAGTTAATCTAGTTAAATTAGTATAAAACTTGATAACATAGTTAACTTTTATAAAATTAAATAATTTTTATAAATTAAGTAAAAAAATTAATTTTAATTATTTTTATATAACTTAGTTATCTTAGTTAAATTTTTATACTTCGTTAATTTTCATAAATTTATTTAAATTTTATAATATTTTATTAATATTTAGATATTAATTTAATTTTATAAACTTTGTTAATTTTAGAAAATTATTTAATTTTTATAATACTTGGTTTACTTAGTTAATTCTTATAAACTTTGTTAATTTTTATAAACTTATCGGATTTCATGAATTCTCGAAAGCACCTCATTTGCATGGTTAGTGCTTTCCCGCACAGTCCAATTCAATATACATTTACATAATCAAAATAAGATCGGATTTATATCATATATAACAAAATATACTTCATAATAGCGTATACATTCAAATGCATAAAAAACGTACATTTTATTAGCAACTTTAGCTAGCAATCTTCCACATAGCAAAGGAATACTTTGTGTACCTATATGACAAAGAATGACTAGATTTTAGATTAACGCAGCATGAACAGCTGGTGCAACAAAGAACTAGATATAGATGACATAGAGAAGAGCCTACGACATTATCAACAAGAGGAACTAAGGCCTGGAAATTAACAAAAATACCATATAAAGGGTTGGAGGTATCAAGTAAGTTGCATAGTGATCTCACAAACGAATAATAATATGAATTCCACAAAAGATGATTCTTATGTGAACTTAAAGCAAGTAGGACATGGTTGAACTAAAGTAACACCATTATAGCAACACATCCAGACAGAATTAACAATATAGGAAACATAGCCAGCCAAAATAACTTGCAACGTGAAGTGATATAGCTTGAACTTGATAGAACAACAAGCGAAAGCAATTTTGTTTTTCATTGTTTAAGGGCCCTCAGGTACTAAAGATAACATGAATAATACCTGAAAATGATAACTTGTTGAGGTTTCTTCCATTACTAGTCTCATTGAAATCCAGTAAGAGCTCTCCGATAATTTACTATCAATCAATTTGGAAAAGAAAATGGGTTTTTACATTTTAGAAGAGGAATTTAGGGTTTCGAGACTGAAGATGATGGAAAGGAGCTTTAGTATAAAGTGTTAGAAAATGAAAAAAAAAGAGGGTTAGAAACTAATTTACTGCTTAAAATTTTGTTTTGTTGAAGATTGCAAATTACAACGCAAATAATTCTTTATTTTAAGTCTTGATAGCCAGGGATTGCAGCTACCTTAACAATGTTGTTCCCTATTGCAATTAATACATATTTTTGTTGCAGTGATTATTATTATTATTATTATTATTATTATTATTATTATAAACTTAATTCTCTCATATTATAAAATCACCCCTTAGAAAACGGGACTAGTATAAATAACGAAGAAGAGAGTTAGAGAGAATCAACATTCTCTCTCTTTTCATCTCTTTTTATCTTTTCAAGCAATCAACCCAGGAAGAACTGCTAAGAAGAATCCATGGCTACTAAGAACCAAGTTGCGGGTCCTCAGCAGCAGAAAAAGGTTGAATTTTTACCAAAAGGGGAAAGAAAGAAGGCTGCCCTAGTCCTAGATGGAAAAAATCATAGGGCATTAGGACATATTGGTGATGTATTGGAAGCAAAGCCACAAAATAAGGTTACCAGGCCTATTACAAGAAGTTTTGGTGCTGAACTCCTGGCTAATGCTCAAGCTGCAGCTGTTCCTAATAAGAAACCTAGAAATGTAAATGGAGAAAGAGAAGTAAGAAAAGCCTGCATCAAAGAAGATAAAGGGAAGGCAGTAGTCAATACAAAGCCTACTGGGAAGGAGGTAGCCAATCCTAAGCCTACTGGGAAGGAGGTAGTCAATCCTAAGCATATTCTTTGTATCAAAGAAGATAAAGGGAAGGTGGTAGTCAATCTAAAACCTACTGTTGTGATTGAGATTAGTCCAGATACTGTTGAAAAGGTTAGAGAGATAAGGAAGCAAGAAGAGTAGAAAGAAGAAAGTAAAAACTATGAGCCAAGTGTTATCCGTTCATAGTAAGGCCGCTGGTGAGATTACCAAGAATCCTAAGGATACAATTCCTGATATGGATGTGTCAGATGTAGGGGATCAATTAGCTGTTGTGGACTATGTTGAGGATCTTTACAAGCATGCAGAGAATGCATTCATGCCTTACCACTACATGGACACACAAATCGAGATCAATGAGAAGATGAGGGCAATTCTGGGAGATTGGTTAATAAAAGAGCACTGCAAGTTTGAACTGATGCCAGAGACACTCCATCTCAGTTTTTACATCATCGATAAGCATCTTTCAATGGAGAAGGTTATTAGAAGAGAACTGCAGCTTGTAGGTATTATCTCAATGCTAATTACTTCCAAGTATGAGGAGATTTGGGCTCCTCAGGTTGAGGATTTCATTACCATATCCAATCGAGCTTACAACCAAGAGCAGATTCTAGGCATGGAGAAATTGATTCTAAACAAATTTGAATGGACTTTAATCGTCCCAACGCCGTATGTATTTCTTCATTAAGGCTGCAATGTCTGATAAATAGTTGGAGCATATGGTGTACTTCTTTGTAGAGTTGGGATTACTGCAATACAAAATGGTCATGAACTGCCCATCGATACTAACATCATCAGCAGTGTACACAGCTCGGTGCACTCTTAGCAGAACCCCACTGTGGACCGAAACACCGAGGCGACACACTGGCTTTTCTGAGCCAGAGTTGAAGGATTGTGCAAAGATGTTGGTTAGCAGTCACATTGCTGCACAAGAAGGGAAACTGAACGTGATATATAAGAAATACTCAAGGAGCGAGCACAATGATGTTGTGTTGCATCCACCCGCAGTGAAGGTGGTAGAGGAATATAAAGAAATAATATGAGTGTGTTCTCGTATGGAGTTGGGTCATTTACTAATGAGGATTTGAGAGAAAATATAAGTTGTGGTGTCCATATTACACCGGCTTCCTAAAAAATAATAGTCCATAAATCAAAAATATTGAAGAAGTATGATTCACTATTGTGGGGTGGAGATTGTTGACAATTCTAAAGAGATGAATGAAATATGCTTTAGTCCCACATTGGCAAAATGAAAGATTAAATCGTGTATATATGTAGGATCCTCATTCCCTATATTGGCCCTTAGGGTCAGGTAATTTTGTGCGAGGGGGAGGACCCAAATCTGATGAACACGCGCGCGCGCACGTCGCCCGCCCGTCCCGTACCGAACCGGGTCGGGCTCGGGCTTGGGCTTGGGCCTACTATGAAATCTTATTTTTGCTACAGAAAACACTGCAATTTTTGGCGGGGTTTTATTTGGCTACAGATACGGGCGCGGCCCGTTTGAATTTGAACTGAATACGGGTGCGACCCGTTGGAAGAAGAAAGGGAACGGATATGTTTTGAACAGACGCAACCGTGACCGTTCAGCAACTATAAATCAATGATGGATCCTGATCAAATCATTCACTAATTTTACTTCTTCTTCCTCCCCGATATACTTTCTTCAGTCAGTTCATTTCTGTTGCCATCATCATCTCAGACTGACGTGCTCGTTACAGTCTCGCGCGGTTCCGTCGGTTGTACCCTGGGAGACTTCTGATAAAGTCTTAAGGCAATTGTCACGACAAGCCTCCGACGAACTTTGGTACTCTCATTGCTTTCTGTTGCAAAATGCCATTGTTGCATTACAGCGGTTTTCTAATTTTCTAACACTTTATTGTGTTGCTGATTGTTGTTGTAACATATTGCGTTCTGTAGCAACGCAGACAGACTGTTGCTTTCTGTTTTGAACCACATAAATCTACATCTTAAGACTTTCCTGTTTTGGTTAAAACAGAGATGGCAGCAGAACAGATGCGATCAAGACAGCGAACTTAAACAAACCAGACCCATTCAAGGAAGACGGAGCCGATTTTTTGACATGGCAGAGTCAGATGCTCTTTTATCTCACAACCCTTGGTCTGCAGAAGTATCTTGATGAAGATGAACCAGTGCCGCCTACGCCAGACAATGCCAATTCAGCAAATGACATTTCTGCAATTGATGCATGAAGGCACTCGGATTTCTTGTGCAGGAATTACATCCTAAACTGCTTGGATAAGGTTTTGTACAAGGTGTATCAGCCACTGAAAACTGCAAAAGCTCTTTGGAATGCGCTTAATGCAAAGTACAAAACGCAAAACGTGAGCCTGAAGAAATTCATAGTTGACAAGTTCATGGACTACAAGATGGTGGATTCAAAATCTGTAATTACGCAATTGCATGAACTTCAGATTATTATCCATGAATTGCAAGCAGAAGGCCACGAAGTTGGTGAATCTTTCCTGGTTGAAGCAATCACTGGAAAGCTACCACCATCTTGGAAGGACTATCGCAATTATTTGAAGCACAAGAAGAAGGAGATATCCTTACAAGACCTCATCGTCGGATTGAAGATCGAGGCAGATAATCGTGGAGTCACTAAACCAAAACAACGAAGAGGCTTTTGTTGCAGAAGGGGCAAAGAAAAAAGGAAACCCCAACAAAAAAAAGGAAGGCGCCAGAAACCAAACAAAATGATCAGAAGCCGTCCAAGAAGTTCAATGGGCAGTGTTGGGTTTGTGGCAAGAGTGGACATCAAGCAAAGGATTGCAGGCACAAGAAACAGAATAATTCTGAAGCAAATGTGGTGGAAAACATGGACATCGATGGGTCTAACTTTTCTGGAGTTGTGTCGGAATGCAATCTAGTTCAGAATCCTTCTCAGTGGTGGTTTGACACAGGTGCTACACAACACGTATGTTCTGAAAAGTCCATGTTCTCCACTTACAACAAACTCGATCATGAAGAAAAGTTGTACATGGGCAACTCTGCAGTGTCAATGATTGAAGGAAGCGGGAAAGTGATTCTCAAGTTCACATCTGGTAAGACTATTACGCTGAATGATGTGCTTCATGTTCCAGACATTCGCAAGAACTTGATCTCTGGACCTGTACTCTCGAAGAAAGGCTTCTGAATGGTCTTCGAATCAGATAAAGTTGTTCTGTCTAAGGCTGGAATCTATATAGAGAGAGGATACTTGAGTGATGGCCTATTTAAGGCTAATGTAGCCGTAATTGGCAACAATAATGTATATTGTAATTCTGAAATGAATAAAAAGGAAGTTTCTTATGTTGTCGAGTATGATGCTCTATTATGGCATGAAAGATTAGGACATATAAACTTTCGAAAGATGAAAAAACTTGCAAATCTGGATTTATTTCCACAATTTCAAGTAGATAAAAAATACAAATGTGAGACATGTGTAGAAGCAAAAATGGTTAAGAAATCATTTCATACTATTGATAGAAGTACTGAACCGTTACAAATGATTCATACTGACTTATGTGATTTCAAAAACTTACCTACAAGAGGTGGGAAAAAGTATTTTATCACATTTATTGATGATTATACACGATATTGCTACGTATATCTTTTAAATAGTAAAGATGAAGCATTACATCGTTTATAAAATATAAGGCTGAAGTAGAAAATCAACTAAATAAAAAGATCAAGATATTGAGGTCTGATCGAGGTGGAGAATATGAGTCGCCGTTTGAACAATTCTGTGCAGAAAATGGAATAATTCATCAAACAACAGCACCATATTCGCCACAACAAAATGGTATAGCCGAGAGAAAGAATAGAACATTAAAAGATATGATTAATGCCATGCTCTTAACCTCTGGCCTACCAACAAACTTGTGGGGGGAAGCTTTAAATATGTCTAATCACATATTAAATAAGGTTCCTCATAGTAAAACGGGAAAAATTCCATATAAATTATGGAAAGGACATCTACCAAGCTTCAAATACCTCAAAGTGTGGGGGTGTTTAGCAAAAGTTCATATCCCGCCTCCAAAGAAGGTCAAACTTGGACCAAAAACTATAGATTGTTACTATTTAGGACCAGCCCAAAATAGTAGCGCATATAGATTTTTGGTTTTCAAGTCTGATATACCTGATATTCATGTAAATACAATCATGGAATCAAGAGATGCATCATTCTTTGAAGAAGTGTTTCCACACAAAAAGAATGAAGGGAATAATGTCCCTAAAAGGACACGAGAAGAATCAAATAGCCCACATGAAGATGAAACTCATCATGAAAGTGATGAAGTAGAACCAAGAAGAAGTGTAAGGGCTAGAACTTCTAAATCATTTGGTTCGGATTTTTACACATATGTGTTAGAATACGAACCTCAAATGTACAAGGAAGCCATGTCATCTTATGAATCTTCATGTTGGAAAGAAGCAATTCAAAGTGAGATTGATTCAATCCTAAGTAATAAAATTTGGAAAATTGTTGACATTCCACCTGGAATAAAACCTATTGGCTGCAAATGGATTTTCAAGAAGAAAATGAAACCAGATGGCTCTATTGATAAATACAAAGCCAGATTAGTAGCCAAAGGATATCGTCAAAAAGAAGGTATAGACTTTTTTGACACATATTCACCAGTTACACGAATAACCTCAATAAGAATGCTAATAGCAATTGCATCCATCTACAATCTAGAAATTCATCAAATGGATGTAAAGACAGCATTCTTAAATGGAGATCTCGATGAGGAAATCTACATGGAGCAACCCGAAGGATTTGTATCCAAGGGAAATGAAAACAAAGTCTGTAAATTGGTGAAATCACTATACGGACTCAAACAAGCTCCAAAACAATGGCACGCAAAATTTGACAGTGTCATGATGAGAAATGGTTTTCGTATAAATGAGTGTGACAAATGTGTTTATTGTAAACAAGTTGGACAATCATACGTGTTTGTTTGTTTATACGTGGACGATATGCTAATCTTTGGTCCTAACATTAAAGTTATAGAGACCATAAAGAAACTGCTTATCAACAATTTTGATGTGAAAGATTTAGGAGTTGCTGACATTATTTTGGGAATCAAAATAATAAGAACGCCTAATGGAATACAATTATCTCGGTCACATTATGTAGACAAAATAATTGAAAATTTCCAACATTACAGAATTAAAGGAGTAAGAACACCTTTTAATCCATCGGAAGTACTGCATAAAAACTCTAATGAAAGTGTAATGCAACTAGAATATTCCCGTGTAATAGGATGTCTAATGTATCTCATGAATTGCACGAGACCAGATATAGCTTATGCAGTAAGTCGACTAAGTAGGTATACAAGTAATCCAGGGAAGGAACACTGGAAAGCACTAATGAGAGTGTTGGGATACTTGAAGAATACCACAAATTATTCCTTGCATTAGTGAAAATATCCAGTTGTTCTAGAAGGATACAGTGACGCAAACTGTATTGCAGATTCAGAGGAATCAAAATCCACAAGTGGTTATGTTCTCACTCTTGCAGGAGCAGCAGTATCATGGAAATCAACGAAGCAAACATGCATAGCTCGATCCACTATGGAATCAGAGTTCATTGCATTAGACAAAGCAGGAGAAGAAGCGGAATGGCTTCGTCATTTCTTAGAAGATATTCCTTTATGGCCTAAACCTGTAACGGCCATATGTATTCACTGCGACAATCAAGCTGCGCTAAGTAGAGCGAAAAACTTTGTGTATAATGGCAAATCACGACACATTCGTCGACGCCATAACACAGTTAGGCAGTTACTCTCTAATGGAACTATCTTCATTGATTATGTAAGAACAAATGATAACCTAGCGGATCCATTTACAAAAGGGTTATCAAGAGAGAAAATAGACTGCGCATCGAGGGGAATGGGTTTAAAAGCCTAAACCAACAAGAGTTATCTTATACGGAAACCTATCCTAGCGACTGGAGATCCCACGGACTAGGATCAATAGGCAAACCAGTTCTGAATAACTCAAGACATAATACATTTTCTGGACATAGTCCATTCCATTCCTATGGTGCAAAACATAAATGCATGCCTACATAAGTATTAAAAGGTTAAAGCTATGATTTTTAATGATGACCATATCTTGTAAAATAACAAGTGGGGTATATGTAGGATACTCCTTATGGTTGCGATCACCTATGTTAGTGTGAGCTGGGTCGGCTCTATAAGAATATTAAAGGCTTAAATTCTCTATATACACTCGCAGAACCAAATTTGTTCAGGACCGAAATGAACACAACCAAGAGATTGGATGAGAAGAGAAACAATGTTTTGTTAATCTTATTGTCTGGTTATACAATAAACGACAAACGGTTCAAGATGAAATAATTCACCAATTAGCCAAGTATATCCGATAAGTGTTAACAATGGAAAGTTCAAAGTGAAACATCTACTTATCCTTCAAAAAGCATTATTCCATACGTAGTCTGAGATATTCCACTTTGTGTGGGGGAAAAGTATATTGTCATTCATGTGGGGTGGAGATTGTTGACAATTATAAAGAAATGAATGAAATATGCTTTAGTACCACATTGGCAAAATGAAAGATTAAATCGTGTATATATGTAGGTTCCTCATTCCCAATATTGACCCTTAGGGTCAGGTAATTTTGTGCGAGGGGGAGGACCCAAATCTGATAAACACATGCGCACGCACGCCGCCCGCCCGTCCCGTACCGAACCGGGCCGGGCTCGGGCTTGGGCCTACTATGAAATCTTATTTTTGCTACAAAAAACACTGTAATTTTCGGCGGGTTTTTATTTGGCTACAAATACGGGCGCGGTCCGTTTGAATTTGAACTGAATACGGGTGCGACCCGTTGGAAGAAGAAAGGGAACGGATATGTTTTGAACAGACGCAACCGTGACCGTTCAGCAACTATAAATCAATGATGGATCCTGGTCAAATCACTCACTGATTTTACATTTTCTTCCTCCCCGATATACTTTCTTCAGTCGGTTCATTTCTGTTGCCATCATCATCTCAGACTGACGTGCTCGTTACAGTCTCGCGCGGTTCCGTCGGTTGTACCCTGGGAGACTTCTGATAAAGTCTTAAGGCGATTGTCACGACAAGCCTCCGACGAACTTTGGTACTCTCATTGCTTTCTGTTGAAAATGTCATTGTTGCATTGCACCGGTTTTCTAATTTTCTAACACTTTATTGTGTTGCTGATTGTTGTTGTAACATATTGCGTTCTGTAGCAACGCAGACAGACTGTTGCGTTCTGTTTTGAACCACATAAATCTACAGAGATTTACAAGACTGTATGCTCTTACTGCAACACAAAGATAGCTGTGTGATACAGCAATGATTCTAATGGAATCTGAACCAGGCTATGTCACAAAAATGAAGTGATTAGTTCATCAAAAAAATTGCAGCTAAGGCTAACTAATTTTAGTTCATCAAAAAAAATGCAGCTAACCTTCATTCCAACCGTCAGCAAAATTGCCGCTTGGTGTTGGTGATCGTACCGATGCCCTTTTTCAGCCTTGCTAGTTGACGTTGCTAGTGCCATCAAACCTGCAACAAGTGTTCTTGTGTCAATTATTACAATTCAGCTAGTGTCCAAGTGCCTTCGTCCTGTTGGTACAAAATACATTACAACCAGTGTTTATAAATTATAAATTTTAATGTTGCCCAGATTGTATTGTGGCAGCATATGTATAAACACTCATATTCTTTTCGTATGTGCCAGCTAGTGCCACAATACCAACTCGGACAATGTACCACATAAGCATTTTTGTTCATTTCCAGCAATTGCCATCTTTTTCTTCTTCTTCTTCTTCACTACTATTTGATTGTAATGTGCAATGCAGTGCTCATATTTATATTGTCCTGGTCATACTTTTCTTACTTTTGTACATGAACATGCATGCTAACTTCCATGCACAAACTGTGATAGAATGTGGTTGTATCTTAGTCGCTAATAGAGCAGTCCTGATATATTTGATGATTCCAAATATTAGTTGGTTGATTAAATCTCAAAAAGATAAATGTTTTTGATACAAAATATTTGTAATATCATCTTGACGTGGTCCATATTTTATAAAATTTATTTCTCTGTATGACATATTCAATTTCAAAGTTAAGAAATATATAAGAACCAATGATCAACTAAAATATCTACAAGAATCAAGTCAATCAAAATTCCAATTATCGTGACTGTTGAATATATTCAGTAAGTTTCTAATCCAGTTTACATAATAAAAAAAATGTAAATCATTTTTCCAGATGCAGAAAATGGCAAAAATTACCGCAACCAAAAATAAATAATTAGCCATGGATAAATAATAGGCTCAACTTAAAGGCAAGATTACACTGTAAAGTTTTCCTATGTTATATTGAAGTCCTCTAAAAGACATGTGAATAACACTGGGGATGGTATAATTGTCAATCCCATGAACATGGTAATTTTGAAGCAGTAAATTACTATTCATCTCTATCAAATTCAAGTTTTCAAACCCAAGTATTTCAAGAGATAATTAGCAAGCATAATATAACAGATACATACGCATAACTTGTATGACTGAGAATATCATTACAACGAAGAAATTAAAGCTGAAGTTTTAATACAGATCATATAAATACATCAAGCCAGTGGTATTAAATTTTAATGCTGTATTCATTAAAATTTGAGAGACGGAAAAATGGGATAGTATTTTCTATTTCCATGCAAAATGTACTAAAAGCAAACTCAATGCACACTTAAGAAAATACCGATTGAATATTCAATGTTATTATAAAATTATGGTACCTTGAAAAGGTGAACTCAGTGTAAGTGTACTTTCTCATGAAAGATATTGTATTAATTTTCTTTTAGCCGTTTTAAAAAGTAAATAAGAAGCAAATTACATGTCGCTGCAGTAGTCGAAGAATTGGCAGAATATATTTATTTAGGATAAATTTTGTATTTAGACCAATTTTGTAAAAAAATTACAAGAATAGCCCTCTTTGCAAACTAATAACAAAAATAGACCAGTTTAGACCACGTAGGACGCCACGTGTGCTGGCGGCATCTCAAATGCCGCCAGTACAAGTCTTTTTTGCATACTAACACTGGCGGCATTTGAGATGCCGCCAATTAGCGGCATCCCCGCTATATCTGTTGCCCTCTATTATGTTTGCAACCCTTCCTCAATGCCACTTCGCTCCCCCTTCTCTCAACTCCTCTTCGAAAAAGAAACGAACCCCCCCCCTCCCAAATCACCAAAAATCAAAATTTCAAGCTTCCAACAAACAATCCACGGGAGGAATAACATCTAATTCTTCCTCTTCGCCAAGTTATTAGCTATAGCAGGTATGTTTTTTGTGGAAACCCTAGTTCCATTTTTTTTAATTTTATTTGCTGTTTGGTATCAAGTGATAATAGTTTACAAGTTGATTGAATAAATTGTAGAATGGCTCCCAAGTGTGTACCGACCATATGTTATTTCGATGGCGAATTGGTTGTTGATGAAGCTAATTATGGAAAATATGTGAGGGGGTCGTGTAAGCCAGCTAAAGTGTTGAGATGTTGTAATTTGATGCAGCTGAAAGAATCGATCTATAAAGCGATCAAGATAAAATTTGAAGAATTTGACATAGAGGTAGTGTGTAATTGGCCGACGGACTCAGGATCGAAAGCCATAAAAATAGCCGATGATGACGATGTCGAGCTAATGTTTTCAGCGACATCGAAATCAATTGAGATGTTTGTTGGGAAAATTAGACGCTTGCAAGTAGAAGAACCTGTACGAGAACAAGAAGTTAACAGTGTTATTGAGGAGCACCGAAGAACGGTTGAGGCAGTAAGTATAAGCCGTGGAGACGCGTCATCGAGTTTCATTAACCCGACTATGCCAGCGATGTACAGTCAACAACAAGGTCTGTATGGATATCCTTCGTGTACGACCTATCCACAGGGCATTCAGTATACGTACCCCTATCCAAATCAAGGAAGCTTTACGCATTTGCTCGGAAGGTGAAGCATTTATTTATGAAAATTTGGTCCTATTAATATGATAGTTGGGCGCAACTTAACAATTTTTTTCGTCTTCTATGCAGTTATCTTCCTTGTCGACCAACACCGCCTAGTCCCGCTGGACCATCACAATGCCATGTCTCAATTTATGTATCCAACTCCGTTCGAATTATATGATCTTAGTCAGAGGTATGTCTCATGAAAAATCAAATTTGTGTAGGTAGTAATTACGGTAATGGTTTTAAAGTAATACGTATGTTTGAATAACAGATTCATTGCGAACGATACTGCTATGCAATCTAATGCTGATTTGGAGAATGTAAACGTAAACGTAAACGTGAACAATGAAGATGTTGATACTGAGATGGACGGGAAAGAAGGTGAAGATGGCAATGATGAACCCCACGTACATAGTATGGATATAGTGAACGTGGTGGAGAACGACATGTCGTGGATAGGTAGTATGCAAGTGAATAATGAACCTTTGAACTATGATTTTCCGGTTGAAGACAATATTTCCGAAGACAGCGATGAGGTGGAAATGGAAGTTCCTTTGGATGATGATTTGTGCAATGCACAAATTATGGCAAGGTCAATCGTTGCAAATCTTGGCTTCAACAATGAGATGTTTTCAACTGTAAGCGTTGAGAATGGATTTAAAGTTGGTATGATTTTCGATACGAAAGCCAAGTTGTTACAACAGCTGAGCGAATGGTCAATTTTGCAAGTCGTATCTTTTAAAGCAATAAAATCAAATAAAACCAAATACACCGCCATTTGTAATATAGATGGAAATTGTCCATGGAGAACTCATGCTATTGTTTCAAAAAAATCAGAGCAAAATTGGTGGATTGTAAGGATATACTATTCCCGTCCGATTTCAATAATTTGCAATAACCCCTCCCCTATTTCAATCCAAAATTGCCGCGCCGAAGGTAATTATTATACTTTTCTCGTTCAAATTCATCAATTGTTTTGTCGATGTATTTTTGGTTGATTTCAACAATGTCGCCTCTTGCGGCATTTCAAATAGCGCCTGAGGTGACATTGTATTTTGCAGTGAGCAAGCAAAAGAGCGGCATTTGAAATGCCGCGTAAGGCGTCATTTCAAATGCCGCCTTATGCGGCATTTCAAATGCCGCGTCGAGCGGCATTTCAAATGCCGCTCTGTTACTTGCTCACTGCAAAATATAAATCCGGTTTCAGGATGGGATCCTCGTTAATCGGCAATCCAAGCAATACAGCTACATCTTTCAAAGTTATTGTCATCTCACCTACTCTAAGATGAAATGTAGACGTCTCCGGTCGCCATCTATCGATCAAAGCTGTCAAAAGATTCCGGTCGAGCTGTGTATATCCCAACTTATTGACAACACTAAATCCAGCTCTGTCTAACAGTTCCAACACGCCTAGATGCGCTGACGTGACGAGCTTTGAAGTTGATGAATGGTCAATGAAGCCGTCCGGCTCAACCGCCTGTCGATACATAGTAACAGAGCAAAGCAATTATGGTATTTACCACCAATTTGCAGAAGTAATAACAAATTATTTGACCTTGTACCTCCATCATATCGATGTTGTTTGTGCGGTGTTGAGCTTGGAGGTAAAGCACACTAGGATCGACCGGTCCGGGTGCCATTTCATCGTATTCTACCACAATAACATTGCATAATCATACTCAACTTCAATGGGTATAGAACCATAGATTTCCAACTATACAACTTCATTGTATACGATGTAAAAACAATTAAACATGTGCTCTAGGTGAGTACTCAACTTCATTGTACTATACAATCATAGATTTGCAATCATAGAACAATTTTTGCCCTAAACCCTAAATTGAAAAAATGACAATTAGAGACCAAATCGATAGATTTCATACCTATAGGATGAGCTTGGGACGATGATGAAACCATAGTTCAAATTCTAACTAGATTTTGGTAGTTGGAAGCTTGAAATTTTGATTTTTGGTGATTTGGAGGGTTGGGTTCGGTTCTTTTTGAAGATGAGTGGAGAGAATGAGGAGTGGGGTGGTATTGAGGAAGGGCTGCAAACATAACAGAGGGCATCAGATATAGCGGCATTTGGGATGTCGCTAACTGGCGGTATCTCAAATGCCGCCAGTGTTATTATGCATCAAAGACGTGTACTGGCAGCATTTGAGATGCCGCCAGCACACGTGCCGTCCTACGTGGCCAAAACTGGTCTGTTTTCGTTAATAGTTTGCAAACTAGGCTATTCTTGTAATTTGTTTGCAAAAATGGCCTAAATACAAAATTAATCCATTTATTTACTTTAGCTGGTCCTCCTAGAGTAAGGTGGTTTTTTTAATTTTATTTTGTATTTTTCTATTGTTTTTTTCTTTTTCTTTTTCTATTTTATTTTTAATTTTTTAGGTCTTTTTGGGCTATTGGTAATGTGCAATTTGATAAATATGAAAAGTGTTGGATAATTTAGCCTTGTTTGGCCTTTCTAACGGTGCATAACCTCTTGGTTGCAAGAGTATTTTGTGCTTGTGTGATAGTACATGGGTGATGCGTCTGAGAATCTGCAGTATTTTGGACTATTCTGCTAGTAAGCCCATTCTACATAAATCCGCTTTTATTTATGGTTTGATCTTTTTTGTGTTGAAATTATCCTATCTAATCTTTTTTATATGTAAAAGAATTCCCCCATATCAAAAACTAATGCAATTCATCTTCGGTCCTAACTACAATACATGATCTCCATTGATTTCATTATCGGTTTGAAGTATCATTATACTTTGGTTTCGGGTCAGTTTGGATAAAGTGAAAAACAACCCTTATTTATTAACTTTGTTAGTAAACTTTATTATCAATTTCTTTCTTAATTTATAACAGATACTGAATGCCTCATACCTTATAACTTTTATTATCAGTTTGTATATGTTTAATCTCGGTGTTATATGTACTGGACTAATCAAACAAATATAACTCTGAGTCTATAGCATGAAGAAGATGACCAATTTATGTAATTATATTCATTCATATACCCAAGATAAATGATAGTTTCTATGTTTTGTCTAGTATAAAATAATCAACTTTTGATTTAAAGCCAGTCATCCAATCTTATTCCTTTCTATATATAACCCGGACATAGAAATTTGCATATGTATGCATATTTTTAATTTTGTTGACAAAAATAAGAGATAAAGCATGTTGGTTTTGAATTAACCTGTTAAGAAAAAATGTCCAAACGTGTATTTCTTGAATTACGTGATAAACAGAAAGTGGTATATAAAATTTCGCTAAATGAAAGATGACAACTAACCTTTTATTTTTGTAAGATCTTTATGCAGAAGTTGACAATAAAAATACGAATAAGAAGCAAATCGTTTGCCCTTCTGTTTTGGTCACGTTTTGTCCATGAAAGAAGGTTTAGGAAGCAACATTATTAACTAAAATACAAAGAGAAAAATATATTGAAACAACACAACAATGAAATAAGCAAATCATGCAAAAATTATAGTTGATGTTTTAAGATTGTATAACCAAACAATTAAAACACTTATTCCAGCAACAACTGTTTTTTGCCAATAAAAATCCAATAACAGCAAATATGGATTTCATAGTGCAAAGCATTGGGTTAACATTTAGGGGTTCAAATGTTATCGAATAACTGTAAAAAAAAATTACCTAACCATGCTTTGAAATCAACTCAAATTTGTAAATCAATTTTTACATAAACTGAAATCAACTCAAATATACTTTACTGATCGAAATCAATGCTTACATAAATTGTAATCAACTCAAATTGATAATACTTACCGATAACATTTAGGGTTCGTTTTTGTTTTGGGGTAGACGAGAAAGGAAAAAAATAGCAAGTGGAGAATGAAATAGGATTTAAGCGGGAATACAAAAATCCGAGAGGCCCTAAAAAAATTACTAGGTATAGGAGTATGACCGTCATAGGTGTAGTCCCCGCTGTGAAACATGCTATATTTATTTAATCTAACCAAAGTGACAACATCAGCTTTGAAATGCCGTTTTCCATTACCATAAAAAGGAATTTTTCTTATAGTGTCCATTCACAAAGAGACCGACCCAACTGGTTTTGAGAAACCGATTGGAGAAGTTGGAATAATTTTCCATAATTGACCTCAAGTGCAAGTGGGAGATTGATAGAGTTAGGGGTACACCCTAAGAGCAATTATGTAATTTGTTACATATATCTAACTCGTTGAACAGTTTTACTCACAATAAAGGTGTTTCTTTCTATTATATACTTGATATAATGTGGTTATACTAATTAGTTAAAAGTATATTTAATAGAAAATCCATAAATGACATATTTTGTGATAGTAGTTACAAAATGTTGTAACCGTGAATAATTTATCACAATTAAACAAATATATCATTTTAAATATTTGTAGTTAAGATATGTCGAGACTGTTTATCGGTGTATCCGTTGAGATTAAAGTATGTAATGCTCTTCAAATGTTGGACATTGTGTTGCTCATGACTTCTGAAGGCGCCTAGGGGTTATGTACTGATAATTATTGGATAACCATGGAATGACTCACTCAATAGTTTTCTGTTGGTTAATATAATTATGGTCAAACATAAAATATCGATATGATTGATTTACACAGTTCTCTTGACTTAAGAATATCATGGATCTTCAACATGAAAGCTCCGCTTCGATTATAGTCAAACGAGTGTTACGGCACGCGCTTTGCGCATGAATTATTTTCCTTATAGATTATATATATTTAAATCAGTAAAAAAATTAATTTTTTATTTTCAAGTTATATTAAGATTTGTATATTTGTAAAGAAGTATTTTGAAGGGTACTTTTGGCGCAGGTCCTTATTAAGTTTCAAAATTCACGAAAAGTCCTTCACTAAATTTCAGTGTAAATTAGGTCTCTGTTTTTTATTCACGATTATTGCAGAGCATGATGCAACTTTTCATAAAAGTTGCTGACATTTCCGCAACTTTTCTGTACACTGTGAACATAGTGTATGAAAGTTGCTGAAATATCAGCACTTATTTATAAAAGTTGCTGACATTTCAGCAACATTTATGTACACTGTAAACATAGTTTATGAAAGTTACTGAAATATCAGCACTTATTTATAAAAGTTGCTGACATTTCAGCAATAATTTTTCTTTGTTTCTAGAAAATAGGGACTGCATTTACAATGAAACTTTGACACGGAAAGTTGCTGAAATAACAGCACTTATTTATAAAAGTTGCTGACATTTCAGCAATAATTTTTCTTAGTTTCCAGAAAACAAGGACCCGCTTTACAATGAAACTTTAACAGGGACCCGCTTTACAATATGAAAGTATGATAGGGATGCCTCTCTAATTTCCACTATTTTGAACTTGTAAATGAAGTTTAATTTTAGGTCTTAATTAATTTTAGAAGCATTTTAAAATTGTAAAGCAATAGATCCTACATTTAGGGGCGTTTGAATTTGTAAAAGAA
The DNA here is from genome assembly GCA_030765085.1 of Allium cepa. NCBI lineage: Eukaryota > Viridiplantae > Streptophyta > Magnoliopsida > Asparagales > Amaryllidaceae > Allium > Allium cepa. The sequence continues at coordinate 953,067,632 of CM060932.1, forward strand.
ATTTAATAATAGATTCTATTGTTGAGTTATTAAGATTTAATACATAGAGGGGCGTTTTTGGTAGTTCACGTTGATACCAAAAAAGTGTGACAACAAAAATATTACAACCATTATTAAAGAAAGATAACAAAGGAATATATATAAGGGCAAGTTTGGAACTTCACGGTCGGACCAAAAGATTGAGCTTTCAAGACAACTATTAATAAAAATTATGGTATGACGTTCCATCGAGTGACTATAGTTAGGTCGGGTGGAAGTATTAGAAATGAAGCACTATTCAAGAGAGGATTAGTCTCCTTGGTTATATGAGGTTAGTATCATGATCAACTCAAAGTCAAAGTCTTTACCCTGAGCATTTTGGTTACTAGTAGTTGTTATTATTGAACCAAAGATTTTTTGTATGGACTATAAAATTAAATGTGGATGACATTGGACTTTTGACCATTATCAAATTCCATAAATCCAAAGTGATATAGTTTTGATGAAGATAATTGGTGTAAATGATTGTCTCTATTAGGCGCCGCTTATACCAAGTAAAATTGGATTTTACATAAAAGATGTGTAAACGATAAATTCGGCCAAAATGTCACACACCTGCTAAGTGACGTGTAAACGTTAATATTCGAATAGTTCGATATTAATCCCCGACTGAAATTACACCTTTGAGTCGCACAACCATAATGGTGAATGCTTCGAAAACCACATGATTTAATTAACTAATAACCGTTATAAATTAATTAATATTTATGAAATATTAATTATTAAATTTTTGTTTATTTATTTGTTTAATTTGTTTGTATCCATTAATATTTAATAAAGTATGTACATAAAAGTTATGTATGTACATTTCGATGTATGATATTGATAATATATTTAAATTAAATTTAAATCGATCAATTACTAAATGGGTTTGGGAATATTTTGAGATCCGTATAACCTTCTTCATAGAAGGCATAAGAAAAGGCGGCTTAAAATTCGATGGTTGGATCTAGAAAATGAGGGAGGAGGTTAAGGAAGGATCCCTCTATAAATATGTTATCTTCCATTCACTGACCTCTCTTAATCACTCCACTTCTAAACCCTAGCCTCCATCTTCATTTTTCTACCATCTTGGTCGAAATTTCATTGCTTCTAAGCCACAAAAATTCTCAAAAAAAATTCAGAACAAATAAAATAAAATAGATTTAAAAGTGTGTTTTAGATTGTTGCAATTTCTGAAGGTGATTCGATCAGATCTAGAATCATTTATCATTCAACGTACAAATCATAGGCAACATCAGACAAGGTAAATTCTACTAGCTATTTATTTATTCCATGATATTATAGATCCAGTGGTTAATTCATTTGGAAATTTATATACGTACTTGTTGTCCCTTATAAGCATACAATTATAGCTTAAAGTAGTATAACTTGTTATCATTAGAATTGATTTTCGTTTGAAATTGATAATTTCTATGCATGATTTTCTATTTTAATTTCTATTGATTTTTCTCTAAATATAGATCTGGAAATTAACTTGTTGTTCTAATTAACTTTATTTTATTTAATTGTTAACAATAGTTTACATTGATTCCAATTTTGTTTTCTACTTTAAGATTCATACATATACATAAATGCGTATATATATATATATATATGTATGTGTGTGTTAATATAATTTTGAAATATTTTAAAAGGTTTTAAGCATTTTTTTTAGCATATACATATAAATTATATTTAGATTTGTTGATTAAGATCTATTATCAGATTGTTTACTAAATTAGATTACTCCATGTTTGGAAATAAATCTTAAATCGATTATAATTGATTTGGTTGAATATATTTATTAATTTTAAAGGATTCGTTAACAATACATATATAACTATTTTTAAATATATATATATATATATATATGTATGTATGTATGTATACATGCACATACATGCATATATGTACATTGTATTTATTATAAATAAACATGAATCAACATAATATTATTATTATACAAAATATTCTTTGCACAATTTTTATATAATAAATATCTATGTTTAATTCTATGTTAAATTGTTAACATATACATATTGGTTACATTTGGATTTATTGATTAAGATCTATTTTCAAATTTATTTACTAAATTAGATCATTGCACGTTTGGTAATAAATCTTGAATGAATAATAGTTGACTTGGCTGTATTAATTTATTATATTTGGAAGATTCATTAAATAATACATATATAAACATATTTAAACATGCACACACACACATACAATTAGTTAATAATACATACGTACTTCTGTTGTTGGCTGTTTATATCCTTGTATCATGATGCCAATTGATTATCATTTATATGCTACACTAATTTAGTTTACCAAATGGGAAATTAAATCAATCATCTTTTTTCCCCTTTATCTAATTTCCATATTTCCTTTATGTGTTTAACTATCCATTTATTTCTATTTACATGTCTAACATTGAATTAATAACACATATCATATGTTGCTCTTACAAAATTGATGTTATAACACACACACACACACATATATAAATTTGTTTATACTCACATTCATGTTGTATGTGTATACATATGTATGTATGTTGCTAATTAATGAAATTCATATATAATCAATTTAAATAAAGAGAGATAAATGAAAGGTTTCTCTTATCATATATATTATTTGCCCTTCATTAATTAAATAAGTTAAGAGAAGGGAATGAAAAGTTTCATTCTCTATATATATTTATGCACCCTCGTTAATTCAATAACTTAAGAGATAGGAAATAAAAAGTTTCATTCTTTAAATAAATTTAATAAGTCACCTAACATACAAATATGTACATATTAGCATCAAAATTGGTCACTAACACCCTTAGAAAGATTGTGTAGAGAGATTAATGAAGAAAGTAAATTAAAATAGAGAATAATATGTAAATTTCAACGCAGAAAACAGGAACACCAAATTTATAGTGGTTCGGCGTAACTGCCTACGTCCACTTTGAAGTTGATTTCCATTGGTTTCCTTGATAGTTGATTACAGATACAATCCGTTTCTAATTACTTGGATACAATTGCAAAACAAAAGATTAAGTCTTGAATGAGTGTTGAATGCGGCAGAGTTTCCCCAGTGTCTCCGAAAAAACTGGTCTCTTTCACTGTGCCCCTGCCTCTCTATTTATAGACGAAGATGGGTTGGACTTCCCTGGTGGGCTTGGTGGCTGAATATCTCAGCCCAAATGGAGTAATTTCTGTGTTCCGACCCATAGATGCCGAACGTTGAATGCCGAACAGGATATGAATGCCGAACAACCTCCTCATGCCGAGCACAGCGAGGCCGAACACTCTGGATGTCGTGGGAAGCATCTGCACCGAATGATACTGAAAGCCAAACCAATGACTTGGCCGAACGATGCTTGTATGCCGAGCAAAACTTAGGTCGGACGATACTTTGGCCGAACGCTACCCAAGCCGAACTATGTCTCGTCCGAACGATTCTTAGGCCGACCAATAGTTAGGCCAAACGATAGCTTGGTCGACCAATGTTTGGGACGAACGGTAATTGATGCTGGACAATTCTGCCATGCCGAGCGTTCTCACATGCCGAACGTTTTTCCATACCGAATGTCTCTCAATGCTGAATGCTCTGCCACGCCGAACGTTCCATAGACGTCGAATGAACTTGGATGCCGAGCGCACCCTGGATGCCGAGTGCTTCTTGGATGTCGGTCGTCAAATGATCCAGTTGAGCCGACCGGTGGGGATGCCGAATACTAAGTTACCTGGTCAAGTCCCCAAGAAACACTTGCCCCCCAAAGTGCATTACGTGGCCGAACGTGGTGTGCTTTGAATCATACGCCCTCTGTGCTTTGTCCGTGGCCGTGGTCCAGTTTCTTCAATGGTGACTTCCCTCGATCGCCAGATGAAGCGATGCGCGCCGAACAGTATAGCCGAAGTCGAACGCTTCACGTTACACTGAACGACTTTGTATGTCGAAGCCGAACGGTGCGGCCTTGACCGGTTCCACCGGTCACAGTCTCTTCAACTTCTTCTTCTTCCCTATAAAGGCCAGCATCCTCCTCCCTCTTCTCTTTTCACTTTTTACCTCCGCTATCTCGTACTTGCAAATTTCACCTGTTAACAGCTTCCAAAGATTTAACATTCCTTCCCAATCCATTTGGCATTAACTAAAGTCGTGCCCTTAACTCCAGATTCCTCCAAGTCTCCATCCACTAACTAGGTAAAGATCCCTCCATCTAAATCCTTTCCCCGAATAAGTAGGTTTTAACGTAAGGCTCGAGTTCGTAAATTAGAACTGTAGCCGATAGGTGTTGCATGGACGAATGAATCGAAGTTTGATTAGGATATTTCTTAGGGCTAGATGGTATGGTGGGGAAGAGAAGTGGCCAGTGTCGAGTATACGAGGGAGATGCTGGGAGGTGTATTGTGGTTCGGCACGGTTCCCTCACGCCGAACGAGATTGGAGGGTAGAATAGAGGAAGAGCAGGAATTGGCTAGGATGCCGAACAGCATGGTTCGGTCTGGCTCGCCGAATGATTCGTCATCATCGCTCGGTATGGTTATGTGCGGAGTGCCGAGCGTTGGGGTTCGGCGTAACTCTGGTTCGACATGATTCACCACATGCCAAGCAGTGGAATGGTAGGACAGGAAGGGAGCATGACTTAGGTGGGATGCCGAGTGTTATTTCGACCGAACAGAATTTTGGCCGAATGATTCTTTGTCGAACGTTACCTAGGTCGAAAGATAGTTAGGCCGAGCGAAAGTTTGGCTGAATAATATTCAGGCCGAGCGGTAGCTAGGCCGGACGAACATTTGGCTGAACAATATTCAGGCCGGACAACTTTTAGGCCGAGCCATTATGAATGCCGAACCATCCCTTAGCTTAGGCCGAACACTTTTTTACCTTGCCTAATCACATAACAAAACAAGGACAAGGACTCCAGCATACTAGCACATCGAACTGATCCGGACTGATAACTTCCTAGTTTCTCGGTAGACACGAACCTGAATTTAAATTGACATAATCAGATAACTTCTTCTAACATTTTCTGAATCCGAAACTGTAAACACCATAAGGCAGGCTTTTGGAGACGGTCAGCGATGACGGTCTTCAAAGACGACGATTAGAAGATCAATTTTATATTATTAACTCTGTGACTTTTAATTTTTCAGCGCTTACACATGAATGATCGCACTAGTTCACACACCACATGGGGGGAATTCTTGTGTTGTTAATTCCGACGTCGATTGTTTTTCAAGTATAGTTCAAACAAATGCTCTCGTCAAACTCAATATTTATCGGAGATGTCTAAGAAATCTAGCTCCGCCACGATCTCGGATAGACCCGGGCCGTCTTCTAAACAAGGGGTCACGGATACTTCTAACCCGTCGACTTCCCCCGCTCATAACTTAGCTCCCGATGCCCTGGAAGCATCAATTCTCTTGGACAACCCGGTCGATTCTCAAGCTTTGAAGGTCAATGAAGCTGCGCTGCGGCGAATATGCTCTATCCATGGAATCCCATTTGACGACGTGGTGGTTCCATCGGGGCACGATCGTCCACACCTGCCCCCAGTTGGATACACCGCCTGTAATAAGTTTATGTGCTGGGTCGACAGTGTGCCACCGTTTAACTTATTTCTTCGGGACATGCTGCAATACATTGACATCGCCCCGTCGCAACTGCACCCAAACGGTCACGCCTTCATCTATGGCACCTACATCCTCTTCATGACTGTCCTCTCTAGGCCTCCAACTCCTGGCGACATCAGATATTATATGATCAAGAAGCGGAGAGATATTCCATCTTTTGTGTTCCTCGAACCGCACCACAAATGCCAGATTTTAACCGGGGAGTGGAGCAAGTTTTCCTTGTACAAACAGGAATGGTTCTATATGCGTTGCCATCCTGCTTTCAAGAGGAGATGGGTTGAAGGAAGTAAGTCTTTTTCTTGAAACGATGCTCATGTTTGATCGAAGCTATGTCTTTTCTAACTCTTGTTTCGTCTTCTCAGGTATCAACCCATGTCCTGACGGTCGCGGATATTCTGAGGCCGTTGAAGCTATTAGAGCTCTTTCCGCCCAAGAACGAGACATCCGAACTCTCATTTCAAATGAGTCACTATCGAGGTTCGGACTGTTAGCAGAAGGTCGTCGGGTAAGCCTACCTGAGGGCATCTCCATATTCAACCCCGCATCCGGTAAAGGGAAAAAATTAGCTGAGTCGTCATCACGTCACACCCTTGATGCACAGAAAGAGAGGGAAATTCAAGGGAATGAAACACCGGAAGCACAAGGTGAAAACTTGGGTCCTACTCAGGATCCGATAGTCGAAGTACACGATATCGAAACGTCATCTTCCCCTTCAAAGAGGAAAAAGGGATTGACGTACAAGGTTGGAAAGGAGAAGGTTGGTGGAACTTCAAAAGTTACGCTCATTCCGACAGAGAAAGAGGCTTCTTCACAGCACGTAGAAAGTTCTTTAAAGGGCCTATCAAACCTCTCCATTCCGGATGACCTGCTCAATTATGACTTTGACGATCCGGAGGCATTCAAGCTTCATTCGCCAATCAAAGGCGATGCGGGCGCTCTAACCCAAAGTCAGGGAGAAAAAACTCTCATTAGCAAAGCGGCTGGTCCGTCGGGGGGAAACACTAGGACACACACGAACACTTGCACTTCAATTTGCACTTAGATTTTCGTCGTCGCACTACTCTTTGCTGATTTGTTGTTATTTAAATTCTGTGCAGGTGACATGGGGCGCTCGCATGGATTCGATCGCCTTCGTGGTTCGTCTATTTTTTATCAATCTGGACGGGACTCGGGTTTCGGAAGACGTCGAGATAGGGATGGTGACGGCGATAAAGACTATCATTCCCTGGACTTGTCATCTCGGAAGAAAACTTACTATCAGCCAAAATACCACCAGGATACTTCCTCTCACTCGGAGCAAAGCAAAGACAAGCGCGGCCATAAGAGGCCGCAATCTGATGCTCCTCGGAACCAACACTCTGATTTCTCTTCTACTCGACAGTCTCGAGATTCTCATAGGAGAGCTGAACTTTCAAAGCCGTCTCCTTCTGCTCCTGCAACAGACCCAACAGCATCGGAGAGGTTGGCCGAGCTTAAAGATAACTTTCAAAAAATCTGCTTCGACGGCCTGAAATTCCTCCCGGCGATTCATCCTATCCTCGGACATGTCAAGCAGAGCGCCGTCGCCTGTACCAACGACGTCTATGTTCAACATGACGCGTTTGTTCATTTGGCTGAAAAACTTTCTGAAGTCTCCGTGGAGCTCCAACATGAAATCGATCACCTGAAGCTTGAGGCTATCCACGACAAAGACATCATTAAGGCTCAAGACGAAGAGATTGCAACTTACAAGTATGAACTTGAGGTCGCCCATCAGAGCACCAAGGACACCGCTGAGGCCGTCACTCGCTTGGAATCAACTCATAAGAAAGAACTCGACGAGGTTGTTCAACGATGTGGGGCTTTGGCTCTAGAGAAGGACTCAGTTCAAAAGGAGAGGGATGCATTCAGCCTCCGAGTCAAGGGACTTGAGAAGCAGCTCCGTAGAGAGAAGGAAGAGAAAACGGCTGCCCAAGAAGAGTCATAATGATATTGTGACGAGATCGTTGCCACTCGACTCTTAAAAGAAAAACTTGAGGGTGATCTTTCCAGAGTTGAAGCGTTAAAGAGTGAAGCCCGTGAAGAGGGCAAGAAGATAGCATCCATTGATATCGACTGCGTCTTGAGGTGGCTAGAGAAGAAGGCAAGGAGGAGGTCAAAAGTATGTTTGACCCGCTAATTGCTGGGTTCAACGCCCGCGTTCTCATGCATCGAGACTTGACTTTCTTGGACGAGGGTTATCTTGAATCTCTGGCCGAGGCGTAGGAGACTTTAATCGAAATCAAAAAGGTCGAGCATGGTACCGAAGAGATTAATGAGGGGGCCTTGATAAAAGAATTCCTCAAGGGGAATGAGCCTTCTGACTTGTCAACAGCTAAAGCTATTTATTGCAAAGGCTCCTCCTCAAAAAAAGGAAAAGAAGTGATTACCGGCCCATCCAGGGTTGTGCCTCCAGCTCATGCGCCTACTCGATCTGCCGATACTCGATCCCTTTGAGCAGCATATCGGTTACAATCCGGAGGACCTCGGCCTTGGCATCCATATTCTGTCTCCCATTCCGGAGGGTGAAACCCCCTTGACGGCTGAGAGCCTGCCGGAGCCTGGTAGATAACTCTTCACTTTAAGATTTCAAAAGTCGTCATTCTTTGTGAAGGATTATTGTATTCTAATATTTGTTTTTCATGATTTTGCACAGGCTGTTCTGATCCCGGGCCCACTCCGAGGAGCGATGTCACCAAGGAGGTGGAGGAAAAGATAGGTGAGGCCACTCAGGCAGGAGAGGCTCCCGGGCCAGATGCTCAGGTGATTGGAGCATTGGATGAAGACAAATCTGAGACTTCTTCTCCCATCGAGGGGAGTTATGAAGTAGAGATTACAGGCGCCTTCGAACACACATCTGAGCTAAGTATGAAGGAGTTGCTCGAGAAGGAGAAGAGAGAGACGGCCGAGATCAAGGTCGAGCCTCGAGTTGTTGACCTAGACGATCCCTTGCACAAGCCATTGAAGGTCATTCTCCCTGGCAGGTCCAAGCCCGTGGATATTCCCCGTACTTCTTCAGCTGCTACCCCTCCATCAAAGAAGAGTACCAAGGATAAACGCACAGGGGAGGAGCCGTTCGAGAAGACCACGGAGGTGAGGAAGCCGAAGAAGCACAAGAAGTGACCATTACTCTTGTTCAACGAGAGTTAGTTTAAGTTATGTAATTATTTTCATCTACTTCCGTAGTCTTTGTAAATAGATTGTCTACTCCGAACTTTGTAGTAAAAACTTTGTCTAAATAAAGCTTAGTTCCTTTTTTTGTCTCTCAAAAGGCTCTTGTCGTTCAATTTTTGTATGATTGTGATTTAAATCCGAGCTGTTGTGAATAACATGGACTTCTCGGTTCACATTCATATAGCTCGGAGATTCTTCGAGAGTTGTTCATTCTTCCTTCTGCGCTTCAAGCACTTAGAACATTTTTTAGTCCGCACATCGGGGACTTAGAGTACTCCAGTCTGCGGTCTGGGGACTTGGAGATTTTGAGTCGTTTATACTCGAGTCCACGCTCCGGGGACTTAGGGTACTCTAGTTCGCACTCTGGGGACTTTGAGATTTTGAGTCGTTTATACTCGAGTCTGCGCTCCGGGGACTTAGAGTACTCCAGTCCGCACTCTGGGGACTTGGTGATTTTGAGTCGTTTATGCATGTCCATACGTTGGCCAGAATAATATGGTTTCGTTTACCTATCACAGGATCATCATACGTAGAGACATTAGTAATTTATGGAAAAGATGGCTTCAAGCTTTTATTAATGAAAGCAAGCAGAATTGTCTTACTACATGCCAAGAACTAGAAATAAAGGCGTACTGGAAATAAATGCAACTAATACATGAAAAAAATAGGCTAAGTATAATAATGCCGCAAGTGCTCGCTGTTCCATGCTCGGGGGAGTGTCGCACCACCGACGGTCGCTAGCTTGAAAGTTCCTTCTCCAGGCTTACGTTCGATGACGTATGGACCTTCTCATGTGGGATTCATATGAGACGGGATCGGAAAAACTCGTTTCAAAACAAGCTCTCCGACACCAAAAATTCTTGGTTGGACCTTTTCGTTATAATATTTTGCGACTCTATGTCTGTATGCGGCCGCTCTCAAATTGGCCTCTTCGCGTTTTTCGTCAATGAAGTCCAATGATTGCAATAAAAGATTCTGGTTCGATTCGGGGTCGTAATAAGCTACCCGATGTGATGGAACTTCAAATTCCACGGGTATGACAGCTTCCGTGCCATATGCCAATGCGAATGGAGTGTGGCCAGTCGCGGTCTTGTGGGTGGTCCTGTAGGCCCAAAGCACTGTTGGAAGTTCATCCACCCACTTGCCTCTAGCCTTTTCCAGACGTTTTTTCAATATGGACTTGATTATCTTGTTTACGGCTTCCACTTGTCCGTTGGCTTTCGGGTGAGCAACCGCTGCAAACTTCTTTTCAATGCCATATTTCCGACAAAATTCTTTGAACTCCTTGCTTTCGAATTAAGTCCCATTGTCTGTAATGATGGTCCGTGGAAGGCCGAAACGGCAGATGATATTTCGTACGACGAAATTAATAACCTTCTTGGTGGTTATTGTGGCCAGAGGCTCTGCTTCTGCCCATTTGGTGAAGTAGTCGGCCGCAACTATTGCATATTTCGCTCCACCTTTGGCTATGGGTAAAGAACCAACTAGGTCAATTCCCCACATTGCAAATGGCCAGTGACTAACCATTTGCGTCAGTTCCGTCGGCGGAGCTCTCGGAATTTTTGCATATATCTGGCATTTATCACATCTTCTCACATAGTCTGCAGCATCCTGATTCACAGTTGGCCAGTAGTATCCATAACGGAGGATCTTCTTTGCTAATGTCTGCCCCCAGTATACTCGCCGCACTCTCCTTCATGGACTTCCTCCAGGACCCGTTTTATCTCATCATGGGCAATGCATCGGAGTAGTGGGGTCGAGAATCCCCTTTGATACATTATTCCATCCTGTATTACATAATGAGAAGCCTTACGAAGGACTTGTCGTCTTTCGCTCCTTTCTTTGGGTCAGATCTCCAATAGCAAGTACTGCTTGATTGGGGTCATCCACGATTCCTTCTCGATTTCTGCTTCCAACATGAAATCTACCTACATCATATCTATACTCGAAGCATGGAGGGTCTCAACAGGAATAATTCCATTTGTTGTGCGTCGCCTGTGCTTGCGAATTTTGCCAATGAATCGGCTGCTCTGTTTCGCTCACGTGGGACATGTGAAATATCATAATACTCGAGATTCGCTAACAGCTCCTGAACTTGAACCAAATATTGGGCAAGTCTCTGCCCCCTTGCTTGGTAGTCTCCTCGCACTTGCTACACCACCAGCTGCGAGTCTCTGAAGATTTCAACCGATTTTACTCCCAGTTCTTTGATAAGTTTCAAGCCGGCGATCAACGCTTCATATTCAGCTTCGTTATTTGTTGCTGTGAATTCGAGCTTCAAAGCATAGCAGACTGATGGATTCTCAGGAGTTACAAGAACTATACCAACCCCCGAACAACGGTCGTTAGATGCCCCATCGGTGTACATCTCTTATCGAACGGGAGGTATGACATTGTGGTCGTTTGATTCGTCTGTCATAGTAAATTCAGCAATGAAGTCAGCTAGTGCTTGTCCTTGTATGGCCCTTCGCAGCAGGTAGGTAATGTCGAACTGACTTAACTAAATATTCCATTGAAGCATTCTCTCGGAAGTTTCTGGTCATTGGAATATCTGCCGCAAAGGTTGATCAGTGTAGACACCGATCGAGTGTGCCTGTAAATACGGGCGAAGCTTGCGTGATGCAATTACCAAGCAATAGGCTAGTTTTTCAATCTTTGGATAATTTCTTTCTGCCCTCGTCAAACGTTTACTAACATAGTACACTGGCTTTTGAACCCGGTCTTCCTCGCGAACCAAGGCTGTACTGATAGCATGCTGGGATACAGCCAAGTATATGTACAACATTTCATGGTCTATTGGTTTCGACAATACCGGCGGACTTTCTAAGTGCCTTACAAGAGCTCTGAATGCTTCCTCACAGTCGGATGTCCACTCGAAATTCCTCTTTCCTTTATTTATGACATCGAAGAAAGGAATACACTTGTTTGTGGCCCTGGATATGAATCGGCTCAGCGCGACCACCTTTCCGTTCAAGCTTTGCACCTGCTTTATAGTTCTGGGCACTTGTATATGACGGATGGCTTGAATCTTCTATGGATTAGCCTCGATTCCTCGTGCATTCACAACGAAACCCAAAAACTTTCCCGACGCTACGCCGAATGAACACTTCAAAGGATTGATCTTCATTCCATATTGTCTGAGTATGTCAAACATCTCCGCTAAGTCTCGAATGTGGTCGTTTGACTGCCGCGACTTCACGAGCATGTCATCCACATAAACTTTCATCGTTTTACCAATCCGGTCTTTGAACATCCGATTCACCAGACGCTGATAAGTTGCTCCCGCGTTTTTCAATCCAAAGGGTATCACTACATAGCAATACAACCCAACATTTGTGACAAAACTGGTGGTTCTTGGTCTGGGAGGTGCATCGGGATTTGGTTATATTCAGAGTACGCATCCATAAATGATAGTAACTCATGCCCAGCAGTTGAATCGACCAGGTGGTCAATCCTAGGCACGGGAAACTATCCTTCGGGCATGCTTTGTTTAAATCAGAATAATCGACACAAGTTCTTCATTTTCCATTCGCTTTCTTTACTAGCACTGGGTTAGAAACCCATTCAGGGTAGAGGGGGTCGCGGACTAACCCATTAGCTTTGAGTTTGTCCACCTCCTCTTTGAGAGCCGCGGACCTCTCTAGGTCCATGCCTCTCCTTTTCTGTTTCACAGGAACATGTCTTGGGTCTATGTTCAACATATGACTCGCGATTGTAGGAGAAATCCCGCACATGTCAGAATGTGTCCAAGCGAAGACATCAAGATTCACTCGGAGGAAGTCCGTGAGGTTCTCGGCTACCACGGGGTCGAGTTGTGATCTAATTTTAAGAATTCATGACGGGTCATCCCGGCTGACTGAGATGTCAATTGTTAGTTCAACCGGTGCTGCATTTGTCTCCATGGGTCCCCCATCATCGTCTCTCGGATCTATGTCTCTATGAATCCAAGAATGTTGCCCGAGCCAAGGCTCGGGCGCTACTTGTCAATCATCAGCATTTCGAATGTGGACGGAGCGGTCCGCAACCTTTCCTTTCTCTCTACGCTGAGCCTCTCTGTCACGACCCGACTTTCCACTCCCAGAAAATCGCGTCATGAATTAAGAAAGAAAGGGATAGAAAAGAGAAATATAGAAGAGAAGAAAGAAACAACATCAGAATCTAACACAGCAGAACGAATAAATTATATTAATAACATAACATTACATAGTTTACATCCAATATCAGAGATACACGGCATAATCAACTCATACTAGACAGTTATAAATAACTGTCTAGTTATACAATTCAATCACAAACAACATCTCAAAGAACACACAGCGGAATACCCTATAACTATACGCAGAAGCCTCCTGCTCCATTGCTCCTCCACAATTCGTCAAAGCTAACCTGAATCCTAACCTGAATTCCCTTGGCTACTCGTAAAAATTTGAGTACCCAAGAGTTAAAGAAAAATAGAAATAACTCCGGGTCAGACATGGGTCTGGTGTGAGTAACAGGTTAAAGTTGCTTAACTTTCAAAAACCTTTTGAAAAGAAAGGTATCACGTAAGACTTCCCACACATAAACATGGAAAAGTTTTTACCTTACGCTAACCAAAACATTTGATAGGAAATCCGATGATATTATAATAGGGTCTAGGGTTTTCAAAATAAAATACAGAAATAGCTGGAATGCTTACATCTCACGTTCCAACATAGTTGGGCACAACTAATACGTACGACACTTATTGGATTTTGGATTCCATACAATGGCAGGGCTACTGGGGTACCGCCCGTCACAGTACGTGGCCTAGATCACCATACCGAGGATTACTCCCAATCCCCTGCAACACAAAGCCGGACCCGTTCCTTACTGAACAGTTCCAAATAAGACAACCCCGACGGTTGTAGCTACTTAACCGTCCACAAACAGCCGAAATAAAAGGAACCTCTAGACAGGGGTAAATCTTCCTCTCAAGTGGGGGCTACCCACGAAGCTTTGCTGCACCTCCCCTGTTTTAGCCATTCCCGGTTGATGAGGCTTGAGGTTACGATTACCTTTATAGGTCATATCACTTGGAATGCTCATCGTCCACCTGACGATGTTCTGAAAGCATTCAATCCATACAAGTTCGTTCCGGGTTCGAACGAAACCGAAGGCATATCTCGTTACACTCATTTTGGAATCACCCTCAGAGTTAACGACAATAACCCTTGCACTCTAAATCACCATCTCGAATCTAGAAGTACTATTCTGTCAACTCATTACGGAATCACCCATAGAGTTATACTGACGTATAGCCCTTACACCTCGAGTCTTCACAATGCTCCATTTTGATTCACGACCTAACGTTATTTGGAATCGATGTGGTTTCCGGATATCCAAATATGGAAACCCGATCCCGGTCTCATCGAAATCCAAAGCGTGTCTTTTAGGTCCAAGTTGATTTAAAGTTTTTAAAACAATTTAATAAAGTATCTATATACACACAGATAGATAACTTAAATCATAACTGATAATCAACATTATCTCATAACAGGTAACCTACATTATCAATATCAAATAGATATTCCATATATCAACATCACAATAGATAACCTATGTTATCATCACAATACAAACCAAACATTCATACCACACAATCATTTATCTCATTACTGAGATCACAAAGCATCCAAGACAATTCATGACATCCATTCATACATAAGCAAAGATTCATTTATACCATATAATTAATTTAAAACGAATTAAATTAACTATCTCTAATTAATTTAAAATGAATTAAATTAATTCCTTCATCTATAATTAATTTAAAATAAATTAAATTAATTACTTCTTCAAATTATATCTTGCTTACTTAATCATTTAATTGATTACAATCAATTAATCAATCATTCGGAATAAATTACCTTAATTAATCATTCTTGATTAATTATACTTAATTACATTCATGTAATTATCCTTAATTAATTTCACAAATTAATTAACCTCAAACAAAACAGTAATTAACCTTTAATTACTTCAATTAATAATTAATCATAATTATTCACCTTAATCCTTAATTAATTATTTAATTAATTATCTTTGATTTCCTCTTATTGATTAATTAATCATAATTAATCAACTTAATTACATCATTAATTAAAATAATTAATGATCCTTAATTATTCCTTAAATTAATTTCTTAATTAATTTCTCAATTAATTATTTGATTAATTATTAAATAATTAATTCAAATTATCTCATAATTAAACATCTCCATATAATTACAACCATGTAATTATTTAACTAAGTAATTACCCAAATTATTAATTACATAAAATAATTATTTTTAAAACTCAAGTGTTTATAATTAATTAAACTTAATTAATTAAAAATAAACAATCACATTAAAATAAATTAATTACATTAAGTAATTAATTTCTTAATTACTTTTAGTAATTAAACTCAACCCATTTACAATTGATTATTATTAAATTAATTAGTATAATTAATTATAAAAAAATTAACTACATTAATTAATTATTGAATAATCATGGTTAATGACCTTCATTAACCATCCTCAAATTATTTTACAAGGTAATTAACCTAAATTAATTACCATTTAAATTATTCTTTAATTATTTATTAATTAAAGTTAATTATTAAACTAATTAACCTTAATTTAAAACTTAATTACAAAATTACAAATATTCATCATCATTAATTAGTAATTTAGTTAATGATCTTAATTATAATTGATTAATCATTAATCAATTTCAAATTCAATTAACTAATTAAATAAATTAATTAATCTTAATTACTTTGTTAGTTAAATTAATCCTGAAATATAAATCTTAATTTAAATTTCATAAACATAACTTAATTATGTTTAAAACAATTTAATTCAAAACAAAGTACTTATGAAATTACTTTTTTTAAATTTTCATTTTAAAAACAAGTTTAAATTAAAAGTAATTTAAACTTATCAAAGTTTGAAAATTTTAAAATCTTATTTAAATTTCAAAACAAAACAAAAGTTTGTCTTAAAAATCAAATCATAAGAACTTGAATTTAAATTCATTTCAAAATTTTAGAAGTTTCAATTCATTTTTAGTTTAAAACTTTCAAATTTAAATCTTCTTATTAAATTTAAAACTGGAGTTCAGGTTTAGGCTTGGATTTCCAGATTTAAAATTAATTTCTTAAATCTTAATCACATTTTAAAAACTTCATTATTAAAAGTTTCAACTATTTTACCCAAAATAAAATAGTTAATTAAGTTAAATTTTAATCTTTTATTTTTATTTTATAACCTGGAATTTGTATTCAAATCACTAATGCAAACTTGAATTGCATTTGAACTTAAACTTTGCTTTACTCTAAACATGAAACTGCAGATTTAAAAAGTTTAAAAAGAAAACTCAGGTTTTTAAAAAAAAACAGTAAATCAGGTTTCAAAACCTGGAATTTGAATCCAATTCAAAAATACAAGCTTGAATTTGATTTTAAACTTAAACTTTCCTTTAGACAAAAACTACAGATTTTAAATTTTCAAAAAAAACCCAGATTTTAAAAGTTTAAAATCCAAATTTTTAAAAAAACATACACAGTTTTACTGTGTACCCTGTAATCTACAGGTTGACCCGAGAAATCAAATTTTTGCTTCGAGTTTCCCTCTCATTTACTCCGAGTTTCACATCAACCTGCTTCGAGTTATCTTCCAATTTGCTCGAGCCATCTCTGCAACACACCCAAACCCAAAAAAAAACTTCACCAGAATATCTCGTCGCCGTGCATATACACGGCGATTCTCGTCCACTTTGATCACCAGGGACGATCAATCCATAACTAGAAATCCATCGAAGTCCTAATATCATCACCAAATAGAGTAGTAAATCAGACAATCGAAATCCTACCCAAATTCAAAACCTGGAAAATCTTTTACAGGTTTCAACTCAAAACCTGTCAACATCCATTCCCAATTGCTCCGACCACTTGGCGTTCAACCCCTCCGGCCTCCAGTCACTCTACACACCAACTATCCATACACCAAAAACTAGAACACTCGATCCACCCTATGTCCCGAAATTGATTGATTCAAGGATGCAGTGAAAACTAGGGTTCAATTCAGAAAAATCCAAACTGCAATCAATCTTGCAATTTATATCCACTTCTCTGATTTTTACAAGGATCTATGATCCATACTTAATAACTCATAAGAATTTCAAAATTTTCCAATTCAAAGATCAATAGAATTTGCACAGATTCATAATTTTTTTCAAGAACAAACTACAACCGACACATGCACTTAAAAATCCTGATACTTAATTTAAAACTCAAGTTTCAGTTTATATATTTGATTTGTATTACTGAATTATCATATTATTTAGATTGGGTTTGAATAAAATTGAACATGCATGATGTTCTTACAGATTCTCAAAGTCCCGAAACAAGTTTATTATCCTAAATAAAATCTAATACTTTAATTAGGATATACTACATGTTTTATTTGAAATTTACATCTAAACATAGATTAGATCTTGAGATCATGAATTTTGAATTATATTTTTAAGTCTGGAAATCTAGATCATGAAAGAAACCATCAATAGCAAGCAGGCATTCAAACTCATACTTATATACAGACATTATCATCATGCTCATCAGTAAACTATTTGAGCAACTATATCAATTTAAATTAGTTTTTAAAATAAATTGTTACTCACCTTTTGATGAATGCAGACCCCCTGTTGTTCATTTTGAAATTTGCAGAAAACAACAGAAATGCAGGCTTGACTTTATAAAAATGCAGGTGTGCTTCCTTTGTTGAAATCTGAGTTGCTCATGATCCTCAATTTACTTGCATGTAGATGTAAATGCAATTGCTAACCCTCATGCATGCAGATATTTGTTCAACCCAGTTTTGAAACAGAGTGCAGAAAGAAGAAGAAAAACAATGTGCAGGCTTCACTTGATTTGAGGAAATGGGATATGCAAGTTTGGGATTTGAATATGTAGATTAGAACATTGTTTTGGAATATGCAGATTGCTTGAATTTTGTACAGGGTTTTGGGTAATTTGTATATGCAGATTTGTTTATGGATATATGTATGCAGGCTTGTGATTTGAATTTTAGGTGAAGGTGGATTTGAGGATGTTTAGATGCAGATGTTATATTTTGAATATGCAGATTTTCTGAATTTTTTTATATGAAAATGAATTTGATCTTTTCTTTTGATTAAGGAAGAATGACAATGTAATATGAAATGAAGAATGCAACTAAACTAAATGTATTTCAGATTTTAATGAAAGAAAAGAAAAATAAAAACTAAAAATTTAACACATCTCAAACTTAACAACACTTGTCAAATTGAATGCATATTAATTTAACACTTGTTTTCTCTTTTAAAAGTAATTAGTTTTTAATTTACAAACTAATGTGTGTGTAATCCTAAGTTAATATGTTAGTTTATTTTTAAACATGTGTATGTATTTATAAAAGAAATAAGAACAAACTATGTCTATAAAACTTACACATGTTAAAAATTAAAATAATTAAACAATTAAGATTTATACTTTTGAATTTAAATTCAAACCAAATTCAAACCAAACAATTTCAAATTAAGTTATAAATAAAAATTCAATTTGAAATAAAAATTACAAAATTTTTTTCAAAGCTTATTTATAAAGTCAATACAATATCAATATTGCTTTATAACTCTCTTATTATTAAATTAAAAATCATTTTATTGAATTTATTCTAAATTTAAAACTAAATCCAATTTAATTTAAAACAATTCAATATTTTTCTAATCAATTTTAGGATCTTATATTTATTTATGAAATAAATTTTAAAACTCAATACTAATTTAAAATCAAAATTTCCAATTTAAAAATGTATATATTAGAATTTTAAAACATTATTCAATTATTAAATTTAAACCAAAATCATTTATTTAACTTTGAAAAACTTTAAATATTAAATAAAACAAATTTTCCAAAATTACTACAAAAAAAAACAAAACTAGAGAATATGCTTTACTTATTAAAATTAAAACAATACCAATCTATTTAAAATATAAACCATATATTTATATTGTAAATAGAAATCAATTTATATCATTTAAAAGATAAAATGACCAATTTAAATATTTATTGAAGAAGATTATTAAATTTATCTGAATAATTATTAACAGATTATCAATATCAATTTAATTTTTAACTACAGATTATTAAATTGATATTGTTAAAAATTCCGGGATATTACAATCCTTCCTCCTTAAAAGAATTTCGTCCTCGAAATTTAAAACAATGGTAATTTAATAATCTCATTAAATTTTAATCTTAGACACAAGCATATGTCAAACCTATGCTAACAACCAAAACAACCAATTCAAACAAATCTAATTATCCAGACAAAATCTGGATGAAATTCTATCGAGTTTCCCCAGGTGTGTGTATATATATATCCACCGGGATACTCGCTCTAGAAAATCCAAGCAAACAATACTATGAAGCTACAAAGCTCCTATACAACTATATCTATAACACCAGACAAGATATCAGACTACAAACGAGTCTAACTCAACAACCAAACTCCAAAACTGCTGGTTCCACAGCCAGAGACAGATCATATACGTACTCGCTCAGAGATACGTGAAACTCATCGAATCCCAGTAATCCAAACTGGCAATCCAATCATGTAGATCAATCACTTATTCTCCTAGATCACAGAAAAGATTCAAAACACTTCAGAGCAACTTCTCAGACTTACCCAATCTTATAGCTCACTTATGATCGGAGACAACTTATCCAAAAATTTAAATCTCCGACTTCAGAGTCCAAATCCCTCCGCCTCTTATCCACAAAAACTCTTCAGACAATCCTGGGTTGTTTATAGCCTAACTTATCAGCTCAACCTTCGCTGTTGCTTCTAGAAACAACTAGACCAATCAACTCAACAAAATGATCTCCTCAAGATCAACCAAAACCAAGAACTCAACCTCTACTCCTCACATCAGAAGACAACAACTTCTTCTCCTGAGCGGGAAAAGAAAAGCAGATATACTTCCAAAGTGCTTCCGCTGCTCAACTCTGATCCGAAGTAGAAGAGAAGGCTGAAGAAGAACACAAGCACAAACTGGACAACACACCCCAGAGATATGGTTCAACAAATCCATAAGAATCATTCAGGAGTTCCTCCAAAACTCCGAGCTGCTACACCAACTCAATCTCCATATGTGAACCAAACTCTAACTTCCTGAAGATATTCAGAAAAATTCAGATAACCCAAGAGAACACTCAAACAATCGCAAGTCACTTTTGTGATCCACCAAAACAAATCCAAGGAAAACTATCCTCCCTTAACCAAATAGAACATCTCATACTTAAATAGCCAACCCATCAAAGAAACGGGTCCACTTAACTGCTTCTGAACTCCATTTCAGAAAAACTGCTAAGCCAAAAGATCTCTCGCCAACACTGAGAACACCTCAAACTACACTGCTGCCACAGATGCCAAAGAATTCCAAAACAAAGCTTTCCGAGAAACTCGGACTTCAAAGCAAACAGAAACTCAAGCTGACCACAGCCACACTACTAAAGCAGACTCACTTCCTTAACTTGTTCCAAAGAAAACATCTTTGGGAACATCCATAGTCACTGCATTTCATCACGCATCTACTACTTCCTGAGGTATTCAAAATACCATCGCTCACTTCTATCGAGCCAACAGATCCAAACTCTACTTAGCAAATCTTCAAAGAATTCACTCCGAACCTTAACAGGTTTCCTTCAGAGATCAATGAAGTTCTTCATCACTACAGAACTTACTCGAGACGGTATTAGGTCTACAATCTCAACAGATACACTTCCAACCTCAAACATTCAAACTCCAACCAATGGTAGTCGTGTTACACACTACTACCCCATCTACCTTATAACTTATATTGGAAAACCGAACAGGTAACCCATCAGATAGGTAGAAATATATATATATATATATATATATATATATATACATATATATTACAAATACGCTCTCTCAAGGAAGACACCACTACAGAGCCTAGGTATTCACTCAACCTGTCTCTGATACCAACTGTCACGACCCGACTTTCCACTCCCAGAAAATCGCGTCATGAATTAAGAAAGAAAGGGATAGAAAAGAGAAAGATAGAAGAGAAGAAAGAAACAACATCAGAATCTAATACAGTGGAACGAATAAATTATATTAATAACATAACATTACATAGTTTACATCCAATATCAGAGATACACAGCATAATCAACTCATACTAGACAGTTATAAATACCTGTCTAGTTATACAATTCAATCACAAACAACATCTCAGAGAACACACAGCGGAATACCCTATAACTATACGCAGAAGCCTCCTGCTCCATTGCTCCTCCACAATTCGTCAAAGCTAACCTGAATCATAACCTGAATTCCCTTGGCTACTCGTAAAAATTTGAGTACCCAAGAGTTAAAGAAAAATAGAAATAACTCCGGGTCAGACATGGGTCTGGTGTGAGTAACAGGTTAAAGTTGCTTAACTTTCAAAAACCTTTTGAAAAGAAAGGTATCACGTAAGACTTCCCACACATAAACATGGAAAAGTTTTTACCTTACGCTAACCAAAACATTTGATAGGAAATCCGATGATATTATAATAGGGTCTAGGGTTTTCAAAATAAAATACAGAAATAGCTGGGATGCTTACATCTCACGTTCCAACATAGTTGGGCACAACTAATACGTACGGCACTTATTGGATTTTGGATTCCATACAATGGCAGGGCTACTAGGGTACCGCCCGTCACAGTACGTGGCCTAGATCACCGTACCGAGGATTACTCCCAATCCCCTGCAACACAAAGCAGGACCCGTTCCTTACTGAACAGTTCCAAATAAGACAACCCCGACGGTTGTAACTACTTAACCGTCCACACACAGCCGAAATAAAAGGGACCTTTAGACAGGGGTAAATCTTACTCTCAAGTGGGGGCTACCCACGAAGCTTTGCTGCACCTCCCCTGTTTTAGCCATTCCCGGTTGATGAGGCTTGAGGTTACGATTACCTTTATAGGTCATATCACTTGGAATGCTCATCGTCCACCTGACGATGTTCTGAAAGCATTCAATCCATACAAGTTCGTTCCGGGTTCGAACGAAACCGAAGGCATTATCTCGTTACACTCATTTTGGAATCACCCTCAGAGTTAACGACAATAACCCTTGCACTCTAAATCACCATCTCGAATCTATAAGTACTATTCCGTCAACTCATTACGGAATCACCCACAGAGTTATACTGACGTATAGCCCTTACACCTCGAGTCTTCACAAAGCTCCATTTTGATTCACGACCTAACGTTATTTGGAATCGATGTGGTTTCCGGATATCCAAATATGGAAACCCGATCCCGGTCTTATCGAAATCCAAAGCGTGTCTTTTAGGTCCAAGTTGATTTAAAGTTTTTAAAACAATTTAATACAGTATCTATATACACACAGATAGATAACTTAAATCATAACTGATAATCAACATTATCTCATAACAGGTTACCCACATTATCAATATCAAATAGATATTCCATATATCACCATCACAATAGATAACCTATGTTATCATCACAATACAAACCAAACATTCATACCACACAATCATTTATCTCATTACTGAGATCACAAAGCATCCAAGACAATTCATGACATCCATTCATACATAAGCAAAGATTCATTTATACCATATAATTAATTTAAAATGAATTAAATTAACTATCTCTAATTAATTTAAAATGAATTAAATTAATTTCTTCATCTATAATTAATTTAAAATAAATTAAATTAATTACTTCTTCAAATTATATCTTGCTTACTCAATCATTTAATTGATTACAATCAATTAATCAATCAATCAGAATAAATTACCTTATTAATCATTCTTGATTAATTATACTTAATTACATTCATGTAATTATCCTTAATTAATTTCACAAATTAATTAACCTCAAACAAAACAGTAATTAACCTTTAAT
The DNA here is from genome assembly GCA_030765085.1 of Allium cepa. Taxonomy (NCBI): domain Eukaryota; kingdom Viridiplantae; phylum Streptophyta; class Magnoliopsida; order Asparagales; family Amaryllidaceae; genus Allium; species Allium cepa. Next base: position 953,090,470 of record CM060932.1, read on the forward strand.
TACTTCAATTAATAATTAATCATAATTAATCACCTTAATCCTTAATTAATTATTTAATTAATTATCTTTGATTTCCTCTTATTGATTAATTAATCATAATTAATCAACTTAATTACATCATTAACTAAAATAATTAATGATCCTTAATTATTCCTTAAATTAATTTCTTAATTAATTTCTCAATTAATTATTTGATTAATTATTAAATAATTAATTCAAATTATCTCATAATTAAACATCTCCATATAATTACAACCATGTAATTATTTAACAATTACTTAACTAAGTAATTACCCAAATCATTAATTACATAAAATAATTATTTTTAAAACTCAAGTGTTTATAATTAATTAAACTTAATTAATTAAAAATAAACAATCACATTAAAATAAATTAATTACATTAAGTAATTAATTTCTTAATTACTTTTAGTAATTAAACTCAACCCATTTACAATTGATTATTATTAAATTAATTAGTATAATTAATTATAAAAAAATTAACTACATTAATTCATTGTTGAATAATCATGGTTAATGACCTTCATTAACCATCCTCAAATTATTTTATAAGGTAATTAACCTAAATTAATTACCATTTAAATTATTCTTTAATTATTTATTAATTAAAGTTAATTATTAAACTAATTAACCTTAATTTAAAACTTATTTACAAAATTACTAATATTCATCATCATTAATTAATAATTTAGTTAATGATCTTAATTATAATTGATTAATCATTAATCAATTTCAAATTCAATTAATTAATTAAATAAATAAATTAATCTTAATTACTTTGTTAGTTAAATTAATCCTGAAATATAAATCTTAATTTAAATTTCATAAACACAACTTAATTATGTTTAAAACAATTTAATTCAAAACAAAGTACTTATGAAATTACTTTGTTTAAATTTTCATTTTAAAAACAAGTTTAAATTAAAAGTAATTTAAACTTATCAAAGTTTGAAAATTTTAAAATCTTATTTAAATTTCAAAAAAAAACAAAATTTGTCTTAAAAATCAAATAATAAGAACTTGAAGTTAAATTCATTTCAAAATTTTAGAAGTTTCAATTCATTTTTAGTTTAAAACTTTCAAATTTAAATCTTCTTATTAAATTTAAAACTGGAGTTCAGGTTTAGGCTTGGATTTCCAGATTTAATATTAATTTCTTAAATCTTAATCACATTTTAAAAACTTCATTATTAAAAGTTTCAACTATTTTACCCAAAATAAAATAGTTAATTAAGTTAAATTTTAAACTTTTATTTTTATTTTATAACCTGGAATTTGTATTCAAATCAGTAATGCAAACTTGAATTGCATTTTGAACTTAAACTTTGCTTTACTCTAAACATGAAACTGCAGATTTAAAAATTTTAAAAAGAAAACTCGGGTTTTTAAAAAAAACAGTGAATCAGGTTTCAAAACCTGGAATTTGAATCCAATTCAAAAATACAAACTTGAATTTGATTTTAAACTTAAACTTTCCTTTAGACAAAAACTACAGATTTTAAATTTTCAAAAAAACCCAGATTTTAAAAGTTTAAAATCAAAATTTTTAAAAAAACATACACAGTTTTACTGTGTACCCTGTAATCTACAGGTTGACCCGAGAAATCAAATTTTTGCTTCGGGTTTCCGTCTCATTTACTCCGAGTTTCACATCAACCTGCTTCAAGTTATCTTCCTATTTGCTCGAGCCATCTCTTCAACACACCCAAACCCAAAAAAAAAAACTTCACCAAAATATCTCGTCGCCGTGCATATACACGGCGATTCTCGTCCACTTTGATCACCAGGGACGATCAATCCATAACTAGAAATCCATCGAAGTCCTAATATCATCACCAAATAGAGTAGTAAATTAGAGAATCGAAATCTTACCCAAATTCAAAACCTGGAAAATCTTTTACAGTCAACGTCCATTCCCAATTGCTCCGACCACTTGGCGTTCAACCCCTCCGGCCTCCAGTCACTCTACACACCAACTATCCATACACCAAAATCTAGAACACTCGATCGACCCTATGTCCCGAAATTGATTGATTCAAGGATGCAGTGAAAACTAGGGTTCAATTCAGAAAAATCCAAACTGCAATCAATCTAGCAATTTATATCCACTTCTCTGATTTTTACAAGGATCTATGATCCATACTTAATAACTGATAAGAATTTCAAAATTTTCCAATTCAAAGATCAATAGAGTTTGCGCAGATTCATAATTTTGTTCAAGAACAAACTGCAACCGACACATGCACTTAAAAATCCTGATACTTAATTTAAAACTCAAGTTTCAGTTTATATGTTTGATTTATATTACTGAATTATCATATTATTTAGATTGGGTTTGAATAAAATTGAACATGCACGATGTTCTTACAGATTCTCAGAGTCCAGAAACAAGTTTATTATCCTAAATAAAATCTAATACTTTAATTAGGATATACTACATGTTTTATTTGAAATTTACATCTAAACATAGATTAGATCTTGAGATCATGAATTTTGAATTATATTTTTAAGTCTGGAAATCTTGATCATGAAAGAAACCATCAATAGCAAGCAGGCATTCAAACTCATACTTATATACAGACATTATCATCATGCTCATCAGTAAACTATTTGAGCAACTATATCAATTTAAATTAGTTTTTAAAATAAATTGTTACTCACCTTTTGATGAATGCAGACCCCCTGTTGTTCATTTTGAAATTTGCAGAAAACAACAGAAATGCAGGCTTGACTTTATAAAAATGCAGGTGTGCTTCCTTTGTTGAAATCTGAGTTGCTCATGATCCTCAATTTACTTGCATGTAGATGTAAATGCAATTGCTAACCCTCATGCATGCAGATATTTGTTCAACCCAGTTTTGAAACAGAGTGCAGAAAGAAGAAGAAAAACAATGTGCAGGCTTCACTTGATTTGAGGAAATGGGATATGCAAGTTTGGGATTTGAATATGTAGATTAGAACATTGTTTTGGAATATGCAGATTGCTTGAATTTTGTACAGGGTTTTGGGTAATTTGTATATGCAGATTTGTTTATGGATATATGTATGCAGGCTTGTGATTTGAATTTTAGGTGAAGGTGGATTTGAGGATGTTTAGATGCAGATGTTATATTTTGAATATGCAGATTTTCTGAATTTTTTTATATGAAAATGAATTTGATCTTTTCTTTTGATTAAGGAAGAATGACAAAGTAATATGAAATGAAGAATGCAACTAAACTAAATGTATTTCACATTTTAATGAAAGAAAAGAAAAATAAAAACTAAAAATTTAACACATGTCAAACTTAACAACACTTGTCAAATTGAATGCATATTAATTTAACACTTGTTTTCTCTTTTAAAAGTAATTAGTTTTTAATTTACAAACTAATATGTGTGTAATCCTAAGTTAATATGTTAGTTTATTTTTAAACATGTGTATGTATTTATAAAAGAAATAAGAACAAACTATGTTTATAAAACTTACACATGTTAAAAATTAAAATAATTAAACAATTAAGATTTATACCTTTGAATTTAAATTCAAACCAAATTCAAACCAAACAATTTCAAATTAAGTTATAAATAAAAATTCAATTTGAAATAAAAATTACAATTTTTTTTCAAAGCTTATTTATAAAGTCAATACAATATCAATATTGCTTTATAACTCTCTTATTATTAAATTAAAAATCATTTTATTGAATTTATTCTAAATTTAAAACTAAATCCAATTTAATTTAAAACATTTCAATATTTTTCTAATCAATTTTAAGATCATATATTTATTTATGAAATAAATTTTAAAACTCAATACTAATTTAAAATCAAAATTTCTAATTTAAAAATGTATATATTGGAATTTTAAAACATTATTCAATTATTAAATTTAAACCAAAATCATTTATTTAACTTTGAAAAGCTTTAAATATTAAATAAAACAAATTTTCCAAAATTACTACAAAAAAAAACAAAACTAGATAATATGCTTTACTTATTAAAATTAAAACAATACCAATCTATTTAAAATATAAACCATATGTTTATATTGTAAATAGAAATCAATTTATATCATTTAAAAGATAAAATGACCAATTTAAATATTTACCGAAGAAGATTATTAAATTGATCTGAATAATTATTAATAGATTATCAATATCAATTTAATTTTTAACTACAGATTATTAAATTGATATTGTTAAAAATTCCGGGATGTTACGCTCTCTCAGCTTAGCCACATAGCAGGCACGTTCGGTCGCCTGATCGCCGTGTACCACTCCAACACCATGTCTGTGGGAAATTTTAACGTCAGACACCAAGGGGCCAATGCTGCCCTAAATTCTGCCAAGGCTGGACGTCCTAGAAATACGTTATGTGGAGAGTCAACATCCAACACTATGAATGGTAGGATCTGTACCATCCTACGCTCGTCTTGCCCCAGTTGAATTGGTAACTCCACATATCCCACTGCATCCGTTCTGCGCCGTTAAAGCCGTGGATTCTGGCTTTAGACGGTTTCAAATCCTTAGTCTCCAGCTGCGTTTGGTCGTACGCCTTCTTGAAGATGATGTTAACGGAACTTCCACAATCAATTAGAATTCTCTTCACAAATGCCAGCCCGATTGTCGCTGATATGACCATCGGGTCGATGGTAGGGGCCTCCACCTTATCCGCATCTCTACTCCTGAATATAATATCATCATCCATCGTGCGCTGCTGCTTTGCAGGGGTCCCATCCTCCACATTCGAACAACACTCATACTCCGCATGTCTTAAAGAGTTAGCATATCGCTCCATCTCCTGCCAATTCTTATCCGCAGGATGAGGTCCGCCAGCAATCGTGTTGATAACCAATCTACCCACAGTTCGAGCAGGTTGTTCTGGTTGGCATGGAGCTGGCCCACGTCCGGGGTCCGATGTCTCCTGTCTTCCGTCTTGTGGGTCTTTGACGAACTCCTGCAGCTTCTACTGTCTAATCAGCTTTTCTATAGCGTCATGGAGGTGTTTGCACTCCTCTATGTTGTGCCCATAAGACTCGTGAAAGCGACGGTACTTCCCAGTCCGCTTTTGTTCCTCTGTTGATTCCTTTGGGCGTGGTTTCCTATACTGAAAAGTGTTGCAAGTTGACAAATAGATGTTCTCAAGTGATGCGTTGAGCGGGGTGTATTCATTGTAGGTCGGGATCCTTGACTTCCATTTCCCCATCTCTTTTTTCTTTCCGGGATTTCCACCTACGGATCCTTTAGACTGCCCAGGCTTGTTTTGGACGTTGACTTGAGTTTTTCCCAAATTATCGCCAGTTTGCTTCATGGCGACGGTACTTTTCACAGTCTCCTGAGCAGGCCCTGGTGCCTTGTCTTGTCTTGTCCATCGAGCTTCTTCCCTTCTTATGAACTGATGAGCTTTCGAATAAAAACGTTCCAGCGTGGCTGGGGGCTTTCCCGCCAACCAATCTCCAAATTCAGAGTCCGGATCCACTCCACGCATTACCGCCATCAATATTGCATCGTCGTTTGGGTTGCTCACTTCGGTAGCAGCAACATGAAATCTCTGCAAGTATGCTTTCAATGACTCTCCCGGAGCTTGGATTACGCTTGATAAGGACATCACATCCTTTGGAAGGGTGGTGTGTATCCTGAACTATTCTATGAATTTTATTGCCAATTCGTCAAAGCTGGATATAGACTGCGGGGGAAGTCGAGTAAACCACATGATGGCGATTCCGAACAGAGTGATTGGGAAGCACCTACACTTGGTTGCATCATTAGCCCTTGCAGAATACATCATCCATCCGTACCTCATCACATGCTGCCTGGGATCAGTCTTCCCTTCGTAGGCTGGGATAATCGGCATATTGAACTTCTTGGGGGTACTCAGCCTGCAGGATACCATCCGTAAAGGGAGTATGGCTTTTGGACACTCCCCAATCTTCATTGGTCAAGCCTTGGTTTTCTCTCATCAACTACCTGACCATAACTGTTAAGTCCGGAGTTTGTATGGAGGATGGAAGGTTGGGTTCCGTTCTATGAGGCCATGCGAGTTGATGTCCCGCCTGATTTGGGTCTTGGAGATTCGGGTGTCCGGTCTCTTCACGGGCTTGATTCCCAACGCCTGCTTGTGCACCTTCATCCTTACGGCGTCTACGCCTAGGAGGTTCGTCAGCTGACGTTGAACTATCAGATTCAGAATAAGGGGCAGGGTTACCTGTAGCATTCTGGCACTGCTGCTAAGCGAGTTGAGTCATAAGGTTAGTGTTGGCTTGAATCTGCTCAGCAAGTTGCCTTCTACTTTCCTTGAGTTCTCTTACCAAGTCGTTGAACTCTGTTCGGGAAACGACTTCCGCTTGGTTTTGGGTGGAGGGCCCTGCACCTTTTGTTGCTTGCTGATTTCTTGGTCCAACTTGTTGTACGCTAGCAGTTTCGTGGACACCTGCGTTATGCGAGGTCGATCTAGTTCGTGATCTTTCCATGGTAGAGTTGTTGTTTATAACTCTGAATAGAATCAACAGATGCCTTGTCAATGATCTTGGATCTCCTCTGGGGGATTTATGCAATCTAGTAGCTACAAAGAAGATCCTAACAGCCTAAGAATTCAACTCGTAATGAAAGCACCAAAATTGGTCACTAACACCCTTAGAAAGATTGTGTAGAGAGATTAATGAAGAAAGTAAATTAAAATAGAGAACAATATGTAAATTTCGGCGCAGAAAACAGGAACACCAAATTTATAGTGGTTCGGCGTAACTGCCTACATCCACTTTGAAGTTGATTTCTATTGATTTCCTTGATAGTTGATTACAAATACAATCCGTTTCTAATTACTTGAATATAATTGCAAAACAAAAGATTAAGTCTTGAATGAGTGTTGAATGCGGTAGAGTTTCCCCAGTGTCCCCGAAAAAACTGATCCCTTTCATTGCGCCCCTGCCTCTCTATTTATAGACGAAGATGGGTTGGACTTCCCTGGTGGGCCTGGTGGCTGAATATCTCGGCCCAAATGGAGTAATTTCTGTGTGCCGACCCATAGATGTCGAACGTCGAATGCTGAACAGGGTATGAATGTCGAACAACCTCCTCATGCCAAGCGCAACGAGGCCGAACACTCTGCATGCCGTGGGAAGCATCTGCACCAAACGATACTAGAAGCCGAACCAGTGACTTTGTCGAACGATGTCATGGCCGAACGATGTTTATATGCCGAGCAAAACTTAGGCCGGACGATACTTTAGCCGAACGCTACCCAGGCCGAACTATGTCTTGGCTGAACGATTCTTAGGCCGACCAATAGTTAGGCCGAACGATAGTTTGGCTGACCAATGTTTGGGTCGAACGGTAGTTGATGCCGGACAATTCTGCCATGCCGAGCGTTCTCACATGCCGAACGTTATTCCATACCGAACGTCTCTCAACACTGCACCAAAAACAGTTTTAGCCACCCCTCCATCCGCCTTTTTAGATATGGCTTAAACCCGTATCAAATTTGATACGGCTCCAAGCCCTACCTAATTGTTTGGACACGGCTTATAGCCGTATCAAATTTGATAAGGCTTGCAGTCGTATCCAATTTCGTGCCTACTATCAATCTGATACGGTCTTTAACCGTATCATTTTGTTGTGCCTATTTTTGGTGCGAAACTTTTACAGGCAAAACACACCCCATACTTATCATTTTTCCCAAATTCCATTTCTTCTACAATAGGGTTGCTGGCTCCCCTCAATCCACCTCTTAAGGTTGAAATCATCCCCCTCCTTCTGCCTATATATCCATAGTCGTCCCACCGTTGTTATTTTTCGTCTTCTTCGTCACATCCGAATCAGCATCAGGTAACGTTGCTCTTCTTCCTATATTTGTCTTGCTACTTGTGAATCGCTTTAACGCTTCTGCTTATTTTCATTGCTTTGCTACGGCGCTTTGTTTTCCGATATTTGATTGCTGCCTCAATCATCCAGAATTACTACTTTTCAGATACGATGTTTCCGTCCTCGCTTTTTTTAACTGTTTTCATTTATTCCATCTTTAGTCTTTGTTCCTTATGATTGAAAGTTGATTCAATTGATATGTTTTAGCGTAAGTCTTTGTTTTTCTGATTGAAAATTTTCAATTTTTTGAACCGTCTTCATTCGTTTGTTCAAGTTTCTTTTTCCTTCGCTTTCTGTATTTGATTTCTGTAATTCTACCATAAAATTCCTTTACTCAATTGTTTTTCGACTCATTCATAAATAAGAAATTGTCAATATCCTATTTTGACACAATGCCTGATCAATTTTTGGGTTTTATTTCTAAGATAATACATATGTGACATGATCCTACTGTAAAATATAAATGTTTATTTTTGCTTTTGTAACAAACAGGTGAAAAGTTAAAGCATATTTTAACTTCACTGCAGAGTTTGGGATTAGTAATAAATTTGCCTTTTGCTGAAATGTTATTTGTGGACCTTATTTGCATCTTTATAGACATTGTTTAATGTTGTTACAAAACATAACCTCCACTCATCTGTACAAACTGAACTTCTACCGTGTGGATGTAACATATGTCATAGTTTTAAGTAGTAACATATCTGAGTTATAAATACTAACACTTGAAATTTTTTATTTCTTACTGCATATAAAGATGTTATTATTTGTAGGATAGAAGTTGAAATGAAAGTAGGATTCAAAACTCATTTACTATGTCGATATCACTACACCAAATACTGAGATTTGCAACTAACCATCCGCGCATTTGGCAACGGTTATTAACCGTTGCCATTTAGAAACGGTTAATCACCGTCTTGGTTCAGTTAGCAACGGTTTTTTATCGTTGCTAATTGGGAACGGTTATTAACCGTAGCTTCTTTGAAGACAAATGATGGCGGTGAATTTCATCCTTTCACGCCATAATTTTTGGCGCGCTTCGTTCCAACTAGCAACGGTTTTCAACCATGGCTAATTAGCAACGGTTTGTAACCGTCGTAAATGTTGTGGCAAATAATGGCGCTAATTTTGTGCCAAATATTCGTTGGGAGCCAAAAAGAATTGGCCCGTCACTTTTCCTTCCCTCCTTTCCTTTGATATTCGTTTCGTCCTCTTTCAATGAAAAGAAAACCTAAATAAAAAAAACCCAATTCCACCAATTCGATTTGCTTCAACCCGCTCATCTTTCCATCTAATCGTGAAATCATCTTCCATCCAACCGCGAACCCATCTTTCCACCTAATCGTGTCCAGCTGCGAACTCATCTTCCTTCCAGCCGTACCAGTTCTTCCTTCATTCAACGCCAATCAGTGGCCCTCTCAGATCTGTGTTCGGAGAAGTATTACAACGTGAATTTATCGAATACCTACTCCAGGTTGGGTACTCATTTTTAATTATTTGATTTCTATTTTAAATTTGATTTTGTTTCATACTTGTGTTATAAAATCTAATTTGAAATCTTAATTATCTCAGATCTGCGTATCTTTGATATTTGGTTCCTCGAGTTTCATCGGCATAATCGAAGAGAGTGCATAACTGCCAGGTAAGCTTTGTTCTGTAATAATACTTGTTGTCAATTGAAATGGAAACTCTGTGTATATGTATTTGCGGTGCATTGTTATATCACAGTACTTATGTGTAGAACTAAAAGAACCTTTAACTTCATGCGTTGCTCGGCTAAGTCTTGAAGAACCTGGTTCAAATTTAACGTGAATATCTTCATGGTGATAAGATAAACTTTTAACTATGTACCAAGGATTTTCTGATTCTTCTCGGCCAAAAATTTGCCACCTTTTGCTTGTTCCATGTCGCTGAAAAGAGATTTATGACGAATGTTACAGTCACCTTGAAAATTGACTTATCACAACTTAGTTAAAAGATTGTCAAATGCAATGATAACAAATTAATCTGTAATCCACACATGATTAATAGAAATCGGTAAATTAGTTGGAAAACAAGCATGTGTGTTTCTACTCAGTGCTTTATATGTATTATTGACAACTAGCTGTCTGTACACGGTGAATCCATTCTTTTCTATGGTTGAATAATAGGAAAAGATTACATGCTTATATTTGTAGTTTAGAATAATAAAGAAAGGGATGCAACACAAGTTAAGGAACAATTTATTCCCTATAATGCTTGCTTATGGGTTTGTTTAGTGTTACCATATAAGCTGCCATTTGAGTTCCATCATTATCTTCATCTTTTAGGATTGATGTTTCATTAAGTTTTTGGGGATTGATTATAGTCAATATCTAATACTCTTTAACAGTTTGCCAAAGTAGAGATGCACCTTCTAATCTGAACCATCATAATACATATTTAATGTTTTAAGTGTACAGTGTTAGAGAACCAAGAAACAATTGGTTATGCAAAGGATGATCTTTTACATTTATATATGATTTGTTTTACAAATTGTACAATGTGAGATAATCTAACACGTCCCCGTACGTGTGGTGTATCATCAGCCAAACATTGCAACATGGAAGAGAAGTAGTGTTGTAGTGTGCATTCTCATATTTACTAAAGCCTAAATGTTGTACTGTACTGCATGCTAGTTAGACATAGCTGCTTATAGTGACTGCTAGGGTATAAGTTGATGCAATGAATTTTGTTTTACTAAATATGAGACCATATTTAGTAAGTGGATAAAATTGTTGTTAATGGCGCAAGCCAAGTATCAGAAGAGGGGTAATGCATAGACATTACTCTGGTGCTACAAAATGGCGCCGTTGTAATGACAAATTTTTTGAAAACGGTTTGATGCTAATGTTAAATTTCAAGTGAAATCAGAAGAATATACATCTGTTTAGTTAATATCAGAGTTGAACTTGGTGGAAAGCCATAAGATATTGTTACCCATGATTTCTTATTAGCTCTTGTTATTTTCTTTCAATATGTCTTTTAGTATAGACAAACAATGGATGAATCAATCTAATCGAAGAAATACAGAATATGTGGAAGGTGTGAGAAATTTCGTTAAATTTGTTGCTGAAAACGGTGGCAATAAGGAAAAGTATTCGTGCCCTTGCACGCGGTGCAAAAATGAAGATACATTCAAATTAAATGACATTCATTTTCATTTGCTTAGATATGGTATTGTCCAATCATATACCGTGTGGTGTTTTCACGGGGAAAGAATACCGGAGAAGCCAAACAACAGCCGGTTAGTCATGCCACAAATACTGATGAGTCCGAACACATTAGGATGGAGGATTTGATCAATGATAAAGATAGATTCCATCATTTTCAACCTACAAGTCAGTTGCATGATAATGCTAATATTGGTGAGCAGTTTATGGATAAATCATTTTTTGATAGTGCAACTGCAACAGAGCCATTGTATCCTTCTTGTCCAAAAGAGATTACAAAGTTGTATGCCATTGTGAAACTGAATAGCTTGAAGACGCAATACGTCTTTTCAGACAATGGTGTGACTGCACTACTCGAATTCATAAAGGAGTTACTCCCCGAAGGTAACACGCTGCCGTCAAAGTACCCCGACGTGAAGAAGATCATTAAGCAAGTTGGGATGAATTACATAACTTATGATGCATGCATTAATGACTGCACCTTGTACTAGAAAGATAATGCGAACAAAGATTCATGTACAAATTGCAACGCATCAAGATATAAGACATCATTCGACGATGAGAGAAAAGCTACCAGAGTACCTCAAAAGACCTTAAGACATTTTCCTTTAATTTCTAGATTGAGAAGACTGTATATTGTACCATGGATAGCAGAAGCGATGACCTGGCATGGTCGTGCCAAGTCTGGTACAACCGTAATGCGTCATCCGCGTGATACTTCTCAATGGAAAACTACAGATTCTTTTGATTCTTCGTTTGCTGCTGAACCACGAAATATCACGCTTGGAATAGCAACAGATGGTTTCTGTCTGAATGCTTCTTTAACTAACCCTTACAGCTGTTGGCCAGTAATTGTAGTACCATATAACCTTCCTCCGTCTTTGTGCATGACAAGAGAGTTCTCAATGTTAACACTGTTGATTTCTGGGCCAAAACAACCGGGGAAGGATATTGATGTTTATTTAGAACCTTTGATAGACGAGTTAAAGCAGTCATGGGAAGGAGTCGTTACATTTGATTCATTTAAGAAATCTGAGTTCATAATGAGAGCTAGAGTGTTGTGGGCAATCCATGATCATCCCGCTCTTGGGACTTTATCGGAATGTACAACTCACGGCAACTTTGCATGTCCTATTTGTGGAGAAGAAAGTACATTTGTTTATCTCCCTGAAAGCAAGAAGATTTGTTACATGGTACATCGTAGATTTCTTCCGTCCGGACACAAGTTTCGATATGATAAGACAAATTTCAACAACGAGCAAGAACTTAAGCGTCCTCCAAAACCACTGACTGGTTATCAAGTTGAAAAAAAAGTAGCGAATATAAAAATGAAAGTTGGTAAAAACATACCGGAAATTGGCCGAAAACGGAAAAAGACAATCGATGAAGAAGTTCCTGCATGGTATAGGAGGTCGGAGTTCTTTGATATGCCATATTGGAAGACAAATTTGACCCGACATAATATTGATGTTATGCATACGGAGATGAATGTCACGAAACATTTGATCAACACAATTATGAACCATAAAGACATGTCAAAAGACGGGATCAATGCACGGAAGGATTTGAAAATCATGGGTATAAAACAAAAGTTGTGGGTGATAGAAGATCCTGAAACAAGTAAAGTAACCATACCAAATGCGACTTTCACTTTGGGCAAAGAAGAAAAGATACGGTTTTGCACCGTTTTGAAAATTTTGAAAGTGCCGAGCAAATTCTCTTCTAACTTCCATAACAATGTGAGCATCAACCCTCCTGAACTAAAAAATATGAAGTCACATGATTACCACGTCATAATGCAACATTTACTTCCGGTATTGCTTCAGCATTGTTTTCCGCAACATAAAGATCTACGGAATGCTATTCACCGCATTAGTCTCTTTTATAACATTTTGTGCTCAAAGGTGATCAACAGGGAACATCTTCTAAAAGCAAAGGCTAGTTTGGTAGAAGCAATGTGTGTTATTGAAAAACATTTTCCGCCTGCATTTTTTGATATCAGTATTCACCTTATGGTTCATTTAGCCGATGAAGCATTGATTTCTGGTCCTGTTAGATATAGGTGGATGTACCCATTTGAACGGTAAATTACTAATTTTAGTTATGTACATAATTATTCGATTTAAATAGCTATTGATGTCTACATTTTACAATTATTCATCTTCATCGGTTGATGAAAACATATAAAGGATATGTGCGCAACAAAAGATATATTGAAGGGTGTATTGCAGAAGGATATATTGTACAAGAAGCTAGTCTTTACTGCATGGAGTATATGCCAAAAGGAGGTGCTGGCACTCATAAACATACCCGTGAAGCGTTTTTAGATGAGGATGATGAGTTTGCTGATGAAATAGCACTAGATAATGGTAAAGATATAACGTTAACTCAAGTGCAATTTCAACAAGTGCGTAAATGGGTCCTTGATAAGTACGACGGATTGGATAAATGGAAGAAGTAAATTCATGAATTTGTTCTGAATTCTTATTATTGTAAATCAATTCATATATACAGTATTTATTGTGTGTTTTTCGTAGTAGGTATAACTCCTATGTTCAAAGCAACAAATCTCAAACTCGAGGCGGGGGTACATCTGGGGAAGCTATTAAAAATTTCACTTTTTGGTTACGTGAGGAGGTATATGTATTAAATATTTAACGTATTTTCAAGTTGACCATACACCTCCTTGACAATGTTTTTTTTACTTATTGTAACGACCCGCAAATCCGTACCCCTTGAGTCAACACTATTCTACAACAACCAACTCAAGTTGCACAGAAATATGAACCATTTGGGTTTAAAAAGAAGAGGTAGAAGAAGAGAAAACAAAATCAACATCAGAATCTAACCATCGCAGCGGAATAAAATATAATAGATGATAAATAATCTTTACTCAAAATCAAATATATCAGTTTACATATATTACATCATCAGAGTACATAAGTCACAGCTCACATCAATGACATACAATGGATACACAACAACTCAACACAGCGGAAATATATATATACAAGTACGAGAATACGTATCGTCATCCAGCTCGTCTCCTGAGCTCCTCAGCATCATATCATGTATCCTATAATACTCGGTCTGACCCGAGCATTACAGTTAAATAATACCCGAGTCAGTTTGGAATACCAGCGTGAGAACATCACACCCAATTGATTATTAAAGTTTCAAAAATCCTTTGAAAACAAAAGCATCTCGTAAGACCACGCCACAAATAAACATGTCGGGTTTTACCTTACGATAGCTAAAACAATTTTTATAGAAATCCTCTGATATTATAATAGGGTCTATATACAAATACTTATAAAATAGCCGAAATTGTTACATTCATTAAATTCCAGCTACTAGCCACAAAAGTGGGTAATACAAACAAAACTCGTACAAGGCTCGTAGGGAGAATGGATTTCCAACTAATGACTAGGCACTGGGGTACCACCTGTCACAGTACGGGGCCTAGATCACCGTACCGAGGATTACTCCCTTCATCCCCTGCAACACAAGGCCGGAACCATTCCTTACTGAACAGTCCCGAACAAGATAAACCCCGTGGTTGGCGCGACCAACCACCCACTAAGCCGAAATATATAAAAAGGGACATCTAGACAGGGGAAATATCTTGTCCTGCTTGGGCATGACCCACCTAACCTTGCTGCATATCCCCTGATTTTCAGTCATTCCCATTTGATGAGGCTTGAGGCTAAGCGTTTCCTTTTAGAACGTTTCACTTAGAATGCCCATCGCCCACCTGACGATGTTTCGCAAGCATTCGTCCATACAAGTCCGCCCCGGGTTCGAACAAAACCGAAGGCACTACTCCTACTACATCCATTTTGGAAATATCCTCAGGATTAGTAGCGACTAGCCCTTGCACTTCACTGCTCCAGCTTCGACTCCAAACACATTACACGAAACGTACAAACCGGATCGAAGTGGTTTTCGAGAAATAAATCTCGATCCCGGTCTCTTCGAAACGATCAACGCAGTTGGCCAATATTGATAGTCGGTTATTTAACTATCAATTTCTATTCACAAACATCCATCAAACAATAAATAATTTTCCAAATTACTTATTAATCCCAAAAATATCTTCACAAGATATTATTTCTATTTTCAATCCTTTGAAAACAGTTTCAAAACCATCTTTCTTTTCAGAATCAACTTTCCAAAATATTTTCTATCTCTTATGAAATCACCAAGCTCAAAACTAGATTTTCAAAATAATTTAAAACACTTTACTTTGAAAATATACTTTTAAACATTTAAGTTAAATTACTTCAGTATTTTGTAAAAATACATACAATATGAGTATTTGAAAATAAAGTTACTTAATAGAATATAAAAGTAGATTTTCACCTTTGAAAACAAAATACTAGGACACTTTTTAAGTAATTACTACTATAATAGGTTTGAAAGAAATACTTACTTTTGAATTTAAATAGTAGAAATAATAAATTTCTAAAGCTTGCTTTTTACAATCATTTGAAAACCTTTAAATTTATTTAAGAATTTACTTTAAAAATGTACTTGGTTATCCAGAGAAAAATCCCAACTTCAGTCACTTAAATCAATTTCCCAAATTGATTTCCAATTTATTCCCTTTAAAATAAATTTCTTTACTTGCTCGATTCATTTCAAAATTCATTAATTATGGACTTTATTTTTATTATTATTATTATTTGCTGTTTGATTTTAAATCTTTTATCTGAAATATACAAATTTCAGGCTTTCCCTTTTTCTTCTTTGTTCCTTCAATATTTAAAATCTTAAATTTAAAATAATGTTCTGTTCTTTTAGATATTAGTCCTTGGAGATTACAATTCATTAACTTCCTATTAATTCCAAAATCTCCCTTCTATATTCAAGATTTATTAATTAGAATTCTTATGTCCTTTATTATTATTTTTTAAATTTATTCAAACTTCCATATTTATTTTACCCACAAATTTACTTCTTTTCCTTTCTTTCCAACATCCAAGTTATATATTTTCTGGGAATTCATTATACCCAATTATCCAATCAAACCATAACATTCAAAATTCGACATAATCCATCATAAAATATCAAATCATCATAACAGGGTAATTTAAATAATTTAAATAAATGTTGAGGGGTCCAGTTGGATCCCTCTA
Source organism: Allium cepa (assembly GCA_030765085.1). Lineage (NCBI taxonomy): Eukaryota > Viridiplantae > Streptophyta > Magnoliopsida > Asparagales > Amaryllidaceae > Allium > Allium cepa. Next base: position 953,106,657 of record CM060932.1, read on the forward strand.
ACCTGTTTTCCCTGCATCCACAGACGTTAGCATCACATAATATGCCAATTTCAAATGATACTATATTATATCACAACACGCAATTCAACCATACAATCAATTATTTAAATTCAATCATTTAAATTTAAATTTAAACTGAGTGAGATTAACTCACCTTTGCTTTGCTGTTCGCAATCCATTCCAAACTGACTTGTCCCGTTGATTTTATACCTTGTATAAACAGTATATGATTCTATTAACATCTTTTAATTAGTCAATCGATTACTTGCTATTTATTTATTTAATTTAACTACTAATTTGGGTTTAAACCAATAATTTATTTTAACAATTGTTTAAATTTTAAACTTCCTTTTTAACAAAATATAAAATTGCTAAATAATTTGACTAAATAAATTAAACACCTCTATATATATATTATTCCAGATTTACAGTAAGTTACAAACGAGCATGTATCTATCTATATTTATTTTTATTTATATATATAAATTTTTAAACGCATTAACGTCTAACTAAAATATAAAACGAGCTGTAAATCCAATCTATATATGCTCAGATTAAATCGATGGAAAACGTTTACCTCCCTACACGGCCTGAGCTCGGATCCACCATAACAACATGCTCGGTTAACACCTGCAAACTCGTCCAAAACCCATCGAAGAACAGATCAGACCATCACTGCCTTGCTGACCTCGAGATTGCTGTTGACGAACCACTGCGAGCTGGCTCCTCATCGTCTCGTGATTTCCCAGCATCGGCACGTCCTAGCGCTTCGCGTGACCATCACACTTGAACGACGACCTAGAACTTCCCTCCTGCTCGATCGCGACGAGGCGGTGACTGATGCCTCTCCCCTCTTCCATGCTTCACCATGCCGAATACCAACGAGACTAAATTCTAGCGTGTTTCGCTTCCCCCCTTTTTCTTTTTCTTTTTGTACGAATCGAAAAAACTGATTTGTGATTTGAAGGAAGGAGTGTCGGCTGTGTATTTTGCTTTTAGCAACGAAAAGGAATGGAGGAGGGAGACGCGATCTATTATCAGAGAGCAGTCGCCATTTTTTTTTAAAAAAAAAAGTAAAATGATCGGCTTGCAACCGAAGAGAAAGAAAGAGAGCACGTTTATAATCCCTGCGTTCATTAGCTTATGAACAAAGCTATTCTTTATTTTATATTATTTTATTTACTAAACGTAGAAGCTTCGTAAAGAAGGTAACGCGATTTTATCATTTTCTATACGAGATGCTGGCTACCGAATTCAATGCAAACTTCAACACGTTTATATATCGTACAGTCACATAACAACCCCAAACACTACGAATTTTGAAATCCGATAATAATTCTATATTACGGACTCAATGAAACTGGTTTCGCCGAATTCCGAGACTGTGCCTCGGAAGGCTATTTTTTTTAAAATCAATTTAAACTATAAAAATTTTAAAACTGAACAAACTACTGTTAATTTCAATTTTACAACTTCTATTGTTTTCCATGTTATCAATATAAATTTTACAAGCCTTCAAATTATTTTTAACAAGCTTAACATTCTAGATTCAACAATTTACTCAACTTCTTATTATTAAATTCTATTATTTAAGTATCGAATAAATAACGATATTTGTAATTCAAGTTAAAATTATTATATTGAATATTTAAAATCGATTTAATATTCCGATTTAAATTGCTTAAAAATTCCGGGTCGTCACATTCCTCCCTCCTTAAAAGAATTTCGTCCCCGAAATTACTAGTTAGGGAGAATGGTTCAATACCCGTTGCTTTTCCTCAAAACCAAACAATTCAATATCCAACCAACTATCTTCTATAAAAGACTATTATCATTCTTATTAACCTTCCAATCCTTTCCCTAGTTTGCAAACCATCCTATTCGCTCAATCATTCAAGTTTTATTCTTAAAACCAGTTTTGAATTATCAAAATTTCTCAAAATTTTTCTAACTCTCTAATTTTTCGAAAAATTTCGCCAGCGTCTCCTTTGCGCGGCTAGCTTGGTACAACTACAAAATGGCTCAACGGCCTTCCCAATCCAAAAAGAAAACAAAAAGCCAAGTGGCTCAATCCAAATCCAAATCCAAATCCAAATCCCAATCAAATTCCATACCAAATTTAAATGCGTACCTTTTGTCGGGCAATTCAAATTTATCTCTTGAAATCAAATCCAATTTCATTTTCCCTTTTATAATACCTGCATATCCTGCTTAGCACTAATATCCAATCACAATATCCCAAAATATTTTATCGACTTTCTTACAAAATGTCAATATCTATTCATTTCAATATTATCTTAGATTATATTTGTAATATCAATTTCCAATCTAGAATTTACCACTCCTTTCTTAAGTTAGTATAAACATTTTATATGTTTCTTATCTTTATTTCTCTTTACCTCTTTTAGTTTATACTTATGTCTATTCAAATCGATTTCCACATTACATATGTATTTCATTTATTTCCAACTTTGAATTTTTAAATTTTATTCTTCATTTATAACTAATTTAAGTCATTACTTTAATTAGTTTCATTTACTAACTTATTTTAGTTTCCAATTCTAAGTAGTTTTGTCGTTAACAAAAATTTTCAAAAATTTCAAAAAATTTCTAACTCCCAAAATTTCTGAAAATTTTTGGCAGAGTCCCCTTTGTACGGAGGAGCTTTTGCAATTTGACAAAAGAGATAAATATATATACATCGACCCACACGATCGGAAAAATCAAAAACAGTTCATATTTCCTATTTTAATTGCGTAGGCGTACCTTATTTAGCATTTTAAGCAAGCGGCTTATTATTTTTAGCAAATAGCCCAACCCAAATCCAGCTATACGGCTTCCAGATACTTGTACTTACTCAATTTAAACATGTAAGTGCCAAATATATGAAGTTTAACAGCATATCACTTAAAACATATGAATTCTAAAAGAAACTCATACCAAACATTTTCCGTAAGCTATTTATATAGTTTCCAAGCAAATTCAACTGTTTCAACTTATTTACAAACCATTTTAATTAAATTTGAATGGTCTTCCATCTATTCGTACACAACTTCATCAATTTGAATAATTTAAAACTCAATTGCTTATATTTAATTTATTCTTAAGCAAACTTAACTCATATTTAATTCAATTGCTTTCAAAATTAATTTATTTTACTTCTATCGACTCATAGAATTTTAATTACTTCCATTTACATCCAATGATAATTTATTGTTTGCAATTTGACAAGATCTATGTGAATAAATAAGCATTCATGGTTTATAACCATTTTAAATGGATTTCAACTCAATTCTATTCCGTTTTTAAATTTATTCACAATCCATATATTCTTATTTTCATTGCATTTCAGATTTGAATCCATTCACTTTACATCTCACTTTATTAACCAACTAGTTCATTCAAAACCATTTACAACCTAGGTTCATCTTGATTGCCGCTTAAATATCCCCTTTTATTTTAATCCATCCTCAATCATTTATTTAGCTCAACACATTCCATTTAAATTTCATTTACCTTCCATTTATTTACATTTCATCCCATGTTAGTTTATTCCAAACTATTTTATTTAGCTCGAAGACAATCCAAACTATTTCATTCAATAACCATTTCAATATCATTCATGATCTATTCATTTGCATTTCATTTAAAACCACTCTAATTATTTTTATTTATTTTTTAAATCTGCAATTTCATTTGGTTGGTTATTATAAAATTTAACTTTCCAGATTCACTCATTCAATTTATTACATGCCATTTCCAATTCATTTTCACTTATTCGGATTTTATTTGCAATTCATGCCATTAGTATTTTAATCCATTTCATTTTTATTCTATACTTCCCTAATTATATTTACTTTGTTTACACTTCAAGTCTAATTTTAATTAATAACTCAAGTTCTGATTCTGTTTTTTTCACTTTTAATTTGCCACCCAATTTATTAACTCACCATTCAGCTTCATTCTCAATTACTTTCACTTCATCAACAATTTGAATCAATTTTAATTTATAACTTGAGTTTATTTCCAACTTCATCATAAACTTACAATTCAATTCCATTAACTAATTTATTATCCAATTAGTTCTCCCCTTATTCATAATCCAACACTTGAATTTTTTTTTCCAAATATCACTCCATTTAATTTTCTTAAGTTCAATATACTTTATAATTCAAGTTTGGATTTTCTTCTCATTTTTCAATTCGTCACAATATTGATTTTGGGCTTTGCATTCCATTTTAAATTTATAAGTCACAACTTATATGTCATACAATCACACTCATTCTAGGCTTGAATATATTCATCCATTATTTTTAACTCAAGCCTTCTATTTATTTATAGCCCAAGCATATTTTATTCCCAAGGATTTTTAATTCTTTTATAAGTTATTCTGATTTATCTATTTCAACCCAATTCTTATCCAACTTATTTTCCATTTATTCAAGTATGGATTTAACTCCATTCAATATCACCCATAACTCAACTGAATTTTATTCCAATTTAATTCTATTTTAACTCAAATTTACTTAACGCAATTCAATTTCAACTTAATTCGAATACAACTGGATATTATTTTCAACTTATTCAATCAATCTCAATCCAATCAAATCTTTATTTCCAAATCCAAGTTAATTCCATTTTTAACTTTTCTTTTAAATTTAAATTCCAGCATTCAAAGCTTATTTATCCTTCCTGATTTAAAAGAATATCCTAACTTATAAGCTTATAACCCATCTTATCAGGATTTTTAAAATACCGGCTTTTGGTTTCAAAACATTTTGAAATCTCCAACATCTCAAATCACACTTCTCAAAATTTAAACCAATCCTGGTTTTATTCCCAGCAAATTTCCTTAGAAATTTTCAAAAACAACTAGCTTTCTGAACAAGTCAATTTGGTAGCAATCCGTCACTTAGGAATTCGAAAATGAATACTGATGATGCGGCCGTCATCATCAGAATGATTTTCCAATAATCCAAGTGATTTCAATGCTATATCACTTTCAAAATTCATTTAAAACAAATTTCTTTTCAGAAATATCTCCAAAACAATTGTGCTATTATTTATCTTCAAATACTTTCAAATCTCCGGGATTTTAAATTCCCAAATCCTGCTTAAATCAATTTGAACTCTAATTCATTTGTACAATTTCTGCTCATACAAATTCTTATTTGATTATATTTCAATTTATAAATTTCACTTATAATTCATATTTATGAATTTTATATTTTATAATGTGTTTATTTCCTTAACTTTGGTTATAAGTTCCAATTTCTTATTCAATTTCTTCACAATAATGTTAATAATTTAATATTATCATTCCTTAACAATCAAGCATCCAAATACTATTTTACAAAAATTATATCTTTCATATACAAAAATAATTTGGGTAAAATTATTTCATTTACCCTGTTTAAAACAATATCGTGTCGAATTGTTCTATTCAAGTGTTTAGAGATCCCTATCAATAACGTTAATTACTCGTATTGACCAGAATCCATAAACCACTCAATAAACCAATCAACACAATATAAAATCTATTTGTATTTATTAACAAATACGCGCTCATATCTATTAATACGCTCAAACTCATTCTAGAGTACTATAGACTCTATTTTATGAGTAATTCCCACCAGAGCCAAGGTTATCACCAACCTATGCTCTGATACCAAGTGTAACGACCCACAAATCCGTACCCCTTGAGTCAACACTATTCTACAACAACCAACTCAAGTTGCACAGAAATACGAAACATTTGGGTTTAAGAAGAAGAGGTAGAAGAAGAGAAAACAAAATCAACATCAGAATCTAACCATCGCAACGGAATAAAATATAATAGATGATAAATAATCTTTACTCAAAATCAAATATATCAGTTTACATATATTACATCATCAGAGTACATAAGTCACAGCTCACATCAATGACATACAATGGATACACAACAACTCAACACAGCGGAAATATATATATACAAGTACGAGAATACGTATCGTCATCCAGCTCGTCTCCTGAGCTCCTCAGCATCATATCATGTATCCTATAATACTCGGTCTGACCCGAGCATTACAGTTAAATAATACCCGAGTCAGTCTGGAATACCAGCGTGAGAACATCACACCCAATTGATTATTAAAGTTTCAAAAATCCTTTGAAAACAAAAGCATCTCGTAAGACCACGCCACAAATAAACATGTCGGGTTTTACCTTACGATAGCTAAAACAATTTTTATAGAAATCCTCTGATATTATAATAGGGTCTATATACAAATACTTATAAAATAGCCGAAATTGTTACATTCATTAAATTCCAGCTACTAGCCACAAAAGTGGGTAATACAAACAAAACTCGTACAAGGCTCATAGGGAGAATGGATTTCCAACTAATGACTAGGCACTGGGGTACCACCTGTCACAGTACGGGGCCTAGATCACCGTACCGAGGATTACTCCCTTCATCCCCTGCAACACAAGGCCGGAACCATTCCTTACTGAACAGTCCCGAACAAGATAAACCCCGTGGTTGGCGCGACCAACCACCCACTAAGCCGAAATATATAAAAAGGGACATCTAGACAGGGGAAATATCTTGTCCGGCTTGGGCATGACCCACCTAACCTTGCTGCATATCCCCTGATTTTCAGTCATTCCCATTTGATGAGGCTTGAGGCTAAGCGTTGCCTTTTAGAACGTTTCACTTAGAATGCCCATCGCCCACCTGACGATGTTTCGCAAGCATTCGTCCATACAAGTCCGCCCCGGGTTCGAACGGAACCGAAGGCACTACTCCTACTACATCCATTTTGGAAATATCCTCAGAATTAGTAGCGACTAGCCCTTGCACTTCACTGCTCTAGCTTCGACTCCGAACACGTTACACGAAACGTACAAACTGGATCGAAGTGGTTTTCGAGAAATAAATCTCGATCCCGGTCTCTTCGAAACGATCAACGCAGTTGGCCAATATTGATAGTCGGTTATTTAACTATCAATTTCTATTCACAAACATCCATCAAACAATAAATAATTTTCCAAATTACTTATTAATCCCAAAAATATCTTCACAAGATATTATTTCTATTTTCAATCCTTTGAAAATAGTTTCAAAACCATCTTTCTTTTCAGAATCAACTTTCCAAAATATTTTCTATCTCTTATGAAATCACCAAGCTCAAAACTAGATTTTTAAAATAATTTAAAACACTTTACTTTGAAAATATACTTTTAAACATTTAAGTTAAATTACTTCAGTATTTTGTAAAAATACATACAATATGAGTACTTGAAAATAAAGTTACTTAATAGAATATAAAACTAGATTTTCACCTTTGAAAACAAAATACTATGACACTTTTTAAGTAATTACTACTATAATAGGTTTGAAAGAAATACTTACTTTTGAATTTAAATAGTAGAAATAATAAATTTCTAAAGCTTGCTTTTTACAATCATTTGAAAACCTTTAAATTTATTTAAGAATTTACTTTAAAAATGTACTTGGTTATCCAGAGAAAAATCCCAACTTCAGTCACTTAAATCAATTTCCCAAATTGATTTCCAATTTATTCCCTTTAAAATAAATTTCTTTACTTGCTCGATTCATTTCAAAATTCATTAATTATGGACTTTATTTTTATTATTATTATTATTTGCTGTTTGATTTTAAATCTTTTATCTGAAATATACAAATTTCAGGCTTTCCCTTTTTCTTCTTTGTTCCTTCAATATTTAAAATCTTAAATTTAAAATAATGTTCTGTTCTTTTAGATATTAGTCCTTGGAGATTACAATTCATTAACTTTCTATTAATTCCAAAATCTCCCTTCTATATTCAAGATTTATTAATTAGAATTCTTATGTCGCTTTATTATTATTTTTTAAATTTATTCAAACTTCCATATTTATTTTACCCACAAATTTACTTCTTTTCCTTTCTTTCCAACATCCAAGTTATATATTTTCTGGGAATTCATTATACCCAATTATCCAATCAAACCATAACATTCAAAATTCGAAATAATCCATCATAAAATATCAAATCATCATAACAGGGTAATTTAAATAATTTAAATAAATGTTGAGGGGTCCAGTTGGATCCCTCCAACCTGTTTTCCCTGCATCTACAGACGTTAGCATCACATAATACGCCAATTTCAAATGATACTATATTATATCACAACATGCAATTCAACCATACAATCAATTATTTAAATTCAATCATTTAAATTTAAACTGAGTGAGATTAACTCACATTTGCTTTGCTGTTCGCAATCTATTCCAAACTGACTTGTCCCTTTGATTTTATACCTTGTATAAACAGTATATGATTCTATTAACATCTTTTAATTAGTCAATCGATTACTTGCTATTTATTTATTTAATTTAGCTACTAATTTGGGTTTAAACCAATAATTTATTTTAACAATTGTTTAAATTTTAAACTTCCTTTTTAACAAAATATAAAATTGCTAAATAATTTGACTAAATAAATTAAACACCTCTATATATATTATTCCAGATTTACAGTAAGTTACAAACGAGCATGTATCTATCTATATTTATTTTTATTTATATATATAAATTTTTAAACGCATTAACGTCTAACTAAAATATAAAACGAGCTGTAAATCCAATCTATATATGCTCAGATTAAATCGATGGAAAACGTTTACCTCCCTACACGGCCTGAGCTCGGATCCACCATAACAACATGCTCGGTTAACACCTGCAAACTCGTCCAAAACCCATCGAAGAACAGATCAGACCATCACTGCCTTGCCGACCTCGAGATTGCTGTTGACGAACCACTGCGAACTGTCCCACGCGAGCATCCCCCACGCGATGTCGCGACCTTAACCCCAAGTTCATCATCGTCTCGTGATTTCCCAGCATCGGCACGTCCTAGCGCTTCGCGTGACCATCACACTTGAACGACGACCTAGAACTTCCCTCCTGCTCGATCGCGACGAGGCGGTGACTGATGCCTCTCCCCTCTTCCATGCTTCACCATGCTGAATACCAACGAGACTAAATTCCAGCGTGTTTCGCTTCCCCCCTTTTTCTTTTCTTTTTGTACGAATCAAAAAAACTGATTTGTGATTTGAAGGAAGGAGTGTCGGCTGTGTATTTTGCTTTTAGCAACGAAAAGGAATGGAGGAGGGAGACGCGATCTATTATCACAGAGCAGTCGCCATTTTTAAAAAAAAAGTAAAATGATCGGCTTGCAACCGAAGAGAAAGAAAGAGAGCACGTTTATAATCCCTGCGTTCATTAGCTTATGAACAAAGCTATTCTTTATTTTATATTATTTTATTTACTAAACGTAGAAGCTTCGTAAAGAAGGTGACGCGATTTTATCATTTTCTATACGAGATGCTGGCTACCGAATTCAATGCAAACTTCAACACGTTTATATATCGTACAGTCACATAACAACCCCAAACACTACAAATTTTGAAATCCGATAATAATTCTATATTACGGACTCAATGAAACTGGTTTCGCCGAATTCCGAGATTGTGCCTCGGAAGGCTATTTTTTTTAAAATCAATTTAAACTATAAAAATTTTAAAACCGAACAAACTACTGTTAATTTCAATTTTACAACTTCCATTGTTTTCCATGCTATCACTATAAATTTTACAAGCCTTCAAATTATTTTTAACAAGCTTAACATTCTAGATTCAACAATTTACTCAACTTCTAATTATTAAATTCTATTATTTAAGTATCAAATAAATAACGATATTTGTAATTCAAGTTAAAATTATTATATTGAATATTTAAAATCGATTTAATATTCCGATTTAAATTGCTTAAAAATTCTAGGTCGTCACACTTATTGTGTTTGTTGTAGTTGTTGAAGACCGTTGATGTTGACTCAACTCTTTGGCGGTTAGTTAACGGGCTTAAGTTTGATGCCCGTAGTTATATGAAGTATCAAGTGAATGGGTTTTTATTTTCTCCGAAGAGTTATGAAGAGCGAAAGCTAACACAGGATAGTGGTGTATGCATGAGAGCAATTATACAATTTAGAGCGAGTGGGAAGGATAAAAATTTTAAGGAAGCAGAAACAACTTATTACGGAGTCATTCAACAGATAATTGAGTTGGATTACATTGAATTCAAACAAACAGTTTTTTATTGTGATTGGGTAAAGGTCGAAGATAAGATCAATGGTTGTAAAATAGATTCTGTTTCAAGCTTGATCACGGTTAACTTGGGAAAATTGAAGAATAAAGATAGCGTGAATGATGAGCCATTTATTCTTGCATCGGAAGCGAGTCAAGTGTTCTACTCAAAAGATTTAAAAAATAACGGATGATTTGTGGTTTTGCATACACCAAAACGGTTGACCATAAATGTGGATGACACTGAGTTTCCCACCATTTACCAATCAGCTTTTGAAGACAATGAAAAATTAGAAGATCTTATCAAATGCATATGTTAACTTTGTATTTCAGAGCAGTTATTGTACCTTAACAAAATATTTATTTAAAATGGTGTAAAATGTAAAATGGTGTGTTATATGATAGTAATAGATGCATTATATTTTTTATTAGTGCCATTATAATATCCTGATGGATCCATAAGGATGGATATATTGCAAGAGTTCATTTTGTGTTTGTAGTTGTAGGTACTTACATATGATCACATACATACACACATGTACACATACATACATATGATCACCTTGACTATTCTTTCTTTCTTTGTGTTTGTAGGTAGACAGGCAGTTCAAGATATTGTATTTGCACCCTTTAGTTCAGCAGTGCTAAGGTAATATATTTTTGTATTTGCATCCTTTATTTCAGTCAGTATTTTAGATATTGTTTTGAATCTGCTTAAGTTTAAAATTCTGGTGATGCAGGAAGACTTTATCACTACCGCATAAAAGAGAATGTTCCCCTTCCTGCCCATCCCTGTGATGCCCGATTCCTGTTAAGCTGCTGTACATCTGATATAGTAAACAACGTCCCCTTCTGATTTGTTTGATCCCACGAGTTTCTCATCACATTACGATTATTGTCAGTCGGACTGACAAAAATCGTAATGTGGTGAGAAGTTGGTGGGATCAGACAAATCAATAAGGGGACGTTGGTTCATATATCAGATGTACAGCAGCTTAACAGTGATTGCTTGGAGCAAATTTTATTAAGACATATAAGGCGTTTGATCTTGTTATGGAGGGGACTCCGTGCAATAATTTGGCCGACAGCAATCGGGCATCACAGGGATGGGCTGGAAGGGGAAGAAATGTACGTTATAATGTTGTTGGGATTATTTTAGGAGTTTAGACTTTGCAAGACATAATGTCACAAGATGCCACACCACCGTCAAATGATACAACTTCACAATCATCCACTTTAAAACAGGAAAAAATTGATATAGACAACTACGGTTCTCCGGTCGGAAAAAATGGTTCAAAGGTCGCTACGAAGATTGGTAAACTAGTAAGAAATCATGTGCCAATCTCATATCCAAGTTGGAAAAAAGTTCCGCCAAATTACAAGGAAGACGTGTGGAATCAATTGGAGGTAAGTTCTCCAATCTCATAACTATTTTTATGTACTGTTTCTGTTTGTAAAATATAATCGTCTGATTGTAATATGCACCCTTTTTATGTACTGTTTCTGTTTCTGTACTGTTTCTGATTGTAAAATAGGTCTGAATGAGCGAGGGTTCATATGAGACCATATTTATGTACTGTTTATGTTTTAATATATTCTTTTATGATATTTATAGGATATTTAGATTGATCACTTTATTCATAGAGACTGATGAAACTATATAAGTTGAAATGTAAAAATCCATATACTTTGAAATGTAAACTGTGTACATGAACTTAGATGGTTTAAATTCATTTATAATGCTTTCAATACATAAATAAAAAATGGTTTACATGCATTTTTTGTTATGCAGAAATATTATGAGTTCGATCCTCTATTAAAGGACCTTATTATGAAAAAAATGTCCGAGGCTTTTAGGAGACACAAGAATGATTTGCGCAAGAATCATTATGACCATTTCATCACTGACGAAGAAAGAATGAGAAATTGTCCATCGAAAATTGCTCAAGATGATTGGGATGAGTTCATAAGAAACGAATCAAAATCCGAGGTGAAAGAAAAAAGGAAGCGAGGCAAACAAAATAGATCAATGCTCGAATATGGTCATCATTCGGGACGTAAGAGTCACGCGATGATTACTCAAGAAATGGTATGTGTCATTGAATTGGTGCATCACATTGCATATACCATTAGTTCCAAATATAATTTTAGGTCATTGTATGCAGGTCGATTCAAGTAGTCCGGGAACAGAAGTATCACGTCTTCAAGTATGGGAGAAAACGCATAAGAAAAAAGATGGCAGCACGTCAGATGCGACATCTTCCTACTTTGTAAGTTAAACAAATAATAACGCCTCTAAATTAATTTTTCATTATTCATATATATATATATATATATATATATATATATATATATATATATATATATATGTATTTACTTTTTAGGACAAAATTGAAAAAGAAATGGAAACGACGAGTGGTGGTGATGAAGCCGTCTTTATATCGGTGTTTGGTAAAGATGTAAAGGGCAGGAGCCGAAGTATTGGGACCAATATAGCACCTAGCCAAGTTAAGAGTGCTGCCATTCCATGCAAACGGCTCAAATAGGCCCAAGGAGTATATGAGCAGCGACTGCAAAATGTGGAGCAAAAATTGATGAAGCTGGACAATATGGATGATAAACTGGAGCGTCTTCTCAGCATAGCCCAAGATAATCGTCAAGTAGGTAGTGAAATCGCATCTTCTCAGTTTGCCACTCCGAACAATAAGTTAATCGACCAAAGATGTGAAATCCTGAACTTCGAGGACGAAGTAATTGCAACAGGTACTATTTTAATCGACCAATCAGTCTTTTTGTGCTTCAACCGAGTTTACTGCTCTCTGTTATTGTGCATATAAACAAATTAATGAGTATTAGTGCATGTGTATTTATAGATTCCAAATTATCTTTTGTTATAGAAAAAGAGGTTAGGCAACAAAGATTCACGTTTGACATGTACGTCATAATTAGGTTCACAAGAGGTGTATATGACATTTTCAAATCCAAATTAACATAATCATAAGATATAAGAGAATATTTAGCAATATTTATAATGCTATAACCATAGGATAGAGCAAATTAAGCAGTTTTAAGTAGTCTTAGCAAATCAATAACAATGATCACATGGATAAGTTCTGGTGGGCACAACCTTCACTAAATTCTTGCTTGGCTGAAAGTACAGTGTTATCTAAAAAAAGGTTGTGTTCATGATTAGATTTGAGAAACAATGAGAGATAGCAAGAAATGATGAAGAATCACGTAAAAGTCCAAAATGCTACTGCAGAGCTGGAGTTTGAGACAACAAATGAATGACAGAGATGAGAAGGAATTCATTGTCAATAGCGATCTAGTTTGTATACTTATACTCATCGTAGTCTTTATCTTATATCTGTTTTGGTTTCAATTTTCATTGACATTCACAATAGCCATTATGTTCAAAAATAAATCAGTAAACTCCAAAACAAAAAAGGATATAGAAAGATCATAAAAGTTTACACCTTCCATTCCAATCTTGCATGATTTTAAAGATCGAATATCGCATACACGATGGGTCTAGGACTTGTGTAGCTCTGCACAATGGTCTTAAATGTTTGGGAGCTTGTTCTGTAAATGTGATTCCATATATTCACTCCAGAAATGCTTATATAATAGGTACTATATGCCGAGATTCCACAACATTGGTAATTCATGGAAAACCAGTACCACCCACATATGAACAAGTGTTGTTGGACAAAATTTTATTGCCGGATGAGCTAACCGCCAAAATATGTTGACAATTTACCGAGACCTTTGGGGATGTTGGAGCCGGAGGTTATGTGAGCCATCAAAAGGGTTTGATACGATATCTTTAGTCGGAGGTATTGATATTTTTGACTTGTTCTTTGCATATATTGCTGATTTTCTTTTGTTTGTTGTATATGAAATTTGCATATGCAAATGCATGTGTATTTTGTCCTGGTCTGTCTTGTTTACAAGATAATCGACAATTTATCAAATACTAGGAAGTAAAGTCAAAATTCAAGGACAAAATCAAAAAACAAAAAACATGATCAATGTGCCTGAACGATGAATGGAGGTCCAATAAACTAAAAATTGATTAGCTAAAAAAATTTATGTGTGTATCGTACTAATTGGGTTTAATAGGTGGTAAAATAATTTGGTTATGATGTAGGGGAGGGGACTGAAATGGTAGGGACTGGAATGTTTAGTAGGGAACTGGAGTGGTTACTGGAGTGTTTACTGGTGGTTGGAGTGGTTGATACTGGTGGTTTGTGGTAGAGTTGGTGAATAGGAAGTGGGAGGCAGTTTGTAATGCTGGAGTTCATTGCAGAATGTGGAGTTAGAGAGGTTGGTCGGGATAGTTGAATTATGCTGACAGTGTTATGGTTGTGATTTGGTTTGAAGAGGAAATGAAATGTGTAGTGATTGGTTTGAATAGGAAATATGGAAATGTTGTTGGAGTGCAGGCAGGTTTGTAGTTTGTGTTTGATGGCTTACTGGTACCAAGGGAACCAGGTTGGAAATGTAAATGGTGGATGAAAGGGAAGTTGAAGGCTGCGGAGCAATCAGAAGAAGACTGTTACAGTTTTTGTGATGTGATGTGAATGTGCAGTTGACAGGGGATTGGTTTTGAAGCAGGCAATAAAAGGAATTACAGTTGTTAGAATGCATATAATTGATTTAAAAGTTATAACAGTTAGAATGCATATAATTAACTCGTTTAATCAATGTTGGATTACCAGCAGAAACACTCGCCGCATTCGCAGACATCTCTTTTGCCTGAGTACTGAGTAGAACCAAACCTGTACTTGGCTTATTTATGATAACGAGGCTATGTGCAATATCCTTTTGTTTTCATATATTCTAGGTGAAATCAATCATAGATTAAGCATACATAATGTACACCTACCGATGAGGTAATAACTTAAAGGTATACTGCAATATAGCTTTTGTTGGATATTAATGGTGCAAAATTAGTACATACTATTAACATCAAGCAATATTTATTGAAAAAACCATTATAAAATGTTTGGATTTAACTTGATAGGTGTGTGCACGTACAAACTTTAAAGATTATGGATTTAACAATACCCGAATGAGATAATTAAGAAAAATAGTAGAATCAAATGCATTCGGAGGAGGTGGACATTTAAGGTTAGATATGTCCGAGCAACTTGTTCATATTACTTGATTTCTGGCTCAGTACAAACGGTGCAACATTGGACAAAAACCCAAAAATAGTGTAGTACTTGACCAAGCTAATGGTGTATGTTGTTGACAGGCAATAGGCAGTAGGGGATGTGATGTAGTACTTAAGTGTGGATGAGATGAAAACAGAGAAAGTGAGGAAGTGCTGTAGTGTGTAGGAGTGTGGTTGTGAGTGGAAGTGTATAGCAGAGGGGATGGGATGAAGTTGAAAGGCGGTTTTTTTTGTTAGTGTTGTTATAGTTGTTTAAATGTTTGCTGCCACTTTTACTTGTGCATTATTATTGCTTACACAGGAATTCCGTTGCTCTATTAACTGAACTTGACCAAGCTAAAATTCACTGTATGATTTGAGTTTAAAGCCTGTTTTTACTTTTGCGTAGGAATTGGATAGAATACTGTATGCACCACAGCATGAGCCAAAGAAATATCAGCTTCGGCTAACCTGCTCAGCATCCTTTTCATGTGTTTATTATATGTAGACTTCACTGCTTGCAAAACAATGTAGTGTAATTAATGAAATCTTTGTAGTGTAGTGTAATAAACAATGCAGTGTAATAAGTATGATATTCCGGCACGGTAGCATTCTGTTTGCAAAACAATGAGTGTAATTATAAGTTTGATAATTTTATATGTATGGTATATGTGCGATATGTTTATAGTGCTTGTGTACCAATATTTTGATATTCTGACATATTTTGATATATATTGATATTCTGGTATATATACTGAGATATGCGTGTAACGCCGTAGTGAGTTACAGATGTGATTTTGTAGGAGCAGGAGCAAACACTATGTGCAATGGGTGTTAACCGTTGCTTTATGTGTGACTTTGGGCATAAAGCAATGGTTTTTAACCCTTTTTTACTGGACATAACGCAACGTTTTTTGGCCATAAAGCAACGCTTGCACCCGTTGCTTTTTGGACAGCAAGCAACGGTTTATATCCGTTGATTTTTTGCCCATTAAGCAACGGTTTGTAACCGTTGCCTTTTGTACATCAAGCAACGGTTTATACCCGTTGCCTATTGTCCATAAGCCCAATTTGCAACGGTTTATACCCGTTGCCTTTGGCCCAATTTGCAACGGTTAATACCCATTGCCTTTGGCCCAGTTTGCAACGGTTTATACCCGTTGCCTTTGTCCCAATTTGCAATGGTTTATACCCGTTGCCTTTTGGACATAAAGCAACGATTTTCTCCCGTCGCTAAATTCAACCACTCCTGTGTTGAAGACGGTTTTTACCCGTTGCTTTTGGACTTAACAACGGTTTTTACCCGTTGTTAATAGCTTATAATGGTGTAGTGTATGTATGATGTTATTAGAATGATATTTATAAAACTAGATGCAATTGAATGCATTTACCATAATCCCGTTATGAATATTAGGAATGAAGATTTTTTTTTGTAGATGGTCAGCGTGTTAATATTAGGAATAAAATTGTTGTTAATGGTGCAAGCTAAGTTAGGAGAGGATGCATAGACATTACCCCGGTGCTACAAAATAGCGCCGTTGTAATGGCAAAATTTTTGGAAACAGTTTGGTGCTAGTGTTAACTTTTACAGAAATGCTATTTTATAATTAAGAGTATCATAGAAAATAGTCTATATCAATATACTTCACACATCTGAAAACATGACCCTTACCTTACAATGTGGGACCATTCTCTTCTCGTATTTTTAATAATTCATTTCAATTAAAAAAAATTCCAATATTCCCACTTGAATTTTTCAAAATTTTTCTTTTTGAGCAATTGGAACGAGGACCCATTGAAGGGAAAGTCTCATGTTCTGTTATATATGATATAGGAGGGCAGTATGTCTTTCAGCATAGACAAACAATGGATAAATGAATCAGATCTAAGATCTACATACTATATAGATGGGGTGCAGAAGTTCATTAGTTTTGTTGAAGAAAACGGTGGTAAGAAAGGAGTGTATTTATGCCCTTGCACCTGGTGCAAAAACATGAAGACGATCAAATTAGATGAAATTCATTTTCATTTGCTTAGATGAGGTATCATCTAATCATATACAATGTGGTATTTTCATGGGAAAAAAAGGGCGGAGATGGAAAAACAACAACCAGTTAGTCATGACACAACTACTGATGAATCTGAACATATTAGGATGGAAGATCCGGTCAATGATGCAGATAGATTTCATCATTTTCAACCTACAAATCTGTTGCCTGATCATGCTAATGTTGGAGAGCAGTGTACTGGTTATACAGATTGGCAGGCCCATGAAAGTAAGAAGTATAAATCACTTTTGGTAGCGTAAAAGAGCCACTGTATTATTCATGTTCAAAAGGGATTACGAAGCTGTATGCCATTGTGAAACTGAATAGCTTGAAGACCCAGCACGGCTTTTCAAATAATGGTGTGACTGCACTTCTCGAACTAATAAAGGAGTTACTCCGCGAAGGTAACACGCTACCGACAAAGTACTCCGACGTGAAGAAGATCATTAAGCAAGTTGGGATGAATTACAAAATTTATGATGCATGCATCAATGATTGCATATTGTACTGGAAAGATGATGAGAACAAAGTTTCTTGTACAAATTGCAATGTACCTAGATATATGACATCATTAAACGAAGAGAGAAAATGCACCAAAGTACCTCGAAAGACATTAAGACATTTTCCTTTAATTTCTAGATTGAAAAGACTGTATACTGTACCTTGGATAGCAGATGCGATGACCTGGCATGGTCGTGCCAAGTCTGATCCAACCGTAATGTGTCATCCATGTGACACTTCTCAATGGAAAGCCGTAGATTCTTTTGACCAAACTTTTGCTGCCGAGCCACGAAATGTCACACTTGGAATAACAATAGATGGTTTCTGTCCACATGCTTCTCTCTCTAACCCTTATAGTTGTTAGCCAGTAATTGTAGTGCCATATAATCTTCCTCCGTCTATGTGCATGAAAAGGGAGTTCTTAATATTAACATTGTTGATTTCTGGGCCAAAACAACCAGGAAAAAATATTGATGTTTATTTATAGCCGTCGATAGACGAGTTAAAGTAGTTATGGGAAGGAGTCGTTACATTTGACTCGTTACGTAAATCTGAGTTCACAATGAGAGCTAGGGTGCTTTGGGCAATCCATGATCACCATGCTTTTGGGACTTTATCGGGATGTACAACTCACGGTTACTTTGCATGTCCTATTTATGGGGAAAACACTTGTTCTTATCATCTTCCTGAAAGTAAGAAGATGTGTTACATGGGGCATCGAATGTTTCTTCCTAACGAACACAAGTTTCGATACGTTAAGACAAATTTCAACAACGAACAAGAACTTCGTCGTCCTAAATAGCCATTGACCGGTTTTCAAGTTGAAAAGAAAGTAGTGAATATCAAAATGAAAGTTGGTAAACAAAATAAGAAATTGGTCGAAAACGAAAAAAGTCAACCAATGAAGATGTTGACAATATTTCTGGATGGTATAGGAGGTCTATCTTTTTTGATTTACCATATTGGAAAGCAAATTTGATCCGACATAATATTGATGTTATGCATACGGAGAAAAATGTCACGGAGCATCTCATCGGCACCATTATAGACCATAAAGATAAGTCAAAAGATGACATCAATGCACGCAAGGATTTGAAAATCATGGGTATAAAACAAAAGTTGTGGATGATGGAAGATCCTGAAACAAATAAAATAAGCATAGCAAAGGCAACTTTCACTTTGAGCAAAGAAGAAAAGATACGATTTTGCACTGTTTTGAAAAATCTGAAAGTGCCTAACAAATTCTCTTCTAACTTCCACAACAATGTGAGCATCAATCCTCCTGAACTAGAAATATGAAGTCACATGATTACCATTGTCATAATGCAGCATTTGCTTCCGGTATTGCTTCAACATTCTTATCCACGACATAAGGATCTGCGAAATGATTTTCATCGTGTTAGTTTATTCTTTAACATTTTGTGTTCAAAGGTGATCAATAGGGAACATCTTTTAAAAGCAAAGGCTAGATTAGTAAAAGCAATGTGTGTTTTTGAAAAACATTTTCCACCTGCATTTTCTGATATCAGTGTCCACCTTATGGGTTCATTTAGCCGATGAAGCGTTGATTTGTGGCCTTGTCAGATATAGATGGATGTATCCATTCGAACGATAAATTTCTAATTTCAGTTATGTACATCATTATTTCATATAAATAGCTACCGTCTACAATATATAATTGATCACATTTATAGGTTGATGAAAACATATAAAGGATATGTGCGCAACAGTAGATATATTGAAAGGTGTATTGCAGAAGGATATATCGTACAAGAAGCTAGTCTTTACTGCATGGAATATATGCCAAACGGAGATGATGGCAATCATAAACATACCCGCGAAGCGTTTTTAGACGAGGACGATGAGTTTGCTGGTGAGATGCCTCTGGATAATGGTAAAGATATAACGTTAACCCTAGTGCAGTTTGAACAAGTGCGTAGATGTGTCCTTAATAAATACGATGGATTGGATTAATGGAAGAAGTAAGTTCACGAACTTGTCCGGAATTTCAATTTTTTTAATTCATTTTATATATACATTTTGATATGTGTTTTCCGTATGAGGTATAACTCCTATGTGAAAAGTACTAGATCAACCTTGAGGCAGGGCTACCACCGTGGAAGTCGTTCAAAGTTTTGATCTATGGTTACGTAATGAGGTATAACATCGTCTTAAGTATTTCATGTGTTTATAAGTGTGCAATACACCTTCGTGATCATACTTTTTTACTTATTTTGTTTTATGTACCTATTATAGACCATCGATGTTGATCCAACTCTGTGGCGGCTAGTGCACGGGCCAAAGTTCATAATGCGTAGTTATATGAAGTATCAAGTGAATGGATTTTCACTTTCCACGAAAAAGTACGAAGACCGTATGGTAACACAGAATAACGGTGTATGCATGAGAGCAATTATAAAATTTAGAGCGAGTGGTAAGGATAAAAATTATAAGGAAGCAGAAACAACGTATTACAGAGTCATTCAGCAGATACTTGAGTTGAATTACACTGACTTTAAACAAACAGTTTTTTATTGTGATTGGGTAAAGGTTGAGGATAAGGTCAATGGTTGGAAAATAGATCCCATTTCAAACCTGATCATGGTGAATTTAGGGAAATTGAAGAACAAAAATAACGTGAATGATGAGCCATTTATTCTTACATCAGAAGCAAGTCAAGTTTTCTACTCAAAAGATTTAAAAAATAACGGATGGTCTGTGGTTTTGCATACACCAAAACGGTTGACTACAAATGTGGATGACATTGAGTTCTCTACCGTCTATCAATCAGCTTTTGAAGATAATGAAAAATTAGAAGACCTTACCAACTTATTAGTATTCGTACATCACAAGATTGTGTGTCTGTATATTTTTAATTACACGATTGTGTGTATGTATGGTTTTGAATATTTTATACATGGTTTTGATTTTCCTGGTTGTTTTGCAAGTTATAATTTGCAAAATCTCTGTATTCTTTTCTGGTTATGATGTTATATTATATTTTGATCTTTTAAGGATTTATTGGGTGATTAAGTACCAAGTTGTAGGAAGAAAGTCACAGAGTTTTGAGCATAGCTAAGGGTAGACATATATCCTTCGTGGTTTGTTTGCTGGTCACTCATTTCTTTTAGATTATATCTTACTCTACAATTCATATTTTTAGCCTTTGTATTTTGTTAAGTGTTAATTTTCTTTAGAAAAGTTTCATTTTATAGGTGCATTTTTGTGCTGTTTTCTATGTTCACTGTTTATTTGTTACAACATCCACCTCTGCCAAACAACTCTTGGTTCTAACTCATATTTGCCAGTACCCTTTATTTGTTTATGTTTCTGCTACAAGCAGCTATGCATCACTATTTTCATTCTGCTACTTATTGTTCCTACTTTAGTTTTAAAAAACATTTGTTTAAACTACCATCTCTCTATATTCATAAAAAAAAATTCCAGTTTGTTCACTGGTTTTATTTTCAGTTTGTTTCAATTCCGGTTCTATTACTTTTCATTGCAGTTTGTTTCACTTCATTTCAAAATAAAAAAAGACTTTGCATTTCGTTTATACATTTTATTCACATTCTCATCGCATTTACATTTCATTTCTCTATTAGTACCAATCCCCTCTGAAACTCCACTACAAAATACAACCTCATACACCTTCTCCACCAGAACCTCATACTTCCTCTACAACCTCCTACACCTTCTCCACCCACCACCAGAAACTGCTTCATCAGTCACCACACTCCCCATCCTCTAAATAAATCTCCAACCAGCAAATCACTGTAACCAAAAACCCACACCTTCAAGCAAAAACCCCACCCAACACTCACACAGAAGCATTCCTCTCCATACTCCCATTGCCTGAAACAAAATCCTCCTCAAACCACCAACCAATCACCAAAATTATGCACATATCAATCACCAATCACAACTGCAATGAGTTTCTTTGTTTAACTGTTATATTAACTAAATACAATGAACTGTTGTTTCGTAGTTAATTTAGTTAGTATTAGTTAATGAAATAACTAAATTTAGTTATAAGTAATTGCCAATTTAGTTTGTAACTAAATATTGTGGCAGTTATTGTTAATTGTTAAATGTTTATTTAGTTTGTAACTAAACATTTAACATTAACTAAATTAAATTGGCAATTTAGTTATCATTTAACAATTTAGTTACAAGTAAATAACTCAGCTTGTTCACTGAAAGTTTATTTAGTTAGTTAGTTAATGAAATAACCAATTGATAACTAAATTGGCAATTTAGTTTGTAACTTATTTAGTTAATTGGCAATGATAACTAACTTATAACTAAATTTGACGACTATATGGTTTATTTAGTTTGTCGTCAAATTTGTAAGTTAAACAAATTGGCAATATTACTTTGACTTTTGGAAGGTAAATGGAAGGTAAATGACGGAAGGTTTTTTTATTTAGTTGCTTTGTTTAAGATTTTGGAAATTACTTTGACTTTGAAGCTTCTTAAATATTTGATTGTTCTACAATAATGAAACTGGCTTTTGCAGATTGTTTGATACTTAGATTCATCACTTGTTGTACATCTTCACTTGCTGTGTAGGTTTGAACCAAAAACAAAACAAAATTTCCATGTCAGAAAATCCAACATCTTCACATTCGTCATGTTCAGAGGCGAAGAAAGTTGATCAAAACTTACTTGGTATTCCGGTCTCGGATAACGCTGGAAAAATCGCTACTACGCTTGGTAAACTAGTAAGAGCTCATGTGCCGATATCATATATAAGTTGGGATAAAGTATCCAGAATATATAAGGACAATGTTTGGAACGAATTGGTGGTAAGTAAATATTTTTGTGAACGTATTTAACAATAGTTATGCATTTGCCTTGTTCTTGTGTGAATGGGCCTGGTCTCTTTGAGGTGCATGTTCATTCTTATGTGCTGAGCCATTTTCCAGCCTTAAGTCTAGTTGTACTTACTAAAAACCTGTGTGCCTTCGTGCATCTTTCTTCTTGCATCTGAAACTGAAGATGTACGCCTTTACTGGATCTGGTTGTGCACTGGACCACCCTGATCTGACTTTGTTTTTGCAGTACTCTTGACTCTTTGAATTGCACATTTCTTGCTACCTTGTGCTTGTGCATTTCCTTATGCATTGAACCCGTGGACTTTCCTTTTGCTACCTTGTATATTTGATGATTTGGTTGCCTTGCTTCTATTTTAGGACTCCAGATTAGCATTTTGCTTCTTATTCTTATGCATTTTCTTTCATCCAAGCTCATGTCTTATTTATACCTTTTGTGCTCTTCCGTCATGCATGTTGCATACTATTATATTCCCATGCCATGTGCTGTTATTTCATGTGATGTGTACCATGCAATTAGTGCTATATATTTTTGATGCCAATACTATTTCATGTGATATATACCTTTTGAGTTATTTTTGTAGAAAATTTATGAGCTCGATCCGCTTTCAAAGGAAATGTTTTTAAAGAGAATGGCCGAGGCTTTTAGGAGATACAAGAAAAAACTGAGAGTAGTTTATTATGACACTTTCTGTTATCCCGCTTTTTGGCAAAGCCGTGATACCAAAAGATTGATCAAAAACAAAAGACAGTTCGTCTCAGAGATTGGTTATACTTCACTTTGCTATGGATATCGATGAATTTTGTCCGAGTCCGGAACGGGCCAAAATTGATAGGACATGACAAGAAAGGCCGAAGGAGTCGTCATTTCAAATTTCAGGTCAATCCGAGTCCGTACGCTCAAGATATGATGGATTCAATTTGAGAGAGGTAGTCATTGTCTGGTTCGAAACCATCACCTTCGAACCCATCCAATACCCCTACCTCGAAACCATCCAGTTCGAACCCATCCACTGTCTTTGCTTCGAACCCATCTGGTTCGAAACCATCCCAAAGCCTTCCTTCGTACCCGCCGGTCCTTCGAATCCATGACGTCACCCAGCTTCGCATCCATCCAACTAAAGCCCCTTCGTATCCTTGCTTCGAATCCATGCAAGCCCTTACTTCGAATCCATCCTCACCGGTACGTCCGAGTCCATAGAAAACCCTCTAGCTTTGAGTCCACGTCACTTCGAACCGACCCTGTTCGAATCGATCGAGTTCGAACCCATAGGGACTCCCTGATTCGAATCGGTCGCGTTCGAAGCCA
Organism: Allium cepa; assembly: GCA_030765085.1. Lineage (NCBI taxonomy): Eukaryota > Viridiplantae > Streptophyta > Magnoliopsida > Asparagales > Amaryllidaceae > Allium > Allium cepa. Next base: position 953,130,638 of record CM060932.1, read on the forward strand.
GGGATACTCCTTTGTTCGAATCCACCGAGTCAGCTGGTTTGAATGACGTGTCATTCCATCGATACGAAGTCGCCATAGTTCACGGAGTCGAAGCGGTCCATTCGGAGATAAACTAGGATCGATTCGAGAGATAAGCGCCACGTCACTGCAGACCCACGTGCACTCATGGATTCGAACTCAAGGGTTCGAAACTATCGGTTCGAACCACACAGCCAACCGAGAATCCTCATTTCGAACCGATCATATCTCCTAAACCACTGATCCAAATGCAACCAAATTTTCACAGTAGCTTCCATACAAGATAAAGATTGTTCCTGCCAAGTTTCAGCTCGATTGGACCATTTCTTGATGGGTTCGAAATGACTTCGAATCGATGTCAGATCGAGACGAAACTTGGTGGGGTCGGTCGCGTGGGCCCACTCACGTGCTAAAAGAGGTCTCCCGAAGTTTCAGCAAGATCTGGGCCTCCAACGCCTATAAATAGCACCCTGAAGCCTTCAGAAAAAGGGGATCTTCCGAGAACTTCTGCCATTGAACACCAAGACTCTGCCGGATTCAAATGTATTCATCAGAATCACTGTTGTATTCAGATTTCAAAGCCATTATCAACTGTAATCCGTTGTAATCGATTTAATCAAGCAAAGCAATAAAGAGAAAACCTTCAAAGTGGACGTAGGCGCGAACGCCGAACCACTATAAATCCTGTGTTTGTGATTGTTGTTTGTGAATTACTGTGATTTGTTACTTAGAGCTGAATTCTATATTGATTGTTGCTGAGTTCTGTGTTGATTATTATCAAGTTAAATACGTAAACGGGTGCTTTCGTGATACTGGGTGTTTGTGACCAATTTTGGCGCAAACACTTTCAAAAATGATGAAGAACGGTTGAAAAATTGTCCACCTACAGTTGCTCAAGAAGATTGGGAACAATTCATAAAAAATGAAGCAACTCCTGAAGCGAGCGGAAGAAGGGAGACATGCAAAAAGAACAGAGCATTGCTCAGTTATGGTCACCATGCAGGACGTAAAAGTCACGCTAAAATAGAACAAGAAATGGTAATTTATATCCATTTTCATTCATATGCTTTAGTATTCACTGTATCGACATTCTACATACATACATCTACATGTGTACAAACATCAACTATTTCAATCTAATTTGTACTTGTATTGCAGATCGCTACTGGTCCATCAACAAATATCAGTCGTCGTCAAGTATGGAAGAAGACACACATGAAAAAAGATGGTAGCATATCAGATGCCACTTCTTCATACTTTGTAAGTTAAATAAATACTAATCAGATGCTAAAATATGCATATGCCACTTCTTCATACTTATAACAAATACTAACTTGCATATTCTTTAAAATTCCTTATTCATATAAGTATTATCATATTTCAGGATCAAATTGCGAAAGCGAAGGAAAAGATCACTGATAGCGATGAAGAAAAATTGACATTGGATGAAGACATCTTATCACAAGTGTTTGGTAAGGATGCAAGGGGTAGGAACCGCGGTGTTGGGACCGTTATACCAAAGACTAAAGTTAGGCCTTGTGCCATTGCACAGAAACGACTCAGACATGTTCATGGAGAGCATGATGAGTTGAAAATGAGGGTGGGAAGTTGGAGGGTACAGTGGGAAATTTCTCTGGGCAAATGGAGGTTCTGATCAACATGGTGTGAAACATCGAACAGGCTGATGGAGGACGCGCCACACAATTTAATGCTCCTGAATTCGTTGCTTCGCAGTTCCAGAATTCGACCGATGTAGCAAACAGTCAAAGATGTGAAATCCTCAACTCTGATTTAGACATAATAGCAAAAGGTATTTATTACAAGATTTCTATTTTTAGTTGCTTTCGAGCAGATATTTTGTTGGATAGATCTAAACATATTTATTGCAACAGGTACTGTATGCCGAGATCTACATCGTCCAAAATCCATGGGAAATATGTACCACCCACACATGAAAAAGTGGTGTTGGACAACATACTACTACCAGATAAGAGAACCAGCAAAATAAATCATCATTTTGCAGAGACCTTTGCTGAAGTTGGAGTGGGTGGGTATGTGTGCCATCCGAAGGGTCTTATTCAATTTCCTTAGACGTTGGAGCGGGTATATTTTTTGTTTATGTTAATATTTTACTATGTATTGTTTTTGGAAACCTCTTCCACTATATACATGACATGTTAATATAAAACTGAGTCGCCATGACTCAGTTATAACCGAGTCTAAGATTCAATTTACCGACTCTAAGACTCGGTTAAAATCGTCGTCGAGACTCAGTTTCAACTTCATATCAGTATTCATGTTAATACTTAAACCTCCCTTGTTTTTTTGGGATAATTCACCCATGCTATTTGATGTGCATGATATATAATGTATAAACAATTTTTGTTGATTTGATTCATCCTTGGTCTAGTATGATGGTAATATTAGTGTGAGCGAATACACCGTTTTACAAATCTTATTTATATTTAATGTATACCCAAATCATATAAATGTCTGTATTCATATTTGGATGATAAACATAAATATGTGCAGTAATTTACAAACCAAAAGTCAATGGAAAAATAACAGTTTCAACTTCATATCAGTATTTATGTTCATTAATATGTTGTATTCATATCCATTTTCAACTTCATATCCATCAATAGACTGTGTTGCGTGGTCACTGGGTTGCTCAATTTGAGCTGCAGGCATTACTTCGAGTAGATTGGTGCGGCAGTGTTGTAGTTTCGCTGTAGAGGTGCTCGTTTGTATTTGAGTGGGTAGGTCAAAGTTTAGTGTTAGGAGATAAGGTGGAGCAAATGGTAAGATTTTTTTTTATATGAATGTGGCAGGAATGGTTATGTTAGAGGAGGTGGTTGTTGTCTGATGGGTTTGTTGCTCAGTTTATTGGTTGTGTATGTTTGCTTTGATTGACGGGGGGGTTTTGGTTGCAGAACACTGGTGCAACAGTTGAATGGTTTAGGCACCAGCAATTTGATAGCAGCAGAAGGAGTTGAGTTGTTGTGGGTTGAAATTTATTGCAAGTGCTGTTGTGAGTTGAGTTGAGGTTTACAGTAATGTTGTAACGGCTGTAGTGGTGCAATGTGTTAGTTTGAAGCGCAGTTTGAAGGGTATGGTTTGGTTGTGATGTACAAAGCAGTAGGGGTTGGGGAACTGGGGAGAAGTGCAGGCTGGTGTATGTTTTGATGGTGAGTGAAGTAAAGGAAGTATGGTAGTGATGGTTGTTTTCCAAACATTCTATGTAATAATACTCATCTACCTGTCACACTGCTCCTCAAACTTCTTTTAACATGAGCTTTCACAACTATTATAGATTTAGTTGCAGTATTGTTTCTATAATCATTATTTGTATTAACATAAGTGGACATGTTTGGTTGTTTTTCAGGCACTTCTTCATTGATAACACCTGCTGCACTTTCTATGATAGTATCAGGTAAAATTTCTTCCGGCATATTTGTATTTAGAAAATCAGGTAATTATGCTTCATCCGGTTTGTTACTCTTATGTAAATTTTCTGGCATGTTGGTAAATTTTCTGGCCGTAGATCTATAGTTTCATTTTGTGTCTCATTTTGGGTTTCTGCATTGACGTACTCATTCTCTTTTCCACCTGCATAGTGCATCCCCAGCGCCACCACAGTGCACACAATTCAATCACCTTTATCAATCAGCCTTCATCACGGTGCATACAACCGCTGCTCCTCTACCTACATTAATCTGCCACGCTTCTAACTTGTTACCACTACTCCACATCAATTACCAAAATAAAAAAACATTTGCATTGCACTGTTTCATATCAGTTTACAATGCGGCCAGGCACTTGCGTTTTTATTTTCTTCCATCGTTTTCATTTGCATTTTTCTGTTGGGATCACTTCCAATCTTTCATTGTTTTCACAGTGAGTGGTTTTCTCATTTCATTTGCACCATCCTCTTAAAAAAGAGAGAAAACCCATTGCATTTGTTCACAAATTTTCTATTGCATTGCATCTAAAAAAATTACATTGTTACATACATTACATTGCATTACAATTTTGTTTCGTTCCACCCCCGTATACAGCAACTACAAATCATACCCCCGGACAGCAGCCCTTCACCACTGTTCCAAACCATTCATTCATCAAAAACCCCTGACACCATTCCAAACCACCCTTTCATCACTGTTCACCACCAACCACCAACTCACCACAACACTTAACTGCCACCCGTTCACCTGACCCATCCCCTGCACATAGCCATTTAACAAGCATATTTGCACTTCAACCTTGCTGCCATTCCTTCCTCCAGCCTCTACAAACTTCATATCAGTATTCATGTTCATTACTATGCTGTATTCATATTCAGTTGCAGCACATGCTTGCTAATACAAACAATTATTTTTGTATGGATAGACTTGCAGAATAGAAAGTGGAGACTGAAGATTGAAGCAGTGAAGCTGACTGTGTAGTTGTTGACGCTTGACATGTTGTATTAATGTAATGTAATAACTGTGAACTATTTATAATTGAAGTAACTATGAAATGAGTGACCGTGTGGGAACCTAAGTAACCAAATATGTAAGGGTGGATTGGTAGTGATAATATGTATTGTAACTGAATGTATTTCTGTTTTAAAATGTAACTGAATGTATTTCAGTAATTTATTGTATAATATGCATCGTTGCATTGAATTGAATGTATTTCTGTAATGTATTGTATAATATGCATCATTGCATTGGGTATTAGGTATGAACTATTACTATATGTGTGTGATTATATAAATTGATTGTATATGTGCAGTATCTAGTTGAAAAATGGAAGCAAATTAACTGTCAACTTAGGCACGACTAAAAGCCGTATCTAATGAGTAAGGCAATGGCTCAGTAAGACACGGCTTTAAGCCATATCTATGGGGTCAGTTAGATACGACTTAAGCCGTATCTATGATGTCAGTAAGCTACGGCTTTAAGCCGTATCTTATTGATCACTTAGATACGGCTATGAGCCGTATCTAATTTACAAGTTAGAAACGGTTTAAAGCCGTATCTAATTATTAACAACGCCATATTTTGATACGGTTTATAGCCGTGTCTAAGTTAATTAGATACGGCTTTTAGCCGTTTCTAATTATCGTTTATGGTGTAGTCCAATGCTGAATGCTCTGCCATGCCGAACGTTCCATAGACGCCGAACGAACTTGGATGCCGAGCGCACCCTGGATGCCGAGTGCTTCTTGGATGCCGGTCGCCGAACGATCCAGTTGAGCCGACCGGTGGGGATGCCGAATACTAAGTTGCCTGGTCAAGTCCCCAAGAAACAGTACGTAAGAGTATATTTGATATACTCTAATTTACATACACATTAAATTAAGTTTCAAACTTTATTTTTAAAATTAAATAGATTAAAGATTTTATTTAATAGAAAACTTAGAAACTTTATAAGTATGTTTAGACTTCATAGGTCTATTAAAGATCCAAAACGACTAATTTTTTGGAATACACTCATTTCTTCCGCTGCAGACTGACACAGTTCCTCTATTCTTGCTATTAAATTCCTATACCAGCACATACTTGTATTTCGTCCCAGTTGGATAACGTACAACATCCAACAAACGTTAATGCATGTTGACCCATCAGATTATGTACATCGATTAAGGACAGTATTCGTATCCCACGTAGTGTGTGTATCCTATGTCTTTTGCACAATGTACGGAAGCACTCTGCATAGAAAGCTATTCGTGTTGGCAAAATGAGATTCGACATATGATGAAACCGTGTGTTGGATATTACCTATTATTTAAAAATTACGTTAACGACACCGGAAGATCTCTATGTGGTCGGAACTCGATCCCTCGGCCAGGGAATCCTGGATTGCGTTTGTGAAGAGTAAAGGAAAAGAGGATTGTGTTTTTGAAGAGTTTGTAAAGGAGTTGGGCTGTGCAATTAAAACATTTATAGGTTATATAACGATGGAGGTGAAATAAATTATAGCAGGAGTACAACAAAATATAACGGAGGAGTAAAATGCTTCATTAGATATAAAACCGAATATTCAAAGTTAATTTATTCATATTCTCCCCATCATTTGTGTAGGAAAAAGAAACATTGTTTAATCTATGTAATAAAACCGAGTTATATCATGATTTATGAAGACTAGATTAGTGATTATAACGGATTTCTAACTTATATTGAACATTCATGTCTTAAAATTATGTTTTAACTCTAATTTTGTTGATTTGGTTTAAATGAAAGCCAGTCAATCAAGAATTGTACATTAATGCTGCTAAAGCGAGTGCTAAAAGAATTGATTTAGTTGGTGTAGCAGAAAATGATGAGGCTTAAAGTGAATTTACCGTTTAACAGTGCTAGATAAAAATTAAGTAACAGCCAAAGAACGCTATGCACTATAGTGAGATATTGCAGGGCTTTAACTGCCGTGGAATTGGGAAAATGGTACGATAAAGAAAGAAGGAGAAATGGATGAAATTACCAATTTTTCCATGAAAGGGATATTTTTACATTCTTTTCCGATTATCCCATTTCTCGTTTGGAAATTCAAAGAAATTTGGACATTTTGCTGGACGCAGACTCAAATAATTTTATCATACGAATTCCTACATTTTATCCTAATTTTTTTTGTTTTCGGTATTGCTTTTCTAAGTTGTTCTCTATGGTTACGTTTCTTATTGTTAATGGATGGAAACTGAAATTCCGAACCGTTCTTGTAGTTCGATTTCTAAAATCCGTTCTTTGTGAAGCTAACAAGATATTTAGGCGTCGGCCTGTCCAGTACGAGGACTTTAGAGCATCTCCAGTGGTATAAATTAAGGCTTGAATATTAAAAAATGTTTCTCCAGTCGTATATTCAGTCTTGAATATTAAGCTTAATATTCAGTTTTGGATTCAGAAAACTGAATTGAACTTGGGCGCCCATTTAATGGGCGCCCATTTAATGGGCGCCAGAAGTCCCATTAAATGGGCGCCAGTACCCCTCCCCAGTAGAAAAATATAAAAAGAGAGGGGGATAGGCGTCCATTAAATGGGCGTCCAACCATTGGATATTCCAGCCCTATTACGGACCGTATATTCAGTACCTTGAATATTCAGTCTGTAGCCGACTGGAGATGCTCTTAGTTCCCAACGGTACCAACGTCTAGACCCCAAGACTGTCCTTGTGCTGTAACCCAAATGTACACGAAATTCCGCAACTGCCCTTGCATTTCTTCCCTAAATAGATATCTTCTTATGAAACCCTAGACAATAATCATCTTCGTAGATCTCTTTCGTTTCGGTAAATTCCATTGAAACTTATATTTTTGCTTTGTTAAATACTATTCCATGCTCTGATATCCTATAACCCTTGCATATTATTTCGATCCTGTATAAAAGTAATATAGAAACGAACTCGTAATTGATTTGTTTGATTATTGAAGGCTGTGTCGGTGTTTATTTGTTTGTCAAAATCATGCTTTGAGTCAAAATCATGCTTTGAAAGAAACATGTCTTGTGAAATTTTAGGGATCTTGAATTTGGATTTTTCATTCATTAGGTTTTAGTTCGGAAGATTTCTTTGACGAAACAAAATATCCTCTGTCGTAGAAACTTTTTATTGAGCAAGTAATTATTTTGGTGTACTATTGACTAAGCTCCTTTTAGGTCCAATTGTGTTGATTATCTTTATTTTCTGATAGACGTGTTTGAAAAAAGTCCAGTTTAATGCTCAGATTGAGTTGAATTCTTCATCTTCTGATGGATCTAACAATTACTATGCAGATCTTCAGTTTCAGGTACATTTGGATTCACGAGGCAACTTAAGTAAGGTAAACTTCTAATTCAGATACAAACACAGTACTTCCTTTCACAAAAAAACTTTTTTATGATAGATGGTGGTGCTTCAAATAGAAATTTGGCAGCTATTTCATAGCTTTAGTAGGGAGGGAGAATTATGGAATTCTTTGATTTTTGGTTGGAATCACAGAGGAGCACTAGCATGCAACTTGGTCATAGGATGATTTAATCAGCATTTATTTTCAGTTTTATTTATTGATATGGAGCATTTTCATGGATATGGGCAATGGAGCTTGTGGAGCACCATTCATATTAAGGGTTTACCCTCTTGCTTTGCTTCATTGCTTTTAATACCCCCGTTCCAACTTCTGTTTTGTCGGTCTTATGTTTATTTGTGTGCATCCAAATTGATTATGTTAAACATTTTAATTGAAGAATAATGATGTTGTATTCAATGTATTTAGAACTCTTTTTATATACAGGGTTTACAATTCCTTTCAATCATGAGTGGTCAATTAAGTTGCACCGTATATGTTGGAAACTTGGTCATAGGATGATTTAGTCAGCATTTATTTTCAGTTTTATATATATGGAGCATTTTCATGGATATGGGAAATGGAGCTTGAGGAGCACCATTCATATTAAGGGTTTACCCTCTTGCTTTGCTTCGTTGCTTTTAATACCCCTGTTCCAAGATCTGTTTAGTTGGTCTAATGTTTATTTGCTGCATCCAATTTGATTATGTTAATCATGTTTATTGAAGAATAGCAACACTATATCGTTGGGTGTTATTATAACTCATTTTATCTTCAGGACTTACATATCAACCATGAGTGGCCGTTTAAGTCGCACCGTGTATGTTGGAAACTTGCCACTAGATGTCCGTGAATCAGAGATTGAAGATATATTTTACAAGGTCACACTTATATTTGTTCTTCTACTTATAGATCATTATTATTTTGTTAAGGTTTGATTTCCCCTAGTATAATGTCATGCAAATTGTTAAGCTTCTAATTTGTGATTGGGGACTGTGCTAGGAAAAACACGGACAATGGGGAAACAGTTGTGCGCCCCATTATAGCAGCAAGCCCCTTTGAAGCTAGAGAAAGCTAATATTATTGAAAATTTTCGTTCTCTAAATACTCAAGTTTCTTTTTGAAAACTTTGGTAATCGAGCAATGCTCATAAAACCTAAGGGATGTCAGATGTGCGCTTGCTCATAAAACCTAAGGGATGTCAGATGTCTGGTAGTTTAGTAAGCCTGTGAGACTTGATCTCTCAACTCTAGGTTGCAGGAGTATCTATCAATGAGCATATTAGCAATAGCTTGTAGCAAACTGCTCATGTTCCCTAGTCAACCTGATGCACGTGCATGCGTGCGTGTGTTTATATATGCTAATATCTTAAATGAGAGGTAAAGGAAAGTATTGGGTGGTTTTGCTGTTTTCTTAATAGATGGTCTGAAACACATGTCACCGTATCTTGTTCATTTTGTTTCTATTTACTAAGGACCAAGTTCAATTTTATTTTCTGCAATCTGAGCGTTTTTTTTTTAATATTTATTGATGCAAACTGTGTTTTGAAATATATTTGGTTTTAAGTAGTAAGATGATTGTGCTCGTGCTCTCTAAGTTTTGTATGTATATCTTTCTATAAGCAAGTGGTCATATGATTCTTCAACCTTGTTTAACACTGTTTGCAGTATGGTCGTATAGTAAAAATTGAATTGAAGAATCCACCCCGTCCTCCTGGTTTTTGTTTTGTGGAGGTAACCATTCACAGTAATTATCCAATACCCTTGTTTATTTGTACTTCACATAAATAATATATACCATTTTATTGGTCTATTTTCGTACCAGTTTGAGAGTTCTCGAGATGCAGATGATGCAATTCGTGGACGTGATGGCTATAAATTTGATGGAAACCGATTGAGGGTACATATAAACGTGTTTTTGGACTGTTGGTCTATTAATTATAATCCTCTTTGATATGCAGTAATAAATTCCTTTCTCCTAGGTTGAGCTTGCTCGTGGTGGTAGAGAACAATCTTCATCATATAGACGAGATATCAGAGATAGTAGGGATGTCAGGGATAGTAGAGATAGCAGGGATAGTAGCTATAGAGGTAGCGGAGGTGGAAAGTTTCCTCCACCTCATAAATCTGAATATAGAGGTACATAAGTAGCATTTTAACTAATTTTGGTTCACTCTCCATATAATATTCCACATATTGAGGAAAGAGTGATTTTGGATTCTGATTTTCATGTATTTATGTATAAAACTCAACAATGCTCTTGATCTTGCAAAAACCAACATTCTTTAGTTTTATGATTTAGCAGGCTTAGTCATCAATACATAATGTGATTTTGCAGATTAGTCAGCAATACATAATGTTAGCATAAAATTTATTGCTTCAAAATTGCAACTTGGATGGCTTATATTCTGACATATTGTGATGCTTTGTGAAGTAAAATTACTTATTATTCAAGTGTCCTTTTTATTGCTTCACTTACCATATACGCATGTCTTATTGTAGTGGTTGTCAAGGGACTGCCTTCTAAAGCTTCCTGGCAAGATTTGAAGGTACAAATACCAAATTTTGTTAATATTATTGGAAAGTTTACTTCTTAGCGTTTTGTTGTACTATTGTAATGACTTGCAGGATCATATGAGGAAAGCTGGGGATGTTTGCTTTGCCCAAGTCTACCATGATGGCGATGGTAAATAATTCAGTCATTTTTAATTCACATTAGTATAAATTTCATTTGAAAATTGTGCACTTATCAAAACAACCGCTTTGCTTGATAACTTATCTGCATGCTTTCTCATGCAGATACAATTACCCAAAGAGTTTGTTATTTTAACTGACCGACTTTTAGTAAATCTTAATGACCCTAATGTATTATATACGATTACCTCATCCTATCATCATTTTCCTTTCCATTTTGAGGACTTGACCTTTTAATGTTCTTAGTTCATTCGCTAAAAAAGCACAAAGCTATGTGATCATTATTTTCTTTAGGTCATGCATTTTCACTCACATTTGTGATTTTTCATGTTCAAATATGTAGACAAAACTACTCTAATACTATTTTATCAGATTTGATACCTAAGGCTTTAAGAGCCAGTTTTTCATTAAAAAAACCACCCTAGATTGTGAATGATCCACCTATGAAGCTACACTGTAATTAGTGGCAGATGCTTATGAAGCTTCTATAGCATTTGCCATGTATAATTTGTTATTATTATTATTATTATATATATAATAATAATTATATATAATTTCAGCAAGCATGGGTGTGGTTCACTATACAAACTACGATGACATGAAATATGCAGTAAGTTGTTGAATTATTATTCTTCTTATAAGCAATCCTTTCTGTTCTTTCTATTTGTAATAATTACATGCGTCCGTTTGACAGATTCGGAAGCTTGATGACACTGAATTCAGAAATCCATTTGGAAAATCCTACATACGGGTAAGTTTTCTAGTCAAATCACCACAAACAATCCTTTAGTGTAGAAAATTGTTCATAACCTGTTTTTGCAAAAGATTATCATTTTCTGTGTTGTAGCATTTTTTGGAACAAATTATAGGGCATTTTATAGAAGTTAACATGCTATCCCTCAGTACTATGATGACATCAATGGATTGGGTTTTGTCTGAGTATCTTAAAATCCAGACCCCGAGTCCAGTTACAATAATTAAACCTGAGCCCAACCTGAACTCGTTGGGTGTTTCAAACTCAATACTCGAGTCCGGTCCGTCGTGCTTTAGAAATCCACTGGGTTATACCCTTATACCTAACTCATAATATATGTGTTAAAACAATACTTTATACTAGCAATTTTTGTAAAAACCCCACACAGTGTTAACATACAAATTAGGTAGTGATGAAGTCAAGTTCACAATAAAGGTATGCAAAAACATTTGCTAGCAAACAAACGAAATGGTAAACAAATAACATACATTCATTTTTTGGTACTATGGGAACTAGTAATTGGGTCGGGATTAAACCGGATTGGGGCTGGGTCGGGCTTGTCCATGCATTAAACTTTTGTAGTATATTTACTTTTGCTTAAACACTAAGACATCTATCAGGGGTGTAGGTAGGTGGTGGCCAATTGAGGCCTGACCCCCACAGCAAAATGAAAATTTATATATTTAGAATTTTGAATCAATTGAGGCCTGACCCCCCACTAACACAATTGTTAAAGAAGAATTTGAAGTTTGAAATTATTGAATTGGATTCTTCTTAGAATGAGTTTGATGAACAAGTTTGGGGGAGGGAAAGAGAGAGATTAGACAGGTAAAGATGAACAGATGCAATAAGTTTCTGTATTACATTCTGCAAATCCACATTGCAAAAATAAACCTGCATTTTTATTCTTTACGTAACGACCCTTTGTAATGCTTTTAGTTAATCATTTACTGCTCTCTGCTTATGGTGATTTGTATTTTTTCTGACAAGATAAATAAATATCTGTATTGATTCAAGACTGACAAGTTCTACTTGCTGTTTTGATTGTGTCTTTAATAGATAAAATACGAATAAACCATAGTTAGGATGTTTTTTACCAATACCTTAAGGTCCTTAAGTATTTATCACATAAATATAACATTAATATCGAGTTATATAGAGAAAAAACCGACTTCCAATTGAGGCATGGCCCCCGCAACAGAATGAAAGTTTATATATTTAGAATTTTGAACCAATGATTTAGATAAGATAACCCAATCATTAAAGAAGAATTTGAAGTTTGAAATTATTAAATTGGATTTGGATTATTCTTAGAATGGGTTTGATGAACAAGTTTGGGGGAAGGAAAAAGAGAGATTAGATGGGTAAAAATGAACAGATGCAAGGACTTTCTGTATTACATTCTGCAAAATCCACATTGTAAAAATAAACCTGCATTTTTATTGTTTACATAACATAATGACCCCTTGTAATGTTGTTATTAGCTATTCATTTACTGCTCTATGCTCTATGTTGATTTGTATTTTTTATGACAAGATAAATGAATATCTGTATTGATTCATGACTGACAAGTTCTACTTGCTGTTTTGATTGTGTTTATAGTAGATAACATACAAATAAACTATAATTAGGATGGTTTTACCAATACTTAAGGTCTTTATTTGACACATATTTGACACATCAATCTAAATTTAACATTGAGTTATAGAGAAAAAAGCGACTTCGAAATTATTTTATAATTAGAAATAATTTGTTGTCATTTGCTTGGGATAGAAGCCAAATGAAATAAATGATGAAAAGTTTGAACCTGACTAGAAATTAAATTCATTATTGTAAAATCCACAGTTAGTTATATTTCTTAAATTTTGAAATATTCAGTATTCTCTAAGTTAACATTACAATAAAGCTGCCCCATGTAATTTAGTCTTACAAGGATGAAAAGTATTTTTGCCTGTGTAAATTAGCATTACAGCGGCGAAAAGTATTTTAGTTGGGCTAACCCTGAATTTTTCATGTGAATTCTTTTCCAAAGTAAGATGTTGAAAACACCGTGGATACCACATTTCTCAAAGGGGGTCTAAATTTAGAATGTAATTAGGCTCGTCAACGGATATTTTCGCATGTGGATAGTGCTATATCCACATTCGAAATCATTTTCGGATATTCGCATCCGCAGATATGGACGGATGTTGGATGATTATCCTATCTTCTAATGACCAATAAATCAATTTTTTTTTTTTTGGTTTAACATAAACTTCTTTTAATTCCATTGGTTATAAGAGTATGAAAAATCAGTAAATATTATGATAATAAATATTATTCAGCAATTAACATGCATTAAATGGATATAATATAAACTATTAATTTAATAAAAATACATATATTTCATTGTACTAAAAACACATAAAATGAACTATAATTTTGTTAAAAACCGAACGGTTAATTTTTGGATGCGGGGATGCCTTTCCGCGTCGTATCTGCTTTTTCCCGTAACCATTTTCGGATGTGGATGGTGCTACCTCCGCATCCGAAATCATGTTCAGAAATCGATATTCGCATCCATAGATATAGACGGATGTTAGATAATTATTCTATCAGTTAATGATTTATCAATCAATACATTTTTTTTTGGTTTAACATAAACTTCTTTTAGTTCCATTAGTTATAAAAGTATGAAAAATCAATAAATATTATGATAGGAAAAATTATTCAACATTTAATATGCATTAAATGATATAATATAAACTATTAATTTAATAAAAAATACATTTATTTCATTGTGCTAAAAAACACAAAATAAACTATAATGTTGATAAAAACCGGACAGATAATTTTTGGATGCGAATGCCTTCTGCGTCTGTATCCTCTTTTTCCGTAATCGTTTCTTCGAACATCGGATATTAATTTACTTTCCGAATACGGATGTGGATGGATTTGGATTTTTCGGGTATCCATTGGCAGCCTTAAATGTAAATCACCAATGACTTGTTTGATTTTAGTTCTGCTGTGTAAAATCAGGTGTCGTACTACATCACACAGACGTCACATATATTGCAATGAACTAACCACCTCTGCCATATTGGCTGAAACAGTTGCATGCTTTTTTTCCCAAGAAATCCCAATGTTAGGAATATTGTTTTGCTGTTTATAAAAAGTATCATTGTTTTGCAATGTGGCGCTAAGCTCCATGCTTTTATCTCTCTGGCATTGTGCAAGTCCTTACTGCTCTCCTAATGACATTATACCTACTCTCCTTATGGATTCAACATTTGTTGGCAACTTTTTAGTTGGGCACATGGTCCAAAATTTAATACCATTTGTAACATATTCTTATTAACTGCACCAAAACCTTTTAAAATTATGCAAAAACAAACCATTGCTTTGGATTGATCCATGTGCCAAAGCTCATTAAGGTTGATGCGGCGTTCAGTGAAATACCTTTACATATATATAATATATATATGTATGTGTGTGTGTATATATGTGTGTGTGTATGCACATATGCGTGTCCTTTGGGAACAACATACAATGAATTAATCTGTTCATATTTGATAGTACAGTCATTTTGTTCTTCATTTTCTTCTCCCATTTTTTGTTAGGTTAAAATGTATGAAGGAGGTCAATCTAGAAGTCCAAGCAGGAGCAGGAGCTATAGCAGAAGCAGGAGCCCCAAGCGGAGCAGAAGCAGAAGCCCCAAGCGGAGCAGAAGCCCCAAGCGGAGCAGAAGCCCCAAGCGGAGCAGAAGCCCAAGGCGAAGCAGAAGCCCTAGCCAAAGCAAAAGCCCTAGGCGGAGCCAAAGGTAATTCTTTTAGTTTTTTACTGACATATTTTTATCATGTTATGATCTAGATGGATATATTTGCTTCAATGCTTGCTTTTTGCAGCAAATCAGTGGATAGGTCTGTTTCTCCTAAGTCCAGATCTGCATCTCCTGCTAGATCATGGTAATTTCTATTACGTAATTGATGATTGTTCATTTACCTGTTTCTAAATTATATTTTACATTTATTGGAAATCGAGTGGTTAGTCTGGTGTGGGGTCTCTTCTATGTCATGCTTAATTGGCATAATCTTCAATTTGATGTCTGATTATGCTGGTAAGTTCCTAAAATAAGAATTAAGAAATACTAGATTCGAATAAATTCCATGGTATTTTCTCCACTGATGCTTTAACTTCAATAGTTACATCCACTTGATGTTTGACAATATTATTGGCAATACCAAACACATATACCATAAATTCCATGGTATTTGAATGCCAGTTTTGCTCCCCTGAAGAAAAATTTGAAATGTTTGTAACTAGTAAAACTTTGTATACATTTAAAATTTTGTGAATTCAAATCTCATGTACCAAAATGGATAGAAGTTATTTCAAACTTTTGTGACGCTAATGCTATTTTCCTTGAGAATGTGTTATGTTATAATAGTTAAGTTGGAAACTCATGATAATGCCTATGTTTTTTAGTTGGAAATCACATCTCTTAAGATAACTATATCGGGAAGCCCGTTCTCAATAGAAGCTGATCAATGGCATTCCCAGATTGAATTCTTAAATAAGAGAACTATGAATCCACATCTTTTGGCATTGACCAAACCACTTCATCAATATGTTTTTATAATTATATGAACGAATTATGTGGCCTAGGCTTTCTGATGAAGTGGAATATCATTATACGATATTGTAGATTTTGTGAATTCAAATGTCAGGCACCAAAATGAATACTTGGTTTTTAAACTTCTGTGAAGCTAATGCTATTATATAGTTTTTCTAAGCACGGGTTATGATAGCTAAATACGGAAGTCATGATAATGCTTTCGTTTGTTAGTTAGAAATTACAGCTCTTAAGATAAAACTATATTGGAAATCCCATAGGAAGCTGATCAATGGCATTTCCATGTCGAATCTTTATGAGAACTACAAAATTCACGTCTTTTGATAGGATCAAGCTATTTCATCAATATTTTTAATTATACGATTTATGTGGCCTAGGCGTTTTGGTGAAGTGAAATATCATTATATGATATTATAGATAATGAAGTGAAATAACTTCATCGATGTATCTTTTTTATTATATACAACAACAAAGCCATTATTTTCAAACAAGTTGTGGTTGACTGGAGATTGAATCCAAAACTAAATGACAAAGTCGATATAAATGACAAAGTCGATATAAAAGTCATAAAAATAACAATAACAAAAATAATAATAAAATAAAGTCAAATAAGTAAGTCAACAATAATAATTACCAAGTAAAATAAAAATAAAATATACAAAGAAAAAAAAATGATAATAGTAATACTAATAGTAAAATGGTACTAATAATAATATTGGTCGAAGACCAAACTGTACATCTTAGACTCATGTTTCATAGTCCTATAATCTAAAACTAATAAAACTCATAGCTTATGTTTCTCGTACGTGGATCGTTAACTTTCACGTGTTCTGTCCGTCATCAGCTCTTCGGATATATTCCAATCCTTCAAGTCTCCTTTTTACTACTTTCTTCCATGTCAATCTTGGTTGACCTCTACTTCACTTTGAGCATTCAACGCGATCTATAATTCCAACGCGTACAGGTGTCTCGGGCGGCTTTCGATGGAGATGTCCGAACCATCTTAAGCGATGTTGGATTAGCTTCGCCTCAATTGGTGCTATTCCAATTATATATCTTTTATTATATAATTTTTTAAAATATGAGCAGTCTTGCCAATGCCTAGGCTTTCTAATGATACTTGGAGATAATTAAATGAAAGAAAAATATCTATGTGCCATGTATTTCTTGGAAAACCATGTTTACAGTTCATTTTCATTATTGGATCACACGTGGTGTTGGTTTTCTAACTAAACTCATTGTACGTATGTAAGACAAAATTTTACAGCATACATGTATATCTTTTATGTAAAAATCAAAATATGATCCTTCTCCATCTTTTGATCATATGTGCATATTCTAAATCGAAGTTTCTTCAAAGTAAGTTGGGAACTTTCTTTAATGAACTGTTTTCCAAGGAAATTGAGGATTTCTTCAACTCCTTACTTGTACGTATGTAAGACAAAATTTTACAGCATACATGTATATCTTTTATGTAAAAATCAAAATATGATCCTTCTCCATCTTTTGATCATATGTGCATATTCTAAACCGAAGTTTCTTCAAAGTAAGTTGGGAACTTTCTTTAATGAACTGTTTTCCAAGGAAATTGAGGATTTCTTCAACTCCTTACTTGGAAGTTCGATTTCGTTTTGGCATAATGATTTGTGGGTTGAATCAAACTTTTTCTCAATCAACATGTATATAGTAGATAGTTACAAATGATGAAATTGAAGAATTTTAATGAAGGAACTTTCTAGAATCTTATTATAGATATAAGTTGTATATCTCTCAAAATCTTTAAAACTTCTACGCAATCAACGTGCATGTGAATAACAAAAGTAGACCATCAATCAAATTTTCATAGTAAAGTGTTTTCTTTGTGAAAGTATTTAATATACAAGTTATCATGATTTGTACGTATGATGTATACTTCAACGTAGCTAGAATAAAGCTTTTTATGATTTGATGATCGTCAATCCAGTTTTCACAGAGTATAATTTTTTATGTAGAGAACATTTCATTATGATTTGGAATGATGATCTTATTTTATTGTTTAGTTGCATGTGTGAAATGTTTTAATGATATCATACACCTACATTTTACTAGTGCCTTTTAAGAATCCCATAAATGTCCTATTTATCACAACTACTGCTGCTGCTTGTGCCATTGCTAAACCTTCCGCCTATGCCGCTGGACATGGTGCAATCTAGAGTTTCGCCACCCTACTTTCTCTACTATTAATAAGGAAAATTGGTTGCGGAGAAAGCCAATCATTGTTGTTTCAACTGTACGTTAAGTTGCGTAGCTACTGTTTTTATTTTGTTTGATAGAAAGAAGAAAGAATGGAAAAGAGGGAATGAGAGGAAAGAAGAGTTGACTAAAGTTGCTTGTAGGGCTACATTGCAGATCAAATCCAGTCGATTTAGGCAAAATTCCACCTGATTCAATGTGTTGTTGGATTTAACTTTTTGATCCATATCCAATTTGTCAAATTAGTATACCTAGGGATTGTTTGCATGGAAGTCATTAATTATTTTTTAGGACTTATGTTATCCAAGACAATACTTTATTTATATTTCTAGATTTTTTTTGGGTTAAATTGTCTGCAATATCCAATTTTTGTTATCTAATTAAATGTTATTGTTAATTTCTATCATTTTTATACATAGTTGTTTATATCAAAATTTTGAGGTTGTAAACTAGATTATATTTGTTAATTAAAGGGATAAACTCGTCTTCTTATCGCATTTTAGAGGAAACTGATTTGTGCATAGAATATACTGTAGTATACAATTATTGTTTTTATGGATTTGAGTTGAATTTAACATAGATAGAAAAAAGACATAAATTTTATTCTATCTAAATTAAAGTGAATCCTATTAAATTATTTTATCGACATTCAAGTGAATCAAATAACAGTGATTCATATATTTAGATAGACAATCAACCTCCAAGTAGTAGAACAAAACCAAAATTTATGTACCTGTTTGAAATACTATGTTTCAATTAGAATAAAATAGTTATGATTTAAACACTTCATTTTCATACATCTTAAATAGCCAATCTTAAATAGCCAATCTTAACATCTTAAATAGCCAATCTTAAAAAATACAAAGGCATGAAAAATATATAACGAGGTCAATGTTTAAATTAAACATGAAAAAATACAAATCAAAACTAAGTGAATTGAAAAAACTTTAGTTGAAAAGTGATTGCGTCACAGTCAATCGAATTTGTTAATTTAAAATCAAAGGTGGACATTCAATTTTGGACATTTTGAAATAAGTTGGATTGGTTATGCATTTGGTTTTGTCCATAAGGATCCACCGACCGATCCGCCATTATTAGTCCTAATCTGAATCCGATTTGAATCGACTTTTAAAGTGAATTGGTTTCGATCCAAATATTTGTAGATTGGATTGGATACGATCCGTTGGATAATCAGTCTATGTGCCCCAAGTTGCTTGTAAATATCATAAATGAACTCATATATTAAATTAAAATTACATATGCATAAGATCGTGTGCATCTTGCGTTATATACACAAGCAACTTGGGGTGCACACTAGTGAACAATAAACATTGTCTTTGAACACTTAGATCCACTGTCATTTTGGTTTGGTCAAACGTTAAGCTCATCCTGTTGTAAATGTTGTGTATTACTCTAATGTTGATTGATTAATTATTACAAACTCCCAGTGTCCTTGTTGCTATGCAGAGTAAAGCTAGAAAGTTTGGTCACAGTTACTTGTACTCGAGCGAATGAGGAAGTGTTCACTTTTCTGATTGTGCAAACTATTTTTCAGACCTTGTCCATGCAAAAATACATGATGTTATCAAGAAATATGCATTTACTTTAGCAATGATAAGGCAATTTTTAATCTAAGATATATAAAAGTATTGCACACAGATATAAACCAAGTTCAATCACTAAAGAGCCGTTTAAAGCTTAATTATTTACAATGATAACTTATATATGCAATTGTAAATTTTTTCTTAACCTGCCATTCTATTTGTTACAAGTTTGACTGGCCTCTAACAGCATTGGAAGCTGTTTAATTCGAGTTATATATGCATACAGTGACTAGAATTTGTGATCTCCCTCGTTATTAATTTTTGGAAATAATTTTGCAGATCAGTGGTCAACTGAAGATTTTGCTTGAAGGTATTTTTGTTCTTTACCCGTGTGTTTTTTTTTTCCTAAAACCCACAAAGAAATCAAGCCTAGATGTTAAATTCTAAGGGATGAGTGTCATGCCAGTGCTTCAAACTTTTGACCTGAAAATCCTCATCTTCTTTTTTAGGCAAATTATCTCTCACCCGTTGGGGCAGATTTATTTGTCCAGTAATAGAGGGTAGAAGGCTCATAATGAAAAGTCAAATTGGAGTAAATTTAGTAAATCATCATTATTTATTCGGAGACCAAATTGGGTTTTAAGTCAAAAAGTCAGTTGGATGTGCTCATGATGAACTATTTGATACCTGAATAATTAATTATAATGGATCTGGAAAATTATTTCGCACCAAGTTTTTTTTCTTTTTTTTACAATATCAACGGTTACAGTTCTGGTAGGTGTTCCTTTTTAGTTTATGTGAAGTATATAACCATTAGCGCCTTCCTCGAATTGAGGAAACACTACACTTACACTTCCTGAGTTTCGTTTGTTTAATTAATCGTTAGAATGCTTTTTTGCAGGTGTCCAAAAACATGATTCTCAACTCACTGGTAGTGCGTGCAACCTTCAACTTTGTTAGTGTGTATCTTTATAATTATTTGGAGTTTACAAGTGCTTTTCGCCTAGGATATTTATTATGAAACACTGTTTGATTTTTAAATTTTTATATCTTTTGATCTATTAGTTGTTTGTCCTTGGAAACAAAATTTAGTAAATGTGTGGATGTTATAACGTGCTGTTTTGAAATATTTAACTTTGCTGTATGAAGAATTAAGATAGTGGACCTCTTTTCTTAGCTGGAGTGAGGTTAATGTGGTTCCATTCTCATTGATTAATTAATGCGAGCTATGCGGAAATTATTGATTTACTTGCTTTCACCGCAATTTTAGTGAATGATTAGCTGTTCTTAGCTGCTCTGAAATTCTCAAATTAGCAAGGTGGATCCAACTATTAGCGACGTGTTCATTTTGAAGTTTTGTATACGACTACAATTTTCTTTTTCATTGTTTCTTGTTTTGTGTTCAAAATCGCGTAGCTATTCTACAAGCTTTGCACTACTACTCATATATATGGTGTGAATTGAACTCTAGATCTGTTCCAGTGGTTCATGGGACATTGTTTAAAAAGCTTACATCATTCTTTCCAGTGATGAGCGTAGTTCGAACTGAATTGTTTAGCTGATTTGATAGCTTTCTCTGATCGAATATACAAATATGATAAGAATTGATATATCTGATCTAGCATACGAACGCTAAATATGTTTTTACTATTGTCGAATTAAGCATGAAATACATTCTCGGTTTCAGATTTATTGTTTTTATTGAAATGAAGTAGAATAAAATATCGTTCTGTTTCTGTCAATTCAAAGTTGATGTTTGCTTTAATTCAATGTAAGTAAATTCTAAGTTGAAACCACTGCTCAATTCAAATTCGAGTCTACGGGTTTGTTTGCATTAAGCTTTAATTCTCTTTTTAGTGGTAGGTGAACAAAGTAGTAACTAGGTTTTAGGGGAGAGTAGTCTGTCGATTCATACCTGTGGCTTTTCGAATTTCGTACTACAGAAACAAATAGTTAAAGCACTTAACGGTAAGTTAATATGTTCGTCGGTCTAGCTGATATTTTAGGCAATATTAGTTCCTTTTTTTTAATTGACTAAAATTTACTTCGTGATTTCTACTCGCTATTTTTTTCCCATTAAAATAAAGCTTATTCAGATGTGCTCTTGAGGCTGCTAATGTAAGTCCTATAAATTTTGGTTCCGATCCTTCTTAAATTCTTGCTCGCCATCACCTAGACCTGTCAAAATTTGACCCAACCCATTAACCCAATCCATTTACCCTACTTCCTACATATAAATGGGTTGGATCAACCCATTTATGAATATCATAAAATGAGTTATGGGTTGGGTTGACCCATTTTTAAAAGGGTCATAAATGGGTAACCCATTTATTAAAAATATTAAATTTTAATGTAAATTTAAAAAATAAGAATTTTGAACATACGTTATAATTTTTCATGAAGACTGACAGTTGTATTTAGAAAATAACAGGTTACCACATCTCCATATTTGAATCCATCTAGGGCAGAAGCCGCTATTTTTTTTGTTTAGACTGCAATAACTTCTTCATTCTAACTCGGAATCAAACGAGACTTCGACCGATCAACTCCAACTTAAATTACGGACAGTATGTAACATTCGGATACTTCATCGTGTGAACGCACACTGTAGTTCTCCAAGGAGACTGACAGTTGTACTTAGAAAATAACATGATACTACTTCCATATATTTGAACTCCGTCTAGTGCAGAAGCCGCTATTTTTTTTTGTTCAGACTGCAATAACTCCTTCGTTCTAATTCGGAATCAGACGAGACTTCGACCGATCAACTCCCATCTAAATTACGGACAGTATGTAACACTCGGATACTTGATCGTGTGAACGCACACTGTAGTTCTTCAAGGGGATTGACAGTTGCACTTAGAAAATAACAGGCTACCACACCTGCATATTGAACTCCGCCTAGTGCAGAAGCCGCTATTTTTTTTGTTCAGACTGCAATAACTCCTTCGTTCTAACTCGAAATCAGACGAGACTTCGACCGATCAACTCCCACCTAAATTATGGATAGTATGGAACACTCGGATACTTTATAGTGTGAAACACTGTAGTTCTCCAAGGGGACTGACAGTTGTACTTAGAAAATAACAGGCTGCCACACCTGCATATTGAACTCCTTCTTGTGCAGAAGCCGCTATTTTTTTGTTCAGACTGCAATAAATCCTTCGTTCTAACTCGGAATCAGGCGAGACTTCGACCGATCAACTCCCACCTAAATTACGGACAGTATGGAACACTCGGATACTTCATCGTGTGAACGTACACTGTAGTTCTCCAAGTAAACCGACAATTGTACTTGGAAAATAATAAGCTACCCCATCCCCATATTTGAATTTTGATGAAAATTAGAATTAAATTTTAAATTTTTGTCCGATCTCAAAACATAAAACTTGGAATTAGAATTATTTTATATTTATTTGTTTTTTATTAGTCAAATTAAATTTAAATCTTTAAATGGTTAGATGGGTAGCCTGCTTATTAAGTGGGTTGGGTCATAAATGGGTTGGGTCATAAATGAGTGAAAGAGAATGAGTCATAAATGGGTGAAAGAGAACTCGACCCAATCCATTTTGGCCCAACCCAACCCATTTGACAGGCCTACCATTACCTCACGTGTGGAGGAATTAATTTAAAGGATAAAAATTTGTATATTTTTAGCCTTAAGGATATGACATCAATATTTTAACACAAAGACAAACATTCTTCTAAAAATTAATCATAAGGATAAACATTCTTTCAACATTATTCATAATTACAAACGTTCTTTCAAAACTGTTACCGAACTAAAAACTAATGCCTAAAAACTGCTGCCGATAATTACAAACTAATACCTAAAAACTGCTATCAATAACTGAAAACTGACGTCTAAAGAAAGTTGTCATTCAAACTAAAATACTGAACGTCCGTCTTTGAGACAAAAACGCAAAGAAATTTTGTTCTTAACAATAATTTTCTGGTGTTGTTTTATCCATATAGAAAAAATTATGCCAAGCAATTTCAAGGATAGGCCTGTCAAAATATAACCCAACCCATTTACTCTACTTATTTGGATCAACCCATCTATGAATTTTATTAAATGAGTTATGGGTTGGGTTGAACCATTTTTAAAAGGGTTATAAATGGGTAACCCATGTGCCTATTTATTAAAAACTTAAAACTTGAAAATAAGAATTTTAAACACAATGTAGTTTTCCATGTAGACTAACAGTTGTACTTAAAAAATAAAAGGCTATCGCATTCTCATACTTGAACTCAACCCAGTGCAGAAACTGCTATTTTTTTGTTCAGACTACAATAACTTCTTCATACTAACTCGGAATCAGGCGAGACTTCGACCGATGAACTTGCACCTAAATTACGAATAATATGAAACGCTCGGATATTTCATCTTGTGAATGCACACTATAGTTCTCCATGTGGGCTGACAGTTGTATTTAGAAAATAACATGCTACTACATTCTCATATTTGAACCGCGCCTAGTGTAGAAGCCGTTATTTTTTTGTTCAAATTGCTATAACTTATTCGTGCTAACTCGGAATCGGGTGAGACTTCGACTGATTAACTCCCATCTAGATTACAGACAATACAGAACACTCCGATACTTCATATTTTTAACGCATACTGTAGTTCTCTATGGAGACTAGCAGTAGTACTTAGAAAATAACAGGTTACCACATTTCCATATTTGAATTCCGCCTAGTTTAGAAGCCGTTATTTTTTATTCAAACTGCTATAACTTCTTCGTACTAACTCGGAATCAGACGAAACTTTGATTGATTAACTTCCACCTAAATTATGGACAATATGGAACACTCAGATACTTCATATTGTTGACCCACACTGTAATTCTCGAGACTGACAGTTGTACTTAGAAAATAACAGGCTACCACATCCCCATATTTGAATTTTGATGCAAATTAGAATTTAAATTTTAAAATTTTGATTTTAATTGAAATTCAAAACGTAAAAATTAGAATTAGAATTATTTTATATATTTTTTTATTAGTCAAATCAAATTTAATTCTATAAATTAGTTAAATGGGTAGCCTGCTTATTAAATAGATTAGATCATAAATCAGTTGGATCATAAATTGCTAAAAAAAGAATGGGTCATTCATAAATGATTGGGTCAACCTCGATCCAACTCATTTTGATCCAACCCAACCCGTTTGACAGGTCTACCTACGAGTTTGACATGTATCCATATAAAATTACTAGTGGAATTGTGGTCATTTAGTTAATGAATTTTTAGAATGTTCTGTTCTAGGTTCATGCTTGTAGATTGAAGTGAAAGATTTTCTGAAGGTTCCTATGTAGTAGAGATTCTAGAAAAAGGAAAACCTTTCTCGTTTTTGTCTAGTTTACTCAAATATCATATAGGTTGGACGAGTCATGCTCTTAGATAGTCACTTTATCTGTTTTGTTTTGTACATGACACTTGAGTAAGGGTGTTTCGTTCTAACATTTTATTTTGTGGATCCATTCGATCATTATCAACACTCCTAAGAAATTTCCTAGATGTGCGTATTCATGTAAAAAAAGCATACAATATTTCATACATCACGAACCGTCTCACAGAACAGATTAAAGAACATCTCATACCACATGATATCTCACAAGACTTGGTACAAACAGCTTTCAACATAATACTCACTATCATAATATCTCAAAACACATGCCAGTCTTCGTCATAGCTCCTTCTGCACATCTAAACACATGCCAGTCTTCGTCATAGCTCCGTCATAACATAAACCTCTCCTATAACAGAGATTATAGATATACAACATAACATGCACGTAAACTCATCTGTTTCACTAGCAATCTAGCACTCACCAAGTTAGCACATATCATAATAATATTCAGGATATATTTTCACAATAAAACATCAAGCATAGACGCATCAAATCAACCATACACAATTGGAGAACTCTCTAAGGCATCGTTTGTTCAAAATGCTAAATACTGAATGTTGAAGGGTGAATGATGATTACTGAATACTTACATTATTGTTTGTTACATTCCGATTAGAAATTTGTTTTGTGAATATAAATTATTACTTTGACAATATTATACTTCGAAGTTAAAATTAATTATTTTTCAGTGTCAGTGCCATAAAAAACACACTTAATCATCGTACTTTATGTTATATATTTATACAAAACAAACAATCACATGTGCAAGTGCTACAAAATCCACAAAACACGTCGAAAAATCTACAAAACACACTTAATCAATATTTTCAACATTATATGTATGTATGTATGCTCAATATGTCGAAATAGTTATTACAAACGCTCACACATTACAAAATCTACAAAACACACTTAGTTAATATTTCCAACATTATATGTATGTATGTAGGTTCAATATGTCGAAATAGTTATTATAAAAATATTAGGCAATTCCGTTAAACTTTTCATAATTTTGTAATATGTTGGTTTTCTGCACATAAATTGTAGATTTTGTTTAAGTTTTTGTTTAAATAAATAAGTATTGTTCATTTCATCGAATTTATTTATTTATACTTGTTCACATCTGCATTATACATTTCAGTTTATTTTTTCATTTTGATCCTTATTAACCAATTTATAAATTATCATATTTTAATTTAAAATTGTATGAAAATGTCATGGTGGGTTGACGTTAACTTTTTTTTAACTAATTTACGGTATATTCGTCTCTAGTGATTGAAAACTACACTATAAATTCAAAATCAAAACAACTACACCGTAGAAGGAGATAGAACTGAAAATAAAATTGATGTTACGTTTTAACTTTTCGTTTGATATAATCAAAAAACTTTATAAAACAATTACATATTATGTTGCATATGAGTATAATTGGAAAATGTGGTGTAATAAATGATCAACACTTACACTAAGCATTAAAATTTTGTTTATTCATCTAAGCAAAAAGAAGAGCTGAATGAAAGCACTAATTTGAAAATAAACAAGCTAACAATCACTTATCATTTATTTAATTAAGCATTCAACCGTTTTTTCCTCAAACAAACAGAGCCCAAATGTTCATCGACCAAACATCGTGTTCAATGGACATAGGGTCACTCCCTTACCAATACTCCAACACTCGTGTAAGTCCACCAACCAAGAATCAACAAGGAGAAAAACCATTTTAGCTAATTTCCCAAAATAAGCATCAAGCAGTTATCACAGCAATTAACTCATACCAATCATTATGCTCACATTGTAGCAAACCGTAAATTCATCTTCTTCTTCTTACTCTCCCCTCAAGCTACCCTTCTACCTTCCTCGTAGATTCTTCATCCATTTACAAAACATTACCAAAAATACTCTAAATTCAAGTAGATCGTCCTCTACAATACCCATATGAATTGAAGAGTAAATTTGGAGATAGAGATTTAGAGAAACGAGTTTCAAGCAAGTTTGAGGATTTCTACTAGGGCTGAGTGAGTGAGAATGATTCTCTATCTTATATAATCTCTTCTAATTTTGTATACTTGTTTACTTTCTTTGTTGGGTTGTGGTGTAGTCATGAGTACTTTGCTCCTTGTTAAATGATGAGTTTGGATTGTTTGATTAAAGTATATTGAGTAAATTGATTAAATGCTAAATTGAAATAATGCACCCAAGTCATTAATTGAACAAATGAGCTAACTTGAATGAAATCAATGAGTGATAGCATCGTGTATTAGTGTTGTTTGAGAATGTTGTTGGTTTATGGTTTTGTCATATGGTTGGTTGAGTACTTCATATTCATATGATTTGTAAAGTGTCTGAGTTCCCAGTGAATACGTCAAATTTTCTTCCAGTGGTATTCGTTCCATGATGATTCTTCGCTGGCAAAAGCTCAAACACAAAATGTAGTATGTGACCGAAAGGTCGCCATGCCATGAAGCACGACACATGGGCGAGGAAAGCCGAGGCGATGGTCGAGCATAGTGGAGAGGTGTGATGAATTCCCTTAAGGGATTTCATCCCGTTAAGGTTCAACCTAGCCTCCTATAGTCGATCAATCGACCGTCCGACGGGGGTGTGCAGGGTTTTGTTGGCCAAAAGAAAATATGCCAAAATAGGTGTATAAAGTCGACTGTTCAAATCCAACTATTTGACTAATGAAGAGGTCAGTCGACTAGTCGACTATTTGGCTGTATTTACATACAACTAGTCGGTCGACTGACCATTTTTGATAAATCCACTGATGGTCTGTATTGAGGATTTTGGGGTTTCTTCTGGTTTCGACGGTCAAGCGGGACTTCAAGGACTTGGACAAGGCTCATGCAATCTGATGTGACTATGAAGCGATGTTTTAGGGTCTTGCGGCATAAGAGATCGTGTGGTGTAGGTCGGAACTTTAGCACATACTACAATGTGATCCAAAAATTATTGAAAGTACAATCGAGGCATGAGTCATAAGTTGGGATATGTCGGAAGATGATGAGGTGGCTAAGCTCGGCATGACTTCTATGTAGTTTCAGCGTTTGATATAAACTTAGTACCCAATCATCAAAATATCGAAGGTACGTAGATCGGGATTGAGTATGATATGACGCTACTTACACCCAAGGCATGCTTTGATTTATGTGTTATTATCTTCCATCGAGACTACCAGAGATGGGTCACAACATTCGTCGAGGGTGATAGTCGGAGAGAGATGGAAATGCTATAACGACCTATATTTTATGCATCGAACGATCATAAAATACTATTTTTAAATTCAAACTGGATCGTATGTTGCTATAACTTTGGGTAATGTTGGGCAATGACCTTTGTGTTCCTAGAAATTTTACTAGACCATTTTGACCTTAAAAACTTGTAAAGCCTACAACTTCTGTTAGGAGACGAGTCGGTGTCTAAAACAAATTCTAAACGAAAGATATGATGGTTCTATTTTATAGAGTGATCATAAAAGATTTTTGCTTTATCTTTTAGAAGATATGATCATTTGATATTGAACAGTTTTTGAATAGATTAGTGGGTAATTAGCCTTTGACCTAATTAGGCCTGTTAAAACATTTTGGGATTTGAGCTGATATGATTTGATGAGACAATCCCTAATCATTATGCCACTTGCCAAAAACCATTCTAAACCTCCACTAATCATCTTCTTAACCAAAAGCAACCTAAGTTCGTACTTTAATTAGCTAAATCTAG
The DNA here is from genome assembly GCA_030765085.1 of Allium cepa. Lineage (NCBI taxonomy): Eukaryota > Viridiplantae > Streptophyta > Magnoliopsida > Asparagales > Amaryllidaceae > Allium > Allium cepa. The sequence continues at coordinate 953,159,421 of CM060932.1, forward strand.
TAATTAATAGGGTAATTAGAGAGGAAAACATTAGATCTCAGATTTGTTGCATAGGGATTCGTGCAAGGGGCTAGTTGGATCTTTTCTACCTTGATTTTTATGCAAATTTAGTATTAGGTGAGTGATTTGTGTCTCTCACTATAACTATACTATAGTTGCTAATATATTAAATATGTTTTTGAATTGATTTTAACGTTAGAAACATGATATATACCAAAACTAAACTTACTCATGGTTTGAAAACTAACTTAAACGATTAAAAAAGGATCCTTTGTTTTGTTTTGTTTTAAAAGAAAAGCTCTTGCCTGTTTACAAAAGGGTTTCGAAGCAGTCGAAACCAATGGTTTCGAAAGGGTATTTCTAGAGAAGCTTTCGAAGGAAAGCTGCCGCCAATACAAGAAAAATAGTCTTTTATAGCGGCATATAGCCGCTATTAAACACAACCATGGTTGTTTGATAAACGCTATATATCGACATGTTATAAAAAAGAATTGCACATTTATAACACAAAAAAAACCGCTATAAAAGAGCATGATTTCATAGCATAAAATAGCCAATATAAATAGTTATACTATAGCGCCTATTTCTCGCTATATATCAACATGTTTATAGTATATTCTACATCCATTTACAGCATATGTATACCGTTATAAAATGTGTAGATGCAATGAAGCTTATTACTACTATCCTTTAACAGTAACCCCATACTCTGCATTAGAACGCTTTTAAGGAGCTATGGTTTATTTTACTATATATTTGATGCACTCCACTATTATATTTTAATAATAACAATCAAAATGAATCTTCTTCAAATAGACAACAATTTGAACAATGTATAAATGAAAAATATATAATAATCAGCAAATGTAACACATATTCATTATAACAAAATAAAGTAGCAGCTAACAAAAATAAGTTCAACATTTAAGTTACCAAATTCAATACATATTCATGATAACATAGAAAATAAAAGGTTCAAAAAAAGACCAAATGAAAAAAGAGCATAAAATAAAATAACAAAGAATATGAGTTGATGAACTCAGTTCAACAATCTCTCTATGGATTCAAGAGTCCTCACGTTTGCAATTGTTAACCCTTCAACTTTGTCTTTTGTTACCTCCACAAAATGACCAATCATCTCATGGAATTGCTTCAGTCCAGATAATAGAAGGATGATACAAGAGCAATCCGGGCTTGCCACCTGATTTTTTTCCAAATGAGTTGTAAGTGAATTAGACATTATGTGTGTTATATTATTAAATTTTGAAAGCAAGAAAATTTCATTTTGGCTGAACTGAAATTTGAATGAATTTCAAAAATTAGACAAAACTGAAAATTTGTTCTTTTAAAATCTCATGCTTGTATGTAGTACCTCGGAAATTTTTAAGAAATGTCCCCTGTTAATATTTCCCAAGTCAAAGAAAAATCTTTTCTAATCCACCCTCATTACTTTAGATTCCCCTATACCACTCGTCGCTTCCTCGGGAGGAGAATATTCAACCAAACGATCGACATTAAGGTCCGATGCAGAAACAGGTTGATTGCTCTGTCCTGATAAGAACTCAGCACCCACATCACCTGAAAGTCCAGGAAGTCTTTCTGAACCGTCCATGTTCCGCAGTAGATATATATTTTTATAATTTACATTTACGAACCAATGTATGTCAAATGTTTTCATGTGTTTGCACATGCATACAATTTACAAATATACCAAGTTTTTTCTTGATTGATGCATGCACAATGATTAATTCATATGTTCTATTACATTGTTAAAGCAATTAACTTATATAAAACGTTTTCATTTCTCCATATCTCAAACTGTTGCAGATTCAAACATGTTTTAAAACGTCTTCCAACTCTAGGCCGCTTCCGGCCGATGTTGCAAAAAAGGGTATGTTCGCACAAACAAAAATTAAAATTATGCGAGTACGATTTCTATCCTAAGTAAAGAAGAAGAAAAGGTACATTGACACCATTTCAAATGAAGCCTATGCAAATATCATATTTTTGTTTATACAATAGCTCCATTGGATTTTGCACTAATGCAGTATTCTGAATAAAAAGTTTGTGCTAGCGGAAACTGAACTCATACAAGTAAAAATAGACCACGTTTTGCCACGTTGACGGAAAAATGGTTTATACTGTAAGATGATTTCAAGTGATCTGATTTTTTAAAAGTCTTGAAATTTGGCCCAAAATGATATAAAAAATCCTAATGTTTGTGTATCTAAGCTATATAGAACAAAATAATATAGAATATGTTAGAAATGCGGATTACGGATCTTAAAGCTAGGATAAACACTAGAGGGGGGGTGAATAGTGTTTTAAGGAATTATTAAATCTTTTTGAGTTTTTGTTAATTCGAACACAAATTTATGCAATATTCAGACACAGATATGATCACAGAATCAAACATAGATGCAGAAATAAAGTAAAAACAGTAAAAGAACACTACACCAAATCAGTGATTTTGTAACATTTATAATTTTCAATTTCCAACACCTATAAATGTTAGTAATTGCTAACATTGAAAAAGCGTTATGATGCCTGAAAATGCGTTCGCACAAATAAATAATTTTCTGAATGAACTTTGCAACACATTGGTTATATTCGCTAACATAGACAAGGGTTACAATGGTTGGTAAATCAGTAAATAATTCAATAACACTTACCCTCATTAGTAATTTTGTACAAGTTTATTTTTCTCATGCTTATTCATTCCCATCCCCATTTCGGCCGCATATCCTTTAATTTCAATGCTAGGGTTTCTCCTCTTTCCGCGGCGGCTTCCCTCGACGCCTCCAACGACATCGACGGCTTCCTTCGGCGCCTCCAGCGACATCGATGGCTTTTCTGGGCACATCCTCATGGATACTTCAAGCACGGCTCAGCAGGGGACATGTCGATTCTTCAGGCGACATCACCAGCGTCGACCGCTTTCGTGACTTCAGGTTCAGCGCGTCATCTCTCTAAGCAACATCAGGTTCGATTTCGATTTCCTCTTAATTGATGTTGTTATTGCTCACCAACAATGATGTTTGTACCAAATTTATTCCTATCATAATTGCTGAATTTTTGTCCCTATACTGTTAATTGTGCAATAAATTGGAAGGTGAATTTTTTGGCTTTTCGCACTCTCGTTCGTTTTCTCATCGTATTACCGTTGATAGGCCTATTTTAGTTGTATTTATATGAACTACCAGCGAGAGTGTTCAGTTGTATTATCCACCAGCATGAAAAACGTTGTTCGGTATAAACCTGAGAAACTGGTTGTAGTTATTTTGAAACCTACATGAAAATTATGTTTTACTTTTTTGGTTACTTATGATTCTCCAACGGTTAATTTCTACTTGGTTAGCTATAAATTTGAGTAGTTATGAATTTTTTATACTAATCAGTTCCCATTAGTTTAGTCTTTGTTGCTTTTCAGTTTAAATTACCTGTAATATTCGGTATATTTGTTGTGTTTTTTGGTATATCAGGAGGTTGACTCTTATAAGCATATTATATTTTCATATTTTTGCTTTTGGTAAGGACGTGCCGCAGAGATATTTGGTCCAGAGGCTTCAGGGAAAACAACACTAGCTCTTCATGTAATAACTGAAGCTTGCTATTTTATCGTGTTACTCTTTTTTTTCTTTTTTACTTCTCTTGTGCCCTTATTCCTTTTTCATTAGTCTTTTTGATTTGAGAAAGAAAAAAAACTTAGGATTTATGCTAAAACAGAGTCAAACAAAGATTTATATCTTTAGAGCTCTGATTCACCTTTTGAATCCCAAATAGGATATTTCAATTCAATGTTCTTTACACCATACATGCATGCTTGCTACTGATGTCTGCATACTGACATCCATGGCAACTTAAACTTTTACATTTTTTGTTCATTTTTTGTTTGTTTTAGTTTGACGATGTAGTTATGTTCACATCACCTTATAAGTAATCTAGCATGAAGTTTTGAAACTTGGTTGTGGATGAACCTACTTGTATATGTTGTGTGATTCTTTTTATCATTGTTTTTCCTTCATAATTGTGCCTTCTGTTACTGTTTATGCTCATTTACCCTTTCCTTTTCTTTTTCTTTTTCTGCTACTCCTTTAGGTACATTCTCATGTGGATATATACAATTTCTCGGACAATACATGGGGAGAGAAGATCCCGATGCCAAAAGATATGGCAAATTCTCATCTGGGAATGGCAACAGATGGAAGATATATATACGCTGTCACCGGTCAATATGGCCCACAATGCAGAGGTCCAACTGCTCGGAACTTTGTGCTGGATACAAAAACAAAACAATGGCATGATTTGCCTTCTTTACCTGTCCCTAGGTATATATACTCCCTTTTCCTTTTTTTCATAATTACCCTCATACAGTTCTTCAATTGTCATGCGCAATTCAAATTTTTTTACTACATTGTACCTTTTTAACAATATCGTATGCAAGAATTAATTAGTTGTCTTTCATATATTCAAAATCACAACCTAATATTCCTATCTATAATGTAATATTGCACCGCGTCTCATCTCCTGCCAAACAATACCCATGCATACAACATATTACATAGTACGGATTGCCTACCAGTATGGATGTTGGATTTGGAATATATCTTTAAATTTCTGAAATGAACTATAAACTCTTTTGCTTGTAGGCACATACATGTACACTCTCACACACTGTGCATGTACATGCATATGAAAGGGCTAAGTAAATGTGTATTTGATCAATAATTATATTTCATGTTGTGTGCCTTATTGATATTAAGTGATTTGCTGCAAATTCATGCAAAATAGGTTGTATATAATGGAATGTTTATTTTGATAGTAGATACTTTAGGCCAAAATACAAGGAAAGAAATAAAATAAAATGAGTAACAATTGTTTACAGGTATGCTCCAACAACTCAGCTTTGGAGAGGCAGGCTGCATGTTATGGGTGGTAGTAAAGAGGTCCGACATGAGCCAGGATTAGAGCATTGGAGTCTTGCAGTAAAAAATGGGAAGGCTTTGGAGAAAGAGTGGCGAAATGAAGTACCAATCCCTCGTGGTGGTCCACATAGGTTAGTCGTTCATTCATCATTTCCTTATCTGTAGTTTCCCAAAAAGAATTAAAGAAATCTTAGAGAATCCGGGCTTTTTTTGGGGAGAATCATATTGCTAGTTCAGAATCTTCATATGCAACAGACACGTAGTTGTTTCTTTCGGTCGGATTAAAATTGGTATGATTCATCCTTACTTTCAATTAATAGACTGGAGCTTAAAACAATCAGAGCCATGGGAATTAGAAATGAGGGTAGGCAGAACCGACAATACAATCATCCATGTGCACATAAATTTTGAATTCTATTATTTACTTTATCTCACAGAAACAAGCTTACTCTTGTAGACTATAACTGGGCAACTCCACGCATGTTATTGGTAGTCTTGAACATTAAGTAATACATCCATTAACAAAAATCTCCATAAGGTGGATGTTTGTTTCCTGTTAGGATCAGATTATCATCGTTTTCGTAGTAGCTGAATGAAATTGGTATTAATCAGGGCCTGTGTTGTTGCGAACGATAAACTTTATGTTATTGGTGGCCAAGAGGGAGATTTCATGGCAAAACCCGGATCACCAATATTCAAATGTTCTCGAAGACATGAAGTATTCGTATATATTCAAATATCTCCAAAAGATAAAATCTATATGAAATTTTTGGGGGTAATCTAACACATAACAAAATTATACATCACGATAATGCAGGTTGTTTATGGAGATGTTTACATGGTAGATGAGAAGGGAAAATGGAAGGAGCCGCCTCCTATGCCTAAGCCAGATTCTCATATAGAATTCGCAGGTTGTTTATACGAGATTTCCTTATACATGCTTGATAAGTACTATGATTAACACTTACTTTCTTTTTTGCCTTTTTTATACTATGCTACTACACTGTAGCAGCGGTATGAGAAGCTAAGCAAAACCAAGCATGCAACCAATTTGCAAATCCAAGCATGCAAACTTAGTTTGCAAAAATGAGCACACAAACCGAGCTTACAAACTGAACACACAAACTGAGCATGTAGAAAAATCGATGCAAATTGGGTTTGCAAACTCAATTCGCAAATGCTAATTGAGTTTGATTAACATGTATTTTGCATACTAAGTCTGCTAATTCATAAATACAAAAAAATTTAGAACCTGAGTTGTAACTCAGTCTTTAACCTTTTGATTTTAAAGGTATAAGTTTTTATCGCGTGTTTATATTAAATGCAGGAACTTGAAGAAGGACGCTTTGGATTGTTGTATTGGACGTTGAAGAATATTCAAAACCATTAGAGTTTGGAGTGGATGATCAGGAATGGTTAGGTTAACCGTAAGTTAAACTTTAAGTGTATTTTGAATTTTTTTTTGAAGCTTATGTTGTAATAATATCAGATTATATGACATTGTGGTATTTGAAATATGTAAATAATTGTTTATGATATATTATACTACATTTGCAGAGCGTTTAAACTTTGCATTGAATATGTATGATGAATTATTTGTGATATGGAAACCATTATTTGCAGAGTGTTTATATTTAAACTTTGCGTTTAAGTTTTGGTATATATATGTGTTACTAAATAATCATTTCCCAATACTTATAAGCGTTACCGTATATTTCGTTACCAAAACTTATAAGTGTTACCGTATATTTCTATACCAACACTTAATTTCGTTACCAACACTTATAAGCGTTACCGTATATTTAGGTACCAACACTTATAAGTGTTAGTAATACGTATGTTTGTAACACTTATAAGTGTTACAAATTTGGCCGCTCCATTCCTCATAGTCCATTAGTAACACTTAAAAAGTGTTACTGAAATTATTTGTAACACTTATAAATGTTAGAATTTGTCTGTTTTGGTGTAGTGGAAAGAACACACCGGATTTTATACAGGTTCGGAGTTACCCTACATCCAGTCCCACACACAAGTACGGATTTCCTTTCAAACGCAATTGTACAATTACACCCTCGATTTCAAGGCTATGAGGTACACCCTCAAGATTCACAATGCTCTAGGTAGAAATACTTGATTTTTGGGGCAACAAGTTCACCCAATTGATTTCCAAGGCTACAATCACACCTTTTCTCGCTTGATTGATTTCCTAGGCCACAATCACACCTTTTCTCATTTAATTGATTACAAAGAAGCCTATAACTCTGAATAGCACTGAGGATCTTGTTGAGATAGTGATAGAGAATCAAACCAGAGATAACCTAGTTAGATTCAATGCTGATTTCGGCAGAGTAATGGTAGGAATATGTATAAAGAAATGTGGAAGAAGAAGAGAAATGAAAACCAGAAAATATGATTGAAAATTCGTTTAAACAACCCCTATTTATAGAAGAACAACAACCATGTCCATTCGTGAAGAGATATGACGAATAGACACTTTTTTTGAAATTTAAAATTTAAAATTAACTGACACTATGTCGACATGGGTAACTTGGGTATGGAGACATCCCAAAGGAAATTTTGGTGTTTTGTTTTTCTTTGAAAATAACTTATATCTTATATTAAAACTATTTTAAACTTTTATAAATATACTTAAATATAGTTAAAATACATAAATAAATATGGAGAATAATATTTTGGTACATATAAAATTTTACTATAATTTTATATTTAAATCTAAGTATAAATATTGAAAGTTAAATATATTATTATTAAAGATAGTTTTAAAACTAAAGATAATTTGATTTTGAAAATAAAGATTATTTTGAGGCTAAAAGTATTTAAAATCAGGATAGATGTTTTTGATTCTTTTAAAAGGAAGGTTTTGAAATTATTTTGAAATCAAGATAATTTTGTAAAATCATTTGAATAAAAAGTTAGCGGAGACAAAACAATGTTCTACTGGATTTTTCGTAGGTTCCATCCTACTTAGGGTTCCATCCCTTTAACGGGCTCGACGTGGATTCCATTCCACGAATAAATTGGATTTTAATATGCCAGTGCTTTTCTAGGAGTTTTGACAAAATTCCAAATTAAAAAATAAATTACTTGAAATCTTGAACTCTTGATAATCTTGATATTCTTGATACTCATAAGTCTTTAATCTTGATATCTTGATCTCTATACTATACAGTCTTCATTCTTGGTACCTGCATGGTTAAATCCTACATATACATATATATCTAAACTATACTGTTAGTATTTATATTTTATAATTCTATTCTAAGATTGTTGTCATCAAAACCATCATCTCATGGACTAACAATCTCCCCCCTTTTAATGATGACAACCTTTATTTATAAAATATTACTTCTATCCTAATAACTCCCCCTTAATCTATGCCTAACTATCCTATTTTATATTTCTCCCCCTTTGTCATAAACAAAAACTAACATATATCTCCAAACTATATAACTCCCCTTCATTCTTGGACTAAAGTACCTGCACTAATAAACTATAAAATGGAGTATATAATAGATAGCGTAAGAGATAATTATACTGATAGATATGATAATTAATTAAAGATTATATAAATATGAATGCATATTTATACATGTTTTTCACACCAAATATCAATCCAAATCAATTCAAATCAAATCAATTCTAATCAAACAATTCAAATCAAATCAAACAATTCAAATCAAATCAAATATTACGAGGAACTTCCACCCATCCTTCTTCTCCAAGTATAGGGTCTGCTTTAATGGAATCTCAATTTTCATTATCATTAGTGAGAGAGACTGGAGAATGTGCTTCGTTATCATCCTTGTGTAGGGAGGAAATCATCCATCGTATTGCATCGAAATGCCTTTCTTGCTCTTTAATCATCCACTTTAACTCAACTCTAAGTGTCACTGGTTTCAAGAATGAACGAAAGAATATTCTTGAAAGAATTAAGAGTCTCTTCAAGATTCTCGGATAAATTATGAACTGGATATGCCATATTTTAGTTTGTGAGAAGAATGAGAGACAAAGTAGATAAGAAATAATATTGAGTGATGAATTCTGGAAGATATAGGTATTTATAGGTGTAGGAATTCGTTTGAAATGAATAGACATAAGGTAGTTATTTAAATTTCAAATTCAAAATGAAATGTCATTTCTGACCAGCACATGTCGACATGGTGCAGTGAATTTTGATGGCTTATTTTGATTTTGTGAATAATTTTGTGTGTGTGTGTATACATATTTATATAATATACTAACATTTATTCTGGAGATAAGATAAGCTAGATAACAGAAAAGGAATTTAATTTTATTTCATGATAACACGATACAATGATTAAACACAAAGAAGTACACGAACATTCAAATCAAAATAAACTAAAACAAATACAACGAGATACTAAAAGGTAGAACTAGTTAGAGGATGATGACGATGAAGATAATCCAAGCTTCTTGCTGAGTTTGGAAATAAACTTATTCATCTTGGATGAATTTTTTTCCAACTTCTTACTAACGGATTGTTTAAGAATCCGTTGATTCTCAACAATGGTCTTTTGGTTTTTGAGAAGGGTTTTGTTGGTTGGATTTGGAAGATAATCAATGCTTTCCAAAGAAGTTTCACTTTCTTCTTCTTCTTCAGTTTCCATTTCATCCCCTTCTTCTTCTTCTTCCTCTTCTTCCATCTTCTCATGAGCCAAACGCTCTTCCTTTTCGGCAAGAGTCTCATAAGGTTGAAAAACAAATGGAATTTTCTTAAGCGAAATGTTGGAATGATTGAAAACTTTTCTAGAAACAAATTCTTCTCCTTTGAAATCCACTCCAAAATAGTTAAACATCCGAGTGAGATAAATTCCATGATACAAAGTATTCTCACCCATTTCAAAAATTTTGGGATGAAGTTCATCCAAAATAACTTGCGCCCAATTAATATCATAATTTCCAAAAATAGCTAAAAGTGCTTTGCAACCTTTTGAGGTAGGATTATTAAAATTTCCCGATCTTAGGGTCAAAGTATGTTGTATAAGAAGATTGACAATTCTAGCTATTGGTCGAAAGTTTCGATTTTTGAATTTAAAATTATCATTTCCTTCGAAAATGTGATGAAATGTCTCACGATCATTTTCATCGATTTTAAAACTAGAAAGATCCATTCCCGTACTCTTGCAATTAAGAATGGTACCCAAAAGATCATAATTCAAAACAATTCTAGTGCCTTTGACACTACTCCAAATTTCATCATCATTTCCAATATAAATCCACGGTTTAAATTTGCATAGAAAATTTTAACAAGATTTAGATAACAAACAAAATCAATTTGAAAAGCATCAACAAGACTAAGAATTTGATCGTTTGCAAAAAGAGAATCAATTTCATAAGAAGAGAAATCTTGAAATATAGAAAACTTTCCGGGATGGACTTTTGCATAGTTAGCATAATTGATGTATTCTTTTATTGCCTCCGGATCATTGATGAGTTGCTCTTTTATCTTTTTGGAAATTCTCATGGTGGAGGGGTTGCTCGAAGAAGCCATTAGAGTAGAGAGTAGAGAGCTTGAAGTTTTGAAGAGAGAGTGTAAATTTGAAAATGAGAGTGAAAAGATGTGATAAAAGATAGTGAATAAATAGATTCTCAAAGGACATGTTCTCTGGTCAAAAGATGCCTTTTCAGAGAATTGAATGAGGTGAAAAGGTGGAGGGAAATTCAACCATTTGAATTCAAATTTTGAATTTCAAATTCTGTACCCATGTCGACATCATGATAGGGACCATACGACACGTGTCTTTGAATTTCTATGATTTATTTTTCGTAAGTATTCTAATATATATATACTTATTATTTTTAATGTATATATATCTGGAATAATTCTGAAATTATAATATATTCTATAAAATATTATAATACTATAAAAATAAAAATAAAAATAAAATAATAGTAAAAATTTTAAAATTCAAATAACACACCAATTCAAAATCAATCAATCAAGCAATCAAGCATCCAATTCTAAGCATGCAATTTCAACCAATTGTATTGTAAATATGTACCTTTTTATGAGTCCGTTTCTCTGAATTCATTGGAGTCATGAACTGCTGTGAAATACATATTTGAATTATCTATCTTCTGATCATCATCGCTTGAGGACGAGTCTGAGTCATCTAGAGTAGCAGTAAATGCACGCTTCCGTTTCTTTACTGAATCATTGTTTATAGGAGGATTTTTCCTATCAGAATACGGACGGTCTCTTTTGATATGGCCTGGTTCATCACAGTTGAAACATTTGACATTGTTTGGCACTACATTCTGATTCTCAGAGTTCTTATAGTTGTTTCTCTTGAGATTATTCATCTTTCTCTATTTCAGAAATTTTCGAAAATTCCTGGTCATAAAGGCTATCTCTTCATCATTATCGTTGTTTGAGTCTGATCCATCGGTCAATGCATTGAATGCCATTGATTTCTTTACAGATGCTTTGCTTTCTCTTCTCCCAATCATTTGGACTTCAAACGACATTATATTTCCAATTAATTCTTCTATCTTTAAGGTACTGATGTCATTTGCCTCTTCGATCACAAGTATCTTTTGATCCCATTCTGGAGTAAGAGAATTTAAAATTTTTCCGACTTGATCTTCTTCCGAAAATTCCTTTCCCAAGGATATTAGAGAACACACAATATCTTGAAATCTACTATACATGTCTGAAATATACTCATTAGAATTCATTTTAAATAATTAAAACTGATTTGTGAGAATGGAAATTTTGGTCTGTATAACTTTGCTTGTTCCTTCGTGAGTCACTTGCAAAGTTTTCCAGATTTCATATGCAGACTTACAAACTGACACTCTATTAAATTCATTCCTATCAGGTGAAAAAAATAGAATATTCATTGCCTTATAATTATTTTGTGCAACATTCTTTTGCTCAACGGTCCACTGTGCAAAATCAGTTGTAGGTTCAGACTATTCAGTTTGTGTGATATTCCAATTATCTAATCCTACAGATTGTAAATATATTTTCATCCTACATGCCCAATATGCATAGTTACTGCCATTAAAAAATGGTGGTCTGACAGTAGACTGATCTTCTACAAATGAACTAGTGACAGGGATACTAGTGTTAGTAACAGTACTAGTGTTAGTAGCCATTTTGAAAAACTTTTCAAAATTCAGATTATGAAACTTTGAAAACCTTGCTCTGATACCAAATGTTAGAAATGCGGATTACAGATCTTAAGGCTAGGATAAACACTAGAGGGGGGTGAATAGTGTTTTGAGGAATTATTAAATCTTTTTGAGTTTTTGTTAATTCGAACACAAATGTATGCAATATTCAGACACAGATATGATCGCAGAATCAAACACAGATGCAGAAATAAAGTAAAAGCAGTAAAGGAAAGAACACCCTGGATTTTATACTGCTTCGGAGTTACCCTACATCTAGTCCTACACACAAGTACAGATTTTCTTTCAAAAGCAATTGTACAATTGCACCCTTGATTTCAAGGCTACGAGGTACACCCTCCAGGTTCACAGTCCTCTGGGTAGTGATACTTGATTTTCCGGGCAACAATTTCACCCAATTGATTTCCAAGGCTACAATCGCACCTTTTCTTGCTTGATTGATTTCTAAGGCCGCAATCACACCTTTTCTCGTTTAATTGATTACAAAAAAGCCTATAACTCTGAATAGCACCGAGGATCTTGTTGAAATAGTGATAGAGAATAGAACCAGAGATAATCTAGTTAGATTCAATGTTGATTTCGGCAGAGTAATGGTAGGAATATGTATAAAGAAATGTGGAAGAAGAAGAGAAATGAAAACCAGAAAATATGATTGAAAATTCATTGAAAACAACCCCTATTTATAGAAGAACAACAGCCATGTCCATTCGTGAAGAGATATGACGAATAGACACTTCTTTTGAAATTTAATTTTTAAAATTAACTGACACTATTTCGACATGGGTAACTTGGGTATGTCGACATCCCAAATGAAATTTTGATGTTTTGTTTTTCTTTGAAAATAAATTTTATCTTATATTAAAACTATTTTAAACTTTTATAAATATACTTAAATATAGTTAAAATACATAAATAAACATGGAGAATAATATTTTGGTATATATAAAATTTTACTATAATTTTATATTTAAATCTAAGTATAAATATTGAAAGTTAAATATATTATTATTAAAGATAGTTTTAAAACTAAGGATAATTTGATTTTGAAAATAAAGATTATTTTGAGGCTAAAAGTATTTAAAATCAGGATAGATGTTTTTGATTCTTTTGAAAGGAAGGTTTTAAAATTATTTTGAAAATAAGATAATTTTGTAAAATCATTTGAATAAAAAGTTAGCGGATACAAAACAATGTTCCACTAAATTTTTCGTAGGTTCCATCCTACTTGGGGTTCCATCCCTTTGACAGGCTCGAAGTGGATTCCATTCCACGAATAAATTGGATTTTAAGATGCCAGTGCTTTTCTAAGAGTTTTAACAAAATTCCTAATTAAAAAATAAATTACTTGAAATCTTGAACTCTTGATAATCTTGATATTCTTGATACTCATGAGTCTTCAATCTTGATATCTTGAATCTCTATACTGTACAGTCTTCATTCTTGGTACCTACATGGTTAAATCCTACATATACATATATATCTAAACTATACTGTTAGTATTTATATTTTATAATCCTATTCTAAGGTTGTTGTCAACAAAACCATCATCTCATGGACTAACAGAATAAAGTCTACGCAGTCACTTCATACAAATTATTATTATAATACAAGTTATATAGATGTGGCTTAAGAACCTCATAAAGTAAGAAACTATACGTGAAGCTACACAACATTGAAATACCATACAATTTGACGCAGCATAGGAAGCGAATTCGACGATGTAAATCGAATCCGTCCAGGATCTCACACGATTAGCGGAAATAATTGGTGAATCGATAATAAATCGATGGATTCAAGAATACCCAAATGCCCAAATCCGTTGATCACGAAGATACCGGATTCTAGCAATCTTCGACACGTTGATCGCGCACGATACCGTGAAAGAAGATCTACAATTCTTCGAACGTTGACCAAGCGCACTAGATTCTGTGAATTGGCTTCAACAATCGTTGATTCGAGCGCACTCGAATACCAAAGGTGGAGATAGGAGATAACATTCAACTACCAATTTTAATGGAGGCACAAAGCACAAACCAATTTTTATTCAAAATTCAACCCCCTTTTACAATGACACAACACGCCTATTTATAGGCTATAACTCAACACTTACACGACTCACTCATTTACCGACCTAACTTAGGTCGTTAATGACCTAACACAGCTTGCCGACCTACGACTTTCACACACAACGACTTACAAATACAATACGAGCAACAACACACGACTTACGAGTTATATTACAAACACATGTGACCTAACAAATACAATACACACGACCTAAGGCTTACGCGACCTAACACAACACGACAACCTCTTCATGCGACTTAATTCTCCAGAAGCGACTTAACAACTGATCAGCATAAGATAGTAGCCTGGCTTCAACGAGGCGACTTAACTGATGCGACCTTGGGTGAGCGACTTAAGTAAGGTCGCTGGAGATAGTAAGTTTGAACGTCATGCTGTGCCACATCACTAGGTCGTTCACGACCTTCTCTAGGTCGCTGGTCTCCATGTTGCGCTGCCTCACTAGGTTGTTCACGACCTTCGCTAGGTCGCTGGTCATTCTTTCTCGCATAACTCGCGTCCTCCTTCACACTGTTAGGTCGCACGAGACCTTTTAGTTCGTTAGGCCGCTCGCGACCTAAGACTTCATCGAGCTAGACTGCATCATCCTCCCTTGGTTGGGAAAAATTCGTCCTCGAATTTAAAAGTTCTTCCCCATCGGATTGTTCATCTCCATAATAAGGTGTAAGATGTTTAACATTAAATACGTCAGAAGTATGCACATCCCCCGGCAGCTTCAACCTATAAGCGTTTTCGTTGATCCGTTTCACAATCTTTATAGGACCAATCTTTCGAGCTTTAAGTTTATTGTATGCTCCTACTGGAAAACGATCCTTTGTTAGTACAGCATATACGAAGTCTCCTTCATTAAATTCAACACTTCTTCGCTTCAGATCCGCAGATCGTTTATATTTCTCATTTGTCTTCTCCAATCGTTCCTGAACAATTCTATGGCATTCTGTCAACCCATCAACGAAATCAGCAGCCTGCTTAACTGTCCCCTTCGGTTGTGGCACTATCGTTAAATCCAACGGTCCCTTTGGCAAGCTTGAATATACAATCTGAAATGGACTGAAACCCGTACTACTGTTGATAGCATGATTATGAGCAAACTCCGCTTGACATAACTTCATATCCCAGCTCTTCAAATTATCTTTCACAAGACATCGCAACAAATTTCCCAACGATCTATTCACAACCTCGGTTTGTCCATCCGACTGCGGATGATAAGCACTACTAAAATTCAGCTTTGTTCCCACCATCTTCCACAAACTTAGCCAAAAATGACTCAAAAATCTGGTATCCCTGTCTGAAACTATAGACTCTGGTAAACCATGCAAGCGATAGATCTCTCTAAAGAACAACTGTGCCACATGGACTGCATCTGCCGTCTTCTTACAAGCAACAAAATGTACCATCTTTGAGAAACGGTCCACCACAACATATATAGAGTCATTTCCCCGTTGATTCCTCGGCAAACCCAACACGAAATCCATGCTTATATCTACCCACGGTTTTGTAGGAGGCATATACAATCCCGCATTTGTTGTTGTCCCTTTCGAAACCTGACAAACATGACATCTACGCACTAACTTTTCAACTTCCCGCCTCATCGAGGGGCAATAGTAAGACTAAGAAATCAACTGCAATGTGCGATCCCGACCAACATGTCCTTCTTCATGCAACTCTTTTACAATTTTCATTCTCAAGCTGCAATCCGGTACGCACAATCGATTCCCCTTGAATAAGAATCCATCTACCAACACAAATTCATCAGTACTCCAATCCTTTACTTTCTCAAAAATCTTCGTAAAGTAAGGATCTTCTTCAAACAACTCTGGCAATAGTTCAAATGCTGTCACTTTAACCTTCATCGTCGTCAACAAATGATTCCTCCTGCTCAAGGCATCAGCTACACGATTCGTCACCCTTGATTTGTGCTTTACAACAAAAGTAAACTGCTGTAGATACGTGACCCATGAAGCGTGCCTAGCTGAAATTTTGTCCTGCCCTTGCAATTGTTTCAAAGCTTCGTGATCCATATAAAGAACAAACTCCTTCTGAAACAGATAATGTCTCCAGTGTTTCACAGCTTGAACAATCACGTAAAACTCCACATCATAAGTGCTATATCTCAACTTGGCTACAGACAATTTCTCACTGAAATAAGCAACTGGTCTTCCATTCTGACTCATTACTCCACCAATTCCAACCTTCGAAACATCAGTGTGTAACTCGAACAATATCTGAAACCGGCAATACTAGAATTGGTGCTGTTGTCAACAGTGTCTTAACCTTCTCAAAAGCTAACTCTGCTTCCTCTGTCCACACGAACTTCTTTCCCTTCATGCAATCGGTTACAGGCGCCATCACACTACTAAAATGTGGAATGAATCTTCGATAAAAAGATACCAACCCATGAAAGCTCCTTACTTCAGTAATTGTCTTGGGTTGTGGCCAACTCCTGACAGCTTCCACTTTGTTTTCATCCACTTGAATACCTTCCTTCGACAGAACATACCCCAAAAACAAAACACTGTAGGTCATGAACACGCACTTCTTCGTTGCTGCATAGAATTGCTCCTGTCGTAGAATTAACAATACTTCTCGCAAATGCTGGATATTCTCTTCCATATTCCCACTATAGATCAATATATCGTCAAAGTAAACTACTACAAACTTCCCAATGAATGGTCTGAAAATCTGTTTCATCACTCTCATAAAAGTACTAGGAGCATTTGACAAGCCAAACGGCATAACCAGCCATTCCTATAGACCCTCCCTAGTTTTAAAAGCAGTCTTCCACTCATCACCCGGTCTAATACGAATCTGATGGTATCCACTCTTCAAGTCAATCTTTGAGAACACAACAGCTCCACTCAACTGATCAATCAAATCGTCGAACCTCGGCATAGGAAACCTGTATCTCACAGTGATCTTGTTTAGAGCCCGACTGTCCGTACACATCCGCCAAGTCTCATCCTTCTTCGGTACCAATAAGGATGGCACTGCACAAGGACTCAAGCTCTCCTGAACATGCCCTTGTTCTAACAACTCCTCCAGCTGCCTTCTTATTCCTCATGCTCCTTAGGACTCATCCGGTAATGTGGCCTGTGAGGTAATACTGCTCCTGGCACAAGATCAATCTGATGCTGTATATCCCTCGACGGTGGTAATTCTTTGGGTAGCTCTTCAGGAAACACATCCTCGAATTCTTCCAACACTGGTTTGACTTCCTCTGGAACTACAACAGATTCAGTAGCTTCACGTCCAATCAACAAAAACACCTCTGGACTCTCCACTACTTCTCCAACAAACTCCTTCAAAGTCAACAAAGTCTTCAGCTCCTCAATCTCTTCTGACTTGCTCTCTCCTTGCTGTATCTTCTTCGGAACTAAAATGATCTTAACACCTTCAAACATAAAGCTGTAGCTATTGGTTCGACCATCATGTTGCACTGCTCGGTCATACTGCCATGGTCTTCCCAAAAGCAAGTGACAAACATCCATCTCTACCACATCACACCAGATCTCGTCTTTATACTTCTTCCTAATAGAAAATGGAACATGAACTCGCCTATCCACCTTCACCTCTCCTCCTTTCCTTAACCATGCTAACTTGTAAGGATTTGGATGCTTCTCTGTCTTCAACTTCAACTTTCTCACAGCTTTGGTAGAAATGATATTGTCACAACTTTCCGCGTCGATCACAAATTTACAAACCTTCCCCAGCATAGTGCATGTCGACCGAAAGATGTTACTCCTCAGCCAACTAGCCTCATCCTCTTGCTTCGGTGTTAAACAAGATCTCCTCAACATTAGATTACATCCTTCATCTTCCGAAGCGATATCCTGTTCATCCTCTTCAACTGGACTAGAATGACCTTCATCAACATCCTCATCTTCAATCTCAGCAATCATTGCCCACTTCTTCGACTTTAGACATTCATTGCTCTTGTGGCCAAACTCTTGACAATTAAAGCACTCGATACTATTGTTGACCTTGGTCTTTGCTACCTCATTGACAACCGATTTAATAACAGCCTTTGAAATAGTAGTATTGCTACTAGCTCCCTTCACTTGATTGTTGGAATTTGTAAACACACCACCTCCTCGTCTTCCCTGCTTCTTCCAAGCCAACGCTTTCTGGTGCGCTTCAGCCACAGATCTAGGGTCAAACATATTTACCATGTCCTGGATCTGGATCCTCAACCCTCCAACAAATCCAGCGGTCAACTGTTCTTCCGTCTCCATGATATCATTCCTAGCAATGAGTTAGTAAAATTCATCCGCATAATCATTAACTGACTTTGTCCCCTGTCTTAGATTTTGTAAGCGTTGATACATAAGAGATTGATAATTGTAAGGTAAGAAAGTAGCTTTCATTAACTTCTTCATCTTCTCTCATGAAACAATCTTTGACTTCCCCATTCTCTCTCGTGTAAGTTTAGTCTGCTGCCACCATGCCATAGCTCTCCCTCTCAATCTCGTAGCAACCAACTTAACTCTGCGATTCTCGGGAACTTCTTTGTAGTCAAAAATTCCTCAACATTTGAAACCCAATCCAAAAATTCCTCCGCAACCATACCACCCTTGAATTCCAAAATTTCCATTTTCATTCCCGGTTCCCATCTACGGTCATTTTCATATTCTCTAGCTCGACTCCACACGTGACCTCGATCTCGGTAATGAACACTTCATCTATCACCATCAAACTCCTCATCGAAATCTGACGCATAACATTGTCGATCATGACCACCAACATCTCTACCACCACCATTTCTTCGATCTACATTTCTCTAATCATGATAATCCACATCTCTTCGATTTCGTTCATCAACTTTCCTATCACGATTGTCAACATTCCTACGATCATGATCTCCTCTTCTCTCCCGATCTGACTGTGGTGAAACTCTGTTTCCCCCATGACTCGATTCAGGTGAAACCCTTCTTCTACTTTGATTCATTTCAAGCATCATTCTCTCTAATCGACCAATCCCTTCATTCAACTTCTTAGTGAAACTCTCGTTGATTCGTTGCTCCATTTCATCGGCCTCTTCTCTTCCATACAAAGCATTAATATGGCGATGACGGTTAGCTCTTCTCGGTGGCATGATCTTCAACAACAATCTTCAACTTAATTCAAACACAAACTTCTCAACAATTGCAAATCCGATCTCCAAACTTCAAATGACGCAAACTCCTTGCGATCTAGCTTTGATACCAAACTGACGCAGCGTAGGAAGCAAATTCGACGATGTAAATCGAATCCGTCCAGGATCTCACAGGATTAGCGGAAATAATCGGTGAATCGATGATAAATCGGTGGATTCAAGAATACCCAAATGCCCAAATCCATTGATCATGAAGATACCAGATTCTAACAATCTTCGACACGTTGATCGCGCACGATACCATGAAAGAAGATCTACAATTCTTCGAACGTTGATCAAGCGCACTTGATTCCGTGAATTGGCTTCAACAATCGTTGATTCGAGCGCACTCGAATATCGAAGGTGGAGATAGGAGATAACACTCAACTACCAATTTTAATGGAGGCACAAAGCACAAACCAATTTTTATTCAAAATTCAACCTCCTTTTACAATGACACAACACGCCTATTTATAGGCTACAACTCAACACTTACACGACTCACTCATTTACCGACCTAACTTAGGTCGTTAATGACCTAACACAACCTGTCGACCTACGACTTTCAAACTAACAACTTACAAATACAATACGAGCAACAACACATGACTTACGAGTTATATTACAAACACATGTGACCTAACAAATACAACACACACGACCTAAGGCTTACGTGACCTAACACAGCACGACAACCTCTTCATGCGACTTAATTCTCCAGAAGCGACTTAACAACTGAGCGGCATAAGATAGTAGCCTGGCTTCAACGAGGCGACTTAACTGATGCGACCTTGGGTGAGCGACTTAAGTAAGGTCGCTGGAGATAGTAAGTTTGAACGTCATGATGTGCCACATCATTAGGTTGTTCACGACCTTCTCTAGGTCGCTGGTCTCCATATTGCGCTGCCTCACTAGGTTGTTCACGACCTTCGCTAGGTCGCTGGTCATTCTTTCTCGCATAACTCGCATCCTCCTTCACACTGTTAGGTCGCACGAGACCTTTTAGTTCGTTAGGTCGCTCGCGACCTAAGACTTCATCGAGCTGGACTGCATCACAATTGATTGCTACAGATGTGTATTTTATTAAACTTATATGCAGCTTAATTTGGAAGTAATTGTCGCAATAATAATGCTTGCATCGATTGCGGGTTCTGAAACTGCAGTAGGAGCCAATTCAGTACGCTTGCACATTTTCTATTGGAGAGCTCCAATTTTGCAAGCGCAAATGAACACTATGCAAGTTTAGCAGAAGTTATCTTCTCTTTAGCGCTGAACACCAACATACTCTTCCTCAAGATACCACAACACCAGAGGAACATCATGGCGATAACCCCATCCCCCATCAATGCCTAAATCAATGTCAATTACAAAACCTAGTTTTCGACGAGCATCGGTAACCGTCATCAAACGCCGTCGAACTTCTACCAAAAGTACTACGTCTTCATACGACTCCGATGATGCAAACGATATCGAACAATTTGAAGTGGATCGAGAGAAATGATTTTTCAAAGTTATATACTTTTTTTTCTGCTTGCTGTAATCGAACAATGTTGACCACCTCGCTCGATGAAAACCCCGATGAACAATTTATAAAAATACCAAGGGACTAAACACACGACTTTTGTGTTGGACACTTTGGTTAAATGTATATAGATCAGGATATTTTGATTTTTGATGAGAGGGAAGAAGTTTGTTTCCAAAGAAATAGAGAGCATGAAGTTGTGACAGTAGAAGGCAGTGTGCTTGTGTTGTTCATGTCATGCACATTTGTGTAAGTTTTAATTGGAATAATATTTTTATTATCAACTTAGTTAATTTTTATAAGCTTATTTAGTTTTTATTAAACTTAATAACGAAGTTAATTTATATAATCTTAGTTAATTTTACTGTGACTACTATTATTATTATTTAAATTTTATTCTTATAGTTAGTTAATTTAATCAATCTAAGTTAATTTTATATTATGATTATTTAACTAAGATTATAAAATTTATTTTAACTATTATGATATGATTATTGTTGTTGTTATTATCTGCATTATTATTATTATAAACTTAATTAATTTTTATAAACTTAGTTATTATTATTATTATTATTATTATTATTATTATTATTATTATTATATAAACTTGTTATTTTTATAAAACTTGATCAATTTGGTTCATATTTTATTATTATTATAAACTTAGTTAATTATTATTATTATTATTATTATTATTTTGTATAAATTTAATTAATGTTTATAAAACTTAGTTAACTTGTTATTATTATATAATTTTTTATTACTATTAGTATTATTAGTATCCTAAACTTAGTTAATTGTTATGAAACTTAGTTAATTTTTTATAAACTTTGTTTATTTATTATTATTGCTATTATGATTTTTGTGAAGGGATTAGTGTGATTATCATTTACTAAAGAGGTATAAGCAATTTAAAGTGAAGGGTAATGGATTATCATGCCATGAAACTAAGCTTTCTATATTTGAAGATTTTCATATGCATTTCATAGGACCCTAACTTTTGCTAAGAAGAAATTCTACCCTCTAGGACAGTACTAGGTCTGCGTTATTGTGTAAAGTGATTGAAGAGAGGAAACAATTCAATGATATATGGTTACATGGGTTTACCCTAAAAGGATTTTGCTGTGGAACAATGGATGTCGGTTTTTGAACATCTTATTCTTGAAATCAAATACCGATATCGTGCGTTTCATATGTGACATGTGTTGTATATGAGGCGTTGGCGTACTCCACCACAATAGACCTCCTAAGTAGTGACAATATGAACTTGAAATGTTCTTAGCTTGTTAAATGCATCATGCCTTTTTTTTTTCACTCCTCTTCTTAAAAGTTCACTAATTTGTCCCCACCAGCTATTCACTACACCACAAAAGGCTTTTAACAGCGTTTGATAAATGCTGTAATATGATACAACAGCGTTATTAGAAACGCTGTATAACGACATGCTGTCGTATATACATAACTTACAACAGCGTTTCTATAAACGCTGTTGAAACATCTCTGTGACAGCGTTTATTACGAGCTGTCAATAATTTTTTCAACAGCGTTTATAACGTGCTGTATTATGTTTTCTAAACGCTGTTATTGAATCATCAACAATTTCGACAACATGTTTAAAACGCTGTTATTGAATCATCAACTTTTTCGACAGCATGTAAAAAACGCTGTTATTGACAATTTCAAGATAATTACAGCACGAATTAAACGCTGTTGTTTCTTCATTGACAGCATTAATCAAACGCTGTCTTCTATTTATATAACAGCTTTAATATTCCACTCTATTTTTGAATATTCCAGAATTATATTTTGAGTATATTGAAGCAACTAGCATATATAACATGTTCTAATAACTATTAATTAGATACATAAACGTTTACATGATATATACGTTCAATATATTACAATTACAAATATATACATTCAGTATAACAATCCTTCAAACATATCACCTTCAACTGTTCGCATATAAGCATATCAGACAATGCATATCCGACAACACATATCACCTTCAACTGCACATAACTTGAAATAAGTACATACAACAGACACACTAATACTCTTACAAAACTGAAATGTTCATGTGAATTACCCAAGGCATCAGATAAGTTCATATCAGCTACATCATGAAGCATTGACTGGCGATTATGTAAATGTTGTATGGCGTCTGGAGGATCAAGGACGGTCACTTCTGGATGTCTTTCCTGATAATCCTTCAATGTTAGAAGTAATAAAGCCATAAGTATATGCATTATTGTAAGCTTTCATATAGGTACAAACAATATAGATGCTAAAAAAATAGTTGATTTGATTATGGTAATTTACTGAACCATTGAACTTGTACTTCTTCACGAAATCCAACTCATTGTTAAAATAAAGTGAATACGATAATGAACAAGACTTGTTGTTGTTGGTGGGGGGTGTGTGTGTCCGTCATTTTGAATTAACACAGCAATTAAATAACATGCATAAAACGGTGCCATAATAATCAAACCAAGCAACCAAGTGAAAATATTTAAGGATTTTTGTAAGACTTGGATAAATGTCAAAAGATAGATAGTTCCTGCCGACACTGTTGATTTCGATTCCTATGGTTACCTCGACGGAAGCAAACTAGTGATTGTGGCAGCTAATCCATCATGACAGCAGCTCGATTAACTATTGCGATACTTTATTCAAACACCGTGGCACCTTATATCAAGTGTTGCATAAGCTTTCAATCAAAATTTGCAGTAATCAAAATATCTGTACGTATCCATATCTCCACTGCACCAACCAAACTTCCCCGAACCACTCCTTCTCCTCACTGACTATCAACACACAATACTGCATCTCCCATTACAACTGCTGTCACATAACCACATCACCGACAATCATCTACCACTCTATTGCAATCTGCCATCCACTACCGTCACACCACTACACTCACCCACCTGAAACCAGCCTACTTCACATCAAATACACCAAATACTATGTCAATCTGCAAAACAATGAAGGACATATAATCCAGCTTGCTTAGCTAGCTTAATAAATCTCACCAAATCATATCTCCCACCAAAATAATACTAACAAGAAACCCAAAAAAAATTAAATAATCAATTGCAGAAGTAATCTACATAAAAATCAAATTTTCAAATTCTGTAAATTGCATATATACCTGGCCAGGAGAAGGTTCATGCCCATTCCAAAACACATAAGTTTGTATAACATCCAAACCACCATCTTTTGCCTTTTGAATCAGATTAGTCCACATCTGGAAAAAAAACGTCCATTCAATCAAAATCAGTTATTGGTCACAATAATTACATAAATGAGCCTTCTGCATTTTGCAATTACAACCATTATCAAATCTCTACAGTTCAAATAGCCTACTCACCAAACAATTACAACCATTCAAATAGCCTACTCACCAAACAATTACAACCATTATCAAATCTCTACAGTTCCTTCATTCTCCTTCAACCATATTGCACTGCCGAACACTCCTCACTGAATCACAAAACAGTGCCTTGTTCTGCATATTCCACCATAGCCTTTGTTACCACTGCACACAGTCTGCCCTTCAACAATCTACCAGACTTCTTCACATTCAAACTGCCTTCTGCATTTTGCAAACTTCCACGTCAATTCCCTTCTGCTGCCATTACTACATCATCCACCACCAAACCACAAACACCCAACCTTATGTTACACTGCAATACCCCCACCACCAACAAACTCATCCTCTATCTCTTTGTTTACTGCACCTGCATACTTCATTGAAATAAAATATAAACACTTAGATGATATACCTGGAGAACTTCAAGATCCTTCTTCAAATGTGGCAGACCATGCTTCTGAAATTCAACCGTGTATATCACTGCAAAAATAAAAGAGTGGTAATGTTGGTAGTTGCTTCTGCCGAGTTAAAAAAGTAGACAGTGTACTCCTTTTCAATTTGTTCAACATTTCTGATGTATATCATCCATCTAGATTTTCCAGGCAAAGATAGTTGCAAATCAAAGTAATATTGTTAGGTTAAAACTATTGAAGCAAGTCTAGAAATTGAACAGTTGCTGTAACCATAGAGCTATGTGCCGTGAATATGCGAAACTCATGCTGCAAACGTGTATGTCAATGAAAGGAAGAAAGTGTGGTATTTATGAAAACTGCCAATGTCAAGTGAAAAAAGTAGACAGCAGACCGAGCAGCTGTTCCACTGGTCCAATGCAAATAAAGAAGATGACATAAATTCATATAAGTGTGGTGAGATTTATTTTGTGCATACCTGCATACCTGCACTTCTCTGTGCATACCCAACTACCCAGACATACAGACCATCATAATCGCCTTTCATTGCCCCCCTGCTAGCTCCATAATTTCACAATCCCCTGCTTCGACACAACTATCACAGCAGTACACCTTCCAGACTATCACCACCATCTTCCTTCCAAATATCATCAACAGCCTACATCACCAATACATTTCCATATCCACCTTGCACTACACTGTCAACAGTGGTCACTTCATCTTCAAACTGATACATATCGACCTCTGAATCATATCAACATATCCACATAGCTGCTGTCCAAAAATCTGACTGCTCCCCAAATCCTTCCTCAACAAGACTGCTCCTTCATCCAACTTCAAACTGCATTGACATCAAACAGTTAACCACTGTCATTTGCCACCCTACCACATACCAATCCCCACTTGCATTTCAACTCTCATTCAAAAAAAAAGAGAAACAAAAAAAAAACTGTCACCTGATCAACACGCGCACATCACCTGACTAGCCACTATCATATACTACTGCTTCAATACAGCTACTATAACCTCTACAGGCACAAACTTCCCCCTCATACTTCACTGACTTCATCACTGTTCCAATCATTTCGGCAACTACAAAGCCCACTGTTCCAATCATTTTCACTATCATTCAACAGTGCACACTTCCAGCCTCTTCAAACTTCATTCCAATCTCTGAACCCCTGCAACAGCCACATAGAATACCAATCAACCACTCAATAACAGCCACGACTTGATCAACTTCCCCCACATCCGCAACTACAACTTCATGCTACTTCCCATTGCTGCTACTCATCCACAAAACATCAGCTGAAACCAACATCCTCTGCCATTCTTCTTGCTTTTCTCTATCTGCCACAATAACTAGCATTTAAAACAAAACTTTCTGCCTATTCAGCATTTAAAATAAAACTCAATAACTAGCTTATTTTCACATTGCAGAATGCAAACTGTGAAGCTAAGAATGGTAACTGATACCTGCTGGCGTGCTCTTTTGTAGATTTCAAGTGCTTTGATTGCATCATATTTGGACAGTTTATATATGGGGAAGTGTAAGGTAGCTCAGTTTATAATATTAGCCCCTTCATTCATAAGGTTCAAGCTATCATTCAAAACTAGCATAAAGCAATTGCGTATATATTTATATACGTATATTTATATATAAATTCGATATTGGCTATTTTCTTTGTGTAATTTATAGTATGTCACATTATATTATCTCTTTACTCATATGATTGTACATACATATACCATTTAGTATATTGTTAATTTTAAACTTTATGATGTCCGCACAATATATTTTCCTACAAACATATGATGTTTAAATATTTAAGTTAACACAAAAGAATTGAGGTAAACTAAAACTAAATTTTGAGACTACCTTTTCTTGAGTTTATCAATCATATCCTTCATCAGATTTTCCTACATGAAGTAGAGATTGATTTGTCAGTATTAATACAATAATATGTATGGATGCATCACATTGATTTTTATTATATAGGAGCTTTATATATATGGTTATTGATCAAAGATAGGAAATTATTATATAATGAAGACATACTCGAAAGATAGGAAATTATTATATAATGAAGACATACTCGAAAAAAACAATACTATATTTTCATTGTTATTGTAATGATATTTCCAATATGTTTACACCTAAAGTGCCTAAGCACGACCTTAAACTGAAGTGTTTCCATCCAACCCATGAACATTGAAAAAATCACATCAAATTTTATTTAAACCTAAGCCTATAAAATGTAAAGTTCTACTAATCCACTACTGAATAGTGAAACAAATACTTTATTATATTCAATTGCCTGAATTAACCACTATCACAAATATTTTTTTATAAATTAAATTACTTCGCTGCTGTGTAGTGCGCACATAACCAATGTTGCATGCATGCTAAAGATCAATAGTAAAATTTTGTAATATGCCAGAATATGGATGATATATAGTCTACAACATGCATCTTAAAATGCAGTAAGTAATAACAAATTTAGATGTAGTTATTTTTGTATTGTAGCAATTTTAAATAAAGACAATATGTCTGTGTATTTAAAGTGAACCAGCTTATTTATACATTATGGGTACATTTTTGTTTAAAATCATTTTAGAACTACTTTACTTGACTTGACTTTGAGATTATTTACAATAACACATTTGAACAGATTTTGAAATCCTTCTGGAATTACTGTAGATCACAGATATGCGTGAAAATTAACATCTTCAAACTAATAAATACTCAAAAGCTCATAGGCATGTACACACCTAAGCATTTTTTGGGCCGCTTCACAACCTTTTCATTCAAGCCTTATTCTCCTACCTGTTCAGCAGCACCCACTTCCTGAACTTGCTGCATAAATACAATTTTTTTCGTACTACCCATTCCCACAAAAAAAAGTTATGTTCTATATTCGATGAGGCTAACGAAATGCATTATTTTAAAATTTTCTAGTTTGGCAATTGCTGCATAACCAAAAATTATAGCGTTTGTAACATAACCAGAAATTTTCTAGTTTGGCAATTGCAATATTTGCACAGTTTGTAACATATCCTAAAAAGATACCATAAACTTTTGCATTTGAGGTACTAACTACTCATAAGTTATAAATAACCAATATTACAAGTGCGTCTTATATCATGTTTAGTCACTCCTTAAAAGTACTCAAGAATTCTGGTGTTAGCTAGGAAACTTCTCAAAAGGATATTGCATAAATATCTTAGAACTAGAAATACAAGAAAAAATTAGGTCCATTAATAGAGTTATATAGTTTGAAGTACTTCTAGATACTATAAATATACATGGTTACATATTACCAAATAATGTACCTGGCAAGCCTTTGTCCAGCTACACACACATATCACCCATCCATTGCCATAGCATAAACTCAAACCATACCCAAAAAAATGCCAGCCCTTCAGTGCACCAATATAGAGGGAGCGAGAGTTCAAAAATAAGAGGATGGTAAAATAACTAAAAAGAGCAAACATGACAAGTAAACAACATTCATCAGATGCAATAGAAACAGACCCACACACTAACTCTAAAGGACCAGTCATCATACCTGTACATAGTATCATTTACAACTTTCTTGATCATTTCTTTGTTTCCAAAGAATTTAAACTGGATATAGTTGATTACCTGCATATTTATTCTATGGAAACCTTGATCTTCACCTTCCCCTGAGGCCTACCAGACGGCCTTCTCGGTGTTACGGTTTGGGTAACTTTTCCAGCATCAGGCGATGACAGGGCTACATTGGGAAATAAAGTTTAGAGTGGCTAAGAATAGAAAAAAAGAAGCCTGAAACACTGCACATAACTAGTTTACCTATCACGCTTTGTAATACACTCAACCTTACATTTGCCAGGCGTCTGTCTTGTTGACTACAGTGAAAGGCATCGAAATATTTACATATATATCACTTCCGCAAATGCTATTCCACCCGAAATTAACAGCCGATTTTATACCTAAAATCATTTCAGCCATTAAATCGTTTGCACTCCCCTGAAATCCACCGTTCAATCCACTTTCAGGTGTTTCAGGTGCCCTTTATTTCGGGCAAAGTAGCAAAGCTCTATCACTTCTCTCTTTAATAATATTTTTACCATTAAAAAATTGAGATATCTTGTACATTAAAGCTGTATAACATGTCTCTTTGTCTCACATAAATTGTTTATTTTTATTCTGTATGTTATAACTTATAAGACTAATATTTGTCAAAGTTTCTAGTTCTACTTCTAAACATAATTTTTTAAGTTGTTGGCAAAGGGGCACTAAATTGGGCTCTAGAAATAAGTAAATTGCATCAAACTTTGATGCATAAGCATTATAAAAGCATAATTATGTAACAGAAATATGATAATTTAATAAAAATATAAATAGATGAAAAATTGGCAACCTTGGATTCTTCCAAACAATCAGGAGAAACTGGAGGGCTATCTGAGAG
Organism: Allium cepa; assembly: GCA_030765085.1. NCBI lineage: Eukaryota > Viridiplantae > Streptophyta > Magnoliopsida > Asparagales > Amaryllidaceae > Allium > Allium cepa. The sequence goes on from CM060932.1 coordinate 953,188,503, forward strand.
AGAACCTGCATTCAGAGGCCCATTGCTATGTGACAGTCTTCGTGATGTCAGCGGTGACACCTCCTGCTATTCACGTTTATTTTCATATTTATTAAGATTAACAAAAATCGCGTTCTGTAAATACAAGAGGATGGTCATCTAAAATAGATGCAGTATCCGACCTTGGCAAATTATTGTACACTTCACTTTTCCATAAGCCGGGAAAAATATTAAATCCTCCTTCTGTTCAACACAATATTCAGTTACACAATCTATTTAAACTCATATACACAAACATATGGTAGCGTATAAATTTATACCAGTTGGAACAGAGAAGCTGAAACACGACAAGCATCTGAACACTTCCTCATCTTGGTGAGTGTTCTTGGCTTCAGCTGGAGCATTCCCCGCTTCAGGTGGAGTATCCTCGACTTCAGGTGCAACAAAAGGCACATTCGGTTTTTTATGAGGCATAAAATCAGTAGGCTTTTGTCCTGGCATTCGTTTTCTTTTGCATAAAATAACTCTTTTGGTGGTACAAGAATGGCAATTTGGGCAGAACAAATCATGTGTTTCCTGTTCTGCTATAACTCTCCCAACGTCATAATTTACAACTTGTTCAGCTTCATCGATTTCAGGTTCTTTCTTCTTTTCGGTAATAATCTGAGATTCCGATCCATTTTCAGTTATTTTGTCGCTTAAATTATAGCTTTCGTCTGCAGATACGTCATTAGGATCTTTGTTCTCTTTAGTGCCATCGACATCTGAATGTTACTAGCGGAATTAGAGGAGGAACGAGATTTCATGGGAGATTTCATGTATAATTGGGATTTTAATTAGGTTTAAAGTAATCATGGGAAAGATTGGAAGTTTACTGCTTTCTTACTTCATGCGGAAGAGAAGTTAAAAGGAAGAAAGGAAGGCGGCTAGCTACCCGCGTAATGAAAAGAATCTGAAAATGAAGCGGGTTAACTTAAACAGCGTTTAGGTCTCCAATTTTTATTTGATTAAATGCTTTGTCAGCATTTATAAGGAAAACGCTGTCCAATATTGCTGTAAAAACCAAATTTTCTTGTAGTGATTGCACCATTGCTCCTTCTTCATTGTTACTGCATAATCATTTATGCTTAGCACACAAACCAGTTATTATTTATAACACAGTAGTACAAACCTTTGTTGTGGCTGTAACTGTTATTGTTGTGGTCCATTGCTAGTCCACAAAGCTCTTATTTTAACCTTGTTGCTATGTTTTTGTCATATGCAGATTTGAGTTCCTCTCTGACAGCCTTCTGCTCTTCTGCCATACTTCTCCATTCTTCTTGATTTTGTTTAGAGTTTGGAGCAATGTCTGTGTGATTGTTGTAATCAAAGGTGAGGGAACTGTGCACGTTATATATCCGTTTACTATTACTTACAGTAGATATCATTTCTCTTTGGATGCTATTTCACTATTAAACATGTCAGCAAAGTTTTTAAATTGGTGCTTTAAAGATCAGAGACAAATTGGTTAAAATATTTGACCCTTCCTACCATATATTAGCATCTGATGCACTTTTTACTTCAACCAATATATCTTAATATAATTCTTATTGATCAAATTTGTCATCATCAATGCTTACTCTTAAAAACAAAGATATGAGTTGATTTATGGATGTATAGTTCAGTAAAATCAACTTTATTCTGATAATCATATCCCTTTTCTTTGATATCTAGATTATGTGCCTATTGACATAGACAACTAAATGTGGCATTATTCTACCATTGCTAAGTGCTAGTGGTACTAATGTAGGACCTTCTCCGCCTTTGATAGTGTTTTGGGTAGTCGTAAAAGTGCAGTGAAAATGATCATCAATTTAAGAAGATGAAAAATAAAAAAGACGACAATGGTGATTGTATAGCTCATCTATTAGGATGATGAATCTTCTAGCCTAGAGTATAATAAAACAAAATTATTCAGGCAATCTTCCAAATAAAAATACACTGGAAAAAGAAAAGGAAAAAACTAACACTAAGCTAGAACAAATACTAGGTATCATGTACTAGTGAGCCCTTTGTCTAGAATCCGTAAACTTATAATAGGAATTCCAGATATGAAAATAGTGTGATAATTCCTAGCTAAGCAATATAATATGCTACCCCAACGTAAGAAGAGCTAATAACTAATTAGAAGCCACTAGCACAAGTGTTATCCTGCCTTTTGGCCAGGCGAGATATCAAAAAATTAACTGAAAATCAATGATCGTTCATTCCAAATATTGATTGTACACAGGTTCACTATGGATATCGATGAATCATGTCCGAACCCAAATCAAGCTACAATTGACAAGACAAGACAAGCAAAGCCATAAAAGCCAGCGGTTTAGATTTTGAGTCAATCCGAGTTCACATGCTTGAGATATGATCGGTACAAGTTAATAAAAACATGTCGTTCGTATCCATCCCGACACCTTGTTCGAATCCATCCAGAGAGTCATCGCATCAGTTCCGTTCGTAACAGTTCTGTTCGCACTCCTCAAGAACTGCACTGTTCGTATCGATCTATTGAGGGCCTTATTAACATCCATCGAACATTGGTTGTTCGTACCGATCCATTGACTATCAAACCACTAATTCGTATCGATTGTATTTCTGATAATCGATCGATACGAACAGAACCACGATCGATCAATACGAACAGTACATCATTCCCTTATAAGTGACCGATACGAATAACGTCGCGGCAATCGATACGAATGAGGAAAGCGCACAAGGAAGACTCGATGGTTCGGCGCAAAGAGTGGATTGATCCAAGAATCTCGCACCACGTCATCTTACATGCATGTGCTCGAGATCGAGTCGAACAGATCGATACGAAATGTATCGATATGAATGAAGCAGTTTAAAGGAAACACGAACTTGCACCGGTCATAACTCACAATCTACAAGTCCAAATGCTATGAAATTTTCACAGGAGCTTGCGTACAACCTAAAGAATGTTCCTGCCAAATTTCGACTCGAATGGATCAAATCTTGATTGATACGAAATTCGTTCGTACCGATCACGGATCGAGTTGAAATTGGCTGGGATTGATCGCGTGGGCCCACTCACGTGCCAGAAGAAGTCTCCTGAGATCTGAGTGAGATATTTGCAGCCTACGCCTATAAATAGCATCCCAAAACCTATAGAAAAGATACTTTTGGATCCTGCGACATCCAGACTTTGCCGAAATCAATTGTACTCAAACTTCACTGTTATACTAAAAAATTATTGCTGTAATCCACTGTAACCAGCAAGCAAAGTCAATAAAATATTATCTTTTGAAGTGGACGTAGGCCAGAGATAGCCGAATCACTATAAATCTTGTGTCTCTGTCTACTTCTTTCGGTTTTAAGTTTATTATTCTTCATTTTTCATTCTCTACATTACCTAGATCTGTGATTTGTGATCATATACTATTTATTTGTATTTATACACTGGTGCTTTCACGATATTTGGGGTTTTGACCAATTTTGACGCAAATACTTTGGTGCTTTCATTGAGAGATGAACTCAGGGATTCTACCGCTTAGATATTGGACTTGAAGGCTTAAGGATTCGGATCTTGGAAGCAATGACGCGACAATCAACAAGAAGACAACGAGGAGAAAGAAGCCAACAAGAGGGAAGCCAAGAGGCCTTTTCTGGAGATGGAGCAGGTCAAGCTTCGATCTACATCACTAGGGATGAGATGGAGGCTATGATGGATTCAATTCATGAAAGATTGTTGAAGAGTCAACAAGAAATGTCGCAGAGCTTCTTTGAGCAGACAAGAGCAGTCGAAGCATCGAACCTTGGACCGGCTACAATGACTGCAAACGTAGGACAAGGAGCTAGAGTCATAGAGACCAATGAATGTCAGATTCAAGATCAGAACGAAGAATGTAAGGCAATCAACGAGGACCTACGGGTGGACCCTCGGGTTCTGGCATTGGAAGACCTATAGATGGAGCTCAACAGGCTAGAGCCAATGCCAATATGAATAAGCCATACGAAGAATAGTACTTAGAATACCCTTCGAGAGATGGAGGGCATGATGGAAACATGCTAAGGAGAAAACCCCTGGATGGAGACGAAAGAATGGCCAGACTAGTGCGACGAATTATGAGAGGGGGGGGGGGGGGGTTGCCAAGTGAAGGCTTAAAGGAAGTTAGTCGGAGTCCGCTCACTTCAAATATCAGAAATGCGAGGAACCCTCCAAAATTCAAGTTACCCATGCTAGAACTTTATGATGGAAAATCAAACCCAACCATGCATATTATCAGATATACCAGGCAAATGGAAGTGCTGGGGGAATCCAATAAAGTGATGGCACGATGTTTCCCTTTATATTTGGCAGATTTGGCTGCGTTTTGGTTCAGGCAGCTAGAGAATGGATCAATTAGAACATGGGGCGAGCTAGTGGAATGCTTCATAGGCAGTTTAGGGTCCATGTGACGCGACCCAAAAGTGTGATGACCTTAGCATCGATAAAGCAGAAGACCGAAGAGTCCATAAAAGATTTTATGTTACGATTCAACGCGACGGTGGCTTTAGTAGATTGCCTGGGTCCACCGATTGCGGGGGTAGCAGGAGTTGCGGAAGGTATGTAATTTAAGGATTCTTTAGCAAGAGATCCATCACAAGACCTTGGAGAATTCTATCATGAAACTGAAAGATTCGTTCGGCTAGAAGATTCACGCACTGAAAGGCGAGAAACAAACATTGTGCAAGGCGAAGGAACCTCTAAAGAACAGTCTGGAACAGACTAAGGAAAGCGGAAGCAGGATGATAGATATGATGGTCCTGACAAACAGAAGAAATTTTGAAAACCCAGGTTCAAACAATACACAGACTTGACATCAAACCTAGAATGGATTTACATGGAAACTCGAAGGCAGCTGCCCAATCGAAAGCCATCCAAGAGAGATCCCACAGAACGAGAATGTAGTAGTGGAAAGTACTGCCTATTCCATGAGCTGGAAGGGCATACTACCAATGAGTGTCGCCATTTGAAGGATGAGGTGGAAGAGCATGTCAGAAGTGGTAGATTGCCACAATACACCATAGATCGAACAGTGGCCGTAGGACCTGAGCAACTACTGCCACCGCCCAACAGAGCTAATCCTAGGTTGGGGTCACGAATCGTCATCAATTGATCACGATTGCAAGGGCCAAGTTCAGGACTTAACTTTGGTCGGTTACATAAATTTCTTAGATTTGATTTTAAAATAAAACAGCTATTCCACTTACACATGTAAGGGAACCGAAGAGATCCCATGCATGCTCTAAGATGGCAATAGATCGCCTCTTCCCGAAGAGGCAGTATTTAATTTTTCCTTTGTTTGTGACTGAACATTTGGAATTTGAATTTAATAAATGTACTTGAGTTTTATAAGACAAACCTTTGACCGGAGAGTTAAAAGGTGAATATTGAAAGTCAACCTGAAAAATGATCGCTTTATGACCCTACCCAGAGAGGCAGGGTCCGGAGTGCAAAAAGCGAGTTGCTTCGTCGAAGAGCGGCAGGATCAACTCCCTTAACGTCGTTCCTCCTTCACCGGAGAGTGATTGTATCAGGGTTCGATAAGAGCTCGGAGTGGCTACGATCGACCCAGGATTCAGGCCATGACATCGCTTAATGTTTAAGGACGCTGAACTGGAGAGCAGAGAGAGCTGCCGCATCGCCAGAGAACGATAGATCGGCTCACTCTACGTCGTTTCCCCTTCACCGGAGAGTGACAGGATGAGACCCAGCAAGATCCCGGAGAGGCTATGATCGGTCTAGAAGGACCAAGACACCGCTATATGCTCTCGCTGGAGCCGGACTGCAAGGGATAGGAAGTAAAACCGGAGTGCGGTAGGATATTACTATTCAATCGTCAAGTTCAGAATGGACTTAGCAAGGGCCCGAAATAACCATAAATACCTCAAAGGGGCTATAGAATTCGATTATTGACTTCTACAAGAGGAAAAGGATACTGATTTGGCTTCGAACGACATGTACTTAACTAAGTATATTATGACTATGAATAAAATATGAACTCACGATATTGAACTTGAAGCTACTTAAAACATGCCTTTTACCAAAAGGCATGTTTTAAGGGGCAAAATGTTATCCCCCCTCTTGGTCAGTCCGAGATATCGAAAAATTAACTGAAAATCAATGATCGTTCATTCCAAATATCGATTGTACATAGGTTCACTATGGATATCGATGAGTTTTGTCTGAACCTGAATCGAGCTGCAATTGACAAGATAATCAAAGCCATAAAAGCCAACGTTTCAGATTTCAAGTCAATACGAGTTAGTACGCTCAAGATATGACCGGTACAAGTTAAGGAAAACATTCCGTTCGTATCCATCCCGACACCTTGTTTGAATCCATCCAGAGAGTCATTGCAACTGTTCTGTTCGCAGCAGTTGTGTTCGCACTCCTCAAGAACTGCACTGTTCGTATCAATCCGCAGCCTATCAAACCACTAATTCGTATCGATCGTATTGCTATTAATCGTTCGATACGAACAAAACCACGATTGATTGATACGAACAGTACATCATTCCTTATAAGTGAACGATACGAATAACGCCGAGGAAATCGATACGAACGAGGCAAGCACACAAGGAAGACTCAATCGTTCGGCAAGAAGAGTGGATTGATCCAAGAATCTCACACCATGTCATGTTACATGCACGTGCTCGAGATTGAGTCGAACAGATCGATACGAAATGTATCGATAGGAACGAAGCAATTTAAAGAAAACACAAACTTGCATCGATCATAACTCACAATTTACAAGTCCAAATGCTATAAAATTTTCACAGGAGCTTGCATACAATTTGAAGAATGTTCCTGCCAAATTGTGACTCGAATGGATCAAATCTTGATTGATACGAAATTCGTTCGTATCGATCATGGACCGAGTCAAAATCGCCTGGGATCGATCGCGTGGGCCCACTCACGTGCCAGAAGAAGTCTGTCAAGTTTTGAGCAAAATATTTGCAGCCTACGCCTATTAATAGCATCCCAAAGCCTACAGAAAAGGGACTTTTAGATCCTGCGACGTCCAGACTCTGCCGAATTCACCATTGTACTCAAACTTCACTGTTGTACTAAAAAATTATTGCTGTAATCCGCTATAACCAACGAGCAAAGTCAATAAAAGATTATCTTTTGAATTGGACGTAGGCCGGAGATAGCCGAACCACTATAAATCTTGTGTCTCTGACTACTTCTTTCAGTTTTAAATTTATTATTCTTCATTTTTCATTCTCCATATTACCTAGGTATGTGATTTGTGATCATATACTATTGATTTGTGTTTATACACTGGTGCTTTCACGATATTTGGGGTTTGTGACAAATTTTGGCGCAAACAACAAGTATAAAAATTGTCCGTTGTTATATAAGATATTTTTATCAACTTTATTTCATGTGAAATTTGCCTAATTATTATATCAGTGGTGTATAACTTACTGGTCAGCCGCACAAGTTCGAAGTCAAATCTTGCTACTCCATTTCCAGCTTTCAGGAACCTCTAGAAATCTGTGTTTCCAGTAAACAAAATTATTAATTAACTGGTTTTAATTTTTAGTTGAGGACAATCCTACAGATTTGTCTACTTGCCTCCTAAACATTACAGATATTGTAGTTGAAATAACATTTCCCCTAAAAAAATTGGTGACACCACAAAATTATTTGCTATTGATAATACCTAGATGGGAGCCAATAAGTTTTTGCATGTTGGGTTGCTTAGTACTTTTGTCAATAAGTTTTGTTTCCAAACTTTTCCTTCTCCTCTTCCAGCATACAGTGTTCGTGTCAGTCTATTTGCCTCTGAAGAAATATCCAAAAAAATTGAATAAATAGATGCATATATTAATATAGATTAACTAGACGCAAACATGAAAATGTGCCTTCCAATGCGAACGATGTTTCTGAAACCAGAACTTAACCTGACGAATGTCAAGTTTAAGGTGACGATTCAACTGTAGACTTTGCTTCTCGTCAGGATAAGGATGTTATAGTAATTATAAAACTATATTTTATGATTTATTGTTAATACTAATACTATTATATAAAATTAGTTATTTTTTGTAAAACTTAGTTAATTTGGTTAATAGTTTATAGATTATTATTATCATTAATTTTTATAAAACTTATAGTTAATTTATTTTTATTATTATAAATTTAATTAGTTAATTTTTATAAAAATTGATTAACTCAGTTAATATTCTATAATTTAGTATTATTATAAACTTAATTAAATGTTATGTAACTTGGTTAATTTTTATGAACATGGTTTGTTTATTGTTATTATTACTATTATTTTAAACATTGTTAATTTTTATAAAACTTAGTTAATTTATTGTTACTATTGCTATAGTGATTGTTGTTGTTTGTATTATTATTATGAATAATAATTTTTATAAAAGCTAAGTTAATAATTATCTTAGAAAAGCAAAGGACTTCGTACCTTTGATTACTCGACCGCGACCAAGAGTGAATCTCACTGGCTTATCAATATCATAGGTGGAACTAAAAATTGTTCCGTGAACATCCCCTGAAATTTACAAATAAATTCCATAAAGTATGCATATGAATTCCATATAATATCATATAAACTAATGAAGTATTGCAATTTGCAATGATAGTGCAATTTTGGGGGTATCTAAACATATGGAAAAGTAAGTACCTTAAGAAAAATGTAAAGCTTTAAGAAGAATAAAGCATCAACAACTAGTGCTCTTATATACTTAAGGGACCAACCCAATCCAATAGATACGACGCGTTATATATATTCCATATCTTTCAATGAAAGGTTAGAATACAACAAAAGCTTTGTGCATGGTGCAAAATTTCTTAATATTCGGTGCTTGCTGGTAGTAAATTTTACTGTATGTTCATGTCTGTGTTGATGATATAATAGTTTTGGGAAACACTGAGAGGCGAGCAATCATAAAAATATGAATAGACCACCTCACATATAATCAATAAATTTTAATTTAGATAAATGATTTGTAATAAATTTCAAAGTAGACATTATGTGCACTAGAATGTAAAAAAATGAATATCCTGATTTAAGACGTTATTAGTTGGTCATAGAGCCAAAAGTTAACATTAAGGATATACATAATTTAATGAAAGGAAATCACAGTTTGAAATTAGATTAATTTCCATATTGCTTCATCTTCTTACCAGCTCTGTAAAGTAATAGGTATACCAATAGGAATAACATGTAAAATTAATTTGGTAAGTCAAGCAATTCTTAAATCATAGCGAACTTTGATTTTGTCGCCAACCTGAGCCTTTAACCTCACAAGTACTTGGCTTGAACTGCAATAAAATTACAACCATCTACATATTACAATATAATTTTAAGATGCTATTGTTTATGATGATTTTCACTACGAAATGCTAAATTTGTAAATAATTGCAGTAAAGGTAAAGCTTGGGGATGATTAAGAGATGACATTAAAATAATTACTCCACGGTTCATTATCGTAGGCTGTTACAAAATACAAACAACGGTATTAATCTTGCAAATTGAAAGCCTGGGATCATAGTTGAGTTGGATTTGGATGTACAAAAGATAAGCTATACAAAATCGTATCTTTTAATAGAGATTAAAAGGAACCTAAAATAAATAATTGGTCCATTGTTTAAAATTGACTGCAACATTTAATCATCTCATCCAATTTTCCCATGTACAAAAAGTGAGAGTGCAACTTACTAAGAATTGATAATAAAAAATAGTTGTTTCCTCATCAGCATCAAATTACACCTTTGTATTATGATCAAAGTGAATATTTCTCCTGTCGTTGAAGTTAGCATATTTTCCCACCTAAAATGTAACTATTCTGATGTGTAATGACCTACTCAATTCTTTGAAACAGACAATTGCATAGGTTTAACCAAACATTTGTGATTCAATTAGTAAATTTCAAACAATGAAACACCGATTCATAAATATAAAAACCCAATTTTTCATTTGCATCGAAAATAACTAGTAAAATATCATCTTTACACCAATTTGGAGTTCTGATACATCATCCGAATCGTCGGCACAAACTAAAAATCAAAACAAGAAAAGTATTAAAATCAGTAATAGTTCCTACCAATCAACCAGCAATAAATTGTTATAGAAATAAATATTATTAAGCGTTGATTGAATACCAATCGAGCTTATTGCAAGGATGACTAAAACGAAAGCTTGCGAAATTTCCATCTTTCTCTATAACAGTTTCTCATCTATGAGGGAGAAATTATTATTATTATTATTTGTTGTTGTTACTGTTGCTATAGTGATAGATCCAGGTGCTCCACGCTCCTCTTTGAACTAGATCTGATAACAAGGGTTTACGAATGAGTGATTTAGGGTTTGTAAGGCAGAGAGAACAGTTTCTTATGGTTTGAGAGAGAGAGAGAGGGGGAAGAAATGGAACGAAAAAAGAGGGAAATAACTAAAAGAATTGGCGGCCATCAAAATAATTGAAGGGTCTGGTTTTCTAAAAGCGTTACATGTTAATTCCTTTATTTGAATAGAAAAAATCAACATAAACAATAACACTATAGAATAAAACGTTATCAATTGGCGTTATCAAAAATAACTTTTCTTGTAGTGCGCCTTTGTTATCAAGTAGTAGCTTCTAAAGAAGTTACTTGGTTTTTTTATTGAAGCTTTCGGAAAGGGTCGTTATGACCAAGTAGAAACCCTTCTGTGATTTGATGCCTTTCGATGACATTGAAGATTCAATGTTGTCGAAATGTATTATTTGTTTTTATAAATATAAACCACTTTCTACTGCTTTCGTAAAGGGTTAGGGGTTTCAAAGACAATGATTTCAAAAGGGGTTTCGAAGCCAACCTTCAATTGTTTTACCTAGATGTTTTATGCTTTCAAAAGGATGGTTTCGACACCATCAAGTTCCCAAATACTTTTATGAAATAAAGAATAGTTTCAAAAGAGATACTTTCGGTTATGTACATTGTGACCCAAAATGATGTTTTAAACCCAATAATTTTGAAAGGGGTACTTTTAGTGGTTTCGGAGGGGTAGCCTCCAATGGTTTTGGAAGGTATACTTCCAATGGTTTATAAAGGGGATATTTTCATTTGGTTTCGAAGCTATGCTTCTATACTTATATGATATTATTTTAACAAGGTCGAAAGGCTTCGAAGGAGATGTTTTAAAGTATTTAAAAGGCAGGAGTCTAATGTTTTAAAGATAGAACTTAATGCTTTCGAAGGATGTTATCCAATGAAGTCGAAAGCACGGTTTCAAAGGTGACTCATTTTTAAGAAAAAAAACCCATGGCTAAATAAAGGAGTTTTGAAATGACTTTAAATATGTAAATTTGAAGAAGTATTTCCTTGATAAAAAAGGTTAAAGGAATTAACTATGTTTCATATGAAAAGTTTTTCAAGGACCTTAAACCCACGAGAGTGGTATTAAGTTATTATGTTTGCTTCTTCAAATATGAACACATTCACATGATAAAGGACCCATAACTGTATTTTGGAGGATAAAGGTATAGAAGAACCAGCTAGGTTAATCTAGTAATGAATATAAATTTATTAACTCCTGATTGAGTAGAATTGCATCCAGGGAGTTAGGAAGACCAGGATATAGGATGCCTAAACTTTGAAGTTGTCCGGGAGATAGGTTCATAGTAAACCCATGAAACTATGATTAGGAAGTTGTTGGAGGTAACCAAAAGGTTCATAGTAAACCCATGAAAGCTATGTATTAAGGATGGTTAGCATGGGCCAATTATTTTGTAGTGAACCTATGAAAACTATATCCAGATTAAGTATTGACATCAGTCAAAAGGTTCCTAGTCAACCCATGAAAACTATGCTAAGAAAGAAGTAAATGAAGGCATCAGTAGGTTCCTAGTCCACCCATGAAAACTAGAATAAGAGATGAGTTATTGAAGTCACTAATAGGTTCAGGGGAACCCATCAATTAATCAAGCTAAATGGCAGAGGCCTACAGGTTCTTATTGATCCCATGAAAATTAATAGGTTAATAATGACCTTAGAAACTATAAATATGACTGGGAGTCAATTAAACCAGGGACGAGAAAAGATGTTTTTATATATGAATATTATCATAATGTTCTAAAATGCTATGGTTTTAACCATTGTGGATGGAGGAGCACAGTATATGGTTTTATAAAGGTTTTAGAATACTAATGAGGGGACAACCCATTTCGCTAGGCGGCGCGATCTTAGTAGATATCTAAATGGATTGAGATGTTAGATTATTATTCATAACAGACTTTATGTCTGACTTAAAGTTTTTGTTTTCCCTTTAAACTCTCGGGGACTCAATTGATTTTGAGTAGTTTGAGGTTTAGGGTTTCCAAGTTCTCTTCTTAGACGAATAAAGCTTCCAGAGGCGTGTAGGAGGCAATTAGTTATTTAGGGTTTTCTTTTTCCGCTGTGTATTTATGATGTAAAGGCAGATTTATTAGTCATATTATATACTCTGATCAATTAAGGGGGCATCTTCATATGTCGCTCTTGGCGTATGTGTAATAATTATGTTTTTCGAAACGTGGTTAACGTTTGTGGTATTATGTAACGAACATGAAATGTTTTGAATGGAATGTGGAAATGTGTTTTTTTTATTTATTAATTTTTTTCGTATTCTTGTGATTTGTCTATCAATATATGTAACACAACCATATTTGATCACCGAGGATTAATAACTATAGATGACTGCAGCATCTGTAGCCGCTAATTTTGGGTCTCTAAGTAGGGGGATGTTACAGCAAGCTTGGCCGAATCACTCTACATCTTTGTGTCAATTGCACTAATTTGCTTATTTTCTCCTCGTTTTACGTTTTTAAGCCTAGTGTCAGAAAGTAACCTATGTTGTTGTAAACACATTAGTATAATTTTGAGGCTGGCTAATTTATTATTCAACGCATATCTTTGAGAGGAGAATGAATTAGTTGGAATTTAACATGCTTTACAGACGCGTGCTTTTAGAACATTGCATCGATTCTGAAATGATCAATGTTTAAAGATTTTTTGGGATTTGTATCTCATAAAGCTTAGGGTTACTATTACAACAGTTGTATAGCATTTCAAATGTCGAATCGAGTATTGAGACATGTTGTGTTTTATGGCAAGTATACCATATATACACATGCATCTAATCTTTAGACTTTCGCATGGTCTCATTTCTCTTAGTACCATAGACTCTTTCGGAAGCAATTCTCTTACACTCGTCCTACATTGCATCGTTCAACCCTTGGGTTACTTGACTTACCCAAAACTCATGCCTTGAAAAGCAGGTGCGAAGAAGCTCTCGATAACGTGCGAGTTGTTATGCAAAGTGATCTGAAAGTGGCAGCGTTCCCTCAAACAACTAATATTTTAGAACCCCTCAAAGTAGATATTAAAAGGCAGGCCTGTAGAGAAAAGATAAGTCAATTAAAAGAGGCTCTTCTTATTTTACACATTTTGAAGCATCATTAGCTTGGGGCTCAAATCTTACTCCAATTCGTTTATATAGAATTGTAAGTACTAACAACAAATTATGCAAGAACAGACAAATTATGACTATTATTTGGTGCTAATGTTGGGATTTATGAGGTCCTATGTAATTGGTTAGGAGGACATACATAGTGACAATAATTTTGGTTATTGGGTTGTGGTTAGTCAACCGAAACTCTGTAATCCAAGACCTGAATATATTACTATTGCTTTATTTTGATTGTATAGAAATGTTGGATGTACGTAAATTTGGTTTAATTTTGATTAGCAAACAGTTGATGTATGTAATTTTGACTATTACATTAAAATAGTTAATTATTGTAGTAAGATTTATTTACTTGAATTGATAACTCATCTTATCTTCTAAATCATTGAGCTTTGAATTGAATATACCACGAGTTGATATATATAAATCGTTGTGGTCTAAATTATAAGTCATTTAGTTCAAAAGGGCAGAATGCCATATTTAAAGCAGTTCCAGCAAACCCCAACGGAAGGTATCGTACATATTCAATGATAGTGCATCAAAAAACCTAAGACAAAGAACCATTGCTGACTTTTCTCAAGTTCGATAGTGAAAAACAAATTTTCAAGCAGTTTTCGCTACCCCTTCCTGAGTATATTTTACAAAATTGATAGCAAGCGTTTGAAAATCCTTTTTCTTACATTTAGCTTTCTGCACATGTTTTCCCAATCTTTCACCTTCTTTGTTCTTGCTTTACTTCGTCTTCGATTCTTCTATTTGTTCTCCTACATATACATGTCCTCTAAGAATCTCAAGTGGCTCATCCTTCTCAATTCTTTCAACTCACACTTAGGACACCGAACCACTAGGTGTGCATGATCTAATGAAGTCTGTGATATGACGAAGTCTTCGTTTCTACTAGTACAAATTATTAGATCAATACATAAACTTACAATGTTAAATCAATGAGTTGAACATATGAACTTGCAATGCATACAACAAGCGAATTGTGTTCACTAGCATGCATAGGCTCTATAAATCGTTTTTGTGGATTGGCGACAAACGAATGTGACACAGACTCATACCACTTCATGTACATTGCATCACAATCCTATGGCGTACATCATGGTAAATGCCAAACCCTCGTTAAGAAAATGGTTTCTCCATCTACTCTAGCTAAAATCTCCAAATTAGCGTAGGCCGCTTTGCATTATTTTATCGAAGACTTCATTTTGGTCTTTAAAGTGTAAGTAGTAGCAGACATTGCTTGTACAAATTCAAATTGACAAAGAATTCTTTGTGGCACATACAACTCTATGTCACAACAAACAATAGGACCATTGTACAACACACGCCGTTGACATTGGCAATGATCTCGAATATTCTTTAAACAATCCCAAACAATGTCACTTCCTTGAAGACCTTCAATCGTCTCCCTAAGAGTGACCAAATCAAACGTCAATTTGTTATTTGATTCCACTGTAAAATAAAAAGCTGTCATTGGCTCACCAAGCGCTGCACGAATGCTCTGATTATCTAATAAATTGGAAAGTGCTCATATATCAAAACCTATACACGATCCATCAAAGCATAAATAGATGAAATAACGCTTATTTTGAATTTTATTTTTCTCATACCTGAAGTATAGTCATACAACCAACAATTTGACGTGCACTTACCTTGGTTATAGAACAATCAACCCAAGCATATGGTTCCATGTAAATGTGCAGTTTCCTTATAACACATAGACATTGCAAAAAAATATACCGAGACTTTGTTTTTGAATTTATCACCATAAATTAACAAGTCAATAGTGTACAACAGGCATGCAATCGTACATGGCCATTTTTTATATGCACTATTTGACACCGGAGAATTGGAAAATGTAGTTCTTAACCACTCTAAACAGACTTTTTTCTCTAAGTCCAATAGTTCGTTAGTCGTTTCCTATTTGACGCCCAGATGTTTACATAACAAATCATGTACATCTTCATCGTTTATCCCCCTTAAACCTTCAAGTGGTACCGTAACTACTTTTCCATCTACAGGAAGATCGGTAATATAAAATGCTTCATCAATGGTAATTGTCATCTCATCGAGCGGAAGATAAAATGTATTTATTTCTAGATAGAATTTCTCTATAAAAGCATTGTTCAAAGCCTTGTCAATTTTTTCATGTGCATGTTTTATTATATGCTCAAAATTTGATCAGACTGCTACATCCTTAACAAAAGGCATCCTTGCTTAAATCTCGCCGTTTATGAATCCCAACATGGATGTGATGCTTGACAATTCTAGCTTCATCTATTGGTGTCTATGCAAACAAAATCATAATCAACACAAATAGTCAAAATAATTGACAATCTAATCGCTAAAATAAAGCGATAAACTTACCAAAGAAATTCAAATGCTAGAAGCAATATTATCATTGTAAGCAAGACCAAAGATGGTTGAACTTAACTATTGGTAGTTTGACTTAAAAATTATGTCATTTACTACTTGCCTTTGTTCTTTCTCGTCAATGTTCCAATCTCCAAGTCACTCTCCTCTTCACTTTCTTGACATGGTTCATCCTCATTTACATTTTCTCCTCTTGATTTGACCCAACATGTAGTTCCCTCAACAATACACTGGTCAACTATTGTTCTCCTCACTTACATTGTTGTCAACTATCGTTCTCTTCACTTTCCACTTGAATAAGTTCCTTCGTTCTTTCTAAAACTACTTTTTGCGATTCGAAACCGTTGGCGGTATGCAAGTGGTTGAAGTTGTAACAGTTGAATTCTTGCTGCAACGAACAAACAAATTCATCTATTTACTAAGATTAGAATAAAATGCTAAACAAGCAATGCTACATCTGACAAACCCTTTCTGATAAGGCCTTGTCGAACAAATTTAATGAAATATGCAAGGCCTTACCGAACTAACATGCTAAACTCGACATACCATTGCCAAACAAAAACGATAGAAATTGAAGTCCACTATCGAACTAAATTAATAACTTCGATAATATACTGTTGAACTAAATATTTTGAAAAAAAATTGGGTCGTCGTTTCAAATTCACATCGACAATCATCCCTCCCTCGAACTATAAAATCACCACTTTTTGACATCGACTCTAGATTACAAATCCTAAATTCCAAATTTTTACAGTTGAGTAAGAAATTACCTTGTCGTAACATTCTCAACAAAGTTAGCATTCGGTTGTAAAGATCTGAATGAATTTTTGTTCTCCGCGTTTTTCTTTCAAACAATAAAGAAGAGGGTAAGAATAAATGAAAATGTTTCAAGAGTTCTGATATTTTAAATATGCTCAAAAAAGATAACATAATTTTCATTAATAGGCTGGAATGCTCGTAAAATTTAGACTCCTCATGTTCAAAGTTATGATGTCACTGACATTAGTAATCCACAAGGTTTAAAGTTTGTTGTAAATATTGAAATAATATCTATATTGGATTTAGATATACAGACGGTAGCATTAACATAATGAAACGATCCTAGTAGGATGCACCGAACTATTCAATTGAAATATTTTACATGAACATTTTTTATTCAAGCATATGTAATTTCCCTAATATCAAACATCTTCAGGCCGTCAACATCGCCTTCCCCTTGAAACTTGGTTAGTGGGGATGTCGTCTCTTGTTTTTGAAGTAAAGGACATGCTATTCACAAGAACAAAATAACTGCACCCAACATAAGAGGCGCTACCGATGCTCCTTTTTCTTCCTGTCTTCTTCACTGTACATATATGACATCGACAATGTGCATAAACCAAATAATTAAATTCCCTTTGGTCTACATTTTAATTAAACGATATGCATCCGATATACCAAACAAAACTTTTCGTCAAATGAAACCATAGGCAAATCAAACATACGAACGATTGCATTGTTCTATAGATTTGCGCACTGCAAAATACAAAGATATCCTGATCAACGATGATGTTAACGTGCATCAAACAATTTTAAGAATTCGAAATGTACTAAGCTAAAACATCAATTCATTATATGACTTAAAATTGAAATCTCCGCAACACATTGTAATACATCACCAAAACTGAAAATTTTAATTATATAATTAAAACCCTCACAACCAAACTCAAATCTCAGAATAAAATAGCATAACTATCCATCTATCTATGCGCTGTTACAAGCGTCTCGATAAATCGAAGCCCATCAAACCTGGGGGCGAACTTGTCGTTTCCCTTCGTTCCAGATCCCACCTTCTTCATATCCTGCAATCAAAAACCACACATCAGTCAGATAACAATCTAATTTTTTTAAAATTTAAATAAATCTAAGAAAACTACCTTATGGGGGATGGAGACCGTGCAATCAGAGGCATAGGCGGCGACTGAAGATGTGGCGGTAACCACGGATGCGACGGCGGCGATTATGGCGGAGTGCTTCATCACCGACGGCGCAAATGACAGCTACCACCTCTCTTTCTGTTTTATTAATTTATAAATTATGTAGAGGATTTTTCTTTGCTCATTTGGAAATTTATAGGGATTCGAATTAATTGGATTTGAGACCAATTTGATATCCGGAAGGAGTAAGGCCATACGAAAGAACCTGTGGATGCGTTGCTTGAGGAATTTCACCAATGGATGGAAGACACGTAGAGATTCTTGCTTGATATCGACGCCGTAAATTCGTGGTTTATTGCTGCATTCACACGAGACTAGCCATGCAACCAAAAGTAGCAGCCTATATCTAACTTTGTGGTTTACTACGCTTAACCAATGGTTAGTCACTAAGCCTCATCCACGTGAGTTTGCAAACGGTCGGATATAAATATAAATAGTGTAATATTTGTGTCCGTATTCCAAGTCGATTTCAAACATTAGATATTCGTATTTAAAAATACGGACGGATGTTGAAAATTTATCGCATATTCTTTGATCAGTTAACAACTAACACATCTAAACAAATAATAAGATAATTTGGTTCATTATAAATTCTTTTCTATACTAAAAATTATAAATATACTAAGAAAAATAATTTTAAGCATCACATATCTATTTTTGTACACATATAATTTTTTAATTGGATAAAATAGTAAAAGACAATCATGTTTATGACTAAAATACAAAAATTATAATTTTAATGAAAATCGAATGGATAATTATAAGATGTGAATGTGAGCATACCCACATTTCTATTCATTTTTCAAATTAGTGTGTAACCTGTGTGTTGCACACGGTAATGTTGTTAAAAAATAGTATTTATGTTTTAATTATTGCTAAAAATATATTTTATTATGGAATATATAATAAATTTATTCTAATATATTAATCATAAATTAAAATGGCATGCAACGCTTGGATATAAGGTTGATGGTTCAATCCTCGCTAATTACATATCGCTATAAAAGTTAATGTCCCAACTCAAAAAAAAAAAAATAGAATTGTTAATACTGTATATGTAAATAATTCATTTTATGTGACATACATTTTCATATGCATAAGTGAATAAATTACTTTACTATTTTTGTTAATATGATTGTTGTCTATATATTGAAAGTCATTTTTTCAAAGGATTTATAAATGGATTAATGAACATTAAATAATTAAATTTATTTAAATAAATTGAACTAACGATTAAAGTAACTAATTAAAGACAAGGAGTCAAATGCAAAAAAGTTGAAGAAAATTGAGAAGTTTTTTTAACATATTTATAATTGAGAAGAACATATTATGGTTAACTTATCTATGTGAACTTTTTTCCACCATTTAGTTTTCATGTAATTTTTTTATTGTAGTTAATTATAGATTCCCATGTTATTGTAGGAGGGTCATACCTATACCTATAACATTGATAATTGCAAAATAATGTTATGTAACATTTAGTTGAGTTGTGAGTTGGGTATGGTTTAATAACACATTGAAAGTGAAAATAATTATATAATTCAATTTTTATCGATGTAATATGTGCATTCACATTATAATGTTGTAAATTATAAATTTATCTTCTAAAGGTTCTTAAAAATGATATGTAATATATGATTAATTTTTAAAGATAAATAATTAGAAATTAAAATATTATTATTATTTATGTATTTGTTTTATGTTATATGATTTAAATATCTTTATATCCGACTGAAGAAATAATTTTATTATTTTTCTCGTATATATGAATATTGTGTATATTGAAATTCTCGTATTTTTCGGATTTATTAGATGGATTAATAAATATATATTAGTTAATCATATTTATTTAAATAGTTTAAATTTAAGATTATATAATTAGTTAAATATATGAATTTGGATGTAAAATATCAGAAGATAATTAAGACGGGTTTCAAAGTAATTGTAAAAAAAGCATAAAATTTAGGTATTTGAAGTTAGTAAAATTTTACAGTGCAGTGTGTAATAAATTCATTCAATAAATAAATTATAAAGTAGTTTTATTTTTTGTCATTACTGCATATGATTTATGTTATGTTATATATATTTGTGTCAAAATGATTTTTTTTTATATATGATGCGCCTGTAGTATACGTATTGAAACTTGCATGTTTTAGGATTTTATGATAAATATTATTTGACTAAGCTTATCAATTTGTGTTAAAGTTTGAGTTATGTAATTAATTTAAAGGCATGAACTTAATGTCAAATTTTGAGAGTGAATCGTCAAAGATTTGTAAATAATTGTAGATTTAAAAAAAAAGCAAGTATTTGAATGTAAAATAGTGTAAGAAGTTTAGTAGAATAATTGTAAAGTGGTAAATTATATGATTTTGAAAATTAAATATCTAGACTTGGAGAGAGTTAAGGAGGATAGAGATAACTCCTAGAATTAACGAGAGAGCTTCAAATTCTTCCGCTTTACTATTATTTAATAGATATCAGATAATTTTTCCTATTTCGGATACGGGTATGGATGGATTTCAGATTTTTCAAATACTTATTGATAGATGGATGGATTTTGGATTTTTCAGATACACATTTACAGCCCTAGTGTCACGTTGGCAACCAACTACCTAGTGGCGAAGCCAGCTCATATCTTCGCAGATGGCATACTTTTCATCCTATTCATGAACAATAAAAAGTACAAAGAATTGGTCAATATTAATTGAGATGAGACAAATTATTATTTTGAGGTATGACCTAAACTAAAAAAAAGTAGTTTCTTACCATAGAAAAATAAAAAATCGAGGTGGGGCATTGGCCTAGTCTGGCCTATACGTAGCTTCGCCTCTACAACCACCAACTTGATAGAGCTAGGACTATGTCATAAGGGCAATTATGTAATTTATTGTAAATTAGTTAACTCTTTTATCAATTCTCATTCGTAATAAAAGTGTGTTTTTTATGTTATATATTTGTTATAACGTGTTTTAAATAATTAAATGTTTAATTAAAACACATTTAGCAGAAAATCCATAAAGGGTGTGTTTGTGATAGTAGTTATAAAAAATTGTAATCATGATTATTGTATCACAATATATTAAACACGTCATTTTAAATGTCTTATAGTCAAGATGCATGAGACTGGATATCGATGCGTCCGCTGAGACTATAGTACATAACGTTCTCCAAATATTGGGTAGTTAGGGACACCTAGGGGTTACATACTGATAGTTTTTGGATAATTATGGGACGACTCACTCGATAGTTTTCTTTTGGTTAATATAACTAAGGTCAAACATAAAATATCAATGTGACTAATTTACACAGTTCTCTCGACTTGAGAATACTGTCGATTTCAATATGAAAGCTCCACTTTGATTATCGTCAAATCATGCCGCAGGTTCCATTAAGTGTCTATAGTTGGGTCGAGTGGAAGTATTGAAAGTGAAGCACTATTCAAGAGAGGATTCATCTCCTCGGTTATATGGGATTAGTATCATGGTCAACTCAAGTTAACTCAAAGGCAAAATCTCTAGCTAGAGTAGTTCGGTTATTGATAATAGTTATTATTGAATCAAGGACATTTTGTTTGGAATGTAAAGTTGAATATGGACGACATTAGAATTTTGACCGTTAACAAATTTCATAAGTTCAAAATGATATAGTTTTGACGATGAGAATTGATGTAAAAATAATCACAACCATGTAATGCTTAATAAAGTGAAACTGGATTTTACTAAAACCAAGTAAGAGATAAATTTGGCCAAAATGTCACACCACCTGTTGAGTGATGTGTGAACATTTTTAAATTGTTTGATATGAATCGCTGACCGAATTTACACATAATGAGTCACACAACCGAAACATTGTATACTCCTTTGACCACTTAATTTATTTAAGTTATAATTTTTATAAACTAATTAATATTTATGAAATATTAGTTTGATGTATTGAAAAATATTAAATAGTGTGTTTATAATAGTTATAAATATATTGATCAATATTCGATATCAGCACGTGTTTAAATTGGATTTAAATTGCGACAAATTTTGTTTGGGTTTGGACTAGGTTTGAGGCCCATATAGGGCATGATAATTTCGGCTAAGACGTGAAAAAATTAGGTCGGCCAATGGTTGGTAGGTGGGTGGGTTTGAATGGTTAAAGGGAAAGAAATGGCAAAGAGGCAAAGAAGGATTGTGATCCACTTTTTGCTCCATCGTCTCTCCTTATTGTAATGCAACTTAACCCTAACCCGTTATACACTTTTTCCCACTTCCCTTGCCTGCAAATTTCGACTAGAAATCTTATTCCAAGTACCAAAAAATTTCAAATTCAAATATATATCAAAACACTTCAATTCGAACAGCGGTGGTAGACAATTTGGAGCTGGCATCTTCCATGTGAACCTGATTCAAGAAGTACTCGATTTCGTTTCAACGTATCTTTAATAGTCTTTAGGAATGATAATTCTCTGATTTACATTCATTTATCAATATTTAATTAATTGTTATATCATATGATGCCTAGGCAGAAATATTACAAACCTGGTTTATCGATATGCTATCACATATCGGATGTTTGAAGATACATTAGTGCATATATATATATAATAAAATTTGCTATTATATTGAATACATTTGAGCATTGAATTCTCGGCCTAATTAAAAAATTAATTAATTATTATTAAAATATATGTTTTTAAATAATAAATCGTTTTCTAAAGAACAAAATTATTGATAAATGTCTTAAAATTATAAAATTTTATTTTTATATAAATATAATTCGACAATGATATTTAATATATATATATATATATATATATAATTTTTCATTATTTAAATGGATAGTTAATACTAAATTTTTTATTAAAATTGATTATGATAAAATAAATCATTTGTTTAATGTAACATCCTCCATTTTGAGGTCCAAAAATAAGCGCTACTGATGCTGCAATTATCAATAGTATTATTTTCCGATGACAAAATGAGATCAGTTAATTATATCTATAACATCAGGAGCACACGAATATGAATTTTTTAAAAACATATTTGTTTAATAAACTTTCATTTTCATCGTTACATAATGTCATTACAAAATCCCATTGATTCCTCGTACAAAGAAAGTATAATAATTACAAATATATTCCAAAAGTGATATATGAAGATGCTCCATTGGATGATTAGAGTCTAACTACTTGACATTTATAGATCGTGTCATTTTGTCCATTCAAATAAAACATAAGCTTTCAACAACACAATGGAAATAAACTCCTAACATTGGCTGGCTTAGTTCCTATACATCTCTGGAAGTTATTTGTTTAACCTGAAAATCTCTACTCCCAACCTAATCAAATGAGTACTTGAGAGTTTAGGGGAAAAACAAAAACTTCGGGTCAAATAAATGTCTGGTGTGAATAATAATATACCATCCCAAACTAAAATAGATATCTAGTTAGACCAAACCATTAAGTGGAACGAGTTTTTCCCTCGCTAGTATCTTATCAAAATATGTCAATCTGTACATAAATCATGCACCTGCAACCACAATGGTTAAAACAAAAAATGACATGATCATATGCATGCATGCAACATGGATGGGTTTGACTAGTCAATCATCCTTATGTTATGCATACCAAGATTTACTCTTTTCAAAAATGGACCTGCCTCAAATCATAGTTTTCTTATGGTTATTATGAACCTAATGGTTTTGCAAGCAAACCAATAACCTATCGGGTTGACTTGAGTCAAAACTTTAACCAAATATTTCAAAATCTCCAGATACGGTAAACAGTATCCAAATACGGTTATGAGCAAAAAAAAATAAGTACTCTGGTAAGCATATAAAGCTACGAGTTCTTTTTATGCATAAACATCCTTTTGCCTCACTACTGACAAGCCCTACGCACTGAATCGCGGATCTTTACCAACGGGAACTAACAGCTGAAGCATGGGGAGCGACCTACACTAATCATACCTATAATCGTATTTGGTTTTAAATCCATGAGTTATATTTTTCTTGATTATTTTAGGGCATCCAAACATAATTAATCTATTTGATCTCCTATACGCAATTTTGCTCATTCAGGAGTTTAATCTAGCCATACTCGTTGTTGGAACAACCTAACTAGTAATTCTGTGTTTGATTTGGGCCACCCTACAGCACAAGAAATGAGTGAATTTTAAAATTTTACCATTTTGGATCTTTAATGGGCCTATGAAGTCTAAATATACTCAGAACTTTTCTAAATTTCTTTTAAATAAAATCAATATATTATTTAATTTCTTAAATAAAGTTTCATTATAATTTAATGTGAATATAAATTACAATATATCATATATACTCTTATATAAATATTTGTGTGTAAAGATTGCATATTAAATTTATTTAGAGAAGGAAACTTTTCATTTCCTTTCTTTAACTTGTTCAATTAACGACGGAGCATAAATTTATTTAAAGGAAGCTTTTCATTTCCTTCTATTAACTTATTCAATTAACGAGAGGGCACATTATTTATATGGAGAGATAAACATTTAATTTCTCTCTCTTTAATTAAATTGATTGATACATTAAATGCAACAATTATCAATTAATACATGACATAAAATGTAAGTTTGTTCAAATATATTCCAGTGTGAATTACGAATGTGCAACATTGTAGTGTTTATAAATGATATGAATTTTCACAATTATTTACATATTTGCATACTCATACAATTGTGGTATAAAATGTCAGAATTTCTAATCATCAATACAATACTTGTAAATTAGATTGTATTTTTAATCTTAAGATACCAACACCAAATAAGCAATTCTAGAATAAGTAATAATTGGCAACAAATAGCTATTAATACTCTACATACTTATGACCATAAATGAAAGTTTTTGAAAATACACATAAAGTCACTTCGAATGCACATTATATACATTTAAATGCACTTTAAATTAACAAATAATTTTATAACTAAACGAATGTTTATATATATGCATATGATTGTAGAGATAAAAAATATAAACATATGCACTCGCACACACATATTTGTATGTTTATGTATATAGTCACATGTATGGTTAAAAAATATATGAACAAAACTTTGCTTACACTAAACAAATTAACAAAACTTCCCTTTACATATAATCAAATATATTGTCACACAAGTTAACGAGAGGTCCGCGGTCTTGGTGCGGTGGTGGGGTGATACGCCTCCCAAGTGGGAGGTTTGAGGTTCGAGTCCCACCTTGTGTGGGAGGAGATACGCCTTTTCACATAGGAGGTTTGAGGTTCATTTTCGCGCCTCCTGCACCAAGTCAACCGAAAGGTATGGCTAGCCTGGAATAGTGGTTGTGGCGGGCCTTTCATCTATTCCCTAGGTTTACTGTTCAGGAACCGCATGTCAGTAGTGATTGACCAGGTTTCCCTAGTTTCAAATATATATATATATATATATATATATATATATATGCATATTGTCACACAACACCTTATTAAAAATTTCCTTACACAAAGTAAATTAGCAAAACTTTCCACTTTATTATAAATCACATAATTGGTATCTAATAAATATGTATGTGAATTTAATTTGAAAAATGTGCAAGCAAATAATTAAACATTTATAAACATATATGATTAAATTAAACATCTACATATCGAAAATCTGCAATTTTCTTTGTTATAAAATAGAACGTGTGAACAAATTCTATTGATTAGCAAAATCATATGGTTATACAGCTATGTATGAAATTGTTTCTATATATTCAAGTAAACCCAATAAAACTTATTTTAAAATTTGTCAAAATTAAAGTGAAGAAGAAAACCAATTATGAATTCAACAAAAAATTTACATCTCCAAAAATATAAGCACAACAAAGTTTTAATAAAAAATATAACATATATATTATCATGTCTGCGTCTCATGTTGACACGATATATGTTTAAAAAATTGTGATAATAGATACATTAATTAGACAAAAGCATGTAATAATCAGTTATAAATGAATATAAGAATTTGTAAATCAAGTTGGTACCTTGCTATTGCCCAGGAGAATACGTTGAACGATGAATCAAAAGCTCTTAGATTCCGTGAATTGATCTTATGACCCAAATCTTTGAAGCACGGCTTGAAATTGAATTCTCCCTATAGGATATTTCCTAAAAGTCGTGCCTTGAATGATGATATCTCTTCAGATTTTCAAGACCCCCATCCAATCCTTGCAAAAGATGGATGAACCACTTTTGTTTTATTTTATTTAATGTTTTTAGTTGGAGTTGAAAGATTTTTGAAAATTTGATTTTTTATTTATTTTCTGCCATGAAAAGTTAGGAGGAGAGAAAGGAAAAAAATGAATAAGAAAGAATGAATTGTACGTACAGAATAAATTAGAGAATATGTTTTATTTGAAAGAATGAAACTTTTCCCATTTTTTAATTAAAACTTCCCTAATTAAATCTCTTGATTATTTCCCCTCTCCAATCCTTTCTTTACATGTATTTCATCAAATGACATAAAATTTCCATAAATCATGTCATCAAATGACATAAAATTTGCATAAATCGTTTCACAGAATTATCTTTGTATTACATCGATATCGTATATCAGTGCACACAAATAAAACTTTTATAAATGCATTAAAATAATTGCAAAAACTTTCAAACATCAAATAAACAATAGTTAATATTTATCAAATATCGATTAATTTAATCAATTTACAACATTTTATTTAAATTAATAAATCATGTGTTTTTTTTAGAGAATTCATCATTACAGTTGTGCGACTCAAAGGTGTAAATTCAGTCAGCGACTAATACGAATGTTCGCACATCACTTAGCAGGTAGTGTGACATTTTGCTCGAATTTATCGCTTTCTTCCTCAAAAATATATCCTTTTGGATTTATGGAATTTGGTAATGGTCAAAATTCCAATATCATCCACAATCAACTTTATAGTCCAAACATAAAGTCCTTGGTTCAATAATAACAATTATTATTAACCAAAATTCTCTGACCAGAGGCTTTGACTTTGAGTTTCAGTTGATCGTGATGCTAACCTCATATGACCGAAGAGACGAATCCTCTCTTGAATAGTGTTTCACTTCCAATGCTTCCACTCGATCCAACTATAGTCCTTCGATGTGTGCCATGACAACAATTTATCTATATCCAAAGTGGAGCTTCCACATTAAAGATCAACAATATTCTCAAGTCGAGAGAACTACGTAAATTAGTCACATCGATATTCTCTGCTTGACCTTAGTTGTATTAACTAATAGAAAACTATCGAGCGAGTCATTCCATAGTTATTCAATAATTATCAGTATGTAACCCCTTGGTGCCCCTAGCAGTCATGAGTAATACATTACCCAACATTTGGAGAGCGTAACTCTAGTCTCAACGGATACATCGGTATCCAGTCTTAATGCATTTTGACTAGTAACATTAAAAATGGTATATTTGTTTCATTGTGATAAATTACTCACGGTTACAACACTTTGTAACTACCATCACAAAATATACCATTTATAAATTTTCTATTAAATATACATTTAATTAAATTGATTAATTAATATAACCACATTACATCAAGTATATAATAGAAAGAAAATACATTTATTTAGAACAAGGTTGGTCAACGATTTTTTTTTTGAAATGGTACTTTTTATACAACAAATCATTGGGACAGCATATCCCATGTCAATAAACGTTCGAAATCAAGTTTCGAACTTGTGACCTCTTGCACCAAAGCCGAATCAATTAACCACTTGGACAATGGTGCTTGTCAGTTCCCAAATCCTAAGATGCAATGTCGGGTCATGAAAATGTGAGTATGACAATAATAAAAATGCAAATTTAACTGATCAAATGATAACACGAACATATAACATCACCCCTCAAAATATGTTCGATCAATAGTCACATTCATACAAAATTACTTATACTTAAGTAATATTTACAATATAACTTAAGTTTAAGCAATATCTTTCTTGGGAAAATTCAAATAAAATTGGGCTAAAACAACATTTTATTTCCTTGAAATCATTTATCCTTAGAGGTGATAAACCACCTGAAATCATTCCTAAAAGCAAGGAAAACATAGCCCATATACTTAGCCGAAATCTAGTGCCAAAGCGCTATCTTCTTTGCATAACTTTTAAAACATTAGTTTTCAAAATAGGGATATCGACCCTTTAGAAAACTTGGCTATCGAGCCTATAAATATAGCTATTTACTTTGTAAAACATAAAGCTGTCGAGCCTATAAACATAGCTATTTAATTTATAAAACATAAGCCTGTTGAGCCTTTAAAACATAGCTTTTGATTTTACAAACATAAGGCTATCAAGCCCATATAACAAGGTTATCAAGTTTGTAAAACACACGGCTATTATGCCACTAAAATAACGTTATTGAATATACATTTACACATATATATAGGAGATGTCGGTTCCAACAATACATAGGGTGTCAAGTTTCTCAAAAATATAAGGTACCGAACCTCTAAAATACTTAGTGTTATCGAACACTCTACTTGAGGGTGTCGAGCCCATAAAACTTTAAAGGTCTTGAGTTTCTAAAGCACATAAGCAAATAAGTGGAGCCGAGCCTCTAACACTTAAGCAAAAATGAGGTATCGAACCTCCTAACCACAAGATGTCAGTTTCATCACATAGCTATCATGTAACTATCCCATGCATCCACCTTTTTAATTATTTTATATCTAAGATATTATGGGTATTGAGTCTCTAGGTTACCGAGCCAATGACATTTTTGTAAATACTTTAAAAACCGATTTATTTCCATTTTAAGGTAAAGCTTTTTACTAATTCGTACCCCATGTCGAATTATTATTAGATAACAAATTAATTTCCATTTTTCTTTTCAAAAATTGTTGATAGATCACATTCTACGTTTTCAATTATCTTTACAAATCCTTCTAATAATATATTTTACTTATATTAATTAAACACTTTTCTAGAATAATAAATTCATAAAAAATCATAATAATGAGGGAAAAGTCCCTAAAAATAACCAAAAATCTGAATTTCCATTTTCTTCCTTATATAAAAATTTAGTGGCCAATATATTTATTTAATTATTTTTTAATAATTAACACTCGAAATAAACACCTTTCACTCTTAAGAAATTCATAAAATATTCATATGAATTTGAAAAATTATGAAATTAAAAACCTATCTCTAAAATAAAGTTTTACACAATACAATCAAACTTCAAATCAGCTTAAGATAAAAAAAACTTAAGTTTTCTCTTTAAAAACCCATAAGAATAGTTCCATAATAATTCAATAAATCATCATTCACTCAAACAATGATATGAACCATCCAACCCTGACATATTATCACAACAAGTCGAAAATCAAACATAGATCTAAAAGCAGCGCTATGGTTGTAACTTGCATCAGTAGCACACCGGCTGACATCCGCAACATTACACCACACAATTCCGACTAGGTGTAGACTCTGATACTAAATGTGACGATTATGGGATTTGAATCTCCATCGTCTTGGAAAGCAACACCACACACTAACTATAAGCTAAAAGATGTTTGTGTTAACTTTTGAAAAGGGATGTTACACTACGGTTATTTGATGTATGGGGATGTAACAACTCGCCTTTTCGACCCTAAAAAATTCAACACTAATACATCCACTGTATTCACACACCGAGCATCTTAGTACTTGTAAGTTAGATTGTTGGGGGAAAAGAAAGAAAAGATAACAACCCAAAATTTGAGCTATAATAATTAATTAATTAGTTAAATAAATAATAAAATAATTTATGAAATTGTCAGAATTGATGTACGGGAGTTGCACTATTGGATCCATGGTAATTTTCTAATCAATTTTCATATATAACTTATCGAAATGCGAGCTAGTACAAAGAAGTTACGAGATAAACAAAAATTCAGAATGTAATAAACTAAAAATGAAATAATAATAATAATAATAACAACAACAACAACACCACGTCCATAGGTCGACCACATAAGGGTTAGGTCAACCTATGGGTCGACCCCCCATTGAGCATGGGTCGACTAGCATTTCTGCCTGAAAGTGAAAATGTTCAGGTACGAGCCGATAACTGTGTTTCGCATTTTTAGTTTAATCTAATGCGTCCTTAGCTGCATCAGAGGGTCCCTAGTGAGCCTATGACGTGGTTACACCAGATTCAATCTTTAAATCCAATGGCTTGAGATCCCTAAGCCACACTATATATAGAACCCCAAGCCTAACTATTTTTCTCATTCAGATTTTCTCCAATTGAGTTCATTGCCTGAGGTTGAACCCTAAATAGAAATTTTTTCTAGGGAGAAGATATTTTTGATAAAAATATTCTACGTCCTAGAAGTGGATTCGAGAAGGCCAAGGAATAGAGCTAAGGACCACAAGTGAGCATTTTGTAATTATTTTAGATTTGTAAGCAATTTAAAATAATAGGATTCTCAGTAGTTGTAGTTTTGCTACAATTTTGAGACAACTTTTATATAAGTTTATTTACAATCGATTTTTAAGTAAATTTTAGAAGTTCTTTTCAGTCAATTTTATTCAGCTATGTTATTCAACTATTTGTAGTTATTTATATCTGTTTTAAGTTGGAATTTAGCCTGTAAATATTATTTTATTTTTATAGAGATTTAATCCCTTTTTACATGAATAAATTAAAAGGAGAAGAACTCACTAATATGGATTAAAATAGAATAACATTAAATTTACAAAAATCGGATGTAAACTAAGAAAAACTGAAATAAAAATAGAGATGGACCGAAATAGGAAAATTTAAGATAATTGCAAGCATGATTATAACAAGTGGTTATAATTAAAAAGAGAAAATAGAAGAGTAACAGTTGCAAGAACAATTATAAACACGTAGGTTATAATTAGAAAGAAGAGATAACAGAAGAGGCTTATTTTAAAACTTAGATCTTGGATTAAGTTAATAAGCAAATATAGCAGAAATAACAGAAGTGGCTTATTTTAAAACTTAGATCTTGGATTAAGTTACTAAGAAAATATAGCAGAGCTAACATAAGAGGCTTGTTTTAAAACTTAGATTAAGTTAATAAGCAAATATAGAAGTAGTGACCCGTACCGACAGCCTTCCCTTGTAGACCTAGGACTGATGGTCTCACAATAATAGGTGAGGCTAGGACACACTCATGCTTATTACGGTAAATAAGTGACCAATAAACAGAGGTTCAAATCTGGGGATTTGAACAAGGGGTGCAAAACTAGAAGATTGTTTGTTAGGACCAGTACCGGCAGCGTTCACTTTCAGGTCTATGATTGATGATCTCACAACAGTTAGGTGAGATTGGACAACATTCCCTTTCAAGACTAGGATTGATGGTCTCACAACAATTAGGTGAGGCTGGGCATGCTTATGCTGATTAGGATAAATAAAGGGTCAAACCGGGGCCGATAGTTAGTGTGTACCGACGATGACCGAGCGTGCGACATCGATTAGGGTAAATAATTCGCTACTACGTCCTACGCGCTAAAGAGATGTCTTTTACTATAACCAACATGATTGCTTCACAGTGACACCACAGAGATAGAAGGTCGATCAAATGTTAGACTAGGATTTCAGCCTAATCAAGTTAGCAGTTGAGATATGATTAGGGTTTCAACCTAATAATAGCAAGTTAAGACAAGTGCAAACAATCACAATCGAAACAATCAAAGCAAATAATCAAAGCAAACAGTCAAACAGTACTCGATGCAAGTTTTATCTTTCCTTTATTTCCTTTTAAACTAGAACCATTTCTTAGTCTATTATCTTTATCTTGCTTAGAAATGCTAGTAATTACTTTCACTCACAAGACTTATTGTCTCACCCCTCCTCTATTTTTGACTTTTTCCCCCCAATAGGCCATCAGAGTTGAGTTGATTCAGGTTGCTTGGAGATCCATTCCCGGAGTTTTCTCATTTCACATGTATTTTTCTTCTTCTCATCTTCTTTTCATTTGGCTTATGATGAACTTCCATTTGTGAGAGGGATTACTATTACTATTGTTACTTTTATACTCTGATTATATGAGTCTGAGATGTATTTTGAAATGAAGTTTATTTTTGAATGATAAGTTATTATTTAAATGTTTCCGCTGTTTTTACTTATTTATCTTATGAATCTTAGTCTCTGTGATGCTTTAGCTATACCTATAACGCACCACATTTTTGGTGTGCCCTTTTTGGATATATTAAAGGGTGCGAGTGTGTTTTAAAGACATAACAAAATCTCATATTGTGATGAGTAATATGTAATATACATCATATCTTTATAAAAGAAAACTGCGATATACATACACCAATCAGAGTAAACATAATCTATCACCATCCTGAACAGTTATAACAACCTGTCCTAACAAATGCGGATAAATATAAAACAACCAATGCAATGGGGATAAAGAAATATGTAAATACATCTTGGAGTCATTCAGCTCGTCTGCTAAAGCTCTAAAGCATCCGAAGTTAAATTTAGAAATATGCTCGGTTTGATCCGCGTATTAAGGAAAAATAATGTCCGGATCAGTCTAGTAAACCAGCGTGAGAAAACACATATCATATGGATTCTATCTTTATAAAACCTTTCAAAATAAGAGTATCTCATAAGATTATGCTGCATATATACAAATACGAGTTTTTATCTTATGATAACTAAAATATTTCATACGAAAACCAGTGATATTATAATAATGTTTAGGGTTTAAAAAAATTATGAATATAGTTGGAATGCCCGCATCTCACGTTCCAACATAGTTGGGCACAACCAAGTCCATAAGGCACATATTGAAGTATGGATTCCATCGATGACAAGGTACCGAGGTACTACTTGTCATATTACACCTTTAGAAAAAGGTACCAAGGTCAAGAATAACATCTTGCACCCCTACTGCATAGGACCGACCTACTCCTTATTTGATAGTACCGAATATGTCGTCACACCATTGCTTTTAACCTTTTTCTGAGAGTTTTCATGCGCAACCAAATCCATAAATATAAATAAATAAATATCTATAAAGGTGATGACATATCTGGGAGCGACCCACACAGCCCTGTTGCATCTTCTTTGATTTTAGTTATTACCAGGTTGTGAGGCTTGAGTCTACGTTTTAGCTTTTAGCAAATTCCACTTGGAGTGCTAACACTCTCCTCCAGGAACAATGCAATGCCAATATTCATCCATACAAGTTGTTTAGGATATAAACAATCGAATGCACCACTACTACATCCGTTTTGGAATCACCCTTAGAATTAATAGCAAGTAGCCCTTGCACTTCAAAGAACTCCATTTTTGATCCCATCATCTTTAAGATACCTTCAATTCAAATGTTTATTCCGGTTCGACGTGGTTTTCAGATAATATGTATCTGATCCCGATCTTTTCGAACCGGCAACGATAGTTTAAAAACTGGCCAACATTTGATATTCAGTTATTTAACTATCAAACAAATAAAATTTTCAACTAGAGGTTTATTTTCATATGGAAAACTACACTAATTAAGCATATAAGAACCATTAAGCCTCTTTAATTAATCCTTTCATCAATGAAACCATTTTCAAATATTTGTATTAAAATGCCTTTTCAAAAGATATATTCACAAACCCTCTACTCTTTTCAAGTCTTAGAAGATATTCATATACCTGTCTCAATTGTATAAGTATACTCACAAAACTTTACATTTCCAATACTTATTTATTTAGGTTAAACAAATGTAACTTCAACATTTGTAAAAATAAAAACACTTTTGGTATAAGTAAATTTATTATATGGAAACTAAACCAAATATACTTACCACAACTTCCCAATCTCAAACAATATTATCCCTTGATTAACAATGAAATCAAACAATTTAAAAAACCGACCTTGCCTCGACAAACATTCTTAATTCTCAAGATAGAGATGAGTTTTCGTACATCAAAATTTAGTGTTAAGTATGAAAAGAACATTTTCATACCACCGTAATTTAAAATGATCAGTTATGAAAACCGAATCTTAGCTTTTTAATAAATCTCTTTTTATAAAATGCCTTTATAAATCTTTTTATAAATATTTTTATAAAACTTCATTTATAAATCTCCATTTATAAAATATCATTTATAGATCTTCTCTTATAAATCTCAAAGTATAATTATAAAACTTCTTCTGAAAAATCACCAATTATAATTACAAAATTCCTTCTTAAACATTTCTTCCATTTTTAAATTCCTTTTATAAATTCCTTTCAATTTAGAAAGCCCCTTTTATAAAATTTCCAAATATATTTAATAAACTCCTTTATAAACATCCTTTATACTATTTATAAAACTCTTTTATAAAACTTCTTTTAAAAATATCATTTATATAACTCCTTTTTATAAATCCCCATATTTATTTGCAACTCTTTTATAAAGCTCCAAATTCAGTTGTAAACTCCTTTTATAAATTTATAAATATAATTGCAAAAGCCCTTTATAAAAAAAACCTCCATATATAATTATAAATCACATATACTTTTCATAACACGATCATTTCATATATTACAATATATTCACAACTGAGATTTATTCGTCCAATTTATCAAATGATAATATTTTCACTTTTATAAAATACCATTTATAAACATATCCTCTTACTTATACAATAGCGCTTATAAATCTCTCTTTAATTTATAAAATATCATTTGTAAATCTATTATTTTATTACAACATTTTTGTATCAAATGTTTGATAAATATTTATTCCACAATATTTTTATCTACCTTTTAAAACAACTGTCACTTTAAATTAAAAGATAAACCCATTTATTTCCCTTTAAAATAAACATTCTTTATTATAACAACATTTCTATATGGATAAACACTTTCAATTTTTTTAAACCGTTTACGTATATACCTATATTAGAAAAGAATAATAAAGGAAGTTGAAATAAAATATAGAAGTACAGAAACCCTTTTTAAAATAAAATATCTTAGAAAATCCAAAATGTCATATTAAAAATCAATTTTCCAAATCGAAACCACTTCCAGATCAAACAACAATAAATTGTATTTTCAAAATACTATATCGGGGCCAATAGTCACTATAGCACTTAACTAATGTCATTACACCATTTTTATTAAAAAGGTTCGACTTTTAACAGATGTCAATGTTACA
Organism: Allium cepa; assembly: GCA_030765085.1. Taxonomy (NCBI): domain Eukaryota; kingdom Viridiplantae; phylum Streptophyta; class Magnoliopsida; order Asparagales; family Amaryllidaceae; genus Allium; species Allium cepa. Next base: position 953,223,455 of record CM060932.1, read on the forward strand.
TCCAGCATGGCCAAACGATCAAAATTTTATCATTTAACAATATCTATAAAGGGCATACAACTAAAATAAAATCAACAGGTATATAACTGGAAATGAAAATCACTATAGTGAGAAAGCCAGATTTCTCTGCAAATTTTCCCCATATTTTATTTAAAGGTCATTCGCTTTTCAAATGTGGATATTTAAACAAATCAATTAATAATTCATCCAAACACAAATATTAATTGTTTTTATCTACTATAGATCAATATTAAATATCAAAAAGGTGAGTTTAACTCATCAAAATTCCATCAGATGCTTATGTGTTCTAGTTGTGAACTACGTTCGAATGACGTTCGATTGTAGTCTAAAATTTCACTTGCTCCAAATTTATTGAATTAATTCCATCGCATAACTATCGCCATTATGAGCTCAACACAAATGATTGCATCTCGATTGGACCTCATACGGAAAAGTTATTTATTTTATAAGATTTAAGTTTTAAAGAATATAATTTATACACTAATTACATTTTAAATTTAATTACCCACAAATCACTTTCTTCTACCTTTACTAATTCCTGCCTGATACCTATACACAACGTATCCAAGATAACCCATAACTGCCGATTAACATTATCGATTACTCCTTCACCTCATGATGAAATCAAAATCTGCCTGATCCTACATGCTCCTTGTCTCAACCTCACGATGGAGCCCCCAACGTGACAAGCTCATCCCCTTCCTAATAACCGCGACCCGACAGCTCGAAAGCGGCAACCCATGTGTCGCACTTCACCGTGGTGGACAGGACCCCGCCATATCACCATCCTTAACCCTCCGCCACTCGAACAACTCAAATATGACCTTGCCTTGGCCCAATTTGGCTTCCATCATTGAAAAAACAAACCCTAACTGCTGCCTCCATGCTGAACCAAACAAAATCAACATCACCCATAACGAAACACCTATATAAATATAGATCTCAACTCCTGAATTCAAAGAATTCACTTTTAATTTTCCATGAAGTGGGTTGTTAGATTTTTATTTTTAAATGAGGATGTTTACTTTTCTTTTACATGACATAGAAAGTAATGAGAGAGGCAAGAATGAAAAATAAGAGGAAAAATGAATTTAGGTTTAGGTGGCAAGGGTATATTATTTTATAATTTCCGGCATCTCACCCGATAGAATTCCATTCACGTATGAACTGTGAACGACAAAAAGAAGATCGCACACAGAAATGTGATACAATCTCAAAACAATAATAAAATATACTGGTTATCTTATTTTGTAAAATCATAAAAATACCATCGTTTGCCGAAAAATCATCAAACGATAGTTTAAATATTTTTCTAAACTAAAATTATGGAAAAATCAAATAAATTAAATTTAAAATATGTCTATAAAAGTCGAGTCATTATATTAATAATATATTTCCTTATTATTTATTAAGTTTGAATCAAATTTGAATATTTAAATAAATTAAAATTTCCATTCAAAATATTGAAAATTTCGGGTCATTACATCCTCCTCCTTAAAAGAATTCCATCCCTAAAATTCCTAAAGAAGGAAAAATCATCAAACCTTTAAGCTTCCAAAATTAATTAGTTGAAACGTGTTACTTAAATTTTAAAGTGTCAAAGTTATGAAAAATTTCGGTAGCAGTTTATTTGCACGGCTCGATCGAAAAAACTATAACTCCCCACAATGAGCCCAAACGCAAAAGAAAACGAAAGCCCAAAAGTGGCGTCCCATATCTGGGGCATAAAATCATCAAAAATAGTATAAATCTATTCCTATTAGTTGAGAAATCAAACCCTATTCATGAAACCAAAAGCAGCAAGCTAGCCTTTACTTCCATGAACCTATATGTCACTTACAAATGATATCAAACCATACAACTTTCAATTTCTAATATCAAAAGTGTATAATTATATTAAAACCCATACGATGTACATATACCATTCGTACACAATATCAAATTCGATCATTCACTCGATCATAAAAATTTCACTTTCGAACTAGTATCGCTCACTCGACTATTCTAGTGTGGACTCGATTAGGTTCCTTGATTGGAAATTTTCGTTCTACTTTTATAGGCATACACTATGATAAAAAACTTCATAATCAAATCAAAAATCTATATCTGGTGTTCACCGTTAAGAATTGAGTGAAAAATTCGTGTTCGGACCGGTGTATATCACCATGAATTCATGTACTCAAATCTGGACAAGATTAGTTTTATGAATAAAATAATCTACGTACAACTTATGTATTTATTCCATTGATTTCTTAACTATATTAATTATTTTTAACTCACATTCACTTATATCAATATTATTTCTCAGTTAATACTAAAATTACTTATGAACCATTTCATAACATTTTTCTTAAGTTTATAAACATCTTATAAAATACGACTTATGTTTATCGATACTTTTTAAAACTTAAGTTCATATTCATATAACACTTTTCTACATCCTAAGAGTATATACAATATATCATATTGGTTTTACTTAGCCAGGATGTTCAAGAAATTAAAACTTATTTAACTTACTATCGTCCCAAATTTATAAGTTATAAAACTTTTTGTCTTATATTTTCATAAAACACTTGGTTTCAATTTCACAACTAATTTGAAAGTTTTTGACTGTCCAAAATCGTCGAAAATTCCCTTTCATTTCAATAAATGAAAATTACCAACAACAAACCATAATGAGATGCACAAACTAAACTTTCCTAATATATAGGGTACATGAGCCTATTTTTTAAAAGAAAACTTCAAAATTAAACACCCTGTTTTTTTTCAAATCATTTCAAAATAATAGTAATATCTCATTTTAGTATATCAAATCATACCTTCAAAATTTAAAACGAAATTTATTTTACCAAACAATCCTATAGCAAATTACTATGGCAGCACTTCGTCGCTTAAAAGCTCAAAAATAAACTCTAATGATGCTGCAGTCATCATCAGAATCATCAGAATTATTTTCTAGCGATCGAAGTGAGTTTAATGCTTTCTGTCTCCTTTAATATCCTTTTAAAATATTTCTATAAAACAATAATTTCAAATAATACTACTATTCTTTCTCCAAAACTTGAAAAACAATTTCCAAAACAACGGGACTTAAATTCTCCGCTTTAAATCCTTATTATTTATAAACCATATTTATAAATCATATTTATATAATTTTACTTTCTTATATAAAACACTCCACAAATGTATAACTTTGTTATGATCATAATAAACAACTTCATTAAAATTAAGTTTAAATTTTAACACAAAAATATCACTGAAAGCTTTATATCAAAATTGTGAAACTGAATTCACAAGTGTTTGTTTTTAACTCAACCAAAACAATAAATGCTAATAAACTATCCGAGCACAAACAATCAATCAACAACCAACATTCAATGCTCCTAAACTGGAAGAGCATGACTACTCAGACAATAAACGATAATTACTGGATATTATCATTTCTTAACAACAAACACACCATAAATAACTATATTAATTTTCTAAAAGTTATTCATATATATATGTAGAATATATTCTAGGTAAAATTATTTCATTTACCCAATTCCAAAAAATACTATGTTTATTTTTCTTGTTTAAGTGTTTAGAAACCCCTATCGATATAGTTATACCTTCTATACGGACTAGAGTTTAAAAACCACTTAACCAATAAACAATACAATATAAAACATTATTATAACACTAATAAATACGCACTCATACACACACACTCTCAATCTCAAACTCATTCGAGAGTATTTGTAACCCTATATCTAATGTGTCTACCCCACCATAGCCTAAGTATTCGCTCAATCTAAGCTCCGATACCACTTGTGACGACCCGCTTTTTCGACCCTCAAAAAGCCGACACTAATACATCTACGATCGTTACGTGCCGTGCATTCAAGTGCCGAAAAGACAGGTTGTTGGGGGAAAAGAAAGAGAAGACATAATAGAATCTCACATCATAATGAGTAACATATAATATACATCAGATCTTTACAAAAGAAAACTGCAACATACATACATCAATCATAGTAAAACTAATATATCATCAGCCTGTACAGTTATAATAACATGTTCTCACAAATGCTAATAAATACGAACAACCAACGTAGTGGAGATAAAGTAATACGTGAATACATATTGGAGGCATTTGGCTCGTCTTCTGAAGCTCCAAAGCATTAAAAGCTAAATCTAGAAATACGTCGGGTCTAACCCAAGTATTATAAAAAAAATAACATCCAGATCAGTGTGGTGAACCAGCTTTAGAAAACACACATCATATGGATTTAAATGTTATGAAATCTTTCGAAATAAAGGTATCTTGTAAAACCACGTCGCACATAAACATGGATGAGTTTTTACCTTACAATAACCAAACTATTTCATAGGAAGTCTAGTGATATTATAATAATGTCTAGGGCTTATAATAAATTATGGATATAGCTGGCATGCTTGCATTTCAAATTCCAGCATAGTTGGGCAAAACTAAGTCCGTAAGACACTTATTGAAGAATGGATTCCATCAATGACAAGTCACCAGAGTACCACCTATCATAGTACACTTCTAGAAAAATATACCAAGATCAACAAGAATATCTTGCACCCTTGTCACACAAGACCGACCTATCCCTTACTGGATAGTACTGACTATGTCATCAACCCGGTTGCTTTGCAACATTTTTCCAAGAGCTCACTGAAAGAAGCTATGCAGTAGGATCGTATAATATGGAATAGTGGAATGGTATAGGTAAATAGCAGTAAGCAATAAGTAAAGCGGACACCAAGACTTTATACTGGTTCGGACCTCTTGTCCTACGTCCAGTCCCTAAGCTCCTCTTAGGAATTCTAACTAACAACCCTCATTTAACCCGGAGGAATAGGTTTACAACTTACTCGAACAACCGAACGAGATTTCTTGCCTCAACTATCGAAGAGGACTTCAACTAGGTACAAAGAGTATTTTTGACTTGTTGTGTTCTTGATAACACTAATGAGTCTAATTGAGTAAAACTTTCCTATAATCTAATCCTCAAGAATACGAAATGTGATTATGAAGATTTAGGAAATATAAATAGCTATGAATCAAAAGAGTATTAAAAATAAATCAGAGATTCAAGCAATTGAAGTGGTTTGTGAATGCTTTTGAAAACCTGAGTAATCTGAAAATATAATAGAGAGATTAAAGTAATTAGAATTAGTGATTTTGCAAATGATAGAAACATGTTTTTATATGTGTAGAAGAGGTGCAACCATTTGCAAAAGGTGCAGGCAAGAGATGCATCCATTTCCATTGGAGAATGGCTGCAACTCTTGGGAAGAAGAAGGTGTCTCTTCAGGAAAAATTCGCAGGTTTAAATTCAGTCGACTGAACAGGGATTTCAGTCGACTGTAACTGTGCATGTTGTAAAATGTGTAACAGGTTCAATCGACTGAAATATCCTGTTCAGTCGACTGAACTGGTAGATTATGCACAATGAACACTTAACTGAAATATGAAGTTGTGTTATGTGTTTTTTATGTTTGTGCAAGTTTCTTGAGGATAGATTTTAACAATAAAACTAAGACTAAGACCTATATATAATAATTACTCATGATATCCTTGGTCTTCATAGTCCTTCCTTTAGCTTTGCACATTTCTCTTCCTTTTTGTTGAAGCACGTTGTCATTGATCAAAATATAGCGTATCAACATTCTCCCCCTTTTTGATTGATGACAAAACCTATGTTTGTAGAGATGTAATTTATGTTTCCTCCCCCTGAATATATGCACTATTTTCCTATAAAACAAAGTTAGTGACCTTTCTCCCCCTTTGTCATCGACAAAAAGGAATTAATATATATATAATTGTCAAGAAGAAATAATCTCATACAGACATAACCATAGTATGAATTAAACAAACCACAGAGTTTCATAAAAGAAGGCTATTTATACAAGCCTTATCATAAATGTTTGAGAATAAATAAAGTTTCTGGAAATCAAACCATAAAAACGATCACTGATCCTTGTCCCAATCAATAAGATCCTTCACGTCCTCCTTCTGGTTCTTGAATAACCGGGCCCCCGGTTGGTTGTTGAAAGGCTATACTTCCTTGACCACCACTGTTACCACTAGTGCTGCTGCTTGGATTTTCTTCGGAAGATGTCCATGTGAATGTTGGAGCCGGACGCTTGCCGCATGAGGTCGAAGCAGAAGTGGAGCTTGTGCATGAGATGGCATCCCATAGCTTGTTGAAGAAACCTTTTATTCTACAAGTTTATGATCAACCTTTTTGAGGAGATTATCAAGAATTTGTTGATTTCTTGAGAGAATTCCTAATGACTGATTTGTAGTATAATCCGGTTGAACAAAACGAATATCATCATCTTGAATATGAGGTTCTTGTTGTTGGGCCCGAGGAGATTGGCGAGGTTGTTGATTATGTGCTTCCCTTTCGGCTAGAGACATAATGCGAGGAGGTCTTGCCGGGAGTTGCATGAGGCTTATAGTCCGTTGGTTGATTTGGTGAACCGTTGTAAATTCGGACTCTGGTAGTGGCGAATTAACGTTGAAGAGTAGTCGCATGATATACTTGCCATAGTATATTGTTCTCATTTTTCCATTATTGAATGTAAGAAATTCATCAAGAATTAATTGAACCCAATTAACTTTTATATTACCCCAAATGGCATAAAGTGCCCGATAGTTATTTGGGTATACAATTTCATATGAGCCTGTGCGAGAAGTGATGGTACGCATAAGAGCTTTGTGTAGAAGCCTAGCTCTTGGTCGTAAAGAAGTTGATTTGATATCCCGAATATTAATGTTATCATCCAAAAATTGATGATTGATGTTGTCCCGAATATGAGGATTAAATTCTATTTCCTCAAGCTTTCTACCAATGTTAGGAGATCCTAGAATATGTGCAATGCGGTCTAGAGAAAACCATACCTTTTTACCGCACACCATACTCCAAACACTATTGTTTGGATTTCGTGGAGTTTGGTGTCCAAGATTTAGATTAGCGTAGAACAATTTTACCATAATATGATTAATGACAAGATCATTGCGTTTAATATCTAGTAGGGATGTCAAACCTGCTTGATCGGTCAAGACTTGAATGTTATAAGTTTGAAGACTCTTGAAATCGATGAATGAGTGTTCGAAAATCCTTGAATTCTTCATTTTATTCCATCTAGTGATGGCCACTCCATCATAAAGCCATTGAGCAATTTGAGCATCAATTGGCTCGGAGGATGTTGAAGTAGAAGCTCTTGATCGTTTGGGAGGCATTTTTGTGAAGTATAGAGAAGAAATTGAAATAAAAAGTTAAGATTGGGAGCTAGGGTTTTAGGAGAAATGGTGATGAAGCTTGGAGAATGGTAAAAGTAAAAGGTAAAGTGACAAAACTGATGGGTAAGAAGAGAAAAGTAATCTGGGAAACGACGTTCAGTCGACTGAATTGTCTGTTCAGTCGACTGAAAAGGTACCCGAAAATTTTCTGGGTAAGATTCCGTCGATTGAATAGAGTTTTCAGTCGACTGAATTCATGAATGAGGAGTTTCTGTGTAAAGTTCAGTTGACTGAGCAGAAATTTGTAGTCGATTGAACTTTTGGCCGAAAGTTTCTGTGTTAATTTCAGTTGACTGAGCAGAAAAATTCAGTTGACTGATTTTTGCATTTTTTTAGTTGTACGTTGAAAATATATGTAAATGTTTTATTTAATGAATTTTTTACAATTGTATAATAATATTAAAATACAACATCATTATTTTAACCTTTAAAAAATATCATTTCTTGAGTGTTGGAGTCTTGGGGGATGGAGTCTTCTTCTTTTGTGTTGTATATCTTTCATTCCCCATATAGTTTTTGACCCATGAATTTGGACTATAGTGATGTCTTTGAGGCGAGACCCAAGGATGTATTGGGTCGTTTGGTGTACGATACGACGAAGATGGATCATACGGATTAACTGGTCGTGGTAAAGGTTCACTCACATCCTTTTTCATCGAGGTACAAAACTTCAAACCAATTTGTTCAAGAAAGGTTAGGTGTTTAGCCGTCACTTTCTGTTCAAAATACAATTCTCGTTGAAGGTCTAGTTGTTGCTGTTGATAATGATGAATTTCATCGATTTTTTCTTCGTGTCAGGAGAAATAAATAGTGAACGTTTGGCTTTCTTGGAATCCGGTGTATGCTCGGTTCGGTAATTTTCCCATTTATACACAGGATCGTGTGTTGGTGTTGGCGTAGGAAGTTGAGGTGAATCAGCTGAGCTATCGGTTGAAAAAGTTATGATGATGGGAGAGTTTGATTTGTTGGAAGACATTTTTCTACAGAGATTGATCGTCTTGAAAAAGAATTTGTATTTTGTTTAAAATTTTAACATGTATATATAGGTTCGGAGTTATATAAACAAAATGTGGTGTAAAATCATTAACGATTTAGAACCAGAAATTAAATTAATGGTTAATAATTTTCTTTGAAATGGATGGTTATGTTTTAGTGTATGAAATATTAGCTAATTCAAATGTATAAATGATTAAGTTTTTCAAACCTATAGTTATGTAAAAAATAATGTCTGCCTTTTAAATGAAGTGAATTAAAGTAAGAGATATGTTACACATATATTAGGTTCCTTGCCATTATATTCTTATTATTAAATATCCTTGAAAGAAATTATTCCTAATTCTCGTTGTAATTTTATGAATGAGTTTTCTAGTAATGGTTTAGTAAATATATCGGCAATTTGATTTTTGGTAGAAATATATTCTAAATTGATAATTCCTTTTTCGATATTATCACGTAGAAAATAGTGACGAATATCAATATGTTTTGTACGAGAGTGATTTACTGGATTTTTAGATAAATTTATTGTACTTGTATTATCACAATATATTGTGGAGTTTGTTAAATTTATATTAAAATCTTTAAGTATTTGTTGCATATATATGACTCGGGTACTAGCTAATGCGGTAGATATATATTCCGCTTCACAGGTTGAAGGCGAGACACAATTTTGTTTCTCACTAAACCAAGATACTAGTGATTTTCCAATGAAATGGTACGTGCCACTTGTACTTTTTCTATCTATTCGAGATCCAAAAAATCAGCATCACTAAATGAAACTAACTCGAATGGACAATCTTTTGGATAGAAAAGACCAAAATCTTTAGTATTATTAAGATATCGCATAATTCATTTTACGGCTCTCAAATGTGATTCTTTTGGATTAGCTTGAAAACGTGCACATAAACATACACTCATCACTATGTCTGGTCTACTAGCGGCATGGTTTTAAATCTCATATATATTGCCCGAGATCTCCTCCGAGATCTCCTTTTCACACTTAAGCGAGACGAGACATCAAATCTCCTCCATATCTCCCTCGACACTCATCTCGTTCGAGATATTCAAATCTCACCGAAATATGGATCAAAATCTCAATCCGAGATCTCACCCGAAATTATACATATTTCTTATTTTGTATAATATTTTTTATTTTCATATTGATTCAAAAGAAACTACTCAATCCAATTATAATTTACCCACTTTGAACATATTCTTTAACTTTTTATTTTAATGAGTCATAATGAAAGGTCCACTTCTTTATTATGTTCAAATAAAAGGATATTATTCAATCATTACCAAATCAAATAAGCCAATCAAGCTACTACTCTTCTAAAAATATCCATTTTTCCATTTAAATCAAGTATGCTACCAATTTTATTTTTTTACTAAGAAAGTTATAACCGTTAAATAAATTTTCGACACATCAATTTAAGACACATAAGTACAACCGAGATATTCCCGAGATGCAGTATAAGACCCGAGATGTCAATCTGAGATGTACACCCGATATGTACTCATCTCATCCGAGATCTCCCCCCGATACGAGATAATTTGTGTAAAAATTCCGAGACGAAACGTGACCGAAATTCGATATTTAAAACTTTGACTAGCGGTTAAGGAAAGTAAAGAGCCTATCATACTTCTAAACAATTTTGGTTCTATACTCTTGCCACTTTCATCTCGATCGAGATGAGTTGTGGTACTTATAGGAGTAGGTTTACCATAAGTGTTTTCCATTCCAAAGCGTTAATTAGATTAGTGCAATATTTTTCTTGGTTTAAGAAAATTCCGTTTGTTAATTGTTTAATTTGAAGACCAAGAAAGTAAGATAATTCTCCCATATGTGACATTTCGAACTCTTTAGTCATTATATTTGAAAATTCTTTACATATTTTTTCATTAGTTGAACCAAATATAATGTCATCTACATATATTTGAATTATTAAAATATCTTTAGTAGTGTTTTTAATGAATAAATTTTGATCTACTTTTCCAATTTGAAATCCCGAATCTAGTAGATAGCTCTTAAGTCTCTCATACCAAGCACGAGGTGCTTGTTTGAGACCATATAAGGCTTTCTTTAATTTATATACATGATCCGGATATTTTTCATGAATGAATAAAGGGGGTTGTTCAACATATACATTTTCTTTTATAAAACCATTTAAAAAAGCACTTTTAACATCCATTTGATAAAGTTTAAAATTGTGAAAACAAGCGTAAACTAATAGAATACGTATTGCTTCTAATCTTGCAACATGAGCAAATGTTTCTTCAAAGTCGATACCTTCCTCTTGATTATATCCTTGTGCTACTAGTCTAGCTTTATTTCTAGTTATATTTCCTTGTTCATCTACTTTATTTTTGTAAACCCATTTAGTTCCTATAACTGATTGATTAGTAGGTCGGGGAACTAATCCCAAACATCGTTACGTTCAAATTGATTTAATTCTTCTTGCATAGCAACAATCCAGTAGTCATCTGTTGATGCTTCTTTAGGATTTTTAGGTTCTATTGTTGAAATAAAGGCAACATGTCCCATTTGGTTTAGTCGACTTCTTGTTTGAACTTGTGAGTCAATTTCTCCAATTATATTTTGTGTAGGATGATCTCGTAGAGTTCTAGGAGGAGATCTAATTTGATTATTATCGATTTGATTAATATTTTCATATTTTCAAAACTTATATTTTCTGTGTTAGATATAATTTCTTCATCATCTTTGATGATTGTATGTTTATTAAAGTTTTCATCAAAAGATACATGTAAAGTTTTTTCTATTACATTTGTTCGTTTATTAAAAACACGATATGCCTTACTTCGTTCTGAGTAACCTACAAAAATACCACGGTCAGCTTTTGAATCGAATTTTCCAAGTTGGTCTTTTGTCTTAAGAATAAAACATTTTGATCCATAGATTTTTAAATACGAAATATTAGGTTTTATTCCATTAAGAAGTTCATATGACGTGTTTTTAGTTAAAGGTCTTATGGAAATACGATTTAATACATAGCACGCAGTTGCTACAGCTTCTGTCCAAAAATGCTTTGGTAATGTACTTCCATTTAATAACGTTCTTGCGCATTCTTGAAGAGTTCTATTTTTCCTTTCTACAACTCCATTTTGTTGTGGAGTTCTAGGAAATGAAAAATTATAATTTATTCCTTTCTTTTTACAAAATATTTCAAATGATTCATTTTCAAATTCGCCTCCATGATCACTCCTTATATTTTTGACTTTTAAATTCTTAATATTTTGAATTCTTTTGACAAATTTTTTGAAATATTCAAAAGTATCACTTTTATTTTTCATAAATATCGTCCATGTATATCTTGAGAAATCATCAACTATTACAAAAACATATCGATTATGGTTAATAGATTGAACCTGTGTTGGTCCGAATAAATCCATAACTAATAATTCTAATGGTTGTAAAGTTGAAATGACTTTCTTCGATTTAAAAGATGATTTAGTTAATTAACTTAGTTGACAATCATCGCAAATATTATTTATTTTAAAATTTACATTTGGTAAGCCTTTGACTAATTCATTTTTTGAAAGTTTTTGAATAATCTTAAAATTAATATGACAAAATCTTTTGTGCCATAACCAAGGATCATTATCTTTGACCATTAAACACATATCTTTGTTATTATTAATTTCATGTTTAAAACATAAATATTTCTATCTCTCTTTCCTTCAAAAATAAGATTTTGATTTTGATCAAATATACAACATTTATTTTCAGAAAAAGTTATTTTAAAACCTTTGTCGCATAGTTGACTTATGCTTAATAAGTTATGTTTTAAGTTTTAACTAAAGAAACATTTGTAATAATGGGTAAATTGTTTATACCGTAGTTGCACACATCTCCTTTGCCAATGATGAAGCCTTTTGAGTCATCTCCGAAGGTAACAGAGCCACCATTAAAGTATGAAATATTTGCAAGCATTTCCTTGTCTCCGGTCATGTGTTTTGAGCAACCACTATCCAAAACCATTTTCTTTTTTTGAGTGGGACCTGCAAAAAATATTAATAAATACATTGGTACCCACCTTTTAATAGGGTCCTAAGAGTTAGATCTTAGGAAGCCAAACCCAAGTGGGTTTAGTATCCCTTTTATAAATATAATTTTTATTGTTATGAACAACATTCATAAATGTTTTAACATATTTGTTCCTAGTTAAATTATTGTTAGTCTTTGGAACCCAAATTTTAATTATCTTAGTTTCTACTTTTGTTTTAGTAGGTGCTCTTAATGATATATTATGTTTTGAATCATTATTCTTCTTAAGATTAGTATTTTTCTTTTGAGAAATTTTTGACACCTTTTTATATCCTAATCCATGTTTATTTGAGGAAGATTGAGAATTTTCTAAAATCTTAGATAAATTTTCTCTTCCTTTGTTAAAATTAGAAACATTTTTAGTAATGTTGTCTAATTTAATTTGAAGACTAGTATTTTCTAATTCAACTTGTTTTATTTTATTTTTTAAATTGTGATTTCAGAAATAATTTTATCATTCTTTGTCTTTTGAGTTTCAATTTCTTGGCTCAAAAGTAAAAGTTGACTGTCTGAGTTTGAGAGAGATTCTTGAACTTTTTCAAGTTCTTCTTCCAATATTTTTTTCTCGTCTTTTAACATATCTCTTTCAAATTCAGCTTTGTTCTGATTTTCATGTGTCTCTTTAAGTTTCTTTTTGAGAATTTGTATAGTATTTAAAAATTCAGTGTTTACTTATATTAAATCATCATAAGATAAATCACTAACCTCAGATTCTTGAGCCATAAAGCATACATTTACTTGTTCATTGTCGCTATCACTATCACTTTCGGATGAAGATGAATCTGAGTCGTCCCATGTTACAGAAAACGCCTTCTTTTTGAATTTATCCTTCTTATTTTTGTTGTTGAAGATTTTTTGATTTTCCTTCTTTTGTTCTTGACAATCCTTATGCATGTGTCATTTCTTGTGACAATTGAAGCATTCTATATTTGAAGATGAAGGTTTGTTCAAGAAATTCTTTTTGAAACCGTTTTTATTTCCTTTTATATATTTTAAGAATTTCTTGAAATTTTTGGCAATAAATGTTAAATCCTCATCTTCAGACTCCGATTCTTCCTTTTCTGCGTGAAAAGCCACATTTTTTCTTTCATGTGCTTAGTCTTTCTTAGCTTGCATGTTAACTTCATAAGACATAAGGTTTCCAATTAATTCTTCTGGTTTCATTGTAGACAGATCATTTTCTTTCTCAATTGCAAATACTTTTCTCTCCCATTCATCAGTGAGTGAATTTAGGACCTTAAATACAATATCAAAATCCGTAAATTTTTCTCCTAATCCTATTAAGGCATGATGAATGTCTTGAAATCTCGAGTACATGTCATTGATAGATTCATTTTGTCGCATTCTAAAGTTTTGGAACTGGTTCTTTAACATGGAAATTTTTGTTTGTTTGACCTTGTTTGTGCCTTCGTGTATGGTTCTAAGTGTATCCCATATCTGATGTGTAGTAGTACAAATGCTAACATGATTGAACTCATTTCTATCCAAAGAGCAAAATAGCAAAATAGCATATTCATAGCTTTGGAATTTGCACTGGCTTCATTCTTCTGAGTTTATGTCCATGTAGGATAATCAGTTGTGGGTACAATGAACTCTGTTTGAGTTTCATTCCAGGCTTCAAAACTTGTTGCTTGCATATAAATCCTCATTCTTATAGCCCAATAATTATAGTTTAATCCATTGAATAGAGGAGGTCTTTGAGTAGATTGTCCTTCTGCAAATGTAGAGCTATAGGTAGTTATTGTGCTTGTGCTTGTGCTTGTGTTAGTGTTATTTTCCATATTATCAATATGTCAAATAATGGTGTTATGGTAATAGGACGGCCTTGCTCTGATACCAATTGAAAGAAGCTATGCAGTAGGATCGTATAATATGAAATAGTGGAATGGTATAGGTAAATAGCAGTAAGCAATAAGTAAAATGGAAACCAAGATTTTATACTGCTTCGGACCTCTTATCCTACGTCCAGTCCCTAAGCTCCTCTTAGGAATTCTAACTAACAACCCTCACTTAACCCGGAGGACTAGGTTTACAACTTACCTGAACAACCGAACGAGATTTCTTACCTCAACTACCGAAGAGGACTTCAACTAGGTACAAAGAGTATTTTTGACTTGTTGTGTTCTTGATAACACTAATGATTCTAATTGAGTACAACTTTCCTATAATCTAATCCTCAAGAATATGAAATGTGATTATGAAGATTTAGGAAATATAAATAGCTATGAATCAAAAGAGTATTAAAAATAAATCAGAGATTCAAGCAATTGAAGTGGTTTGTGAATGCTTTTGAAAACTTGAGTAATCTGAAAATATAATAGAGGGATTAAAGTAATTAGAATTAGTGATTTTGCAAATGATGGAAACATGTTTTTATATGTGTAGAAGAGGTGTAACCATTTGCAAAAGGTGCAGGCAAGAGATGCATCCATTTCCATTGGAGAATGGCTGCAAATCTTGGGAAGAAGAAGGTGTCTCTTCAGGAAAAATTCGCAGGTTCAAATTCAGTCGACTGAACAGGGATTTCAGTCGACTGTAACTGTGCATGTTGTAAAATGTGTAATAGGTTCAGTCGACTGAAATATCCTGTTCAGTCGACTGAACTGGTAAATTATGCACAATGAACACTTAACTGAAATATGAAGTTGTGTTATGTGTTTTTTATGTTTGTGCAAGTTTCTTGAGGATAGATTTTAACAATAAAACTAAGAATAAGACCTATATATAATAATTACTCATGATATCCTTGGTCTTCATAGTCCTTCCTTTAGCTTTGCACATTTCTCTTCCTTTTTGTTGAAGCACATTGTCATTGATCAAAATATAGCGTATCAACACTCTCATGTACAACCAAATCCATATGTATGTGTGTGTATGCGTGCATATAGGCCTGTCAATGGGCCGGGTTCATTCCGAGTATTATAAACCCCGGACCCGCGTCCGATTACAATAATTAAAACCCGAGCCCGGTCCGAACCTGTAGGGTATTTCAACCCAATATCCGAGTCCGGCCAATCGAGATTTTTAGGCTCGTTGGGTAATAACCGTATACCCAACTCAGAATATTTATGTTAAATCTATATTTTAAAACTGCAACTTCGGTAAAATTTGTATACTAACAATGCTAACATATAATGAAGGCGATGATGTAATCAAGTTAACAACAAAAATATGCAAAAATATGTATATGTAAACAAACAAAATAGTAAATAAGTAACATACACACTCATATTTTGATACGACGGAAAACTAATAGTCGGACCGGGCCCTAACCAGGCCGGGTTTTGATAAAATCGTGTCCAATCCGGGTCGGACCGGCGTCGGGCTTGGATAGTAAAACGTAAAACCCTTACCCGTATTAACAGAGCGGGTTCGGGTCGGTATTTACCCACATTAATAGGGTGGATTCGGCCGCTCTCGGGCCGAAACTCGTACCATTGACAGGCCTCCATATATATATATATATATATAGACACACACACAGATATATATATATGTACATACATACATATACACACACACATACATACATATATATGTACATACATATACACACACACAGATACATATGTGTGTGTGTGTGTGTGTGTGTGGAAAGTCTACTTGAACACAATTTGGTGACACAAGTGATCTCTACCATTAGAGTGTCCCTTGAGTTCCACCTTCCATGCAAAGACAAAATGGTCCGATGGTTTAGATCTTTTTTGTTCTCATTTGTGTCACCGATTTGTGTTCAAATAGCCGGTCCCATACATACACACACATACATATACATATACATACATATATATATACATACATATATACACATATACATACATACATACATACATACATATATATAGACACACATATGGTGATGACATATTGACACACCCCACTGTAAATCGATTTTCTCTCCGATGGGGAGAGAAACAGGCGATTGCAATTTCAATAATAGGATCCCATTTCCCTTCCTTATGAAATGCTTTAAACGGTTTTATCATTTCAAATCCAAATCGATATACAAATCCTATGCTGATTCATTTCCTCCAAAATCGAGATTTAGTGTTTGGGTGATGCATCAACGAATTCAACTCCAATTCCTATGCCACTCATCTTCATCAATTCGACTGTCGATTTAATCTCGATTTGGAGGAAATGAATCAGCATAGGATTTGGATATCGATTTGGATTTGAAATGATAACACGGTTTAAAGCATTTTATAAGGAAGGGAAATGGGATCCTATTATTGAAATTGCAATCACCTGTTTCTCTCCCCATCGGAGAGAAAATCGATTTACAGTGGGGTGTGTCAATATGTCATCACCATCTATCTATATATATATGGATTATCGAGTTTTAAAAGGAAGATGCGATCTCGATTCATCTCCATATCTACATGACTTCGCTTTAAGAATCTGGCTGTTAGGATCTATCAGTAAGCGGCGATTCTGATAATGCTTTTTTATAATCATATGTTGAATACACGATTTGTGGGTAACTCCTGCAACTGATTTCTATTATTGGATTTGGTGATTATTTATAAGGTAGCCTACAAATATTCAAAGGAAAGATTTATTTCTTGGGCGTTTTGATACTGAAGGCACAAAAACGATTCAACCTTTAGTGCCTATTTGTGTTAATTTTTTTGAGGTCCGTTATGGCATCTGAAATCATAGTTTTATTTCTGATTTATGCACTGGGGCCAACTAGTGATCTGCAAAAATCATTTCAATTCCAAATCATATCCCCTTATTTAACAGTTTAAGGTGAAACCACTCCTATTTCCGCATCTACAGCCGATTAGCTTTGACAAATTCATAAATCACGAATGAAGCAGGAGAAATGTGTTGGTGGTGAGGAAATTTTTAGATTGACAAGTGCTGTAACCTATGAATTTGCTAGCATGGTAATGGTGTTTATTGATTGGCGTCCCAACATAGTTGCTGTGAAGTTAGCAACTTCGACCATAAACAGAAATGGATTGTGCTTTACGTACCCGCTTTGTAAAGCATGACTATTAGAGTTCACGGTCGAGTGCAGATGGGCTGTCTATGATGAAGTTCGCCACTGTCACGTGTTGGTGATTTCTGAAAGAGATAGCATGTAAGGATGCAGTTAGTTTGATAATTGACTGGAAACAAAGTGGCGGTTTGGAACTGAAAGGAGATCAAGTGACTCTGTTATGCACATTCTGCTCGCTGTATTCAACCAACTTGTTTGAAGATTATTTTCAGAGGTCCAAAAATTTCATGTATAGGCTTAGTTATCGACTGTATCTAGGTTATTTTAATATTTTAGTTACCAAATATTTCTTTGTGTTTTATTTAGGTTAAGTATTTTAGTTATTGCTTGGGTTACTTATTTATAATTCACATTGCATTTCAGTTATGTTAGAGAAATAAAATGATTTGTTGTAGGATGTCACAAGTGGTTAATTGATTCGGCTTTGGTGTAGAATGTCACAAGTTCGAAACTTGCTTTCGAACGTTTATTTGGAAATGGGATATGTTGTCCCAATGATTTGTTGTATATAAAGTACCAGTTCAAACAAAAATAGAAAAAAAATGAATCCATTTTCAAAAAAAATAACAACATACCCTGATAGGTGCGATCCACATAGCCCTTCCATATTCCCTTGATTTTAGTAATTACCGAGTTATGAGGCTTGATTCTGCGTTTTAGCTTTTAGCAAATCCCACTTGAAATGCTAACACTGTCATCCAGGAACAATGCAATGCCAACATTCATCCATACGAGTTGTTTAAGATATGAACAAATAAGGCACTACTTCTACTACATCCTTTTTGGAATCATCCTCGGGATTAGTAACAAGTAGCCTTTGCACTCCAAAGAACTCCATCTTCGATCCCATTATCTTCAAGATATTTTCAATTCGAACACTTATGACGGTCGACGTTGTTTTCAATATATATCCGATCTCGGTCTTTTCGAACCGACAACGATGGTTTCAAAAACTGGCTAACAGTTGATATTCGCTTATTTAACTATCAAATAAACAAAAATTCGTCCAAATATTTATTTCCAATAGAAACCAACACTGGTTAAGCACATAAGCAACCACTGAGCCTCTTTAGTTAATCCTTTCATCAACTAAACCACTTTCAAATATTTGTATTAAAATACCCTTTCAAAAGATATATTCACAAACCCTCTACTCTTTTCGATACTTAGAAAATAATCATACACTTATCTCAACTTTATGTGTTCTTACAAAACTTTACATTTCCAACACTTATTTGTTTGGGTTAAACAAATGTAACTTAAATACTTATAAAAATAAACCCAGAACACGGTAGTGTAAGTAAATGGGCCGTCTGGAAACTAGACCAAAATATTTATTATCGCTTCCCAATTTCAAACAGTATTTTCCCTCGATTAACAATGAAATATGAAAAATTAGAAAACTAACCTTGTCTTGATACACATTAATTCTTAAAATAGAGATGAGTTTCCATACCTTAGAATTTGGTGTTAAGTATGAAAAGAACATTTCCATACCACCATAATTTAGAATGATCATTTACGGAAATCGGGTCTCGGTCTTTTTATAAATCCCTTTTTATAAAATACCTTTATAAAACTCCTTGTATATACAGACTCCTTTTATAAATCTCTTTATAAAATTTCATTTATAAATCTCCTTTTATAAAATATCGTTTATAAATCTCCACTTATAAATCTCCACTTATAAATCTCAGAATATAATTATAAATCTCCATTTGAAAAATCTGCAATTATAATTATAAAATTCATTTTAAACATATCTTCCATATTTATAAATTCCTTTCTATTTAAGAAGCCCCATTTATAAAATTTCCAAATATATTTAATTAACTCCTTTATAAACATCCTTTGTACTATTTATAAAATTCTTTTATAAAACTGCTTTTAAAAATACCAATTATAAAACTCCTTTCGATAATCCCCAAATTTATCTGCAACTCTTTTATAAAACTCCAAATTCATTTATAAACTTCTTTGATAAATTTCTAAATATAATTACAATACTCCTTATCAAAACAAAGTCCATATATAAAAAAATCCACCAAATACAATTATAAATCACATATACTTTTCATAACACAATCATTCGATATATTACAATAAATTCACAGCTCTAATTTATTTCTTCGATTTATATCAAATAATAATATTTTCCCTTTTATAAAATACCATTTATAAACCTATCCTCTTATTTATAAAATACCGCTTATAAATCCCTCTTTAATTTATATAATGCCATTTATGAATGTAATCTTTTATTGCAACATTTTTGTATTGAATGTTTCACAAATATTTATTCCAAAATATTTCTATCTCCCTTTTAAAACAACAATCACTTTAAAATAAAAGGTAAACCTGTTAAATTCCCTTTAAAATAAACATTCCTTAACATAACAATATTTATGTAAGGATAAATACTTTCAAAAATAATTTTAAGCCATTTGCATGTATACCTATATTAGAAAAGAATAATAAAAGAAGTGGAAATAAATTAGAGAAGTACAAAAACCCCTTTAAAATAATATATCTCAGAAAATCCAAAAGTCATATTAGAAATCACTTTTCTAAATCGAAACCGTTTCCAAATCAAACAGCAATAAATAGTATTTTCGAAACACTATAATAAGGCAATTAGTTACTATAGCAGTTAACCAATGCCATTAATACCTTTTTCACTAAAAAGATCCAACTTTTAACATATGTCAGTGTCACATCTAACATGGTTAAATAATCAAATTTTAATATTTAACAATCTATGTAACAGGTATATAACTGTAATAAAAGGGTACATAACTAGAAATTAAAACCATTGCGGTAGAAATCTGGATTTCTTTATAAATTTTTCCTGCATTTCATTTTAAAGGTCACTCGCTTTTCAAAAGTAAATATTTAACCGAGCCAACCAATAATTCATCCAAACATAAATAGTAATTATTTTTATGAGGGAATTAGGCTGAAGGAAAAACCTGAGAACACTTTTAGTCTGAAGGACAGAAGTTTTAAAATTTAGCCTGAAGGACAAAAAATGATATATTCATATAGCATTACACATCCATAATGCTATATTCATATAGCATTACACATCTATAATGCTATATACAACACAATTTTATAAGTTTCTGCATACACAAACAAGCAGCTGTGTAATGCTATATGAATATAGCATTATGGATGTGCAATGCTATATGAATATATCATTTTTTGTCCTTCAGACTAAATTTTAAAACTTCTGTCCTTCAGACTAAAAGTGTTCTCAGGTTTTTCCTTCAGCCTAATTCCCTGTATTTTTATCTACTATATATCATACTGATTATTCAAAAAGGTGAGTTTAACTCACCGAAATTCCGACGAACGCTTAGGCATTTCAGTTTTACGCTAAAATCGAACGACGTTCGATTGTAGCGTTAAATTTCACTTGCTCCATATTTGTCGAAACTAATTCCACTGTGTAGCTACCATCATTATGAGCGCAACACAAAGACCGCGTCTCGATTGAACCTCGTATGGAAAAGTTATTCATTTTTTAAGATTTCAATTTTAAATATAATTTATACACTAATTACATTTCAAGTTTAGTTACCCACAAGTCACTTTCTTCCACCTTTCCTAATTCCCACCTGATACCTGTACACAGCATATCCAAGATAACCCATCACCGCCGGCTAACATCATTGATTACTCCCTCACCTCATGAAAAAAATCAAAATCCATCAGATCCTATGCACTCCTCGTCTCGACCACTCTGTGATGGCCACCAACAGGACAAGCTCGGCCTCTCCTTTATAACCACGACCTGACAGCTCACAAATGACAAACCATATGTTGCACTTCACTATAGTGGACCAGATCATGCCAAATCACTATTCCCGACTCTTCTCCAGTTGAGCAACTCAAATACGACATTGTCTTGGCCTAACTCGCCCTTCAGCATCAACAAAAGCAAACTTTAACTGCTTCCTTACATCGAACCAAACCAAATCAACATCGCACACATCCAAACACCTATATAAATGTAGGTCGCAACGCCCCAAATTCAAAGAATCCACCTTTCAATTTTACATGAAGTGGATTGTTAGATTTTTATTTTTGAAAGATAGCAAGAGAAGCAAGAATGAAAAATAAGAAGAAAAAAAATTAATTCAGGTTTAGGTGTCAAGATATGTTATTTTACAATTTCCAACATCCTGTCACATAGAATTTCATTCGCATATGAACTGCAAACAACAAAACAAAAATATGATTGCATAAAAAATGCGACACGATCTAAAAATAATAGTAAAATATGCTAGTTGTCTTATTTTGTAAAATCACAAAATACCATCGTTTGCCAAAAAATCATCAAATGATCATTTAAATATTTTCTAAATTAAAAATTATGAAAAAATCAAATAAATTAAAGATACATCAATAAAAATTTAGTCATTATATTAACAATTTATTTTCTTATTATATATTAAGTTCGAATAAAAGTTGAATATTTAAATAAATTAGATATTCCTATTCAAAATGTTGAAAATTTTGGGTCATTACATGGGAATTGATTTGATAGGCCCTCTTCTAATTACAAAAGGAGGGACTCATTTTGTAATCGTAGCGATAGACTATTTTATGAAATTGGTCGAAGCCGAAACCCTTGCAAATATCATAGTGCATCAAGTCGTGAAGTTAATAATGAAAAATATAGTTTCAAGATATGGTCTTCCGTACAAGATCATTATAGTCAACGACACACAATTCGAAAACCATGACTTACATAGCACTGCTGAGATCATGGCATAGTTAAATGTTATTCTTCAGTGGCTCATTTGCAAGCCAATGGTGCCGTTGTAACACCCCATAAATTGAATGATAATTAATGAAGAAGAAATTAACTAAAAATTATTAAAGCTAAAAATGGAACTTTTACAAACGTTAAAATTCAGCTACTAAATTTTCACCATTGAGTTCATAGTGATTTTCTGATCAATTTTCATATATAAAGTTTTACGATCAGAATTCAAATGAAAAGTTATCAACATTTGAAGATTTTGAATCGAAAAAATTATATATGTAATTAAAAAAATAATATAATTAATTAACGTTAATGGATACTTAACATTTAAGAAAAATTAACGTCAATCAGATCAAGTCAAAATCGTGTGAAATAATATTTAAAGGGAAACAAATGTTACCAAAACAACACAACATGACGACCCCTTATTAGGATTGGTCGACCGCTAGCGATTAACTAGTGGTAGCACAACAGTCGACCAATGGTAGGCCGACATCTGCGTATTGAGTGTAGGCCGAATGACCCGGAATTAACATAATCTAATCTAACGGCTGACGTTGATTCGAACCCCTATAAATGCAGGCATAGTCTCTAACTTTTCTTCTCATATTTTTTGAAGCAATAGCGAAGCTCTGCCATTTTAAATTCTCCACAAATTCTAAAATATGTATAAACAAATATATATTGTGTGTGTGGAATATGGAGGATAACAGAGAAGAAGAATATGATCGAATCGAATCACCAAAGCCAAGGTAAATCATAAATTTAAATCCAAATATATATTAAATTCATCTTTTCTCGATCTAAAATTCTAATAAATATGTACACACTTTTGATACATATTTTGGTAGAAAGGAAGAGAGTCAATTAGTAATGATGGATTTAGATCTGGAGATTTGGACGCTTAGAGATGAGTGGAAAATTATATATTTTTATATAATATTAAAATTATATCATTGTAAATCTGTTCCTTTTATGTCTAAATGTAAATTTTGGAGTTATAGGCTTAAATATAAATGCACTGAATTTGAAAAACATGTCTACATATTCAGCGAATTGTTAACTTTGATTAAATATTGCATATACTTAAATATGAAAAGTAACGATGAAAGTAGTCCCTAAATTATTGAGATAATTCGTTAATGAGATTGTATAATGATTCCAAATTTATTAGTTGAATATTATATGTTAGTAAACATGAATTGGAAGTTGTTATTAATTATATTAGGATTTGAGTAATACTTTAATTCTTTAGAATGAAGTGTTTACCGATGTAAATTTCTATAAATTATCTAGTTTTATAGTTATGTGTAAAAGTGTATTGTTTGAAATAACAAGAAATATGCCTAAAAGAAAGAGATGTACAAAATATGGATGTTTACTATATTTTGTACAATCTATTTCAATAATAACAAAAGATAATTCTTTGTAATTCAATACACACAAGTCCCCTTTAAATTATTAATGGAAAATTACAGTATTAACTTTTTCCGTTTGGTAAGATGTAACTCAAATGCATTAAAATGTAGAAATCCTTAAGAATAACCAAAGTATTGAAATTAAAGATAATAACAATAATTTAATTATTATTTAAAATATATGTGTTTTAAGATGAGTTAGGGAATAAGAAATGAAATATAAATAAAAAATATGGAATTAACAAGTTATAGTAATCAAAGAAAGATAGCCAATAGTTGAACAAGAATAGTAAGCTCTACCTGATAATGTTAAGTGAAAGCAATAAAAGATATTTAATCTATTAAATTATAAATAAGTGGTAAATGACATTAAATTGCATTAATAAAACAAGTAGTAAGTTATGTAAAAATAATTAAATACCAACAATTGAGTATAAGAGATGTAGTAAGTCAATAAAATTAATAGCCTCAAGTATGTGTTTATGATGGGTGTGAATTATTGGACCTAGCCAATATTTAGATTAACTATATAAGACAGTCATTGGTATAGGTTGGAAAGCAAAGGCAACAGGGTTACACAACAGAAGCCTGCTCACCGAAAGGGGCTACGAGCAGTTGTGTATACATTGTGTTGATATGAGACATCTCCAACTGTAGTGGTTCTATAATTAGACGCTTGCATGAATCAACATGCAAAAGTTTATTGGAAGTATGTTTAATGTTTAATTTAGTTGCTTTGTATATTTCAATTGGTAAACATTTTATCAGTTATGTTTAATGCATAAATTTATCGAAGTAGATTATTCTAATTATACATAACATATGTTCTTACAATATTAGAAATGTTAAACATTACCATTTCACCTTTCTAATAGGACTGCCACTAGTCTTATATGTTTCTTTAAACCCTAAGACAAAACATGGAAGCCTTCAACTTCACTAGTAGATGTTAGGATTCGTATGCCTTGGGACGCGGGCCTTGAGGAAAGCTCAACAAATCATAGGCCCGCATATGATGGATAACTCTTGATCGATTGTTTCACATACAACTCCAAACCTGGTAATCCTTATCCGAATCTCATTTTTTCTTGAGGAAGCTTAACAAATAAAGAGAGATAATTCATTCATTCCCACCATTTCACGACTGCCTAAGCATACCATACATAGGGAAAGCTTAACAAATATGTATGAGTATCTCACCTTGTCCAGTCTATGTATTAACAGTAATACATATAACATCCCTAGCTTGAGAAAAGCTCAATAATTAAGGAGTTCACAAGTAATCTATTAATATATAAATGTTAAAGGACAACTTTATATTAAAGATGTGTGTCTTTATTATATTTAATTGAGTGATATCAACTTATGCAATAATGTATTTCTTACGAAATACCCTCGTGATTCAAGTGTCGAGCACATCAGAAATCATGATATACGTACTATACACATGTATTTATCCTTTAGGTCTATTTTAGGTTTCTTATTGTTCTACCTTTTATTATGCATTTCTATTATATAATTTTCGTTGTATAACTTTTATAATTTGATTTACTTATATAACAGTCTTATGTATAATATTATATTAATTAAATATTATTTAATAAATTAACACTTTAATCAATTATTATATTATTCAATTATAACATATTATATACTGAATAATTATACACTGTAATACATATACATCTTATATGTATGTGTGTGTTTGTATTTAATTTATTAATTAACTTTTAATTTATTTATTTAATTAAAATATTTTAATTAAATTTGATTAATTTCAAAAATTCTTTTATATAAACATGTATACATATATTGTCTTAAACAATTTAAGATAACATAACATATATTATTATATATTATACACGTATATATATTTAACTACTTAACTTATTTATTTAATTAATTCATTTATTTTATTAATCTTATTAATAAATGATATTTTCAAAATTAATTTTATAACATTTTCAAACATTTTAGAAAATTATGTTATAACTTTATAGCGTATGTTTTATTTTAAATTTAACTTTTAAATTTAAAACTTTTATTTTAGTTTTTAAAACAATTTGAAATCTATTATAACATATATAATATTTTTCTTACTTTAAATTTTAAAACTTTTATTTTCATTTCAAAACAAGTTTGAAATTGGCCTAAGGCTCAATTCAAATTTGGCCTTTTCCTATTAAAGGCAACCTTTGGTCTCATGTAACTGTTCAAACCAGGTCGGTAGCCAGGTAGGATAGAGTAACTGATTACCCAACAATCTAGCCTAGTCACTACCTTTCTTAGACATCCTACCAACTGGGTTGTATGCGTAGTTGGTCGTCTATAATTATGCTATTTGGTTCTGATACCATTGATATATCTAGGTCAGCCTGTAGCGGAAGAAAGAGGTAAATTTCAATTATTTTACCATTTTGATCTTTATTAGACCTATGAAGTCTAATTCATTTAGAAATTTCTAATTTTTTATAAATAAAATCGTAATTTTTATTAATTTTATAAATATAGTTTTACTTTATATTATTTTGTATTATATTTGAATATATGTACCATATGCACATATGTGTGCATGCACGTGGAATAAAATAAAGTGTGCGTGGTCTGACATATCCGTGTATATATACTAAGATTTACACTGCAATGGACATATTAGCTCCTCTAGTATTCTATGTTTTGTACAAATGAATTATTATTTTTTGAAAACTATGTATGTATATATACATATTTATATTTATGTATGTGCGCATCAAAATTTATATACACACACACATATGAAAAATCATACTTATGTAAAAATATAATCATATACATGCTAATATTTAAAAATAATAATTTATATATAATATTTCACAATGAATTTGAATAAATGTTGATTTATATTAGATAACAAAACATCGAATAATCAATGCAAAAAAATTAATTTTTTTATTTAAATTACTAATGCAAAGTTCTAAAAAAATGTATATTTAATTTTAAATATTTGTATTGTATATAGATTTGTGCATATTCATAGATTATATATATATATATTAATTTTAAAATAATTATTGACTTTAAGGTCATGGTAGAAAAATTACTTTTTTTAATTTTCCGGCATATCAAAATGATTCTATAATCAGACAATTATAAATTAATTTTTAAAATGATTTAATTAAATTAATTAAAATTATAAAATATCTTTTCTAAGATATATAAATTATATAATATTTTTATTTAAAATTTTATACTTAATTTCAAACTATATTAAATACACACAAACACACATGTTCATACATACCTACATTCATAATTAATTTCTAGTTAAATAGATAGTTATATCATTATCTGAATATAAAATATATTAAAATTGAACATTCATTGTTGCCAATTTAATATTGTACAAATTTTTATAAATTTTAAAATCACAACACCAGAATTGTCATTTTCCAATGCTTATAATCGTTACAAATCAAATTCGTAACGATTATAACCATTACACATAGGTACGTGACAAAATCTGCAATATATTTTCTAACAGTTATAACTGTTGGGAATTTACATCTGTTACTGAGATACATCATTTACTAACAATTATAACAGTTAGTAACCATTTTGATCGGTAACACCTACAAGTGTTGCAAATTTGGCATGGCTGAACTATATCATGTACCAAGAAAAAATTCCAGTCAACAATACAAATTCAAATTTCTAGTAACAACAAATATGCAACCAAATTTCAAAAACAAGGCATCAGCAAATTCCAACACAAACATCATAGACCAAATACTTCATTCCAACTCTACAAAGTTCATTGTATGATAACTTCAAATTTTACTAGCACAAAACGTCTAAAAGCTTACAAACAAATGTGACTTTCCAGCCAAATTACAAAACCTCTATCAACTAACTCAGCCAAATTTAACTCACTTCTAATTTTTTTCTTTTCTTCTGCATCTTCTATTAAAGCTTGCAAATACATAAAAATGCTCAGATTATAAAAAAGACTGAAGGAAAGCTTCGTTGTGCTTGAAAATCAAATTGCACCAAATCTAGTAATGAACACCGAGCGCTTTGCTCAGTTAAAAACCGAGCTTACTGCTTAGATATGACTTGGCAATACTCTATTTACTAAGCTCTCTCCCACTTGTTGTAGACTTACCGCTCAGTTATCAACTAAGCAGTAAGCTCAGTTAAAAAAAATAAGCTGAGCGCTTAGCACTATGCCATATGGATTTGGAGCAAAGTGGAACCACATATACAAGTGTTAAAGGAGTTTATGCAGTACAGTGGAACCACATTACAAGTTTTGTTGTTAGTGGAGTAAAATTTGTAATTACTCGTATTTATTCTATTTGTTTCCAGTATTTGGAAGGAACTGTAATGAATTTCGATGCAGGGTAGCTTCATCAGATTCTGTCAGTTTGTTTTTCTTTGAGGTAATATAGTAGACTTTCCCTCTATCAAAAGATGAGTGCGAGACTCACACTTCTTTAATAAGTATGAGATCACATACTTAGATTATCTCATTTTCTCTAAGAAAAAGGATACACTGCCTTCATAGCTCCTTTTCCCAAGATAGAACCAAATCGACCATTTAATTTGTTTTTTTTTGAAATGGTACTTTATATACAACAAATCATTGGGATAACATATCCCATGTCAATAAACGTTCGAAAGCAAGTTTCGAACTTGTGACCTCTTGCACCAAAGTCGAATCAATTAACCACTTGGACAATGGTGCTTGTCAACCATTTAATTTGTTAGTTTTTTAAATTATTATTATTAGATATTTATTTATATTGCCAACAAAATTATTTTTAATTAACACCACTCTCTATAGGTTATGAATTATGTCATTGGTGTAGTTTGTACAACTTTGACCTATTGACAAAATGGTAGCTCTTTGTTGCTTACCTTGGATTTGAAAATATGAGTTCTTCTTTATGAAAATAATGAAGCAATGATATAAGCCTAATGAATCTGTGTCAGGTACGGTTCTCAATTTTAGGGGATCTAAGTTTATAAATTTCTTCATCCCATCCCAAAAAACCAATTTATGAAAGAGAAGTAGTTAATAATTAATTATTATTATATTTTCATCAAAAGAAATATTTTCCTGAAACATGTTGCCTATTTATTTTTACCTTTTCATGTCGTTAGACGTTTCAAGTAGTACATGTATTATAGAAATGTTACCGAAATGTTTTTTGTGTATGTTTCATGTGCTTTGCAAATAAAAGGTTTGCTCGCATTTTTCTATGCACACATCCATCGGATGTGCCTTAGTACTCGTACATATAATGCTCAAACTAACCAGTTCTATCCATAACAAATAATATAAGTCAATTACTGACATCTGAGGAAGAAAGTGATTTTAGTTTTGGAAAGTTTATAAAAATAAACTCTCATAACATGTATGATGCGGTTGTACTTAGTGATGGAAGGTACTACTTATACCCGTTAATCAATACCCTATCAACTCAATCCTGGTAAATGGAAATATTTTTGGGGAAATTTTAATAGGCAAGTGAAGAAAGTTACATTTAAGTTAAATAAAATTTAAAATTTAAAATTTACTTTGTGATATAAAATAAATATTTTAATTTTAAAGTTGATTATAAATTTAATTTAAAATTCAGTTGATTTATTTTATTTTATTTAAAGTTAATCAATGTCAAATTAGTTTTGATTTTAATTTTAGTTAATTTTAATCTGAAATTAAAGTTTAGCTAATTTTAATTAATTGTAATTAATCTTTAATTTAAAGGTTAGATAATGTTAATTTAATGTAGCCATCTTAATGTGGAAAAACTTCAAGATCACAACTAAGAAAGTTTAGTTAATGTTACTACAACAAACATTAAGATAGCAATTGGCGAAACCTAAATTTAAGTAAAATTTAAGTTTAACTTAAGTTACAGATTAAAAGTAACCGGTTTAATTTTAACTTCGCTTTTGAATTTAATTTAAAGTTTATTCAGTTTATTTAATTTCAATTTAAAGTTAATTAATGTTAAATTAATTTGATTTAAATCTTACTTAATTTTAATTTAAAACTTAGTTAATTTATTCAACCTTGATTTAAAGTTAATTTAAAGCAGATTTAGATATACTAGAAGTTCAATATTTCAACAAATAGAATTTTATTCAAACGGAAATCCAAAATCAATTTTGAGGATTAGGAAGGATGATAGGGTAGTAGTTCCAAGTGTCTCAATTAAAATAGCAAGGGTAAGTTTTAATCATAAAATATTACAAATCGTTCTGTTTTAAAGTGAAACTCATATAAATGTTGTTGATCACATCATAGATTTTCTTTGAATAGGAACAAGTATGCTATTTTGTTTCACCTGGCTATTTTAAAAATCTACGTCTTCCTATTCCAGTAAATTTTCAATGCAATTTTTTCCACATCATAATAGTAATATAGTCAAAGTACCCTTCATTTGCAATATAAAATTACTTCTTTTTTTGAAGTTCATGTTTGGAATATTGGAGTCTCCTTTAATATAAAATTTAGCATGAAAACTTAAAATCACACCATAAGTATAGATTAGTAAAATAATTATTTGTATGCAAAATTTTAGAAATAGAAAAACCCAATGCTTAAGCATGAAACGTGCTTCCATGCTGATGCAGTTCTCCTTTATTTACTAATAATAGTTGTTAATCATCAATTAGTAATAAAATGTAATAATATATGTCTATTAATTAGCAATTATTATCGTTACCATTAATAATTAACAAAACAAAATTAACTAATGCTCATTTTTTTTAACCAACCTCTTTCTCGAGATGCCAATATAACGAACTCTAGTGTTCTAACTCCAGCTTTAGCTGATCTCTTCTTCGAGAATGCGTCAAACAAACGTAATCAATAGTAAAAGCCATTTATGTATGTTTTAAGTGAAAGTGAGAAAGTTGGTACTGGTTAGGATATAATAACCTAGACAAAATAATGAGAACATTCTTATTAGGTATATCTAGTTTTAGGGCATAATTAGTAGTACATCTATTGTATTATTGGAAGATATGAAGGAACATCTAACAATAACAATTCTGTGGTAAGATCTATTAAAAATTTCACAGAGTCTTGTTTACAAAACTTGAAATTTTGGAATGAACTTAATTTTAGAGAATATTTGAATATATGAAGTTACGCAAGCAAAATTTGACTAATAAATATAAAGCTTTGTATTTTAATTTTAGTTAATAAAAACTATGCTAATTTAACTGTTCATTAAATTTTTTATTACAATGCTTCTTATGTATGTCACGCCTTGGAAATTTTCATTGTTGTGGAAATGGTTCTTGATATAATAATAACTCAATTATTACCTTTAATGTATCTTAATATTTTAACTTAATATATGTTGCTATTATAATTCATTTACTTGAATCCTACATTTGTAGAACTTTAGTACCTAGGTGCTTTCACTACCCATGACAGCATAGAATAATGACTCTTTTAGTAATATGAAACTCACACTATTATCAGATATAGTCTTAAAACTTAAAGGAAAAAAAACAGCTCATGTGGTGGTCTTCACATCACTCTAGCTAAGATGATGAATTTACTAATTCAGATTATTCTTTCTCTTAGTTATTTCCTCGTTGGTCCTTTAAGACTTCCATGTGCACATGTAGTGTTCTTAAAAAAGAACAGGAATCACCCGTATTACATAGTTCCTTAAGTAGAATATAAGCCCATTTAGCTTCAATCAAGAGTTGCACCGATTTTAATGGGACATGTAATATGGCGAAAAAGCATACTAGTATAACCGCACAACGTTGGAGAAACCGACCGTTCGATTGCATAACTTTGATAATAAATATACATTTAAAATTTTTGTTAATATTACTTAAACATTAAGTGATAATATGTTGGAAAAGAATAAATTGAGATTTGAATTTGAAAATATGAATTTCAAATTTAAATATTAATCACAGCATTCAAAATTGTCGATTTGAAATATGAAATTTTAGAATTTGAAAATCATAATAGATTTGAATTTGGAATCTTTGATGCGCGAAATAAAAGGAGGAAGTTTAGGGAAACCACGACGAGACAAGATCCACGTTTTTAGGAAAACCGCGAGGAGACAAGATCCACGTTTTTTTGCTTCAGAAAAATTAATTTTGGCCAGTGACAGTAAGCAAACCTCCCTAACGGTCGGTTTGATGATTATTTATAGCTAAACCATAATATACGTGTAGAAATATCTGAAAAATAGATCTTTGATTACACAATTATATAATTAAACCAAATATCTTACCATTTTGACAAAGCATACAAATTGCCGCCTTTTAGTTCAATAAAGAAATAAGAAATATAGTTAACTCAATGTATTAGGTCGTCATTATTATTTGATAAAAATCAAATATATAAAGACTTGAAATATCTGTAATTGCATACGTCTAGTAAAAGCAGATTATATAAACCAAAAGCGAGTAGTTGCTCTCTGTGTTGCCAATTAAGTAAATCTACTTCAGCTGAAATAAATTTTTTAAGTTGTACCAATATTTAAAGCATTGTTTTTGAAAGAAAAAAAAGCAAACAACATCTTATAGGAGAACGGTGTCATCAACCAACAACTGCACCGTCATAGTTGTACAAAACAAGGGTCTTGAATGAGCAAAGAACTGCATATATTTTTAGTGGAATCAAGGCAGCGGTAGATTTGGTATTATTAATCTCAAAATGAATTCAACTAATATGAGTGAAAAGTTAAAAAAAATTAAGATATGCATATACTCTTTTATCAATCCAGACAGGTTGACTGAAGATTTTTTTTTAAAATTTAGTCAATAAGTACAACGTTAGTTTGTACATACTACATAGTGTTATGGGTCTAACATAATAATAATTATATCCATAAACATTTTACAAAAGAAAGTTATGCAAATATTATACCATGATATTCTTACTTCAGAATATTAAACGAATTAAATAATCAAAACCTAAAGGTACATTTTCGTATTACCATGGTTTATCTTATGAATACAGACTAACATTGACATTGTAACTGAAAATTAATACCGTCGCCGATAAGTTGATTTTCTAAATCTTGAAAATCAACATGGTTGTTCACTAGCTAAGAAAAAGGAGAAGAAGAAGAAATCATCAACGCTATATCTTACCAAGGAACACCAAGTGCTTTCCTCGTATCACCTGGAGCAGCAACAACTTTTTGTTAAATTTCAAGCACCATCAGTAATGGCTCAAGGTACCGAGTATCAACAAGTATTTACTACAATACAAGAAAATGAAAGAATGTCAAATTGAACATACTCCAGCGCAGAATTGTAATGTTGCAGCTTGAAAGACGTCATAATCAAGAACCTATCAAACGCATGGATGCGTTAGATGTTTGACAAGTTATTTTGTTACATCAAAATTGCACCAAATGACTAGAAATAATAACCAGTAATGGATGCAAATTTTACCTTAAGCCTTTGCTGAATAATTGTAAGTATTTGGTCTTTGGAATAGTGTAACAACCCTAAATTTTTGAATATAAATTTAAATTTGACTTTACTTTATTTTGAAATTATTTAAATTTATTTTATTTGTAAAATTTCATTTATAAATATTTTTAAAGTAATAATAAAATTTCCCTAAAATTTATTGCATTTATTTTTTATTTCTAAAGCCTAGTTTACATTTTTTTGCTATTTACTTCATTTAATTATATTTAATTAAATTTATTTATTTATTTTATGCATGCATTTTATTTTTGTGTTCTTATCTTTATTTATAAATATATTCAAGTACATAAATTTTTTTCAAAACTTGTTGCATTTATTTTTAAATTTTTAAAACAAGTTTGCAATTTTTTGCTGTTTTTCTTAATTTAATTATATATATTTGATATTTATTTTTGTTTATTTACTAAATTTTCATGTTTTTATCTGAATTTATAAGTATTTTTCAGTTATTTAAAATTCCAAAAGAAAATATGGAAATTTGAAGGGTTTTGTGACTTTTGTTATTCTTTGACCTTTTGTATTCACACCTCTTCATTTCAACCAACACCTTTCCATATTTGCTGCCACAACTCCTCATCTTTCAGCCGACCACTCCCACATCATTTCATTTCACGTGAATTATCTTTCTCATCATCAAAAAAAAAAAATTCGGCCTTCTCCTTTGTGAAGAAACTTTGGTTAACTTCTTTCTTTTCTTTTTCATTTTTCATTGTTTTTGATGTGATTGCGCTTGCTTTCTTCATCTCTTTAGGTTCGGCCCTCACCACTAGCACCTTAGCTGCCTCCACCACCACCTGAACCAATCACCACCACCTCCTCTCTAACCCCATAGCCAAGCCGAGCCATCCCATGAGGTAGATCCACACACAAATGCACCAAACTCCACTTGTATATGCATAGCCGATCACCATAGTCTTCCACCACCTCAAACTCCTCCTTGGCCGCCACTTGCACCACCATCTCCATCCCCTACTTGACCTGACACCACTGACACATCATCCCCTGATCCCACCAGAACCTGGCCGTGCCCATGTTGCCTTTGGCCGAGCCCATTTAGGCCTTGAAACCACTTGTGTTGCCTTAGCTTGTTTTGTTTCATGCACCCATACTTTGCACTTCTATGCTAGGCCGATCCCATTTGAACCCAAACCAGGTCCTAACCCATGCTTTGGCCATGCAAATCTGACCTAGGGCTGTAGCATATGTGGTTGAAAGCAAGTGCAAACACTTTGGTGATGCTTTGTGCATTCATTTCTAGCTTTGTTTAATTGAATTTGGGTTGAAAACTTATATTGTTTATATTGTTTTGTTCGAATGTGTTCAAGGCAATTAATATTTGGCTCTCTCAAT
Organism: Allium cepa; assembly: GCA_030765085.1. NCBI lineage: Eukaryota > Viridiplantae > Streptophyta > Magnoliopsida > Asparagales > Amaryllidaceae > Allium > Allium cepa. Next base: position 953,257,874 of record CM060932.1, read on the forward strand.
CTCAAATCACTGTCGTGCTTTCGTGCCTCTGAAGGTTGTTGTTGTGTGTTTTGGTTGTGTCTCCAGCTTATACCGGTGAGTTATTCTCACCAGACAGTTTTATACTTATATGACTAGTAAATCGATCACATTTGAATCTGTAAAATGCATCACCATATTATATCTGCTATGTTATGATCATATGACGTTCACCCATGCTTATTTACCTGTTATATCATATGTTACTGTTATATTGTGCTGTTATGTTATTTATATCAGTTTATCACACTACAAGTTCCCTTTAGATTAGAACCACTATGGGTTGAAATGATACATAATCGAACGGACTTTAGAATAGGGGAAAATCGTTATGGGCTGAAATGATAGGCCTGAACGATTTTCAAATTATTTCATTTACTTGGGACTGCGGGTTTTAAATGATAAAACCCGGGTTTTCTTTGTAAATTACGGATTGAAATGATAATTACCCGTATCACTTTACCTAGGCTAGAAAATGATATACAGAGCCGTAGTTAAAATAAGTTTTTCTATAATTTTTAAAATATTTTAGAAATGTAAATATTATAATATTTTGATTTAAACTTAATTAAAAATGATTTTTGTAAAGTATTATTGATTTTCTGAAAATTTATAAGTGAAATAAATTAATGGTAAATTTAGAAAATCTGAAATGTGAGTTATTTTGAAAATTATAATTTGGTGATAAATGGAATTTAAATTAAATATGGAAATTATGATAAATTTAGGATATTTTGAATTTAAATGAATTTAAAATGATTTTATAATATATTAATGATTTTTGAATAAGTTAAAACGTTAAATGAATGAATATTGATTTGAATTTTGAAATATAACTTAAATTGGAAATTTGTGAATTTGGTTTAAAAGTGAATTTTGAAGTTAAGTAAATAAAATGAAAAATAAGTTATATTTTAGCATTTAGAGTTAAGCGTTAAGTTAAAAATTTAACTATATGAATTGAAATTGAATGTTGGAATTTAATAAGTGAATTATTATTAAATATTGATTTTTGAATGGAAATTTAACTTTATAAAATCATGAATTTAAGAAAAATTAAATCATGGTTATAAAAGTGAAAAATATATGATTTTATAAGTTTGAAATGGTTTAAATAAAAATTTAATTGTTTATGAAATTATATTGAATATTTGAAAGTTAACTGACATCAATTTTTGTAATGCTATTATTTCTAATGTAAATGATATTACAACACTTGTAAATGCTGTAGTTGATATAAATGAACCAAATGGCTAAATTTTAATACAGGGATATTATAGCACTTTGTAAGTGCTATAATGGTTGAATTTAACTAAGTTTTATTTGGAACTAAAGCAACCCTATTACCGCATTTTAAATGCTGTCTTTTGTTAAATTGAACTGTTTTAGACATAATTTTCCGTAGCATTTTCTAAGTGTTGCTAAAGATGAATTTTCACTGTTTTGATAAATTTAAGCGAATGAATGAACTTTGAAAAGTTTAAAATTTTGAAAATTTAATAATTTACTTATTAAATGTAATAACTTCATTTTAATGATTTAAATGAACTAATTCGATTTGAAGTATAAACTATTTTAAAATGTGAGTTGAAATGGTATTTTAAATTGAATAAAATGAATGTGGTTTTTAAATGATATAATAAGTTGGATATTTTGAAATGGATTTGAAATAATATTGAATTGTTAAATGATATTTGATTTTTTTTTGAAATATAAATACCATTTTTAAATTATAACCATGTGTTATAATAACGTTTGGTTGTTAAAGAGACTGGGATCGGATATGGACATGCTCTCTGTCGATACAGAAAACCACTTTAACAACTGTGTACGCAGTGGAGATTCCATAATGAAGTAGGATGGTGACGACGTTCCTGAGGTATATTACGTGGACCTGACTCCCGTGAGTTAGCTTAAGGTGGCTAAAACAGGAGCGATCTCGGGCCAAAGGAGGCAGCATCTCTGGCTGGACGCACTTCTTCGATACCATTCTACTACTGTTGTGTTCGATTGGGTCCACCCCTTTATTTTGGATTGTTGTTCGGGGTGGGCGTAGTGGCTGCTATGTTACCACCAGCCCGTGTGCGTAATTGGTATATCTACCCTGACATCGTCTTGTGTACCGTGTCACCTACCATACCGAGCCCTTACTACGAGTTTGTTTTTCTCCCGTAGCCCATGGAGTATTTATGGTAGTCTCCCGATCTGGAGATATGCTGATACTGGATGGACTATTGGGACTATTATGTGTGAAGGGTGATATGGGTTGCATGGAACGCTATTTTAAAGTAAGTTTACTTTACTGTAGACATTATTATAATAGCGCAATATTACTATATAGTAAATAGTTTGACGGATCCTTATAGGATGGGCGGTCCCAGGCATCCTTTAAGTTACTTGTACCTTATTACAGTTCACTTGAGTTGGTTTACATTATATAAGTTATATTGTCCTGACTCGAGTGTTTTGTGTTTTGCTTTACGCTCGAGTCAGCCTGAGTATTCACAGCTTTGGATTCTCTTTCTGGAGCTGGTCTTTGCTGGAGATCCTACCTATCTATTTATATATCTATTTCTGTTTCAGCTGTTCTAGTTTATCTCATGTATTAGTGAACTTCTATGTATTTGAGATTTCTATTATGTTGTTTCAGGCTGTTATTATGTATTTAGGTTGAGACTCTGTTACAGTAGCTTCATGAACTACTATGTTATTTTATATTCCGCTGTGAGTTATTCTGATTGTTCTATGTCTGTGATTCTGTGTATTTGATTTCATTTGCTCCAAATTTATTTACAATCTGTTATTTTGCATCATTCAAGTCCGACATGTGTGGATTATTGTCGATTTGAATAGTACGAAATGGCGGGTCATGGCAGTTGGTATCAGAGCTTTGGTTTTTCGTAAACCAATGCTTGAGGAGCAAAATAAAACTCATTATAGATAGGGTATTTATACCCTAGAATGAGTGAAATCAATCTCAGAATCATATCTTTGTGAGAGACGTATTTTCAAAGTATAAATGATTTTTCAAAATGTTTTCAAAAGATTTTCAAGGATTATTTTGATACAAAATTTTTGTTGTTTTAAAGGATTTTCAAGTGTTTTTCTAACTTCCTTTCTTTCGTATCTACCTTGTTAGAATTTTCTTTCTTTAGGATATTCATCCGAGTGAATTCTCTTATCTTATCTTAATTTATCTTTGGCTTGTCTTTATCTTCATCATTTGCTCCTGCTCTTAGTGATGACCAAGGTACTCTCCAGGGTTCATTTACTTTATTCCATCATCCTGTCGTGTGTTGTTTGATACTAGAGCTTCACAAAGTTTTATTTTAGTTGATTAGTGCGATAAGTTTGAGCATCTCCTATCTCCTGAGTATGCTTCTGTTCCATTATGTGTTTCAAATCCTATTGGGGGTTCTGCTAACCTTAATCGGATTTGTAAGCAAGTGATGCTTCTCCATTCTGATCATCGCTTTTGTAGTGATTTTTATGTTTTGGGCTTCGATGCTTTTGATTTACTGCTTGGTTAGGACTGGTTAGGGCATCATGATGCTCATATCTCTTATAAAGCCCGGACTGTTCATCTTGTTGATGATCAAGGAAATTCCTTGATTATTCAGTGCCGCTTGCCTCAGGATTTTACTGGCAACTTTATTTATTCTCTGGATTCCTCTCCTAGTGATCTTGAATCGACTCATGTGGTTAGATTATATCTCGACGTATTTGGTGAAGTCACTTCTTTGCCTCCAAAGCGGAAAATTGATTTTCGGATTGATCTTATTCCTGGTGCTTGACTTGTTGTTCTTCCTCCTATAAAAATGGCACCCCGCGAAAAAGTTGAGTTGGGAAAGCAAATTGAGGACTTATCTTTCAAAGGTCTGATCAGGCCTAGTTTTTCTGAATGGGGAGCCGCGGTGGTTTTTGTCACCAAGTCTGATGGTTCTCTTCAGATGTGTGCTGATTATAGGGAGCTGAACAAGCTCACTATGAAAAACAGATATCCAATGCCTCGTATCAATGACATGTTTGATCAGCTTTATGGTGCCACCGTTTTCTCTCAGCTTGATCTTGCCACTGATTTTCATCACCTCAGGGTTGCCGAGGATAGCATTCCCAAGACTGCTTTCCGCACCGAGAATGGATTTTATGAATGGTTAGTCTTTGGTGTGACTAATGCTCATGCTTTCTTTGTTGATTTGATGAATCGTGTTTTTCGTGCTGTGCTTAATAAATTGGTGCGAGTCTTTGTTGATGATATCCTTGTCTTCTCTTAGACTAAGGATGAGCATAAGTCGCATCTAGAATATGTTCTAGAGACTCTCAGAAATCATCAGCTGAAGGCTAAATTTTCTAAATGCCATTTCTGGAAGGATGAAGTCCAACATCTCGGGCATATTGTTTCTAGTAATGGGGTTTCTGTTGATCCAGTCAAGATCGATGCGATCAATGTAAGTCTTTCTTCCTTTCTTCTCTTATCTCTATCTTTGTTAGTCGATGTGCGACTTATCTGCAAGTCAAAGCCGATCACCAGAAGAACCCTGGTTTGTTGCAGCCCCTTGGGATTCCCAATTGGAAGTGGGAACATGTTTCCATGGATTTCATCGATGGTTTACTGAGGACTTGGAGGGGTAATGAGAGTATCTGGGTTATTGTTGATAGAGTGACCAAGTCCGCTCATTTTATTTCGGTCAAGTCCACTCGTTCTGCTTCTAGCTTATCTGAGATCTACATGAGAGAGATCGTTCGTCTCCATGGTGTTCCTCTCAGTATTATTTGTGATCGTGACCCTATCTTCACCAGTCAGTTTTGGAAACTTTTCAGGAATCTTTGGGTACTCATCTGAATCTGAGCACTACTTACCATCCATAGACCGACGGTCAAACGGAAAGAGTGAATCAGTTTCTCGAGGATCTTCTTCGTGCTTGTGTGCTTGATTATGGAGGATCTTGGGAAGATCATCTCTATCTTGCCGAACTCACCTACAATAATAGCTATCAGGTATAATCTTATCTTTTGTTTTTCAGTCTATTCTTAATCTTTTTATCTATATCATTCCATCTTTACATTCAGGCCTGTCTCAAAATGTCTCCGTTTGCTGCTCTATACGAACGACCTTATAGATCCCCATCGTTTGGTTCTTGGTCCTGATGTGATTTTGGAAGCTTCTGAGAGAGTTGAGGAGATTAAGAAGAGGTTGAGAGCCACTCAGGATAGGCATAAGAAGTATGCTGATAGGCGTAGGTGGAATTTGCTGTTGGTGATCAGGTGTTCCTTAAGGTTTCTCCCTTGAGGAATGTCATTCGCTTTAGTCGTAGAGGGAAGCTTTCTCCTAGGTTTATTGGTCCTTTCCGCATTGTGAAAAGAGTTGGTTCTTTGGCTTATCGTCTGGATTTTCCCGGGAAGCTTTCTGGAGTGCATGATGTATTCCATGTCTCGCATCTTCGCCGACATCTTCATGATCCATCTCTTATTGTCCAGCCTTCTGCTCTTGATGGTTTGGATATTGAGCCTAATCTTACTGTTGAGAGGAAGCCACTTCGCATTGTCGACAAAAGTACGAAGCAGCTCAGAAGGAAATCTGTTAATCTGGTCAAAGTACAGGGGTGTACTGACGATCGAGATTGTACCTGGGAAACGGAGGAGAGCATTCGTGCTTCGAATCCGGAATTGTTCGTTTCAGGTACTATTTTGTTTTTCTATCTTGTTTCTCTTTATTTTCCTTGCCCGTTCTTTTCGAGGACGAAAAGATTTGAGTGGGGGAGAGTGTAACAACTCTAGATTTTTGAATATAAATTTAAATTTGACTTTATTTTATTTTGAATTATTTAATTTTTTTTTATTTGTAAGATTTTATTTATAAATATTTTTAAAGTGATAATAAAAAAATTTCAAAATTTATTGCATTTATTTTCTATTTTTAAAGCCTAGTTTCCATTTCTCTATTATTTTCTTCATTTAATTAAAATTTATTTATTTATTTTTATGCATGCGTTTTATTTTTGTGTTCTTATCTTTATTTATAAATATTTTTCAAGTACATAAATTTTTTCCAAAACTTGTTGCATTTATTTTTAATTTTTTAAGACTAGTTTGCAATTTTTTCTTAATTTAATTATATATATTTAATATTTTTTTTTATTTACTAAATTTTCATAGTTTTATCTTAATTTATAAGTATTTTTCAGTTATTTAAAATTCCAAAAGAAAATATTGAAATTTGAAGGGTTTTGTGACTTTTGTTATTCTTTGACCTTTGTATTCACACCTCTTCATTTCAACCAACACCTTTCCATATTTGCTGCCATAACTCCTCATCTTTCAGCCGACCACTCCCACATCATTTCATTTCACGTGAATTATCTTTCTCATCATCAAAAAAAAATTCGGCCTTCTCCTTTGTGAAGAAACTTTGTTAAACTTCTTTCTTCTCTTTTTCATTTTTCACTGTTTTTGATGTGATTGCACTTTCTTTCTTCATCTCTTTAGGTTCGGCCCTCACCACTAGCACCTTAGCTGCCTCCACCACCACCTGAACCAGTCACCACCACCTCCTTTCCAACCCCATAGCCAAGCCGAGCCATCCCATGAGGTAGATCCACACACAAATGCACCAAACTCCACTTGTATATGCATAGCCGATCACCATAGTCTTCCACCACCTCAAACTCCTCCTTGGCCGCCACTTGCACCACCACCTCCAGCCCCTACCTGACCTGACACCACTGACACATCATCCCCTGATCCCACCTGGACCTGGCCGTGCCCATGTTGCCTTTGGCCGAGCCCATTTAGGCCTTGAAACCACTTGTGTTGCCTTAGTTTGTTTTGTTTCATGCACCCATACTTTGCACTTCTATGCTAGGCCGATCCCATTTGAACCCAAACCAGGTCCAAACCCATGCTTTGGCCATGCAAATCTGACCTAGGGCTGTAGCATATGTGGTTGAAAGCAAGTGCAAACACTTTGGTGATTTTTGTGCATTCATTTCTAGCTTTGTTTAATTGAATTTGGGTTGAAAACTTATATTGTTTATATTGTTTTGTTCGAATGTGTTCAAGGCAATTAATATTTGGCTCTCTCAATCTCAAATCACTGTCGTGCTTTCGTGCCTTTGAAGATCATTGTTGTGTGTTTTGGTTGTGTCTCCAGCTTATACCAGCGAGTTATTCTCACCAGACAGTTTTATACTTATATGACTAGTAAATGGATCACATTTGAATCTGTTAAATGCGTTACAATATTATATCTGCTATGTTATGATCATATGATGTTCACCCATGCTTATTTACCTGTTATATCATATGTTACTGTTATATTGTGTTGTTCTGTTATTTATATCAGTTTATCACATTGCAAGTTCCCTTTAGATTAGAATCACTATGGGTTGAAATGATACATACCCAAACAGACTTTAGAATAGGGGAAAATCATTATGGGCTGAAATGATAGGCCCGAACGATTTTCAAATTATTTCATTTACTTGGGACTGTGGGTTTGAAATGATAAAACCCGGGTTTTCTTTGTAAACTACGGATTGAAATGATATATTACCCGTATCACTTTACCTAGGCTAGAAAATGATATATAGAGCCATAGTTAATATAAGTTTTTCTAAAAAAGTTAAAGTATTTTAGAAATGTAAATATTATAATATTTTTATTTAAACTTAATTAAAAATGATTTTTGTAAAGTATTATTGATTTTCTGAAAATTTATAAGTGAAATAAATTAATGGTAAAGTTAAAAAATCTGAAATGTAAGTTATTTTGGAAATTATAATTTGGTGATAAATGGAATTTAAATTAAATAGGGAAATTATGATAGATTTAGGATATTTTGAATTTAAATGAATTTAAAATGATTTTATAATATATTAATGATTTTTGAATAAAGTTAAAATGTTAAATGAATGAATATTGAGTTGAATTTTGAAATATAACTTAAATTGGAAACTTGTGAATTTGGTTTAAAAGTGAATTTTGAAGTTAAGTAAATAAATTGAAAAATAAGTTATATTTGAAAATTTAGATTTAAGTGTTAAGTTAAAAATTTAACTATATGAATTGAATTTGAATGTTGGAATTTAATAAATGAATTAATATGAAATATTGATTTTTGAATGCAAATTTAACTTTATAAAATCATGAATTTAAGAAAAATTAAATGATGGTTATAAAAGTGAAAAATATACGATTTTATAAGTTTGAAATGGTTTAAATAAAAATTTAATTGTTTATGAAATTATATTGGATATTTGAAAGTTAATTGACATCAATTTTTGTAATGCTATTATTTCTAATGTAAATGATATTGCAGCATTTGTAAATGCCGTAGTTGATATAAATGAACCAAATGGCTAAATTTTAATACAGGGATATTATAGCACTTTGTAAGTGCTATAATGGTTGAATTTAACTAAGTTTTATTTGGAACTAAAGCAACCCTACTACCGCATTTTAAATAATGTCTTTTGTTAAATTGAACTGTTTTAAACATAACTTTCCGTAGCATTTTCTAAGTGCTGCGAAAGATGAATTTTCACTGTTTTGATAAATTTAAGTGAATGAATGACCTTTGAAAAGTTCAAAATTTTGAAAATTTAATAATTTAATTACTAAATGTATAAATTCATTTTAATGATTTAAATGAAGTAATTCGATTTGAAATATAAACTATTTTAAAATGTGAGCTGAAATGGTATTTTCAATTGAATAAAATGAATGTGGTTTTGAAATGATATGATAAGTTGGATATTTTGAAATGGATTTGAAATAATATTGAATTGTTAAATGATATTTGATTTTTTTTTTTTGAAATATAAATACCATTTTTAAATTACGGGTTATAATAACGATTGGTTGTTAAAGAGACCGGGATCGGATATGGACACACTCTCTGTCGATACCGAAAACCACTTTAACAACTGTATACGCGGTGGAGATTCCAGAATGAAGTAGGATGGTGACAACGTTCCTGAGGTATATTACGTGGACCTCACTCCCATGAGTTAGCTTAAGGTGGCTAAAACATGAGCGATCTTGGGCCAAAGGAGGTAGCACCTCTGGCTGGACACACTTCTTCGATACCATTCTATTACTATTGTGATCGATTAGGTGCACCCCTTGATTCTGGGGTGTTGTTTGGGGTAGGCATAGCGTCTGCTACGTTACCACCAGCCCGTGTGCGTAATTGGTATATCTACCCTGCCATTGTCTTGTGTGCCGTGTCACCTACCATACCGAGCCTTTACTACGAGTTTGTTTTTCTCCCATAACCCATGGAGTATTTAGGGTAGTCTCTCGATCTGGAGATATGCTGATACTGGATGGACTACTGAGACTATTATGTGTGAATGGTGATATGGGTAGCCCGGAACGCTATTTTAAAGTAAGTTTATTTTACTGTAGATATTATTATAATAGCGCAATATTACTATATAGTAAATAGTTTGACGGATCCTTAGAGGATGGACGATCCCAGGCATATTTTAAGTTACTTGTACCTTATTACAGTTCACTTGAGTTGGTTTACATTATATAAGTATATATTGTCCTGACTCGAGTGTTTTGTGTTTTGCTTTACGCTCGGGTCAGCCTGATTATTCACAACTTTGGATTCTCTTTCTGGAGCTGGTCTTTGCTAGAGATCCTGCCTATCTATTTATATATCTATTTCTGTTTCAGCTGTTCTAGTTTATCTCATGTATTAGTGAACTTCTATGTATTTGGGATTTCTATTATGTTGTTTCAGACTGTTATTATGTATTTGGGTTGAGACTCTGTTATAGTAGCTTCATGAACAACTATGTTATTTTATATTCCGCTGCGAGTTATTCTGATTGTTCTGTGTCTGTGATTCTATGTATTTGATTTCATTTGCTCCAAATTTATTTACAGTCTGTTATTTTGCATCATTCAAGTCCGACATGTGTGGATTATTGTCGATTTGAATGGTACAAAATGGCGGGTCGTGACAAATAAGGATGAAAGTTAGAATGGACGGTACACCTAAAGTAAATATGTTTCAGAATTATGAATCTAACTAATTTCTAGGAGTGAGATAATAAAAAATAATACAAACTACACTATATTGTAATGTAAATGAAAAATATTACACAAGTGGCAATACTTACAATTCAACGATTGTAGTTTAGGGAGAAAAGATAGCAAGATTAATCGCATTTGCAATTTCTGTACAAAATAAACTTTTACTTCTCCACCACTCCAAAATGCAGAAAATCCAAGCTATATCCATTACAATAAATATTTATAATGAAAAAATATTAAAGATACTTCACAATAAAAGATTCCTAAGTTATATTTACAAAGGATTAATAAGTATTTATTGTGTGCCATATAAAAAAGATGATTTTGAAGTTGTACCAAAGTGAATTATGTTTATAGTAATTAGTGCATTCAAATTCTTTTCTTCTTATTACTGATGCTAAAATAATAGTGAATCATATGTATAACAAAAAATAAGCATAAGCTACTTCATATCTGTAACTTCCACTTAAGTTTTCTTTTCCTTCTACTTCTCATCTATAAAAGATATTAAGCTTGCCCCCAACAGATATTTAGAGTTTTAAGGCATATAATTATATCCAATGATCTAATACAAAAATCAAAATCAAACCTTAAACAGCTTGGAGAGATGATGTGTGGAACCTGAAGTCGCAAGAGCTATCGATCTCTAGTTGATGTCACCTGGAGAGGTGACGCGTCGAATTTACAGTCACATGTTGAGTCTTCGATGGATGTCGACAGTTATTCGATGTCGCTTGAAGGACACGTCGAGGGAGATCAGTTAAGCTGCCGGAGGTGTCAACCATCGTTGATTTATTGATTTCGATTCTGATGGATTGTAGTTGGTTCTGGATTTTGATTTCCATAAGAAAGACAAAACCCTAGATTTACAAGAGGAAATGAACGACGATGTGTTAGAAATAAGATAATTCCCAAAATTACATATTTATCCCGTGTAATTCATCTTATTTACGTCGTCAAGAAATATTCTCACGAGTATAAATGTTACAAAACTATACCCACAAAAATAATTGCTGCTATTTCGTAATAGTAACTTTTAGGAATTCTGAAAAACAAGTGTTGCAAAAGGGCTAATTTGGTGTAGTGAATGTTTATTATATGATTTTTATCTTTAAGAAGATATAATATATTAATTAATAAAATAATATATATATAATACTATTTAATTAAAAAATGATTTTTTTTTTTTTAATTTTAGGCCATGAGTTTTAAGTTAGTATGCATAAAACTACTTTATTTACTTAACATATATGTAGATGCACTAATATATTCAACCATCTAATGTGTGACAGAACGTCGATACACTAGATTCAAAATATAATATAATAATCTACAATATATACAATAGTGGATAATAATATTAAATGATTTAATAAACATGTTGAATACGTTTCACCAAGGCTCAGAGATCTCACTTTGAAATGATAAAATGGCTACTTGAATTAAATTCCAACTTTTAGAATTGCTAGCTCCAAAACTGCTTTACATCGACGATCTAATCGAAGAAATTTTGATGTGATTTGAGGTTGAATTTATTTTGGGTCTAAATGGAGTTTTCTGGTTGAAATTTGCAGAGGGACAAGAGAGAAAAAGTATCAAAAAGAATGGTGTAGAAAGTGGCATATAAATAGGAAGTCAAATATAGAGAAAAATGGATCTTATCCTTATCTCACTTACTAATTCCACTCTTTTAATCATTAAAAAACCTTCCGCTTTTGCCAACATTTAACTGGTTTATCCAAGCTACTTTCGTTGAAATTTGCATACCCCATATGAGCCTCATAGCCAATTCCTGTCCGAACAGTGTCTGTTGCATTTAAAACTAAATTCAAATATATGCTAATATCGTATATCGATTAATATATTTATGACTATAATAAATACATTATTTAAAATTGTTCAACACAACAAATACAATTTTTTTTCTTAAAAGTTCATAAACATTAATTAATTTGTAGCAATCTCAAATTAATTGAATCAGGTGATAAAAGGAGTATTCATCATTTCGGTTCTGTAACTCTTGGGTTTAAATTTGGTGAATTTGATCAGCGATTAATACCCAACAATTCGAATATCAACGTTCACATGTCTTTTAGCAGATGATGTAAGATTATGACTAAATTTATCGCTTATTTGGTTTTGGTAAAATCCAGTTTTACTTTATTAAGCATTATTTGATTATGATAATTATTTACGCCGGATGTCTTCGTCAAAACTCTATCACTTTAGACTTATAGAATTTGATAATGGTCAAAATTTCAATATCATGCATATTCAACTCTATAGTCTAAAAAAGTCCTTGCTTCAATAATAACATTTACTATTAACCGAAATGCTCTGATCAAAGACTTTGACTTTGAGTTGACTTCAGTTGATCTTGATACTAATCTCATATAATTGAGAAGATGAATCATTTCTTAAGGGTTCAGCTTCGAATGCTTCCACTTGACTTAATTATACTTATTCGATGGATGGTGTACCACAATTTAACTATAATCAAAGTGGAGCTTCCACATTAAAGATCAACAGTATGCTTAAGTCAAGTGAATTGCATAATTTTGTCACATCGATGATTTCTGTTTAACCTTAGTTATATTGACTAACAAGAAACTATAGAGTGAGTCATTCCATGGTTATCCATTAACTATTAGTATGTAACCAGTTGGTGTCCATAGCAGTCATAAGTAATATACCATCCAATATTTAGAGAGCGTTACATACTCTAATTTCAACGGATGCATCGATATCCAGTCTCAATACATCTTGACTAGGAATATTTAAAACACTATCTTTATTTTACTATGATAAATCGCTTATGGTTACAATGCATTGTAACTACTATCACAAAACATATCATTTATGGATTTTCTATTAAATACACTTTTAATTAAATTAATTATAATGACCTTTCACTGCTTTGATCAGTGAATATTTAATTAATTTTAAATATTCAGTATATAGGTTTTATAATGAAAATAAAATCATTTTAATTAATTAATAACGATGGTAAAATTGTTTTAAAATTTTGTTTATCAAATTAAATAGTTCGTAGAAAAACAAAAAATGTGATCGAAGAACGTTTACCGAAATTTTGACTTTTCAACACGAGAAAGTTATCGGGAATGTTGTTCGTCTTGTACACCATATGTACATATATATAATAATTAATTAACTAGATAATAATACACTTAAAAATAAATTATCTTATATTAAATTCGATTAGCAAGTGATGTGATAAAACAAAGTTTTTAAAATAATAAACATTTTATATACCTATATATATTAAGTATTGTCACATCTTAAATTTGTAATCATTAATCATAATTATCTCTTATCAAATTTTAGTTAATTAATAATTAAACACACACACATATATATAAAATAAAGTTATGTGACTAAACATAATAATTGTATATATATATATATAAAAGAAAGTGATGTGGCTAAACATAATAATTATATATATAAAAGAAATTGATGTGACTAAATTTAATTATACGTATATAAAAAAGATTAATGTGATTAAATATAATTATATATATATATATTATAAAATATTTGTGGTGTGACTTGACAAAGTGATTAGGTGTGAAGTCTTGCCTATAAATAGCCCATATGTTTTTCCATTTTTCCTCCTCTTTATACCAACCTTTTCGTCCTTATTTTAACTCAAATGGAGTTTTTCTTTTTTTGAAACCGTGTGAAATTTTAATGGCTACAACATTCTAGTTAACCATTTTTTTCAAAATTCTATCATAGCCATGTCAAAATATCCAATCTTTGCAAATCAAATTTTCACCTAGAATTTCAAGTCCGAAAATTACCCTTCTTTTGATCATAACTTCTTAAAAACAAATCAAAAATGAGTAATTCTTTTTCTGAAATGATAGAAAAAGAAACTTCAATAGCTTTCTCTTGTATCCTTTTTGAAATTCAGTGAGTAGTTAGCCCAAAATCAATTGCAAAATGACCTATTTTCAGGTTTATTATTGAGAATTTGATGTTTATCTGAAGTGGCTCCACCTTACCAAAACAAGTCTCGCTTCCTCTTCCCTTCAAGGTCGAGCTTACCTAGTGCATTCAGAGCTCAAAACTCCATCTTATTGCTTAGGAATGGAAGTGCTATGTCATACTCTAATTTAGCGAGAGTTTGGATAACTTTCGGCGAGTAAATTCCTAATCTTTTGGAAAGAACTTTCCTTTATATGTTGTGTTGATCCTTAGCTATATGTATGTTATATATATGTTGGATCTTGGAATGTTTGAAATGTGATGATAACTGTTAATGTATGCGTTAGTGTCAGCACTAGAATGGATGTGTTATTGCAAAGTTGGTAATTGTATATATATTGGTATGTATATACAATTTGTTGTATGAATGTGATGTGTGAATAAAAAGGGTTGATGATGAAATTGACTATAGTCATGATGGGTAGAAAACAAAGTTGAAACTTTGTATGTAGTCGCGACGGATTTGAGGTCCGATTTGAAATCAAACTCATTTCAAAAGTTTAAAGTTTAGATGTTGGTTAAATTTCCGTAATTGGTTCTAAAGTGTGAAAATTTACTAAGGTATGTTTCAATCATGAAATATTATGGTTTTAGTAAAGTGACTTCGCTTAAAGATGGATTAGAGCAAATTGCACTCATAGCGAAAGTCGCTATGGATGCATTTCGACAAAGGTTTGAATTTCTATTTCAAATTTGTTTTATTTTGAAATTAGTTTACAAAAGTTTTTCAAACTTAATTAGTAATGTTAAAAAGTAATTAAGTTGTAACATAATTAATTAATTAATTAAAAGATAATTAGCACTAAATTGGAAATTAAGAAGGTGATTAAAGGTTAATCATCTCTTAAGTTAAGTTAATGACTGTTAATTAATTAATAAATTTTTAATTAATATTTTATATAGTTAAGTAGTAAATAATGATTAATAATTATTTAATTAAGATTAATGGTTAATTAATTATTAAGTAATTAATGGATTATTTAATTAATATATGATTAATTAGGGTTTAACTCTTAAAATATTTGGTTTAACCTTAACCAAGTTGCATCAGGAAGTTAATTAATACTTAATCAAGTTCATTAAACCTAATTAGAGTTTAATTATGATTTAATCTTGATTTAAATTGGAAATAGTTAGGGTTTAAGCTAATTAAATGTACTTTTAACTTTTCAAAGGTGGTTTTAAACTAAAAAGAATGTGTTTTAATCAATTTTTATTTTTCAAAGTAAATCAATTCCATATCAAAGGATCTCTTATCTGGACCCTTAAGTAACCCATATGATTAAGAGAATTAAATAACATCCGTTACCAGAATAAAACACCATTCTACTATGTTGTAAGTGATTTGATTGTGTGGACATGTGTTAAGTAGAATAAATCTTCGTTCTACTATTAATTGATTGAATTGTTTGTGCATCTATTTAGCATGATAAATCACCATCTTGTGGTTATGTTATTTGGACTTGTAATGCCAATTAGTTATATTGACGTGTTATTCCCTGATTGGGTATGAACTGTATTGACTTATATGGTAGCTTATGTAAATAAATGTTATGTGATTTGGGAATCGAATTGAAATTAAATGGTAAATTAAATTAGTATCATTGGGACTGCTAAACCTCATTTGGAATTTATAAAGTATGGTCTGAATTTACTTTAATTCTTTAATCAATTTGAGGCTAAGGTTTTATAAATTGTTTCTCAAGTTACATAATTCTTATAAAGGTATTTATAAATGATAAATGGTTTATAGAAAGGGATTTTTCTAACGAAAAGGGTGATTAAGTAGTTTTACAAATGATGTTTTGTAAATGATATTTATAAAGGATGTTTTATAAAGGAGTATAGAAAGGTTTATATAAAGTGTTTAAAAAATAGGAAAAAGGTTTATAAATCAATTCAGAGAATTGGAAAGAGGTTTACAAATTAACTTAAGAGTTTATAAAAGTGGGTTATAACTTTATTTTGAAAGTTATAAGTTAATTGAAAAATGAGACGAGCTTATAAAAAGGGAGTTTTTAATAAAGGATAAGCGAAATATTTTATTTAGAAGAAATGTTTGGTTATTTAATATGGGATTTGGAAAGATGAAAACTTTGAAAAGTTTGTAAATATACTTATACATATAAGATAAGTATGTGATTTTGTTTCAAGGTATTAAAAGTAAAATGTTTTGGTAATATACATATACCTTTGAGATAAGTATATAAATATTTCCAAGTATAAAGTAAATCCAAGGGGTTTGAGAATAGTGCTTGGAAAAAATATTGTGATCAGATTTTATAAAGTGGCTTTATTAATTAAAGATAATTAGTAAAGCCTTAGTGGATCCCATATGGAAATTAAACCATGATTGGATGTTTGTTTATTTGATAGTTAAGTAACCGACTATCAAAGCCGCACCCAAAACGTAACTTTGAAAATATATAGTAGAAATATGAGAATCATATGGTACAGTTACTGTCGAAGGTACTATACTGTACGTATAAACTCGTTCGTTCTTTTAGGACGAATGATAAGAAAATCCGTCCACAAATGGTTTGGAGGTGAACTCTACTCTTGTCATTTGTCTTTTGTCTGCTTATTTCCTAAAGAATTGGGGTTGAGTTTATCAGAAAATATCCAAATTTGTTTCGAAAAGACTGGGATTGGATATGTTATCCGAAAACCACTTCTATCCAACTCAAGCGTTTTTAAATGAAGACATCTTGAACCATAGGATCGAAGATGGAGCTATTGAAGTACAAGGGCTGCTTGCTACTAATGCTGAGAGTGATTCCAAAATGGATGTAGTAGAACTAGTGCCTTCAGTTTGTCCTTATACTGGACAACTTGTATAGATGAATGTTGGCACTACATTACTGCTTGGAGGGCGGTGTTAGCATTCCAAGAAGGAACGCTATTAAGGAAGGTAAAACATAACCTCAAACCTCATCAAACAGGAATGACTAAAATAGAGGATATGCAGCAGGGCTATGTCGGTTGCACCCATTAGGGTATATCATCACCCTTCTACATATACACAATCATCAACGAATTCATGCACTTGGGTGCGCTCGGTTAAAGGTTTCAAAGCAATTGGAGCGATGATATATTTGGTACTATCCAGCAAGAGGTAGGTCGGTTCTGCGTTGGTAGAGTCGTTAGGTACGACCTTGGTACATTTTTCTAAAGGTGTACTGTGGCGGTCGGTGCCCTAGTCGCTCATTCATTAGTTGGAATCCATTCTCCAATATATGCCTTATTTTTTCAATTGTAGAGCCTAGTATGTTGAAATGTGAGATGCAAGCATTTAAGCTATTTTATATATTTACTTTAAACCTAGACGATGATAATATCACTGGATTTTGATATAAAATATTTTGATTATTGTAAGGTAAAAAATCATTCGTTTTTATGTGCGGTGTGGTTTTACGAAATACCCTTTGTTTAAAAGGTTGTAGAAATCAGTTTGATTGTTACTTGTTATCGAGTTTTACTCACACTGGTTTACCAGACTGACCAGGGAATTATCATATGTAATGCTCGGGTCAGATCGAGCATGTTTACCAGGTTAGCTTTATATGCTTTGGAGCTATGAAGTCGAGTTGGAGGCCCAGGACGTACTCTCATATTCTGGATATCCTCCGTTGTGTATGTGTTATGTGTAGTTTGTCTGCTATTGTAAGGACGGGTGTTATAGCTATCCAACTCTGATATGTATATGTATATAAAAAAGAGGGTCTCAGATTTGGTAAAGATTTGATTATATTATATATTATTTTATTACGGTCTGAGATTCCCTGTTTATTCCTAGTTCTTCTATTTCTATCTCATTTCTTTCCCCTAACAATCTGTCTTTCCGGCACTTAGTTGCTCAGCATGTTAATACTGTGGATGTATTACTGTCAACTTCTAGGGTTCGGAAAGATGGTTCGTTACATTAATTAATTAATATAGCATATTATATCAAGTGTATAATAGAAGGAAAACACTTTTTATTTTGAATAAGATTGGTTGTCAAGTTCGATATATATACAGATTATATAATTTTTCCAAGAGCATACCTCTAACTCTATTAGAGAATACATGTAAACATCGTTATTAAAAAGTATATCGTAAATTGTAAAATTGAATTTTACCGATGAGATATATAATAATGAATTTTGTTTGTCACACCATTAGCCAAAGTTATGTGTGAAAATATTAATCCCCGACTAAGTTCACACTTGTGAATCACATAAGTGTATCTATTCAGTCTCCAAAACACCACCCAATTTAGTTGTTCTATAATCGTTATACTCAATAATATAAATTATTATTTCACCATCTAATTTTTTTTTATAATCGTTATACTTAATAATATAAATTAATATTTTGAAACATTATTTATTTGTTGTAATCCTTGTATGGGGTGTGTTTAGTAAATGCGTAGCCTCTAGAAAACATTCTAGGTCCTATTATTGATTAACTAGGTGTATATATAAATATTATATATGTGAGTATTGTTATATGTTATCGGTTTACATTTTAATTTGATATAAATAGATTAACTGCAAATAGGTTTGAGCATATAATAGATCTGGTTTGGGGCCAATATAGACAGGCCAAAAGAGAGTAAATGAAGAGATAGCGTGTCACGACCCGGGTCGTGACATAGCTTGTGCAGCGGGATTTGAATTTGTAGGATAGAAATACGAAGAGGTCTCCTAGTTCTCCCTATAAATACAAATCCAAGCCACTACTTTTAGTTCAGATTGTTCGCTTCATTCCTCTATAATTTTTGATGCATACTACTCCTCAATCCACCATTTGACGACCCTATTTTTTCCAAATACAAGAAGCTACAACAATTTTCAATGATGACGCATCGATTGCTAGCAACAATGATGCAGATCTAGAAAACCCATAAATCCAAATATAGAGCTAAATCTCTCAGGCAAACCTTATATTTATAATATATATGATATATGTTTCCATTTGGACGATTTCATATATGTGTTAATGTCTCCCCTCAATTATAAAAGCATTAGATCTTGTTAAACGACAATTTTACATAAAGCAAATTATTTCATAGAAAGCTTGAAATCAAAATATATATGTAAACATTATAATTCAGCTATATAAATATATATATTAAAATAAATTATAATTTCCTAAGAATTATAAATAAGTTATATTGACTATTTATTAACTTTAAAATCTAAAACTCATTTAAAATCATATTTGAAATACATTCATGCACACATACCATATATGCATCCATTATTAAATATTTAAGAATAAATTTCCAGTTTAAAATTAAAAAATAATTGGTCGAAAATTATTTTATATTATATATATATATATATATATATATATATATATATATATTAACTGTTAATTAATACAATGTTTATCTTTAATATTATAACACACACACATTTAATTAAAATTAGCTTTTGGATTAAAAAAATTCTTACTATCTGATTAATGTTTTAGATATGTATAATTTTAAAATATTATTTTATAATATAAGTACTGTATATAAATAAATACAAAAAATAAAAAATATATTATTTTTAGCTATAGCAATTGACTTTATATAAATATATGCATATTAAAAATTTAAATAAAGATACATTAACTAATAATTTTAAGATATGGTTTTGAATTATAAATGTTATACTAAGTCTTAATTATATATTTTAGATATAAAATTTGAATTTGAATTTATTAACTTGGTCAAAAATAGATTAGATATTCTATATTTTATTATATACAAATAATTTCAAATTTAATATTATTTATATGTTTTATAAATATATTGAATAATGTTTTAATATAATGATACATATATAAATGACCAATGTATATATAGTAGGGCTGAATATCGGGTGAAACGGACCAGACATGTCGGCATTCGAACTCGGACCGAATCTTATATCGGACGATCCTTTGTCCGATTCAATAAACATCAGACGAATTTACTGTTGTTTAAATTCGGTCCGGAAATTTTAACGACAGTCCATGTCTGGTTCAATGGACTTATCGGGAATGAATCGGACCATAATCGGATCCAAAATCGAACTCGGACGAACAAGGTATCAAAACTTTATGAAACAGAACTTGTTTGCAGTTTGACCGAAAAATGATACATGAGAAAATTTTCAGGTAGAAAGAATATGAACATTTTGCACAAAAGTGATACCTATTTCATAATTTCAAACTAAAATGTATGAACATAAAATTAGACCAAAACATGGATTTTCAAACAGAAACTGGCCTTAATAACAAAATATTACTACACAAAAATTTGACCATAAAAGTTACAGAGGGACAAATCAGTAGATAGCTTACTTAATATCACTATAGCTTACTTAATAAAAGTTACAGAGAGACAAATCAACAGATAGCTTACAGAGAGACAAATCAAGCATGGGAACAAGTTGACCTTATTATAACTATAGCTTACTTTTTTCTCAAAAAACCAACAGCCTAAGAAATATCAAACATACCATGCTTAATAATTTAGATACAAGAATTCCAAGAAGAAAATATGATAACACCAAATATTTCACAAAACAGTAGATAGCTTGCATACAAGTCATCCTAACATTCATGACATATATAGTTTAGTTAATAACTAAATTTGCAACTTGCTTTCAAGTTTCAACCTTCAATAACTTTAGCACTATTCCCAATAGCATAAGCAGCTAACATAATATTACAGCCCACCTGAAAATAACAATCCACCTGAAAGAGGAGGTAGCACTGGTTGATTATTGGACTAAACTTCATGTGAATATTTAAGGATCTAAAACATACCTCTAGGTTCTAACTCACCAACAACTTCATCCAAACTATTCAAATTTTATCGATTCCATATCTTCCTCATAGTGTTTAACCTGAAATACTTACATATTAAAAATTGATTATAACCATGAATAATAATAAGGTGAATCAAAATGTTGCATACAGCTGAACTGGTATAGGTTTTAAGAAATTAGACATTTTAATAAAGTTCATAATGTATGGAAATATATAAAATTCTTACCTCAAAATTGTTCAGTGCATATTTTGTACGTAACCAATCTCTAGTGCAGATTATAGGTTCTACCGTTTCTGGCTTTAGAGAGCTTCTAAACTGATCCAAATCTCTACCACCAGCATAGAATGCGGATTTTGAGGCAACACTACTAATAGGGATAGAGAGTATATCTCAAGCCATTATTGATAATATTTTTTATTTTGAAGCATTTACTTTCCACCATTCCAATACATTGAAAGAGTCTTCATATTCATCAAATTTATAACGATGTTCTTTCAAATACAACTCTAGTTCAGATTGTGTAATTTCCACCACATCTGATTCATCAGCCCATGTTTCAAACTCACTTCTACTTTTTGTTTTTCTCCTTTTTGCTGTACCACTAGATGTATTTCCTTTTGGTTGCTTAGAAGTTTTATTATTTGCAATCATAGCATATTCAGAATATAATTCCTCCAAAGAAAGCATAATGAATTTTATATTTCATTCAGATTCAAGTTTAGAGTAAATCTTAGGAAAACAGAATTCTATAAGCTTCATTTTGTACCTTGGATCTAAAATAGTAGCGATGGACAATAGTAAGTTACAATCAATCCAATACTTGTCAAATTTTTCTTTCATTTTATCTATCATTCCCTTCATGAATAAGGAACCTTCATATTTTATTGATTTCTCATTTATGGTTAGCTTAATTTTCCAAATTTCAGGAAGAAACAAGTTGGAAGTTGGATAAGTTGTACCAGTAAAAACATTTGATGCTTCGTTAAAGACCTCCAAAATCTTACATATAGACTCGGTTCTTTCCCAACCCATTGCAGATGGCAACCAAACATAGGATGGATCTCTTTCTTGATACATAGAAAACACTTTTTTAAATTTTAGAGCACACTCTAGCATTGCATAAGTAGAGTTCCAACGGGTAGGGACATCAAGTACTAAACGTTTAGACACGGGAAGTTGCAATTGTTTAACAATGTCCGCAAACTTATGTAGGCGTTGAGGTGACATTTTAAAGTACTTTACACTTTCACGAATATTTTTAATTACTTCTTTGATCTCACTCAATCCATCTTGCACAATTAAATTCAATACATGTGCATAACATCGAACATGAAAAAAATCTACCTTTGAAATAAAGTTTGCCTTTTAATGCAAAAGTTTCCCTTAAATTTCTCACAACAACATCATTAGAAGATGCATTATCTAATGTTATCATAGATATTTTATTCTCAATACCCCAATCCAAAAGGGAAGAAAAAATAGCATCAGCAATCACAAGTCCAGTGTGAGGTGGTGGTAGAGTAGCAAAATTTAAAATACGCTTTTGCAATGTCCATTCAGAGTCAAGAAAATGAAAGTTAAGCACATATAGCCTATTGTTTGGTTTGATGTCCAAAGATCAGAAGTTAAACTCACTCTACTAACACCTTTTAAAACATCCTTCAATTCTTTTTTCTCCGATGCATGCAATTTCATACAATCGGTTTGTATTGTTACTCGTGATATCTTCTCAAATTCGGGATTTAGTATTTGACAAAACAATATAAAGAACTCATGTTCAAGCATATTAAAAGGGTAGTCATGCACAATAATCATGGTAGCAAGAATCTCCCTTATTTTGCTTTTATCAAATTTATGGACTGCTAATTGGCCAATCAATCCGCTTTTAGAAACCTTTTCCTTCAAGAAGTCCTTTCCTAACAACTTTTGATGGTTTTCTTTAGCATTACGAACACGACATTTATAAAGGTGTCTCTTAAATGTAGTTGTGCATCCATCACTAGTTCTAGTTAATTTTTTATCACAATGAATGCACCTAGCAAATAGTTTAACATTGCCATCTTTATCTTCTTCTTTAATTTTCTCAAACTCTAGCCGAACTTGGGATCGCTTTTTTCTGGATTTTTTTTTCATCTCTAGTAGCAGTATCTATAACAGTTACAATAGTAGTTCCATCATCATCGGCATTATTTTTTGATGTTTTATCTTCTGAATCTTCTTCAGTACTTGGGATGAGCTCAACTTGATTTCCATTACCAACTATTGGCTGTTGATGCCGTTCATCATTCACCGAAAGTTCCATACCTAGTGGAAGAACAAAAAAACAAGGAGTCAGTGAGAAGGTACGGAAGAACAAAAAAACAAGTAGTCAGTGAGTCACGTTTGCTGGATATTAGCAGTTTAATGAATAGCTAAATTTCATGCTTGCCATATCCAGTTTAATCTATATGGATCTTATACATATATTAATTTTCTCATCCAATTTCATGTGTTTCTCTATGAAGTGTAAACTATGTAATTATTGAATATAACAAAGGGAACATCAGTTGAACAAAACAAAAAAATAGTTGTCAATAACATCAGCTTAATCAGTAAAGCATACATAAAAAAAGCATAAAAAGTTACACTTTTGAGATTTAGACAATAAGCAATGATAATGGATGGAAAAAAATCGATTATGTACTCATACCATAAGATTAAATTCGTAAAACCCAAAAGGTATGCAAAAAATTCATTTCCATATTCATACAACAAGTTAGATTTACATAGATTTACACGGAAATGCTGGTGTTGTTGTTGCCTTCTATGTAAGATTAATGTACATTATTACACAAAAATGTTTGGTTAGTATGGTTTGTAAACCTTACTGCTATGATAGATGAATGATCCATAGCACATGCTCATAAAATTATACTATACAATAACATTTTTACTGTTAGTTTCAAAATATCTCCCTAAAACATATATGTAGGAATCCTCTGCCAACTGACAGTTTAGTTTTAAATAATAATAGCAGGTAGTCAGTAGCAATAACAAGTGGTTTATGCTAAAATGCTTTTTTTCTTCTCTCCCTTGCTTTGGTAATTTTAGTAAGATCAATATAATAGCTTAAGTCTTATAAAAAATAACATGATAAAGAAGGGAAGTAATGTTCGAATATGAGAAGGTTATGCGATCATATCATACTAGCTATTTGCAGCTTTTATTATTATTAGTTTTGCATCAAAAAATTGCTTGGCAAATAGAAAGGGACCAGTATCATTCAAATCTAAATGAGTTGTTTCCAGTTTTCAACCAGTTCGTGATTCACTGATTCATAATAATGGTTAACAGCTGCACTGAAATGCTAGGACCAACTCTCTCATTTCACTATTCAAGCAATAAGTAAAACGAAAATTTGGTCCTATCAAGGTAAGATTCATTACTCACAAACCCTAAAATTTATCAAAGTTTCATTAACTTAAAAAAAACTCTTTTTAAAGCTCACAGGGAGAATCTGAAGAAGCCATGGCAAAAAAGTGAAGCAGAAGCTTAAACAAGATCCGAATATCTGATGTATGTAGATGAGAAATTGAATAGGAGATGAATTTCTGCTGTATGTATGTAGATCAGAGGAGCAAAGCCGATTTGTGCTAATTTATGATTCTAGGTTATGTGGATATAGAAATAGAAGTATGTACATTTTAATTCAACCGATTTTGAATTTTGATAATGAAATTGCAGGAATCAAAGGGTCTTTTTGGAGAAGTAAGTCGTCATTTTGATTACCGAGACGAGAATAATGAAAGGTAAAAGATTTGTTTCTCACAGTTGAATAAGTTAGGCTATATACAAGGGAAGACAATTATGGCTATAATCTACTAAAATGTCATTTCCAAGTAATTTATTATACTCCAAAGATATCATCATTATTTACTTACTTTATCAGCAATAATTATTATACTTACTACGGTAAACAGCAACTCAACTCCAGGTGTTCACGTACATTACTCGGTCGGATGTAACCATGTTCGAGTTCGGGTCCGTAAATTTGATCGGGCTACTGCCGTTGTTCAAAATCGGTCCGTTTATCGGTCGAACAAAACATCGGTCGGACAATTTTACGAGCCGGACCAAATCGGAAAACGGACTGTCCTGTCCGATATTCTACCATAATATATAGTGTATATAAATTCCAATATTTACATGTATATACGTTAATCATGTATACTTTGCTATGTTGCACATTAAACTTATATATGTACACATGTGTATGTATTGAAATACTCAAAACGAATAAACACTGAATTAACTAAAATACATTAATTAATCGAATCGTGAAATAAAATAAAATTGAAATTTTATTAAACTAGTAGATTGGATTTAATACAAGCATTAGACTTCGTAGGTCCACCTCCATTCCTTCTAGAACAGGAGAGTGTATGCTTTTGTGTTGGGGCTATCAATCATTACCATTGGTTGCCACCCAACAAGTCCATAAAGTGGATCCAATGATCCATGCATATGTCCAAAATTTTGTATCCCTTTCATTTACAACTACTTCATTTATTAAGCCCTTACATGATTGTATTGCTTTGAGCAGAGATTTCCATACTTATAAAGTACTGTTATATTGCTGAGTAATCCAAAAATCATCTTTGCTGCAGCATCTGTTTTTAGTCCACAATGACCATAACCAATCATTTGATAAAAATCTCCATAGTAGTTCGTATGTGCATACCTACCCTAAATCTTCCCATTTCCTTGGCCCAAGGCCCCCGTTCTTCTCTGGGTCCACACACAATATTCCCAAGACATTTTATGGATTTTGCTCTGCCAAATAAAGTTAGCACAAATAGAATTTATTCTATCACATACATAAAAACATATGACAAATGAATATCCTAATTATTTTATCACATGCTTTATGTAAATAAATTCTGATGCACATGTTATTTGATGTTCTCCTATTAAAACCCCTGACCATCTCATGTGCTAGAAGAGCATTTTCAGAAGTGTCCCTCCCTGGAGTGAAAGCATTCTAATTTACTGAGTTTAAATCATTCATAGACATTGCTTTTAATAAATCTTCTTTGATGATATCCAAATGAAGCTTGAAAATTTTTGGGTTAAAAGCCATCAACCCCTGGGCTACTTTGATCATCCGTTTGAAAATTTGCTTCTTTGAGTTCTTCCATTTCAAATAACTTGTCTGTTTGTAATCTTGCATCAAATGTTAGTATTTTCTTGCAAGTTATTTCAAGAAAATGATTAATAATAGAAAATTTTGCACTCTGGTCCATTGTTATGATGTTTTTCCACTCTGGTCCATTGTTATGATGTCCTGTTGTTTTGACTAGTTTCTGTACATTTGGAATGAATTTTTTTTGTTGCTGTCTCCCTCAGTAATCCATCTGAATTTTGATTGTTGTAATTCTGAATTGCTTGAGAGTGAATACATGAGTCAATTTGTTCATGTCATCTTTATACTTTAGTTGTGATTCTTCATTTGTTATACCCTAAAGAAGTTCTAGATAAAGTTGATGGTTTTGCTTCCTTGACAATTTGCACTTTTTTGTGAAATTGCAATTACTTTTCTACCATTGCTTCTATGAGTTTTTAGTTGCCTTGAGTTTTTGTAATAAGTTGAAGAGAGGGATTCCGATAAAAATACAGACGAAAACTTTCTTGCACTATTTCTTTGTATCCATGCTGCGTGCATCAGGCGTTGTTTCTTGCACTATTTCTTTGTATCCATATGCTGCGTGCACCAGGCATTGTTATATGAAAAGGAATACTCGTTCTGTTGCTTTGTTTCAGAGGTCAATTAAAATGAGTTGGGGAATAATCACTTATTGAGTGGTTGAGAAACTGGAGCACTAAGGATGGAAATCTATTATAGCATTCATAGTTAAGTAAATGATCAATTTTGTTATGGATGCTATAATACGGCTTCCTTTCCAAGTATAGAAGTTTCTATGAAAATGTAGTTCAATTAAACTAATGTTTGAAACACGTACTGTGAAGGCATTGTTATACTCATTCCACCACCATTAATTCTTTCATTATTATAGAGGGTTGCATTAAAGTACTCTATCAATACCCATAGAAATTTTATTGATATTTTGATTTCTTATATGGTCTCATAATTGTTTTCTTTGATCATGGGTTTTTTATGCATATATCACAGTGCACGTAATACACATACCACCAGGATTTCACAAATAGCACGTGATAAAACGATCAGGTTTATGCATTATTGTATTTTTCAACTGTTTGGTGTCCTACGTTGTTAAACTTCTGCATTTCAATCAGTTTCAAACTTCCAGTTTGGGTTGATCAGTCTACTAATTTGAGGGATTTTTACCATTGACAATTTATTTTCTAACAGACATACAAAGGATGATGCAATTGGTACATGTGCTATCATTAGAATCTTAAGTTGCATCATCTCCCCAATCCAAAGCATTGAAATCTTACTGATCCGTATTACAAATTGAAACTGATCTTTTATTATAGAATTTTGAATTGTACTCAGAGATATTACAAAAGTATATTTACACAATACATATGCTGAGCTATTTATATGAAAAAATAAGAGTGTATTGGACTACAGAGCCCACATAGTATTAATCTGAATCAATAGTATCTGCAAATCTGGACCACACGTGAGAAAGAACGGTTGAGATGCTCTGAGGTGGTGAGACCCAGATTACAAAACAAACACACTGCAGAAGTATCGAAGTCAGAATACTTTCCCTCAATTGAAGCTAGGGTTTTATTTTCCTTCCTCTAGCCGCCATGAAATTCCTTCCCATCGATAATATTCATCTCTTCTCTTAACCTGGTAAAATTTTTGTGAGATAGAGACTTTGTAAGTGCATCAGCACGTTGATAGAAGGAAGGGATATGTCTTATTTCCAGTTTGCCAGCTGCTGTCCTCTCGCGAACAAAAAATAGATCGATCTCTATATGTTTAGTGCGAGAGTGTTGAATCGGATTCAGAGATAGAGAAACAGTGCTCAGATTGTCACACCAAATTAGCGGTTTTCCGTTTAGCTTGAGCCCTAATTCGCGAATTAGGATTTCTACCCATATGATCTCAGCAGCTGTACTAGCTACAGATCTATACTCGGCTTCGGTGCTAGAACGAGATACAGTAAGTTGCTTTTTTGTACACCACGAAACTGGGTTATCTCCGATGAAAACACAGTAGCCCGAGGTGGATCTTCTATCATCAGTGTCACTAGCCCAATCAGCATCACTGTAAGCCTGTAATTTAATTTCCTTACTTTGAGATAATAGTAAACCATAGTCTTGGGTACCTTTAATATATCTTAAGATGCGCTTTACCGCCCTCCAGTGGCTATCCAAGGGGTTTTGCATAAACTGACAAACCTTGTTTACGCTATAACATAAATCTGGTCTGGTAATGGTTAGGTATTGGAGTGCTCCTACAGTGCTTCGATACTGCTTTACATTGTCAATAGGTTCCCCACTATTTTTGGATAATTTTAAGTTACTGATCATGGGTGTGGGTAGAGGTTTAGCTTGATCCATGTTAGTACGAACTAAAATCTCTGATGCATATTGTCTTTGGGATAGAAACATCTTTGTTTGTGATCTACTAATTTGAATCCCGAGGAAATAATCGAGGGTTCCCATGTCTTTGATAGCAAAGTTTTGATCCAATAGCTGTATGATTTTAAGAATGTCATTCTCATTGCTTCCAGTGATGAGAATGTCATCTACATACACCAATATGTATATAGCATCATGATTGATAGTATTGATGTATAATGAATTGTCTGACTTGGTTGGTCTGAAACCTATTTTTGTCAATGTTGCTTTGAGCTTCTCGTACCATGCTCTTGATGCTTGTTTGAGACCATAAATGGCCTTGTGTAATTTGCAGACTTTATCTTTATTCTCTTTTGTGATGTATCCTTGTGGTTGATGCATGTATACTTCCTCCTGTAAGTCCCCATTGAGAAAGGCATTCTGTACGTCCAGCTGTCTAATTTTCTATTTGTTGTTTAATGCTATGGTAAGTATAATCCTGATAGTGGTAGGCTTAACAACTGGTGAGAAAGTTTCATTAAAATCAAAACCAAATTGTTGAGAATAGCCTTTAGCAACTAGTCTTGCTTTGTATTTTGTTACTTTTCCATATGCATCCTTTTTGATTCTGTAGGTCCATTTGCATCCAAGAATATTTTTCTTCTTTGGGGGTGATACCAGATCCCATGTTTGATTTTTAATTAGTGCATTATATTCCTCTTTCATGGCTTGTCTCCATTCTGCAACTTTTACTGCCTGCTCATATGTCATTGGTTCCATGACGTCTGTACTTCCATTATACACCTTGGGTTTAAAAATGCCACTTTTTGATCTTGTCATCATGTGATGTCCTGTTTTTTGCATATCATCTCCCATGTCTGTGATAGTAGGAGTACTGTTGCTAGGTGTTGAGTTATCAGATGACTGTGCTTTATCATTTTCTTCAATTTGTTGTGCTGGCCACTCATGTGTGTCTCTTGCACTATAGTCAGATTTTGTTTCTGCAATGAATTGTGATTCTTCTTGTGATCTTTCTTCTTTGTGCTCCTGCTTCTCTTGAATAATTAATTTTGGTATGGTAGGCAAGCACACATTGATATGATCAGGCTGATAATTGGTTGTGTCTTTATTATTTGCAAGATTTTTACCTGCAAAAGGAAAATTGTTTTCATTAAACATAACATGTCTTGATATGTAGATTCTACCACTTTTGTCAAGGCACTTGTATCCTTTCTGATTTGTAGCATATCCTAGAAAAGTACATTGGCTTGATCTTAAACTTAGTTTTTGTTTTTTGTAAGGCCTAAGATAAGGGCAACATAAACATCCAAAAGTTTTTAACTTATCATAGTCTGGTTTGATGTCAAATAACTTTTCATAAGGACATTTATATTCAAGCACTTTACTTGGCATCCTGTTTATAAGATAAACAGCTGTGGTAAATGCCTCTTCCCAATATTTCAGGGGTAATGACCCTTGAGACAATAGTGTTAGGCCTGTGTCTACAATATGCCTATGTTTTCTTTCAACAAGCCCATTTTGCTCAGATGTGTAGGGACATGTAATTCTATGTAATATGCCCTTGTTTTGAAAGTATTTTGTGAGTGGGTGAAATTCAGTTCCTCCATCCGTTTGCACTATTTTTACTTTATGATTAAACTGCCTTTCAATCAGTGAAATAAATTGAACTAAAACATCATGAGTTTCAGATTTTGATTTGAGAAAAAATATCCAAGTATGTCTAGTGTATGCATCAACAAGAGATAGATAGTACCTGTGTCCCTGTAGTGAATTCAGTGGGGCTGGTCCCCATAAATCTGCAGCTATTAATTCAAAAGGATATTTATATACTGTCTCAGAATTGCTAAATGGTAATTTGTGGCTTTTTCCTAGCTGACAGTGTGTGCATATGTAAGAAGTATTACTGTCTTGATAAAGAAATTTTATTATCCACTATAAATCTTTTTACAATTTTCATACTAGGATGTCCTAGTTTACAATGCCAATGATCTAAAATACTTTGTCTATTTTGCTCACTGGTGTGAACACTGTTGCACCAATATTTCTTCACTATGGGTTCAGATTTCTTCACAGCACTAAATTTGTACAGTCCCTTACTCAAACTACCCTGCAATAATATATTTTTACTCAGCAAATCTCTAACTAAACAGAAATTTGGGTGAAACTCAAAGTATACTTTGTTGTCATTAGCAAATTGAGATACACTAATTAAATTCTTTTTTATTTTGGGAACTCTCAATAGATTGTTTAAATATAGTTCTCTTTTACCTTGAATAGTTCCTATGCCAACATGTGATATACTTGTTGTTTCACCATTACCCAAAAATATAGCTTGTGTACCTGTGTAGCTTTTGTTGCCTAAGTTCAGATTTTGGAGGTTACTTGTCACATGATTAGTTGCTCCAGAATCTGGGTACCAATCATCCATGCCTGTGTTGTCTGAATTGCCTTCATCTGAATTGGCTGTTTGAGTTCTTGAATTTTCATTGTTGCTTTTCTGCTGTTGATCCATTTGTGTCATGTTGATGTTGGGATTCCTTTGAGTTTGCTGTGTACCAGTGAAATCTTTATTAAATCTGAAATAGCACTTACTAGCCATGTGACCAAAATTTTCACATATTTGGCACTTTATTCTATTGTTGTTATTCCATCTTCCCCTTCCTCTTCCTCTTTGTGTATAACTGTTTCTTTGACCATCCTGCTTGCTTCCCTGATTTACTGTGCTGCTCTGTTGCATTTTGTTTCTTGAACTGCTAGCATAATTGATTGACAGTTCACTCTGTGAAGTTCGCCTTTGTTCTATTCTGCCTTCATGGGCAAGTAGTGCTGACTGCACAGATTGTAAATCTGGTAAAGTTTGTTGTGATGCTATGAATGTAACTACTGATTCGTACTCATCATCTAGTCCATTTGTTATGTTGAGAATTTGCTCGCTTTCAGAAATTTTATGAACAATTGCATTGAGTCTGTCACATAAAGATTTGATCTTTGCAAGATATTCTCTCATTGACATGTCGTTCTTTCTTGAATTTTGTAATTGCCTTTTAAAATGCATGATTCTTGCGGCTGATTGTGAACTGAATATTCTTTCAATTGATGACCAAATCTCATATGACGAGTTGCAACCAACAATTTGTGATAACAGACTTGAGCCGATGGATGATAATAACCATGATGACAGTAAGTTGTCTTGCTTTTGATATCTTGTGTATTCTGGATTACTAACAGTAGTTTCATCGTCTTTTTCAATGATTGCAGGTGGTATTACCATTGTACCCTTGATGTGTTCTTGAAGGCCATATCCTTTTAAGGCTGTTTCAATCTGGTATTTCCAGACTATGTAGTTGTCTTCATCAAGTGGAATGGTAATGATCTGACTTTTGGGTTTGATCAGTGTTGTCTCAGGCCCAGCAGTTTCTCTTCTATCATTTCTTGAAGTGGTTGATGATCCTTCATCGCCCATTTCTTTGTTTACGATGGTGGATGGATCTGAGTTCTTGAAAATGAAAGGAAGAGTGCAGCCAGTCAAGAATTTGGACTTGGTTCAGGTTCTTGCTAGGCGTGGCACAATAAGGAAAAAAAAGAGAGAAAGGAATGCTGGTGGAACAGATACACTTGAATCGGGAAGGGTATAACTCTTCGATGATGAATTTTAAACTGAGAAGAGAATATACAACAATCTTTCGATTGAAGATATGATGCAAAGAAAAGATTGCTGATCACAATCTTATGCCTTAGGCTTTCAGTCGGCTCTGATACCATATTACAAATTGAAACTGATCTTTTATTATAGAATTTTGAATTGTACTCAGAGATATTACAAAAGTATATTTACACAATACATATGCTGAGCTATTTATATGAAAAAATAAGAGTGTATTGGACTACAGAGCCCACATAGTATTAATCTGAATCAATAGTATCTGCAAATCTGGACCACACGTGAGAAAGAACGGTTGAGATGCTCTGAGGTGGTGAGACCCAGATTACAAAACAAATACACTGCAGAAGTATCTAAGTAGAATAATCCGAATGACCAAACTATGCAGGAAAACAGACTATCAGTTGTTGGCTACAATATCAATTTCATGCATGTCATTTGTAATAATTGGACTGCGATTTTCTTCTACTTGCTTTGAAGAGTGAATAGCAGGCTGGCTCTGGTCACTCAAGTCATGTTATTGTTCAGACTTTGAATCCTTGCTAGATTTACTTTAACCCCTGAATCTCATGGCTGTTTCCATAAATCTACACCTGATAAAGGATTCGCCTAGGCTTAGGTAGGAAATTATTGATTTATGGGACTGCTAAATTGGCCAGCCATTGTTTGTGAAGCCGTTTCCCTTAGATATAGAGATCTTTTTGCCAGTCGGGACATCACAACTGTGAAGTGATCATTTAGATTAAGGGGATTACGCTGGAATTCGCTTGAGTTGAAGGGAGAAATGACGTGGACAGGGTGAGAAGGAAAAGGGTTAGACGTATCTATGGTTTTAGCCGCCATTAGTATTTAAGGCCTTTTGTTGGAATACACGACATACTAAGCGTCCACAAATTCCACTTATTATAAAATTGTTAAATAACCATGAAAGTTTTTACAAGATGATTGTTAGTGACACTTGGATTTTGGATTTGAGGAGTCACATTTGACGAGCACTTGTACAAAATTAAATAGGGTATACATGTTATGAATGAAACATGTATTTTTACCTTTTCTGTCCGTTAAAACATAAAAACCCTAAACATTTTCATTTATTTTCTCCTTCTCGTTCTTTTTTTTAAAGGAATACGACAGTGAGAACAAAAAATTCATTGCAATCTTTACAATCAAATCCAAATTTTGTTGAGAAGTTAATGGAAATAATTTCTTAACTTAATACATATTTTAACTACTGTGAAATTTTGGGTTTAAAATTACAGCGTTTAATATTTTCTTGAGTAAGAATCGATATTGTTTTTTTTCCTCATTTGCAATTCCATCTGAAGATAAGTTTAAATTTTTCATTATTTGATTAATAATTTTAGATTAAAGATCAATGGCGATTAAGGGGAAATGAGGGTAAAAAAAAGTGACAATTAAGACAATTTCATTGTAATTTTACGAAGGGACTAGCTTGATTAGTACGTCTCATATGAAAAAATTATTTAAAAAAATAACTCATCATATCCAAAGCTAGAGTGTCAATAATAGTACCCTTTTACAAACCAAAAACAATATCAAGTCAAAATACTTCTTTTGTCTCCACTTTTTTAGTAATCTGAAATAATTCAATGATGATATTAAGGACAAAATAATTAAGTATATCATTTGTATTATACCTACAAGTTATGAAAAGCTAGATAAAGAGCACAATTTTAACAACTTATGTCCATATATATAGTTTGAAATGAATTTGTTGCATTTATGATCAGTGGCAACACTTGTACATGATAAACATGATAAACAAATATCATCTGTACATGCTAAACATTTTTTCATAAAAAAAATGCACCCTTTTTCATAATTTACATCTTCAATGTTTATACTTATCTTACATTCAACCATAATAGACCCATATTATTAATTGAACCTTAAGGATTCCATATGTGATGTGATATGAAAGACTGAAACATAGATTCGAATATAAGGAAATAGTTTACATGGAGAAACAATTGATCGTCCTATTTAATTGTACATTTATTAAGGAAAACTCACCTTTAATATCCAATTGGACAATACATATAAGAAAATGAGGATTTTTTGGATTTAGAGAGAAGAATATACATAATAGTACTTTAGGATTACATATATGTGTATATTATATCTAAATGAGAGGAAATCAAAATGACCGATTATAAATGTTACATATTTGTAGTAGTATTATACCCGTCTGTTTTTCCCCAAAACTTAGCGTACTGTGGATTTCATATTAACCAAACCAACCGTTAGAGCAGTTTGCCTACTGTGAGAGTCAAAATAAAATAATATGAAGCTAAATAGTCACCTCCTTCCTCTCTTCTTTGCTTATAATGTATTTCTTCCCTGTTTCCTTCTCCGTTTCAGTGCTCATAATCAATCTTTTATCGTTCATAATTTTTTCCATTAATAATCTGCCAGCACTAATCACTACTAGAATACTCGTATTTCATACGAGCATCAACTCAAATCCTCAACAACGACCTTTGCAAAATCAACATTTCAGAATTATAACTTCATTTATAACTCTTAAGCCAATTATTTTGGGATCAGAAAATCTACTCATTTTTTGACATGGATCTTCTTCCACTCTATTAACTCGGATGACTCCTAAATCTCTAATTTTCTTTTCATGCATTCTCTTTGATCTCTTTACTGCTATTGATTCGCATCTCCCTAAAAATTCTCATTTATTACTCCTCCGCTCTCTCAAATCTCATTTGCCTCTATTTCATCGTCTTACTTTGATTTCTCATTTTGTCCTACTTTGTTTTTGCCGATCTCATCTACCAAATTATTCTCTACTTGTCTATTCTGCTATTATTATACTCTATGATTATTTAAACGAAAATTATTATACTCAATCAAGTGGAGATTGTTAACCTCGAAAACCGTATCAAATCCAGAGACTCTAATTTCAAGCACTAAGTCAAGATCCACCACCAAAACAAAGACAAGCATGCCCTTTTATCGATAATGGAAGCACAAGATGGAGATGCATCGTAGTGAGAGAGTATTCATAAAGATACAATGAACTAGACTTTGTTATTGCCAAACGAATGTTTGATTCTATGCTCTCTCTCTCACTCTCTCACTCTCTCTCTCTCTCTTGAATTTAATATGAGCGCTAAACTAGCTGATGGATAAGAAGTCTAAATGTGAGTTAGAAGAGGGAGGTATGCTGTGTTGGAACTATACCAACCTGCAGTCGAAGAATTGGGTACATTTCAAATCTTTTTCCATTATTGGATCTTTAATGGCCATATGCAGTCTAATTCATTTAGAATTTTTAAAATTTTTCTATCAAATAAAATCAATATTTTATTTAAATTTATAAATAAAATTTTATTTTATATAATTTGTATTATATTTTATATATGTCATATTTTATATATGTGAATCATATACACATATGCGTGTGCATGCATGTGCAGCATGGTAATGTGTGCATGGTTTGATATGCCCAAATGTAGATATTGTGATTTACATCACAATGAACATGCTAGCCTCTCGTGTATACAAATGGATTGTCTAAACGCGTGTATATGTACATTAAATAATATATATATATTCGTATGTATGTATGTAAAATTATAAAATTAAAATTACATAATAAACTATTGTACATTATTGATTATATATTATTTACATAAAACATTTATTACGATACATATGCATAAATAAATATAATTAAATCATAAAATTATTTAAATGTTATATTGTAATAATTTAGAATATTTATAATGTAAAATCCGAACTGAAATATTTTTTAATTTTTTATATGTTTAAAATTGATTTAAATGTACATTACATATATAACATAAAACAATTTATATATCTATGTATATTATAATTAAGTAAGGATATATATATATATATATATATATATATATATATATATGTATGTATATGTTGCTGTTGCTGTTGCTTTCGGTCAAAAAATAATTTTTTATTTTTAAATTTTGGCTTTTAATTATTAAATAATTTAAAATTTTATAACTACTTAAAACCGCACAGAATAAATAAAAAATTATAATCATTTTAAAAACTATAGTGTGTATTTTATGTTATATAAAATTTTACAGAATTTTATATTATTAATAACATATATATGCATATATTTTATTTATATAAACAATTTTGAATTAAGTAATAGTATGTATAGAATAAATATCTATAAAAATTAATTTTAATTCTTTTATTGCCGAAATCTTATCTAATAGAATTATTTTTTTTAAAAGTTTTAAAACATATATTATGTTCGGTTTATCTTCTAAATTAGATTTAATATTTAAAAAATCATTTAATATTTTTTTTAATTTTTTAATTTTTGTTTAATTTTAGGCTAAAAGCATGTGCAAGTGAATGTAAAAAAAGGAAAAAAATTATTTTAATATATATAATAATTTATATATACAACCATCAACATGTGGCAATACATCAATATACAGATTCATGATATTTCTAACAAAACAACATATGAAGCAGTAATCAAATGTTTATGAATAATATTAAATTAGAATAGTATCTTTCACTATAGCCTAAAGCTCGCACTTTAAAATGAAGAAATGAACTCCTTGAATCAAATTCTAATCCCAAAGTTGATAGTTCCCGAATTGCCTTTCCATCAACGATTATTTGATGTATTTAATTGCTTACATATTTGAGGAGAGAGGAGGGGTATCTTTCGGTCAGCAAAAGGACAATGGAGGCATCAAAAAGGTTAAAAGAAAATAAGGGTTAAGTTGTTTATATATAGGAGAGAGTGGAGTGTCAGAACCTCCAACTTATGTTTCAATGATAACAACTATACAATCATATACATTACATAAAATTTATCAAAGTTGCAGGTATATACTACAAGCAGACACCACACTACAAGAAAAAAGGCATTTTTCAATGGCCGAAAACCGTCGGCGGCCGTCGAAAAATGCCATAGGAAATTAAGGCGACGGAGTGCAGTGCTTCCGACGGCTTCTGACACATCTCGTCGTTCGTATTTCCGACGGCTTTCGATGGATTCCGACGGACTCCGACACTTGTCGGAAGCAGTCGGAAACCGTTGAAAAAATTGATCTGAAAGCGGTCGGAAGCCGTTGGAAAAATATAACCTGAAAGATGTCGGAAATCTGCTGCAATTTTTTTTATATTTCTGTTGCAATATAGCCTTCCATCCACATTTCCCATACAAACACTATTCCACCAATACTGCAGAATCCAATATATAATATTCCAACCAAATATCAAAAACCAAACTATACACAATTCACCAAACAAAAAAAATACATAAAATTAATTCAAAACACATAATTCTACAACAAAACAACTAAGTGTATCATAACATAGTGCATAAATGAAAAACTACCTCCACCATCTACCAAATCATACAAAACAAAAAAAACATACCGATCAAAGCAATCAATCAATCTCCTCCAGAACCAGAGCCAGCAGAGGAAGGGAAGCGGCCACCATACTGTTGCATGTACTCGGCGATACGTTGGTCTAGCAACTGTGTGGTCTCTATGTCCTGCCGACGGTTCTGCTCCTCCAACCGTGCCACTCTAGCCCGCAAATCTTCGATCTCTGCTAGATCGATCTGAGCTTTAGTCTGCCTACCCTGTATCTGACTGCTGACCTGTAATAAATATTTAATTTAGTTGCGTGATCTCTGTAAGTGTATGTGCATGTATGTGAATGATTAGCAGTGTGATAATGTTATTTAATTTAGTTTATGCATGTTTATGTAAGTGTATGTGCATGTTGATAACATCTTAGATTGTGGTAATACCAAATAACTATAGTGACAAGATTGTTGATTTATATTTTGAAATACTATAACTTTGGAAAATTTTAGCATAAGTAAAGTAACTATAGGGAAGGATGAGAGCAATAAATTTGAAATTAGTCTGTTTTTAATCTCTCAAATGAGAGGAAGGTTGGCCAATTTATAGATACGAACAGTTGTGCCACACAGTAAAGGGATAACTATTTTGAAAGGAAATGACTAATTTCAAAAAAATGATCTGTAAATTGGTTAAGGAGGGCCATGCGACTAAACCATGAAACTGTAGGCTGAATGAGGCTGACAAAGTATTGGACAAATATCAACCGTTACAAAAAATTGTTTTGTATTTTAACAAATTACTCATCATTTGAACTTAGAATTTACACATATTAGACGATGAGAAAAAAAACATTATTTAATGTAGTTCCCACAGCATAAACCGCCATTTTGATACCTGAAACACTAAAGGCCTTTATTTACAAATTATTACAGCCATATGCAATCTACTCCAGTAAAGTGTTTGTACTTCATATTTGTATGTTCATTTGTACTTGTTAATCAAGATACTAGTCCTAAAATGAAGAAAAAAATAGCAATAAAATAATTTATGTCGATGTAAAATAATTTTATTCTTGTATTATTTTATTTCAAAACAAATATACAAGTATTCGTTCAGTTTATATATTTCCATTCAAAAATCATATGTTACTCGAGTATTTTCAAAAATGAATCCACATGTTACATTAGTCGCTAATAAATAAATATAAATATGTCGTTAGAAGCACCGAAGACTTTCATGGCAAAGTCACTCTATTTCAAAACTCTGTTCATTACCATTCACTACACCATGCTAGCCGTTTCGCAACCCCCGAAGGCGGAAAATTTACAACGGCTCTAAGCCGTTACTATTAAGCAACAGTTAAAGTCCGTTGCAAAATTTTATAATACGGCTCATAGCCGTTCTAACTTTTGGAACGGCTCTTACCCGAACTACATTTTTGTACAGCCTTCCATACCCCCCGTTCCCAACTAGCTACGCCCATTACTTTCATTATCCACTTCGATCAAAAAAAAAGCGATAATATTTTCAGATCCATCTCGAATTCGCCAGCTCGAATTTCCTCCGACTCCTTATATCCAGATCCAGATTTCGTCCATCATCACATGTAATATCAGATCTGAAGAAATAGTAATTCCAGAAAAAGTCCTGATTTTCAATTCAGGTAATCGTGATTTTTATGTTATTTTATAAATAGTGTGTTATTAATAAACGCACGGCCCGATTCTCTTTTGATTTCTTCCTTTCTCGATGTCGTTGCTCATAGTTGATTTGTAATCGTTGAGACGTATTTCTTTTAGGGCTTTTGATAACTGTAAAGGATAGAGAGATATTGTTACTGACATCTCTGTATATGAACTCGCTGTTTACAAAATTGTATGGATTGATCTCAGCATAACTGAAGAACTTCATTGGCATGGTCTTTCCTTCTTTTTCTTTTAGTACTAGTACTTAAATCTAATGCAGTTATTGCAGAATGAATATTTAAGCTTCAATTACAGCCATCCCAATTTTGTTCGCTGGCATTGATACATTTTCCCTCAAATGTAAAGTCTTTTATATTGTACTCGTTTTGGAGTATTAGTACTTTCCCGTAGGCATGATAATTTTCTATGAATTTTATCTATCATGTTTATCTTCTGCTTCTTTTTCAGAAAAAGAGTCAACTATGTTCAATTTTTTATGTCAGGTTTATAGTTTAGTTGAAAGTCTTGCAGCTACTCTGATAAAATTAGCTTGCTACTATTTTTCTTTCAATGTGTTTTTTTAATAATAATTTTCACTAAAACAATGTTCAAATGTACCAAAAACCTTATAATATTTTTGTTTTATATATTGTAATCTTTTTATGGTATTTTTACTTTTCATTATTCTGAAACATTAACTTTTACGATATTATTCTTTTTATAATATGTATACACACACTCTCTATTACTTTTTATAAATAATATATAATTATTACTGATACATTTTTTAAGCTTAAATTAGTGTACGATTTTTATGAAGCGGAAGAGACCGCCGAAAAAGATATTCTGAACACAAAATGAATGAAGAAATTTGATAAAAAGTGAATGCGCTTTTGTGGTGTGAAATTGGTAATGGAAGTTATATAATTATTTGTACGAATTTATATTTATTTCAAACAGCTTTAGGTATTTTTGAATGAATATTAATAATAGATATAAAATCATAAATTATGTATAAATGTGTAAAAAGGGAAAATTGAGCTATGAAAATAAATGCTGGTACATTTTATTATATAAACGATAAATTTGAAAATTAGAGCACAACACATCTATTTTGATCTAACCTACCGCATAATATAGTTCAACATAAATTTAAGTTCGTTCTCCATATTCAACATAGAACAACCAGTTGATAATTTATCAATTCGTGCGCAAATACTATTGCAAGCTCCCACTCCAAAAATCGTAGGGAGGCGACCAAATTCTAAGAAATTTTTTAATGGTTTGTTTGAATAATTGGAATTCTGATCGTTGTCTTATAGGGCAGAGGGTATCTCCCTTGTCTTGCCCGAGACAATGTAACGAAGTCAAAAACCTTCATGGGATAATAGCGGTGGGATTGGAAAGCAGCTCAAGATTTCTCCTATTAAGACTATTGTAGTATTATTGGGGGTAAAGTAGGCTGGAGGTTTTTGGAAGAGTGTTGTAAACATACATGCCTTTCTTTATCGCATCGTTATACTCTTATCAAACTAATCTGAATTCAGGGGACAAGGTTTCTAAAGCGGTGAAATCCTAATGCATAAAGCAGACCAAGTATATCTTATTACTTTAAAACAAGTAATGAGTTTATTTGAAATTTAAAAAGGAACAATAGCTATAAGAAAAAATAATCTAATCTAGGACTTATTCATACTTAACTCGATAAAAACAGCCTACTTACTTGATAATGGCCCATTAAAAAAGATGAATCTACAACCTATTTTGTCCTTACCTTAGAAACTTCAACGTGGAAATGTTTAGTGAAAACGTCAACGATCTGATCTTTAGCTTGTAGAACTCTAAAGTAATTTCAGAACTTTTGATAAGCTCATGTATAAAAGGATATTTGATATAATATTCCTACTTTTGCTTATAAACATCGGATTTATCTTTTAGAGCAATAACTAAATTATTGTTACAAAAAATAGTTGTTGGAGAGTTTTTCTTTTGATGTAGTCCATCTAGTATCCACCGTAACCAAATAGCTTGACATGCGTGAGAGGAAGTTGCGATATATTCTGCTTCCAATGATGATAACACATGTAATGATCCAGAATTGCGGACGCTTCATATTTAAATTTCTAAATTATTTAAATATTTGAGTCGTAGAGTAAATGTTATTAAATTGATTTAATAACCTTGTTAACCCCCTTTTAAATTATAACTAATAATGGTAAGTTTGTTTTAGAAAAATATTTGCAAAAATAAATGCTTCGAAAAAATATCGATAATGTGCCTAAAAAGTTTTATCGATAAACAACATTTTTCCAAGTTAAAATTGTTTAAACTTCTTTTACATATACCAAAAACATAGGAAATCATTAATATGAAATAAATTTATTTTTCCAAAATAAAAGTTTGATGATGTCATGGATGATGTATTATATAGATATTTGTGTGTGAGGGTAAAGTAGTTATTTGCTAAAGGAAGTGAGGCGTAAAGTAAAAAAAAAGCATGCAATGCATACGGAAATGAGGATCTTTTAGCTGGTTAAAGGGGATAAAGGAGAGGATTTTTATCTAAAACCTAGTGTCCACATAACCTGATAAAATTAGCTTGCTACTATTTTTCTTTCAATGTGTTTTATGTTAGGTTTAAAGTTTTTTTACTAAAACCTAGTGTCCACATAAATCAAATCCAGTGATGTCCGAGAATAAAATTCACGCTAAACTTGCATATTTAAAGCAAACTGGGACTTGCAGCACATAACTGATGTTTTACTTTATGGATTTGCTCATAAAATAACGTACCTGACTAATTAAAGCAGATTAGACATCAGGCACCTAACATACGCTTACAGACATGCCAGGTGCAATGCACATAAGTGGTATAGCCCATTGCTTGGTGCACATAACTATGATAAAAACAATAACATAACATACAAGTGTTGGGAGCCAATAATCAGCTACAAGTGA
Source organism: Allium cepa (assembly GCA_030765085.1). Taxonomy (NCBI): domain Eukaryota; kingdom Viridiplantae; phylum Streptophyta; class Magnoliopsida; order Asparagales; family Amaryllidaceae; genus Allium; species Allium cepa. Next base: position 953,299,964 of record CM060932.1, read on the forward strand.
ATTTGTGCAATGATTTAATATCGAAATGTCCTTAATCATTATAAATGAATTTTAACATCATTAATAGGCCATAATCAAAATCATCATCTAAAGCAATAGTAGAAAATATATTCAGCTGACTCAATATCCTTAAACAATGACTCATGTTCTGTAAGAGGTATAATTATTCTTTAAGTTGCTCGTACTTTCAAGTTTATAAAATGTTGTATATATTTTAGTTGGCAAATTAATATGTCTTTAAGTATAGATAAAGAGTGGATGAAAGAAGCTGATCAAAGAACCCCACGATATATGGAAGGAGTGCAGAAGTTTATTGATTTTGTTGTAGAAAATGGTGGCAATAAGGAAATCTATTCTTGTCCTTACACACAGTGCAAAAATATGAAAATGAAAATTAAATTAGATGAAATTTATTTTCATCTGCTTAGATGGGGAATTGGCCAATCATATACTATTTGGAATTTTCATGGGGAAGAGTCAACAATGAACCAAAAACAACCTGTTAGTCAAGCCATAAGTACCGATGACTCTAAACTTCCTAGGATGAAAGAGCTGGTCAATGATGCTGATAGATAGATTTCATCAATTTCAACCTACAAGCTTGTTGCCAGATAATATTGGGGATTTGCCTACGATTGATGTTGATTGGCAGGCCAATCAAAGCAAGAAGTATAAATCACATTTTGATAATACAAAAGAGCCATTGTATCCTTCATGTCCAAAAGGGATAACAAAATTGTATTTCGTCGTCAAGCTGAATAACTTGAAAACCTAGTATGGCTTTTTCGACAATGGTGCAACTGCATTCCTAGAATTCATAAAGGAATTACTTCCTGAATGTAACACACTACCAACAAAGTATCACGACATGAAGAAGATGATTAAGCAAGTTGGTATGGATTACAAAACTTATGATGCGTGCATTAATGACTGCATTTTGTATTGGAAGGATGATGCAAATAGAGTTTTTTGTCCAGTTTGCAAACAACCAAGATATAAAACAACATTCAACGAAGAGAAAAGAGCTGCCAAAGTACCTCAAAAGACGTTGAGACATTTCCCTCTAATTCCTAGGCTGAGAAGGTTGTATATTATACCATGGATAGCAGATGCTGTGACTTGGCATGGTCGTGCCAAGTCTAATCCAGACGTAATGCGTCACCCATGTGATACTTCTCAATGGCGAGCTGCAGATTCTTTTGACAAAACATTTGCCGTTGAATCACGAAATGTCACGCTTGGATTAGCAACGGATGGTTTCAATCCACATGCATCTCTAAGTAACCGTTATAGTTGTTGGCCAGTAGTTATAGTACCGTATAATCTTCCTCCATCCATGTGCATGAAAAGAGAGTTTTCAATGTTGACATTGTTGATTTCTGTACCAAAACAACCAGGAAAGGATATTGATATTTATTTGCAACCATTGACAGACGAGTTATAACTGTTATGGGAAGGAGTCGCTGCAATTGACTCATTTAATAATTCTGAGTTTACAATGAGAGCTAGGTTGTTGTGGGCAATTCATGATCATCTTGCACTTGGGACTATATTTGGATGCACAACTCATAGCTATTTTGCATGTCCTACATGTGGTGAAGACACTTGTTCTTACTATCTTCGTGCAAGTAAGAAGATGTGTTACATGGGACATTGAAGATTTCTTCCTTTCAAACATAAGTTTCGAGGCGAAAAAACAAACTTTGATAACAAACAAGAATATGGTCGTCCTCCATGGCCATTGACTGGTTATCAAGTTGAAGAGAAGGTAGCTAATATCAAGATGAAAGTTGGTAAAGACAAACTAGATATCGGTCGAAAACGAAAAAAGAAAACCGATGAAGACGAAGTTGAGAATGTTCCTGCATGGTATGGGAGGTCCATCCTCTTTGTTTGCCATATTGGAAAGCAAATTTGGTCCGACATAATATTAATGTTATGCATATAGAAAAGAATGTCACTGAGCATCTCATTAGCACAATTATAGGTCATAAAGACAAGTCAAATGACGGCATCAATGCACGTAAGGATTTGAAAAACATGGGTATAAAACAAAAATTGTGGGTGAGTGAAGATCCTGAAAGAAATAAAGTAATCATACCATATGCAACTTTCACCTTGAGCAAAGACGAAAGGCTATGATTTTGCACCATTTTGAAAAGCCTAAAAGTGCCTAGCAAATTCTCTTCCAACTTCAATAACAATGTGAACATCAATCCTCCTGAACTAACAAATATGAAGTCTCATGATTACCACGTCATAATGCAGCAATTACTTCCGGTATTGCTTCAACATTTTTATCCACAACATAAGAATCTACGTAATGCTGTACATTGTATAAGCCTATTTTTTAACATTTTATGCTCAAAGGTGATCAACAAAGAACATCTTTTAAAAGCAAAGACTAGTTTGGTAGAAGCAATTTGTATGTTTGAAAAATATTTTCCACCTATATTTTTTGACATCCGCATCCACCTTATGGTTCATTTAGCCAATGAAGCATTGATCTACGGTCCTGTTAGATATAGGTGGATGTATCCTTTTGAACGGTAATTTACTAATTTTAGTTTTATTCATCATCATTCGATTTAAATAGGTACTAGTTATTTGTAATCGATTTACATTCATAGGTTGATGAAAACATATAAAGGATACGTCCGCAACAAAAGATATATTAAAGGATGTATAGCAGAAGGTTATATTATACAGAAAGCGATGGCATACATAAATATACTCATGAGGCTTTCTTAGACGAGGATGATGAGTTTGCTAGTGAGATGCCTCTAGATAATGGTAAAGACATAACCTTAACCTCGGTGCAGTTTGAACAACTTCGTAGATGGGTCCTCAATAAGTATGATGGATTAGATGAATGGGAAAAGTAAATTCACAAATAACTCCTGAATCTCCACCATTGTAAGTATATAAATGTTTTGAAATGTATTTTTTGCAGCAGGTATAACATCTATGTGAAAAGTACTAAATCTCAATCTCGAAATGGAGTTTCATCCGTGGAAGATTGTCAAAGTTTTACTCTATGGTTACATGGCGAAGTGTATATATTAAAGCTTATTTAATATTTCACGCGTACTTAAAGGTATCATACACCTTATTAATCATACTTTTCACATATTTTATTTTTTTAGTTGGTGAAAACAAACGATGTTGATTCAACTCTCTGGCGCCTTGTGAATGGGCCGAAGTTCAAGGCGCGCAGTTATACGAAGTACCAAGTAAATGAGTTTACATTTTCCCTGAAAAATTACGAAGAGCGGATGGTAACACAAGACAGCGGTGTATGTATGAGAGCAATCATAAAAATTAGAGCCAGCGGGAAAGATAAAAATTATAAAGAAGCTGAAACAATGCATTATGGAGTTATTCAGGAGATAATTGAGTTGGATTATATAGACTTCAAACAAACGGTTTTTTATTGTAATTGGGTAAAGGTCGAAGACAAGGTCAATGGTTGCAAGATTGATCATGTTTCAAACTTGATTACAATCAATTTAGGGAAATTGAAGACCAAAGATAGGATGAACGATGAGCCATTTATTCTTGCGTCAGAAGCGAGTCAAGTGTTCTACTCAAAAGATTTAAAAAATAGCAGATGGTTTGTGGTTTTACACACACCTAAGCGGTTGACTACAATCATGGATGATCTTGAGTTTCCTACCGTCTACCAATCAGCGTTTGAAGATAATAAAAAATTAGAAGATCTTACCAAATGCATATGTTAATATAAGATGTATTTCTTAATTGAATTGAGTTGAATTTCAAATTTGGCTAAATTTAGAAATTTTTGATTATGAACTTAGAATTTTTCATGTATCACTATTTAATTATTATTCTAAATTTTAGAAATTTGTTTGCTTACGTATGATGACGGAAAAAGATTGGTTGCATTTGAATTAATGTGTAAATCCAAATATTAGTGCTGTTTGAATTACCCCAGTGGTCCAAAATCCAGCATGAAAATAAAGATACGCGATTCATATCAGTACCCATATAGAAATTGGTTATGGTAACATAACCAATTCATTGGAAGATTAAAACAGCAATAAATCAGTATTGGTAAGTATTATTTGTCATAACCATGTTATGTATTCAATGTCGGTCACGGAAATAAAACAATGTATCATCTTATTTACATTATTTACATTCCATATTTTAAAGATTCTGGCACATGTAAACAATGTATCACGGAAATAAAAAAAATGTATCACCTTATTTTCAGAGAGATGTTTTTGGCTCTGATGGTTAAAACCCCTGTTTCATTTGCTTATATTTTTGTCTATATCACATTTAATAAGTTCCATTAAGTTCCCACCGCCTCAGTTATAAAACTGAGGTAATGGCCTCAGTTGATAAGCTAATTAGCAATCTTTTGGAATGTTGTCCCATTTTAGATACCATTTAAAACATGTCATGGCATGAAAATTATATTGTCCTTGTAAATATTTGATCAAAATTTTCCAGCATGTTTAGCTAGCCCACTTTTTTTGTTACCTTATTGGATGTTAATATTCCTTGTAATGTATGTCTAGGACTAACCTTTTTGTTTTCATAATAAGTTTCATCATGATTATAGTAAACCGGATAAACTAGAAGATTCTGTATGTTCAGTGTGTTATGCTAGCTTTTTTGATTTTATTTATAGGCTTATTTCTTATTTAAATCTGAGTTATTCTCATCCATATTATATTTGAGATTTGATCAAGTTTTTATCAGTTTAGGATGATATTACACAGTTGAAGTTTTAATCCATCTTCAGTGCATCTCTGCTTCATTTTTACCAAAAACACTCAGTCTACTCTTGTACTTTGGTTCGTCTCTGCTTTGATTAGGATTTTTCCAGTTTGAAATTTCAAATGATATGTCAACTGAAGCATGGATCAAATTGTTATAGCTAGATCAAGGACAATTGCTTAAATTTTGTAGCATGTGACAGAAGCACCGAGTTTCATAAAAATATCAAATGCCAATCTAGGTTAACTCCCAATAACATGTATTTGACGTCTAAACTGGCGAGGAGTTGGAATTAACCATTGACATAATTGATTTTATGTTATACATGTAAGTGCATATCAATTCACGAATGTATATTATACGAGAGAAAAATAATCTAATTTGCACTGTAAAGATTTTGTCACACTTAAAGTTTGTGTTTTATTGTGTATTTGTTCTAGACTTTGTTACACTACAGGTTACCAAATATTTATCCTTTGTCTGCATTTAGGGTGGAACAAACGAGATATTCTTGGTGTGGCCTCTATAGTAGGTGGATAATGGCTGCACTGAACATTTATTGCCATCATTGTATAAAGATGACTAGAATGTCCTTATTGCATACTTTCTTGGTGTGGTTAGTCATAGTTATTCATTCCTTTTATTTGTTGTATATATCTTTTGTTTTATTCAAATATTTTAGTGTGACAAAATTTTATTTGAGGTGGAGATATTAAAAAAAAATTATTTTGTAGTTGTTTCACTTGTTCATTAGTAACTTACATTTCTAAATTTATTCTGACGTCATATCTTTAAGTGATAATTTATGCCGCATCCTACTCGACTTTGAGAGGCGTCTAACAACCTAGTATATTAGAAAATATTATTTGCATAACATATGCTGTGAACTATTATGTTGTGAACTCATATATGTTTCTTTCTGAATACTTGCAACAACAATGTTAGAAGCCGCAGAAATATTGATCCATTCAGTCGCGCATTCGTCATCTTCACAACCCGAGAAAGTTGAGACAAATGCATATGGTGTTCCAGTTTCTGATAATGCTGGGAAAATAGGCAGTAGACTTGATAAATTGGTACGAATTCATGTGCCGATATCATATGAAAGTTGGGATAAGTGCCCAACAAATGTAAAGATGACGTTTGGGCTGAATTGCGGGTAAGCCATTCTTTTTTTTTTCAATAATTCTTTACTGCAAATTAATATTTTACTATGTTAAACAATCAAGTTATAAAAATAAATATGCCTTCATGTACCTCCATACTTGTCTAATAAGCCTACATAAGTTAATAGAAGTCAAATGATTCTGTGAATTTTTTAAAAGTTGTCATGTGATTGCTCAACAGCTTTACGCATATAAAAAACGATTTCATAAATTGTGAAGCTCAATAATAGAAATAGTCACACTTTCCAATCATAAATCTTGACAAAACCAATCATTGAAGGTCTAAAATACAAGTTAACAAGTAGTCAATCGAAAAAACTGCAATAAAATCATTCGTAAAACCAAGCAAGAAAAAGGAAAAAAGGGATGAATACCCAAACTGCATCGCCATGTTCTATGAAGAGAAAACATGTTAAGTAAACACATTAAATTAGATTACACATAATCGAATACGAATATGTTGTTTTATCTAACAAATTATCATAGCAGACCAATATATATAAGATAAGCATCTCATAGGAATGAAATATAAAGAAACGACATCCAGCACTTCATGTGTTCAAACTGCAATACTACACATTTGTCATTTAACTTGAATGGTCCATACGGTCAGAACAAGAACTCATGTGACGACCGCCCATGACTCCTGCACCAAACAAGGGAATAGTGCGCTGTAAAGTGTGCCAGGCAGCCATGGATGATCGTCAGGGTAAGGTAAAACAATAAACTCTATCGTATTACTCATAGCGCATGGATGAAATACAATAGAAAGTATACATAGTGAAGCTCTATAGAACAGAATCTCATAATAGTTTGGGTACAACAATCTGGAAAGTCAATACATCAAGCCTCACTACATAACACTCAGAGAATCATACAAACAGCGGAACATCCAGTACATAAAGTAAGAAAACAATATGCAAAAGCCTCCAGCTCGTCTTCGTCATCAACAGCGTTGGTCACTAAGAACAGCACCTGTCACCTGCTACCTAGTCTGCCCATCCCAACATGGATGAACAGCCCAAGGTGATAAGAATTAAACATAAAACCTTGAGTCAGACAAAAGTCTTAGTGAGCAGTAAATCAACTATCAAACATACCAAAAGAGCATAAAGGGTAAAAAGGAATAGGAACTCGACCATCCCACTCCACCTCTTTCTACAGTGATAGCCCCAGACCCATTAAGCATAAACAAGTACAGCAAAGCAGACAGTTAAAGTAAAGAAATTATCACTCGAGTCAAGGTCGATGTTTTCCAAGTACAAACCCCCAAGGCCTAAACCAAGATCAGATAAGCACCCACAAAACATCGCTCTTGAGACCGAGTGACGATACAACCAAAGCATCCAAACATCCATGACTTTGGCTATCACTGTTATCATTGCCTTGATATCACCGTTAATTGAATGACCGGCTCATTCTTTCATCCGTCCGTCAAGGGCTAATGGTAACCCCGGTTCTAGACATAACTCCGTACGTCGTCGTGACCCGTGCCTAGGACTATCGAATCCGCCCAGAGTACTAACACGTCATCATGACCCGTGCCTGGGACGTCGTCGTGACCCGTCCCAACGTACTCTTGCTTTGAGCATGCTAGAACCTTCAACAACGATGAAATCTCAGCCTTCTAGTCATCCTCCTTGACGACTATTCACATACTAGCTCAAGCGCCTCTCGAGCCAACCATTATCAACAAACTCGAACCATATCACCGAGTTATCAACATGCTTGGAATGATCCCGTCTGGATTAAACCAAGGCTATCTCATATCATGCTTTGCTTCATCGCATCATAGCAAAGTCCCATCTCAACATCATAATCAAATCTATCCATACGAGCTTTATCATCCGCTTCATATGCCACGAGCAGCTTTCCTTATTCAAGAGCCTTTTCACTTAGCTTTTGAATCATCTTCGACCAACTTGTCCAAATTCAATCACTAATCAATTAATCAATCAAATCAATCATTAATCCAAGTAATCAAGCATTCAAATAAGATCTAAATAAACAGTTATAACAATAATGGCAATTTCGTAAATAAAGAGTCCAAATCTAACAAGCATGAATTCTAAGTAATATCTTGATGAATGAACTAGAAAATGTTAACATATAGTAAAATGGATATCAAAGCTTTATGAACAATGGATCTACATGCAGACTTAAGGAAAATGCATGAAATCACTACCTTTAACACACAACAAACCACCGATCCAATATACTCCTTTGGGTCTGTGTGAGAGATAACCACCACTCACCGAATCACCTAAACACTTCAAAAGCAACTAACTTCAGATCTGGAAAGCAAAGGATCTAGCTTGATCCGACAAGGTTTCCCTTCAAATGATGAAATATCTTCGATGGATGGAGATCTTCAACTTTGGCTCTTGGATCTTTGATTTGATCTTCAATCTTGGATGGAAGGAAGCACTAGATTAGAGTGGAGAAAAGAAGTGAAGAAGTGTTGTAGTCGAGCTCTCAAAATGACAGCACTTCGTCGCTTCAAAATTCGGATTCCAAAAATGAAGATGGGCACTTCAATTTATAGGCTGGAAATCCCTTAAGTCGGCCGTCCCCTTAAGTCGTCCATGACCTAACCCTTGCCGACCTAGCGACCTACGACTCAAGACACCACACGGCCTACCGACTCAACAAAGATGCCGACCCAACTAGTATGCGGCTTAGCGACTTAAGTCTCCCTACGACCTAACAACATACACAACTTGCCGACCTAACCAAACACAGGGCCACCCGACTTAACCACCATGCGACCTAACACATAGCCGACTTAACACTTATGCGACCTAACTAGGTTCGTCCTAACTAGACACGGAATAGCCGACCTAACCCCATGCCGACCTAACCAGACATAGCGACTTATCACAGGTCGCTTACGACCTAACTCCCCAAGGTCGCTTCACCGACCTATCCCCTATACCGCTATCCCATTAAGTCGTCCAACCCTATAGGTCGGTCCAACTCGTTAACTCCTAAGTCGTCCACTATACTTAGGTCGGTCAAATCCCTAGGTCGGTTACTATCTTAAGCCGGCTAACTACTAGGTCGGTCCAAATTCTTAACTCGGCCACTGCCTAAGTCGCCCTACCTCCTTAACTCGGTCCACCCCTTAGGTCGCTAGCTTCCCTAATTCGCTCACACGACCTAACTCTGGATGACTCAAACAATACTAACGACCTAGTGGCAACTATTATACGATCTGTTGACACGAAAAATATGGGTCGTTACAACTCACAATCGGCCATACCAGCCTCCTAGTATGTTAACAGTTTTTATATATTTTCCTTTTAACGTATTTTTTATCTTCAATATATACAGACATTTTATGTGCTAGAGTCGGATACAAAAGAGTTGCATTTTAAAAAAATGTGCGAATCATTTAGAAGATACAAAAGTGAATTGAGGACAGAGTACTACGATAAATTTGATAATGATGAAGCTAGAAGGAAAAACTGTCCGTCAAAAGTTAGCGTAGAAGATTGGGACGAATTCTTGAAAAATGAAGCAAAACCCCACGCACGCGAAAGAAGAGAGTTAGGAAAAAAATAGATCACAATACAATTATACTCATCACAGTGGTCGTACAAGTCACGCCGTAGTAGAACGTAAAACGGTACATTTTTAATTTTTTGTTATTTCGTTGCATTTTACCATTTCGTTGCATCATTAGTTTTCTTATGCGGACTAGAATATATGTAAAGTTATGGACTTTGTACTGTCATGTTCATGAATCATCGCAGTGTTATTGCTCGTTGTTCATATTTGTTGCCTATGAGATAACTAGGCTATGTTGGCCTCAATTTAAACTGAGTTACACAAAATAAGTTAAAGCATTTACAACCATTTTTTATTAAATTCTGCAAGTTCTCCCCTTTAAGTAATCTTTTATATGGCATGAGCAAGCTTTTAGCACTAGAAATGACAAAATTGTTTACATATGACCAGAATAGTAGTAGTAGTATTAGCCTATTAGGCCCTTCAACCATTCAAACTAACATAATTTACATATGGTCAGGATTATACGGCACCTCTGTCTCTCAGATAACTAGTATATACTCAAACATTGGTTGCAAAAGAAACTAAGGTAGGATAAAGACGAAGCTACAATCATAAATATGTGTTCTACTCCTAGATTCACGGATAAAACTTTTCAAGAAAGGGGAGTAAACTAAAGCATGATTTTGATATGTACATCTAAATCGGTCAATCCACATGTGCATTGACATTTGTTTTGCTATTTTTACCGAGAATGGATAACAATTTATAATAGTTACAATACATACATACGTTATACATACATATGTATGTGCGCACGTGCGCATGTATGTATGTGTATGTTTGTATGCATGTATACACAAAGACACACATGCGTCAACAATTGCTACAATTTGTTATATATTATACACACATGCATCAATAACTATTATTATAAATTGTTATGTATCCTCTATAAATAAATAAATAAAGGCAATTCCCTCCTCCTTATGTATCCCTTCTGCTCACAAGCAAAAGCTTGGAGAAGTATATTGCAAAAGAAGTAAAGTATTTGAGCAGATCCAAAATAATCAAAACTGTAAATTAGGCAGACTGAGTTGCTCTGCCTAGTTTCTAAAAGGTTTCAGTGTAACCATTCTTTAAATTGTTTCTAAATGGTTTCAAGCAAGTTGATAAATACAGCTGTTTACAAGCATATAAGCCATGGCTGCCTTGGTTTTAAACTAAGGCAACTACAGCCTCTGTTTTAAACTAAGGCTATTGTGCCTCGGTTTTAAATTGAGACTACCTCAGTTTAAACTGAGGTCATTGTGCCTCAGTTTAAAACTGAGGCCATGTTGCCTCAGTTATGAACTGAGGCAATGCCCGCCTCCATTTAAAACATAGGCTATTTAAAACTTCATATTAAAGTTTTGCTGTTAAGAAAAATCGATGTTTCGGTTGCAGGCAATTGTAAATCCAGGAAAAGAAATCATACGCCATAAAGTGTGGGAGAAAACTCATACAAAAAAGGATGGCACCATATCGGATTCAAATTCTTCGTACTTTGTAAGTTAAACAATATATTATCTTGATAAATTAAAAATGATTTACTATTATGATATATATGCTTACATGGTTTATCAGCCTATAACTTATATGCATGTAATATCTCAAGTATTATCATATTTTAGGGTGAAATTGCAAAAGCAAGGGAAACAATCAATGACGACGAAGAAGAAGATATGCCATTGGATGAAGACATCTTGTCACAAGCGTTCGACAACGATAAAAGGGGCCGGACTCGAAGTGTTGTAACTATAATACCAAAGACACAAGTTAAAGCATCTACTATTCCACGTAAACAACTCAAAAGGCGTAAACAAGACTCAAATAGATTGGAAACAAGGATGGAGAAAGGGGAGGGTTCATTGGAGAATGTGAAGGGGACATTGAACACATTGGTCGACATATTAAAAGGATATGTGAAACAGATGCCGGACATTGCTTCCAACAAAGGAGGAAGTGGTGGGACACATCATGAAAGTGTTGGAAGAACATCGAACAATGACGATGCTGCTAACCCGCTTATTTCGCATGTTCAAGAAAATCAAAAATGTGAAGTGTTGAACTTTGATCTAGAAGTCATTGCAACAGGTTTTGTATGCAGAGATTCGACGACATCCATCATACATGGAAAACCTGTACCTCTTACACATGAGAAGTTGATTGTGGACAATATACTATTACCAGATGAGACCATAGCCAAACAAAATCATCCTCTTGCTATGACCTTTGATGATGTTGGAATCGGTGGTTATGTGTGTCATCCAAAGAGTTCAATTCGATATCTTTAGATGCAGGAGCAGATATATATATTATTATTATCCAATAAATTCAATATGAATGGAAACCTATATATGTTCTCTGATCTATTCTTAATATCATAATCCTCCCATCTTAATATCAAAACTGAAAATTCTACAAAATCGGATAATTCTCTGATCTGTTCTTTGTTTTACATTTTAACATTTGTTTCAGGTTGAAGATGCTTTCTCTGTGTACCTTTCTGATTTAGAAAAGCTTGATCCGTGAGGTAATACAAAATTTACTTTGCTTCCCATTCTTAGACATTTCATTGCGGGCTTGTTTACTCCTCTTTGTATTTATAAAGACCTCATGATGCATCTATAGTAAAAAAATATATTGATAAAACTAACATAGGTAATATCTTCACAATCCAATTAATTATGAATATAAGAAACATAGCCAACTGGTAAGAGTATTGTTTTGCATCACATTTCAACACTAAAAATCAACATGCATTTCCTTTTGCATTTCATCTGTGCTATTTTACATTTGCACTGTTCTTCAAAAAAGCTTCTGCTGATTTCCTTTGTTATGTCATTTGCACTATTCTTTCACTCATTTGAAGATTGCACTGTTCTTCACCATTAAATTTTTTTGAACTGCATTGCACACTGCATTTCTCAGTTTGCATTTTTCATCACTCTTTGTAATCTCAGTTCTTTGTTGCATTTGTTTATAACTTGTGCATTTCCATAACATTATAAAAAAATACATTTGCACATTGCATTTACATCATACATCTACATCACAGTTTTCTTTCCTATTGCACTATTTTTTTTGTTCACATTACTCTGTATTTTCTGTCTTCTCTGTTTATTCTTGCCAGTCAATACCTTATTCATCTCCACATTCATCAAACTTCCACAACAATATCACCTTCTCCGAAAGCAACCTGACCACCATTTCCTAGCCTATACACCCACTCTAAACCCACATTAGACCCTGCCATTACACCATTATCTCCACAACCAAGTCCTTCGTCGAGCAATCACCACCTCTCCGCAAACAACCACTATAACCATACAACTCATACATTTCAAACACTTCACAAACACTCTACTCCACTATAACCAACTTCCACTATCATGATCTGCTGTCAAAACCACATACTCCACTGTTAGGGAGTTGCAAATTTGGGTTTAGGCGATTGGGTATCGCTGTTTGCGGTGATTGGAAAGGAGAGAATGGATGTTGCGGTGCTTGATGGAGGTAATTGTTGATGAAAGGAGGTTATGATTTGATGTAGTTGTTGTTTCAAAAGATAGGGTAATGACGTGAAATAGAGGTTGATGACTGGAGAGTTTCTGGAGTTCGGGGATTGTAAGGAGTGATTGGGTTAAGTGGAGGTTTGAGCGTTGTTGTAGTTAAAGTGGATGGTGTTTGTACAGGTAGTGAATGGTCGAGACAGTGTGTCTGTTGTATGACAATAGATGTTGACGGAAGGGACTTGGTTGTGTACGGTGTGAAGGTGGAAATGAAGCTCTAGTGATGGTGAAGACAATGTATGCTTTTGTGATGGGTTAAGGAATGGGGCTGCTTGGCACTGCTGTTTTCTGGTGTGACGGTGGTGGAGTGTTGGAGTTTATTTGGTGCGTGGATGGTGAGGTTTGCGGCAGAGCAAATTGGTGATACCCAAGCATTGCAACATCCACTGTATCACAAACTCCATCTCTATTTCAATACCACGACCCTCACCAAACTACACTACTACAACCATCTCGTACTCCATCGAATTGCACCACCAATTCAACTTCACTTTCATCACTGCCATAACATCACCTACTCACCAAATATCACTGCCCACATTCTATTAGCAGAACTTCCTACTCCTCTCTCCTGCATCAGTCAATCACCTGAAAACAGCGAACATACTTCATCATTCTCCTCTGAAAATAGCCGCACTCCTCCTTCCATTCCAACAACAGCCAAAAAAACCACAAACATAAGTAGTGTTCCAATCAATCCAATGACTCAACTTCATTTATGGAAAGACATTTCAGTTGGAGTCTATATTGTTCTATAATTGGTACATTAGCTCGTTCATAGTGCTTATTCATGGCCGCTTTTCATAGTTACAACTCCCAACATGTTAAGCCTGTTTTAGATCGCTTTGGTTATGCATTTCTTGCTGCTAGTCCCTAAGTAAGACTTTGAAGAATTGTCTTGCTCTATCTCAACCTCACATGGTCATGCTCACAAGTCATATTTCAGCTCACTACTCACATGGCCAATGTGCTCTTCAGTTACTTTGAACTGGTTTAGTAGCATCCTTGTTCCTGATATGGTATTATCCTCATTCATAAATTGTATGCTACACGCGACCCTTGATTTCTTTAATTAGTTTCCACTAGTTTAGCTGAACTTGTTTATTTGCTTAGCAGAAGTGGATTAGGTAGCACTTACATTCATAATATACAGTTGTGTGGCGTCATGTTGCTAGCAAACTATTTAGAACGGCCTACGTTGTAAGTGTTTTTGGTCGCTCCAAATGATGTGGAATTATGAGCATGGAAGGAAAACTGATTTTGGAAAACTTATATTATTTCTTGATCCTGTTGAATATCGGCTTGTTACCCTTTGGATATTTGTAGAATAAACTACTGATAATGATGGAAAGGAATGATCAATTAAACATATAGTAGTATAGTATTGTCATTTGTTGATAATATAAACACAATATTCAATCAGCATCAGTTTGTTAATATAGCGATTACAATGTTTATCGTGGTTGTATATATTTAATTGCTTTCTTGAACGGATGATGAACCAAAAAGAAATGTGATGCTTGCATCTATTTAATTGTTTGATTGTATGTTCGTACTGAACATAGAGGAACATGACTCTTGTTTTATAAATTGTTTCTATTTGAACTGAAGAAACATTGGCTTGATTGCAGAAGCGTTCGTTTTTCTTCATTTCCATCGGAACCAATTCCAAACTAATGTCCTTTAATTTTACTACTGATTTTCCCTGCAATTTTTATTAAATGTATGTTAAAAAAAAGTAGGAGTATAGAAGTCATGAATGCAGAATTCATAATGTCAACTATAAAAGAAAATTGTATAACCTTTGTAGTGACAAAAGAGAGATAATATAAAAATGTTTGAAATAGATAAATCTTAAAAGAGGTAGGAAAAATTGTATGCGTGAATGAAGAGATGGAAATAATATATGAGCAAATGATGAATGCAGTGGAGGGTTTGATGCACTTGTTTTTCTGCTATTTTAGCTGAACTTCATTGTTTAGAAAAATAAGAAGTTAAACAAACATATGACATTTGACCTCTTTATAAACTTGGTAGGAGCATTAGACGATTGGAGGAAGACGTTGTACCGTATGTATTGTACTATGCATGTAGTATTATGTAATGATGACGATGTTGTACTGTGTATGTTATGTATACTTGTTGAACTATATAGTGGTATGTGTTGATGTTGAACATTATAATTCAAACATTTGTCATGTTTGGTTTTTGTGTTGAATCTATGAAAAATATTTGGTTTAATAATCTTTCTTTTGTGATAGTGTTAAATTTGCAAATTTTTGTATTAATTATGATAATGAAATGACTGTCACTGGTGCAGAGAAGAAATTTTGAATTTTTAAAATAAAAATAAAAATAGTAATTAGGAATGGATTAAAGCCGTTGCTAATATTTAAAACATCAGTTGTACGTCTACATTTAACAACGGATAAAAGCCGTTGCAAAATAAAATCCAGAACGGCTGTAAGCCGTTGCTAAACAATATTATGCAACGGCCCTTAGCCGTTGCAAAATATATTTAGCAACGGATTTCAGCCGTTGCGAAATTTTTACCACTGTCCATTTCGCAACGGCTCAAAGCCGTTGCGAAATGGGGATTCTGGTGTAGTGATTTTGCCGCATTGAATTTCTTTCTATTATTTAATGCAATAAAATCAAAGCTACAATAATTTACTCATTAGTGAAGTTCTAACCATTACTTATGTGTAATGTATACATTTGAAAATATGTTCTTTTGGCCGTTTTTAAATTGTGAGTCAACCATTTGTTAACAAAAATAATAGTACGTTACAGTACAAGATATCACTGCTTTTGATCTCTTTAAAAGTAAATGTGACAAATTTATGCATGTGTACAGCATATATCAGGCAAACTAAATTAAATAACATGTCTTTTTCGTTATTTTTTTGAAATGACATTCAAGTAACGAATTAATATATTTTGGTAATGCGTAGTGCTTTCATAACGAAGTGACTCAAAACCATTATACTGAATTTGAAAACTTATATGATACCCAATATATTATTCACTTACCACTTGATTGCCAAATCCGTATCGTCTGCCATGCTCCGATGGATCCACTGACTCAAAAATAGCATCATCCTCATCCGCCGTCAGCTGATCTCGACCCGTATCAGCAAGGAGTTTCTGGCGCTGCTCCATAAACTTTTCCTGCATTAACAAATTAATATCATCATATCTCATTTCATTATATTTTAACAAGTAGAACAATTACTAATACTGCATAAAATGAAATATGCTTACATGGCTCTTGCTGGATTTATCGTCGTGCCATGTATACGAAACCGTCCCGTCTGGATTTACATGCTCGACAGCATACATACGAGTAAACACGTCCATATAGCCCACGGGACCATGCGCCTCAGCTTTCTGAAATTGATTTTTACATACAATTATTGTACATTTAAAATTATATAGTACAAACTATTTACAATTTGCATTCGGTAAATTTACCAACTCCTGTCGATACTACTGAAATGACTTCGACCCTTCGCGATGAGTGACAGGATTTTTATTTCTATTTGTAGAGTTTCTTTCTGACTCAGTCTGTACATCCAAAATTTGATGCATTATTTATCAATCATGTATTTTTTGATATTTACTACAAGTCAAATAATTTTATAAAAATTAGTATACTTGCCTTCGCCTCTTCAGTTTCGCAGTATCCCAACCATGCTTGCCATATGCTCTCTCCCATCCAACGTGTTTTCTTGCCTGATTTCTTGATTTTGGATATCGAGTCCCTATTGTTTTTATGCATCTTCTTCATCCAATATTCTCGTGCCAACTGTATATCGTCTGTCTGAATGTCTATCTCAACCTGTGTTTCACGATAAAAAGCAAAAAGAATATTAAACTGTAAACGAGAACAGTAAAAAAACGATAAAAACGAATTAAAAATGGAAAATAGAAAAATATACTTACTACGATATCCTGCCAGATACACTCTACTATGTGGGGAGGGATGTTATCTAACTTCGGCCAACACGCACTCATCCTACCCCGGTAAGAAGCTCTAGAAACATCCAACACAACCTTCGAGGGAAGTAGGTCGAACCCCTTGTTTTTGAATATGGACATGCCAGAAAGGAAAATCACTTATAGTCCACAACAAAGAAGTAAACATACGAAATTTTTTCTTCTTGGACACATCGTATGTTTCTACTCCTTCGTTCCATAGTATTTTTAACTCCTCAATCAATGGTTGTAAATATACATCGATTCCTTATGTCGGATCGTCGGGGCCAGGAACGACAACAGTAAGAAACATATATTGCATTACATACACATCCATGGAGGTAAATTATACAGTGTGACGATAATGGGCCATGATGAATATTTAGAACCAAATTGAGAAAATGGCGAAAAATCATCTGTACAAAATCCTAATCTAACATTTTGACTCTCCGCTGCAAAATTTGGATACGTTTTATCGAAATGCTTCCATGCTTCTCCATCGGCCGGATGTGTCAACGTACCATCTTACTCCGTTCTCGCACCATGCCATCTCATATTAGATGCAGTTACAAAAAATGCATATAGTCTTTGAAGCCTTGGAGTGATGGGTAAGTAATGCATACGCTTGTACGGAACTTCCTTCCTCTTCTTTTTTCTTGATTTGTATCTCTTCTGATTACAAATTTTACAATTTCTAAGGTTTGCGTCTTCTTTCCAAAACAACATGCAGCCTTTTAAACATGTGTCTATTTTCTGATAAGGTAAGCCAAAAGCCGATATAAATTTTTTAACTTCATAGTGATTATCACACATTAGATTATCGGGCGGCATATGTCTTTTTGCAGCTTGTACAACAGCCGTAAACTCAGCTTCAATGATGTTGTATTTTGACTTCATCGCAATGTATTCTGCGATTACCGACAGCTGAGTGCCGCTTTTACAACTATCCCAAATAGGTTTCTTAGCAGCATCTAGTAAATCATAATTTTTTTGCTTCAATATTTGGTTCTTCAGTATTTCCATCATTGTCGTCAACTTCAACTATAAGAAACATTGATTGTGCTGCATTTTCGACCATATTTTCTATACGGGTCGTCGTAACTACCTCATTAACGACACTTTTAGACTCTATAGAAGTATTTGCTACAACTTCTCCATGCCGATCCCAGACATAATACTCGGGTACGAAACTGTTTTGACACAAATGAACTTTCATAATATCTGGTAACAAATACTTCAAATGTCCACATCTACTACACAAACAATGAATTTCTGGATCGTTTCTGTTATTACTTAAAGCGAATTCAACAAATACGTTTATACCATTATAAAAATCTTTTTTTACTGAGCCTCTAAGTCCTTTTCTTTGGTATATCCATCTCCTCCTATCAACAAAATAATCAATCATTCTTACTATTTGAGAAAATGAGTCACAAGTTCAAAATTTAATATTTATTTTTCAAGAATACAAATTCGAAAAAGATTATTTTCATGGTCGTATAATATTTGAATTTAAAGAACTATTTCAAAAATTAAAAAATATTTTCAAATATGACACATTTTATTTTTTAACCTATCGATACAAAATTTTGTACAAAAAGATTTTTTTTTTCATGGTCAGACATCCCACTTCCCATTGCAAACACAATAAGCATTTACATTTCATATATTACTTCGTCCCAAACAATTCAACAAAATTTCGGTATCATTTCCCTTTTGTTCCCTGCGTTTTACACAAATGCATATGCGTAGGAAACAAAAAAGAAAAGTTAGGCCGAAATTTTATGAATCGTTTGAGACGAAGTAGTATACAAAATGTAAATGCTTACTGTGTATATAAATTGTCCAATACAGGGACAAATCCAACAACCATTGTACCGGATGAATATAAATGTCGTTTTTTGAAAAAAAACGACTATTTATATAACGATCATGTACATCACTCGTTAGACGGAGCCAAAAACTCTCTAAGGGACATTAGTTAATTAAATGTGCGCATTTTACGAAAAAATACAGTTTTACTAACCATATACACACACAATCACAAATTATACATACTCTTTAAAATTTGACGATAACATATGAAATAAGTATACCATGAGATGCTATAAACCATAATTACGCAATTAGAAATAATTGCAATCACTAATTAGTTCTAATTTATCATCTTATGCAAATCTAGATTTAGGGAAAAAATTAGATTTTTGCGCAAATTAAGATATTATACCAGAGATTGAGAACAATAGAGTTTGCTTAGGCAGCCGTGGAGGATCCGAAAGCTTGAAATTGGAGACTGAAAGCTTGTAGGAGGGATTTGAAGGTTTTTGATAAAAAATTCGTTCTGCAAAATGAGGAAGAAGAAGGCTCGGCTGGGCCTGTAATTCGCAAATTTCCGACGGCTTTCGACGGCTGCCGACGGCCCGTCGGAAATTAGCCGTCGGAAGCCATCGCTACGTGCTGTCGGAATATTAGCCTTTTTTAGTAGTGCCATGATCGAAGATATTATCGAAGATATTAAGACTCAAAAAAAGACGAAGATTCTTTGACCATACTAAGGTTATTCTATTATAAAAGAGTCATACATAAAATATTGTTAAGGTTTCCTTAAATATATATGCATGCACAATTTTATATACATAAAAAATTAGTAGAAAACTGCATTTTCACCTCACGGACGTATGAGGTATACTCACATGCATCTATGACAAGTCTCAGTTTAAAAATTAAAACTAGCCACATACACCTGTCATTATACCACAAACGTCTGTCATGACAAAAACTGTCATATCCATTAAAACAAAAGGATTTCTTCGAAGAGTAACAACTCTTCGTCTGTACCCCTTTGATTCTATATATAGCATCTTGATTAAGAAGTACAACAACTAATTTAACTGGATTTGATCCATTCTTTACTGATTTAAAAGCACTCTCTTGCATATACATTGATTACATACTCTCAATTTACTATTACCTTTTGGTTAAAGCACTTTCTACAACATTAAGCAATCATATTCATATACTCAAAGGAGATCATAGGAAGATTTGTATTATAAGTCAAAAACTGTGTTATTGGAACACAAGATTATCAAAGAAACTTTAGTATTAAGCTTAGTCCTCCGAATAAAGTGAGGATAGTTTGTTTAAAAGAAATGCCGAAGGGGAGCTTGAGGATTGGACATGCGACGGAAGGTCCGAACCAGTACAAAACTGGTTTACACGCTTCTTATATTTTACCATTTATTATCTACTATTGCATTGATTTACATACTTGTTTATTATATAAAAGTTAGATAGTATATGATCCACTAGAATTTTATAGAGAGCAAAAGTTAGATCAAGGTTCTTAATTTTCACTTACCAATTCTCTTATATTAAACATTCAAAACCACCCCAATAAGCCGTCAAATAGTCGGCCTATCCTGCTCCCATCATGGCCAAAAATATCAAGCCGCATATGGATCTCAAATCCACTTTAAGCCCGAACAATATTTATTTGCATTTAAATCTAATTTAAACGTGTATCGATATCGTATATCGATTAATATTTATATAACTATTATATGCACACTATTAATATCATTCAACACACATCAAATAAAATTTTATAAATACTTTTTCATAAATCTTAATTAATTTATAATAATTACAAATTAATTAAATTGAGCGAGAAAAAGTATTCAACAATTCAATTGTGTGACTCTTAGCTGTAAATTTGGTCAACGGTTAATATCCAACAATTCAAAAAATAACATTCACACTTCACTTAGCCGGTGGTGTGACATTATGGACAAATTTATCACATAATTGGTTTCGGTAAAATCCAATTTTACTTTATTAAGCGTTACCCGACAGTGACAATTATTTACTCCAATTTTCTTTATCAAAACAATATCACTTTTGGGTTATAGATTTTGGTAATGATCAAAATTCAAATATCGTCGATAATCAACTTTATATCCATACACAAAGTCTTTGGTTCAGTAACAATAATAATTATTAACCAAACTGCTCTGGCGAGAAACTTTGACTTTAAGTTGACTTCAGTTGACCATGATACTAGCCTCGTATAATCATGGAGAAGAACCTTCCCCTGAATAGCGTTTCATTTTCAATACTTCCACTCGACCAAACTATAGTCATTTGATGGATGTTGTGCCACAATCTAACTATAATCAAAGTTGGGTTTCCACATTAATATTAACGGTATTCTCAAGTCCAAAGAACTATATAATATTGTCACATCGATATTTTCTTTTTAGCCTTAGTCATGTCAACCAATAGAATACTATCGAGTGAGTCATTGCATGGTTATCCAATAAGTATCAGCATGTACCCCTTTGTACCCTCAACAGCCATGAGTAATACAATGCCCAATATTTGAAGAAAGCTACATACTCTAACCTTAAAGGATGTATCCATATCTAGTCTTCATACATCTTAACTAAGAATATTTAAAATGGTATGTTTATTTTATTATGATAAACCACTCATAATTACAACACATTATGACCATTATCATAAAATATACCATTTACGGATTTTCTATTGAATATACTTGTAATTAAATTAATTAATTAATATAACACATTATATAAAGCATATAATAGAAAAAAAACATCTTTTATTTTGAACAAGATTGGTTATCGAGTTCGATATATGTAATAAATTGCATAATTGCTCTCGGGCTTACTCCTAACTCTAACAATCTCTCGCTTGGAATTGAGCCCAATTATGGAATATCTATTCCATCCCTTCAATCAATTAAATGAGAACCGATCAAGTCAGACCCTTTGTGAATGGAT
Source organism: Allium cepa (assembly GCA_030765085.1). NCBI lineage: Eukaryota > Viridiplantae > Streptophyta > Magnoliopsida > Asparagales > Amaryllidaceae > Allium > Allium cepa. The sequence goes on from CM060932.1 coordinate 953,321,783, forward strand.
CTGCTATGTTGTTTTAATTATCCACTCTATCAATCAACTATCTCTGATACTGAATATCTACATTTATCATGTGAAACTATTCGAAGTATGTTTCTTGACTTCCACTAAGCTCTTATTATTACAACATTATCATATAACGACGATAAAGTATACTCAATACTTGGAATTGTCCTTAGCTCAATTATAAATTTATGCATTTATATTTATACATTGCTTTTATTGCAGCGCTTTTCAAAACAACTTACTTAGCCTTTTGTTGCATAAGTTACAACCTTTCATTTGGAATATTTTTAACTTAAAGCTTCTTAATAGGATTTGAACATGAATTTAATATTGATACATTATGTTCGATGGCACTATGAAGTTCGAGTCCAAACAATTCTTCGTAAGGAGTCAGTTAGTCACTACAGAAAATCAATCTTTGGTTGATATTTGTGGCAATTTATATGCAAGTGCAACTAATAATGTTTCACCCTTTATTACAAGCGTAACAAAAAAAAAATTACACTATCCCACTTAATTAAAAAAATTCTGCCTTAACCTAATAAATGTAACTAAATAATTTACATATCCTAGCTTAACTAAACTTTCTCCTCTCCCTCGTAACAGAAATTTCCATTTTCGCTTCAACAAAATCCACCTCAGCCATCATTTTCGATTCAACCATTGCTCCATTTTCATCATCACTGTAGCACTCTGTCATTTTACTCTTCTCCGCATCGTCGCGATTGCCCTCCAGTAAGAATTTCTCCTCGCGGTACCCTATTTAGGTGTGAATTTTATAAATCGATTTTGTGATTCTATTTGAATTTTATATGAATTTGTATGCATTTTATTTTCGGATTTCTACATAAACCTAACTTGAATGGTTGATTTAACTCGAATTGAAATAAACTAGGAATAGTTGATTTTAAATTATTCAGTGGTCCTATGGCCTGTTCTTTGAAGCAGGCTGTTGGGGACAAGAATTGTACCAATCCTATGCCAGTATTCTATTCAGTGCTGTGGGTGGGATTTAATTTACCCGAGTTTGTTTATATTCGGACTATAATGCAATAAGTATCTTTTGTGTACTATGAGTCTAGCTGATTATATATTGGGATTTATGTTGAAGATGATGATGGGTACTGAGGTTATATGGAACATATCAAAATCAAGCAAATTCTAAAGGGGAATCTTTTTCAGATGAGGTAGTCATTTCGCTTTTGAATTTCTATTGCCATTTTGGATTATGTTGCATTTGTGTTATTTAAAAATACTTGTGTATTTTTAGCCTCGCTAAAATAGGTAAATGACCATAGCTAATAGCTATGAAACAACAATATATTTGCAAAGTTGAATGTTGCTCTACTGTAGATCAATATATGATTGGTGGTAGTTGACATAAATAGTATAGGGAAGAAATATCCCATATTAGTTTTAATTTCAGCTAGCTAAGTGTTAGCTGTTCCTGCCATTTGCTGGTGGTTGGAGTTTACTTTAAAACTCCACCTTTTCACATCATTTGTTATTCTCCGAGAGGTCGCTTTAATGGATATTTGAGAACTTGATCTTCCGTAGTGTACTGTATATTCTCCAAGGAGCGCTTTTTATCCTGGACTTAAACGCAATTACAATCACCTTTCTAGGTTTACAAATTGGTATTCTATTTTCATTGTGGTTAAACTAATGAAACAAAAAGTCATTCTTTGTCTTTTAGTAACTTATTTTAAAAAGTACAAGTTCTATCGGATTGCTATGCTAAATAAAATAAAGGTGCAAGCATTATATGCACATCATGCTCACTCCCAAAGTTGACTGGCCTTGTTGCATTTTTGTAACGGTTACGTACTTTAAATCCCTATAATGAATTGTGATTTTGTGTTTTATTAATTCATAGGAACCTGTTAAAAAGGCTCCACTGGCTAAGAAACTTCCAGAAACTCCTGTTGCAAAGAAGAAGAAACATGAATCTAGTGATAGCTCAGGTTCAGATAGTAGCTTAGATGATGAACCGGTAGGAAGCATAATTTATATTTTATGTTTATATATCATTGAACAAAATAAGGTTGGAATAATAGTGTGTAATCGTTTCTTCACATGTACAAGTTTGGTTAGTTTCAATATTCGAGGGTTAGCAATACATAAATTTTAATTGGTAGGCAAAGAGTATTAAGTATTAGGGGATCCCTTTAAATGTTAAAGCATACGCGGGTCAAGATGTAATGCTGTGCTAACCTTAAATATTGGGGGTAAACAAAATGTATCATTTTGTCAGACATTCCGATTGTTGAGTTCATTTTCCTCTTGCAGAAGAAGGCTCCAGTGACAATGAAACCTGTCGTGGTTGCTTCAAAAAAGAAACCCGAGTCAAGTGACTCTTCTTCTAAAAGCGACTCTGACAAAGATGATGTAAAGCTCACACTTTTATGTAGTTGTTAAATAAACTCCACTATGTAGGGATTTGTTGTCTTCCCTCAATATGGAGTGTATGCGCAAGCCTGGATTATTCAACCAGCCTTTGCAAGCTTAGCCTATGTTGTAGCAGCCAATACAGCCTATGCAGCATCAGCCTACGTAGCATCAGCTTATCCAGTAACAGTCAATGCAGCAACAACGAAAGCCACTTATACAGACATTTTGACATTAAATGCCTCATAATCTTGGATTCATGCAAGGTGGTGTGCCTCAGCTTGAGCAACATGTTTTTCTTGTATGTTAAACACTTTTGTGTCTTATTACAAAAATGGTAAACTGTTCGGGTAGGTAGCAATGGTAGTTCGTTCCCATAAGGACAACCGCCTCTGCCAAATCAGCCACCACCTCTGGCATGCTAGCCACCACCATAACAATTTTATCAGGTGTGCTTTACATGTATTATTAGCTTTTTACACCATTTGGTTAGTATTTCTTGATATCTTAGTATATATGTTGATTCAAACTTGTAATATCCAAAATTTGAAGTTAAAGTATGATTGTATTATAATCTAGAAATTCAAACACTTATTATGCACATTACATGGGACATATAATATTATCAATCGTCATAATATTAATTTTCAATCGTCATAATATTAATTTTCGTAAGCGGTACCCTGAAATAAGTGTTTTTTAAGATTATAGTAAAAGTGAAAATATGTTTTAATCGTTACTTGTTGGGTTCGATACAGAAATTGGTTATTTTACCACTGTTCAGGGAGGCACGATAACATAAATTCCAGGTACTTCTGATTCTTTTGATATCATTTTGGCGTAACCAATGAGTTGGTTGCTTAGTTGCTGCATTCCATTAACCATGAGAATTGTTTACTACTTCCTTATAATAGATTAACATATTGATAATATCTATTAGTAACCCTCATTATTTGTACTGTTTTATATGCGGTTGTTCAAACATTTATAATAGTAATATTATAACTAAGTTAACTGAGTTTTATAAATAATAATAAGAATAGTAGTAATAATAATATAACTAAGTTAACCGAGTTTTATAAATGATAACAATAACAACAACAATAATAAATTAACTAATTTAACCAATTTAATAGAAATTAACTGAGTTTTGTTAAAATTAAACATGTTTTATAAAATTAACTAAGTTTAAATTAGCTAAATTTTATAAATAATAATAATATAACTAATTTAACAAAGTTTTATAAATAATAGTGATGATGATGAATTAACTAAGTTTATAAAAATTAACCAAGTTAATAATAATAATAATATAATTAAGTTAACCAATTTTTAATAATAATAATAATAATAAATTAACCAAGTTAACCAAGTTGATAAAAGTTAACTAAGTTTTGTTAAAATTGAATAAGTTTTATAAAAATTAACTAAGTTTAAGTTAACTAAGTTTAAGTTAACTAAATTTTAAAAATAATAATAATCATCTAACTAATTTAACAAAGTTTTATAAATAATAATGACGATGATGATGAATCAATTGAGTTTATAAAAGTTAACTAAGTTTTATAAATAATAAGAATAATAATAAACAACATCAAGCATATTACAATTTCCACTGCACTGAAAAGCTGTGCACTATAAGCCGTGCACTGGTTGCTAAAGTGCTGGGGTTTTGGATTCTGTATAGGGTTGTCCTGAAGATAGTTTAGTGGGGTGTGCGATGCAAGATCATGTTGAGGCTGGGGCAATATCAGATTTGCGTAGTATTGTTAATTCAAATGTGACATTTGTATTAAATTTATGTTAATTTAAACGGGTTGGATGATGGTTCATATGAGAATGACATGTCAGGGTTAAGTGATTTAAATGTGGTTGTATATGATTGATATGGTGGTTTGGGCAAAATATGTGTTCTTTAAATGTGTAAAAATCAGATTATAAGTGGGAATTGTTTCGATTTGATTAAGATACATGCAAAATAATCAGTTTATCGTCACGATAGATATCCTTGCAGACCTCCCTCTTTCAAATTTGACATTTTGGTTTTGCTTCTCATTTCATACAATATGTTAAATAATATCATTTATGGTTTATAATAATGTTCTAATTTTTTGCTAGGAAGTTGCAAAGAACCATTTAGCTGGATGGATTCCAAATCAATTGCATGTAATAAGTAATCTTGAATATGAGTTTGGTAGTCTTTTTGAAAGTTCCATGATAAACGTGTATCAAGTATGTTGTCTTATTTTTTAAGCGATATTCATATCAATATTTTAACTATGCAGGTTTTTTAATTAGCAGCTGTATCAGCCATTTTAATTAGCAGCTGTATCAGCCACGGGTTAGTTACAAGCTACTGAAATATATGACTTCCACACTTCTTTTCTCATTGTGCACAATAGAGATTAAAGCAAAGTAAACTGTAATAATACTTCTTTGCTCACTTTCCGGTTGTAGTAATAGCCACCATCTCTGCTTCTACAGTCACAGTTGCTATCCTTAGTGGAAGGAGTTGAAAGATCTCAACTTCACATGGTCTTAGTATTTATCATTTTCATTCCTTTCATAACAGAAAACATTTTTTGTTATGTTCTGCAAATAATATTGATTTATTTATTTGTTAATGCTCTTTCTTCTGGAATCTTATTCTATACACACTATATCATGATATGACATGCAAAATAGTATCGCTTCTGTAGCACTACGCCAGAGCAGGCAATCCAAATCCATAAATCTTTGACATTACATAGTCTTATTGAGTGGTAATATATAACTACTATTTGAATAAAGAATAATGGTAACAAATATCAATTGTAGGGTTGCTGCAAATGACAAAGAAGCAAGGAGGAGGAGTGAAATGCTCATCAGGGAAGGCAAAAGGCGTAGCTGGTGCATTGCTTTTGGTGGCAACTAGCAAGATGAGCATGCCAGGTCCTACACTTACTTTGGTGGCAACTAGTAAGATGAGCATGCCAGGTTCTGCACTTGCTTTGGTTGATGAAAGGATGAGCATGGAAGAAACTGGGCGGACCCTCGGGCTCAGCAGCAACCTGCTTGGATGGATCCTAGAGTATTCAGACTCATTTGAGCCCTTTACTTTGTCTATGCTTCCTCCCTTGAAGAGGGTGAAGAGTCCGGTCTCTCTCTTTTAGCACACAAGGATTTGTAATTTGATTATGGATTTTACGTAAATGTGGTTATTTTGTATCGAGGTGTTTGTGTATCGTATTTCATTATGTGATTAATGTGTTTTTCGGTTGTTTGAATGTGATAATTATGCGAGTGATTGTTGGTTTCATGTTGAAATATGTTAATTATTACTATATATATATTGTGAACAAAATGAAGTGGAAACTGAACGAGCCACCACAGCGAAGGAAATCTATAAAAACAATCGATGATTTTTAGCAGCTTTTATTAACTGCTACTGATGGCAAACAAAAAGCACTGCTAAAATATTTTGTTGCAGCGCACGGTACCTATTGATACCGGTTTGCAAACGCTAAAATAAAGATTTTTAGTAGTATTTATAGTGCCGTTTACTAAAATGCAACAGAAAATCTTGAATTTTTAGTTTCATATTTTTAAGTGTGTTCTCTAAAATGCTACTGCAAGTTATAGTAGCATTTTTTTTTCGCCACCAAAAATACTTTTTGGTGTAGTGAATTCGTTGTTTCTAAGAACAATTCTCTGGTATTTCGTAAATACTCGAGAATACTCTAAACTATAACTTAGTGATCTTAATTTGGATTTGATATTTTTTTCATGCATCAAATACATTAGAGAATTACGATATTATAGACAACACAACATATATGATAATTCTCATTGCCAGTGCAGAACAAATCCATCTTACATTTTTCTTGTTAATATTTTAATAAGGTGTCTTTACGTATCATTTGGGACATTCCCAACATCCTTTATACTTGATATAAAAGATATAGTTTACAAATTCAATACCGAGTATTAAACAACTAAACTATTACTGGTTTTAACATAAGTACATCGTCAACAACTGGCAGTATGTTGTTTACTTATAGTCCAGAAATATCTATGTACCTTTTAGTGGTTCTTTCTTATGGACACACGCTTTCTCCGCATTGACTAAAAATCAAACAGTTTGATACTTCTACCAAAATACTTATATATTCTGATGCTTATATAATGATACCTTCATATACTTTCTTGGATCATAACTAAAAAGCCACAAGCTTAATATCGCTTCCACTTAGTTCGAGATACTTAGGCTATTATGTGCAAATAGTTTATTCTAAATCATTATTTAGAATTTTCCATTTCAACACATATGTACCAAAATCCAAAGTCATTTTTGGCTATAATTTGGTAAGTACCCAAATCAACTTGAGCACATTGAATAATGAATCTATTACACTAATTTCAACAATTGGAATTTACGATTTTATTCTTATCAATGTTGCTCATTTTATTCCAACTGTGTTAGTCTTACTATTGAAGACACATTTATGGTCGATGGATCATATCTCTTCGGGTGCAATTAGTTAAATCATATTTTGATAATGTACTAGGAATCCATTTTGGATTTGCACATCATAAAATTTCGCAGAGTCAATACTCTTAAATGTTTAATTGACAATCGAGGATTATCTATTCTCGACATTGATAATAAACTCATAGTTTCTCTTCAATATGCAAGAATGCTTATTAGACATCCTAATGTGTTGTATTCACTTAGGTTTGGTTAGTTTCATTTCATCTCTTGTAATTAGTTTTGTCCTTGGATTGTATCTAAATCCATTGTACTATCAATAATTTCTAAAAGAAATTAATTCGCTATGAAGTTAGTATTTCATGAAACAATAATTGTTTCTCAGTTCAAGGGAATGAGTATTCATGAACATTTTATGGATTGCATTATATATAAAACTAATTTGGTTTTAGTTTATGATACTTATGTTTAAAACATTAATAGGTCATTCAATGACAATCGTTCCTAAACTTCTTTTGAGGTGATTTATATAAGATCTCTCATGTACAATTATTACATATAATCTTTTGACTCACACAACCTACCAACTATTTGGCTTAGGATATATTGGGGTTTCTTACAAACTCTTATCTTATATGATTTTGTAAACTATCATTTAGATGAAATTAATTTTAACGTTGTGTACTACTCTTAAGTGCATGACCTTGTAGAAAGAAATTAAGTCAACTTCACTCACAATGATCATACTTTGTTAAACATAGTTCATTTACTCCTTGTTGATACATCATCATGTATCACAGGGATGAGTGACTATTGAGATTGAATCTTTATTCATTTTTTAGGTACATTTGAAACTCTTTCCAATATACTTACGTATCGAATCAAATCGAAGCAATTTTATTTTCTATTGCACTTTATTTCATTTACTTTCGTTTGATACTCTACGGCATTATCATAGACATTATATATATATATATATATATATATATATATATATATATATATCAAATACATGTGTCCATGTCGGTGATAACTAATCGTTGAATATAACGAAATACATGGAACCATTTTGGTATTAATAGACTTGTGATTGCATCCATCTATATGTATCAGTCGGAAGAGTTCATCAATTCTCATCAAGCTCCCACTAAATGGATGTTTTGCCTCTAATTATTTGAGATATAATTAACTGGTATCATATGATACATAATCGTATAGTCAAATTATTTCTCAAAACTACAGCTTAGCTTATTATTTCAAAATAATTGCAAAAATTTTCATATACTTTTGTATTTTCCAATGTATCCAATTTGTTATGCAAACAAATACCGTATTATAGTTTTATTTTATAATGAATATTCATAATATTCATACTTGAAATAAAACCATATTTGTTTTTCAGTCATCATCAAAAGATAGTTATCACTTCATAAACAATGTCTGGTACTTTTACGAAAATAATTTTCGTAACTTGATGTGACCAATAAATGTTATATCACGCTCCTACTATTTTCGCCGTTACTATAATAACATATCAAATACGAATGCCCTCTCGACCATTTAATATAGGTTACTTATTTCATTTGCTAAAATTAGTTTACAGTCGAGAATTTTCAAGTCAAATATCTTAAATTCAAAGAAATAAATCTCATAGAAGCCGATTTACTATGCGAAAATACATTTTGGAATAAAAATCATATTTCTCATTCCAATTTTACGTATCAATTATTATTTTACAATTCTCATTTTCAATGTCTTTTTTTTCTAAATGGTTGAACTATTCAAAGGAAATCCTTACTACAATATAATAATGAACTCTTAACAAAAGTATATTTGGTCATCCTTAACTTTTAAGAATACCAAATAAATTACACTTTACTTAAACCAATCAAACAGATATTTCAGCAATCGAATTCTTAGATCTATCATACATTCTTTGGTCTAGTGTTACATTTAACACAATAAGATCATTATTGTAATCAATCATATTGACTACACAATCTCACACTGTAGTTTACTTGCTTATTTCAGTGAACTAATTCCATCGAGGTTTTGTACGTTACGAATTCTGATCTTCATTGTACGTTACGACTTCTGATCTTTACCATACAACATCGATATGTGTCATATATGGATCAAAACCCATATTCCTATATTGTTTTTAGAGTTCAAAACTTGCTGAAGACAATACTTAGTCCTGGGCAAGTAAAATCGTAAGTGAGCAAGTTACGAACATATTTAGTGGTTGTACAATTAGGCACTTGCATGGGTCAATATGCAAAAATTTATTGAAGTATATTTATATTTATGTTTATTAATATTAATTGTCGTTCATTTGTAATTTTTAATTGATAAGCATTTTATCAATTATATTAATTGTACAAATTTATCAATGTATATTATTATAATTTTATATAGTAAATGTTCTTAAAATATTAGAAAGGTTAAATGTTACCATTTCATTTTTCTAATGAGGCTCCTACTAGTCATTTATGTTTCTCAAAATCCTAAGACGAAACATAGAAGTATACTCCATTAGTGGGTGTTAGAACTCATTTGTCTCGGGATTCTGACCTTGAGTTTGCTCAACAAGTCATATCCTTCAAACGATGGATATCTTCTTATCGATTGTGTCACATACAACTCCTTACTCATGATTCCTAATTTTATTTCGACCAAATTTGCTTAATAAATCAGAAGAAATTATTTTCCCTATCTACCGTTTCACAGCGACATAAGTATAGTTAATGTATCCTGAGTTTGCTTAACAAATACATATAATTACCTCACCTCATCTAATCAATATATTAATAATGCTACATATAGCATCTCTAGCTTGAGTTTGCTCAACAACCAAAGAGTATGTAAATAATTTATTAATATATAAATGGTAGAAGATAATGTTTATATCAGAAATTCGCAGTCTTCAATTTATTTAACATACCGATATCTACTTGCGAAGTAATGTGAAATACCCCCGTGATTCATGTGTCTCACACATCAGAAATCATGATATATGTACTTTGTATATGTATTTATTCCTTAAGTCACTTTAGGGTTTCTTTAACGTTCCATCTTTAGTTTATACATTTATATTATATAAGGTTTATTGTTATACAACTTTTATATTTTATTTTACTTCTATAATATTTAATATATAACATTATATTAATTAAATCTTATTTACTTAATTTAATTAACTTACATTTAATTAATTATTATATTATTCAATCGTAACATATTATATTAAATTCTATATATATGTGTGTATATGTATGTATATATATTCTATAATCTGTATAGTAATACACATATACCTTATATATACGCATTTTAATCTATTGATTAACTTTTAATTAATTTATTTAATTGAATAATTTTAATTAAATTTTATTAATTTCAAATGTTCTTTTATACACACATGCATATTCATATCGTCTTAAACGATTTAAGACAACATAACATATATCATTATATATATTATACATGTATATATATTTAATTAATTAATTAATTTAACTAATTAACTAGTTTTGTTAGTCTTATTAATAAATAATATTTTTTAAATTAATTTTATAACATTTTCAAACATTTTGAAAAATTATATAATATCTTTTATTATATGTGTTTTATTTTAAATTTAACCTTTTAAATTAAAAACTTTTATTTTAATTTTCAAATCTATGTTATAACATTTTTCTTATTTTTCTTATTTCAAATTTAAGTTTTAAATTTAAAACTTTTACATTAAAACATTTTTGAAATTAGCTTAAGGCCCAAATCAATTTGGTTCTTTATATTAGGGATAACTTTTGGACTTACCTCATCATGTCTGGCCATGTTAATAGTCAAATGAGGAATAATACTTGTTAATAGTCAAATAAGGAATAATACTTGATTACCTAAGTCCGATCTTAGACACTACTTTTGTAGACATCCTACTATACGGGCAGGCTTTAATAAGTTAGGCCTAACACTACTAATTTAGATCGATGGGCTATTTCGCTTTGATACCACTATAGGAACATGGTCAACCCGCAGCAGAGAAATTGGATAAAAAATTTAAAAGAATTCAATTATTGAATCTTTAATAGGCATATGTAGTCTAATTCATTTGAACTTCTCTAAATTTTCCGTCAAACAATATCAATATTTAATTAAATTCATAAATAAAGTTTTGTTTATATAATTTGTATTATATTTTATATATGTGTATCATATATACACAAATATGCGTGTGCGTGTGTGCATGTACAATAGGATAATGTATACATGATTTGATATGCCCGTGTATAAATGTTGAGATTTACACCGCAACAGAAACGTTAACCTCTCATGTATTCAAATGGATTGTTTAAATGTGTGTGTGATGTATGTGTGTGTTTGTGTACATCAATATATATATAATATGTATGTGCACGTGTGTGTATGAAATGTTATAAAATTATAATTATACAATATTGTACATTACTGATTATATATTATTTACTTAAAGCGTTTACTTGGATACATATACATAAATATTATATAAATAAATATAATTAAATTATAAAATTATTCTAAATATTATTTTGTAAACAATTAAGAATATTATAATGTGAAATCCAAATTGAAGTATTTTTTTATTTTTTATATATGTTTTAAGTCAATTTAAATGTATATTACATATAAACATATAATAATTTATAAATATATAAATGTATAAATATATATAATCAAATACATATTACTGCTGCTTTCTGCCGAAAAAATAATTTTTTTAATTAATCTGGTTTATAGTTTTTGATAATTTAATAATTAATAATTTATAATCAATTAAAACCGTATAGAATAAATATAAAAATTAAAAATCATTTTTGAAACTATAATGTGTATTTTATACTATATAAAATTTTACAGAATTTTATATTATTAACAAAAATGTCTATGCCTACATTATATTTATATAAAAAAATTTGAATCAAATAATAGTATATATATATATTAAATATTCAAAAAATTAATTTAATTCTAATTTTATTATTATTGTCGAATGTTAATACCAAAAATATTGATTTTGACGAAACCAACCATATAAATATAAATACTGATGATTTTTCGAGTTATATAAAATATTTTGCACAATATTACGTAGGTTTTTACAAGAATAGAATAATCAAGTTTGAAGACTGATCAGTAAAAGGAGTAGAAATCAAGATTCAGAAATAACCAAGATATTTGAAGACCCATCAGTTTAAAGACGAAGACATGAAGAGTTCAAGACTTTAGATCATAGAAAAAACATTAGAATAATTTGTCAAAGTCCTTGGATATCAATCATATGTTCTTTGAATATTCTCTTATCAAATTATTTACTTTATGTATATTATATTAAAGTATAATTTTACAAATATTTTATAAAGTGTCTTATATATTAAAAGTATTTAAAAACTATGTTTAAAAGTTTTACAAATTATTTGAATTTTATAAGCACATTAAAAGAAGTATTGTTTTTCAAAATTAACATGGATATGTTGACATAGGCTACATAAGTATGCCGACCTATAGACCACTGGAGAGATGCCTTTTGAATTCTGATTAGTTGTGATTTTTAACCGCATCTTTTTGTGAATAGACTCATCCCTTCATACACTATAAAAAGAGGACTGGAAAATGAATTTTATTAACTACTTTCTCTACTTTCTTCTTAACTCTGAATTCATGTTATATATTTTACAAAATCGACCCTCTATACTCTTCAAATTCATTCAAATTTAATCTCTACTTTACTACATCATTCACTACAATCTACTTACTGATTAGAAAGTATTATCTCATTGATCCAAACATCAAAGTGCTATCTAAATGGCTATAAGATTTTTTGTATCCAAAGTACAACTATTTGTATTTGGAATCAACAACTCTCTACTATTATTTGCTTAGGTGTGTTTGTTGCTCATTCAAATCAGGTGGGTGTGCTTGTAGCCTGGTCAAATCAAGTGGGTGATCTTATTGTCTAATTAAACCAAGATAGTCTACCTTGAACTCATAAATTAGGAGGGTGTATCTAGTTTTTTGAAATTGAGACTGCATTCTGGTTTTCTTTTTACCTATTTAAAGTAGGCGTTGGAAAAGAAATTTGTACATATACTATACAGGACTGGATATAGGATTGGTTAATCTAAACCAATATAAGAACTCTGGTGTCATCTCTCTAACTTTTACTTTACTTTTACCGCATCTATATATCTGTGATTTCTTGCTAATATACATCGATGATTGATTATTTGTGTTTGAATTTAAATTTTGAAATAAGTTAAAATAATTCCATACAAGTACTATTTACCCCCTCTAGTGTTAAAGTAGTCTTAAGGTCCATTCACAGTAGTACTACACTGTTTTCCACATTTGGTATCAAAGTAATAGGTTTTCAAAAGCTCGTTATTTGATTTTTGAAAAGTATAAATGGCAAGTAATAGTGTTAGTACTTTTTCTAACATTTTTGAAGAAGAAAAAAGTTGTAAAATTCTTATGATTCCCTCTATTAAATTAGGAACTTATAGTGTTGAAAATTCACTTGATTGTTTGGAAGTGTATAAATTACATTTGCAGGAACGGGTATGTTATATGGCAGATATTGAAGAGATACACAATAACCATATATCACAAATCAAGAAGGACAAATGGATACTCGGTGCTCAATACACATGATTGGAAATCCAAAGATCTTAAATGACATCGTTTATAAAGACGGTGGAACGGTTAACTTCATAGATAACTCAAAAGGATACATCATCGGCTGTGAATCAATGGAACAGGCATCTTAATGCTAAATTAACAGTAGAGGGGGTAAAGCGTCTTTAATGGATTATATGAATATTTTTCAAATTCTTTAAGATTCTACTTGGAATGATCAAATTAACAATCATAGAAACAATCACATAATGAAAGTGCAGATAAAAGTAAATGCAGTAAAAGTAAAAGAGAAAGAACGAACTATGATTTTATACTGGTTCGGAGTTACCCTACATCTAGTCCTATACAATTCCTTGTACGGACTTCTTTTCAACTAGTAAAAGCAAATACAATCTCGATTTCAAGGCTACGATACACGCCCTTCAGAATCCCGACCTCTGGGTAAACTCACTTGATTTTCAAGCTACAAGCACATCCACTAGATTTACGGGCTACTAAGCACACCCAATTGATTTTATAGGCTATAATCACACCCACAAGTATAATAGTATGATTTTATAGAGTTTTACAGACTCAAATCTTCGATCTTGATTACAATTGATCCTATAACTCTTGAATAGCACTTTGATCATTGTTTGAGTGAAGGAGATGAGAAATATCAGAGAGTAGATGAAGGAGAATCGAACTAGTGATGATTGAATTTGATTCTGGTTGAATTTTGGCAGAGTTTGGGTATACTTTGATTTAGAAAAATGAGAAAGTGGAAGGAGGAGAGATGGATAAGAAAATGATGATTAAAAATTCATTTGGAAATCTGATATTTATATAGGAACAACGGTTATTCTGATATCCCGGAAATTTGGGACAATATCAATTTAATAATCTACATTAAAAATTAAATTGATTTGATATATTTGTTAATAATATATGAATTGATTTATTAATCTTCTTTTAAATAAATATTTAACTGATAATTTATCTTTTGAAGTTAATCAAATTGCCTTCTATTTATAATGTATATATATCTGTATATATATTGTACATGGAAAATCTTTGTTTTAATTTAATAAATAGGTATGTTTTCTAATTCTAATATTTTTGAAAATTTAGAAATTTGATATTTAAGCTATTTAATAAATGATTATATGATTTTAAATTACTCAAGATTTAAGTTTAATTGTTTAAAATAATTTTAGCTTACATTTAAATTTAGCAAAAAGGTTTGTTTAATTTGTTTTAAATTTATCTTGATAAAAATAAACAGTTTATTAATAAATAGATAAATGCTTTTATAAATCATTTTGACTTAATAATGAGCTTTATTAATTATGTAAATGTTTACAAATGAATTTTTAATAAAATTTTCATGTCAACTTTATTTATGTATATGTGTGTTTGAATAAAATTTATGATTTGAAAATTAAAAATAAAGGTTTAAAAATGTTCAAATTAAAATAAACATTTATTAATATTAATATAAGTATAAAGTAAAATAATAGTTAATAATCAAATATTTATGAGTTTATGTTTAAAAATAAAAGGAAAATAAAATAAAAGTAAACACACATGTTAGGAAATAGAATTAAATACTAAGACTAAATTCATAAGCAAAGACTATAAAGTTTAGACATAAGTAAATTCTACATATCCTATAAAATAAAGATGCAAAGTTAAAAACAAAGTGTAGAAGTAATAGATTATGTAACTGGTATGTAATGTATACAAGACAGGTCAGAACAGAAATGTAAAAGCTTAAAATAAAAGAGGAAAAAAAAAATATCTATAACAGTAGCTTCATATACAAGCTAAAACTTAGTCTGTGCATTGTACACTTACACATGTTTTTAGCAGTTGAACATAATCATGTGAGTAGCCTGTAAAAATAATAAAAATAAAAATAGATGCAGGCAAGAATCATATGATAGGATAGTAAAAAAAAAAAAAAGAACAAGTATGTAAAACATGATAACATATCTATACATGAAGTATAAAAACAAAGTAGAAATATCTGTAGAGACAAAAGATGAAGTAAGTGAAACATAAAGTACTACTTGAAAGAATCATTTATTCATGTCCTCTTCTTCCCACGTCCATGCCTCTCCTGTTCTTCCAATCACGTCCACAACCATACCTGTACCTCCCTGCCATAATGTACCTTCATCTCCTGCAATTCTCTCCATCTTACCAGTGACTCTTTCCCCAACCACTGACAAAGTCCTCCCGCCCTCCACTGCCAACAATTCTGAACCCATTCGTTCTGTCCCCCCTCCTCTTCCTCTTCCTGACCCTCATCTTTCAAAGCCACCGGATGCAACTGTTTTACCTCTTCCTGACCATCTTCCTCATCCTGACCCTCTTCTCTCTGACCCTCTTCCTGACCGCGATGAACGTAAATGGACTTCTTTATTCAAGCATAAGCCAAGTAATGCTGGGAAGTACATTCCCGTTGATCTTACCCCGTTGTATGAAGATGATGTTATGGTGCCACCAACTAGTGTACTTGAAGCTGGTGCTAAGAACTGGTCAGACACAGTTGTGGGATTTTTCTCAGACAAACCTCTGTCGTACACTGCTGTGGTTCAGAAGTTGAAAGGAATATGGAAACTTAAAGGCATGGTCAAAGTTAAATCTGATGGTACTGTGTTTTTATTTAATTTTACTTCTGCTGATGATAGAAGAAATGTTTTACAGAAAGACCCAATCTTTATAAACAATAAGATGTTTATTATAAAGCCATATGACGTGTCTGTTAGTAACATATCTGGATCTGTAACCTCTGTTCCAGTATGGGTGCATCTTCACAATCTTCCTCTGTTTGCATGGTCACCACTTGGAATTAATTGGTTGTGTAGTCGTATGGGTAGATTACTATGTATGGACGAATTAACTGAGCAACAAAATAGGTTAACTTATGCTAAGTGTCTCATTGAAGTGAAACCTAATAAGGAGTTAGTTAATGAATTTAAAGTGAAACTGGTGGAAGGTGGCTATCAGAAGATATATGTTGAGTATCAGTGGAGGCCGGATGTTTGTGTGATATGCAACAAATTTGGTCACTCAACTGTTCGATGTGAGTACAAAGAAGAGGTGGCAGTTAATGGAGATACTGAAGAACAAAATAATGAAGTGAAAGGTAACAGTAAAGGCAAGAAAACTGAGAATGTGCATGATATAAAGAAGGGTAACCCCTTTCAGGTGAAAGTAGCGAGAAGATGGCAGCGTGTGAGTAGAAATAAAAAAGAATTGAATGTGACTAAAAATAACAAAGAAAACAAAGAAGGAAGCATTGAAGTGGTAGACTGTGACAAAATCAGTGAAATGGATGTGGTTGAAATACATGATGCTGATAGTAATCGAATTGATAAGGAAAGTGAGAGAAGAAGCATGCAAATAAAGTCTAATGACACAACTACAATGCTTAATGAAGTCAACAACCAAGAAATTGATGTGTGTGCTGATAAGGGAAATTATGGGAATGAGAGTAATAAGGATAAGGAAACATCTGCTGATCTTATCATATCTAATAAGTTCGATGTTTTAATGGGTATGGAGAATGATGTTTTTGATGATATGGAAAATGGTGTAAGTGATAGTGATAAAAGATTGGACAAAGGTAAACAATCAGGAAGCAGTGTGCCTGATGTTAACACAAATATTGATTTAGCATTGCAAAAGGAACAAATGAAAATAATTGCACATGAAGATGATACAACTCACTTAACTCATATACAACTGTCTGATAACATCAACTCAGATAAATCCACAAGTTATGTAGGCATAACTGTGAATGCTACAGGATGTGATTACACAAATGATAAAGGAAAAAGTGCTGATGAAGGTAAAAACAAACATAGTAAAAGTGGGAAATCGAAGAATAAAAGGAAAACAAGGAATAGCACTGACATGCACAAGAATGGAAAAGAGCACACTGATACATTAACTAATACAACTGAAACTCCAAACTCTAAAGCAGTATCTCCTCATAACATCTACTCCAAAATTCTTCCTCCAACAGCTTTCAAATCTAATCCCAATGCTTCTACACCATCAACAAATCTCCCATCTCCTGAACTTGCTCACAACCAGACAACCACTACACAAATTCCTTTTGCTACTGAAAATAATGAACTGACCCCATTATCAGCAACTATTCCAAACTACTTGTCTTCAACTCAGGCAGTAACTAGGAAAATGAAGATAGAGTTTCTCAATGCTAGAATTCCTCAATGATGTTACGCATTGGAGCATGGAATATCAGGGGGGCTCACCATATTACAAAACAAGAACAGTGCAAACTACTAATCTCCTCTCAGAATTTATCTGTGCTGGCGATACTTGAGACTAAACTAAACCTTAATTTAACTATTAAGGCTGCGGAGTATATCAAATTGGGTTGGAAAATTATTCATAACCACAATGAATCTCCTTATGGTAGAATTTTGATAATTTACAATCCCCATGTTGTTGAATTGTCTACCATCCTATCCACCTCTCAACTAATCCACTGTCATGCTATTGATACAGCAGATCAAACCTCTTTCTATGTAACTTTTATTTATGCATTCAACTCTACTGCTGCCAGAATACCTTTGTTATCTGTCATTCCTTTCCTTAGACAATCCTCTCATCCATGGATCATTTTTGGTGATTTCAACTGTTGCCAAGCTATCTCTGATAGAATGGGTGGTAACCCTCTGTCTTCTAATGAAATTCTACCCCTCAATAATTTAATAACTGATGCTGACCTAATTAACATCAAATCTGTTGGAATGCAATTCTCATGGAACAATAAAAGAAAGCATGGCATCAGAACTTTCTCTAGAATTGATCACTCCTTCTCCAATCTTGCAGCTCTTACTAAATGGCCTCACCTTTTCAACTATCTTCCTCCCCCTCTACTTTCTGACCACTCTCCCCAGATTATTCATCTTCATGGAGTGGACATGAGAAGAAAAACTAATTTTAAATTTTTTAATTCTTGGACAACTGAAGCTGACTTTAAACCAACTGTTTTAAATGTGTGGAATTCTAAAAAACTTGGTAACCCACTTTTTGTTTTGCAGGAGAAAATTAGAGATACCAAAAGCACTCTTAAAAATTGGGCACATAACAAATATGGCAATGGTGACAAGTTGAGCTCCAATATTATGAGGAAGCTAGTTGAAGTTCAGAAGGCTATGATGGATAATCATAATGATGCTAGTTTTTCGGCCTCTGAAGCTGTTTTAACTCAACAATACACTGTAGCCCTTGCTCAAGAATGTGATATGATACGTCAAAAGTCGAGAATGAAATGGTGGAAAGAAGGTGATAAGAATAGTGCTTTCTTTCATGATAGTCTTAAAGACAAACATAGAAGAGAGAACATTGCATCCATAATAGACATGAATGAGGATGTACAAAATACTACTGGTAAAATCAATTTAGCTTTTGAACAATATTTTTCTTCTATATATTCCAATGCTAACAACTTCATCCCTGCAATTGATGACATCCCCATGGACATATTGCCAATGCTGGATTATGAGAACTACAAAATGCTTTGTGAAGAGGTCTCCAAAGAAGAAATTGTCAATGCGATGTTTTCTCTCAATTCTAGGTCTTGCAGTGGTCCTGATGGTTTGAACACCCACTTTTACACTAAATGCTGGAATATTGTGTCTATGGATCTATGTAAAGCTATTTCTTACTTCTTCTTTAAAAGCAAGCTCTACAGATCTTTCAACTACACAAACATAGCTCTTGTCCCTAAAATTAAAAATGCTCACCATGTTAAAGACTTTAGGCCCATATCATGCTGCAACACTATTTACAAGTGTATTTCCAAGGTTATTGCTACACGGTTAAAGAAAGTTCTTCCCTCTCTTGTCTCTAACAATCAAACGGCCTTTCTGCCTGGTAGAAATATTCTAGATCACATCCTTCTTGCGCATGAGATTATTAAAGGAAACAACAGAAGTAATACTTCCCCCAGAGCTATGCTTAAACTTGATATTATGAAAGCATTTGATATGCTGCAATGGGATAGTATTGTTCGAATAATGGGGTATATGAACTTTCCTCCTCACTTTATTGCGTGGATTTATGAATGCATCTCCTCTCCTACTTACTCCATTGTTGTTAACGGTTCTCCTACTGGATTTTTCAAAAGCAGGCAAGGAATCAGGCAGGGAGACCCCATGTCTGCCTATATTTTCATTATTGTTATGGAATTGCTCACTAGAATGATCAATAAAGCTGTAAGTATGGGGAAGATCTTGCTTCATCCTGCTTGTAAAGACCCTCAAATCACCACTCTAATGTTTGCTGATGATTTAATCATGTTTTGTTCTCCTGATCTTGTGACTATCGAAAACATTATGCTTACTCTTGAGCAGTTTCACGCTATGACTGGGTTAAAAATTAACATCCACAAATCTGATATTGTTCTTGCTGGAGTTAGCCCTGCTCAAGCCAACATGATCCATCATATCACTGGATTGAATAGGAATCTATCCACGGTCTCCTACCTTGGTCTTCCTCTGACAACTTCCAGGATCACTACTAACCAATGCTTACCTATGTATGAAAAAATAATAGCTAGATTAAGTTGCTGGACTGCTAGGAAATTAAGTCAAGCTGGAAGACTCACTTTAATTAAGTCTGTTATCTTCTCTATGCAAGTGTACTGGGCTAGATCTTTTGTTCTCCCGATTAAACTTATTAAAATGATTAGATGTGCTATGATGAAGTATTTGTGGAGTGGCAAGACTACTGGCAGATTCATTGCTCCTGTTAAGTATGCAACTGTTGAGAAGCCACTTAACAAAGGAGGACTTGGTTTAATTAATATAAAACAGTGGAATAAGGCTGCTTTTGCTAGACATATTGATACTTTGTTCAATTGCCCAGACAGTTTATGGGCTGCTTGGTCTATGAAGAAGTATATGAACTGCAAAGGGTTATGGAAAATAACAAATCACCAAAATGATAGCTGGACATGGCGTAATATCCACAAGTTTAAAGAGCTGTTTCTCCCTATGATACAGTTGAAGATTAACAGTTCGATAAATGTATATTTCTGGGATGATCCTTGGCTTGAACAAGGCCTTATTCTTAGGAGACTGCTCACTTATAGTGAGATTCTTCATACTGGAATACATGAACGTGCGCTTGTCAGAGATGTGATACATAACTTTCAATCAAGATATATTTTCACTTCGAACCAAAGAGTGCAAATTATATGGGATAAAATAAGGTTATTTACAGCACTGCCTTCATCAAACAATAATCTTGTCTGGGGTAAGAAGAAGGGGAAGTACGAAACTGGTTTGACATATGAATTCTTGATGCAAAACAACCTGAATCAGAACTGGAGATGGTGGAAGAGAATTTGGAATACTGACAGTAGCAACAGACACAACTTATTGTTATGGAAAGTCCTTAATGGTGCTCTTCTGACTAAATCTAGACTAGCGAGCTACGGCATGAATGTTAATACATCATGCACCTTTTGCAGCAATATTCCTGAAACAATTGACCATATTTATTTTGAATGTAATGTTACGAAGGAAATATGGTCTGAGGTAATGAACAAATATTGTAGTAGAAGACCATTACATAGCAATGCAGCGGAATGGGAAAGAATTTATTCACAAACTGGTAACAAGCATGATAGAAAAAGAATTTTTTGTGTTGCTCTAAAATGTTATGTTGCTGTGGTGTGGAGGGAGCGGAATATTAGGGTTTTTGATCCAACTAATGCCAAATCAGATGAAGTATTGAAGTTATGTGTTATGCATGAGATATATTCAGTGGTTAGGATGCTTTTTGCATTTGATCCAGGAATAGCAGTGGGCTCTCTAGGTTAATTTTGTTATGCTTTGTCTGTTTCATGTTTTTTTCTTTTTTGTTATTCCTTGTGTTTGCAACACCATAGTCTCCTCTGTATTCTATGAGTTTTATGCTCTCTGTTGTATTTGTTTTTCCCTGGTGTTGCAATAAAATGGTCGGGGACCATCCAACCCCGTCGGCCTTGCCAAAAAAAAAAAGTACTACTTCATTAAATGTTTCCATTTCTCAGCATACAAACAAGTCTTTTCGAATTTGCATGAGGATCATTTCAGCCTCTATAAGAAAGATATTTTTGCCTAATAAAAACAAAATTTATCTGTTCAAAGAAAGGCTATACCCAGTTATTACCTCCCTGGAAACTTCTTTATATATGTCATATTGTATTGGTTCGTTCATAAAAAAATATACATATCAATCCTGAAACAAGAAAATGGCAAACATTTTCATCTATACAAACTTAAGTAATTTTTGCAAATCCAACAAAGACAAGAAGATTTAGGAATTGAAGGAAATTACTTTTCAGTTTTGAAGATTCACTTGTTTCAGACATAAAGAAGTAATCTGTTTATTTTCAAAAACCAAGTGAGTAACACTTTTAATTTTCTTAAGTTTTTTTTTTAAACCTGTTGCATGCAAATAGTTGAATGCCTGAATATATTGAATGAATACTTATATATTCATTTTTTTTCTCTGGATTACTGTGAAATGGAAATTACAGTATGTTTCAATCTGCAAATCCAAATTGATTCATTTAAAACTTGCTTTGTTTTCCCATTGCTGTGAGTAATATCATCTTTGAGGTTTAAATTTTAGCTATGGTTGCTTGGTTGATGTCTGTAATATGTATATACTGTTTGTGTTTGTGATATCTCTGTATAACTATTTCTGCAACTTTCTGTTCTTACTTCAGGCATCAGTGTGATTTAAAAGTCATCATCTTTTTACCTTCTTACTATTTGGATTAGAACTTAGTCTAAATTTTTTTGAATTAGCATAGATAGATGGTTAAAATTTATAAGAAAGTTAAATACATATTTGAGTAAGCCTGAAAAGGAAACAAAATGAAGTAACAGAACAAATTATAAAACAAGTCAAAACTTCAGTTGTCATGATCCATCAATTCAAGTTTATGAACTTATTACTACATCAAAATTAGGATTTTTAAAACTTAAATTACATTTTTTAGTTGAGCTATGAACATGCTTTACTGGGTTGAACCATTCAAGCAAGTTGGGTTGTCTATGGAAGTGTAGTTGGTCGGAGGGCTTAAGGATTGTTTTGAAGTTAGTTGGATGGTCGGTGAGGCCGGGAAAATTGTCAGGAAGTTCATCTATGACCAGAGGTGACGGTGGTTGCGAGC
Organism: Allium cepa; assembly: GCA_030765085.1. Lineage (NCBI taxonomy): Eukaryota > Viridiplantae > Streptophyta > Magnoliopsida > Asparagales > Amaryllidaceae > Allium > Allium cepa. The sequence goes on from CM060932.1 coordinate 953,344,510, forward strand.
TTTATCTCCTAGACCTAGTTTTGCTTATGCCTGGAAACTTGGTCATTTCGGGGTCAAGAAAGGATCGAGTTTGAGGAAACTATGGGGGATGGTTGTGGGAATATGGTAGAAGCTGTAGCCAGAGGCGGTGGTACTCCAGTGGTCGGAGTTTGAAGAGCGGGGAGGTTTCAGGTTTTTGGGCTGTTGTTTGTTGGTGTTCCAAGTTGTAGAGGAGAATGCTTGTTTTTGTTTTTGAGCTAGTGGTTAGTTTCTGGGGGTTGTGTCTGGATCTGGGGGTGACTGGTGTCGTGTGGGGGTGCTAGGGGATGGCCGGAGTTGGCTGGGGCCACGGTGCACGTGCACCGTGCCAGTGAAGTATGGTGGTGCTGATTGCTTGGTGTGCAGAGTTTGGCCTGAGGGAATACTCGAGTAACTTGAGTAAATGACTTGAAGCAAGGTGGTGGAAGACTCGAAGCACTGAAGTGGGTTGGTGATTTTGATGATTCCAGTTTTGTATAGTTACAGTTTTTAGTATTCAGAGATTTGGACTCGGGGAAGTCTCGAGTAAATTTCATTTTTACTCGAAGCACAGAGCTAGTTGACCCGAAGCAATTTGTTTGGGTTCAGGTGGAAGTTCAAATTCCTACAGGTTGTGTAAACACCTGTACATTTAAAATTTAAACCAAATTTAAAGAAAAATTAATTGTAAGTTAGTTGAAATCATGATGTATTTGAATTTTAAGTTGTCAACTAAGATTTAACAAAGTCTAAATCTAATTAGAAGTATGAATTCAAATTTATGTTTTAAATATGAAATGCAGTTTTTAATACTAAAATGAGTTTCAGGTTTTAAAACCTGATAGTTTCCAGATTTTCAAAGTTAGACCTGAAACAAAATGTTGCAGCAGTTCAATTCGAATGTTTAAAGGTATTGATTCAAATGGATATTTGAATTTGGATGTGAAAAGTCAGTTTTCAATTCAAGTTTTGGTTAGGAAGTTAAATCAAAAGTTTGGAATTAAAGATAACTTGATGAAATTCAAGATCACCTAGGATTCAATCTGAAAATTTAAATCAGTTTGAATATGAATGTTTTAAAAATAAGTTCAAATAAAATAGTTTTGAAACGTAAATTTGTTTCAATAAAATTTACTTGATTTTGAGAATTCTTTAATTAAAGATTTTTGAATGAAAAGTAAATAAATTGTTTAACTTGAGATTTGCAAGTTAAATATTAATGTATTTTGGAAATTTAAATTTGAATTAAGATTCAAGGAGTTTAAATTAAAAGATTTTCTTATATAAGTTCATATGTAAATAATAAATATTATTTACATTTATTTAAAAAGATCTTAAATTGAATTTAAATTATAGACATTTGAATCTTCAATTCAAATGATATTTGAATGCAAATTTAAAATGTGATGTTAATAAAATCATTTATTAAGAAATGAATTATCTTAAGGATAATAGGGTAATTAAGGAATGACCTATGTATCAAAGTTAATAAATAAAGGTCAATTAAGAAGTAAATTAAGAAATATTATTAAATGTAGACAATTAACTAAAGATCTTTAATTAATTAATATATATGATTAACTTTGGATAATTAATTAGATTAATTAGGTAATTACTTGATGAAAGTAATTGAGAGATTAATTACTTATGGTAATTAATTTTGATAAGATGATTAATTTAAGTTAGTTAATTTATTTTAATTAATTTAAAGAAATCATTTACTAAATTGATTAATTACTGGTGTATGCAATGGAGCATAATGAAGTAATTAATGATAATTACTGAATGTAATTAGTGGAAGATGATATATTAATAAGTAATTTGGATAATTACTTTTGAAATTAATTAGAAGATTAATTAATGGAGATAATTAATTATGGAATGATTTATTTATTTATATGAGTAATTAAGGATATTTAATTACTGGTTGTTATTAATTAAAGGTGATTAATAATTGTGTTTAATACAAGATTAATCACTTAATGTGATTAATAAAGTAATTTAATCTGAATTAGAGATCATTAATTAATATAATTAATGATATAAATTAAGAATTGTTTAATTAAGAAATAATTAATAATGTGGAAATTAATTTATATAATTAATTAAGAATAAATGTAATTAATGAAGTAATTACAAGTTAATTACTAGGAATAACTTAGAATAACTAATTTGTAAAAAATTTTAAAGACTAATTACTTACTGTAATTAGAAAACGATTAATTAGAGGAGTTACTCAAGATAAATATCTAGAGATTAATTAATTAATTTGTATAAATTTAATGATTGGTTGTATAAGCAGGATTTATAAATTAAGTAATTAATTTAATTTACTTTAAATTAATTAGAGATAGAAGTAGTTAATTTAATTCATTTTAAATTAATTACAAATGGTAAGATTTTAAATCATTGCTTATAAATGAATGATATTGATATTTCATTTGATATGAGATGGGTAATATCTTGTGATATGGATGCTTGGTTTAAATAGGATAATATTTAATTATTTGATGGATGGAAAATTTTGATTATCTGTTTACGATGATGATATGATTATCTACTGTGATATTATGAATTATCCATCTGTGTGTACATTGATTATGTTGAATTTAACTGTTAAGACTAAATAGACAACTTGGCCTTAAAAGACACGTTTTGGATTTCGATGAGACCGGGATCGGGTTTTCCGCATTAGGAACATCCGAAAACCACATCGTTTCCAAATTAACGATACGTCGTGAATCTGAAGTGAAGATGAAGAATCAGAGTGCAAGGGTTATCGTCGTTAACTCTGAGGGTGATTCCAAAATAAGTGTAACGAGATAATTCCTTCGGTTTCGTTCGAACCCGGAACGAACTTGTATGGATTAAATGCTTTCAACACATCGTCAGGTGGGCGATGAGCATTCTAAGTGATATATTCTATAAAGGTAATCGTAGCCTCAAGCCTCATCAACCGGGAATGGCTAAAACAGGGGAGGTGCAGCAAGGTTAGGTGGGTCATGCCCAAGCAGGACAAGATTTTCCCCTGTCTAGATGTCCCTTTTTATTCGGCTTTGTGGGCGGTTGGATGTACACCAACTGCGGGGTTATCTTGTTCGGGACTGTTCAGTAAGGAATGGTTCCGGCCTTGTGTTGCAGGGGATGAAGGGAGTAATCCTCGGTACGTTGATCTAGGCCACATACTGTGACGGGCGGTACCCCAGTAGCCCTGCCATTGTATGGAATCCACAATCCAATAAGTGCCCACGGTTTTGATTGTATTACCCACTTTTGTGGCTAATAGCTGGAATTTAATAAATGTAACAATTTCGGCTATTTTCTATTTACTTGAAAACCCTAGACCTATTATAATATCATAGAATTTCCTATCAAATGTTTTGGTTAGCGTAAGGTAAAAACTTTTCCATGTTTATGTGTGGGGAGTCTTACGTGATACCTTTTGTTTTCAAAAGATTTTCAAAGTTAAACAACTTTAACCTGTTACTCATACCAGACCCATGTCTGACCCGGAGTTTATTTTTGTTTTCCATAAACTCTCGGATACCCAAATTTTTACGGGTAGCCAAGGGATTCAGGTTAGCTTTGACGAATTCTGGAGGAGCAATGGAGCAGGTGGCTTCAGCGTTGTAGATATATATAGTTCCGCTGTGTTGGTATCTCTGAGTCATTTGTTTGAGTTGAGTTGTATTAACTAGACAGGTGTTTATGACTGTCTAGTATGTGATGTATTATCTGTATAACTCTGATTGATGTTGTATATTATGTAAATACTTATGTGATTATTATAATTTATTCGTTCCGCTGTAAGATTCTGATGTTGTTGTTCTTTCTTCTCTATCTTTTCTATTTTCTCACCTCATTCTTTTCTTATTAACGATACTTCTTCCTGGGCATAGGAAGTGGGGTCGTTACAGTGGTATCAGAGCGCTAGGTTGAGTGAATACCTAGGCTCTTAAGTGATTTCTTCTTGAGAGAGCGTATTTGTAATTTTGATATATATATATATATATTTATATTTATTTCTACCTATTTGTTGGGTTACCTGTCCGGGTTATCCAATATAAGTTATAAAGGTAGATAGATAGTGGTGTGTGTAACACAACTATCAATGGTTGGAAGAGTAATTGTTGAGACTGTAGGCCTAATACTGTCTTGAGTAAGTTCTGGATGGTGTAAGAATTTCATTGATCTTTGAAGGAAACCTGTTTAGGTTCGGAGTTCATCTTTGAAGTGTTAGAGTTTGGATGAGTTAGAGTTTGGAAGTGTATCTGCTTCGGTGTTGTGGCTGGGTTCAGCAGGGTGTTTTGTTTGTTTTGAGGTCCGAGTTTCTCGAAGAACTTTGGATAGGAAATCTTAGCATCTGTGGCAGCAATTCAGCTTGGAATGTTTTCGGTGTTGGCATGGGATCTTTTGGCTTAGCAGTTTTTCTGTAATGGAATGCAGAAGCAGCAGTGTGGTTCCATTCCTTCGATGGATTGGTGTAGGCTGTTCTGTTGGTAAAGAGAAAGCAGTATCTTTGGAATTTGGCTGTACAGATCGCAAAAGTGACTTGCGATAGTTTGGGTGTTCTTTTGGGGTTTCAGGGATTTTTCTAGATGTCTTCTGGAAGTTAGGGTTTGTTCTGGAAATTGAGTTGGTGAAGCAGCTCAGAATTTTGGTGGAACTTCTGAGTTTTATTTTTGGAAGGTGTTGACCAGTCTGTGCTTAAGATCATCATCAGCATTTTCATCTGTTCAGTCAGAGTGGCGCGGTGGAAGCATGGTGGTAGCTGTTTTAGTTTGGAAGCAATTGGATATTGCAGTGTTTGGATTAGAGAGTTCTATGGGAAATTTCTCAGAATCTGAGACCAGATTGGGGTGCACCTGTTTTATCTCTCCGGACGAGAGATGTGAGTTCTGTTTTCTGATTTTCGAATAGAGTTGTGTTCTGAGTTTTGGTTGATCTTGGAAAGATCCATTTGTTGGATTGTCTTTGGTTCAGTTTGTTTATAGGGCATCATCAAGAGTTGAGCTGATCAGTAAGGATGAGGAAGCCCAGGATCTTCCGAAAAGTTTTGTGGATTAGAGACGAAGGAAGAGTCCGAAATCGGGGATTTGATTTTGGATAAGTGCTTGGTCTTCGGGATTGAATTGTCAGTTTGGATAATTGGAATTCGGAGTGTTTCACGTATCTCTAGGGAGTACGTGTAAGATCTATCTTTGATTTTAGAATCAACAATTCAGGGAGTTGTAGTGTTGGGTCAGACTTGAGTTTGGTCTGATTTCCTGTTTTGTTTTGTAGATTTAGATGAGTCGAAACTCTGTAGTTTAATAGTAGTATTGGTTGTTTGGATTCTATAGGGCGGGTAACCCGGTATTTTATACCTGGGGAAACTCGAGAAAATTCTATTTAGAATTTTGTCTGGATAGTTAGATTTGTTTGTTTAGATGAATTGGTTGCTATGATTGTTAGTTTATGTTGATATATGCTTGTGTTTCATATTTAAATTTTTAATTGGATTATTAAATTACCTTTGTTTTAAATTTCGGGGACGAAATTCTTTTAAGGGGGGAAGAATGTGATATCCCGGAAATTTAGGACAATATCAATTTAATAATCTACATTAAAAATTAAATTGATTTGATATATTTGTTAATAATATATGAATTGATTTATTAAACTTCTTTTAAATAAATATTTAACTGATAATTTATCTTTTGAAGTTAATCAAATTGCCTTCTATTTATAATGTATATATATCTGTATATATATTGTACATGGAAAATCTTTGTTTTAATTTAATAAATAGGTATGTTTTCTAATTCTAATATTTTTGAAAATTTAGAAATTTGATATTTAAGCTATTTAATAAATGATTATATGATTTTAAATTACTCAAGATTTAAGTTTAATTGTTTAAAATAATTTTAGCTTACATTTAAATTTAGCAAAAAGGTTTGTTTAATTTGTTTTAAATTTATCTTGATAAAAATAAACAGTTTATTAATAAATAGATAAATGCTTTTATAAATCATTTTGACTTAATAATGAGCTTTATTAATTATGTAAATGTTTACAAATGAATTTTTAATAAAATTTTCATGTCAACTTTATTTATGTATATGTGTGTTTGAATAAAATTTATGATTTGAAAATTAAAAATAAAGGTTTAAAAATGTTCAAATTAAAATAAACATTTATTAATATTAATATAAGTATAAAGTAAAATAATAGTTAATAATCAAATATTTGTGAGTTTATGTTTAAAAATAAAAGGAAAATAAAATAAAAGTAAACACACATGTTAGGAAATAGAATTAAATACTAAGACTAAATTCATAAGCAAAGACTATAAAGTTTAGACATAAGTAAATTCTACATATCCTATAAAATAAAGATGCAAAGTTAAAAACAAAGTGTAGAAGTAATAGATTATGTAACTTGTATGTAATGTATACAAGACAGGTCAGAACAGAAATGTAAAAGCTTAAAATAAAAGAGGAAAAAAAAAACAAATATCTATAACAGTAGCTTCATATACAAGCTAAAACTTAGTCTGTGCATTGTACACTTACACATGTTTTTAGCAGTTGAACATAATCATGTGAGTAGCCTGTAAAAATAATAAAAATAAAAATAGATGCAGGCAAGAATCATATGATAGGATAGTAAAAAAAAAAAAGAACAAGTATGTAAAACATGATAACATATCTATGCATGAAGTATAAAAACAAAGTAGAAATATCTGTAGAGACAAAAGATGAAGTAAGTGAAACATAAAGTACTACTTCATTAAATGTTTCCATTTCTCAGCATACAAACAAGTCTTTTCGAATTTGCATGAGGATCATTTCAGCCTCTATAAGAAAGATATTTTTGCCTAATAAAAACAAAATTTATCTGTTCAAAGAAAGGCTATACCCAGTTATTACCTCCCTGGAAACTTCTTTATATATGTCATATTGTATTGGTTCGTTCATAAAAAAATATACATATCAATCCCGAAACAAGAAAATAGCAAACATTTTCATCTATACAAACTTAAGTAATTTTTGCAAATCCAACAAAGACAAGAAGATTTAGGAATTGAAGGAAATTACTTTTCAGTTTTGAAGATTCACTTGTTTCAGACATAAAGAAGTAATCTGTTTATTTTCAAAAACCAAGTGAGTAACACTTTTAATTTTCTTAAGTTTTTTTTTAAACCTGTTGCATGCAAATAGTTGAATGCCTGAATATATTGAATGAATACTTATATATTCATTTTTTTCTTCTCTGGATTACTGTGAAATGGAAATTACAGTATGTTTCAATCTGCAAATCCAAATTGATTCATTTAAAACTTGCTTTGTTTTCCCATTGCTGTGAATAATATCATCTTTGAGGTTTAAATTTTATCTATGGTTGCTTGGTTGATGTCTGTAATATGTATATACTGTTTGTGTTTGTGATATCTCCGTATAACTATTTCTGCAACTTTCTGTTCTTACTTCTGGCATCAGTGTGATTTAAAAGTCATCATCTTTTTACCTTCTTACTATTTGGATTAGAACTTAGTCTAAATTTTTTTGAATTAGCATAGATAGATGGTTAAAATTTATAAGAAAGTTAAATACATATTTGAGTAAGCCTGAAAAGGAAACAAAATGAAGTAACAGAACAAATTATAAAACAAGTCAAAACTTCAATTGTCATGATCCATCAATTCAAGTTTATGAACTTATTACTACATCAAAATTAGGATTTTTAAAACTTAAATTACATTTTTTAGTTGAGCTATGAACATGCTTTACTGGGTTGAACCATTCAAGCAAGTTGGGTTGTCTCTGGAAGTGTAGTTGGTCGGAGGGCTTAAGGATTGTTTTGAAGTTAGTTGGATGGTCGGTGAGGCCGGGAAAATTGTCAGGAAGTTCATCTATGACCAGAGGTGACGGTGGTTGCGAGCTTTATCTCCTAGACCTAGTTTTGCTTATGCCTGGAAACTTGGTCATTTCGGGGTCAAGAAAGGATCGAGTTTGAGGAAACTCTGGGGGATGGTTGTGGGAATATGGTAGAAGCTGTAGCCAGAGGCGGTGGTACTCCAGTGGTCGGAGTTTGAAGAGCGGGGAGGTTTCAGGTTTTTGGGCTGTTGTTTGTTGGTGTTCCAGGTTGTAGAGGAGAATGCTTGTTTTTGTTTTTGAGCCAGTGGTTAGTTTCTGGGGGTTGTGTCTGGATCTGGGGGTGACTGGTGTCGTGTGGGGGTGCTAGGGGATGGCCGGAGTTGGCTGGGGCCACGATGCACGTGCACCGTGCCAGTGAAGTATGGTGGTGCTGATTGCTTGGTGTGCAGAGTTTGGCCTGAGGGAATACTCGAGTAACTTGAGTAAATGACTCGAAGCAAGGTGGTGGAAGACTCGAAGCACTGAAGTGGGTTGGCGATTTTGATGGTTCCAGTTTTGTATAGTTACAGTTTTTAGTATTCAGAGATTTGGACTCGTGGAAGTCTCGAGTAAATTTCATTTTTACTCGAAGCACAGAGCTAGTTGACCCGAAGCAATTTGTTTGGGTTCAGGTGGAAGTTCAAATTCCTACAGGTTGTGTAAACACCTGTACATTTAAAATTTAAACCAAATTTAAAGAAAAATTAATTGTAAGTTAGTTGAAATCATGATGTATTTGAATTTTAAGTTGTCAACTAAGATTTAACAAAGTCTAAATCTAATTAGAAGTATGAATTCAAATTTATGTTTTAAATCTAAAATGCAGTTTTTAATACTAAAATGAGTTTCAGGTTTTAAAACCTGATAGTTTCCAGATTTTCAAAGTTAGACCTGAAACAAAATGTTGCAGCAGTTCAATTCGAATGTGTAAAGGTATTGATTCAAATGGATATTTGAATTTGGATGTGAAAAGTCAGTTTTCAATTCAAGTTTTGGTTAGGAAGTTAAATCAAAAGTTTGGAATTAAAGATAACTTGATGAAATTCAAGATCACCTAGGATTCAATCTGAAAATTTAAATCAGTTTGAATATGAATGTTTTAAAAATAAGTTCAAATAAAATAGTTTTGAAACGTAAATTTGTTTCAATAAAATTTACTTGATTTTGAGAATTCTTTAATTAAAGATTTTTGAATGAAAAGTAAATAAATTGTTTAACTTGAGATTTGCAAGTTAAATATTAATGTATTTTGGAAATTTAAATTTGAATTAAGATTCAAGGAGTTTAAATTAAAAGATTTTCTTATATAAGTTCATATGTAAATAATAAATATTATTTACATTTATTTAAAAAGATCTTAAATTGAATTTAAATTATAGACATTTGAATCTTCAATTCAAATGATATTTGAATGCAAATTTAAAATGTGATGTTAATAAAATCATTTATTAAGAAATGAATTATCTTAAGGATAATAGGGTAATTAAGGAATGACCTATGTATCAAAGTTAATAAATAAAGGTCAATTAAGAAGTAAATTAAGAAATATTATTAAATGTAGACAATTAACTAAAGATCTTTAATTAATTAATATATATGATTAACTTTGGATAATTAATTAGATTAATTAGGTAATTACTTGATGAAAGTAATTGAGAGATTAATTACTTATGGTAATTAATTTTGATAAGATGATTAATTTAAGTTAGTTAATTTATTTTAATTAATTTAAAGAAATCATTTACTAAATTGATTAATTACTGGTGTATGCAATGGAGCATAATGAAGTAATTAATGATAATTACTGAATGTAATTAGTGGAAGATGATATATTAATAAGTAATTTGGATAATTACTTTTGAAATTAATTAGAAGATTAATTAATGGAGATAATTAATTATGGAATGATTTATTTATTTATATGAGTAATTAAGGATATTTAATTACTAGTTGTTATTAATTAAAGGTGATTAATAATTGTGTTTAATACAAGATTAATCACTTAATGTGATTAATAAAGTAATTTAATCTGAATTAGAGATCATTAATTAATATAATTAATGATATAAATTAAGAATTGTTTAATTAAGAAATAACTAATAATGTGGAAATTAATTTATATAATTAATTAAGAATAAATGTAATTAATGAAGTAATTACAAGTTAATTACTAGGAATAACTTAGAATAACTAATTTGTAAAATTTATTAAAGACTAATTACTTACTGTAATTAGAAAACGATTAATTAGAGGAGTTACTCAAGATAAATATCTAGAGATTAATTAATTAATTTGTATAAATTTAATGATTGGTTGTATAAGCAGGATTTATAAATTAAGTAATTAATTTAATTTACTTTAAATTAATTAGAGATAGAAGTAGTTAATTTAATTCATTTTAAATTAATTACAAATGGTAAGATTTTAAATCATTGCTTATAAATGAATGATATTGATATTTCATTTGATATGAGATGGGTAATATCTTGTGATATGGATGCTTGGTTTAAATAGGATAATATTTAATTATTTGATGGATGGAAAATTTTGATTATCTGTTTACGATGATGATATGATTATCTACTGTGATATTATGAATTATCCATCTGTGTGTACATTGATTATGTTGAATTTAACTGTTAAGACTAAATAGACAACTTGGCCTTAAAAGACACGTTTTGGATTTCGATGAGACCGGGATCAGGTTTTCCGCATTAGGAACATCCGAAAACCACATCGTTTCCAAATTAACGATACGTCGTGAATCTGAAGTGAAGATGAAGAATCAGAGTGCAAGGGTTATCGTCGTTAACTCTGAGGGTGATTCCAAAATGAGTGTAACGAGATAATTCCTTCGGTTTCGTTCGAACCCGGAACGAACTTGTATGGATTAAATGCTTTCAACACATCGTCAGGTGGGCGATGAGCATTCTAAGTGATATATTCTATAAAGGTAATCGTAGCCTCAAGCCTCATCAACCGGGAATGGCTAAAACAGGGGAGGTGCAGCAAGGTTAGGTGGGTCATGCCCAAGCAGGACAAGATTTTCCCCTGTCTAGATGTCCCTTTTTATTCGGCTTTGTGGGCGGTTGGATGTACACCAACTGCGGGGTTATCTTGTTCGGGACTGTTCAGTAAGGAATGGTTCCGGCCTTGTGTTGCAGGGGATGAAGGGAGTAATCCTCGGTACGTTGATCTAGGCCACGTACTGTGACGGGCGGTACCCCAGTAGCCCTGCCATTGTATGGAATCCACAATCCAATAAGTGCCCACGGTTTTGATTGTATTACCCACTTTTGTGGCTAATAGCTGGAATTTAATAAATGTAACAATTTCGGCTATTTTCTATTTACTTGAAAACCCTAGACCTATTATAATATCACAGAATTTCCTATCAAATGTTTTGGTTAGCGTAAGGTAAAAACTTTTCCATGTTTATGTGTGGGGAGTCTTACGTGATACCTTTTGTTTTCAAAAGATTTTCAAAGTTAAACAACTTTAACCTGTTACTCATACCAGACCCATGTCTGACCCGGAGTTTATTTTTGTTTTCCATAAACTCTCGGATACCCAAATTTTTACGGGTAGCCAAGGGATTCAGGTTAGCTTTGACGAATTCTGGAGGAGCAATGGAGCAGGTGGCTTCAGCGTTGTAGATATATATAGTTCCGCTGTGTTGGTATCTCTGAGTCGTTTGTTTGAGTTGAGTTGTATTAACTAGACAGGTGTTTATGACTGTCTAGTATGTGATGTATTATCTGTATAACTCTGATTGATGTTGTATATTATGTAAATACTTATGTGATTATTATAATTTATTCGTTCCGCTGTAAGATTCTGATGTTGTTGTTCTTTCTTCTCTATCTTTTCTATTTTCTCACCTCATTCTTTTCTTATTAACAATACTTCTTCCTGGGCATAGGAAGTGGGGTCGTTACAGTTATATCCATTTGTGAAGAGATACAACGAAAATACACTACTTTTCAAATTTAAATTCTGAAAAAATCGTACAGTATGTCGACATACATAGAGTATGTCGACATACTCTTTTTAAAAATTGATAATACTTTAAAAATATTATTTTGAAAACTCGTTTTGTAAACTAATTTGATACTTGTAAAATCATTTAAGCATAGTTTAAACATATTTTAATCATAATAAAACTTAATATAATAATTTTGAAAATTTTAATATAATGTAAATAATATATATATAATCAATATAATTATAACTTATTAAAGTACAAACAAAAATTCAATATATATATATATATACAAACTTAAAAACATTAAAATAATATCTTTATAAATATAAGAGATTGAAAATCATTTTGAGAAATATTTTGAAAATATTATTTAAAAACAAGGATATTTGGAAAATAATTTTAAAAAAAATTAGAGAAGGAGATGGAGATTAGGAAAGTGCTATTAAGGGTTTAACATAAATTCTACTACATTATAACTTATCTGAAATATCTTGAAATCTTGAACTCTTCAATATTCATAAGCCTTCATTCTCTAACTCTTGAAACTCTATATCAGCATCTTGAATCTACTTTTGGTACCATACAGTCTGCTTAATCAACACCTATCCAATATCCTTCACTGTATACTATATATAACTTGATAAAACATTAGTATCTATTTTTTATATAATTTCCTATAGTTCTTACCATCAAAACCAATACTTAAGGTACAAACAATCTTCATCTTTTTAATGATGACAACTCTGTATATAAAATTATATTATAACCCTTCTTGGGTTATAAAACGCCCCCTTAATTGCCTAAATTATATAAATTTCTCCCTCCTTGTCATTAACAAAATAACCACCTAAAACTATAACACTAACTCTTACTCTAATTCTAACTCTAGCTTCCCCTAAATAAAATACTAATTGATATATGTAAGAAATATATATAATGATGACGAGAATGATTATATAAAAACAATAAGGATATGTAAAATTAAACAGTCATGACATAATCATAATCAATCAAAATATTCATCCAATCCAACAAAGTTAATATCACACACCATTCAAACAAATCCACACATATCAAACTAATCAAATCCAAACCAAATCAAGTATTATTATTTATATACAATCAAACCTATTTAAACTAGACATTTCCAGGAACTTCAACACATCCATCAGTGCCAAAGATTGGATCTGCTTTGATAGCATCCCAATCTTCATCATCGTTGTTGATGGCACACTCTGGAATGGTGGTTGGTTCTTCTTTGTTAAAGGCAGAAATTATCTATCGAATCGTGTCAAAATGCCTTTCTTACTCCTTCATTATCTATAGTTGACTTAATTCTAAATGCCTCTGGTTTCTTAGGATGAAAGAAAGAATTTTCTTGAATGATTCAAGAGTTTGTTTGAGGTTTTCGGTTAGTTTTTGGATAGGAGAAGCCATTAATTTTTATTAGAGTTTAGGAATGGAAAGAAAGAAGAAAGAGACTTGAAATAAATGATTCTCTGGTCTTAGCAGGTTTTAAAATAGGTGAAAATTTATTGGAAATGAATAGACATATGTTGTCTATTTAATTTTAAAATTTTGAAAAATTACCGTTGTATGTCGATATATATACCAAAGGTATGTCGGCATATATAAAGAAATTTTCAAAATAATTTTTTTTGGGTGTTCTAATTATTTAGCTCATACGTTTATACTTGTATGTTTTTCAGAGATGCTAAACAATGTATAACAACAAGGAAACAGATTTTTCATTAATATTATATGATGGTCACATAGCTCATACACTAAATAATGAAAAGATACATAAGATCAAACCAAATTAAACTAAAATGACCAAATACAACACATTCATAAGCAACTAGATAGATAGTAAACTAGAACGATGTAGATGAAGGACAATGGCCATATTCATTCGTGAAGAGATATGATGAAAAGACACTTCTTTTGAAATTTAAATTTTGAGAAAATGGGCTACTATGTCGACATACATAGATAAAGTATGTCGACATACTTTTTGTAAAAATTGAAAATACTTTAAAACATTAGAAAATTTGTTGTTTTGTAAAATAGTTTGATAATTTGTAAAAATCTTTAAACATAGTTTATACATATTTTAATCAAATAAAACTTAATAAAACTTTATATATAATTTTAATATAATGTAAATAATGTGTATTTATATATTCAATAGAATTATAACTTATTAAAGTATTAAAAAAATTCAATATATATATACACACACATATAAACTTAAAAACACTAAAATAATATCTTTATAAGCATAAGAAATTGAAAAATTATTTTGAGAAATTTTTGAAAAGATTATTTAAAACCAGGATATTTGAAAAACAATTTAAAACAAAATTAGAGAAGGAGAGAGAGATAAGGAAAGTGCTATCAAGATTTTAACATAATTTCTACGACTAGAACTTATTTGGAATATCTTGAAATCTTGAACTCTTCAATACTCATGAGTCTTCATTCTCCAACTCTTGAAACTCTATATCAACATCATGAATCTACTCTTGATATTGTTCAATCTTCTTAATCAACATCTGTATAATATCATGCACTATATACTATATATAAGTTGATAAAAAATTAGTATCTATACTATATTTTATTAAATGTCCTATAATTGTGATCATCAAAACCAATACCTAAGGTACTAACATCGACAACGTCGATAACTCTAAAACTCATATTATTTCTAATGTTTTGCTAGTTTGGAATTTAAAATATAATATGCTTAATACTAATCAATTATGTAATAAGTGTTTCAAAATTAAGTTTGAAAAAGACATTTGTCACGCTGAGGATAATGAATATATAATTATTTTTGAAGGAATTAGGAAACATAACATTTACATTTTGGGTGTGAAAGTGTCCAATGATAATCTATGTCTTTTTGTCTAATTTAGTGATCCTTGAATTTGGCACAAATGATTTTTTCATTTAAATTTCAAACATTTATCCAAATTAGTTAGATATGAAATTGTTAGAGGTCTTCCAAAAATGAATTTTAATGTTAATAACCTATGTGATGCTTGTCAACTCATAAAATTTCACAAAAGTTCATTTAAATCGGAAGACATGATTTCGAATACACGTCCTTTAGAACTACTTTACTTAAACCTTTTTGCACCATCACAAGTTCAATCAATAAATTAATATGTTTTTGTAATAGTAGATGATTTTTTAAGATATATTTGGACAATATTCCTTAAACATAAAAGCGATGCAATTGAATGTTCAAAATTTTCACTAAGAGAATTCGAAACCAAAAATCAATTAAAATTAAAACAATATGAAGTGATAATGGAGAAAAATTCAAAAACAAAATTTTTGATAACCTTTGGAATAAGAAAGAAATTATACATAACTTTTCTTTTCCAAGAATTCCTCAACAAAATGGAGTTGTAGAACATAAACAGAACTATACAAGAATGTGTTTGGGCTGAAGCAGTTGCTACAACGTGCTATATTTTGAATAGAATTTTAATAAAGCCATTGATTAAGAAAACACTTTATGAATTATTTTTTTGATAAAGAGCTTAAAGTATTTATTTTAAATTTTTTGGTAGTAAATGTTTTATATTAAATATAAAAGATAATCTAGATAAATTTGATGCTAAATCAGATAAAGATATATTTATTAGTTATTCAAATAGAAGCAAGGCCTATAGAGTTCTTAATACTAGAACTAACACAATTGAAGAAACTTTACTTATTTCACTTGATGAAAATTTTAAAATAACCAATAAAAGTGATGATGAAAGAGAAAATCTCAACCCGAGTGAGAATAACGAAACTGCAAATAATGGAAGTACTAACTATGAAAGTAATAATACTGATAATTGTAATCTAAATAAAATAATGAAATTTTTGAAAGACTATTTTTAAATATATATTCTAGAAAGTATAGAATCAGCCGTAAGAATTAGAGATCAACCAAATAAAATGGGTAATGTAGCATTTATCTTAACCAACGGACCTAAAAATCCAAAAGATGCATTATTAGATAATTCATGGATTCTTACCCTGCATGAAGAACTAAATCAATTCACTCGAACTGATGTATTGGGAATTAGTTCCATGACCATAAAATCAGTAACTGAAACTAAATGGGTTATAGAAATAAATTAAATGAATAAGGAGAAGTTGTAAGAAATAGAGCATGTTTAGTTGCACAAAGAGAAGTTTTAAGAAATAAAGCATGTTTAGTTGCACAAGGATATAGCCAAAAAGAAGGAATGGACTTCGATGGAACATTTGTCCTTGTAGCCATATTAGAAGACATAAGAATCTTATTAGCATTTGCAAACCATAATAATTTTAAATTATTTCAAATGGATATCAAAAGTGCATTTTTATGGTTTGTTAAAGAAGATGTATATGTTGAACAGCCTCCACTTTTGAAGATGAAAAACTTTCAAATCATGTTTACAAATTAGAAAAGGCATTATCGGGTTTAAAATAAGCACCTAGAGCTTGGTACGAGAGACTCAAATCATACTTAGTTCAATCAAATTTTAAAATAGTCCAAGCAAATACTACATTAGTGGAAATTAGGTTGGAGGGCTTCTCTTTTAGGGTAATAAGTTTAAAGGACATCACTTATGAATAATTAATTTTAAGAACAATTTACGGAAAAACGATAAATTTATTTATCTTTTTAAGTTATACACAAAAATGATAAATTCATTATTTTTATATAATTGAAAATGATAGCTTCAATTCTCCTTTTCCTGTAAAATTGTCCTTAAAACTAATTTTTCAAAAGTGACGTCTTTAAAACTTATTACCCTGCATAAAGAATCCCTTTGAGTGAAAATCATCTACTATGTTATTCATAAAAAGAGTTAACAATAATATTCAACTTATACAAATATGTGTAGATGAATTATTTTTTGGTCAACAAATGAACAACTATATAAAGAATTTGCTGATATTATGACTAAAGAATTTGAAATGAGTCACATGGAAGAATTAACATTCTTTCTGTAACGACCCGTAAATTAATCTCTTTGTATTTGAATATTTAAATAACTTTTAAATATTTAAATAATGGATTTTAATAACCAAATAAACATATTTTAAGTATTAACTAATGATACTAAAATCATTTTTAAATTTTGTTTACCAAAATAAATAGTTCAGATAAAAATAGGAAATATGTCCGAAAAGCATTTTTCGAAAATTCGACCTTTCGACATAGGAAGATCGTCAAAAACATTGTGCACATTTTTGTATCACTCATATACGCATGCACACACAAGCAATATGTCATGTGATAACGTACTTATAGCGTTAAAGTTAATAATTCATGCTTAGTTTAAAATAAAACAAGATTTGACCTTTTATGTACATATACATATTTTATAACCTATGAACCCTAGCCTAAGTACACCATCATCACCTTAGACCCCTAGAAAAAGTACTTACAAGCATGGCGTTGGGGTGTACATGTTGACGACGTGAGCTACATGGATGGGTGGAAGTATGGAGCTTGTACATGACAGCATTAATATACATTAAATGTTAAAATTAATTTAAATTCTTAATTCATTTCCGTCACCTACAAATACTCCTCATCTCCACACTTTTTCCACTTTACATATTCATTTCCATCTTCAATTCTTATCCCTTTATATACATGCATACTTGCATGGCTTCTAAGAGAGATTCCAAAGTCGAAAACTAGTGAATACACTACCAAAATCAAGTTAAACTCCAAATATTCACATACAAACACTCCTCTACCAACAAGACCATTTCCACCTCAAGACTACACGGAAAAGCCCATTTATGCCTAGGTCGAGCCCATTTATGCCTTTGGCCGAGCCATATTACACCCTACTAACCCACACTAGGTCCTATTTTGAAGTTAAGGCAAGTTGCTAAGAGCTTAGGCAAGTTCAGTAAAAGTTAGTAAGCGTTTTGGTGAGTAAAACTTCCACCTTTGAAACATAATGTTTAAACTATGTTCATGCGCATATTTGTAGCTATTAAATGCTTATGGAATAGTTGTGATAATGGTTTGGTTGATGGATTAGTTTTTTGCTTGGAAATTAGTCGCTTTGGATAGTTAGTAAGCAAATCATTGGTTATACGAAAATATAGTAATTTAACTAATTATGCTGTAAATAAATGCTTGATATATGTTATATTATTGTAAATAATCATGTGTGTATGCTCATTCCTTTATTATGTGATGAATGGTTGTGTTGCAAATATCATATGCTTGAATTTCCGAATTGTCCATATAACGATAGTCGCTATATCGACATTTTCAGAAAATCACCTTTTATCGGAACCGTTTTGTTTCATTATTGTGCTTAAAATTACTTTACAAGTTAAGAAAGTTTTTGATTAATGATGTTTTCAAAAATAATTAATTATTTTAATAATGATTATTTTATTTAATTAATTATTTAATTAATAAGGATTAAAATTAACTAATTATTAACGATGTTTTCAAAATTAACTAATCACTTAGTTAACGATGTTTTGAAATTAATTAATCATTTTATCTAATGATGTTTAAGGTTGATTAATCTTTTAATAATGATGGATTAAAATTAAATAATTAATTTGCTAATGGTGTTTTTAAGTAATTAATCTTTTTAATCAATGACTTTTAAAAGTTAATACATCTGTTTAACCTTAAATAAATCTTTCCTCAAATAAAGTTAAATTAATTAATGGCTTTTAAATAATAATAATAATTATTTAATTTCTTTAGTTAATTATACTGTAAAGCAATTGAATTAATGTCGTTTTAAAGAGATTTACCTTTTTTATTAAAGGTTACGGAAGTAAATTAATTGGCTTAGTTAACGAAAAATTAAAGTTAATTAATCAATGTGATATGGATGTTTTAATTTGTTAAATACTTTTTGTAAAGATGTTTTAAAGTTAGTAAACTCTTTTAACAAAAAGTTATAAATTAGTACTTGTAATGTGAAGCCAAATATGAAATCGGATTTTTAAAACAATAAGTTTGAATTATTTATGAATATAAATTCATTTCTGTAAAGCGATTCACTTGTATGGAAACAATTTATTTGTGTAATTAGCACTAAACATCAAAGAAGTAGTCTTGTCGCTATTTTGAAAGTTAGGAATAATTGTTGCACATGACTTCGAGGTAACACTACCTTGACTTGTCCAGTATCATTGTTAACCAAGAAATACTACAACTCTGAATTCGATGAGTGGTGATAAGTATACAAGATTTAATTTCTATAGATGATCATTTTATATCCTCGATAGTTAGTTCCTCAACTATCGATTACTTTAATTTTTTTAGTATCGTCATTTTAAGACGATTTATTGCTTCGTTGAGCTTTGTTATCCTTTTGCACTATCGGTTACTTCAATTTTTTAGTATTGTCATTCTAAGATGATTTGTTACTTCATTGAGCTTTGTTATCCTTTGTCGAAAATGACTAAATCAAAGCGCGTGTTTTTTTGAGGGACAAGTTATGTGGGGTTGCTCCTGTTCGTCGACGGAAATTCTATCGGTTTAGAAAACCGTCGAACGAATTTTGAATTAAAAATAACCGCAAGCGCACGGTGTACGAATGTAGCACGCGGCGAATACGGGTCGATCCACAGGGAATTGATGATTTTAAAATTTCTAGTCAATCAAATTATACCAAAGTCGAGAGTGTGTTTAAGCTAGAAAATGAGAAAATGAACTAACTAATAAAAAGAAAAGAAATGCAAATATGAGAGTTAAATGACAATTTAGAGAATAAATCCACTCTCTAGATCATGTAGTTCAACACATGAAATCATGATCTCTCTTTTATGGTCATTAGTGTTTTAATTGATGTGTTTATCATAAGTATGACATATTTGAGCTATTAATTAGCCAACATAAGTCATCAAACTATAACACACCCCTTAAAATACTTACTGACTTTCATGAAATTTGACAAAGAAAATGAGAATGAAATCTATTTTAAGTATGCCCTATTAACTATTGATTAGAAACATAAACCATCAAATTTTAATTTCAAATCACTTTCTTATGCCATAATCATATATTGATGAAGAGGCATTTGTGTTAGTGATTGTCTAAGCATAGCCTATTTGGTGTCAACAATATAGACTATCAAATTCAAAGCAAAAACAACAAATAAAACCACTTCTATCATCATCATTAAGCACAAAAAGAGAGCATGAATTAACAAAATGTTGAAGCTACATTAATTAGAGAGCTTCATTACCCCTAAATTGAAGGGGTTTAGCTTCTCATATTTGTTATCATATGAACAAATGTAGCTAGAAAAATAAAAGGAAAATGAAGAGGAAAAAGAGAGCAAAATGAAAAGATAAGCTAATTAACTTGCATAAAAGAAAGGAGATCTACACTACAACATAAAAAAGAGGCATGTAAAAGGAAAGAGCATGTATTAATAACATAAAAAAAAGGAAAATTACATGAAAATAAAAATGGCTAAGTAGCCATGAAAAGAGAAAGAGAGCTTTCTTTTATTTTCTAAACTCAAACTAACTAACTAAGAGGAGGGATGACTACATGAAACATAATGGGGTATTTATACAAGTTAGAAACCGTAATGCATATTTTTAGGGAGTACCCAAAATGCCCTTGGAGGAAGTGTGGTGGCCAAGTTATCATTAGCATTAATAACCCCCCACTTAAATGTTCATGAAGCTTTAAGTGTCTTTTAGCATGTGCGTTAGCCGTTAATTTGTACATTAGGTAGTGGGTAGGTGGGGTCCTCCATGTTCTTCACTTTGAATTATTTCCATCTTCATTCCTTTGTATTCATTTTGTGCATGCATATTCCTTCATGAACCTACTTGTAATTGAGTGTAATTTCCTACAAAATAATACAAAAATTTCCAATTAAATATTCTCAAAATAATATATGCACAAAAATGACCATTTTGCCCCTGGATGAAGATGAATATGTGACAATTTCAAATAATATGAATTTTGGTTTAAACAAGTTAAAACACCCAATATGATCATTTATTAAATTTAAAAAGAATAAGTATGGTGGTTAAAATATGCACATTTACATGCACATCAAATACCCCCACACTTATCTTTTTATTCGTCCTCGAATAAACTAAAACTAAGGTAAATCCGTTTTCGTAGGGAGCACGATTGCATTGAGCGTATGCAACAAGCCGTTAAACCTCTGGGTGTTCCCAGTAGGACGAGTGTTGTCTCGTGAGGGTTTTCAGCGGATACAACCCACAAAATCCAAATGCAAAATAAAAAAAGTAAAGTGAAAATATTTACAAAAATGCAAGATTTATTTAAAAAGAGATGAATGCGAGTTTTTGAAAATATTTACAAATAAAGGATTTACCTTTAAATCGACACTTATAAGTTAAATATAGGTTTTGGTTATTATCTTGAAAATTTATGTCATTTACTCGTCAAAATTTCTAATAAAAATCAAGTTATCATAACAAATAGACAATAGTTTAACTCATTGTTTTGGTTAATAACACATTGTAACTATGAAATGGATCCTTAGTTGATTATCAAAGTTTATCAAAGTGGTATTTTCATTTCTTTTCAATAACAAACCAAATCAACTAAGTAAAAATAGTGCTATGATTTCAATTGCTTACTCTCTCATTATTTGCAAGAAAAATTACACACCTAGCTCAGGTAAACTGAGGCCAGATATACCACCCATGCACTGCCTTTCGGGCTTATATGAGGGGAGTACAGAGCATGGCGAGTGTACACACTTTCGTGCATACACCTATCGACCGTAGGTGGTTTTTATTAAGTCTGTTTTTTTTTACATGTGTTCCATACATGCATAACCGTGAGGACTTTTAAATGAGCATGAAAACACATAATCAAAGATTCCAAGTAATTCAGCCATGCATAACCATGAGGACTTTTAAATGAGAGTGAATACTTGGATGTTATTATTTTATATTTTTATATTTTTTTTAAAGAGAGAGAGTTTTGCAAAATTATCTTAGCACCATTTAACTTAGAAGGCAAAAAAAATGTTATATCCTTTACTTTAAATCAACCACTTCTTTAAAACAAAGATTTTCAATTAGGATGTACTTCATAATTAACACGTATGAATCTTCCTATATACTAGTTAAACCATTATTATTTGTAATCAAACTTCATTTTTATTTTTGTTAAGACCAATAAATTTTCAAAAATTTCAATTTAATAAACCAAAGCCATATATTTATCTTATAGTGTTTCTTTTAAAAGTAAATCAAAAGAAAATTTGTTTTTGGGATTTTTTTTGAATTTTTTTTTTGATTTTAAAGCAAAAATAAACCATGAAAAAAAAATGAAGATGAGTCTCCCTCCCACACTTGATTTTGACTGTGTCCCCACAGTCAACCCAAATGGAAGGAGAAAAATAAAATAAAAATCCTATATTTACATGAAAGATTATTATTTACAAGAGATGAGAAAGTATATAGTCAAAAAGTAAATGAAACGGTCTTTCAAAGACCAATTCATTTGTCTCGTCAAATGTGTGAGACACAGCTTAAGCATGAAAAACCAAACCGTAAAAGATTTCGAAGTTGAATGTTGATTTGGAAAAACGAATGTCGTTTTATTGAAAATTGAATGAGTTGTTTTATTTTCGATGATTTTTGGGGTAGATACAAAAATTTGTTGAAGTTCAATTTCTTTCAAAGTATCGATTTCAAAATCAAAATGGTGATCGAAATTTTCCCCTTGAAAATTCAACAACTCGTTTTCAAAAAGTCCATAAAACCCATGTTCGTTAAATTCGACTTCCTTTGTTGGATTATCAACAACTTCATCATGTAAATCGAGTTTCAAAGTTGTCGTATTCAAATTTTCAGAAAAAGGAAGATCGAAGTTTAAATCGAGTTTCGCACCCTCAAAAGAATTGAAATCCAACTCAATTACCGTATTTTCAACAACTTGATTAAGATCGTCATTATCAAATTCAAAAGTTGTTATTTGAAAATTGTCGATTTGGGTAAAAGGTGGATTATCACTTGACTCATCACACGTTGAGATTTGATTTTGTTGTTCACGTTGTTTCATATAAGTTTCAAACAACAAATCCGTGTAATCATCGTAAATTTCATTCATTTGTTCAACAAAATCCAATTTATAGTTATTAAATTGAGAATTTTCGATTTGGATTTGTTGAGAACAAAAATTTTCGCTCGTAACATGGTTAAGATTATTCCCATTGCCAAATTCGTTTGAAAAGTTTTTCCCATTTTCATGTTGAGTTTGGAATTCATTTTGGAGTTCGAAATTAAATTGGCATGGGTTATAATCGTAATCGTTTGAATTTTGAATTGAATTCAAATTTTGAAATCCTTGACTCGAGTTATTACACAAATCAGAATTACATAAATCATTTATCTCTTGATTTTGTCGTGCAGAAAGTTCGAGTAAAGATGAAATCATTTCAATGCTATTTTCAAGAGTCGAACGTTGGTCATCGTTTTGAAAATTTTGTTGTTCGAAATTTGAATTATTTACAAAATAGTTTTTGTTAAAATATCCATATGAATTTGGACTGAAATCATATGGATTATATTGATTTTCACAACTATTGTAAAATTCAAGTGAATATGGAAATTCTGACATTTTCAAGAATGTTTTTTTGTTTTTTTTATAAACAAAAAATATTTACAAAGAGAATTTATTTTTCAAAAGGGAAATCTATTTTTGTTTTGTTTTTATTTTTCAATTTTTTTTTGTTGAATTTTGGTTTTTCTAAAGTTTTTTTTTTAGATTTTTTTTTTAAATTTCAAAGTAAAGGATTTAAAAATTTCAAAGGAAACGGAATATTTACAAGTTTTTTAGTTTTGGATTTTTGAATTTTTTTTTGTTTTTTTTAAATATGCATGAACTAATGCAACTAAATGAATGCAAGGGTTAATTACAAATGATTTATCCTAAGTTAACCCAAAATTGTATAATTACAAATTGTCTTAGATAAACAAGATAGTTCTCAGCCAGGTAACGGGCAGGGGTTATCGGTGCACCACGAATCACCGTAGCAGTGCAGCCGAAGGTTTAAGTACCTTCAGAGGAACAACCACTATAATATTTACGAATCACCGTAATATTTATAAATGGTTATTACTCTGCCGTAGCCTAGACACCAAGAAATTAAATTGTTCAAAGAAGACAAATTGTCAATATACAATTAAGTGTTATCGATGTCTAACCGTTATTATTAATCACAATTCTAGGATGAAATGCAAATCATAAATTAAACGTGTATTAACAATGCAACTACGAATGAATTTTGTTTTTTTTTTGTTTTTGGTTTTTGAATTTTTTTTTCAAATGCAAGCAAACAACAATGCAAGACATACAAAAACAATAAATATATACAATGCAAGGAAAATAAAAAGAAAATTATAAACAAGCAAGCAGTTTTTTTTTTGGCAAGCTCAGCAAAGCAAGTAATTTATTTTAGCAAGCACTTCCGCTCCTTCTACAATTCTGCTTTGGCAGCCTGAAATAAACAAGATATACACAACTTTTTTTTTTTTGAAAGGAAACTTAAAAGTAGGGTTTTACTTAAAAAAAAAAATTGTTTTCGTTTTTTTTAAAGAATAAAACCAAAGCAAAACAAAAAAAATTAAAATAAATTGAAACTTCCCTTTTTATTATAAACGAAAATGAGTGCTCAAAAAACTCTAAACAATTCAAAAACAAAGGATTCTTTTTTTTAGAGAATAAACTGGAAAACCAAAACTAGTGAACTAAAAAGAAAAACAAACCTTATCCTGTTTTTTTTTTTTTTTTGAATCAGATCAAGCATGGCCCAAATCAACACCTACTTAAAAAAAACTTTTTACCTTGGAAACAACACAAACACACACCTTTAACCGACCCAAACCATTCAATATTACCCAGACGCAAATCAAACTCCAAAATCAAATCAAATTTCACCGAAATCAAAATGCCAAAAAGAATTCCCAAACCAAAATATCATTTCAAAGGTTGTCGCAGTGGAGGATCGGATGATTTGTGGTTTTTTTGGGTGATGCTGTTCGAATTGTCGATTTGGTTTGAAGTATGTCGCAAGTGATTGGGGATGGTAGTTGAAAGCAGTTCGTTTGGATGAGGCGTTGGATGGTGTTCGAATTGATTGGTTCGTGGTTGAGGGGTCTGGTTCAGACAATGGTGATGCAGCGATCGCAATTGCGTTGCTCGATTTTGATGAGTGGTTTTGGGTGTTCGCGAAAAATGTGCAGGTCAAGGGCGATGGAATAGTTTGCAAAAATTGATGGAGGAGAAGGGGTTATGATGTGATATTGCAGAAGTGGTATTTGGAGATGATGAGTGTGGGATGAGTATGGTTGTTGGCGATGTCTAGACAGTGGTAAGGCAAGGCAGTAGAAGTTTAATGGTTGCTGTCAATGTTGTGGTCAATGACTGTTGACCGAGGCACTGCTGTTTTCTGGTAAGCACTATGATGTTTGCAGGCAATGGTGAGGTGATGGTAGTCTGGAAGTTTGGGTGGTAAGGCTGTAATGAAAGTTGGGTTGCGGTGATGTAAATGTGTACTTGCACAATGGAAGAGGATGCAGAGGCGAAGCTTAGCGGAGATGACAGGAAGATTGTTGTGGTGGTGGTTCTGTGCAGAGGTTGGGTCTGGTTAATTTGACAGCAGATTGTGTGGTGGTGAGGGAAGGAGTTGAAGTTTGTGAATTCAGAGTGAGCAGTGATGATATTGGGCAGTGGGATTGAATTGGGGACGAGGCGATTTTGTTTGAGTTGTTGTTGGTTTATAGTGAAGTGTGGACAATGTTCGAATTGGTAGTTTGTTCGTCAGAGGAGAAGGGGATGTTTGCGAGTTGTCTGGAGTTAGATGATGGTAGTTTGTTCCAGCGACTGTGGCGAGATTGTCGGTTTTTGGATATAGGCAGTAAGTGATTGTTGCAGAGGTCAGAAGCTTGCAAGAGGTAGGCGACTGTTGTATGAAGTGAAGTTTGGGGTCAGTGAATGTGTTCGGTTAATTCAAGCTAACAGGAAGTAACGAAGTTGCTGGGCAGTTGTGGTTGGCAGTGTTATGGTGAGATGGTGACGGTGTGCTGGAGGAGTTTTAATCGAAGAGGTTGCTGAATAGCTGGAGAAGGGGATGTTTCGGTGAAGTGGTGAAAATATGAGGTGGTGACTGTTAAGATGTGAATGTGTGGTTCGAGGAATTTTATGATGAGTAGCACTGGTGCTTTGTGGTGAGGAGTCTCTGCAGCTTGCAATGTTGTAGGCAGTTTGACTGGCAATGGGAATGTGGATGTTGTAGTTTTGGAGAAGGAAGGAGAAGGTGGTGATATGTTGTCTTGGTATAGCAGAGGAGTGAAATGGTTTGAGTTGAAGTAAGAAACAGAGGCTTGTATGAAGGTGTGCAGGGAAAAGAATGCACAGTGAACAGTTAATAGTGTGTATTTTTTTTTTCCAATGTAAATGTAAAAAAGGAAAAGGAAATTGTAAAAAGAAAATGTAGATGCCAAATTGTAAAAGAAAATAAAATGTTTTTGTTTTGAAATTGTGAATGTTCTTTTTTTTTTAATAATAGAAAAGCAAATGAAAATGCAAAACAACAAGAACACAAACAAATGCATACAAACACAAAACAAACACACACACTAAAATCAAACACAAATAATTCGAAGAATAGAAATTAAAAATCAAAGCAACTCCCCGGCAACGGCGCCAAAAACTTGTTCGTCGACGGAAATTCTATCGGTTTAGAAAACCGTCGAACGAATTTTGAATTAAAAATAACCGCAAGCGCACGGTGTACGAATGTAGCACGCGGCGAATACGGGTCGATCCACAGGGAATTGATGATTTTAAAATTTCTACTCAATCAAATTATACCGAAGTCGAGAGTGTGTTTAAGCTAGAAAATGAGAAAATGAACTAACTAACAAAAAGAAAAGAAATGCAAATATTAGAGTTAAATGACAATTTAGAGAATAAATCCACTTTCTAGATCATGTAGTTCAACACATGAAATCATGATCTCTCTTTTATGGTCATTAGTGTTTTAATTGATGTGTTTATCATAAGTATGGCATATTTGAGCTATTAATTAGCCAACATAAGTCATCAAACTATAACACACCCCTTAAAACACTTACTAACTTTCATGAAACTTGACAAAGAAAATGAGAATGAAATCTATTTTAAGTATGGCCTATTAACTATTGATTAGAAACATAAACCATCAAATTTTAATTTCAAATCACTTTCTTATGCCATAATCATATATTGATGAAGAGGCATTTGTGTTAGTGATTGTCTAAGCATAGCTTATTTGGTGTCAACAATATAGACTATCAAATTCAAAGCAAAAACAACAAATAAAACCACTTCTATCATCACCATTAAGCACAAAAAGAGAGCATGAATTAACAAAATGTTGAAGCTACATTAATTAGAGAGCTTCATTACCCCTAAATTGAAGGGGTTTAGCTTCTCATATTTGTTATCATATGAACAAATGTAGCTAGAAAAATAAAAGGAAAATGAAGAGGAAAAAGAGAGCAAAATGAAAAGATAAGCTAATTAACTTGCATAAAAGAAAAGAGATCTACACTACAACATAAAAAAGAGGCATGTAAAAGGAAAGAGCATGTATTAATAACATTAAAAAAAGGAAAATTACATGAAAATAAAAATGGCTAAGTAGCCATGAAAAGAGAAAGAGAGCTTTCTTTTATTTTCTAAACTCAAACTAACTAACTAAGAGGAGGGATGACTACATGAAACATAATGGGGTATTTATACAAGTTAGAAACCCTAATGCATATTTTTGGGGAGTACCCAAAATGCCCTTGGAGGAAGTGTGGTGGCCAAGTTATCATTAGCTTTAATAATCCCCCACTTAAATGTTCATGAAGCTTTAAGTGTCTTTTAGCATGTGCATTAGCCTTTAATTTGTACATTAGGTAGTGGGTAGGTGGGGTCCTCCATGTTCTTCACTTTGAGTTATTTCCATCTTCATTCCTTTGTATTCATTTTGTGCATGCATATTCCTTCATGAACCTACTTGTAATTGAGTGTAATTTCCTACAAAATAATATAAAAATTTCCAATTAAATATTCTCAAATTAATATATGCACAAAAATGACCATTTTGCCCCTGGATGAAGATGAATATGTGACAATTTCAAATAATATGAATTTTGGTTTAAACAAGTTAAAACACCCAATATGATCATTTATTTAATTTAAAAAGAATAAGTATGGTGGTTAAAATATGCACATTTACATGCACATCAGCTCCCATTAGGGTATTTTCACATCTCTTCTAGATTGGATTCGGTTTTGGGCATTTAGATGTGAAATGCTCGGATTCTCGGTAAGGATTGGTGGGCTTCGGCTTGTAATTCCCGAGTTTTTAAGTATACTTATAGAGGTATACTTCTTTTGAGAGGGATGCACCCTCCTAGTCATTTGTTGGAGATTTTCCTTTTCTGATTTGATTTGAACCTTTAAATTTATTTGCATTTGGAAGAGTAAACCACTCTTCGTGGTATTTAATTATTTTTCCATTCTTTATGCTTGGATGTTGATTTATATGGGTGTAAACCCGTTCTATGTTCAGCGAAGCGGTCTCACATGTTTTGTGTTCAATTACGCACCTTTGTTTAAAGTTTTACTCATACCAGACATATCATCTAACCCGATTTGTTTATTTCCCTAAACTCTTGGGTACATATTTTACTTGAGTAGTCCGAGAGCAGGTCTTTGTTCGGCTATTTTGAAGATGATGTCCTAGCAGGAGGCTTCTATATAATTATCTATCTATTTCGATGTTTGTTTAATTTGTGTAAGTGTATTTTGTTTCGGCATTTGTAAAGGCAGAATGTTATAACCGTCTAAGCCGATTTGTAGTACTTTTGTATAACTTTGATAACTCTCTGTAAAGTCGTAACCTGATACTATTAACTATCATGTTTTATTTATCAGTTTCATTGTGATATTTTCTATTCTTCTTTATTTCACCCCCGACGATTCATCTTTTTGATGTTTGAGAAATGACACACGAACACCGGGAGTGTGTTAAGTGTCGTTTAGGGGTCAGAATGGTGGATCGTCATAGTTTCTAGGTTCACAAATTAGACAATTAAACAAAGGAATATTTATAATTCAAGAAAAATACACTAAAGAATTAGTATAAAAATTCGGAATGTTTAATACAAGTGGTAAACCAACACCCATGGCAACTAGTGAGAAACTTAATAAGGAATTCAATTCAAAAGATGTAGATCGAAAACTATATAGAGGTAGGATAGGATCTTTACTCTATATCATTGCTAGTAGACCCGATGTCATGCTTAGTTTATGTCTATACACAAGATATCAGTCACATAAGGAGACACATTTTAAAGCTGTAAAATGTATTTAGGATATGTTAAAAACACATTAGATTATGGACTCTTCAATCAAAAAGAAGATTCATTGGACTTAATTTCATACGGTGATGCTGAATATGCTGGATGCAAATCTGACTGAAAAAATACGAGTGGATCCTGTCACTTTCTAGGACACTCTCTTATATCTTAATTCAGTAAGAAAGAAAATTCTGTATCTCTATCCAATACTGAGGCAGAATATATATCGGCGGCTTTAGTCTGTTCATGAGTTATCTATTTTCAACAAATTCTATAAAAAAACTGGTCTTAATTTTAAAATAATCATCAATATATTGTGATAATACTAGTGCAATAAATTTATCCAAAAATCCAACACATCACTCCAGAACAAAACATATAGATATAAGACACCATTTCTTGGGTGATAACGTTAACAAAGAAATTATTACACTAGAATTTAGATGTATAGAAAATTAAATAGCTGATATTTCAACTAAACTATTGGCATAAAATACTTTCATGAAATTAAAAAGAGAACTTGAAATATGCTCGTTTATAGAAATTTAGAAATATAATCTTTATTTATAAATTATAAATAAAAATGAAAAATAAAACTTTTCTGTTTATGCCTCATACCAAGGAAGGATATGTCGACATACCTAGCAGTTTTTAGAAAACTGTTTTTTCCCTCCTTAATTTTAAAATTCGAAAACCATCTATTTAACTACCATTTTTTGATTTTAAACCCATTCTATCGTCTTTTTCCTTCAAAAAACTCTAACTTAAATAAATAAAAATGGATCCATCCAATACCTAACATCCAAGGCAAGAATCAAGCCCCTTTCGAGACTTCACTTTCTCTAAACTAGGCAATATTGAGAAAGAGTTAAAGAATGTTATCATCATGCCTACTGAAATAGAAGTGTTGCAAATTCGGTTCAAGAATGAACAACACAAGCAAGGGAGAATGCTTATGAATTTGTAAAAACACTAATTGGATAATGAGGCAAATCCAGTAATCATCGAAGAAGGAGACTCTGAAAGTCTTGTGATTCATAATCTTATGAATAAGATAATGAAGAAGAAGGAGAGGAGGAGGATGTTGATATCAAGGATCAAGATGAAGCCGGAATGCGGTGCGTTGGAGAAGTTTCCTATGATATTCATGGCAATTTGGTGGAAACAAAAGGGAAACTTTTGTCTTCAATATTCAAATTGCTCCATTCGATAATCAATAATTGAAGCAAAACATTCATTTATATTTTAGGCATGTATATATACTAGCTTAGTTTGCGTGAACTTGTAGATTACCTTAATTTGGTTGGTTTAGTTTGTAATAGTTATATATATATATATATATATATTTTCCTTAGTTTAAATAAAATAATATAGTTTAATTTGTCTGTTTTGACAAAGTTTATTATATATGTCTTTAGTATATGATTGAATATATATATATCTGTGTGTGTGTGTGTGTGTAGTTATTCGTATTATTTCGCAACTAATATTGATTTTGATTTTATACTTATATTTATTATATGTCACATTTAGGGAGAGTTTATTTTTTCTACCCATTTTTGTTGATAAAGGGGGAAAAATATAAAATATAATGTATGCATATACTAATGGAGAGTTATTCAATTTAGGTGGAGTTACATTATATGTTATACACATGAATATTTTCATGGTTGTCATCATCAAAAAAAAGGAGACTGTTAATATAGCATATATTGATTTTGACGACAATAACCATTTAAAAATAGATATTAATGATTTTCCTAGATGTATAGAATATTTTGCAGAATGTTACATTAGTTTATACAAGAATAGGATAATCGAGTTTGAAGACTGATCGATAAAAAGACTATAGATCAAGATTTAAAGATGATTAAGATATTTGAAGACTCATGAGTTTAAAGACAAAGACACGAAGAGTTCAAGACTGTAGATCATAGGAAATAAATATTAGAATAATTTACCAAAGCCCTGAATGGAAACCATATGTTCTTTGAATACTCTATTATCAAATTGTTTACTTTATATATAATTATTTTAAAGTATAGTTTTACAAGTATTTTATAAAGATTTTTATATATTAAAAGTATTCAATAACTATCTTTAAAATTTCTACAAAGTATTAGAATTAAATAAACACTTTAAAAGAAAATTTGTTTTTCAAAATTAACATGGATATGTCGACACAAGCTATCTAAGTATGTCGACATATAGACCGTTGGAGAGATGGCTTTTAAATTTTGAATAGTTGTGATTTTTAAATATATTTCTTTGCGAATAGACACATCCATTTATATACTATATAAAGGGGATCAGAAAACGAATTTTATTAACTACTTTCTCTACGTTCATCTTACTCCAAATTCTCATTGTATATTTCACCAACTCCACTCTCTACACTATTCGAATACATTCAAATTAATATCTACTTTACTACATTCATTCTCTACAATGTACTTACTGATTTGAAAGTATCCTCTTATAAATTCAAAGATCAAAGTACAATCAAAAGGGTTATAAGATATTTTATATCCAAAGTACAACTGTTTTTATTTGGAACCAACAACTTTCTACTATTATTTGTTTAGGTGTGCTTGTTGCATGTTCAAATCAAGCAGGGTGCACTTGTTGCCTGTTCAAATCAAGCAGGTGTGCTTGTAGCCCGGTCAATCAAGTGGGTGATCTTATTGCTCGATAAAATCAAGAGCTATCCTAAACTAGTAAATCAGGAGGATGTATTTCGTTGCCTTGAAATCAAAACTGTATTTTTTTTTGCTTGCTACCTGTTTAAAGTAGGCATCGGAAAAGAAATCTGTACATACACTATACAAGGCTGGACGTAGGATTGGTTAATGTTAACCAGTATTAAAACTCACAGTGTCATCTCACTTACTTTTACTGCATATATATATATATATATATATATATATATATATATGATTGTTTGTTAATATATATCTATAATTTATTATCTGTGTTTGAATTTAAATTTTGAAATAAGTTATAAAATTTCTATATAAGTTATAAAATACTATTCGCTCCCTTTAGTGTTAAAGTAGTCTTAAGATCCATTCACTATAGTACTATACCTTTTCCTACACCGAAAGCATATCTACCAAAATTAATTTTTTAATGTTTTAAAACATTTTTTTATGTTTATCTTCTAAATTAGATTTAATATGTAAACAATCATGTTATATTTTTTTTTTTTAATTTTAGGCCAAAAGCATGTGCAAATGAATATACAAAAAAGAATTATATTAGTATATATAATCATTTATATATTTAACCATCAAAATATAATAATCCTCCATATACGAATTCATGATATTTCTAAGAAAACAATGTACGGAGAAAAATCGTATAAATATCTATAAATAATATTAAATTAGAATAGCACCTTTCACTAAGGCCAAAATCTTCCACATTGTAACTAATAAGTGAAATCCTTGAATCTAATTCTAATCCTGAAGTTGTTGGCTCCTGAATTGACTTTCTACCAACGATTGTTTGATTTTAATTTATATTTTATTGCTTCAATATTTGAGGAGAGGAGAGGGGTATATTTCAGCCAGCAAACGGATGATGGATGCAACAAAATGATTAAAATAAAATAAGGGTTAAGCTATTTACATATAGGAGAGAGTAAAAAGCAAAAGTAGGATCAAGATTCTTAATTTTCTCGTACCCATTCTCTTATTCGAACATTTAGAACCTCCTCAATAAGCCATAAAATGGTCGGCCTATAATGCCCCTATTATGGCTAAAAATTTCAAGCCCGAACAATATCTATTTGTATTTAAAACTAATTTAAACATGTGTCAATATCTTGTATTGATTAGTGCTTATATAACTATTATATGCACACTATTTAATATTGTTCAATACACATCAATAAATTTTTATAATTAATACCTCATAAGTATTAATTAATCTATAGCAATTACAAATTAATTAAATTGGATGAAAAAGAGTATTCAACATTTTGGTTGTGTGACTTTTAGGTGTAAATTTTATCAGCGATTAATATTGGACAATTCGAATATTAATACTCACACATCACTTGGCATGCAGTGTGACATTATGGCCAAATTTAGCTTGTTTAGTTTCAGCAAAATCCTATTTTACTTTATTAAGATTTACCCGTTAACGATAATTATTCACACCAATTCTCTTCGTCAAAACTATATCACTTTGGACTTATGGAATTTGGTAATGGTCAAAATACCAATATGTCCATATTCAACTCCATAATCATAAAAGTACTTGGTTCGGTGGTAAAAATTATTATTAATCGAACCACTCCGCGGGAGACTTTGACTTTGAGTTAACTTCCGTAAACCATGATACTAACCTTATATGACCGAGGATATGAATCCTCACTTGAATAGTATTTCACTTTCAATGCTTTCACTCAACCCAATAACAGCCATTCGATGGACGATGTACCATGATTTAACTATAATCAAAGAGCTTCCCCATTGCAGATCAAAGGTATTTTCAAAGTAAGATAACTGCATGATAGTTTCAAGTTGATATTTTCTATTTGACTTTGGTTATATTAACCAACAAAAAACTATCAAGTGGGCCATTCCATAAATATCCAATAACTATTAGTTCATGACCCCTTGGTACCTCCAATAGCCATGAGTAATACAATACCTAACATTTGGAGAGCATTATGTACTCTAGTCTCAATGGATGTATCTATATCCAGTCTCGATACATCTTGATTAGGAATACTTAAAACGACATGTTTATTTTATTATGATAAATCAATCTTGATTACAACACATTGTTACTACTATCACAAACATACCATTTAAGGATTTTTTTTATTAAATATAATTTTAATTAAATTAATTAATTAATATAACATATATCAAATATATAATAGAAAGAAAACAACTTTTATTTCAAACAAGATTGGTTGTCGAGTTAGATATTTGTAACAAATTACATAATTTCCCCTAGGGATACCTCTAACTCTATCATGTTGCACATTAAGCATTGCGATGTTGGTATTCATACATAAAACTGATCCAAATACTAAACTAGCTCATTATTGTATTTATATATATTTGTATGATTATCCTTACATTAGTAACAAAATTGAACTTAAGTTTCCTCTCCATTTTTCTTTTTTCTTTTTTGAAGTACCCTTACTGGATATACAATGTGGATGTTTGATGTTTTGTTTTAATAATTTGATTGTTTAAACAAAAGTTACACGTATTTTTGTTTCCATGATTTTCTTTTCGATTATGCAAAATGATCAGTTAGTTACACTTTGAAGTATGTGGATACTATAAAGAGCCCATTTATGCCCAAATTAATTACTCTCACTTAGTTATTTCATTAGATTAATTCATTACAAGTTAGTTATTTTATAACTATAGGTATTTATAGCTATAAAGCAAAAACATAGGAAACAAAGTACCAACATACACTTATAAAGATATACAACTACAAGGAATCAAATATGAAAGCTTTTATGTTAGTAGAATCATATATTGAATACGACTACTTAAACTTCTAGTAGATGTGGTTATTACTTAAAAAAAAGAATCATGATTAAAATAGTTAACTCTTAAATAATTAATTAATAAAACAACATGAAAATAGGAGGAGGAGAAACTTAAGCAAACATTTTTGAATGAAGGATGAAACTTGAAAATTAGGCTAAAAGAATAAGTTGAGATGCACAAGTGCGACAAGGCAAGCACTAGCAACGGTGGAGCAGGCGAAGACAGGCACATACTAGCATAGTCGCGTGTCGATAGACAGTTGTGGACTACAGCAGCGATGTCGACTTTGACGGCTTTGGTGCACATAGACTTTAGTGACTACTTTGGGAGTGGAATTCAGGCGAGTGGTGATAGAGTGGAGATGAATGTGACTAGTGGTAGTGAAGATGGCGAACACAGCTAACATTGTTGAAATGAATTATGAAAATGAATGCTATATGAACTCATTATATATATGTAATGCTATATGAACTTAAAATTATATATGTGTAATGCTATACTAACTTAGCGTTATATTGTGTAATGCTATATGAATATAGCATTATATGTGTGTAATGCTATATGAATATGAATATAGTATTTGGTTTTCTTTCAGACTAAACTCTAAAAAAATTGAATTTCAGACTAAAATTGATTTCAGGGTTTTAAACAATTCGTATTTTAACGTCCATTTATTTTAACATATGGTTTCAGACTAATGCTATATTTTATCATCATTATTAAATAATTCAAACAGGATTATTTGCTAATAAAAATCCATTTATTGATTATATAAAACATATCTAAATAGCCTATCATAAAGTGGCAAAATCCTGGGTCATTACAAATCTATTTTACTATCATTTGTTATTATTTAACAGAGTTATATATATATATACATATATATTATAAAACCTATTATTTGAATATTTAAAATTTATTAAATATTTGCAAATCAAGGTGGTAAAATTTCGGGTCGTTACAACGTACATTTAGTTTAGCAATTATAGTTTTTAATTTCTTATTAATCCTTTTTATTTATTACTACAAACATGTGAGTTGCTACCATAATTGGTTTTGTCATAATTGATCGTAAATCTAAACCTGCGCTTCACACAAGGTTTTCATAGCTACAATAAATGTTTCGTAGTTTGAAAATAAAATCTCAGATTAGTGATTTATATTTTTATACGATCTTTTTACTAGAATTTTTCAACAACTGCAGTTTACGATATTATAGTAATTTTAGCTGTCTAATTTTGGAATTTGACTCTTATTATTGATTAGTGAAAAACATGAATCCTGTAAAATATAAATGTTTGCTCTTTTATTTTAAAATTTGGATATTCTTAGAATTGAATCACTACAAGAACGGCAACATATAGCGATGGCTTTTAGCCGTCGCCGGCCGTCGCTAGCCGTCGCAAGGCGACGCTAAAAGCCGTCGCTATATTTGTGGTCGCCCAACAGTATAGCGACGGCTTTAGCGACGGCTCGCGAATGCAAATGTGCCACGTGGAAATTTTTGCAACACCTAAATGCCATCGCCAGTCGTAGCTCGCCGTTGCTAACCTGAACCATTAGGCCGTCGCTAGCCGTCGCTAATCTGGACCAGATAGCCGTCGCTAGCCGTCGCTAATCTGGGTAAATTCTTGTGCACATGCACAGCCTATATACACTTCATCCAATCTGAACCAAACAACCGCTATATACTATATTCATCAAGTATAACCATTATATATCCATCATATAACATCACTATACATTCAAACAATATAAAATCCAACCAAATCTCATTTTTAAATCCAACCAAATCTCATTTTCAAATCCAACCAAATCCATTAACCTGAATATGTACATAGTGAACCGAAATTTCTACATAATATCCCGACATACATATACATTATATCCAACCAAATCCATCAACTACAAGTCATCAAAATATGTACATAATATCCTGAAATATATATACACCATACTAACCAAAATGTGTATATACCAAACCATAAGCAAACAAACATACCTACTCCTCGCCATCGCTGCCGTCCTCTCCAGGCATACTCTCATGCTGTTGCAAATAAGCCGCAATCCGCTCATCCAGCTGTTGCTCAAAGAAACTCTTCCTCCAATCATTTATTTCTTCCACCGTCGCCCTCAACTGAGCAATCTCCGCCTCTTGCTGCGACCTCCTGTATGCACTCTGCATTCTCATCGCCTGTAAAATAATTCATAATTATATATATATATATATATATATATATATTAGCATATATATATAATATTATTAAAATTATTTAACTATTCATATGCATGAGTAAATTTATATATTAGTACATGTCAAAAGTTACCTCCACATTTCCATAGCTATACCGTCGACTGGTCCGAGAAGGCGGGTCAATAATAGCATCCCAAATATGGTTCTCCTCCTCTAACGTAAGCTCTTCCCGACCAGTGGACTGTGCTACACGAGCCTGCTCTGCTTCGTACCTCTCCTGCGATTACAAACAATTGTTTTACACGATAAAAACCAAATTTCAAAATTTTGAAAATAAAATAAGACAAAATATTGTTATTAACAGTAAATTAATTTACCATTGCGGATTGTGATTTGTCATCCGTCCAATCGTACAAAACATTGCCCTCTTCGTCAGTCCTCTCCACGGCATGCGTGGCCTTGAACAGCTCGGCCATAGTGGGCTCGCGGCTGTATCTCGCGGCCTGAAAATATATAAATATTATTGCTAATCTGCTTATAAAGTATTGTAATAAAATGTAAACACGGTTTATAAATTTAATTACCAGCTCTCTCATGCTCCTGAAAGGATTTGGAGCCACCACGGTGCAATGTAGGATTTTTATTCCTGTTTTCCCGGTTCCGCGCAGATAACTCCTACAAATTAAGATAAATTATCACGTATATATCTTGCGAGATTAATATTAGATTTAAATAACAAAGTAAACATATATTACTTACTCTTGCTGCCGGACTGTCCCAAAGCCGAAGAAAATCATTCTATACACCCTTACCCATCCAGTTCGGCTTTTTCCCTGAATTCTTAGCCTTTAACAATGTATCTCTGTATTTTTTCTCATTCGTTTGTTCCAATGATTTAAAAAAACGTCCAAGTCATTAGGGTCGACGCAGACTGCAGCCTGTAAATTAAAATTATTTTAAGTTATATAGATTATATTAATTTACAACTGAAATTCAAACTACTACTTACAAGTAAATCTGCCTGTATTGCATTCTTGACATGAGGGGGGATGTCGTCCCAGTGAGGCCAACAACCATCTATGCGGCTCTGAAAAGCCTTCCTCGACACCTGTAAAATATAATATGATGGCTCCACCTAAAAGCCACTGCAAAAGTTATAATATACATGTTTAGTGGATTTTAAAACTTATACTTTAAACAAAATTGATACTTACCCAGCACTTCTAGGAACAACTTCTGCAATCGTACGTAAGTCCGGTGCAGTGCCACTACCACCTGCACCGGGAGATGGGGATGGCGTGCCACCACCACCCACACTCCGTCTCCTGCCAGACATATCTGCTATAGAAAAACAATATCATCAGAGAACAATTATAGAAATTCACTACTACATAGCATGTTTCAATCACTTTCACAGAAACAATTATAAAAATTTACTAGTACAAAACATGGATAAAAATTAAATAAATGATCATCATAGAACAATAATAGAAATTCACTACTACATAGCATGTTTCAATCACTTTCACAGAACAATTATAAAAATTTACTAGTACAAAACATGGATAAAAATTAACTAAATGATCATCACAGAACAATTACAGAAATTTACTATTACGCAGCATGTTTCAATCACTATCACATAACAATTATATCAATAACGATCAGTCTTCATCGTTTTCTGATTCAGACTCAGTCTCATATTCTATCTCATTTTCTTCGGTATTTTCGAATGCATCAAATAAGACGTTCGATCCATCATTCAAAGGCCCAACATCAATATCATCAGTTATTATTATTTCTGTATTTGATTCAAGATCGGCTTGATATGCTGCTTCATCTGGAATATTATTTCCATCAAACGTAAACCTTGGTTTCGCTTTGAAAACAGCGGACCAATCCGCTTTATCTCTTTTCAAAGATGGATATGAAGCAAAATAAACTTGTAACGCTTGCTTGGCTAATACAAAAGGATCGTACTTATAGTAGTGTGATGTATGCCTTATTTCAATAAGTTTGTACTCTTTATGCACGTTCATTCCGGAACCAGGAACGTTACTGAACCAATTGCACTTAAATAAAAAACATTTTCTAAAGGTTCAACATAATATGTCAATTCTAGAATCTGTGTTAAAACGCCATAAAAATCTTTTAAATGCTCATCTGGATCATCACTGCCTTTGACAAATACCCCGCTGTTATATGTTAATTTTTCAGCACCGTAATCTTTTGTGTTGAACTTAAACCCGTTGACGAAGAATATTGGATAAGTCTTCACATTTCTTTTCGGTCCAATAGCAAGATGTCTTAAGCCTTCATCAACGACGCAGTTTCTTGGCTCATAAACATAGTTCAAAAACCATTTGGCAAATTCTTTACTGAGATCGCCAGATGGATACTGTGATTCGTAGATACTGCATATATGTAATATGTGTTATTATTATTATGTACGTACAAGTAAATTACAAGTGAATTAATTATTACCTGACAAATGGTGCGACTTGGACACAATTTAAAAGAACATATGTGTGCGCTACATGGTGGTCTCTATCGTCCAACCATATTTCCACACATTTTCCACCAGGTCTACCATGTTGTCTAAAAACAGATAACATTGTTTGAGAAGAATTTTGTTCAACGACTTCCTCATTTCGAGGAACAGTTACAAACGATAAGTTCACATCGTCCTTAAAGTAGTGAGAGAAAAAAAATGAGGCTTCTTCTTCAAGATACGATTTGCATATCGAACCCTCAACTCGGGCTTTTTGTCGAATCTTCTTCTTCAAATAATTCAAGTACCTATTAAGATATTTATTACATATGTAGATATACAAATTTAAATTTGAAATTGACATGAACATTGCACATGTTAATTTACCTCTCAAATGGATACATCCATCCATATTGCACAGGACCTCGAAGAAGTGCTTCGGATGGAAAATGAATAGGTAAATGCTCCATTACGTTAAAGAAACCAGGCGGAAGTATTTTCTCCAGTTTGCATAGCAATATGGGTATTTCTACTTTAAGTTTACGTATACGATCCACCTTTAATGTTGTCGAACAAAGCTGTTTATAAAACAAACATAACTCTGTTATGACGTTTCATACTTTTACGGGCAACGGTTCTTTGAAAGCCACGGGGAGTAAATATTCCATCATGATATGACAATCGTGACTTTTCATCCCACTCAATTTACTATTTTTGAAGTCAACACATCTACGAAGATTGGAAGAAATCCCATCGAGAAATCTTAATTCTTCCACCCACTTTAGCACGAGTTTTACTTGCTTATTGTCTAGCTCATAGCATGCTTTCGGTTTTTTATTGTCATTAGGCTTCATATGAAGTTCCGGGCGCTTACAATAGTTTGCTATATCAAGCCTCGAATTCTAACCGTCCTTGGTTTTGCCCTTTACATTCAAAATTGTATTAAACTGATTATCAAACACGTTCTTTTCGTTGTGCATCACGTCAATATTATGTCGGAGTAAGAGATCTTTCCAATATGGTAACTCCCAAAATATACTTTGTTTGCACCAATTATGAATGTCTGACTTTCCTGGGATTTCAGTCTTGACTCCAGTTTCATGTATCTTTGGATAGTCTCTTACAATTTCGTATATTTCCTCGCCTGACCAAACCTTAGGTGGTTTCAGATTCTCTTCTCTGTTAGCTATGAAAATTTTCTTATCTCTTCTAAAAGTATGATTGGGATGAAGAAAACACTAATGCCAATCAAACCACGAAACTTTCTTCCCATATCGTAACGAAAATGCTCGTATTTCTTCCATACAATAAGGGCATGCTAGACGACCGGCCGTACTCCAACCAGAAAGCATCCCGTATGCAGGAAAATCATTAATCATCCATAACAAAAAGCGAATAACCGAAGAAAAAAATTCGTTGATACATCGTAAGTTTCGACTCCTTCATTCCACAGTTTCTTCAACTCTTCGATCAATGGTTGTAAATAAATATCAACTCCGTGGGTTGGATCATGAGGGCCGGGAACGACAGTGGTGAGAAACATATATGGTGTCTTCATACACATCCATGGAGGTAAATTATACGGAGTAACGATAATTGGCCAGGATGAATAGTTACTACCAAACTGTGAAAATGGTGAAAATCCATCCGTACATAAACCAAGTTTGACATTACGGCTTTCCGCAGCAAATGCGGGATAAGTCTTATCGAAATGTTTCAATGCTTCACCGTCGGATGGATGTATCAAAGTTCCTTCTTCCGCTGTTCTCACACTATGCCATCGCATATGACAGGCTGTAGCAGAAGATGCATATAGTCTTTGAAGTCTGTAAGCGATGGGTAAATAATGCATTCTCTTGTACGGGACTTCTTTCCCTTTCTTCTTTCTTGGTTTGTATCTTTCTTCGTTACATATTTTGCATTTTCTGAGGTCAACGTCGTCTTTCCAATACAACATGCAACCTTTCACACATGCATCTATCTTCTCGTACGGTAGACCGAAAGCGAACATCAATTTTTTTTACTTTACTATGACTATCGCACATCAGATTATTGGGTGACATGTGTTGTTTCGCAGCTTGTACAACTGCTGTAAATGCAGCTTCAGTAAGGTTGAATTTTGATTTCATAGTTATGTATTCGACGGTTACTGAAAGTTCAGTTCCGCTTTTACATCCATCCCACAACGGCCTCTTTGCAGAATCCAACAGATCGTATATTTTTTTAGCTCCCGCAGTTGGTTCTTCTTCGACATTTTCGTCTTCATCGACAGCTTCAGTTGTAGGAAACATTGATCGTGCTGCATCATCCACCATATTTTCTATCGGATTCGTCATCATATTAGCGTCCTCTAAAACTTCAGTATTAGGTGTAGGTTCAACAAGTTCTCCATGACGATCCCAGAAATAATAATCAGGCACGAAACCATATTTATACAAATGTACTTCAACTATATCCGGTTTCCAATGCTTCAAATGTTGGCACTTACTACACGGGCAACGAATTTCTGTATTGTTTCGGTTATTAGATTTAGCAAATTAGTGTACACCGTTGTAGAAATGTTGCTTTATTGATCCCTTCTTTCCAGTTCTGACTTCATACATGCAAGTACGGTCGAGAAAATAATTGAACGTTTTTCCTGATTTGAAAATGTATGTTAGACAATTTAAGTCATTAATTTTCAACCATTCTCCTTTGTAAAAAGTTCATCGTTCTAGAAAATTCAAAATATAAAATTCACTTTATTTTTTTATTTTTTGGTATTTTGGTTTTCACTTCGGTGGTCAGTCATCCTACTTCCCATTACAAACACAATAATGTAATTACATTCTATAAATCATTTCAGATTAAACGGTTCAACAAAATTTCGGCAGCACTTTCCTTATGTTCCCTGTATCGTACACAAATGCGTGTACACAGGGAACGTAAAGGAAGTGCTGTCAAAATTTTGTAACCGTTTAAAATGAAATGATTTATAATATGTAATTAATTTATTGTGTTTGTAACTTGTCCAATACAGGGACAAATCCGACAAATATTATATCAGATGAATATAAATGTCCGTTCCGTTACAAAACGAACATCCATATAACGATCATATACAACACTTGCCAGACGGGGCCAAAGTCAATCTAAGGGATAATTTTTTTTTTAAAATTTTATCAAATATTATTGTTCTTTTCAAATTTTGACAATGTTTCAACTATTTATATTTTATTTCAAAAATTTGTGTATTTAAATTTTAGTTCAGCATTCAATTAACAATTTTAGTTCAATATTCATTTCTTTATTTTTTTACGACATAGATTTTATGTGACTATTTGTTGTTGTTATATTCATTTCTTAATTTCTTTACAAAATCGATTTTAGTACAATATCAGTTGTTTTTAAAGTCATTTCCTTAATTTTTTTCAAATAAATTAGATATTTGCAGAATTTTTAATGTTCTCATATTCATTTTTTTTAATTTTTTGTACAAACTTTATTTTTTACAATACACACAACCTTTTGCATTTTGACCGTCGCTAGTCTCCGTTAAAATTATTAAAATGACCGTCGCTAGCCGTCGCTCAATCAACAAGGTAAATATAAGAATTATCAATGAATATAATTATAAAACAACAAATTCTAATTATCAAATAGATAATTAGAAAACAATAAAAAACTAGTTATTAAATAAAAATTTGTCAATTTAAATTCACTTAACAACTTAAATTTGTAATTTATCAATTTCATAAACTATGAAATACTTTCATGTACATTTATCAATAACCAAGTTAATCATTAATATACACTATTTTTTCACCTAAAACAACTAATCATGTTAATCGCAAACACTAATTATCTACATCAACCATTTAATCAATTTGATTATGATAAACTAATTAATATGTAATACTTAATTCAAGTTCATGATAATAAACTAATTAATCTACCAAATCAACATAAAACGCTACTAATACCTAATTTAACAACACTACTAATACCCAATTTAACAACAAATCTCATTTTACAACAATAATTGAATTAGGGTTTGAACTAAACCTAAAAATATCAAATTTACATTCAAACAAGAGATTAGGAGCATACCGACACAAAATTGGATGATTTGGAGGCGTTGAAGGCTGGGGTGCCGGCTACGGTGACGGGGGGCGACGGATTGGGGGAAGGAGGAAGAGTTTTGGGGAGGAAGGAAAGTGAATCTGCTGCTCTCGGCCAGGACCTGTATATTGCGTATAGCGACGGCTAGCGACGGCCTATCCGTCGCCAGCCGTCGCTACGCTGCGTCGCTATACCAAGCCTTTCTTGCAGTGAATACTTTAAAATTGTTTTATTATCTTTTAACTATTAATTCAAAAAAAATTATTTTTATTTTTTTACCACCTGAAATTTTAAATTTTAATTCTCTTGAAGTTAGAACTTATAAAATTGAGTATTGTGAATTTTAATGGGTGTAAATCTTATTTTTTGAAAATATGATTTTTTTCAAATTTAAATTGTGATTTTTTCGTATTTATTTTTAAAATATTTTAGATATCAAATTTTCGAAATATGAACGTTTTAAATTTTGAGCTGTAGAATATGGATGCATGGATTGAACCGTTCAAATTTGAATTATTAACTTTTCAAGGAAGATAAATTTAGCAAGGTGTTATTCACATTAGTTCATGCATTAGAGTACATTTATTACCTAAAATTATAGGCGTAATCAAATGCCATGAAAAAAAATGGGATGACATATGGCTGCATAAAAAAATAATGAACAGACATGGCACCCTTCGCATACCATATGTTTGCGTACATTATGTTGATCGGTTGTGTTGTCATTGTAAAGGATGGATTTCACAGCTGCGTTTGATGCCGAGAGCTAACATGATAAATAGAAACAGTTTTACCGACTGTGGTGGTAATTATGCATAATAAATTACTATGATAAGTGTTGTTAAGTAAATGTGTATCAATTAAATGCTTACAATAATAGAACCCAAAGTAGAACTGGATTACTTTGTATGAAATGAAGGTGATCTGTCAATGAGCGTGAACAAAGTAAAACAACCGTAAACAAAATCATTTGGAACATGGGGAAAGGTAGTAGGAAAAACCACCGCCTAATATAAAAAGGGTCATGAAATAAAATTAATAGAAGATAATACATGACTTAATAAAATTATGTTAAATTGTTAATTACCATGTTGTTTATGGCAAGCAATAATCCAAATTTGTAAAATTTTCTTATTGAATCTAATTGACAAACACAATCAATTACAAATCATACATGTTACTACATGCTGCTATCTTAATTATTTATTGGGTATTTTATTTTAAGGAAAGCATTTAATTACTGGGAGCATACTCGAT
Source organism: Allium cepa (assembly GCA_030765085.1). Classification (NCBI taxonomy): domain Eukaryota; kingdom Viridiplantae; phylum Streptophyta; class Magnoliopsida; order Asparagales; family Amaryllidaceae; genus Allium; species Allium cepa. The sequence continues at coordinate 953,389,352 of CM060932.1, forward strand.
TACGAATCCTACAGATACATGCGTGTCGTCATGTTGATTATTCTTTTGGATACTATTTAAAGGAAAGAGAGAAAAGAAACCGTGATACTACCCGGATAATTATTTAACCATTTTGAATATTGTTGTAAAATAAATATAGATTCTTATTCAATGATGTAAACTATGAATGGTAAGCAGGAAAGATGGCAGAATCAATTTATGAAGAATGATTGAAAATAATTTGGTAAAATAGGAAGACTTGCAAAATGTTTGAAATCTTTGAAATCAGTGGATGATTATATTCATCTACACGTCACATGTAAAATTTCAATATTCATTGAATTATTATATTTAGTAATAATAAATCATTTCAATTTCATATGTGCTTACTTTCTATGTTTGGCGATTGTTCAATTCAAACCCCTTGAAAGAAATGCTTCATCAACGATAAGTTTTTTTTCATAAAAAATTGCATCCAATACAAATGTTCAATACACACATGATTTTTTTGTCGAAGTTCCTCTTTATTGAAAAAGAGTTTACAGATTAGCAAGTTTCATCACAAACTACTCCGAAATTCATGGATATATTGAAGCTAAATTAACAATTAAGTTGAATTATGGATCCAAAAGATTCAGTACATAAATATAGACAACTTATAATGTTCAACCATGCAACATTTCACAACATATCAACCATTCCTTGGTGAAATTGTAGTTAAGTTAGCTATGCCGACCGAAAAGAAAATGATAAATTAGTTATAAAACCAATACCATTGACTTGCACAATTGTTCCAGTGTTTAAACGTTTCGACTTTGCTGTGAAAGATTATAGGTTTGAAACTTACGTAGTCTGATTCAACTATATATTGATATGCAGTATGTTGTATACTACTTAAGATTTGTAGTACTAATATGTACTCTCATATAATTAACCAATTTAAAAAAAACAAAAAAAACAAAAAAACCTAACACCAATACCCTATAAATGAAACATGGCTATCACATATGTGATAGCATATTATTGGGTATAAAAAATTTAGTCGCTAAACACAAAATAACTTCAATAGGAGAGCCAAAGAATTAAATTAGCTGAGAATTAGAAGTAGAAAAATAAAAATACCCCTAACCTGAAATTGTATATATCAAATTAATAGAATAATAAGGAAACAAAATACTTAAAAGCTTTTGCCACTATAGCAGAAACACACTAACAGAAGTGATCCAGTCCCTTAAGTAATAACATAGACAACATACTAAAACAAACATTTGGACATGCATATATTTAAATATTGTATTAAAAATATGATTTTTTTTCCTTCTTCTTAGTGAAGTGGCAATGGTTTAGTATCACATTTTTGCGAGTACATCTAATGACTTGGATTCCAAACACTTTGATGATTTTTTAATGCCTAAAGCAACAATTAATGGTCTACACTGTAATACATTATTATTTAGCCTATAAATTACAAAAATATTGTAATGGCCAGCTTTGTGAATAAATTAGCTTTTTTGCAGATGACTTGATTAATACTGATGCCAATACTAACATCCCTACAACAAAAATATTGCAAATGACAACAAACAGAAAGTACATCTTTTACTCGTGTATAAGTTTCAAGCAATAATAGTAATACTGCTATACAATCAACATGAAGCATATTATGTTTTTGAGTAAAACTGCTATACAGTCAAACAACATATAAATTGCAAGCTATGAACTAATAATCAAAGATTTCTTACCCATATTCTGCTTAAAACGGCAACTTTAAGTAGCTATAATAAGTGATGAGTAATAAAATTATCGAAATGGGAAAGCACATATAAGCTCAATTTTAATGTATGGTACTGCTCCTAGCTATATTTACATTTGGCAAAACATAAACTTGGCGTACCTCTATATAAGACCAACATGGAACCAAAATTTCACAAGTTAAACTTTCATCCACGAGAAGAGAAAACTTATACACATTCAACAATTCAATTTAAATTGTGGTTTGTGAGAAGGTAAAAAAATCAAATATGGGAAAACAAGGTGAAGAAGCAGATGTGAGCGATTACCCTAATCAAGTTAAAAGACAACCAAGTAAGAAGTAAAATTACAATTAACCAATGGTATGAAAGGAAGAGATCAATCAGAAGATGAACCAAAGAGAAGAGGAAAGTACCTCTAAATACAACGCAATGATCTGAAGAGAAATTTGCGAATATGGAAAATACACGGTAGAATAGATCCATGATTAAACGATCTTGCTGTCACTTAATATTCCAAGGAAGTTAGGATGCGAGAATCATGTTTTTATCTTTAAAATTTAAAATGGCAGAAAGTAAAACCCTAATATTTGTTTAAAGAAGAATCAAGTAGCTGCAAAGAGAGGGAAAAAAAATCTCCATGAAAAGCAAAAATAAAATATAATTAATGTATGTCAGTTAGAGGACTTCAGAATTTAAGGTGAATAATAGGTGTATGTTAAGGTGATTGAACGAGAATTCAAAATTTAATCTGGAAAATTGTTATAAAAAAAGCAGTGCTCAAAATTTAGTCTGGAAAATTGTTTTAAAAAAAGAAAAGCAGTGCATATGTTCCTAGCTTTAATAATATCTAATAGATAATATATGTTTTAGTCATTAATCTTTAATAATAGTTGTAATAGTTTTGGTGTCACACTTTTTTGGTATCAACGTGAACTACCAAAAATGCCCCTCTATATATTATCCAATCTTAACTACTTAAAAACAAGATCTAATACTAAATTTCGTTTACAAATTCAAATGTCCATAAAAGTAGGATCTAATAACTAAACATGCTTTAAAATTCAAAACACTTACAAAAATAGGATCTAAAATTAAATCTTATTTGCAGATTCAAAATATTTCTTTACAAAATATCACTTGAAAATAAAAAATCATTTTTTTGACTGATTCAAACATATACAATTTATAAGAAAAATAATTCACGCGCGTAGCGCGTGCCATTATACTTAATATATAGTAGACGACCGAAGTGAAAACCCTGTTTTTGGTTGAAGAAGAATCAAGAAGCTGTGGGAGAAAGGAAAAATATCCAGTGAAAAGGAAAAAAAATAAATCTATATATGTCGGTTACAGGAATTCAGAATTTAAGATGAATAATAGAGGTATGCTAAGGTGAATGAATAGGAATTCAGAGTTCAATCTATAAAATTGTTTAAAAAAAGAAACTTAGTGCATATGTTCAGTCTTTAATAATATATAATAGATTTGGTAAAATGGGAAGACTTGCAAAAAGTCTGAACTCTTTGAAATCAATGGATGATTACATTCATCTACACACCACATGTGAATTTTCTAAATTCATTGAATGATTGCATTTAGTAATAATAAATCATTTCAATTTCATAGGTGATTACTTTCTATGTTAGTTGATTGTTCAGTTCAAAAGTCCTTGAAAGAAATGCTTCATAAACAATAAGTTTTCTTTCATAAAAAAATTGCATCCAACGCAAATGTTTGGTACATACATGATTTTCCCATCGAAGTTCCTCTTTATTGAAAAAAAGTTTGCATATTAGCAAGTTACATCACTACTACTTTGAAATACATAGATATATTGAAGACAAATTCACAATTAAGTTGAATTATGGATACAAAAAATTCAATACATGAACATAGACAATATATAATGTTCAATAAAGCAGCATTTCACAAACATATGAACCATGGATTAGTGCAATTGCAGTTATATTAGCTATATTGAGCAAAAAAATATGATAAGTTAGCTATAAAATTGATACCATTACCCTATAACGACCTGGAATTTCAAGCACTTCGTATTTAAATATCTGAATTATTTAAATATCTGAATATTGGATAAAATACGATTAAAGTGATTTGATAATCTTGTTAACCCACTTTTAATTAATAATTAATGATGGTAAACTAGTTTTAGAAATTTATTTACAAAAGTAAATTGTTTGAAGAAATATCGATAATGTGACCACAAATCGTTTTATCGATAAACGGCTTTTTACTCAATAGAAGTTGTTCGAACTTGTTGTGCCTGTTTGATTAATCAATTGTAACGACCCGAAATTTTCGAACCCGAAAATTCCAGATAGTTATGAAAAAGAAGAAAGAGATAGAAGAAGAAGAAGAACAGAAACACCAAACATCTCACATTTGCAGCGAATAAAATATAATAATAAATTATAATAGCTTACAAAAGAATACTATATCTGTCGATTACATATTAATATATCAGAGTTTCACATATATTCATATGCTGGTCATATACAATCGATTTATCACAGCATTACAATAATATAATTACAGCGGAAAAAATCTACGCGTTCTTGCCACCCATCTCTCCTCTTGAGCTCCAGAACGTCCTACCTGAAAATCTATAATGCTCGGTCTGACCCGAGCATTACACCAAAGTAACACCCGGGTCAGGCTGAAAACCAGCGTGAGTAAACCCAACTAACATGGAATACCAAAGAAATCAACTTTTATAAACCCGGGTAACATATATCAATTCACAAGCCACAAATTAATATAGACAACACTTAGTCCACATTTAAATTTCTAAATACCAAAGATTTAGATTTTAAACAGTCCAATACCTCCAAATCACTTCAATCCAGCATACAGATTTTATATATCAATCTACAAACATTCGAAGTGGTTTCGAGTATTTCTCCTATACCCGACCCCGGTCTCTTCGAATCTCATATCATTTTATTCCAAGTTATCCAAAAGACATACTCAACATTTCATATCAGAGTTATCAACTCCTTCAAATCATCCAATACCATTCGATCATTCAGAAACAAAGCTTAATCACATACAAATCATTTCTATTGATTCAAATTAAATTTCAAGCCTTAATCACTTAGATTCTTTCATTAATTAATTCCAAATTAATTAATCAACTCTTCCTGATTCGTCTTAATTAATCACCCTGGATTAATTATCTTCCAATTCCATTCAAGTAATTATCTTTAATTAATTTCACGATATTAATTATTATTAACCCAAATCAATAAGCAATCTTAACTACTTCATAAATTAATTATCTATATTAATTACATTAATCCTTAATTACTTATATTAATTTCTCATAAGTCACTTATTATGGATTAATTAATCTTAATTAACCAAATCTAAAATTACTTCATTAATTATACCAGTTATCGATTTCCAATTATATTTCTATTTATCTAAATCTAAATTGATTATATTAATTAAAACACAGTATTAATCCTACTTGATTTACCTCCACCTGAAATTATCTGCCTTTTATTTACTCATTAAATAAATTAATTCTCCTTAATTAATTATCTTAATTTATCTCTCGATTAATTACACAAAGTAATTATATTATTAATTGCATTAAGTAATTACTTATTAAACCACCCAATGATCATTCTAATTAATTTAAACTTAATTAGTTAGCCCCATATTCATTAATTGATTTAATTAATTAATTATTCATTTAAATTATCCTTCCTATTTAATGAATCACCAATCGTTAAACCTTTATTGATGATGGGATACCCAATATATATATGTAATAAGAGGTACTAATGGTGGAGTTCATTATTTACGACATTCTGGAATGTGAGAATTTTAACTTGTTAATCCCGTTATATATTACACATATCTTGCATCTTTACGAATTAACTGCAGATATTTCACTGTTTTTCTTCTAAAAATAAAGCATAATTTCGGACCAATATTTTATTGCAGATATATTACTCAACATTTTAGAAAATCGTTCAAAGTTCGAAATACAATATTTTGCCACAATTTATGGAAATTAACAGCTTAGATTGCACCTTTAACACCCTAAGACTTCAATGCATTCCACTAGTAAAAGTGTTTTGAACGCACAGCAGTTAATTAGTCAATTTTTCCCTTTTTTTATATGCATGAAATATTGCTTGCACGGCACAAATAACGGTCATTTTAGCTCAAACTCATACTTACTACTCCTTAAGCAAAAATCGGTCAGCGTTAATAAAAGAATGATCCTCAGACCCCTAACAGTTCCATAGTTACAATCTACAAATATCAAAGTTTGCTTGAATTACCCAACTAAATAAAATATGAAAAAATGAAGGGTAACTCACCTTTGATCGCGAGATCCAACTCTATTTCGCCAGAACCCCCTTTCCCCACGCGACCTCGTGCGCGAGGCAAAACCAGTCGCCGTGACGCCTCATCACACGCGCGAGCTCCAGCGCGCCCCTAGAACCAGCGCTCGACCGTGCGTATCATCCACGTCACAAGCCGAACCCAAGCGCGAGAGCCGTGCCGCCTCTTGGCGCAACATTCTCCCTCGCCGTGCTCAATCTCAAGAAGATCCAGAGGCTATCGTGATTCTTCTATTCGGTTGCCCCCCCTTTTTTTTGTGAATTTGAATCTCTGTTTGGGGATCTGAAGGCTGCGGCCATTTATTTATTATTATTATTTTTTGCGTTCGATTTCTATTTTCATTGGAGAGAGAGGGACGGGAAAAATATAACTTGCGAATAGCTTCTAGCGCAAGCTTTAATTATTATAGAATTAAATATTCAAAAAATATCTCGTGTTGTGAAAAAAATAACCTTACTAATTCATTTTAAATTTTTATTGTCTTATATAAAATTTCCAAATTGCCTCATCGATTGCTACTTAAAATATCGAAATCCCCATAAGGAATGCCGCGAGGAAATTATAAAACTTTACCCGTATTCCGAACACGATGGGATGTGTTTCGGAAGCTAATTTAATCGTATGTGCGAGTTACAAAAGAAAACGATCAAATTTCAATTATATCGATTAAATAATTTCTAAGCGTTTTGAGTTGCCAGGGTCAAACGACAACTCCGATTACTACGAAATTTGAAATCCGATAATAATTAACAATTTCAGATCCAATGGAACTGATTTCGTCGAATTCCGAGACTGTGCCTCGGAAGACTTTTTTTAAATATCGATTTAAACGATATATTATTAAAATTGAACAAATCACTTTTAATTTAAATCTCAACCATTCTATTATCTTCAGTATCATCATTATAGATTTTATAAGTGTTCAAATTATTTTTAAACAGGCTTAGAATTTCAGATTCAACAAGTTACCCAATTTCAATTATTAAATTCAATATTTAAACTATATAATTCAATGATTTAATTATCAAGTAAATATTAATATCTTGAATTCAAGTTAAAATTAACTTTTAAATATTTTAAAATCGATTAACTATTCAAATTTAAATTGTTAGAAATTCCGGGTCATCACATTCCTCCCCCCTTAAAAGAATTTCGTCCCCGAAATTACTAATTAGGAAGAATGGACCAATATCCGTTTACTTTTTCCAAAACTCACAATTCAACATCCTACCACCTATCTTTTATTAAAGGCCCACTATCACCTTAACCAACTTCCTAAAACTTTCTATAGTTTCAAACAATACCCTTTTGCTCAATCATCTAAATTTCAATTTAAAACAAATTTTGAATTATTAAAATTTTCTCAAAATCTTTCTAACTCTCTAAATTTCCGCAAAATTTTGTCAGCGTCTACTTTGCGCGGCTAGCTCGGTACAACTACAAAAGGCCTCTACGGGCTCCCAAATTCCAAAAGAAAACAAAAGCCAAGTGGCTACATCGAAAACCCAATCCAATTGCATACAGAAACTTAAATACATACCTTTTTGTCGGGCAATATAAATTATCTTTTGGAATCAAATCCAACTTGTTGAGTCAAGATTTTTATAGAGTTTTGATTTCTGACAAAGGAATAAGCCGTGATCGACAAAAAGAAGTTATTCGTTTAAGAAACACAAAGAGCTCCATATATTAGAGGTTGATTATTTGGTATGTTAGTAATTTATGTTAAAATCTATCCTCAAATAATCATGCATTTCAAATATAGTCGATATATATACATTTAAACATCATTGCACATTCACTGTGAAAATTTACACAGACCGGTCGACCGGTTGAAAATGGGGCGGTCGACCGTTTCTGGTAAAGTTGCACAGTAAACGTGCACACATGCACATAACGACTATATATTTAAAATCCTGTCTACCGGTCATTTTTTGACCTGTCGACCGTTTTTAAACAGAAAGCAAGTTTTTCAAAAGACACTTCTCTTCTCCAAAAGTTGCATCTCCTACCTTTCACCAATAATCACAACTCTTAATGGCAACTGTTTCACCAAGAGTTACAACTATTTCTTCTTATATATACTCATCTAAATCATTGATTCAAACATAAGTTTTTACACGATCATATATGCTCTCTAATCTAATCTCTAACACTCCTGCATTCTAAAAATTAATTTAGCTTATTGAATCATTGAAATTATTTCATATCTTTTGATTCAATAAGTAAATACCTTCTTTAATCTTTACAAAACATCATTCATATTCTTTGAGGATAAGATTATAGGAAGGGTGTACTACTAGTGACAAATCCGTGTTTTCAAGAACACAAGTTGTCAACAACAATTGTATTTGTTTTTGTTGAAGTCCTCGTGTTGTAAGAGGCAAGTGTTGAAGTCCTCGGTGTTGTAAGAGGCAAGTGTTGAAGTCCTCAGTGTATTAGAGGCGTGAAATCCCGTTCGGCTGTTCGGGTATTGTAAACCTGTTCCTCCGGGTGAAGCGAGGTTGTAATTAGTTAAAATCCAGATAGGAGTCTGAGACTGGACGTAGGACGGTGCTCCGAACCAGTATAAAAATCTCTGGTGTGATTTTTCTATTTTTATTTTTGCTTTGCTACTATCATCTATTTTCCGCATTTATATTATAGTCCATATTACACGATCCGTGTGTACTATATTAGTACGTGCATTAGTATACACACCGCACTTTCATTTGGTATCAGAGCATAGCGTACTTTCATTTGGTATCAGAGCCTGGTTTTCTAGAGATCGTAACAACATCCTAGAATAAATGGCTACAAAGAGATCTAGTCAAGGCAATAAGAAGAGGAAGAGCAATAAAGAACAATCAAAGGAGCAAACAAACAAATGCTTCATGGCAAAAGATAACGAGGTTAGTGATCTAACTTTTGATGATATGATAGAAATAAATTCAGAACTTCTAGACACTTTAAAAAGTCTCAAAAGAAAATATAAGGAAGCTCTAGAAAATCAGAAGAAAGCAGAATTCGAAAGAGATATGCTTAAAGACGAGAAGAGAATATTAGAAGAAGAACTTGAGAAAATTCAAGATTCAGACAATTCTCAACTCGCTCTATTAAGTCAAGAAATAGAAGCTCAAAAAGAAAAGAATAATGCTCTAGCTTCTAAAAATCATGAGTTAAAAACAAAAATTAAAATTGTTGAGTTAGATAACACTAGTCTCAAAACTAAGCTTGATGACATTACTAAAAATATTTCCAATTTTAATAAAGGGAGAGAAAATTTATCCAGGATTATTGAAAATTCTCAACCTGCTTCAAATAAGAAGGGATTAGGTTATGTTAAGAATTCAAAAGCTCACAATGATAGAAGTGGTGTAGGCTATAAACAAGCTAAAAGTAAAAATAGTACTAGATATGCATTCATGTATACTAACTTTAGTGCTAGTACTAGTAATCAAGATAATTTTAAAACCAGTTATAGTCATAATAGTACTTTGATTAGAAATGATAGAAATTATTCTTCAAGTACTAAGCTAATGACTAATAGTATTAAGATATGGATTCCAGCTAATATGATTGATCATGATAAACAACTTTATATTAGCAACTATTATAAGAATGTAATTTGTAATGAAAATTATATTTATAAAGGTTCAACCACACCCAAATGGGTATGGTTTCCAAAGACCTAACCCCCCGGACCCTAACATAGTAAGTGGGTACCGAAAATTATTATTATTTTTTACAGGTACTCAGAGAAACAAAAGGAAAAGGATAGATTTTGGAATTTCAAAGAATGTTCTATATGTTTAATAGAATTACGTGCTTACAATAAAATATGGACTTCGGTAAATATGGTAAAATTTATTTTACTTTTCCTTCATAATTAATAATGAGTTCATCTCGTTATATACAAGATATTTTATATAATTTTATATATTTCCTCATTCTTTTTGATAATGACAAAGGGGGAGAAATTCATATGCATATAAATAGAGGGAGATATTATACTTAAGAGGAGATGTTATACTTAGGTGGAGATGTTATACTTAGGTGGAGCTTTAAAGACATTATCTGGCACTTGTGTGAATGTTACTTTTGATCTGTGATAGTGGTTTTATGTTGCCTATGGTTTTATGTTGCCTATAATCTGTTTTACATCTTCCATTTAACAACTCCTTTTTGTCGATGACAAAGGGGGAGAAAGTGCTAACAATTATTTGCAGGAATATATATATATAAGACAAAATCTCAGGGGGAGATCACATATTCAGGGGGAGATTCAGAACTTCAGATATATGTTGTCATCAATCAAAAAGGGGGAGAATGTTGAGTCAAGATTTTTATAGAGTTTTGATTTCTGACAAAGGAATAAGCCGTGATCGACAAAAAGAAGTTATTCGTTTAAGAAACACAAAGAGCTCCATATATTAGAGGTTGATTATTTGGTATGTTAGTAATTTATGTTAAAATCTATCCTCAAATAATCATGCATTTCAAATATAGTCGATATATATACATTTAAACATCATTGCACATTCACTGTGAAAATTTACACAGACCGGTCGACCGGTTGAAAATGGGGCGGTCGACCGTTTCTGGTAAAGTTGCACAGTAAACGTGCACACATGCACATAACGACTATATATTTAAAATCCTGTCTACCGGTCATTTTTTGACCTGTCGACCGTTTTTAAACAGAAAGCAAGTTTTTCAAAAGACACTTCTCTTCTCCAAAAGTTGCATCTCCTACCTTTCACCAATAATCACAACTCTTAATGGCAACTGTTTCACCAAGAGTTACAACTATTTCTTCTTATATATACTCATCTAAATCATTGATTCAAACATAAGTTTTTACACGATCATATATGCTCTCTAATCTAATCTCTAACACTCCTGCATTCTAAAAATTAATTTAGCTTATTGAATCATTGAAATTATTTCATATCTTTTGATTCAATAAGTAAATACCTTCTTTAATCTTTACAAAACATCATTCATATTCTTTGAGGATAAGATTATAGGAAGGGTGTACTACTAGTGACAAATCCGTGTTTTCAAGAACACAAGTTGTCAACAACAATTGTATTTGTTTTTGTTGAAGTCCTCGTGTTGTAAGAGGCAAGTGTTGAAGTCCTCGGTGTTGTAAGAGGCAAGTGTTGAAGTCCTCAGTGTATTAGAGGCGTGAAATCCCGTTCGGCTGTTCGGGTATTGTAAACCTGTTCCTCCGGGTGAAGCGAGGTTGTAATTAGTTAAAATCCAGATAGGAGTCTGGGACTGGACGTAGGACGGTGCTCCGAACCAGTATAAAAATCTCTGGTGTGATTTTTCTATTTTTATTTTTGCTTTGCTACTATCATCTATTTTCCGCATTTATATTATAGTCCATATTACACGATCCGTGTGTACTATATTAGTACGTGCATTAGTATACACACCGCACTTTCATTTGGTATCAGAGCATAGCGTACTTTCACAACTTTCCTTTCCCTTTTTAATACCTGCATATCTTGTTCAGCACAATATTCAATCGTAACTTACAAATCATTTTATACATTCTCTATATAGGTTTTCCTATTTACTTCTATTCAAATTCGTTTTTTCCCGTTTTAATATAAAATCAACTTATTTCAATTTTAAATATTAAATTCTATTTTCCATGTATAATTGATTCATATTAATTCACCTACAAATTTACTTTAAATTTCCAATTTGAAATTGTTTTGCCGTCAGCAAAAAATTTTCCCAAAAATTTTCAAAAGTTTTCTAACTCCCAATATTTTGGAAAAAAATTGACAGAGTCCCCTTTGTGCGGAGGAGCTTTTGCAATTTGACAAGAGATATAAATATATAAACATCGACCCACACGGTTGGAAAAAGCAAAAACAGTTCATATTTCCTATTTTCATTGCGTAGGCATACCTTATTTAACATTTTAAGCATGCGGCTTACTTATTTTAGCAATTAATGCATCCAAATCCAGCTAAACGGCCTTTAGGTACCTGTACTTACTCAATTTAAACATATAAGTACCATACATAGAAAATCTATTAGCATTTCACTTCCTTTTAATGGCTAAACACAAGCATTTCAAAAGCAACAAACACCAAACGCTTCCCATAAGCGATTTATATAACTTTAAAGCTAATTCAATTGCTTTCAACCAATTCATAAGCCATTTCATTCAATTTTAATGGTTTGCAACTCAATTTCTTACATTTAATTGATTTTTAAGCCAAACAAGCTCATATTCTCTCAAATGATTCAAAATAAATTTCATTTAATCTCAATTTCATTTAATCTCAATCATCTCATAGAATTTTAATTCCCTTTGTTTATGTCATACGACAATTCATGCTATACTAATTCGACAATATTCGCTTAATGAAGTGTTTATTTAGTTTATAACTATTTTAAATCAATTTCAACTCACTCTGTAACTACTCCCATTTCATTTCTAATTTATTCACCAACCATTCATTGCATTTCATTTCATCTCAGCCTTGGATTCATTCAAAACCATTTTATTAAACTTGGCACATTCAATACTTATACATTAACATCCATTTTCGAATTAATTTAACCCGGGCTTTCATTTAATGGGCTTTCACCCTAATTCGAAGCCAAGCTTCCATAAATTTTAAACTTAAGTTAATTTACTTTAATTTATTCCAACATCAAACTTAAGTTTACTTCTATTTGATTCTCACTTGATCAGATTCCATTAAATTCCGTTAGCCCATCCATTTTAATTTTAATTTTAACTCACCTTCTCAATTTATCAAAATAATATCCAAGCACATATACCATCGAACTTAAGTTCAGTCTGATAATCTAATTCCAATTACAACTTCGATTTAGTTTTTATTCAATCGGATTTCATCCATTTATTATTTAATTCGATGAATCCATTATGAATTTTTAATTTACTTACTCAATTCGTTATCGAATTTATTTTATTAATATAAGGTCATTCTCCATTTATTTCTATTCACTTGGGTTTTGTTTTGCAACTCAAACCATTTCTATTATAATCACTTCTCTTATATCCAATTTACTTGCAAATTTCATTAAATATTATTCAAATCACCTTTGAATTTTATTTGTAATTCAAACCATCATATTTTTCAATCCAACTCTATTTTATTTTGCAACATCTCCTTTTATTTAATTCATTATCAAATCTAGTTCGAATTCTATTTACAATTCTAATTCATTTCCAAACTCCATTATTAATTTACAATCCATTTATTTAACAAAGTTAAATTTTATTAACATACTCAATCAAACAATTATTTAATCAATTAGCTTATTTCCAACTTCTAAATCAATATTCGATTTTAATTACAAAATCACTTCATTAAACTTCTAGTTTGGATTTCCTTTTATTTCCCCAAAATTCCAACATCTTTATTTAAAAATTTTAGAAATGCTTTTAAATTCACATCAGACTAATAAAATAGCTCTTCTATAAAAATATTTCTTATAACTCGATGTCTCAACCAGTCCATCCTTGTTCTCATAGAAATTCAGTCACAAGTTGATCAGGCGTAGGACTGAAAATCTATAAGTACTTGGTAAACCCGTTATCAACACCCAGTGAAAATACCTTTGAAAATAATTTTATTGAAAATATTGAAAGAAATTTGTAATAGAGGAAATGTCTTTGGTGAGAATGCTCTGGAAATCATCAGCCCCATCCATGGTCGCAGTTACATTCCAGGGTTACGTTGCCATCGCAGCAAAAGTCCATGCAACTGTAGGCTCTCCGCGGCCTCTTAATTACGCCATGTATCCCACACAACAGATCAGAGTTACATCCAGGGTTACGTTGCCGTCACAGCAAAAGTCCATGTAACTGCAGGCTCTCAGCGGCCTCTGATTTTCGCTGTCGAAATGAAACCTCTCCACTCCTACATAGGTCGCAGTCTGCCGATATAAAATCAAACGCAGACTGTTGGCTCTCAGCGGCATACACGACTATCACTATGTTATACCATAGGTCGCAGTTACATCCTGGGTTACGTTGCCATCGCAGCAAAAGTCCATGTAACTGTTGGCTCTCAGCGGCACACACGACTTTCGCTATGATATACTCAACTCATAATCCTCAAGAACTAGTTTTGTCCGGACTCCTCACAGGATCAACTTTAGAACCCCCTTGGGGCTCAAGGCAGCACCACCCGGTGGTACTCCTGAGAAGTTCATTTCAAGAGAGCGCCTTTTCCCCCAGAGCCATCATCAAAACATTTTATGCTACACATATATAGTTTCTTTAAATCATACACCTAGTATGATCTCATACAAAGCTCCTTTACACAAAATCGATTATCCCAAATCGATAATTCTCAAACTAGGCTTTCCAAATTCGATATTGATTCTTCCCTAAAATCAAAAGCCTTTCCAAATTCAAAGGTTCCCAAAACCCTTTTCCAAATTCCTCATAAGATCTTTTATATATATATTCAGATATATAAAATTTTAAAAACTTTGGATCTTTTCAAACTTGTATAAAACTCCTTTTTATACTTCAAACACCTTCAAAAATCCTTTTCTTCCAGCAATAAATTTAACAAGGGAGCTTAATTTTATATATAACAAAGATGTATAACTTTGTTTATTCAAAATAAAATATTCAAATTTGATTACTCTTCCCAATATAAATTTTATTCAAATTCGTACGATGTACACATATCATCCATACTCATATCAATCTGATCGCTCACTTGATCACACAATTTCACTTCCGAACTAGTATCGTCCACCCGACTTCCTAGTGTGGACTCAGATCTGATTTCTTGATCAGAAATCGTCATTCTCCTTGCATAGCTATAACTATGATAGAGAATATCCAGAACCAATCAACAATCCATATCTAGGTTCGCCGTCGAAAATCGAGTGGAAAAAAAAATCCCAACTCGGATCGATATAACCACCTCGAAATTCTGTGCTCGAATCTGGATCAAATCACTATGCGAATAGAATAATACACGTACATCCTACGTATTTATTTCCATTGCTTATCAGCCAAATCAATTTCCTTTCTATTCACAATTCCTATAATTCCCTTTCACTTATTCACAATTACCTTAATTCCATTGAATCATCACTTCAATTCTTATCTTAGTTGGGTATTAAATCCATAATAGTTTGAACTCCGACCAGTTTATATTTAGAAAATAGTTTGAAAATTTTAAAAATAGATAAGTAGTTGAAAAATAATTATTAGTTGACAAAATAACTATAAAATAGGTAACTAACTGTAAAATAGTTGAATAATTTCAAAAATTTTAGATAATTGCAAAATAGTTGTAAAATAGAAATTAGTTTGCGAAATAGTTATAAAATAGTAATTAATTTAGAAAACAGTTGAAAAATGGTTACATAGTTCCAAAAATAATTGTAAACCAAGTATAAAATACTTTGGCTTTAAGAAAGAAAAGTTGTATATATTAAATAGCCTAAAAAAATAAGTTTATATTAAAACAATTTATATTGAAAATAGTCAAGAGTCAAACTGTTCACTTCCCAACTAATATCCATTTAATTGACTCAATTCCAGCTTGAATAACTTCAATTTCTATTAAATTTTATTTACACCCAATTCAAGTCGAATCAACCCTGATTCCCTTCCCAATTTAAATCAAATTCCATTCGATTTTAATCCTATTCACTTTAATTATAATTTCAAATTATTCCAATCAATTTGAATTATTATCAGTTGAACCCATTTCAAATTCAAATCATTTCGATATAATCCAATTTAATTTCCCATTTAAATTTTAAACTTATACATCTTCAATCACCAATCCACTTAATTCAAACCAAATTCAAATCAATCATTTAACTTTCCAAGTTAAATTCCAATTTACTTAATCCAATCAACCTTACTCCAATTGAATTTCCGCTTCAAACTCCAAAATTCTTTCTCTCTTATAAGTTCAAAACTTATATTACTTTGGGTTTTTACATCACACTTCAGGGAAAATCAAAACTCAACACCTTAGAGTTTATTTCAATTTATCTTTGATATCATGTATATCCATACATATATACATATTTATTTCTTGGCACTCCCATCCATGATTTAAAACTTTAAACCATCCTTGGTTTTAAATTCAAATCAAACTTCAAACAACCCATTGTTTTCAACAAGTCCCAGTTATCTAAATAATTCTTATTTATTATTTTTCATTACTTTGAAACAAAATTTTCAAATTCTGGGATCAGATTTAGAATTTCATTTTCAATCACTTAAATTTAAATTTAGTTGTATTTCTATTTCTACTTAATTTAATTCCAATTCAAGACTTCAGTTTGGTTGTATTATATTACTTCTTAATTTTAATTCCAATAATCTAACAACCAATTACCTTAATATTTATTAGAATGAAATATTTCTTTACATATCAAAATATACTTTCATATAAAATCATTTAAAACTTTTATATAAGAAAATAACAAGTACGCGCTCATATATATACTCGACTCATTCTAGAGCACTACAGACTCTATTAAATGAGTAATCCCCACCAGAGCAAAGGTTCTCGCTTAACCTTTCAGCTCTGATACCAAATGTAACGACCCGAAGTTTTCGAACCCGAAAATTCCAGATAGTTATGAAAAAGAAGAAAGAGATAGAAGAAGAAGAAGAACAGAAACACCAAACATCTCACATTTGCAGCGAATAAAATATAATAATAAATTATAATAGCTTACAAAAGAATACTATATCTGTCGATTACATTTTAATACATCAGAGTTTCACATATATTCATATGATGGTCATATACAATCGATTTATCGCAGCATTACAATAATATAATTACAGCGGAAAAAATCTACGCGTTCTTGCCACCCAGCTCGCCTCTTGAGCTCCAGAACGTCCTACCTGAAAATCTGTAATACTCGATCTGACCCGAGCATTACACCAAAGTAACACCCGGGTCAGGCTGAAAACCAGCGTGAGTAAACCCAACTAACATGGAATACCAAAGAAATCAACTTTTATAAACCCGGGTAACATATATCAATTCACAAGCCACAAATTAATATAGACAACACTTAGTCCACATTTAAATTTCTAAATACCAAAGATTTAGATTTTAAACAGTCCAATACCTCCAAATCACTTCAATCCAACATATAGATTTTATATATCAATCTACAAACATTCGAAGTGGTTTCGGGTATTTCTCCTATACCCGACCCCGGTCTCTTCGAATCTCATGTCATTTTATTCCAAGTTATCCAAAAGACATACTCAACATTTCATATCAGAGTTATCAACTCCTTCAAATCATCCAATACCATTCGATCATTCAGAAACAAAGCTTAACCACATACAAATCATTTCTATTGATTCAAATTGAATTTCAAGCCTTAATCACTTAGATTCTTTCATTAATTAATTCCAAATTAATTGATCAACCCTTCCTGATTCGTCTTAATTAATCACCCTGGATTAATTATCTTCCAATTCCATTCAAGTAATTATCTTTAATTAATTTCACGATATTAATTATTATTAACCCAAATCAATAAGCAATCTTAACTACTTCATAAACTAATTATCTATATTAATTACATTAATCCTTAATTACTTATATTAATTTCTCATAAGTCACTTATTATGGACTAATTAATCTTAATTAACCAAATCTAAAATTACTTCATTAATTATACCGGTTATTGATTTCCAATTATATTTCTATTTATCTAAATCTAAATTAATTATATTAATTAAAACACAGTATTAATCATACTTGATTTACCTCCACCTGAAATTATCTGCCTTTTATTTACTCATTAAATAAATTAATTCTCCTTAATTAATTATCTTAATTTATCTCTCGATTAATTGCATAAAGTAATTATATTATTAATTGCATTAACTAATTACTTATTAAACCACCCAATGATCATTCTAATTAATTTAAACTTAATTAGTTAGCCCCATATTCATTAATTGATTTAATTAATTAATTATTCATTTAAATTATCCTTCCTATTTAATGAATCACCAATAGTTAAACCTTTATTGATGATGGGATACCCAATATATATATGTAATAAGAGGTACTTATAGTGGAGTTCATTATTTATGACATTCTGGAATGTGAGAATTTTAACTTATTAATCCCGTTATATATTACACATATCTTGCATCTTTACGAATAACTGCAGATATTTCACTGTTTTTCTTCTAAAAATAAAGCTTAATTTCGGACCAATATTTTGTTGCGGATGTATTACTCAACATTTTAGAAAATCGTTCAAAGTTCAAAATACAATATTTTGCCACAATTTATGGAAATTAACAGCTTAAATTGCACCTTTAACACCCTAAGACTTCAATGCATTCCACTAGTAAAAGTGTTTTGAACGCACAGCAGTTAATTAGTCAATTTTTCGCTTTTTTTTATATGCATGAAATATTGCTTGCTCGGCACAAATAACGGTCATTTTAGCTCAAACTCATACTTACTACTCCTTAAGTAAAAATCGGTCAGCGTTAATAAAAGAATGATCCTCAGACCCCTAACAGTTCCATAGTTACAATCTACAAATATCAAAGTTTGCTTGAATTACCCAACTAAATAAAATATGACAAAATGAAGGGTAACTCACCTTTGATCGCCAGCTCCAACTCTATTTCGCCATACCCCCCTTTCCCCACGCGACCTCGTGCGTGAGACAAAACCAGTCGCCGTGACGCCTCATCACACACGCGAGCTCTAGCGCGCCCCTAGAACCAGCGCTCGACCGTGCGCCTCATCCACGTCACAAGCCGAACCCAAGCGCGAGAGCCGTGCCGCCTCTTCTCTTGGCGCAACACTCTCCCTCGCCATGCTCAACCTCGAGAAGATCCAGAGGCTGTCGCGATTCTTCTATTCGGTTGCCCCCCCTTTTTTTGTGAATTTGAATCTCTGTTTGGGGATCTGAAGGCTGCGGCCATTTATTTATTATTATTATTATTATTTTTGCGTTCGATTTCTGTTTTCATTAGAGAGAGAGGGACGGGAAAAATATAACTTGCGAATAACTTCTAGCGTAAGCTTTAATTATTATAGAATTAAATATTCAAAAAATATCTCGTGTTGTGGAAAAAATATCCTTACTAATTCATTTTAAACTTTTATTGTCTTATATAAAATTTCCAAATTGCCTCATCGATTGCTACTTAGAATATCGAACTCCCCTTAAGGAATGCCGCGAGGAAATTATAAAACTTTACTCGTATTTCGAACACGATGGAACGTGTTTCGGAAGCTAATTTAATCGTATGTGCGAGTTACAAAAGAAAATGATCAAATTTCAATTAAATCGATTAAATAATTTCTAAGCGTTTTGAGTTGCCAGGGTCAAACGACAACTCCGATTACTACGAAATTTGAAATCCGATAATAATTAACAATTTCGGATCTAATGGAACTGATTTCGTCGAATTCCGAGATTGTGCCTCGGAAGGCTATTTTTAAATATCGATTTAAACGATATATTATTAAAATTGAACAAATCACTTTTAATTTAAATCTCAACCATTCTATTATCTTCAGTATCATCATTATAGATTTTATAAGCCTTCAAATTATTTTTAAACAGGCTTAGAATTTCAGATTCAGCAAGTTACCCAATTTCAATTATTAAATTCAATATTTAAACTATATAATTCAATGATTTAATTTTCAAGTAAATATTAATATCTTGAATTCAAGTTAAAATTAACTTTTAAATATTTTAAAATCAATTAACTATTCAAATTTAAATTGTTAGAAATTCCGGGTCATCACATCAATGTTTCATTAATTATCCGCTAAAAATAAATTATGAAAGAAAAGATTCTAGAAGGTATTAGGAAGATATTTTGGTTAAGTGAGGTATAAGAAATGGTTAGAAGTTGTTCGAACTTGTTGTGTATTACTCGATAGAAGTTGTTCAAACTTGTTGTGCCTGTTTGATATCAATGTTTCATTAATTAGCAATTAAAAATAAGTTGTTAAAGAAAAGCTTCTGGATGGTATTAGGAAGATATTTTGGTTAAGAAAAGGTTCTAGAAGGTATTGGAAAGAAAATCTTCTAAAAAGGGTAGTTTGGTGAATTATTAAAGGAGGTAAGATGAAACTTTGATTAAGTGAGGTGGAAAGGAGAAGCGATGTGCACATAGCCTAAGCAGGGGTGGGGGTTTTTGACCAGACAAAGGAGGGTCGTTTGGAGTCATTTTACCGTAGTTGAAGTTTACACAAAGTACCTCCAAGTATTCATAAATTGTTCCTATATTTTTGAAATAGAAACGGCTTCTTCATCCTTTTCTCTTTTCAAATTAAATTCTAGAAAAACATTAACCAAGACTTTAGATCATCATGAAAACAATAAGTAACAAGTCAAAAGTGGAAAAAAGTAGCACAAACCCTTATTCATACTTGGGCCATGAGCATTAGAGAGAGGAGGAAGCATGGCCTAGTGCAAAAATGGACTAAAGGTGTAAGCTTTGGATGTCTGGTGCTGGTAGGAAGTTATTCTAGTGTTCTAGTGCTTATGTCTTGTGTTTAGCATCGATGTAGATGAGTTTACTCACCAATGAATGAGATATATTGTGTATATATACGTTTGATTGTGAAATATAAAGTTAAACTTAAACTTAAATAATTAAAGTTATAACTTTTGAACCTTGCTTGCCTTCAAAAGGAAATGACAATTTTATATTGTGTGTCTTCCCTTCTATTACCTTTTAAAACATGGATCACGGCCTAGACTTTATGTTTACATGTTTGGCTGGATTTTGTGTTGAATTGATGTGAATATGAAAGTATTTGTTTAGCGATATTCGCTATAAGCTCACTTTGAAATCCTCTTGCTTTAAACTTTTTCAAATTAGTGATATGTCAATATATTAGGATATGATATATTTTTGCTCTTCTCTACACTTATGTTGGTGTATGGGATGGTAAAGAAATGGTTTGAAAAGCATAAAACTTATGAAACAAAACTATGAAAGTTAGAAGAGAAAAGATCGTGATGGATGCACTTTGAAAATGCCTTTTGTTCGGCGATTTTTAAATCTAATTTAAAAAATATCATTAGGCGTTTCTTTTCTATTTTAATAATTAAAATATATGATCTTATTACTGTAAAAAATATCAAGTTTTAAAAGTTATAGAAGTGGTTGAACGAAGTGGCAAAATTTATAGCGAGAATGGTCGTTATATAAGCACTTTGAAAATACATTGTTTAGGAAATTTTTAGTATGATTTTGAAAGATATCCTCATGAGTTTATTTTCATATTTTGAGTAGTCTAAGCATGCTACTCACTGTAAAATAAGAGGATCTTAAATCATTTATTTAAGAGGTGAAAACTAATCGCAAAGTTTGTGTAATTTATTATTGTTCTTTGTCTAAAATTTTAGATAGTATTTATAAATATTGTCTTTGACTTACTATAGCACTTCTGGGCTTGTTGCATTATTTTGTTTAATGCGCATATTGAATAATTTTCATGATTTAAATGGCTTATAAATTATTATCTTTGTGGAATCTTTTCATGGAAATTCTAATAACAAGGATTTAATTACAACAAAGTTTAGAGGTTTAACTATATTTTTAATACTTGTTATGAATTTTTAAAGTAAAGTGCGGTAAAAAGGTAAACATGCTTTTTATTGACATTTGCCTCATACCTCTCCACCTCTCACAAATGCCCAAATACAGACGTTCGAAATAATTAGTCCCGCGTACGTGGATAAGCGCACAAATACTTGGTCAAAGGAAACCTCGCCAAGTCCAAACCCTAATAATCACAAAGTTAATTAGATAAGAATTCTGTTTCGCAAAGCAGAGCATTTGGGAAATAAATTGTCACCTAGGAAATGAAGTTCTTATTGTTCAGGAATTCGGCATTACCCGAAGATGGACGAAGGCAAGATGGAACCAACTCCCTCCCTCAGGAATTTGGCATTGCCAAAGACAGGCGATGCTAGAAAGGAAAAACATTAACTTTCATGAATCTTGTAACGATCCTAAATTTTGAACAATTTAAATTGTGAATATTTAATTAATTTTGAATATTTGAATGATAATTTAAACTGAATTTCCGATATAACAATGAAATTGGTGATTAAATATTTAAAATTTAATCTATACAAAGCTGAAGAAAAATTTAAACTTGACTTTGGAGTTGAAATTGAATATTTAATTTGTAATTGAAATTCAAACTAATGACTTAAGAAAATAATTTGGATACAAGAATTTTTATTTATGTAAATTAATAAATTGATGGTTAAAATTTTAATAACATTCTTTTCTTTAGCTTAAATAAAAAAAAAAAATCAATACAAAATAAAATAAACAAATACACTTAGTAAAAAAATTTAACAACATAACTTAAACAAAAATTTACAAAACAAAGTAATGAAAATAATTAGACAAAACAAATTGGATTTAGATAAATAGAAAAAAAAAAATAAGAGGAAAACTTGTTTATGGTTTGGGCTTTGAAATTTATACCGGCCCACGTTTGAATACTACTGCCTTTATCTTTAACCCGATCCCCTTCCATTTCACTTTACCCGTTCCCATTTTTTTTAACCCTAAAACAAAAAAAAAAAAGCACGAGAAAAAAAAATATGGCGGCTTCGTTCTTCTCGACTCGTTCTGCTTTGGAAAATTTGGGGCTTTACTTCTCGCGATTCAAAAACTAGGGCTTGTAATCAAATTTGGGGCTATTTCGACTTTGTTATGGTGAGTTTTCTGCTCACGATTAATTTTTAATTCAGGTGTTTAAATTTGTTTGGATTGAATGTTGGTTGCATGCTATGATTTGGTGATTATTAGTTTTCAGTTGCTCGGTTAAATTTGAATTTTAAACTAATAAGAACAGATAACTCACTGCATGTTGGATTGTTGGTTGCTATTCGTTATCACTTGCTCTGATGTTGTGTTTTTGAACTGTTAAGATCAGATTCTACTCAATTTTTGATTTTAAACTAATAAGAATAAATGCTATTTGATATTTGTTTTAAATTGGTAAGAACAGACACTATTTAAATTTTAATTTAAACTGATAAAAACAAATGCTATGAATAACCTGATGAGAACAGGTGCTTCCAAATGTTTGATTTCAGATTGTTGTTTTGAAAATTTGTTTTTCTTAAAAACTGATTTGAACAGATGCTATAAATTTAAATTTTTTTTTACTGTTGAGAACAGATGCTATCATTTTAAGAATCTGATGAGAATAGAGGCTATTAAATCTTGACTTGCTTTGTGTTGCTGCATGTGTTGGATCTTGCTTTGTTAATGAATATTTATATGGAAACCTCTGAACCCAAACCTTCTTCTTTGTTTATCCGTGAATCAATCACTTAAGCCTATAATATGTTGTGATGTTTTGGTACCTGAAATTGTTTTTGTTAAGTGATAATGTGTTTGCATGCTTGTTTATGTTGACTGTCCCTCTGTTTTGAAATGCATGTGAGTTTTCTAAGCTCACGATAATCTTCATGCAAGTTTTTGAATTTGTTTGAAGTGAATTCCTTGGTTGCATGCTATGTTTTTGGGGCGATTTGATTATCTTTGGCTCGGCTAATTTAATTTTTAAAACTGATATGCTCAGATTTGTGACTGCATGTTGAATTTTTGTGCTAGTTGCTGTTATTTGCTCGATTTACTTGGATTTTAAATTGGTAGAAACAGATGCTAGTAATTATTTTAAACTATAAGAACAGATTCTACCCATTTGATTTAGTTTTTGAACTGTTAGGAGCAAATGTTTTTTTGATTTCTTTTAAAATTTAAATTTGTAAGAACAGATGCTGCCCAGTCTTAATTTTTAAATTGATTAGAACAAATGCTACCTGACTATTTGTGTTTGTTTTAAAATTGATAGGAACATGTGCTATTTGTGTTTGTTTTAAAATTGATAGGAACATGTGCTATTTGTGTTTGTTTTAAAATTGATAGGAACATGTGCTATTTGTGTTTGTTTTAAAATTGATAGGAACATGTGCTATTGGTGTTTGTTTTAAAAATTGATAAGAACAGATGCTATATTTATTTTGTTATTAAATTGATAAGTACAGATGCTACTAAATATCTTGTTTGAAAACTGTTTGCAAACAATTGCATTATGAATTTAAACTTGCATGTTTGTCCCATGCCTGGTAACCATTAGACCATTTATTATTTTGCACTTGAGTCTTTTGGTACTGTTGTTGTATTGGTGTTGCATTTGGTCTGCATTGTAGTTGTATTCATATATACTTGCTACTGTTGCATTACTTGCTTCACTTGAGTTTTTTTTGTAACAGTAGTCTACTGTGTTCATGCACTTTGGTTTGTGGCAGTTTGCATGTCAAGTTGCATCCATGCTGTTGCACTTGTAGTTGTACCCCATGCTGTTGCACTTGGGTCTGGTCACTGTTCTCTTGGTTGTTCTAGTCTTCATTTCCATTGTTGTTTGCATCCTGATATATGTTGCATTGCAGTTGATTCATTTGGTCATTTGGTGTCTGCATCCTTATCTGTTGCATACATAAGTTTGGCCACTGTTGTATAATTGCATTTGATCTGCACTTGTGTATATTCTCAGGTTGCACACTGCAACTGCACTTGCATTTGTGACCTTTATTTGCCTGTTGTTTGAATTGTGCATTATTCATGTGTAGCTTGGTCATTTTGATGCACTGCCTTGATTTATTTTGCCTCTATCTTTATAGTTACAGGTTCTAAACTTGATTTAAAAATTCAAACTATCCACCTAAGTGTTTTTTTTTGTTTTTAATCCTTAAACAAAATATGTTGTATGTGAGTAACATTTTATATTAAATAAACTTAAGTAGAAATTATTTTCCTGTTTTACTCTAGAAACAAGTGTGTTTGCATGAAAACACAATTTCATACTGGTAGATACATGAATATATTTAGTTGAGCAAGCTGCTGTGAGTTTATTTCTTTCAGTGTGAAGATTTAAGGTTTAACAAAATGTGGCTATGAACATTTGTCAAAGTTTAAAGTTCTATTTAATATGAAAGTTCTGTATTGTCTCTGTGAATTTAGAAAATAAACAAAACAAATCTTATGGGTTGTCTCTGTGAACATTGGAACAAATCTTGATCATTTTGCTGTGTCAATTTGTGTATTCCCTGTTGTTAACTCTGTCTGGTTGATGGGCATGTCACTGACTTGCTGTCTTATTCATCTCGGTTTTAGTTGTTGTAAATCCTATGTGATGTTTGCCTAGTTGTGGTCTTGTTTCATGTTTAATGCAGTGCTTGGTCATTGCACTGGTCATTGCTTGTGAAGTTTGGTATTGCATTGTTATGTACGTGATATGTTGACACATTCACCTATGCTTGCACTACTTCATTCCAATGCATACTCTTGTCTGCAATTGTTCATCCTGAAGCTTGATCATTGTTTCACTTGTCTTCACTTCTGTTTTCTCCTAGTTGCTGTGGCATTGTGCCTTTGGTCTGCATATTGACTGTTGCAGTCCAACTTGTTGTTGGTCTTACTTATAATTTGTAGCCAGTTGGTCTTCAGTTTCATCTTCAATTGTAGCTTGTTATATGGAACTGGTAGTTGTTGCTGAGCTTGCATACTTCATGCTTGTTGTTGTATACCTGTCCACTGTAGTTGTGTCTTGCCACTGCTGCCCCTGTGCACTATTGATCTGTGCACTGTCCATACTTGTAGTTGTATGCCCTGTTGCATTTGGGGCTGCTGAAACTGTTGTGCATTTCGGCCTGTACTTGTGCTCGCTGCCTTGACCTGCTGTGTTGTTTCTGTTCGGGCTTGTTATTGTATCTTTGTGGTCTTTGTGATTACACTCGCACACGTGTTGGCGAGGCAGTGCACACGTGTGTTTGTCAGAACTTAAAAATTTGAAATTGTTAATGTGAAAAATCCGTAATAGATTTTAAATTGATTTATCTGTTTTACCATATCTGTAACCATATTATTCAGTTCATTTCAAATTTATTTACTTGAATAAAGATTAATCCTGACTCGAGTGTTTTTGTGTTTTGCAATTAACGCTCGGGTCAGACCGAGTATTTTTACAGCTTGGAGTTTTGCGCGCAGCGAAGTTAGAGAGAGAGGGGAAAGCACAACTAAAGCTTTTCAGAAAATTATTTTTCTTGTACTTAATAAAATTTGTTTCCGCTGTATAAAATGTAACTTATTGTATTAACTCTGATATTTGTATATAAAAGAAAAGTTTGTTTATAAAATATGATTACTATTCTGTGATTCTGTAGCTGATTCTGTTTAAATGTTATAAACTAAATAACAATCCGTCATTTTGAACGTTTCTAGTTGGTTTAATTACCGACTAGAGGCGGTCAGGGCGGCGGGTCGTTACAAAGTGGTATCAGAGCTTTGGTTTACACAAAGCTTAGTTTATGGCGTTTAATATGAATAGTTACTAGAATCACTTTAAAGAAAGTGTTTTCAAATCTAAAGAAGTTTAAGATGGTTTTCTTTAAAATAAAAGGTATTTTGAAAATTAGAATTATTTTTGAAGATTCCCCTCTCTAAATTTTGGTTTGCGATAGTTTATATTCGGTGAGGTCTCGTTAGACTTGAGTTTCGATCGTTCGGAAACTCATTATCAAATTGTTGAGATTTATGGAAACTGAAAATATGAGTTAATTGAATTAATGAATTGGTTTAAATTGGTTTAAATCAAATATTTTGAATATCTTCAAAGTAGTAATTGGAAAATAAAATGATATGTCAATTTGATTATAATCAAATGGATTATTGAACTATAACTTGGAAATTTAATTTTGAATTCTTTTGAAAATTGATTTCAAATGTGGTGAAGAACGATTTAGTAAATGAATGGATTATAAGTATTTAACTTATAATATGGACTTTTGGTGTATATAACTAAGTTATATAAATTGAATTGAATCAAATTAAGAAAGGAGATTATAAAACGAAGTTTTATAAATAGAAATGGAATTTCTAGAGATGTTTGTAAAATCCGCAAACGACTTATTTTGATAAGTAAATTGTTGTAACTTATTAAAGGAATTATATCTATGGTTTTTGAACGGTGAATAAAATATCAAAAGAGATATGAATCTAATGAAAATTCGAAATAGATTTAAATAGATTCAGTGATGAAATTGAACTTGAACGGGCGTGGAATTAAGTTGAGTGAAAAAAACTTAATATTGGGAATTTGAAATCGGTTTAAAACCAATATTTTTGAAGTGTATGTGGAATTCAAACCATGAATTAAGTTGAAGTTGAAAACTTAAATGGGAATGTTTTTGGGAAGAAACATTATGTAAATGAAGATAATTCATTTTGAAATGTGTTAAGAATCGAAAGCATAGATTTCAACACTTGTTGTTGAAATAGACGTTTTCGAGTGGAAAAATGGAAATGGTAGATTATAACATTTGTTGTTATAGTAAATAATTTCAAAAGGGAAATGATTTTGTTTAGTATTGGGATTTACATATCTATTTTTAAATTTGAATCCTTATACTAGTGGTTTTGAGTCGTCGTAACGATGTTTTACGCAACATTCGTTTTGAC
Source organism: Allium cepa (assembly GCA_030765085.1). NCBI lineage: Eukaryota > Viridiplantae > Streptophyta > Magnoliopsida > Asparagales > Amaryllidaceae > Allium > Allium cepa. The sequence goes on from CM060932.1 coordinate 953,417,000, forward strand.
TCAAATAAAATGTGTTTAAAAGAATGGTTTCTTTTAAGAATGAATATATACTTGATTTTGGTTTGAAGTATATTGAATATTTTCAATGTGTTGAAAATAAGTGGATTTGTAAATTACTTATTATTGAATAAGTATGGGTATGTTTTCCTATATGAAATGAATGGTTTGAAATTTTATCTTTTAAAGATAAATTGAAAATGAATAGGTGAAATCGATTTGAAAATCGTATATTCATAGATAATTTGGAAATGTTTCCGTTTAAGGAAATCGCTTTGAAATTTGTTTTCAAAGATTAAAAGGTGAAGAAATGATTTGAAATTTGTTTTCAAATGGTTAAGTGTGAAATTATATATCTTGTAAAGATATTATTTTTGGGAAATTTGAACAATTAGTTCAATTTGAAAATTTTCAAATGATTGAAATTTGAGCTAAATTGAGTTTAACTTTGTCACCCAAAACAAAGTAAGTTGAACTTTGAATTTTAAATGGATGATTTGGATTGTATGTCTAACGTCGTGAATTGACGACATATCAGTTGATTTCTATTAAATATATATCTGTTGGTGGCGGGGAATTTATTCTCTTAGCTTAACACCCTTCTCTGAGACGTACGAGCTCAGATGTTATATATCGATAGACATCAATTATGTGTTGAGAATTGACGATGTAGCGTGAAATCCAAATCGAGTGTGTGAAGTCGATAATAAATTGGATTGTGAATGTGTATTAGGTTTGATATAACCTTAAAATTCCAAATCGACTTAGAGGAAAATTTTAAATGGTTAGTGAAATGGAAAATTGTGAATCCTCTATTTGTTATGGGTATGAAATGTTGTGGTTTTCATAACGTATATGTGTGAATACGATAAATTCGAAAACCAATTAGTTTGGAAAAGTAATTGTTGTGGAAAACTTATTTAAGTACATGGGTTGTACTAAGTGTGAAGTGAAATATTATATATGTATGTATAATATTATGTTTTCCAAAATTGAGGATATGGAAAGGTACCTTCCATTTATACTGTGTGACTGTGTGATGGTGATGGAACTCGAGATGAGTATCCATTTAAAAATCGTAGCTACGTAGTATTTCCATTAGTTGGATGACCATTTATATTTCCATTAGTTGGATGACCATTTATATTTCCATTAGTTGGATGACCATTTATATTTCCATTAGTTGGATGACCTTTTGTATTTCCATTAGTTGGAATGTCCTTTTGGACTGGTATAGTGTGCTAGCGTAATTCGAGGGGCGAGATGCCTATGGTTACAAGCGATTCCACTGGGATAGTGGCGTAACCGCCGAGTATACCGCGATCTAGTTACACTCGGGTGGTAGCGTAATTTGAGGGGCGTGATGCCTACAGTTACAAGCGATTCCACTGGGATAGTGGCGTAACCGCCGTGTAAACTGCAATCTACAAACCAAAGCGTAATTCGAGGGGCGAGATGCCTACGGTCACGAGCGATTCTACTGGGATAGTAGCGTAACCGCCGTGTGAACCGCGATCTTTGGCAATAACCATGGCGAAATTCAAGGGATGAGATATCCACAGTTACAAGCGACTCTACTGGGATAGTAGCGGAACCGCCGAGTAAACTGTGATCCATGGGGGAATGTGCTTTCCATATCCATTTTTAAAAGAATTTTTAAAAGTATTTTCACTGGGAATTGAAGCAAGTATATTTAGTACTTGGAGATTGTTAGACTTGCGCCTGGCCAGCGTATGCCTAATGTCTTTAAGAACGACAGTAGACTTGTTAAATTTCGAGTTAGCAAGTATTTTCGAACTTTAATAGAAAATCAATTATCTAGAATTAGAATTCGCATAATTCCAACCTAATGAATTAAGGAAGAGGATTTTTGAAGGGTTTTGAAAGTCCACAGCTTTGGAAAAGTTATAATATGTAAATCTCTAATATAAAGTGTTTCAAATTTAAAATTTTGGGTTGTAAGTTGAAAATTTTAGTAAAGATTTTTGTGTCTTGATTGTAGAAAATAATAGACAAAAGAGTTAATTAGCAAAGCTAGCGAGATAAAACAAATAGAATGAATCCTATATTCATTCATCTTTAATAAGTGTTGAACTTGATAAAATTAAGTAAAATATAAATATTAGTGAAATTTTAACAATCATTTTTCCTTACTTGTAATTTCGGGACGAAATTCTTTTAAGGAGGGGAGATTGTAACGATCCTAAATTTTGAACAATTTAAATTGTGAATATTTAATTAATTTTGAATATTTGAATGATAATTTAAACTGAATTTCCGATATAACAATGAAATTGGTGATTAAATATTTAAAATTTAATCTATACAAAGCTGAAGAAAAATTTAAACTTGACTTTGGAGTTGAAATTGAATATTTAATTTGTAATTGAAATTCAAACTAATGACTTAAGAAAATAATTTGGATACAAGAATTTTTATTTATGTAAATTAATAAATTGATGGTTAAAATTTTAATAACATTCTTTTCTTTAGCTTAAATAAAAAAAAAATCAATACAAAATAAAATAAACAAATACACTTAGTAAAAAAATTTAACAACATAACTTAAACAAAAATTTACAAAACAAAGTAATGAAAATAATTAGACAAAACAAATTGGATTTAGATAAATAGAAAAAAAAAATAAGAGGAAAACTTGTTTATGGTTTGGGCTTTGAAATTTATACCGGCCCACGTTTGAATACTACTGCCTTTATCTTTAACCCGATCCCCTTCCATTTCACTTTACCCGTTCCCATTTTTTTTAACCCTAAAACAAAAAAAAAAAAAAGCACGAGAAAAAAAAATATGGCGGCTTCGTTCTTCTCGACTCGTTCTGCTTTGGAAAATTTGGGGCTTTACTTCTCGCGATTCAAAAACTAGGGCTTGTAATCAAATTTGGGGCTATTTCGACTTTGTTATGGTGAGTTTTCTGCTCACGATTAATTTTTAATTCAGGTGTTTAAATTTGTTTGGATTGAATGTTGGTTGCATGCTATGATTTGGTGATTATTAGTTTTCAGTTGCTCGGTTAAATTTGAATTTTAAACTAATAAGAACAGATAACTCACTGCATGTTGGATTGTTGGTTGCTATTCGTTATCACTTGCTCTGATGTTGTGTTTTTGAACTGTTAAGATCAGATTCTACTCAATTTTTGATTTTAAACTAATAAGAATAAATGCTATTTGATATTTGTTTTAAATTGGTAAGAACAGACACTATTTAAATTTTAATTTAAACTGATAAAAACAAATGCTATGAATAACCTGATGAGAACAGGTGCTTCCAAATGTTTGATTTCAGATTGTTGTTTTGAAAATTTGTTTTTCTTAAAAACTGATTTGAACAGATGCTATAAATTTAAATTTTTTTTTTACTGTTGAGAACAGATGCTATCATTTTAAGAATCTGATGAGAATAGAGGCTATTAAATCTTGACTTGCTTTGTGTTGCTGCATGTGTTGGATCTTGCTTTGTTAATGAATATTTATATGGAAACCTCTGAACCCAAACCTTCTTCTTTGTTTATCCGTGAATCAATCACTTAAGCCTATAATATGTTGTGATGTTTTGGTACCTGAAATTGTTTTTGTTAAGTGATAATGTGTTTGCATGCTTGTTTATGTTGACTGTCCCTCTGTTTTGAAATGCATGTGAGTTTTCTAAGCTCACGATAATCTTCATGCAAGTTTTTGAATTTGTTTGAAGTGAATTCCTTGGTTGCATGCTATGTTTTTGGGGCGATTTGATTATCTTTGGCTCGGCTAATTTAATTTTTAAAACTGATATGCTCAGATTTGTGACTGCATGTTGAATTTTTGTGCTAGTTGCTGTTATTTGCTCGATTTACTTGGATTTTAAATTGGTAGAAACAGATGCTAGTAATTATTTTAAACTATAAGAACAGATTCTACCCATTTGATTTAGTTTTTGAACTGTTAGGAGCAAATGTTTTTTTGATTTCTTTTAAAATTTAAATTTGTAAGAACAGATGCTGCCCAGTCTTAATTTTTAAATTGATTAGAACAAATGCTACCTGACTATTTGTGTTTGTTTTAAAATTGATAGGAACATGTGCTATTTGTGTTTGTTTTAAAATTGATAGGAACATGTGCTATTTGTGTTTGTTTTAAAATTGATAGGAACATGTGCTATTGGTGTTTGTTTTAAAAATTGATAAGAACAGATGCTATATTTATTTTGTTATTAAATTGATAAGTACAGATGCTACTAAATATCTTGTTTGAAAACTGTTTGCAAACAATTGCATTATGAATTTAAACTTGCATGTTTGTCCCATGCCTGGTAACCATTAGACCATTTATTATTTTGCACTTGAGTCTTTTGGTACTGTTGTTGTATTGGTGTTGCATTTGGTCTGCATTGTAGTTGTATTCATATATACTTGCTACTGTTGCATTACTTGCTTCACTTGAGTTTTTTTTGTAACAGTAGTCTACTGTGTTCATGCACTTTGGTTTGTGGCAGTTTGCATGTCAAGTTGCATCCATGCTGTTGCACTTGTAGTTGTACCCCATGCTGTTGCACTTGGGTCTGGTCACTGTTCTCTTGGTTGTTCTAGTCTTCATTTCCATTGTTGTTTGCATCCTGATATATGTTGCATTGCAGTTGATTCATTTGGTCATTTGGTGTCTGCATCCTTATCTGTTGCATACATAAGTTTGGCCACTGTTGTATAATTGCATTTGATCTGCACTTGTGTATATTCTCAGGTTGCACACTGCAACTGCACTTGCATTTGTGACCTTTATTTGCCTGTTGTTTGAATTGTGCATTATTCATGTGTAGCTTGGTCATTTTGATGCACTGCCTTGATTTATTTTGCCTCTATCTTTATAGTTACAGGTTCTAAACTTGATTTAAAAATTCAAACTATCCACCTAAGTGTTTTTTTTTGTTTTTAATCCTTAAACAAAATATGTTGTATGTGAGTAACATTTTATATTAAATAAACTTAAGTAGAAATTATTTGCCTGTTTTACTCTAGAAACAAGTGTGTTTGCATGAAAACACAATTTCATACTGGTAGATACATGAATATATTTAGTTGAGCAAGCTGCTGTGAGTTTATTTCTTTCAGTGTGAAGATTTAAGGTTTAACAAAATGTGGCTATGAACATTTGTCAAAGTTTAAAGTTCTATTTAATATGAAAATTCTGTATTGTCTCTGTGAATTTAGAAAATAAACAAAACAAATCTTATGGGTTGTCTCTGTGAACATTGGAACAAATCTTGATCATTTTGCTGTGTCAATTTGTGTATTCCCTGTTGTTAACTCTGTCTGGTTGATGGGCATGTCACTGACTTGCTGTCTTATTCATCTCGGTTTTAGTTGTTGTAAATCCTATGTGATGTTTGCCTAGTTGTGGTCTTGTTTCATGTTTAATGCAGTGCTTGGTCATTGCACTGGTCATTGCTTGTGAAGTTTGGTATTGCATTGTTATGTACGTGATATGTTGACACATTCACCTATGCTTGCACTACTTCATTCCAATGCATACTCTTGTCTGCAATTGTTCATCCTGAAGCTTGATCATTGTTTCACTTGTCTTCACTTCTGTTTTCTCCTAGTTGCTGTGGCATTGTGCCTTTGGTCTGCATATTGACTGTTGCAGTCCAACTTGTTGTTGGTCTTACTTATAATTTGTAGCCAGTTGGTCTTCAGTTTCATCTTCAATTGTAGCTTGTTATATGGAACTGGTAGTTGTTGCTGAGCTTGCATACTTCATGCTTGTTGTTGTATACCTGTCCACTGTAGTTGTGTCTTGCCACTGCTGCCCCTGTGCACTATTGATCTGTGCACTGTCCATACTTGTAGTTGTATGCCCTGTTGCATTTGGGACTGCTGAAACTGTTGTGCATTTCGGCCTGTACTTGTGCTCGCTGCCTTGACCTGCTGTGTTGTTTCTGTTCGGGCTTGTTATTGTATCTTTGTGGTCTTTGTGATTACACTCGCACACGTGTTGGCGAGGCAGTGCACACGTGTGTTTGTCAGAACTTAAAAATTTGAAATTGTTAATGTGAAAAATCCGTAATAGATTTTAAATTGATTTATCTGTTTTACCATATCTGTAACCATATTATTCAGTTCATTTCAAATTTATTTACTTGAATAAAGATTAATCCTGACTCGAGTGTTTTTGTGTTTTGCAATTAACGCTCGGGTCAGACCGAGTATTTTTACAGCTTGGAGTTTTGCGCGCAGCGAAGTTAGAGAGAGAGGGGAAAGCACAACTAAAGCTTTTCAGAAAATTATTTTTCTTGTACTTAATAAAATTTGTTTCCGCTGTATAAAATGTAACTTATTGTATTAACTCTGATATTTGTATATAAAAGAAAAGTTTGTTTATAAAATATGATTACTATTCTGTGATTCTGTAGCTGATTCTGTTTAAATGTTATAAACTAAATAACAATCCGTCATTTTGAACGTTTCTAGTTGGTTTAATTACCGACTAGAGGCGGTCAGGGCGGCGGGTCGTTACAAATCTACCATTGCTCGAAGATAGGCGATGACAAAGAGAGGAAGTACCTAATCCTCAAGAATTCATTATTGCTCAGAGATCGGCGATAGCGAAAAGGTTCTCAAAACCAAACAAGGAACCAGGTTGATAATTCAGCTTTGACCTACATAAATTTGCCATCGCCTGAAGTCCGATGATGACAAGAAGGATGGATAACCTGCTTATGGACCAACCATATCAGTTGGTCCCAACTTGCATGAATATGCCAATGCCCGAAGTCTGCGATGCCAAGAAGAAACCCCTAGAATAGGAATATCAATATATTGGCTTTTGAAGATAGAAGGAGAAGCTTAATCAAATCTTTAGCCCTACCCTCTGAAATCTGACATTGTTCGAAGATTCACGACATCAAGGATCTCATGAGTTGTTATAACCAGCTAAAGGAGGGTCTTTTGGAGTCATTTTACCCCAGTTGAAGTTTACACAAAGTATCTCCAAGTATTCATAATTGTTCCTATGTTTTCGAAATAGAAACGACTTCTTCATCCTTTTCTCTTTTCAAATTAAATTCTAGAAAACATATTGAACTAACTCCAGTTCCTCTCAAACTTTAACCAAGACTTTAGATCATCATGAAAACAATAAATAACAAGTCAAAAGTGGAAAAAAGCAGCACAAACCCCTATTCATTCTTGGGACGTGAGCATTAGAGAGAGGAGGAAGCATGACCTAGTGCAAAAATGGACTAAAGCTGTAAGCTTTGGATGTCTGGTGCCGATAGGAAGTTGTTCTAGTGTTCTGGTGCTTATGTCTTGTGTTTAGCATCGATGTAGATGAGTTTACTCACCATGAATGAGATATATTGTGCATATACATGTTTGTTTGTAAAATATAAAGTTAAACTTAAACTTAAATAATTAAAGTTATAATTTTGAACCTTGCTTGCTTTCGAAAGCAAATGACAACTTTATATTGTGTATCTTAACTTCTATTAACTTTTAAAACATGGATCACGGCCTAGACTTTATGTTTACATGTTTGGCTGGCTTTTGTGTTGAATTGATGTGAATATGAAAGTATTTGTATAGCGATAGTCGCTATAAGCAAACTTTGAAATCCTCTTGATTTAAACTTGTTCAAATTGGCGATATGTCAGTATATTAGGATATGATATATTTTTGCTCTTCTCTACACATATGTTGGTGTATAGGACGGTAAAGAAATGGTTTGAAAAGCATAGAACTTACGAAACAAAACTATGAAAGTTAGAAGTGAAAAGATCGTGATGGATGCACTTTGAAAATGCCTTTTGTTCGACGATTTTTAAATGTAATTTAAAAAAAATATCATTAGGATTTCTTTTCTATTTTAATAATTAAAATACATGATCTTATTACTGTAAAAATATCAAGTTTTAAAAGTTATAGAAGTGGTTGAACGAAGTGGAAAAATTTATAGCGCGAGTGGTCGTTATATGAGCACTTTGAAAATATATTGTTTAGGAAATTTTTAGTATGATTTTGAAAGATATCCTCATGAGTTTATTTTCATATTTTAAGTAGACTAAGCATGCTACTCGCTGTAAAAAGAAGGGGATAATCATTTATTTAAGTGGTGAAAACTAATCGCAAAGTTTGTGTAATTTATTATTGTTCTTTGTCCACAACTTTAAATAGCATTTATAAATGTTATCTTTGACTTACTACAGCACTTCTAGGCTTGTTGCATTATTTTGTTTAATGCGCATCTTGAATAAATTTTCACGATGTAAATAGTTTATAAATTATTATCTTTGTGGAATCTTTTCATGGAAATTCTAATAACATGGATTTAATTACAACAAAGTTTAGAGGTTTAACTATATTTTTAATACTTGTTATGAATTTTTAAAGTAAAGTGCGGTAAAATGGTAAACATGCTTTTTATTGACATTTGCCTCCTACCTCTCCACCTCTCACAAACGCCCAAATACAGGCCTTCGAAATAGTTAATCCCGCGTACGTGGATAAGCGCACAAATACTTGGTCAAAGGAAACCTCGCCAAGTCCAAACACTATTAATCACAAAGTTGGTTAGATAACAGTTCTGTTTCGCAAAGCAAAGCATTTGAAAATAAATTGTCACCTAAGAAATGAAGGTCTTAATATTCAGGAATTCGGCATTGCCTGAAGGCGGACGAAGGCAAGAGGGAACCAACTTCCCTCCCTTAGGAATTTGGCATTTCCCAAAGACAGGTGATGCTAAAAAGGAAAAACTTTAACTTTCAGGAATCTACCATTGGCCGAAGATAGGCGATGACAAAGAGAGGATGTATCTAATCCTCAAGAATTCATTATTGCTCGGAGATTGGCGATAGCGAAAAGGTTCTCAAAACCAAACAAGGAACCAGGTTGATAATTCAGCTTTGACCTACATAAATTTGCCATCGCCTAAAGTCCGACGACGACAAGAAGGATTGATAACCTGCCTATAGACCAACCAGATCAGTTGGTCCCAACTTGCATGAATATGCCAAAGCCCAAAGGTTGCAATGCCAAAAAGAAACCCCTAGAATAGGAATATCAATATACTGGCTTACGAAGATAGAAGGAGAAGCTCAATCAAATCTTTAGCTCTACCCTCTGAAATCCGAGACTGTCCGAAGATTCACAACATCAAGGATCTCAACACTAGGCTTGTAGAATTTACTATGAAAAAAATATGACATTTGTTGATGATGTCAACTTGGGAGAATTTGATCGCAGTCAAGGAATTAATCCCATTGAAAATTCAGATCTTGGAATAAAATAACAAAGTCACTAGTTCCTGGAGATGGAACTATCATGTGAACTAGAATGGGACAGTAAAATATATTGCTCATGATACCTAATCTTCCAAAAATTTATGGACTTAGTATTTAGAATGATCAGCCTATGGACTGGGGCATACACATCTACACTTGGTCAAAATGAACTCCACCGAGATTAAACAAGAACATCCACGAATTAGCTAAACCAAGCTACATCACAGTTTTGAATGGAACTAAGTAATAGAATATGCCAAAACGATTGCAGGAGTATCATTTATATTCACAGAGTTGCGGTAAATAAATATGCCGCATAGAAGCACAGGAGGTGCAGCAGCGAGGAAAAGAATGAAATATGCTATCCTTGCAATTGACTGCCGGTGGCAAAGCAGAACCGCTTTCCATAATCATGGTGAAAAAAGACAAAGAGAAGAGTGGAAGTAGTGAGTCAAAAGTTCTCGATATCGAGAGGAACCTCTCAGCACTTAAAGGCTCATGATTGAGTCATTGATGTTCCAGTTTTTGGAGATAGAAATAGATATACGTCTGGAATTTCAGCCACGACTACGAGAATCTAAAATTACTTGGGAATTGGCAACATCAAGATGGTGTAATCACAAGCCTTCGGGAATTTTACCATTCCTCGAAAATCGGCAACTTCAAGGAAGGATAATCTGAATTAAATAATTTGTGCACTAGTTTCCGGAGATTGAAAATATGCCCAAGCAAACTTCAATGATAGTGCTTGCGATCAAGCAATGTGTGCTCGATAGAGGATAGGCGAAGATAGTTATGGAAAATTGAAGACAAGTATCGTTGGACTTTTTCCCGATCCAAGACAGGGATTGGGGAAGTTCAATTAGACAGCGGGCAGTTGAATAATTTTCCCCATAACATTTAGCTACTACTGGTGCCATGAGACAGGTTTTTTAGACCTTCAGTAAACAAGATTCGGTTTCTGGTAAAGATCATACAACAAGGAAATGAATATCCTAGCTACTTTCTGAGATAGTTAGGGGCAATGTGACAGGAGTTATCCACGACTAGTAGTTGGTCGAAAGGGACACGACCAAACACATGCAAGAATGGATACAGAGTTTTTAAAATGACATCCCTATATCGCTAAGTAGAGCACTTTGGCAACTGTATACATGGTTGAATAAAGAAACATAACCAAAGAAATTGCTGGGATTCCATCTATCTGCACAAAGTTTCAAGACAATGGAGGCCGCTACCATGTAAGCACTACTAAACAGAAGGCCAACAGGACTACAAGCTTGGGGGAATCCCTGCTTGCTCCTCCCACTTCGTCCAAGGCTCTTAAGGTCGTGTACTCATTTAGAGGATGAGGCAGATTTAACAACGGCTCTACAAGAGAAACCGTGTCTTGCAATTTTGCCGTAGTCAATCATCCCGGTATGACAGGAATAAAAGTTGAAGCCTAAGCTGCGAAGGATCCAGCTTCTAGAGGATTACAAGTTCCTTCATTAGACTAGAGACGAGATGATCAGAAAGTCATTACAAACAATAAAACTTAGCGTTCAATACTGTCAGGTATGTTTACTTTGAATAACATCCCTGTTTAACTAATACCCAGAATCCAAGGGAAGTCGATGTATGTTGATCAGTCGGGTTCTGACCATTGACCGGGTAAGTGCAGTGTGTTATCTATGCAAAGTGATTCGTGTCACAAACACCACGCATGAACCATCCTTTGTAGATAGCTTGTTAATTTTAGAAAAATGAGCCGCGCCATACTTTAATATTATCTTTTTTGGGACTTACCCATTATCGATGGCTGAGCCGTTTTTTGGAGCGACACAGAAAGTTTTTTTTAGGATCACTAAAAGTGAAGAGACAGAAAAAGCGATACGATGGAATCATCCACAACGTCCGATTCTGTAATAAATCATTGCACTGGAATTCACACGATGATAGGAACTTAACCAAATTATCGAAATGATACAGTTGAAGCCAGAGAATAGGACTTGGCTTAGGAATGGCATGCATTTAACCAAGACAAAACATAGCTTCGCCGCCGTTTAAGTACAATCTAGAATTCAACCATGTTCCTTCGAAATTGACATCATCACGAAGTGTTTCTGTACCAACTAAAGCATAACGTAATCTTCGGAGTGCAGATTTCATCACTAACATAAAGGAATGAAATCTTAACTATAACTAAAACGAATAGGTAATGTACAATCAACTAAGTAAAAGCAACATCTCCATACAATGTTCAAACGATTAACTAGAATTTACAGGACAATAGTTCGTACCTAGTTTCAATCAAGAGCACAATTTGTTTTCAACAAAAAACATTCTCTGGGGGCAAGTGTTAATTAGGTTTTTAACTAAGCAGAAATCAGTAGAAGCCAGAATGTCGAAATGAAGACGAAATGACTTGGAATCCTAGAAACACACCTAGATAGGGTAGAAAGGCACTTCAGAATTTTTTTAACCAAAATGGATCCAACACCAAAGGTATGTACCAACTTCTAGAAGTCGGTGAAGACTTCCCATACCTTCATGTTTCTCACTCAAAATTTGCATGAGTTCTTCTTTGCCTATTTTATGTGTGCCCAAGAGATATCATAGGATTTTGAAAAACCCAATGCAAGAGTTGAAGAGTTGAAGAGTCAGAATAGCAGAACAGACCAAATAATGAAGAAACGATCATCAAAATCAACCAACAACCTATTGAAATTACATAGGACATTCCAACATGGAAAAACAAAAGGAATGCAAGAGATTTCAACACCATTGCACATAAGTACACATGTCGGCACCGACATTTTGAGGTCGGTGCCAACATGTGTAAACATGTCTGTGGGCTCCATGACTTTTTGTACTCCTTTAGGCCGACTTCTGGACTTTGCTCATACTCTTCTTCTGGCCTAATACAACTACTACCATTATAATTCAAACCATAGAGCAACCAAAACAGGATCTGATTTATGCTATCACTAGGTGGAAGCTATGTCTCTTCTTGATCTTCTTCCTCTACACAATAGTCACCAAGGCAGCTACTTTGGACAATTCTAGGACTTAGAATCGGTCTAACCCCTATAGTTATGACTTATTCTCTCTTAAACCTTCTGTAATATTAATCAGATCCTTAAGCAACAAAGCTATAAAGTGGACATAGACCAAAGATTGCCGAACCACTATAAAATATTTTCTTTCTTTCTTATTGTTGTTTATTTTCGTTTCCTATACTACTAGATCTATGTCTCACATATTTCCTACAACCTATTTTTGGGTGTTGACCCTTTTTTTGCGTCAACAATATGCATCTGCCAAATATCAAGAATAATGCACAAGGAAGAATAGAATATGAGTGCTACAACTAATATAATGTGCAAAGTTTATTAGGAAGTTTTTATTGGAAGTTTTTTCTTTTGCAAAATTGCATGGTTGCGTATGTTTCTCAAATTGTAATAGGACACCAGTTCAAGTGGTTAGAAAATCATGTACAAATTTCTATGTAATGCTACAACAGAATGAAAAGTTTCAGGCTGGTTCAATTATTTATTCTTTCTCTTAACTTTTCATCATTTTGCTTCTTCCTCAGGCTCTCTTCTCTCCGCTTAACTTTCTTCTCCTTCTTCTCTCTTCAAAATTTCCAACACGCAACTAGCATCCAATCATTTGGTGCTTTCACCATTCGAACTCTATGGCCAACATGTCAATCTAATAACTTCATGATGCTTCGGTTCAATAAAAAATCGCCATCACCTTCCTACAAACTATTCAAAGCACCCTCTCTTTACAAGAAACCATGCTCCAATCATAACATGCTATCCTCAATGGAATTGAATCCACTCTCTCTGCTCACACGACAATTGTACAAAACCTCGACCAAACCCTTGCTGAGATCTCCGCCAAAATTGCTCGAAAATCTCCATCTCCACACACATCCTCCATATGGCCTCCACCTAGACCCGTCAAACGGGGTGGGTCGGGTCAAAATTGACCCAACCCATTTTGTGACTCAACGCTTTTAATACATTTATTAAAAGGGTCAATATGACCCAACCAGTTTCATATATGCGTCAACCCGTTTAACCCATTTAAAAATATCAAAAAGTGAGAATATAAAAGAACAGTAAAAAAACATCTAATGCATAATAAAAACCTTTGACAATAACATATACTGCAATGTTAAATAACATAGTAAAAGTAATAAACTAGAGGGCATATAAAATACAACATCAACAGACGCCATCTTTGAAGCAGAGAAGATATCAGTAATACAAAGAGAGAGAATCACTACCATTTGTAATAGACTTAGGAAATGTGAAAGCTAATTTTACGTTTCACAAGACCCGACAATTGTGCCAATCAAACATCTAGAAAAGTATAAATATCTATTTAATTACAAACCAGAAAATAGAAGCATGAAACCAAACTGGTACACCTCTATTGTTTCTTGAAAAAATCTATAAAAAACTACAGATTTAGCATTGTCTTGCCATAAGTATGGAATCAAAAGATCTAAAAATATCAAAATTTTCCACTGCATATTTCAAATCATATTATATAGCATCATTATAAGTCTAACCAAAAAGCTGCACAAAAATCATTGAGGGTGGTAGCATAAGAGTTTAAAAAAAGGTTTCCACCCGTAAAGTTGTCATATCTTTTTGTTGAATATGCGAATATATGATTTTTGTTTGATGATAATAAACATATATGTAACAGCCTAAAAATTTTAGAAATTTTTTTTCTTTCTTATTTATAACTCTGGGATTTTTTTTCAGAAAATTGAATTTCTAAATTTAATTTTTAATAATCACCCAAGATTTTTTTATTTGTGTGAAAATTCTAAAATTCTTTAAAACTTAACATTTATTGAAGTTATAAATCTTCAAATTTTTAATTTTTAATCTTTTGATTTAATTTAATATATTCGCAACAACGTTTATTTCACCTTTTGTTCTTTAAAAAGATTGATTTTATACTTTTAAAATTTAATATTTTATATTTTACTTATATACATTTTTGCAATAAATTTCTTAGTAAATGTGTAAACACATCATATTTATCTAAGTAATAAATTTCCAAAACCTTGTGTATAAATAAACTGTTTAATTATGCGTTTAATAGGTGCGTTATTTGATGGAATAAATAATGTGTATATATATATACAAGAAAACGTATAAAACTTAAATCCGTTATTTTCATTTTTTTTTTTGGACCTAAATTTATTGCGTCTGTTGTACGCATTGTAAATATATTACTTTCCTTTTTCTCTCCTGATTTTAGGAACGTTATTTACAAATTTTATAACCGTTCACCATTTTAATTTCTTGCCTTTGTTCCCATCAATGCGAGCTTTACATTTTATTTCTTCTGCTTTAATTTCGAAACCATTTGCGTTCAATTGGTAAAAAGAATCTAGTAGCCGTGTATAACTGGTAATAAATCAGTGCTCAATCAACTCGTGGCCCTTTTAAAAATCAATATAACTGCTCATTTAACAAAATCGACGCTAGTTTTTCCTAAAACACGTTCGTTTTGTTTTTATTTATTTCCTTTCCGTTTCAAAGCAAGATTTGATCACTTGCCGTTCTATTTTCCTCCTTAAATCATGCTACCTCTCTGATCCAAATCTATATAACACACGCATTGTACAATTCTCATCAAAGTTTTCTTCTGCATGTGAAGTTCTGGAATCAGGTATGCACACACTTCTCCTCTCTTAATTTTTTTCCTTCTTCGGTTTTCTTTTATTTTCTCCACCTTGCTCGGCTACCCCGCTTCTCACTCCATGTTGTTGCCGTCCCTGACTCCTTCCCTTGATCTATATTTGTCGTGCATGTCCAACTTATATAGGAAGTCAAGCTTAGTTTTTCTTTTGCATTTTGTAGTGAAAATTCATGCGTCCCTGTAGCTTTTTGTGGCCACGTGAAATTGAATGCGTGAGTCATTTTTTTTAAAATGTGAATTGCTTGAGTGTGTCACCTTTGAAAATGTTAGCAAACAAAAGTGTGTAATGGAGCCAAACCTGAAAAATGATTTGTGGTATATTTGTTGCGTGTGAAACAAATCACACGGCCTTGTCAATGCATAAGTGCATGCATGCATTTTTCAAAGTATTTTTTTTCTGTAAATCTAATAACGTTTTTTTACAAGACTCGGCCTATTTGATTAACAAAGCATTTTTTTTTATAACAAAGCACTTTATATTTTTTTTATAACAAAGCATTTTTCGAAAGCATTTAAATAACAAATTTGGACAGGGAAGAGGATTGGAGATGTTGAACAGATTGAGTGATGGAGTGGTCGAGCTGCAGGTGTCAAAAATCTTTTAATTTAAATCTCGTTCCGGTTGTTATTAAATTTTGCTTTGATCGCTTCATATTCGCGTAATTTATTTTTCGTTTATTTTTCAAGATCGAAATCGGGTGTCACATCTGCTGGAAATTAATCGTGCCTTCTGTTCTTTTCTTTCGGGATAGATACCGTTGTTTGATTTGAATCTTCAGCAGCGAAAAGATGAGTATTCTCACCTGACAAACGTACTTCTATATCTGTAATTTAACAACAAGTGTAGTTGTAAAATAAATTATATTTAAATTTTTATTTGCCTGTGATGTAAATCTATGATGTTAAAATCCCATTTTTAAATTGACACATCATCAGTCGTATTATCTACTATTTTATTTATGCAGTTATATTATTTATTTATTTACTGTCTAATCACACTGCAAGTTCCCCGTAGAATAGAAATCGTTTCGGGCTGAAATGATAGGCCTGAACGATATTTATATATTTATTTATTTAGTCATTTATTTAACTTGGGATTGCGGGTTTGAAATGATAGAACCCGGATATTCTTTGTAAATTACGGATTGAAATGATATATTATCCGTACCTCTTGACCTAGGTAAAAAATATTTTACAGACCCGTGGTGTTATATATATATATATATAGTTTTCTGGAAAAAATTAAGTATTTTTAAAATTGGTATATTATTCCATTGTTGTTTTGAATTGAATAAAAAAATAATTTTTGTAATTTTATACGATTAAATATATATAAATAAAGGATTGATTTGGAATTTGAATATAAATTCATTTGAAATTTAATTTTGTAAAGGAATGAAATAAAGTATATTTGATAAAACTGAAATTTAATGATAAATAAGGTGGTATGAAATTTTCCTATAAATTAAACAGTTAATAAAGTAAGTACCAATAATAATTTGAATATATCTAAACTTAGGAAGAGTCTAGTTTAAGAAATGGGCAAGTTAAGAAATAATTTGGAAATAGTTATATTTTGGAGTAATAATTAAACTTAATTACTATGTAAATGTTGAATGCGAAGAATAAAAATCTTGATTTGACTTTAAAAAGGTGAACATAAGAAGTTGATGTGCATTTATGAAATTTACCTCATATAAATCATATGTTTTAGAAATTTAAATGACTATTGTTAAAAGTGGAAATATGGTTTTATAAGTTAAATGGGTTTAATCAAAGTTTAATTATATATATAAACTTATATCTGGAATTTAATTTACTTAAATTCTATTGTAAAGGATACTACCGCACTTTGTAAGCGTCGTAGTTGATGCAAATGAACTTAAGGCTGAAATTAATTAAAAGCTATTGCAGTACTTGGTAAGTGCTGTGATTGCGGAATTTAAACTAAACCCGAATAAATAAAAGGGCTACAGTAGCACTTGTTAAGTGTTTCCGTTGGCTAAAATGAGATTTTGAATATTGATTTGAAATTTTAATAACTTCACTTTTGAAAGTTAACGAAGTATTGGGATTTAGATATAACTATTTTGAAATGTATAACCACGGGTAATAATAATAACGATTGGTTGGCAAAGAGACCGGGATCGGATATGGACATACTCTCTGTCGATACCGAAAACCACTTTAACAACCGTGTACGCGGTGGGGATTGAAATATGAAGTAGGTTGGTGGCGGCGTCCCTTTGAGGTAAATACGTGGACCCAACTCCCGTGAGTTGGCATAAGGTGGCTAAAACAGGAGCGATCGATGGGCTAAGGGGGTTAGCGTCTTTTATCGGACATCATCTTCGATACTATATTCTGACTTTGGATTTATTTGGTGGCCACTTTTACTTTTGATTTTGGGGGGAGTTTGTTCGAGGTGGGCGATAGCTGCGGCTATGCGCTACCACCGGTCCGGAAGCGTAATTGGTATATCTACCCTGGCATTGCCTAGTTGTGCCGTGTCACCTACCATAGCGAGACTTATACGATTTTGGTTTTGTACCATACCTATGGAGTGCCCTCTGACGAAGCCCAGTACGTGGAAGATTACGGTACTGTATAGACTATGGGAATATATTATGTGTTAAAGGTTATATGGGTAACCCCTTAACGCTATTTAAAAGTAAGTTTATTTTAGTATAGACACTATTATAATAGCGAAATTATTACTACATAGTAAATAGTTTAACGGATCCTTAGAGGATGGGCGGTCCCAAGCATCCTTTAAGTTACTTGCTCTATATTACAGTACACTTGAATTAGCTTACACTATATAAGTATATATGTCCTGACTCGAGTGTTTATGCTTATTTTACGCTCGGGTCAGTCTGAGTTGCAGTCCAGTCTTCATTCCGGAGCTAGGACTTCTGTATATCATTTTTCAAGCTGCTGGCGAACTTTCTTTTCAGTTTCTTCATCTTAAATTTTGAAATCAAGACTATTGGATATTGAGATTTGTTTTGGTTGTTTCAAACTATTGGGTTTAAAGACTATGTAAAATTTTGTTTGTTTTGAGACTATTTACAGTGGCTTCATGAACCACTAAGTTATTTTAAATTCCGCTGCGAGTATTCTGATTTCTGTGTCTGTGATTCTGTGATCTGATTTCATTTGCTCCAAATTTATTTATAATCTATTTTTTGAACTATTCAAGTTTGACAAGTTTTAGTTTATCGTCGAATTTGAAGGGTACAAAATAGTGGGTCGTTACAGTTGGTATCAGAGCTTTGGTTTAACCATAGCCTGAGGAGCAAAAAATCATTAGAGATAGGGTAGCAATACCCTAGAATGAGTGAAGTCAAATCTTAGAATCCTTTCCTTGAGACAGAACGTATTTTAAAGTATAAAATAATTTTAAAAAAACGGTTTTTCAAGAAGTATTTTGATATAAAAACCTTCTTGTTTTAAAAGTATAATTTGTCCAACTACTTTCTCCTTTTCCCCATCTTGTATAATTAGGTCCTTTGTTGAATGCCTTTCTAGTGAACTTTATCTCATCTGATCTATATTTGCCTCTATATTTTCCTGTGCCCTAAAATTCAATCTTGATTTCTCAGGATGAATTGAGGAAATAACAGAGGTAGGGGATGACCTGCTGCCCCAGCTCCTTCACCCGCTGCCCCAGTTAGATTTACTAAGCTGTGCAAAGATTATACCGAGCTTGGTGGCACCAAGTTCACGGGGTCTGAAACCATAATAGAAGCTCAACAGTGGTTGAGAGACTTGGAGAGGATCTTCTCCTGTCTCGAAATCACTGATGCTCAGTAGCAGCAATTGGCGGCCTGGCAGATGAAAGGAGCCGCATTGAATTGGTGGCTGTTAGTTACTGCTCACACCGTTGAGGCTGACATCACCTGGGAGCAATTTAGGGAGGCTTTTCTTGTCAAATGGATTCCCGAAGCGGGCAAGTCTCAGCTATATCGAGAATTTATGGACTTGAAGCAGGGCGATATGTCCTTTTTTGAGTATGAGAGAAAATTTAATGAGCTTTCACAATATGGCTTAAATCTGATAGACACCCCGCTGAAGAAAAATGAGAAATTTATTGTTGGAGCGCGTCCCGAATACTACGATCGACTCGTTACCCACGTGCATGGGACATTCACTGCTTTGATGGATATGGCTATCCGGTATGAGAACCCTATATCCAGAACTCCTCCTACTGCCCAGTCTGCCCCATCTCAGTATTTTGGAAATTCAAAGAAGAGGAAGGCCCATTTTCACCAACGCCAGAAGAATAGGAATATGACTCCAGGGCTAGGATCATCCTCTTCTGCATCTCAGAGGCCGCCTATAGAACTTTCTACCATCACTTACCATAAATGCCACCAGAAGGGACACTACGCAAATAGATGTCCGACCTTGGGTGTTTCTGTTCCACCTCCTTCCCAGTTTGATAGACGAGACCTCTACTACATCTGCCTTCAGCCGGGACACTTCAAGAGAGACTGCCCTACTTAGAAGAAGGGCAAGGCATCAGGGATTTTTGCTGTGACATTGGCATCTTCTCCAGCCCCTTCACCAGCACCTGCACCGGCACCCGCTCCCGCTCCTAGCGATTCTCAAGGTACACTTCAGGGTTCTTTTACTTTGTTCAAATATCATGTTCGTGTTTTAATCGATACCGGGGATTCCCATAGCTTCATCTCGTCGGATCTTTGTAATAAATTTGAGCATCTCCTTTCTCCCGAGTTTTCTTCTGTGCCTTTATGTGTTTCAAACCCCATCGGTTGCCCTGCAAACCTGAGAAAGGTTTGTAGGAATGTGAAATTTTTCCTCGACAGTTATCAATTCACTGGTGACTTCTATATTCTGGGGTTTGACGCTTTCGATCTACTGCTTGGAAGTGACTGGTTGGATAAGCATGATGCCTATATTTCTTGTAGTTCCCGAACTGTCTCACTTATAGGTGATAAGGGTGATTGTTTAGCAATTCAGTGTAGCTTGCCTCAGGAATTCGCTGGTAGCTTCATTTATTCTCTCGACACTTTCCATGGTGATATTGAGTCCACTCCTGTAGTTAGACTTTTTCCCGACGTATTTGGTGAAGTCATCTCTCTACCTCCGAAGCGGGAAATTGATTTCCGTATCGACCTCATTCCTGGAGCACGACCTGTAAGAATGGCACCCCGGGAGAAGATCGAATTGAGGAATCAAATTGAAGACTTGTACTCTAAAGGTCTTATCAGACCTAGCTTTTCAGAATGGGGAGCAGCCATGTTTTTTGTCACCAAATCAGATGGTTCTCTCTGGATGTGTGTTGATTATAGGGAGCTGAACAAGCTCACTATGAAAAACAGATATCCTATGCCCCGGATCAGTGATATGTTCGATCAACTCTATGAAGCGACTGTTTTCTCTCAGCTTGATCTAGCCACAGGATTCCACCAGCTTAGAATCGCTGAGGAAAGTATTCCTAAAACTGCTTTCCGTACTGAGAATGGCTTCTTTGAATGGCTTGTTATGCCTTTTGGGCTGACCAACGCCCTTGCTTTCTTCGTCGACTTGATGAATCGTGTTTTCCGCGATGTGCTCAATAAATTTGTTCTAGTCTTCATTGATGATATCCTTGTGTTCTCTAAGTCCGAGGAAGAACATAAATCCCACTTAACTTTTGTTTTGGGGACCCTTAGAAGTCACCAGTTAAAAGCCAAATTCTCTAAATGCCATTTCTGGGAAGAGGAAGTCCGATTCCTTAGACATATTGTCTCTAGTGAAGGGGTTTCTGTTGATCCAGTCAAGATCGCTGCGATCAAAGATTGGAAAGAACCTAAGACTCCAACTGATATTCGCAGTTTTCTGGGACTTGCCGGTTACTATCGGAGGTTCATTGAGAACTTCGCTCGGATCTCTGCACCTCTCACGGCTCTAACTCGAAAGAATGCTAAGTTTATTTGGAGCGATAAGTGTAAAGCGTCATTCCAAGAGTTAAAGAATAAGCTTACTTCCGCACCAGTGCTTACCGTTCTGAATGGAAATGAGAAATTAACGGTATTCACCGATGCTTGTCGTGAAGGTTTGGGAGCAGTGTTAATGCAAGATGGGAAGGTAATTGCATATGCTAGTCGTCAGTTGAAGACCCATGAGGCTAATTATGCTGCTCATGATTTAGAATTGCTGGCTGTTGTCTTTGCTTTGAAGCTTTGGAGACATCATCTCTTGGGTGCTAAGTTTGACCTCTTCACCGATCATCAATCTTTGAAATATATCTTCACCCAGAAGGATTTGAATCGGAGACAACTTCGATGGCTCGAGTTTCTCGCTTTTTATGATCTCGACATCAACTATACCCCTGGGAAAGCAAATGTAGTGGCGGATGCATTGAGTAGGAAGAAATATTTATTGTGCCAGCTTTTGTTTCTTCTCCTCTTGTGGATCGGATTAAGGCTAAGCACGATGAAGACGAGATGCTTAGGCATATGAAGGGTAGTGTCCGTAGCAGAGTTGGTGGAAATAGTAGTATTGATGGTAGTGGAGCTCAGATGGATGCTAAAGGTATTTTAAGGATTAATAATCGGATTTGTGTCCCAAATGTTGATGGTTTGAGGCAGCAGTTACTTCGGGAACATCATCAATCCCGACTTCCCGTTCATCCTGGTATAGCGAAGATGTATCAGGATTTAAAGAAACTTTACTGGTGGAAGGGTATGAAACGCGATGTCTCTATATTTGTTAGTAGGTGTGCGACTTGTCAACAAGTCAAGGTGGATTATCAGAAGACTTCGGGTTTATTGCAGCCTCTGGAGATTCCTGATTGGAAGTGAGAGCAAGTTTTTATGGATTTCATCGATGGTTTACCGAGATCTAGGAAGGGTAATGAAAGCATCTGGGTTATCGTGGATAGGATGACCAAGTCCGCTCATTTTAATCCAGTCAAGTCTACCCGTTCGGCTTCGAGCTTATCTAAGATTTATATGAGGGAGATTGTTCGCCTCCATGGTGTTCCCCTTAGCATCGTTTGTGATCGAGACCCTATATTCACTAGCTAATTTTGGAAGGATTTCCAAGAATCCTTGGATACTCGTCTGAATCTGAGCACTGCTTACCACTCACGGACCGACGGTCAAACAGAAAGGGTGAATCAGATTCTAGAGGATCTTCTCCGTGCTTGTATCTTGGATTATGGAGGATCTTGAGAAGATCATCTCCATCTTGTGGAATTCACCTATAGCAACAGTTATTAGGTATAAATTCCAATCCTCTGTTCTTATCTTATCTTAATTCCCTATCCATCTCACTCTATCTTTTCAGGCTAGTCTCGAGATGTCCCCTTTTGCTGCTCTTTACGGGCGACCCTATAGATCTCCATCCTGTTGGATCGAATCCGGTAATTGCTTAGTTCTTGGGCCAGATATGATTTTGGAAGCTTCGGAGAAAGTCGAGGAGATTAAGAGGAGGTTAAGGATTGCACAAGACAGGCAGAAGAAGTAAGCTGATCGTCGTAGAAGAAGCTTGGAGTTTGCAGTCGGTGATTTATTTTGTCTTAAGGTTTCTCCCTTAAGGAATGTGGTCCAGTTTGGACGTAGAGGGAAGCTTGCTCCTAGATCCATAGGTCCATTCCGCATCTTAGAGAGGATTGGGTCTCTTGCTTATCGACTAGAATTGCCAGAGAAATTTGCTGGAATACACAATGTATTCCATGTATCCCACCTTCGTCGCTGTCTTCATGATCCATCTCTTATTATCCAGCCTTCTACTCTTGATAATTTGGACATCGAGCCTGACCTAACTATTGAAAGGAAGCCGCTTCGTATCGTCAATCGAGGTACGAAACAGCTAAGAAGAAAAACTATCCGCCTGGTCAAAGTGCAATGGAGCACTGATGAACGGGATTGCACCTGGGAGACGGAGAAGAGCATTCGTGCTTCGAATCCAGAATTATTCATTTAAGGTACTTTGCTCTTTATCTTATCTTTCGTTGTTTCCTTCCTACGTTCCTTTTCAAGGACGAAAAGTTCGTGGGGGAGAGTGTAACAGCCCAAAAATTTTAGAATTTTTTTTTCTTTCTTATTTATAACTCTGGGATTATTTTCGGAAAATTGAATTTCTAAATTTAATTTTTTTATAACCACCCAAGATTTTTTTATTTGTGTGAAAATTCTAAAATTCTTTAAAACTTAACATTTATTGAAGTTATAAATCTTTAAATTTTTAATTTTTAATCTTTTGATTTAATTTATTATATTCCCAACAACGTTTATTTCACCTTTTGTTCTTTAAAAAGATTGATTTTGTACTTTTAAATTTTAATATTTTATATTTTACTTATATACATTTTTGCAATAAATTTCTTAGTAAATGTGTAAACACATCATATTTATCTAAGTAATAAATTTCCAAAACCTTGTGTATAAATAAACTGTTTAATTACGCGTTTAAAAGGCGTGTTATTTGATGGAATAAATAATGCATATATATATACAAGAAAACGTATAAAACTTAAATCCGTTATTTTCATATTTTTTTGGACCTAAATTTATTGCGTCTGTTGTATGCATTGTAAATATATTACTTTCCTTTTTCTCTCCTGATTTAATAGGAACGGTATTTACAAATTTTATAACCGTTCACCTTTTTAATTTCTTGCCTTTGTTCCCATCAACGCGAGCTTTACATTTTATTTCTTCTACTTTAATTTCGAAACCATTTGCGTTCAATTGGTAAAAAGAATCTAGTAGCCGTGTATAACTGGTAATAAATCAGTGCTCAATCAACTCGTGGCCCTTTTAAAAATTAATATTTATATTTTCTTGCATAACTGCTCATTTAACAAAATCAATGCTAGTTTATTCCTAAACACGTTCGTTTTGTTTTTATTTATTTCCTTTCCGTTTCAAAGCAAGATTTGATCACTTCCCATTCTATTTTCCTCCTTAAATCATGCTACCTCTCTGATCCAACTCTATATAACACACGCATTGTACAATTCTCATCAAAGTTTTCTTCTGCGTGTGAAGCTCTGGAATCAGGTATGCACACACTTCTCCTCTCTTATTTTTTTCCTTCTTCAGTTTTCTTTTATTTTCTCCACCTTGCTCGGCTACCCCGCTTCTCACTCCATGTTGTTGTCGTCCCTGACTCCTTCCCCTGATCTATATTTGCCGTGCATGTCCAATTTATATAGGAAGTCAAGCTTAGTTTTTCTTTTGCATTCTGTAGAGAAAATGCATGCGTCCCTGAAGCTTTTTGTGGCCACGTGAAATTGAATGCGTGAGTCATTTTTAAAAAAATGTGAATTGCTTGAGTGTGTCACCTTTGAAAATGTTAGCAAACAAAAGTGTGTAATGGAGCCAAACCTGGAAAATGATTTGTGGCATATTTGTTGCGTGTGAAACAAATCGCACGGTCATGTCAATGCATAAGTGCATGCATGCATTTTTCAAAGTATTTTTTTTCTTCTGTAAATCTAATAACGTTTTTTTTACAAGACTCGGCCTACTTGATTAACAAAGCCTTTTTTTATAACAAAGCATTTTATATATTTTTTTATATAACAAAGCATTTTCCCAAAGCATTTAAATAACAAATTTGAAAAGGGAAGAGGATTGGAGATGTTGAACAGCTTGAGTGATGGAGTGGTCGAGCTGCGGGTGTCAAAAACTTTTAATTTCGATCTCGTTCCAGTTGTCATTAAATTTTTCTTTGATCGCTTCATATTCGCGTAATTTATTTTTCGTTTATTTTTCAAGATCGAAATGGGGGTGTCACATCTACTGGAAATTAATCGTGCCTTCTGTTCTTTTCTTTCGGGATAGATATCGTTGTTTGATTTGAATCTTCAGCAGCGAAAATGTGAGTATTCTCACCTGATAAACATACTTCTATATCTGTAATTTAACAACAAGTCTAGTTGTAAAATAAATTATATTTAAATTTTTATTTGCTTGTGATATAAATCTATGATGTTAAAACCCCATTTTTAAATTGACACATCATCAGTCGTATTATCTACTATTTTATTCATGTAGTTATACTATTTATTTATTTACTCTCTAATCACACTGCAAGTTTCCTGTAGAATAGAAATCGTTTCGGGCTGAAATGATAGGCCTGAACGATATTTATATATTTATTTAGCCATTTATTTAACTTGGGATTGCGGGTTTGAAATGATAGAACCCGAATATTCTTTGTAAATTACGGATTGAATTGATATGTTATCCGTACCTCTTGACCTAGGTAGAAAACATTATACAGACCCGTGGTTATATATATATATATATATACACACACATATATATACATATATTTATATACATATATACATATATATATACATATATATAGTTTTCTGGAAAAAAATTAAGTATTTTTAAAATTTATATATTATACCATTGTTGTTTTGAATTGAATAAAAAAATGATTTTTGTAATTTTATACGATTAAATATATATAACTAAAGGATTGATTTGGAATTTGAATATAAATTCATTTGAAATTTAATTTTGTAAAGGAATGAAATAAAGTATATTTGATAAAACTGGAATTTAATGATAAATAAGGTGGTATGAAATTTTCCTATAAATTAAACAGTTAATAAAGTAAGTACCAGTAATAATTTGAATATATCTAAACTTAGGAAGAGTCTAGTTTAAGAAATGGGCAAGTTAAGAAATAATTTGGAAATAGTTATATTTTGGAGTAATAATTAAACTTAATTACAATGTAAATGTTGGATGCGAAGAATAAAAATCTTGATTTGACTTTAAAAAAGTGAACATAAGAAGTTGATGTGCATTTATGAAATTTACCTCATATAAATAATATATTTTAGAAATTTAAATGACTATTGTTAAAAGTGGAAATATGGTTTTATAAGTTAAATGGGTTTAATCAAAGTTTAATTATATATAAAAATTTATATCTGGAATTTAATTTACTTAAATTCTATTGTAAAGGATATTACCGCACTTTGTAAGTGTCGTAGTTGATGCAAATGAACTTAAGGCTGAAATTAATTAAAATCTATTGCAGTACTTGGTAAGTGCTGTGATTGCGGAATTTAAACTAAACCCGAATAAATAAAAGGGCTACAGTAGCACTTGTTAAGTGTTGTCGTTGGCTAAAATGAGATTTTGAATATTGATAATAACTTCACTTTTGAAAGTTAACGAAGTACTGGGATTTAAATATAACTATTTTGAAATGTATAACCACAGGTAATAATAATAATAATTGGTTGGCAAAGAGAGCGGGATCGGATATGGACATACTCTCTGTCGATACCGAAAACCACTTTGACAACCGTGTACGCGGTGGAGATTCCAGAATGAAGTAGGTTGGTGGCGGCGTCCCTTTGAGGTAAATACGTGGACCCAACTCCCGTGAGTTGGCATAAGGTGGCTAAAACAGGAGAGATCGACGCGCTAAGGGGGTTAGCGCCCTTTATCGGACACTCCGCTTCGATACTATATTCTGACTTTGGATTTATTCGGTGGCAACTTTTATTTTGGGGGGAGTTTGTTCGAGGTGGCGATAGCTGCGGCTATGCGTTACCATCGATCCGGAAGCGTAATTGGTATATCTACCCTGGCATTGCCTAGTTGTGTTGTGTCACCTACCATAGCGAGCCTTATACGATTTTGGTTTTGTACCATACCTATGGAGTGCCCTCTGACGACGCCCAGTACGGGGGAGATTACGGTACTGTATAGACCATGGGAATATATTATGTGTTAAGGGCTATATGGGTAACCCCTTAACGCTATTTAAAAGTAAGTTTATTTTAGTATAGACACTATTATAATAGATGTTATCCCGCTTTTTGGCAAAGCCGCGATACCAAAAGATCGATCGAAAAACGGAGAATAATTCGTCCCAGAGATTGGTCATACTTCGTTTTGCTATTGACATCGCTGAATTTTGTCCGAGTCCAGATTGAGCTACAATTGATAGGACACGACAAGAAAGAGCGTAGAAGTCAGCATCTTAAATTTCAAGTCAATCCGAGTTCATATGCTTAAGTTATGATCGATTCAATTTGGAGGGGAAAACCAAAGTTTCGAACCGATGGCTGATCAATGGTTCGAAATGATCACCTTCGAATCCATCTACTTCGAACCCATCAACGCGCCTCGGGTTCGACTCCATCACCTTCGAATCCATCGAGCATCAGTTGTTCGAATCCATTGACAGATCCTCATTCGAACCCATCACAAAAGCCTCACTCGAACCCATCACAGAGGCCTTGTTCGAACCCACCTGTGAAGCTTCCTTCGAACCCACTGGGTCAACCAACCATGATGACGTGTCTTTCATCTGTTCGAATGCACCGAGATATATGGAGTCGAAGCGGTCAACACGGAGTGAAGACCGGGTCGATTCAAAGTTTGCGCTCCACGTCAACGCGAAGCCACATGCCACCATGGTTTCGAAACCATCGGTTCGAACGCATGGTTTCGAACCAAACAGCCACGTCGTGAACCCTATTTCTAATCCATCATATCTCCCAATCCACTGATCCAAATGCCATGAAATTTTCACAGAAGCTTGAATACATGTCGAAGAGTCTCCACACCAAATTTCACCTCGATTGGACGAATTCTTGATCGGTTCGAATGGAGTTCGAACCGATGCCAAAGTGGGACCAAACTTCCTAAGACCGTGCGTGTGGGCCCCCTCACGTGCCAGAAGTGGTCTCCCGAGTTTTCAGCGAAATATCAGCAGCCTACGCCTATAAATAGAACCCCAGGACCAACAGAAAAGGGATCTTTCGACTCTGAAGCGTCCAGACTCTGCCGGATCAAGATCTACCTCATCCTACATCATAACTTCATTGTCGATTTCGAATTTCCAGTTGTAACCTGTTGTTGATTGCTGCAACAACTTGTAACCATTGAAAGAGAGTCAATAAAACACCAAAATACTTCACATGGACGTAGGCAACACGCCGGACCACTATAAATCGCTAGTTTACGCATTTATTTTACTGCTGATTGGAGTTTTTGTTAGATAATATCTGTTTTGAATTTATATTCTTCGTTATTATCTCTTCAACGACTCCCGAAGAGTGTTGTGCCCAATTTTGACACAAACGCTTTGGTGCTTTCACCGAGAAAACCCAGCGTTTCTCCTGCTCGTTCGATCTGTCATCGATACCGGATTGAATAAATCTAAGAGAGAGATCCAGATCATTGAATCCGACTTCCTTCCCTTCTATTCAGATTTGCATAAAGTCTATGAAAGGAATTCAATTCTCAAGATGGTTAGCACAAGAACCACCTCAAACGCTGTCAATCAAGAAGAACAAGATAGACAGAATCCTGCTCCGCCTCCTCCATCTAATCAAGATGTCGCTGGGCATTCGAAGCCGTCGGGTCCGGTTACCCGACAAGAGTTGCAGTTGCTACTCCAAGAGCTGACCCAGAGTCAGCGACAACTAGAAGAACAGCTGCGCGCTAACGCTGAGCTAATCAACAAGTTGGATCGCCAGAAACGAAAGAGATCCACGAGAGATCGTGCTTCTCACTCCTCCAGCGAAAGTTCTTCATCTTCTGATTATCATAACCGGCCTCCACGACCCCGGTTAGATGGGAGTCGTATGCCACCCGTTGGAAACCAACCAACATTGACCGTCGGTCAAATAAGAGTTAGTCCGTCAGCCAGTTTCCAAACCGGACCCTCCTCCCGAGGAGGTGCCGTTTCTCACCACGCCGCAGAATACCGCACCACTAACATTGCGGCTGAACCAGGGGTCGACGCTCAAGATTAGTCGAACCTGGATCGTCGTCATAGCGGTCGTACTCCTGAACCGTACGTCCTAGAGGACTATGAGCCAAGAAGGCGAGACTTGGACCGTCGACGATATCAGATTCATGCCCAAAGTATGGAACGTGATCATACTCCGGCACAAATGCCGGATCTTTCAACTATGATACGTCAGATGATCCGTGAGAGTCAGGGATTCACAAACGACGATTGGGGAGTTTCCCGAAATCACACTCCCTTTACGGACGATGTTCTTAATGCTGAACCCCCACGGTGATTCTGAATGCCCACTCTACCCATGTACGAGGGAAACTCCGACCCCAATCAACATATTCTAAAATATGAATGGTCGATGACTGCTGTAAGAGCCGACGACGCTGTGAAGTGTCGTAGTTTCCCCATATCCTTGGGGGGCATCGCCACCATGTGGTTCACCCGATTGCCTCCTCGATCCATTTCTTCATTCGACCAGTTGGCCACAAAATTTGTTGAACAGTTCCGCATGCACGTCGCAAGGCCAAAAGATGTCAACACTCTATCTAGTGTCACGCAAGCTCCCGGAGAGACACTCAGACACTACTTAGAGAGATTCCATACTGCATGCGCGTAGATTAGTAATCCAAACGATAACTCCATCCTTATGGCATTGACCAAGGGGATCGACCCCGATTCCGAATTCGGCAATTGGCTAGCTGGGAAACCACCTGCGTCGTTGGACCGTTTCCATGCCAAAGCAGCTCAATTCCTGAGACGGGAAGACGCGAAACAGTCTAGGAAGCAAACTGACGCAGGGCCAAATGCGGAAGGGACCCAAAGCAATGTTGCAATAAAACAGTCCGGTGAGAGCTCCGGAAAAGTTCAGTTGAACATTAAAAATAAACAAGCTCGGCGAAGAGAAAGCGTGAATCAAATTGAGAAACAAGAACAAACTCGTGGCCCACAGCGCAAGAATCCAATGTTTGACAGTTACATCCCTCTAAATACATCACTAGAGGACTTGTACTTACAAACCTGTGGAACAATTCAGTAACAAAAGCCTGCACCAAGGTCATCGTCAGAAAGACAAATCCAAACTGGAAAGTTTTGAAGGTTCCATGAAAGCTACGGGCACAATACAAACGAGTGTCGCCACTTACAAGACCTCGTTGAAAAACTGATCAGAAAAAGGAAGCTGGAACAGTTTGTGCGGACATCGCAGCCCAGAGAAGCGGGCCCATCCAATCCAATCAATGAACCCAATCGACCAAGACAGGAGGACTCCACTTGTCCCCGCGGAAGATTGATGATAAACGCCATCAGTGGAGGACCTACTTACTCAGGAGCCTGGAATGACGAAGATCCTCGTCACTGTCACACATGACAGGCTCCTTCAATCTATGAATATTTCGCAGTTTCCTTTATATTCCAAAATATTGAATTTGTAATAAGGCACTGACTTTGCCGTATTTTCTTATTTCAGCAATAAAATACTATCTCTTCAAGCTAGAGCTGTGATTCACCGAATGCAACGTTCAACAATCACGACACACGAAGAGCTAAGTTCCATCAAACAATGGAATTTATTCAAATAGCGAGTGACTGCAATACGACCGACCACTCACTAAGTGAAATCCCAGCTTGGGGGCAAGCCATCACGACAAAGGCTGAATTGGACCAACACACGACAGTCCATTCAACAATTCGTTCCCAGAGCGCGAACGGACTCCAACTTCCCAGAGCGTGAATTGGAGTATAAACATTAAACAATTCGTTACCAGAGCGCGAACGGACTCCAACTTCCCAGAGTGTGAATTGGAGTATAAACATTCAACAACTCATTCCCAGAGCGTGAACGGACTCCAACTTCCTAGAGCGTGAATTGGAGTATAAACATTCAATAACTCGTTCCCAGAGCGTGAACGGACTCCAGCTTCCCAGAGCGTGAATTGGAGTATAAACATTCAATAACTCGTTCCCAGAGCGTGAACGGACTCCAACTTCCCAGAGTGTGAATTGGAGTATAAACGTTCAACAATTCTTTCCCAGAGCGTGAACGGACTCCAACTTCCTAGAGTGTGAATTGGAGTATAAACATTCAACAATTCGTTCCCAGAGCGTGAACGGACTCCAACTTCCCAGAGCGTGAATTGGAGTATAAACATTCAATAACTCGTTCCCAGAGCGTGAACGGACTCCAACTTCCCAGAGCGTGAATTGGAGTATAAACATTCAAAAACTCGTTCCCAGAGCGTGAACGGACTCCAACTTCCCAGAGTGTGAATTGGAGTATAAACATTCAACAATTCGTTCCCAGAGCGTGAACGGACTCCAACTTCCCAGAGTGTGAATTGGAGTATAAACATTCAACAATTCGCTCCCAGAGCGTGAACAGACTCCAACTTCCCAGAGCGTGAATTGGAGTATAAACATTCAATAACTCGTTCCCAGAGCGTGAACGGACTCCAACTTCCCAGAGTGTGAATTGGAGTATAAACGTTCAACAATTCGTTCCCAGAGCGTGAACGGACTCCAACTTCCCAGAGCGTGAATTGGAGTATAAACATTCAATAACTCGTTCCCAGAGCGTGAACGGACTCCAACTTCCCAGAGTGTGAATTGGAGTATAAACGTTCAACAATTCGTTCCCAGAGCGTGAACGGACTCCAACTTCCCAGAGTGTGAATTGGAGTATAAACATTCAACAATTTGTTCCCACAGCGTGAACGGACTCCAACTTCCCAGAGCGTGAATTGGAGTATAAACATTAAACAATTCGTTCCCAGAGTACGAACGGACTCCAACTTCCCAGAGCGCGAATTGGAGTATAAACATTCAAAAATTCGTTCCCGGAGTGCGAACGGACTCCAACTTCCCAGAGTGTGAATTGGAGTATAAACATCAAATCCATCATTCTCAGAATATGAACGAATTCCTGAAAGCCCAAATAGATGTGACTGACCATCCAGCGGCTAACTCCGACTTCCCAGAGCATGAATCGGAGCATAAATGTGGATTGCAGGTTCCCGGAGCGCGAACCGAAGCATCTGTGCGAACTCCAACTTCACAGAACATGCATGGAGTATAAACATCAAATTCAAGTTCCCAGAGTGCGAACCCAAGCATACATGCTGTCTCTGAGTTCCCAGAGTGCGAATCGGAGCACAAATGCCATGTTAAAGTTCCCGTAGTGGGAACTGAAATGTTAATACTAACTCCGAGATTCGCAAAGTGTGAATTAGAATGTGAACATCAATTCCAAGTTTCCGGAGCGCGAACCGTGTTACAAACATCGATAACTCTCGAGTTCCCGGAGTGCGAACCGGATTATCGATCTCAAATTATCTTAAGTCCCCAGAATGTGGACATGTGCTTAAAGTTTGCAATAAACGCACTCAACCCCCAAAACACAAATGCTATTCCCCGAGACTAGGGGGCAAAAAAAAAGCTAAGTGTTAATCACTAACCAAAGTGTTACGGTGTCCGAAGTTCGATTTTTCATCGACCACAACTTGCGACCAAGATTCTCAGGCTTGGCAAATAAAAACAAATTCTACTTAACGGTAAAAACACCACAAGTGCACCGAACCGAAAACATAACACTACAAACACTTAAGCACAAAAGAAATGGGAGTTGAAACAAAGAAACTAAATTTTATTTCAACTAACTGAAGACAAGGACTTACACGTAGATAAGTTCTCCCAAAAAAGAATCCCTACTAGCAGGGGCCGAACCT
Organism: Allium cepa; assembly: GCA_030765085.1. NCBI lineage: Eukaryota > Viridiplantae > Streptophyta > Magnoliopsida > Asparagales > Amaryllidaceae > Allium > Allium cepa. The sequence continues at coordinate 953,449,450 of CM060932.1, forward strand.
GCATCTATACACCGCCTACTAACAAAAAACGAAAACAAGTTCCTATCTACCAAAAAATCTGCTTGGGAGGCCGATCTATTCCTTCTTTCTTGACTTCCTTATCAGCGGTTCGTCATCAGAATCGCTAGGAACGGAAATCCTTCGTTTGGACGACCTCCTCTCCGATGGTTGCTCTTCGGCCGGGGGCATAATATCTGCGTCCTCCTCAGAACTTGAATCTAAATGAAGGCTCCTTGCCGGAGGAGTAGGAGGGACCGGACCTGCAACGGAAGATGGGATAGTGCCACCCGACGATACTATCCTCGCTGGTGCTGGGCTCTGCGCCACCGTGCTACCACCAACACTACCACTCTGCCCCACAGCTTCCAATTCCGCCTGAATCTCGGCCAGAATCTCTTCATCACGAATCGTCTGGGCTTGGCTGGGGGCATCCGCAGCCTGCATTGAAGAGCTAGAGGTTGGCGGAAGGTCACTAATGATGAACGGCAGGTCTGTGGAGAAGCCACCCTGCTCACCGAGCAGCTCGCTCACCATTTGTTCCTCAAGAGATAATCCACTCCCCTGTGCCGCCTCGGTTGATACCGCAGTTACAATAGTAGTCTCGGTGGTGATGGCCTTATTCTCTTTGCTTGACTCTTGGGTCGTGGCAATCGGAGCAACCCCAGTCACTAAACAAAGATAAGAAGAGGTTATCAGTAACTGCTTCAGAGCAAACTCTCTATTTAGAAAACACTTGAGATAAATCCGAAATACCTTCCCCAGTTCGGCTTGCGGACGGCTGAGCGGCCTCGGAAGTATGCTCATGAATAGGAGATAACCGCGGCTGTTCCGGGTCGTAAGCAGGAACAGATTGCGAACCGACCGTAGATACAGGCACTGACGAAGGTGGTGCGGTGACTTCAGCGACAGCAGAATGGTGCTCAACACCTTATCCCTCTCCAACCTCCAGAGATCGACCACCGATCATCTCCTTTTCTTGAGCAATAATAGCGTCATGGAGGACCTTCTTCTCATCATCAGTCAACAACAGGTTTTCAAGCTCAAATCGGTCGACTGATTCATCCGGATGCGCTTCCTCTTCTTCTTCAACCAATCGATCCCAAGCGTTGTGGAGGTGCACCGGGTAATCTTGGAGCCAAGCCAAATTTCGGTGTCTCAACACGTTGGCATTGTAAGTGATAAGCAAGTCTTCGATATCGGCCTCCAGCCTGGCCTCCGCTTGATGAACTTTCTCCTCAACCTCCATCTCAACCGCCTGGACCTTAGCCACTGCTGCATCCCGTTCAGTCCGGAGAATCACAGCTTGTTCACACGCCTCCTGGGCTGCATTATTCGCATCGTCCCTATCCTTGGCGATTTCAGCGAATTTGGACTTAAGCTCGTTTAACTCCTTCAGGGCTGCGTCCCTCTCAGCAGTGACCAGGGTGTTCCGATGGCCCATGTCCTCTACTGTGGCATAGTGCTCACGTTTCATCCTATCCATGGTTGCCTGAGCTTCATCGGCTCTTTTGATGGCCTCCATTTCAGACTTCCGAGAAGATTCAGCTTCAGTATTAAGCACATCAATAATACAGCTCTTTTGAGCCAACTCAGCCTGCATTTTCTCGATGGTGGCCCCACGCTCAAAGGCCAGTGACGACGCTTTCTCGGCCGCCTTGTACCACGCCCTGTATTGGGCATAAAAATCGTGCACATAATCGTGCGCCGTCTGCTCGGCCTCCGGCGGGATTCTTTTCAAGTGAAGAGGAAAGATGTAGTTATCGAAGCAAATATTTGGAAAGTCCTTCTTCAGTTGAGCAAGCCTGATTGCTCCTTCTCTCAAAATTTCAGTAGGAGGTTGTTCCGCAACTACTGGAGGCATTGCCTCAGATCTGGGGTGGCGAGATTCATACTTAGAAGATTGAGAGGCTGACTGGTAGTACGAGGAATCAGAAGGACGAGAAACATAGACGGGAGGTTGTACAGAAACTCTTAGAGGAGGAGTGCGTGATCGAGACCGATGTCTGTAATCCCTATCTCTCCGTTCTTGGCCAGGATACCCGGAGTACCTGCGATCATAACCCATGTCTCCTTCTCTCCGTTGTGACTCGTAATATGAGGAAGATCTGCGAGCAAGTCGTAGGCTCCCTAGCATCGAACCGCGTCTAGTCATAATATCTGCAAGGCGAAATGAGATTAAAGTTAGTGGTTTCTCAAAACCGATGACCTAAGACTCGAGGCTATATAGTGTCGTGAAATGTGTATGAATATGTATTCCCCCCGACCAACCAGAAGTGTCGACTGAGCTAGTAATAAAAGGCTCGCTCAATTCTAGGGTACGATGGAACTCCTCCAACCCGGCATCAAGTTGAAAAGACACATCATCCGGGATTGGAAGATCGGTAAGCCCTTCGTAAAGGCTTTCAGTTCGCGGAGGAGACATCTCAGAAATCCTAACTCCGGGAGAGGATCGGGCCGTGACAACCGATTTCCATCTCCCCTTCTTAGTTGACGTGACGACGGCTGCCTTGCCTTTTCTTTGCTCTTCAACGTCCTAAGCCACGTCTGTAGGTTCCAACAACGGCTCATCGTCAGTATTAGTTCTTTCAAAATCAGCCTCCTCGGCTATAATAACTTTGGGCTTCTTGTGCTTGACTCGTTTTTTCAAAACGGCCTTTAATGCCCCCTCAAATAGTATGCTCTGCCCTCGTTCAATCAACCCGTAAATTCGGAGATTCCTATCCGTCAAGAGCAGCTCAATATCACTATCTCCCCTCGGGACTTCTCGAAGTACTCGCACCATCTCCCTAAAGTGCTCGCCCTCAGGTCGCTGAATCGTCGCTGTAAAAAAGAGAAAGAACATAAGTTTCGCTTCGACCGCAATTGTCTTAGAAATTACTTGATAATTCAAGTACACTCACGTCTGAATAACAATCGTCGGGCAAACCCCGGAGGACATCTGACATAGAACCATTCCGTCCTATAGTAACTCAACCTGGTCCAGAACCCAGTAATCACTTGACAATTTCTCACTACTTCAAGAAATGTGAAGGAAGGGTAATCACCTCGAGTTTTGAAGTTAAATAGATATCTGATTTCGGTCGGGATCGGCGGTCTATGAAGGTACGCCATGAAGACGATGAATAAACTATTCACGGAGGCGTACCCGTTCGGGTGTAGTTGAGACAGAGCGATCCTCAAAAAAGACAACACTTCCCTTATATACTCGTTGAACGGAGGTAGTGTCCCGGCCGCGCACGCGTGGCGGTTGAATGCTGTATATCCCTCCGGTGGGTTGTGTGGTCTATCGTTCGGCCCTGGCAATAACACGTCATCCAGTGACAGACCGTGCCTCAATCATATTCTCCCTAACATGTCTTCAGAAATATTCGATTGAACGGAATCTGACGGATTGGCAATGAAAGACGCATTGGGAAGTTCGTCCGGGGCCGGACCAATGATCTCAGGTTCAATATTTGGAACTTCTAATCTCGGAGCGGCTGTGCTCTGAACCTCTTGTTGTTGCGAACTTAAAGGTTCCATAACTAGCTAACTCATGAGAAACCATCGTTAGACGGCAAAGAACCCGTGCGTTCCCCAATGTAAAGTGTATGAATGTATGTTGTGCAGTGCCATGCATTACTTGAATAAATATCGCAGAGTTAAAGAAACATGTAAACAACAAAACTACGGAGTCCAGTTACAATGACCGTCATCGCTGACCATCATCGTTGAACCGTTTGTATGATGGAAATTTGATTTGAATAGAAGTCGTTATTGTTCCATCGACGAGCTTCGAAAGGTGGTCATTAATATGTCCAAATATGCAGGAATGAAGCTCGCCGAAGTTATGCTTAGAAATGTCAAACTTTGGAATCCATCATAGAGGGTTCGAACTGATCACAGGGACCTCGTTGGAAACCAACCTAACATCGCTTCGAATCGATGACTGGAAAGCGCGCTTCGAAACGATGATCAGGTGTCGAATTCGAAGCGATCAAAAATGGACGACTTCGAATCGATCCTTGTTTGGCTAGTTCGTACCGATCAGAAACCCCCAACTTGACATCGATATCATTCGAATCGATCCTATTCGAATCGATGTAAAATTGCGAACTTAGAAACGATAGCCGATGGGTTCGAATCCATCGATTCGGATGAACCCATCGAATCCATCAGTCAGTGCGAACTGCATCACCCCTATAAGGTCATCCAAGAGATCGATACGAAATCCAAGAAAAATAACGCCACCATCATCGATTCGAACTCGAATCCACGTATCGGTTCGAAGCCTTCCCAAACCAGATCTGGTTTTGCCAATCTCGAGACTAAGCAATAGATGAAGAGATGGATTCGAAATAGCTTTGCCGTTTGGATTCGAGGCTAATTACCTAGTTTGTGTGATGGATTCGAGGAGTTAAGGTCTCGGATCTGGATTGGTTCGAATACGCAGCACGGTGTTTTCTTCTCTGAGAGGCTTCGAAGCACAGAAAATACGAGGCGAGAGTAAAAAGTAAAAAATGAAAAAAGTAAAACCCTCTGCTATTTATATGAAGCCTGGGATGTGACCGAGTCGCTTCGTATCCCAGTTAACCCAACCGGTCATAACCGGTCAAGAACCAGGTCGATTCGAAGTCAGCCTTCGAATCCATCAGCCTAAGGCCCTATCGATTCGAAGTTCACCTCATATTCCACCGTTACGAAGCACACAGCAGAGTGACAAGTTGCATCGATGCAAAACGCGCAGTGGGCACATCATTTCGAAGTCCCTGTTCGCAACTCCATCCACAACCTACCGAAGCGAACTGCTAGTTCGAATCCATCCATTCACATCGTTTCGAATGTCAGTTTCGAACCCATCGCAACACGATTATACTCCATCCATACGAATGTAGGTTTCGAACCCATCCGTACTCCAACCCATCGGTTCGAAATATTACATTCACGCAATGTAGAGTCGTTTCCGTCAACCTTCTACATCGGTTCAGGAGAGGATCGATACGAAGGGGCTTTTCAAAACAACCATCGAGCATTGTCTCAACTTAAATTTCAAAATCGGTTCAGGAGAGAATCGATACGAGATTCAATAGCAAACAAAACTAACAACGACTTGTAGACGCACGACGTTAACAAAGATCAAACTAGCATATGTGCATATATATCGAACTAACATTCGATTCTAAGCATTTGCAGGGATCAAACACTTATCTTGTTACAAATGCAACAGCCAACGGCTAAGCGCTATTATACAGCAATTAATCATATCAACGCAAGGTTGCAGCAATACAAAGTACGAGTCTCAACAAAAAGAGAAGCAGTGATTGTTTAGAAAGAAATTGCAGCTATTCAAAGCACGTCATGTTCCCACAAGACGTACTTTGGGGGGCAAAATGTTATCCCGCTTTTTGGCAAAACCGCGATACCAAAAGATCGATCGGAAAATGGAGAATAGTTCGTCCCAGAGATTGGTCATACTTCGTTTTGCTATGGATATCGCTTAATTTTTTCTGAGTCCAGATTGAGCTACAATTGATAGGGCATGACAAGAAAGACCGTAGAAGTCAGCATCTCAAATTTCAAGTCAATCCGAGTTCATATGCTCAAGTAATGATCGATTCAATTTGGAGGGGAAAACCAAAGTTTCGAACCGATGGCTGATCAATGGTTCGAAATGATCACCTTCGAATCCATCTACTTCGAACCCATCAACGCGCCTCGGGTTCGACTCCATCACCTTCGAATCCATCGAGCATCAGTTGTTCGAATCCATTGACAGAGCCTCATTCGAACCCATCACAAAAGCCTCACTCGAACCCATCACAGAGGCCTTGTTCGAACGCACCTGTGAAGCTTCCTTCGAACCCACTGGGTCAACCAACCATGATGACGTGTCTTTCATCGGTTCGAATGCGCCGAGATATATGGAGTCGAAGCGGTCAACACGGAGTGAAGACCGGGTCGATTCGAAGTTTGCGCTCCACGTCAACGCGAAGCCACGTGCCACCATGGTTTCGAAACCATCGGTTCGAACGCATGGTTTCGAACCAAACAACCACGCCGTGAACCCTATTTCGAATCCATCATATCTCCCAATCCACTAATCCAAATGCCATGAAATTTTCACAGAAGCTTGAATACATGTCGAAGAGTCTCCACACCAAATTTCACCTCGATTGGACGAATTCTTGATCGGTTCGAATGGAGTTCGAACCGATGCCAAAGTGGGCCCAAACTTCCTAAGACCGTGCGTGTGGGCCCCCTCACGTGCCAGAAGTGGTCTCCCGAGTTTTCAGCAAAATATCAGCAGCCTACGCCTATAAATAGAGCCCCAGGACCAACAAAAAAGGGATCTTTCGACTCTGAAGCGCCCAGACTCTGCCGGATTAAGATCTACCTCATCCTACATCATAACTTCATTGTCGATTTCGAATTTCCAGTTGTAACCTGCTGTTGATTGCTGCAACAACTTGTAATCATTGAAAGAGAATCAATAAAACACCAAAATACTTCACAGTGGACGTAGGCAACACGCCAAACCACTATAAATCGCTTGTTTACGCATTTATTTTACTGCTGATTGGAGTTTTTGTTAGATAATATCTGTTTTGAATTTATATTCTTCGTTATTATCTCTTCAACGACTCCCGAAGAGTGTTGTGCCCAATTTTGACACAAACAATAGAGAAATTATTACTACATAGTAAATAGTTTAACGGATCCTTAGAGGATGGGCGGTCCCAAGCATCCTTTAAGTTACTTGCTTTATATTACAGTACACTTGAATTAGCTTACACTGTATAAGTATGTATGTCCTGACTCGAGTGTTTATGTTTATTTTACGCTCGGGTCTGCCTGAGTTGCAGTTCAGTCTTCATTCCGGAGCTAGGACTTCTGTATATCACTTTTCAAGCTGCTGGCGAACTTTCTTTTCACTTTCTTCATCTTAAATTTTGAAATCAAGACTATTGGATATTGAGATTTGTTATGGTTGTTTCAAACTATTGGGTTTAAAGACTATGTAAAATTTTGTTTGTTTTGAGACTATTTATAGTGGATTCATGAACCACTAAGTTATTTTAAAATCCGCTGCGAGTATTCTGATTTCTGTGCCTGTGATTCTGTGATCTGATTTCATTTGCTCCAAATTTATTTACAATCTATTTTTTGAACTGTTCAAGTTTGACAAGTTTTAGTTTATCGTCGAATTTGAAGGGTACAAAATAGTGGGTCGTTACAATATACATATATTCGTGTAAATGTATTTGATAATGTACTATTTTATTTTTTCATGGATTAAATAAATATTTGCTGAATAAAATTAAATAACACAGAATTTGAATTCAAACAGAAATTTTATTCAAACAAATATTTATTACAATTTTGAATAGTACAAATTCAAACTCTCACTATACATATACAACTTTGATTACAATACAAATTCAATTACATCACAATTTCACTTTTACATCTGACCTCACTACATATCACTCATTCACTCAACTCGTAATTTATCTTCAACTTCATTCCAGATAGAATCCAGCATCTGAGCAATCTGCAAAAATACACACTAACGCAGTAAAATTGAAAATAAAATATTTTTGCAGTATAAAATAAAATGTGGATTTTAAAAATAATATTTGCCTCGGTTTTTTGGGTTGTTCGTCATTATTTATATTTGAATCCATCACACACGAATAATTTGTGACATGCACAGTGTGTCACTGTACATGCCACAAAGCCGTGCGCACCAATATACACTTGACAGTATTACAGGGACAGGTGAGCACAAGGTCAAACCCAAATCATGCCGGGTTCAACTCAAGTGAAATCACGATACGAGCACGAGCTCAAACCTGAGCTATAAGCTGCATTCAACACAGGTGCAAGTTCAATAAAATGGTCAAAATCCAAAACCAACATAAGCAATGCCAACAATATGGATATACAGTGATGAATGAAATAAGTCAAAGACTGCAACACTACAGGCACCAGATCAGGAGATCAGTGAAGACATGAATCAGACTCGAGCAGGTCCAAAACAGGCAAGCCCAAATCAATACACCAGTCTCAACCAGTTCAACCAAGACTACATGATGAACAAATATGCAAGTGAAGATAACAAGTGCACAAACATTTACACACATGAGCTAATGAACACTACAGGCATGTAGAAGATCAAAGTATGCAAGCTCGACTAACAGGTTCAGCCTCTTCATCAAACAACAACCAGACTACAACTATAACATGAAACTAAAGCAAACTCAGGTGGACAGTACGACCAAGTATGGAAGTAACTCAAAACAGAGAGTACAATATGAGCCAGCATGGTACACTGCAGTGCAACAGCAGTATCAAAATGATCAATACCAATATACATGAAGTGGAGTTGAAACAGAGTCAACTAAATGAAACTGGAAAATGCAAACAACAAATATATAGATACAGCATACACATTCAAGCGCACCAAAGATCAACAGCAAAAGTCGACATATAGATACATGAGGATGCAAGTAGACAGTAACATATGATCAGTGGGATGCATGCAAATACACAGTGAGAAGATGAATGCAGACATACACCTATATACATACATGAATGTATGTATACACATGATGCGATGCAACAACATACCGAATGAAACAATGAACCATGCTACACAATGAAAATCAGTGCAACCCAAAGCCGTGAAGGAACAGCAGTGCAAATCAATTACAACCAAACTGAATATTGCAGTGACAACATACATGAATGATGCAATGCAAACAGCAGATCGAAAATGCTTAGGGATGAACACAAAGATGGCCAGAGCCGAAGTACACAGGGGACACAAAATCCAAGCCATAATGATCAGTGAAGCCAGAAATTCAGTGAACAAAATAAAGTCAAAATCAAACAAGTCCAAGTTGACACAAATGGTAACAACACGTACAGACAGTGAAGAATCAAAGTCGAAGCCGACCAGAAATTCACGCAACAAGTCCAAGTCAAAGCTAGAAATTCACGAAATCAAAAAATGGGCGAAGTCGAAGGAAATAAACACCATGGAATTCAAGCAACGAAAATATATTCGAATTGAACAAGTCATAAATCATCTCAAACGTTCAAGCATTATCAAGCGGTAGAGCAAAAGTTTTGACGAATTCAAATAAAAAATATACGACGAAAATTTAGAAGTTCGACTCCTATAAATTGCAATCAACATCATCGGCAAATGGTATCGAGTTCAAGCAAGCATTAAACCAGAAAAGAAAAGGAATAAATTACATACTAGAATCAATCGAACTCGACCAACATCGAATCAGCCAAACGCAACACAAGGAGACGAACGGTCGACGAAGCTACACGCAAATATCTGTTCGATCGATCAACAGAGGCGCAGCTTCGATTGTAATTCGAAAGCCCTAAATTTGCAAAGAGGAACGAACGAAAATTAATCAAGCCGCCATATTTTCATCTCAAAGAAAACAGGCCGGAAGTATAAGAGAGAAAGGAGCTTAAGGGGCCGGCTTTGTTAAACATATAAATAAGTCTTTGGTTTATTTTTAATAAGGGCTTTAGTTTTAATATTGTTTTAAATTTGTTTTTAAATTTAAACTCTTTTTTAAAAGGTTGTATTTTCTAGTCGTGTGACTAGAGCACAAACTACGTGGCATAGTTTGAGAATTCGCAACTCAGTGGCTGAGTTGTGGCAGGGTTTTGAGCGTAGAGTTAGGTTAGTCGGTAGCGGGTGTCACGAGTTTACGTGTGTAAGCGTGTGACTACTTAATTTCTAGTAGAAACCTTGGGGGAAGCACGTAGGCAGGGTTTTGCCAAAGCTGGGTAAATTCTGTGTCGTTCTATTTCTGCATTTATTATTCTGCTATTATCCGTGCTGCTATTGTTCTGTGATCTATGTTGAAATTATTTTAAAAGCTTCCGCAATTAATTTTTATAATTAATAGTATCACCCTATTCACCCCCCTCCCCCTCTAGGGTGAAATCGATCCTACACTTTTGATTAAATTTGCAATTACAATATCAGTGTACAAATATATTAATAATTCAAACATATTACGCAACTCTATTTACCATCTACCTTACATGATTAGCTTATAATAATGATTCTAAGATGGTGATTCTGTAATTTTGTAGGATGGATTTTGTAATGTATATACAAGTATATGCTACTAACTGTATGATGTAACTAATATAAAGTTAATCTAGAAAAATATAAACTAAGCACACCAGGATTTTATACAGGTTCAGATCTCCCGTCCTACGTCCAGTCCCAAAGCTCCCATTCGGAATTCGACTATCAAACACTTTCACTTCGCCCGGAGGAACAGGCTTGGTTACAATAGCTTGTTCTTGTCAAGTATGTGTTCTATAACACAGATATTGACTATTAAGTAAAAATTCTTCCAATATATATATATATATATATATTTAGAGAATATTGATTGAGGAGTTCTGAATATATGGAAGAGTGAAATACAAGTATATGATTGCTAGAGATCAAGAATATATCAGAGTATAAAAGTAAAGAGCGCAAGTAAGTAAGGTCGGTTCTTCTCCTTGATTCTTGATGTTATTTATAGTGGTAGAGAGTTTCCTTGAGTAGTTGCATCCATTAACAAGTGTTCTATGGTCGCTTCTGATGGTGATGAAGAGTTACGGCGAAGAGAAGCGAAGATGTCTTTTCAAATGCGGCAGTTGTTATTTGAATTTCAAAATCCGAGTTCAGTCCAAACGTCTGGTACATGTTTTAGACGTTTGGATCTATATATTTTTTGTATATAGTAGCCTTTCAAACGTTTGAGTATATTAACCAGACGTTTGATCCTGTCTAGTTTATAATCCAAGGGATTCCTTCAGACATCTAGCTAGTGCACCCAAACGTCTGATCCCTGTGCATGTTGCTTTTGTGTATCTGTGTCATTGCTCTATTGATCCTATCGACTTGTAGTCTTTTGTTACATTCTTTGAGCCTTGTTCTTGTCTCTCTAGTGATGTTACTCTAGCAATTACCTGTAAATAGACATATATATGCATATTCGATTTCCATTTTATAGTTGTTGTCATCGAAACCGTAGAAATCTCCCCCTTTTTGATGATGACAACTATACAATGTACTTATATATAATTTATAAATCTCCCCTGAATATGTGCTTATTTCCATTGTTTTATAAATATACTTATGTTTCTTCCCCTTTAGCACTATCAAAAAGAATTATAAAATTTTAGCCAATCGTCAAAGATAACACACAAAATGAAAATTTCATTAATAATTCAAAATTGATTACATTTATAGATTTTGTCAATTGTACAAGAGTTGAAATCCTAAAATTTTAAAATCTATGATTCCTTCGGAGAAGCTTTTTCTTGATCATCCCCTGTTTCTTCTTTTTGGGAAAAGCTAGGATTTATTGGAGATGTCGAAGCTTGCTTTAGAGGTTCGTCCTCTGAAAGTTTGGAATGTTTCGTGGGAGGAGAAGGTACTGGGGTTGTCCAATCTTCAGAAGGAGGTGTCGGACCGTGAACCCGTTGAAGTACTTCTTTGAGAACCGATAGGACAGTTGAAAGTGATTCTTCAACTGTTTCTAGGCGTGTAGCAAAAGATGTTTCAAAATTGTCAATACGCCTAGCCAAAAGCTTTTGATTTTGAGATAATATATGTTGATTTTTAATGGTGAGATATCGAACGCTTTCATTTAGATTTGTTTTTGTTCGAGTCTCCACAATCTTATCCTAGCTTGGATAATCAAATGGTGCCGGAGGAGGTGGAGTTGCTTCACGATGTTGTTTCTCCTCTTGTGATGGTTCATTTTATGGTTGAGGTGGAGGTTGAACTTGTCTGCTTTGATGATTGTGCGTCCAATCTTCAAAAGATGTGAATTTTGGGGGAATTTCGGGCAAGTGCATCAGTGAAAAAAACTTGGTGGAAGCATATTTTGGAGAGATTTCTTCAAAAGTTGATAAGTATAAGGAGATGCTGTGAGCACGTAGAAGTCTCATAATATATGTGGGTCAGATAATTGATGGCCGTGATCGAGTCCAAAAATGTTTGAGCTCGCCAAAGATAAATTAGGCCCAATTCACCATTGTTCCGCTGAATAGAGCATATAAGGCTTTGTGCTCTAACTCAGTTATTTGCTCATGACGTCCCATACGTGGAACGATGGTATTGATTATTATTCAAGTAAGAAGTCGTGCTTTTGGACGTAGATATTTAGAAGCAAATTTTGGCATTTCCTCCTCCCAAATTTGATATGTTATACTATTCCTTGGTTTGAAGCGCATATCAGGAATGTTGTATAAATCTTCGCCCATGTCAGAACATCCTAGAATTCTACCTATTATCCCAGGAGTGAGTCTAATCGTGTTGCCATACACGCTAGACCATATCCAATTATCTTCATCTTCAGTGCTCCATACTGAAGTGCTATCCAAATTTGCATAAAAAAGAAATATTGCCAATTGATCGATTTGGATGTCATTGGGAGTGAATGATATCAATGTTTCTAGTCCGGCATTTTCACACATTTCATCCAAATCATACATTGGAAATTTAAGTAGGTTATAAAATGGACCTGTGTGAAGCTTCTTCTTTTGTATATCCTCATATCTCTTGATTGGGCGTGGTGCCGGATTCATCCATCTTTCGATTTGATCATCTGAACAAACTTGAGGATTTGAGGATGATGATGGTTGTCTTGTTTTCTTTTGGATATCTTAAAGTTCTAGGAGGCATTGTAATCGAGCGACTGGAAAAAGATGCTTTTTTTAAAATAAATCGTCGATCGAATATAATCGGTTGAAAATAAAAGTGAGATGAAAAAAAAATAGACGTTATCTGGGTGTTTTTAAAATGTCGATTGAATATCAAACGTTTGGAAGTGATTTCAGACGTCTGGTTTACCCTAATTCTAACACGGTAATAATTTAAGACGTCTGATTTAATTATTAGACATCTGGTTTGGTCGAGTTTTAAAATTTTAATAGGCAGAGGGATTTTCCAGACATCTGGTTAAAATATCAGACGTCTGAATTAGGTTGAGTTTTTAAAATTTGGTGGCAGAGGCATAACTCAGACGTTTGGATCAAAGAGCAGATGTCTGCAATAGTCTGGTTTCTATTTCAAGGAGACAGAGCAAATTTTCAGACGTCTGGAGGATTATAACAGACGTCTGACATATGCACAGTGCTAAAAAATCGAGGTATATCAAAGTGTCAGACGTCTGAGGTCCATATCCATACGTCTGAATTAGGCAATTTTTCTAATAATAGCCTAAAATTTAATGGTTTTTCTTATTTCTCGATTTCCAATTTTTAAAACGAAATGTAGTATTTATTTATGTGAACAAAACAACAAATGAACATAGACACACATATAATAAAAATATAATCTATTTAGATGGCGATGGAGTTTTACGATCTTCCGACTTGTTATCCCTCCATGGTTTAAGTGAAGACCAATTTCCACGTTCGTGGATTCTCGGGGAGCCAGAGAATCATCTTGGTGAAGGATCCGAAGGTGTACGATACGAGGAAGAGGGATCCAAGGAACTGCAAGGCATCGGAAGTGGTTCATGGACATCTTTCTTCCATGAAGTACAAAATTTCATCACTACTTGTTCCAAAAAGCTTAGTCGACGTGCCATGACTTTTTGTTCAAAATATAATTCTCGTTAAAGATCTATTTGTTGTTTTTTGATAGTGATGTATTTCATCAATTTTCTCCTTTGTGTTAGGAGAAACAAATAAAGATCTTTTGGACTTCTTGCTATCAGGAGTGAATCCCGTGTGATATGAGGACCACCTAAACGTCGATTCCTGATTTCGTGTGGGTGTAGGAAGCCGTTGTGGTGTATCCGCCAACCTATCTGTTGTAGGTGTCGAGATGGATATATAAGAATTTTCAGAAGTCATGACTATATTTTGTTTCTTAATGAATTGTGTGTATATATATATTATTGTATAACTGTATATATATAAGTTTAAAAATTATTTATAGAAAATTTGTAAAAAGTGACTAACTAAAAAACCAAAGGTGCAGAATTTATTAATTATAATTGGTATCAGAGCAAGGTTTGATCAAAGTATGGTAACACGTTTTTGAATCATTTTAATATGGCAAGTATTTTTCAAGAAGGACAATCCACAACACGGCCCCAACTTTTTAATAGCTCTAACTATGCATATTGGTCAAAATGTATGAGAATTTTTATGGAAGCTAATGGTCTAGAAATTTGGTCAGCTACTCAAGATAAATATGAAGCACCTACCACTGCTATGAACACATGGACCGATACACAAAAAAAGAAGCTTCTAATAATGCCACAGCTATGAATGTTTTATTTTGTTCATTAGATAAAAATGAATTCTCACGTGTCATGTTATGTAACACTGCATTTGATATTTGGCGTACATTACAAGCCACACACGAAGGCACAAACAAAGTTAAACAAACCAAGATTTCAAAATTGTAAGTTTATAGGATAGATTGTGTAATGTATACGCAAGTATATGCTACTAACTGTATGATGTAACTAATATAAAGTTAATCTAGTAAAATATAGACTAAGCACACCAGGATTTTATATCGAAGCTCCCCTTCGGAATTCGACTATCAAACACCCTCATTTCGTCCGGAGGAATAGGCTTGGTTACAATAGCTTGTTCTTGTCAACTATGTGTTCTATAACACGGATATTGACTATTAAGTAAAAATTCTTCCAATATATATATTTAGAGAATATTAATTGAGGGGTTCTGAATATTTGGAAGAGTGAAATACAAGTATATGATTGCTAGAGATCAAGAATATATCAGAGTATAAAAGTAAAGAGCGCAAGTAAGTAAGGTCAGTTCTTCTCTCTGATTCTTGATGTTATTTATAGTGGTAGAGAGTTTTCTTGAGTAGTTGCATCCATTAACAAGTGTTCTATAGTCGCTTCTGATGGTGATGAAGAGTTGCGGCGAAGAGAAGCGAAGATGTCTTTTCAAATGTGGCAGTTGTAATTTGAATTTCAAAATCCGAGTTCAGTTCCAAACGTCTGGTATGTTTTAGACGTCTGGATCTATATATTTTTTGTATATAGCAGCCTTTCAAACGTCTGAGTACATTAACCAGACGTCTGATCCAGTCTAGTTTCTAATCCAGAGGATTTCTTCAAACGTATGGCTAGTGCACCCAGACGTCTGATCCCTGTGCATGTTGCTTTTGTGTATATATGTCATTGCTCTATTGATCCTATCGACTTGTAGTCTCTTGTTACGTTCTTTGAGCCTTGTTTTGTCTCTCTAGTGATGTTACTCTAGCAATTACCAGTAAATAGACATATATATGCATATTCGATTTTTATTGTATAGTTGTTGTCATCGAAACCGTAGATTTGATTTCCTAACAGATTCAACTCATTCAGGTGGCGTATCCACAAGTGAACTCAAGTAAAATATGGCATATAGGGAAGATATTAGTAACCGATGCTGAAGTCTAATCTAAAGCAAATACAATTGTGTTAGTAAGTTATTCTTGTCGGTATTTGACTGTTATATGTGGTCGATCACCGAAAAATTGAGGCAATTTCCCACGCCATCAAAAAATTATCAAATCCTAATCTGAGAAATTTTTAGTATGTATAAATGCAAAACTCAGTAAGAGTAAACTGGAAAAATGAAGAAGAAGCATAGCATAATATGATATTACCTAAATGTGTGGTATAGATTAGTGCATATCATTGAAACATGAAAGCATAAGAACTAGCTGCAAACAAAAGGAGTGCGTAAGTTAGCCTAAAAAACAGAAATACACCTTTTTCCAAGAAATAACATGCAAATGCGGATACAAATATAATATTAATGTAGACCAAAAATATTATCTCATATTCAAGCATACATCAAGAAAAAAGGGGATACTACTACTCAGTTAGTACGAGCTCAGTTTTCTATTTGCTGAAGAGATTTGCCCCTAGTGTCTGTGCTGGCAATAGTGTAAAAATAGTTGCAAACATTATGAAAAATTATCAATTGAAAATATATTAAAAATAAGAAAGTACCCGACACCATGGATTAATGCCTCTTCTTCTTGACAATGGAACTCTGTAATATCTTCGATAAGATCTTTGACTCTTTGCATAATCGTACCACAGTACAACCAATCTCTTGTACATAACAATGCTTCAACCGCGTCCTCTTTTAGTGAACTTGCATCTTTCTCCACTGTAGTTGCAGATGACAATCGAGATGCTTTTTTCCTACAGCCAACAGCTTCAACAAAAAGCAGCTTCTGTATTCTGCTGCAGATATACAAGGAAACTTATTAAAATGTTAATTGTTTCTGGAAATGATGTATATTCTTGTAGCCCATTTTCAAGGGAAATGAATTATAAATTGATACTAATGATGATAACATAAAATCGATACCAATGATCAGAAAAATAAAGAGTAAAATAAAATAAAATGAAGAACTACGTTGCAGAAATAATTAGAGATTTAACAAAATGAAGTTCCACAATCATCATGTAAAGTGTAAACTTATGCCACATAAAAATAATTAGAGATGAACTAGAAGTTATCATCCTCGAGCATACAGCTGCAAATGTTACATGTATTTGATGCTATTATAGTAAAATGACTTTTAAGTTCACCTATTAATAATTGTTCAAGTTTGGAATCAAAACTTTGATAAGAAATTTGATATCATGAACAAAATACATTAAATTTGCAACTTTATTTTATACACCGGATTATTTGGCAATAATATTCATAATATTTTGCATTAAAAGTGCAACAACCTGCCAGCATACTGTTCAATATGCCATAGCTGACTTCCTAAACTTCAAATTATACACCACGTTAAAATTTTCAAGCATGTTTGTGCAAATTGAAAAAAATATCAATTATAGGCACCGGATATGCTTATTCATACTAGTTCAGTCTATTCGGTGGTCCATATTACAAATTTATGATGATGTTAAATATTAATTCACCTTAGACAATTCGTTTCTAGATGTTAAATCAAAAAGAAAACTAAAGACCAAACTAATTTCAGTTAAATCATAACAAGAAGCATTTTGTATTAAATTCATACTAATGTCCTCTAAAGGAGTTATCATGCATGTGAACATAATAAACTTTTAGAAAATTAAAATAAGATACTTAACTTAGAACTACATTCAAAAACTGAGTGAAAAAGTTCAAAACATGGTACAACGAAAAGATAAATAAAATAGAGGGAGCTTAAAGGAATAATGAACATGATGTCAACATTGCGCTTATATAGCCATATATTTTATTTACGCTTGATCAGGTCTTTATTTTTCATATAAATATAGGAAACTGAAAGATAAAACATACAAATTAAACTGACCCATTCTCAATATTTTTTAATCAGATCATTTAGGACGAGTCGGTTCAATTTAGGTTTGATCGGGTTTTTTTCAATCACCCAAACCAAATCCATAAGTTCTAGCCAGCAGTTCTAACAAGAACAAAAGTAATTTAATAAGCAAGATTACACTTTCAACTGATCTATATTTAAACCATTCAACCACCAGCTTCCACATTAATTAGAGGATGATGGTTTGGATGTCCATCTGTTTCAACGTTAAGTGGAAAATGTTGATATATGAATGCATCGGTTAAATATAAGTTTCCTAATAAAGCATGAACAACACAAAGGATCAAGAAGACAAACACCATTAAAACTTTAAATACTCAAACTGAAATACCCAGAACAACATTGAAACTTTATAATACATAGCAAGTGATTTAAGAAAACATAAGATAACTAAAAAGCCTAAAAACAACCCTTATTTCCAGATCTAACCGCTAGTGAACTTGGTAACAACCTTTGCATCCTCAGATACAACGTGTTTTGAATGCTTGCCAGGACGAACAAGACGAACGGAGGTCTGCTCTCACGTGAAGTGATGGTAGGCTTAAGTCGAGCGAGATTCTTAGGGGGGAGAGAGAACACACATAAGCTTGAGCAAGAGAGAGTCCCCAGATCGAGCGATTATAATTTTGAGAGAGAGATACAGAAGTTTTGTAAGAAAGGAGAGACGAAATTTAGGGATTTGATGGGTAGAGGGTAAAGAGGGTTGAATTATTTTTTTACTTACCTGTATCGGTCCACTATCAAAAATAATTGAATTGGGTTAGACCCGACCCCATTAAATCTGGGTTAGAAGGGTTGGGTTGAAAGGTCGGGTTGAATTTTGATAGCTCTACCTCCATCTCCCCCTTCCCTGATCCAAGGCAACTGTCTTGCGTCGCAACTCAGACCCATCGATCGTATTCCTCTCTCCTCTCTCTCGGATCCACCATCTCAAACGCCTATGAAACATAGCCAACCATTCAACTTCTCATAGCCCACTTGCCTCCAACTTCCATCACTGCATCCTCACCAAACTCCTTCATCAACAAACCCCCATCTATCCACTTCACATATGGCTAAGTCGCCAATAACCCAAATGCTCTACCTTTCCTCTCCCCTTTCCATATTTCTCCTTCGTCGCACCTCTTCTCTGAAAATACTCCTTAGCAAAACATTACTTCCCTCACAACTTCATCAAACAAATCCTATACAAAAACCCCAATAAGCAAGTTATCGATCCATGTCAAGGACCACCGTAGCCATGGCCCTGCCCTCTACTTCCACCTAGATAACCCAGATGCCCTAGCTTACTGCTCCTTCGAAATCATGCACCAAATTTTACATACCAACTCTAATGATAAGCCCTCCTTCAACATCTGCTATCGTCATTCAGACAAATCGCGGGGTCTCAGACCTCTCCTCTAAATCAGACCCTAAAGCTTGCGCAAACCCATATCTGAACACACAATTCCTGAGCTTGAAACTGAACTACTCAAAATCCCAGATTTAGTTCAAACTAGGGGTAATAATTTTAGTGTAGTGCTAAGGGCACTAGGGTTTCTACTAGGGGATACCATGTTCGGCCATTAACGGTCGAACATAAAAGAAAAAAAATTAACTGCAGTCAACAGACAACCACCGACCAAACAGGGGTTTAATCGGCGGTTAACTGCCGATCGCGGTTAGACGCTGTAGCCTCTAGCACCTAGCCCAGTGCCCTTAGCGCTACGCTTATTAGCAAATTTTATTATGGGTTTATGTTGCTGATGCGGCATTTGGAATAGAGTGTTTGCAAATACTTGGGCCTATTATCATAGATCACAAGGAATTATTATTTTTCTATGATCAAAAGAAGGTTGTGGTTTTAATGGGCTTTAAAACTCAACAGTGCCCGTTGGGAATCTCTGTTAATCAACTGGAAAACTTAATAATGATTCACTGCATGCTGCTAATTTATATGATGGAATCAAGATGCAATGATGATGCAGCCCAGCTCGATGAAGTCTTAGGTCGCGAGCGACCTAACGAGAAGGATGATGGAGTGCAACAGATACCTAGTGCGTTATTCATTAGGTCGCGGCATTTTAGGTCGCGAACGACCTATGTTGAACGACCTAACGATGGTGCGGGGAACATGAGGCAGCGCTTGAATTATGTCCTAGGTCGCAAGCGAGCTACGACCTAACAAAGTCTCGACCTATCAAACCACGAGCTAACGAGATGAGTAATGTAACACCTTGTGATGTCTTAGGTCGCGGGGCTTTAGGTCGCTCAGAAGTGGTTCGCGAGACCTTGAGGTCGCCGGAATGCTTTAGGTCGCTGGAGGAGGTTGCCTTAAATCGCTAAATTGGAAGGTTGCATGAAGATTCTTAGGTCGTTGCTGTCGTATATTTTAGGTCGCTCCATGTCTTGAGTCGTAAGTCGCTATGTGTGGATTTTGTAACTCGTGTTGTTGTGTCGTAACTCGTGTACTTTGTTAAGTCGTGTATGTATGATAACTCGTAGGTCGTTATATGTTGTTAACTCGTGTGTGTTGTATTTTCTTTAAGTTGTAACCTGTGTTGTCCTATGTCGTAGGTCGCGAGTCTCTGGTGATTGAGTCGCGTGCAGTTAGGTCGTTAGCGACCTAAGTTGGGTCGTGTGTGTTGAAAGGTCGTGAACGACCTAGTGCAGTGTGTTGTAAAACCTATAAATATGGGTGTCGGGTCATATTGTAAGGTGGTTGATTTTTGAATGAAACTTTGTTTGAGTGCTTTGTGCCTCGTTTGAAATTGGTAGTTGAGTGTGATCTCCTATCTCCACTTTCGGTTATTCGAGTGCGCTCGAATCAAAGATCGTTGAAGCCAATTCACGAAATCAAGTGCGCTTGATCAACGTTCGAAGAATTGTAGATCTTCTCTCACGGTATCGTGCGTGATCAACGTGTCGAAGATAGCTAGAATTCGGTATTTTTTGGAGATCAACGAATTTAGGCATTTTGGTATTTTGCAATCCATGGATTATTATTGATTCATCTAATCGTTCTTCGATTAGTTTGACACGAAATCTTCATTTCGTCGTCGATCCGTTAAATCCGCTGTATCAAATTCGATAATCAAATCCTTTTGTAATGACTGAATAGTATGATCATAAATTGTTTGATATAATGCTTGAAAGGAATGCCAAGAAGATTTTTGAAAGGAAAGTGTTCATTTTTAATCCCCATGGTGGCACATTTATGCTAAAGGTTTCTTTGCGATATTGTTTAACTACGCCGAATGGCAAAATATATATGGTCATGAAAAGAAAATGCTTAATAGGTTCGACAAGTGCTTTTCGACCTTGAGGACAAGGCTGATTTCGAGGGAATGATAATGACACGGATGCCGCCATAAGTGCACAAGAATGTCGGCCATGTTAGTTCTAGGGTTTGCATGACACTACGATACAAGAATTAGTTGTAGATATTTGTGGATGTGATAGATGAATGTGTTGATGGTGGAAGGATGGAGGAAATTTTTCCCATGATGTCAGTTAAAGTTTGAGTGATATGCCGTAAGGTTGCGCTTTGAGAACGAAGAGTCGTTCGGAGTTCGACAAGTTGAGCTTGTTTGGTGGCTAAGCTAGTTTGGATAGTTCTAATGATATTTGTTGGTGGTTTGCGGTGTTGTCGAGGTTAAGATTGTCATCAATGAGATAGTTGCAGGTTAAGAATGATTCTATGATGGTGTCCAAAATGGAGGTGAGAACAATCACTGAAGGCACCAAATGATGGGACCTTTGTTCGAGTTTTATTTGCAGAGAAGAACTTTACAGAGGAGAGGAGAGAGGAGAGAGGAGAGAGGAGGAGAGGAGAGGAGAGGAGAAGAAGTGAAGAAAGGAGGAGGAGAGAATGCATTATTTTCTAGCCTGCACAATATTTCATTTCACATAGCCTATACAGGCATGAATACCAGTTGTCAAACTACTAGTGGCTGTCATTGGTAATTCATTTCTAGTTAGGCCGTAGGCATGTGCAACGAACAAACAAAGGAAAGGCAAATTTCTATAAATTTTGTTATAACTAATTCTTATACCATAGTGCTATGCAAACTCGCCTTCAGTATCCAACTGGACAATGAGCAAATGAAAATGATGAATTTTTATATTATGAGACCAAGAATGTGCATAATAGGGCCTTCATGATTACTTATACGTATATGTATCCTCGCCATGTTTTCAAAAAAGACTAGGGGATAAATTTTCAAAAAAGACTGGTCTTTAAGAGTATTGGCATAAATAGACTACTCTGAAAACTATTTGCAATTACAAACTAATTTTGGCTAGCTCGGCGATGAGCTGATCATTTTAAAAATAATAATAATACGGGGAGCATTAGCGAAATGCGCCCCTTAAAATTTACACTGGCGCATTTGTCAAATGCGCCAGTGTAAATACTGGTGAAATTACCATCACGTTAGCAGATGTTAGTTGTCTTCTAGATGTTACAGTAGAAGGAAATTCTGTTACTATTAGACAACTGAATAATTACGAAGATATTTGTCAAGAGTGTTTAGTGCGGTTCCACCTCCAAGTGAGATAAAAGATGCAACGGTTAAGTTGACATGGCTTCACGAAATGTTTGCAGATGAACCATCACCGGATGCTTCAGACATAGAAATTGAATATCATGTGAAAGCTGTTATTCTACATTTGATATTTTGTCGTCTATTTCCCGATCATTCTAAAGGACGACTAAACTTTTTTTGGTTATTTTTTTTTGCAAAATTTGGATGAGTGTGCATGATATTTTTGGGACAGTGCTATATTGGCGACATAATATAATGAGTTAACAAATGTTGTACTCATGAAATCCAAATCGATAGCCGGTTGTCTCTCACTTTTACGGGTATAATATGAATAGGTATATTTGTTATACACTCATATATAATATTTAATTCTAATGTATTCAAATTTTTGATTGATTTTACAGTTTTGGTCATGACACATCTTCCTATTGGTCGTCAAAATGTGACTTCATTTATGCAGATCGACATGACATTGCCTTATAGTGCAAGGTTGTTAATTTCCAACAACATTTACATGTGTGTATTTTTGTACTGATAAAACTCTAATTGTACAACTATTTATATAGATGGTTTGGTTCAAGGGGTTGAGTTGAGTCTCCAAAGCAGGTGGCCACTTACTATCGCGACCAGCTCGACATGTTAACAGATGAAGTTGTTATATGAAATCCGTACACACAGGATGTGCTTGTCGATCTTCCACAGATATGTCTAAGTGGGATGCATAGTTGGCTTTATAAGACACCTATCATATGCATGCGAGATGTAGAGATGTATAATCCTGATCGAGTGATGTGACAGTATGTCTTCATCAACGCGTACCTGATCCACGCGAACCAAAGTCAGATTTGGAGTTTGCTATCGTTCAGTGGAACGATAGACATAACGTATCGTACACCAACAGTTTCCTACCGTTCCTATTTTGAGATACATGACTTGGTATTGGTCGATTACTTGAAGATTCATTGTTGCAGATCGGATTTGTCACGAACGAGCATACACCGCTCGTGCACCGCTTGAGCGAGATGTGGTAAATCTTAACATTATCGTAATATTTTTAGTTCGTTAGGTTGAATTGTTCTTTCACTTGAAGTATGTTTCTAATTTTAAATAAATAACTACAACTTGTTGGTCGATGTACTAGAGACGGTAGGAGGTGGGTTGGACGATATCGGACATGGTAGAGTACCCGAACGAGAAGTCCGTCCACGGTGTCTTGATTTTAAAAAACTTATTGACACTCTCCTTTTTATAAATTGATTAACACGCCCAAGCTTTTCCTAACAAGCTATGCGGACTAGAAAACGAAAAACTAAAAGAAGACAGTATACACACCAATCGCAACCCACTGGACAATTTCAGCCCCCATCTACCCAAGACGATCCAACTCAACCATGAGTATTCCTATTTTTAGTTTACTATTAGTTTGCTTTTGTAATCGAACTATAACTTCTACTTTAATTCGAATTTAATAGAATTTCAATCATGTTATGATTGAATTTGTTTAAAAATAGTTTTATTTGTTGGCTTTTATGTACATAAACGTCTGCTATTATTTAAGAGAGTGCATTTGGATTTGGATTTTGTGTATCTAGATTGTTTGGTGAAGTTGTTGTTCAAGTTTGAACCTGAGATTTATACTGGTGCATTTGACAAACGCGCCAGTGTAAATTTTAAAGGGCGCATTTCACAAATGTGTCCCGTATTATTATTTTTTCTTTATAAAATGGTTAACTTATCGCTGAATTGGTCAAAACTAGCCTATACTTGCAAATAGTTTTCAGAGTAGTCTAGTTATTCTAATGCATTTAAAAACCAGCCTCTTTTGGAAATTTGTCCAAACGCTATTTGTCAAACATTTAGAATTACTTAGGCAGGAATTTTATTCCACGACTGAATGCAACGAGTATCATGACCGTTAATTATTTCTAACCCTCGTATCCTTTTCCGTCCAAATTCAAGTTCGCATTCTTTTAAACAGACGAGGTAATCGGCGTGTTTCCCACGCCACGTATTCGGATATGTGCTATATTTTCGGACAGAAAGCAGTAACATCTGCAACGCGTCCACGTATTATATCGACTTCCCTATTTTCTCTCCTAAATAAATCCCCTCCCCCTATAAATTCGTTCATTCACCTTCTCCTTCCACGTCGTCATCAACAAATAGAAAAGAGCTTAAAAACCAAGCTTCTTAAATTCCCAAAATATATATTAAGAACTAACCACAGTTCGGTAATAAGATATGGAGAAGCTATTAGCCATGTCGATCCTGAGTTCAACTCCGTCTGAGATTAAATCCGGCATCAGTTCGTCGTGGATGAGCACGTTCTTCAGAATAAATAGGAATCAGGACACCGACGATGATATCCAAAAGGAGAGAAGCGAGCCAAAGAGAAAGGAAGAGCAGCAGCAAAAGAATTCCAAGGATACGAGGGCCGCATGGTTTGCACCTGCGTTTGATGGATTGAATTGCTTTGAAACCATTGTCTCTCGTTAGTTCCCTTCTTCTCTTTGTTAACCAGAAAATCGTTTCATATGATGACTACTTAGCTGTAACCGAGACTTGATTTCTATATTTCTTGGGATTTTGGGTGACTTAACAGAGAAATAATCATTTGTTTAAGGTTTTTTTCTTTGAAATCTGTGTTTATGCTTTTATTTATTTAATTATTTATTTGATAAAGACTGATTTAATGTTTTAATTGGTACTAAATATGCGTGTATTTGTTAATGGAAAAAAGTTTTATTTATGTCGTAAATGATCTGCATTGTAGATTATAGATGTTAATTACTGACTCGATTCATAACTAACTGGTACGTAAGCCTATCGCTTGGTCTATACATGTTCAAATCATGATTTTTAATAACGAATTCGGATTATATCTCTTTAGCAACGAATCGTAAATTTGTAATTCACAAACTGTTAGATTTGTATGATACGATATTTTATAATTAAGTATACTTTGAAAATAGTTGAGTTAAACGTAGAACTGTTTGCATGGAATTTTTTTTTTGTAAATGGAAATAATCAATGGTTGACAACGGAAGCCATTTAATGAAGTATGCCAGAAAAAAAGTTATTTTTCTTTTTAGTTTTGAAGATTGAGATATCTTATCAATTTTTAGATTTTCTCTCGTATTTATTTGGTGAATTTACTAAGGTTTTGTTTGAAGAAATTTGTTTGTCATCGTTTTTCTTCGCTTCTTATCTCCTCTAAAATCTAATTGTGTAAAGATTTTAAGAAAAATACTAACAACGGCTTGACCACGAGATACATGCGTATCATGATGTCAATATAACAAAGAACACTAATTTGTGATCATTTTTGTTTTCTTAGTAAGTAAGATATACACAAGATTATTCCTCCTTCAACATAAGTGATTATTCTACAAGTCGTATCATCCTTGTGTGTTTTGAAGTGAGAAGACTTTCCGGCTACGTGTCAAAGTCCATTAGCTCAAGTTTTAAATGATGCGTCGTTTTAGACTGAAGTTCTAAAGGTCGTGGGTTCAAACTCTTGAAGACTTTCCAGCTACATGTCAAAGTCCATAAGTTCTAAAGATCGTGGGTTCGAACTCTTTAGACTTTAAAATTATTGTTTTACTTGAATTAAGTACCACTCTTATTCACATATTTTTTTATAGATTACATGTTATACTCTAGTTATAACAGTTGAATTTATAGAAGACAAATATTTATTATATATATTTTTAATTGTAATATTAGAAAAATAAAGTAAATGTACACATTTACTCTTAATATTTGAAACATCTGTATGTAAAGTTTCAGTTTCTTGGATTGAAAAATTTAAACTTTAACGTATGTTTCAGAGTGTCTTTATTGTATTTATTTTTGTATTTATTTTCTTTCACATTGCAAAATTTTGAACTTTCTTTTGAAAGAATACTATTGTTACTATTTTTGATTAATCCACGTCTAGACTGCTTTTACCACATTACGTACATCCGATCATTCGGTCCCTTCAAAGTTTCTAAATGCCATAGTCATATCAAACTTTGAATCCCTACTTTCACCAAACTTGAATCCACGTTTTTCCGTATCATGATCTTGCAATTAAAGAAGATCCAGTAAAAGGCGAAAAAGTTGTCAAAAGAATTTGTTATCGTTGGTTCAAATGGCATCGCGCGTAGGCTTCGTTTCGAAGTTTTTCTATCGGTTTTAACTGTATTTGGATGGCACTATATTTCAGGTATTATCATAACTTACGCTTATAAGTTTTTTTCTTGTTGGTATTTATTGGTTATAAAACTGCTGAAAATCGATGTAATGTAATTTTAGTAGTTTTCCTCAATCCATCGTATATGCAATTTTGAGGGGTTTTAATTTTTTTTTTTCACTTCGCGTATTAACCATATTAAAAAAGTATTTTTTTTCATTCAAAATGAAATTAAAAGACAAATATGAGTTAAATATATGTAATAATACTTTTGTGGAGAACTCTTAGAACCATTGCGCATTAAACTCCCTAGCACGCATTGATTGTTTATAACAACACTTCATATAAACCAATGAAAACCAATATGATCGTTAATGTTTAAAACCGATATTATTAAAACTCATAATAATTGGCACCACAAAGTCTCAAGCGGAGCCTTACGTAAGAAAGTGGTACCCAGAACCACTTGGAAAGCAAGTAGCCAGTGTTGTCACTCCATAAGGAACATTTTACTGATTGGGTATCAAATGGCGAGAGAATTTTCGTATAAACTCGACGGTGATGATCTCGTTCTATACAAAGTTGAGCTTTATGTCCATAACGTTATTGTCTTAGCCGATACCGATCAGGATAAGAATTTCACCTTCTCATTGTCAACTCATGGGTTATCGTAAGGATTGAGTTGTTGATTTAGCAATTGTATCAACCTATAGATAGTGCGGATATTCTTTTTGCACATTGCATTCTTGGTATTGACTCTTGCACCTATGTAGGTTTGTATTGTTCCCGATGGATATCACTTGTATATACTTGTTTTCTACATTGTATTTTCCAGATAAACAAACAAGTTGGTTATTATCTACTACGACTCAATCATGCTTTCATGCCTTAAGCTTTATTAATTTTTATATATGTGCATAATATATAGCATGGTTGTGTTGTAGAGTATAAAGATCGGTTGTTTTGTTCGATAATAACAAATGATATTTGCGTTTGATTTTGTTTACTGACTGTGATGCAGATGTGCTTGTGTATGTACGTATTTATGTACATATGAGTAAACATGAATTTTTAAATCGATGATTGTAACTACCCATAAATTAATGAGTAATTAATTAAAAAATTAATTACGAGAATAAAGTTTAAAAGATTTATTAAGGAATTTAATAAGAAAACAAATGAGTAAAAAAAGGTAAGTATTAAGGGAACATTTATTTACTTATTATGTATAGGGATTAAGTTAATAATATGAAATCACTAAACGGAAATTTAGGGAATTATGAGATATAACTAAATTTGGCCGGGCGTGTAAAGGGAAAATATAAACAACTGAATAAAGGAAATTTTTATTTAGGAAACTAAATTAGGTGAGAAAGGATTAAATATATGGAATTTTATATTAAAGGAAATAAATAAATATAATAAAGAAAGGTAGGATCCACCAAATAAAAAAAACCTCATTATACACGCACCCCCATTAAACATATCTTTTTCCTCACATATCCATTTCTGTTCAAACTAAAGCAACACAAAAGACCTTCCCAGCCATAACTTCTAAGAATATAAAAGGAAAAGAAGAAGAAAAGGAGAAAAGACCAAGGAAAATGTAGAGCAGTTAAAGATCAAAGCTAATCAAGAAATCTACGTGAGCAATATCATTTCTTTTACGGTTGTTTTTTTTTTTGAAATGGTACTTAGATACAACATGTTGCTCGGATAACAAACTACAAATCACGTGTCAATAAATGCTTGAATAACGCTACACAAATTTCGAACTTATGGCATCTTGTATCAAAGTCAAATCATTTAACCACCGGGACAATGGTGCTTGTCTTCTTTTATGATTGTTTTCATATATAATTGAAAATGATTTTGTATATATATTGTAAAACTCATATAATATATGTTTTCTGGTGGTAGATCTCAATTCAAAGAATATTATGAATTGTACTAGCTTAAATAGAGCGTTTTGCTATTTTTTTCGCGCCTTAAATGTTTTCAAAATGAAGTGAAAATTTAACAAGTGGCTGGAAATGAAATTTTAGAGTTGTGTGTCCATTTTGTGAATTTTCCAATGTCGGAATATTTAGTTTTGAAATTTTGAAGGATCTTGTGTTGCTAAAAAATAAGTGAAAATGACTTAATTCGAAATGGATAAAATGTGCTAAATTATTTATTTGCAAATTTATGGAAATTTACAAGTATTTCCCGAATTAACCTTCACTATTTTCGAAATTAAAATTAAAATGCAAAATCTAAATATGAGGCAACCGAGAGCTAATTATGCATACTAATTTCATGAGTTCATAATAAGGGGATAAGATCCTATAAAACTGTTGCAAAAATAAAATAAAGAATACTACCACCAACTAAAAGTGGAGGTGAAACGAATAAGGAGGTGACACGTGGAAAGCCATGCACAAAAATGCTCAAATCTACAAGTGTGGACAGTTAGCTATGTAGGCATTATTACTTCTACTGAAGTGTGAGACTAGCCAAAGGTGTTATGTCGAGGGTGCATAACTCCCGAAACTTAAAATGACAGTATGCCACAAAGTGAATTAGACAACCATCACAACATAAGCTAGATTTGGTGTTATTCCAATATTTACAACAGTTTCACACAACACATGGAAAAACCATCTGTTGTGTCATAGACCGTGAAATCTTTGTTCTGTTGAGGTTTCATCAATGGCGTTCAAACAATATTTCATCCGTTGTCTGATTGAAATTATCAAAAATTTGGTTTTTCCTCCTTATCAATATTTTGTTTCCCTCTCTCAAAATTAGTAACGACTCGTAATTTTCGATAATTAAAAATAGTTAATTTAGTAAAGTTTTATGATTTAATGTTGGAAGAAGTAAAAAAATTTGGTTTAATAATAAGAATATAACTGAAATAAAATGTAATAGAATTAATTTAAGGTAATTTATAACTCTTAAATGAAATTTCAATTAACCGAAATGATTAAAAAATTATATTGATTATAGATTGTAAATTAATTATAATAACGTGTATATCAAATTATAATTGGATTAAACGAGTAATTGGCAAATTTAAATGTTGATTAATTAATGAAATAATGTGTAGTGAATTGTAACTTGATAGAACTGGTATTGTGTAAGTTGTTATAATATTTTTTGTAAATGATAGACTTACAAATGATATTAAATATAGAAATGGTGACAATTGTTATTTGTTAAATTAAAATGTTATGTTAATCTGAGTTAAGACTATAAATATAAAAAGGTGAATGCAATAAAATGTACAAAAATGTCAGTTGCATTCATAAGGCAATGATTGAATTAATAAAAGAGTAAACAAAAGATAAATATATTTATTGGGATTTTAAATTATAATAAAATTGACAAAAATTCAAGGTAATTGAAATATTGCAACTAATATGGTAAATGATGATAACTGAAGAATATTAATGCAATAAAATATAAATCAACGTTAACTGTGCCTATAGAGTAATGATTGATTAAATAAAAAGATTGAAATCAAATTAAATCAATTGTTCGGAATTAAATTTTAATTAATTGGGGTTTAACTATGGTTGAAAATGAACGCCGAAATTTGTGTAATATTTAACATTGTAATTATATGTAAACTTGTTTCAAATTGTTATAAATGTCTAAGTAATCAAAAAAACATGAAAATTTGTTAATTATAAATATTGAATCAAAAAATGATTAATTAATTTAATATTAATTTATTTAATTAATGTGAAAATAGCCATTTTGGCCACCGTCTCAGATTTCGATAAATCCAGTTTCATCGGATCCGTAATAGTGAATTATCGTAAAGTTTCAAGTTTCACAGCGATCGGACTTGTCGTTTGATCGTTCGGACTCGAAACGCATAAAAATCAATTTATTTAAATTTAATTGAAATCAATTTGAAATAAGCTGATTTTAAACTAACTTCTTCATACAATGGAATTAGAACTTGAAACTTGTTCCATTGAGTTCAAAACTATCGAAAACATCTATTTTGATATATGGAATGACCCACTTTCGTTTCGAAAGCGAAACTAGCTATTGAGTCGTAGTTATCGTTTCAATCCAAATCAATCTAGCCTGTTCATTTCTATTGCTAATCTACCTATATATAGCCTGTTATGAACCCTAGCTGTCTCTCATTTCATTATTCCTGTATGTGCAATTCTATCTACCTATTCCTTTCTTCCAATGGCAGAAACAGATTTCCAATTTCAAACCCTAAAATTCAGTTCCAAATTCGAATTGGAAAATCAAACTTCCCAAAACCATATCAAACTATATATCGTTTC
The DNA here is from genome assembly GCA_030765085.1 of Allium cepa. Classification (NCBI taxonomy): domain Eukaryota; kingdom Viridiplantae; phylum Streptophyta; class Magnoliopsida; order Asparagales; family Amaryllidaceae; genus Allium; species Allium cepa. The sequence continues at coordinate 953,479,807 of CM060932.1, forward strand.
GAAGCCCTCGACGAGCGCAATCCATTTTGTTCATTTTTGCAATTGATCCTCGGTTTGGCCAGAAATCGAGGATGAACCTCAGCCTTTGAAATTTGGTTTTCACGATCCAACGGTGGATCTTTACCCGATAGAGGATCAGGATGTCGCATTGGGAAAAGGACGATGAGAAGGTCTCAGCCATGCTATTCATTCATGTCACAGTGGTCTAGATCGCCAGAAATTGAACGTTGATGGTCGGTGGAGGTGGAGCATTTTGGAGGCGACGTGAAGAGCCAAGTGTGGCTGTTGTGGTCGACCTGAGGAGGGGGACGTGGTCGTGGTCTTTGATCGAGGGGATGGTGCTTGTAGGAGGCGGCGATTCTACTTGAACGGCGGTGGCTATGCACTGTTTTGGTTTGAATGAGCTTCTAAGGATACACGAGTAACGTGGTGACGTGGCTGGGTGGTAATGTTTTGTTTGTTTAATTTAAATTTAATTTTAATCGTTCTAATCATCATAACTTTTGCATATGAATTCGGATTTGGGCGTGGTTTGTTCCGTCGTCATCGTATCGAAATTTAGGACATTTTGGATCTCGTTTGGATGAATTCTGAGACTGTTCAAATTTGGATCCTATTTTGAATTTCAAATCAATTTGAAACCAAAGATGAGTGTTTTAACCCAGTCACGATTACTTAATATCTTATATTAGTTAAATTAAATTTATGATGTGACTAGAAATTAATTGATTGATGTTGGGTAGGCTTAAATTGTCATTCTAGTTAAAATTGACTTTCATTGCACAAAATCATCGTTTAATTTAATACTAAATCAAATTGTCAATCTAATACCTGTTAATGATCATTCAGTTATTTATTAATGTTTATTGATTGATTAGGATGATAATTGTGATATTTGATTGTTGATATTGGATGACTGAATGTTGTCTTTTTATATTGTTATAACACTACAAGTTCCTTATAGGTTGAAATGATACATGCCCAAATGATATATAGATTAGGGAGAAATTGTTATGGGTTGAAATGATAGACTCGAGCGATTTTAGAGATTTTTACATAATTCGGGATTGTGGTTTGAAATGATATATAACCGTAAAAAATTAAATTACGGATTGAAATTATAAATATCTGTATCACTTAACCATAGGGTAGAAAATTATATACGGACACCAGAGTGGTTAAACCAAATGATTTTATTCTTTGAAATTTGAATTCAGTTAACTGGCATTTTTGTAATAGAAATGTATTTGTATAAACTGAATTATTTTCGATATTCCAAGCGTTAATGCTGAAATTGGAATTGATTTAACGAATTGTTCAAAAGGTTTAAATTAGATTTTCAAAGTTGAAGTGTCAAATATAAATAAATTTATCGGAATTGGGTTATTGAACTGTTTGTGTATAATTTTGAAATCTGTTTAAACTAATTTAAATTATTTTAATAAAATTAACTATTTTTTTCATCAATTTTAAAACTATTTTAATTTATTTTAATCTATTATAACCTATTTAATCCACTTTAATCTATTTTACCAATTTTAAACCAATTAATTTTATTTCATATATTTTAAATCTATTTAATATAATATAAACCTATTTAATCTATTTTAAATTTATTTAATCTATTTAAAAATTTATTTAAGATAATTAAAATCCATTTAATCTATTGAAATTTATATAAATCATTTAAATCTAATTAAATCAAATTTAAATCTATTTTTACTATTTAAACTATTTCAATCTATTTGAAACTATTTTTTTTTCTATTAAAACTATTTATGGCTATCTAAACTATTTTCTAAAATTTCAAACCGTGTAAAGTTGAAGTAATTATATTTAAATCCTTGATGATGATTTACAACCTAAGTTGGAATTTGGAATTGATAATCTTTGTGAAATGACATATTTGAGTAAATAATGATGATTTTGGAAGAAGAATTTAATTAGCCTCTTATCGAAAATTTCAAAAGAGAATATGATTTTGAAGTGAATATGGTTTTGAAAGTAAATATGATTTCAAAAGTGATATCGTTCGAAATCGAATATGATATTTTGATATCAATTATGAATTGGTGTTGAGAAATGTAAAAGAACCATCTGGTGTGGATATTGTCATACTCTCTGCCAATACCAAAATGGCTTTAACAACTGTATACGTGGTGGAGATTCCGGAAATGAAGTAGGATGGTTTGACGAACGATTCTATATGAGGTATTTACATGACCCTGACTCCCATGAGTCAGCTTAGATGTGACTAAAACAGGAGCTATACCTAGGCCAAGTGAGGTCATTCCTCTAACCGGACATGCTTCTTCGATACTATATTTTGACTTTGTGATGATTTGGTGGCCACCCCTCGATTTGATTATGAGAATGTGATCCGAGGTGGACGGTAGTAGCTGCTATGCGTTACCACCAGCCCGGTTTTGCAATTGGTATATCTACCCCGGCATTGCCTTGTTCCCCATGTTCACATGCCCTATCTCGCCTTCAACGAGTTTGGTTTGTACCATACCTATAGAGCGTCCTTTGATAGCCCTCCAGTTTATGAAGGAATTACGATACTGTATAGATGTGGGAATATAGAAAAATGTGTTAAAGGAGATATGGGTAATGCCTTAACACTATTTTAATACTTTACTTTACTGTAGACACTATTATAATAGCATATTGCACTACATGGGTAGATAGTTTAATGGATCCTTAGGAGATGGAAATCTCGAACATCTCTTAAGTTATTGCACTCACGTTGGACATTGGATAGCAGATGTCAAACCCCGTAAACATCTCCAACGCCTTCACACTCATATTTATTTACTGTTGACTGAACTTACATAAGATCTTTTAGTTCTGACTCGAGTATTTTGTCTTTTCAATTCGTTCGGATCAGTCTATGCTTTCCAGTTTATTGAAGGCTGCCTTTTGAAGGACGAAGACAAAGATTTGTACTATTATTATTTATTATATTTATTCTACTGCATCATGTTGTTCCGCTGCATTTATTTATTATTTTCTGTTTATGTAACTTTGATTTTGTGTTATAAAAGAATAATCAAATGTATTTATAAAACAGCTTCATGAACTGTTATTTGATTATTATATCCTTGTCATTCCGCTGCGAGATTCTATATTTATTTTATTTCTTTTTATTTTTTCTTATCTAACCCATAACAATCTGCCCCTTTGAATGGTTTGAGTCTGATGTGTGTGGTTTATCGTCGATTTAAACCGTCCAAAAGGGCAGGTCGTTACAGTTGGTATCAGAGCTTTGATTTAGCGATAACCTTAGCTTTGTGAGGTCTGACTCTTTAAAAATAGGGTAGTAATACCCTAGAATGAGTCACTAAGTGTATATATATGAGAGAGCGTGTTTGTTAGTGTTATAAAAGGGCTTTGTATGCTGTTAATTTTTTTTTTGTATTTAAAATTCTAGTAGATGCATAGGACGCTATGACATCGGTAGGGATTTCTAAACACCTAATAGGGCAGACCGACACAATATTGTTTTGCAATATAGGTAAACGAAATAATTTTGCCTGTTATATATATTTTTTATAAAATAGTTTTATATTATAAGTGATTTAATTGGTTATTATGTATTTGTTTTTTAAGCACTGAATTTATAAATATTGGCTGGAAAATGAGATTGTAAATAAAATAAATATAAATTGAAAATTTTAGAACTTAAGTTTCGGGATTTTGAAAATTTCTTTTGAAAAGTTTTGAAATATAATACAAGTAGTGTTTAGAAGTATATTTTAATATAACTATTTCAAGATGATTCGAAAGAAATGTTGGAAGGAAATAAGTTCTATACTCCTCTCTTTGTCACTAGAAAATAATTTCGGTAATGAGTGTATGCATCATCGACATTCTTTTTTGGGTGTCAAAGTGGAAAGACTGCTGTAATAGTTTTATTGCACATCCGTTTTGGTAAACGAATCTTGATTTTTATTTCTGAAGTTTGATTTGACATACTAATATATTTTATGAGTATATATATTATTTTAAAAGGATTGAAATGGAACCCGGTTGTTTAGTTCTTTAGTTTCTGTAAATTAGAAATTGAAATTATTATGAATTGAATCTTGACTACATTAGTAATTTGAAACTTCTAAAATAAAAATAAGAAATTTGATGTTAAAATGATTAATGAAATAGATAAGAAACTAAAATTTTCAAAACTGTAAATAAAAGTGAAATGAAAATAAGAAACAATAACTATCGAACATTTTGTTAATAAAAATAAATATGATAACTTGTGTAATTTTCTATTGCATTCTAAAAAAGACATATATATATAACTCACCAAAATCTAAAAAGTTGTAATGTTAAATAGGATATGTAATAGGATATTATACAAGTAAAACTTGAAAAAATGAAAGTGTTGAATGGAATTACTTCTATAAATAAGAATTATAATGTTATAAATTGTTATAGACCGACGTTAATAGTTTAAAATGCTACAGATTAAATGTAATAAAAGTGAATAATGTAAGAAAAATGATTATAAACTTAGGTTAACATTTTAAGCTATTTATAATCAGATTTAATGCAAAGGTGAATGCTGTAAGTAAATAATTATAAACTTGTGATATTGAAGCCATTTATAACTAAAATGAGTATTATATAAATTGAATGATTATAATTTCAGAGAATGTTGGAAATGACTTAGAAATGGAGTTAATATTCAATAATACTTTATATGAAAGAATGAATGTGAAAAAGAAATGATCTATAAATGGTGAATTGAATTTTAAAGAAACTTACCTAATAATGTATTATCCAATAATTGAAATAAAAATAACTTATTTAAGCAATGAATGTAAAGTAATAGAATGAAAGAATGGGCATTGTAAGAATAATGGAGAAATGAACTTTTATAAGTAATAACGAATGTAAATTAAATAAACATTATATGAATGAGAAAAATAAGTAAACGATGAGAAAAAAGGGGGAAAATTAAACTAAATTGTAAGTGTGAAGTAAACTGAAATAAAATGTATACCATACTACGATAGTGAATTCATTTATGAACCAAATAATTTAAATGGATATAACTTGTGTAAGTAAAGAAAGTAAATTAATGAAATAAGCCTTACATGAATGAATTAAAATTTTGTAAGTAACGAACGCGAATTAAAGAAAATCATTGTACCAAAAAAATGAACAATAAATGATGTGAAAAGGATAAATAGAGTAAACTTAAAAATGTGTTGGATTCTTTGTTTCTATTGGCTTATGGATTGGTTGGGAAATGATACTTCTATTTTCTATAAGGATATATAAATAATCTATAAGTTTTATCTACGAATATTGAATGTATGGTTATCTTCATAGTTTACTTATCATTTTATATGATTAGAAGTTCTGAACCCAAACGAACCATTTAATTTGGTTGCTACGGATGGATGATTGATTCCTTGGTTGAAATGATGTTATACTATTTGCTTTTAAGTGATTTTTATTATGTTGTATTGATTTGTTTTTTTTATTAGTTGGAAACAACATAAATATCTCTCTTTTATATAACTATTAACTTCTTTGGATTATATAAGTGAAATATAGATATATAAGCAATAACTACTGCATTTGGTTTCATAAAATAAGCGTTATTTTTTTGACAAACAGGTACGTTCTCGAATTATGGTTTTCTAGCGTTATTATATTGTTTTTCCATGGTTGGGATATATTATTTTTGAAAAATATGAGATATACTGTTATTATTGATATTATTATTTCTCCCATACCTCTCCATACAAAGGAGACTGCTGAAATTTTCCGTGAATTTTGGACTTAGAAAATTTTGTGAAATGTTTTTCAAACTTTTGTTAACTTGAATATAAAGGATTTAATCGTTATAAATTGATATATTTTATTTAAGTTATTTGATTATGTAAATTAATTGTTTATAAATTTAATATTTTGAATGAGATATATTGATTACTTAATCCCTTCTTTTTCCTTTTCGAGGACGAAAAGTTTTGATTGGGGCAGAGTGTAACGATCCGTAATTTCCGATAATTAAAAATAGTTAATTTAATAAAATTTTATGATTTAATGTCAGAAGAAGTAAAAAATTTTGGTTTAATAATAAGAATATAACTAAAATAAAATGTAATAGTATTAATTTAAGGTAATTTATAACTCTTTAAATGAAATTCCAATTAACTGAAATGATTAAAAAGTTATAATTGGTTATAGATTGTAAATTAATTATAATAACATGTATATTGAATTATAATTAGATTAAAGGAGTAATTGCAAATTTAAATGTTGATTAATTAATGAAATACTGTGTAATGAATTATAATTGGATAGAATTAGTATTGTGCAAGTTGTTATAACATTATCTGTAAATAATAGACTTAAAAATGTTATTAAATGTAGAAATGGTGACAATTGTTATATATTACCAATATTAATTAATCAATTATAATTAAATGAAATTAAAATGTTATGTTAACATGAGTTTGGATTATAACTATGAAAAGGCGAATGCAATAAAATGTACAAAATGTCAGTTACATTCATAACGCAATAATAGAATTAATAAAAGAACAAAAAAGATAAATAAATTTATTGGGATTTTAAATTATAATAAAATTGATAAAAAATTCAAGGTAATTGAAGTATTGCAACTAATATGGTAAAGGATGATAATTGGAGAATATTATTGCAATAAAATATAAATCAGTGTTTACTGTACCCATAAAGTAATGATTGATTAAATAAAAAGATTTAAATCAAATTAAATCAACTGATTGGAAATAAATTTTAATTAATTGGGTTTAACCACGGTTGAAACTCAACGCTGAAATTTGTGTAATATTTAACGCTGAAATTTGTGTAATATTATACACTGAAATTACACGTAAACTTGTTTTAAATTATTATAATTATTTAAGTAATCAAATACGATGAAAATTTGTCAGTTTATAAATATTGAATTAAAAAGTGATTAATTAATTTAATACTAATTTATCTAATTAACGTGAAAATAGCCATTTTGGCCGCTGTCTTGGATTTTGACGAAATCAGTTTCATTGGATCCATAACATTGAATTACTATCAGGTTTCATGTTTCGCAGCGATCAGACTTATCGTTTGATCGTACAGACTCGAAACGCATAAAAATCGATTTATTTAAATTTGATTGAAATCAATTTGAAATAAGCCGATTTTAACATAACTTCTTCATACAATGGAATTAGAACTTGAAACTTGTGAGTTGAAAACTTCCGAAAACATCTATTTTGATATATGTGATGACCCACTTTCGTTTCGAAAGCGAAATAGGCTGTTGAGTCGTAGTTATCGTTTCAATTCAAATCAATCAAGCCCATTCATTTCTATTTCTAATCTGCCTATATATAGCCTATTAAAAACCCTAGCTATTTCTCATTTCTTTATTCTAGTACATACAATTCTATCTGCCTATTCCTTTCTTCCAATGGCCGAAACAAATTTCCAATTTCAAACCCTAAAATTCAGTTCCAAATTCTAATCGGAAAATCAAACTTCCCAAAACCATATCAAACTATATACCATTTCGAAGCTCTTGATGAGTACAATACAAACCTTCTATTCGTTTTTGCAATTGATCCTCGGTTTGGCCAGAAATCGAGGATGAACCTCAGCCGTTGAAATTTGGTTTTCGCGATCCGACCGTGGATCTTTACCTGAACGGCGGTCAGGATGTGGAGTTGGGGTGAGGACGATGAGCAGGTCTCGGCCATGCTATTCGTTCATGTCATAATGGTTTAGATCGCGAGAAATTGGACGTTGATGGTCGGTGGAGGCTGAGCGTTTGGAAGACGATGTGGACAACCGCGTGTGGCTGCCGTGGTCGGCCTGAGGAGGGGGACATGGTCGTGGTCTTTGATCGAGGGGATGGTGCTCGTAGGAGGCGGTGATTCTACTTGAATGGCGGCAGCTATGCACTGTTCTGGTTCAATCGAGCTTCTAGGGTTGCGCAAGTAACTTGGTGACATGGCTGAGTGGTAATGTTTTGTTTTGTTTTTTAATTTAAATTTAATTTTTAATTGTTCTAATCATTATAACTTTTGCATACGAACTTGGTTTTGGACGCAATTTATTCCACTGCGATCGTATCGAAATTCTGGACATTCTGGAACTAGTTTGGACGAATTGTGAGATTGTTCAAATTTGGGGCCTATTGATTTTAAATCGATTTCAAATCAAAGGTGAGTGTTTTAACCCACTCACAGTTACTAACTATCTTACGTTAGTTAAATTGAATTTATAATGTGACTAGAAATTAAGTGATTGATGTTGGGTACGCTTAAATTGTCATTCTACTTAAAATTGACTTTTATTGCTTAAAATCAACGTTTAATTTAATATTGAATCAAATTGTCAATTTAATGTCTGTTAATGATAATTCAGTTATTTGTTGATGTTTATTGATTGATTGGGATGATGATTGTGATGGACGTTTGATTGTTGATATTGGATGACCGGATGTTGTATTTTTATATTGTTATAAAATTGCAAGTTCCTTATGGGTTGAAATAATACATATCCGAATGATATATAGATTAGGGAGAAATCGTTATGGGTTGAAATGATAGACTCGAGCGATTTTATGGAATTTTATTTAATTCGGGATTGCGGTTTGAAATGATACATAATTGTAAAAATTTAAATTGCGGATTGAAATGATAAATATCTGTATCACTTTACCATAGGGTAGAAAATTATATACGGACACAGGATTGGTTAAATCAAATGATTTTAATTCTTTGAACTTTGAGTTCAGCTAATTGGCATTTTTAAAATAGAAATATATTTATATAAACTGAATTATTTTCGATAATCCAAGCGTTAATTTTGAAAATGGAATTAATTTAACGAATTATTTAAAGGATTTAAATTGGAATTTCAAAGTTGAAGTGTCAAATATAAATGAATTTGTCGGTATCGAGTTATTAAAATGTTTGGGTATAACTTTTAAATCTGTATAAACTAATTTAAATTATTTTAATTAAATTTTTTTAACAATTTTAAAAATAATTTAATTTATTTTAGTCTATTATAACCTGCTTAATTCAATTTAATCTATTTTACCAATTTTAAACTAATTACATTAATTAAAATCTATTTTACATCTATTCAATATAATTTAAATCTATTTAATCTATTTTAAATTTACTTAATCTATTTAAAAATCTATTTAAGATAATTAAATCTATTTTAAAGTTATATAAATCATTTTAAATCTAATTAGATCAAATTTAAATCTATTTAAACTATTTAAAATATTTCAATCTATTTTAAACTATTTTTTTTATTAAAACTATTTATGACTATCTAAACTATTTTTTAAAATTTCAGACTGTGTAAAGTTGAAGTAATTATATTTAAATCCTTGATGATGTTTTTACAATTTAAGTTGGAATTTGGAATTGATACTTTTTGTGGAATGACATATTTGAGTAAATAATGATGATTTTGGAAGAAGAATTTAATTAGCATGTGTTATCGATAATTTCAAAAGTGAACATGATTTTGAAGTGGATATGGTTTTAAAAGTAAATATGATTTTGAAAGTCATATGGTTTGAAATCATATATGATATTTTGATATCAATTATGAATTAGTTTTGGGAAATGTAAAAGAAGCATCCGGTGTGAAATAAGCGTTTTGTTGTTAAAGAGACCGGGATCAGATATTGTCATACTCTCTGCCAATACCGAAACCACTTTAACAATTGTATACGTGGTGGAGATTTCAGAAATGAAGAAGGATGGTCTAACAAATGATTCTTTATGAGGTATTTACGTAACCCTGACTCCCGTGAGTCAGCTTAGAGCTATACCTGGGCCAAGTGAGGTCATTCCTCCGATCGGACATGCTTCTTCGATACCCTATTATGACTTTGTGATGATTTGGTGGATACCTCTCGATTTGATTATGGGAGTGTGTTCCGAGGTGGATGGTAGTTGCTGCCATGCATTACCACTAGCCCGGTTCTGCAATTGGTATATCTACCCTGATATTGCCTCGTGTGCCGTGTTCACATGCCTTATCGCACCTTCAACGAGTTTGTTTTGTACCATACCTATAGAGGGCCCTCTGATAGCCCTCTAGTTTATGGAGGAATTATGGTATTGTGTAGACTATGAGAATATATAAAAATGTGTTAAGGGTGATATGAGTAATGCCTTAATGCTATTTTAATACTTTACTTCACCGTAGGCATTATTATAATAACATATTGTACTGCATAGTAGATAATTTAACGGATCCTTAGGAGATAGAAATTCCGAACATCTCTTAAGTTATTGCACTCACATTGGACACTGGATAGAAGATGTCAAACCCCATAAACATCTCCGACGCCATCACATTCATATTTATTTACTGTTGACTTAACTTATGCAAGATCTTTTAGTTCTGACTCACGTGTTTTATCTTTTTAATTCGCTCAGGTCAGTCTAAGCTTTTCGGTTTATTGAAGACTGCTTTTTGGAGAACGAAGATTTGTACTATTATTATTTATTATATTTATTCTACTGCATCATGTTGTTCCGCTGCATTTATTTATTATTTCTTGTTTATGTAACTCTGATTTTATGTTGTAAAAGAATAATCAATATAAAATAGCTTCATGAACTGTTATTTGATTATTATATTCTTATCATTCCACTGCGAGATTCTGTATTTATTTTATTTCTTTCTCTTTTTTCTTATTTACCCCACAACAATCTGCCCCTTTGAATGGTTTGAGTCTGATGTGTGTGGTTTATTGTTGATTTAAACCTTCTAAAAGGGCATGTCGTTAGAAAATTGTCTTGATATTTTGTGGCCGTGTTTTTTCATTTATTTCCCTCTCTTATTTCGTTCGTAGCTAAAATAAAAAATAGCAGCCTAAAAAATCTTCTCCCTCCTCTCTGCCCTCGTCGTCTTCTTCTCCTACCCATCATCTACTGCCGACCCTACCCATCATCTGCTGCCGACCCTACCCATCATCTGCTGCCGACCCTACCCATCATCTACTGCCGGCCCTAGCTAAAAGAAAAGTAGATTGTTCGGTATGATTTTTCCCCTTTTAATTTTTTTACCGCATTCTCGACTTCCACTTTTTGCCAATGATGATTTGGGTTTATATAGGAATTAATCTCCTATATTTTGTGCTTGCGTTCGATTGCTTGGATTTTCTTTGGGTTGCTTTGATTTGCTTTCGATTGCTTGGATTTTCTTTCGGTTGCTTAGATTTTCTTTTGATTGCTTGGATTTGCTTTTGGTTTTTTGTATGTAAATTACTGTCGATTTGGTATGTGTATAGCTTTACCCATTTTCAATTTTATGCCCGAACTCGACTTGATTTTTTTCTACTAATGATGATATGGGTATATATAGAAATCAAATTCCTATATTTTCGATTATATACTATGATTCTAATTGCTGGTTTGTGTTCTTCTAGAGTTTTATCACTTTTGTGTTGGATCATAGGTTTTGATTGCTGACAATACACAACAGTTCATGAATCTACGACTACGACAACATCCAAACTCATCGGCTCAATATATGGCTTGTATAGTTATATATTTTAACAAGAGTCATCAAATATGTATATAGAGTCTAGTTAGTGCTTTGTTAAAAAATTTCCTCATGAATCATCGTTCACATTCAAATAAACATGCATGCATATTTTAATCAAAATCAAGTTTTCAAAAAATACATGGAGCTGGGCTCAAACCCGAGTCACTAGTTTAGAAGGCAAGTGTACTAACCAAATGAGCTATAAGGATTTTTGTTTAGTAACAGAATTCAGTCGACTGAACTAGATCATCCAGTCGACTGAATCTGTGCATTTTAACATAAATATGCATATTTTTAAATTCAGTCGACTGAACCTGAACCCGAGAGTTTTTTACACTCTGTAATCAGTCAGCTGACCAAAACCGACCAGTCGACTGACCTGAACCTAACTGTCATATTTCTGAAAGGACATCTTCTTCTGCGAAGGGAAGCAACTCTTCTCTGAACGGAAATGGACGCTCTTCTTCATCAGAACCCTTCACCAATGACAGTAACTCTTCAACTACTATATATAGATACTCCCAAACACTTCATATTCATCGATTTTCAGTCGAACTCTCTAATACTCTTCTCGTGCTTTAATATTTACATTCAAACAGTGAGCATACATTTTTATTGCTTGGAATCTCCAAATTAACTTTCATAATCTTCGATTCTTAGCATTACCTTCCTTTCATACCTTCACATACACTTCATACACTTGAGGATTTGATTATAGGAAGTTTGTACTATCAAAGACAAATCAGTGTTATCAAGAACACACAGTGTCAAATATACTTTTGTATTTGTTGAAGTCTTGTTCTACTGCTCAGGCGTGAAGTCATCTTCGGCTGCTGAGGCGAAATTCTGTTCTGCTGCTCAGGGTCGTATTTACCTGTTCCTCCGGGTTAAGTGAGGGTTGTTTTAGTGAAATTCCAGAAAGAGTCTGAGACTGGACGTAGGACGGTGCTCCGAACCAGTATAAAATCTCTGGTGTCATTTTAGTTACTGCATTTATATTCCACGTTATTTACTATCTATACTCTGTATTACTGTTTATCCATATTATACGGTCCTACGCTCTTTCAATTGGTATCAGAGCCTGGTATTCTAGAGATCGTAATAACATCCTAGAATAAATGGCTACAAAGAGATCTAGTCAAGGCAATAAGAAGAGGAAGAGCAATAAAGAAAAATCAAAGAAGCAAACAAACAAACGCTTCATGGCAAAAGATAATGAGGTTAGTGATCTATCTTTTGATGATATGATAGAAATAAATTCAGAACTTCTAGACACTTTAAAAAGTCTCAAAAGAAAATATAAGGAAGCTCTAGAAAATCAGAAGAAAGCAGAGTTCGAAAGAGATATGCTTAAAGACGAGAAGAAAATATTAGAAGAAGAACTTGAAAAAAATTCAAGATTCACTCTTTGATAATTCTCAACTCGCTCTATTAAGTCAAGAAATAGAAGCTCAAAAAGAAAAGAATAATGCTCTAGCTTCTGAGAATCATGAGTTAAAAACAAAAGTTAAAATTGTTGAGTTAGATAACACTAGTCTCAAAACTAAGCTTGATGACATTACTAAAAATATTTCCAATTTTAATAAAGGGAGAGAAAATTTATCCAAGATTATTGAAAATTCTCAACCTGCTTCAAATAAGAAGGGATTAGGTTATGTTAAGAATTCAAAAGCTCACAATGATAAAAGTGGTTTAGGATATAATAAAACTGATCGTAGAAATAGCACTAGATATGCTTTCATGTATAGTAAAAATTATAGTGCTAGTACTAAATTTCGAGTAAATCCTAAATCCAATTTTTATAGAAATTCGAATACTACCTTGACCTATAATGTTGATAATTTCTCTAGAAATACAAAATCGTTAACAGGACATATGAATAAAAATTATCTAAGTATTTGGGTTCCTGTTAATTGGAAAAATAGAGAAAAATACATTAATGATTATTTTAATATGGTAGTTAATAATGAAAATTATATTTATAAAGGTTCAACCACACCCAAATGGGTATGGTTTTCTAAAAATTAGGAAATTATAAGAACCTTGGGTATCGCATGCTTTAAATGTTAAATTTTTTTTCTGATACCTTACATTATAAGTAGTAGTTATTTTGTTTTATATTGCTCTATGTTAACATTTATGTAAAATATATTTTATATCATCATATAAACTCTCCTTTTTGTCGATGACAAAGGGGGAGAAAGATATTGCTTTCTAACATTATTTGCAGGAATGAACCATGCAAGCACAGATTAAGGGGGAAAATAAATTAAATAGGAATATATAGCATAGATTCAGGGGGAAAATCTATAGCATAATTACAGGAAGATATTCAATGAGAAAGATAAGATCAACAAAGCTTGTCAAAGATTCGTTCGTAGAAAATGGAGTTGTCATCATCAAAAAGGGGGAGAATGTTGGATCATAGGTTTTGATTGCTGACAATGCACAACAGTTCACGAATCTACGACTACGACAACATCCAGACTCATTGGCTCAATATATGGTTTGTATAGTTATATATTTTAACAAGAGTCATCAAATATGTGTATAGAGTCTAGTTTAGTGCTTTGTTAAAATCTTTCCTCAATAATCATTATTCACATTCAAATGAACTTGCATGCATATTTTAATCAAAATCAAGTTTTCAAAAAATGCATAGAGCTGGGCTCAAACCCGAGTCACTAGTTTAGAAGGCAAGTATACTAACCAAATGAGCTATAAGGATTTTTGTTTATTAACAGAATTCAGTCGACTGAACTAGATCATCCAGTCGACTGAATCTGTGCATTTTAACATAAATATGCATGTTTTTAAATTCAGTCGACTGAACCTGAACCCGAGAGTTTTTTACACTCTGTAATCAGCCAACTGACCAAAAACGACCAGTCGACTGACCTGAACCCAACTGTCATATTTCTGAAAGGACATCTTCTTCTGCGAAGGGAAGCAACTCTTCTCTGAATGGAAATGGACGCTCCTCTTCGTCAGAACCCTTCACCAATGGCAGTAACTCTTCAACTACTATATATATACTCCCAAACACTTCATATTCATCAATTTTCATTCTAACTCTCTAATACTCTTCTCGTGCTTTAATATTTACATTCAAATAGTGAGCATACATTTTTATTGCTTGGAATCTCCAAATTAACTTTCATAATCGTCGATTCTTAGCATTACCTTCCTTTCATATCTTCACATACACTTCATACACTTGAGGATTTGATTATAGAAAGTTTGTACTATCAGAGACAAATCAGTGTTATCAAGAACACACAGTGTCAAATATACTTTTGTATTTGTTGAAGTCCTGTTCTGCTGCTCAGGCGTGAAGTCCTCTTCGGCTGCTGAGGCGAAATCCTGTTCTGCTGCTCAGGTCCCTATTCTGCTGCTCAGGGTTGTATTTACCTGTTCCTTCGGGTTAAGTGAGGGTTGTTTTAGTGAAATTCCAGAAGGAGTCTGGGACTGGACGTAGGACGGTGCTCCGAACCAGTATAAAATATCTGGTGTCATTTTACTTACTGCATTTATATTCCGCGTTATTTACTATCTATACTCTGTATTACTGTATATCCATATTATACGGTCCTATACTCTTTCATTTTGAACTACTGGGTTTTGATTCTGACTTAATCTTTGCAAGATTTGTGTGCTTCCTGGAGTTTTTATCTCTATCGATTTGTATTATCTTTGTTGTTTTGTACATATATGAATTTTTCTCTCTATTGGTTTATAACTTTGTTGGTTTATATCTATTTTGATGCTCCATTGTTGTTGTATCATTAGTGCTTGTTGTTTTTAAACTAGTTGATGCTTGAAGTGGTAGAAGTAGTGTGCTTATGGTTTGCTGAGAAAATCATCATTGTTGAACTAGTTGATGCTAGCCTGTTGCATTAGTGCTAGTTGTTGTTGAACTAGTTGATGCTTGAAATGTCTTCTTGCTTGTTGCTAGTTATGTATAAACATATATACATATATGTTTGCACCATGCTTGGTTGTGTGAATATGTGCTTATGGTTCTATATGTATGTATACACACATGCACTATGCTTAAACTATTTTGAGATTTCATGCATTTCACTATATCAATTATATTTCATCACATCACATTTCACTATGCTTAAACTATTTTGGTTGACCCGCACCCTCACCTAGGGGAGTTGCCACCCCCCGGACCACCCCTTCATAGTGGGAATCAATTTAAACTACTGGAAATACATGTATATACAAAAGTGTATATGTGTGTTGCTCACATATGTTAGGAAATCAAATCTATGGTTTCGATGACAACAACTATACAATGGAAATTGAATATACATATATTTATATACACAAGTACTTGCTAGAACAACATCACTAAAAGACAAGAATAAGGCTCAAAGAACACTACAACAGACTAAAAATTGATACGAACAAAGAAGCACAACAAAAAGAGCATAAAAACCGATATGCACAATATCAGACGTCTGGGTGCACAAGCAAAACGTCTGAAACAGCTCTCTGGAACAACAGGCTGAACTAGACGTCTGGCAATTGCACTGAGACATCTGATCTACTACTATATTCAAAAAATATATAGTATCAGACATCTGAAACATATCCCATACGTCTGATTTCAAACTCGGATTTCAAATAAGAACTTCAACTATCACATTCGAATGGACATCTCCGCTTCTCTTCGCTGCAACTCTTCATCGTCAATAGAAGCAACGGTAGAGCACTCGTTAATGGATGGAAATACTCAAGATACCTATCTACAACTATATATTGCATCAAGAATCAAGAGAACAAATCACCTTACTTACTTATGCTCTCTAATTCTATACTCTATCAGATATTCTTGATCTATGTAATATATACGTGTTTTCACTCTTCCATATATTCAGTTCTTCATAGACAATACTCTTTAGATATATATTGGAAGCAACTGTACTAATTAGTCAACATCCGTATTATACTAGAACACACATTTGAAAAGAACAACCTATTGTAACCAAGCCTATTCCTCCAGGCGAAGTGAGGGTGTTTGATAGTCGAATTCCGAAGGGGTGCTTCGAGACTGGACGTAGGACGGGAGGTCTGAACCAGTATAAAATCTTGCGTGCTTATTCTATAGTTACTTAGATTAAGATTGTTTTAGTTGCATCACACATTTTGTCACATATACTTGCATATACACTACACGATCCACCCTGTATACTTTCAATTGGTATCTGAGCAAGGTTTGATCAAAGTACAGTAACTCATATTTGAATCACTTTAATTTGGCAAGTATTTTTCAAGAAGGACAATTCACAGCACGTCCCCTACTTTTTAATGGTTCTAATTATGCACATTGGTCAACACGTATGAGAATTTTTATGGTAGCTAATGGATTAAAAATTTGGTCAGCCACTCAAAATAATATGAAGCTCCCGACACTGCTATGAACACGTGGAATGATGCACAAAAAACCATAGCTTCTAATAATGCCAAAGCTATGAATGTTTTATTTTGTTCATTAGACAAGAATGATTTTTCATGTGTCATGTTATGTAACACTGCATATGATATTTGGCATACCTTACAAGTTGCACATGAAGGCACAAACAAAGTTAAACAAACTAAAATTTTAATTTTACAAAATCAATTTTCATCATTTAAAATGAAACAAAATGAATCTATAGTAGACATGTACTCTACATTCCAAACTATTTAACACGATTTAATGGCATTTGGAGTCAAATTCACAAATTTTGACTTAATATCTAGAATACTCAATTCTTTAACTCAAGAGTGGGAAAGAAAAGTATTAGTTACCGAAGAAGCTAATTATCTTTCAACACTCTTAGTTGAAGAATTGATAGGAAATGTAATGTCCTCTGAAGCTAATTTGCAAGCAAGAAAAGAGCAAAATTTAGAGATGAAAAAGATAGCATTCTCAGCAACAAATGAAGACTCTAACTTAGACGAAGAAGAAATTGTATTTATTGCCAAAAACCACAACAAATTCAAGAAATTTAGGAAAATGACTAGATTTCAGAAAGGTGGAAAATCAGGCTTCATAAACCAAACGTCAATCAAATGCTATGAACGTGATCAATTTGGACATATAAAGAAAGATTGTCCCAAGCTCAACAATGTTAAAAAGAAGAAGAAATTTGAAAAATTCAAAAAGAAGAAATCTTTCAAAGTAACATGGGATGACTCGGATTCTTCATCATCATCATACAGTGACATCGATAGTGACGGTGAATAAGCTAATGTATGTTTTATGGTAAAACTGATGAGGTATGCTCAAACTTAGCTATGATGAATTATTAGAACTCAACATGAAATCAGATGATAAATTTAGTGAAACTAAAAAATTAAATAAAGAACATATAGACAAAATAAATATATTAGAACTTGAAAAAGGAATGTTAAAAGACGAAAAAATTATTTTCGAGGAAGAACTAGAATTATCTCAAGAAAAAAAATTAAAAGTAGTTTAGCTGAAAATACGACTATATCTAATGATTTTGAAAATATTAGACTAGAAAAGGATAACTTATTAAAAGAAAACATCAATTCGAAAAGTAATATAGAAACGCTGAAAATTGGAAATTTAGAATTAAAAGAAAAATTAGATAAAATTGCAAATAATGTTTCAAAATTTAATAAAGGAAAATAAGATTTGGAAAATCTTATCAAAACCTTAAAACATCAGTTAATAGAAATAGAATAGGATTTAAAAATATTCCTAAACAAAAATAAATAATATTAAGAAATGTAGTTCTATTTATCAAAAGACTAAAAGATCACCTAAGTCTAATACAAATACAAAAAATATAAAAATTTGGATACCTAAGACAAATAATAAGTTGATTAGACAAAGACATATTAACAACTTTTTAGGTAATGTTGTCTATAATAAAAATTATGTTCATAAAGGTACCAAACCTTCTTGGGTATGGCTACCTGCTCTTCCTAACATCTAGGATCCTAAAAAAGTATGTGGGTACCAATTAAATTACCTTTTATTCTGTAGGTATCCAAAATAAAAAATAAGAAGAAATGGATACTTGATAGTGGATGCTCCAAGCATATGACCAGAAACTAAAAAATATTATCGAATATAACATACACCGATAGTGGAAATGTAACTTTTGGAGATAACTCAAAAGGATACGTTGTTGGCATCGGAGAAGTCAAAACTTTGGTATTTCTAACTCTCCTATTATTACAAATGTTTTGTTAGTAGAAAATTTAAAACACAACCTACTTAGCATAAGACAATTATGCGATAGCGGTTTTCAAATAAATTTCAAAAAAGATAGATGTAATATTTTCGACAATAAAAAACATCATATCTTTGAGGGTTTTGGAAACAAAAATATTTATGTCTTAAATATGAATATAAATCGAAAATCAAATTTATGTTTAACTGCCAAACATGATGATCCATAGTTGTGGCATAAACGATTTTGTCATATTAGTTTTAAATATTAGTTTTCAAATAAATTAGCAAAATATGAGCTAGTTAGAGGTTTACCTAAAATAAATTATAAGGTAGAAAATTTATGCGACGATTGTCAAATCGAAAAACTAAAGAAAAGCTCTTTTAAATCTAAAAATAATATTTCTACAAAACAACCATTAGAATTATTACATTTAGATTTATTTTGTCCAACTCAAGTACGGTCTATAAATCACAACAAATATGTTTTTGTAATAGTTTATTTTTCAAGATATACATGGACTTTATTTTTAAAATATAAAAGTGACACCTTTGGAATGTTTAAAATTTTTGCTAAAAGAATTAAAACCCAAATGGATTTGAAAATTAAGAATATTCGAAGGATCATGGTAGAGAATTTGAAAATGATCTTTTTACCAATTTTTTAATAAAAAGGGTATAAGTTCAGAGGATACACCTCATCACCTTCCTACTTCTACATCAGATCAGGAAACGACCTATAAGTGGTCCTCTTACCACATGGGATTCACTCCCGATAAGAAGAAGTCCAAACGATCTCTATTTGTCTCTCCAAACACCAGGGAGAAGATCGATGAGATACATCACTACTAAAAGCAACAAATAGATTTACAACGAGAATTATACTTTGAACAAAAGATCACTGCACGACAACTAAGTTTTTTAGAGAAAGTATTGATCAAATTTTGCAATTCACGAAAGAAAGTTGTACATGAACCGCTTCCTACTCCTTGCAATCCTTTGAATCCCTCTGCATCTTATTGTACACCTTTGGATCCTTTACCTAGGTGATTCTCTGGTTCCTCGAGAACCAATGAACATTGAAATATATGGTCTTCGCTCAAGCAATGGGAGGGATGACCAATCTGAAGATCGCAATGCTCCATCATCATCTAAATAAATTTGCTTATTCTCATTGTATTTTTATCTACGTATATTTGTATTCTATTTCACAAATAATAATATTATATTTTACTAAAATCAATCTCTCGAAAAATAAGCAACACCCTTCAAAAGTAGGCTATTTTTAGACAACTGGCCATTTCAGACATTTGAACAATACCATCAAACGTCTGACACTCTTGTATCACACAATTTTTTAACATCGTGCATATATCAGACGTCTGATATAACCATCCAGATGTCTAAAAATAGTTTCTGCCTTATAAAAAAAACAAAGACCTATTTCGGACGTCTAAAATTTATTCCCAGATGTCTGAATAAACTTTCTGTCTTTTTAACATAAAACCAAAGTCAATTTCAGACGTCTGATCTTACTTCCAAATGTCTTATAGAACTGTCTGCCTTTCAAAATTTATAAATCGATCAATTTTAAACGTCTGATTCTATTTACTGTCTTCAAACTAGGTTAAATCAGACGTATGATTCACTTTTCAGAGTTTGAAATTCAATCGACACTCTTAAGTACCCTGATAGCGTCTATTTTTTTTACTTTTCTCACTTACGTTTCGTTTCATTTCTACTGCAAAGTTGATTCCCTATTTCTTGAAATCACTTTCTCCTCCAAACTCGCTCGAATCCCATGGCTCATAGAACAAAAATCCCTGAAATCTCTAAGCGAAAGCAAGACCAAGCTACTTCATCCAACCGGCAAGTTTGCTCTGACGATCAAATTGAGCGATGGATGAATCGTGTACCACATTCAATCAAGAGATATAAGGATATTCAAAAGAAGAAGCTCCATACAGGAATATTATATAATTTGCTAAAGTTTCCAATGTATGATTTGGACAAATTGTGCGAAAGTGCTGGATTAGAAACATTGATTTCCTTCAATCCCAATAATTTCCAAATCTATCAGCTAGCCATATTTCTTTCTATGCTAATTTAGATTGCACAGCAGTTTGGAACACTGACAACGATGATAACTGGCTATGGTCAAGTGTGTACGGCAACATACTTAGACTTACTCCAGGGATCATATGCCGAACTCTCATATGTTCCAACACTGGAGAAGATTTATATAATATTACGAATATGCGACTCAAACCGAGAGATAATATCACACATTGAATATGGAAAGATGAAATGCCTAGATTTGCATTAAAATACCCAAGACCTAAGGCAAGAATTCTCGCTAGAATGATCATCAACACTATCATTTCTCGCCTTGGCAGTCATGAGCAAATCACTGAATTAGAGCACAAGGCTCTATATGCTATATTCAGTGGAACAAGGGTTAAATGGGAAATTATATTTGATGAGCTCAAACATTTTGGACTCGATCATGCCCATCCATCATCCATCCTACATACATCATGAGACTTCTAAGAGCTCAGAACATCCCCCTCATATTTGTCCACTTTTGATAAGATTTCTCCGAAATATGCATCCATAAAATTTTTCTCTCTAATACACTTACCAGAAAATCCTTCAAATTTTATATCATTTGAAGAGTGGATGCAACGTCGTCAAGCTGGACAAACTAGGCCTCCACATCAAACACAACCTTAACCATCACAAGAGGTAAAGCAACATTACGAGAATACTCCTCCTGCGCCATTTGATTATACGTGCCAAGATGACATTTTGGAGACTCGCATCGAGACAATTCCAAATGAGAGTATTCGTGACCTAGCTCTCTAAATTCAGCTTATTTTATCTCAAAATAAAAAATTATTGGCTAAGCGCGTTGATAGTTTTGAAACATCTTTTGCTTCTCGCCTAGGTACAGTTGAAGCGTTGCTTTCAACTGCATTATCCGTTCTAAAAGAGGTTCTTCAACGGGTTCGTGGTCATACACCACCTTCAGAAGATTGGCCAACTCTAGTGCCTTCTCCTCCTCCTTCAAAACATTCCAAACTTTTGACGAGAACCTCTCGAACACACTTCGACATCTCCAAGAAAACAAGCTATCTCTTCCAAGAATAAAGATAAAGGAGATGATCAAGATAAAGCTTCCCCAAAAAAAATCCTTAGATTTTTTTAGGATTCCATCTTTTGTATCAAAATGAAAAAAAAAAACTATGTATTTAATTGATTTGTATGATTAATGAAAATTGCTTTTTGGTCTGTTATTTCTATGCATATTCATATAACCCTACAATGATTGGAAAATACTAAAATGATATGAACATGATGTCTACACTTAAAAATTGTTAACGCTTTTTGATAATGCCAAAGGGTAGGGAATAATAAAAGCACAATAAATAATGAAAAATACATATTCAGAGGAAGATTTATAAAATTATATATAAGTACATTGTACAGTTGTCATCATCGAAAAGGGAGAGATTGTTAGGAAATCAAATCTACGGTTTCGATGACAACAACTATGCAATGGAAATCGAATAGACTTACTATTTATATATACATGTACTTGCTAGACCAACATCACTAGGAAGACAAGATCAAGGCCCAAAGGGCACTATAAGAGGCTACAAGTTGATAGGAACAAAGAAGCACAACAAAAAGAGTACAAAAACTGATTTGCACAATATTAGACGTCTAGGTGCACAAGCCAGACGTCTGAAACAGCTCTCTAGAAGAATAGGATGAACTAGACGTTTGGCAATTGCATTTATACGTCTGATCTACTACTATATTCAAAAATATATAGTATCAGACGTTTGAAAAATATCCCAGACGTCCGATTTCCAACTCGAATTTCAAATAAGAACTTCAACTGCCACAATCGAATGGTCATCTCCGCTTCTCTTCGCTGCAACTCTTCATCATCAACAGAAGCACCTATAGACCACTCATTAATGGATGCAACTACTCAAGATACCTATCTACAACTATATATAGCATTAAGAATCATGAGAACAATTCACCTTACTTTCTTACGATCTCTAATTCTATACTCTATCATATATTCTTGATCTCTGCAATATATACCTGTATTCACTCTTCCATATATTCAGTTCTTCATAGACAATACTCTTTAGATGTATATTGGAAGCAATTGTACTAATTAGTCAACATCCGTGTTATACTAGAACACACATTTGACAAGGATAATTTATTGTAACCAAACCTATTCCTCCGGGCGAAGCGAGGGTGTTTTATAGTCGAATTCCAAAGGAGAGCTTCAGGATTGGACGTAGGACGGGAGGTCCGAACCAGTATAAAATCCAGGTATGCTTATTCTATGTTTACTTAGATTAAGATTGTTTTAGTTGCATCACATATTTTACCACATATACTTGCATATACACTACACGATCCACCCTGTAGACTTTCAACATATACATGCTTGAATGTGCATTTGTTGCTCACATATACTTGTATGCACACTTGTTGCCTGAAACTATTCCAATGCATTACTTTATCGTTTGAACTATACATATACCTATCTTGTTCCAGTGCATTATTGCCTAAAACTGAAACCGATCTGAGCAGATCTGATACACATGTACATGCATGCACTTGGTCATTTATTTTGAGTTTACTACACCATATTCATTGCATTTGTGTTCGCCGCACCATATTCCCTTTTTTTGTGTTCGCTGCACATATATACTTGCATACATATGTTTGTATATATTTGTGAACCATATGTGCACACACACACACACATATGTATATATGTATGTATGTATATTCCATTATTGAAGTTATGTATACATATATACATGTATACATAACTTGAGTGTGCTGACACTTGAGTGAGCTGCTCCTATGTGCACTAGCTCCTAAATGTGCATTTTCTAAACTATTTTGATTTTCTAAACCATTTTAAGTTGAACTTGTTCTTTTCTGAACCGTTATATGTGTCTTGGCACTTGTTATTTTATCTAAGCTTGTTTATATGCACTATCTTGAATTCTTGCCAAGTTGAACTTGTTTTTATGAACCATTTTGATTTTGATACCTAAGTGTGCTTATTACTGCTAAATGCAGTCTTCTTGCTTGTTGCTTCCATGTATACATACACACACATACATATGTATGTATATATGTGTGAAATATTAGCATCTTTTATATTTTGTACATGTGTATATATGTGTTGCTCACATATACTTTGATGCTCCATGGTTTGGCAATCTGTTTTGAACTGATTGCAGTTTGTACTGTTGATACTTGATTGCAGTTCATTTGCATCGCGTACATTATGTGTGCATGCCAAATAACTGATATTTTTCAGTTGTTACCATTTAGAACTGTATTGCTTCCTTTAGTTTAGTTTTCTGATTTAAGTTGCATTTCCTTATGCACCTGAGTTGAGCCCAAGGAGGCTTGGGCTTTACCTTGTGCACATTTACACTGTGTTGAACCTTTGGGCTTGACCTTTGCAACAGTCCATGAGATTTAATCGATGCTTGGCCGTGTGATATTCATGTGGTAAATTGCGCATACCGTAAGTTATCCACGCATATATATATATATATATATGTGTGTGTGTGTGTGTGTGTGTCTATATATATATATATATATTTATCCCTGTCTAAACCATGAAGAGAAAACAAACACCATAAACTAAGGCAATATCAATATTCAAATTCAATTTTATTTTTGCAATTTAGGTTTGTTTCCTTTTCCATTTTACTGTATTTTTTATTTAACAGGTATAGAAGATGGCTGTACACAAGCCGGAGCAAGCAAATCAAGATTAACATCAAAAACAAACCCAATTGAGTGTAGGTGCTAGTAAAAAAAAGTTGTATGTGAGAGTGTAATGAAAATTTGTCTATACGAGAGTGATAGTGAAAGTATTTGAAAGTGTAAGTATAGTGAAAGTTGTTTTATATGTGAATTTCATTTGAAAAAAGATATTTGTTTAAATAAAATTGCAATTCATATAATTCATTCTTCAAATATATAATATAATTGTAATTGGTATGCATATCAATCAATAGTTATATATTGTCTAATAGAAAATTCCAAAAATGATACTATAACATCAGACAATGTATGGTTTTTTTCCTTTTGATGTGTTAGTGCATATCAGACGATGGAGCATATCTGTGGTCTGATGTGTAATGAGACGGCACATAAATAGATGATAGATAGGTATTCATTCAGACAACGGAACATACTGTCGTATGGTTCGTTTTTTATCATGGTGTGAACTTAAAAACGACAAGGAAAAAGTTCTTAAGTAAATGAAATAAGCAAGAGCATAATCGTAACCCATGGCAAAATGTGTTCCAAACAAGAGTGTGTATTCCCTAGACAAAATTGCCGAAGTGTAGTGATTCGACAGCTGAGACCTATTGACTTTCGAGGAAAGTCAATATCGAGATTTGTTAGCTCTCGAAAGAAAGCTAATACCAAAACCAATGCTAAAGATGGTCAAAGGTAGTACTTGGAGTTTTCTAAAGGATGATGCATCGCAAAAGTAATACCTGAAAGTCGCTATGGATTGAGTAATATGAATTGCTCTACTAAATTAAAACTTGTATAATAATAGCAAATAAAAATGCTCTAAAACAAAGTGCATCAGAAATTTTTATACTAATTCGGACTTTCCGTCCTACGTCCAGCCCCAAATTCCATCTGGAATTAACTAAAATACCCTCATTTAACCTAGAGAAACATGAATCTTACCAAATGCCTAAGCAGCGAACAAGAAATCACTTGCCTAGAGATCTCCAACAGGAGTTCGACTATAAAAGTAGTAAATTGTTGACTTTATGTGCTCTGGATAAAACATTGATGAGTCAATAAAGTACACCATTCCTATAATATTTTTTAGACGTTGATTTAAATGTGCAAATTAAGGAAGTATAAATTTAGTTGCTTTGTGATAATTTACAAGAGAGCAGAGAGTAAAAAGCAAGCAAGAATTAGTTAATCTAAAAAGTCAAAGTTTACTTGTATTTATAGTGTGAGAACGGTTAACACCGTTAGAGAAGATGCAACCTTTAGAGAGGAAGACAAATCTTTAAATTTGAATTTTTCTATGAAGAGACACTTCTTTTCGTACAGATCAGATGGATGAGGATTAAATTCAGATGGCTAAAATTTGACAGTATAAGATAGAAACAGAACAATTTAAAAACAGGCAAATTCAGACATCTGAAAGAATAATTCAGACGTTTGAATTTTAATTCAAATAACTAAATTTTTATTTAGACATCTAAATTTTTATTTAGACGTATGAATTATAAATTTAGATACCTGAATTACCTCAATATGTTCTTTTACATTTCCCTTATTCAGACTTCTGAAATACAGTTCAAATGGCTGAATTTTATTCAAACGTCTAAACTATAAATTCAAATGGCTGAATTACTAAAACAAAAGTTCGTGCTTCAAATTTCTTTTAAATTTAGATTTTCAAAAGCATTTGCGTTTGTGTATGATCATCATTTGTAGGAGGTTGTACATGCATATCTATAACACTGATACATGACACATGACTCTTACATTAGTTTATCTTCATTTTGAGCTCCTTGTAGATATCTTCATTTTAGCTCATCGAGTCTTTAAATCATTTATTACCCTTGTATCTTCTTATATCTCCATACATATACTTTTATCCTTTTTGTATTGTCTATCCTCATATTGAATACTCATATCTTTAATTTTTTTTAATCGTTTGTCTCTTTTTGATACTCATGTACTTACAAGTTAACTTAGAAGTTCTTTGGCCAATTTATAGTTGTTGTCACTTAAAATTCAACTAGAGAGGTTCTCACATTCTCCTCCTTTTTGACGATGGAAATTATACAATTTTTGAAAATATTCATTCTATATAAAATGATATTATAATATAATTAATGCTCCCTTAATTATAACATATCCCCCTATCAATATGCATATGTATTTCTCTCTCTTTGTTATTATAAAAAGAACGAGGGAATATAAAAATATTTCCTTTTAGGTAATAATAAATTTTATAAAATATTTTGTAAAGAGAAAATACTTAAATCTCTTCTTAACTACAATATTTCTAAGTATAAATCAAAATCATTTAATTAGTATATCTATCTTAGAAGATATTGTTAATAAATATATTCTTTCAATATATGTTCTCTTTATATATATATATACTCTCCTTATAAATATGCTCTAATTTGTCTCCCCTTTTTTTAACATAAAAGGGATCAAAATTATAAAAGGTAGAGAATATAAATATTTGTAAATGCTTTGAGAACATTATATAAAATTGTGAACATTTAAAAAGGATTCAATTTATATTATGTCCAAGATATGAGTATTATTTTTTAGAAGTAGCATAGTATTCCTAAAAAATAAAATATTAACCGAATATTAATTATGTACAAAATAACTTAGATTTTATCGAATTTGCTAATGTCCTTATTTAATTAGAAGCACATAATTCCATCAAATGTACTAAACTTCGTTAAATTCAAAATGTATCATTTTCGTTTCATTTCTCCATGTATCAACAACAAATAATAATCGATTTTAGTACTCACTTACTATGTCAGGGCCCAGGGGTTAATCATAAAGTGAAAAAAAAATATACAATAACTTTGACGACATTTAAACGATTGAATCGACGTGCTTTTGTGTTACAGGTTAGATGATTTTAGTATCAAAATTATAGCAATCAAAATATTATGACATAGTCCGAATGATTGTTTATTATAATGTTAGTATAGTAAAATATATATTTATTTATTTCTGAATAGTTGGGATAAACTAGACACTATAGCCTTTAGTGAGCTATCATTGATTAACATAGAGGAGATTATTACAAGTGCATGCTTTTAACATATACCTCCATTTATATACTTCCACTCTTTTGCATTAATCATAGTTAAAATTACTTTATCAGTACTAATATTGACATTGTTAAGAACTTGAAAGGCAGTTGTGCACTGCCGTTGCAAAGGTAGTGCAATATCACTACCTTTGCTGCAAAGGCAGTGCAACATCACTATCTTTGCTGCAAAGGCTGTTGTGTACTTCCGTTGCAAAGGCAATGTTGTGCACTGCCTTTGCACAACAAGCCTTTGCAAAGGCAGTGCACAACAAAGATAGTAAATTGAAAATGTAAATTGTTTTCCTCAAAGCTTTTAGTAATCTCCGAGCCTCTAAAATTGAAAATGTAAATTGTTCCGAGCCAAACCATTTGATAAACTACTACAACTTCGACCTTGTCCTCGTATATGTTACATAACATGGATTTGATGCTAGTTATAAAAGATCTCTTCAACATTACACTAATTGGAGATTTAGAATCCCAATTATACTAACGGCATTTGAGTTCTTTCGTTTCTTTATGAAATTAAGTTAGTAAAAGAAATGTCGATTAGTTGTGCATTTTGCTAATGTGATTAAATAATTTATATGCAGATATACAGAGACATTATATATACTGCTAGGTTTGGAGTTTCACACGACAGAGAGAAACTTGAGGGGGAAGTAGAAGAGCTATGGAGTAAAAATCAAGAAATTAATGCCACGATTAACAAACTACAAGGGAATTTATGTTCCATGCAGGAGGAGATGAGTTAAGTGCAGAGTTTATATGAGGGTTGAGACAGGAGCAAGGACCAGAGATATGACCAACTTCGTGAGTTATTCCTATTTTGGTTGTGGGTTTGATGTTCTATTTTTATAACGTACATTGTATGCTGTTTGAATTAGATGAAACAACTATATTGGAGTATGTAGCAACTTTATTTTATTGTTTGTTGGACATGATGTGTTTTAAACACATTCTGTAACAAGTTTATCATAATTTGACCATGACATGCATTCTACATTACTGTTTTTTATGAGACATATAGTTATGTTTTTTGGACGTGGTCATATAATATGTTTAATGTTTTCTATTGTTGATGTTCGTTTTTATTAGATTTTATTGTGATATGTGAGGTAGACGATTGTGAATTTAATAGGAACATATAGAATTTTGGTGTATGGTAGCGTAAGAATGGAACTCGTAAGAGAAATACTTGTAAAAGAAAAAGGCTAGGCATAGGGAAGGCGTATGGAACGAGGCGTATGTATGGAATCTGGCGTAAGGAATGCGTATGGAATGCTGTGTAGGGATGTGCAGGGAAACAGCGTATGGAAACCGTAGAGAATTTTTGCAACGCACCATTTTTTCGACTTCTTTTTTGGTGTAGAAAAATTTGTTTCCCTACGCCAAATTGGCGTAGGGAATCCTGAATTCTTTTGTAGTGTTTGGGAGAGAGGTTTGAATTATATGTAGATCATAAGTCATTGAAGTATTCGCTCTCTCTCAAAAGGGGTTGAACATGAGACCGTAGAGTTAGTTAGAGTTTATTACCGCTTATGCACTTAGCATGAAACATCAGAATGCAATTTTGATGATGATTGTTGAGTGGAAAGATTTAGAAACCTTAGCATATTACAGAGTACAATGGAGATACAAGGTTGGGTCTAGTGGATATTAAGTTGCATTATCTTGGTTGGAAGTTCGACCAATGATAATCGAAAGGATTACTCTAAACATGAAGAAGATTCGGTATTAGCTAATCACATGAGGAAGTTAAGAGATGGAACCAAGAGCGATGATTTGAAAGATTTCAGTCTTGATCAGAATGGAAGGTTGAGAAAAAAAAGAAAGATTACGTATTTCAATTGTAGGAAACATAAGGAAAGAAGTCTTGGAGGAATGTCATCGTTCTAAGTTCTCTATTCATCCAAGAGGTACTAAGATGTATTAGGATATAAAGAGGAGTTTCTTTTGAGAAGGTATGAAGCGAGATATTGGTTTGTATGTAAAGGAGTGCTTGATTTGCCAACATGCAAATGTCGAATACCGGAGGCTAAGTGGGTTGCTTCTACCATTAGATATTCCGATATGGAAGTGGAATTCTATTTTTATGGATTTTATTGACAGGTTGCCAAAGTCGAACAGAGGAAATGATAGTATATGGGTTATAGTGGACAAATTGACCAAGAGTGTTCATTTCATTCCAGTTAAGTCAACTAGAACAACGCCTGTTTTGACAAGGTTGTTCGTGAAGAATGTGGTTAGACTGCATGAAATTCATAGTAGTATAGTTAGTGATAGAGATTCTTTGTTCACTAGTGAGTTCTGGAAGAATCTGCAGGGAGTTTTGAAAACCAATCTCAAGATGAGTACCATTTATCATTCACAGACAGATGAGCAAACAGAAAGAGTTAACAAAATCTTGAAGGATTTGTTAAGACCTTGTGTTCTAGATTTAGGGGGATCATGGGAAGACCATCTACATTTAGTCGAGTTTTCGTATAACAATAGTTAGCAAACTAATATTGGGAGGGCTCCATATGAAGTTTTGTATGGAAGGTCGTGCAAATCTCTCATATGTTGGTTAGAGATCGGGGATAGGTTGGCTGTTGGTCCAGATTGAATTAGAGAAGATGTAGAAAAGATTGAGGTCGTTCGGGCTAGAATAAATGAGGCTTAGTCTAGGCAGAAAAGTTATGTAGAAAAGAGACGGAAAGATTTAGAATTCTTAGCTGGAAATCAGGTTTTCTTCAAGGTGTCACCGATGAAGGGTATGATCAAATTTGGAAAATCGGGAAAGTTAACATCGAGATTCGGTGGACCTTTTTCTATTGCCGAGAGGATTGAGAAACTCGCATATAGAGTTGAGTTACCGAGTAGTTTGGTAGGAGTCCATGATGTTTTTCATGTTTTTCATTTCAGAAAGGGTGTTAATTGGTCCGGAGACTACTATTGCACCGAGTGTGCTAGAGGACTTAGTAGTAGAACCAGAGTTGACTATAGTGAGGAAGTCTATTTGTATTGTTGCGAGAGATGAGAAGAGGCTTAAAACCAAGACGGTCAGATTAGTCAAAGTCCAGTGGAACGACGTTGACAGAGACTGTACTTGGAAGATTGAGAGTAGGATTAGAGATACTTATCTTGACTTGTTTGATTACCTTCTTTTTTGATTTGTTGTGTACCTTATCGTAATTTCGATAATGGATTTTTTTAGCGGGGGAGTTTTCACACTCTAGATTTTTGGTAACATTATTTAGAATATTTAATTAGCTAAATTAAATAAAATAATGTGTTGATTATGAAATTGAGATTTGATATTTAACTAAGGTATAGCGCTTAACTTGTGGCCTTTAGATATGGAATATTACTTATAGACGCGTAGAATATGAAACCACAAAGAAACCTAACCTCTCAATTCTAAAAAAACAAACAAACCCATATTGTATATTTCATCATGTTTATGTGCATTAAGAAAATCAAGGATCGAAAATTGAAATAGTCGTTGTTTAAAGACATGTCTATGTGCATTAAGAAAACACATATTCTGTACTTCATCACTCATTTTGGTTTGCTAGTCTCTGACATCTGATAATAGCCTGCAGCAATTAGTAGATTGCACCGAAGTCTTTTTTTTTGAAACTGGGTACTTATATTTACAAAGTAGGCAGCACACAAGTCTGCAAGAATCATCATGGCGCACAGTTTAATATGCCAGAGGCAGGGATCGAACTGCCGACCTTGTCGTCAACAGCCTGGCGTTTTACCACTGCACCAAGGCCTCGGACGCACCGAAGTCTTTGATGCAAGCTAATACTATCGCATTGAATAAATTAAAATTTCTCTCTAATACAACTCTAAATTTGTTTAAAAAAAATAAGCGTTCACTACTCTCTTCATGCATGTCGTATCCTGTACTTTTAATGCAGGAATATTACACATGTATAGGTAGATGCTAATGAAATTAAGATGTTTGTTTCTTTATATTTTTTACCATTTGCATATCTGATTAAACCTGTATATATTTTATCAACCAAGGCTTGCTTGCCTCATCATAGGAAGGAACATGTATTTTATACTTGATGTATAACCTTATAAGTTATTTATCAAACCGACCGTTAGGGGGGTTTGCTTACTGTCACTGGCCAAATTCAATTTTTCTGAATCCAAAAAAATGTGGTCTCATCGCGGTTTCCCTAAAATCGTGAATCTTGTCTCATCGCGGTTTCCCTAAACTTCCTTATTTTACTTCGCCCATCAAGGATTCCAAATTCAAATCTATTATGATTTTCAAATTCTAAAACTTCAATTTCAAATCGAAAATTTTGAATGCTTTGATTAATATTTAAATTTGAAATTCATATTTTTAGATTCAAATCTCAATTTATTCTTTTTCAACATATTATCACTTAATGTTTAAGTTATATTAACAAAAAATTTAAATGTATATTTCTTATCAAAGTTATACAATCGAACGGTCGTTTTCTCCACCGTTGTGCGGTTATACTAGTAATATATAAACTCTATCAGAAACTTATATAAGATAAACACTTTTTTAGAGTGGAAACATAAAAATAGAAGCTAATTAAGAGATTGTTTGTCATTTACCTGTTCTAGAGTCAAAAACATAATTGCGTTCAACGACCCCAAGCGAGCAAAATTTGGAACAAAACCTTTGTAGAATGCTAAAGGTCCCTGAAATAGCAGCAGGTTTTTGAGCTGTTATTTGTGATTAACTAAATCTCATGAATTGATGTGTTATCGCTCGCACTCACAGCACATTTGGTAAACAACGTAGATGCAAAGCCTGTAAAACTATTTTTCATTTGAAATGAAATTTGAAATATTGTCTAGTTGTTAGATGCAAATTTTATAACCCTGTAAAGCTACGTAAAATAATGTAAAACAATGTAGATGCAAAGCCTGTAAAAAAATTGTCCATTGAAGTGAGATTTGACTGTAAATTCTTGATTTTTGTTAGTCGAAGTGAAATTTGAAATATTTTTCAGTTGTTAGATGCAAAGCCTGTAAACTATTGACGGTGCTAACACTACAAGGAAAACCGGCTTTTGCGTCGTCTTCGTCACCACTTTAGTGTCGGTAAGTGATGGCTCTATTCACGTGGCTTTTTTTAAAAATTCTGTTTGTTGTAACAAGCCAATTCCAGCCAACGCCAACCTTTAACCACAAAGCCGCCGCTAGCCGACGCCAACCTGTAACCCATAAGTCGTTGCTAGCCGTCACTAGCCGACGCAAGCCTGAGTTCATCAGTTTATAAACAGCTGCTGTTTGCACCTTCAAACCACAATATAAACAATGCCCGTCGAAGTATAACAACATTCAATCTTCCAACACAAGTATAACACCAACCTCTCATCAATCAAACATAAAATTCACAATTTTCCATCAAACAACAACTATATATCCAAAAACTCATTAGTCAAACACAACATTCACTAATATACATCATACTCAACAATACATATAAGTACTATCAAACAAATCATACATCATTGTCCTACTCATCATCATACATCAAACAACAATAAGTTCAACACAAAACAACACAATAAGTTCAACACAAAACAACCTTACCTACTCATCATCTCCAGACGCATCCTCTCCAGGCATTCTTCCATGCTCTGCAAGGTATGCCGCGATGTGCGCATCGAGCTGTTGTGCAAAAGCAGTGCTCTTCCGCCAGTCATTGATCTCCGCAATCTGCTGACGCAACAACGCTATCTCCTCCTCCGCTTGGGATCTCCTGTAAGCCCTTTGGGACGATATCGCATGTGAAATAGTTAATAGCTAGTTATAATTTATGCTTCATATCATATTATATGTATATATTAGTTAATGAAGCAGTTTACCTCCATATTTCCATAACTATATCGCTTATTTCGCGTAGGCGGATCTACAATGGCGTCCCAAATATGGTTTGACTCCTCAACGGTCAACTCCTCACGTCCATTGGTCTGCGCCACACGTGTCCGCTCTGCCTAGTATGACTCCTGCGATTATAAATAAAAGTTTCACACGAAAAAAAATTTAATTTACAATTTTTTAGCTGTGAAATAATGTAGTATCAAACACTATCATTACGGATAAGCATGTTTACCATTACAGATTGAGATTTGGCGTCTGTCCATCTATACGAAACATTTCCTTCATCGTCTGTCTCCTCCACCGCATGTGTGGCAGTAAACAACTCAGCCATCGTGGGCTCGCGATTGTACTTCTTAGACTAAAAATATACACATGAATAAACAATGTTACCAATATGATTAAATAATGTTACAGATATTTATAAACACAATTTACAAATTTACCAATTCGTTTTTATGTTGCTGAAAAGATTTCAAACCACCACGATGTACAGCAAGATTCTTATTCCAGTTTTCGGGGTTCCGCGCTGATATTTCCTATACATTTAAACACAAGGTTAAATATATTAATACAACTAATATACGAAATCTTAAATTTTTTAAATTACAATTCGAAAGTGGATAGCTTACTTTAAATTCAGCAGTATCCCAGAGCCGAAGAAACTCATTATATACGTCAGCGCTCATCCAACTTGATTTTTTCCCGCACTCTTTACTTTAGTTAACGTGTTTCTATAATTTTTTCTCATTCTTTGATTCCTATGGTTTCTAAACACATCCAGATCCTGGGGCACAACACGTATGACAGCCTGCATATTGAAATTAACTTGAATTATAAACATTCTATTGACATTCAAATCAAATAAAAATTTATACTTAGTTACCATCAAACCTGCCCATATTGCGTTCTTTACAGGCGCTGCGATGTCGTCCCACCGTGGCCAACAGCAGGACATCCTACTCATAAACGCCTGTCTCGACGTTTGTAAAATGAAATCTGAAGGCTCCACCTCAAAGCCCACCTCAAAGCCCCTATATAAATTTTGATGTACATATTTAATTATTTTAAATAACATACTTGAAATATATTTGATACTTACCCTGCCGTCTTCAGAACTAACTCAACAATGGGGCGTAAATTCGGCACACTCCACTGGCACCTACGTCGGGAGAAGGAGAAGGCTCAGACCTACTGCCGTGTCTCCTGTAAGACATATCTGCTACAAACATATCATATCAGAATATATCGTATCATATCAGAATATATCATATCATATCAGAACATATCGTACATATCAGAACATATCATATCATCGCATAAAACATTCCACTTGATTCAGACTTTAAATATTACATATGTCATAAAAATACATTATACAACATGCAGTTCAAATATTTACATATGTCATATTCAGACTCTAAATATTACGTATGTCATAAAAATACATTATACAACATGCAATTCAAATATTTAAAATTATCAGTCTTCGTCGTTCTCTGATTCAGACTCGGTCTCGTACTCTATATCGTTTCTTCAACACTTTCAAATGCATCTACCAAAACATTTGATTCATCATTCAACAACCCTACATCAATGTCATCGGTTATTATTACTTCAGTATTTGGCTCAAGATCCACTTGATACGCTGTTTCATCTGGAACATTATTCCATCAAATGTAAATTTTGCATTTGTTTTAAAAACAACCGACCAATCCGCTTTATCTCTTTTCAAGGATGGATACGGAGCAAAATAAACCTGTAACGCTTACTTGGCCAATACGAAAGGATCATACTTATAGTAATGTGAGGTATGTTTTATTTCAATAAGTTTATAATCTTTGTGCACGTTGATTCCAGTACCAGGAACATTGTAAACCAGTTGCATTTGAATAAAAAAAAACTTTTTCTGCATGTCGTATGAAATATGTCAACTCTAAAACCTGTGTTAAGACGCCGTAAAAATCTTTTATATGCTCATCTGGATCGTCACTACCTTTGACAAATACACCGCTGTTATATGTCAATTTTTTGGCACCGTAATCTTTGGTGTTGAATTTAAATCCATTGACGAAGAATATTGGATACGTCTTGACATTTCTTTTTGGTCCGATCGCAAGATGTCGTAATCCTTCGTCAACGACACAGTTTATTGGATCATAAACATAATTTGAAAACCATTTAGCAAATTCTTTGCTGAGATCGCCAGATGGATGCAATGATTCGTATATACTGCAAATATGTAATATGTTTTAATATAATTAATATGTAAGTATAATTGAATTATATACGAATTTATAATTACCTGAAAAATGGTGCAACTTCT
Source organism: Allium cepa (assembly GCA_030765085.1). NCBI lineage: Eukaryota > Viridiplantae > Streptophyta > Magnoliopsida > Asparagales > Amaryllidaceae > Allium > Allium cepa. The sequence continues at coordinate 953,515,666 of CM060932.1, forward strand.
GGACAATTTAGAAAAACATATGTGTGTGCTACATGGTGATCTCTGTCGTCTAACCATATTTCCATATATTTTCCAGCATGTCGGCCATGTTGTTTAAAAATAGATAACATTGTTTGAGAAGAATCATGTTCAACGACTTCTTCATTACGAGGAATACTTACGAACGATAAGTTCACATGATCACTAAAATAATGAGAGAAAAAGAATGAGGCTTCTTCTTCAAGATATGATTTGCAAATCGAACCTTCAACTCGTGATTTTTGCCTAATTTTTTTCTTCAAATGATTCAAGTACATATTACAAATTTATTTCAAATTTAGGTATATAAAACTGAATTTTAAACTAACATAAATAGTGCCGATATTCAATATTACCTCTCAAATGGATACATCCAACCATATTGAACAGGACTTATGAGAAGTGCTTCGAATGGAAGATGAACAGGTAGATGCTCCATTACATTAAAGAAACCTGGCAGAAATATTTTTTCTAGCTTGTAGAGCAGTATAGGAATTTCTACTTCAAGTCAACGTATACGGTCGACTTTTAACGTCGTCGAACAAAGTTGTTTATAAAACAAACTTAATTTTGTTATAACGCTCCATACTTTTACGGGCAGCAGTTTTTTGAGAATCACGGGTAATAGATATTCCATCATGATATGGCAATCATGACTTTTCATCCCATTCAATTTATTGTTTTTAAACTCAACACATCTACGAAGATTAGAAGAAATCCCATCAGGACATCTTAGTGCTGCCACCCACTTTAGCATGAGTTTTACTTGCTCACTGTCTAGCTCATTGCATGCTTTGGGTTTTTTATTGTCATTGGGTTTCATATGAAGTTCGGGACGTTTACAAAAGTTTGCTATATCAAGTCTTGAATTCAAATCATCCTTTGTTTTCCCCTTTACATTCATAACTGTATTAAACACATTATCAATTCGTTGTGCATCACGTCAATATTATGTTGGAGTAAGAGATCTTTCCAATAGGGTAACTCCCAAAATATACTTTGTTTGCACCAATTATGAATGTCTGATTTACTTGGAATTTCAGTCTGCACTCCAGTTTGATGTATCTATGGATACTCTTTTACAATTTTATATATTTCTTCACTTGACCAAATCTTCGGTGGTTGCATACTCTCTTCTCTGTTAGCTATAAAGCTTTTTCTATCTCTTCTAAAAGGATGGTTGAGATGGAGAAAACACCGATGACAATCAAACCAAGAAATTTTCTTTCCATGCCGTAGCGAAAACGCCCGTGTTTCTTCCACGCAATAAGGACAAGCTAGATGACCAGCCGTACTCCAACCTGAAAGCATCCCGTATGTAGGAAAATCACTAATAGTCCACAACAAAGAAGCGAACATACGAAAATTCTTTTTTCTCGAAATGTCGTACGTTTCAACTCCTTCATTCCATATCGTTTTCAACTCTTCGATCAATGGTTGTAAATAAACATCGATTCCTTGTGTTGGATCATCAGACCTAGGGACGACAGTAGTGAGAAACATATATGGAGTTTTCATACATATCCATGGAGGTAAATTATAAGGAGTTACGATAATAGGCCATAATGAATATTTACTACCAAACTGAGAGAATGGTGCAAATCCATTCGTACATAAATCGAGTCTGACATTACGACTTTTGGCAGCAAATGCGTGATAAGTCCTATCGAAATGTTTCCATGCTTCTCCATCGGATGGATGTATCAAAGTTCCTTCTTCCGGTGTTCTCACCCTGTTCCATCGCGTATGGCACACCGTAATAGAAGATGCATATAACCTTTGAAGTCTGGGAGTGATGGGTAAATAATGCATCCTCTGGTGTGGAACTTTGTAACGACCCGCTATTTTGGACCATTCAAATCGACAATAAAACCATACATGTCCGACTGGAATAATTCGAAATACCGAATTGTTAATTAAAATTTGGCAAAACTTAACATATACAGTAAATAAATCAATCACAGAATCACAGATACAGAGCAGTACAATAATACACAGCGGAATAAATGAATAGTAGTTCATGAAGCTACTATATAAACATCAGAGTTAGGGATAAAGTACAACAGAATATCTCGGATGCAGTGAAGTCTCCAGTACGAGCAAATGACTTCTCTGGACCTATCAACTGGATGACTGAAAGGATAGATAGCTGGATCTTCAAGCAAAGCTCCAACTTCGAAGGCGAGTCTCAAATGTTGTATCACTCAGTCTGACCCGAGCGTAAAGCAAAACACAAAACACTCGATTCAGGATTAACATTCTTATATCTATAAATCTAACTCAAGTGAAATATCAACTGAAATATAATTAACTTAAAGGATGTTTGGGATAACCATCCTCTAAGGATCCATGGAACTATCTACACTGTAGAAATATACACTACAACACCGTGGTCATTCAAATTAATTTATACTTCAAAACCAGAGTATTATTTCCATTTCATATATATATATATATATATATATATATATATATATATTTCCAAATTTTATCATTTTCAAAGTTACGATTCAATTAACTCAATTTCCAAATTCAAATTTAATTAACTCTCAATTCAACAAATTTCAATTCAATTCAGTTTCTAATAAATAATTGCAAATTATATCAATTTCAAAATGCAGATATAAATCAAAAAATAAACCATTTAAATTCCAATGTATTTCAAAACCTTAATATTCACATTTTCAAAGCTAAATTTAATAGTTTCATATATCCTGATTTAACTTCATTATTATTTAGTCATGAAATATTCCCTTATTTATTCAATATCATTTAATTAACTTTAAATTACGTCATACTAAGTATTTCCTTTAATTTATTTTAACATGGAATATTCATTAAGTCACTTAAATCCAAAAAAAATCCAGTTAAAATCATATCTTTAAATTTAAATTTCAATATTTCTAAATCGGTGTTTATTTACTAAAATTCTTAATTACATACAATTTCAAATACATTTAAATTTATCTTCCGAGCATTAACTTATTCAAATTATTACCAAAATCTATAAACTTAATAAGTACTTGAGCATATTATATGTATTAAATCAATCCCCATTTAATTTAATATTATTATTAAATCTATATATTATATTTCCATTTATATATAATATTTAAGAATCCATATTTATTAAAAACTTATATTTCTTTCCAAAACCATAGAAATTATTTAAAATTATTCATATATGGACCAACGGTGTTTGTATATAATTTCTTATCCTATGGTCAAGTGATACGGATATTTATCATTTCAATCCGTAACTTAAAAAAAAATTACACGGGTAGATATCCTTTCTACCCGTAATCCCAATTTCAATTCAATGAAAATCGCTTGGGTCTATCCTTTCAACCCATAACGAGTTTCTCCTATTCTAAAGTCTGTTTGGGTATGTATCATTTCAACCCATAGTGGGTTATATACTAACAAGGAACTTGCAGAGTGATAACAGATATTACAATAATAATAACAAGCATATATCATCAATAACAATATAATATGAACAACAGGATATGGTGTCATATCCCATAGGTGAAAAATTACATATAAATGCATATCATATATATAACAATTTTAAAAAAAATTATCAGTTAAATTTTAGCAACATATTTCAGTTGTCGTTCTAATTGAAATCAAATTTAATAAATAAAAGAACGTTAATCGTGAGTGATTGCTCACCTTCGAGGTTAGAGATGAACGAGAATGAGATGAGTTACGAATCCAAGCACGAATTCCAAAGTAAATCAGGATTTGTACAATTTGACGAGCAAAGCTGATAGACATGAATCGATGAGAATGAATAAATTAGCTCGATATAAATGAAATACATAAACACACACACACACACATATATACATATACACTTTCAAAAATCCATTTAAAACATATATTTCAAATTTATATCAAATTCAAACACAAACTAAATTAAATTATATATATACATATATGTATTTATAAATCTTTGTTTTTAAATAAAACCACATATAAGTCACATATCTGCGAGTATAAATTGAAATAAATGAATATATATACTTATAATCAAATACGTAAACAACCTATATAGCCATTCTGTGCAAATCTATATAAAAATCAGTAACAAATTTTAAAACATGTACATATTAAAATCTATGTATATACAATACTATACACAGTATATAAAATACATAAACTAGCAATTGTACCTTTATATAAACAGACATATTAAAGAATAACATATCAAACTTATGTAAACTTTATATATACACAAAATGTCATTTCTACTAACATATATTCACTGTCAAACTCATATATTACTAACATTTTACATTGGAAAACTGACATAAATCATTTATACCAAAAATCTTTTTTTTCATAACATATTTTATAAACATAACATACAAAGCTGTTAACAAAACATATTTTGTATAAATATATACTCTGCCAGAATATATAATAATACTATAAAAGCTATATATTTTGTATGCAGAAACCATATAGCCTGCATATACCTAACACAAACAACTAATATATATAATAATTTGTACAACATAAACTTATCCAAATATGCAGAAATCATATATACATACCGAATAATAAATATGTGTTATGAAAATCTATTTCAAACTTATTAATAAAAACTTAAAATAACCAAGTAGATTTTATATACGCTCTAAAACCAATTCACCAGGATACTTGAAATCTTGTATAAAATAAAATATACATATAAATCTATGTTTTAACAAACCTTTCGTATACTTGAATATATATAAAGCTGCAAGTATAAGAAACAGATATAATATATAAAGAAATACTTACATATAAAGAATGAAAAAAGAGAGGAAACAGTTATGGGTGGTCGAGCATGCAGTGAAGGCATGGAGCAAAGATGAATGAGGGGAAGAGTTTTTCCAGCGAATGAAAAGAAGAAGGAGAGATACGCTTATCATGGGCAATATACATATGCATTGTTCTTATATTTTTTTTTTGAAAGATTGAATGCTGGTGAATAGAGGAAATAAATTAAAACAAATATATATAAAGATTGAATGCTGGTGAACAGAGGAAATAAATTAAAACTAATATGTATAAAGATTGAATGCTAGTGAATATAGGAAATAAATTAAAATAAATATGTAGAAATATTTAATGTTGGTGAATAGAGGAAACAAATTAAAATATGTATGAAGATTGAATGCTGGTGAATAGAGGAAATAAATTAAAATATGTATGAAGATTGAATGCTAGTGAATAGAGGAAATAATGTAAAATATGTATAAAGATTGAATGCTGGTGAATAGAGGAAATAAATTAAAATAAATATGTATAAAGATTTAATGCTGGTGAATAAAGGAAATAATGTAAAATATGTATAAAGATTAAATGTTGGTGAATAGAGGAAATAAATTAAAACAAATATGTATAAAGATTGAATGTTGGTGAATAGAGGAAATAAATTAAAACTAATATGTATAAAGATTGAACGCTGGTGAATATAGGAAATAAATTAAAATAAATATGTAGAAATATTTAATGCTGGTGAATAGAGGAAATAAATTAAAATATGTATGAAGATTGAATGCTGGTGAATAGAGGAAATAAATTAAAATATGTATGAAGATTGAATGCTGGTGAATAGAGGAAATAAATTAAAATATGTATAAAGATTGAATGCTGGTGAATAAAGAAAATAAATTAAAATAAATATGTATAAAGATTTAATGCTATTGAATAGAGGAAATAATGTAAAATATGTAGAAAGATTGAATGTTGGTGAATAGAGCAAATAAATTAAAACAAATATGTATGAAGATTGAATGTTGATGAATAGAGGAAATAAATTAAAATATGTATGAAGATTGAATGCTGGTGAATAGAGGAAATAAATTAAAATAAATATGTATCAAGATTTAATGTTGGTGAATAGAGGAAATAAATTAAAACAAATATGTATAAAGTTTGAATGCTGGTGAATAGAGGAAATAAATTAAAACAAATATGTATAAAGATTGAATGCTGGTGAATAGAGGAAATAAACTAAAACAAATATGTATAAAGATTTAATGCCGGTGAATAGAGGAAATAAACTAAAACAAATATGTATAAAGTTTGAATGCCGGTGAATAGAGGAAATAAATTAAAACAAATATGTATAAAGATTGAATGCTGGTGAATAGAGGAAATAAATTAAAACAAATATGTATAAAGATTGAATGCTGGTGAATAGAGGAAATAAATTAAAACAAATACGTATAAAGATTGAATGCTGGTGAATAGAGGAAATAAATTAAAACAAATATGTATAAAGTTTGAATGCTGGTGAATAGAGGAAATAAATTAAAAGAAACATGTATAAAGATTGAATGCTAGTGAATAGAGGAAATAAAGTAAAATTTCACAAAATTCAATTAATTTAACAAATAAAATCACTAAAATTTTGGGTCGTTACAAACTTCTTTTCCTTTTTTTTCTTGGTTTGTATCTTTCTTCGTTACATATTCTGCATTTTCTAAGCTCAATGTCATCTTTCCAATACAACATGCAACCTTTTACACATGTATCTATCTTTTGGTATGGCAGACCGAAAGCGGACATAAATTTTTTCACTTTATAATGACTATCGCACATCAGATTATTGGATGACATGTGTCGTTTTGCTGCTTGTACAACTGCTGTAAATCCAGCTTCTGTAAGGTTGAATTTTGATTTCATAGAAATGTATTCGACAGTTACTGATAATTCGGTTCCACTTTTATAACCATCCCACAACGTCCTTTTAGCAGAGTCCAATAAATCATATATTTTTTTAGCTCCCACATTCGGTTCTTCTTCGACATTGACATCTTCATCGTCATCTTGATCAAACATTGGAAACATTGATCGTGCTGCATCTTCCACCATATTTTCTATTGGATTCGTCATAACATTATTGTCATCTAACACTACAGGATTAGGTATGGGTGCAAGAAGTTCTCCATGACGATCCCACAAGTAATAACTCGGCACAAAACCATTTTTATACAAATGTACTTCAACTATATCAGTTTTCCAATGTTTCAAATGTTTGCACTTACTACACAGGCAATGAAGTTCTTCGTTATTACGATTATTAGATTTACCAAATTTAATAAATTCGTGTACACCGTTACAGAAATGTTTCTTTATTGAATCTTTCATACCAGTTCTGACTTCATACATCCAACTACGATCAAGAAAATAATTGAACATTTTTCCTAATTTGAAAATATATGTTAGAAACACAATAAAATTTATCGTTTATTAATCCAAATAATCAATCCGATTTATTTTTTGCCTTTTGCTTTATTGTTTTAACTTTGATGGTCGACCATCCTACTTCCCATTACAAATACAATAAAGTAATTACATTTCGTAAATCATATCATTTTAAACGGCTCACTTAATTTTAAAGAAATACTTAAAATAAATATTATATCATACTATTTTAACAAATTCAAATAAATACTGCAATAAAATTTTCAATTCTTAAGTTTATTTTTTTTACTTTGACGGTCGGTTATCCTACTTCTCATTACAAACACAGTAACGTGATCATATTTTATAAATAATTTCAGGTTAAACGATTCTAAAAAATTTCAGCAGCACTTTCCTTTTTTCCCTGTATCGTACACAAATGCGTGTACACAGGGAAAAAAAGAAAGTGCCATCGAAATTTTCTAAACCGTTTAAACTAAATGATTTATAAAATATGATTACTTTATTGTGTTTGTAACTTGTCCAAATACTAGGACAAATCCAAAAAATGTTGTATCAGATGAATATAGATGTCCGTTCTATGGAAAAACGAATATCCATATAACGATCATATACAACACTTGTCAACGGGGCCAAAAATTCTCTAAGGGGTTCACATAAATAAAGCACAAATTAAAAAATATTAATATTGAAGTGTTAGTGGTCTGTAGTGAAATAATGATCTTAAATATTAATATTGAAGTGTTAGTGGTCTGTAGTAAAATATTAATATTTTAACTTTTGTTTAACTACATAAATTTTAATTAACGATTTTGTGAGCAAAATAAGTAGTTAGCGCTTACAACAGTATAACAAACATTCTCGTAATAATAATCATGTATTATTTTTTGGATTTTAAATTAGCCATAATTTTTAACAACAAAGTGAACAATAAATTCACTAATTAATACCGCTAAATCAACACTAATTATCATCACTTAATACGCAATAATCACCATTTTCAAACACATAATCAACTAATTTTCTAAATTAGGTTTACCATTATATACCCAATTCAAATAATAAACTATGTATCATAAAGTAATAACATATATTCATCAATTTCAAACCCCTAAATCATCCAATTCCAAATCCCTAAATCACTAACTAATTTAATTTAAACCTAAATAAATCAAAGCTAATGGAAAATAGGAGATACCGGCAAGTGTGGAGAGGTTCAAATTAGGGACGGAAGGTTGCGACGGCTTCTGGTGGCGGATAGCGGCGACTGGCTGGGGGAAGGAGGAGAAGGAGCTGAGTGAAGGGAATGAGGAAAGTGAAAATGTTTCTGTCGGCTGGGAACCTGTATATTCGTGACCAGGGACGGCTAGCGACGGCCGCACTTTTTAGCCGTCGCTAGCCGTCACTAGCCGTCGCTAGGCTCTGTCGCTTTAGGAGCCGTTCCTAGTAGTGTAACATATATAGCATAGCATTGATAGGAAGCAACACTTTGTATATTATTATCATTCTAGTGAACCTAAAAGTTTAGAATATGAGTTGGCCAATCATACTCTAATCTTCTTTTTCTTTATTTTTTTCTAATTTAATTAAGAAAAGTTGGTCATCTTCATTATTAACACTAAAGTTCATGGTCTTCATTCGCGTCCTTGGAAGTTATCAGATTTATTTTCCTTGTTCGTTGAAATGCGAGGTCTATTATAATTTACTTATCACTGTAGCAATAAATGCGTTGTAATATGACGTTTAATTGTTTCCAATGGAACAATCATGAATTTCATGTTCTTCATTCACGTCCTTGGAAGTTGTCAAGTATGAGATTATAATTTACTTATCACTGTAACAATATATGCATTGTAATATGATGTTTATTGTTGTCAATGGAACCATTATGAATATGAAGTTTGGTATAGACTTCTTTAACTAAATTGCTTCCAAATCCTGATAATTGTATGTTGAATTTGAAATGTTGGACATTCATATGTATTTGCAATGCCCATAATCCCTTGAAACATGATTAAATCTTATCTTATACTCAAGCTGAATTATAAACCAAGTTTCATGCTTAGTTTTGTAGCTCGAACAACTTATGTGTGTAAGTTTTCAATTTCCCCTATAAAATTACATTTTGTAGACCAATGCTGTTTTTTCATTGGTAAGGTGTTTTGATTTTGGTGCGGAAGATCACAAGTTTAAAACTTGCACAACTTGATTCAAACATTTATTTATTCATATGTAGTATGTTGTATGCTACCTAAGATTTATAATACTAATATGTACTACCATCTGAGTACTCAATTTCAAAAAAAAGATTACTTTTTGTATATACAACGTATGTGTTTTTTGTATGATGGTAAATGTGATTTGTGTATACAACTATAAATAATGGCAGGTTACACAACTCTAGTATGGATTTCTATTCCCTTTTTTGGAGGGCTTCTTGGGGTTCTTTGGAGGATTAGTTTGTGGTCCAACTTCGCACTTTGTTTTCTATTAAATTTTATTTTTTATAATAAAAAGGACTTATTAAAAAAACAGTTCAATTATACATACATATACATGTAATATACTTATATTTCTACATCCATGTAGAGGCTTCATGCATAATGTGGTTGGTGCTTTATAAACCAAAATTTATGGGTTATCACAGGATAGCATGTTGGTTATGTCATAATTATAATACATATTCTAAGAACAATTGATGAATAATTACTAACTTATGTTTTCCATTTCAATATAACAATATATCCATATAATAAGGTGGATTGTCTTGGATTTACTAGTATAGTAATAAGGCATTTAGAATGTGTATTTGAAAGTCTTTGAATTTTTTAGTTATAGGCTGTTGGAAATGTTTTTGTTTATGAAGTCAATTTATTAAAAAAATTAAGTAAAAAACAAGTTAATGGTAATTTATTTATGAACCATTATTATAATTGAGCCGTTGCAAGTTCATAATTGTAATATATTTATGAATCATTATTATAATTGAGCTGTTATACTTGCACAACGATAATATATTTATGTGATATTATTATTGAGCCGTTACAAAAGCTAATGGTATTACAATATTGTTTTAAATAAGAATAAATTAAAATTTATTAACATTCCATTACTTTAATAACATATACAATTTTTATTCTGGCAATTTACATGATAGATAGACAGAAGAGAAATGGTAAGAATAGCAGATATTTTTCTTTTTCTTCTTCCTTCAACAAAACTAAACACATTGAGAACTATTTCAGAGTGCAAATCAAAATCGATTTTGTTAGTGCAAACATGTTGATATTTCTTTAGATTAGAAAGGTTATTTTATCCTAGAGATGATGGCGTTTGTTTTTCAGAACTGCTTCGCACCTTCGAGCAGAACGCCGAAACGTCTTCAAGAGAATAACAATGTACACGACTCAACCAAAGTTTATTGTTCCCTACTATTTGAAGACGTTCTAGACAACAATGACTTCTACTGCAACTATTGATGATGTTGCACCGACCTCAATGCTTCAGATCCCCATGGTCGCTTCTGCACCCTTCAGATTTGAGGGCCTCCATTTCAAGCGCTGAAGGCAAAAGATGTAATTTTTTCCGACGATGAGGAAGGTAGTTGTTGTGCTTACTACAGTAAAGCCGGTAGTATCAAAGACGCAAGCTGAAACCGATGCACAACAACTGCAGATTTGGCCGGAAAAAAACCAAAAATTGCAGAATTGGACAGAACAGGATTACCTCTACAAGAACTTCATACTCAATGGCATGAGCGATGATCTGTACGACTACTACAATTCGGACAAGACGGCCAAGGAAATATGGGAGACACTGCAAAAGAAGTACGATACAGAAGAAGCTGGAGCAAAGAAATATGTCGTCAGCCGCTACCTCAAATTTCACATGACGGACAACAGGTTAGTAGAAACGTAGTCCCTGAACTTTGAAAATTAGCTCATGAGTTCGTCTTCGAAGGTATGGTTACTGATGAACAATTCCAAGTTGCTATTTTGATAGATAAACTACCCCTAGTTGGAAGGATTTTAAGAATAATCTGAGACATAAAACTAAAGAATTTTCTTTAGAAAGCTTGATAACTCGCCTCCGTTTTGACGAGGAATCACGTAAACAAGATATGAAGGAAGACGTGCTTGCTATTACAGGCAACGCTAAAAAAGCTGTAGTTTTGAAACCAAATTCTAGAATTTCTAAAAATCAGAACCGCCAGTTTAGTTAAAACCGCAATAAACTGAAACCACTCCAAAAGAATGACTCTGGATTGTTTTTTCTTTGCTACAGCTATGGAAAACCAGATCATATGGCACACAAGTGTAGGAACAGGTCAGACCTTGCACCGTAGGCTAACATGACCGAGGATCCTCTAACGGCTATGATTACTGATGAGATTCACCTTATTGGGGGATCACAGGGTTGGTGGGTAGATACTGGTGCTACATGCTATGTCTGCTGTGACCGTGCTATGTTCAAAACATACACGGAGACTAAGGCCAAGAGAGTGGTGTGAGGGAGTGTTGTTGGGAGACTCTCACACCACTATTGTCGCTGGGATTGGAAGCATAGAGCTGAAGTTTACCTCTGGAAAACGCATCATTCTAAAGGACGTAATGCACACTCCAAAGATGAGAAAGAATCTTATTTCAGGTTATCTTCTTAATAAGGCTAGTTTTACACAGACTATTGGGACTGATATGTACACCATCACTACGAATGGTATGTTTGTGGGTAGGAGTTATGCAACTGATGGTATATTTAAACTGAATGTTGAATGTAATAAAATGTCCGCTTCTGCTTATATATTGTGTGATTTTAATATCTGACACTCTATATTATGTCATGTGAACAAAAATATGATTCATAATATGAGCACCTTAGATATTATTCCTAAAATGTCACAAAATGATTTTGATAAATGTGAAATCCGTAATCAAGCAAAAATCACTAAGAAACCACATAAATCAGTTGATAGAGTTTCTGAGCCTTTAGATTTGATTCATTCTGATATATGTAAGCTTTATGGAGCTTTGACTAGACATGGACACCGTTACTTTATCACTTTTATTGATGATTGTTCTGATTTTACTTATATATACCTTATGAAAAATAAAAGTGGTGCATTTGATATGTTTAAATCATTTAAGACTAAAATTGAAAATCAATCTAATAAATAAATTAAGAGACTCGTAGTGATAGAGGAATTTAATATGAGTCTATTTTATTTCTTGATTTCTATAAATTGCATGGTATAATTCATGAGAGACTGCACCTTATTCATCTAAAATGAACAGTAAAGATGAAAGAAAAAATAGAACATTTACCGAATTAGTTGTAGCTATCTTATTGAATTCGGGTGTAGCAAAACATTGATAGGGGATATTTTATTGACTGTATGCTATGTATCTAATGGAATTCCTAGATCAAAAAGTAAAATCTCATCATTTGAACTTTTAATAAATTATAAACCAAATGTGTCTTATTTTAGAACTTGGGGACTTTAGGCATATGTTCGTATACCAGACCCTAAGAGGATAAAATTAGCAAGTAGAGCATATGAATGTGTATTTATCGGCTATGCTATTAATAGCAAAGCATATAGATTTTATGACCAGAATACACATAATATAATAGAATCTAATGATGCTGATTTTTACGAATCTAGATTTTCTTTTAAATTGAGGAACAATGAAGGCACATCATGTAACACCATGCCTATTAGAACAGAACTTAATGAGTCTTCTCAAGATTAACCTAGAAGAAGTAAAAGAGCAAGAACCACAAAAGATTTTGGTTCAGATTTTTGTGCTTTGACTATAAAGGAGGATCCCTTAAACCTCCAAGAGGCCTTATCTTCCTTAGATGCTGATTTTTGGCAAGAGGCTATAAATGATGAAATGGATTCTTTCAAATCCAATAAGACTTGGTACTTAATAGATCTACCACCTGGTTTTAATTCTATAAGCTATAAATGAGTACTTAAAAAGAAATTAAAACCAGATGGCACAACTAATAAATATAAAGCCCGTTTAGTAGCTAAAGGATTTAAGTAAAAAAGAAAATGCAGACTTATTTGACACCTTTTCACCCGTAACTAGGATTACATCGATTCGAGTCCTAATTTCACTTGCATCTATTCATAATCTAATAATACACCAAATGGATGTCAAAATTGCTTTTTAAATAGTGAATTAGAAGAGGAAATTTATATGAACCAAGCTGAAGGATTTGTCCTTCATGGCCAATAGCATAAAGTTTGCATGTTAGATAAATCAGTATATGGCTTAAAACAAGCACCTAAACAATGACATGAAAATTTTGATAACTTAATAATCTCACATGGTTTCAAAGTTAATGAAAGTGACAAATGCATTTACTACTATTATTATGTCTGTATGTAGATGACCTACTTATTTTTGGATCAAACATTCATGCCATAAAATCTGTTAAATCTTTGTTAAGTAGCAATTGTAAAATGAAAGATCTAGATGAAGCAAGTGTAATCCTTGGGGTTAAGATTACTAGGTCCGAAAAGGGACTTTCTTTGGATCAATCTCATTATATTGAGAAGATTCTAAAGAAATACAATTACTTTGACTGTAAACTTGCATGTATACCATATGATCCGAGTGTAAAGCTATTTAAGCACACTTGTGAAGGTGTACGACAGTTTGATTATGCAAGTATCATTGGCTGCCTTCAGTATGTCACTGATTGTACTAGACCCGACATTACCTATGTCGGGGGATTATTATACAGGTTTACCAGTAGACATAGTATATAGCATTGGCACGCTATTGAGAGGGTCATGAGATACCTAAAACGAACCATGAACCTTGAATTACATTATGAAAAATCTCCAATTGTCCTTGAAGATACATTGATGCGGACTGGAATAATTACCTGATGAGTCAAAAGCAACCAGTAGCTATATCTTTAGCATTGCTAGAGGAGCTATTTCTTGGGAGTCCAAGAAACAGACTATTTTGGTTCAATCTACTATGGAGTCTGAGATGATACCACTAGCCAGAGCTAGTGAAGAAGCAGACTACTTAAGAAATATGCTAGTTGAGGTTCCTTTATGGAAAAAACCAATACCAGCTGTGTTGATCCATTGTGAAAGTACCGTGGCTATTGCAAAAGTACAGTACCGTTATTATAATGGTAAGAGACAACAGATACGTCATAAGCATAGTACTGTTAGAGAGCTACTCACTTCAGGTGCTGTTAAAAGTGGATTACATACGCAATGATGAGAATTTGGCAGATCCTTTGACGTAAGGACTGGCCAGAGAGAAAGTCCTTAGAACTTCTAAAGAATTAGACCATTTCCATTAGGTAATTGAGTCATGCACAATGGTAACCCGACTTGATGACTGAAGATCCCAAGAACTAGGTTCAATGGGTGAGAACAAGCTGTGAGGTGATATTAGTTGAACATACTATTTTTATATTAAGAAGCATGTATTCCTGAAGTGATTAGAGGATGAGTTAATGAGAACTCTTAATGAGATCTATACTCTATGTGGAGTGGATTACGTACCTTCAGGAGTTCTCTTGATAGAATCACCTATGTGAATTTTCAAATGTAGCCGTTTCCTATAGAGGTTTGTGCAAAATTCCTAAAGCATTCACTAAACTGGGATAGTCGTGCATGGCCATAAATGCACAACCTTATTTGATTGCACTCTAGAAAGATTGTGTATGGTCTGATGTCAGGAATAGTGTTCAAAACTGTGTCACTCTAGTAAAAACTGAATCCTATGCATTATTCAAAGGTTCAAGTCGAAATACATCTTTGTTTATGCACAATCTTATGTTTCAGAAACTGCTCGAAAAATATTTAGAAAAAACTCAAGTGGGGATTGTTAGAAATGTTTTTGTTTATGAAGTAAATTTGTTAAAAAAATAAATAATATACAGGATAAGGGTAGTTTATTTATGAACCATTATTATAATTGAGTCGTTGCAAGTTTATAACGGTAATATATTTATGAATCATTATTATAATTGAGCTGTTACACTTGCACAATGGTAATATCTTTATGTGATATTATTATTGAGCCGTTAAAAAAGCTAATGGTATTACATTATTTTTTTAAATGAGAATAAATTAAAATCCACTAATATCCATCACTTTAATAACGTATATAATTTCCATTCCGTGACTACAAAATCGAATGGTCGTACTCTATTACATATAAATGAACATCCTCCTGCACGTGACTACAAAATCGAATGGATACGTATTTTCAAAGCTACACGATGGAAAACGCAATCTTCATTCCGCCTTCTCAAGTTCCTCAAGTTAACGGTGGCTGCCATATGGGAAGAGAGAAATAAACGTAGATTCGCCAATAATCACTCTTCCATATCTGCTGTTTTGTGCAAAATTATAAGCTGATTTGCTACATATTTATTTAGCAGTAAGCTTGCATTATGCCTATGTAACATCCCTTAGTCCTTTTGTTTAAGCTTCTCTAAGCTTTGTACCTATTTTCTTTTTTATTTCTAATAAAAAGTGGACTGTCCACTCAAAAAACAGACTGACCTTGCCTAAGAATATATAATTTCCATTCTGCCTATTTAAACGATAGATAGATAGAAGAGAAATGGTAAGAATAATAGACAATTTTCTTTTTCTTCTTCCTTCAACAAAACTAAACACCTTGAGCAGTATTTCAAAGTGAAAATTAGAATCGACTTTGTCAGCGCGAACATGTTGACATTTCTTTATATTAGAGAGGTTGTTTTATCCAAGAGGTGGGGGCTTTTTTTTTAGAACTGCTTTGCACCTTCGAGCAGAACGCCGAAACGCCTTCAAGGGAGTGACAACGTACACAACTCAGCCGAAGTTCATTGTTCCCAACATTGGTAGATCTACGAGAGGTTGAAAACCAATACACATTTACCTTTTAATTTCTGGAAATTGGAAAATATTGTTTATCCCTATTTTTATCTTATTATTGGTAAAGTATTTAGGTTTGAAATGAAAGCTCCCGAATTCGTATCCCAAGATATGTATTTAATACCTACTTCTTGATATATAATATATTTTACGAGAAATTTTGGAATGTGTGTTCTTTTGGTGTTTTGGTCCTTTGTGGAACGAGTAGGAATTATAATCTTAGCGTATGCTTAACGAGTTGAATTATAAAATTTGGTCAACAGTAATAATTTACAAGTGAAAATAGGAGAATCTTGTAGCATCCAAATCGATTGTTAAATACATGGGGTGCATATATTTTGCTTTGCATAATTTGTTAAGATTGTATAATGATCACAACATCCATAGTTATATAGTTTCATGTCATTAACATGCCCTTTTATTTTCCACCTTTGATCGGTTTCTCTAAATTAAAAATTGCATAATAAATCGCATGCGAGGCTAAATAATGTGTAATATTTCATAAATATAAGGAGACCATAGTTTTAACATTGAAAAACGAATTTATAAATAAAAAATACGGGAAACAAAACGTAATTATTTATAAATAGAAACATTATGTATATTTAATTATTTTAAAAAATGAACAGAAAACATAAATATCCTTGTCTACCTGAAGGTTTGTAAAAAAATGGAGGATGGTCATGTTATGGAGGTTTTGGCATCTTAATGAACTTTGAATTCTTATGTACTAGCAAGTCGTACAACCCTCTAAATAAACCCAAAACAAAGTAAGTTCTAGTATTTATTTGTGCACAGAACAATAATGACAAACGAAAAAGAGAATAAGTAATTATTTATTTGTACTGTAATGATGGCATAATAATAAACAAGTAACTTTCCCTTATAGGAGGCCTTACGACTTGTAGAAGGCATGGAAGGCGACGTTGTCGGTGGCAGTGATCAGGCACATTGGCTCAAATTTGGAGAAGGTAAAGAGGCTGGTTTGGTGGTCCAAGAAGCTGCAGAACAAGATAAGTGTGACAGAGAGCTAGGTATGGGCTTGGGTCTCAGTAAAGAGGAGGCGATGTTGAAAGAAATGAATGCTATTATGGTTGGTGAAGGAAAGAGGAAGAGAGAGTTTATTAGGGACTATAACATGAAGCATGTGAGGAACGATTTGGATATTGAGATGGAAACTAATACATATAAGGAGGATGAGAGGTTAGTTAAGGATTATATGGCATCGTATAATGATAAGGAGAAAGGTTTGGAAGACATGGTGTTCGAGGATATGAAAACCGTGAAGGAATCAGGGTTGCTAGTGTATAGAGCAGAAGAAGATCTTTGGTTTCTTGGTCTTAATTGACAGAGTGAGTTCTGGTTTATAATTTTTTACGTGTTTTGTTTATGATATATAGTTATGTATGAATTAGGCTAGTGTTTATATTGTAGTGTAACCAAAGGTACTTCCGTTGACTAGCAGTTTAAACTGGTCGAGTTTATCTTAGTGTATGTAAGAGTCATGCAATATATGTTGTAACATCCCCTATTTTAAGGCTCAAACCTAAGTGCTACAGATGCTGTAGTCATTCATAATATTAATTTTTGGTGACAAAATGAGATTGGTTAATTGTATCTGTAACATCAAGTGCACGTGAATATGAAAATTTTCAAAACACATTTCATTAATAACTTTCATATTCATTACATCCCATTACATAATTCCATTGATTCCATGTTCAGAGAAATATAAAATTAATAACAATTATATTCCAAGAGCGACATATGAAATTATCCCTTTGGGTGATTAGAGTCTAACTACTTGACATTTATAAATCATATTATTACATCCATTAAAAAAATAGAACTTCAAACAACACGGCGGAAATAAACTTCTAATATTAGCTTGCCTCCTACACTTCTTCGAAATCTTATTTGTCGAACCTGAAAACCCTACTCTAAACCTACTCAAATGTGTACCCGAGAGTTTAAGGGAAAATAAAAACTTCAAGTCATACAAAAAGTATGGTGTGAATAATAATATACCATCTCAAACCAAAATGGATATCCAGTGAGACCATGCCGTTGAGCGGAACGGGTTTCCCTCTCACGAGTATCTTATCAGAATATGTCTAAACACAAATCATTCACCGGCAAGCACAATGGTTAAAAAAACATGATATGATCTTATGCATGCATGCAGCATGGGTGAGTCTGACTAGTATGTCATCCTAGGATTATGCATACCCAAGGTTTAACCTTCTCAAAACTAGACTGTCTACCTCAAATCATAGTATTCCTAGGTCACTATTGATCTAATGGTTTTGCGGACCAACCAATAACCTATCGGGTCGACTTAGACCAAAACTTTAACCAGATATTCCAAAATCTCTAGACATATCTAGGAATCTCCAAATATGGTTAGGGGCAAAACAAATTAAATATTTTGGTGAACATATAGAGCTACAAGTTTCTTTCTGTGCATAAACATTCATTCGTCTCATTATTGACAAGCCCTACGCGGTGGAATCGCAGACCTTTACCAACCGGGGACTAACAACTAAAGAACAGGACATGACCCTATGCCAGTCCCACCTATAATCTTATCTTATTTTAAATCCATAGTCATATCTTTTTCATCATTTCAAGGCATCCTAATATAATTGACCTATATGATCTTTTAAATGCAATTCTACTCACTCAAAAGTTTAGGCTGACTATTCTTGCAAACTGGACAACCTAATTGGTTATTCTACCTCTAAATCCCAAAATGCAAAGTTGAGTCATAATGACATGAGTATGGTAATTGATAAATATGCAAATTTAACTGATCAAGTGATAACAAGAACATTTAACATCTTCGTCAACATATGTTCAATTAATAGTCATTGGTATAACAAAATTACTCAATCATAAGTATTAATTTCCTTTACAAAATTCATTCAAAAATTTAGGATAAAACACCATTTTATTTCCTTGAAACATTTATTTTTATAAATGATTAACCACTTAAAATCATTCTTTCAAAACAAGGAAAACCTAGCCCAATACTTAGCCAAAATCTTATGTCAAAATACAATCATCTTTAAGTAGCTTTTTAAATCATTAGATGTCAGAAAGAAGGTTGTCGAGCCACTAAAATGCATGCCATCGAGCCACTAACACACAATTATTTAATTATAAAAAAGGCTACTATGCCACTGAAATAAGATGTCGAGTCTCTATGTCGAGCCTATAAAACATAGTTGTTTGGTTTATAAAATACTGGACTACTATGCCGCTAAAACATGGTCGTCGAACCCATAAAAACACAGGTGTTGAGCATTTAAAACATGGTGATTTGGTTTGAAAAAACAAGTATTAAGTTAGAAAACATAAGATTGTTGGTCCGCTAAAAACATGGGTGTCAAACCAATAGTGGACAAGAGAGTTAAAGTCTTTAAGATCGTTTATAGTTATCGAACCCTCAAAACTTGAGGGTGCCAAATCCCTAAAACAAAGAGGATGTCGAACTTTAAAGGATTAGACATTAAGTCTCAAAAACCTAAGGTTGTCGAGCCTCTGCAACCTTGAGATACTGAACCCCTAAACAATTGGAGCTGGACTTCTATATAAACATATACATCGCATATCTACTAAGTAGATATTGCATGCATCAACCCATATAGATGTCGACTCTATAAAGTAGATACATCATATAACTATCGAGTAGTTATTCCACATATCCACCTTTATAGTGTTGAATGTCAATATATCAGGGGTATCGAGCATCTACAATTGCACTTCTATAAATAAAATAAAAAACCATTTTATTTCCTTTTAAAGCTAATATTTTCCACCAATTCTTGCCCCTTGTCAAATTGTCGTTGGTTAACAAAATAATTTTCATATTCATTTTAGAAATTACTAGTAAATGACATTCTACCTTCCCAAAATAATCTGCAAACCCTTGTAGTTAATATCAATAATTAACATTAATTAAAAGCTTTTCTAGCACAATAAATTAATAGAAAATCATAACCTTTAAAGAAAATTCCCCAAAAATCTAAATTTCCTTCTTCTTTTATATATAAAAATTTCGGGTCCAAAATATTAGTTTAATTACTTTTAATAACTAAAACCCGAAATAAACACTTTTCTCCTCTTAAGAAATTCATAAAATATTCATAAAAACTTGGAAAAATATGAAATTGAAAACTCATATCCAAAATAATGTTTTACACAATACATCAAAATTTCAAATCAATAGAAGATCAGAAACATAGGTTTGCCTTTAAAACCTATTAAAACAATTCCATAAAAATTCCAACAAATCACCATTCAATACAATAATGATTATCATCAATCCAAGCATAATATATCTTCAAAATGTATTCTAAAATTGTTCATTGATCCGAAAATATGCATAAATAAATGAGATGGTTACTATTATTCATCTTAGATTGTATAAGAGAAATTGAGATTTGTGATTAATTCCTTTAGCTTTCCTCTTTGATTTCCTCTTGTTTTCTTCTTAGTAATGGCCAGCCTTTATTTAATTTGTTTCGGATTTGAAACCAAAATGTGAATGAATGGGGGAGAGGAAGGGTTTAGGAAATTAATTAAGGGATTATTCTTATTATGCCCTATTTATTAACTCCTTTCTATTCCATGTTTTAAACAATCTTATTAATTGATTACTTAAGGCACGTCCCAATAAGCTAACAAATCTCATTCTCCTTAGCACTACACATTATTCTATTTAATTTATCTAATTAAATTTTCCGAATAATGTTAAATAAAAATTAGAGGTGTTACACGTGTCTTTGTTCTATATGTTAAACTTGGTTGAATTTGGCAAACATAAAGCACAAAGTGGTTAAATGCATACTTCTTAACTGCTTTGTTCAGCGTTCATTTTGAAATTATTGATTTACTACTTAATTGTTTACAATTGGTGAAATTTTTATCATGTATTTTTAATGTGATTTTGACCGGCAAAGAATAACACGAATATTTCGATTATAATTAAATGAACTATCAGTTGAAAACTTTCCTAGTCTTATATAAAAGCATATGAGTAATGGGTTGCAAGGGATGGAGGGAGAACATTTTTTGAAATTGCAATAGCTATAAGCCATTGCGAACCAATATTTAGCCATGTCTCTAAACCGTGGCTAAATATAAATTAGCAATGGCTTGTAACCGTTGCTAAATCACCAAATTACAACGGCTATAGTCGTAGCAAACAAAAAAATAGCAATGGCTCTAAACCGTTGCAAAATCTAGTTTAACAGCGGCCTTGAGCCGTTGCTAATTTTTAGCCACTCTCCATTTCACAACAGCTCTGGGCCGTTGTGAAGTAGCTTTTTGATGTAGTGCCTTCTTTGATACTTCCTAACTAACATCGCAAGAAATCCCATAAGGTCACTTAATACTTCTTAAGTGGCGAAGAGGTAAATATTCCAATAGCCACTTAATACCTCAACTCAAATCCCTCCCGAGATTTAAACTACTGCACCTAAAAGATAATCCTGACAGTTTAATTCTTCTTGAATGGGAAAGAGGTAGAACTACCTCCAACCTCGAAGTAGGCCCACCTTGGAATATTCATTCTATGACCCGTAACCCAAACTGTGGCGTCTCATACTGTGCAGTTAATTCCCCGCTGCAACCTTGCTCTATATCATAGCGGATTTCTACCGCTACATTGTTTCCATATAGCTCCAAATATAGCCTTTTCACTTTAAGCCCCACTATTTCCGCTATATCAAATTATTCTCGCTATGTTATGCTATTTCTGCTGTATCTTCTTTAGAAGAAATGAATTGCAAAATAATGTTGATACATTATAAAAATTATGAAATTAATTAATTTAATTGAATTTTAAAGTATTGTTAGAACTAAAAATACTCTAATATTCTACTAAATCCATTTATCTTATATAATAGATTTACGTTTATTTACAGTAAATTCGCACATGTTTTTACTTAAAATTATTTATGTATTAACTATAATTCAATTGAATATTAATTTTTCATTTAATTACCATTTATATATTTGTAAAAAAATTAAATACGAGTTTTATATGATATTTTAGAGTCATCCTCTATATCCCGCTATATCCTCGCTGTATCCCCGTCATGACTTTTTGCACCTCCACCGTACTGAATCTGCTGAGCGCTTTAACTGCACAGGTCTCTTATTAGTCCAACCATTCGTAAGCACTGCTAGCCAGATTAGCTGGGTAGGCTTACCCTATAGAGTTGGGGATAACCTCGCATCCACCATGGGTACTTATTATAGATGATGTCTTATATCAGTTCCAAAGTCGCACTGCTGATAGCCTGATTAGCTGGTTAGACTTCTGCGTACTTTTAAATGACTTGCATTCCTAGAACTTAGTGATATTTCTGCTCTCCAACCTTACCAAATTATACCAACTTATGTGTATAATATATAAATATACATAATTTACCTCACCCACATTTACGCATTAAGTCTATATAAGGAAACTCCTTATTTTGCCTTTTAATTATGGATTTGTTCCATAATTGTTATTAAACTTCCTTTTATATGGTTTGTTGTTATTTATTGACCTATTTATTTTGTACGTTACAACTTGTACACTATTATTACATTTATACTTAACATTGATTTTTAGTTCATTAACTAGTTTTTATTAAATATTCCTAAGCGTTCGTAAAAATATTCATATACTAGGATTTTCACTTCCTATTCGGTTTGTTAAGATAGTTTAAATGTCATAATTTTCATATCCACACAAGTCCCTAGTCCAATACACAATTTATACAATAGCTAATATTATAATTTACATTAGCTAAATAAGACAGACTTGCTTAGACACACACACACACACTCAAAAATGGTATCAAAACATCACCTTGTTTTACATTAACACGGTAGAATCAACTCCTCTATTTTAAGGAAGCAAAATTTTAAAATTTAAATGCTTTATATTCTATTTGACTTTTGAATGGATAAGGTTGAAATGAGAAAGGATTTGCATTTATTTTCATTGTGGAAACAGGCGATGCAAACTACAAAAGGGAAAAAAATCTATGTTGTACATGCTCTTTTCTAATTCTTTTAGAATCCTTCATCAAGTTGAATAGAACAAAAATTATTCATATTACAAATAATAATCAATTAAATTGTACCATACTAACATAAAATAATAAGATTCCAAACAATTCCAAAATCAATAATTTAAGGAGGAATTTCGGTTATTCATACATAATTTCTCTCAAGCACCATAAGGTAGGAACCTTACCATCTATAATTCAAACATATTCTTAATAATTCTTATCTTTGTACATAAACTATTAATTCATTCTAAATGTCAACACATCCCTTCAGCCACCCAGTTTCTCCTCACTTGTGTTTATTGAAAACAACATGACTTCCAGGTAAGAAATGCTTGACCTTATACCTTCTCTCCAATCCTTTTCCACTCCTTGGATTTGTCATGGTGATTGGAACTACATGATGCACTATGATGACAAACATAGAGGTATTATTTGATCTCTTAAAGCAACCTTCCCTCTAAATCTTGCTATAGTTTTTGCCAATCTTTTTCACTCTCATGTCTATGGTTCCAAATATACATGGTCCAATTGTAGTTGATTAGGCAACTTGACCATGCATAAGCTTGATAGAGTGCTATACAGTACTCTAGCTATCTCAAAATGGTCATCGATATTCACCTACATACCTCCCCCTCCTTATCTGATCAGTCTCCTCTTAATGTTAAATGGGACAAAGACAACATTAAAATAATCAGCTCATTATCATTTCTTAATGAATGGACAAAACACTCAGAATTCACTCAAATTCTTTCTCCTATATTGGAAAAACTAATATATGGTAATCCAATGTTTGTTTTGTAGGGAAAAATGAAATTGCTTAAAAGTAACTTGAAGTCTTGGGCTACTGATAAATCTGGAAAAGGTAACAATCTACAAACGTAAGAAGCAGACTTCTTGCTATGAAGGAGGCCATGTCGAAATTTCTTCATAATGTACATCCAGCAGCTGATGCTCACTCTCTCTCACAAATTAGAAGAAGCTTTACTATCTGAGCACAATATGTCTAAGCAAAAATATAAAGGAAAATGGGACTCTTATGGTGACAAGAATAATGATGTATTCTATGCCTCTCTAAGGATTAAAAAAGCTAATAGGAACTTACACATATTATAGGATATGCATGGTATTATTTGCTCAAATCCCACTGATATCAAGAATTCTTTCCTATCATATTTTCAATCTACCTTGGCAGACCTGAATCCTATTCAGCTTGTCCTATCTTATCTCCATGAAATGCCTCTTCCATCTATCAGTCGTCAGATGGCTAATACCTTCATTAAGGAAGTCACTTCAGAGGAAATCAAATAGGCTATTTTTAGTATGAAATGTATAAGTTCAACTGTCTCTGATGGCTTTAATGCATTTTTTTTTCTTCAGTTTGAGTGGAATACTATAAAGTTTGACCTTATTAATCAAAATGTTTTTTTAAATAGTGTATTTGCTAGAGGAATAAATGCTACCAAATTGGCTCTTGTTCCAAAGCATGAAAGTCCTTCTAGTGTCACTCAATTTGGACCTATAGCTTGTTGCACAATAATATTTAAATGTATATTCAAGATTTTAGCTTCAAGGATGAAGACTGTGATCTATCTGACATTATTTCTCCAAATCAAAATGCTTTTCTTCCTAGTTGATCAATATCTAACAACATCCTTTTTACTCAATAATTAATGAAAGGTTATAACAGGAATAATATTTCAATGGTCTTCTGTTATTGCAATTCTTAGTAAAATGAACTTTCCTTTGTCATTCCTTGTATGGATTTATTCTTGTACCTCTAATCCTTATTATTCTCTCTCTCTCAATGGAGAAAATTTTAGTTTCTTCAAATCCACCGAAGGCATTAAAAAGGGAGATCCAATCTCTCCATGTCCATTTATTGCAGTTATGGAATGCTTCACTTGTATGCTGTTACGCCCAGGCTGTGGTGAATCAGACATGAAGACAAAGGTTGATAAAAGCAGAAGGTGGGAAGATGCAGGGAATTAAAGCTTGAATAAAAAAGAATAAGGAAGATGGACAAGGGTGGGGAAAATATCAGAGAAATGAGAAGCAATGGGTAGGTTTAGAAAAGAAGATGCAGATTGAAGAAAGAGTGCAGAAGGATGAAGATTAAAGTGAAGATTAGATTGAAGATTAGAGAGAAGATTAGGGTGAAGAGTGTAACAAAGATGAGAATACTGTAAAAATAATGGAATGTAGAAGAAGATGTAACAGAATGTAAAAGAAATGAAATATATCTTTATTCATCTTATTTTCTGATTTTTTTACATGCATGCTTATATCTAATGCTTCACATAACGGCTACAATTTGCCAACTCATACCCAACTAATCTAATTACAACTCACATAAAAAATCAAAGACTCAGTCCAAATTAAATATAATTTCAGTACTGCAGTTTTTCTGTGCACGTACACACATGCACGAGTGAATAACACAATATTCCTTCTTCCACAAGCATGTTCATCTCCTGTTATCGATTACCCCCAGTTGCTGCTTTGGTCGGCGACCTGCTCTGATGAAATGGTGGCCGCACTCTGACCATACTTGCTGCAGTTCGAGTTTTGAGAACTCAATATCATGCTAGCTAAGGTGGAGTTGTTACA
Organism: Allium cepa; assembly: GCA_030765085.1. Lineage (NCBI taxonomy): Eukaryota > Viridiplantae > Streptophyta > Magnoliopsida > Asparagales > Amaryllidaceae > Allium > Allium cepa. The sequence continues at coordinate 953,541,472 of CM060932.1, forward strand.
TCTCCCTTCCTCTTCAAAAATCGACCTTGTCTCAAGGTCTAAAGTGGGGAAACATCTAATAGTCGGCCAATAATCCTCCCAAGTTGCTTCTTCTTTAGGCTTGCCCTTCCACTTTATCAAAATTTGTACTGCTGCTTCATTGTTCCGAGGCACAATTCGTCTGTCTAGGATTCTTTCTAGTTGCATTACTATTTCTTCTTCGAAACTAGGAGCATCCTCTTGAATTATTAATCCATTTCAAATCTTTTTCTTAAGTTGAGAAACATGAAATACAGGGTGAATTTTAACATGAGCAAGCAGCGTCAACTTGTAGGCCACTATTCCAATTCTTTCTTCTATTTGATAAGGCCCATAATACTTAGGGGACAATTTGTGTGTTCTTTGATTCCTAACAGTGATTTGCCTATAAGGTTGTAGCTTTAAGAAAACCCAGTCATTAACTTGAAATTCCCTGTCAGTTCTTTTTAAATCTGTATATCTCTTCATCCTGTCTTGTGCTAACTTCAAACTATCTTTTAAAAACTCTAAGGTGATGTCTCTACTAAATAAAAATTCTTCTACTTGCTGTACTTTAGCCGTATTAGGAACGTAAGTGAGTAAATTTGGAGGATTTATCCCATATACTGCCTTGAAGGGGGTCATATTGGTGGATGATTTCCAGGTTGTGTTATACCAGAACTCGGCCAAAGACAGCCATTCACTCCACTCGTGCGACCTATGACATACGAAACATCGCAAATATCCCTCAAGAATTTTGTTTACAATCTCCATTTGCCCATCACTCTGTGGGTGGTAAGAAGAAATCATTTTCAACATGCAGCCTTGTAAATTAAAAAGCTCTTGCCAGAAGTTGCTGGTAAACATAGCATCCCTGTCACTTACTATTGATGTTGGTAGGCCATGTAATTTGAATACCCCATTAAAAAATACCTTAGCTACTTCTTTTGCTGTGTATGAATGGCAGAGAGAAAAAAAATGAGTGTATTTTCTTAATCTATCTACCACTACAAAAATCACAGTGTACTTGTGGCTTTTTGGAAGACATGTTATAAAATCCATAGAAATGTCTTCCCATACTTGTTTAGGAATAGGTAGGGGATGTAGGAGACCAGGTAAGTGTACATTTTCCCCTTTATTTCTCTGACAAACATCACATGACTTTACGAAGTATTCAACAGTTCTTTTCAGATTTTTCCAATAAAATACTTGTCTCAATCTTTTTAAAGTACCCTTGATTCATGAGTGGCCCCCTAGAGGAGTAGAATGGTGTTCAGCAATGAGAGTATATAGCAGTGCTGTCAGGTGATGGTCAATTAAAAAAATTCCTTTGTAGAAGATTAAGTTATCCACTAGCTTGTACTTGCTTTCCTGTGGGCTTCCCACTCTGTACTTTGGTCATCTGCTGTGGGTACATGCTGAGTTTGATAATGTGCCTTTTAATTCTTCTAACCATGGTGTCTGTACCACAGTTACTGCTTGTACTTGCATATCCTCCTTTCTGGATAAAGCATCAGCCACTATATTTTCTTTCCCACTTTTGTATTCAACTATATAATCAAATCTGTGAAGTTTTGTGAGCCATTTGTTTTATACACCATCGTGAAGCCTTTGTGACAATAAATATTTAAGGCTCTGGTGATTTGTTTTTATAATAAATTGCCTTCCCATGAGGTATTGGGACCATTTTTTTGTAGCAATAATGATGGCCATTAGCTCTTTCTCATAGGTAGATAAGGCTAAATTTCGACCATGCAATGCCTTCCTTAAATAAGCTATTGGTTTTTTGTTTTGATGTAGCACTGCTCCCACTCCTTATCCACTGGCATCACATTCTAGAATGAATGGCTGTGAAAAATCTAGCATTGCAAGGACAGGAGGATTAGGTAAACACTTCTTGAGTCGGTCAAAAGCATCTTTGGCTTCAGTAGTCCAAATAAAGGAGTTCTACCTTAACATATCTGTCAGTGGTTTTGCAATGAGGCCATACCCTTTAATAAACTTTCTATAATATCCAGTTAAACCTAGAAATCCCCTTAAAGCCTTTATGTTCTTTGGTAGTGGCCAATCCATCACTGCATTGACTTTGTTAGGATCAACAGCTACCCCTTGTTCTGAAATAATGTGGCTTAAATAATCAAGTGATTTTTTGGCAAAGCTACATTTGGATAATTTAATTACCAGATGATTCTTCTTCAACACATGAAATGCTAAGCCAATATGTTGTATATGCTCAGACATGGTCTGGCTGTATATTAGTATATCATCAAAGAAAACTAGTATGAATTTTCTTAAGTAAGGCCTAAAAATGTCGTTCATAAGTGATTGAAAAGTTGATGGTGCATTAACTAACCCAAAAGGCATTACTACATATTCATAGTGTCCATCATGAGTTTTAAAAGCTATTTTATGTATGTCATCCTCATTCATTCAAATTTGATGATACCCTGGTTTAAGGTCTAGTTTAGTGAAGTATTTGGATCCATGCATCTCATCAAATAAATCATCAACTAAAGGAATGAGAAACTTATCTTTGATTGTGAGAGAGTTCAGACATCAGTAGCCAATGCACAGCCTCCAAGTTCCATCTTTTTTTCGAACCATTTCTACATGAGAAGAATATGAACTATTGCTGTGCTGTATGATGCCATTTTCCAGTAATTCCTTGATGATTTCTCTAACTCATTCTTTATGTGGTGAGCATGCCTATATGGCTTCAAACAGACTGGGTTGGCTCCTGGTTTTAGGGGTATTTTATGATCGCGTTGCCTCTGAGGAGGAAGAGGAATGATTGGTGAAGTTACTTCGGGGTTCTGCTGCAGCAAAATTTGAATTTCTTCGGGTAGCTCTTGCAAGAAATTTTGAGTTTCTTTTGTTTTCTTAGTGTCTATTGAATATATCATCATAGTAATCTGACCATGTGCATGCTCTTTTCCTAAAGTTTTCTAATCAACTAATTTAATATCTTGCTATTGAATTCCCTGCCAAGTGTATGCCTTATTGCCATAAGTAAATCTGACCATCAACTTGTCAAGATTCAATGTAATCTCCCCTAACTTCTTCATCCACTGAGCATCCAACACAATTTGACATCCTTCCAATGGCAGTATCAAAAGATCAACTGGCATTTTACACCTTTGACAACTTAGCAGAACATTATAACATATACCAGACCCTTGAAGCCTTTCTCCATTAGCCACCATAACTTCATATTTTCTTGATTCATCTACCTTAAGTTTCAGTTTGTGAACTAAATCTTTGTCAATGAGAATTTGGACTGGTTTCCCTTTTACAGTACCCTTTACTTTGATAGTTGAGAGAGCAGGAATACCGCACATGGCTTGTAAAGTTATAGCATGGGTCTCTTTATCATTTTCCTCATAGTTGTCATCATTATTACTCTCATTATTGCATTCTGCAATTTCATCCGAGTCGTCAAATGACATGACTCCTTCTAGTACATGTACTTGGAGACTTTTACACTTGTGGTCTTTATGCCATTTTTCCTTACAGCCGTAACATATGTTTTGTCTTCTCATTTCAATCAATTGATTTGGGGTTAGACCTTTACTTTTTGCTAAGCGTTCTAAATTGGTAGTACCCCAATCCTTTGTTTTTGGATTAGAATTTGAATTCTTGAAGTCAGGAAGAAGTTGGTTGTTATTCTTTGAAGGGAGATATGGCTTGTTAATTTTGCTTCCTTTCCCGGCTTGACACTGTATGCTCTCGAACATTTTTTCCAAAGAAACCGCTTCTCAAAAATCTACTTGTCAGGAAGTCAGCACATCATACTTAATATCCTCCTTGAGTCCTCTAATGAACCTATCTAGCAAGAATCTTGGTGGCAAGGTCTCCAAGGTGGCTTGTAAACCTTCAAATCTTGACAGATAGGCCGAGACAGTAGTCTGTTGTTTTAATTTGGCCAAAGTATCATAAGGTCTCTCCATTTCTTCAGGGTTGAATCTGATCAAAATTTCTTCTCTGAAGGTTGCCCAGTTCTCAGGGTTTGGAATATTTCTAGTATACCAGTTATACCACTTGAGAGCATCTTTTTTAAGATAAAAAGATGATATTTCTACCCAAAAGGAATCTTCTGTTTGATGAAATCTGAAGAACTGCTCTACCTGATTAAGTCATTCATACACCATCTCGTCTCCTATGTATATAGGGAAGTCAAGCTTAAGATTTGGAAATGGCGAGTTTTATTCCAAGAATGGATTTCTTGATTGCCTGGTGGTTGAGGATGGGTTACAAAAAGGTTAGTCATTACTGGGTGATTGCTGGAGTTTATCACTGAGGAAGATGAAGTATTTCTTGAATTTTGTTGAAATGATGGAGGTTGATGCGGATTAGATGCAAGAACTCCATGTATATTGGCAGTGGTATTTGGATGGTGATGAGTAGCAGATTGAAGCTTTAACTGTTGGATGTCTGCGCTAAAGCAGAAAGAACATTATGTATACCTTCATATTTGATGCAAATTTCCCTTGTTGCTTGATCCAAAGTTTGCGTAGTTTGATCCAGTTTCCGGTTGCAAGTCTCCAAGATTTGCGTTGTAGCTTCTAATTTCCTTAAGGCAAGAGAATTTTGATTATTAATATCTTCTTGTCTCTTCCATGCCTCTTCTTGTTCTTGGATAAACATGTCAATTTTCAGAATATGATTGTTGTTGGAAGTGGACTGGTTGTCAGTGGTTAGCCCAGCCATAGGCTCTGATACCAATGTGTTACGCCCAGGCTGTGGTGAATCAGACATGAAGACAAAGGTTGATAAAAGAAGAAGGTGGGAAGATGCAGGGAATTAAAGCTTGAATAAAAAAGAATAAGGAAGAAGGACAGGGGTGGGGAAAATATCAGAGAAATGAGAAGCAATGGGTAGGTTTAGAAAAGAAGATGCAGATTGAAGAAAGAGTGTAGAAGGATGAAGACTAAAGTGAAGATTAGAATGAAGATTAGAGAGAAGATTAGGGTGAAGAGTGTAACAAAGATGAGAATACTGTAAAAATAATGGAATGTAGAAGAAGATGTAACAGAATGTAAAAGAAATGAAATATATCTTTATTCATCTTTTTTTTTTTGATTTTTACATGCTTGCTTATATATAATGCTTCACATAACGGCTACAATTTGCCAACTCATACCCAGCTAATCTAATTACAACTCACACAAAAAATCAAAGACTCGGTCCAAATGAAATACAATTTGAGCACTGCAGTTTTTCTGTGCACGTACACACATGCACGAGTGAATAACACAATATTCCTTCTTCCACAAGCATGTTCATCTCCTATCATCGACTACCCCTAGCCGCTACTTTGGTCGGCGACCTGCTCTGATGAAATGGTGGCCGCACTCTGACCATACTTGCCGCAGTTCGAGTTTTGAGAACTCAATATCATGCTAACTAAGGTGGAGGTGTTACATATGATGCATAGAGAAGCTGCAATGAGAAGAATTGATCTCCATCCTATGTGTAGGAACCTTAAAATTATCTCCCTGATGTTTGCAGATGAATTGATCATATTCTCTAGGTCTTACCATAAATTAATCAGTAAAAAAAGCACTAATTTGAACTCCTTTTACTTGCTGTCCAGTCTTAGAGTTAATTATTCCATACCAAATAATACAGCAGTAGGTCTCACTGATATTGATTCTATAACGGCCCACCTTTTTAGACGGTTTAAATCAACAATAAACAACACATGCCTAATTCTAACCATTCAAAAAGGTGGGTCGTTATAGTTGGCATTAGAGCTTTGGTTTAGCGATTACCTTTGCTTTGTAGGGTTTGACTCATTAGAGGTGGGGTAGTAATACCTAAGAATGAGTTCGTTGAGCATATATATATGAAAGCGCGTACTTTTTAGTATTATAAAATGTTTTATATTGTGTTTACTTATCCATTGAGTTGTTTATTAATTTTGGTCGGTGCGTGGGACGCCATGTTATCGATGGGGGTGTCTAAATGCTTAAACGAGATAAGTCGATATAATATTGTTTTTGAAATATAGGTAAATGAAATAATTTTACCTAGTATTATATTTTGTATATAAAAGAATAATTTGGATATAGTTGTATGGGATATGTTTATTTGTTAGGGAGTGAAATTTTATAAATATTAGTTGCAAAATGGGATTTACAAATAAAGTGGACGTGAATTGGAAATTTGAGAACTTAAGTTCTGGAGTTTTTGAATTGGTTTTCAAAGATTTTGGAATATAATATTAGCATATTTGGAAGTATTTTCGAATATATCTATTTTTATATGATTTAAAAGAAATATTTTTAAATAATTTTGAAAGGAAATAAGTTATGTACTCCCTTTTTCTGTCGTTGGAAAATAATTTCGGTGATGATCGCGACATCATCGACGTTCATTTTCGAGTTTCAAAGTGGGAAGACCACTGTAGTAGCTTTGCTGCACATTTGTCTTGATAAATAAATTTTAATATTATTTTCTCACGTATATTTGATATATATAGAAGATATGAATTAATGTATTATCTCAAGATGATTTGAAATGGAACCCGGTATTTAGTTCTTAAGTTCCTGTTAAATTAATGATTTCGAGCTGTAGAAATATATTGACATTTTGATAGTTGGGAACTTATAAAATAATAAATAAGAAATTAGAAGCTAAGTGTTTAATGAAATTGTAAGGAAACTGGAGATTTTTCACTTGTAAATTTAAGGGTAACGAAATTTGAAAGATGTAGATTATTGAATATTTTGCTAACTAAAATGAATAAGATAAAATTGTATAACATTCAGTTACATTCTAAAAACATATATAAAACTTATCTAAATGTTTAAAACTTAGAATGTTAATATGAATATGTAATAGAATTTTGTACAAGTGAAACTTAAGTAATGGAGTTATGTCTACAAATAAGAATTACGATGAACAAGAAATATTTTTAACTTAAGTTAATATTTTGAAATGCTAGTAATTAAATTAAGTAGAAAAAATGAATACTGTTTAAGTAAATGATTATAAACTCAAGAAAATGACTAAAATGATTCATTAATGAATATTAGTATTAAAATGGAAATCAAGGTTATAAGTAAATAATAAATATGAAATAAACTGCAATGAAATGTATGTAATAATTTAATAATGGATTCACTGATGATTTTAAATATTGAATGGAAAATAATTTGTGTAAGTAATGAAGGAAAAATTATAAAAGATAATTATTGTTTGAATGAATTAAAACAAATGAAAAATAAATAATGATGTGAGATGAAACCAATAGAATTAAAATATGTAAATTAAGCGTAAATCATTTTATTTGCATAACAGTTCTAATTTGAATTTGAACACAAGATTTGTAGTAATTTACACCAGTTTGAATTAGGATTTTTCACTCGACTCTTGATGGTGAACAATTGATACGAATTTTTGAAATGAATTTGAATTTTTCTATCATGATTTATGGTTATGCAAGGAAAACGGAAATTTCAAATCAAGAAATCGGATCAGAGTCCGCACTAGAGTGGTCGGGTTAACAATAATAGTTCAAAAGTGGAATGTGTATATTTAAGGAAGCAGTTAAAATAGATATTGTGTATAAAAGATTTATGTACATCATGCAAATTTAAATAATACTTAAATTCTTTGTTGTTTTGGCTGATGGGAAGTTTGGGAAATGATACTTCAAATTGTTTTTAAGGACGTATGAATAATCTATTAAGTAATTATCTAAGGCTGTTGAACGTAAGGTACAATTGGTAATTTATTTGTCACCCTTGTACGATAAAAAGTTTATGAACTTGAACAAACCATTAGTCTTGGTTGTTATAGATGTATGATTGATTTCTTTGTTGCATACAATGCTTGTATTACTTTTGTTTCCATACGATTGTTATATATTATGTGCTGCTTGTGCTAATAATTCAAACAACTAAAATATTACTCTTTTACGTAGTTCTAAGTCTTTTGGATTATATAAGTGAAATACAGATTTATGGAAGCAATAGCTGCTGCTTTTGGTTTCATAAATGAAGTTTGTTTGCCCGACAAATATGTACGTTTTTGAATTACGGTTTTGCAATGATATTTTTATTGTTTTCCCATGGTTCGGGATGTTTATTATTGAAATATGGTGTATATATTGAAATTATTGTTATTATAATTTTTTCAGACTTAACCGCGTAAAGGAGACTCTGCCAGAATTTTTCGTGAATTTAGGACTTAGAAAATTTTGTGAAAGTTGAGTTATTTTCAAATTCTTACTAAACTAAATCATGTAAATTAATCGTTTATAAATTGATTATTTTCAATAAATTACATTAAGTTTCTTAATTCATTCTGTTCCTTTTTGAGGATGAAAAGTTTTGAGTGGGGAAAAGTGTAACGACCCGTATTTTTGATAAAAAATGTTAATTTAATAATATTTTGGAATCTAATATTGTGAGAAATTAAAATTTATGATTTATTATGAAATTGTTAGAATCCATAACTTGATCTTAAATGAATTTTAAAACAATAATTATAGTGAAGTGAAAGATAGTAATGCAAATCAGAATATAATTAATAATACTGATTAAGCGTAATTAAAGACTACGTTAACGTAAATTCAATCGATTGTAAATTTTGATCCTGAATGTTATAAGGATGAAATGAATGTTATTTCTAATTGAAATGTAGTTGTAGAGCTTAACATGGATACAAATTGTAAGTTAATAAGGAATAAAAATAATTATTGAAATTAATGTAATTAAATATTGCAGTTATTATGAGTTAAGACGATAATTGTATAATATTAATGTAATAAAATGTTTACAAATGTTAATTACGTTCATAAGGTAATGGTTGATTCAATTATAAGAGTGTAAATCGAAATAAAAGAATTTAATTGAAATTAAGATATAACTAACTGAGGTTTTATTATAGTTGTAATTGAACGCTGAAATTTGTGCAATATTTAAATTTTGGATTTAACATGGAAAATTTATTTTAATAGATCATAAATTTCTATGTAATCAATAATGATAAAATTGTTAACTTTTAAATTTGAATTTAAAAGTGATTAAATCAATTTAATAATAATTTATTTAATTAACGTGTAAAATTTGCCATTTTGGCCACTGTCACGGATTTCGACAAAATCAGTTTCATCGGATCTATAATAGTGTATTTATTTAAGATTTCAAGTTTAATAGCGATCCGACTCATCGTTTGATAGTGCGAGCTCGAAACGCGTAGAAATCAATTAATTGAATTTAAATGAATATAATTTGATTTTAGAAGCTAACTTCTATATACATGGAATCGGGGTATGAAACTAGTTCCATTGAGTTTAAAAATATCGAAAACCTATATTTTAATATATTGGATGACCTACTTTCATTTCGAAAATGAAACGGGCTTTTCGGGTCGTTGTTATTATTTCGACCCAATTCGATCTGTCCATTCTCTATCAATATAAATGGATATGTTCTAGAACCATAGCAGCTTCTATTTCTAATTTCTATATGATGTGCATACTGCTTATTTCTATCTTCTCTTTCTTCCCAATGGTAGAAAACCCTAATTTCAATTTCAATCAAACTTCGAAATTTAAACTCCTCAAACCCTATCGAATAATATATCGTTGGAAAGCTCTCGATGAGCGTAATCTACTTCTATAGTTCGTTTTTACAATTGAGTCTCAGTTTAGCCAGAATTTGGCGAAGAAGTTTCGGCCGTCCATATTAGGGTTCTGTTTTCAACGGTGGATTGTCGATTATACGACGATCGGAGGGTACTTCATCTTAGAGGGTGATGAGCAGAGGCGATCTATGGTCTTCGTTCTTGTCAGAAGCGTCGTGAATCTCTAGAAAATAGCGATCTAGTGGCGGCGGCGGCCCCTATGCACGATCAGAGATGGCCGCGAGCATAGGGGCGGTCGGAGGTGACTAAGGCGGCAGCCTGACTGGATCTTGTCGAAGTCGCTCGTAGCAGCAGCTTACTGGAGAGAGAAGGTGGCAGCCATGATGGGTTCTGATCGTATTCGATGTAAGGTTTCGCGTGTGAAGGTGGTGGAAATTTACTAATTTTCCCTTATTTTATTTTAAATTAAATTAAAATTTAAAACTTCTAACTTTTGTAACTTTTTATACGAGCTCGAATTTGGACGTGATTTCTTGCATTGGGATCGTATCGTAATTCTGGACAATATGGAACTAGTTTGGTTGAATTTGAAAACTATTCAAATTTTGCACTTTAGATGAATTTTAAATCGATGATAAATCAAAAATGAGTTATTTAACCCACTCACGAAACTAAACCCTCATATGTTAGTTGAATTAATTTATAAATTGATAAGAATTTTATTGATTGTTGTTTGGTAATTTAAATTGACATTTAAATTTAATTTGAATTAAATTGCCATTTAAATTAGTATTGAAATTAAATTGATAGCTACATACATGATGTTGATAACTAATTGATTGTTGTGATTTATTGACTGATTCGGATGTTGATTATGATGGATGTTTACTTATTGACATTTTGGATGATTGGATGTTGTGTTAGTTGTTATTACACTGCAAGTTCCCTTAGTTTATTTTATTGTTAAGAAAATCACTATGGGTTGAAATGATACATACCCGAATGATCTTATAGATTAGGAAAAATTATTATGGGTTGAAATGATAAATACCCGAGTGATTTTGTTGATTTGGAAATTATTGATACGGGATATGGGTTGAAATGATATATACTTGGAAAATTTAACTATTTTGGGTTGAAATGATACATACCCAATCACTTGATCATAGAGTATAAAATTATATATGGAAACCGTTAGTCGGCTTAAGTTATTTTCTAAATGATAAAGTATGTTTCATTCATATATTTGATTTATAAATTTAATTTAATGATTTTATTTAAAATTTATATTTGAAAATAATTTATTTTATATGTTTTAAAAGTTTCAAATTATAGTTAATATATGGTTTTAAATGTAAATTTAAGATTTTAACTTACAATTTTATTTAGTTTTAAAAAGGGGTTTTTAGGCTCAAGGAAAAAGTTAGAGAAAAATTTAGTTTCACGGACAAAAAATTTGTTTTAGGCTGAAGGACACTTTTTAATGTAAATCATAGAATGATAGTCGAAACTATCATTTTCAGTTTACACTAAAAAGTGTCATTCAGACTAAAAAACAAACTTGATGTCCCTAAGATTAAGTTTTTTTGCATCTTCTTCCTTGTGCCTATTTACCTGGTTTTAAAATATATTTTTAAATAGTTTAAAACTTAATTTAACATAGTTTTAATATATATATATATTAAATTTAATTTAATATAATAAATATAGTTTGATTTACGACAATAATTATAGACTTTTATAATATCTTTAATAGACAAAAGTTTTTGTAAAAGATTTAGAATTTTGTAAAAGGTTTTGAAAGGAATTTATGAAATTTTATAAGAGATTTTATAATGGATTTTATAAAAAAATTATAATTTTTTTTATAATGGTTTTATAAAAGACTTATAAAGGGTTTTATAAAAGTACTTGTATAAGCAATTTGGAAGCGTTTTAAAAGAATTTGCGTAGAAGTTCATGAAACGAGGAAGATTTATAAACTGTGTTTGGAATTTATAAATAGTTTTATAAAAGGTTTTAAAGCAAATAAATAGTTTATAAATGGTTTAAGAAAGATTTATACATTATTTTCGAAATTGATTGAAAGAAAATTTTCCTCGGTATTTATGAATATATTTATACTTTTGGAATAAGTATATAAATATCTTGATATGAAGGTATAAACTGTTTTATGGATTTATTATTAAAAATGTTTTATAAAATGACCACCATATAAAATAAGCGTTTGGTTATTAAAGAGACCGGGGTCGGATATTGTCATACTCTCTGCCAATTGTAAAACTACTTTAACAACTGTGTATGTGGTGGAGAATCCAGATGGAAGTATGATGGTTTGGCGAACGCTATTGGTATGAGGTAAGAACGTAGCCTTGACCCTCGGGTTAGCTTGACATGACTAAAATAGGAGCTATACCAGGCCAAGTGAGTTCGCTCCTCTGATCGAACACATTTCTTTGATACCATATCTGTTACGTTGTTAATGATTGGTGGCCACCCTCGATTTGATTATGGAAGCGTGTCTCGAGGTAGGCGGTAGTAGCTGTTATGCGTTACCACCAGTCTGGGAGTGCAAAATGGTAGAATCCTACCCTGAGCATTACCTCGCATGCCATGTCATATGCCTTGTCGAGCCTACTGTAATTTTGGTTTGTGTCGTACCTATGGAGTGCTCCCTGATAGCCCACCAATTTTTGTAAGAGTTTACAGTACTGCATAGATTACGATGCCTATAAAATATGTTAAGGGGGATATGGGTAACGCCTTAACGCTATTTTATTACTTTACTTTACTGATAGACACCATATATTGTAGCGTATTTTTACTACATATAGATAGTTTAATGGATCCTTAGGAGATGGAAAATCTCAAAACATCTCTTAAGTTATTGCTTGCACTTTACTCACTGGATAGGAGATGTAAAATCTTGTAAAGATCTCTGAAGCCATTACACTCATATTTACTTATTGTTGATTTAACTTACATTAGATCTTTTAGTTCCGACTCAAGTGTTTTATCCTTTCTTTACGCTCGGATCAGCCTGAACATTTTAGTGTTAAAGACTTTATTTCTAGAGGATGAAGATGGAGTTTAGTATATTATATTATTAGTAACTTTTCGCTACATCATTATTGATATGTCATTGTTTGTACTCTGATTTTTATAAAAATTGTGTAATCAAATGTATATTATAAAACAGCTTGATGAACTGTTTATTTGATTATTATATTTTATCATTCCGCTATGAGATTCTATGTATTATTTTTCCTTCTTTTCTCTTATTTACCCAATTGACAACCCTCCTTTTTGAATGGTTTGAATTAGAAATGTGTGGTTTATTATCGATTTAAACCACCCAAAAAGATGGGTTGTTACAGATTCCCTAAATATTGCAAACATATCATCCTTGGCTTTGGCTTCTTAAGACATCTCCTATCTTGATATGCCTTTAACTACCCAAAAATATCCACTGCTTGGGTGTCTTCCTATGTATGATAAAATAATAAAGAAGTTAAGTTTTTGGCTTGTGCAAAAATTCTCTATTGTTGGCAGATTATTAATAATCAAATCTATAACAAGTTCTATGTGTCTTTATTAGTCTGATTTATATATTTTACCTAAGAAGTTGCTAGGTATGGTCAATAGAGCTTTGAATCATTTTATATTGCATACTAACCCAGATTCTAGCAAACTGAGAATGACGCTTCGCTAACGCATTGCATTGTCCGCTTTGCTACCGACTTGCTTAGCAACCTCCTTATCAGAGGCCTCTCGGCTAGTCTATGGTACCACACTTCCTTTCTAGGGTCGGCCTTAGCTAATTGGCTGAACGATTAGTGCATCCTGTGCTCGATAAGGTCCCCCACCTGGGCTGCACCTCGAGGTGCATTTAGTTGTCTAAATACTTGGGCCACTCCATGGCACCTTTCGCTCATCCATTCAGCCCGCCCGTAATGGGTTAAGGACGAGAAGACCCTTATTCAACGCCCATGTATTTCCGTAACGGATGTCCAATATCACTCACTCAATCTTATGATAAAAGTGGCCTAGGGATTATGAATCTTAGCTTATGAAATAAAGCTATTATTTCTAAACATGTTAATAGAATTTTTGCCGGTGAAGATGACTTGTTAAAAACATGGATTAGGTTTAATCTTATTAGAAAATCTAGTTTCTAGACCAGGGATATCCCTATTCATAGCATCTGGTATTGGAGGAATGTCCCAAGATCAAGGAATTTCATTCTAACTATGGTGTGGTCTGGTATCTTTAGGAACACGTCATTTTGGCACTCCTTATGGGCCAGTAAGGGCATGATTCTTTCTAATGTTCTGAATGAGAGTTTAAAGAATGTGTCTGGTATTGATGATCAAGTAAAGCTCTTCACGTATTTTAATGATGGTCAATTAACTTGCCACATTCAAGTTCTAGTGAAATCAGATCTATTTGGAGAATCATTGAGAACAAAGTTTATGAACATTAGGACACTAATATTAGCTGGTGTGGTAAAGAGCACTCTATCAACCTTGTTTACAAGAAGTTATTATTAAAAATCAGGATCCTTTCTTTCCATAGAACACAAGAGTTTGGACTGGTAAACCCAAACCTAAAGACAAAATTTTACTCTAGAAGTTATTGTTAATGCTAATCATACCCAAGATAATCTAAAACAGAGAGGTATTATTATATCCTCTATTTGTGTTCTATGTGGTAAGGCTTCAGAAAATAACAGTCACTTGTTCTTCAGTTGTCTCTTCTCATTCAATATATACATATCCATCTTATTGAGTCTTAGGCAACATCATCCAGTAACTCTTTCCTCATTGAATGGTTCTGCATCTTTAAGGCTACCAGATGGAAAAGTAGAAATGGTGAAAAGTTGCTTTTCTTCTAAAGAAATTTATTGCGGCTGCATGAAAGAGAGGATTAATAGGATTTTTAATAACTTGAAATCCTCTGGGGAGGATTAGATTGCTATCTTAATAAGATAGTTGCTTAGGGTTTTTGTTATTTTGATTTTTTTCCCTTGTTTATGATTTATATCTTACTATGTTGTATCTCTTGAAATCTAAATAGTTGTTCAATCTCAACAAAGGATGAGTGTTCCTGTAGATTCATCTCCTCTTTCTAATCTATTCTTTGTTGGGGCCAGTTAACCATGTTGGCTTTGATAAAAAAAGAGAATAATAGTATTTCCACTCATAAATAGCTTTTCTCCAATTCCTTTGGATTTGATTCTACGCCTTCGCCTATTTCCTCATCCAACTATCTTCTTTCTAATTTTACAATATATAACAATTCCTTTCTATATATATTAGATTCGGAATTGGTAGATTAGTAAAGAAGCGAAATAGAGAATACACGTATCTAAAATTCACACTATAGCAGAAAAGACCTTTAGTAGCATTGAAAAAATGCTACCAAAACCTTCAGTAGCCTTTTAAACAACGCTACTACATGTCGCGCAATTAAAAGTATGTCTTTTTGTTGCATTTTAATAAATGCTACAAAATTTTTTCATATAACTGCGTTTTTTAAACGCTACTAAAGGTTTTCTACAGAGTTTAAACCTTACCATAACTAACAATTTTAGTTGCATTTGTACTTGGATCATTCTTTGATTTTCTGCAGCATTTATTCTGTGCAACTAAAAACTTTTCTTTGCATTTATTTTATGCCTCTATAAATTCAGATGGTATTTTACATTTGTTTCTTAGCATTTTTAAAATGCAACTAAAAGGTATTGATTGTTCTGTAGCATATTTTAAATGCCAGTATATACTGTTAATGGATTATATTATTTCCAACAACCAGTTATATAATAGTCATATTAAAATCAGCACCAATCGTATAACTACCATGTTCAAACCAACAATCAATCAATCAATCATATAATCATCATATTCAAATAACTGAGAACATGTAAATCACATAAGTATAATATGCATAACCATTTAGATAATGGTTATATGACAAAATGAGCAACTTCACATACCACAAGCATTCACAAATAAGTTTACACAACCAGTAATAACAAATATCATAATAAATATAACAATTGAAGTCGTGTCCATTTTTGTTGATGGTCTTCACACCGGAAAAGCTAATTACCTGTGAACAAGGTTGATAATCAACAACAAGAATTTTCCATGAATTATCAAGTAACATTCATACAATATTAATTGATTATTATTCAAACAAGCACATAAACAATCAAACCATCAAATTCACAACATTTCATAGCTCATGTCATGATATTAGTTATGTAACTTCTATTGTTTACTTGGTCATGAATTAAAGGATTGGGATGACCGTTTTATATAAAAAATTGAACGAGCAACATCCATTTCAGTCCATCTAATAGGAACGTAAGTATGCTTTTTTTACCACCAAAGGTTTTAACGTGAATTATTATTAGATGTCTATTTTGAATCCTAACTTTTAATTTGTTGCTAGATGTATAATTTAACTGTAATTAATTATAGGCTATAATTGACAAGTTCTTTAATTTTACCAGTGTGATTAATTGATTTTGAATCGACTAATTAATTCAAGCTTATTTAGCATTGTTTAAGTTACCCATTTTTAATATGATCAACGAATCTTTATGCTGGCTACTATTTCTCAATACCCCTATGTAATAACTGTTACCAGTTGAAGAATCATCGACCTTTTTTTTTTTTTGAACTGGTACTTTATATACAACAAATCATTGGGACAACATATCCCATGTCAAATAAACGTTCGAAAGCAAGTTTCGAACTTGTGACATTCTACACCAAAGTCGAACCAATTAACCACTTGGACAAAGGTGCTTGTAACCGTCGACCTTTATTGCAAATTAAATGGGTACTTTAACAAATAACGTAACTGCAAATTTTTTTGTTTTGTAAAAAAGGGCAACTTTGCAACTTCAAAATTTCCTATCTTTCTCCCTTTTGAGTTTTGAATTTTACCTTAAACCATTTTCTTAACCATAAACTATATATAACCTCGATCTAATTAGCAATTTGTATCAATTATGACTTTAATTCACATTTTGCTAATTTTGTTTTTTTAAGGGTAGATTATATAGAATCCTTGAACGTGATCAACAATTATAGGTAATTTTGCATGGTAACAATTTCATAATCGAAAATATAGATGATTCAATAGTTTAATCGGTTAATAAATAGATAAAATAGGGAAATACAGAAATGTCACCATTACAAATACTTACTAGAAGTTGATTCCCCAATGACATGCTGCCGGCCAAGCTACGATAGTCCCAAAAGCATCTTCCATGTGATATAAGGAAATTCGAATAATTAGATTCTTGAAAATTTCTAACGTGAACTGAATTTGTACTAAGAAGAAGAAACTCAGCAGCATCAACACCAGTTTCTACACCCTCGGTCCCAGAATGCGATGTATCTCTATAGACAAAATCTTCTTTGATCATTCTTACATTGTTCTTCCAAGGCCTAATATATTTATAAAACCATAGTTTTTAAACAATTCTTAAATGGAAGAAAACAAGTAATGTATAAAACTCATAACAACTAGTAAAAAAATAAACCTTACAACTCATCATCGTTTTTAGACACACAATGCAATCATATATTTATAATAACACATGTATTAATATGGTTTCATTTCCAAACAAAAGCACTAACATCAAACCTGCTCCTATAAACAATATCACTAGTAACAGGTAGCTCATTTTGCTTCAGATAGGATTGCAATATCAGAACATTAAAAGACATAAAACTAATGACACGAAGGAGAGGAATATTTACCCCTGTTGACAACAAATGGCATAAGAAATTGTATCCCCAAGTGAGCAAACTAATGACAAAAGGAGAGTGACATATGAGAGTTATATACATACATACATACATATGTTGCACTACTTTGGGTCGAATGAACGCTCCTAATGCAAGTAGTATTCAAGACAGGGCTATAAGGGTGTTAAGTTCTTCTAAAAACGGGTCCACCAATCCATACCAAAGACAAAATATTTTATACTACTCGATAGATCATGCATAATGTTAAAATGGCACGTGAATAATTACATTCCTTCAGTTTGACAAAGACATCCATATATAAGAAGATGCAGCTATTAGCAATTTTACATCATCATGCGTGAGTTGTATGTTTCATAGTATGATAAATTACCATCTTATCACAAACTGAGGTCTATCATAATTCAATGCAGATGCTGAAACTCACCACAAGTGGCTTTGATTTGCTACTCCATCCTCTTTGAAAGGTCATTTGACTAAACTTCTTACCCAAGACCTGTGTTATGAGATGTAAGAAGGTTGTGTTAAACTTTGAGTTATCTAAACAATCAAGTTAAGGAAATTAATGCAAGTATTAATTGGTGAATATTTATAAAAACCTGAACTAATGCAAGTGCTGGTAAATTTTACATAAACCTTTCCCATGAATTCCATTAGTTCACTGTTGGCATATGCAGGATTGGTGGGCGCTGCAATAGTTACTCAAATATCATCCGCATTTACTCCTAGAAACAGAAATCTAAGCACCATAAGTCTAAGTAGTAGTCAAGAAACATTACAATTTGTAATGAGATAGAAGTGCTTTCCACTGAGATGAAGGAATTTGAATAAATTCCAAAGTTAGGGTCGAGATCGAGGCTTGAAAACTTGAATTCATCAACATTACCTTACCTTCGATAATTATTTACAAATCAATGTCAAGTAATTCATGGTAATTTCAGGCTGGAACTTATCAGATCAGAGGCGGCTGAAATTTCCATGTTCCAACCAAAATCACTAACAATGGTAGTAGGCACACGAAAGATTCAATCTATTTATTAATAGTGTATATTTGTTGTGAAAATAATTTTGTTAGTGATCGAGACGTTAAAAAAATCAGGAAAAATTGTATATAGTGAACCATAATTACTTTTCATCCAGTTTTGTGGTATAAATTTCATTATAATTAAAGATAACTTGAATAACTGATTGATTAAGATGCCACGGTCAGAGGAAGAAGAAACAACAATTTACCAAAGAGATGGACAATAATTTCTTGTTTTTCCTACATGCCACCAAGAATTGGGGTGGGTTGGACTTGATGTGTATCTACGGCTTGAGGTTCAATTTCGAGGAAAAGCATCAGAGGATATCAAACAGAAAGGTTGCTTCCCAAATGATTTACTCTGATATTTTTTGAATATCAGTAATAACATAAACACGCTATTTGTATTTTAGAAAACATTATACTTATACTATCAAATAGGATAAATTCGGGAGCATGAAATTTTAAAAGGAAAGTGCATGATTTCCTGCAGAAGAAATAATACACTGAAGTAATTTGTCTCAACAACCAAGTATTATACATCATTTTTGTTCAATTCTTCTGTAAGTGTATCTGTATTTTTTTATTCACATCAGAAACAAAGTTAATGCGTTTAAGAAACTGTCTAGTGTTAATGAAATGGGTGTTGTCTAGGTCATATGATCAATATTCCTTCGAACCTATCAAAAAACAAAGATGGAAAAAAAAAATTTGCACAAGTCATATGGTTGGCTTAGAAGCACCTGGAGACGAAGAATAATCTTTCTTAAATTTGATTCAACCGAAATTACATTTGACAAGTCTCAAACTTAGCGTGGTCTTATAAAAATAATCCTCAAGACTTTGCTACAACTTATCTCCTACCAGAACAAAGCTGAAGACTGAATTTATTGCTCAGCACAAGGATTATTGAAAATGCATGCATAATTACTATGAGAATATCATACTGTAATAAAGCCAGTGTCTGGTATTCAATACAACTTATAGAAGAAACATTCTAATATGATCATAAAATTTATGTATAATAGAAAAAAAAAACTGTAGGTGAAA
Organism: Allium cepa; assembly: GCA_030765085.1. Classification (NCBI taxonomy): domain Eukaryota; kingdom Viridiplantae; phylum Streptophyta; class Magnoliopsida; order Asparagales; family Amaryllidaceae; genus Allium; species Allium cepa. Next base: position 953,560,921 of record CM060932.1, read on the forward strand.
ACAGAGGATACTAACCCGTAAGTGCTGAACATTGGGACTGATCTTCTATTTCACTAGCAACTTGGACTAGACCATCTTCCACCTGCGATATGCAAGGTGGAATAGGGGCATCCTGAAATATAGATAGATAACTAGTTTAAAAATGCTTGGCTACACTCTGAGTTGGACGCTTTCAATTCCCCTTCCAGTAGGGAGTTGATTTAGCAGCAAGTGGCCATAACCACCATACAGGGCTCTTGTCTTCAACAAAAAGGCTAAAACAGGTAGTGACCACAACAAATTAATAGCAGAAAGACAAGCATAAATTTAGAAAACACATTAGATAGAGGATAGGTTTGTAAAGATAACATCAACGATACATATACCCAACTTTGTCTTTTAGAAAAAACCAAAAAGGCTCACTAAGATGCAAATCATTCACCAGGTAGCCTTTTTCTTACAAATGTTATGCCGAACAACCCTTTTCATGTACTGTAAGAAGATGAATCTACAAATTATGACACTTCACTGCAGATGATATAATGGAATCAAAAACAAAAAAAATGAGGTTGACACTCCTTCAGATCCACTAATTCAAATGCACGGCAACAAAAGGATACTGCACACATAACACAAACATAGATATAGCTAAAGAGGATATCAATGAAGCATCCAACGTTGAAGGCAAATAAGAATTTGTGCCTGCTATAGATGAATTTCAAGAAACAGCCATTGATAATTTAGCAATTATTCAAGAAGATACAGAGCTTCCAGAAAGCTTGGACGTACGAAACATGTTGGAACCTAATGAAGCTTACATAAATGAAATTGCAATGCGAACCTCAACTGTGTTACCAAGTGAACAAGTTAATAAAGCTCCTCCTAGAAGACAAACCAGGAGCATAACCAAACTCAAATGACACTAATCACATGGAATGTAAGGGGAATGAGTGATCCTCAGAAAACCACACATATCATTCAATTCCTTCTCAAATATAAGCCTTCTTTTGTTGGCTGATTGGAAACAAAACTATCCAGTAGTAGAATTTCATACTTTACTGATGAACTCCAAGTTCCTGGAATCATGTACATACTACTAGGAACAATGCAAAGTGCAGAATTCTCGTACTTTACAATAAGGACGTTTGGAGTATATCAGTTATCACTAGTAGTGACCAGCATATTACATGTTTACTTACTAACAGTGAGGGCTTTCAGATGTATGTTACATTGTGTGTGCCAGCAATTTATGTGTAGAAAGAGAAATATTATGGAATTCAATGATCACGTACTCAAAATATAGACAAAGCATGGTTATTATCAGGATATTTTAGCAATGTTTTAAATTATAATGATAAGGAAGGCGGCAGACAAATTCCTATCCCCCAAATTAGAGGCTTTTCGGAATTCATAATTCAAAATTAGTTGGTTGAGGCAACCATCTATGGGTTCAAATATACTTGAAAAAAGAAAAATGTCCAACTCACATAGACAAAGTGCTACTGAATAACCAGATGCTATCCACTTCCAACTAGCTTGAAACCATTGCACTTCCCACTAACCAAAGTGACCACACCCCTCTGTTAATTACCTTTTACAGAACTAATGACAGCAAAGTTAAACCATTTAGGTACACCAACACCTGGCCCACTCAAGATGGATATAAGGAAGCAGTAGATAGGGGAATGAAGACATCTACATGGGTGGTAAGATATATAAACTTATGTAAGATTTGAAGTCAACGAAGTTGAAGCTAAAATTTTGGAATTGCACTAAAGAAAGAATAAACACAACAATTAAACCATTGAAGTAGAATTTAATGATCTATTACTAAAGATTGACCAAAATCCTTATGATGAACAATGATGAATATCCACTATTCTAACTGTACTCAACAATCTAAGGTAAACTGGCAAATACATGGAGACAAGAATTCAAGGTTCTTCTTTACCAAAATGTTGATGGGAGATACATGAACAACATGCAAGCTCTTTTAAATCAATAAGGAGAAGTCATTTATTACAACTTGAAGATAGAAGATGAAGAAATAGCCAACTACACAAACTTACATAATGCCACAGTAGTTATGGTCTCACAATAGAAGATACGGTCTCACAATAGAAGATACAGTAGTTGGGTGGAATATCTTGTCTTATTGCTTTTAATTTCAATTCCGTCTTATTTTTAATCTAAGTTATCTCTTTGTGATTTGGGTGACAAAGATCCCTTGATATAAGCTTCCGCAAAGCGCTGCCTATTTTTTCACAACAGATTGGTATCAGAGCACAGATCAACGCAAAACTTAAAGTAATTTTGGATTGAAAAATTATTGATGTCGGATATGATTTCGTTTTCGAAGATGGCTATTTTGGATGGAAAAAATTGGAGTATTTGGAAGCCTAAGATGGAGGATGTTCTGTACCTCAATGATCTTCATGATCCGATTGATGGAGATGGAAAGAAGCCCTCTAATATAGATGAGGGAAAATGGAAGAAGATGGATAAGAAGGCGATTGATTTGATTCGCCAATATCTCGATGATTCAGTTTTCCATCATGTGGCTAGTTGTGAATCCGCAAAGGCTTTGTGGGATAAGTTGGTATCTTTATATGAGTCAAAGAGTGCTACTAGTAAGGCTTTTCTGGTTCGAAAGTAGATACAACTGAGATTAGATGAAGAGAAGTCTGTTGCAGAGCATTTGAATGAATTTCAGGATGTAATAAATCAATTGGCAAATATGAAGGTCAATTTTGATGATGAGTTACATGCTCTTTTATTGATGAGTTCGCTTTCAGAAAGTTGAAAAACTTTGGTTGTTTCATTGAGTAATTCCAATGCTAATGGAACCATCTCTTTGGAAAATGTTCGAAGCAGTCTTTTGAATGAGGAGCTTAGAAGAAAAGTGTCAGGTATGAAATCAATTCAAAGCGAGGCTATGGTGGGAAGGGACTCGAAGAAAGATACAATTTGAAAGAAGAAGGATGCTAATGGTAAATGTGTTATCACTTGTCATTATTGTAATAAGAAAGGTCACATACGCAGCAAGTGTTATGCTTATAAAAGAGATCAGAAAAAGGCTACGCACGGTGATACTAGTAGTGATGCACATGCAGGTTTTGCTGAAAGTACTGATAGTGATGCTTCTTATGATAGCCTCTTTAGTGAAAATAAACCTTGGAAGATGGATTCGGGAGCCAGTTTTCACATTTGTAGAGATGTGAATTGTTTTTCTTTTTATGAAAAGAGTGTCGACATGATTAGGATAGCCAATGGAGAAGAGCTGCCGATTTGTGATATTGGATCTATCCGGTTTCGTATGCATGATGGTGTGGTTAGAGAAGTCTCTGGAGTGAGACATGTACCCACTTGTTCGCATAATCTTATTTCTCTCGGTCAGTTGGATCGTTGTGGTTGCACTTATGAGACTTAAGGTGGAGTTTTGAGAGTGAAGAAAGGTGGTCGTGTAAGGATGAGAGGAGTATTGGAAGATAGAAACCTTTATAGCTTGGTTGGTTCTGTAGTCGACTATGGAAAGCGAGTGACGGTTGAAGAACCTAGTCTACAGCAAGGTGGAGAGGTTAATGTGGTCACTGTTTATGATTCTAGCTTTGAGGATCATATTTTAGACACGGGTCTTCATGTTGATGATGCTCGAGGGATCGATAGTGGTCAGGTAATGAGCTCAGATCGAGTGATAGACGGATGTCGAGTTGCAAAATCCACAAAGACAAGACGGAGATCTTTGTGGTATTACAAACGTTTTTGAGACCGGATTTGTGTGGTGCACCTCATGTGGGAGATGCATCATTTGCAGTCGGTGGTAGAGGTTTGTAATTTGGTATGATTGAGATATATGGAGTTGTGGTAGATCTAGATATGGCATGTTTGAAATGCTGGAGATATGTGATTTTGCATCAAGGTGGAGTGTTAAATTTTGGTGATACAAAATCACAAATAGAGGGAAAAAAATATGCAAAAGAAAGAAAGAGAAGATTTTGTTTCCCCTAATTAATAGGCATATTGAGTACGTTTATTTCTTTCTCTAATTGGCTAATCAAATTATTTTTTGCCTTCTAATGTTAACTTGGGCATTAAGTAATTGATTATATAAATAGAGACTAGAAGAGAGGGTAAATGCATGGTGGAAAATCTATTTTCTATTTCCCTGTTCTCCATCTTTGTTCTTCTTCTCCAACAATTTTAGCCATATAGATATTTGCTCCCGTTTTCAATTTGGTTGTTGATTCAATAGTATTTTGTTTATTTTAGCTTTGTTCTATTAATTGTAAACAAAAATTTTGGTGAATCAATAAAGTGGGTGATTGGATGGAATATCTTGTCTTATTGCTTTTAATTTCAATTCCGTCTTATTTTTAATCCAAGTTATCTCTTTGTGATTTGGGTGACAAAACTCCGTTGATATAAGCTTTCGCAAAGCGCTGCCCATTTTTTCACAACAGAACAACATGCAAGCTCTTTTAAATCAATAAGGAGAAGTCATTTATTACAACTTGAAGATAGAAGATGAAGAAATAGCCAACTACACAAACTTACATAATGCCACAGTAGTTATGGTCTCACAATAGAAGATACGGTCTCACATATAATGCTTATAAACTAAATTTGGTTGTAATTATGAAATTACGTAAGTGATATTATTAATTTTATGTTTTCTATTAAATTGATTTGTTGTCTAATTGAAAACTCCTCATTTTCAAACCCAATGGTGCCAAAAATTTCATTGTATGTTGTTATAATCATCTGATTGCTTACATGCTATTTGTTGTATTCAAATGCTAAAATAATTAGCCAGAATTGAGCCGTAGTCGATTAGGAAAAACTGGCAAAGTTTGACCAAAAAACCTGGAGCTAAGAACTCCAGGCACATCATCGGTTGACCATCCAAACCCTAACAACTTGGTAGTTGATGCTTGGCCAATCAACTAATCGTGTCCATCTGGTCAACCGTTGAGCTGTTTAGAGCTTTATCTCTACGCTGATGCTAATTTTTTTAAAATAAAATAGAAAGGGTTTTATTTCACAAATTATATTATTATCATAAAAAATTAATTTCACCGTTATTTCGGAGTACTTTATGTGACACAATATATATATATATATATATATATATATATATATATGTATAATGTTATGTTGATTAAGTTCATTATTTGCCTTAAATCAACTTTTTAACCTTCAACTTGTCTCATAATAACTTTCATGCATACTGAATTTAGTGACAGAGAGAATGGAGTGGCAAACTGTTATTAAAGAAGTATGTGTTTAGAATCTGGGGCATACGCTCTCTATCACCAAATTCAGATCAACTTCTTAAGGAGCTTTTTGACAATCATATGTCTGGTTAGGGTTGTTATGCAAGACGTCTAAGTACTATATACAAAAAGTTGCCAACAAATCACATTTAAATATTATACCAAATGTACAAGCTTTATCCAAAACATGTTAGTTCTATATCACATTGATGAGGGAAAGTTACTTTATGTTGCTTGTAACATGATTAATGTTGAACATATTAACAATAAATGCTAACATTAATATGCTGCACACCTTCGTCATCAAATGCACGAATTCATAAAGTAGCAAGCTCCTCTAAATCAATCTTAATCGCATGATGAAATATTTGAATTCGTAAAATATAGTCGATAAAGACCTTACACCTAATAGTAATTCCAGTTCGCTTATCAGGAGCATAAACTGCAGTCTCCTTCCTCTTTGAGCTGAAAGGAGCGATCGATGTCAATCATGCACTTATCGAGCATCCACTACCGTCTTTATACTCAGGTTTCACATCCAATATATCATGATGATCCCATAACCTAACAAATCAAAAAAGGTACCATATGCTCAATTCAAAATGCATAAGGTTTCTTGTGAAAATACATAATCGATACATTGCACTGAACTAGTCTGATATTTGCAAAATTTGATCATAGCATCTTAAACACCCTCAAATATAGAAAAAATTATCTCCTTTGTCAATAAGAAAAAGAAATAATGGAACAAAAAATACCAAAAAGGTGCAAAGGTTACTTGAACACCCTCAAATTTAGAAATTGTAAAACATCGAGCATTCACTATGTACTTGAATATTGCTGAAGTTCAATGAATCAAGAAATTTTAAGGTAAATGAAACTTATATTATGAGTGATTTTATAAACTCCAATTCCATCTTTATAAACCCCAGTCACAAGAACATCAAATGAAATTTTGTATTGCTCTCTAAAACCCAATACATCCTATGTTGCTGAAAAATATAAATCTTAATTGATTGCTCTTTTCCCTTCTTACATTACGATTCTAAGTTAACTCATCGATAAAATCTTTTCCAAATTCGATCAAATAGAGTGATGCATTAGAAAATCTTCACCGTGGTGATCAATCAATTCATGCTGGGCATTATTAAAGTCATAATACATTTAATAAAATTAATCATGAGCGTTAGAGTAGAAACATATGGAATCAATTATCATGCACAATAAGAATCATGTGGAAAGCATAATGTCAATGATGTTGCAAATCGAGTAAAAAATACATGGTATCAATCAACAATTGTGCTATAATATTAATATACTGTAATGTTTGCATGTTATATGTTAAATAATTTTTCGTCGACTGTATATTTGATTTAATTTTAGGGTTTATTAATCGTTTAGTTTGATCAATTATGTATCTTCTGGGAATTGTCTATATGATGCTGTCCTTCATAAAAACACATATATATACAAATTATTGTCATTTTCTTCTTATTCCTATTCTTTTATAACTCGGGCATTATACAAGTAAAAGGTTGTCTAACTAAAAGGGAACCTAATCTAGGTATATCAAAAATATCTTCTCCATAAAAAAATCTATGTGTGCAACAAAATGGATTAGTTGTATTCATAACAAATTCTATAATCCATCTTATAGTGAAGTGAATCACCTTTGATAACATAGATTACTGGAATCTTTCATGGTTATATGGTGATTGATTAAGCTAGGTATGTTGAATGCTAACAAGAATGAAATTTGAAACTTACTGCCAACAAAGATAGGAGTAGCCATCCCTTTCCAGCATAGCACAACCCTTGAATGTCCATTATTGGAAACTGCAATTTCCTCGGCATTAACTACGGCAACAGTAGTCATTGACCAAACATGGTCGCACTTCGGCATTGGTAGCTCACGGCTATATTTCACTTTCTGACCATCGACCGCCTTTCACATCACCACCTCCGTGTCCATTCTTCTAAAGCACCTCTCCAATATCTCTTTGCAATTCCTGTTTGAACTCGCGTCTGCCATTTTGTCTTGCAAGATGTAGCCATCTAAAATCGATTTCGATTTAGGGGTAGAAAAATAATCAAATACCAAAATAGATTGAATATCTAAATCAGATTAGGGAAAGGAAGAGAGTTGGATACCTAAATCGATTGATGGTGGTGCATAACATATATTCTGATTCAATTTTCAATCGATTATCATTTTAATAAATAACAATATGTTTTCGGGTGGTGGGAATGATCTCTAAACAGTAGATGTATTTGAGATTTGAGAAGAGGAGTTAGAATTAGACAAATTTTAGGCTTTTATTTTGTTATGGCGCTAAGAAAAAAAGAGAATGAAAATTAGACGGCACGATTAGGCAGGAATGAAGAAACAAAGCCCACATAGAACGTATATAAACGCTACAACGTTGCAATTATACTGGAGTGAAAGAAACAACGGCATTTTGCATTCAAATGTTGCTATATAATGCGACTAAAAACACAATTTCTTGTAGTGTCATTAGCTTTCCCTTCAATTTGACAGATTTCTTCCCTAAAGCTTAAACCTTTTATCTAGAAAGTTTATGGGAGAGGAAGGATACTCACAGAGTCTCGTTGGTATATTTTTTTTCTTGTAAATAAAAGTGAGGGGGCTTGCCTCTTATTTATATGGATCGAACGCACATAGACCATACATTCAAAATCAATCTAAAATAATAAAGTTCAGATCATTTTGGCCTAGGAAAATCCTAGCCGACTTTATTCAACCGGTCAACCAGTTCTCATTGGACGGTAGACTGGACCAATGAAGGTGATCGACTGGCCTTTGAGCTCTGGCCCCAATTAATTTGCTTCCTTTTATTTATATTTGTTACCTTTTCAACTCAATGTTAAAGGTTCCTTGACGTTTTATTTTAAATGTTAGTTTTTAAAACATTTATTTTGAATTAATTTTCATTTGAAATTTTCAAACGTCAATAACTTCTTCCTTTGAACACCAATCGCAAAAATTTATATATAAAAGTTACCTAGAAAATCGCCACGAACACAATGGCGTAACTTTCAAGGCCATATTCTGATATTTGGACAAATTTCATTTTAGCCTTATTATTAATTAATTAATTTTTATGGGGTTTTACATTCTCCCCCTAAAAGAAATTCATTCTCAAAATTCCTAAGGGAAAGATAGCGTAACGTGCACTCTACAACCATGCTATACATCCATGTTGTCTTCACAACCATCTACTCAATCAAAAATACGATTAGATTATTTGTGGAACATATTATGGGCGAGCTCATGAATGCAAAACCTTGACATGAAGTCATTAATGCGAACATCTTAAGTATGCATAAGGTTTTGTATAAGTGCGAAATAATAGAAAACAAGTGTGGCAGCCATCCCCTGCCATCTAATCTAGCAACCAAGATGCAACTAGAAACCTATATAACACTAAATTTGCAGAGATATAGTTTACCGAGGAAAAGCTCAAGATGAGAAGTCTTAATCTTCCCTTTCGTTTCTGACGTGCTTTATGCTAGATTAATTCACCGTTGCACTTGTACCAACCTAAGTTCTTCATCAAAAGCTTCCTAACTCTATGCTCAACTATAAGTGTAGCATCATACGACGCTATTGGCATCATCTCTATATCTGCTAACCAATCACGCTCTACTATAGTGGTGGTGTTGTGTAGACATTTCCTCAAATGCGATACATGGGAAACATCATGGAATCCTTCTAACTTAGTCGAAGTCTCTACTCAATACCAAAGTTTCCCCACTTTCTCCAAAATAGGAAAGGCCCAACAAAACTCAATGCCAACTTCCTTGATGTTCCAAACCTTATAACTTTCCTAGGAGGGGAAACCTTAATAAATACCATATCTCCAACTGAAAACTCCAACTCTTTCCTTTGCCTGTCAGCAAAGGACTACTGTTGTTCTTAGGTGGCCTTCGTTTGCTGCCTAATCACCTCAACCTTTTCTGTGGTCTCAAGGATCAAATCTGGTCTAGTAGAATTTTGTTGGTAGTTTCCCACCAATAATTATGTGACTTGCACAGCCTCCCGTATATGGCTTCAAAGGGTGTCATACCAAGCACCGCCTGATAATTATTTTTATATATTCTACTAAGAGGAGATGATGCTCCCAATGTCCGCCAAAATCCATGATGTAAGCTCTTAATAAATCCTCTAAAATCACATTCACTATTTGTATCCATCATTCACTCGGTATGCGGGTAGTAACATTGTCCCTAATGTTGATTGCAAACTCCTCCAAAATTTACTAGTGAATAAGGGATCTCTATCATTAACAGTGCTGATTGAAACTCCATGCAATCATACACTTATTTGGTATAAATTTGCGCTAGGAATGTTGTCATCCTATTACTGCTTACAGGAACAAAGTGCGCACTTTTAGCGAGTTAATCCACTATAACCAATAGCTTTATTGCCTCTTTGACTTTTAGGCAACCAATCTATAAATTCTATTGATATATGCTCCTATTTCAAAGTCGGTACCTCTAATGGAAATAGAAGATCTCTGAGCTTTCCTTGTTCTGCTTTTATCCTTTGGCATGTTGAATATTTAGTGACGCATTCTGCTAATCGCCGCTACATCACTGGCCAATAGAAAATTTACTTTATATCCTTATACATTTTATCTCCACTGGGATGAATAATCATCTTAGAACGTTGGCATTTCGCCAGAACATCTTCCACTATTGGAACATATAGTCATCCATCTCTCCTTAGCCATCCTATTTTGTCGATTGAATATCTACAGATGTGGGGGAAATGCTCTCCCTACCCAACTTTCCTAAAGTATCAACTATTGCCACATCTCTTTTCTGTTCTTGACCGATGAGCTGGCCTTACTTCCATGGCCACCAGATAACATAAAGTGAATTCTAATATCGGTTGGAAATTGAAATTCAAGAGGAACTCCAACTGCCTCCACTCATATATAGCACCAAGAGTAGCATGCCTCCGACTAAGATCATCAACAATAACATTACCTTTTCCAGAGGTATACTAAATTTTAAAAGTCATATACCTCTACCGCCTAAGGTTTAAATCCTTTTGAGAAAATAGGTGTTTAAGGGACATATGATTAGCAAATAGCTCGAACCTTTTCCCCAAAGATAATGCTTCCATATTTTCAAGGCGAATACAATAACCGCTAACTTTAAGTCATGAGTGAGATACCACTTCTCATGGATAGGCTATCACTTTGTCTTCTTACATAAGAACAACTCCTAACCAAGTACTGCATGCATCAGTATAAACGGTGAATGCTTTAGCTCATACGGAATAGTTAGTACTGGTGCACTTGTCAACGGACCCTTTAATTTCTCAAAGGCTTCCATGCATTTCTCATACCGGGCAAAGATTAAGTTTTTGCTGGTAAGTCGGATCAATGGTACTCTATCTTCGCAAAATCCTTAATGAACTTCTTATAATACCTGGCCAAAATAAGAAAACTCCTAACTTCGGTAGCATTTACTAGAATCTTCCAGTCTTGAATAGTAGCTAACTTTGCAAGGTCAATAGCTAACCCTTCCTTTGAAACCATACGACCAAGAAATCTTGCCTCTTCCTCCAAAAATGACACTTTACGAATTTGGCTTTAGTCGGAGTTTTCTTAAGGTCTCCAGTACCACCTTTAAGTGATCTTCATGCCAACCTTTAGTTTTAGAGAATATTGGAATTTAATCCGCAAACACTATAATGAACTATTCACTTGCCTCCTAAAGACTTTACTCATCAAATCAACAAAGTATACAGGGGCATTTTTCAGCCCAAAAGGCATTACTTTCCATTCATATAGTCCATCCAGAGTGCGAAAAGCAGTCTTATCCTTGCTATCTTCGACTCCCTTAATTAATGAAATTCGGTGGCCGGGTCTAGTTAAGAAAAGACCTTAGCTCCAAGAAGCTCATTAAATAAGTTGTCTATTCTAGGTAAAGGATATATGTTCTTTTTAGTCAGCTTATCGAGTGCTCAGCATTCGACGCTTAGCCTTAGTGAGCCATCGGCCTTAGTGGCAAGGACAACTGGAACTCCCCACTCTAAAGTGCTACGACGAATAAACCCTTTTGTAGTTGCTTTGAAATCTACTTATCCAATTCTCTTCTTTCTATAAGGGCTGTATGCCTCAATCGCAGCACGATGGGTCTAGTGTCCTTCTCCCAGTCAATCCTAAACTCGATCTCTCTTCGGGTTGGAGGATCATATATTTCTTTAATAACGTCTCGAAACTCTCGAACTACAGACACAAATGAAAGCTCATCCTATGATAGGCTAAGAGAATATAAATAGCTTAACTTTATTGAGCTTCGGAACATACAACAAACATCTATATCTCGCCCCCTACAGCTCCTTAACCATACAATCCTCCAATCACAATCTGTGAGGGCCTCGTAGTAAGACAACCCATTCATCCTTAAGATAAGTCCATACCCTTCAAAACCTAGAACATACGAGTTACATACAAAGTTAATGTTACATATATCCACCACTAGGTCTTTGCATATCATAGAAAGGTATGTCCAACCCCCCAATAAGATCTTCCTTGACTATAGGGTTGGTGATATGTTGGTTTATAATTCCAAAGAATTAAATACATTTCTATCTATGAATGAATGTGATGCTCCTGAATCAAATATGGTATAAATAGTATTTCCACAAATAATTGTTGTACCTTCCATCATAGCTTTTCCATTATCCTTAGGAGGAGATCTGCTTGAGATAGATACAACCTCAATGGCATAAGCTTGCCCACCCTATCCATCCATTGCTAGTTTTGTGCACTGGATCTTGTAGTGCCCTTCGTCATGGTAGTTATAACACCCTCTTGAACTCTTCTCTCATCAAACTCAATTTGTAGTTCTTAGTGACATGCCCTTTCTTCTTACATCTATGACGTATCACACCTCCTATCCACTTTGCTTTCTTGTCTGTCTAATATCCTCCTTTCTTTGCTCCACCTTGATTTTGCGACTTTCCTACTTTCTTCTTTTCTTCTACACCAACTGCCTTAAGCAAGGTTATTTCAACTATCGTCTCATAGGCGGTGCCTGTGGGAACTTGAGTTAAAAGTAGCTTCCTAAGGGGAGAATTTAAGCCTTCTAAAAATTTCATTGCCTTCTTCATTGGGGTATCAATCAGGCTTGTCCTAAACTTAGTTAATTCCACAAACTTATTGATGTACTCCTTCACAGGGAGTCTCCCTACCTCAAATGGATTAACTTCTCCGGTTGAAGACTTACTTCAGCTTTAGACATGAATCATGACTCAAAGAAGCCTTGAATTCAAAACAAGTAATTCCTTCCTCTTCATCTCCTCAATGACTATAGTCCATCAATCTCGTGGCTCTCCTTTTAGGTGCCATGCAGCTATCCACCTCTTAATCTGGTCTTTCCATCCTAACTCTTGGAATATATGGTCACAGTCATTAGTCCACGCCTTGGTTTGTAAAAAATCTTCTGCTACTAAAATTTCCCGTTCTCCCATATTTTGAAAATCTTTACATGGTTTAGGGAAGTCTAGTGCGCTAGGTGCTTGTTCAGCGGGTAGAGCAATTAGCACCTCTGGTGCAGCTTGATGAGGAATAGAAACTTGCCCCTACAAGCCTTAGATATTATCAGAACCATGATGGCATACCCAGAATAACGGGTTCTCTTGGGCGGGGTGGTTTTCGACTTCATAGGTGCTGCTCTTAGCCATTTAATCTATTTGTAGGTTTAAAATTTTAGGTTAATCCCAACTTTCTATGATGGTATTACTTGTTGAATTAAAAGTTTTCCATGGGTGTTTGCATATGTCCATATATGTATACTCATATATGTAGTAGGTTTTGAAAAATATTTTCAAAAATAAAAAATACGTACTCTTGCATATACCTATTCCCATTGATCGGGTAACCTGGCTTTGATATCGAATGTAATAACCTCCTCTAGAATGTGCTTAAAATTTGATCCAATAAAAACTCATCAAATATTAGGTCCATTCTGGAGCTGGCTATTGGTTGGTAAAATATATCAAATCAGTATACATAGCTATCCATCTATGTTTTCAGCACCTCACAATGGAGGGGAAAAATATAATAATAAAGTACCCATTAAAATTTCCAAATCTTACAAATACAATTGTTCCAAATATCCATAGCATAATATCTCAAAATAGAACATCAACAAGTCTAAAAATCTACGTGCATAAAAATAAACCATAAACATAAATGAATAGCTATACTACCGCTAGTCTTCACCACATACTTACACTACATCGTCGGCATCATTCCCTCCAACCCCTGGGTTGTAATGAGGAGGGAGTTAGAACAACAATATCTAGTGAATGAAAATCCTTATACATGATAAACATATATATATATATATATATATATATATATATATATATATATGTATATATTGTGATACACCATGCACTTGTACATGATTGCCTGCAAAATTGATTGTGCACTTATTGGTTGGATAGTTTAGAATAGTTATGCATAATACTACATGATTCAATTCTTGAGGAATTTTGAGGAAAAAATTCTTTTAAAGGGGGAAGAATGTAACACCGCGCAGAATAAACTGAGTTAGGTTAAAGAGGATTAATAAATAATAGAATAGGGCTCAAAATGGAATTCAAGAAAACAACAAAATTTAGCTACGAAACTTGCACCATTGTGTTCGCTGTGGTTTTTTTAGCAACTTTCATTGTAATGGCCCGGAATTTCGGACACTTTGTATTTAAATATCTAAATTATTTAAATATTTGAATCTTGGATTTAACTTTATTAAAATGATTTAATAAGCTTTATATAAGTAATTTTGGTAAAATGATTTTCTAAAAGTGTTTACAAAAATAAATATGTAGAGAAAACATTGATAATGTGACCAAAAATAGTTTTATCGATAAACAGCTTTTTAACCGTCAGAAGTTATTCATATTTTTTTTACATGCAAATATTTACTAAATTAATAATGAAATATTTTTTCCATTAATGGAAATAAACATTTTATATGATGTCATGGGTGATTTCATCAAAGGTATTTAGTAAATGACCTTTTGTGGAAATACTTTACTTTTAAGTACAAAGAGAGAGGTGTAAAGTTAACATGTAAAAAGGAGACTCCTTTATGACCTCTCATGGAAGGAAAGAGGTGGTTATGACCTCTTGTAAAACCCTATATAAGGAGAGGCGTATCATCTATTATAAATCACTAATTCACTAAACTTGAGTTGGAGTATGAGAATTAAAAAGGTGGAAGTGCTTAAGCGCTAATCCACTAATTATTCTCAAACCTTTGCAAGTCTAAACCAAATCATCTCCAATATCTTTTCAACTTTTTCTATAGGCCTAAAACATCATGGGAGGAATGATTACCAAGCAAAAAGTGGGAAAATGCGAGAGAAAGAGTGGGATCAAGGAGGTTCCATGAGCATAGGCGGACGAGGAGAGGTGTGGCTTTGGTTTGGAAGTGACAAAAGTTGCTTAAGGCTTTTGGTGATGGTGGAAGGTTGTGTTTTTTTACTTGTGGCTTTTTGCCTATCTTTGGCATGGATCTAAGTGAGTAATCTCACTATCTTATAAGTATATATTGTGTATAGACATGTTGCATGCAAAGTATAAAGTCAAAGTGATATTAACTAAGTAAGTTATAAACTTTGGACCCCTCTTGCTTTTGAAAGCAAATGATAACTTTGTACTGTATAACATCTCTTCTATTACCCTTTTAAAACATTTTCTTTGGCCTTGACTTGGTGTTTAAATGGTTTTTTAACTTGTGTGTTAAATTGAAGTAAGTTTGAAAGTATTTAAAGCGAGAACACTCGTTATAAGTGCACTTCTGAATCCCTTATTTTCGGGAATGTTTTAAATATTTTTAGGGATTTATTTCCATGGTATGAACCCTAATGGTAGTACTTACTTTAAAAGTTTCAAGCCTTAAATCATTTGTTAAAGTCGTTGAAACTAGTCATAAAGAACTTTTTTTCAATGTTGTTTTAACAAGGACTTTTAATAGCATTTATAAATGTTGTAGTAAGTTGCTTATGATTTTAAGTGTTCAAAAATGATATTTTAATTTGGTATTTTCTCTACTAATTTTAGTGAAGTTTTCAAAAAACATTTTAAAGTATCACAAAATTGGTTTGAATTTCAAATATATTTTTATATTTATATATAAATTTCAAAAAAGTAAAGAAAAGGTTTAACACAATTAAAGCCGACAAGGTAGACTTCTCTATTTCCGAAGGTTAAGATATATTCTATGTAGGGACGAAGCAATAAAGATCTAACCAATCGGGCTTCTCTCTTAAATGAGAAATAGTTAAGTTGGAATGTCGGAAATGTGTTAGCCTTGTTATTTACTTATTTCTTTAAATGGCAATTAACTTTGCTTAATGAAAAAAGCCAACGAAGTACGCTTATCTATTTATGACATTAAGATTGATGTTGAGTAAGGGTAGAGCAATAATCTCTAACCTACCTAGCTTTCCTCTTAAACGAGAAATAGTTAAGTCTGGAATGTCGAAAATGGATTACTCATATTGTTTTCCAACTCGTTTATGGGAATACTATAATACTAAAAGCTGGCATGTAAATTTGTCTATTTTTGAGATTTAAGAATAAAGTGTTTAGACAAGGCTTTAATGTAACTTGTGCTCTAAGTTACCTGGCTTAACTCTTGAACGAGGAATGGTTAAGTTGAAATATTGGAAATGAGTTATGTACACGAACATTGAGTTGTATAAGCAATTATTTTAACTAGATAATCGATTAGTTGACTATCAAACTTAACTGGATATTATCCTTGAAAAGAACGTTTTAAAGATTATATAAGTATGAAATGGTTTTAGGATTATTGTGACAATTTGTTAATAACATTCGTTTTTAACCCTTTTTTATTATACCTATGAATGTAAATAGATCTTTAAAATGACAAACATAAGTATAATGGTTTTCAGTTTGTAGTGACAATGCTTGAGTAACCTTAGTATTAAACCTTTTGAATAGATTTGTGAAAGCACTTAGATATTTCAAAATTGGCATTATATAGGAAATTATAAGTATGGAATCTTTTGGAAAAAGACAGAAAGAGTAATGCTTTTAAAGTAAGAAATCCCGTTAAATGATTTGTGAATATTCTTATACCATTTGAGATAAGTATATGAATTAGATAAAAAAGTTTTGCTAACAAAAGATGTTTTAATTATAAAAGATTAATTAAACAGAAAACGGATTAGAAGTTTCTTATATGACTTGATCGTGCTTTACATGACTTGGTCGTGTTGTGTTTGCTTACTTGTTTTTTCGAAACGTTTAGTCGTATACTTAGCACTAAAAGTCGATGAAGTAAGTTTGTCTATCTGTGGGAATTAAGACTGATGTTCTTGTAGGAATATGAGCAATAGAGATCTAACCTACTGGCTTCACTGTTGATCGAGGGATAGTGTGAGATGAGAATATTGGAAATGTAATAAGTACACAAGACTTAGTTTCCATATGCGGTCGTTCTCATTATCATTGAATAACCAAATTCATCGATTCAGTCTTGGAGGAACGGGACTGATAAGTGTTTTACTTACCAAAAATCACTTCAAGGCCGAGATACGTGTTCTATCTCTTGAAAGCGGATCTGTTTGAGACATGGGAATATATATGGAAATTCACGATCATTTTAAAGATGCTCGAACACATGTAGTTGTTCGTGATCTATTAAGGCTGAAGGAATCCATGTGTGATTCCATGATTTGTTGAGATATCTGAATTTATGTGTGGTTTCGAGATCTGTTTGTGATTTGGGAATCCAATTTGGGATTTATGTTCTATTCAAGTAATGAAGACTCATGTGAAGAAGCCAAATGTAACCTCAATTTTGCAAAGACTAAAAACAGAGCAGGCCTCACAACTTAGACTTAGCAACCAATGTCACAGTATTATCAACCGCATATCTAGAGAAACTTATCGATGTTTGACCGGTGGGAGTTGATGATATTAGATTCACGTTGTTCATATTTATGTTCGAATGCTAGACCGCTTGTGTAATGATATATTTTATTAGAGATGTACATCACATGGAAGGTACTTTCCGAACCTTGTGTAGGGGATTGTATATAGCACCACCAGAGAGATCTCCGTGGAAAATCCATTATGAGAAAGTTCCTTATCGGTTTTGATCGTACCCATTAACATGCTATTGAACGTAATCAAAGTAACCATTCTAGCTATGTTATAATATTTATATTCCTTATCAGTACTCTGGTCCGTGTATGATATTAAAAAAATTGCATTGACTCAGTCGATTGGTACCACTTGGTCATTAGACTGAGTATTGCTTTTCAGTGCAATGAAATATATGTGTATGTTTTTGAATTTAATTAAAAATGAATGCAAGTTTTAATTGAATTTGTGAGTGATGAATCTTGAGGAATGATTTTAACAAAGCACTTTCTAGACTGTATATATATATTCTTATTAACTCTTGTTAAAATTTATAAATATACTAATTATATATTGATTCGATGAGTCCGGATGTTGTCGTAGTCGTAGATTCGTGAATTGTTGTGTCTTGTCAGCAATTAAAACCTACATTCCGACATTCTCCCTCTTTTTGATGATGACAACTCCATTTGCTACGAATGCATTTTTTAAAATATTTGTTGATTTATCTCTCCCTCTGAATATATTCTTACGACTGTACTATAGTTTCCCTCCTGAATCTATGCTATATATTTCTGGAAATAATTAATATTTTATCTCCTTTTGTCATTGACAAAAAAGAGAGGCCTCAAAGAAGAGAATATGAACAATGATCGTAAAACATAATCATAGAACAAAGATACACATGAAATACATAAGTCAAAACAAGAGTACATAAACAGAGAACCACATATCCACAGAAACGCAGAATGAAAATATTACATAATTAGTCTAGAATAGGAAACTATCATATAAACACACCATAAAACCACATTGATATTGTTTTGAAAATAATACATAAGTTCATTTAATAAAAATGACATGGATTGGAAGAAAAGAAATAACCTTATTCATCACTGTCGCTTCCTTCATTTGAGCTTTCTCCTTCTTCGTCTACTTTGGTCTCCTCATTGCCAGATTCGCTACCAACTTCTTCTCCTTCTTCTTCTTCTTGTTCCTCATTTGAAGTTAACCGTGTGAAGTTCTCAGCAGTAGGCATAGTATATTCAGATTGCGTAATGTTCCAGGTTTAATAACTACTTGTTTGTATATAGATTCTCATTCTAGAAGCCCAATAGTTATAGTTCATTCCATTAAATAGAGGTGGTCGTGCAGTAGATTGACCTTCTAGAAAGGTAGTGTTAGTTACGGTGCCGGTATTGTTTTCTATATTAAAAAAATTAGATAACTATGATACGGTTACACGATGGCCTTGCTCTTATATCAAATGAAAGTGACTGTGCTATAGAATCAAGTAATATGGAATATAATAAATAACTACTGTGGAAAATAATAACAGTAAAGTAAAATGACACCAGGAATTTTTATACTATTTCGAACTTCCATTCTACGTCCAGTCCCAGACTCCTTCTGGAATTAAGTTAGCAACCCTCACGCAACCTGGAGAAACATGTATTACACTGCCTGAGCAACCGAACAGGACTCGATCGCCTAAGCAGCAAAATCAACTTGATCGCCCGAGCAACCGAAAAGGACTTTCTTACAAACTTGATTTAAATTGACTTTGTGTTTTTTAAATAACACGGATTTATCACTTGCAGTACACCCTTCCTATAATCTTTTCCTCAAGAATGATGTGTATAATTGTGTGTGCATAAAGAATAGGGAGATTACTATTACTTCAAGAATATGGAAATGGAATCGTAAGCAATGCTTGTATAGAGATTTGTAAATAATGAAATCAAGATTGCAAAGCACTATAGATCAAGAGATATTAGAAAATTTGGTGATTAGATCATTGAAACTTTTGTGCTTTTATAGTATACGATGAGTTGCAACTGTTGGAAAAAGTTCTCTACAAAAGCTATTGGTTGTAACTCTTCGGAAAGGAGATATCTCTTAGATAATGAAAGTGTCTTTTCAAAAAAAAAAACTTGACTGTTACAGGTTAGTCGACTGAACATGCAAGATCAGTCGACTAATTTCAAAAGTGCACATAAGTCATGCACAAACTCAGTCGGCTAACCAGGTATGTGCAGTCGACTGGTCCATGTAATATATAAAAATATTACACTGACTCGGTCGACTGACCAACGACTAAGTACCGCTTTTCAACGCAATGAAATATATGTGTGTGTATTTGAATTTGATTAAAAATGAATACAAGTTTTAACTAAACTTGTGAGTGATGAATCGTAAGGAAGGATTTTAACAGAGCACTAACTAGACTATATATATATATATATATATATAGACACACACACACACACTCTTTGACTCTTGTTAAAATTTATAACTATACGAACCATATATTAAGTCGATGAGTCTGAATGTTGTCGTAATCGTAGATTCATGAATTGTTGTGTATTATCAGCAATCAAAACCTATGATCCAACATACACTCTAGACATTATCTACTATATCACCTTATATAATTATTAGATGGTGGTTCTTTCGAGAAGATTAACATTATAGAATTCCATGCGGTCTCAAAAATACTGTTATATGTTGGCTGCATATTTCTTGAGTTTCTCATGTTAGACTTATGTCTGACGCTTGATTTTTGTTTTCCATAAATTCCTCACATGCTCTTTCGAGCATTTGAAAAAAACAGGTTCTCGTTAATGTTCTTTAGAGTTGAGAAGACAAACCAGATGTTTCACCTAACCATAGTATTCTTATTTTCGCTGCATTATCATATTGTACATACTAACATTTGTGAGGACAAGTGGTTACAACTGTCCTGGCCAATGATGGTACTTAGGTTTTGTAACTCTGAAACTTCTATATCGGAGAAACCCTTTGTACAGTCCTTTTGAGATTATATATTGCCGTTCCACTATTGAGATTTTGGTGTTATGTTCTCTTTTTCATATTCAATTTCTTTTTTTTACCCTAGCTTTTCGTCTTTTCGACACTTAAGTGCTCGGCTTTAGTGTTGACATTCAGAGTTCGAAAAGATGATTCGTTACCTTGATATCAAAGCTAAAGGTCTAGCAAGAACCTTGGGTTTGGTGGGTATGACTTATTAAAAGATAGGGTAAACGAATTCCCTAGCATGAGTTAAAGGTGTTACACATATAAGTGCGTATTTGTAATTGTTATAAATGTACACCTTTAAGGTAATTCTTCCTGCGAAAATTAGAGATCTTATATAAGGTAACTTATATAAGTGAATATTCAAAGTATAATTAATTTAGAGGTCAATGATGTTTATCTATTATCCCTCATTAATTAGTTTAGTTATGCTCGACTAGTTTATGGGCATTAACGATCATTTGTTCATTGTTGAGTTGTGCTCGACCAGTTTTTGTGCAGTTTTATCTTTTTACTACATGGGTTGGATAGTCGGTATTTGTAGACACATTAAAAAGAAATCCTTTGAATTTAGTTTCATGGTATAAGGCGTTTGATGGCAATGTTGGGTTAAAAGTTTAATTTAGTAAAAAAAAAAGTTTATTTAAATATGAGAATGACATGATATTTTAGGAATAAAGAACTATGAAATGATTTTATATAAGAAAGTGGCTTTATGTAAGTATGGTTTATTAAATATGATTTATAAACAAGAAGGATTTAACTGATATTTTGAGAACTTAGATCCCGGTGTCTTTGAAAATGTTTCTCAAGATTTTTGACAAATAGTAGTAGTATTATTTGTAAGAAGTATTTGAGAAATTGGTTTATATAATTAAGGTTATGGTATTTAGTAATATTTACGAAGTATTTGATATCATATGAAATGATTTTGGTTAAGTTCTAAAGGCATAAATTGGATGTACTGAAATAGTTCATTTTGCTAGAAAATAATTCTATTGATGATTGCAGCATCATCGGCGTTCCTATTCGAATTTCTAAGTGGAGAATGCTATAGGGTTAGTTTAGTGAAATGGATTCTAATTTGATTTCGAATGTATGATTTGTTTTACAAAATATATATGTATGTATTATTATTTCAAAAGTGATTTGAAATAAAACTCGGTGTTTAGTTCTAAAGTTTTCTTTGGAAAGAAGTTTGATATGAACTTTTTATATATAAAAGTTTTATATGTATACTAAGTAGGGTGATTGAGTGATAGTGGCATAGCCTGGGATAAATGTTGGAACTTTTCATGTTTTCCCTTTTTTGTTAAAGTACTTTCAGTAGATTACTGGAATCGGTTAAGATTTTCAATGGACACATGTATCTTATTCAATGGGATTGTATGATATGTGTGTCATATTATGATACGTTGTTTTGTAATTTTTATTTGTTAATAGGATTTACGACAATTTTGGACGGTCGGAAGCTTTTGAATCATTATACAACCAGAAGCAAAAGTGTCCTATGAAAATTAAAAGTTGAGTTTATATAACACTTGAATTGAGAAAATAGTAAGTTAAAACTGGTTCTGAATTTTTTTAGCATGCTTATTAAGTAAAATGAATTTGATTTTGTTATATATACTCTTAGGATATAGTGGAGTATCATATGAGTATGAACTTAAATCATATAATGGTTATAAACTTAAAGTCGTGTTTATGAAATGTTTAAATGATTTTTGTATTGAATGACATACTATCTGTATAAATGAAAGTGATAAAAGATATTGGTGTAGTTGAGAAACCAATTGGATAAGTATGTAAGTTATAAGTTGTTACTTTTATTCGCATGACTGTTTTTGATCTAGTATTCGGGTACATGATTTCAAGGTAGTTTTCACCAGTCCGAGCAAGGATTTCTCACTTGATTGTTAACGACAAAAACTTGATACAGATTATTTATATGATCTTGAAGTTTTCTATAATAGTATGTGGTTATATAAGGAGAATGAAGGTTTCTAATCAAGGAACATGATCGAAGTCCGCACTAGAGAGGTCAAGTGATTTATACTAGTTGGGAAGTGAAATTAATGTGATCGAGCCAGTGATCAGATTTGATATTGCATACGGATGATCCATGTACATCGTATGAGCTTTAGTATATTTGTATGCTAAGTTTTGTTGAGTTATGGAGAGTGTAGGTCATGAACCTTCGATTTGTTTTGAGGTATTATGAATCATCGACTAAGTAAATACCTGAGGCTGTTAAGCGTAAGGTACACTTAGTAGGTTGTTTATCATCCTTTTACGATGGTAGGCTTTTAAACTTGAGCAAATCAAGAGTTTTATTTTCTAGCGATTGAGTTTTAGTAAGCATTGCAATGTGATTGTTTCATTTGTTGCTCATGTTGGAATTTCGAGGATGAAATATTCTAAGTGTAGGGAGGGGGATGTAACAACTTGAAATTTTAGACATTTCGTATTTAAATATCTGAATCTTTGATTTAATGTTATTAAAATAATTTAATAAGTTTTTTAACCTCCTTTTAAATCGTAAGTAATGTTGGTAAAATTATTTTGGAAATTATTTTACAAAATAAATACTTAGAAAAAAATATCGATTATGTGATCGAAAATCCTTTTATCGATAAACATCTTTTTAACCGTTAGAAGTACTTCAGTTTTTTTTACATACACTTATTTGCTTAGGAAATTAATAAAATGAAATAAATTTCTTTTCCATATATGCAAATAAACTTTTTGGATGATGTCATGGGTGATGCCATCAAAGATATTTAGGAAATGGCCTTTTATAGCAATACTTAATTATTAAATAAAAAGAGAGAGATGTAAAGTTAACATGTGAAAAGGATGCTCCTTTCTGATCTTTCATGAAACGTATGAGGTGGTTTTGACCTCTTATAAAACTCTATATAAGAAGAGTAATACCATACATAATAAATCACTAATTCATTAAGCTTGAGTTGGAGTATGAGAATTAAAAATGGTGGAAGTACTTAAGCACTAATCCACTAATTATTCTCTAACTTTTCAAGTCTTAACCAAATCATCTCCAATCTCTTTCAAAATTTTCCTATAGGCCTAAAACATAATGGGAGGTATGACTAGTAAGTAAAAAGTGGGAAAAGGTAAGAGGTAGAGGGGGATCAAGAAGGGGCCATGAGCATGAGAGGAGGAGGAGAGGTGTGGCTTTGGTTTAAAAGTGTTAGAGGCAGGATCTTTAGGCTTTTGATGATGGTGGGGGGTGTTTTTTTTTTCATATGGATTTGTGCCTGGATTTGGCATGGATCTATGTGAGTTGTCTCACTATCTTATAAGTATATATTGTGTGTGTATATGTTGTGTGCAATGTATAAAGTTAAAATGATATTAACTAAGAAAAGTTATAAACTTTGGACCCCTCTTTCTTTTGATAGAAAAGGATAACTTTATATTGTATAATATAACTTTTATTACACTCTTAAAACATGTGGTGTGGCCTAGACTTGATATTTAAATGATTGTTTAACTTGTATGTAAATTGAAGTATGTTTGTAAGTGTTTGATGCGAGAATAGTTGTTATAACTGCACTTCTTATTCCCTTGTTTTTGGAAATTTTTATAAATAAATGGAAAGACATTTTTTGGAATTTGTTTCTATGGTATTTAAGTACCATAATGTTAGTACTTACTATAAAAATTTCAAGTTAAATCATTTGTTGAAGTGGTTAAAACTAGTCGCAAAGATCGTCCTTTTCAATGTTGTTTTAACAAAGACTTTTAACGACATTCATAAATGTTGTAGTAAGTTGCTTATGGGTTAAGTGTTCAAAAGTAATATTTTAATTTGGCATTTTTCTATAATCTTTTTAGAGATGTTTTCAACACATTTTGAAATATCTTAAAGTTGGTTTAAAGTTTAAATATTTTTTATAATTATATATAAATCAAAAACAGTAAAAAAGAGGTTTAACACTAAAAGCCGACAAGGTAGACTTCTCTATTATTGAGAGTTAAGATTGATGTTGAGTAGGGATCGAGCAATAGAGCTCTAACGTAACATCCCCACTTGACGGTCTAAAATTAATGGCTATGGACGCTGCAGTCATTCATAGTTATTAATTTTCGGTGACCAAATATGGTAATGTTAGATGTATTGATACAACAGAACACATGAGTATGAAAAATATTTTTTTCGTAAAATAGATTTCTCATTCAACTTCAAATAATGTTTCAAATTTATTCGTAATCCCAATTTGTAATCCATGTTTATAGAAATATAGTATTACAAAATACGCCAAGAGCGACTTACGAAGATGCCCCCTTGGATGATCCGAGTCTAAGCATAGGTAATTAATTTTTTTTTCATTACAACCAAAATACAGCAGAGTCAAACAGAAAGAAATTCTAGTAGCAAGATTCCCTCTTGCATGTCTTCGGAAGCTTATTCGTCTAAAGGAGAACCTATAAACCTTAACCCTCAAACTACCCAAAATCAACTGAGCACCCGAGAGTTTAAGGGGAAAACATAAAGTTCGAGTCAGATAAAAAGCCTAGTGTGAATAATAACCTACCATCTCAAACCATGTAGATATCTAGTGAGACCACGCAACTTAGCAGAATGTATTTTTGCATTAATGGTATCTTAACTCAATTCAAAATAACCACATATCCTACACCTGCAACCATAATGGTCAAAACAGAACTTATAAATGGTATTATGATGATACGATAACATGCAATATGTACTGGATTTTCCATCTTCCTTCATCTGACCATCTGTCTTAAGTAATATTTTCTAGGGTTACTATTAACCTATTCCAAGCTTATGGACTATCTGTCCAGTTCATAGTTTTCAAGGGTTCACTAAGAACCTATTGGTATCTACCAATCACTTCATCTAATTATTGTTTTCATGGGATTACTATGTACCATTTGATCATCCAATAACTTCTCTTATGCCATAGTTTTCATGAGTTTACTATAAACCTATTGATCTCTGTCAATAACTTAAGCTGGATATAGTTTTCCTCGGATCACTAAAAATCTATTGGCCACTGCCAATGACGATTTCCATATATAGTTTTCATGGGCTTACTATGAACCTGTCTTACTCAGTGTTTGGGCATCCTATATTCTAGTCTACCTGACCTCCTAGATGCATTTCTACTCACACTAGAGTTAACTCAATGTGCATTCACTACTGAGTCAACCTAGCTGGTTATTCTGCCCATAATACCCCAAAATGCAATTATGGGTTAATTACAAAGTGAATATATTTATAAAAGTACATATATTATTGATCATAACATAACAATATAAACATCCATGGTTTAATTTCCTTGTAATCAGTTTTAAATGAAACACGGTTAATATCTCTAACCTATTAACTTTAGCAAGGAAAGCTTCTTCAAAGGCTCCAAAGTTAAATGCCATTTCAAAAAGTCTTTCATATTGCCATGGGTTTATCTTTAGAATTAAGATTGGGTTCTTTGTTTTGTAAACTAAGGCTTTTGAAACCTTAGACCTTCTCTTTCAAAACCATTGAGATATACCTTTTGAAAGTATTCAAACCTTTTTTCAAAACACTTAAAGACATACCTTTCGAAACACCAAACGATTTCTTTAGAAAGCATTGAAACCTTCCTTTCAAAAGCATTAAAACATTTCCTTCGAAAGTATTAAAGCTTGTCTTTCGAAACCACTTAGTTCAAGTAGAATTTACAGAAGCATAGCTTCGAAACCATTTGAAAGTATCTCTTTCGAAATCATTGGGTTTAGCCTTAATTATAAATACAGGTCAAGGTGAACATAAGTGAAAGTAACCCTTTCGAAAACATTAATCTTCAAGTAAAATAATTTAGGGAATGGATGGATTTAAAACCATCCTTTCGGAAGCACTGATAAATGCAACTATAAAACCCTTTCATAAGCATTGGGAAGTGGCTTCAATATTAATAAAACAAAAGCTTCCCTTTTGAACTCATTTTCAGTTCGAAAGGTCTGAAGACGACAGCTAGGTTTCGACTAGGTTCAAAAGCAACTACCTTTCCGAAAGCTTCTTTTCAAAAGTAAACAAGTGGCAACTCATTCGAAAGCTGTTCTTAAAATAGAAAAACGACAACCCTTTCGAAAGCATCATTTATAAAAAAAAGTAATTCAAAGTTAATAAGGATAGCTTCTACCCCTTCGAAAGCTTATAAGAATGACTTCAATCCCTTCGAAAGCAAGCCTTTAACACCATCCTTTCCGCCTTTCTCCAATATACTACATACCAATTACTTGATACCATGTGTATTGGTTTCGAAGGGGTTCGAATGGTCTACTGGGCATAGTTTCGAAAGCGAGCTAATGGAAGTGGGGAAGTGGTAAATTATAACAAAACTGATTTTTATGCCTTACAAGGTAATTTCTTTTCATCTAACTTTCCAATTTGTCAAAATATAATTGGTTGCCATTTTTTCCTAAAAATTCTTTTTCTAAAAAGGCTACCGAATTCAATAATTTATAACTGAAATTATTTGAGCAAATAAGCCATTCTCTTCTATAAAAAATTTAATCATTTAAGTCCTACGACTTAAATAAATTTAATGACCATATTAAAACACTTTAGAAAAATTCCCAACATAATTCACTTTTAATATGTTTTCTCACATTTATTAATTCAAACCCAAAGTCCTTTATATAATTGCCTTAATAAATTTTTAAACCAAATTATCTATTTCTTCCATTCAAAATTCATAATAAATTACCATAGCCTGGATTATTAAGAAAATTTAAACCCATCTTCAAAATAATATTTTACATAACATATTAAATTCTCATGGCATTCCAAACCCATTTTACATTATTTTATCCTTAAAATCGAATCAAACCTTTTACAAACATACTTGTTTAAATCAAACATAACATATAATCAAAGAAAATAATCATTCAAATCAGCCAAATAGTTTTAGAACCTTAAACCCAAAAATACGATGTTCACTAAACCACAAAAGAGATGGTTTAGATTATTATTCATCTTGTTTAAGTAAGAAACTTGAGATTTTCTTTTGCTTTAATCTTTCTAACTTGAATCTTAGTTTCTATTCGATTTTGAACTCCTTTTCTCCTAGGGTTATGGCCGGCCTTGATCTCCTTAAATTTTTGTTTTTGTTTTATGAACGTATGAATGAAAAATAAGGTAAGGGTTTAGGGATTATTAGGTCATGGTATACAGCTTTTCCATATTACCCTTGCCTTACCCTCTTTAATATTTAACTTATAAAACCATTTTATGAACTCATTCTTATGATTTTATCTAGTTAAGGTACGATCTCTACTTAGTTTTCAAGAATCAATCCCCATATTACTCCATTCTCTACATTATTCTATTTAATTTACCTAATTAAAATTCCTAAATAATGTTATTTAAATTAAGGGTGTTACAAGCTCATCTCCTTAAAGAATTTCATCCTAGAAATTTAGAAAGGACCAAATACTAATCATAGAAATCATCGGTAACGTCTCCTAACTACCATACTAGCCTACCTGTCTAGCAAACAATCTATATAAAACAAATATAGAACATACCCCTACAATAGATCAGGATAAGTATCCATAATACTGTCTTTTGTCTTCCAAGTACAGTTCTTCTCGTTGTCCATAATACGGTAACGTCTCCGAACTTTCACCAACTTGTTGTCTTATTTCTTAACTTCTTCTCATCTCTAGCTATAACCCAGGCTGGTTGTCTAACAAAAGTCAAATTCGGTTCTACTATTAAATCTTCCAACGTAGTTGGAGGAATAGTAGTCTTGGATTATGCACATACTTACGAAGATGAGACGCATGAAACACATTATGGACATCTGCCAAACTGCTCGGTAATTGTACTCTACATGCGAGCTTTCTGATCCTCTCTATAACTAGGAATGGTCCAACATATCTCGGTACCAATTTCCCTGATTTTCGAATTTTGTCACACCTTTCATTGGTGATATTTTAATGAAAATTTATCTCCAACCGAGAACTCTAGATCCTTACGCCTCTTAGCTACATAACTCTTCTGTCTAGACTGAGCTTCCGTTATCCTACCTTGGATCAACAAAAATTTTCTATTGCCTCTCTTATCAGATATGGTCCTAAGACTAATCCGTCTTCAGTTTCTAACCATCGTGTTGGTGATTTGCACGGCCTTCCATGCAGAGCTTTGAGCGATGCCATTCCTATACTAGTCAGATAACTGTTATAACAGGAAAACTTAACTAAGTGTAGGTGATCTTCCCAAGATCCACCAAAGTCTAGCACACAAGCTCTTAACAAATCCTTAAGTACCTTGTTGACTCTCTCTGTCTGCCCATCTATCTGAGAGTGATAAGCAGTACTCATTTTGAGCATGGTACTTAGCACATCTTGCAGACTCTTTTAGAACTCACTAGTAAACAAAGTATTTCTATCACTTACTAATACTACTAGGAATTCCATGCAGTCTAACTTTGTTCTACATAAACAATTTAGTTAAAATAGGTGCCATCCTGGTTGACTTAACTGGAATGAAATGGGCACTCTTGGTCAACCTGTCCACTATGATCCATATACTTTCATTTTCTCGATTCGACCTTCGCAACCTGTCTACAAAATCCATGGATAATGAATCCAATTTCCAAACTAGTATCTCCAAAGGTTGAAGCAACCCACTCGGCTTCTGATGTTCGACTTTCACTTGTTGACAGTTCACACACTGTCTAACCCACAAGCCAATATCCTTCTTCATACCTTCCAGTAGAAAATCCTCTTCATGTCTTGATACATCTTGGTTCCCCCAGGATGAATCGTAAATTTGGATCGATGACATTCCTTGAGGACTTTTGTCCTTAAATCCCCAGTATTCAAAGCATACAATCGTCCCTTTCTTCTCAACCATCCCCTCAGGTCAAAACAAAAATCTTTTAGATCATCAATCTCTGATCCAACCTCAAGCCTTCAAATCTTCTTGGCTAACATGGGTTTCTTTCTGCTTAGAAGCATTCCTTTAGATCAGTACTGGTCGAACGTCTAAGCAAGATAACATGGCAGTGCTCTGACTAGAACTAGCAGTTGATCTTAACCGCATACTTCAAGTAGTCAAAGCCTCTAGATCCTTTCATTCCATTAACATAGCTAAGACCAAATTCTGATGTTTTCTGCTAAGAGCATATGCTACCTTATTTCCTTTTCCAGGTGTATACTCTATACCAAAATCATAAGACGCTAAAAATCCAGCCACTTTTGCTGTCTTATATTTACCATATTCTGAGAAAATAAATACCTTAAGGACTTATGATCACTGTGTAACTCAGTTCTCTCCCCTAAGAGATAATGTCTCCATACTTTTAGTGCAAAGATCACCGTTGCTAACTCTAAATCATGAGTATGATATCACATTTCATGTGGTCTAAGCTGTCATGAAGTGTAGGCAATAAATTTAACTTTCTGCATCAACACAACCGCTAATCCGGTTCCACATGCATTGGTATATACCACTACCCTTGATTCCCATCTAGAACTACTAATACAGGCGTTGTTCAACAAATGCTTTAACTTAAGAAATTCTTCCTCACACGTGTCAGAACAAATAAACTTCACATCCTTCTTTTATAGCTTAGTCGAAGGCACAACTATCCACACGAAATCTTTAATGAATCTCCGCTAATAGCCAACGAGTCCAAGAAAACTTCTAATCTCGGTCACCGTCTCTAGTCTCTTCCAAATGTTAATAGCTTCGATCTTATATGGATCAACTGACGAACCCTTCTCTGAAACCACATGCCCAAGAAATTTAACTTTTTTCTTCCAGAAATGACACTTTTATACTTTACTTTCAGCTGATGCCGCCTTAGCATCTCAAGCACTATTCTAAGACGAACTTCATGCTCTTTTTCATCCTTGGAGTATATTAAAATGTCATCTATGAATACCAATATGAACATATCCAAGTGCTTTCAGAAAATCTGATTCATCAAATCGATGAAGAAAGCTGGTGCATTCGTTAACCTGAACGGTATTACTAAACACTCATACGAACCATACCTAGTCTAAAACGCCGTCAACGGAATACTACCTTTATCACTCTTAGTTGATGGAAACCTATCGCCAAACCCAATTGGGAAAATACTCTGGCTCCACTCAACTGATTAAATAAATAATCGATTCTCCACAAAGGATACATATTCTTGACCGTTTTCTCGTTCAACTTATGGTAGTCAATACACATCCTTAACCACCCATCCAGTTTGTTCACGAATATCACGACCGCTGCCCAAGGCAACCGCTTGATCTGACAAAATTTGTCCTCTCTAAATCCATTAGCTACACCTTCAATTCCTTCATCTTGGTCGGTGTCATACTACTAGGTGGTCTACTTACATGTTCCACTCTTGGCTTAATATCAATTCAGAATTCAATGGCCTGCTACGGTGGTAGACTGGTGACTGGCCTAAAAACATCTGCAAACTCTCTTGCTACCAAAACTCGATTCAACACTTTTTCTACTTCCCTAGCACGCAACAAAGCACAAATACTCCAATCTGAATTCTCCATTGAGTATATAATTCGGTTATGACTATTAGGTTGCCTTAGCGATATTTTCCTATCTTGGTAAAATATCCTAGCATCATATCTTTTTAACTAGTCCATACACAGAATGATTCCGAAACTTATGAAATCAAAAAAAAAAAATACAAACCGTATGCAAACTTATGACCTAACGAATCAAGTTCTAACTAGTCACATATCATCCCCAGATTTGCATGCCTTCCTATCAGATTTGCAACCCTTAAGGAAGTTATAAGGTACGAGGTTTCTAAACATAACCTATCAACCAAACACTAAGATACAAATGAATGCGATGCACCGGTATCAAATAGTACCCTAGCTGGTATACTTTGAATCAAAAGTGTACCTTCCATCACGGTCTTTCCCTTCTCAGTAGCAGTTAGTCTAGTAGACGATGGTCCTAAAGTAAAGACCTTTCCCTAGTCCTCTTTGACTAGTTATGGACACTGATTCTTATAATTCCCAATTTGGTCATATTTAAAGCACTTCACTCCTTTTTTATCTGCAGCCTTCTTCCCTTTTCTAGTTTGACATTCGTGAGCATAATGTCCGTTTTTATCACACTTAAAGCAAACTAGATTAGCCTTCGTCTTCTTGGTAGCTTCTCTCTTCTTAAATAATTTCCTCTTCTTGCCTTGAAAACATTAGGTATCAACCTGCTTCCCCTTTCCATAAGTAGAAAGCCTCTCTACATTCTAGATTGCCATCTCCACTACCACTGTACTTGGATCATAGAGATGTGGCATAGTTGCTATAACAATCTTGGGTTTTAACCCTCGAATAAATTACTTATTCCTTTAATGATGGTGTCAATGGTAGAATATATGTATCTGCAAAACTCATTAAACTTCGTAGTACACTCAATCACCGACATCTCATCATGCATTAAGTCCATGAACTTTCTCAACAATACTGACTTTTCAATTTTAGACAAAAACCTCTCTTCGAATCTCCTATGAAACTCTTCCCAAGTCAATTCTTCCTCGAGAACTCTCACGGTAATGCTATTCCACCAATGAAGTGCTGCTCCCTGCAACTGTCCAGAGGCAAATCTCCTCTTTTGCTCATCATTTAATCCCAATTCAGCGAAGATCCTTTTACAATGTAAAAGCCAATTCTCTATTGATATAGAATCCTCTGTTCCCATAAATGGTTTCTGCCCAAGACTGGTATAATCCCTGCTCAGCTTAGTATAGTTATTGCCAACTGGGGCTATAGGATTAGCTCCTCCAACATTCACAACATTACCTCATGCTACTCCTATAGCTGCTCCAGCTTGCATCAGGTTGACAAAAAAAATGATACATCATCCCTATATCTACTTGCGAGATTCCAGCACCTACGCTGGCATTTGCATTTGGATTAGCATTTACTCGTGGACCCGGATTCTTCTTGGTGTTAGGTCGAGCATTTCCATTGGTTATGGTGCTTCCTCCACCTAGATTTCCTCTCCTATTTCCTGCCTCTATATCTTCCTTTCTCATAAATCTTTACACGAGCCTTAGTAAGATACAGAAGAATGATCTAAGAGTGAGGCGAGTATATACTTATAGAAATATACATAACATATACAAGTACGTTACTATAGCATTAAACCAAACTCCAGTCTTATTTTTTGATCCATTAGATTATGTTTTAAAAATCTTTTAGGTTTAAATATTAATTTAAGTTTACAAAAACCTATGCTCTGATAACAATTTGTAACATCCTCTACTTGGAGGTCCAAAACTAACGGCTACGAATGCTGCAGTCATCCATAGTTATTAATTTTCGATGACTAAATGTGGTAATGTTAGATGCATTGATATAACAGAACACATTAATATGAAAAAAAATTAAAATCATAAAAATGATTTCTCATTCAACTTCAACTCATGTTTCAAATTCATTACATAATCCTAATTTTTAATCCACATTCAAAGAAATATAATTATTAAAATATACACCAAGAGCGACATATGAAGATGCCCTCTTGGATGATCGGAGTCTAAACATAGGCAATTAAACAACTTTACCATTACAACTAAAATACAGCCGAATCAAACAGAAAGAACTCCTAATAGCTAGATAGCCTCCTACAAGTCTTCGAAAACTTATCTGTATAAAGTAGATCCAGAAATCCTTAACTCTCAAACTACTCAAAATCAATTGAGTACCCAAGAGTTTAAGGGAAAAACATAAACTTAGAGTCAGACAGAAAGCCTAATAACCTACCGTCTCGAATCGTATAGATAGGTAATGGGACCACACCGCTTAGCAGAACGGGTTTTCCCTCACCAGTATCTTAACTAAATTTATAATAATCACATACTATGCACCTACATCCACAATGGTTAAAACCTAATATATAAAAGGTATTATGGTGATATGCAAACATGCAATACGTATTGGATTTCCCATCCCCCATTATCTGACTATCTATCTCGAGTTATAGTTTCTAGGGTTACTATTAACCTAATAGTTTTCATAGGCTAACTAATAACCTACTCCAAGGTTACAGGCTATCTGTCCGGTTTCATAGTTTTTATGGGTTCACTAAGAACATATTGGAATCTACCAGTAACTTTATTCAATTATAGTTTTCATTGGCTCATTATGAACTTATTTGGTTCTCCAATAACTTCTCTCATGCCAAAGTTTTCATGGGTTGACTATGAACCTATTAATCTATGTCAATAACTTAATCTAGATATATTTTTTCTAGGATCACTAAGAACCTATTGGTCCCTACCAATAACAATTTCCATAAATAGTTTCATAGGCTTACTGTGAATCTGTCTAACTCAGTCTTGGACAACCTATATTCTGGTCTACCTGACCTCCGGGATGCAATTCTACTCACACTGGAGTTAACTCAATATGTATTCACTACTAGGTCAACCTAGCTGGTTATTCTGCCTTTAATACCCCAAAATGCAATTATGGGTTAATTATAAGTGAATATGTTTACAGAAGAAGCACATATATTACTGATCATAACATAACAATACAAAATCTATGGTTAAATTTCCTTGTAATCATTTTCAAATCAAACATCGTTAATATCTTTAACCTATTATCTTTAGCAAGGAAAGCTTCTTCAAAGAATCTAAAGTTAAATTCCATTCCCAAAACTCTTTCATATCGCCGTTAGTTTATCTTTAAAAATGAGATTGGCTCTTTCTTTTGAAAACTAAGGCTTTCAAACCTGAGACCTTCTCTTTCCTAACCATTGAGACATAACTTTTGAAAGTATTCAAACCTTCTTTCAAAACACTTAATGATATACCTTCCGAAATGCTCAAACCATTTCTTTCAAAAGCACTGAAATCTTCCTTTCGAAAGCATTGAAAAATTCCCTTCAAAAGTATTAAAGCTTATCTTCGAAACCACTTAGTCCAAATAGAATTTATAGAAGCATAGCTTCATAACCATTTGAAAGTATCTCTTTCGAAATCATTGGGTTTAACCTTAATTATCATTTTAAGGTCAAGGAGAACATAAGAAAAGGTAACTCTTTCAAAAACATTAATCTTCAAATAAAAGCATTTAGGAAAATAATGGCTTCGAAACCACCCTTTCGAAAGCATCGATAAAAGCGGCTACAAAAATCCTTTTGAAAGTATTAGGTAGGGGCTTCAATATTAATAAAACAAAAGCTTACCTTTTGAACTCATTGTCAATTCAAAAGGTATGAGGATGATAGCTAGGTTTCGACTAGGTTCAAAAGCAACTACCTTTTCGAAAGCTCATTTTGAAAACTATATAAGCGACAACTCAGTCGAAAGCTTTTCTTAAAACAAAAAGGTGGTAAGCCTCTCAAAAGCATTATTTGTAAACAAAAGTAATTTAGAGTTAATAAGGATAGCTTTTACCCCTTCGAAAGCTTATAAGAACGACTTCAACCCTATCGAAAACAAGCATTCGACACCATCCTTTCTGTCTTTCTCCAATACACTATTTTTTTTTGCAAAATATTGCCCCTGTTCAGACATTTCCTAAAAGAAAGTAAAAATTCCGTCGTACTAACTGAAGGATCTACGTTTCAGTTAAGCTTGGATATTGAAGTATACAAAAGAAGCTACGAGCCCTTTCCAAGTGGGACGTCGTTGGGCAGCTCTATGTGCTAATTACTTGATATCCTATGTATTGGTTTCGAATCGGTTCGAAAGGCCTACTGGGAATGGTTTCAGAAATGTGCTAATGGAAGTGACGAAGGGGTAATTATATCAAAACTGTTTTTATGCCTTACAAGGTAACTTCTTTTCATCTAACTTTCCACTTTGTCAAAGTATAATTGGTTGCTATTTCTTTTCAAAAGTCCTTTTTCTAAAAAGGCTGTTGAATTCAATAATTTATAGCTGAAATTATTTGAACAAATAAGCCATTCCCTTCCATAAACATTTAATCATTTAAGTTCTATAAATTAAACAAATTTAATAACCATATTTAAACACTTTAGAAAATCACCAAAGGTCATATAATAATTCACTTAATATGTTTCCTAACATATATTAATTTCAAACTCATAGTCCCTTATATAATTGCCTTAATAAATTTTTAATTTCGAATTATCTATTTCTTCCATTCAAAATTCATAATAAAATATCCATAGCTTGGATTATTATGAAATTTTACACTCATCTCCAAAATAATGTTCAAAACCCATTTTACATGATTTAAACCTTAATATCGAATCGAACCTTTTAAGAACGTACTTGTTTAAATCAAATATGGCATATAATCAAAGCAAATCATCATCCAAATCATCCAAATGGTTTTAAAACCTTAAACCCGAAATTAAGATGATCATTAAAACATATTTGAGGTGTTTAGATTATTATTCACCC
The DNA here is from genome assembly GCA_030765085.1 of Allium cepa. Classification (NCBI taxonomy): domain Eukaryota; kingdom Viridiplantae; phylum Streptophyta; class Magnoliopsida; order Asparagales; family Amaryllidaceae; genus Allium; species Allium cepa. The sequence goes on from CM060932.1 coordinate 953,596,546, forward strand.
TGTTTGGATAAGGAACTTGAGATTTTCTTTTGCTTTAATCTTTCTAGCTTGAATCTTAACTTCTACTTGATTTTGAACTGCTTTCTTCTAGGGTTATGGCCAGCCTTGATCTTCCTAAATTTTAGTTTTTTATAAATGTATGAATGAAAAATGAGATAAGGGTTTATGGGTTATGGGATTGTGGTATATGACTTTCCTATATTACCGTTGCCTTACCCTCTTTAATATTTGGCTTATAAAACCATTTTATAAACTCATCCTTATGACTTCATTTAAGGCATGACCTCTACCTAGTTTTCAAATCTCATTCCCCTTATCACTCTATACTCTACATTATTCTATTTAATTTATCTAATTAAATTTCCTAAATAATGTTATTTAAACTTAAGGGTGTTACATCTAACCTATCGAGCTTCCTTCTTGAGCGAGGAATAGTCAAGTTGGAATATCGAAAATGTATTAATCTTCTTGGTTACTTATTTAAAAGGTAATTAATTTTTTCTTAATGCTAAAAGCTGATGAAATAGGCTTATCAATTTATGAGAGCTAAGACTATTGTTGAGTAGGGATGGAGCAATAACGCTCTAACCTACTGGGCTTCCCTCTTGAATGAGGATAATTAAGTCGAGAATGTCGAAAATGGGTTAATTATATTGTTTTCTAACTCATTTATTAGAATTATTAATACTATACTTCACACTAAAAGCCGACGAGTAAACTTGTCTATTTGTGAGATTTAAGAATGAAGTGTCTAGGCAAGGCTTTGATGCAACCAATGCTCTAACTTACCTGGATTCACTCTTGAATGAGGAATGATTAAGTTGATATGTCAGTAACAGGTTTAGCGTACGAATATTGATTTGTATAAGCAATTTTTTTAACTAGATAATCTGTTAGTCGACCATTGAACTTAATTAGATATTATGTTAGATCTTTAAAAAAATGTTATAAAGATAATACAAGTATGAAATGGTTTTTGGTTTGTTGTGACAATGTATTGATAACATTCATCTTTAACCCTTTTTTTATTATACTTGAATTTAAATAGATCTTTAAAATGATGTTTTAAAGATAAGCATAAGTGAAATGGTTTTGGATTTGTAGTGCCAATGTTTGAGTAACATTACTCTTAAACCTTTTGAATAGCTTTGTAAAAGCCATTAGATCATTTAAAATGGAAATTTTAAAGGAAATTATAAGTATGGAATGTTTCGGAAAAAGATAGGAAGATTAAAGGTTTTAAAGTAAGAAATCTTGTTAAATGATTTGAATATTATTATACCATTTGAGATAAGTATATGAATTCTTTTTGAAGTATAGAAAAAGTAAAGGTTTAAAATAAGAAATCTTGTTCATGATTTGTGAATAAACTTAACAATTTGAGATAAGTATATGAATACTTTTTGAAGTATTGTAAGAGTACAAATGAATAGTAGAAATTGATAAACGATGTTTTATTAGATAAAAGAAATTTTACGAATGATGGAGGTCTAACCAATAAAAGATTAATTAAACAAAAAGGGAATTAGAAGTCGCTTATGTGACTTGATCGTGCTTTGAATGACTTGATCTTGCTTTGTCTGTTTACTCGTGTATGGAAAATGTTTAGTCATATACTTGACACTAAATGCCGATAGTAGGCTTGTCTATCTGTGGGAGTTAAGACTGATGTTGGTATAGGGATATGAGCAATTGAGTTCTAACATACCGGCTTCACTCTTGATCGAGGGATAGTGTGAGATGAAAACATCGAAAATGTGATTAGTATATGAGACTTAGTTTCTGTATGCAATTAATCTCATTATCGTTGAATGATCAAAGTCATCGATTCAGTCTTAGAGAAACCGGGATTGATAAGTGTTTTACTTATCGAAAACCATTTCAAGGTAGAGAAACATGTTATATCTCTTGGAAGTGAATATGTTTGAGATGCAGGAACCTATGGGCAGATTTAAGATCTTTTAAAAAATGCTTGGACACATGTAGTTGTTCATGATCTATTCAGAATAAGGGAATCGATGTGTCATTCCGAGATTTGTTGAGATATAGGAATCCATGTGTGGTTTTGAGATATAATTGAGATGTAGGAATTTAATTTGGGATTCGTGTTCTATTTGAGTAATGAAGACTCATGTGAACGACGCTGAATGTAACCTCGACATCGAAAATGACTAAAAACAGAGTAGGCCTCACAACATGAGGTTAGCAACCCATGTAAGGGTATTATCAACTCCATATCTAGAGATAATTATTGATTGTTGGATGGCGGAAGTTGATGATATTTGGTTCACGCTGTTCATGTTTATGTTCAAATGCTGCACCGCTTTTGTTTACCTAAATGGTACATTTTATCTAGGGACATATGTTGCTTGGAAGGTACTTTCTAACCTTTCCGTAGGGGATTGGATCTGGCTCCACCAGAGAGATCACCATGGAAAATCAGTTATGTGAACATTACTTATGGGTTTTGATTGTACCCTCTAATTTGATGTTGAACGTAACCAATGTAACCATTTTAGCTATGTCATAATATTTAATTCTACACCACAGTCTTTATCAATTATCACCTTATATACTTATTAGATGGTGGTTCTTTTAAGGGGATAACCGTTATGGCATTCCATGCGGTCTCAAAAATACCATTGCATGTTGTCCGCATATTTCTTCAATTTCTCATACTAACTTATGTTCGATATTTGATTTTTTTTTTCATAAATTCCTCGCATGCTCTTTCGATCAATTTGAGAAAGGCAGGTTTTCATTAATATTATTTGAAGCTTGAGAAGATAAGCTGGATATTTCACCTACCATAGTATCCTTATTTCCACTGCATTACTATATTATACATATCAGCATTTATGAGGACAGTTGGTTATAAATGTTCAGGCTGATGATGAGACTTAGGTTTTGTAACTCCGAAATTTCTGTATCGAAGTAACCCTTTGTACTTTTCTTTTGATAATATATATTACCGTTCCGCTAGTGAAATTTTGATGTTGTGTTCTCTTCTTTCTTGTGCTAATTCCTTTTCTTTTTACCCTGGCTTTTCATCTTTCTGACACTTAGGTGCATGGCATGTAAATACTGTGGATGTATTAGTGTCGACATTCAGGGATTTAAAAGGCAAATCGTTACTCTTAGCATCAAAGCTGAAGGTTAAGCGAGAACCTTGTCTTTGGTGGGTATGAATCATTCTGAGATTGGGTGATGGAATGCCCCAACATGAGTTGAGGGTATTATATATACAAGAGCATATTTGTAATTGTTATAATTGTTTACCTTAAAGGTAATTATAACTGCGAAAATTAAGGATCTTATGTAAGGTAGCTTATATAAGTGAATTGTCAAAGTATAGTTTAAATAATGCAGGGGTTAAGAAGTTTATCGATTATCCCTCATTAATTAGTTTAATTATGCTCAGCAATTTTATGGGCATTAACTACCATTTGTTCATTATTGATTTGTACTCGACCAATGTATGGGCAGTTTTACTTTTTTTACTGCATGGGTTGGGTAGACAATATTTGTAGATGCGTTGGAATGAACACCATGTGAATTTAGTTTCACGGTATAAGGCATTCGGTGGCAATGTTAGTTTGAAGTTAAATTTAGTAAAACATGTATATTTGAATTTGAGAAAGATAAGATATTTTAGGAACAAACATTTGTGAATTGATTTTATATAAGAAAGTGGTTTTATATAAGTATGGTTTATGAAATATGGTTTGTAAACAAGAAGGATTTAACTAATATTTTGAGAACTTAAATCTCGGTGCCTTTGAAAACATTTCTCAAGATTTTGGAAAAATAATAGTAGCATTATTTGAAAGTAAGTATTTGGGAAATTTGTTTATAAAATTAAAGCTATGGTACTTAGTAATATTTATGATGTATTTGATACCGTTTTGAAATGATTTAGGTTAAGTTCAGAAGGATTTAACTGGATGTACTGAACTTACTCCCATCGCTTGAAAATAATTCTGGTGATGACTGCAGCATCATCGACATTCATATTTGGGTTTCTAAGTGGAGGATGCTATAGGGTTGTTTCAGTAAAACATGTTCTAATTTGATTCCAATGGTATGATTTATTATACAATAGATTTATGTATGTATTATTATTTCAAAAGCAATATGAAATAAGACTGTATTTAGTTCTAAAGTTTTCTTTGGAAAGAAGTTTGAAATGAACTTTTTATGTAGAAAAGTTTTATATGTATACTATGTAGGGTGCTCGAGTGGTAGTGGCATAGCCCAAATAAATGTTAGAACATTTCAGGTTTTTTCCTATTTGGTTAAAGTATGTTTAATAAATTATTGAAATTTGTTAATATATGTTATGGATACATGTAGCTTATGTAGTAGGATCATGTGGTATGTGCAGCATATCATGATATATTGTTTGGTAGTTTTCATTTGTTAAAATAAAATAGGATTTTCGACGATTTTAGATGGTCGAAAGCTTCCGAATCATTATAGAACCTGAAGCAAAAGTGTCTTATGAAAATATAACAGTTGAATTTATATAACAGTTGAGTTAAGAAGATAATAAGTTAAAAAAGGTTTCGAATTTTTTGAACATGTTTGTTAAGTAAAATGAATTTTACTTTTTTATGTATACTCTTAGAATATAGTGGAGTATCATACAAGTATGAACTTAATTCATATAATGGTTATAAACCTAAAGTTACGTTTTATGAAATGTTTTATAAATAATTTAAGTATTGAATCACATACTATTTGTATAAATGAAAGTGGGAAAAGATATTGGTATAGTTAAGAAACAAATAAGATTACATAAGTTGTACGTAGATCGTTTTAATCGAATGACTGTTCTTGATCCAGTGTTTAGGTACTTGATTTAGGGGTAGTTTTCACTAGTCCAAACATGGATTTTTTACTAGATTCTTGACGACGAGCACTTGATGGATTCTTGACATGACCTTGAAGTTTTCTATCATAGTATATGGCTATGTAAGAAGAACGAAGGTTTCTAATCAAGGAACCTGATCAGAGTCCGCGCTAAAGAGGTCAAGTGATCTATACTGGTTAGGAAGTGAAATTTATGCGATCGACCAAGCGATCAGATTTAGTACTACATATGGGTGATCCATGTACATCATACATGCTTTAGTATATCCGTACAGTAAGTTTTTTTGACTTAACTGGAGTTTAGGTGAAGAATCTTCGATTTGTTATGAGGTATTATGAATCATCGACTAAGTAATTACCTGAGGCTGTTAAGTGTAACGTACGTTAGTAATTTTTTTATCATCCTTGTACTTCGAGAGGATTTTGAACTTGAGCATACCGTTAGTTTTATTTTCTAGTGACTGAATACTCTTAAGCATTGCTATGTGATTATTTCTTTTGTTCCTTATGCTGGAATTTTGAGGATGAAATATTCTAAGTATAGGAGAATGTAACGACCTGGAATTTTGGACACTTTGTGTTTAAATATATGAATTATTTAAATATTTAAACCTTTGATTTATGTTAGTAAAATAATTTAATAAGCTTTTAAACTCCTTGTAAATCATAAGTAATGATGGTAAACTTATTTTGGAAAATGTTTGCAAAATAAACACTTGGAAAAATTAACGATGATGTGACTGAAAATTGTTTTATCGATAAAAAGAAATAATTTTTTTCCATTTATGGAAATAAATGTTCTAGATGATGTCATATGTGATGTCATCAAAGATATGTAGAAAATGACCTTTTATGTTGATACTTAACTTTTAAGTAAAAAGAGAGGCTTCTTTATGACCTTTCATGGAAGGTAAGAGGTGGTGATAACCTCTTGTGAAATCCTATATAAGGAGAGGCATGCCATGCATAATAAATCACTAATTCACTAAGCTTGAGTTGGAGTATGAGAATAAAAAATGGTGGAAGTGAATGCACTAATCCACTAATTATTCTCTAACATTTTCAAGTCTTAACCAAACCATCTCCTAACTCTTTTAAACTTTTTCTATAGGCCTTAAACATCATGGGAGGCATGACTAACAAGTATAAAGTGGGAAAAGTTGAGAGGGAGAGGGTAATCAAGGACGGGCTATAAGCATGGGAAGAGGAGGAGAGATGTGACTTTGGTTTGGAAGTGTTAAAGGTTGGATCTTTATGCTTTTGATGATGGTGGGAGGTGTTTCTGTTTTCTTGCGGAATCGTGCTTGGGTTTGGCATGAATCTAATTAAGTCATCTCACTATCTTAAAACTATGAATTGTATGTGTATATATTATGCGCAAAGTATAAAGTTAAAGCGATATTAACCGAGTAAAGTGATATACTTTGGACCCCTCTTACTTTTGAATGAAAATGATGAATTTATATTCTATAATATCACTTCTATTACCCTCTTAAAAAATGTGGTTTGGTCTTATCATGATGTTTAAATGGCTGTTTAACTCGTATGTTAAATTGAAGTAAGTTTGAAAGTGTTTGAAGCGAGAATAGTAGTTATAAGTGCACTTCTAAATCCTTTATTTTTGAGATTTTTATAAATAAACGAAAAGATATTCTTAGGGATTTCTTTCCATGCTTTTTACGTAACCTAATTTTGGTACTTAATATAAAAGATTTAGGTCTTAAATCATTTGATAAAGTGGTTAAAATTAGTTGCAATGATCGTTCTTTTTAAAGTTGTTTTAACAAGGACTTGTAACACCATTTATAAATGGTGTAGTAAGTTGCTTATGATTTTAAGTGTTCAAAAATGATATTTGAATTTTTTTTCTAATCTTTTTAGAGATATTTTCAAACACATGTTGAAGTATCTTAAAGTTGGTTTGAAGTTTAAATATATCTTTCATAATTATATAAATTTCGAAAAAGTAAAGAAGAGTTTTAACACTTAAAGCCGACAAGGTAGACTTCTCTATTTCTGAGAGTCAAGATTGATGTCAAGTCAGGATGGAGCAATAGAGCTCTAACCTGTCAATCTTTCTTCTTGAACAGGGAATAGTTAAGTTGGAATGTCGAAAATGTGTTAATTTTATTGTTTACTTACTTATTTAAAAGTTAATTAATTTTTCTTAATGCTAAAAGCCGACGAAGTAGGCTTTTCTATTTGTGAAAGTTAAGATTGAGGTCGAGTAGGGACGAAGTACTTGAGCTCTAACCTAATGGGATTCCCTCTTCAACGAGGAACAGTTAAGTTGGGAATGTCAAAAACGGGTTAATCATATTGTTTTCTAACTCATTTATAGGAATCACTAGTACTATACTTGAAAATAAAAGCCGATGAGTAAACTTATCTATTTATGAGATTCAAGAATGAAGTGTCTCGGTAAGGCTTTGATGCAACCAATGCTCTACCTTACTTTGCATCACTCTTAAACGAGGAATGGTTAAGTTGAAATGTTGGAAACAAGTTAAGTATAAAAACATTGATTGTATATGCAATTGTTTTAACTAGATAATCGATTGGTCGACTATCAAACTTAATTAGATATTATCTTAAATCTTTAAAAGGAATGTTTTGAAGACAATACAAGTCTTAAATGGTTTTGGGTTCATTGTGACTATGTGTTAATAATATTCGTCTTTAACACTTTTTGATTATACTTATGAGTGTAAATAGATCCTTAAAATGATGTTTTAAAGATAAGCATAAGTGAAATGGTTTTGTGTTTTGTAGTGACAATGTTTGAGTAACATTAGTCTTAAACCTTTTAAATAGATTTTCGAAAGCACTTAGATCTATTAAAATGGATATTTTAAAGGAAATTATAGGTATGGAATATTTGGTAAAAAGCTAAAAAAAGTAAAGGTTTTAAAGTAAGAAATCTTGTTAAATGATTTGTGAATATGCTTATATCATTTGAGATAAGTAAATGAATACATTTTGAAGTACTGTAAGAGTACACATGAATAGTAGAAATTGATAAATGATGTTTTACTAGATAAAAGAAATCTTGTTAATAAAAAAGGTTTTAATTAATAAAAGATTAATTAAATAAAAAGGGGATTGGAAGACGCTTATATGAATAGATCGTTCTATGTGTGACTTGATCATGCTTTTTTTACTTTCTCGTTTATGGAAAACATTTACTCATATACTTTGCACTAAACGCCGATGAAGTAGGTTTGTCTATCTATGGGAATTAAGACTGATGTTCGTGTATGGATATGAGCAATAGAACTTTAACCTACTGGCTTCACTCTTGACCGAGGAATAGCATGAGATGAGAACATCGAAAATATGATCAATATACGAGACTTCGTTTTCATAGATGTTCTCATTATCATTGAATGACAGAATTCATCGATTCAATCTTGGAGAGACCAGGTTCGGTAAGTGTTTTAGTTAGTGAAAACCACTTCAAGACGGAGATACATGTTCTACCTCTCGAAAGTGGATCTGTTTGAAATGCGGGAATCTAAGTTGAGATTCAAGATCTTTTTAAAGATGCTCAAACACATGTAGTTGTTCGTGATATATTCAGGATGGGTGAATCCATCTATGATTCTAAGATCTGTTGAGACATAGGAATCCATATGTGGTTTCGAGATCTATTTGAGATGTGGGAATTGGGATTCCTATTTTGTTCGAGTAATGAGGACTTATGCGAAAGTTGCCTAACGTAACCACGATATTGAAAATGACTAAATACGCAAGGGTAATGAGAAGATGGAGCTTGTAGAGTAGGAATCGAAGGCGAAGTCGGGGTTGATTTCAACGAGGAACATGGAAGTTATCGATAGAAGGAAGATTCGGTTATTGGTTTTGTTGTGTGTACATGAATGTAAAGGGGAGTTATCGATAGAAAGGACAGTTGTGGTTAGTGATTAGATTATAATATAGTCAGTTAATTAATTATATTATTTACGTGAAAACTTATAAAAGCTATAACTCATTCATACGAGGTCGAAATTGAGTGTCGTCATTACTTTGCACTAATATGGACATTATCTTCATAATGGAACTAGTTTGGTCGGATATGGAGACTGTGAAAATTTAGGCTAAAATCGAACGTCGTTCGGTTTTAGTTCCAAACCGAAATGCTTTAGCGACGACAGAAATAAATGTGAGTAAATCTCACTCATTTTGGAAAATTGGTTTTATTTTAAATAGTTAAAAATTATTTATTGGTTGATTTGGTGAATTTATAAATTATTATTATCAATTGGATGTTATGTTATATATATTAATAGTTGGGTATATACCCGTCGATTGGAGCGGATGAGACATTATACGCCCCGAATAATAGCGGATGACCCATTTTATTACAATATCTCGCTTTGAAGCGGTGATTATATTTTTTATGATTATATAGCATCTGTGGTTGTAGGGAAACAGGTTGGAGGGATCTAACTAGATTCCTAAAAAATATTGATTTTAATTTCATATATAGTGATATATGACGTGTGTGAATAATCTATTGTTGATTATGTTATATTTTGACATATTTGATGCTATGGTAGCACTGGCCTTAATTTTGGTGTTATAAACACTATAAATAATACTTTTGAGTTCAAAAATAATTTCAATGGCGATTTTGGCAATAATAATATTTATATTGAATTTGGATTATTTTAAAGGGATGAATTCAAATTAAATAAAAGATTGATTGTTGGAATACTATATGTGATATTTTGAGTTTTAAAAATAAATTTAAAAATAAATTTTTGAAAAGATAAGTGTTTTCGAAAAAATCTTGGATTATTTAAAAAGAAACTTATTGTATAAAATAAAGTACTTGATTTGGGATTTTCACTTAACAATTTCCTAGGGGATTTTAAATAGAGATTTTAAAGTGATGAATAAAGTATATGTATAATAAATTTTAAGTGATATTTCTAAAAATATGGAAAAGAAGTTGAAATCGAGATTTAAAATAATTTAGAAAATATAATAGGATTTATAAAGGGATGATTTATAAATGAATTTTATAAATGAGAATATTTTGTAAAACAAATGGAACTCGAATGAGTTTGTGAATTTATAAATAATGTTTATAAATAAAATGAAATGATTATATTTGATAAATTGGAAATATAAATTGATAGAGTGAATTTATAACAAGAGGTGAAAATTAGTTTTTGAAAGAAATAGTGGATTCTATTGTTGAAATATGAGAAGGGTTATGAAACTGGAAATGTAATCGATGTGTTATGAATCGAGAGGGATTTATAAATTGAAATTGGTTATATTGGAATTTTAAAAAAATATTTTTATTGAGATGTTAAGTTTTATTTTAAAAAGGGGAATTTATTTATTAAACTATGTAATTTTAAAATTGTTTTAGTATTTGAAATATTTCATAAAGTTGGTTATTCAAATATTTAATATTAGTTTAAAATAATTTAAATTTTTATAACAAGCTTTGTAAATTGATTAGTTTTATTTAAAAGTGAATTGGGAATGGGTTGTCGATTTTTGTTTAAAAGTGTTTTGATATTTTAAATAATTACTTAAACTTGTTTTGGAAATAAATTATTATTCTTTAAAATACTTAGTATTTTACATAGAATTTAAATGTAAGTAATTGGAATTTTATACGTAAATAGTCTTGAGATTTGTAAATCAGATTTTATTAAACGGAGGTGATTTTATAAGAGAAATATCATAATAGGATTTTTGGAAACTTAAGAAATATCTAGAACAGTTAGATGCAGAAACTTCAAAAATGAATTGAATTCATAAAGAAGTTATAAATTGAATTTGGAAGTATTTCTAAGTGTTGATAATTTGAGAATATCCTGTTATGGATATAAGTATTCGAAATTGTTTTCAAATATTGAAACATTGAATGAAATTTGAATATAGATCTTTGTAAAGATATGTTGAAATAAATGTTTGAAAGATGTATAATATGGGCCTATTGACTGCTAATATGTTTGATTTGATAGTTAAATAACCAATTATCAAATCTGCCCAAATTCATTGATCATTTTTAAGAGATCGAGGTCGGATTTAATTATTTGAAAACTACTTCGATCTGATTTGTACGTTATGAATTGTGATATCATAAAGATAATGAAGACGGTGATTTTGGAGATTCGATTTGTTCGGACCTAGAACAATCTGTATGGATGAATGCTATCATTGCATTGTTTCCTAGAAGGCAATGATTAGCATTCCAAGTGTATTACTATTTAAAAAGGTAAAACGTAGCCTCAAGTCTCATCAACCAGGAATGACTGAAATCAGATGAGATGTAGCAAGGCTAAGTGGGTCGTACCCATTAGGGTATGTTTTCACCTTTCTAGATTACCCTACATGTATATATTTATGGATTGGTTGCACATGAGATCTCAAAAGGGTTGCAAAGCAACCAGGGTGATGACATATTCGATAGTGTCCAGTAAGGGTAGGTCGGCCTTGTGTTGGCATGGATCGATAGGTTCGATCTCGGTACATTTTTTAGACGTGTACCATGATAGGTGGTACCCCAGTTCCTAGTCATTGTATGGAATCCATTGACCAATAAGCGTCGTACAGTTTTTATTGTGTCCAACTATGTTGAAATTGAGATGCAAGCATTTCAGCTATTTTAATAAGTATTTGTACTTAGAAACTATTATAATATCATAGGTTTTTTATATAAAAGTGGTTTGATTATCGTAAGGTAAAAACTCGTCATCTTTATGTGTGGCGTGGTCTTACGAGATACCTTTGATTTTCCAATATTTTCTTTTAACTTTAAATCCAATTGGGTGTGTTTTTCTCACGCTGGTTTTCCAGACCGACTCGGGTGTTATTTAATTATAATACTTGGGTCAGACCGAGTATTATTAATTCAGGTTATGACGCTATGAAGCTTAGGAGACGAATTGGAGGTCCAGAGACGTATTCACGTAGATGGTTATATTTTACACTGTATTCATTGTTGTGTTATCAACAGTTGTGAGGGCAGGCTGCTATAACTGTCTAAGCTGAAATAGGTTAGTATACTCTGATCGATGGTTGTATATATACATATTATAGTTTTGTTTTTATGTAAAGGTTTTTGGTATATTATAGATTATTCATTCCGTTGTGAGATTCTGTGTTATTAAGTTTTCTTATTATCTTCTTTCTTCTTTCTTTTCCCCTAACAATCGGGTTTTCCAGCATTCGATTTCTGACATGAAATACAGTAGACGAACTAGTGTCGTTTTCGAAGGTCAAACATCGAGTTCGCTACATAATATTAATCATAGATATAATTAATTCTAACGTATATAAATATAGGCCCATCCCCTCATTTTTCTTCTTATATTTTCTGAATAGAGCAGTGGGCTCTACCATTTTCCCTTCTTCATTATTTCTAGAAGTTATAAAACTACTATTATACATATAGGAGAAGGGAAAAAAATAAAAGAGAAGAAGAAAATGGATGAATCAATTCCATAAGAAGGTAAACTTCATAATTATAAATCTAAACTTCAATTTAACTCAAACCCCCTCTCAGATCTGTAATTTTAGTGCGTATGTAAAGGAAAAGGGAGTCAATTAACGGAATGAATTCGGATTTGGAGATTTGGAAAGCTAGAAAGGTGAGTGTGAAATTATATGACTTATATATAACATTGAGAGTTATACTATTGAATTTTTTTCATAATCCAATTATTGTGCATATGCAAGATCTATTGAATTGTAGGCTTAAAATGAATATATTTAATTGAAACCTCGCCTACATATTTTGTAAGCTATGTAATTGTGAAGGAATGATATATACACCATAATCTAAAATTTCTAGAAATTAGTCCTCTTAGTATTTTAAATAAGATGCTGATAAGATTGTGAAGCTTATTCCATATTTATTTTAATTAGGTTGTTAATTTGTTTAGTAATCATTTGGAATGCCCTAATTTAATTTGGAATGTAAATTTCTATGTTTTAATTTATTGGTAGAATATTAGGTACAATTTAGTTGTATCTATTTTCATTTAAATTTCCATAAATTATATAACTTCGCAACTATGTGTAGAAAATGCATAGTTTTAAATAATAAGGAATATTCCAAAATAAAAGAGACGTGTAAAGCATGGATGTTTTCTTTGTAGTTTTCACGGTCTACTTCAATAGAAATAAAAAGAGGTAATTCCTTGCAATTTTAAACGGAGTAAAAGTCTTAATTTTAGGTAGTTTATGGAAAGCTATAATAGTAGTAATTTCTTTCTTGGGAAGGGTAGCTCAATATATTAAAATGTGGGAACAAATGTTCTTTGTTAAAATGTACATATAAGTCTATATTCTGAAATTCCTAAACGTAGGAATTAGCAAGTTAATGTGTGTGTGTGTGTGTGTATATATATATATGTATGTATACGTATATATTACGTAAAACCGCACTTAATAATTAAAAATATATGTATATACATAAGGTACATAATACATCATAATAAATAAATATACATCGGTACTTGTATTAGTTACAATTAGGGTGATTAAATATTATTAATGTAGTAAATCATAGGATTATGAGTTCGTAATGAAAAAGTGTGCAACGACCCTTAAATTTAACTGGTTTTAATAACGTTATTAACTGAAATTTTGTGAAACTTTTAAAAAAAAAAATTGAATTTTTTTTTAATATTTGGAATGCGTCTAGTTAAACATAGTAACTGGTAAATTTTCATCCGAAAATATGAAAGTTTATTTTGTGTGTAATTTTATTTCAATTTAATAAGTTAAGAATTGTTGAAAATAAAATATTTTCGAAACATGAATATTTTTACATAGAAAAATTCTAAATCATCTTCTGAGCAAGACGTCATTTTTCGTTTTTCCAAATTCGGACTTTTTTAGCTTCGTCGATCTTATTTTTCTACATTTTTCCTGCATTTTCCGCTAGTAGAAAATTTGAATTTTTATAATTCAATCGTACCACTGACATCTGTATACCGTTTTGATCGTCTCATCGTGCCGATCTTTGCGGTATATTCAATTCCGTGTTTTGAAGGCCGATACACGGTGGAATCCGCAAAAACGGTAACCGTATTGGTACTCACTTTCGACTTTTTGGATTTGAACTTATTTTGTACTTAGCTTATTTATTTTAAAAGGCTAGAATGGTAATGGTCACGTGAATTGAAGTTAAGAATTGAAGGGCCACCGGTTGAGAAGTGCACATTCATTAAAGTGCACGTTCATTCTTTTTCACCCGACCCTCACTTTCTCATGTTCTTCATTTACCTAACACCTCTCCCTCATTCATTTTTCAATTCCTACTTTTCTTCTTCTACACAAAACTTATTCTCAGTAAGTTCTAAATCCTCCTTCCTCTTCTAACTTTTCCCTTCCTCCCTCATGGAACCATCAGCATAAACAAAAGGTACCACTTACCTCCTCTAGCCTCTCTCCTGGCCACCCACCTGAGCATGCAAAACCCCTCTCTCTCTAGCCGTGCTTTTACCAATGCAAACATACCCCACCGTCCACTCTCTCTACACCACCAAACACCCCGGCCGACCTCCACTCCTTTAGTTGAGCCGAGCCTAGGCCTTTCAACTACGATGACCAAGTACCCATCACCATCTCCGTCATCTGGCAGCACCCCTCCGGTCATTAATTCCCTCTGGCCCGCCTGTCACCTCCGATGCTTTCCCGACGACAGCCACCTCATCCCATGGCCTCGTCCAGAACCGCCACTTCGTCCAACACCTTCAAGCATCTCCATTCCTCATGCGCACTTCTTTCTTTGCCCTGATCTTCTCTTCGCTGCCACAGCCTTTTGCTAACCACTGTACCACTTCCTCCCAGTGTTGGCGGCAACCATCCTCTCCTCTTTGCTTATATGTAAGTGTATATATTATTTGGAGGTTATATGTTGATGTCTAATAAAATAAAATAACTGGTATATGTGTTCGATTCATAGTTATAAGTAGTATACGCATATATATATAAAGTTTCATTATATATTTATACGTATGATTATATAATTCTGTTGCTTGTTCTAGGCTACAACACAGGTTTATATATATTAGTACCATTTCAAGTATATATAGGCTGTAGAGTTTTGATGTGTAAATCTATAAAAGTTTATATATTATTTTTATAGGGCGACTGGATTGTGCATCTTTTGGGTCTGTAGCATTTATATTATAAGTTGATTAAGTGTTATATTAACGAGTAAGATTGGTGAGGTGTGTAAGTTACCTGTATGGTTATAATATGAGTTGTTATAACCTTTTGTTTATATTTATAAGCTTACATAAATTGTATAGAACTTGTTTGCTTGTATATATAAGTTAGGTAAACTATATAGAATCTGTTAGTCTATATTGATTTTATTCAGGAAAGTTATACTGATTTTTTTATAAAAAAAACAAATAATGAGTGTGCAAGCTTTATATACTAGTGTTTATATTGTTAAATGTTATATATATAATACGTTTAATTTATAATAGTTTATATTAGTGTTACTTTTAAAGTATGTTTAATATTTTTTTTTGATTTATGTATATAATGGGATGGTATAGGTATGTCCTATGACGTTCATTCTTTTATACCGGCTTTAGCATGTAAATTTTATACCTAAAATTTTAAACGTACGCTTTATATTTTACTGCATAGATTAGACTATATGTACTTAGTTATATATGTTTACACGTGTCAGTATAATTATAATATGCTATAAGATCATATGATTTCTATATGTTTGCTTATACCTATTCCATAGGTTTTATTTTATATTTGTGTTTTAAAAGGTAAACAATGATCTTTAACTATATGTATATATATTTCTATTTTAATATTCGTCTTAAATTTGATATTGATTTCATAAATAATTTATATATCTCTGTCTCACTGCCATCTTGTTTCGCTTTGAAATTCGTGGTTGGGTTCACCATTCGCTTCCATTCCCATCCATATCTCTAGCCTCGAAAGGTGAGAAATCACTCACGATTAATGTTCTTTTATTTATTAAATTTGATTTCAATTGAAACGACAATTGAAATATGCTGCTGTTGGTTATTTACACTGTTATATATGCTATTACCTGTATCAGTTCACCTGTGACATCTGACACATTATCTGTTATTTATACGATGATAATCCAGTTTGGTTGATTATTGATTGATTGTTGATGTTTATATTGGACGTTAAATTGTTAATTGTTTAAAGTGATAAATAATATGCAATTGAATTTGGTATAGGATAGTTAATAATATAAAATTGATATATGTGTTGAATTTGATCAGTTAGATTTGTATAATATGATCCCTTTAAATGTTAATAAATTGACACGTAGGATTTGGTTGGTTACACCCTGAACCATCGAATGTATGTTGTATAAATTGATGAAGTATTAAATTGAATAATGGATATCAAGTGAAGAACCATATAAAGATTAGTGTAATAATCTTTAATCTATATGAAATGATAATGTAGATTCTAGAAGTAATTATATTAATTTGCCCAAACAACAATATAAATTAATATGATTATTTCGGGATTATTTGAATTAATTATTGAATTGTTATTGATTGTTGTTATTGCTTGTTTATTTACTTTGACACCATTCCCGTTATCACACTGTAAGTTCCCTTTGCTATGCTTTGATTTTGAACTGAAATGGAATCGGGTTGAAATGATAAATACCCAAATGAACTTGACCTAGGGTAGAGAATTAAATAACAACCCGATTGGTCAATAATTTGATTTAAAAATAAAAACAAAGATTTTTTTGAATAAAATAATAAGGGTTTCAAATGAAGTTGAAATTTGAATTCTAGTGAAATTTAAATGTTAATATTTAATAATTGAAAACAAAATATTAACATAGTAGTTAATGGAAGAACGTTGTTTAATATAAGGAATGACTGAATTAAGTTTTGAAATTATTTAATAATTAAGTTTGAAATTATTTAATTAAGTTTTGAAATTATTTAATAATTAAATAAAATTGAATTATTTGAGAATTAAATAAAAATTTGAATTCTTTGATAAGAGAAATTGAACTTTTGAATAAGTGAATTTGAACTTCGTTAATAAATAAAATTGAGTTTCTTTATTTATTAAGTTTTGGAAAATTATTTAAGTAAGTTAATAAGTGAAATTGAACTTCTTGAATATGTGAAATTTAGTTTCTTTATTAATTGAGTTTTTGAAATTTGTAACTAAGTAAATAAATAAGTGAAATTGTATTTCTTTAACAAGAAATGAAATGTGATTTATTGGAATAAATATAAGACTTGTAAGTTAAAGAACTTGATTGACGAATCTAATTTAATTCAATTTGAAGTTTCGATATAATAAAGTTGAACTTAAGTAATTGATTTAATGAATTGGAAATTAAATAGAAATTGTTTTAAATGATAAATTAATTTAATGAATATTGAATGAAATCAATAAATGAGTTTAAATTGATTTGAGCGTTAAATAAGATTTATTTTAAATGGTTACGGAATGAAACCTATATACGAATTTAAACGTATATTTGAATTGTTTTAAATCAAAATTTGAAATTGAATTATAGAGTTTTGAAATGGAAATTTGAAAGTTATGAGACGTAAATTTCGGAAATTGTTTTAGAAAGACAAATGAAATGTTGATTTACAAATTCTAATTGAAATTGAGTTTTATTTGGTTTTGAAATATATTAAACAACCAATCGGTGTAATAATTACGAAAGTTATCAAAGAGACCGGAATCGGTTATGGACACACTCTCTGTCTAAACCGAAAACCACTTTAATAACTATACGCGGAATGTGATCCAGAATGAAGTGGTTGGAATGATGTACGTGATGATTGAAGAAAGAGAATGATAATGGATAACCTTGACACTTGTGTCAAATTGGAAATGACTAAAACAGGAGCCGTGCCGGGCCAAATAGGGTTAGTCACCTCGAGAAAACCCACTTCTTCGTAAACTACTCATTACTTGTTAATGATTGGTGCACCCTCGAAATTTTGGGAGTGTTGCTTCGTGGTGTTGCGATCGTTGTGGTGATGCGTCTTACCAGTCCGGATCAGGCAAACGGTAGTTTCACTACCTTGGGTATTGCCTCATGTGCCTTGTCATACTTGTATCCCTACATACACGACCACTACGAATTTGTTTTGTGTTATACCTATGGAGTACTCCCTGATATCCCACTAGTTTACGGTGGAGTTTACAGTGCTGTATAGCCTACGACACTTATATAAAATGTGTTAAGGGGGATAATGGTAACGCCTTAACACTATTTTGATACTTTATATTACTGATAGGCATTATCTATCTAGCGTATATTACTGCATAGTAGATAGTTTAACGGATCCTTAGAGGATGGTCATTTCAAACATCCTTTGAGTTATTTGTATTTCATTTGTTATTTCACTTGAGTTGGATTTATTGATATAAGAATATTAATCCCGACTCGAGTGTTTTGCTTTATGCTCGGGTCATACTGAGTGTACCAGTATTCGAGACTCACCTTTGGAGTTGGAGCTTTGATTGGAGATCCGGCAATCTATCCAGCTTTCAGATATTTAGTTGATTCTAGTGATATATTCCGATTCTTGTACTTGACTATGGTATTCGAGACTTCTGTTGTAACTTATTTAACTCTGCTATATATATAGTAGCTTCATAAACTACTATCTTTTGTTTCTGCTGCATTTATTACTTCGTGTCTGTGATTATTTATTTACTGTATATGTTTAGTTTTGCTAAATTTAAATTAACAATTCGGTATTTTGAATTATGCAAGTCCGAAATGTGCGGATGCAAATAGTCCAAAATAGCGGGTCCTTATAGTTGGTATCAGAGCTTTGGTAGCTCTAAGCAAAACTCAGCATATAAGGTAAATGTATTTACAAAATCACTTCATTTGAGTTTGAATCTCTTCCTTTTGACTCGATTCTTTGAATTTTGGAACGTTCCCTGCGGTTCCAAAATTCATTCGTGTCCCTCACTATTCGTCTTTTTTCAATTCTGGAGCATCCCATAACTCCACTTCGAATGATATCTATAATAGATCGGCGGTCTCGCCAATCTTCGAATTATTTGTAAATGGGTGAAACTCCTTGATAATAGGCATTGATTTACCGGAGATTTCTGTGTCCTCGGTTTGCGATGCTATCTATTTCCTGCTATGCCTGAATTCTTTTTCTTGAGATCAAATGTCGATTTGCCTTGGAATTCTACATTGATCTTATTCTTGAAGTCACGGTCGACCCGGTTAAGGTTGCCCGCGATTTGTATAAACTTATCCATCTTCCAATTTTGTTATTTAATTATCTCTTCTTTGTTTTGAACCTATTTTCGAATCGAAATTCTCTTTGATTTGAGTCTATCAAATTTGAATCTCTATCCTTGCTTTGAAATCCATTCTTGTATTATCGAGCGAGGAAGTGTATTTGTAAATTAATGTTAAAAATGTTTTATATATTGTTTGTTTGGGTTGTTGATGTTAATTTGGGTTTTCGATCGATTCGTCTGATCAACGCTATCGATGGTGTTATCCCGCTTTTTGGCAAAGCCGTGATACCAAAAGATCGATTGAAAATATAGGACAATTCGTCTCAGAGATTGGTCATACTACGCTTCACTATGGATATCGATGAATTTTGTTCGAGTCCAGATTGAGCTACAATTGGTAGGATATGACAAGAAAGATCGTATAAGTCGGCATCTCAAATTTCAAGTCAATCCGAGTTTGTATGCTCAAGTTATCATCGATGCAAGTTGGAGGAAATATCCCTAAGTTCGAATCCATCAGGAGAGCATGAGTCCGAATCCATCGAGTTCCTCTTACTTCGAATCCATGGGATCACTCCACTTCGTATCCATCAGGTTGAAGTCCTTCGAGTCCATGAAGTCGCTCCACTTCGTCTCCATCAGAGCACATAAGTTCGTATCCATCAGCGTACGTTACTTCGCCTCCATCAGAGCATATAAGATCGAATCCATAAGACATAATCTTGGTTCGAATCCATCGAGCAAGCCTTGGTTCGAGTCCATCAAGACAAGGCCTCACTTCGAATCCATCAAGGGGAAGACCTTCGAATCCATGCAGTTGAAGAACTTCGACTCCATCCTACGACCGTCTTCGAATTCATTCAGCTGAGAAGCCTTCGTGTCGATTAACTATCGCATACCTTGATCGATACGAAGGAACATCCATTCGATCGAATCGAAGGAGCATGTCTTCAAATCCACTCCTTCGAATCCACCAAGTCAAGGCGGCTAAAGCCATGGGTTCGACCCAGTAAACACGGAGAAAAAGACGGATCAACCCGAGAAGCGCGCGCGCCACGTCACCAGGCACATGCTCGAGTCATCGATTCGGCCCTATCGATTCGAAGGGATCGATTCGAACCAAGCGCGTCAACCGAGAATGCAACTTTGAATCGATCATAACTCGAGATCTACAAGTTCATATGCTATGAAATTTTCACAGGAGCTTGCATGCATGTTGAAGAATGTCCACACCAAATTTCACCTCGATTGGACACTTTTTTGATCGACTCGAACTAGAGTTCGAATCGATCCTAAAGTGGGCCCGGATTTCCTAAGGCCGGGCATGTAGGCCCCCCTCACGTGCGAGAAGTGGTCTCTCCCGATTTTAGGAATAATATAAGCCTCCTACACCTATAAATAGAGCCCCTGGTCATTCAGAAAGGGGATCGGAGAATTTTTAGAGAAAAAGCACACCCGAACGCTGCCAGAATCACTCCATATCGTGTTCACTACAGCTGATTTCGAGTTTAAGTCTATTATCTGCTGTATTTCGCTCTAAAACACTTGTAACCTTCAAGCATTAAGCAATAAAGTGATAAAAACTTCATAATGGACGTAGGCAAAACGCCGAACCACTCTAAATTACTGTCTTCCGTGCAATTTACTTTTCTGTGATTTGGAGTTTTTGTTAAATAATCCTCATTTTCAATTTAGTTTCTTCATTTATTATCTCTTCAAAAAAACTTCCGAAGGGTGTTGCCTAATTTTGGTGCAAACACTTTGGTGCTTTCACTGAGAATTGAACTCAGGTTTTCTCCTGCTCACTGGACCTGTCATCGATATCGGATTGCGTAAATCTAAGAGAGAGATCCAGACTTCAATTTCAGACTCCTTCCATACTATTCATATTTACCAAAATCTAGGAAAGGATTCTACACCTCAAGATGGTTAGCACGAGAACCACTTCTACTGCCGCCGGCCAAGAAGGCCGTGATAGACAAAATCCCCTGCAACTCCCTCCACCCAATCAAGATGATACCGGGCACTCAGATCCATCAGGTCCGGTCACTTGACAAGAGTTCCAGACATTACTCCAGGAACTAACCCAAAGTCGACAACAACTGACTGAACAACTACATGCCAATGCTGACTAATGAACTAAACCGCCAAAGGCGTAGAAAATCCAGAAGGGACCACGCCCCTCATTCCTCTACTGAAAGCTCTGCCTCGTCTGATTACATATCTACCCGTCCCAGGATAGACGGAAGCCATGCGCATACCGCTGGTCACCAACAAGCATTAACTGTTGGGCAGATAAGAGTTGGCCCTTCCGCTAGTTTTCATACAGGACCCTCCTCACGAGGAGGCACTGTTCCACAACATACTATGGACAACCAAGCCACTGCCACTGCAGTTGACATAGGAGTTGATACCTGAAATCACTCCAATCAAAACTACCACCAGCAGGAACATACTCCGGGGCCATATGTCCCAGAAGACACCGAGCCAAGGAGGCGAGATACGGATCGTCGACAGCGCCCGATCCTGCCTCGCACTGTGGAACTCGACCACACTTTGGCTTGCCACCCTCCGAATATAGCAACACCTGACCTCTCAGCTATGGTACGCCAAATGATCCGCGAAAGTCAGGGCTTAACAAATGACGATTGGGGAATCTCCCGAAGTCATACTCCATTCATCGACGACATACTATATGCTGAACCTCCTTGGCGATTCAGGATGCCGACTCTCCCCATGTATGAAGGAAATTCCGACCCTAACTAACATATTCTGAAATACGAATGGTCGATAACTGCTGCAAGAGATGATGATGCAGTAAAATACCGTAGTTTTCCCATTTCTCTGGGGGGAATTGCGACGATGTGGTTTACACGATTACCACCACGATCTATTTCTTCATTTGACCAGTTGGCCACTAAATTTTTTGAACAGTTCCGTATGCACATTGCCAGGCCTAAAGACGTAAATACTTTATCTAGTGTCACTCAAGCTCCAGGAGAGAAACTCAGGCGATATTTGGAAAGATTCAATGCCGCTTGTGTAGAGATCACTAACCCCAATGATAATTCAATCTTGATGGCCCTGACTAAGGGGATTGACCCCGACTTTGAATTTGGAAATTGGCTAGCTGGGAAACCTCCCGCATCGTTGTATCGTTTCTACTCCAAAGCCGCCCAATTCTTAAGGCGTGAGGATGCGAAACAATCTAGGAAGCAGGACGATGCGAGACCCAGCAATGAAGGGGTTCACATGTGGCGGTGAAACAGTCAGGGGAGAGCTCAGGAAAAGTACAGTTGAATATTCAAAACAAGCAAACCCAGTCGAGGAACGACGATAATAGAAATAAGAAGCAGGATCAGAATCGTGGCCCGCGGCGTAGGGCACAAATGTTTGAAAGCTATACACCACTGAATACGTCACTGGAAAACGTGTATCTACAAACTTGTAATATGATGCAGTATAAGAAGCCAACTCCGAAACCATCGGCGGAGAGACAGATTCAAACGGGGAAGTTCAGTAGATTCCACGAAAGTTATGGACACAATACCAATGATTGTAGGCATTTGCAAGACCTTATTGAAAAATTGATCAGGGAAAGGAAGTTAGATCAATTCGTGCGGGCACCGTAGGCTGGGGTGTAGGCCCGTCAAACCAAAATCGTGCACAAAACCAAGAGAGACAGGAGGAGCCCGCTCGTACAGGCGGGTTGTTGGTCATAAATACAGTTAGTGGTGGTCCTCATCCAGCGGACCGAAGCTGGAGGGAAATGGAATCATGCGCCAATTCGATCAAGCATGTAAGTTTCGAAAGTTGCAGTACACTTGATGAAGGGGCTCCGGCCAAACAACAAAGGACGATGGCATATGACATCGTATTTAGAAACCGAGATGCTGATAAGGTCAAAGCCCCAACTATAGACCCACTAGTCATATCTGCCTAGGTTAGTCCTGCTTGGATGAAGAGGATCCTGGTGGACAGTGGGAGTTCAGTAAATATATTGTTTAAGAGAGCATATGATCAAATGAAGATGGAAGCCAAAGATTTAAAGCCTTGTCAATCTAGAATCCATGGCTTCGATGGAAGTGCTAATATACCCACCGGAGTGGTGGAGTTGCCAGTGGAGTTGGGAGTTGGAGAATGCCGAAGAGTCCGAATGTTACAATTTGTTGTCTTAGATGTCCACTCTCCATACAATGCTTTTTTGGGCCGACCGACCCTTGCTGAATTCAGGGCAGCGATTGCCCCGTGGTGTTTAACTTTGAAGTTTCCCACTGATCGTGGGATTGGGGTCATTCAGGGAGATCGGGCTGCTGGGAGAGCCTGCTATGTTGCCGAACTGCGAGAAGCGCAGAGAAAGGAGAAAGGAAAGGACGTGGAGGAATCTCTCTGCGTCCGTTTCACCGATGATTGACAATTAGTGCCTAGGCCTCGGCCCGGGCACCACGACCAATTCCAGAAAGATCTAGACCCCAGAGACACTGAAGGTAATGATGAATCTAAAGAAAGTCAGGCTTCCCCTTCCGAGCTGACAATTGACATTCCAGTTAATGATGATGATGATTCAAAAATGTTAAAAATTGGGTCTCAACTAAACCCACAAGTGCAACGGCAATTGGTCGAATTTCTCCAAGCAAATCTAGACGTATTCGCTTGGACGCATTTTGATATGTGTGGGATCTCGCCGGATATCGCGAGCCACACACTGAATATTGACTCGCGGTATATCCCGGTCAAACAAAAAAGACGCGGTATGGATCCAGAGAGATCTGCCGCCCTCAAGGAGGAAGTTGATAAGCTAAGAGCGAATGGGTTTATTAGGGACGCTTTATACCCGAAGTGGGTATTCAAACCTGTACTTTCCGGTGACTTCAAACTTTGATTTTAAATGTTTAAATTAGTGCTCTCCTCTTTTGTCGCTAGAAAATAATTTCGGTGATGACGGCCGCATAATCGACATTCATTTTCAAGTTTCGAGGTGGAGAGACCATCAGTAGCTTGCTACATTTTTGTTTTGAAATGAATTTGATTTGAAATTTCTAAAGTATGACATGATTTAAAATATATATAAGTATTTGATTTAGGTTTGACTTGGATATATTGTATGTAGATAATTAGCTCTTAAATGGTTTGAAGTTAATCGAAAATTAATTCTTAAATTTTTTTGATTTAAGGATGATTTTCAATAAAGCCAATTTTTATGACTAAATACTTAACTTGAAATAAGTGAATTGAAATTTTATTTGGATAATACTCAATTGCATTATATAATAACTTACCCAAAGTTTCAAAAGTTAACTATGTAATTGAATATTATACAGTATAAAATAATGTTAAAGGAATTTATAAATAAATTTGAGTGGTTATAATAAGTGTAAATATACTTAATATATGTGATAGGATATTAAGTGGAGCGAATCTAATAATAATTTGGAAAAAAAGAATTAAATTTGTTAAATAAAATATGATTATAATAAGTGATTATTCAAATTTATGATTTTAGAAAATTGTTAATAGAGGATAATTGGATAATAAAACAATGAATAAATGAGATAAATGAAATAAAATTTTGTTTTGAAGGAATCTTTGGTATCAAATATTAATAAATGGGAATTAAATCAACTTATTGGAATACTTTGAATTTAAAATCAATTGTTGAATAGTAATTAATTAAAATTGAAATTTATATGGTTTAAATTAATTGTTTGTTATGTCTTTCAATCTATATTTCTTTCTGGTTGTTTCTATTTTCCTACCTCCTTCCTTTTCGAGGACGAAAAGTTTTGAGTGGTGGAGAGTGTAACGACCCGTAAATTTAACTGGTTTTAATAACGTTATTAACTGAAATTCTTTGAAACTTTTAAAAAAATATTTGAAATAAAAAATTTAATATTTGGAATGCGTCTAGTTAAACATAACAACCGGTAAATTTTCATCCGAAAATATGAAAGTTTATTTCGTGTGTAATTTTATTTCAATTTAATCAGTTAAGAATCGTTGAAAATAAAATATTTTCGAAACATGAATATTTTTACATAGAAAAATTCTAAATCATCTTTTGAGCAAGACGTCATTTTTCGTTTTTTCAAATTCGGACTTCTTTAGCTCCGTCGATATTATTTTTCTGCGTTTTTCCTGCATTTTCCGCTAGTAGAAAATTCAAATTTTTATAATTCAATCGTACCACCGACATCTGTATACCATTTTGGTCGTCTCATCGTGCTGATCTCTGTGGTATATTCAATTCCTTGTTTTGAAGGCTGATACACAGTGGAATCCGCGAAAACGATAACCGTATCGGTACCCACTTTCAACCTTTTGGATTTGAACTTATTTTGTATTTAGCTTATTTATTTTAAATAGGCTAGAATGGTAATGGCACGTGAATTGATGTTAAGAATTGAAGAGCCACCGGCTGAGAAGTGCACATTCATTAAAGTGCACGTTCATTCTTTTTCACCTGACCCTCACTTTCTCATGTTCTTCATTTACCTGACACCTCTCCCTCATTCATTTTTCAATTGCTACTTTTCTTCTTCTACATAGAACTTATTCTCAGTAAGTTCTAAATCCTCCTTCCTCTTCTAACTTTTTCCTTCCTCCCTCATGGAACCATCAGCATAAACAAAAGCTACCACCTACCTCCTCCCGCCTCTCTCCTGGCCACCCACCTGAGCACGCAAAACCCCTCTCTCTCTAGTCGTGCTTTTACCAATGCAAACATACCCCACCGCCCACTCTCTCTACACCCCCAAACACCCCGGCCGACCTTCACTCCTTTAGCCAAGCCGAGCCTAGGCCTTTCAACTACGCTGACCAAGTACCCATCACCATCTCCGTCACCTGGCAGCACCCCTCTGGCCATTAATTCCCTTTGGCCCGCCTATCATCTCCGATGCTTTCCCGACAACAGCCACCATATCCCACGGCCTCGCCCAGAACCGCCTCTTTGTCCAACACGTTCAAGCATCTCCATTCTGCATGCGCACTTCTTTCTTTGCCCTGATCTTCTCTTCGCTGCCACAGCCTTCCGCTGACCACTGTACCGCTTCCTCCCAGTGTTGACGGCAACCATCCTCTCCTCTTTGCTTATATGTAAGTGTATTTATTATTTGGAGGTTATATGCTAATGTCTAATAAAATAAAATAACTGGTATATGTGTTCGATTCATAGTTATAAGTAGCATATGCATATATATATATATATATATATATATATATATATAAAGTTTCATTATATTTTTATATGTATGATTATATAATTCTATTACTTGTTCTAGGCTACATTACAGGTTTATATATATATATATATATATATATATATATATATATATATATATTAGTACCAATTCAAGTATATATAGGCTGTAAAGTTTTGATGTGTAAATCTATAAAAGTTTGGGTTGTGCATCTTTTGGGTCTGTAGCATTTATATTATAAGTTGATTAAGTGTTATATTAATGAGTAAGATTGGTGAGGTGTGTGAGTTACCTGTATGGTTATAATATGTGTTGTTATAACCTTTTGTTTATATTTATAAGCTTACATAAATTATACAGAACTTGTTTGCATGTATATATAAGTTATGTGAACTATATAGAATCTGTTAGTCTACATTGATTTTTTTCAGGCAAGTTATACTTTTTTTTATAACAAAAAAACAAATAATGAGTGTGCAAGCTTTATATACCAGTGTTTATATTGTTAAATGTTATATATATAATACGTTTAATCTATAATAGTTTAAATTAGTGCTGCTTTTAAAGTATGTTTATTTTTTTTGATTTATATATATAATGGGATAGTATAGGTATGTCCTATGACGTTCATTCTTTTATACAGGCTTTAACATGTAAATTTTATACCTAAAATTTTAAACGTATGCTTTATATTTTACTGCATAGATTACATTATATGTACTTAGTTATATATGGTTACACATGTCAGTATAATTACAATATGCTATAAGATCATATGGTTTCTATATGTTTGCTTATACCTATTCTATAGGTTTTTTATATTTGTGTTTTAAAAGGTAAACAATGATCTTTAACTATATGTATATATATTTCTATTTTAATATTCGTCTTAAATTTGATTTTGATTTCATAAATAATTTATATATTTCTGTCTCACTGCCATCTTGTTTCGCTTTGAAATTCGTGGTTGGGTTCACCATTCGCTTCCATTCCCATCCATATCTCTAGCCTCGAAAGGTGAGAAATCACTCACGATTAAATGTTCTTTTATTTATTAAATTTGATTTAAATTGAAACGAAAATTGAAATATGCTGCTGTTGGTTATTTACACTGTTATATATGCTATTACCTGTATCAGTTCACCTGTGAAATCTGACACAT
This sequence comes from Allium cepa, assembly GCA_030765085.1. Taxonomy (NCBI): domain Eukaryota; kingdom Viridiplantae; phylum Streptophyta; class Magnoliopsida; order Asparagales; family Amaryllidaceae; genus Allium; species Allium cepa. Next base: position 953,624,032 of record CM060932.1, read on the forward strand.
TATCTGTTATTTATACGATGATAATCCAGTTTGGTTGATTATTGATTGATTGTTGATGTTTATATTGGACGTTAAATTGTTAATTGTTTAAAGTGATAAATAATATGCAATTGAATTTGATATAGGATAGTTAATAATATAAAATTGATATATGTGTTGAATTTGATCAGTTAGATTTGTACAATGTGATCCCTTTAAATGTTAATAAATTGACACGTAGGATTTGGTTGGTTACTCCTTGAACCATCGAATGTATGTTGTATAAATTGATGAAGTATGAAATTGAATAATGGATATCAAGTGAAGAACCGTATAAATATTAGTGCAATAATCTTTAATCTACATGAAATGATAATGTAGATTCTAGAAGTAATTATATTAATTTGCCCAAACAACAATATAAATTAATACGATTGTTTTAGAAAGACAAATGAAATGTTGATTTACAAATTCTAATTGAAATTGAATTTAATTTGTTTTTGAAATATATTAAACGACCAATCGGTGTAATAATTACGAAAGTTATTAAAGAGACCGAAATCGATTATGGACATGCTCGCTGTCTAAACAGAAAACCACTTTAATAACTATACGCGGAGTGTGATCTAGAATGAAGTGGTTGGAATGATGTACGTGATGACTGAAGAAAGAGAACAATAATGGATAGCCTTGACACTTGTGTCAAATTGGAAATGACTAAAACAGGAGCCGTGCTGGGTCAAATGGGGTTAGCCACCTCGAGCGAACACACTTCTTCGTAAAATGCTCATTACTTGTTATTGATTGGTGCACCCTCGAAATTTTGGGAGTGTTGTTTCGCGATGTTGCGGTCGTTGCGGCGATGCTTTCTCACCAGTCCGAATCAGGAAAACGGTAGTTTCACTACCTTGGGTATTGCCTCATGTGCCTTGTCATACTTTTATCCCTATATACATGACCACTTCGAATTTGTTTTGTGTTATACCTAAGGAGTACTCCCTGATATCCCACTAGTTTACGGTGGAGTTTACGGTGCTGTATAGTATATGACACTTATATAAAATGTGTTAAGGGGGATAATGGTAACGCCTTAACACTATTTTGATACTTTATATTACTGATAGGCATTATCTATCTAACGTATATTACTACATAGTAGATAGTTTAATGGATCCTTAGAGGATGGTCATTCCAAACATCCTTTGAGCTATTTGTATTTCAGTTGTTATTTCACTTGAGTTGGATTTATTGATATAAGAATGTTAATCCTGACTCGAGTGTTTTATGTTTTGATTTATGCTCGGGTCAGACTGAGTGTACTATTATTCGAGACTCACCTTTGAAGTTGGAGATTCGATTGGAGATCCGGCTATATATCCAGATTTCAAATATTCAGTTGATTCTTGTGATATATTTTGATTCTTGTGCTTGACTATTGTATTCGAGACTTCTGTTGTAACTTATTTAGCTCTGTTATATATGTAATAGCTTCATGAACTACTATCTTTTGTTTCTGCTGCATTTATTACTCTGTATCTGTGATCTGTGATTATTTATTTACTGCATATGTTCATTTTTTCCAAATTTAAATTAATAGTTCGGTATTTTGAATTATTCAAGTCCGACATGTGCGGATGCGAATAGTCCAAAATAGCGGGTCGTTACAAAGTGTTAGTAACTTCAACATTTGTGAATAACGATTGCAATGTTAATGGGCGATAAATGCGTAGTTAACAGGGAGTTACAAAAATAAAATGGGCACATAAATGTTTTTTAAGGGGATTAATTGCAGAATTAAACATGACGTGGAAGAAACATAATAGGCATAATAAGTTAGATTTGAAACGAATAAATAATATCATTAGTCATTGTCCAATTTGAATAGTAATAACCATTTATTAAGGACGATTAATTGGAGGTAAAGAAATAAGGGATATTTAAGTAACATAAAAAGGAAATGAGGATTATAGGAAATAAACATATAAGACATGTATAGGTTCACAACAAGGAAATAAATGAATATATGTATATATATAAGTATGTTTGTACATACGTATGTACGTACTAATAGACAAACTTAGGAGAGAAATATAATTTTCATCGTGAAAATTATATGGCCTTAATAATACATTTAGGAAGAGCATGAATTAGTGGGTCTAGTTCATATTTAGGTTTAGATAAACGGTTTGGTTTCGCATGGGTTGGCATTCGAGCTCGGTATAGTTAGACAACACAAGTATGCCCTTTACCTAGAGGCTACCAACAGTTGTGTGTACGTATTAATGATGTGAGATATCTCCAACTATAGGACCTATGGAAAAGGGATGTGTATTTGCATATAGATGTGACCAAGGGTTCTATAATATCCCCCACTCCGAGACTCGAAAAAAGACACAAATGATGTTATGGTAATCACCAAAATCATTTTCCATTGACAAAGTGAGTTCAGTATTATTATTTTTCCACAACATAAGTAAATAAAGTAGCTAAACATCTTTTTCATTACATAAATTTGAATTACAAGATCTGTTGCATCATTAAAACATTCATACGAAAGTAAAATCCGAGTCCAATAAGTTTGGATAGGTTTTAGAGTAATATTTTACTCACCTAGCTTAAAAGAGTTTGTTTTAATCTTCCCTTTTCCATAAACTTAAGAGCTTTGAGCTTGTAGATTTGAAATCCTATTCTTCTTCTTTGAAAATTTTTTGGCCTTGCTTAGAGTTTTTAGGAAGTTTATTTTTAGTGAAATGAAATTGAAATGAAGATGAAATGATGGGTTGGGGCTAAGAAATACGAGTTAATGGATTTGTGGCTTACTAACTTATTTCCCTTACTTAAATCATTCCTATTAAAATTTAATTTTTTTTCAATCAAGCAAGTCCAACCAAATTGCTCCCTATATAGGATTAGTTCTTAAGTTTGTGTCCTCCCTGTAAAAGAAGTATTGAGTGATCGGAATTATCTTTTGGGTGGTATAACGTTTACACACACACACACATTTAGTTCTATCTCAGATAAGGTTGGATATATCGTACGTGTTTAACTGGGCCAGCCAACAACACAAGTTATGAGTAAATTTCAATTTTTTTATCCTATTAATTTTTTAATGGTCCTATGAAGTCTAACTTATTTAGAACATTTCTATGTTTTGTTTGAATAAAATATTTGTTTCATTTAAATTATAAATAATGGATTTAATTTTATTTAATTTTTATTGTAAATTAAGTATAATGGCACACATATGTATCATATACATATTTGTATGTGTATGCATGTGCAATATAACAATCCTTGCAAGGTATAACATGCATGTGTATAATTGTTGGGATTTGTATCGCAACGGACATGCTCGCTCATCTTATATGTATTATATGTTTTCCAAATATATGTACGCAGTATGTATATATACACAAACTTGTTGTTTTCTTCTTTATAAACCAAGTTCTGAAGAGTAGAACTAGGGGATCAGATGGCCCACTATAACCTACTCCCTTTATAGTCAGTCCAACATAGATCATCAATCACCCAAGCATTCTTGCTTTTTCTAGGGATAACCGCTTTGCATCTTAAGGGTTACACAACGTAGTTTGCTAGGACTCAAAACCACGATCTCAAGGAACATCGTTTAGAAATATTTTTATAACATATTTTTCAAATTTCAAATTTTATGAAATTCAAATATGATATTATAAGGTCAATTTTTTTATAATTTTCCAGGTTGAAATAATATTTTTTATTATTTAGTTAATTTCGGTTGTTATTATAAATGATTTTTTAAAATAATAGATTTGATTTTTAAATTTTGGAATTTTGGCCAAAAGTTAATACGTTGATGGAAATTTTTTATAAAAATTAATTTTGAAATCACATATTATTTTATATTAATTATGTAAAATGTATTTTGATTTAAATAATATTAAAAATAGTAAATAATTACAAAAAAATAATTTTTTTATTACCTAAAATTATATTTAGTACAAATCTGCATATATGAAATATTATATTAATTTTTAAAATAATATGGTGAAATAGTGAATTATTGGTTATTTGAATTTATGCAATTTGACTTATTAAAATAAATATAACAAATTAATAAATATATATATATATACACATATATATATATATGTATATATTGAAATAAATAATTTCGGCTGCATAAATAAAATTGATTTTTTTATTAAATATACATATAACAATTCAATATATGACAACATTCATGCATACAGGAGTCACGCCTAACTAAAAAAATAAATATGATATACATGTACAAGCAATGGAATATTATACATGAATTATAAGTTATGTGAAATAAAAAAACTAAAACTATGTGTAACGACTTGCCTTTTTAACCCTCGAATGTCGATGCTAATACATCCATGGTATTCTTGTATTCATGTATCGAGCACCAAGTGCCGAAAAGACGAATTGTTAGGGTTAAATAAAAGAAAACGAAATAGAACAAGAATCGAGGAACACAATATCAGAATCTCACAACTGAACGATCATATATAGTATCAAAAGATAGTATAAAATGTCATTCTAAGATACAAAGTTTTTCAGAGTTATAGTAATCAACTTGGACAGTTATAACAACTTGTCCTCACAAATGCTCATGATACAATAGTAACGCAGCAAAAAAATTACGACTGTAGAAAATCACCATCTCATCTCTAGAGGCTCCAAAATGTCTATGGCTAACTCTGGAAAAATACTCGCGGTTGACCCTAGCATTATAAGAAAATATCACCTGTATCGGTTTGGTAAACCAACATGAGAAACTCAAGAAATATGAGTGACATGAAATAGTAACTATTGAGATCGTACAGATTCCCAAAGTAGTTTTCCCTTAAGAGAAACCGACAATTCATTGAGTTTAACAAACAGTGATATGATAGATAATATCTACAGTGTAGCTCATAAATCATATCAAATAGTTGATGTATGAACGTCAAAACAGTAATAGGTATACATTTAATACTGCTAAGGTGCATACGTACGTGGATAGTTTTCATGGAGACGCTTCGAGTAAACTGAAGCTGATCTCCATGATAAAGATCAAATTACCTTCTGAGCATCATATATCTCAAGACAGGATATACTATAAGGTAAACACAACTGGCTCAATGATGAACTGCATGGTACCAAGTATCAACAACTCTTGCATTCAACATATCGATAAGCATACTCTAGATATGGATTTGATAAACCCTCATGGGTAAGCCAAACCCAAAATTATGCATCCTTATCTGGTTTAGTCATTTCCAATGTGGAGGAAACGTTCGACATCTCTCACTCATCTTCATCACTCGAAGAGCACATGAATCCCCAACCAGATTCCTTCATCTCGAACAGATCACGAACCGCTACATGGATTCGAGCATCTCGGACAGATCTTGAACCTCCACATAAGTTCCCCGCCAAATTCCCATAATGATCTAACGTCGTCCTCTCTATTGGAATACTCATCGAGAAAGAAAGTTCCACATGATAACATTGTTTGAAATATTAACGCCGACCTTTCCCTTGGACTTAACCTTAGGATAGACAGTTCAACCCTATAACATTCCACTTCTCAATCGCTTCCAGAACATAGGTCGCGTATATAGTTTTGAAGTGGTTACGAGTTCAAGTCATTACATATGAGTACACCCTTCCCACTTGTTGGACACTCCAAAACCAATCGATGAATTTTTGGTAAACTCATCTCCGGTTCTTTTGGAAATAAACAGAACTTCATAAGAGCGAAGATCATCTCCTAACTGTATAGGCGGACGGATTTTCTTATCATTTGACCTAGAAGAACATATAGTATAGCAACACAAAAGGTGACTGTATCATATAATTTCCATTTTTCTTCTACATATTCCAAAAATTACCGATAATTGACTAATCAACTATCTAGTACAAGATAGATGTTTGTAAATGGAAACCAAGTCCAGTATACGTTCCATAAACAAATGAACATGAACACTATTAAGTCATACAAAGTACGATCAAGCTACACAAAGTTTGGTTAAGCTACTTAAGAAACTCTGGATCCCTTTTATTTAATCAATCCTTTTTTTAATTAAAAACTCCTTTATTAGTAAACTTCTTTTATCCGATAAACTTCTATCGTTTTCCAAAGGATTCTATACTTATAATTTTCCTCGAAATATCCATTTTAGGCATCTAAGTACCTTTGCAAATCCATTCAAAATGTTTAAGACTAATGTTACTTAAGATTGTCACTACAAACCCAAGACCATTTTTCTTATGCATATCTTTAAATCATTCTTTTAAAGATCTATTTACTTCCCTAAGTATAATAAAAAAGGGTTAAAGACAAATGTTATTAACACATTGCCACAACAAACCAAAAACCATTCTTGTACCTATTTCCATCTTTACTAACATTTTCTTTAAAGATCTAAGTTCATAATCGGTCAAGTTCAGTATTTTACAAGTTAAATATAAAGTTCTAAAAACAATTGCTTATAGAAATCATGATTCATGCGCTTAACCCGTTTATGACATTCCAACTTAACCATTCCATGTAAGATAGACAATGTTGCATTAAAGCCTTGCCTGGGCACTTCATTCTCTAATCTCACAACTACCTCGTTTGCTTTTCGTGTTACGTATAGTATTAATGATTTCCATAAACAATAAGAAATCAATACAGTTAACACGTTTTCGACATTTTTCGACTTACTGTTCATCAGTCAAGTGGGTAGCCCGATAGTTTAGAGCTTTATTGTTCCATCCCTACTCGACAATAATCTTAACTCTCATAATAGATAAACCTTACTTCGTCGGCTTTTAGTATTAAATGTAATTAATTACTTTTTAAACAAGTAATTAAAAAATTAACCATTTGGTTATTTAATAATTGTGAACCCTTTCTAACCTTTTGTTTATACTATCAAAATGCTTTTAAAATTGAAATATATATATATATATATATGTATATATATGTATGTACGTACAATAACTTGTTTACCAAAACTTGATATTAAATAAACCATTTCAAAAGATATTTTATTCCATAAGATATAATATAGTTAACATATTTTTTAAAAACTATATACACTTAAAAATGCTTGTAAAATACTTTATAATACTTATAATATGTTTTAGAACATTTATTAAAAAAAATTACTAGAATATTATATTTTTATAAAATCCTTAAAAAAACTTAAAACGACATGTTTTATATATATTTTATGAAAATATATCTTCTTCAAAAATTAACAACTAATTCTTAAAAATTCATAAAGATCTCAAAACACTTTTAAAATACTTTAATAATAGTTAGTAAACACTTTTAAAAAGAATGAAACAAAATACTTAAGTTTAAGTAACTTTTCAAACCTTCTAAGTCCAAAAATCAAGTCTAAACGGGGCAGTTTGCATTAATGATGTTTTGGACACTTTTTATTATTAAGGATTTTAATAGCAACACACACACCCAAACATATATGTATGTCATTATAAGTATTGCGAGAAAACCTAAGGATCTCTCTACTAAATTCTGTAGCAATCACCAAAAATAAGGCAATTCACAAATACATCTATAGCCACTATCGCTATAAGTGCACTTTCAAATCCGAGTCCAATCTTAGCTAAAGTCCATCTATAACCTATGTGCTCTGTTCAAGGTCTCGTCCCAAGTCATACAAGTCCATTCCAAGTCCATTCAATTTCATATACATTGATCACGTATGTCATTTATTTTTAAAGTAAGAGTCCAAACCAATGTTTTAACATAAGTTAACAATAATTCAAACAACATAAACATAATCAAATAGAAACATATATGTGTTATATTTTCCATTCAAAGCGAGGTGCTAACTCACCTTTATCCACACAAACATCCAAGATCCAAGAACCCAAGCCAAACTACATCCTTGCAACCACCTCCTATCTCCTTCTCCTTGTCTTGCACTTGCTCATTTGCCTCGATTTCCCCTTTGTTGCTCACGGCCATTGGATGAGGGGAGGGCATGGCTTCACTTCTTTATGTTTTGGCATGGAGGAAGGTTTTTTAATAATGTACTAAGTCTTGTGGAAAATTTTGAAGTGATTTGGCGTTGATTTGTAACTATTTAATTTAGAACATTTAATGAATAAAGAGATGAAGAAGCCATTAGAAAAGTTGGATTTGTTTTGTGAATTTGTGATTATGCCCTAGGGGCATGCCCTTCCTTTTATAGGCTCAAGATGGTTCTCTTTAGTATTGCACTCACCCTCCCCCCTCCCATAACCATGCTGTGGAAGCTTCACCTTCCATCACCTCTCCTTTGTGTCACTTCTCCTTTAGGCTAATTACCATTATACCCTCACTGTGATATTATCTCTTATCCTAAAGGAAGCTTCTAAAACTTTCCAAGCTTTATTTAATTAGTTTCTAATGTGTTCATTAGATCATTAAACAAGTGCACAACAGTTCGAATAACTTATATCGATCGAAAAGTTGTTTACTAATAAATCGATTTTTGGTCACATTATCGTTTTTTTTAAGAATATATTTTTGTAAACAGGTTTTAAAAAAGTTTATCATAATTAGTATTGATTTATAAGGGGTTAATAAGCTTCTTAAATCATTTTAATAACATTTAATCCAATATTCAAATATTTAAATAATTCAGATAATTAAGTAGAAATATCTGAATTTCCGTTTGTTACGCTCTCCCCCACTTAGAATATACTGCCCATGAAATTCCAACATGAGCAACCAAAGAAACAATAACACATTGATGCTTAATAGTATCATAATCATTAGCAAACAAAGCTCAAAATTTTCTTAGGTTCAAAAACCCTCTCATCCACAAGGATAACAAACAACTTACTAAGCATACCTTACGCTCAATAGCCTTTGGTTATTACATTGACTATTATTCATGCTACCTCATAAAAAATCAGAGAGTCATCATCTAAACCCCACATAAATCATCAAAACATAGTATAAGTACAAAATAAAGCCCGTACGATGCACATGGACCGTCCGTATGCAAAATCTAATTTGATAACATGCTCGATGATATAAATTTCATTTCCCAATTAGTATAGATCACTTGACCTCTCTAGTGGGATCATATCAAGAATTTGCACCAAGTGTTCGCCGTCGAGAATCTAGTGAAAAATCCTTATTTGGATTGGTGGGTACCACCTTGAAATCAAGTTCTTGAATACTGGATAAAGAATAGTCATGTGAATAAAACAATCTACGTACAACTTACGTATTTATCCTATTTTTCTGATAAATATACTAATATCCTATGTCACATTCTTTTACCCTAATTGTATATCTCTTCAATACTAAATTATTTATGTATCCTTTCATAAACCATAACTTCAAGTTTACCAAAAATTTATAACTTAAGTTCATATGGTATAGTCCTCCATGACATCCTAAGAGTATATACAAAATATAAAATTTGTAACAAGTAGGTTTAACAAATTTAGAACTTGTTTTAACTTTCTATATTCTCAATTCAAGTGTTATATAAACTCAACTTTATATTTTTCAAAACACTCAACTGCAAGTTCTATAACAATTCAAAAGATCGCGACTATCCAAAATCGTCGAAAATCCCATTCAAAAGAAAACTAACAAGCAACATATCATATCATAATGCACGTTCATATTTTCCTAATGCATAAGCTACATGTGTCCACGAAATTTCTTAAAAATAAAACTTTAGAACTAAACACCGGTTTTTATTTCAAATCACTTGAAATTTTATATATACATATATCTTTTGTATATCAAATCATACTTTAGGATTGAATCAAAATATGTTTTACCAAAACAACTTTGTAGCATCCTACGTTTAGAAACCTGAAAATGAATGTAATGATGTTAAAGTCATCGCTAAAATTATTTTCAAGCGACAGGAGTGAGTTCATTACATCCAAACCATACTTTTTGTATTTAACCAAAACTATTTCAAAGTGGTATCAAATACTTCGTAAATGTTACTATGTACCATGATCTCAATTTCATAAACCAAGTTTCCAAATACTTACTTTCAGATAATACTACTATTATTTTATCCAAAATCATGAAAAACATTTTCAAATATACCAGGATTAAAGTCCTCAAATCTCTATTTAAATCCTTTTCGTTTATAAACCATGTTTATATAAAGTTGCTTTCTTATCTAAATCATTTTAGAAATGTATACCTTTGTATAGAGTATAATAACCAACTTGTTAAAATTCAATTTAACCTAACATTATCATCGTGCACGTTATAATCAAACCGTGAAACTTAATTCACAATGTGTTCGTATTTAATATTCCCATAAATTTATTATCTACCCAACCCTTATTGTAAGAAGGTAAATTCCTTATAAATCAACAAACTATAGTAAATGCTCATAAACTGACCATGCATTACTAATTAAACAATAAATGATAATAATTAACTATTATTATTTCCTAACAAACAAACACATCATAAATAACTATAGCAATTTTCCTTTGAAGTTTTCCTTTTATATATAAAATATAATCCTAGGTAAGACTATTGCATTTACCAATTTTTAAAATAATACCATGTCAGTTTGCCTTGTTTAAGTGTTTAAAAATCCGTATTGATCAACGTTGATCAAGCGCATTGACCAGAATTCACTAACCATTCAACAAACAAATTAACACAACATAAAACATTTTTATAGCACTAACAAATACGCTTTCATATGTTTATTGCAATTGGCATATGCAAGGGCATTCCATTGTCTATCTCTAATGAGTCATATCCAAAAAAAACCAAGGTTCTTACTTAACCTTCAGTTTTGATACTAAGTGTAGCGACTCACCTTTTCGACCCCTAAATGTCGACACTAATACATCCACGATATCACATGTTGAGCACCCAAGTGCCGAAAAGACAAATTATTAGGGATAAATAAAAGAAAAGGAAACAGAACAAGGAAGAAGGAACACAATATCAGAATCTCACAACCGAATGATCATGTATAATATCAAAAGATAATATAAAATGTCATTCTAAGATATAAAGTTTTTCAGAGTTACAGTAATTGGCTTGGACAGTTATAACAACTTGTCCACGCAAATGCTGATGATATAATAGTAATGCAGCGGAAATAAATACAATGGTAGGAAATCATCTAGCTCACCTCTAGAAGCTCCAAAGTGTCCATGATTAAATCTTGAAATATACATGGAGCTGTCCTAAGCATTATAAGAAAATAACACCCAGATTAGTCTGGTAAACCAGCGTGAGAAACTCAAGGAATATCAGTGACATGAAATGGTACTATTGAGACCGTACAGATTCTTGAAATGGTTTCCCCTTAAATAAACCAACCATTCATTTAGTTTAACATATAGTGATATGATAGATAATGTCTAGAGTGCAGCACATAAATCATATTAAATAGTTGCTATGTGAACGCCACAACAATAATAGGTATTCAATCAATACCTCTAAGGCATGTTCATATATTGATTATTTTCCACAGAGCGCCTTAAGTAAACTAAAGTGGATCTCCATGAAAAGGATCAAAAACTTCCTTTCGAGCATTATATATCTCTAGATAGGATATACTCAAAGGTAAACACAAATGACCCAATGATAAACTGTGTGGTACCAAGTATCAACAACTCATGCGCTCAAAATATTGACAAGCATACTCTAGATATGGAGGTTACATACCCTCATGGATAAGCTAAGCCCGAGATTATGCATCCTTCTCTAGTTTTAGTCATTTTCAACGTTGAGGCTACGTCCCGCATCTCTCACTCGAATCCTTAGCACATAAACAACACACAAATTTTCAATTGGATTCCTTCATCTCGATAGATCATAAATCACTACATGGATTTGAGCATCTCGAACCTCCACATAGGTTCCCTACATAAGTCCTTCGATGAGCTAACGTCGTCCTCGCTCTTGAAATACTCCTCAAGAAAGATAGTCCTATATGATAGAAACGTTTAAAATGGTAACGCTGACCTTTCCTTGAACTTAAACTTAGGATTGACAATTCAAACCTATATCATTCCACTTCTCAACCGATTCCAGAACATAGATCGTGTATATGGTTTTGAAGTGGTTACAGGTTCGAGTCATCTCATATAATTACACTCTTTCCCTTACGAACCCTTCAAAAACTAATTGATGAATTTTTAGTAAACTCAACTTTGGTTCTTTCAACAATAAAAACAGACGGTTCATAGATTCAAGACTCCTCCTAACCGTTTAAGCAGACAGATTTCCATGTCATTTGTCCTAGAAGAACATACTAGTTTATACATATAGTATTACACCATGGAAGATAACTATACCATGTAATTCCCATTTTTCTTTTAGATATTCCTAAAGTTATATTTGGTCAATTTTGATAGTCAACTGATCGACTATCTGGTGCAAGATAGATGTTTGCAAATGGAACAAAGTCTAGTATACTTTCCATAAACAAATAAACGTATGAGACATTATAAAGTTATACAAAGCACGATCAAGCCAAACAAAGTTTGGTTAAGCTACTTAAGCAACTCATGTTCCCTTTAGTTAATTAATCCTTTTATTACTTGAAAACTCCTTTATTAGTAAACTTCTTTTATCTAATAAACTTCTATCTTTTTCCAAAAGATTCCATACTTATAATTTCCTTTAAAATTTCCATTTTAAGGATCTAAGTACTTTCGCAAATCCATTCAAAAGGTTTAAGACTAATGCAACTTAAAAATTATCACTACAAACCCAAGACAATTTTGCTTATTCTTACTTTTAAATCATTCTTTTAAAGATCTATTTACATCCCTAAGTATAATAAAAAAGGGTTAAAGACGAACTTTACTTACACATTGTCACAACAAACCCAAAACCATTCTTATACTTGTTTCTATCTTTACAAACAATTATTTGAAAGATCTATGTTCATAATCGGTCAAGTTCTGTATCTGACTAGTTAACTATCATGTTATAAAGACTACTGCTTAAATAAATCATGATTCGTACGCTTAATTCATTTTTAACATTTCAACTTAACCATTCATCATTTAAGTGGAAGCCAGGTAAGTTAGAGCATCGGTTGCATCAAAGCCTTGCCTAAACACTTCATTCTTGAATCTCACAAATAGATAAGTCTACCTTGTCGGCTTTTAGTGTTAATCATAGTATTAATGATTTCCATAAAAAATAAGAAATAAACATGATGAGCACGTCTCCGATATTTTTTGATGTACTATACCTCGGTCAAGAGGGAAGCCTATTTGGTTAATGTTAGAACCTCCATTCTACAATTTCAATGATAACAACTATATAATCACATATATAAGATATATCTTATCATATTACAGGTATAAATTAGAAGAAGATCACAGTTCATAACAAAATCATGGCTCAAAAATAATTGAATAAAGATGGATCATACTATTTAGAAGTAAGGTTATAGTATTGTATTGTAATCATAGATATATGTTATAAAATCTCCTTGAATGAACATAATACACATGATTTCATATCGATAAATCTTGATACTTAACTCCTAAGGATTTATAATTTAAATAGTGATAGACGTCTGTCCTTCTGCCACAAATGTTTATGACATATTTTTGTTTTTTGTTTTCAGACATCCAAAGACGTCTGTGACATGTTTCGGCCTGTAAGCATTAAACTTGTAACGACCTGGAATTTTCGATCCTGAAAATTCCAGATAGTTAGGAAAAGAAGAAAAGATGTAGAAGAAGAAACAGAAAACAAATCACAGAACCTTACATTCACAGCGGAACAAATATAATATTAAATAATAACAGTTATACAAAGGAAAAACTATATCATTTAATTTACATCAATACATCAGAGTTACAACATATACATAAAACACTGGATAGATACAATCAATATGTCCCAGACAAACTACCATATATCACAGCGGAATACACTCCATACGTTCCTGCCATCCAGCTCGCCACCTGAGCTCCAGAACATCCTTACCTAAAAATCTGTAAAACTCGGTCTGTCCCAAGCATTACGTCAAAGTAACACCCAGGTCAAGCTGGAAACCAGCGTGAGTAAACCCATATAATATGAAATACTGAGTTCAAACCATAAAGAAAAATCCAAGGTTACTCCTACTTCAGTACGAGTTCACAACTTGTTATAGTCAGCCACTTATTTTCACAAACCAATCCCTAAGTTCCCTTCCTTAGTTTTCAATGGTCCAGTTTACTTAAATTATTTCATTCCAGCATATTCATTACACATATCAAATCTATAAAGAATTATAGAAGACTTCAAATCGAAGTGGCGTCGGGTATTTACCGATACCCGACTCCGGTTTCTTCGAATCCCATGTCATCTTAACCCAAGTTATTTAAATGAAATACAATTCAAACTTAAAACATAGGATGTCGCTAATACAGTAATTCATCTCGATAGATAACCACATTATCAATTCAACCCAATCATATCATAAAACATTTCATATCAGAAATATCAAATAAATCCAACGCATTCAATATCATTCAATCATTCATAAGCAAGATTAATTAGTAACACCATCCCAATTAATTTAAATAAATTAAATTAATTCCTTTAATCACTTTTAATCCTGGTTACTTAACATTAATTAATTACAAACATTAATTAAACATCTTTTAATTATCCATCTTAATCAATCACCCTTGATTAATTATCCTTTAATTACAATAAGTAATTAACTCTTAGGTAATTACACAAATAAATTAACCTTTACCCATCTATATTAATTAGATTGATCCTTAATTAATTACTCAAATTAATTATTCTATAATGACTTACATTGATTAATTAACTATCCCTTAATTAATTTCCTTAATTAATCAATCCTTAATTAATCAATCCTTTAAATAATTACTTTCATCAAGTAATTATCCCATTGGTTAATTATCCTCAATTAATTAACCTTTAATTATTAATTGGTTATCCACTAATTATTTTCCCTTAACAAATTAAACCTATAATTACTTATAATTAAGTAACTATGATTTAATGAATCACATTGACTAATTATCCATTAACTACCCACCTCAATTAATGACATTAAGTAATTATTCTTTAATTACCTTTATTAAATAATTTTCATTTATAAGTAATTTAATCTTTAATAAATTAATCATCTTTTAATTACCTTAATTAATAAATCATATTAACTAATAAATCCTTAAAATTGATTACACAAATTAAATAGCCTTTAATAAATTATCTTAATAAATAAATTTATTAATTACTCCCTCAACTGATTTCATTAGCTAATTAACCATACTTAAATATTTATCCTTGATTTAATTACAACATTTAAATTACTTTTAAATACATTTAGAAATTAACATATTATAATAATTACCTTAATCAAACAAATTTTAAAAACCTTTAAAAATATTGAAAAAAACTTGTTTTAGAATTTATTACTTTAAAGCTTGGTTATATTCCTAAATATTCAAATGTTTGGTCGACTTGCCTACCTGAACACTAACTTCCATACTTTGTACCTGAATACAACAACCCGAGACTGACTCTAAATACTTCGAGAAAAACCCAAGCACCACCCTACATATTCTCGAGCCAGACCTTGAGCATGCACGAACTATCACTAACCTCGATCCAAACATTTAATTTACCGCGTTCGAACTCGAGACAAACCATTCTTCCCCAAAGCACTAACACCCAATCCCATCGTACACGCTTTCTCCAGCCACCTCTGGCTCGTGCTCCAACCGTTGACCATTCGATGACAACCCCGCCGTCGCTTACAAGCACCTAGTTCAACAACATTGCCGGTAGAACGGAATCGAGCCACCCCAAAACCCACTGAAATCCAACACCCGACGAAATCGATCATCCACCGACGAACCCGACCTCAAGAGCCGTCGCCGATCGTACCAAAGCGTCGCCTCAACACAATAAATCAATCTCTCCCATCGTGATCAAGCCCACAACATCCACGTCGGAGCAATAGATTTGAGAACGTAGACGAATCCAATAGAACCTAAACCCTACAACTCTATCTCGTCGCCTCTACGATGACCGTTCAACCTTCATGCCATTTTTCCAACACTCCATACCCCTGCAGCCATCTCCTGACTAAATCCTAAGAGCCAAGTCGGCATCACTAGAATTTGGCAATTGACCAGTTTCCGATCAACTCAAGATTCCACTTTATATACGCATTTAAAAATCTTGATATTTCTACTAAAATTAATCATTCCTAAACGCGTTTCAAGTTATATGATCAATTCATGAAATTTAAACTATCATATTCTCATTCTTAAAATATTTTTACTGTAATTTCCTTATTTCCAGTAATCCTCATGTTAATTACACCCAAAATATATAAAAAATAATCAGATTTTGCTATTGCATGCAAATTTCCTTTAAAAAACTAAACTAAATAGTTTGTTAAATAAGATATGAATTTAGAACAAATTCTTGATCCTGAAGAACATATCAGAGCCTGATATAAATACATAGTCATGCCAATCAACAGACAGAGCAGACCAAATTTTAACCCAAGTGAAATATATTCATGCAATCATATTTCCTCAACATCATATATTCAATTTATCATATAAACGAGGGTAAAAAAAATTGAAGGCTTAAATGTTTATTCACATCCTAGAAGAACTGAGAAGCCTGGGCCTTACTAGAAATTTGATTTTCTTGAATTTGAATTTAACTTGATTTGTTTTTGATATTAATCTGAATTGAATTTCCTGAGTTGATTCTTGCTTTTGTTCAGATTTTGAATTTGTGAAGAAATTTTCTTTTTGATTTGTTTACTGGTTTTTGAATTACAGATTTTGTTTGTTGATGAATTTCTTTGCCTTTTAATTTGAACTGATCCAAGAAGAAAGATGGAGTAGAAAAAATAATGATATATATTCTTGATTATAATTTTTATAAAAATGAAAGAAAATAAATATAATTGAGGCACTTGTTTAAATGCATGCAAATAACCTTACACTTGTATCATTCATATCTCCAATGGTTAACATTTGTGATAATCATCTTTTTAATATGTTTTATACATATAAATATATTTATATAATATTTTCAATTTAGTTTTATATTTAAAAATGAATATGCTTTTATATATATTTACAAACTATCTTTATTTCAAGTATAACTTTTAAAAGAAAATATTTCAACCCTTTTTATTAAATCTTGTTTTAAGCTTAAAATATTTATTTTGTATTTTAAATCTTAAATAGCTCTTGAAACCGGTTTTTTTTTCTTTTTTAAATAGAATTTAACTTTAATTTCCCTTTGAAAATTATTGAATTCTAATCAATGCCTCCTAATCACCGTAGATATACAAATATATACACTTATATACTTGTATGTATATACTTGAATTTTTCTGCATTACAAAGTTTACCTAAATATATACATATATATATATATATATGTTCATTCCCTACAAGATTTATTATTTCTAAATATTTAAATTCAACATTCTACAGTTTCAAATCCACTTATATACATCCAGATATTTTAATATCAAAATTTATCTGTTTAACTGAATAAAACCAGTTAATTACCCAATTATCAAATATCAACAATCCGGGTTATCACATTTCTCCCCCTTTGAATCTTTTTGTCCTTAAAAAGAAACGAAGCCAGAATTTATTCAATACTTAAAATCATATAAATCACTTTTTGATCATTTTTAAAATACTTTAAAAATCTATATAATATTACTAAATTAGTTTTTATAAAAATACTTTTTATAACTCAATGTTTCAACAAGTCCGTCCTTGTCCTCATAGAAATTCGGTCATACGTTAATCAGGTGTAGCACCGAAAATCTATAAGTACTGGTAAACCCATTTTCAACACCCAGTGAAAATATTTGAAAAATAATTTTGTAATGATCCCAATTTTGAATTAAATTTAAATTAATAGTTAATGTAAATTTTGGAATAAATTTTGGAATTAATTTGAATTTGGAATACATATGTATATGTGTATATGAGTAAATTTGAATGTGACTTTGGAATTTGAATTTGAATATTGAATTTGTATTTAAAATTTAAGTAAATGACTTAGAAAAAATAATTTGGGTTTAAGAATGTTATTTATGAAAATTAATTAATGGGTAGTTAGTTTTAAAAAGCATTTTTCTTTTAAATAATATGTATATGAATAATGCAAGGCAAATATAATACAATAAAAAGCATGCAAGATAATAAAACAAAATAATGCAAATGTAAAATAAGACAAAAGAAAAGGAGAAAAAAATATACTACAAAAATAATAAAAGTAAATATATATATAAAGGCATACAAGGCAATCAATATTGAAGTTAGAAATAAATATTTAAGCTAGAAATAAAAACAATATATATATATATATATATATATATTCAAGTATGTAGGCTTGCAAAGGAAGACAGTAATATATATTCAGGTATGAATACGCTAATTAAGATAAGTATGAAGTGTGTAACAAGACAATAACAATTAATACAAGTATCTTTAGCCACCAAAATATAGATTACATCAGCCACCACAGTAGAAAAATCTTTAGTCAAACAAAGAATAGGAAAAAAATAATCTCTGATCCTATATTGTACTAAAAAGAAAACAATGTAATTACCCTGTAAACTTCTTTCCTATATATCAGCTTTCTCATTATAGTTCATTCATCAAAAGTTGAGAAAATCTGAAGTAAATACCATCTGAAAACTCAAACGAAAATTAAATTTAAAACAGCAACCTAGCTCAATACAAATCAATGCAAACCCGAGATCAAGAAGGAGACTTCAGCTAGCAGCTCAAAAGCTTGTTTAAAATAACAGTTTCAAAGCCTGTTTCAAAAAAAAGGGAAACTCTGTCCATTCTTCTGGAGTCTAATGTGAGTAACATCACCTTTTTAAAACTTAAGTCTCTGAATTAGTTGCTTATGAATATCTGGAAATGTGTATATATGTGAATGGGTAAATCTGTGTATGTCTGTGATACCTCTGTTCCTGTTTCTTTTTAAAACCCAGATTTGCAAATAAATCTTTATCTCTTAATCTAATACTATTAGAACTTAAAATACAAACAAAGATTGTTTGTTTGTTCATGAATTAAGCTTTGAAAATTTATTTTAGTTAAAACAACTTGTAAATACTTCTGGAAATCAAGACAACTGAGCAAAACTTCAAATTGGTCAAAATACAAATATTTAAAATTACGAATTCATGTGTGTCAACTGAATTCTCATACTTAATCATGAATTTTAAAGCAAGAATCATAATTTTTAGATGGAGGGTTAAAGAGCAGTTTGGGTTTGTTCAATTTTCATAGTTTTGGCGATTTTTGATAATCTATTGAATCGTAGATGTCGGGACGTTGTCTGGTGATCGAAGATGATGGTAGATTTGAGGAAATACCAGAAAGTTGGGTAGGGCATTGTAGCGATGGAGATTGATCAATTGAGTTTGGAACCCTAGTTTAATCTAGGTTGAGTTTTTGTTTTGGTTCGACCTCCCAAGTTGATTGAGTGCAATAAGACTCTGAAGATTAGAAGTAGATATGTTGATGATGGTGTGACTGGAAGTGCCGATGTTCAGATGATTGGAGATGCGAAGTCGAAGTGTTTCCAGGTTGAAGTGTGAGGTTCTAGTCGTTTTTCCAGATTTTGGTTCGAACTCTTGAATTCGATTTCGAGTTAAAGATGATGTTTTGATGTTTGCGAGAGCGTGTTAGGGTGATGGATGATATGGGAAGATCATCGATGATGATCAGAGACGATCATCGTCACCGTGCATATGCACGGTGCATTGTTTTTTACCTGGAGAAGTTGGTTTGAAGCAGAAGATACTCGAGTTTTACTCGAGTTATTTCGTGATTTGCTCGAAGTTAGATAGGGTTTGACTCAAAGTCTTTTTTGTCTGGCTCGAGTAAATGGTTTTTTACAGGTTTTTGTTTACAAACCTGACAGTGTTTAAGTTTTTAAACTTAAACCATATTTAAAAGTGTTAAGCGAGTTTAAAACAAAAGCTTTGAAACAAATTTAAAATCTGAATTCAAAATGATTTCGAATTCCAGTTTTTATAAATAAGTTTTATAAAAATGAAATGTTTTAACAACTTTAAATTGTTAAAGTATTTTATAAAGTGATTTTAAATTCTGAAATTAAAGATTTAAATAGAGTTTTAAATCCAAATTTTACTCGGGAAAATAGGAGAAGTACTCGAGTTTAACTTGGGTAAACATAGGGACGCTCACGGGTTTAATTTCAACTTGCAGCCTATTAAAAAGTTTGAAGTTAATTATCTTCATCAAATTTTTTATTATTGATG
The DNA here is from genome assembly GCA_030765085.1 of Allium cepa. NCBI lineage: Eukaryota > Viridiplantae > Streptophyta > Magnoliopsida > Asparagales > Amaryllidaceae > Allium > Allium cepa. The sequence continues at coordinate 953,644,302 of CM060932.1, forward strand.
ATTTAATAAAGGTTTGACAAATTTAAGTTAAGAATTTAATTTCAAGTTTTAAAAAATTAAGTAAATACTTAACAATGTTTTCTAGAATCTTAATTAATACTTTAATTAAGTAGATAATTTAAGATAAGTATGAAAATTTAATTACCATTAAAGTTTTTAAGTTAGTAATAAAGTAATTTCAAAGTTTAAGGAAGATTTTAAAAATGTTAATTAAGATAGATAATTATTATTAACTAATTGTTTTGGAAAATAATTAAGAATGGTTAATTTATAATTCGTAATTAAAGATTAGTAAATTAATTTATAATTGTAATTTATTAGGGGTTTATCAGTTTGTAATTAAGGATTGGTAAATTAATAGTTAAGTATTTAATTTATTTGTAATTAAGAATTGTTAATGATAATTAATTACAAAGATAGTTAATTAAATATTCTTAATGATAAGTTAGTGACAAATGAAAGGATAATTACTTATGGGTGTTTGGATAATTAAGGATAATCAATTTCATAATTAAGGTTAATTATTCATAATTAAGGTCAATTACATTCATAATTAAGGTCAATTAAGTATTGATTAAAAGGTAATTAATTAATTAAAGTTCATTAAGTGATTAGGGATAATTACTTGTTGCAATTAGTTAAGAATAATTAATTAAATGGTAATTAATTAAGGGTTGATTTATTTATTTATAAATTAATTAAAGGAAATCAATTAAAAGATTAATTTTAAATTAAAGTGTAATTAATAAATGTGTTAGCACCTAAATTGGTCATTAACACCCTTAGAAAGATTGTGTAGAGAGATTAATGAAGAAAGTAAATTAAAATAGAGAGCAATATGTAAATTTCAGTGCAGAGAACAAGAACACCAAATTTATAGTGGTTCGGCGTAACTGCCTACGTCCACTTTGAAGTTGATTTCTGTTGATTTCCTTGATAGTTGGTTACAGATACAATCCATTTCTAATTACTTGAATACAATTGCAAAACAAAAGATTAAGTCTTGAATGAGTGTTGAATGCGGCAGAGTCTCCCTAGTGTTCCCAAAAAACTAACCCTTTTCACTGTGCCCCTGCCTCTTTATTTATGGACAAAGGTGGGTTGGACTTCCCTGGTGGGCCTGGTAGCTGGATATCACGGCTCAAATGGAGTAGACTCTTTGTGCCGAACCGAACATGCCGAACGGCCAAATGCCGATCCATCATCTTCATGCCGAATGATGCGATGTTGTGTGGGAAGAGTAGGCCGAGCAATCAATCGAAGCCGAACGAGATGCAAAGAGTGCCGAACAATCTTCAGTTGCCGAACGTTCTCGGGAGGCCGAACAATCTCTGGATGCCGGACAATCTTACGCCGAGTGTCCTTGGTATGCCGAACGTTCTCGGGAGGTCGAACAATCTCTAGATGCCGAACGATCTTATGCCGAGCGTCCTTGTTATGCCGAACGTTCTCGGGAGGCCGAACGATATACAATACCAAACGTTTCTCAATGCCGAATGCTTCTGGATGCCGAGCGCTCCTTCATGCCGACATTCCTTCACGCCGAGCGTTTCTCAACGCCGAACGCTTCTGGATGCCGAGCCCTCCTTCATGACGACCGTTCCTTCATGCCGAGCATTTCTCTGAGGCCGAACGCTCTTGACTGCTGTATGACCTTGACTGTCGAACGATTCCTTGCGCCGAGTGTTCAGAGTGCCGAACGATACATATATTGCCGAGCAGTGCGCCAATGCCGAGTACCTAGTTGCCTAGTCAAATCCCCATGAAACACTTTCCCTTCAAAGAGTGAACGTGATACGCTTTGAACTACGAGTCAATTGTGCTTCGCTTCGAACCTTGGCCGATTATTCTTGGAGGTTGTTTTCTTGTGAGTACCGGGTGGGATGGTGTGTGCCGATCGTAACGTGAATGCCGAGCGATACAACGGAAGCCGAACATCCCATATACGCCGAGCGAAATAAAAGCCGATGCCGAACGATGCTGCTTTGACCGGTTCTAGCGGTCATTATCGCTTCGACTTCTTCTTCTTCCTTATAAAGGTCAACACGTTCCTTCTTCTTCTCTTTCCACTTCTTTACCTCAGTTATCTTGTATTTGCTAACCTCGCCAGTTCACAGCCCCCAAAGATTCAACAATCCTTTCCAAGTCTCGATTTACTAACTAGGTATAGATTCTTCTATCTAAATCCTTTTCGCAACTAAAAAGTTTTTATGCTCAAGTTCATAGAGGAACCGTAGCCGATAGGTGTATGAAAGAGTCGTATCTTGGTTTAAGATATTTTTAGAGTTTTTAGAGTTAAATGATGAGGAGGAAAGGAGGAGTAACTAGAGACGAGCGTACAAGGGAGCTGTTGGGAGTTGTATTGTGATTCGGCATGGTTCCCTTGTGTCGAACGAGATGGGAGGAAAAAAGAATAGAGGGGGAGTAGGAGGTGGTTAGAATGCTGTACAGCATGGACTGGCATGACTCGCCGAACGACCTGTCCTTGTTGATCGGCATGGATGGAGGAAGAGAGGAAAAAATGAAACCGTAGTTAAGGACGGAGTGCCGAGTGTTGGGGCTCGGCATAACTTTTTGGTTCGGCATGACTCATCACATGCCGAGCAGTGGGATGAAGGGTTAGGGAGGAAGTATGAATTAGGTAGGATGCCGAATGTTATTTTGGCCGAGCAAAACTTAGGCCGGTCGTTATTTAGGTCGAACGATAGCTTTACCGAATGATAGCTTGTCCGGTCGACAGTTAGGCCGAACAACATTTAGACCGACCCATCATGACTGCCGACCCATATCTCAGCCGAACAATACACAAGCCAAACAATTATAAATGCCGAACCATGTTTTACAGGCCGAACAATTATGGATGCCGAACCATTTTTTAGCCGAAGAGAACTTAAGCCGAACGACCATTTGCCTTGCCTAATCATATAACAAAACAAGGGCAGAGACTCCAGCATACTAGCATATTGAACTGATCCGGACTAATAACTTAAATTTGCAAGAATAGATAAAAGCTTTTAACTCGTAGTGCCAATGTCCGAGTCCAAAATTGAAAGCACCGCAAGATTGGTTTTCAGAGACGATCAGCGCTGACGGTCTTCGAAGTTGACAGTCCCAAGCTCGACTTTATATCATTAATTCTATGACTCATAATCTCCCAGCACTTGCACACGAATGATCGCACTAGTTCACACATCACACGGGGGGAATTCTTGTGTTGTTAATTCTGACGTCGATTGTTTTTCGAGTATAGTTCAATTAGGCATTCTTCAGGATTCAATATTTATTGGAAATGTCTAGGAGATCTAGCTCCGCCACGATTTCAGATAGACCGGGCCGTCCACCCGATAAGAAGTCGTGGACGTTTCAAATCCGTCAACCTCCCCTGCACATAACTTAGCCCGACAATTTAGAGGCAGCAATTCTCTTGGATAATCCTGTTGATTCACAGGCTTCGAAGGTCAATGAAGTTGCGCTTCGGCGAATATGCTCCATCCATGGGATCCCTTTTGACGATGTATTGGTTCCCTTGGGGCATGATCGTCCACACTTGCCCCCGGTTGGATACACGGCGTGTAATAAATTCATGTACTGGGTTGGCAGTGTACCACCGTTCAGTTTATTTCTTCGGGATGTGCTACAATACATTGACATTGCCCCGTCGCAATTGCACCCGAACAGCCACGCTTTCATCTACGGCACCTATATCCTCTTTATGACCGTCCTCTCTAGGCCTCCAACTCCGGGCGACATCAGATACATTTATATGATCAAGAAGCGGAGAGATAACCCCTCTTTTGTGTTCCTCGAACCGCACCACAAATGTCAGATTTTAACCGGGGCGTGGAGCAAGTTTTCCCTGTACAAACAGGAATGGTTCTATGTGCGTTGCCCTCCGGGTTTCGCGAGGAGATGGGTTGAAGGAAGTAAGTCTTCTTCTTGAAACGATACTCATGTTTGGTCGAAGCTATGCCTTTTCTAACTCTTGTTTCATCTTCTCAGGTATCAATCCACGTCCTGACGACGGCGGATATTCTGAGGCCGTTGAAGCTATTAGAGCTCTTCCCGTCGAAGAATGAGACATTCGAACTCTTATTTCAAATGAGTCACTATCGAGGTTCGGACTGTTAGCAGAAGGTCGTCGGGTAAGCTTTCCTGAGGGCGTCTCCATACCCAAGCCCGCATCAGGTAAAGGGAAAAAATTAGTTGAGTCATCATCACGTCGCATCCCTGATGCACAGGAAGAGGGGGAAATTCAAGGGAATGAAACACCCGAAGCACAAGGTGAGAACTTGGGTCCCGCTCAGGATCCGATAGTCGAAGTGCACGATATCGAAACGCCATTCTCCCCTTCAAAGAGGAAAAAGGGATTGACGCACAAGATTAGGAAGGAGAAATTTGGCAAAAATTCAAAAGTTACGCTCATTCCAATGGAGAAAGAGGCCTCTTTATAGCATGTAGAAAGTTCTTTAAAGGGCCTATCAAACCTCTCCATTCCCGATGTCCTGCTCAATTATGACTTCGACGATCCGGAAGCATTTCAACTTCACTCTCCCATCAGAGGTGATGTAGGCGCTTTGGCCCAGAGTCAGGGAGAGAAAACTCCCATTAGTAAAGCAACTGGTCCGTCGGGGGGAAACATTAAGACATGCACAAACACTTGCACTTCAATTTGCACTTAGATTTTCGCCGCCGCGCTACTCTTCTCATTGCTAACTCTTTCTCAAATTTCATACAGGTGGCATGAGACGTACACATGGCATTGATCGCCTCCGCGGGTCGTCTGTTTTCTATCACTCCGGGCGTGATTCAGTTTCCGGGAGACGTCGGGACAGAGACAATGATGGCGATAGAGATTATCATTTCTGGGACTCTTCATCCTGGAAGAAAACATACTATCAGCCCAAGTACCACCATCATCCCTCTTCTCATTCGGAACCAAGCAAAGACAAGTGCGGCCATAAAGGGTCGCAATCCGATGTCCCCTGGGATCAACACTCTGACTCCTCTACCACTCAACAGTCCCGAGATCCTCACAGGAGGGATGAACTTTCTAAGTCGTCTCCTCCTGCTCCTGCAATAGATCCAACCATGTCGGAGAGGATGGCCGAGCTTAAGGATAAATTTCCAAAACTCTGCTTTGATGGCCTAAAATTCCTCCCGGCTATTCATCCTATCCCCGATCATGTCAAGCAGAGCGCCATCGCCTGTACCAACGACGTCTATGTTCAACATGACGTGTTTGTTCACTTGGTTGAGAAACTTTCCGAAGTCTCCGTGGAGCGCCAACATGAAATCGATCGCCTGAAGCTTGAGGCTATCAGCGACAAAGACATCATTAAGGCTCAGGACGAAGAAATCGCAACTTACAAGTCTAAACTAGAAGTCGCCCATCAGAGCGCCAAGGACACCGCTGATGCCGTCACTCATCTGGAATCAACTCACAAGAAAGAACTCAACAAGGTGGTTCAACGCTGTGGGGCTTTGGCTCTAGAGAAGGACTCAGTTCAAAAGGAGAGGGACGCATTCAGCCTCCAAGTCAAGGAACTTGAGAAGCAGCTCCGCAGAGAGAAGGAAGAGAAAACGGCTGCCCAAGAGGAGTCACAACGATACGGTGATGAGATCGTTGCCACTCGACTTTTGAAATAAAAACTTGAGGACGAGCTTTCCAGAGTCGAGCGTTAAAGAGTGAGGCCCGTGAAGAGGGCAAAAAGATAGCGTCCATTGATATCGACTCGCGTCTTGAGGCGGCTAGAGAAGAAGGCAGGGAGGAGGTCAAGAATATGTTTGACCCGCTAATTGCTGAGTTCAATGCCCGCGTTCACATACATCAAGACTTGACTTTCTTGGGCAAGGGTTATCTTGAATCTCTGGCCGAGGCGTTTAATCGAAATCAGAAAGGCCGAGCACGGTACCGTAGAGATTGATGAGGGGGCCTTGATAAAAGAATTCCTTAAGGGGAACGAGCCTTCCGACTTATCAGCAGTTAAACTATTTATTGCAAGGGCTCCCTCTCAAAGAAAGGGAAAGAAGCGATTACCGGCCCATCCGAGGTTGTGCCTCCAGCTCATGCGCCTACCCGATTGGCCGATAGACCGATACTCGATCCCTTTGAGCAGCATATAGGTTACAATTCGGAGGACCTCGGCCTTGGCGTCCATATTCTGTCTCCGATTCCGAAGGGTGAAACCCCCTTGACGGCTGAGAGCCTTCCGGAGCCTGGTAGATAACTCTTCACTTTAAGATTTCAAAAGTCATCATTCTTTGTGAAGGACTATTGTATTCTAATACTTGTTTTTCATGATTTTGCGCAAGCCGTTCTGATCCCGGGCCTACTCCGAGGAGCGATGTCGCCAAGGAGGTAGAGGAAAAGATAGGTGAGGGCACTCAGGCAGGAGAGACCCCGAGCCAGATGCTCAGGTGATTGGAGCGCTGGATGAAGACAAATCTGAGACTTCTTCTCCCATCGAGGGGAGTTATGAAGTAGAGATTACAGGCGCCTACGAACACACATCTAAACTTAGTATGAAGGAGCGGCTCGAGAAGGAAAAGAGAGAGATGACCGAGATCAAGGTTGAGCCTCGAGTTGTGGACCCAGATGATCCCTTGCACAAGCCATTGAAGGTCATTCTCCCTGGCAGGTCCAAGCCCGTGGATGTTCACCGTACTTCTGCAGCTGCTACCCCTCCATCAAAGAAGAGTACCAAGGGTAAACGCACAGGGGAGGAGCTGCCCGAGAAGACCACGGAGGTGAGGAAGTCGAAGAAGCCAAGAAGTGACCATTACTCTTGTTCAACGAGAGTTAGTTTAAGTTATGTAATTATTTTCATCTACTTCCGTAGTCTTTGTAAATAGATTGTCGACTCCGAACTTTGGAGGACTTGTAGTAGAAACTTTTTCCGAATAAAGCTTAGTTCCTTTTTCTGTCTTTCAAAAGGCTCTTGTCGTTCGATTTTTATATGATTGTGATTTAAATCCAAGCTGTTGTGAATAACATGGACTTCTCGGTTCACCTTCGTATAGCTCGGAGATTCTTTGAGAGTTGTTCGTTTTTCGTTTCGCGCTTTAAGCACTTAGAATATTTTTTAGTCTACACATCGGGGACTTAGAGTACTCCAGTCCACACTCTGGGAACTTGGAGATTTAAGTCGTTTATACTCGAGTCCGTGCTCCGGGGACTTAGAGTACTCCAGTCCACACTCTGGGAACTTGGAGATTTTGAGTTGTTTATACTCGAGTCCGTGCTCCGGGGACTTAGAGTACTCCAGTCCGCACTCTGGGAACTTGGAGATTTTGAGTTGTTTATACTCGAGTCCGCGCTCCGGGGACTAGAGTACTCCAGTCCGCACTCCGGGGACTTGGATATTTTGAATCATTTATACTCGAGTCCTCACTCCGGGGACTTAGAGTACTCCAGTCCGCACTCCGGGGACTCGGAGATTTTGAATCGTTTATACTCGAGTCCACGCTCCGGGGACTTAGAGTACTCCAGTCCGCACTCTGGGGACTCGGAGATTTTGAATCATTTATACTCGAGTCCGCACTCCGGGGATTTATGTACTCCAGTCCGCACTCCTGGGACTTGGCGATTTTGAATCGTTTATACTCGAGTCCGCACTCCAGGGACTTAGAGTACTCCAGTCCGCACTCCGAGGAATTGGAGATTTTGAATCATTTATACTCGATTCCACACTCCGGGGACTTAGAGTACTCCAGTCCATACTCGGAGACTTGGAGATTTTGAATCATTTATACTCGAGTCCGCATTTCGGGGACTTAGAGTAGCCCAGTCCGCACTCCGGGGATTTGGAGATTTTGAGTCGTTTATACTCGAGTTCGCACTTTGGGGACTTAGAGTACTCAAGTCCGCACTCCGGGGACTTGGAGATTTGGAGTTGTTTGCGCATGTTCGTACGTCGGCCAGAATAATATGGTTTCGTTTGCCTGTCACAGGATCATCATACGCAGAGACATTAGTAATTTATGGAAAAGATGGCTTCAATCCTTTATTAATGGAAGCAAGCTGAATTGTCTTTCTACATGCCAAGAACTAGAAATAAAGGCGTACTGGAAATAAATGCAACTAATACATGAAAGAAATAGACTAAGTATAATAATGCCACAAGTGCTTGCTGTTCCATCCTCAGGGGAGTGTCGCACCATCGACAGTCGCTAGCTTGAAAGTTCATTCTCCAAGCTTCCGTTCGATGACGTATGGACCTTCCCATGCGGGATTCATATGAGACGGGATCAGAAAAATTCGTTTCAAAACGAGGTCTCCCACACTAAAAATTCTTGGTCGGACCTTTTTGTTATAATATTTTGCGACTCTATGTCTATATACGGCCGCTCTCGAATTGGCATCTTCGTGTTTTTCGTCAATGAAGTCCAATGATTCCAATAAAAGATTCTGGTTCGACTCGGGGTCGTAATAAGTTACCTGATGTGATGGAACTTCAAGTTCCATGGGTATGACGGCTTTCGTGCCATATGCCAATGCAAATGGAGTGTGGCTAGTCGCGGTCTTGTGGGTGGTCCTGTTGGCCCAAAGCGCCGTCGAAAGTTCATCCACCCACTTGCATCTAGCCTTTTCCATACGTTTTTTCAATATGGACTTGATTATCTTGTTTACGGCTTCCACTTGTCCGTTGGCTTTCGGGTGAGCAACCGCTGCAAACTTCTTTTCAATGCCATATTTCTGACAAAATTCTTTGAACCCCTTGCTTTCGAATTGAGTCCCATTGTCTGTAATGATGGTCCGTGGAAGGCCAAAACGGCATATGATATTTCGTACGACGAAATTAATAACCTTCTTGGTGGTTATTATGGCCAGAGGCTCTGCTTCTGTCCATTTGGTGAAGTAGTCGACCACAACTATTGTATATTTCGCTCCACCTTTGGCTATGGGTAAAGAACCAACTAGGTAAATTCCCCACATTACAAATTTCCAGGGACTAACCATTTGCGTGAGTTTCGTCGGCAGAGCTCTCAGGATTTTTGCATATATCTGGCATTTATCACATCTTCTCACATAGTCTGCAGCATCCCGATTCACAGTTGGCCAGTAGTATCCATAACGGAGGATCTTCTTTGCTAATGTCTGCCCCCAGTATGGTCCCCGCACTCTCCTTCATGGACTTTCTCTAGGACTCATTTTATCTCATCATGGGCAATGCATCGGAGTAGTGGGGTCAAGAATCCCCTTCGATACATTATTCCATCCTGTATTACATAACGAGAAGCCTTATGAAGGACTTGTCATCTTTCGCTCCTTTCTTTGGGCAAGATCTCGAATAGCAAGTACTGCTTGATTGGGGTCATCCACGATTCCTTCTCGATTTCTGTTTCCAACACGAAATCTACCTCCATCATATCTATACTTGGAGCCTGGAGGGTCTCAATAGGAAATAATCCTATTTGCCGTGCGTCGCCTGTGCTTGCGAATTTTGCCAATGAGTCGGCTGCTCTGCTTCGCTCACGCAGGACATGTCAAATATCATAATACTCGAGATTCGCTAGCAGCTCCTGAACTCGAACCAAATATGGGGCAAGTCTCTGCCCCCCTGCTTGGTAGTCTCCTCGCACACTTCCAGCTACGAGTCGCTGAAGATTTCAACCGATTTTACTCCCAATTCTTTGATAAGTTTCAAGCCGACGATCAACGCTTCATATTCGGCTTTGTTATTTGTTGCTGTGAATTCGAGCTTCAAAGTGTAGCAGACTGACCGGTTCCCAGGAGTTACAAGAACTATGCCGACCCTTGAACAATGGTCGTTAGATGCCCCCATTGGTGTACATCTTCCATCGAACGGGAGGTATGACACTGTGGTCGTTTGATTCGTCTATCATAGTAAATTCAGCAATGAAATCAGCTAGGGCTTGTCCTTGTATGGCCCTTCGCGGAAGGTAGGTAATGTCGAACTAACTTAACTCAATATTCCATTTAAGCATTCTCCAGGAAGTTCTGGTCGTGGGAGTATCTGCCGCAAAGGTTGATCAGTGTAGACACTGATCGAGTGTGCCTGAAAATACGGGCGAAGCTTGCGCTATGCAAACACCAAGCAATAGGCTAGTCTTTCAATCTTTGGATAATTTCTTTCTGCCCCCGTCAAACGTTTACTAACATAGTACACTGGCTTCTTCCTCGTGAACCAAGGCTGTACTGATAGCGTGCTGGGATACAGCCAAGTATATGTACAACATTTCGTGGTCTATTGGTCTCGACAATACCGGAGGACTTTCTAAGTGCGTTACAAGAGCTCTGAATGCTTCCTCACAGTCGGATGTCCACTCGAAATTCCTATTTCCTTTCTTTATGACATCGAAGAAAGGAATACACCTGTCCATGGCCCTGGAAATGAATCGGCTCAGCGCGCCCACCTTTCCGTTCAAGCTTTGCACCTGCTTTACGGTTCTGGGAACTTGTATATCACGGATGGCTTGAATTTTCTCCAGGTTAGCCTCGATTCCTCGTGCATTCACAATGAACCCCAAAAAATTTCCCGACGCTATGCCGAATGAACACTTCAGAGGATTGATCTTCATTCCATATTGTTTGAGTATGTCAAAAATCTCCGCTAAGTCTCGAATGTGGTCGTTTGACTGCCGTGACTTCACGAGCATGTCACCCCACATAAACTTCCATCGTTTTACCAATCTGGTCTTTGAACATCCGATTAACCAGACTTTGATAAGTTGCTCCCACGTTTTTCAATCCAAAGGGCATCCCTACATAGCAAAACAACCCAATGTTTGTGAAAATACTGGCGTGTTCTTGGTCCGTGAGGTGCATCGGGATTTGGTTATATCGAGAGTACGCATCCATAAATGATAGTAACTCATGCCCATCAGTTGAATCGACCAGCTGGTCAATCCTAGGCAACGGAAAACTATCCTTCGGGCATGATTTGTTTAAATCAGAATAATCGACACAAGTTCTCCATTTTCCATTCGCTTTCTTTACTAGCATCGGGTTAGAAACCCATTCAGGGTAGAGGGCATCGCGGACGAACCCATTGGCTTTGAGTTTGTCCACCTCCTCTTTGAGAGCCACGGACCTCTATGGGTTTGATGTGCACGTAAATGTGCATATTTTTACCACCGTATTTAATCTATTTGAATTAAATAAATGATCATATTGGGTATTTTAACTTGTTTTAACCAAAATTCATATTAATTCCAAATTTTCACATATTCATCTTCATATAAGGGCAAAATGGCCATTTGTGCGCGTATATTAATTTGAAAGAATTTAATTGGAAATTTCTATAATATTTTGTAGGAATTTAGCTTCTCATATTAGTGGGTTCATGAAGAAGCATGCATGCACAAAATGGATATAAAGGAATGAAGATGGAAATAATTCAAAGTAAAGATCATGGAGGACCCCACCTACCCACCTACCTTAATGTACAAATTAAAGGCTAATGCACATGCTTTTGGACTTAATGGCTTCATGTACACTTAATGGGGGATTAAAACATGTTAATGATTACTTGGCCTCCACACTTCCTAAGGGGCATTTTGGGCATTCCCCAAAAAGTGAATTAGGGTTTTAAAACTTGTATATATACCCCTTATGTTTCATGTAGCCATCCTCCTCTTAGTTAGTTAGTTAGTTTTAGTTTAGAAAATAAATCAAATCTCTCTTTCTTTCCATGGCTACTTATCATTTCTTCTCTTACGTAATTTTTTTATGCAATGTAAATTATTGTTTCTTTTTAATTACATGTTCATTTCCTTTTATGTAAGTAGTGTAGATTTTCCTTTATGCAATTAGATTAGTTGTCTTTTCCATTAGCTTTCATTTTCCTTTCCTTTTGCTTTCATGTTGCTTTCTACATTTGTTGATTTGATAACAAATATAAGAGCTTAATCCCTACAATTTAGGGGTAATGAAGCTCTCTAGTATGTAGATGCAACATTTTGATGTTTATACTCTCTTTTTGTGCTTTAATGGAAACAGAAGTGGTTTAATGATGTTGTTTAGCTCTGAATTTGATAGTCTATGTTGTTCATACCAAATAGACTATGCTTAAACAAACATAACACAAATTGCCTCTTCATCTAAATATGATTATGGCAAAGAAGTGGTTGTTGAAACTGAAATTTGATAGCCTATGTTTCTAAACAATAATTAATAGACTATGCTTAAAATAGATTTTGCTTTCAATTTTGTTGTCATATTTCATGAGAATTAAAAGTGTATAGTGGTTGTGTTATAGTTTGATGGTTTAAACTGAGCTAGTTAATAGCATAAATATACCATACTTATGATAAGCACATCAACTAATTCACTAGTGATAAGAAAAGAGAGATCATAACTTCATTTTGTTGATTTATGTGATCTAGAGAGTGAAAATTGCCTCTAACTTATCTTAAAACTCATATTTTTATCAATTTTATTTTGCTTGTTTTTCTTCTTTTCTTGTTTAACATTCTCTTCAACCTTGGTTTAATTTGATTGAATAGATTTTTAAAATCATCAATTCCCTACGGATCGACCCGTATTCGCCACGTGCTATATTCGTACACCGTGCGCTTGCGGTTATTTTTAATTTAAATTCGTTCGACGGTTTTCTAAACCGATAGAATTTCCCTCGACGAACAAGTTTTTGGCGCCGTTGCCGGGGAATTGTCTTTGATTTTGATTTTCTATTCTTCGGATTATTTTTATGTGATTTTATTTGTGTGTTTGTTGTGTGTGTTTGCATTTATAAAAAAAAACAACTAGTGGTTTTGTTTGATTTATGCTTGCATTTTCATTTGTGTGTTTGTGATTGTTCTAATTCCATTTGCATTTGCATTTCATATTCAAAAAAAAAAAATCATTTACACAATCTCAATTGAAAAAAAAAATCATCCCATTTTCAAATACATTTACATTAACAATTTGGCGTTGTATTTCTGCATCTACAAATTTCATTTTGTTTATCACTTCCTCTCTGCCTCACAGTTTTTCCTCTCTGCCCTCTGTCAAACTACTTACTGTAACACAACAGTGCACAGTTTTGTGCACTCTTCCTCCACACAGTCCCCCAACCCATTTCTTCATACTTCCCCTACATCAACACACCACAACATCATCAAAGTCCATCATCAACACCCTCTGCCTCAAACACATTCTACATTGCCTGCACATCCACCCAGTTCCACACTTCTGTTATAAACTTCTGGCATACCTCCTCGTCTACCACACCAGAAACCAACTGCAGCCTTCATCACCTCGACCTTCGACTTCCTCACTGACTTACTTCATTTTTACCAATACCACATCTTCACATTCCAAACCAACCATCTACCCGACCATCACAAACTTCCCCTCCTACCTTCAGAACTTCCCTGATACAAAACCACAGCCACCGAACTGCAGCCCCCATTTCTGCACACAGAATAGCAACCACCTCTTCACAGTATTCTTCCCCTGATAACATTTCTTTGTTGCCAAAGTCAATCACTTCAAATACTCCTCCACTAGACCTTACTGACATCACTGCTCCTCCTGTGCATATCAGTGCACGAACCAGTGCATTCACTCCTACCTTTACAATCCAAACAAACTACAACTCCCCACAATAAACCACCCTTCACTACAATCATCAACTGATTACAAGGCACTCCATCACCATCAATATCCATTCTACATCATCATTTCCACTTCCCGTTACTGCTGCACACCACCCTGATCACCACAGTTCAACCCTCTGACCATCTGAACTTCACTCAAACCACCACTTTCAAATCACTTCTGACCAACGATCACAAGCATCTGACAATCGCTTGCTGCCAACCAAACATTGCCACCATACATTGATTACCAAACTTACTTTCCACCTCTCTTACATCCTCAAGCATCAACTGTCATCTACAATAGCAGTTGCCTGTTTCACTCATTTTCCCACAGCAAAGTGCCTCGTTTTCCACAAAGACAAACATTCACTGGCCAAAATTCGAACTCACAATACAACAACTTGCCAAACAATTCCATCACACCAAAAAAAAAGAAACGCAGGACATCATCACCTTCCAATTCGCAATTTCAATTACCCCAAACCCACGCAACACCAAAACGTCAAAATCCATAGCCGAGCATTCCCAAATCACCAACTTCAACCGCAAGTCGCCGCATTGGAATCCCCACTACTGCTACCCAGTTGCAGCACCTCTATCCTCCTCTCAAACCAACTTGCAATTCAAACAGCGATCACCTCTGCAATTACTCCATGCCATCGAACCTGTAACCCGCGACTTCATCCAAATTCACCTCCGACTTCAGCAAATCCAAGTCGAACTCCTGCAAAATTCAACCACCTCAACCACGTACCAACTACCACTCGCCTGAAAACCTAAATCGCGACTCCAAGACTCAACATCGACCACTGGTTCGACTTGCCTCAAAATCACTGCGACCACCATTTCACTATCGATCCCCCTTCACTCTCGAATGAAACCACAATCAATTTCATAGACGTGGGAGAATTTGATTCCAAATTGAGAATTTGCGAAGTGAGAATTGAGAACTAAAAAGTTGATTTTGCTTGATAATGAGTTAATCAAACTTGTAATCTCTCGCTGTTTAAAGTGATTTTGCTTGACATCGTGAGTTGATAAGTTGCTATGTGGTGGGACTCGTTTTCTAAAGTGGGTCGGGCTGCACAATTTTCTTTTTTCCTTTTCTGCTTAGGTTTAAATTGTTAAGCTTTTAGGTTTTTTTTCCTTCTTAAAAAAGAACAAAAAAAAAGAAGAAAAAAGAAGAGTTGCTTGCTTTAAATTGTTTTTTGTTGCTATTTTGTATTGTTTTATCCTTAAAAAAAATTCATTTTGTTTTGCTTTGGTTTTAATTTGTTTTAAGCTCCATTCATATTTTTCAAAAAAAAAAAATTTCTTTTTTTTTTAGTGAAACCCTACTTTTAAGTTTCCTTTCAAAATCTTTGTTTTAATTATGAAGTATATCCTAATTGAAAATCTTCGTTTTAAAAAGTGGTTGATTTAAAGTAAAGGATATAACATTTTTTTTGGGTCTTCCTAGTTAAATGGTGCTAAGATGATTTTGCAAAACTCTCTCTCTCTGTGTTAAAAATAATAATAATAATAATAATAATAATAATAACAACATCCAAGTATTCACTCTCATTTAAAAGTCCTCACTACGGTTATGCATGGGTGAATTACTTGGAATCTTTGATTATGTGCTTTCATACTCATTTAAAAGTCCTCACGGTTATGCATGTATGGAACACATGTAAAAAAACATAGTAAAAACCACCTACGATCGATAGGTGTATGCACGAAAGTGTGTGCACTCGCCATGCTCTGTACTCCCCTCACATAAGCCCGAAAGGCAGTGAATGGGCGGTATATCTGGCCTCAGTTTACCTGAGCTAGGTGTGTAATTTTTCTTGCAAATAATGAGAGAGCAAGCAATTGAAATCCTAGCACTATTTTTACTTAGTTGATTTGATTTGTTATTGAAAAGAAATGAAAATACCACTTTGATGAACTTTGATAATCAACTAAGGATCCATTTCATAGTTACACTTTGTTATTAACCAAAACAACAAGTTAAACTATCGTCTATTTGTTATGATAACTTGATTTTCGTTGGAAATTTTGACGAGTAAATGACATAAATTTTCAAGATAATAACCAAAACCTATATTTAACTTATTCGTGTCAATTTAAAAATAAATCCTTCATTTGTAAATATTTTCAAAAAATTTGCATTCATCTCTTTGTAAATAAATCTTGCATTTTGTAAATATTTTCATCCTGCATTTGGATTTTGTGGGTAATATCCGCTGAAAACCCTCACGAGACAACACTCGTCCTACTGGGGACACCCAGAGATTTAACGGCTTGATGCATATGCTCAATGCAATCGTGCTCCCTACGAAAACGGATTTATCATGGTTTTCCTTTTATTCGAGGACGAATAAAAAGATAAGTGTGGGGGTATTTGATGTGCACGTAAATGTGCATATTTTTACCATCGTATTTAATCTATTTGAATTAAATAAATGATCATATTGGGTATTTTAACTTGTTTTAACTAAAATTCATATTAATTCCAAATTTTCACATATTCATCTTCATATAAGGGCAAAATGGCCATTTGTGCGCGTATATTAATTTGAAAGAATTTAATTGGAAATTTCTATAATATTTTGTAGGAATTTAGCTTCTCATATTAGTGGGTTCGTGAAGAAGCATGCATGCACAAAATGGATATAAAGGAATGAAGATGGAAATAATTCAAAGTGAAGATCATGGGGGACCCCACCTACCCACCTACCTTAATGTACAAATTAAAGGCTAATGCACATGCTTTTGGACTTAATGGGTTCATGTACACTTAATGGGGGATTAAGACATGTTAACGATTACTTCGCCTCCACACTTCCTAAGGGGCATTTTGGGCATTCCCCAAAAAGTGAATTAGGGTTTTAAAACTTGTATATATACCCCTTATGTTTCATGTAGCCATCCTCCTCTTAGTTAGTTAGTTAGTTTTAGTTTAGAAAATAAATCAAATCTCTCTTTCTTTCCATGGCTACTTGGCCATTTCTTCTCTTATGTAATTTTTTTTTATGCAATGTTAGTTATTGTTTCTTTTTAATTACATGTTCATTTCCTTTTATGTAAGTAGTGTAGATTTTCCTTTATGCAATTAGATTATTTGTCTTTTCCATTAGCTTTCATTTTCCTTTCCTTTTGCTTTTATGTTGCTTTCTACATTTGTTAATTTGATAACAAATATGAGAGCTTAATCCCTACAATTTAGGGGTAATGAAGCTCTCTAGTATGTAGATGCAACATTTTGATGTTTATACTCTCTTTTTGTGCTTTAATGGAAACACTTGAAGTGGTTTAATGATGTTGTTTAGCTTTGAATTTAATAGTCTATGTTGTTCATACCAAATAGACTATGCTTAAACAAACATAACACAAATTGCCTCTTCATCTAAATATGATTATGGCAAAGAAGTGATTGTTGAAATTGAAATTTGATAGCCTATATTTCTAAACAATAGTTAATAGGCTATGCTTAAAATAGATTTTGCTTTCAATTTTGTTGTCATATTTCATGAGAATTAAAAGTGTATTAGTGGTTGTGTTATAGTTTGATGGTTTAAATTGAGCTAGTTAATAGCACAAATATACCTTACTTATGATAAGCACATCAACTAATTCACTAATGACAAGACAAGAGAGATCATAACTTCATTTTGTTGATTTATGTGATCTAGAGAGTGGAAATTTCCTCTAAATTATCTTAACACTCATATTTTTATCAATTTTATTTTGCTTGTTTTTCTTCTTTTCTAGTTTAACATTCTCTTCAACCTTGGTTTAGTTTGATTGAATAGATTTTTAAAATCATCAATTCCCTGCAGATTGACCCGTATTCGCCACGTGCTACATTCGTACACCGTGCGCTTGCGGTTATTTTTAATTTAAATTCGTTCGATGGTTTTCTAAACCGATAGAATTTCCCTCGACGAACATGGTTCATGCCCCTCCTTCTCTGTTTCACAGGAACATGTCTTAGGTCTATGTTCAACATATGACTCGCGATTGTAGGAGAAATCCCGCACATGTCAGAATGTGTCCAAGCAAAGACATCAAGATTTGCTTGGAGGAAGTCAGTGAGGTTCTCGGCCACCACGGGGTCGAGTTATGATCCAATTTTAAGAATTCGTGATGGGTCATCCCGACTGACTGGGATGTTAATTGTTAGTTCAGCCAGTGCTGCATTTGTTTCCCTAGGTCCCCCATTATCGTCTCTCGGATCTATGTCTTTATGGATCCGAGAATGTTGCCCGAGACAAGGATCGGGCGCTACTTATCAATCATCAGCATTTCGGATGCAGACGGAGCGGTCCGCAACCTTTCCTTTCTCTCTACGCTGAGCCTCTCTCAGCTCAGTCACATAGCAGGCACGTCCGGTCGCCTGATCATCGTGTACCACTCCAACATCACTGTCTGTGGGAAATTTTAACGTCAGAAACCAAGGGGCCAATGCTGCCCTAAATTCTGCCAAGGCTGGACATCCTAGAAATACGTTTTATGGAGAGTCAACATCCAACACTATGAATGGTAGGATCCGTACCCTCCTACGCTCGCCTTGCCCCAGTTCAACTGGTAACTCCACATATCCCACTGCATCCGCTACTGCGCCGTTGAAGCCGTGGATTCTGGCTTTAGACAGTTTCAAATCCTTAGTCTCCAGCTTCATTTGGTCGTATGCCTTCTTGAAGATGATGTTAACGAAACTTCCACAATCAATTAGAATTCTCTTCACAAATGCCGGTCTGATTGTCACTGATATGACCATCAGGCCGATGGTATGGGCCTCCACCTTATCCGCATCTCTGCTCCTGAATACAATATCATCATCCATAGTGCGCTGCTGCTTTGCAGGGGTCCCATCCTCCAAATTCGAATAGCACTCATACTCCGCATGTCTTAAAGAGTTAGCATATCACTCCATCTCCTACCATTTCTTATCCGCAGGATGATGTCCGCCAGCAATCGTGTTGATAACCAATCTACTCATAGTTCGAGTAGGTTGTTCTGGTTGGTGTGGAGCTGGTCCACATCCGTGGTCCGATGTCTCTTGTCTTCCGTCTTGTGGGTCTTTGATGAACTCTTGCAGCTTCTTCTGTCTAATCAACTTTTCTATAGCGTCATCGAGGTGTCTGCACTCTTCTGTGTTGTGCCCATAAGACTCGTGGAAGCGACAGTACTTCCTAGTCTGCTTCTGTTCCTCCGTTGATTCCTTTGGGCGTGGTTTCCTATACTGAAAAGTGTTGCAAGTTGACAAGTAGATGTTCTGGAGTGATGCGTTGAGCGGGGTGTATTCATTATAGGTCGGGATCCTTGACTTCCATTTCTCCGCCTCTCTTTTCTTTCCTGGATTTCCACCTCCGGATCCTTTAGACTGCCCAGGCTTGTTTTGGATGTTGACTTGAGCTTTTCCCGAATTATTGCCAGTTTGCTTCATGGCGACGGTACTCTTCACAGTCTCCTGAGCAGGCCCTGGTGCCTTGTCTTGTCCATCGAGCTTCTTCCTTTCTTATGAACTGATGAGCTTTCGAGTAAAAACATTCCAGCGTGGCTGGGGGTTTCCCGCCAGCCAATCTCCGAATTCAGAGTCTGGATCCTCTCTACGCATTATAGCCATCAAAATTGCGTGGTCGTTTGGATTGCTCACTTCGATAGCAGCAACATGAAATCTCTCCAAGTATGCTTTTATTGACTCTCCCGGAGGTTGGATTACACTTGATAAGGACATCACATCCTTTGGACGAGTGGTGTGTATCCTGAATTGATCTGTGAATTTCATTGCCAATTCGTCAAAGCTGGATATAGATCGTGGGGGAAGTCGAGTAAACACATGATGGCAATTCCGGACAGAGTGATTGGGAAGCACCTACATTTGGTTGCATCATTAGCTCTTGCAGAATCCATCATCCATCCATACCTCATCACATGCTGCCTGGGATCAGTCTTCTCTTCGTAGGCTAGGATAGTCGGCATATTTAACTTCTTGGGGTACTCAGCCTGCAGAATACCATCCGTAAAGGGAGTATGGCTTCTGGACACTCTCCAATCTTCATTAGTCAAGCCTTGGTTTTCCCTCATCAACTGCCTGACCATAGCTGTTAAGTCTGGAATATAGGTTCCGTTCCACGGGACCATGCGGGTTGGTGTCCCGCCTGATTTGGGTCTCGGAGATTCGGGTGTCCGGTCTCTTCGCAGGCTTGATTCCTAACGCCTTCTTGTGCACCTTCAGCCTTACGGCGTCTACGCCTAGGAGGTTCGTCAGCTGATGTTGAACTATCAGATTCAAAATAAAGGGCACGGTTACCTCCAGCACTCTGGCGCTGCTGCTGAGCGAGCTGAGTCATGAGGTTAGCGTTAGCTTGAATCTGCTCAGCAAGTTGCCTTCTACTTTCCTTGAGTTCTCTTATCAAGTCGTTGAACTCTGTTCGAGAAATGACTTCCGCTTGGTTTTGGGTGGAGGGCCCTGCACCTCTTGTTGCTTGCTGATTTCTAGGTCCAACTTGTTGTACGCTAGCAGTTTCGTGGACATCTGCGTTATGGGAGGCGATCTGGTTCGTGGTCTTCCCATGGGCGAGTTGTTGGTTATAACTCTGAATAGAATCAACACATGCCTTGTCAATGATCTTGGATCTCCTCTTGGGGATTTATGCAATCCAGTAGTTACAAAGCAGATCATAACAGCCTAAGAATTAAATTCTCATTGAATGCACCAAAATTGGTCACTAACACCCTTAGAAAGATTGTGTAGAGAGATTAATGAAGAAAGTAAATTAAAACAGAGAGCAATATGTAAATTTCTGTGCAGAGAACAAGAACACCAAATTTATAGTGGTTCGGCGTAACCACCTGCGTCCACTTTGAAGTTGATTTCTATTGATTTCCTTGACAATTGGTTACAGATACAATCCGTTTCTAATTACTTGAATACAATTGCAAAACAAAAGATTAAGTCTTGAATGAGTGTTGAATGCGACAGAGTCTCCCCAGTGTCCTGAAAAAACTGACCCTTGTCACTGTGCCACTGCCTCTCTATTTATAGACGAAGGGGGTTTGGACTTCCCTGGTGGGCCTGGTAGCTGGATATCATGGCCCACATGGAGTAGACTTTGTGTGCCGAACCGAACATGCCGAACGGCCGAATGCCGATCAGCCGAATGCCGATCCATCATCTTCATGCCGAATGATGCGGTGTTGCGTGGGAAGAGTAGGTCGAGCAATCAATCGAAGCCGGACGAGATTGAAAGAGTGCCGAACAATCTTCAGTTGCCAAACGTTCTCGGGAGGCCGAAAATCTATGGATGCCGGACGATATTACGCCGGGCGTCCTTGGTATGCCGAACGTTCTCGGGAGGCCGAACAATCTCTGGATGCCTAATGATCTTATGCCGAGCGTCCTTGGTATGCCGAACGTTCTCGGGGGGCCGAACGATATACAACGTCGAACGTTTCTCAACGCCGAATGCTTCTGGATGTCGAGCGCTCCTTCATGTCGACCGTTCCTTCATGCCGAGCGTTTCTCAATGCCAAACGCTTCTAGATGCCGAACGCTCCTTCATGCCGACCGTTCCTTCATGCCGAGCGTTTCTCTGAGGCCGAACGCTCTTGACTTCTGTAAGACCCTGACTGCCGAATGATTCCTTGCGCCGAGCGTTCAGAGTGCCGAACGATACATATATTGCCTAGCAGTGCGCCAATGCCGACTACCTAGTTGCCCGGTCAAATCCCCAGGAAACAAAATGATTAAAGAGTAATTAATCAAATTGATTTGTAATTAATTAATATTAATTATCCAGGATTACAAATTTATTCATAAGTAATAATCTGATTTAATTTAAATCAAATAATTTAATTTATTCTTACTTATGGATGTTTGAATTCTATTGATTGTTGAACTTTTTGATATTTCTGATATGTTATGCTTTGTGCTATGAATTATTTCGATGTGATCTGTGATGAATGAAAATTATTTATCTGTGATAAATTTATACTATCTATTTGTGAATCTATGAATGAACAATAAGCATTATAGATTATATTGCTTATCAATATCGATATGCTCAAATATGTGATGTGATGATTTATGATGTTGCACTATTGTGTAAAACCCCTGGACTAAACCATACACACACAAATATGGATTGCATGAGGAAATCGGCTAACTCAAATATTTTTAACAATTTTAAAGATTGAATTCTTGAATCCAAAATAGTTTTGGAATTGGAATTGAAAGCTTTTCAAAATGAGTTTCAAAAATAAAGGTTATTTTAGATAACTTAATAAAACTTTAAATTTAAATAATTTGATTTAAATTTGAATTCAATATTTAAGATTGAATTCAATCTCTCTCTTTTCCCTCCTCCTTCCTCCCTCTCCCTCTCTCCTCTTCTTTATACGGGTTTTTAACCATTTAAAAAGTATGGTTTTGGAAATTTAAAATTTAAACCCAAGTTTTATACTTGAATGGCTTTAACTTATGTAAAGTGTAATCAGTTTTTCCCAAACGAAAACTATTAGTTTTAAATAATACTAGCTTTCATAAAAAGAAAGGATTTCCAATTTGTGTCGAAAGATTTCAAGTTTAAAACGAAATTGTAAATAGTTTGGGTAAAACTATGAATTAACCTTTGTGAAGATGATTAAATCTTGTTTTGTAATCAAGGAGGATTTTAAATGGCATATCTTCCATATACCAGATTTGAATTGGAATTTAAAAGTTATGAATTTAATCTTTAATTGAAAGATTGACGAGTTAATCCAATTCGGTAACGCCCCACTCCGAAACCCACATTAGCAAAGAGTATTAAAAGGTAATATTGTCTGCTAATATGGAGAATAGATCTGGATAGGAGCGACCATCTATAGCCTTGTCTTAACTGTCAACTGCATACGTCGATAAATGCAGCAAATTTTTTTTTTGGTGGATCGACATATCCAATAGATACTTAATACAAAACTATAGTGGCTATAAGATCTAACAGAACAAAATATAACAACACATATGTAAAACACATCACAGAACAGTAGATCATCACATACATATACAGATACATCATAGAGTATACAAAATGATACATGTCAAGTGGCGTAGCAACCACAATATACAGATGAGTCGAAAGAATATACATATCAGAGTTACAACCAAAAAGGACTACAAAAAATGCTATAACAAAAGTAGCTAGCAGAATAGTCTATGCATAAGCAGAATAGGCTAAGTCCAAATGTACCTAACCTGAAACACCTCGGTCTGACCCGAGTATAAAATACACGGGTCAGTCTAGCTAAACAAATCAGTTAGACAAGCTAGATGATAATGAACATGCAAGGTCATAAAGTACCACAAATATCTAAAAGAGATAACTCAATCATCTACAAAAGATGAATCATAACAAGCCTCATGTCATTGGCAACTTAATAAACAAAGGATATGAATATCCCAAACAAGCCAAAAAGGCAAATAACAAATACTAATGAAGGTAACACAAGTTTTCATAAGGTAATCGCTATGTATCGAGTAGTTCAAAAGACCTACTCCGAAAGGCGATACTCTAGGGAAATATAAATATCAATGAAACAAAAGATGCACGTGCTCAGTACTGTATAAACAAGGATCCACAAGCCCGAAGGCGACAAACCTAAGTATCTTTCGTGCGGTGACAAAGGACCAACTCCAAAATCGATACTATAGGGCAACAAACCCGAAGGCAACAAACCCGAAGGCACAAACCCGAAGGCACAAACCCGAAGGCAACAAACCGTAGTGGAGAAGGTCCGGAGGCCCAGTACTGGACACCACTAACTGGAAATATGTCTCACAAACTCTCGGAAAGGAACCCGAAAAGTGATAACGTTTGTCCCATACCACACGTTCGCACTAAACGATTTACTAACCGTTAGTCAATCCCACACTTAAAGCAGTACAAAGTTTACCTCATCTCATCGGTAAACCAGACCCAAAGGTCAAAACGATCAAACGAATAGATTAGGAATTAACTGAAAAGATAAACGCACGTGTTCATAGCACGCGTTTTATCTAATCATTTAATTCTCCTCTCTCTTCGCTCGAAGTGCAAAATTGTGTGTTTTATATAGAAATTAAATTGAAGAAAACGAGTTTTAAGAACGCTTCAAAATCGCTTTAGAAATTGCATTTGAAATTCTCCTATTATGGAGTAATTAATTTAATACTTAAAAATAATATTAAATAATAATTTCAAAAATCAATTTTCTTGAAAAACACTTTGTAATGCTTTATAAAACCCATGTATGAAATCTAGAGAAAAATCTCAAAGAAATCGGAAAATATCAGAAAAAGCAGGAAATTATTCTAAGTATAAAAAAAACCGGTGAAAACAGGCTGCGAAGCCAAGTTCGACAGTAGGTTTGGACCTGCAAACTGAGTCCAAATAATATGGAATTTGGTAGGAATGTAGGTCAACATTCCTACTTAAATATGAAAAAAGAAACATTCAAATCGGATTTGAAACGAAGAATCTGCGTCGTTTCAAAGTCGGACCAAAACAAAGTTTAAAATACTGAATTACAGCAAGCTGCGAGTACAAGTTCGACAGTAGTTTAGGAATAGCAAACCAACCCACATTTTCATGAAATTTTACTGGAATGTAAATCAACACTCCTACTTCAATCTGCAAAAATAATCACTCAAATCCTATTTGAAACGAATGAGTTATGATGTCTCAAACATGCACTCAGGCCATGTTTGCGACAGTTCAAAAACCAAATAAATGTGCAGGCCTAAAACAATCCTGGACTCAACTTTCAGGCATGAAACAGGAGATCAAATGACATCAGATTGAGCTAAAAATTGATACGCATATAGTAGAAAACGTCATCGCTTAAACAGAAAAAGAATGATGCAATTTGGGAGAACTATGAGAAAGATATGATCGCTCAAAGTTGAACCCACACAGTGTTTCACTGTTGAACTCTGGGCAAAAACATGGTCCAGGTCCAAGTTTGGCACCAGATTATATAAGCTATCTATGCCAAAATGACCTGAAATTTGGTATGCATAAAGAAGAGAACTTCATCTTTTCGAAAAAAAACGAATCGTGCAATTTAAGAAAGAAACGAAAGAGATATGATGTCTCAAACATGGACTCAGGTCATGTTTGCAACAACTCAAAACAAAATGTGCACATGATATTTGCAGGCTGTGCATTGATTTTGCAGTAACGATTTGAACACTCAGATGACCCTATTATTCAACCAAAATTTACAAAAATGAAGTTTAACATATAAACTTGACTCAGAAAAAGATCCGGCAGCATTTCGTTGCAGGAGATGAAAGTTATGGATGGCCAAAGTTGGCACTTTAGGCCAGAAACGAAAATAGACTATACATTGAATTAACTTTTACATATGCAGCAAATTCAAGCAATTTCACAAGCAATTCAGCTAGTATTTGTGAGATATTGTTCTCACCTTGCTGATTTGATGCAAAAGCTTGGATTTTGTAGCAAAGTTGGAGCCTTTTGGCAAGATTTGAGCCTTCAAGAACCTATGGAAAGAAGAAACAATACATGCAAGCAAAAATATACAGTAAATTAGAAACGTCTTTCTCAAAGTAGGGACTTGATGAAACTATACGGCTTAGATACTGATTACCTTTAGATTTCACTCTAGTTTGCAATATATTTCATTTTGTTAAATTGATTTGGAGAAATGAGCTTGAAAATGAAATTTCGAGAAGTGGGTTACTGGTTTGATTTCTTTCAGGAAGAAGAAGAGGAGGAGAAAAAAAAAAAGAACGTACAGCTCCTCTTTTCTCATATCAGGTAAGTACTAATGGGCCTTGGACTTAAAATTAAAAGAAAACCATTTTGCCAAAAGAACTAATTCGCCTAAATCAAATGTTCACGCATATTACACTATATTATAAAATAAAATGCATTTTTCTTTCAAACTTTCACACAACAAAGTATGTAATTTTACATACTTAAGAAGTAACATATTTTATACTGTATAAAAAGATTAATTTTAATTTTTAAAACATTATTATTATTAAAATCCCTTGTTTTACAATAATAACAATTTTCACCAAAGAAATGTAAAAGTCTACATTTTTAACTTCTAAAATTCAAAATAAATATTTTTCTTGCTTAGAAAAATATTACTAACCGTTCTAAAGTCAATTTTATAATTAAAACTCATTTTAAATCAATTTCCACCTTTTTATTTGATTAAACAACCTTTAAAAAATCAAACACTTCCTTTAAAAATTATTAAAAGAAGTAATTGGCAATAATTAATAAAATTATTGCAATTTCTATAAATAAAAATTAAAATAAAGTTTCAAACTTTATTTTCTCATGTTAATTTCCAAATAACACTGTTTATTCCAAATAAACAATTTTATTTCTTAAATTTTATTTTAATTCATAATGTTAAATTATAATTATCATTATAATTCAATATTGAAAGGTAATCTCCAAACCAGGGTTGTTACAGACTTCCCCCCTTAACAAAATTGCATCCCCGCAATTCCTAGGGAAAAGTATATATGTAACCATATATTTCATCACTTCAAAGGATAGGAAAACAAGCTTGAGGTAAAAAGAATTTCTCACCATCGCTATGCGAAGAAAAAAAACCAGGGTAGGATTGCTCGATAAACTCTTTGGTTTTCCATGTGCAGTCATTGGGATTAGCGGACCATTGGACTTTAACGAGCGGCACGTCCTTGTTTTGTAGGCGTTTCACCTCCGAAGCAAGTACTCGAATAGGCTGCTACACAATAGATAAGTCTGGTGAGATCTCAAGCTCTTGCAAATGAGGAGAATCGATAATAGAATCCGACTCTCGAAGACACTTCCGAAGCTGAGAGATGTGAAATACGTCATGAATGCCACATAGATGAGCTGGAAGCGAAACTCTATAAGCCACAGGGCCAATTCATTCAGTAATAGGAAATGGTCCTATAAAGCGAGGAGCTAATTTCCCAGTTGTACTAAAGCGCATAACCCCTTTCAAAGGAGAAACACGAATAAATACAAGATCACCAATAGAGAACTCGAGAGGCTTCCTACGGTTGTCCACGTAGGATTTTTGACGGCTCTATGCCTCTTTCATTCTCTGACGAATAAGATCAATCTTCTCAGAAGAATCACGAACAGAATCTGGGCCAAGAATAAGCTTCTCACCAGATTCCAACCAACAAGAAGGTGATCGACATGGCCTTTCGTATAAGGCTTCGAAAGGAGCCATACCGATACTCGACTGAAAACTATTGTTGTAGGAGAATTCTACAAGGGGTAAATGATCCTCCCAACTACCTCCAAAATCAAGAATACATCTTCCAAGATACGATTTCACCCGCTCAGTCTGTCCATCAGACTGCGGATGATAAGCTGTGCTGAAATTAAGCTTTGTTCCCAAAGCTTGCTGAAGACTCTGCCAGAAATGACTCGTGAATAGCGGGTCACGGTCACACACAATCGAACTAGGAACACCGTGAAGTCTCACGATTTCCTTGACATATAAATTGGCCAAATGAGAAGCATGTTGGATCATAGGTTTTGATTGCTGACAAAAATTCAAGAATCTACGACTACGACATCATCCTGACTCAACGACTCAAAGTATGGTTCATATAGTTATATATTTTAACAAGAGTCATGAAATATGTATATAGAGTCTAGTTAGTGCTTTGTTAAAATCTTTCCTCAAGAATCATCATTCACATAAACTTGCATGCATATTTTAATCAAAATCAAGTTTTCAAAAATTGCATGGAGCGAGGCTCGAACCCAGGTCACTAGATTGAAAGGCAAGTACTCTAACCAAATGAGCTACTGCAGTTTTTGCTTAACAATAGTATTCAGTCGACTGAATCTGTGCATTTTAACATAAATGTGCATGTTTTTAAATTCAGTCGAGTGGATGATCTAGGTCAGTCGACTGAACCTGATCCCGAGAGTTTTTTACACTCTGTAATTAGTCAACTGATCAAAAACGACCAGTCGACTGACCTGAACCTAACTGTCATATTTCTGAAAGGACATCTTCTTCTGCGAAGGGAAGCAACTCTTCTCTAAACGGAAATGGACGCTCCTTTTCGTCAGAACCCTTCACCAATGGCAGTAACTCTTCAACTACTATATATAGATACTCCCAAACACTTCATATGAATCGATTTTCATTCTAACTCTCTAATACTCTTCTTGTGCTTTAATATTTACATTCAAAGTGAGCATACATTTTTATTGCTTGGAATCTATAAATTAACTTTCATAATCTTCGATTCTTAGCATTACTTTCCTTTCATATCTTCACATACACTTCATACACTTGAGGATTTGATTATAGGAAGTTTGTACTATCAGAGACAAATCAGTGTTATCAAGAACACACCGTGTCAAATATACTTTTGTATTTGTTGAAGTCCTGTTCTGCTGCTCAGGCGTGAAGTCCTCTTCGGCTGTTGAGGCGAAATCCTGTTCTGCTGCTCAGGTCCCTGTTCTGCTGCTCAGGGTTGTATAGACCTGTTCCTCCGGGTTAAGTGAGGGTTGTTGTAGTGAAATTCCAGAAGTTAGTCTGGGACTGGACGTAGAACGGAAAGTTCGAACCAGTATAAAAATTCTGGTGTGCTTGTTCTACTTTACTCATATTTATTTACTTTGCTATTATCATCTATTTCCGCATTTATATTTAGTTATATTCCATATTACATGGTCCTATACACTTTCAAAGCACTTCTATTAGACTTAATAGGAATGAAATGAGCTGATTTGGTGAGGCGGTCAACAATAACCCAAATGCTAGAATGGCCCGATCTCAAACGAGGGAGGCCGTCGATAAAATCCATCGAAATCTGATCCCATTTCCACAATGGAATCTCTAGAGGCTGAAGGAGACCAGATGGACGCTGATGCTTGGCTTTGATACGCTGACAAGTCATGCAATTACTCACATAACTCGCCACATCGCGCTTCATGCCTTCCCAATAATAAAGGCGATGCATGTCGGCATACATCTTACTACCGCCAGGATGAATGGTATACTTAGAACGGTGGCAGTCATCGAGAATGTCATGCCTAAGTGAAGAATCAGATGGAACAACAAGACGGTTCTTCTTGCGAAGATACCTATTAGAATCAATGCTGAAATCCCTCAACTCCTCATCACGGGACTCAAACTCACAAATCTGAATAAGGTGCACAATATCGGGATCACGCCGCTGAGCATCGGCAATACGATCCAACAAACTGGGTCGAGCTTCCAAACTAAATAATAAGATCGGAGAATCAGAGGATGGAGCTCGATCACAAATATCACAAAGGGATAGAGTCTCAAGAACATTCCACTCAGCCAGCATCATTGAAACAACAGCCGAGTGTTTGCGACTAAGCGCATCAGCAACACGATTACCCTTACCAAGGGTATACTGGATATCGAAGTCATAGGAAGCAAGGAACTCGAGCCAACGTTGTTGCCTCATATTGAGCTCCTTTTGAGTGAATAGATATTTCAAGGATTTGTTATCGGTGTATAGAATGAAGTGCTCGCCTAATAAATAATGGCTCCAAATCTTCAAGGCGAAGACAATGGCGGCTAACTCGAGGTCATGAGTGGCATAGCGTATTTCATTCGGTCGTAGTTGCCTAGAAGCATAAGCAACTACCCGATCCTTCTGCATAAGCACGGCACCGAGGCCACATCTACTAGCATCGGTGTAGACAACAAGATCTTGATTCCTTTTAGGAACCACTAGAATAGGAGCATTGGTGAGAAGCTCCTTCAACTGCTGAAAAGAAGCTTCACACTTGTTGGACCAAATAAATCGAACGTCTTTCCGAGTAAGGCTAGTGAGAGGAAGCACAATACGAGAGAAATCCTTAATGAACCGGCGGTAATAACCCGCCAATCCAAGGAAACTACGAATCTCATGAACATTCTCAGGCCTCTTCCAATTCTGGATAGATTCGATCTTCGTAGGATCGACCGAATGCCTTCGGAAGAAACGACGTGGCCTAAGAACTTAACCTTATTCTCCCAGAAACGGCACTTGGAGAATTTGGCATTAAGCTTATGGTGACGAAGAGTACTCAAGACAATTCTCAAGTGATTAGCATGTTCGGCATCAGATTTCGAATAAACAAGGATGTCGTCGATGAACACAAGGACGAACTTATCGAGATATTCCCGGAATACTCGATTCATAAGATTGACAAAGAATGCAGAAGCGTTCGTCAAACCGAACGGCATAACAAGCCACTTGTAAGATCCATATCGAGTGTGGAAAGCTGTATGAGGTATGCTATCTTCCACGACTCGGAGCTGATGAAAACCAGTGGCAAGGTCAAGCTGAGAGAAGACCTTAGCGCCACTCAATTGATCAAACATATCGCCGATCCTAGGTAGTGGATATCTATTCTTGATGGTCAACTCGTTAAGCTTGCGATAGTCGATGCAAAGCCTAAGAGTCCCATCGGACTTCCTCACAAAGACGACCGCGGCACCCCACGGTGAAGAACTAGACTGAATCAACTGCTTGGACTCAAGCTCTAAAAGCTGCTTCCTGAGTTCCTCATTTTCTTTTGTAGACATCCTCATGGGAGGACGACTAACTGGCTGCGTGCCTGAAATGAGATCAATGTGGAACTCAATAGCCCGCTTGGGTGGCAAACCCGAAACAGGCTCAAATACATCAATGAAGTCACAAACAATAGGAATACAAGATATATCATCAGCATCTCGTGAGTCTAGAGAATATAAAGCCACTTCGGAATTATCCACATTCTGAAGAACAAGAGATAGATGAGATGGAGAATCAGGATGTCGAAGATATAACATCCGCTGAGCACAAACAATCCTAGCATCATATGACACTAGCCAGTCCATACAAAAAATCATGTCAAATGCCAAATAAGAAACAACGTGCAGATTCGCACGTAAAGAAAATCCACATAAAGCAATCTCAACATCATCACAAATCATGCTAAGGGTTGTGGATCCCCCGATAGGATTCGCAATCCTCAATGAAGTAACCATACAAGAAACATCCAGAGACAAATCATCAACGAGCTTCTTCGATACGAATGAATGTGAAGCACCCGTATCGAAAAGAAGTCGAATACTGCGGTCATGAAATAAAATAGAACCTTCCAAAATAGATGGAGATATACCTCTGGGCTGAAAAGAACCTCCAGAAGCCTTAGCTGCATAAATCTTGCAAGACTTGGCATTAGCAGGAATAGTAGGGCAGGTGGAAACATGATGACCTTCCTTCTTGCAGTAGCGGCAGAAGAGAGGCTTAGGACAAGGCCGAATCATATGATCAGGAGAACCACAATTGAAACACTTCCGAATGGAAGGTGTTCCAGTAGACTGAGTCTGAGAGTTAGAACCGCCAGTCTTCTTTTTCTTGGAAGGAAAAGACTTGGACTTCTGAAATGGAAACTGCTTCTTGTTGGGGTTTTTGCGAACCTCAACATCATCACCACTATCAATCTCTTTCTCGACGACTTCAAGATGAAGCGCCGAGTCAACTAGTTGCTCAAAAGAAAGCTTAAGCTGTAACATCAAAGACTTCTTCAAATACTTCCTAAGGCCGGAAATGAACTTGAGGTTCTTCTTGTATGGAGTGCTAATATATTCAAGGCCATACTTAGAAAGAGCCTCGAAAGAAGATACATAGTTAGAAACAGAAGATTTTCCTTGCTTTAGCTCGAGGAAGCGACGGGCAAGAGATGCTTTCTCAGACTCAGGAACGAACTTAAGCTCGAATCGTTCCCGAAACTGAGTCCATGTAAGAGTAGACTCATCGAGCTCAGCAGTGAATAGCTCGTACCAATCAAGAGCATGCTCTTGTAACATGCTGGATTGCTACAAGAACCCTATGATAATCCGAAAGATCCATGCAAGTAAATATCCGCTCGCAAGAACGAATCCAAGCGTGAACCTCTAAAACAGACTCGGAGCCTTTGAATGGCTTGCCTCCGAGTGTGTAAAATCACTACACATGCGCGCAAAAGGAGACTTGCGCGAAGGAGAAGCTGGAGTAGGAGCTGGAGGCTGGGTGCTCCTAAATAACTCCATAAACTGATCGGTGGACATATATACTCCATCCGGATGGGAGCCATTGGACTGCCCCACATCCGAACGTCGTCCTCTGTGTGACGACCCGAAAACTTTAACGAATTAAATTGGAATAATTAATTTTTTTTATGATTAGAAGTTAATTTTAACTTGAATTCAACATATCACTATTTACGTGATAATTAAATCATTGAATTATATAGTTTAAATATAAAATTTAATAATTGAAATCGGGTAAATTGTTGAATATGATATTTCTAAGCCTATTTAAATAATTTGAAGGCTTATAAAATTTATAATAATGATATTGAAGATAATTGGATAATTGGAATTTAATTTAAAGGTAATAGCCTTCCGAGGCACAGTCTCGGAATTCGACGAAACTAGTTCCATTGGATCCGTAATAGTTAGTTATTATCGGATTTCAATATTCGTAACAATCGGAGTTGTCGTTTGACCTTGGCAGCTCGAAATGCTTGGATTTATTTTGATCGATTTAATTTAATATCGATCGTTTAATTCCGTAACTCGCACAAACGTTCAAATTAGTTTTCGAAACACATTCCATTGTGTTCAGAATATGGGTAAAACCATATAAACACCTGTTGGCATGTCTGATTCGGGTCCGGAATTTCGCGTTATGCTTAGCGAGACGTTTTGAAAGTTTCATTATTTAACAAAAATTTGAAGTACATTTGTCAGGGATATTTTTCCCCAACGCGTACTCAGGAAGCCTCCTTTAGGATATATGCCTTCATTCTTTCGGACTAATGAGACCGAAAATCAAACAGTATCAATCAAAAAAAAAAAAGGAATGGTAGCCGAGCCGCGTTTTTCCAAATTGATTCATCTCGTTCCAAATCGCGATTTCCATCCTAAATCTTCTGACTAAATTGAAAGGCCGATGCAAGTTTGAGCTCGCGAGAGTTGCGACGTGTTCATGAAGTGGAAATTGGGGTGCAATGAGGTGAAGCGGCGACTGCAAGAGGGGACGGTCGCACGCGAGTGTTTGCTCGTGCGAAAAGGGCGGGCGCGACAGATTTTGGGTCAGCAACGCAAGCAAGGGCGGTCGTGCTAGTATCTACAACGACCAATCTGACAGCTAGCCAAGCTCGAGCGGCGGCATGCTTGGCAACAACAGGGGAATGGCCATGCTAAGGTGACTCTGGGGAGATGCTTTCGCGAAGAGGTTTCGATCTGTCTCCTGTTCATTGGTGAGTGAATTCATTTTAAACTTAACTCATGATTAAGAACTGTTTTTATTTATTTTTAGTTAATAACAGCTTAGTGTACTGTGATTTATTAACATGGTAAAGTAATTAAACAAATAATTAATTAATTCAATTAAGTATTAATTTGGGTTAATGAATCTAGTAATTAATGGTTGGATTTAATTGATTAATTAAGTTTAAGTAAATTAGTCAAGTATAAGTAATGGAGGATTAATGTAATTAAATAATTAATTAGCTAATTAAAATTTTAGAGGAAAATTTATTGTTCAAATTTATTCAATCTTAATAAATTTTATAATTGTTATACAAGGTCAAAAACCTGGGAAACCATGTCGAGAATGAAGTGGATTTGCAAATAAAAGTAAAAGCGAGTAAATCTCACTCAGCTGAGTTGTTATTAAATTCAATAGTCAAATTTAAATGATTGTTTGAATGCTTGAATTGATTTGATGTGTGTTGAGAATTGATGATTTGGTGACTTTGGTTTGTCGGATGTTTCTCAAGAAAATTGTTGTTTCACTCAAAAGTATTGGGGGTTTAAATTGTTTTAAACTCCAAAAGTAAATAGGGGTCGAATTAATTGATTAAGGATTAAGTTAAGTAAGGAAGTTTAATGAAGTTAGAATAACCAGTGGCGGTTTAATAAGTAATTACTTAAGTAATAAATAAAATATAATTATTTTGAGAGATAACTCAAGAGATTAATTAAATAGTTAATCAAGATATAGTTAATTTATTTAATGAAGTAAATAAAAGAAGTCAGGTAATTACAGGACGAGGTTAGTCGAGAATGATAAATATTGGATTGGATTAAAGTAATTGATTTAGATTCGAACAAATTAAAAATATAGTTGGAAATCATTTATTTATATAATTAATGAAGTAATTAAATATCTAATTAATTGAGATTAATTAATTCATAATAAGTGACTTATGAGAAGTCAATTAAGATAAGTAATTAAAAATTAACGTAATTGATTATAGTTAATTAATTCATGAAGAAATTAAAGACTACTCATTGATTTGGTAAAAATAATTAATGTCGTGAAATTAATTAAAGATAATTACTTGAATGTAATTGAAAATAATTAATCCAGGGTGATTAATTAAGATGGATAATGAAGGGTTGATTAATTTATTGTTCTGGAATTAATTAATGAAGGAGTCAAAGTGATTGAGGTTTGAAATTCAATTAGAATAAACTAAACTAATTGTATGTGATTAAGCCTTGCTTATGAATGATTGAGTGGTATTGGATGTTTTGAATGAGTTGATATCTCTAATATGAAATGTTGTGAATTTTATTTGAAAAACTTAGGTTAGGATTATATGAGTCTCGAAGAGACCGGGGTCGGGTATTTGGGAAATACCCGAAACCACTTCGGATATTTATATATTGATTTGTGAAATCAATAGGCTGGATTGAAATGATTTAAGTAGACTGGAATATTTATCTAAGTTGGGTACTTAGAAATTGATAGGTGAAATAAGTGTTGTCTATAGCGAAATGTGAATTGGTTAAATTGATATAAGTTACCACGAGTTTTATATAAGTTGTTTGCTTTAGTATTGCCTATTAGATGCGTTTACTCACGCTGGTTTCCAGCCTGACCCGGGTGTTACTTTGGTGTAATGCTCGGGTCAGACCGAGTATTACAGATTTCCAGGTTAGGACGTTCTGGAGCTCAGAAGGCGAGCTGGATGGCAATATCGTATAGAGTATCCCGCTGTATTTATATTATTGTTTATCTGAGACATGATAATTGTAAATATTCGGTGACTGTATATAATGTGAAACTCAGATGTATATTAAATGTAATAGACAGATATAGTATTCTTTTGTAAACTGGTAGTATTTATTTATTATATTTTATCCGCTGCAAATGTGAGGTATGGTTGATTTTTGTTCTTCTTCTTCGTCTATCTCTTTCTTCTTTTTCGTAAATATCTGGAATTTTCGGGTTGAAAATTGCGGGTCGTTACATTTGGTATCAGAACTGAAAGGTTAAGCGAGAACCTTGGCTCTGGTGGGGATTACTCATTGAATAGAGTCTGTAGTACTCTAAAATGAGTTGAGTATTTATATATGAGAGCGTACTTGTTATTTTCTTATATAAGAGTTTTAAATGATTTCATATAAAAATATATTTTGATATATAAAGCAACATTTCCTTCTAATGAATATTAAGGTGGATGGTTGTTAAATTATTGAAACTAAGATAAGAAGTGATATAAAATACGACCAAATTGAAACTTATAACCAAACTTGAAAAATAAACTTATATAACCAAATGGAATTTGAAATATAGATTGTGAATGTAAATTATAAATTGAAATAAACTTCATAATAAATGAGATTATAATTTGAAATAGAATTTCAGAGAATAATTGATAATAAAGTAAGATGAAAATTCCAGAGTAATGTTTAAATATGAATTGGATGGATTGGAAATTTGGAATTTTTGGGAAAATTTAAATTTCCTTTGGATTTGAAAGTGGTTTCCAAGGGTTTTGGAGGAATAATAGCATTATTTCAAAAAAATATTTTGTGTTGAATTTGTAATCTGGGGGATTTGAAATCAAAAATGTTTGGAAATGTTTTTAGAGAGATAAAAGCGTTGAACTCTTTTGGTCACTAGAAAATAACGTCGGTGATGACTGCAGCATCATCGATGTTCATTTTCGAGTTTCTAGAAGAGAAATTGCTACCAAATTGTTTTAAATTGTAATTTAACTTGGAAAGTTAAATGGTGATTTGAATTGGGAATTTGTGTGATCTCAAAACGGGTTTGAGATTTAAAAATTGAGAATGGATGGACGTTTTAAAATAAATTGGATAATACCATCCTATTGTTAATAATAATCTTTAAATTGAGAATGGTATTGTATAAATAAAATAAATTTGAGTAATTGAATTGTAAAATTAAACTTGTTTAAGATCCGGCTTCAAGCTGGAAGATAAAATTGAGTAATAAATAAATTCTTAAAATAAAATAGTATTGAACTCTTATTTGAACCTTGAAATACGTAAGTAAAGATAATATAAAATGAAATTTTGAGAATTGGGCTCGGAAAATTAAATTGTTTAAGAACTTTAAATAAAGGTTAATTTGGTTTAAAGAGTTAAACCAACCTTTGGGAAATCTAACTCGAATTTATATAATTCGAGGTGAGTTAAAGTTGAAATTTAAATTCCATTAGTGCAAATGGAATTTGGTTTGAATTAAGTGGAATGTAAGTTGAATTGTTGGGAAAGTGAACAGTTTGACTCTTGACTATTTTAAATAAATTGTTTTAACACAAACTTATTTTTTTCTAAGCTATTAAATATATACAACCTTTCTTTTTTAAAGCTAACTTATTATATATTTGTTTTACCATTATTTTTGGAGCTATTTAATTATTTTTCAATTGTTTCCTAAACTAATTACTATTTTTCCACCACTTGACAAATAAATTACTATCTTTCAATTATCTAAAATCTTTGGAACTATTCAACTATTTTTCGACTATTTTACAATTAGTTAACTATTTTATAGCTATTTTGTAAACTAATAATTATTTTTCAACTACTTATCTATTGTTATTCAATTTTCAAGCCATTTTCTAAATATATATATATATAAACTGGTCGGAGTTCAAACTGTTATTGATTTAAAATACCCAACTGAGATGAGAATTGGGGTAATAATTCAAATGGGGATTAATGTAAATGTGAATAGAAAGGAAATTGATTTTGGATAGTAATCGATGAACTTAAATATGTAGGATGTACGTATATTATTCTATTCGCATAGTGATTTGTTCCAGATTCGAGCACAGAATTTCGAGATAGTTTATCGATCCGAGTCGGGATTTTTCATTCGATTTTCGACGGCGAACCTGGATATGGGTTGTTGGTTGGTTCTGGATATTCTCTATCATAGTTATGGCTATGCAAGGAGAATGACAGTTTCTAATCAAGAAACCAGATCTGAGTCCGCACTAGGAAGTCGGGTGGACGATACTAGTTTGGAAATGAAATCGTGTGATCGAGTGAGCGATCAGATTGATAGAGCGTACGGTTGATATGTGTACATCGTACGGATTTTAATAAATTGATATGGAAAGAGAAATCAAAATTTAATATTTGATTTTGAATAAATGAGGCTATGTATCTTTGTTATATAAGATAAAACTCCCCTTGTTAAATCTATGGCCAGAAGAAAATGTTTTGAAAATGTTTGAAGTATAAAGGGATTTTATACAAGTTTGGAATGATCCAAAGTTTTAATTTTTTTATATACTTTTGAATATATATATATATATATATATATATATATATATATAAAGGATCTTTTAAGGATTTTGGGAAAAAGGTTTTGGGAACCTTTGAATTTGGAAAGGCTTTTGATTTTTGGGTAAAATCAAATATTGGAATTTGGAAAGCCTAGTTTGAGAATTATCGATTTTGGAATAATCGGTTTTTGTGTAAAGGAACCTTATATGAAATTCATACTAGGTGTATGATTTGAAGATACTATATGTATAGTATAAAGTGTTTTGATGATGGCTCTGGGGAAAAAGGCGCTCCCTTGAAATGGACTTCTCAGGAGTGCCACTGGGTGGTGCTGCCTTGAGCTCCAAGCGGGGGTTCTAAAGTTGATCCTATGAGGAGTCCGGACAAAACTAGTTCCTGAGGATTGTGAGTTGAGTATATCATACCGTAAGTCGCGTGTGTTGCTGAGAGCCAACAGTCTGCGTTTGATTTTATATCGGTGGACTACGACCTATTGTATAACATAGTGAAAGTCGTGTGTGCTGTTGAGAGCCAACAGTCTGCGTTTGATTTTATATCGGTAGACTGCGACCTATATAGGATTGGAGAAGTTTCATTTCGACAGCGAAAATCAGAGGCCGCGAAGAGCCTGCAGTTACATGGACTTTTGCTGCGACGGCAACGTAACACTGGATGTAACTGTGATTTGTTGTGTGGGTTCCATGGCGTAATCGAGAGGCTGCGGAGAGCCTGCAGTTACATGGACTTTTGCTGCGATGGCAACGTAACCATGGGATGTGACTGTGACCATAATGGGGGTGATGATTTTCAGAGAATTGTCACCAAAGATATTTCTTCTATTTTCAACAAAACTGTTCTCAATGTTTTTAATAAAATTATTTTCCAAGTATTTTCACTGGGTGTTGAAAACAGATTTACCAAGTACTTATAGATTTTCAGTCCTACGCATGATCAACGTATGACTGAATTTCCGTGAGAACAAGGATGGACTGGTTGAGACATCGAGTTATAAGAAGTGTTTTTATAAAAAGCTATTTTATTAAGTATGATGTGAATTTAAAAGAATTTCTAAAACTTTTAAATAAAGATGTTAGAATTTTTGGTAAATAAAAGGAAATCCAAAACTGGAATTTTAAATGAAGTGAATTTGTAATTAAAGTCGAACATTGATTTAGAAGTTGAAAGTAAGCTAATTGGTTAAATAATTAATTGGTTGAGAATATTAATAAAATTTAACTTGGCTAAACAGAGGGATTGTAGGTTGATAATGGGTTTGGGATGAATTTGAATTTTATATAGAATTTAATTTAGATTTAATAATGGATTAAATAAGAAGAAATGTTGTAAAATTCAAATAGTCATGGTTTGAATGTGTTGGATTGAAAATGTGATGGATTGAATTATGAATATAATTCAAGTGTGATTTGAATAATATTTAATGAAATTTGCAAGTAAATTGGATATAAGAGAAATGTTGTCATATGATATGGAAGTGAATAATAATAGAAATGGTTGGGTTGCAAACAAAACCCAAATGAATTGAAATAAATTGGAAATGACTTTGTATTAATAAAATAAATTCGATAACGAATTAAGTAGGTAAATTAAAATTTTAAAATGGGTTAATTGAGATAAATAATAAATGGATGGAATCTGACTGATTAAAAACTAAATCAAAGTTGTGATTGGAATTGGATTATCAGACTGAACCTAAATTTGGTGGTATATTAATTTGAAGTATAAATGAGATAAGTATGTGCTTGGATATTATTTTGATAAATTGAGAAGGTGAATTTAAAATTAAAATTTAAAATTGATGGGCTAACTGAATTTAATGGAAGTTGCTTAAATGAGAATTAAATAGAAGCAAACTTAAGTTTGATGCTGGGATAAATTAAAGTAAATGAACTTAAGTTTAGATTTAGGGAAGCTTAGCTTCGAATAAGAGTGAAATCCCATTAAAATAAAAGCTTGGATTGAAGAATGGCTAGTAGTATACAAGAATGAATATGTCGAGCTAAATAATTGGTGGTGAATAAATTAGAAATGAAATGAAAGGCATATGTATGGTAGTGAAAAAAATTTGTAATGGAATTACTTACAGAGTGAGCTAAAATTAATTTAAAAATAGTTATAAACTCAAAATTAAATACTCTATCAAGCGAATATCGTCAAAATTTCATAAAATAATTGTCGTTTGGCGTGTTCAAAAATAATTAAAATTCTTTGAGTTGATAGAGATTAAATAAAATTGATTTTATATCATTAGAAGTGAATATGAACTTATTTGGATTAAAACTTATTTGAATGTAAGCAATTGAGTGTAAACCAATAAAATTGAACGGAATGGTATATGTTTGATTGAAAGAAAATGTATTAGTGTTGAAAACATATAAATTGCTCGTGGAAATTATTTTAGATGCATTTCTTTTAGAATTGAAGTGTTATAGTTGTTTATGTAAGAAAAATGTTATAAACTTTATATATAGTGCTTATATGTTTAAATTGAGTAAGTACAGGTACCTGAAGGCCGTTTGGCTGGATTTGGACTGCACTAATTGCTAAAATAAATAAGCTGCTTGCTTAATATGCTGAATAAGGTACGCATACGCAATAAAAATAGGAAATATGAAATTTTTTTTGCTTTTTCCGACCGTGTGGGTCGATGTATACATATTTATATCTCTTGTCAATTTGCAAAAGCTCCTCCATACAAAGGAGACTCTGCCAAAATTTTCTGGAAATTTTGAGAGTTAGAAAATTTTTGGGAAAATTTTTGTTAACAATAGAACGATTTCAAATTGGAATTTAATGTAAATCAGTAGATGAAACT
This sequence comes from Allium cepa, assembly GCA_030765085.1. Lineage (NCBI taxonomy): Eukaryota > Viridiplantae > Streptophyta > Magnoliopsida > Asparagales > Amaryllidaceae > Allium > Allium cepa. The sequence continues at coordinate 953,684,266 of CM060932.1, forward strand.
AATATGAGTCAGTTATAAATGAAAGATAAAATTTAATACTCAGAAGCGAAGACAAATTGAATTCATATGGAATGGGAAAACTAATTTTGAAATAGATATGAAACATATATGAGGAAATGTATAAAATGATGGGAAATGTTACGATTGGATATTATTGTTAAGTAAGATATGCCGGTATTAAAAGGGGAAAGAAAATTGGATTTGATTCCAAAAAATTATTGTGAATTGCCCGACAAAAAGGTATGTATTTTAATTTCTGTATGATATTGGATTGGGTTTTTGATGTAGCCACTTGGCTTTTGTTTTCTTTTTGGTATTTGGGAGCCCGTAGAGGCCTTTTGTAGTTGTACCGAGCTAGCCGCGCAAAGGAGACGCTGGCAAAAAATTTCGGAAATTTAGAGAGTTAGAATTTTTTTTGATAATTCCAAATTTGGTTTTAAATTGGAATTTAAATGATTGAGCAAAGGGGTATTGTTTGAAACTATAGAAGTTTTAAGAAGTTTGTTAAAGTGATAGTGGACCTTTAATAAAAGATAGTTGCTAGGATGTTGAATTTGTGAATTTTGAGAAAAGATAAACGGGTTTTGAACCATTCTTCCTAACTAGTAATTTCGAGGACGAAATTCTTTTAAGGGGAAGGAATGTGACGATCCGAAAATTTTAACGAATTAAATTGGAATAATTAATTTTTTTATGATTAGAAGTTAATTTTAACTTGAATTCAACATATCACTATTTACGTGATAATTAAATCATTGAATTATATAGTTTAAATATAAAATTTAATAATTGAAGTCGGGTAAATTGTTGAATCTGATATTTCTAAGCCTATTTAAATAATTTGAAGGCTTATAAAATTTATAATAATGATACTGAAGATAATTGGATAATTGAAATTTAATTTAAAGGTAATTTGTTCAATTTTAATAACATATCATTTAAATTGTAATTTAAAAATAGCCTTCCGAGGCACAGCCTCGGAATTCGACGAAACCAGTTCCATTGGATCCGTAATAGTTAGTTATTATCAGATTTCAATTTTCGTAACAATCGGAGTTGTCGTTTGACCCTGGCAGTTCGAAACGCTTGGATTTATTTTGATCGATTTAATTTAATATCGATCGTTTAATTCCGTAACTCGCACATACGTTCAAATTAGTTTTCGAAACACATTCCATTATGTTCGGAATATGGGTAAAACCATATAAACACCTGTTGGCATGTCTGATTCGGGTCCGGAATTTCGCGTTATGCTTAGCGGGACGTTTTGAAAGTTTCATTATTTAATAAAAATTTGAAGTACATTTGTCAGGGATATTTTTCCCCAATGCGTACTCAGGAAGCCTCCTTTAGGATATATGCCTTCATTCTTTCAGACTAATGAGACCGAAAATCAAACAGTGTCAATCAAAAAAATAGGAATGGTAGCCGAGCCACGTTTTTCCAAATTGATTCATCTCGTTCCAAATCGCGATTTCCATCCTAAATCTTCTGACTAAATCGAAGGGCCGATGCAAGTTTGAGCTCGTGAGAGTTGCAACGTATTCATGAAGTGGAAATTGGGGCTGCAGTGAGGTGAAGCGGCGGCTGCAAGAGGGGACGGTTGTAACGACCCGTTAAATTCAATGATATTAAATGAGTTAATTGGATATGTTTTCTAATCTAATTTAAATTGAAATAGTAGTCTTAGGATTTTTAATGGAGTAAATGTAGCGATTAGATAGTAACTGTAATTAAAGGTTAATAATTTAAGTGTTTATATGACATAGATTGAAATAACGAAAATTTGTGTTTGTGGTTATAAGTCATTATTAGTTGATTAAAATGGTATTAATGAAATCATAACTGAATTGATTTACAAATATATAAACATTAGAAAAATTTATTTGGTGAATTTTATTGGTTAATGTTAAGTTTTGTAATTTAATTTAGTAGAAACTTTAAATTATAAACGAAGATTTGAAAAACGCTAAATTTAATTATGTAAATGATGATTTAAGACCTAGCTTATAGAAATTGGAATATAATCCAATTTGAATAAAGTAGAAGAAGGATTTGATTAATATGTAAGTTATTGTTCAAGGTATTGAATAAAAACTTGGAATCCAATCATAATTAATGATAATAACGTTAGTATTGGTTAATAAATATATTTCAATGCAGTACCCAAATGAATGGAATAAAATGAATATATATTGAATAGAAATGAAATGTAAATTGTCACATTTGGTTGAAGTTAATTTTAAGAAACATATAAATGTTGAATCAGTGAATATTAGTAAAAAAATATTACCTAGAATAAAATTCATTTAATACAAGAATTCAAAAGTGGAAGATTTACATTTGGATTGGAAAATGGATAGTTACTAATTAAAAGTGACCATTGAATAAATTTATGCAAATGTGGGACTTAGTTATAAGCCTGTAATTATGGGTATGATAACAATTAGTATAAAATACCTATATATTGGAAACACGTTGTAAAGTATAATTAATTGAATTTGGTGAATTGGGAATTGAATTCAAAGGTGACATTAAAATAAATATGGATAAAAAGAGGTTAGACTAAGAAAGTGACATTAATTGATTTTAAGGCTTAATTAATACGTTAATAGACAAGACTCCGCATTCATACATTTATACAAAGCTAAGTCGTAAATAGAAGCACCAATGTGGTATAATGTAAATAGATGGAATCAACTTTTATTTATGTGTTTAATGGAATTTAATTTCTATAGTATGATAATCGCAATTAAATGAAGTTGGAATAGCTAATTTATACGTTAGTTGAAATTTAGCTAGAATATGTAGATATTGGATGAAATAGTGAAATCAAATGGAAATAAAGTTTTCAAATATACATTGGAATTCATAATTGAAAGCCAAAGAAGTTAATATAGGGATCAAGCCTTATTTATTGATTTGGATTTAAGGCATGGTAATCTGGATTTAATTGAAACCCAAAGAAGTTAATATAGGGATCAAGCCTTATTTATTGATTTGGATTTAAGGCATGGTAATCTGGATTTATTGCAATAGTTAATTCCATAAAATAAAGTTAAAGCTAATTCAAATTTTAATTGGACCATTGTTGATATAACTTTAGGAAGCAAGATTTATGTTTATAATTTGAGTATTAAATTCAACGGATGGTATTTATTACAACTAAAATGGAATTTAACGTTAAATTTTACGTTATTGAAAATAAAATAGACTTTGTGGATATTAAAGCAAAACATAGATATGTTAAAGGACCTTTTTGTTTTGGATTTAAGTTGAGAGTATAAAAGTATAAGATTAAATAGATGAGTTTGAGAAATTTAATTATAATTCCTTAATATAAGGAAGCGTAGAAATTTATACTGGAATTTGATAGACTTGTCAATCTTAATTCACAGCCAGACTTATTAAATCATTTAAATTGACTATAAATTTTATAAGCAACAAAATTTGGTCAATCATAGAATTTTAATATAAAATTGGATTTTTATAATTTATTTAATTTATTTAATGAATGTTAAAAAAATAGCCATTTTGGTCACGGACTCGGATTTCGACGAAACCAGTTTCATCGGATACGTATCAGTGAATTATTATAGGATTTCAAGTTTCGTATCGATCGGACTTGTCGTTTGATCGTGCGGACGCGAAACGCCTTGAAATCAATTTTATTAAAAATCAATTTGAAATCAATTTGGAAATCTTGTTTTCAGCATAACTTCTTCATACGATCGAATTTGGTCGTGAAACTTTTTCCATCGCGTTCAGAATATTTTAAAATACCTATCTGGATATATAGATTTAACAAATTCGACTCCGGAGGCATAGCGGGCTTTTTGGGCCATAGTTTGTCACGCACGTTCATTCTTCAGCCTATCTACCCTATCGCTAGCCTACCTATATATATACAGCTATAAACCCTAGTCTCTATTCTTTTGCTGTAAGTTCATTTCTTCACTCCTTTCTCTTCCCCAAATGTATACATCTCAGATCCAATTCCAGATCTATCCACAGTTCAAAATCAAAAGTCAAAACTCAAAAAAATTCAGAAAATTCTCAAAAAAATATATGTTGATGTTTTCGATACGCGTAATCTCATGGTGAAATTCGTTTTTCAATTGGAGTTATCGTTCATCCAGAATAAATTCAAACAGCTCGTGGCCATTCATCAGCGCCGTAATAAACTTCGTCGGATCGAGAATTGCTTTCTGGGTATTGAAGAGGGAACCGAGGGGACTGCATCTATGTAGTTTATCTGGTGAATCGACAGTTGGATCGTCGCGTAAATTTGGATTTAGGGTTTAATTATGGTTGACGGCGGCTGTCCAGTGGGCACGAACGACGAGGGCAGCGCAGGTGGGGGCGTTGCTGGTGGAGGAGGCACTCGGGGAGGGACGCGATGGAGAAATGGTGGACCGATCGATAGAGTACGGCGTGGTTTTCGATCTGCAGTGGCGTGCGTTTTGTGGGTACTGTTCACGCACGAGAGAGAGGGGAGATGGCCTTGATGACGTGGCGAGCAATGTTAGTATGTTTAAATTGTTTTGTTTAGATTTAAATTTTGTTTTCAAATCGAATTTTCGACATAACTTCCACATACGAATTCGGATTCACGCGATTTTTCTTTTATTAGGATCGTAATTAAATTCCGGACTTGATGACGCTAGTTTGGACAAATTCTGAGACGGGCGAATTTTTGGGTTTAAATCGAATTTAAATTCGATTTAAATTCAGAAGGTGAGTGTTTTAACCCACTCACAACTACTAGAAGCTTTTATGTTTGTCAAATTTATTTTAGAAATGAATAGAAATTTATTTATGAGCTTTTGGCATGTTATTTCACCCATATCTGTTGAATTGCATTTTTTTGAATTTAGCTGTTAATTAAATTGATTTATTGCGTATTAATTGGCTGTTAGAAATTATTGTTTGCATAAGAACTGCTAGTTAACAGTTATGTCAATTATCACTGAAAATAAACTGTTAGATTTATAGTTGATAAATATAATTTGAATTAAACTGCCAATTATTACCTGTTGTATATTCCCAAACATATTTTGTTATTGGTTGATATTGCTTGATGTTTGTGACTGGATGATGGATGTGTTGTTGAATGGATGTTTTATTTGATATCATTAAACTGCAAGTTAGCATACATTTTACATTTCATTCGGGATTGTGGTTTGAAATGATAAAACCGCAAAGTTTTATTTTTTTAAATTGCGGATTGAAATGATAAATATCCGTATCACTTGACCATAGGATAGAAAATTATATACAGGCACCGCGGTCTATATATAACTATTTTAATGTGATTTCTATGGTTTGGATTGAATACGGTCTATAAATCTTAAATTTATATTGTATAAATATTTTATTCGATATTTATATACCTATGAAGTTGAAATTTTGAAATTAAAAGGAATATAAATTTCTTTATTGAAAATGGAAGAAATTTTAAAAATGGAGTTTGGTAAATTTATATCCTATGTTTAAATGTAAAGTTGGAAATTTTAAGATATGATATTTGTAATTGGATTTTCCCAAAATAAATAGAAATGGATATTCTAGTATAATTTGAAGTGGAAAAATTCTCTCTCTCTCTATATATATATATATTTTACTAGAAATTGAAGTCTTATTAATTATGGATTTTATGTGAATGGTCAAGATTAATTAATAGAATATTGATTTTGAAAGGACAAAAATCCAACTTTAGTTGAAATATTAATGCTCCAAAAATGGATATAAATATATATAAAATTGAAATGGTTTTGGGACTTGCAGTAATATTTTGGATTTTGGTTTAACTTTAAAACAAGAAATATTTGGAAAGCCATGTAATTTATTCTTTATAAAGCAACAGTAAAGTTAAACCTTTTAATTCGCATACCGTTGAATATCCAAACCATTTAGTTTTGAAAATAATGGTTTTTAAAATACTATGGATTTTCGAAGAATTATGTTGAAAGTTACAAACAAAATATTGGTTACATGGGATATTAAATAATAAAAAGTGACATAATTTTTGGAAAGGAAAATTTTATTTGGGAAACGATATCATTGATTTGGGTTTTTATAAAATAATCTGAAAATAAATTGTTTGTGTTTTTAAAGAAGAAATGATATCGTAATATTATGGTTTTGAAAGGGATTATATTCTGGTTTTAAAGTATGAGCTATTTTTAAATGACCGCGGTGTTATAATAACGATGGGTTGGCAAAGAGACCGGGATCGGATATGGACATACTCTCTGTCGATACCGAAAACCACTTTGACTAACCGTGTACGCGGTGGAGATTCCAGAATGAAGTAGGTGGTGGCGACGTTTCCTGTAAGGTAAATACGTGGACACGACTCTCGTGAGTTGGCATAAGGTGGCTAAAACAGGAGCGATTCTCAGGCCAATGAGGTCATTCCTCTGATCGGACGCTCCTCTTCGATATTATACTTTGACTTGGATTGATTCAGTGGCCACTTCTATATTTTGATTTTGGGGAGTTAGTCCGAGGTGGGCGGTAACTGCGGCTACGCGTTTCCACCAGCCTGGATAGCAATTGGTATATCTACCCTGGCATTGCCTAGTTGTGTCGTGTCACCTACCATACCGAGCCTTTACTACGAGTTTCTATTTGTGTCGTACCTATGCAGTATCCTCTGGTAGCTTCCCGATCAGGAGGTATTACGGTACTGTATAGACTATTGGCATTATTTGTGTTAAGGGCTATATGGGTAACCCCTTAACGCTATTAAAAAGTAAGTTTATTTTATAAATAGACACTATTATAATAGCGCAATATACTACATAGTAAATAGTTTAACGGATCCTTAGGAGATGTAAATCCCGAGCATCTCTTGAGTTACTGTACTCATATTTATTTCTGTTTATTTAACTCACATAAGATATTCTAGTCTGACTCGAGTGTTTTTGTCTTTTCAAATTCGCTCGGGTCAGTCCGAGCGTTTCAGGATCGAAGACTTTAGCTTTGAAGGACGAAGACGAAGGACTCGTATTATTATTATCTATAGTATTGCACCACACTCATACTGTTCCGCTGCATTTATTGTATTGGTATGTGTAACTCTGATATTCATTGTATAAGTAAAATAAATATTTTGTAAACAGTTATCATGAACTGTATATTGATTATTATATTTTATCCTTCCGCTGTGAGATTCTATTTTTTTTTATTTCTTCTCTGTTTTTTCTTATTTACCCATAACAATCCACCCTTGCGTATGCTTTGAATTGGCACGTGTGTCGGTTTAAAGTGTGCGAAAAAGAGTGGACGTTACAGTTGGTATCAGAGCTTTGGTTTAGCGATAAACCTTGGCTTTGTGGGGTTTGACTCTTTGTTAATAGGGTAATAATACCCTATGGGAGTCGCTGAGTGTATATATAAGAGAGAGCGTACTTGTTAGTATTAATAAAAAGATTTTAATATTGTGTTAATCTGTTCCGCTTTGTATTTATAAATTCTGGTTGATGCATGGGACGCTATGTCATCAATAGGGATTTCTAAACACTTAATAGGACAGACCGACATAATATTTGTTTTAATATAGGTGAATGAAATAATTTTGCCTATTATATTTTCTATATATAAAAATATTTTATAAAGATATATATATTTGGTTGCTATAGATTTGGTGTTAGGCAATAAAATATTTATAATAACTGAAGCTAAGTGAAATTATAATAAACCAAATTTGGAGATTTTAGAACTTAAGTCCGGGATTTTGAAAATCTGCTTTCAAAGGATTTATGAAATATAATGATTTGGTTTATAAGTATTTTCTTATATAAGTATTTAGTATAATTTGGAAGAATTGTTTTAAAGAAGATTTTGGAGAGAATAAATTTTGTACTTTCCTCTCTGTCGCTGGAAAATAATTTCGGTGATGGCGGCCGCATCATCGACTTTCATTTTCGGGTTTCGAAGGGGAAAGGCTACTGTAGTGAATTCTACTACAGATTTATTTGAAATTTTCTAAAAAAAAAAAAAAAAATTCTTTTATTGTTCTAAATATAATTAGAGATATTGAGTTGTAAGAACTTATTTATCTATTATTTTGAAATAAATTGAAATTTAACCCGGTACTTAATTCTAAATTTTTCCGTTAACTAATTGTTTAAAATTTGTTAGTGAAATAAAAGTTAAGTAATAAATGAATTGAAACCTCTAATTTAAATAAGAGAATTATTGCAAGTTATAAGAGGATTTTGAATACATACGAGACAAAGGGTAATATGGATAAACATTAAATTTAATTAAAGAATGGAGATTTAACTTGTATAAGTTCAATTGCATTTTCTTTAACATAAATAACTTACCCAAATATAAAAGTTGAAATGTTAAATAAGAAACTAGAATTGAATATTTTACAAGTAGGAATTTTGGAAATAACGAAGTATTCAATAAATAAGAATTTAATGGTATAAACTTAGGTTATAATTGAAATTTTACTGAAAATAAGTTAAGAATTATTAATAGATGATATGAACCTAAGTATATAAAATGAAATTCAAAATAAGAATTGATTGTATGATTATTGACTTAAGTATGTTTTAATCTCCCCTATTCCAATATAATGGAAAGTAGGAAGAATTGAAATGACTGTAATCCATAGTTAATAGATAAATAAAAACTTCCACTTATAAGAATGAATGTTAGCAGATTTTGAATTTAAGGGAAAGCTTACAAATGAAGAGTAAGGAAATGAAGATATTCAAATTATTTGTTGTTACTAATGGGAATTTATTTTATAAACTTAAGTAATAAAAAGGAAATACAATTGTAATGAATTTTGGGATAATTGGAAAATAAAACTTGTAAGAAATAAAGAAATTCTTCCATAAATGAAGGAATGAAAATCAAAACACTGAATTATGAAATAAATGTATAATAAGCTATTTTGGTGTTGATTTGAATTGTTTGGTTGATGTATGTTTGTTGGGTAAGGAATTGTGGAGTTGTTGGATGAACAAATAATCTATCTTTGTTCCATCTAAGGCTGTTGAGCAACGGATGTACTTGATAGTTATTCTTCGTTCGTACAACTTCAGAATTTGAACCCGAACAACTGATTGTTTGTTGAGTGAATGATTGTTTGTTTGTGGTGTGTGCTGTTTGTTAAAAATGTATGGTTGTTGCATTTGATTGAGTATGAATGATTGAATCCATTTGAATAGTCCATTTTAAAATAAATATTTAACCTTTTAGATTATATAAGTGTATACAGGTGTTGGAAGCAACTGCTATTGCTTTGGTTCCATAATAATAAGCGTATTGCCCGACAAATAGGTACGTTTTCGGATTACGTTTAAAGCGCTATTTTATAGAATTTTCCCGTGTTGGGATATAATATTTTGATATTATATGTAATATATTTGTATATTTTGATATTATATTTTCTCCAAAGTCTCTCCGTACAAAGGAGACTCTGCCAAAATTTTCCGAAATTTTTGGGACTTAGAATTTTGTTGTAAATATTTTTCAAACTTTAATTATTTAAATATAAAAGAATATAATGATTATAAACAGATATTTTATTTAAGAAAGTTAATTTAGTAAATTATTGTTTATAAATAATATTTTGAAATAAGATGTACCGTTTATCCAATTCTTCCTTCTCCCTTCTTTTCCCTTTTCGGGGACGAAAAGTTTTGAGTGGGGGAGAGTGTAACGACCCGTTAAATTCAATGATATTAAATGAGTTAATTGGATATGTTTTCTAATCTAATTTAAATTGAAATAGAAGTCTTAGGATTTTTAATGGAGTAAATGTAGGGATTAGATAGTAACTGTAATTAAAGGTTAACAATTTAAGTGTTTATATGACATAGATTGAAATAACGAAAATTTGTGTTTGTGGTTATAAGTCATTATTAGTTGATTAAAATGGTATTAATGAAATCATAACTGAATTGATTTACAAATATATAAACATTAGAAAAATTTATTTGGTGGATTTTATTGGTTAAAGTTAAGTTTTGTAATTTAATTTAGTAGAAACTTTAAATTATAAACGAAGATTTGAATAAACGCTAAATTTAATTATGTAAATGATGATTTAAGACCTAGCTTATAGAAATTGGAATATAATCCAATTTGAATAAAGTAGAAGAAGGATTTGATTAATATGTAAGTTATTGTTCAAGGTATTGAATAAAAACTTGGAATCCAATCATAATTAATGATAATAACGTTAGTATTGGTTAATAAATATATTTCAATGCAGTACCCAAATGAATGGAATAAAATGAATATATATTGAATAGAAATGAAATGTAAATTGTCACATTTGGTTGAAGTTAATTTTAAGAAACATATAAATGTTGAATCAGTGAATATTAGTAAAAAAATATTACCTAGAATAAAATTCATTTAATACAAGAATTCAAAAGTGGAAGATTTACATTTGGATTGGAAAATGGATAGTTACTAATTAAAAGTGACCATTGAATAAATTTATGCAAATGTGGGACTTAGTTATAAGCCTGTAATTATGGGTATGATAACAATTAGTATAAAATACCTATATATTGGAAACACGTTGTAAAGTATAATTAATTGAATTTGGTGAATTGGGAATTGAATTCAAAGGTGACATTAAAATAAATATGGATAAAAAGAGGTTAGACTAAGAAAGTGACATTAATTGATTTTAAGGCTTAATTAATACGTTAATAGACAAGACTCCGCATTCATACATTTATACAAAGCTAAGTCGTAAATAGAAGCACCAATGTGGTATAATGTAAATAGATGGGATCAACTTTTATTTATGTGTTTAATGGAATTTAATTTCTATAGTATGATAATCGCAATTAAATGAAGTTGGAATAGCTAATTTATACGTTAGTTGAAATTTAGCTAGAATATGTAGATATTGGATGAAATAGTGAAATCAAATGGAAATAAAGTTTTCAATTATACATTGGAATTCATATTCACCATAAAAGGGTTAATTGAAACCCAAAGAAGTTAATATAGGGATCAAGCCTTATTTATTGATTTGGATTTAAGGCATGGTAATCTGGATTTATTGCAATAGTTAATTCCATAAAATAAAGTTAAAGCTAATTCAAATTTTAATTGGACCATTGTTGATATAACTTTAGGAAGCAAGATTTATGTTTATAATTTGAGTATTAAATTCAACGGATGGTATTTATTACAACTAAAATGGAATTTAACGTTAAATTTTACGTTATTGAAAATAAAATAGACTTTGTGGATATTAAAGCAAAACATAGATATGTTAAAGGACCTTTTTGTTTTGGATTTAAGTTGAGAGTATAAAAGTATAAGATTAAATAGATGAGTTTGAGAAATGTAATTATAATTCCTTAATATAAGGAAGCGTAGAAATTTATATTGGAATTTGATAGACTTGTCAATCTTAATTCACAGCCAAACTTATTAAATCATTTAAATTGACTATAAATTTTATAAGCAACAAAATTTGGTCAATCATAGAATTTTAATATAAAATTGGATTTTTATAATTTATTTAATTTATTTAATGAATGTTAAAAAAATAGCCATTTTGGTCACGGACTCGGATTTCGACGAAACTAGTTTCATCGGATCCGTATCAGTGAATTATTATAGGATTTCAAGTTTCGTATCGATCGGACTTGTCGTTTGATCGTACGGACGCGAAACGCCTTGAAATCAATTTTATTAAAAATCAATTTGAAATCAATTTGGAAATCTTGTTTTCAGCATAACTTCTTCATACGATCGAATTTGGTCGTGAAACTTTTTCCATCGCGTTCAGAATATTTTAAAATACCTATCTGGATATATAGATTTAACAAATTCGACTCCGGAGGCATAGCGGGCTTTTTGGGCCATAGTTTGTCACGCACGTTCATTCTTCAGCCTATCTACCCTATCGCTAGCCTACCTATATATATACAGCTATAAACCCTAGTCTCTATTCTTTTGCTGTAAGTTCATTTCTTCACTCCTTTCTCTTCCCCAAATGTATACATCTCAGATCCAATTCCAGATCTATCCACAGTTCAAAATCAAAAGTCAAAACTCAAAAAAATTCAGAAAATTCTCAAAAAAATATATGTTGATGTTTTCGATACGCGTAATCTCATGGTGAAATTCGTTTTTCAATTGGAGTTATCGTTCATCCAGAATAAATTCAAACAGCTCGTGGCCATTCATCAGCGCCGTAATAAACTTCGTCGGATCGAGAATTGCTTTCTGGGTATTGAAGAGGGAACCGAGGGGACTGCATCTATGTAGTTTATCTGGTGAATCGACGGTTGGATCGTCGCGTAAATTTGGATTTAGGGTTTAATTATGGTTGACGGCGGCTGTCCAGTGGGCACGAACGACGAGGGCAGCGCAGGTGGGGGCGTTGCTGGTGGAGGAGGCACTCGGGGAGGGACGCGATGGAGAAATGGTGGACCGATCGATAGAGTACGGCGTGGTTTTCGATCTGCAGTGGCGTGCGTTTTGTGGGTACTGTTCACGCACGAGAGAGAGGGGAGATGGCCTTGATGACGTGGCGAGCAATGTTAGTATGTTTAAGTTGTTTTGTTTAGATTTAAATTTTCTTTTCAAATCGAATTTTCGACATAACTTCCACATACGAATTCGGATTCACGCGATTTTTCTTTTATTAGGATCGTAATTAAATTCCGGACTTGATGACGCTGGTTTGGACAAATTCTGAGACGGGCGAATTTTTGGGTTTAAATCGAATTTAAATTCGATTTAAATTCAGAAGGTGAGTGTTTTAACCCACTCACAACTACTAGAAGCTTTTATGTTTGTTAAATTTATTTTAGAAATGAATAGAAATTTATTTATGAGCTTTTGGCATGTTATTTCACCCATATCTGTTGAATTGCATTTTTTTGAATTTAGCTGTTAATTAAATTGATTTATTGCGTATTAATTGGCTGTTAGAAATTATTGTTTGCATAAGAACTGCTAGTTAACAGTTATGTCAATTATCACTGAAAATAAACTGTTAGATTTATAGTTGATAAATATAATTTGAATTAAACTGCCAATTATTACCTGTTGTATATTCCCAAACATATTTTGTTATTGGTTGATATTGCTTGATGTTTGTGACTGGATGATGGATGTGTTGTTGAATGGATGTTTTATTTGATATCATTAAACTGCAAGTTAGCATACATTTTACATTTCATTCGGGATTGTGGTTTGAAATGATAAAACCGCAAAGTTTTATTTTTTTAAATTGCGGATTGAAATGATAAATATCCGTTTCACTTGACCATAGGATAGAAAATTATATACAGGCACCGCGGTCTATATATAACTATTTTAATGTGATTTCTATGGTTTGGATTGAATACGGTCTATAAATCTTAAATTTATATTGTATAAATATTTTATTCCATATTTATATACCTATGAAGTTGAAATTTTGAAATTAAAAGGAATATAAATTTCTTTATTGAAAATGGAAGAAATTTTAAAAATGGAGTTTGGTAAATTTATATCCTATGTTTAAATGTAAAGTTGGAAATTTTAAGATATGATATTTGTAATTGGATTTTCCCAAAATAAATAGAAATGGATATTCTAGTATAATTTGAAGTGGAAAAATTCTCTCTCTCTCTCTATATATATATATATATATATATATATATATATATATATATATATATATATTACTAGAAATTGAAGTCTTATTAATTATGGATTTTATGTGAATGGTCAAGATTAATTAATAGAATATTGATTTTGAAAGGACAAAAATCCAACTTTAGTTGAAATATTAATGCTCCAAAAATGGATATAAATATATATAAAATTGAAATGGTTTTGGGACTTGCAGTAATATTTTGGATTTTGGTTTAACTTTAAAACAAGAAATATTTGGAAAGCCATGTAATTTATTCTTTATAAAGCAACAGTAAAGTTAAACCTTTTAATTCGCATACCGTTGAATATCCAAACCATTTAGTTTTGAAAATAATGGTTTTTAAAATACTATGGATTTTCGAAGAATTATGTTGAAAGTTACAAACAAAATATTGGTTACATGGGATATTAAATAATAAAAAGTGACATAATTTTTGGAAAGGAAAATTTTATTTGGGAAACGATATCATTGATTTGGGTTTTTATAAAATAATCTGAAAATAAATTGTTTGTGTTTTTAAAGAAGAAATGATATCGTAATATTATGGTTTTGAAAGGGATTATATTCTGGTTTTAAAGTATGAGCTATTTTTAAATGACCGCGGTGTTATAATAACGATGGGTTGGCAAAGAGACCGGGATCGGATATGGACATACTCTCTGTCGATACCGAAAACCACTTTGACTAACCGTGTACGCGGTGGAGATTCCAGAATGAAGTAGGTGGTGGCGACGTTTCCTGTAAGGTAAATACGTGGACCCGACTCCCGTGAGTTGGCATAAGGTGGCTAAAACAGGAGCGATTATCAGGCCAATGAGGTCATTCCTCTGATCGGACGCTCCTCTTCGATATTATACTTTGACTTGGATTGATTCAGTGGCCACTTCTATATTTTGATTTTGGGGAGTTAGTCCGAGGTGGGCGGTAACTGCGGCTACGCGTTTCCACCAGCCTGGATAGCAATTGGTATATCTACCCTGGCATTGCCTAGTTGTGCCGTGTCACCTACCATACCGAGCCTTTACTACGAGTTTCTATTTGTGTCGTACCTATGGAGTATCCTCTGGTAGCTTCCCGATCAGGAGGTATTACGGTACTGTATAGACTATTGGCATTATTTGTGTTAAGGGCTATATGGGTAACCCCTTAACGCTATTAAAAAGTAAGTTTATTTTATAAATAGACACTATTATAATAGCGCAATATACTACATAGTAAATAGTTTAACGGATCCTTAGGAGATGTAAATCCCGAGCATCTCTTGAGTTACTGTACTCATATTTATTTCTGTTTATTTAACTCACATAAGATATTCTAGTCTGACTCGAGTGTTTTTGTCTTTTCAAATTCGCTCGGGTCAGTCCGAGCGTTTCAGGATCGAAGACTTTAGCTTTGAAGGACGAAGACGAAGGAGTCGTATTATTATTATCTATAGTATTGCACCACACTCATACTGTTCCGCTGCATTTATTGTATTGGTATGTGTAACTCTGATATTCATTGTATAAGTAAAATAAATATTTTGTAAACAGTTATCATGAACTGTATATTGATTATTATATTTTATCCTTCCGCTGTGAGATTCTATTTTGTTTTATTTCTTCTCTGTTTTTTCTTATTTACCCATAACAATCCGCCCTTGCGTATGCTTTGAATTGGCACGTGTGTCGGTTTAAAGTGTGCGAAAAAGAGTGGACGTTACAACGGTCGCGCACGAGTGTTTGCTCGTGCGAAAAGGGCGGGCGCGACAGATTTTGGGTCGGTAACGCAAGCAAGGGTGGTCGTGCTAGTATCTACAATGAACAATCTGACAGCTAGCCAAGCTCGAGCGGCGGCATGCTTGGCAGCAACAGGGGAATGGCCGTGCTAAGGTGACTCTGCGGAGATGTTGTCGCGAAGAGGTTTCGATCTGTCTCCTGTTCATTGGTGAGTGAATTCATTTTAAACTTAACTCATGATTAAGAACTGTTTTTATTTATTTTTAGTTAATAACAGCTTAGTGTACTGTGATTTATTAACATGGTAAAGTAATTAAACAAATAATTAATTAATTCAATTAAGTATTAATTTGGGTTAATGAATCTAGTAATTAATGGTTGGACTTAATTGATTAATTAAGTTTAAGTAAATTAGTCAAGTATAAGTAATGGAGGATTAATGTAATTAAATAATTAATTAGCTAATTAAAATTTTAGAGGAAAATTTATTGTTCGAATTTATTCAATCTTAATAAATTTAAACCTGAACCTCTAAAACAGACTCGGAGCCTTTGAATGGCTTGCCTCCGAGATGTGTAAAATCACTACACATGTGCGCAAAAGGAGACTTGCGCGAAGGATAAGCTGGAGGTTGGGTGCTCCTAAATAACTCCATAAACTGATCGGCGGACATATATACTCCATCCGGATGGGAGCCACTGGACTGCCCCGCATCCGAACGTCGTCCTCTGTGTGACGACCCAAAAATTTTAACGAATTAAATTGGAATAATTAATTTTTTTTATGATTAGAAGTTAATTTTAACTTGAATTCAACATATCACTATTTACTTGATAATTAAATCATTGAATTATATAGTTTAAATATAAAATTTAATAATTGAAATCGGGTAAATTGTTGAATCTGATATTTCTAAGCCTATTTAAATAATTTGAAGGCTTATAAAATTTATAATAATGATATTGAAGATAATTGGATAATTGGAATTTAATTTAAAGGTAATTTGTTCAATTTTAATAATATATCGTTTAAATTGTAATTTAAAAATAGCCTTCCGAGGCACACTCTTGGAATTCGACGAAACTAGTTCCATTGGATCCGTAATAGTTAGTTATTATCGGATTTCAATTTTCGTAACAATCGGAGTTGTCGTTTGACCTTGGCAGGTCGAAACGCTTGGATTTATTTTGATCCATTTAATTTAATATCGATCGTTTAATTCCGTAACTCGCACAAACGTTCAAATTAGTTTTCGAAACACATTCCATTGTGTTCAGAATATGGGTAAAACCATATAAACACCTGTTGGCATGTCTGATTCGGGTCCGGAATTTCGCGTTATGCTTAGCGAGACGTTTTGAAAGTTTCATTATTTAACAAAAATTTGAAGTACATTTGTCAGGGATATTTTTCCCCAACGCGTACTCAGGAAGCCTCCTTTAGGATATATGCCTTCATTCTTTCAGACTAATGAGACCGAAAATCAAACATTATCAATCAAAAAAAAAAGGAATGGTAGCCGAGCCGCGTTTTTCCAAATTGATTCATCTCGTTCCAAATCGCGATTTCCATCCTAAATCTTCTGACTAAATCGAAGAGCCGATGCAAGTTTGAGCTCGCGAGAGTTGCGACGTGTTCATGAAGTGGAAATTGGGGTGCAATGAGGTGAAGCGGCGACTGCAAGAGGGGACGGTCGCACGCGAGTGTTTGCTCGTGCGAAAAGGGCGGGCGCGGCAGATTTTGGGTCGGCAACGCAAGCAAGGGCGGTCGTGCTAGTATCTACAACGACCAATCTGACAGCTAGCCAAGCTCGAGCGGCGGCATGCTTGGCAGCAACAGGGGAATGGCCATGCTAAGGTGACTCTGGGGAGATGCTGTCGCGAAGAGGTTTCGATCTGTCTCCTGTTCATTGGTGAGTGAATTCATTTTAAACTTAACTCATGATTAAGAACTGTTTTTATTTATTTTTAGTTAATAACAGCTTAGTTTACTGTGATTTATTAACATGGTAAAGTAATTAAACAAATAATTAATTGATTCAATTTAGTATTAATTTGGGTTAATGAATCTAGTAATTAATGGTTGGACTTAATTGATTAATTAAGTTTAAGTAAATTAGTCAAGTATAAGTAATGGAGGATTAATGTAATTAAATAATTAATTAGCTAATTAAAATTTTAGAGGAAAATTTATTGTTCAAATTTATTCAATCTTAATAAATTTTATAATTGTTATACAAGGTCAAAAACCCGGGAAACCATGTCGAGAATGAAGTGGATTTGCAAATAAAAGTAAAAGCGAGTAAATCTCACTCAGCTGAGTTGTTATTAAATTCAATAGTCAAATTTAAATGATTGTTTGAATGCTTGAATTGATTTGATGTGTGTTGAGAATTGATGATTTGGTGACTTTGGTTTGTCGGATGGTTCTCAAGAAAATTGTTGTTTGACTCAAAAGTAATGGGGGTTTAAATTGTTTTAAACTCCAAAAGTAAATAGGGGTCGAATTAATTGATTAAGGATTAAGTTAAGTAAGGAAGTTTAATGAAGTTAGAATAACCAGTGGCGGTTTAATAAGTAATTACTTAAGTAATAAATAAAATATAATTATTTTGTGAGATAACTCAAGAGATTAATTAAATAGTTAATCAAGATATAGTTAATTTATTTAATGAAGTAAATAAAAGAAGTCAGATAATTACAGGACGAGGTTAGTCGAGAATGATAAATATTGGATTGGATTAAAGTAATTGATTTAGATTCGAACAAATTAAAAATATAATTGGAAAGCATTAATTTATATAATTAATGAAGTAATTAAAGATCTAATTAATTGAGATTAATTAATTCATATTAAGTGACTTATGAGAAGTCAATTAAGATAAGTAATTAAAAATTAACGTAATTGATTATTATTAATTAATTCGTGAAGTAATTAAAGACTACTGTAACGACCCGAAAATTTCGATCCCGAAATTTCCAGATAGTTAGTGAACAAAAGAAAAAAAAAACAGAAAACACAAACTCAGAATTTCACATTCGCAGCAGATCAAATATAATATTAAATAAAATAGCAGTTATACGAAGAAAACTATATCAGTTAAATTACATTTTATTACATTAGAGTTACAATATCCCATACAACACTGGATAGTTTAACAACTAGTCCAGATAAACACAATACTATATCAGAATCCACTCCATACGCTCCTGCCATCTAGCTCGCCTCCTGAGCTTCAGAACGTCCTTACCTGAAAATCTGTAATACTCGGTCTGACCCAAGCATTACATCAAAGTAACACCCAGGTCAGGCTGGAAACCAGCGTGAGTAAACCCATATAATATGAAATCAAGCTATAAGTTCATGAGTTACCAGGGTAACTCGTACCTTTTACGAATTCTTACTTATTTTAGCCAATCTTAAAACACAGTCGATAGTTCTCCGAATTAAATGTCCAAGTTCCTTAACTTACTTCATTCTAGCCTGATTTATCTCGCGTATCCAATTTATAAGGGAATTTAAATTACTATTCGAAGTGGTTTCGAGTATTACTGATACCCGACCCCTGTCTCTTCGAATTCAATGTCAAATTTAATCCAAGATATTCAGTTTTAACCAATACAATTCATATTCATGAAATCAAGTCTCAAAACAGCTCACTCAGATAGGAAACCTACATTATTATAGTTCAACCCATTCATGTCATAGCACGTCTCATTCACCCATCAGAGATATCCTCAATCCGAGACATTCAATATCATCCAATCATCCATAACAAGATTTACTAGATACATAATTTTCTAATTAATTACCCTTAATTATTAATTAATAGATCTTAATTAATAATTAATCTTAATCCACAAAGTAATTAATCTCTAATTAATAGTTAATTCCATCCTTATTTATTAAGTAATTATAAAACACTTAATTAATTATTAGGTAACCATCATATTAGGAAACCTTGTATTTTATCCATATTAACACATAGGTTAACAAAAAAATTTAAGTTAGTTAAGATTAAAACAATCTATGCTTAATGAACTTTTAATCACACTATTAAATTTGTTTATTTAAATCTTAAGCATTAATTTATAATTAATGATAAAATAGATTCACTTAATATCTTTGAAATATAACTTACTTAGCTCCAAACTAAAAATTAAAACAATTATTTAAACACATGGGTTTAAATTGTTTAACAATTTCTTAACACAAATATATACAAGTATCTAAAATAAATTATTATTATTTTAAAACTTGTCTACTTAATAATAGAATCTTTTATTTAAATGACTTGTATAAAGTCTCAAACAAATAAACTTTATTTTCCACATTTCTTTATCTATATACAAATCTTGAATAAACATTAAACGTTATGAAAGATTTGTTTTGAAACATTTTCTTTGTAACACAATATGGCTGTTATCATTTTAGGAAACAATTTGTTCGGATTCCTTAATCCATAATTTCCGATGAACTCTGTTTTCTACAACTACTAACTATAACAACATAAGCCATTGGGCCGAATCCCAAAGCCCTAAACTAAACAAACCAAAACCCTCTTATTATTTTTATTTTATAACAAAAATGGGCTGAAGCCTAAAAACAACAAAACAGGAAAACCCACCTTCCCTATCACTTATCCAACAAAGTCGATTCCTCAAACAGGAGGAGATCAACTCCGATCAACGCATTATTTCCCATACCAACCTGATTTGAGAGCATGGCCCCGAACGAAAGACGTCCCACAAATTTCGAACCAGAACGAAGAAAATTCGAGCACGTCTCAGGGTCTTCTTCCTCCTCCTGCAACTTCCTCGTGCACACACCTTCAACTGTGCACGTGCACACACTCACATACAGTTGCCGACCATCACCGACTACCTACTCAAATCACCTCTGATTCACAAATCCAACCCGGTCGCTCAAAATCCACTCAAAGACCCTAAATCAAAATCTTGAGCTCCGACCCAAAACCAAAATCGACACGATCCCCCACTTCTGCCTCGCCCAGCATCCACCGGCCACTGGAACTTCCCAAGAGCCACCGGTGTATTCACCATGTCCATAACTTCCTTTCTCCCCCAAACCGCAGTCGCAAATCACCCTCGCGACATCACCGTTCGCCCCGCAAAGCACGACCTTCCAGTTCAACTTAAAACCCTAAAATCGATTATTCCATACCACCCAAGCCTCAATTAAAAATTTGGCCATGGTCGACCACTTCACCTTTCCCAAATGCAAATTCCAGTGATGCCGACAAGACGACACCACCACCCAGATTGGCGAATTTAATTTTTAAAAGGGAATTTGAAAATTAAAAATCTCTTATTTTATAAACTGTTAAAAATCGCAATTTAACTTCTAAAAATCTTATTTCTACTCCAGAATTCAGATCATAAGTTCGAATTCTTGTTTTAAGCATGTTGAATTTTCATTAAAATGTGTTCACTTACTGTAAAAGCAAGCCTAAGACCTCCTCACAACATAATTTGCTCTTAAACTATTTTAATCTTATACTACAATCTTAAATAATCATTTTCCTAATTCACAACATTATCAAATTTAAACTGGAATTAAAGATATAATTTTTGAAACAGAAATGAACAAAAATGCTCTCTGTTTAATAGAGCAATATCTATCCAGGTTTTGAAATAAGATCTCTCACTTGTTTTACTTGAATACATTCTCTCTCTCTTTTTTTAAATAGAAATCAAGTTATATCAAACATATATCCCCTAAACATCACAATCTATAGTGATTCACCTATAAAGAGAGATTCGAATTTTTACTGAGTTTGCGGGCTGTAAACAAAGAACAGAGGTAATGTATATATATATAACATGTATAACCTATCTATATACCTCTACAAAACATTAGCACAGTCATTTCTTCCAAAACTTTCACATGCATCGGTGAATTGTAAAAAGATTTTACTTTTGAAGTGAAGTTTACCCACAAGCACACATTTTTAAACAAGATTTAGCATTTAATGATCAGCAGTTTACTCACCTTTATGCAGAAGACAGAGACTTAGTTGCTTCCAGGCTTATTGAATTCACTTTGCATATTCTTGAATTGCTTGACTTATTCCAGTTTTGCATGTTGATAATTTCCAGGTCATCTTCCTATTTGTTTCAGATTTTCCAGATTGAAATTCTAGATTTCTTCTTTGCTTTCTGATTTTGAATATCCAGATCATATTTTATGTTTTACAGATTTCTACAAATTTTTACTCCTTTCATTTTGATCTTTATTTTGCATTCAATTTGGGTTTTGGTTGAGAATGAATAAAAGAATCTGCTGAAGTTTAAAATTCTCCTTTTTATTTTACAATTAAATTTTAAATTTAATTATTAAAAGAGAAAGACATTTGTCATATTAGTGCTTTAAGAATATTACACATATGCATATAATTTACATTTGTCTTTACACACCCAATAATGTTTACAAGTGTTAAAATGTTAAATTAATATTTACAAAAGCATTTTTCCTAATGTTTTATAAATGTTTTAAATGTTATTTTCTTTTTAATAATTTATTTAAGCCTTATATTCATAGTTTAGCAAATGTCACTTATCATTTAAATTATGTTTAAGTCCTTGTTTTTAATTAAATTTATAGCTTTGTTTTGAACCCCTTTCATTTAATTAATTTATGAATCAATTTCTTCTTGTTTTGTTTGTATAATTTATGAATCATATTATTCTTTAATTAATCAAATGTTTATATAAATTATGTAATTTTAGATAAAGAGAATATCAACTCTTTTATTAAATCTTTTTAAATTTTATACTTAAGTTATCATTATACTTAAGTTGATAACAATACACAGTTGCTAATAGTAAAGAAAATGTCCAATTTAGAAAATTCCTTTATATTCAAATTAAAATCAACCCAAATGTATATATTACATTTAAATAAACAATCATTATATATTTATATTTATATATATATATATATAAATCATTGTCTAATAATTTAAATTCTATTAATTTTCAATTAACAGATATCTGAGAATCCGGGTTATCACAACTACTCATTGATTTGGTAAAAATAATTAATGTCGTGAAATTAATTAAAGATAATTACTTGAATGTAACTGAAAATAATTAATCCAGGGTGATTAATTAAGATGGATAATGAAGGGTTGATTAATTAATTTTTCTGGAATTAATTAATGAAGGAGTCAAAGTGATTGAGGTTTGAAATTCAATTAGAATAAACTAAACTAATTGTATGTGATTAAGCCTTGCTTATGAATAATTGAGTGGTATTGGATGTTTTGAATGAGTTGATATCTCTAATATGAAATGTTGTGAATTTCATTTGAAAAACTTGGGTTAGGATTATATGAGTCTCGAAGAGACCGGGGTCGGGTATTTGGGAAATACCCGAAACCACTTCGGATATTTATATATTGATTTGCGAAATCAATAGGCTGGATTGAAATGATTTAAGTAGACTGGAATATTTATCTAAGTTGGGTACTTAGAAATTGATAGGTGAAATAAGTGTTGTCTATAGCGAAATGTGAATTGGTTAAATTGATATAAGTTACCACGAGTTTTATATAAGTTGTTTGCTTTAGTATTGCCTATTAGATGCGTTTACTCACGCTGGTTTCCAGCCTGACCCGGGTGTTACTTTGGTGTAATGCTCGGGTCAGACCGAGTATTACAGATTTCCAGGTTAGGACGTTCTGGAGCTCAGAAGGCGAGCTGGATGGCAATATCGTATAGAGTATCCCGCTGTATTTATATTATTGTTTATCTGAGACATGATAATTGTAAATATTCGGTGACTGTATATAATGTGAAACTCTGATGTATATTAAATGTAATCGACAGATATAGTATTCTTTTGTAAACTGGTAGTATTTATTTATTATATTTTATCCGTTGCGAATGTGAGGTATGGTTGATTTTTGTTCTTCTTCTTCGTCTATCTCTTTCTTCTTTTTCATAACTATCTGGAATTTTCGGGTTGAAAATTTCAGGTCGTTACACTCTGCCTCTTCCAGCCATTATCTGAATTAAGATAAGATAAAGATTATTCACATGGAAGATATCATTAATTCAAATATGGAATAGTACGGAATTAAAATGCATTCCTAAACATATTCCCAAAATTATATCTACCCCAAGGACACGAAAAGAACAAAAGCACGATGATTTAGGGATTCGTAACACTTGTATTACACTTTGATGTACCGTAATATGTGTTTCTGTTCAGTGTTTATCATATTTTGTCCTGAACTCAACTCTGGTACCAAGCTGTAACGCCCCATTCTGAAACCCGCATTAGCAAAGAGTATTACAAGGTAATACTATCTGCTAATACGGAGAATAGAGCTGGATAGGAGCGACCATCTATAGCCTTGTCTTAACTATCAACTGTGTACGTCGATAAATGCAGCATTTTTTTGGTGGATCGACATATCCAATAGATACTTAATACAAAACTATAATGACTATAAGATCTAACAGAATAAAATATAAAAAAAATGTCAAACACATCACAGAACAGTAGATCATCACATACATATACATATACATCATAGAGTATACAAAATGATACATGTCAAGTAGCGTAGCAACCACAATATATAGATGAGTCGAAAGAATATACATATCAGAATTACAACCAAAAAGGACTACACAAAAAGCTATAACAAAAGTAGCTAGCAGAATAGACTAAGTCCAAATGTACCTAACCTGAAGCACCTCGGTCTGACCCGAGTATAAAATACACGGGTCAGTCTAGCTAAACAAATCAGTTAGACAAGCTAAATGATAATGAACATGCAAGGTCATAAAGTACCACAAATATCTAAAAGAGATAACTCAATCATCTATGAAAGATGAATCATAACAAGCCTCTTATCATTGGCAACTTAATAAACAAAGGATATGAATATCCCAAACAAGCCAAAAAGGCAAATAACAAATACCAATGAAGGTAACACAAATTTTCACAAGGTAATCGCTATGTATCGAGTGGTTCAAAAGACCTACTCCGAAAGGTGATACTCTAGGGAAATACAAATATCAATGAAACAAAAGATGCACGTGCTCAGTACTGTATAAACAAGGATCCACAAGCCCGAAGGCGACAAACACAAGTATCTCTCGAGCGGTGACGAAGGACCAACTCCAAAAGTGATACTATAGGGCAACAAACCCGTAGGCACAAACCCGAAGGCACAAACCTGAAGGCACAAACCCGAAGGCACAAACCCGAAGGCATAAACCTGAAGGCACAAACCCGAAGGCACAAACCCGAAGGAAACAAACCGTAGTGGCGAAGGTCCGGAGGCCCAGTACTGGACACCACTAACTGGCAATATGTGTCACAAACTCTCGGAAAGGAACCCGAAAAGTGTTAACGTGTGTCCCATACCACACGTTCGCACTAAACAATTTACTAACCGTTAGTCAATCCCACACTTAAAGCAGTACAAAGTTTATCTCATCTCATCGGTAAACCAGACCCAAAGGTCAAAACGATCAAACGAATAGATTAGGAATTAACTGAAAAGATAAACGCACGTGTTCATAGCTCACGTTTTATCTAATCATTTAATTCTCCTCTCTCTTCGCTCAAAGTGCAAAATTGTGTGTTTTATATAGAAATTAAATTGAAGAAAACGAGTTTTAGGAACGCTTCAAAATCGCTTTAGAAATTGCATTTGAAATTCTCCTATTATGGAGTAATTAATTTAATACTTAAAAATAATATTAAATAATAATTTCAAAAACCAATTTTCTTGAAAAACACTTTGTAATGCTTTATAAAACCCATGTATGAAATCTAGAGAAAAATCTCAAAGAAATCGGAAAATATCGGAAAATATCAGGAAATTATTCTAAGTATAAAAAAAACCGGTGAAAACAGGCTGCGAAGCCAAGTCCGACAGCAGGTTTGGACCTGCAAACCGAGTCCAAATAATATGGAATTTGGTAGGAATGTAGGTCAACATTCCTACTTAAATATGAAAAAAGAAACATTCAAATCGGATTTGAAACGAAGAATCTGCGTCGTTTCAAAGTCGGACCAAAACAAAGTTTAAAATACTGAATTACAGCAAGCTGCGAGTACAAGTTCGACAGTAGTTTAGGAATAGCAAACCAACCCACATTTTCATGAAATTTTACTGGAATGTAAATCAACACTCCTACTTCAATCTGCAAAAATAATCACTCAAATCCTATTTGAAACGAATGAGTTATAATGTCTCAAACATGCACTCAGGCCATGTTTGCGATAGTTCAAAAACCAAATAAATGTGCAGGCCTAAAACAATCCTGGACTCAACTTTCAGGCATAAAACAGGAGATCAAATGACATCAGATTGAGCTAAAAATTGATACGCATATAGTAGAAAACGTCATCGCTTAAACAGAAAAAGAATGATGCAATTTGGGTGAACTATGAGAAAGATATGATCGCTCAAGTTGAACCCACACAGTTTCACTGTTGAACTCTGGGCAAAAACATGGTCCAGGTCCAAGTTTGACACCAGATTTATATAAGCTATCTATGCCAAAATGACCTGAAATTTGGTATGCATAAAGAAGAGAACTTCATCTTTTCGAAAAAAAACGAATCGTGCAATTTAAGAAAGAAACGAAAGAGATATGATGTCTCAAACATGGACTCAGGTCAGGTTTGCAACAACTCAAAACAAAATGTGCACATGATATTTGCAGGCTGTGCATTGATTTTGCAGTAACGATTTGAACACTCAAATGACCATATTATTCAACCAAAATTTACAAAAATGAAGTTTAACATATAAACTTGACTCAGAAAAAGATCCGGCAGCATTTCGTTGCAGGAGATGAAAGTTATGGATGGCCAAAGTTGGCACTTTAGGCCAGAAACGAAAATAGACTATACATTGAATTAACTTTTACATATGCAGCAAATTCAAGCAATTTCACAAGCAATTCAGCTAGTATTTGTGAGATATTGTTCTCACCTTGCTGATTTGATGCAAAAGCTTGGATTTTGTAGCAAAGTTAGAGCCTTTTGGCAAGATTTGAGCCTTCAAGAACCTATGGAAAGAAGAAACAATACATGCAAGCAAAAATATACAGTAAATTAGAAAAGTCTTTCTCAAAGTAGGGACTTGATGAAATTATACGGCTTAGATACTGATTACCTTTAGATTTCACTCTAGTTTGCAATAGATTTCATTTTGTTAAATTGATTTGGAGAAATGAGCTTGAAAATGAAATTTCGAGAAGTGGGTTACTGGTTTGATTTCTTTCAGGAAGAAGAGGAGGAGAAGAAAAAAAAAAGAACGTACAGCTCCTCTTTTCTCATATCAGGTAAGTACTAATGGGCCTTGGACTTAAAATTAAAAGAAAACCATTTAGCCAAAAGAACTAATTCACCTAAATCAAATGTTCACACATATTACACTATATTATAAAATAAAATGCATTTTTCTTTCAAACTTTCACACAACAAAGTATGTAATTTTACATACTTAAGAAGTAACATATTTTATACTGTATAAAAAGATTAATTTTAATTTTTAAAACATCATCATTATTAAAATCCCTTATTTTACAATAATAACAATTTTCACCAAAGAAATGTAAAAGTCTACATTTTTAACTTCTAAAATTCAAAATAAATATTTTTCTTGCTTAGAAAAATATTACTAACCGTTCTAAAGTCAATTTTATAATTAAAACTCATTTTAAATCAATTTCCACCTTTTTATTTGATTAAACAACCTTTAAAAAATCAAACACTTCCTTTAAAAATTATTAAAAGAAGTAATTGGCAATAATTAATAAAATTATTGCAATTTTTATAAATAAAAATTATTTTCCATTTATTATCAACCCAAATAAATAAAATAAAGTTTCAAACTTTATTTTCTCATGTTAATTTCCAAATACCATTGTTTATTCCAAATAAACAATTTAATTTCTCAAATTTTATTTTAATTCACAATATTAAATTATAATTATCATTATAATTCAATATTGAAAGGTAATCTCCAAACCAGGGTTGCTAAAAATTCGAAATGGAATTGTTTAGAAAAACCTTGAGTAAATCTTTGTGAAACTTTGTGAACTTTGTGAAATAATTTTTTCCATTTTAAAAAGATTTAAAATGGTAATTTGTTTAAGCCATTTGAGAGGAAGGTTTTGGATTTTAAGTTGTGACTTAACTGAAATCCCATTATCCATATGGTTTTTAAATATTGCGCTCATTATTCGGTTTAGCCGGGAGAGGACTTTGTGTCATATAACCCATTCTGAATAATGATACATCGTTATGGATAGCAGTTGAAGACCGGCGGTGAAGACCGGGTATTTCCGAGAACGAAAGGATAACCCGTTGATTGTCTCTACACTGAGTCACGCCGGTATAGAGATTTCCTAAATGATGGGAAGTCCGATCGGGATTGTGAATACCCGATTTGCAAGGGCTTCTTAGGAAGTGCCTTCGGTTCTGTTCGAACCCGGGAAGACTTGTATGGTTGTATGTCTAACACTACACTTTGAGGTATAAAGGAAATTTCTTTCAAATACATATCTTTTGGTGGAGGAGAATTTATTCTCTTAGCTTAACACCCTTCTCTGAGATGTACGAGCTCAGAGGTTATGTAGTTGAAGGTTATCAGCGATATACTCCCAAATTGTAGTGTGGCATGCTAAGTGCTGCTGTGTGTTGATGATCATTTGTTGATCATTTGTTGATCAAAGCATGGCTCTGTGAAAAAGCGTAGCTTTGTGGATGAGACCTCTTCGAGCCTCACAAACCGGAAATGGTCGAAATAGGAAGGATGCGGTCAGGTTTTAGGGGTAGCTCCCCTAGGGTATGACCATTCCTTCTGGAAAAAGGGTAGTATCATGGTATGGAGCCCAGATACTTACTCATGTGGGGACTGTAGTATATTTATTACTGTGTGATATTGTTGGTGTTGAGAGCTCTCGTATAAAGGTCCCAAAGGACCGGAGGTGGCATATCTTAGGTTCTATTTCTCGGGAAGGGGATAACCAGCCTTGTGTTGGCAGAGAGCCGGGTAGGTTCTCGGGGCGTCCCACCTGAGGCGTTTCCATGTGGCAATAGGATGTTCCTTAGCCTGACCATTTGTTCGAAATCCAAACAAACCAATACGAGCCTTGTACGGTTTTAGTTGCAGAACCTGCCATTTAAAATGGTAGCTATAGCTGGCATAATATAATGGTACCTATGCTGGCTAAGGTTAATATTATACTTTCAAAATGTTTTCCACTATGCACTAATAATTATATCAAAAAGGATTTTTGCGTATAAGCATATTTAACTATCATAAGGAGAAATCTCCCCCATGTATGCGATTGCATTGTGTGTATGCTGGAAGGCCTTATGGTAGTTTCATTTTCCAAAGGCAATGCAGATTTCAATCTAAATTATTTTGTTTGGTATAAAGATAAAAACTGTTTTCATTTGCTCACACCAGTCCTATGAATGACCTGGAGATGTATTCTATTGAATCTTTAGTTTGGAAATAGTTTGCGGTTACATTTTTTGGAGATGTATTCTATTGAAGATATTATGTTCCGCTGCTATTCATTGTATCTCTGATAGTATTGATATTTATTGTATCATTCTGTTGTATCATCATTGTATCTGGATATTGTATCAAATGTTGAATATGATATTATTCATTTTCTTCCTCTGTGTTGTACTTGATGTGTTATAAGCTCCGGCATGAGTCAAATTTCGACGTTTGGATCTGCGGCGTTTATGTACGAGTGGAGTATGGGTGTCGATTTTTGAATGCTGAAATTTGGATCGTGACAAATTAATTGAAAATATAGAAATCATTTTTGAAAATAGATCTTTGGTGAGAAAGCTTTGGAAATCATCGCCCCCATCCACGGTCGTAGTTAACTCGATGGTTACATTGCCATCCCAGCAAAATCCTTAGATAACTGTAGGCATTCCGCGTCCCTCGATTACGCCATGGAACCGGCTACAGATCGCAGCTACATCTGGGGTTACATTGCTATCACAGCAAAAACCCATATAAATGTAGGCATCAGCGCCTTCGTATTCCGCTGCCAAAAAAATGAAACTTCTCCACTCTACTCGACCATAGATCGCAGTCTACCAATGTTACATTGCCTTCCCGGCAAAATCAAATGTAGACCGTTGACACTCACCTCCACACAATTTTTGCTATTGTCCACAGTAGATCGCAACGACATCGAGTTACACTGTCATCACAGCATAACCCAAATGCCTCTAAAGTGATCAGCACCTTCGACTTTTGCTACCCAATAATCCTCAGGAACATCAGTTTGTCCGGACTTCCTCACATGATCCACTTTAGAACCCCGCCAGGGCTCAAGGCAGTACCAACAAATGGTACTCTTAAGAAGTTCATTTCAAGGGAGTGCCTTTTCTCTAGAGCCATTTTCTAAACACTTTATACTATACACATATAGTATCTTTCAAATCATACACCTAATATGAATCCCATATAAACTCCTTTTCTCAAAATCGATTATTCCAAAATCGATAATTCTCAAACTAGGCTTTCCAAATTTCCAAAATTGACTTTTTCCCAATAATCAAAAGCCTTTCCAAAATCCATAGGTTCCCAAAACCTTTTTCCAAAATCATTCTCACAAAATCCTTTATATATATGGATATATATAACCTTGAAAATCTTTGGATCACTTTATACTTGTATAAATCCCCTTTTTATACTTCATATACTTTTCAAAGACCATTTTCTTCCGGCAATAGATTCAACAAGGGGAATTTATCTTATATAACAAAGATATATAACTTTGTTTATTCCAAATTAAATATTCAAATTTGATTACTCTTTTATAAAATTATTAACCATGTTACTTTTCTACAAAATGATTTCTAATCAAAGAAATATCCAACTCCCATTTTATTCCATATACATATTCTCAAAACATACTTCTTTTTTCAAAAATCATCTTTCACTATTTTCCTACATAAAGTGAACCTTTAATAGAAATATCCAATTTCCACTTTATTTCATCATATATTTCACAAAATATACTTTTCGTTTCAAAAATCATTTACAGTTCTTATCCTCATATTTTCAATATCAATTTCATTTGAACCTGTACGATGTACACATATCATCCGTACCAATATCAAATCTGATCGCTCACTCGATCACACAATTTCACTTCCAAAGTAGTACCGTCCATCCGACTTCCTAGTGCGAACTCAGATCTATTTGTTGACCAAAAACCGTCATTCTCCTTGCATAGTCATAACTATGATAGAGAATTCCCAAAACCAATCAAAAATCCATATCCAGGTTCGCTGTCGAAAATAGAGTAAAGGATCCCAACTCGGATCGATATACTATCTCGAAATTCTATGTTCGAATCTGGATCAAAGCTTGCGGATTGAATAATATACGTCACCTTACGTATTTATCTCTATTGATAATTGGCCAAATCAGTCTCCTTTTCTATTCACATTCACTTTAATTTCTATTCACTTATTCACAATTGTTTCAATTCCATTTGGATTATCACTTTAATCCTTATCTCAATTGGTAATTAATCATAAACAGTTTGCACTTTGACCAGCTTGAATTTAGAAAATAGCTTGAATTTTTTCAAAATAGATAAGTAGTTGAAAAATAATAATTATTTTGTAAAATAGTTAAGTAATTGTAAAATAGTTATAAAATAGTTAGATAATTGCAAAATAGTTGTAAATAGTAATTAGTTATAAAGTAGTTAAAAAAATAGTAATTAGTTTATAAAGCAGTTGTAAAATTATAGTAAAATAGTTAAATAGTTCCAAAAGTAATTGTAAAACAAGTAGGATAGTTTTGGGTTTAAAAAGAAAATTTGTATAGTAAATAGCTAGGAAAAATAGATTTAAAAACAGTTTATACTAAAATAATTTATTTGAAAATAGTTTTAGAGCCAAACTGTTTAATTTCCAATCTCCATTTCCAATCAATTGCCAATTTTCAGTTAACTTTCAATTTCAATTCAAATTAAGTTAACTTCCATTCCCATCCCAATCCAAATCAACTTCCCATTTGAATTTGAGCTCATTCAACTTCTATTTTATTTTAAATTAACCCAATTCAAATTTCCAAGTTGAATTTTAAACTTATCCATCTTCAATCACAATTCTAATTAATTCAAATCAAATTCAGTTTGAACTAATTCAATTAAATCTCAATTTTAAACCATCTTGAATTATATAAATTCGAGTTAATTTTTAATTATCTTTATTCCTTAGTAAACATATTTCTAGGTTTAAATCATAGTTGAAATCACTTTTAAACAATTTAATCTTTGATATCTAATTTATTACCCACTTTCAACTTTGAAACTAATTCTTAACAATTTAAATTTGTAAGTCAGCCTTTAAACATTTAAATCCTAAGTTCGAAGTGATTTCATTTTCTATTAATATCTGCAATGGATATAAAATACCACAATCCACTTCTTAATTCATCTAAAACAAATTAATTCACAATTTCATAAATTATTGATAATAACAGGATGATATTAGGATAGATCAAAGTAAATAAACATCCAATTTATTTAAACCATCCACCAATAGTATCTATTACCCATTCCTAGAACACAAACCCATTTGAGATCTCGTATAACTCCTCCCAAATCAACCCATTTAACTTCTATAAGTTAAACTTCAATTTCATCTTGAAATTTCCCATTCAGGTTGTTCATTCCAAACTTATTTAACTTCCTCTAAGTTAAATTCAATTTAATACCCGTTATCCTTACTCAAATTTAAATTCTCCGTTTCAAATTTTAAATTTCTATCAATATTCTTTCTTACTTATAAGTTCAAAGACTTATATCACTTTGGGTTTTCACATCACATTTCAAAAAATTTAAAACTCAACACTTAGAGTTTATTTCCAAATCATCTTTGATATCACGTGTATCCCTTATATATACAACGTTGTTTCCTTTGCACACCAAGTTATACCTTAAAATTTAAACCACCTTTGGTTTTAATTCAAAACAAATTTTCTTTAAAATTTTCAAACATCTCTTATTTTAAAATAAGATCACATTCAAAATAGTTTGAATGATATCATTTCTTTTAACATTTGAAAACAATTTCAGATGTTTCTAGACTTAGGATTCTAAACTTCACAATTGAGAACTCACTTTAATTTACAAGTCATACTTATCTAAATTGTTACTTTCTTAACACATTTAATTTTGCTTTATCAATGTTTACTAGGAAACAAACATCCCATTATTAAACACAATAACAATTCCTTATTTTGGTTTGAAATCAATTCTACTTGATCTTATTTGTATGGTTCATTCTATTCAATTCCTTTTTGGATATATATTTACCACTTAAATTCTTATTTAATTTCAATGACCAACAACCAATTTTCTAAATAGATAATAATTGGAAAATTATTTGCTTTATATATCAAAATATAAGCTTGTATAAGAATCATTCGTTTTTAAAACCATTTTTAAACCTTTATATAAGAAAATAACATGTACGCTCTCATATACACACACACTCTCAACTCATTCTAGGGTACCACTGACCCTATCCTTAAAGAATAAACCCATCAGAGCCAAGGTTCTCGCTTAACCTCGCTCTAATACCAAATGTATGACCCAGAATTTTCGATCCCTAAAATTCCAAATAGTTAGGAAAAGAAGGAAAGAGGTATAAGAAGAAATAGAAAACAAGTCAAGAATCTCACATTCGCAATGGATCAAATATAATATCAAATAATAACAGTTATACAAAAGAAAAACTATATGATTGAATTTACATCAATACATCAGAGTTACAACATATACATAAAACACTCGACAGATACAATCAACATGTCCTAGACAAATTACCATATATCATAGCGGAATACACTCCATACGTTCCTGCCATCCAGCTCGCCCCCTGAGCTCCAGAACGTCCTTACCTGAAAATCTGTAATACTCGGTCTAACCCGAGCATTACATCAAAGTAACACCCGGGTCAGACTGGAAACCAGCATGATTAAACCCATATAATATGAAATACCAACTTCAAACCACAAAGAAAAACCCGGGGTAACTTGTACCTCACTACGAGTTCACAACTTGTTATAGTCAACCTCTTATTTTCACAAATCAATCCATAAGTTCCCTTACTTAGTTTTCAATCGTCCAGTTTACTTAAATTATTTCATTTCCAGCATATTTATTACACATGTCGAATCTATAAAGAATTATAGAAGATTTCAAATCGAAGTGGTGTCGGGTATTTACCGATACCCGACCCCGGTTTCTTCGAGCCCCATGTCATCTTAACTCAAGTTATTTAAATGAAATACAATTCAAAATTAAAACATAGGATATCGCTTATACAACAATTCATCTCAGTAGATAACCACATTATCACTTTTTAACCCAATCATATCACAAAACATTTCATATTAAGAATATCAAGTAAATCCAAGGCATTCAATATCATTCAATCATTCATAAGCAAGATTAATTAGTCACACCATCCAAATTAATTTAAATAAATTCCTTCAATCACTTTTAATCATGCTTACTTAACATTACTTAATTACAGACCATTAATTAATCATCTTTTAATTATCCATCTTAATCAATCACCGTTGATTAATTATCCTTTAATTACAATAAATAATTAACGCTTAATTAATTACACAAATAAATTAACCTTTACCTATCCATATTAATTACATTGATCCTTAATTAATTACTCAAATTCATAATCCTATACTGATTTACATTGATTAATTAACCGTCCCTTAATTAATTTCCTTAATTAATCGATCCATGATTAATCAATCCTTTAACTAATTACTTTCATCAAGTAATTATCCCATTGGTTAATTATCCTCAATTAATTAACCTTTAATTATTAATTAGTTATCCACTAATTATTAATCTTTAACGAGTTAAACCTTTAATTACTTATAATTAAGTAATTAGCATTTAATGAATCACATTGAGTAATTATCCATTAATTACCCACCTCAATTAAAGACATTAAGTAATTATTCTTCAATTACCTTTATTAAGTAATTTTCATTTATTAATTTCATTAACCAATTTAATCTTTAATAAATTAATCATCTTTTAATTACCTCAATTAATAAATCATATTAACAAATAAATCCTTAAAATTGATTACACAAATTAAATAACCTTTAATAAATTATCTTAATAAATAAATTGATTAATTACTCCCTCAACTGATTTCATTAGCTAGTTAACCATACTTAAATATTTATCCTTGATTTAATTACATCATTTAAATTACTTTTGAAAACATCTAGAAATTAACATATTATAATAGTTACCTTAATCAAACAAAATTTAAAAACCTTTAAAAACTTTGAAAAAAAACTTATTTTAGAATTTATTGCTTTAAAGCTTGGTTATATCCCTAAATGTTCAAATCTTTTGTCGATTTGCCTACCAGAACACTAACTTCCATACTTCATACCTGAATACAACAACCCGAGACCGACCCTAAATACTTCGAGCAAACCCCAGCACCACCCTACATATTCCGGGGCCAGACCCTGAGCACGCACGAACAATCACTAACCTCGAGCCAAATATTTAATTTACCGCGTTCAAACTCGAGACAAACCATTCTTCCCCAAAGCAATGACACCCAATCCCATCGTGCACATGCAAGCTTGCTCCAGCCACCTCTGACTCATGCTCCGACCGCTGTCTAGTCGACGACAACCCCGCCGTCACTTACAAGCACCCAGTTCAACAACATTGCCAGTAGAACGAAATCGAGCCACCCCAAAACCCATTGGAATCCAACACCCGACGAAATCGATCATCCACCGACGAACCCGACCTCGAGAGCCATCGCCGATCATATCAAAGCGTCGCCTCAACACAATAAATTGATCCCACCCCTCTCGATCAAGCCCGCAACATCCACGTCGAAGAAATAGATTCGAGAACATTGGCGAATCCAATAGAGCCTAAACCCTATAACTCCATCTCGCCGCTTCTACGATGACCGCTCAACCATCAAGCCATTTTTCCAACACTCCACACCCCCGCAGCCATCTCCTGACTAAATCCTGAGACCCAACATTTTTGGCATCACCGGAATTTGGCAATTGACCGTTTCCGATCAACTCAAGATTCCTCTTTATATACACATTTAAAAATATTTATATTTTTACTAAAATTCGTCATTCCTAAATGCATTTCAAGTTATATGATCAATTCGTGAAATTTAAACAATCATATTCTCATTCTTAAAATATTTTTACTGCAATTTCCTTATTTCCAGTAACCCTCATGTTAATTATACCCAAAATATTTTAAAAAATGATATTTTGCTATTGCATGCAAATTTCCTTAAAAGAAATAAACTAAAACAGTTTGTTAAATAAGATATGAATTTTAGAACAAATTCTTGATCCTGAAGAACATATCAAAGCCTGATATAGATACACAGTCATGCCAATCAACAGACAGAGCAAATCAAATTTTAACCCAAGTGAAATATATCCATGCAAGCATATTTCCTCAACATCACATATTCAATTTATCATACAAACAAGGATAAACAAATTTAAGGTTTAAATGTTTACTCACATCCTGGAAGAATGGAGAAGCCTGGGCCTTTCCAAAAATTTGATTTTATTGAATTCGAATTTAACTTGATTTGCTTTTGATATTGATCTGAATTGGATTTCCTAAGTTGATTCTTGCTTTTGTTTAGATTTTGAATTTGTGAAGAAATTTTCTTTTTGATTTGTTTACTGGTTTTTAAATTACAGATTTTGTTTGTTGAAGAATTTCTTTGCCTTTTAATTTAAACTGATCCAAGAAGAAATATGGAGTAGAAAAAATAATGATATATATTCTTGATTATAATTTTTATAAAAATAAAATAAAATAAATATAATTGAGACACCTGTTTAAATGCATGCAAATAACCTTACACTTATATCATTCATATCTCCAATGGTTAACATTTGTGATAATCATGTTTTATATATACATACATACATATATATATATATTTATATAATATTTTCAATTTAGTTTTATATTTAAAAATGAATATGTTTTTATATATATGTATAAACTATCTTTATTTTAAGTATAACTTTTAAAAGAAAATAATTCAACCCTTTTTATTAAATCTTGCTTTAAGTTTAAATATTTATCTTGTACTTTAAATTTTAAATAGCTCTTGAAACCGTTTTTTCCATCTTTTTTTTCTTTTTTAAATAGAATTTAACTTTAATTACCCTTTGAAAATTATTGAATTCAAATCAAAGCCTCCTAATCACTGTACATGTACAAATATATACACGTATATACTTGTATGTATATACTTGAAATTTTCTACATTATAAAGTTTACCTAAATATATATATGTTAATTCCCTACAAGATTTATTATTTCCAAATATTTAAATTCAACATTTTACAGTTTCAAATCCACTTATATACTTCCAGATATTTTAATTATCAAAATTTATCTGTTCAACTGAATAAAACCAGTTAATTATCCAATTATCAGATATCAACAATCCGGGTTATCACAAAACTACAACTATCATATTTTTGTACCGATGCTTCCTTTTTGCTTTGAACAAACACCTTCCTTCTTCAGTAGTTGCAATCATTAATCAAAGGGCAATCTTTAAAAATTCATGAATTTTCAAATGTATCTCTTTTATTCTATAAATACTTCAATCGATTGAGATTTTAATTTAACTTGATTTACTACTCCCTAACTTCTATATTCATATTCTCTTGCATTATCATTGATTTAATATTCTCAATCATTTACAACCAAAATCTATATTTTGTTTCAATTATTTCTATAATCCAAGCAACTCATACTCATTATCACTCAAAGAGATTGTAGGAAGAATTATACTAACAGTCAATATCCGTGTTGTATTGAACACAAGATTGTCAAAGGAATACTTTTGTATTAGCCTGTTCCTCCGGGTGAAGCAAGGGTTATTGTTTAGTAAAATCCCTAAGGGGAGCTTCGAGACTAGACTTAGGACAGGAGGTCTGAACCAGTATAAAAACTCGGGTGTGCTCGTTTTTATACTTTTCTTTTTATACTTTGTTATATTGCTATATTTAGCTCATATATTGGTATACACTCGCATACTTATAAAAAAGTCATATTAGATATGATCCACTGGACTCTGATTTGGTATCAAAACATAGTCATTTCAATTTACAATAACATGTGATTGAAAACTTTTTAATATGGCAAGTACATTTCAAGAAGGTCAATCAACTGCTCATCCAACACTATTTACCGGTTCTAATTATGCCGATTGGTCAACATATATGCGAATTTTTATGGAGTCTAATGGTTTAGAAATTTGGCAAACTACTCAAATTGGATATGAAGCACCTGCCATTGACATAAGCCCTTGGACCGATGCACAAAAGAACACGACAACCAGTAATGCCAAAGCCATGAATGTTTTGTTCACTTGATAAAAATGAATTTTCATAGGTTATGCTTTGCACTACTTCATAAGATATATGGCGCTCTTTATAAGTTACTCACGAAGGCACGATAAAAGTTAAGAAAACAAAAATTTTTGTTTTACAAAATCAAATTTCATTTTCTAAAAATGAAAGCAAATGAATCTATTATAGACATGTATTCTAGATTCCAAAATACACAACACGATCTTATGAAACTTGAGGTCAAATTCATTGATTTTGATCTAGTTACACGAATTTTAAATTCTTTGATTTTCGAATGGGAAAGAAACATTTTAACTATCGAAGAAACTAATGATCTCTTTCAACTCAAAGTCGAAGAACTAATATGAAATTTGATGTCATATAAAGCTAATTTGCAGGCAAGAAAGGGGAAAAAGCAAGAAAAGAAAAATATTGCTTTTCAAGTAAATAATGATAGTTTTGACTTGAACGAGGAAAAAATTGTGTTCATAGCCAAGAACTACAATAAATTCAAGAAATTTAAAATGATGATAAAATTTCAGAATGGTGGCAATTCGAACTCATTAAATCAAACATCAATTAAATTTATGGATGTGACAAGTTCGTCCATATGAATAAAGATTGTCCACAACTCAATAATGACAAAAATAAAAATAATATTGAGAAATTCAAAACAAAGCAAAGAGCCTTTAAGTAACTTGGGATGACTTGGATTCTTGTTCTTCCTCTTATAGCGATAGTGAAAGCAACTCATAACACGCTATGTCTGTTTTATGGCTAATACCGATGAAGTATGCCCTGAATTAACATATGATGAAATTTTAGAAATTAGCACGAATTAGTTGATAAATATTGAGAATCTAAGAACTAAAAAAGGAATATATATATATATATATGAAAGTTAAATGGAGCAGAGCTAGAAGTTGGTTTATTAAAAGATGAAAAAACAATAGTAGAAGAAGAATTAGAAATAGCTCAAAAAGAATGTATAAAGCTATCTTCTCAATACACTACTCTAAATAGAAAATTAGAAAAATACAAATTAAAAAGAAAAACTTGAACTAAAAGCAATTTTAGATTCTAGCAATATTGAAATTTCCATCTTAAGAAAAAGTTAGATAAAATAACTAATAATGTACTAAAATTTAATATAGGAAAACAAAACTTATAAAATTTGTTCAAAATGTCAAGACCGTTAGGAAATCAAAATGGATTAGGATTTAAAGCTAAGAAAAAACATAGAAAATATGGTACACTATATATTAAGTTCAAGAAACCTGTCTCTAAAAGTAAGGTTAATACTCCTAAAACAAATAGTGTCAAAAAATATGGATTCCTAAATCAAATAAACAATTTATTAGGCAGAAACATATAGATGAATACTTGAAAAATATTATTTATAAGAAAAAACCCACTAAAAAATACAACTAGAAGTCAACACCTTTTTCTTTTAAAGAGAACTGTATCAAAGTTTTGAAGATAAGAGGTGGTCTTCAGGTCCATATGGACAAATCCATGTTCTTTTTCAAGTTCTCTCATTGCGAGGAGCGTTTTTAAGTTCTATGTGTTGATCTTTCTTTTATTTGGGGTAAGCCATTTATTGTTACTCCTTGAGTCCTTCTGTAGACTGTGCCAGGGAACAAGTTTTATCTATTCCCGTTTAGACTTATTTCTCTCGCATTCTTCTGTTTTGCAACCTATGCTTGGTCCAAACTGGTTAGTTAGTAATGTTAGGAAATTGAAGTGCTTTTTTCCTGATACTATTGCAAGAGTAAAGCTAGTTTATGCTAAAGCGGTGATTGAAATTTCCTGGATAGGTCACTTCTAAATAAGATCAAGGTCCGTATTTTTTAGGGTCAAGTTGTTGAAGTTATTGTAAAATATGGTTGGAAACTGAATATTTGCATGCCATTCCATTCTTTTAGTCATCTTCTTGAGGCTTGTCCTTGGTTTTCAACTGTTTCTTTATAGTTTTTACACAGGACCCCTTTTCATTGACCTCCTATTATGAAGTGGGTCCCGAAGGTGCGCGTGGCCCCTTCTGTTTCTCCTCTTGTGGTAGCTAAGGATGTAGATGATGTTTCGTTTCATATAGATGTCATCGTTGTTGATGCTTCAATTCCTGTGGTTTCTTGTGTAGGCATAGCCTCTTGTTTTGATGATATCCTTACTATTGAGCCCCCTATTATAGCCATTTCTTTCTCTCATGCCATTTATTGGGATGAGGAGGAAACGACTTGGATTCATCATAAGTCTGCTATGAGATACAGACTTTTGGATGATCATTTTTTCAGATTTGTATTAGATGACTGCTTGGACCTAAGATGTCTTTAAAAAAGTATTTCGGGAGATACGTTGGTTCTTGCTACAGATGGCCAACTTGCAAAAGGAATAAGGTCCTTTATTTATTATTCTCAGACAGTGGACTTTGACTGTGGATTTGTTGTGCTTTTTCGATCCTTTGCTTGTCTTGTTGCACATGCCCTCAGGCCGACTGTGAAACCTTCAGACGTCGGGGTTGTTCGTCTTCTTCTAAAAAGATCTAGTTATCAGGTCATTTACAGTAGTTATGGCAGTTTTGCCACACTCCTGTGTTGTATTTTTTTATTTCATAGTAGTTAAGGCTTTTTTGTCTTTCTTCTGTACCAAACTGTGTTTTATTACTATGGTAATAAAAAGTGGACAGTCCACTATAAAGCCAGTTGCCTTTGCCAAAAAAATATTGTTTATAGCAATAATTATGTTTTTAAAGGTCCCATGGGTGTGGCTACCTTTACCCACTAGCACATAGAACTCTAACAGAGGAAGCGGATACCAAAAAACTTTATTATTTTGCAGGTACTCAAAATAAAGTAAAAAGCAAGGAGAAATGGATACTCGATGGTGGATGTTCCAAGCATATGACGGGAAATGCACACAGGTTATCAAACATAACATATATCAATGGAGGATTTGTGACGTTTGGAGATAACTCAAAAGGATTTGTCATCGGTATTGGAGACATCATCAATGTTGGTATATCCACTTCTCCCCTTATTACTAATGTTTTGTTAGTACGAATTTTAAAACATAATTTATTAAGTCAATTATGCGATAAAGGATTTAGAATCAATTTCGAAAAAGACAAATGTAATATATTTGATCAAAATGAAAATTTAATTTTTGAAGGATTAAGATAATGAAATATTTGTGTTTTAAATATGAATATTAAAAAAAATAGTGATTATGCCTAACCGCCAATCATAATGACCCATGGCTATGGCACAAGCGCTTTTGTCACGTAAATTTTAAATATATCAATAAATTAGCAAAGAATGTTTTAATAAGAAGATTACCCAAAATAAATTATAAAATTAAAAATTTATGTGATGTTTGTCAACTTGGAAAATTAAAGAAAAGTTCTTTTAAATCTAAGAAAGAAATTACTACCAAATAACCACTTGAATTGCTTCATCTGGATTTATTTGGTCTAATTCAAGTACGACCAATAAATCGTAATAAATATGTATTTGTTATCATCGATATTTTCACGATACACTTAAACATTATTTTTAAAACATAAAAGTGATATGTTTGAAAATTTTAAAATCTTTACTAAAAGAATTAAAAATTTAATGAATTTAAAAATTAAAAGTACAAGAAGTGAACATGGCATAGAATTCTAAAATGATATTTTTAAATATTTCGTAATGAAAAGGGAATTAGTCATAATTTTGCGTTTCCACGAACATGATAACAAAATGGCATAGTAGAAAGGAAAAATCGAACACGATAAGAATGTGTACAAGCATTAGTTAGTAGCAGTAGTTTACCAAAGAGTTTTTGGACCAAATCTATTGCTACCGCATGTTATATATTAAATCGTGTAATACTTTGACCTATGACTAAGAATGCAATTTATGAAATGTTCTTTGGAAAGAAACCTAAAGTATTATATTTTCATATATTTTTTTCTAAATGCTTTATCTTTAATACTAAAGATAATCTTGTAAAATTCAATCCAACAGCCAACGAAGGAACTTTTGTTGGACATTCGGATCTTAGCAAAGCGTGTAGAATTTTAATAAACGAACTAAATATATTAAAAGTCTTCATGTTTCTTTCAATGAAGATTTTAAGAATACTAAAAATAACGACGACAAAAAAGTTTAAATAATAATAGTATTAATAATACTTTTGTAACTGAAACCAATAATACCATAAATAATAATGATAATCTTTTGAGATCACCGCCTCGAATCTTGAAAGATCATACAATTAATAATGTAATTGGTGATTTAAACATAAGTATTTCAGCTAGAAAATAATTAAATAAATAAGTAATGTTGCATAAAATCTAATTTTGAATCTAAATATTGTAAAGAAGCATCAAAAGATGATTTTTGGATTATTACAATGCAAGAAGAACTTAATCAATTTGAAAGAAATAATGTATGGGAACTCGTACCAAAACCAAATGATCAATCCGTAATAGGAAAAAAATGGATTTTTAAAAATAAAGCATATGAAAATGGAAACATTGTTCGTAATAAAACAAGATTATTTTCTCAATGATACAACCAAGAAGAAAAAATTGATTATGAAGAAACAGTCGCTCGTATAACACGTCTTGAAGCTATACGAATATTACTTGCTTTTGCATGTCATCATAATTTTAAATTATTTCAAATGGATAAGAGTGCATTTTCAAATGGTTTCATAAAAGAAAAAGTATATGTTG
This sequence comes from Allium cepa, assembly GCA_030765085.1. Classification (NCBI taxonomy): domain Eukaryota; kingdom Viridiplantae; phylum Streptophyta; class Magnoliopsida; order Asparagales; family Amaryllidaceae; genus Allium; species Allium cepa. The sequence continues at coordinate 953,726,838 of CM060932.1, forward strand.
AACAACAACCTTTACTTTTTTATGAAAAATATCCACACTATGTTTTTCAACTCAAAAAGGCATTATACAGACTAAAAAAAGCATCCCGTGCTTGGTATGAGATACTAAAAAGACATTTATTAAATTTTGGTTTTCAAATTGGGAAAATTAATTCTACATTATTTATAAAATGAGAAGATGATAATATACAAGTTGTACAAATATATATTGATGATATCATATTTGGATCAACTAGCAAGAAACTAAGTATCGATTTCTCTAACATAATGAAAAATGAATTCGAAACGTCGCATATGGGAGAACTAAATTTCTTTTTAGGTTTACAAATAAAACAACTAGAAAATAGAATTTTTATAAATCAAGAAAAAAATTATAGAGAATTATTGAAATAATTTGGAATGAATAGTACATCAAGTAAACCAACTCCAATGAGCATGAATTTACATTTAGGTAAAAATGAAAACGAAAAGAATTTCAATCAAAAATTATACCGAAGTATGAAAGGAACTCTATTATACTTTACGAATAGTAAACCAGATATTATGAATAGCGTTTGTCTATGTTCAACATTTCAAGCACAACCTAAGGAGTCACATCGTCGAGTGGTCAAAAGAATTTTGCGATACTTAACCAACATCAAATATTACGGACTTTCTACCCGAAAGGCAGCTCTTTCGAACTTGTATCATATATAGAAGCAGATTTTTGTGGTTGCAAGATGAATAGAAATGGTACAAATGGCACTTGTCATTTTATTGGTCACTTTGGTTTCATGGTTCAGTAAAAAGAAACAATGTGTTTTTCTCTCAACATGTGAAGCCAAGTATATCTCAACGGCCTTAGCTTATGCACAAGTAATCTATATGCAATAAACGCTTCAAGATTTTGGTAAAATTATAACTAATTCTTCTATATATTATGACAATACCGGTGCTATAAATTTGTCTAGGAATCCAGTTAATCATTCTTGTACAAAACATATCGATATTCGTCACCATTTTTTAAGAGATAATGTAGAAAAAGGAATCATTTCTATTAAATTTGTTAACACTAAAAATCAAATTGTCGATATTTTCACTAAACCGTTGTGTGAATCAAATTTTATAAACTAGGATGAGACCTTAGTATATGTTCACTAATTAGTATAGGTCATAATTTATCATTATAAAATTGTGAACTTTATTTTTCCATATAAGGTTTTAACTAGAATTTATTTTAGTCAATCTTTTAATATCCATAATAGAAACCATTAACAAATTTATGGTTAAGACGGTTCTATCCATGCAACACTTTTAATATAAATATACTACATATTCTATTTAAACACAACAACTTGGTTAAGGAAAAATAAAATTGAAATATGATTTATAAACTTAGAAAAATTCAACATTTCTTTTGATCACGACTCCACTTACTCTACTATCAACTTTAGCTCATCTTCATCAAATAACATCTACGTATCACCAACAAAAACTACACCTCCATCAAATCGATCAGCCTCACTAAATATTATGACATCACCTACATATCACACTGGCTGCTCTTCGAAGGAAAAGAAAGCTAAACGAGCAATTGATCTTTAATCAACGTCTCTTAATAGTAAAGTAGATGCAATATATCACTATCAATAAGAAATGATGGGAGTCCAACGTGAAATTTATACGAGCAACGATGTCAAGGTTCTCATCTTAACTTTCTCGATGTATTCTAGCAATTTGCAGTCATTCTCCAACAAAAAATTGTTTACATGAAAAATCTCCTCGTTTAAAAGATACTCATGTAAAAATTTACAACATTACTCCAAGAAACTTATGGATGGCAGGGCCATCAAACCAATACTGGAACAACCTGAATTTTGGAATTCACAATCTTCAATATATATATATATATATATATATATATATATATATAATATATATTTTTGTATGTTGCTTGATTATAATAATTGTTAATCATGCTATTTCTATAAAAATATGAAACTAAAAATCAAAACTATAGACAGTTTAATTAAAAATAAGAAACTACCTTTCTCAAATGTCCGTGGCAACTTGACAAACAGTTGAAAATTTTCTCCGAAAAAAATTCATGTATAATTTCAGACGTTTGTCATCATTCCTCATATGTTTAAGACGATTTTCGGCTATTGTAGATAGCACTTCATATATATTCTTTTTCCCTCAACTCTTAATTCTTTTCCTAAATCAATTTACTTCTTAATTCCAAATCAAAAACCCTAGCCTCTTCAAAACCCTATTTCGTCAAAAATGGCATCCAGAGCAAAGAATCTAGTCGACAAGAGATCAAATATAGGCCAATCTTCCTCTTCTTAAACCAATCTTATCATCGATGCTCAAATTCAAGAATAGCTTCACCATGGTCCAATTGCTAACAAACGATTCGAAGATCTGAAGAAAAAGTTTCTTCATTCCGGTCCCTTATACCAACTTTTCAAATTTGGAGTATATGGTCTTCAAGAACCCACCATCGCCTCCGGATGACATGAGCTAATTAACTTCGATGAAAACGAGGTACAGATCAATCAACTAACCATCTTTATTTTTTATGAAAACTTATGTATCAGTGATATTTGGACTTTTGAAAATGAAAATGGATGGTTATGGACTAGTGTGTACGGACGTGTTTTGAAAATTTATGTAAACACAGTTGATCATTTACTCGATTGTTCCTCTATTGGAATTGATTTAGAGAAAATTCACGATCATGGAAATTTTCCTCATGGTGATGTTAAACTCCAAATATAGGAAGATAAAATGCCACAATAGAAATCGGTTTATCTACGATCAAAGGCTATGTTGTTAAAACATATGATAGTTAATACAATAAATCCCCATTTAGGAAGTCGTGAGAAAATATATGAAAATGAACACAAAGCTCTATACGCTATATTTGGTGGAATTCAAGTAAATTACGCTATATTTTTTCGTGATGAAATTAAAAAAATTTGGTCGCACCACCGGGGAACAATTATATATGCTTCATATATCATGCATCTTTTACAAGGTCTTGGAGTACCTTCTTATATATATATCTGATTCTGAACAAATTCCGGTTAAAGACAGTAGTATAAAAATTTTATCATTAATTCATCTTCCCGAAAGACCACTTCCAATCATGTCTCTTGCTCAATGGACTGATCAGCAACAATAATAAATGCATCCAGTTTCTCCATAACAGGCTCAACCACCACCTCCTCCACAACCATCTGGTTCTTCTCACCATACTATCGAATATCATTCCGATTCATAGATTTACGAAGCTCGCACTGAACCTAATCAAAATCAATCCATCCTAGATTTAACACTTCGAAATCAAAAAATGATCATGGTTATTCAAAAAGCTTTGGAAAAAATCAACAATCTTTACAAAATAAGTAATTCGGCTTGGAAAGATCCTTTTTTACATGAATGATTAAAATGGAGTAAACTTTGGAAAAGGTTATTTCCACTTTGGGAAAAGTTATGAGAAAAGTTCATGGTAGATCATCATCTAGATCATCCTCGTCTCCTTCTTCAACCCCACATCCTTTAGCGTAGACTCCTGCTTACCATCCTCATAGATCATCTTTTTATGAAGGAAGTTCCCATTAAGATAAAGGAAAGACTATTATGTAGGAAGAATAGGAAGAAGAACAAGAAGATAGCGATGATATGTTTTCGCTCGATCCTTCAACGGCACATCAAATGAATTATTCGACATTTCAAGGATTATCTATTCGTGAAGATGAAGAATATACCTAATGGCTGGGAAACTATAATTCTACTATGTCTGCCTACCACGACTACTCTGATGATTATGGTGATTTCTTCACTTTCAAATATCACGACCGTCAGTGATTGTTCTTTTCATTTTTAGGATTGCTTATATTTTTTTGTTATTCATTTTTTTATTCATACTGTCCTTGTTATTTCTTTTATTACTATTTCATCATGATACTTATGGCTATGCTTTAGTTCAGTTCCATTGTTATTATTTTTGATAATGCCAAAGGGGGAGATAAATGTGTATATACAATGTGGGAGATAACATTCAAAGGGAGCTATTTAATTACTTATTGCTGATTATTGGGTAGTTGTCATCATCAAAAAGGGGGAGAATGTTAGAACCTCCATTCTACAATTTCAATGACAACAACTATGCAATCATATATACAAGATATATCTTACCATATTATGGGTATATATTAAAAGAATATCACAGTGCACAACAAGATCATGGCTCAAAGACAATTTAAGAAAGATGGATCATACTATTTAAAAGTAAGGTCATATTGTTGTATTAAAGTCACAGATGTATGTTGTAAAATCTCCTTGAGTGATCATAATGCACACGATTTCATATCGACAAATCTTGATACTAAGTTGCCAAGGATTTGTAATTTAAACAACGACAGACATTTGTCCTTCCGCCATAGACGTCTACGACATATTTCTATTTTTTGTTTTCAGACATCCATACACGTCCATGAGATAAGGACATACGTCGGTTACATATTTCGGCCTGTAAGCATAAAACTACAACTATCGTATTTTTCAACAGATGCTTCTCTCTGCTTTGAACAAATTCTTCCTTCTTCAACAATTACAATCATTAATCAAAGAGAAATCTTTCAAAAAGTCATAGCTTTTTAAATACAACTCTTTGATTCTATAAATACTTCAATTGATTGAGATTTTAGTTTAAGTTGATTTCCTACTCTCTAACTTCTATATTCATATTCTCTTGTACTATCGTTGATTTAATATTCTTAATCACTTACAACAAAAATCTATATTTTTGTTCAATTATTTCCAACAAATCCAAGAATATCACACTCATTATCATTCAAAGGAGATTATAGAAAGAACTGTACTAGCAGTCAATATTCGTGTTGTATTGAACACAAAATTGTCAATGGAATACTTTTGTATTAGCATGTTCCTTCGGGCGAAGCGAGAGTTATTGTTTAGTAAAATCTCGAAGAGGAGCTTCGGGACTGGATGTAGGATGGAACGTCCGAAAGGGTATAAATAATCTAGTGTGCTCATTTTTATACTTTGCATTTTAGACTTCGTTATATGGCTACATTTAGCTCACATATTGGTATACACTTACGTATTAATACACAAGTCATATTAGATACGATCGACTAAACTTTCGGTTAGAGTTCTGTTGCTTCATCCCTACTCGACATCAACCTTAACCATTTTTCCATTTAGAAATTTTGCTTGTACTTTCAAAACCCTTTTAAAAATGATATATATATATATATATAGTAACTTGTTTACCCAAACTTGATATTAGACAAAATCATTTCAAAAGATATTTTGTTCTATAAGATATAAAATAGTCAATATATTTTCCAAAAACTATATATACTTAGAAATGCTTTCAAAATTCTTTATAGTACTTATAATAGGTTTTAAAACATTTACTCAAAATATTACTTGAAAGTAACAAGTTCATAAAATTCCTAATAAGTGACATGTTTTAATATATTATAACAAAATATCTCTTCTTTAAAAATTTCACAATTAATATTTAAAAATTCATAAAGATGTCACACCAGTTTTAAAAAACTCTAATAATAGTTAGTAAACATTTGTGAAAATAATGAAATAAAATACTCAAATTTAAATAACTTTTCAAACCTTTTAAGTCCAAAAATCAAGTCTAAACGGGGCAGTTTTGCACTAGTGATGTTTTGGCCACTTTTCAAGATGTTACGTAACCTTTTACTTTTAATAGCAACACATACATATATAAAACAAAATAAATATGGTGAGAAACACCAAAGGATCTCTCTACAAAGTTCCATAGCAATTGCTAAAAACGAGACAGCTCGCAGCTGCATTTATAACAATTATCGCTATAAGTGCACTTCCTAATCTGAGTCCAATCTAAAACAGATTCCATCTATAACCTATGTTTCTTTGTTCAAGGTCTTATCCCAGGTCATAAAACTCCATTCAAGTCCATTGCAAGTCCATTCAAATCCATATACATGGATCACACATGTCATTTACTTTTAAAGTAAGAATCCAAACCAATGTTTTAACATAAGTTAACAACAATTCAAACAACATAAACATAATCAAAAACACATATGTGTTATATTTTCCATTCAAAGTGAGGTATTAATTCACCTTTATCCACAAAAACAACCAAGATCCAAGAATCGAAGCCAAACCCCATCCTTGGAACTACGTCCTTTCTTCTCCTCCTTGCATTGCACTTGCTCATTTTCCTTCATTTCCCCTTGATTGCTCACAGCTATTGAATGATGGGAGAGCATGGCTTCACTTCTTTAAGTTTTGGTATGGTGGAAGGTTTTCTAATATTGTACTGCCTTATGGAAAAGTTTAAAGTGATTTGGAGTTGATTTGCAACTATTTCATTTAGAACATTTAGTGAAGAAGGAGAGGAAGAAGCCATTTAAAAACTTGGATTTGTTTTGTGAATTTGTGATTATACTTTAAGGGTGTGTCCGTCCTTTTATAGGTTCAAGATGGTGCTCTTTAGCCTTGCACTCACCCCCTCCACATGCCATGAAAGCGTCACCTCCGATCACTTCTCCTTTATGTCACTTCTCCTTTAGGTTAATGCTATTATACCCTCACTATGATAATATCTCTTATTCTAAAGGAAGCTTCTAGAACCTTCCAAGACTTATGAAGTAGCATTCATGTTAATTAGTTGTTAAAGTGTTCATTTGAACATTAGACAAGTGCACGAGAGTTTGAACAACTTATATTGATCGAACAGCTATTTACCGATAAACCAATTTTCGGTTACATTATCGATTTTTCTTCAAAAACTATATTTTTTTATAAACTTTTTTCCATAACAAGTTTTCCATCATTAGTTATGATTTAAGATGGGGTTAACAGGCTTATTAAATCATATTAATAACATTTAATCCAAGGTTCGAATATTTAAATAATTCAGATATTTAAATACGAAGTATCCAAAATTCCGGGTCGTTACGCTATGTCTTGAAGTGCACTTTGTTATGATGAATATCCCTCATTAGAACTCTTTTCAATTCAGCAGACTGCTAATCTTTGAATTGTGGACCGTTATCTATTCAATGGTTGTCGATTTGTGATTAATTTGACATGGGCTTTGATGGAGCTTTGTATAAATGGGATCGACTAGCAAGCAGATGAAAATGGCAGTCAAAAACTCCTAAATGCATTAAGGTTATGCGTTCTTTTATAATTAAAGGAATACAAAAAAAGGGGGATCATATCTCTTACCCGTTCTCCATAAATCTGATCCATCGATCTAAAATACCCCTAGCCTATTTTTTATCCACCCCTACATTTTTTTGGTGAAAATTTCTAGCCCCTTTCGAGGACCTTAAACCCATTTTAGGCCCAAATAAGTATTATTAATTAAATATAATTTGATTTCTTGTTGATAAATATTTACAACTATCATAAATGTACAATAATATTTATTCCTCAAATCATATTCAAAATATTATAATTAATATTTTATAAATATCAATTAATTTAATCAAGGGATGGTTTGGCTATAGTTCCTATTAAGTTTCAAAATATAGCAAACATTCTTGCCAAAAAGAGTATGTAAATTAGGTCCTTAGAATTAAGTTATTGAATAATTGCATATGTTTATGCAATTATTCAGTGAATAATTGCAGAGATTTATGCAATTATATCAAAAAATTCATAAATTTCTGCAATTATTCACTGAAAAATTGCGGAAATTTTTGCATTTATTCACCAAAAAATTGTGGAAATCTTCGCAATTATTCTTCGAATAATTGCATATATTTTTATAATTTTTGGATATAATTGCATAAATGTCCGCCATTATTCGCTCATAACAAGTATAAATGAACTAAATCGTTTCTTTTAAAGAGAATTCTTCATATTGGTTATGGGACTCGTCACGTGTAAACTTGGTCAGCGATTAACATCGAACTATTCGAATGTTAACATTCACACATCATTTAGTAGGTGGTGTGACATTTTAGTCAACTCTATAGCTTGCTTAATTTCTGTAAAATCCAAATTTTACATTATTAAGTGTTACTCGATTGCAATAATTTCTCTTGCAAACCTTTAACACTTTAGACTTATTGAATTTATTATTGAAATATCATACTCAATATCACTTATAAAACTTTGAGTTCGAACACTTCTTCATAAGAAATTTGTTGTTTTTGTAAACAATTCTGTAGTATTTCACAAATATATACGAAAATTCCAAACTATCATTCGGTGATATCAATTTGGATTTAATATTTGCTTCATGTATCAATTTGTGAACAAATCACGATCATAGACAACATGACATGTATGATAATTCCTATTACTAATGCGTAAGGAAATCATCTTACATGTTTTGTATTAAACAATTTAATATGGTGTATTTGCATATCGATTTGGAACACTCACGATATCTTTTATGCTCACTGTAAAAGGCATCATTTGTAAATCGAACGTTGAGTATTAAAAGAACTAAGGATGGTTTTAATATAAGTGTACCATTAAAGCCAAAATGTGTTGTTTACTTATAGTTTAGAAATATCTATGTACCTTTTAACTTTCTTTCTTATGAGCATACGCTTCCTCGACGTTTTGATTGATAATCAAACAATTTGACATGTCTATCAAAATATTTATTCAATTCTAATGCTTATGAAATGATTCCTTCTATCATTTTTTGGATCATATGCAAGGACTCACAAACTCAATATCGCTCCCACCGACTATGAGACAAATTCTTGTTATTATGTGTAAACAATATACTTTAAATCATCAGTTTCAATACATATGTACCAAAACATAAATTCATACCAAGTGATATTTTGTGAGTAAATCAAAGTTAACTTAAGCACAATGAATAAAGAATCTATTGCACTAATTTCAACAATTAAAATTTAGAAGCTTATTCATATCAACGTTGCTCATTAAAATTCAAAAACATTTGTCTTTCACTTAAAGACAAATTTGTGGCCAATGGACCATATTCCCTTATATACAACTATCAAAATCATATTTTGATAATGTACTTAGAATCTATTTAAGATCTGCGCATCGTACCATATATAGAGTCAACATTCTTATTGGTTTAATTAAACGACCAAGGATTGTATATTTTCAAATTTGACAAGAAACTCATAATTTCTCTTAGATGTGTCATAATATTTGTTAGACATTCTAATGTGATATGTTTGTTTAGGTAAGTAAATTTCATTTCATTTCATGTGGTCAGTTTTGTCCTTCGACTGTATCCAATTCTATTTTACTACCAATAATTTCTCAATGAAATTCTTTCACTCCGAAGTTGGTATTTCTTAAAACAACAATTATTTCTCAATGTAACAGAATAGGTTTTCGTAAATACTTTACGAATTTCCTTATATACAAAACTGATTTGGTTTTAGTTTACAAAACTCATGTTCAAAACATAAATATGTTATCCAAAGAAACTCCTTCCTAAACTGCTTTTGGGCAGATTCAAATAAGATCCCTCACAAACTATTATTACATGCAAACTTTGGACTTGCACAACCTGCCAACTCCTTGACCTAGGATATCTTGTGGTTTCTTATAAACCCTTATCTTGTATGATTTTGTAAACCATTATTTGGATGATATAATATTAACCATGTGTACTACTCTTGGGTACATGAACTTATAAAAAGAAATTAACACAGCTTCACTCACAATTAACTGTACTTTATCTAACTAAGTTCGGTTACTCCTTATCAATCAATCATTATGCATCGCATGGAGGAGTGACTTGTGAGATTGAATCTTTGTACATTTTTAGGTACGTTGGGAACTCTTTCCAATATACTCACCCAGTTGATTTAATCCAATTATTTATACAGCATGTTACATTATTTACTTCCGTTTTATATTCTATGGGCTTACCATAGACCTATACATGCGTATCAAATACACATCAATGTCTATGATAACTCTTTGGTGAATATAATGAAGTACGTGGAACCGTTTTGGTATCAATAAACTTATGATTGCATACATCAATATGTATCAATCCGCAGAGTTCATCAATTCTTACGATGCTCCCACTAAATGGGTTCATAGCCGTTAATTGTTTGAGATATAATTTTACAATATCATATGATTCATAATCATATAATAAAATTATTTATCAAAACTATGGCATAGTCATAATTTCAAAATAATTGTAAATGATTTTAGATACTTCTATATTTTCTGATGTATCACTTTGTCATTAAAACAAAACATTATAGTTTTATTTCATAAAGATTATTCATAATATTCATATTGAAATATAACTAAGTCTATTATTAATCAATACCGAAAATAGTTATTTTTTCATAAATAATGTTCGGTATGTTTTACAAAAACAATTTTCATAATTTGATGCAATTAACAAGTGCTATATGGCATGCTCCCACTATTTCCGCTATTACTTTAATAGCTTACTAAATTTGGAGGCCTATTATTCACTTAACATAGTTTATTTATTTCATATACTGCTACTATTTTACAGTGGAGAGCTCTTTGATCAAATATCTTAAACTCAAAGAAACAAACCTTGTAGAAAACAATTTTCTATATCAAAGTATATTTCGGAATAGAAATCATATTTCTTATTCTAATATTAAGTATCAATTATTATTTTTCAATTCTCGTTTCTGATGTTACTTTATGTGGCAAAAGTAACCCTCTCTCTTCATCCGAAGTGTACATTTAATCACATCTGCTCTTATATATTTGTTTTTTTATTTAAATGGTCGAACCATTCAAAAGAAATCCTTTACTATAATATCATAACGAACTCTTTACAAAAGTGAGCATTTGATTATCCTCAACGTTTAAGGAAACAAAATATGTTGCACTTTACGTAAACTGATCAAACTGACATTTTGGCGATCGAGCTCATAGACTTATAGTGTAGTTTAAATCAAGTGTTACATTTGACACATTTTGATCTATATTATAATCAATTCAATTGGATACTCTATCTTACAGTATGATTTATTTGTTTGCTTAATTTAATACATTATGAATTATGATCGTTCGTCATATAGCACTTATATATGATTGTTTGTGGAAAAAACATCCATAATCTGGCATTGCTTTTGGGTTCAGAACTCGTAGAATGCAGTGCGCGGTCTCAAAATAAACACGTAAGTGATCAAATTAGGAATATAATAAATAGTTGTACAACTAGGCACTTACATGGGTATAGAAACACTAACATGCAATTATTAATAACTATATGTTATATTTCTATTTCTCAATATTTAATTCGGTTCATTGTATACCTTAATTGATAAATGTTTTATCAATCGTATTAAATGCATAAATTTATTAATGTAGCTTATTGTATCATTGTATAGCATATGTTCTTATAATATTAGAAAGGTTAAATGTTATCATTTCATTTTTCTAATAAGGCTCTGACTAGTCCTTTACGTTTCACCAAACTCTAAATCAAAACATAAAAGTCTTTCAACTTAACTAGCGAGTGTTAGGAATTGTCCGTCATGAAATTCCGACATTGAGTTTGCTCAACAAATCATAGCCACGACTGATGGATAACCCTTGTTGGTAGTATCACATACAACTCCTAACCCTTGGTTCCTTGTCCTAATCTCATTTAGGCCTTGAGCTTGCTCAACTAATCGAAAGGACATTATTCGCTCGTACCTACCATATGGCGACGACCTAAGTACAATATATGTACCTTGAGTTTTCTCAACAAATAAATATAGTTATCTTACCTCATGTGTTCAATATATTAATAATACTACACGTACAATCCCTAGCTTGAGTTTATTAACAACTAAGGAGTATGAAAGTAATTTATTAATATATATATATATATGGTAGAGGACGACGTTATGTTAAAAATTCATAATCTTCAATATATATACAATATTGAGTGTAACAACCCGTAAATTTTTAATAGTTTTATTTGTTTAATAATATATTTAACTAAATTTTTGTGAAATTTTAAATAATAAAATTCTGAAATAAAAATTTGATATTTGGAATACGTCTATTTAAACATAGCAACTGGTAAATTTTCATCAGATTATATGGAAGTTTATTTTGTACCTTTATTTCAATTCAAATCAGTTAATATTATATGATAATAAAATGTTTTCCAAACCTGAATATTTATATATAGAAAATTTGTAAACCATCTTCTAAGTGAGCGTCATTCTTTGTTTCATCAAATTTGGAATGCTATTGCTTCGTTTATCTTATTTCTGGCAGATTAGTAGCATTTGCAGTACCGATTATCGACTTTTGATCGGATGATCGTATCATTGATAACTATATACCATTTTGACTGTCTTATCGTGCCGATCGTAATGGTATATTCACTTCTGTGTTTCGGGTTTTGGTGCACCATAAAATCAGGAAAATGATTTTTATATCGGTTCAACATTTAACCTTTCATATTCCAACGTCTATTAATCCAATAGCCATCAGACTTATATATTCCCTGGAATTAATATGCAACCCTTTCTATTTCCTACGGTCATATATTTCTGGTGGTATTCTTTTGGTCTCTTTTTTCGGTTCAAAGTGAAGAAAAAGAAATAAATAAAATACATATGTTATAACTGTGCATTCCTTACTTTTCCTCTCTCTGAAGCTGCACTCGTTCCATCGCTGACACATGCTAGCTCATCACCAAAGTTTGCATCCTCATCTTCGTCCTCCACATTCTACCACCCTTTACCGCATCATTTCCCGCCACAGCATTTCCCCTCTCTCCTCTTACTTCATCTAGTCAGCAACCGAAGCCAACAACCTTCACCGAGAACCGAACCCACCCACCCTAGGTGCGCTTGTATCTGCCTCTCACCAACCTCTTCCGCTCGCCCTCCGCCCTATGAAACGTCCACCAACTCCATACTCCTGTTCCTCGATCTAGCAGCTGCACTATTTTCATTTGAATGAAGATATTATTTGATTTATTAATAAATGTGTGTGTGTGTGTGTTTTTCTGCGTACATATTTTCTTCTGCTCGATTTCAAGTCTGCATGAATAGATGGGTTTGTGCATTGGTTCAAAAGTCTGCATATACATATTTATATTTGTTATGTATATTTATTTGAGTGTGTGTGTGTGTATAATATATATATATATATATATATATTAATACTTGATATCTTATGTATTACGCATATTACATGTATATAGGTATGTTTTGAAATTCTAGAGAAAAGTTTGCTAGTTCTTATAACCACAGTATATATATGTGTATATATAGGTTTATAGGGTCAGTTAGTCTATACAAATTATGTATATATAATTGTATGATAGGTTAAGTCTTATATATATATATATATATATATATATAATTTTCCAAATTTGTATGCTACACAGTGGAATATAACATGTTTAAAATAACATATTTGCTGCAATCTAATCACTTTCTTATACCTGTTCTCATATTTATATATATACTTGATGAGATAGGCATATATATATAGTATCTGTTTTTACTTTGTGGGTTTATTTATTTGCTTTTGGTAGAGATATGGATTTTATGATTTATTTATTTTTGCATGTATAAGTTACGTTTATTATGAAGGCAGTAATGTAAGTATTGATTTCTTGATGTCATATGTTGTTTTAAGTATTGTTGCTCATTTATATTTCATATAAAGTATAGTATTATATGTTTGTTTTTCTTTTATATATAAGTTTATATACTAGTTATATTATTTTATAAACTGTATATATAGATTTTTAAACCATAGTCATATTGACTTGTGTGAGCTTTGTGCAGCCTAATGTATATGCATTTATTTCTTAAAAACTGTGAATAAATATATTTTGTATATATATGTGTGTGTGTGTGTGTAAGTCGGTACATATCAGCTTTATAAAAATATTTAAAGTTTTATATTAGTAGTATATGTAATGTTTACATTTTTCGTATACATGTCAGCATAAAGTGTGTATATATATATTTGAATTGTTTACACTAGCTTGCATTGGTCAGAGTTTGGGTCAGTATATATATTATAGTGTTCTCTTCCATAAGTATATACTAATTGAATGTATAGGTTATATTTAGCATACATTTTTCTATAGTATATATGTATGTACAAATGTTTATATATAAGTCTACTACAAATGTGGATTCGTATAGAAATATATGTATATAGGTTTAATTTTGTTCGTATATGTATAGCATTATTTTTTTAAATCTACAGCAAATATCGTTCGTATATTCAATCGTTGGTTTAAATTTCATAAGTTATATTAATATATATAAAGTGAATTTAGGGTTTTCTGTTGCTTTATATATGTATGTATATAGAAGTGTGTAAGTTGAAAAATATGTTTTCTTGAGATTTGCATCTTGCTGACATATGTTATATATATATATATATATATATATATATATATATATATTATTGAATCCGGGTACATGAGTTTATAATAATATTGATTTGAATATATATATATATATATTATTTTAGTTTTATGTTTGACTTTAATATATGAATTTTGGTTCAAAACAATGAGTTTGAAATGTATATATATTAAATTTAAAATGTGTTTGTATTTAGAATATGAATTATATATATATAGTTATATATAAGTTCACTTATATCATTTATCTTCATCGACCCAGTTCTGATTCGATTTTGTCTACTCCTTGTTATCAGCTTTGTTCGTCTAATTCATGCCCATCTCACTCTGCTTTGGAATTTGTGCTTGGATTCGTAACTCATCTCACTTTCGTTCGTCTCTAGCCTTGAAAGGTGAGTGATCACTCATGGTTAATGTTCTTATATTTATTAAATTTGATTTCAATTGAAACGACAATTGAAATATGCTGCTATTAGTTATGTACTTTGCTATATATATGTTATTATCTGTATTTGTTCACCTGTGACATCTGACACCATTATCTGTTATTTATACTGATGGTATATGTTTGTTGTTATATTATTATCATATATGTTATCACTTTGCAAGTTCCCTGCTAGTACAGAATTCACTATGGGTTGAAATGATACATACCCGACCGATCTGTAGAATAGGAGAAAATCGTTATGGGTTGAAATGATAGACCCAAGCGATTTTCACTGGATTAAATTTGGGATTGTGGATTGGAACGATATATACCCATATATATTTATATTACGGATTGAAATGATAAATTTCTGTATCACTTGACCATAGGATAGAAAATTATATACAGACACCGTTGGTCTATATATAAATATTTTGAAATGATTTGAATGGTATTGGGAAGCAATATATGGTTTAATAAATTTCGATTTCAAGATATTATATAAATCTATTTTATAAAGTTTTAAATTCTTGATTTTAAATTTATATGTTTTGAAAATCTTAAACTTATAAGTTGGATTTGAAATTATAAATTTTAAGAATTTTATTTAATTAAATCGATTAGGAACTTATCGAATTTAAGGGTTTTAAAATAAAGGTGATTTAATGAATATTTCAAGTTTAAATGGAATATTTAGTGATTTGAAATTTGAAGTTTATTTAAAGGATAATGGATTTATTAAGTAAATATTTCTAACCAAATAATTGAAAAGTGAATTTGATATATATGTATGTGTGTTTGTGTGTAAATTATCAAATTTAATTTTGAAATGTTGAATATTTAAAGCTTTGAAATATATTGAAATGATTTATTTTGGGGTTCAAATCTGTTTTGAAATCGATATAATTTGAAATGGTTTGTTTAAAAACTGAATTGAATTGAAAGTGATGATTTGAGACTTGTGCAAATTTGAATTTTGGAATTCAAATTGACTTGGAATTGATTTGTGAGATTCGAGGAAGCTATTTTATTATAAAGTATTTTTAAATTATATTTAAAACTATTTTTATATTTTACTTTATAAATTATTTTATTGTAAACTATTTTACTATAAACCATTTCAAATATAAACTATTTTAATATACTAATTATTTTAATATAAAAACTATTTTAACTTGAACTATTTTATTTTATAAACTATTTTATTATATATACTATTATTAATATTTAAACTATTTAAGTGGTGGAAGTTTGTTTTCAAATTTATGAATTTCGAAGTATTATGTTTTGAAAGTGTTATAAATTTCAGGTGTTTGGTTTCGAAAGTGTTATAACTTTGAAAGTGCTATGATTTTGGAAGTAGATATATTTGAAAATGGAAATGATATCGTATTTGGTTTTGAAATTGAAATGATATCGTATTGATATAGTTTTGAAATGGGCAATGATATTTTGGTTTTGAAGTATAAACTATTTTGAAATGACCGCGGGTGTTATAATAACGTTTGGTTGTTAAAGAGACAGGGATCGGAAGCTGTCATACTCTCTGCCAACTTCGAAAACCACTTTAACAACTATGTACGCGGTGGAGATTCCAGAATGAAGTAGGATAGTGGCAACGATCTTATTGAGGTGTATACATGGACCCGACTCCCGTGAGTTGGCATAAAGTGGCTAAAACAGGAGCGATTCTCAGGCCAATGAGGTAGCTCCTCTGATCGAACACACTTCTTCGATACTATATTCTGACTTTGTGGTTGACTTGGTAGCCACTTTTGATTTTTTATTCTAGGGAGTGTGGATCAAGGCGGGGGTAGTGGCAGCTACGCATTACCACAAGCCCGAATGTGTAATTGGAATATCTACCCTGGCATTGCCTAGTTGTGCCGTGTCACCGACCCTGGTGCGCTTTACTACGAGTCTGATTTGTGTCGTACTTATGGAGTATTTATGGTAGCCTCCCGATCCGGAGGTACGATGGCACTGTATAGACTATTGGCACTATAAGTGTGTTAAGGTGGAAAATGTAAAGCCTTAACACTATTTTTAAGTAAGTTTACTTTACTTTACTTTGGACATTATTATAATAGCGTATATTACTACATAGTAGATGGTTTAGTGGATCCTTAAAGGATGGGTATCCAAACATCCTTTAAGTTACTTGTATTTCGGTTGTTATTTCACTTGAGTTGGATTTATTGATATAAGAATGTTAATCCTGACCCGAGTGTTTTGTGTTTTGCTTTACGCTCGGGTCAGACTGATTGATACAGCTTTTGAGACTCACTTTTGGAGTTGGAGCTTCGTTTGGAGATCCATCCACATCTTTTCAGCTTGCAGTTATTCAGTTGATTCCAGTGATGTATTCTGAGCTTGTATTTGACTATTTTATTTGAAACTTCTATTGTATCTTAATTTACTCTAATATATATATATATATATATATATATATATATATATTATAGCTTCATGAACTACTATTCATTTTGTTTTCGCAGCATATTGTATCTTAATTTACAATGCAAATGATGTTAAAAGAAATTATAAATAAATTTAGCGTTTAAATATTTATTATAATAATTGTTATACTTAATTTAGGATTATGAAAAATGTTAACTGGATAAATTGAATAATAAGGTAGTTAATAAAGAGCCAATTAAGATTGAAATTAACCTAAGTAAATCAAATGGATTTAATAAATAAGATAAATAAAGTAAGTTTTTGATTGAAGGAATTTATTAAATTGAAATTTAATCAACTAAATGAAAAAACCTTGAATTTGAAATAAATATTAAGTATCAACTAATTTAAATTGAAATATATTGGGTAAGTTAAATTTTTATTTTGTTTTTCAATCTAATTTATTTCTGCTTGCTATTATTCTCCTACCTTCTTCCTTTTCGGGGACAAAAAGTTTTGAGTGGGGGAGAGTGTAACAACCCATAAATTTTTAGTAGTTTTATTTGTTTTAATAATATTTAACTAAATTTTTGTGAAATTTTAAATAATAAAAATTTGAAACAAAAATTTGATATTTGGAATATGTCTATTTAAACATAGCAACCGGTAAATTTTCATCAGATTATATGGAATTTTATTTTGTAATTTCATTTCAATTCAAATCAGTTAATATTAGATAATAATAAAAAAATTCCAAACCTGAATATTTTTATACAGAAAATTTGTAAACGATCTTCTGAGTGAGACGTCATTCTTCATTTCGTCAACGTTGGGCTGCTATTGCTTCGTTTATCTTATTTCTGGCAAATTAGTAGCATTTTCGGTACTGATTATCGACTTTTGATCGAGTGATCGTACCACTGATAAAAATATACTATTTTGATCGTCTTGTCGTACTAATCACAATGGTACATTCACTTCTGTGTTTCGGGGTTTCGTGCACCATAAAATCAGGAAAACGATTTTTGTATCGGTTCAACATTTAACCTTTCAAATTCCAGCGTCTATTAATCCAATAGCCATTAAACTTTAAATATTCTGTGGGATTAATATGCAATGCTTTCTATTTCCTATGGTCATATATTTTTGGTGGTATTCTTTTGGTCTCTTGTTTCGGTTCAAAGTGAAGAAAAAGAAATAAATTAAATACGTATGTTATAACTGTGCAATCCTCACTTTTCCTCTCTCTGAAGTTACACTCGTTCCATTGCTGACAAATGCTAGCTCATCACCGAAGTTGGCACCCACATCTTCGTCCTCCACATTCTGCCACCCTCTGCTGCCTCGTTTCTCGCCACAGCATTTCCCCTCTCTCCTCTTACTTCCTCTCGTCAGCAACCGAAGCAACCCCACCTCAGGTGCGCTTGTATCCGCCTCTCACTAGCCTCTTCCGCTTGCTCTGCGCCCTATGCAACGTCCGCCAACTCCAGACTCATGTTCCTCGATCTAGCAGCTGCACTATTTTCGTTTGAATGAAGGTATATATTTGATTTATTAATAAATGTGTATATATATATATATTGCTGCATATGTATTTTCTTCTGCTGGTTTCAGACCTGCATGAATAGATGGGTTTGTGCATTGGTTCAAAAGTCTGCATATACATATTTATATTTGCGATATATATTTATTTGAGTGTGTGTGTGTATATATATCAATACTTGATATCTTATGTATTACGTATATTACATGTATATGTCTATGTTTTGAAATTCTAGAGAAAAGTTTGCTAGTTCTTATAACCACAGTATATATATATAGGTTTTATAGGGTTAGTTAGTCTATATAAATCTTGTATATATAATTGTATGATAGGTTAAGTCTTATATATATAAAATTTTGCAAATTTGTATGTTACACAATGGAATGTAACATGTTTAAAATAATATATTTGTTGTAATCTTATCACTTTCTTATACATATTCTCATATTTATACATATACTTGATGATATAGGCATATATATATAGTATATGTTTTTACTTTGTGGGTTTATTTTTTTGATTTTGTTAGAGATATGGGTTTTTTGATTTTTTTTTTCTCCATATATAAGTTACGTTTAATATGAAGGCAGTAATGTATGTATTGGTTTCTTGATGTCATATGTTGTTTTTAAGTATTGTTGCTAATATATATTTCATATAAAGTACAGTATTACATGTTTTTTTTATTTTATATATAATTTGTTATACTAGTTATATTATTTTATAAACTATATATAGATTTTTAAACCATAGTCATATTGATTTGCGTGAGTTTTGTGCAGCCTAATGTATATGCATTTATTTCTAAAAAAACTGTGAATAAATATATTTTGTATATATATATATATAGGTAGTCGGTATATATCAGCTTTATAAAAATATTTAAAGTTTTATATTAGTAATATGTGCAATGTTTACATTTTTCGTATATATGTCAGCATAAAGTATATATATTTGAATTGTTTACACTAGCTTGCATTGGTCAGAGTTCGGGTCAGTATATATATTATAGTGTTCTCTTGCATAAGTATATATTAGTTGAATGTATAGGTTATATTTAGCATACATTTTTCTGTAGTATATATGTATGTACAAATGTTTGTATATAAGTCTATTGCAAATGTGGATTCGTATAAAAATATTTGTATATAGGTTTAATCTTTTTAATGTATATATAGCATTATTTTTTTATATCTATAGCAAATATCGTTCGTATATTCAATCGTTGGTTTAAATTTCATAAGTTATATTAATATATATATATATGTATAAAGTGAATTTGTGGTTTACTATTGCTTTTATATATATATATATATGTATATATATGTATGTATTGTAACGACCTAATTTTTCGACTTTCGAAAGTTGACATCAATACGTCCACTGTATCAAATGCTGAACATCGAATGCCGAAAAACCAAACCGGTACGGTTAAAGAAGAAGAAGATAGAAGAAGAAACAGAAACAATACCAGAATCTCACATTTCGCAGCAGAACAATATATAATAGATAGATGAATAATCTTTAAACAAAAGAACTATATCAGTTTATACATTATATTATCAAAGTCATTCAACAACAAAAACACAACACAACAGCAGAAATGTAATAACATTGTATAAGTGTGATCGTCTTGCCATCCAGCTTGCCTTCAGATCTCCACAGTATTTTTGTCTGACTTCGCTCTAGAACTACTGATAATCTGACTCTAGGCTGCCCGTGTGGAAAATTATGGGCACTCAGAGTTTAGAAAGGGAACAATAAACTCCAGGTCAGTCATGAGACTAGTGTGAGTTCTTAACACAGTTATTTTCACAAGAAATAAAAAAAGAAATCCGCTATGCTTTTGGAAAATGAAACTACCATAAGACCTCCAGGCACATACACAATGCAATCGCACACTTAGGGGAGATTTCTCCTTATGATAGTCAAGCATGCTTAATATGCAAAATCTTTTTGATATTTTTATTAGTGCATAATGTGGAAAATATTTCGAAAGTATAATATTAATCTTAGCTAGTATGGGTACCGTTATATTATGCCTACTATCGCTACCATTCAAGAATGGAAGGTTATACAACTACAATCATAAAGGGCTCATATTAGATGATTGGATTTCCAACAAATGGTCAAGGCTAAGGAACTTCCTTCACCGAATGGGTATGTCTCTGGAGGGACGCGTCGAGAACTTAACCAGCTCTATGCCAATACAAGACCGGGTTACCTCTGTAACTAGGTGACTAACTGTCACGAGTATGCTACCCCCGATCTAGACCGACCTTTATCCGAGGCGCCTCACAACCAACAACCACATAAGTAAATAATCTAGGCTCCATACCAGAATACCACTTTTTATGCACACATGTAAAATATCTCGGCTCCATACCAGATACCACTTTTTATCCAGAAGGAAATGAACATACCTTGTGGGGCGCGACCACCATAACCTTGTTGCATCCTTCCTGTTTCGACCGTTTCCGGGGTGTGAGGTTCGACGAAGTCTCGTCCACAAAGCTACGCTTTTCACAAAAGCCATGCTTTGATCAACAAATGATCAACACTTAACATGCCACATTACCAAATTGGGAATATATCGCTAGTAACCATCAACTACATAACCTCTGAGCTCGTATATATCAGAGACGGGTATTAAGTTAAGAGAATAAATTCTGCGCCACCAACAGAAATGTATTTGATAGAAACTAGCTTTACATCTCAAAGTGTAACATCAGACATACATCCATACAAGTCCGTTCCGGGTTCGAATGAAACCGAAGGCACTTCCTCCAATTAAGGAAAGAACTCTTGCAAATCCGGATATTCACTAATCACATCCGGACTCCCCATCACGAAGGGTGATATAAATCTCTATACCGGAGCAACTCAGTGTAGAGACATTCGACAGGTAATCCTTTCGCTTTCGAAAATACCCGATCTTCAACGCCGTCCTCAAATGCAATCCCTTTTCATCGTATCGTTATTCGGAATGAGTTTTATGACCAAAGTCCTCTCCTACTTAACTGAATAATGAACGCTTATTTTGAAAACAAATTCAAGTGCCGTTTCAAAGGCCAATATTGATAGTCGGTTATTTAACTATCAAACAACATTCACAACAATCATCAAGCCTCAATAATTTTCCAAATTGTTTATACTGATAGTCAATTATTTAATTATCAAATAATATTCACAACAACCACTAGATTTAAATATTTTTCCCAAATTATTTATTTTCAAAATATCTTCGCAAGATATATTTTTAACACTTCAACACTTTGAAAAAAAATTTCAAGTCACTTTCCTCATGTGGAATAAATTTCCAAATATCATTTATTTCCACTGAAAATTTTCCAAGTTCGAATAATTTAAATCATTATCCAAAAATATACTTGGAATCACTTAAAATGAAAATTATATTTTAAACACTTTATTTAAAATATTAATTATGAAACTTTTATACTGATATCTCATATAAAACTTAAGCCCAAACAATTTTAAAAAATATATTAGATAAAGTGTAATTATTTAAATAACCATTTTCTAAATCAAATATCAAGTAAATCTTTAAAATAATCACTTCTATAATTAACTAAATAAATCTTTGCTTCGAAGATTTAAAAACAACTTAAGAAAATAATTGCTCCAACGTATCCTTTTTAAAACCATCCTTAAAACTTTCAATTTATATTTATAAGCTATTTGAAAACATATTTGGCTTTCCAGGGAAAATACACTTTCCATTAAAAATAGTCCGTTTAAAATAATTTATAAACCCTTCTCGATTTATTTCAATTTACATCACGAGTTGTAAATTTTCTTTCCACACTTTTAAAAATAAACCAATATTTGTTTTTAAAATAAATTCCCTTTCCTTTATAAATTCCCATTGTGAAGTTAAATTTTCAAATATCCATTGATATACCATTATCAAATCGATTTCCAAACATTCACTTTCAAAAACCAAATCAAATTCCAAATTGATTTTCCAAAAGTTTATTTTCAAACAGCAAATCAATTTCCAAATTGATTTATAAAAATTTATTCCATTTAAAAATTATTCCTTTATTTATCCAAATTTATTTCAAAAATCATTAATCCAATATTCAGCCTTCATCTAGATTTTAAAATCTGAATTTTAAAATAAATTCTTTAACTTTTAAACAATACTAGTCAAAGTCCATTTATTTTCATTGATAAAAATCTTTTTCCTATATTTAGAACTATTCGATAGGATTTCAAAAATCAATATCACCCTTTTAAAATTCCATCTATTAAATTTATCCAATTCTCTAAAATGAATTTATTTAAAATTTTATACTTTAATTTCCAAAAATCCAATTTTATATTCTGGTATCCTACGATACCAAAAATATATTTTGCTAAACTATAGCCTTCAATAAATTTTAATCACCAATATAATCATTCACAGATTATCACATCACAACATATAAAAATAAATTCAATAATGTGAGGAATCCAGTTGGATCCCTCCAACCTATTTCCATGCATCCACAGATGTTAGCACAATAATTTAAATACCAATTCCACTTCGAAGTGGAATATCACGGTATATGGGATTATATCATATAATCTGCTATTATGTGGCGCATAGGGTCTCATCCGCTATATAATGCGGGAAATCAATCACTCCAATATATACATACATATATATATATGTATGTATATGTCTTTGTGTATATATATGTGTGTACATATATATATGTATATACATACACTATATATATATATATATACACACACACACTATCACATCCAAACAATTAATCAATAATTGAAATTCTAATTTTTTTCAATTGAGTGAGAAGATCACCTTTGCCATTTTATTTGCAATCCGTTTCCATCACGACTTGTTTTCTTCACGGTATTACCTTGTATAAACATTTATACAATTTATTAATATTCGAAATAATCGAATAATCAATTTTCATTTATCTATTTAAGTTTTAACTAATCAATTACCATATTAACAAATTTAATTAACTAATACTTTTTATTCAAACTGAAATTTTCTCGTTTAAATATTTTTTGTAACATAAATAAATTAAATCAGTTTATTATTAATAAATTAACCACATGCATATTTCAAAAATTACTGGTAAGTTTAAAATGCGTATACAAATATATTTTTCAGTTTACTGATATCAGATTTACACATATAAACTTAAATTAAACCTTATTCAAATTAACATTTTATACCTCACTGCTTCAATCTGTCGCCCACCATTTCGACGGCGGCTTTGACATCACGTGCATATGAACCCACTAGAGCCTCCATCACCAACTCCTACTCATGCCCATTAGCCTGCCTAACGACTTGCGATACCCCAAAAATTTGAGCCCAAGCCCTAACCGATATTGCTGACCTCACTCCCAAGATATTGCCGACCAGAAATTCGCCATTGACCGCCACCACGTTCGAAACCCTCAGCAACTCGACGTCATTGACATTCCTTTCTCCTTACAACGACGAACTGGCCTCGACTGTTGATCGCGCACCAGCGAATCCCCCTACCTAGAACCGTGTGTGAGCCCTGGTAGCTTTCCTGTATCGCGACGCTGAGCTCGACGGCCCTTCGATGCCGTGCTCAAGTATAGTAATCGCGAGACAGTCGCGATTCCCTTTTTTTATTTGTGAACGAATCGATTTTGAGGGGAAGAGGATATCGATCCGTTGCCATTTCTTTCTTATATGAATTCGATTTTTGATTCTGAGTAAAAGAAAGTTGATTCTATTTTATTTTATTTTTATTTGTGGAGAAGATCGACAGTTTTATTTTTAAATTATATTTTCCCAAATGAATACGTGTGTTTATCCTGTTGAACATGTGCAATGAATTCCTATATGTTTCATTTTCCTGTAACAATATCTTAATTATATTATTTAAATTCAAATTTATATTGTCTCGATTTCGCTACTCAAAATCTCGATCTCCAATCGAGGCATACCGCTAGGCGTTTATAAGGTTATACCCCTATTTCGAATGCAATGGAAAAGGTTTCGAGGCCTAAATCAATCGTATGGAGAAGATAGCTTTTTGAAACCGGTTATTAAATTAAATTTCGATAAAATTTTCAACGCGTTTGCTTATCGTACGACCAAACGATCACTCCAAACACTACGAAAATTGAAATCCAATAATAATACAATATTAGGGATCCAATGGAACTCGTTTCGTCGAATTCTGAGACTCTGCCCCGGAAGGTTATTTTTAAGTATCGATTTAAACTATAATTTTTCAAAACTAAACAAAACAGTTCCAAATTAAACTCAGAAGCTTCCATCACCTTCGGTATTGTAAATATAAATTTCTCAAGACTTTGAAATATTTTTAATCAGCATGAAAATCAAATTGTCGATATTTTCACTAAACTGTTGTGTGAATAAAATTTTATAAACTAGGATGAGGCCTTAGTATATGTTCACTAATTAGTATAGGTCATAATTTATCATTATAAAATTGTGAACTTTATTTTTCTATATAAGGTTTTAACTAGAATTTATTTTAGTTAATCTTTTAATAACCATAATAGAAACCATTAACAAATTTATCGTGAAAACGGTTTTATCCATGCAACAGTTTTATTATAAATAGACTACATATTCTATTTATACACAACAACTTGGTTAAGGAAAAGTAAAATTGAAATATTATTTATAAACTTAGAAAAATTCAACATTTCTTTTGATCACGACTCCACTTATTCTACTATCAACTTTATCTCACCTTCATCAAATAACATCTACGTATCACCAACAAAAACTACACCTCCATCAAATCGATCAGCCTCACTAAATATTATGACAACATGTAACAACCCTGATTTTAGCGATTACCTGAGAATATTAAATTATAACGGCAGTTATAATTTAATAGTGTAAATTAATAATTAAAGAGGAATATAAATTGGTTATTGGGAACAAACAATATATTTAAGGATAAAATGAGAAAAATAGAATTTTATAAACTTTATTAAGATGGTTTGATTTAAAAGATTGAGGAAATGTGTTTTGCTTAGAGTTAATGCAATAATTATGTAAATTATTGCTATTTACTTCTTTTAATGATTTTTAAAAGAAGTAATTAAATTTTAAATGAGATATATTTAAAATAATGATGGAATTGGATTTAAAAATATAATTTTAGTGTTAAATTATATTTGAAATGGGTTATAAAATTTTATTACACAAAAATGTGATTTTTGTGTAATTTATAATGTTAATTACAATGAGTTTTGTAATTAAAGATGTAAATTTGCCATTTTATTTAAAATAGAGAAAGATGGTAATAAAATGTTTTAAATATATAAATAATCTTTTATTTTGAGTATAAAACATTTTTATTATCATGGGTATTGAGTTTCAAAAGTTTTAAAGAAGTAAAACTTGAAATAGTGTTAATTCCATTTGTTAATATGCATTGTAACATGGAATAAGAGATTAAGCAATTAACTTAACTTCTTTTATTAATTTGGGCTAAAGCCCATTACCACTATCATTAGTCTATTACTAGAAATGAGTAATGAGAAAGAAAATTACAGTACGTGTACTTTTTTCTCTTTTCTTTCTCAAAATTCCAAAGCTTGTTAATGGCTGAAACCCTTTCTTCCTCTTTCAATCCATGCTTAAATTTGTCAAATGAAATGAAAATTGGTGGTTTTAATTGTCAATTCTAGAGCTAAACTCAGGTAATCTTCAATCTAAAACCAATCTTCATATCAAAATCTATTTTTACAGTCAATTTTTTTTTTGATTTGCCTCTCTCTTTGTTTGCATGCATCTATTACTAGTTTCTACAGGTTTCTTTGGTCTATACTTGGGAGAAATTGCAATCTTTGGCTCTAAATCATTGCTTAATCATCTATGGCAGCAAGGTGAGTTAATAAACTCACAAATCTAGCTGAAGCAAAGCTTCAAATACAAAAATATATGCAAATAGCTTGATAATATTGATTTTTGGTTGATGTTTTATTTCTGTAAAAAAAAACAGAATTTTGTCCATCTTTGATGCTGAAACAAATTCTGCCATAACTTTCTCGTTTTTGATCGAAATTTGATAATTTTAGATGTTTTGGAAAGCTTAAATCATATTCTACAACTTTTATGTTTTAGGTTTTCTTTAATTTTGGGGTTAGCTATGTCAAAATATGAATTTTCTACTGCTAACCCGAGAGCAAAGTCTGTGTTTGCTCTGTGCTTGAAGCTGAAACTAAAATACGCATAACTTTCTCGTTTTTCTTCGGATTTTGATAATTTTAGATGATCCGGAAAGCTTAAGTCCTATACTACAACTTTTATGTTTTAGGTTTTCTTTAGTTTTGAGGTTAGCTATGTCAAAAATTGATTTTTCTACTGCTAACCCGAGAGCAAAGTCTATGTTTGCTCTGTGTTTGAAGCTGAAACTAAATTAGACATAACTTTCTCATTTTTCATCGGATTTTAATAATTCCAGATGTTCCGGAAAGAAAAAATCATATACTACAACTTTCACTTGTTAAGTTTTCAGTAATTTTGAGTGCTTCTATGTCAAAATTGAACTTTTCTACTGTAATCCCGAGTGCAAAATCGATATTAGCTCTGTGCTTAAGGCTGAAATTTAATTGACCATAACTTCTTCATTTCTCAACCGATTTCTATAAATTAAGATGTTCCGGAAAGCCCAGACTTTGTTCTAAAACTTTTATGTTTTGAGTTTTCCAGAATTTCGAAGTTGTCTTGGGAAAAAATGTGATTGTTTGTCGCTGTCCTGAGACAAAATGACAGAAGTTGTGAAATTCAAATCTCAGAATTGTTTTATCTATAACTTTTACATTTCTTATCGGAATTCAGTAATTTTTAATGTTCTGAAAAGCTTAGGATGTCTTCTAAAACTTTTATCTTTTGTGTTCTCTCAAATTATGTGTTTAAAAGAGACAAACTGAATAAATAAAATACAGGCCTGGGCAAAACACCAATGTTTATTCCTGTGTATCTTGAATTGTTGCACCAGCTTTTGGTGCTTTCTCTTATGTTTTCTGAACACGGTTTTGATGCTCTTTTCAGTGCAAATACTGAGAGCTTTATATCATATATGCTCTGGTATTGAATCATATATTTTCTTAGATTGTTCGAGCAAGTCTTTGATGATGAATTTTAATATAGATCTTGAGTGTTTTATTACCTTATTCAAGGGTTAAACCATGTGTCTTGTGATTATTTTTGGGTTGTTTCTACTACATAGAACCATGTATTTTCACGAATCCGTCATGGGGATTTTAATTAATTTTATTGATTCATTATTTAATGTTTTCATTGTGATTCCGAGCGCATGTGCACGTATTTTCAAACTATTTTCCAACAGTGTTCATATTCTAGCTATTGTTCTAAGAAATATATTTTACAAAGTGATTTCAAAAAAAAAATTGATACAATTAATATTTCTAAATTATAAAGAGATTTCCAAAGTTGATTTCATAAATATTTTCTGAAATTTATTTCAAAACCCGATTTAGCAAAAATATATTTTCTATTTAAAGATACGCGTTTTTGCACTTTTCGGACGTATGAGAAAGAGAATTAAACGATTTAGTAAAACATGTGGTATGGGACACATGAGTTTGCTTTTTCGGTTAATTCCGGACTTGTACGATCGAAACCTCTTAAGTATTGAATCTTGAGTTAGTATTTAAGATTTTCAATTCCTATTATAGGAATTACCCAAGTAGCCAATATTTGGCGAGTTGAGGTGTTCGAGATCTCCTATTATAAGAGTAAAAATCGATGAGAACCACTTAAAGATGTTGCTTTACTTGCCGATGAGATGAGGTGAGTCTTGAGATGAGATTTTCCTTTTCGGGGATTATGGTTTATGAGAAACCATTATGAGATTTAATCGCATTTGCCGATGATATGAGGTAAATCTATTTATGAAGTATTCATGAAGTTAAGATGTTTATGATGATTTATGAAGTTAAAATGGTTATGATGATTTTTACTTGTCGATGAAATGAGACAAGTCACGATGGAACCATTACTCATCGATGAGAAGAGATGAGTGTGGTATTATATTAACTCGCCGATGAGATGAGGCAGAGTGAGTTTTATGACGGTTCTGATGTTTTATGATGTTTTCTAATGTGGAACCAACTAACGATTAGTAAAACATTAGGGAAGAACGTATAGTATGGGATATACGTTCTCGCCTTTTGGGTTCCTATTCGAATAGTTGAGACACATTCAAGATGTTACTAGTACTAGACCGAGTACGATTGGAGTCACCACGATGTTCACGATGTTATTACTCAACTCCAATCACCATGATGTTTTTACTCGGATTTGTGACTGGGTGTCATCAAGATGTTCCGACTAGTCAATCACGATGTTATGATGTTATGTGACCCCAAGTCATCACGATGTATGGTACCAAATTACTAGTACTAGTCAAGATGTAAAGCACGTGCTGTTTTCCATGAAGTTTAGATGTTTCGTTTTCACTGTTTTGTTGATGATGCTTTATTATAGCCTTATGTAAGAAAAGGGCTTATTTATATACATGGTTTTATGGTGATTTCGAATATGATGTTTTGAACTCTTTCCGGGTTCTATCAAGATGGATTTGAGACATTATATATATTTATACCAATGAGATGAGGTATAAATTATGGTAATGCTTTTATGATGAGTGTTGATAATAGATTTAAGATAGATTTATATTTGTACCAATGATATGAGGTACAAATGACTATGGAGATTCCTTTATAATGAGGTTAATGATGGGTTTGAGATGTATTTATATTTATACCGATGAGATGAGGTATAAAAATTAAGAAGTTTCTATTAGATGGTTTTATTTATGATGGATTCTTGAAGTTTAATTATCTTATGAAGATTTACTTTATGGTCCATATTCTCACCCATTTCATTCGGTTATATATATAATTAGATAAACCATTTCTATCTAATATACATATTGTAACCCTCTATGCAATCATGATGAACCATTGATGTATCACTCTAGAGATAACTTAATGACCTATATCATTCCATTGGTATTGATGGAATGGTTTTCCCCTTATCTCTTATCATCACCTTTACTAATGATAAGTTCTAGCTAGCCTGACCCGTGTGTTTTCACTCGGGTCAGACCGAGTTGTTTCAGGTATCATCTATTGGGCTTAGCTTGAAGTTGATGTTGGATATCAGCTCTTCTTTCTCTTGAGTAGTTTATTTCTTCCGCATACTCTGATGTTTTTTTACATTTGATTCGATGTATATAGTGTGGTCGTGTACCAGATTTATTGTATTCATATTGTATTGTACTAAACATGTATCAGTGTATATGTATATATATGATGTTCATTACTGTTCTGTGATGTGATTTACATTCAGTTATTGTATTTTGTTCTGATAGATCCATTAGTCACCTATAGTTTTGGATTAAGCATTTACTGGGTATGTCGATCCACTTGAGTTGAAAAAAAAGTATATTGCATTTATCGACGTATTCAATAGATGTTTAAGACAAAATTATAGATGGTCGCCCTTAACCAGCCCTATTCTCTGCTTTAGTAGACAGAATTACTTGTTAATTCTCTTTGCTAAGGTGGGTCTCGGGGTGGGGCGTTACAGTTTGGTATCAGAGCTGTGGTCAGAACAAAGTAGAGTAAACACAGAACAGAATATCATGATACATCGAAGTACAGTACGAGTGAATCATTGTCCTTTATTCGAGCTTGCTTTCAAATCGAGCCTTGATTTTTTTTTTTTTTGAATTTTGGGATTGTTGAGATGGAATATGTCTAGGAATATAGATATATTGTATTCCGTAGTATTCCATAATATAGTTTGATGTCATCTTATCTTATATAAAATCTTATTTGGGATTATTCTATTCTTATTTTTGTTAATACAAGTGAGTTCGTATCGATGGAGCTGATTGATTTCTTTGAGTATTCTTGTTGCATTCCTTTGAGAGTTTGTGAATCCTATTGAAGGGATCCACAACGATTGGCTTGTTGTGAGTATTCTGAGATTTCTATTTGATGTTGCTTTTGTGAGTAACTGTTTATTACTCACAATCTTGAGATTTATCTGATTTGAGATGGACTAACTTATTTGATGTTAAGTCCGATCCTTTGTATTATAGGATCCTATATTTATTTAGGCATCCTAATTTGATTAGGTTATTATTTCTATCATTTTGAAATGTTAGTGATGATTCGGAAGTTTCTGTATTCACTCTTGAGTATCGAGATGTTGATGATATATCTCGAATTCCAGTTAAGGTGACTTTGTTGAGTTTTGTGAGTCCGTTGGACTTGACATCCAATCGGGCAATCGATTGTTGAGGGAACCTTATTCTTGGCTCTTCGGTTATCCTTCCACGAGGATATCCACTAAGGAATGAGGTTAGTTTCTAGATTATTCGAGTTTGATTAAGTTTATCATTCAGCTTCGTTTGAGTGTTCTTTTCATATACTCAATCAATGTTATCTTTTAGCATTACTCCGACTGAAGTAGTGATTCATGGATTGATTCTTCTTCTCCTTTGAGAAGAATATCTTGCTTATCCTGTATCTTGATGATTTTTGGGAGTGGCTCGTGACATCGTAGGATTGCCGAACACTCTATCTCCTTCTATTGATTTTGAGAATGGAGTACTTTAGGAATATCTCGATGCATTCTCTTAATGTTCTTTGGTTTGAGTTTTGAAGCTATATAAATATGAGTTTTAAAGAGAATTTTGAGCATTGTGACATAAAAAAAAACAAAGAATATTTTGAGAATATATTTACATGAGTAGTACTTCTTTTATAGAAATAATTTGAGAGTGTTGGGTTGTCCATCGAGTAGTTAAGAGTTCTAGTCGATGCGCCTGATCAACGTTATCGATAGGAATCTCCTAAATGCTATGATGAGACAATCAGACACGATGGTTTGTGTTTAAAAGATTGACATTTTAAAAATAATATTTTTGAGAATAAATATTAAAATTATTTTTGAATGGTAATTGCAGCCATTGGTTTTAGAGACGAGCATCAGAGTGGCGAGGCAGTTTTGATCGTTCGATCGACTCTGCAACCAACAGATATATCTATTATTAGAGATTCAGTGGCGAGGCAATGCCATTTATTT
This sequence comes from Allium cepa, assembly GCA_030765085.1. Classification (NCBI taxonomy): domain Eukaryota; kingdom Viridiplantae; phylum Streptophyta; class Magnoliopsida; order Asparagales; family Amaryllidaceae; genus Allium; species Allium cepa. The sequence continues at coordinate 953,758,716 of CM060932.1, forward strand.
ATATATATATTTTTTGAAATTATAAAGATTAGAATATGTGAGAAAATTATTGAGCTATACTTTATTGAAAGTATATTTTGAGATTTTAGAATTTATATTATATACATTGGATGTTTTAAGAGAAGAGTTACAAGAGGATTTGAAGATTGTTTTAAGCTTTTTAAGTGGTTTAATAAAAAGAGTAAAGAGAATTTAAACCCTTAATTTATTTCGAGGAATATTATTATGGATTTACAAAGTTCTTTGGAAATTATTTTTGAAGTAAGAGAAGAAATTTAGACTTTTAATTTGATTTTTATATTACTTACTAAGTAATATAGTAAAGAGTTTGAAAACTTTCAAATGTTGAAAATTGAGATTTAAAATTTAAAAGATGTTGAGAAAAAAAAAAAAATCTAAATATCTTGGATTGAAAGCTAATTTGAGCTTATATTCTTGTTCTAGAGTTCACTCTATTCTTGTGCTATTGATGATTACGTGCATTTTCGTGGTTATTCGAGTTTGGTGGCCTCGTGAGAAGCCATTTTGTGTGATTTATCTATCTTGTCTATTGAGTCTATCCTCGTTGTGAGGATGCTCTTTCCGTATTATTATGCGGAAAATTGTGTTGATGATCATTTTTTGTTGCTTAGAGTTTGGGTTTGAATGAGTTTGATCCCGACAATATTCGTAGAGCTTTGAGAAATCTATCTTATTTGATAGATTATTTGTTGGGCTTTTTATTGAGTATTGATTCGAATATGAGACATCTTCGAAATTCTTTCGAGTTGCTTGGAAAATTCGATGGTTTGCTAATCACTATATTAGCATATGATGGACCATTGGATTAACCAAGGGAGTTTTTCCTTATTTCTCTCTACCATTCTATGCGGAAAGTATGAATGGTTTGAGTTTCGAGCTTGTCTATCATCTTTGTTGATTGAATATTTGTGTTGTTTACAACTCTTTTCGTAGAAAATTGTGGGGACACAATTTTTGTAGAGGGGGAGTCTGTAACAACCCTGATTTTAGCGATTACCTGAGAATATTAAATTATAACGGCAGTTATAATTTAATAGTGTAAATTAATAATTAAAGAGGAATATAAATTGGTTATTGGGAACAAACAATATATTTAAGGATAAAATGAGAAAAATAGAATTTTATAAACTTTATTAAGATGGTTTGATTTAAAAGATTGAGGAAATGTGTTTTGCTTAGAGTTAATGCAATAATTATGTAAATTATTGCTATTTACTTCTTTTAATGATTTTTAAAAGAAGTAATTAAATTTTAAATGAGATATATTTAAAATAATGATGGAATTGGATTTAAAAATATAATTTTAGTGTTAAATTATATTTGAAATGGGTTATAAAATTTTATTACACAAAAATGTGATTTTTGTGTAATTTATAATGTTAATTACAATGAGTTTTGTAATTAAAGATGTAAATTTGCCATTTTATTTAAAATAGAGAAAGATGGTAATAAAATGTTTTAAATATATAAATAATCTTTTATTTTGAGTATAAAACATTTTTATTATCATGGGTATTGAGTTTCAAAAGTTTTAAAGAAGTAAAACTTGAAATAGTGTTAATTCCATTTGTTAATATGCATTGTAACATGGAATAAGAGATTAAGCAATTAACTTAACTTCTTTTATTAATTTGGGCTAAAGCCCATTACCACTATCATTAGTCTATTACTAGAAATGAGTAATGAGAAAGAAAATTACAGTACGTGTACTTTTTTCTCTTTTCTTTCTCAAAATTCCAAAGCTTGTTAATGGCTGAAACCCTTTCTTCCTCTTTCAATCCATGCTTAAATTTGTCAAATGAAATGAAAATTGGTGGTTTTAATTGTCAATTCTAGAGCTAAACTCAGGTAATCTTCAATCTAAAACCAATCTTCATATCAAAATCTATTTTTACAGTCAATTTTTTTTTTGATTTGCCTCTCTCTTTGTTTGCATGCATCTATTACTAGTTTCTACAGGTTTCTTTGGTCTATACTTGGGAGAAATTGCAATCTTTGGCTCTAAATCATTGCTTAATCATCTATGGCAGCAAGGTGAGTTAATAAACTCACAAATCTAGCTGAAGCAAAGCTTCAAATACAAAAATATATGCAAATAGCTTGATAATATTGATTTTTGGTTGATGTTTTATTTCTGTAAAAAAAAAACAGAATTTTGTCCATCTTTGATGCTGAAACAAATTCTGCCATAACTTTCTCGTTTTTGATCGAAATTTGATAATTTTAGATGTTTTGGAAAGCTTAAATCATATTCTACAACTTTTATGTTTTAGGTTTTCTTTAATTTTGGGGTTAGCTATGTCAAAATATGAATTTTCTACTGCTAACCCGAGAGCAAAGTCTGTGTTTGCTCTGTGCTTGAAGCTGAAACTAAAATACGCATAACTTTCTCGTTTTTCTTCGGATTTTGATAATTTTAGATGATCCGGAAAGCTTAAGTCCTATACTACAACTTTTATGTTTTAGGTTTTCTTTAGTTTTGAGGTTAGCTATGTCAAAAATTGATTTTTCTACTGCTAACCCGAGAGCAAAGTCTATGTTTGCTCTGTGTTTGAAGCTGAAACTAAATTAGACATAACTTTCTCATTTTTCATCGGATTTTAATAATTCCAGATGTTCCGGAAAGAAAAAATCATATACTACAACTTTCACTTGTTAAGTTTTCAGTAATTTTGAGTGCTTCTATGTCAAAATTGAACTTTTCTACTGTAATCCCGAGTGCAAAATCGATATTAGCTCTGTGCTTAAGGCTGAAATTTAATTGACCATAACTTCTTCATTTCTCAACCGATTTCTATAAATTAAGATGTTCCGGAAAGCCCAGACTTTGTTCTAAAACTTTTATGTTTTGAGTTTTCCAGAATTTCGAAGTTGTCTTGGGAAAAAATGTGATTGTTTGTCGCTGTCCTGAGACAAAATGACAGAAGTTGTGAAATTCAAATCTCAGAATTGTTTTATCTATAACTTTTACATTTCTTATCGGAATTCAGTAATTTTTAATGTTCTGAAAAGCTTAGGATGTCTTCTAAAACTTTTATCTTTTGTGTTCTCTCAAATTATGTGTTTAAAAGAGACAAACTGAATAAATAAAATACAGGCCTGGGCAAAACACCAATGTTTATTCCTGTGTATCTTGAATTGTTGCACCAGCTTTTGGTGCTTTCTCTTATGTTTTCTGAACACGGTTTTGATGCTCTTTTCAGTGCAAATACTGAGAGCTTTATATCATATATGCTCTGGTATTGAATCATATATTTTCTTAGATTGTTCGAGCAAGTCTTTGATGATGAATTTTAATATAGATCTTGAGTGTTTTATTACCTTATTCAAGGGTTAAACCATGTGTCTTGTGATTATTTTTGGGTTGTTTCTACTACATAGAACCATGTATTTTCACGAATCCGTCATGGGGATTTTAATTAATTTTATTGATTCATTATTTAATGTTTTCATTGTGATTCCGAGCGCATGTGCACGTATTTTCAAACTATTTTCCAACAGTGTTCATATTCTAGCTATTGTTCTAAGAAATATATTTTACAAAGTGATTTCAAAAAAAAAATTGATACAATTAATATTTCTAAATTATAAAGAGATTTCCAAAGTTGATTTCATAAATATTTTCTGAAATTTATTTCAAAACCCGATTTAGCAAAAATATATTTTCTATTTAAAGATACGCGTTTTTGCACTTTTCGGACGTATGAGAAAGAGAATTAAACGATTTAGTAAAACATGTGGTATGGGACACATGAGTTTGCTTTTTCGGTTAATTCCGGACTTGTACGATCGAAACCTCTTAAGTATTGAATCTTGAGTTAGTATTTAAGATTTTCAATTCCTATTATAGGAATTACCCAAGTAGCCAATATTTGGCGAGTTGAGGTGTTCGAGATCTCCTATTATAAGAGTAAAAATCGATGAGAACCACTTAAAGATGTTGCTTTACTTGCCGATGAGATGAGGTGAGTCTTGAGATGAGATTTTCCTTTTCGGGGATTATGGTTTATGAGAAACCATTATGAGATTTAATCGCATTTGCCGATGATATGAGGTAAATCTATTTATGAAGTATTCATGAAGTTAAGATGTTTATGATGATTTATGAAGTTAAAATGGTTATGATGATTTTTACTTGTCGATGAAATGAGACAAGTCACGATGGAACCATTACTCATCGATGAGAAGAGATGAGTGTGGTATTATATTAACTCGCCGATGAGATGAGGCAGAGTGAGTTTTATGACGGTTCTGATGTTTTATGATGTTTTCTAATGTGGAACCAACTAACGATTAGTAAAACATTAGGAGAGAACGTATAGTATGGGATATACGTTCTCGCCTTTTGGGTTCCTATTCGAATAGTTGAGACACATTCAAGATGTTACTAGTACTAGACCGAGTACGATTGGAGTCACCACGATGTTCACGATGTTATTACTCAACTCCAATCACCATGATGTTTTTACTCGGATTTGTGACTGGGTGTCATCAAGATGTTCCGACTAGTCAATCACGATGTTATGATGTTATGTGACCCCAAGTCATCACGATGTATGGTACCAAATTACTAGTACTAGTCAAGATGTAAAGCACGTGCTGTTTTCCATGAAGTTTAGATGTTTCGTTTTCACTGTTTTGTTGATGATGCTTTATTATAGCCTTATGTAAGAAAAGGGCTTATTTATATACATGGTTTTATGGTGATTTCGAATATGATGTTTTGAACTCTTTCCGGGTTCTATCAAGATGGATTTGAGACATTATATATATTTATACCAATGAGATGAGGTATAAATTATGGTAATGCTTTTATGATGAGTGTTGATAATAGATTTAAGATAGATTTATATTTGTACCAATGATATGAGGTACAAATGACTATGGAGATTCCTTTATAATGAGGTTAATGATGGGTTTGAGATGTATTTATATTTATACCGATGAGATGAGGTATAAAAATTAAGAAGTTTCTATTAGATGGTTTTATTTATGATGGATTCTTGAAGTTTAATTATCTTATGAAGATTTACTTTATGGTCCATATTCTCACCCATTTCATTCGGTTATATATATAATTAGATAAACCATTTCTATCTAATATACATATTGTAACCCTCTATGCAATCATGATGAACCATTGATGTATCACTCTAGAGATAACTTAATGACCTATATCATTCCATTGGTATTGATGGAATGGTTTTCCCCTTATCTCTTATCATCACCTTTACTAATGATAAGTTCTAGCTAGCCTGACCCGTGTGTTTTCACTCGGGTCAGACCGAGTTGTTTCAGGTATCATCTATTGGGCTTAGCTTGAAGTTGATGTTGGATATCAGCTCTTCTTTCTCTTGAGTAGTTTATTTCTTCCGCATACTCTGATGTTTTTTTACATTTGATTCGATGTATATAGTGTGGTCGTGTACCAGATTTATTGTATTCATATTGTATTGTACTAAACATGTATCAGTGTATATGTATATATATGATGTTCATTACTGTTCTGTGATGTGATTTACATTCAGTTATTGTATTTTGTTCTGATAGATCCATTAGTCACCTATAGTTTTGGATTAAGCATTTACTGGGTATGTCGATCCACTTGAGTTGAAAAAAAAGTATATTGCATTTATCGACGTATTCAATAGATGTTTAAGACAAAATTATAGATGGTCGCCCTTAACCAGCCCTATTCTCTGCTTTAGTAGACAGAATTACTTGTTAATTCTCTTTGCTAAGGTGGGTCTCGGGGTGGGGCGTTACACAACACCTACATATCACATTGGCTGCTCTTCGAAAGAAAAAAGCTAAACGAGCAATTAATCTTGAATCAACGTCTCTTAGTAGTAAAGTAGATGCAATATATCACTATCAATAAGAAATGATGGGAGTCCAACGAGAAATTTATTACGAGCAACGATGTCAAGGTTCTCATCTTAACTTTCTCGATGTATTCTAGCAATTTGCAGTCATTCTCCAACAAAAAATTGTTTACATGAAAAATCTCCTCGTTTAATAGATACTCCTATAAAAATTTGCAACATTACTCCAAGAAACTTATGGATGGCAGGGCCATCAAACCAATACTGGAACAACCTGAATTTTGGAATTCACAATCTTCAAATATATATATATATATATATATATATATATATTTGTATGTTGCTTGATTATAATAATTGTTTTTCATGATATTTCTATAAAAACATGAAATTAAAAATCAAAACTATGGATAGTTTAATTAAAAATAAAAAACTACCTTTCTCAAATGTCTGTGGCAACTTGACAAACAGTTGAAAATTTTCTCCGAAAAAAAATCATGTATAATCTTAGACGTTTGTCATCATTCCTCATATGTTTAAGACGATTTTCGGCTATTGTAGATAGCACGTCATATATATTCTTTTTCCCTCAACTCTTAATTCTTTTCCCAAATAAATTTACTTCTTAACTCCAAATCAAAAACCCTAGCCTCTTCAAAACCCTATTTCGTCAAAAATGGCATCCAGAGCAAAGAATCTAGTCAACAAGAGATCAAAGATAGGCCAATCTTCCTCTTCTTAAACCAATCTTGTCATCGATGCTCAAATTCAAGAATAGCGTCAACATAGTCCAATTGCTAACAAACGATTCGAAGATTTGAAGCAAAAGTTTCTTCATTCCGGTCCCTTCTACCAACTTTTCAAATTTAGAGTATATGGTCTTCAAGAACCCACCATCGCCTCCGAATGACATGAGCTAATTAACTTCGATGAAAATGAGGTACAGATCAATCAACTGACCATCTTTATTTTTTATGCAAACTTATGTATCGGCGATATTTGGACTTTTGAAAATGAAGATGGATGGTTATGGACTAGTGTGTACGGACGTGTTTTGAAAATTTATGTAAACACAGTTGATCATTTACTCGATTGTTCCTCTATTGGAATTGATTTAGAGAAAATTCACGATCATGGAAATTTTCCTCGTGATGATGTTAAACTCCAAATATAGGAAGATAAAATGCCACAATAGAAATCGGTTTATCTACGGTCAAAGACTATGTTGTTAAAGCATATGATAGTTAATACAATAATTCCCCATTTAGGAAGTCATGAGAAAATATATGAAAATGAGCACAAAGCCCTATACGCTATATATGGTGGAATTCAAGTAAATTAGGCTATATTTTTTCGTGATGAAATTAAAAAAAATTGGTCGCACCACCGTCGCACAATTATATATGCTTCATATATCATGCATCTTTTACAAGGTGTTAGAGTACCTTCTTATATATATATATATATATATATATATATATGATTCTGAACCAATTCCGGTAAAAGACAGTAGTATAAGACTTTTATCATTAATGCATCTTCCCGAAAGACCACTCCCAATCATGTCTCTTGCTCAATAAACTGATCAGCAATAATAATAAATGCATCCAGTTTCTCCACAACAGGCTTAACCACCACCTCCTCCACAACCATCTGGTTCTTCTCACCATACTACCAAATATCATTCGGATTCAGAGATTTACGAAGCTCGCACTGAACCTAATCAAAATGAATCCATCCGAGACTTAACACTTCGAAATCAAAAAATGATCATGGTTATTTAAAAAGCTTTGGAAAAAATCAACAATCTTTACAAAATAAGTTATTCGGCTTGGAAAGATCCTTTTTTACATGAATGGCTAAAATGGAGTAAACTTTGGAAAAGGTTATTTCCACTTTGGGAAAAGTTATGAGAAAAGTTCATGGTAGATCATCATCTAGATCATCCTCATCTCCTTCTTCAACCCCACATCCTTTAGCGTAGACTCCAGCTTACCGTCCTCACAGATCATCTTTTTATGAAGGAAGTTCCCACTAAGATAAAGGAAAGACTATTATGTAGGAAGAATAGGAAGAAGAACAAGAAGATAGCGATGATATGTTTTCACTCGATCCTTCAATGGCACATCAAATGAATTATTCGACATTTCAAGGATTGTCTACTCGTGAAGATGAAGAATATACCTAATGGCTGGGAAACTATAATTCTACTTTATCTGCCTACCACGACTACTCTGATGATTATGGTGATTTCTTCACTTACAAATATCACGACTGTCAGTGATTGTTCTTTTCAATTTTAGGATTGTTTATATTTTTTTGTTATTCATTTTTCTATTCATACTGTCCTTGTTATTTCTTTTATTACTATTTCATCATGATATTTATTGCTATGCTTTAGTTCAGTTCCATTGTTATTATTTTTGATAATGCCAAAGGGGGAGATAAATGTGTATATACAATGTGGGAGATAACATTCAAAGGGATCTATTTAATTACTTATTGCTAATTATTGGGTAGTTGTCATCATCAAAAAGGGGGAGAATATTAGAACTTCCATTCTACGATTTCAATGACAACAACTACGCAATCATATATACAAGATATATCTTACCATATTATGGGTATATATTAAAGGAAGATCATAGTGCACAACAAGATCATGGCTCAAAGACAATTTAAGAAAGATGGATCATACTATTTAAAAGTAAGGTCATATTGTTGTATTAAAGCCATAGATATATGTTGTAAAATCACCTTGAGTGATCATATTGCACACGATTTCATATCAACAAATCTTGATACTAAGTTGCCAAGGATTTGTAATTTAAACAACGACAAACGTTTGTCCTTCTGTCATAGACGTCTATGACATATTTCTATTTTTTGTTTTCAGACATCCATACATGTCCATGAGATAAGGACAGGCGTCGGTTACATATTTCGGCCTGTAAGCATAAAACTACAACTATCTATTTTTCAACAGATGCTTCTCTCTGCTTTGAACAAACTTCTTCCTTCTTCAACAATTACAATCATTAATCAAAGAGAAATCTTTTAAAAAGTCATATCTTTTCAAATACAACTCTTTGATTCTATAAATACTTCAGTTGATTGAGATTTTAGTTTAAGTTGATTCCCTACTCTCTAACTTCTATGTTCATATTCTCTTGTACTATCATTTATTTAATATTCTTAATCACTTACAACCAAAATCTATATTTTGGTTCAATTATTTCCAACAAATCCAAGAATCTCACACTCATTATCATTCAAAGGAGATTATAGAAAGAACTGTACTAGCAGTCAATATCCGTGTTGTGTTGAACACAAAATTGTCAATCGAATACTTTTGTATTAGCATGTTCCTTCGGGCAAAGCGAGAGTTATTGTTTAGTAAAATCTCGAAGGGGAGCTTCGGGACTGGATGTAGGATGGGAGGTCCAAACGGGTATAAATACTCTAGTGTGCACGTTTTTATACTTTGCATTTTAGACTTCGTTATATGGCTACATTTAGCTCACATATTGGTATACACTTGCGTATTAATACACAAGTCATATTAGATACGATCGACTAAACTTTCGGTTAGAGTTCTGTTGCTTCATCCCTACTCGACATCAACCTTAACCATTTTTCCATTTAGAAATATTGCTTATACTTTCAAAACCCTTTTAAAAATGATATATATATATAGTAACTAGTTTACCCAAACTTGATATTAGATAAACCATTTCAAAAGATATTTTGTTCTATAAGATATAAAATAGTCAATATATTTTCCAAAAACTATATATACTTAGAAATGCTTTTAAAATTCTTTATAATAATTATAATAGGTTTTAAAACATTTACTCAAAATATTACTTGAAAGTAACAAGTTTATAAAATTCCTAATAAAAGACATGTTTTTATATATTATAACAAAAGATCTCTTCTTTAAAAATTCATAATTAATATTTAGAAATTCGTAAAGATCTCACACTAATTTAAAATACCCTAATAATAGTCAGTAAACATTTATGAAAATAATGAAATAAAATACGTAAATTTAAATAACTTTTCAAACCTTTTAAGTCCAAAAATCAAGTCTAAACGGGGCAGTTTTGCACTAGTGATGTTTTGGCCACTTTTCAAGATGTTACGTAACCTTTTACTTTTAATAGCAACACATACATATATAGAACATAATAAATATGGTGAGAAACACCAAAGGATCTCTCTACAAAGTTCCATAGCAATTGCTAAAAATGAGACAGCTCACAGCTGCATTTATAATAATTATCGCTATAAGTGCACTTCTAAATCTGAGTCCAATCTAAAACAAATTCCATCTATAACCTATGTTTCTTTGTTCAAGGTCTTATCCCAGGTCATAAAATTCCATTCAAGTCCATTGCAAGTCCGTTCAAATCCATATACATGGATCACACATGTCATTACTTTTAAAGTAAGAATCCAAACCAATGTTTTAACATAAGTTAACAACAATTCAAACAACATAAACATAATCAAAAACATATATGTGTTATATTTTCCATTCAAAGTGAGGTATTAATTCACTTTTATCCATAAAAACAACCAAGATCCAAGAATCGAAGCCAAACCCCATCCTTGGAACTACGGCCTTTCTTCTCCTCCTTGCCTTGCACTTGCTCATTTTCCTTCATTTCCCCTTGATTGCTCATGACTATTGAATGATGGGAGAGCATGGCTTCACTTCTTTAAGTTTTGGTATGGTGGAAGGTTTTCTAATATTGTACTGCCTTATGGAAAATTGAAGTGATTTGGAGTTGATTTGCAACTATTTCATTTAGAACATCTAGTGATCAAGAAGGAGATGAAGAAGCCATTTAAAAAGCTTGGATTTGTTTTGTGAATTTGTGATTATACTTTAAGGGTGTGTCCGTCCTTTTTATAGGTTCAAGATGGTGCTCTTTAGCCTTGCACTCACCCCCTCCCCATGCCATGAAAGCGTCACCTCCGATCACTTCTCCTTTATGTCACTTCTCCTTTAGGTTAATTACTATTATACCCTCACTGTGATAATATCTCTTATTCTAAAGGAATCTTCTAGAACCTTCCAAGCTTTATGAAGTAGCATTCATGTTAATTAGTTGTTAATGTGTTCATTTGAACATTATAAAAGTGCACGAGAGTTTGAACAACTTATATCGATCGAACAGCTATTTACCGTTAAACCAATTTTCGGTTACATTATCGATTTTTCTTCAAAAACTATATATTTTTATAAACATTTATCCATAACAAGTTTTCCATCATTAGTTATGATTTAAGAGGGAGTTAACAGGCTTATTAAATCATATTAATAACATTTAATCCAAGGTTCGAATATTTAAATAATTTAGATATTTAGATACGAAGTATCCAAAATTCCGAGTCGTTACGCTATGTCTTGAAGTGCACTTTGCTATGATGAATATCCCTCATTAGAACTCTTTTCAGTTCAGCAGACTGCTAATCTTTGAATTGTGGACCGTTGACTATTCAATGGTTGTTGATTTGTGATAATTTGATATGGGCTTTGATGGAGCTTTGTATAGATGGGATCGACTAGCAAGAAGATGAAAATGGCAGTCAAAAACTCCTAAATGCATTAAGGTTATGCGTTATTTTATAATTAAAGGAATACAGAAAAAGGGGGATCATATCTCTTACCCATTCTCCATAAATCTGATCCATCGATCTAAAATACCCCTAGCCTATTTTTTATCCGCCCCTACATCTTTTTGGTGAAAATTTCTAGCCCCTTTTGAGGACCTTAAACCCATTTTAAGCCCAAATAAGTATTATTAATTAAAATTAATTTAATTTCTTATCGATAAATATTTACAACTATTATAAATGTACAATAATATTTATTCCTCAAATCATATTCAAAATATTATAATTAATTTTTATAAATATCAATTAATTTAATCAAGGGATGGTTTGGCTAAAGTTCCTATTAAGTTTCAAAATATAGCAAACATCCTTGCCAAAAACAAGTATGTAAATTAGGTCCTTAGAATTAAGTTATTGAATAATTGCATACATTTATGCAATTATATCAAAAAATTGCATAAATTTCTGCAATTATTCACTGAAAAATTGCGGAAAATTTTGCATTTATTCACCAAAAAATTATGGAAATCTCCGCAATTATTCTTTGAATAATTGCAGATATTTTTATAATTTTTGGATATAATTGCATAAATGTCTACAATTATTCGCTCATAAGAAGTATAAATGAATTAAATCGTTTGTTTTAAAGAGAATTCTTTATATTGGTTGTGGGACTCGTCAGGTGTAAATTTGGTCAGCGATTAACATCGAACTATTCGAATGTTAATATTCACACATCATTTAGTAGGTGGTGATGACATTTTAGTTAACTTTATAGCTTACTTAATTTCTGTAAAATCCAAATTTTACATTATTAAGTGTTACTCGGTTGCAATAATTTCTCTTGCAAACCTTTAACACTTTAGACTTATCAAATTTGGTAATGGTCAAAATTATAATATCATCCATATTCAAGTCTATAGTCCAAACATGAAATCGTTGGTCCAATAATAACAACTATTAGTAACCAAAATTCTTTGGCCAGAACTATGACTTTTAGTTGACTTGAGTTGACAGTGATACTATTGAGGAGACCGATCCTCACTGAATAGTTCCTAACTTCCAATACTTCCACTCTGCCCAACTGTAGTCACTCGATGGATGTCATGCTTTGATTTAATTATAATCAAAGCGCAACTTTTATATTAAAGATCTATAATATTGTAAAGTCGAGAGAACTGTGTAAATCAGTCACATAGATTTTTTTTACCTTAGTTATATTAACCGATAGAAAACTAGGTCTTGAGTCATTTCACAATTATCCAATAGCTATCAGTACGTAACCTCTTGGTGTCCCTAGTAGCCACAAATAATACACCTCCCAACATTTGGAAAGCATTATGTACTCTAGTCTCAATGGATACATCAATATCTAGTTCGAAGCATCTTGACTAAGAACATTTAAAATGGTATATTTATTTTCATTGTGATAAATTACTCACGGTTACAATACTTGGTAACAACTACGATAAAAGTATCATTTATGGATTTTCTATTTAATACACTTTTAATTTAAGTAATTAATTAATATAACACATTATATTATGTATAATAGAAAGAAAACATCTTTTATATTGAAGAAGATTGATTATCGAGTTAGATATATGTAACCAATTACATAATTACCATTAGGGATACCCCTAACTCTATCAATCTCTCATTTGCACTTAGGGTCAATAATGGAATCTTATTCTAACTTCTCTAACAAATTACATAATTACCATTAGGGATACCTCTAACTCTATCAATCTCTCATTTGCACTTGGGGTCAATTATGGAATCTTATTCTAACTTCTCTAATTGGTTTCCTCAAAATCGATCAGGAGTGCCACTCAATGAATGAGTATGCTATGATATTTCAATTATCTACCATGTCAATCAACTCTCTCCAATACTTATTAACTACGTTTATCATGTGGAACAATTCTGAGTAAGTCTGTAGGCTTCTAGTGAGCTCCAAGTTCTGTTATGAACTATATAGTGACATTGTTATCATGTAACAATGTTGAGGGATTCTCAACATTTTATAATCACTCTCGACTCAATTATAATTTATGTATTCATATTTTTGTACATTTCTCTGCAGCTGCGCTATTCAAGGCGATGTACTTAGCCTTTTTCATCGAATCAACCACGGTCTTTCCTTTGGAACATTTCCAACTTATAGATTCTGAACTTGAATTTATTATTGAAATATCATACACAATATCACTTATGAAACTTTGAGTTCGAACACTTCTTCATAAGAATTTTTTTGTTTTTGTAAATAATTCTCTAGTATTTCATAAATACATACGAAAATTCCAAACTATCATTCAGTGATATCAATTTCCATTTAATATTTGCTTCTTGTATCAATTTGTGAACAAATCACGATCGTAGACAACATGACATGTATGATAATTCCTATTACTAATGCTTAAGGAAATCATCTTACATTTTCTGTATTAAACAATTTAATACGGTGTATTTGCATATCGATTTGGAACACTCACGATATCTTTTATGCTCACTGTAAAAGGCATCATTTGTAAATCGAACGTTGAGTATTAAAAGAACTAAGGATGGTTTTAATATAAGTGCACCGTTAAAGCCAAAATGTGTTGTTTACTTATAGTTTAGAAATATCTATGTACCTTTTAACTTTCTTTCTTATGAGCATACGATTCATCGACGTTTTGATTGATAATCAAACAATTCGACATGTCTATCAAAATATTTATTCAATTCTAATGCTTATGAAATGATTCCTTCTATCATTTTTTGGATCATATCCAAGGACTCACAAACTCAGTATCGCTCCCACCGACTATGAGACAAATTCTTGTTATTATGTGTAAACAATATACTTTAAATCATCAGTTTCAATACATATATACCAAAACATAAATTCATAACAAGTGATATTTTGTGAGTAAATCAAAATTAACTTAAGCACAATGAATAACAAATCTATTGCACTAATTTAAACAATTAAAATTTAGAAGGTTATTCATATCAACGTTGCTCATTAAAATTCAAAAACATTTGTCTATCACTTAAAGACAAATTTGTGGCCAATGGACCATATTCCCTTATAAACAACTATCAAAATCATATTTTGATAATGTACTTGGAATCTATTTCAGATCTGCGCATCGTACCATATATAGAGTCAACATTCTTATTGGTTTAATTAAACAACCGAGGATTGTATATTTTCACATTTGACAAGAAACTCATAATTTCTCTTAGATGTGTTAGAATATTTGTTAGACATTCTAATGTGATATGTTTGTTTAGGTAAGTTAACTTCATTTCATTTCATGTGATCAGTTTTGTCTTTGGACTGTATCCAATTCCATTTTACTACCAATAATTTCTCAAAGAAATTCTTTCACTCCGAATTTGGTATTTCTTAAAACAACAATTGTTTCTTAATGTAACAGAATAGGTTTTCATAAAAACTTTACGAATTTCCTTATATACAAAACTGATTTGGTTCTAGTTTACAAAACTCATGTTCAAAACTTAAATATGTTATCCAAAGACACTCCTTCCTAAACTGCTTTTGGGCAGATTCAAACAAGATCCCTCACAAACTATTATTACATGCAAACTTTGGACTTGCACAACCTGCCAACTCCTTGACCTAGGATATGTTATGGTTTCTTATAAACCCTTATCTGTATGATTTCATAAACCATTATTTGGATGATATAATATTAACCATGTGTACTACTCTTGGGTACATGAACTTATAAAAAGAAATTAACACAGCTTCACTCACAATTAATTGTACTTTATCTAACTAAGTTCGGTTACTCCTTATCAATAAATCATTATGCATCGCATGGTGGAGTGACTTGTGAGATTGAATCTTTATACATTTTTAGGTACGTTGGGAACTCTTTCCAATATACTCACCCATTTGATTTAATCAAATTATTTCTACAGCATGTTACATTATTTAATTCCGTTTTATATTCTATGGGATTACCATAGACCTATACATGCGTATAAAATACACGTCAATGTCTATGATAACTCTTTGGTGAATATAATGAAGTACGTGGAACTGTTTTGGTATTAATAGACTTATGATTGCATACATTTGTATGTATCAATTAGCAGAGTTCATCAATTCTTACGATGCTCCCATTAAATGGGTGCATAGTCGTTAATTGTTTGAGATATAATTAACTATATCATATGATTCGTAATCATATAATAAAATTATTTATCAAAACTATGGCTTAGTCTATAATTTCAAAATAATTGTAAATGATTTTAGATACTTCTATATTTTCTGATGTATCACTTTGTCGTTAAAACAAAACATTATAGTTTTATTTCATAAAGATTATTCATAATATTCATATTGAAATATAACTAAGTTTATTATTAATCAATGCTGGAAATAGTCATTTTTTCATAAATAATGTTCGTTATGTTTTACAAAAACAATTTTCATAATTTGATGCAATTAACAAGTGCTATATGGCATGCTCCCACTATTTCCGCTATTACTTTAATAGCTTACTAAATTTGGAGGCATATTATTCACTTAACATAGTTTGTTTATTTCATATACTGCTACTATTTTACAGTGGAGAGCTCTTTGATCAAATATCTTAAACTCAAAGAAACAAACCTTGTAGAAAACAATTTTCTATATCAAAGTATATTTCGGAATAGAAATCATATTTCTTATTATAATTTTAAGTATCAATTATTATTTTTCAATTCTCGTTTCTGATGTTACTTTATGTAGCAAAAGTAACCCTCTCTCTTCATCCGAAGTGTACATTTAATCACATCTGCTCTTATTATTCGTTTTTTAT
Organism: Allium cepa; assembly: GCA_030765085.1. NCBI lineage: Eukaryota > Viridiplantae > Streptophyta > Magnoliopsida > Asparagales > Amaryllidaceae > Allium > Allium cepa. The sequence goes on from CM060932.1 coordinate 953,775,010, forward strand.
TTAAATGGTCGAACCATTCAAAAGAAATCCTTTACTATAATATCATAACGAACTCTTTACAAAAGTGAGCATTTGATTATCCTCAACGTTTAAGGACACAAAATATGTTGCAATTTACGTAAACTGATCAAACTGATATTTTGGCGATCGAGCTCATAGATATATATTGCAGTTTTAATTAAGTGTTACATTTGACACATTTTGATCTATATTATAATCAATTCAATTTGATACTCTATCTTACAGTACGATTTATTTGTTTGCTTAATTTAGTACATTATGAACTATGATCGTTCGCCACATATCACTTATATATGATTGTTTGTGGAAAAAATATCCATAATCTGGCATTGCTTTTGGGTTCAGAACTCGTAGAATGCAGTGCGCGGTCTCAAAATAAACACGTAAGTGATCAAATTAGGAATATAATAAATAGTTGTACAACTGGGCACTTACATGGGTATAGAAACGCTAACATGCAATTATTAATAGGCATATGTTATATTTCTATTTCTTAATATTTAATTCGGTTCATTGTATACCTTAATTGATAAATGTCAATCGTATTAAATGCATAAATTTATTAATGTAGCTTATTGTATCATTGTATAGCATATGTTCTTATAATATTAGAAAGGTTAAATGTTATCATTTCATTTTTCTAATAAGTCTCTGACTAGTCTTTTATGTTTCACCAAACTCTAAATCAAAACATAAAAGTCTTTCAACTTAACTAGCGAGTGTTAGGAATTGTCCGTCTTGAAATTCCGACATTGAGTTTGCTCAAAAAATCATAGCCACGACTGATGGATAACCCTTGTTGGTTGTATCACATACAACTCCTAACCCTTGGTTCCTTGTCTTAATCTCATTTAGGCCTTGAGCTTGCTCAACTAATCGAAAGGACATTATTCGCTCGTACCTACCATATGGCGACGACCTAAGTACAATATATGTACCTTGAGTTTTCTCAACAAATACATATAGTTATCTTACCTCATCTGTTCAATATATTAATAATACTACACATACGATCCCTAGCTTGAGTTTTCTTAACAACTAAGGAGTATGCAAGTAATTTATTAATATATATATGGTAGAGGACAACATTATATTGAAAATTCATAATCTTCAATATATATACAATATTGAGTGTAACATCCCGTAAATTTTTAATAGTTTTATTTATTTTAATAATATATTTACCTGAATTTTTGTGAAATTTTAAATATTAAAATTCTGAAAAAAAAAATTTATATTTGGAATACGTCTATTTAAACATAGCAACTGGTGAATTTTCATCAGATTATATGGAAGTTTATTTTGTAACTTTATTTCAATTCAAATCAGTTAATATTATATGGTAATAAAATGTTTTCCAAACCTGAATATTTTTATATAGAAAATTTGTAAACCATCTTCTAAGTGAGCGTCATTCTTTGTTTCGTCAAATTTGGACTGCTATTGCGTTTAACTTATTTCTGGCAAATTAGTAGCATTTTCAGTACCGTTTATCGACTTTTGATCGGATGATCGTACCATTGATAACTATATACCATTTTAATTGTCTTATCGTGCCGATCATAATGGTATGTTCACTTCTGTGTTTTGGGTTTTGGTGCACCATAAAATCAGGAAAATGATTTTTATATCGGTTCAACATTTAAACTTTCATATTCCAACGTCTATTAATCCAATAGCCATCAGACTTTATATATTCCCTGGAATCAATATGCAACCCTTTCTATTTCCTACGGTCATATATTTCTGGTGGTATTCTTTTGGTCTCTTATTTCGGTTCAAAGTGAAGAAAAAGAAATAAATAAAATACATATGTTATAACTGTGCAATCCTCACTTTTCCTCCCTTTGAAGCTACACTCATTCCATCGCTGACACATGCTAGCTCATCACCAAAGTTTGCATCCTCATCTTCGTCCTCCACATTCTACCACCCTCTACCGCATCGTTTCCTACCACAGCATTTCCCCTCTCTCCTCTTACTTCATCTAGTCAGCAACCGAAGCCAACAGCCTTCACCGAGAACCGAACCCATCCACCTTAGGTGCGCTTGTAT